>CM028225.1:34357269-37296019 GCA_016432845.1 Psidium guajava | reverse complement strand
TTATTGTTGATTATGGACATTGATACAGCTTGTTTGTAACGATTGATCTTTGTATTATAGGAAATTTTCTTGTGCTTATGAGTAACTTCTCACTGGTTTGATGTTGTGACAATAGGGCTAGTCAATGGACGTGTTAGAAGATAAGAAGTTGGCTCGTTTTGAAGTAGAGCCTGTCGGAGATGTCGAAGGCCGACATGTGTTGGGAAACATCGAGTTGGCTCCTGGAGAAATAGAGCCTGCGGTTGCTGCTACTCAAGTTGAAGACGATGACGATCATTATGGGGAGTTCCTCTGCCGTCTTCTATCCAAAGGAGAAGGGGAGGAAAGAGCACTTGAAACTGATCGACCTCACCGGGTATGTTTGCTTCTCATTGTTAGCTATTCTACTTTCTTTGCAATTTGATAAGTAAATAAAGGATTGTGTTACCAATTTAACTTAGGATTTGGAGCCTTTTGTGAATCTCGGTCGAAACAAACGCATCTTCAACTTCATGGCGGCATTTACTAGCATTTTGCTAGGTTATGGTTAGTCCTCTCTATATGCAAACCATGGAAGGCTCATCTTCTGTATGGTTATTGATAGAATATGATTTTCTTTCGCATTTCGCTAGACATAAGAGTGACTAGCAATGCGGAGCTACTCTTAAACAGTCGGTATGACTTACTTGAACAAAACTTTGAGTTTATAATGGGTATAACAAAGTTGATAGCAGTCCTTAGGTCTGCCATAGCGATTTGGACATGCCATAAATATGGCCACTGCGCCACCATAGTGTAGGCGGGGGTCTTTTTCTTCTTGGGATACTTTATCATGTGCGTTCAAAGAGGATTTGCTAATTTGATATTCGTCAGCTGCTTTATTATCAATATTGCTGTCGGCCACACCTTCTTGATTGTTCCCCTTTACATCGCTGAGATCTCTCCTACATTCCCCCGCGGCAGCCACTCTTCATTGCTTGAGGTATTCACTCATTTTCCATTTTCTTTTTATTTTCTTCATTTATGAAATTTCAATTTAAAAGGTGATTGTTTTGTGTTTTGGTGATTCAGATGCTTCTCAACATTGACACCCTCTTCGGCTACATTGCCTTTTATATCTTCTGCAAAATTGAAGTTGGACTCATGTATCGGATCATGTTTGTGACAACAGCAATCACCTTGGCCTTGCTCATCATTGTGGTCGTCTTTCTGCCAGAATCTCCTCAGTGGCTCATCATGCAGGGTCGCTTAGGCAATGCCAAACGCGTCGTGGTAAGGATCTCCGACTTTGAGGAGGAGGCCATGATACTGATTGTTGAGATTAAGCAGGCTGCCAACATCCCTCAAGAGTTTGATGGAGCTATTGTCCAGGTCAATAGGGAAGGCAAGTGGCTAGATCTCTTTAGGTCCAAGTCCATCAGGCAGATGCTCTATTTGAGCACGGGGATGTATTTGGCCCAAGGGCTATCTGGAGGTGACACGCTATTCCTTTATAGCCCTAAGATTTTTGACATCGTCACCTCCTCGCACAACCTAAATCTGCTTTTGGCCATGGGTGTCGATATTGTGAAGACAATTTGCCTGATAGTCCCTATCTCACTCCTTGATCGAGTGGGATGACGACGGTTGCTGCTATTTAGCATGGGCACGCTGATCATTTCGCTGGTTTTCCTCGGAGCTTGTCTTATCATCATTGGCGGATCTTTCTTTGTTAGATAATTAATCGCAATCCAAGATCAACGTAATCGATTTAGGTCAAGGAATTACGATAAATAAACACGTACCTGTTTGTGCCATGATCTCGAATATGCACGTGAACGCTGAGATCTACAATACGATGCGACGTGGAAGCAAGATCTGCGAGAGACGAGAAAATCGTGCCCTAGGTGTTCCTCTCCCTCCTCACGCGATGGCCGATGGAACTGTCGTTATATTTTTCGTAAGTGGGAGAGGGGACCTAGCGCTAGTAATATAATAGTGACGGGCCTTTCCATCACGGGCTTACGTCAACACTTAAGCCTACACCTTATGCCGTCCAACCCACATTAATAATCAAAATGAGATGCGCAAATACCCAATAAATCATCACCCAAACATTAACGGGCTATCATGCATTGTCTCGAATACAAAATAATTGATTATAGCCCGATAGGAATTTTATTAAAACAAAATAAAATAATAAAGGTCAAAATAAAATTCCAACATTCTCCCACTTGAGCTATGATCAATTACAAAAGTTTTAAAAATTTTATTTTCAAAATGACTCTCAGGCTATACACAAATATACCAGTAATAAAAATACAATATTCGAGACAACATCTCAAAACAACCCCAACCATCAAAATTACCAATACCGAACCATAGTCATCGTCATATCATTAAATGATATTGGACAACCATGATCACAAGCACCAGCAACTCTAACGTCAATGGGTCAATGTGGCGGTATAGCCGAAAATAACATCCCTGAATGGTGATCTCAATGATGTTATCTTTCGGCCGGTCCTTTACCATTTTCCTGTAACCTTGCTACTTCATAGAAGTCAGGAAAATCCCTCTGTAACCTTTATATTTCACTGAAGTCAGAGAAAAACTCTCTGTAACCTGAATACCTCAGAGAAATTAGAGTACCCATCCGTAACTTTAATGCTTCAAAGAAGCTGGATGAAAACAATTGGCACTAATGCCCCGCATGTCTCAAAACATAACCTCGCGAGAACTTTTATGGTGTCATCAGAGGCATACAAATTTGACATAACCGTCATGCTCAAGATAAACACCGGATCCTGAGTCTTTCAATCATGTGCACATGTAACACAATAACAAATAGAAATAACTGATGATCATCATATATAAATACTGAAACAATCACATGTCTCAATCAAAAACAGCAAATAACTGTCTCATAAAAATAAGACACCATAGACTCCCACTAACCAAGTACATCAAAAGACTCTACCACCCCCATATTAGCTACATGAGCCCGAAAAATCCCAGGTGGTAACCCCTTGGTTAAAGGATCTGCAATCATCGCATCAGTGCGGATGTGCTCAATCTCAACATCCCCTTTCTTCACAAAATCCCTGACAGCGAGATATTTAATCTCTATATGCTTCGAACCACTTGAACTCTTATTATTCTTCGAAAATGACATAGCCGCACTGTTGTCATAATATATCTTCAGTGGTCTACATATAGAATCAACAATCACAAGCCCTGAAATAAAATTTCTTAACCAAATCGCTTGCGTTACTGCCCCATAACATGCAACAAACTCCGCTTGCATAATAGAAGAAGTAGTCAGAGTTTGTTTCACACTCTTCCAAGAAACTGCACCTCCAGCCATCATGAAGATAAATCCCGAAGTAGATTTTCTATCATCCGGACATGTCCCAAAATCAGAGTCAGAAAAACCAACTACTTCAAGATTGTCCGACCGCCTGTACACAAGCATATAATCCCGTGTCCCATTCAAGTACCTCATAACCTTCTTGGCAGCCACCCAATGATCTGGACCTGGATTAGACTGATATCTGCCAAGAACACTCATTGGAAAAGCAATGTCCGGCCTAGTGTATACCTGTGCATACATCAAACTGCCGACAACACTAGCATAAGGTACATTCTCCATTGACTTTTTCTCAAAGTCATTCTTGGGACACTGACTTTTACTAAATTTATCTCTTTTCTGTACTAGCGCAACACTGGGCTTACAACTCTCCATCTCAAAACGCTTAAGCACACGATCAATTTATGCTCTCTGCGAGAGCCCTAACAACCCACGAGATTTATCTCGATGTATGTCTATCCCGAGAACAAAAGATGCCTCCCCAAGATCCTTCATATCGAAAGACCTTGTCAATATTACTTTAGTTTCATGCAACAAATTAACGTCATTGCTAGCAAGGAGGATGTCATCAACATACAAGACTAGAAAAATATACCTTCTCCCACTGGTCTTCAGGTAGATACAATGGTCCACCTTATTTTCAACAAAACCCATAGAAGTCACTACCTCGTCAAACTTCAAATACCACTGACGAGAAGCCTGCTTCAAACCATAGATAGACTTCTTGAGTTTACAAACCATGTTCTCCTTACCAGTCTCTTCAAAACCCTCTGGTTGCATCATATACACATCCTCATCCAAGCTACCATTCAGAAAAGCAGTCTTAACATCCATCTGATGAAGCACAAGATCATAATGTGTAACCAAGGCCATAATAATACGAAAAGCGTCCTTAGAAGAAATAGGAGAAAATGTCTCAGTATAATCAATACCTGGTTGCTGGGTAAAACCTTTTGCTACTAACCTCGCCTTATAGCGATCAACTTTTCCATTAGCATCCCGCTTTGTTTTGAACACTCATTTACACCCAGCTGGCCGATGACCATTAGGTAAATCCACAAGCTCCCACACACCGTTTTGTGATATTGAATGCATTTCATCTCTCATAGCCTCAAGCCACTTATCTACGTGGGAACTAGCTACAGCCTCCTGATAACTCACGGGGTCTGCTAAAATAATATCAGACTCCCCAAGATAAACAACATAATCATCACTAATAGTTGGTCTCCTCTGTCTAACAGACCTCCTGATAGGAATATCATGCGGAGTATTTTGAGAAGAAGACCCCGGCTGTGCAGAAGAATCATCAACAATAGGATGCTCAACAATAACGTCATTAGGCACGATATGTACATCATCACGTGGAACAACCAGAGGAAAGAACACCCTCTCATTCTGCTCAAAAGTGTCAGTACCATCATCACTAACACTAGCAGCATCGGCAACATCAAATTCCAAGAATGTAGCATTTGCGAAGTCTATCACCGTCCTCCCATGGCTGGGACAATAAAACCTATACCCTTTAGACCTATCAGGATACCCAATGAAAAAGCAACGAGTAGTCTTTAAATCAATTTTACTCATCGTGGGATTAAAAATTTTCACCTCAGCAGGACACCCCCACACACGAAAATGTCTAAGACTAGGTTTACGACCGGTCCACATCTCAAGAGGTGTTTTAGGCACAGATTTAGAAGGAACACAGTTAAGGATATACAAGGCAGTTTTAAGCGCTTCACCCCACAAAAAACTTGGTAGGTTAGACCTACTCATCATGCTTCTCATCATGTCCATAAGGGTGCGATTCCGCCTTTCGGCCACACCATTCTGTTCAGGCGTATAAGGCATGGTATACTGTGGAACAATCCCACATCCCTCATGTCTACCATAGTACTCACCTCCACGATCAGACCTTACTACCTTAACAACCTTTTCTAACTGCTTCTCAACCTCAGTTTTAAAAAGTTTGAATTTGTCTAGAGCTTCTGACTTTTCTTTAATGAAATAAAGATAGCCATACCGAGAGAAATCGTCTATGAATGTAATAAAATACTTATGTCCACATAAGGTAGTAGGACAAGGTCTTGAGATGTTAGTGTGAATGATTTCTAGAAGCTCTGAGCTATGAGTAGACCCTTTCTTTTTAGATTTTGTAAATTTGCCTCTAATGCAGTCGACACAAGTCTCCATGTCACCAAAATCAAGAGAAGGTAAAATATCATTTTTGACTAACCTTTGAATTCTCTCTCTCGATATGTGACCTAAACACTTATGCCATAGGAGACAAGAATTTTCAGCACACAAGGATCTCTTAGAAACACTAGACTCAACAGCAAAACTTTGATATAGATTAGGAGAAAGAACAAGCTAATATAATCCATTATTTAGAATACCGGAGCCAACAAGTTGAGAGTTCAGGGACAACTGAACTGAGCCACTTTGAAAAAGAAAAGAATATCCACTAGTGTTTAAAGCAGAAATAGAAATCAAATTTCGCCTAAAACTAGGAACATAAAAAACATCTCTCAAAATGAGTACATGACTCAACTCTAACATAAGCCTAACAACTCCTATTGACTCCACTTCAACTTTGAGATCATTTCCTACTTTTAGCTTCGACTCCGTCTCACTTGGTTTCCTTACGCTCCTGAACCCCTGCAATGTCATAGTAACATGTACAGAAGCACCACTATCAATCCACCAAGAGTTAGGTGAGACGTCAACTAAATTGGATTCGAAACAAACATAAGCTAATGAGTTACCTCCAGATTTATTTTGCTCTTGACGAGCCTTTAACTTGAAACAATCTTTCTTTAGATGACCAGTCTTTTGACAGTAGAAACACTTGACATCTCTCTTAAAAGCAGCTTTAGGACCTCCACCACTCTGATCATGACCATGCCTCTTGAAGCCCTTAACATTCTTAGAAGCACCGGGGTGAAAACGCATAATAGCCTTCTTACTCTTACCATAGACAGGTCTAGAGGCAGACACAAGAAAAGCACTCTCACTCTTCTCCCTTTTAAGTTTCTCCTCCTCCGCCACACACTTACTAATCAGATCATTTACAGACCAACTCTCGTTTTGGGAAATGAAAGCAGTTTTGATTTGAGAGAAATTTGGAGGCAAGGAATTGAGAGCATGTAGAATAATGAACTTATCTGGGAGAGGAATCTCAAGGGTTTTGTGCTTAGACTGGATATGGACCATTTGCAGAATATAATCTCTTACACCTCCCACATTATCATAAGACATACTCGTCAACTTCTTCAGAAGGACACTTGATTCAGCCATATCGGGTACTAGGTACCTTTCCCCCAGCGCTGTGAGGAACTCCCTGGCAGTAGCGGTCTCGGGTAAACCGCTCAACAAGTGTTCTAAGATAGATCTCCTCATGGCTAGAAGGCTCATATAATTTGAGTGTTCCCACTTAGTAAAATGCTCTCTTTGTGTAGGAGTACTAGTGATGTGATCTTGATGCGGAGTTGATCGTTCTACGAAGATTCGAAATGTGTGAATTGCGAACCTCGACCCCCAATCGAACCTGTGATTGGTAACCTTGGTATAAACGTGACCTGTTGACGAACCTGTGTCAACCAACCAACACTATAGACGCCACGAACAAGAAATTCGCTATCTTGCTCGATAAGTCGAATCGACCGCCACAAGGAAGCCTTGATTAGGTCAAGTACTCAAAGAACTCAAGGGATGAAAAAACCTCTCTTTAAAAATAATAATGATCTGTCTCTTGAATCCTTACGCACCATTATATATGATGCTAACCCTAGGAAAGGAAAATTACAAATATGGGCTAACCTTAGGAAAAGGAAAATAACCAGGAAATCACGAAAAACGGAAATTGCCTAAAAAAAACAAAGAAATGCCTAAACAAGTCTAAACATTTCCAAAACACCAAATAACACGTCGTCAGATACAGCGTAGTAGTGAGTTGCGTTTAACAATCCATTTCTGTGCAATCGCTCATATTTGAGCTCACTTGGAATTTGCCTGCCCAGTCATTAATTCAAGTCAACAACTTGGTTACGGCTACTGTGAAGGATCACGTTGCACCAGGAAGCCCACGATTCTTCAACTCTTGGTGCGAGATCGCGTCCACTCCAAAGATCACAAACCATGACGCTAACAGCTTGCTTGAATTGTTTTGCCCTCGCTCAAGTGATCGGACCAAGAGGATAGGACAACGGGTCCCTAGCACCTCCTCTCCGATAAGGCTCGATGTGTTCGATGTCCACATCATTCCCTCCCCCATGCAAAGGATTTGTCCTCAAATCATCTGCATCGAAAGGAGTCAAGTCAGAAACATTGAAAGTAGCACTAATACCTTCCTCACCTGGAAGATCAAGCTTGTAGGCATTATCATTAACTCTCTCTAGCACCATGAACGGTCCATCCCCTCGCGGTAATAACTTAGAACGTCGTTGCTCGGGAAAACGCTCCTTGCGCATGTGAATCCAAACCCAATCGCCGGGTTCAAACACTACTTTCTTGCGTCCTTTATTGGCTTGCCTTGCATATTGCTTAGTCTTGTGCTCAATATTCAACCGTGTCTTCTCATGCAATGACTTGACAAAGTCGGCCTTCTTAGCACCGTCTAAATCCACACGCTCATCAATAGGTAAAGGGGTTAAATCTAATGGAGTTAATGGATTAAACCCATAAACAACCTCAAACGGTGTAAATTTGGTAGCTGAATGCATGCTCCTATTATACGCAAACTCAACATGTGGCAAATAATCTTCCCATGATTTAAGGTTCTTTTTAATGATAGCACGCAACAATGTCCCTAAAGTCCTATTAACTACTTCGGTTTGACCATCAGTTTGTGGATGACAAGTAGTAGAAAATAAAAGCTGTGTGCCTAATTTCTTTCACAATGTTTTCCAAAAGTAGCTAAGAAATTTAGTGTCTCGATCAGAAACAATGGACCTAGGCATGCCATGCAAACGCACAATCTCACGAAAGAACAAATCAGCAACATGCGATGCATCATCGGTTTTATGACAGGGTATAAAATGAACCATCTTTGAAAACCGATCAACCACCACATAAATAGAATCCCTACCATGCTTAGACTTAGGCAATCCTAACACAAAGTCCATAGAAATATCAATCCAAGGATGCGTCGAAATCGGCAAAGGTGTATACAAGCCATGTGGTTTAGTGGTAAACTTAGCTTGTTTACATGCAATACATCTTTCACAAACACGTGCGACATCTCTTTTCATGTGTGGCCAATAAAAATGTTCATGCAGTACTTCGTAAGTTTTATTAATGCCAAAATACCCCATTAACCCACCACCATGTGCCTCTCGTACCAACAATTCACGCAAAGAACATCTAGACAAACATAACTTATTTTCACGAAAAAGATAGCCATCATGCCTATAGAATTTTTCAAATACAGCGTGTTCGCAAGCTTCAAACACTCTCCCAAAGTCATCATCATCAGTATATAAATCTTTGATATGTTTAAAACCTAAACACTTTGCTCCTAGAGTAGTTAGAATTGCGTACCTTCGAGAAAGTGCATCGGCTACCACATTTTCCTTACCTTTCTTGTACTTGATCGCATATGGAAAGGTCTCGATGAACTCCATCCATTTAGCATGTCTTTTATTCAGCTTTTGCTGCGCCTTCAAGTACTTTAAGGTCTCATGGTCGGTGTGGATTACGAACTCTTTTGGCCATAGGAAATGTTGCCAAGTCTCCAAAGCTCGCACCAAAGCATACATCTCCTTATCGTAAGTGGGATAATTCAATGTTGCTCCACTTAATTTCTCGCTAAAATAAGCTATGGGACGTCCTCCTTGCATCAACACAGCTCCAATTCCTATACCAGAAGCATCGCATTCTATCTCAAAAGCAATACCGAAATTCGGTAAAGATAACAAAGGAGCATTAGTCAACTTATCTTTTAACAAATTAAATGCTCTCTCTTGCTCTTCTCCCCACGTGAAACCCACGTGCTTCTTAATAACCTCGATCAAAGGTGCGGCAATTGTGCTGAAGTCTTTCACAAATCGTCGGTAAAAACTTGCCAGACCATGGAAACTGCGCACATCTCCCACAGTCTTAGGTGTCGGCCACTCACGAATTGCTTTCACCTTTTCCTCATCAACCTGTATTCTATCAGCGCTAACAAAAAATCCTAGAAATATTAACTTGTTAGTTACAAGAGAGCATTTCTTTAGGTTAGCATATAATTTCTCTGCCCTTAGAACCTGCAAAACAGCTTGCACATGCTCAATATGGTCTTCAAGACTTCGGCTATATATCAAGATATCATCGAAATAAACAACCACAAAATGACTAATAAAAGCATGCAAAACATGATTCATAAGTCGCATGAAAGTGCTAGGTGCATTAGTTAACCCGAAGGGCATGACTAACCACTCATACAATCCGTACTTGGTCTTAAATGCAGTTTTCCATTCATCCCCTTCTTTCATCCTAATCTGATGATAACCACTTTTCAAATCGATTTTGGTAAATATGCATGATCCATGCAATTCATCCAACATGTCATCTAATCTAGAAATAGGATGTCGATACTTTACCGTAATGTTATTGATTGCTCGACAATCAACACACATCCGCCACGACCCATCCTTTTTCGGCACCAACAAGATAGGAATGGCGCACGAGCTAAGACTCTCTCGTACATACCCTCGCTCCAATAATTCACTAACTTGCCGTTGAAGCTCTTTCGTCTCCTCGGGGTTACTTCTATATGCGGGTTTGTTAGGTAGTGGTGTACCAGGAATTAAATCGATTTGATGTTCTATGCCTCGAATTGGTGGCAATCCTCCAGGAAGCTCATCAGGAAAGACATCTTCAAATTCCTGCAATAATGACACAACAGAATCAGGCAAACTCGGGTCAAGATCGTTAGTAGAAAATAAGGTCTCCTTGTACAAAAGTACAAGTATCAATCTGTTCAGAACTAAAGCTCTCCTCACTTCGCTCTTTTTTGCATAAAAATTCTTTTGCTTTTGTTTTTCTTCCTTTTTCTCTCTTTTTCCCTCAATCTCACTCTTTCTCTCCTTATCGGCCTCTCCCTTTACATTTCTCTCGGCGTCACGTTGTAGTTTCAATCGATCTTCATACACTTCACTAGGTGTCATTGGTACCAAAGTATAAGACTTTTGATTCACCATCAACATATATCGGCTAGTATACCCATCATGATGTACCCTTCGATCATATTGCCATGGCCTACCAAGTAAAACATGGCTCGCTTGCATAGGTACAACATTACACACCACCTCATCCTTGTATCTCCCTATCTCAAATGGAATTCGAACTTGTTTCGACACCTTCACCTCACCACTATCATTCAACCATTGAAGTCTGTATGGCCTAGGATATTTCGTAGTCTTTAATCCCAACTTCTCCACCATGGTACAACTCGCCACATTTGTACAACTTCCTCCATCAATAATCAAACTACAAATCTTATCATTCACCACGCACCTAGTATGGAACAAATTATCATGTTGTTGGTGATGCTCCTCTTCTTTGACTTGAACACTAAGAGAATGCCTAGCCACCATCAATTCACCTTTTATTGGCATCTCAACATCACTACAATCCTCCATCGGTGGCATTTCATCATCATCTTCCTCCCTTTCACTTTCGGATTCAACATCACCATATCCAGTCATAATCATCACCCTCCTATTGGGGCATTGATTTTCCATATGTCCCCTGCCCATACACTTGAAACATTTAATATCTCGAGTCTTAGTGTTAGGGTTTTCGACTTTACCTGAAGTAGGATTCGAACCAACCTTGCCAACCTTATCCTTTCCCTTTGAAGTTTCGGCTTTGGTGTTGTTTTCCCTCTAATTTGGCTGCTCATCTCTCTTCCAATTGGTCTTCCAATTTGAGATTGAACCTCCACCATTCTTGTAATTTCGATTCAACTTCAACTGCCTCTCAACTTTGATAGCTTTGTCCACCAATTCATCCAACTCTACATAATGTTGCAGCTCTACCACTCCTGCCATATCTCGGTTTAAACCGCTCAGAAATCATGACATTGTGGCCTCTCGATCCTCCACCACATTAGCACGAATTAAGGTAATCTCCATCTCCTTATGGTACTCTTCCACGCTTCTATTGCCTTATGTGAGATTTTGTAGCTTATGGAACAAGTCTCAGTGGTAATGACTTGGTACAAAACGCCTCCTCATCACCATTTTCATCTCATCCCACGTGTCTATCGACCTCTCACCATTACGTCTCCTGCCAGTCACAAGTTGATCCCACTAAATTATAGCATAATCAGTGAATTCAACAGCTGCGATTTTTACCTTCTTAAGCTCGGAATATCGTTGGCAGTCAAATACCATTTCCATTCATTTTTCCCATTCTAGGTACGCATCGGGATCATTCTTTCCTTGAAAAGATGGAATCTTCATTTTGATGTTGCCAAGCTCATCATCTTCTCGGTGTCTAAGCCCTCGGCCCCCATTCCACCTTCCAAACCGGCCATCTCGGTCATGCTCCATATCGGCCTCATACTCATCATCAAATTGTCACTGCCATCTAGGCTGTGTTCTAAATTCATCTCACTGATTTTGTGGCATCCGACGTGGCGGCTCTTGGTCACCATTAAGCCTCATGTCACACCCTACAACTCGGGTGCTAAGCGCTTCAAGTTGCGCTCTCAACTGCTGGATGCCTTCCAATATCGCGTCATCTCTTTGGTTGGGACCATCCTCCCTTTGATTCATACTTTCTTGATCATGTGACATGATTTAAACCTGCAAGAAAATGTTAGAAATAAATAATCCTCACCAACACTCCCTCACGTGTGTCACTCAAGGTGTTTGTCACTCCCCTCGTGTTTAACACAACTTTGGCTTTTTTTTTTAAATAAGCTCCCACACTCTTGCCTTTTACCTCTCGTTTCCTTCACAAGAGCTCTTTTTCGAACTAAAACCCAGTCTCTCAACCACCTTACAATAATCGATCAAACCACCAAGCAAGAAAAATCAAAAGCAAAGAAAAAAAATCAAAACAATTCGGCACAACTAACAAACGAGTCGTCTCCTAGAATTTTTTTTTCTCCTTTTTTTTTCTTTTTCTTCTTTTTTTTATCTTTCTCCTTTTTTTTGGATCTTTCTCTTCTTCTTTTTTTTAATCTTTCTCCTTTTTTTTACGAACTCAAATACAATCAGATCTTGCTAGGATCGACACACAAAAAAAATTAAACTCAAACAACTTGCGAACAATGGAAATAGACACGTCAAGAACAACTTAGAACCCTAATTCGGATGAAACTCGAACCCTAGTTTAATAAATCTCAAATTGTCTAATGAAAGCAGTAAAATTAGGATAACTAGACCTTGTAGAACCCGGAACCTGTGGCTCTGATACCAAATGATGTGATCTTGATGCGAAATTGATCGTTCTACGAAGATCCGAAATGTGCGAATTGCGAACCTCGACCCCCAATCGAATCTGTGATTGGTAACCTTGGTATAAACTGTGTCAACCAACCAATGCTATAGACGCCACGAACAAGAAATTCGCTATCTTGCTCGATAAGTCGAATCGACCGCTACAAGGAAGCCTTGATTAGGTCAAGTACTCAAAGAACTCAAGGGATGAAAAAACCTCTCTTTAAAAATAATAATGATCTGTCTCTTGAATCCTTACGCACCATTATATATGATGCTAACCCTAGGAAAGGAAAATTACAAATATGGGCTAACCTTAGGAAAAGGAAAATAACCAGGAAATCACGGAAAACGGAAATTGCCTAAAAAAAACAAAGAAATGCCTAAACAAGTCTAAACATTTCCAAAACACCAAATAACACGTCGTCAGATACGGCGTAGCAGTGAGTTGCGTTTAACAATCCGTTTCCATGCAATCGCTCATATTTGAGCTCACTTGGAATTTGCCTGCCCAGTCATTAATTCAAGTCAACAACTTGGTTACCGCTACTGTGAAGGATCACGTTGCACCAGGAAGCCCACGATTCTTCAACTCTTGGCGCGAGATCGCGTCCACTCCAAAGATCACAAACCATGACTCTAACAGCTTGCTTGAATTGCTTTGCCCTCTCTCGAGTGATCGGACCAAGAGGATAGGACAACGGGTCCCTAGCACCTCCTCCCTGATAAGGCTCGATGTGTTCGATGTGTTCGATGTGTTCGATGTCCACATCAACTAGCCTCCGTAAGCGGAGCGGGGCGATTTTGCACGCAACGCAAGGTCCAGATTAACGTATCCCAAGGCATACAGAAGATCATCCTTCCACTTCATATAATTAGATCCATTCAGGACCTCAACAGCACCAACACCACCGTTGTTCAAAGCAAGAGTGACTGAAAATAATGCAA
Source organism: Psidium guajava (assembly GCA_016432845.1). Classification (NCBI taxonomy): domain Eukaryota; kingdom Viridiplantae; phylum Streptophyta; class Magnoliopsida; order Myrtales; family Myrtaceae; genus Psidium; species Psidium guajava. The sequence goes on along the minus strand of CM028225.1, from coordinate 37,282,315 downwards.
CAATTAATAAGTAAGCAAAATACAATAGTCAATAACATAGACTATCAACGAGAAAATCTCATACAGCACCAAATGCAGAAAATCCAACACCTTTGGGCAGAAGGACCCACCCCACACTAGCACAGTCAAGACTCTCAAACACCCTCAACAAGTCCGAGAAAATTTCATCTGTCACTTCAAGTGAGACGCTTTAGCGGCCAAACACCCAAAGCACAAATGTGAGATCTCTCACTTATTGAGAACACATGCGATTGTGAGAAAACTTTAGCTGTCACTCTGGCAAGGCCACTTTGGCAGCCAAGCAACCAAAGCACAAATCCAAAGCGACTTACCCTGAATGCACATGCCCGCGAGGTACCCCATCTGTCACTGCAAACGGGCTACTTTGGTAGCCAAACACTCACAGCACAAATATGAAGTGACCCCACATGCTTACTCTGATGGATCAAAATAGCTTTGTTGCCCCAGTCACTAAATCAACGAACAACGGTATTTAAACAATTAATAATTTACTAACACACATATGTGTATATTTTAATTTGCCACTTTTAAAGAACAAAATTGTTATTTTTTCTAATGGTCACTTTAAAAATTGTTATTATTATTATTATTTTAATACATCATGAACGTTGGTGAATAAAATAATAAGTGAATATAATAATAGAAAGCAACGCAGCAGAATTTGATCATGAACCATGAACCTTGATGAATAAAATAATTGATGAATAAAATAATAGAAAGCATGGCACAGCAGAATTTGATCATGAAGGTTGGTGAATAAAATAATAGAAAGCATGGCAACTTCACGTGCACTGCGTAACTTGATGGGCGCGTATATACACGCGCTCCATCTTCTTCCCCAACGCGACAGTTCGCGAACAGAAGGCTCTTTCTTCCGCGACTCCGCCGCTCGTTTTGCTACAGATTCTCCTCCGACAGTTTACTGATTGACCAAAATAATTAATGGGTTTTGTTCTATATGCTGGGGCGACCACACAGATTGAAGAATCAACGAAAACGATGATGAATTTGCCCAAAAGGGAGCGAAACCCGCTTGAGACGTAAAACCCTAACCGCGAACTTCCTTCGCAAAATTCGTCTCCAACGATCAACCAAATGCCGAGATACCTGGGGGCTTTTATTCCCCATGGCTAGGCGACCTTACCGGTCCGAAGTCGGGCCGTGACTTGCCGGAATTTGGCCGGAACCGGCAAAGAATTCCGCCCGCTAGAAAACCCTAAATTTGATTTACCTAAAACTCACGAAATTCATCACACCATCTAAGAACGCAGATCACAACCAAACATAAATTGATCCTAAATCGAATTACGTTGGCTCTAATACCACATGTTACATAATTAATCGCAATCCAGGATCAACGTAATCGATTTAGGTCAAGGAATTACGATAAATAAACACGTACCTGTTTGCGCCATGATCTTGAATATGCACGTGAACGCTGAGATCTACAATACGATGTGTCGTGGAAGCAAGATCTGCGAGAGACGAGAAAACCGTGCCCTAGGTCTTCCTCTCTCTCCTCACGCGACGGCCGATGGAACTATCGTTATATTTTTCGTAAGTGGGAGAAGGGACCTAGCGCTAGTAATATAATAGTGACGGGCCCTTCCATCACGGGCTTACGTCAACACTTAAGCCTACACCTTATGCCGTCCAACCCACATTAATAATCAAAATGAGATGCGCAAAAACCCAATAAATCATCACCCAAACTGTGACAGTCTGAAAATTCGACCCATTTTATTGGAATTCCTAAATGAATGGAAACACTTCATTAGTGCATTCTGATCGATACTCACTCAGGATTAGCTACCCTGGGATGACCGACCAAAAGGGAAAGGCTACCTGGGAAAATTTCCAAACAGCCGCCCGTGGGTCTGAGATATTGACAGAGTCTGTATTTAATGAAATTGACCACGAAGTGGAATCCGACGTTGGACAATCGAATTAGTAGGATAAACACAATGGAGAAATGGAATTTGTTTCAGAAATGTCGCCAGAAGGGCAGACAGCCGGTGTACTTCGTGAAGCAAGAAGTTCGCGCTCGGGACTTAGAATTAGATGAATTAGAATTTTTGAGAGTGAATTCGATAGATCGAAATCAATTCCAGTTCGAAATTAGTTCGCGCTCGGGACCCGACCGGTGCATTTGGCACGCAAATCGAGGCAAGTCAAATCAGTTGTCACATCAATCAATCATGGTTCAATTTCCAATGCATGTCAATCAATCAATCACTCACATCTTGTCAAGTACAAGTCAAGTCCATCAAAGGTCAAATAACCCTTTACCTAATCCCACTCACATTTTAGTTTGACTTTTGAATTTGAGAAGCTCTCTCTCTCCTCCTCCACGCAAGTTTCAGCCGGCTGCTCCCCCATCTCCCTCTCATTTCTTCCTCAAGCTCTTCTTCCCATTTCTCTCTCAAATGGCAGAGTTAATCCCTACCGGTGCTTCCTATTGTGCCGCCCATTTCGCTGCCCAAACGTTGTCCTTTTGAGGCGCCGTTTTCGCCCACGTCTTCATCATCCTCTCTAGTAGTTCTCCACAAAAATTCAGCTCTAGATCAGCTCGGATCGACCCTCAAACAGGAGCAAAACCGGACTCTGTGCAGGCTGTTTTCCAGTTTACTGTTCCGGCAGTTTTTGGCCATTTTCACAGCCTTCGTCCCGTCAGTTGAAGTCCGAACCAACTGTGAGTTTCTTCGTCTTTCTTTCCTTGATGTTTTGGCGCAAGAATCAGCCCTAGATGAGTTCTAAATCATCGGGAAATCCTTTCTGAATCAGCCTCGCGCGTGCTGGTTTTCTGCTGCCTTTGTGAAGCCGCCTCCACCGTTGATCTCAGCCCTCATTTAGTAAGCCACACTCCTAATCTTAGCTTAGGAATGGAGTATGCTAGGCCTAGATGCTGATTTGTGTGTTATTCCAAGTGGATTGGTTGATAAATTAGTGTATTAGCTTAATCTAATCAATAATTATTGGACTATTAGCAAGATGGGTTGAGTCCTTGGGCTTGGTATTCTGAATAGGGTTTTAATGGGCTGCATTGGGGCTGGAAATGAAGTCTATGGGCACCTAAAGGATGGGCCCAATGATAGAAATGGGCTTGGGGACCCATTTTTGGCTAAAATGAGCAAAAATGGACCTTTGGGCTTAACCTACCTTAATGGGCCTTACTTTGGGCGAAAATTCTGATGTATATGTGCTTCAAAAAGGTTGTTAGGGGCTGTAAATTACGGGCCCAAGTGTGTAGAAGACGGGCCTTAAGAATGCTTTTGGGTTTGGGGTTAAATTTTAAGCAAATTGGGCCAAAACAAAGTAAATTGGGCCTAGTTTAGATGGTGGGCCACTAATGGACGAAAATTGGAATAATTGGGCCTAAATTATGTTCTTGGATATTAAAATATGAAGCCCAATTATGTACATGGGCTTAGATTATTAAATTGGGCCTTAATTAATGAATATGGGCCTTATAAGCCCACCTAAACTAATGGGCTTGCGCCTTGCCCGAATTTGCTATTAATAATGGGCCTAATTTATAATTTTAACCCAAGATTTAAATTATGGGCCTTGAACCTTAGAATGGGCCTCTGACCCAAATTGATCTTAGCCCGAATAAATGGGCCTTAGTCCGGGCTAACCTTAATTAATGAAATCCAAGGGCATTCAAGATGTCAATCATGGGTTCTAATGCTAGTATTACCTCAATGGGAAATTACTTGGGAATTGACTATGGGAGATCAAATATTTACTGGGGTTTACTGGTAGCTTGTTCTGACAGGCACGAGATGGCTCACTTGAATTCTTGATATGCTTTGCTCTTGTGCATACGTACTTACATGAATACATGCTCTGTGACTGACTCCCTGTTGAATTTATCTGGGTCCCATACGCCCTGAGTTGGCCTGAGTCACCAGGAGTTGTGACATGTTGGATGAGCCCGAATTGGGAAGTGGAGGGATAAGCAGGCAAGATCCATTGGGATCAGTCGAGGCTGGCTAAAGCATGCATCTGATTGAATCGTGAATTTCTGTCATTAATAGTTGATAGCCTGTCTGCAGTTTATGGTTGTTTTCCATGTATAGTTCAATTGTTTAATCGTTAGGGTCGGGTGTCTATATCAATTGAGGGTACTTGAACCGTTAACCTGACACCCTAGTTTACTGGATAGGACCGACCCCACTAGTATACTTTATCCTACGCTTGGATTAGTGGTGAGCTTGCTGAGTCTTCGACTCACTGGCGTTGGTTGCCAATCTTTCAGGCCCCAAACCCCAGTGATGGCTGCACCGCCCCCGACCTTTTTTGGACTTCCAGTGGACATCATCGTGGAGGTCACACACCATTTGGACGATGACGCTAGACTCTGGCACCGTCACCTGACGACTGTCTGGGTAGATGTGGGTAGACCGCAATTTGTTCCCTATCGATTCGAGGCATGGAGGGTCGAGAGAGATTTTGGCATGATGGGACCCGTTCGTGATTTTGACGTCCCGATTCCAGAGGAGGACGACCCAGGGCTTCTCCGTCCAGTCACTTACCCAGGAGAGGTCGTAGACCCTGAGCCGATGGAGGAGCTGCCTTCACCAGGACGGTTAGTCGTAGATGCACACGTGGATGATGATCCTATGGATGCCGACCCCGACGCTGAGTACGACCCCTATGCAGACTATGATCCAGAGGAGCCAGATGACCCTGAGGAGTGATTCTGTTTAGGGTACAGATCCGGGTCCTAAACCTGGCTAGTGGAGCGTCACTTTTGGGGGACTGTAGTTGTTTCTTTTTGGCAGTCTGTATATAACGCTCCAGTGGTATATATATATGGTTGTGTTTGTTGTTCTTGTCCTCCCTCTTCTGATGTACACTACCCCATCTTTGCATGTTTGTATGTTTGGTTAGAAGTCACGTTTCCGCAAACTGAGCTTCGCGTTATACGCCGTCTGGTCGCGATGAGGTTACCTTGGGACATCGCATCAGAGAACCAGGCGAGCGAGGTTTGTTCGTTAGGAACGGGATGCCGCGTGCCCGAGGTGGATCCGGGGCGTGACACAAACATTAACGGGCTATCATGCATTGTCTCGAATACAAAATAATTGATTATAGCCCAATAGGAATTTTATTAAAACAAAATAAATTAATAAAGGTCAAAATAAAATTCCAACATTCTTGACATAGCATGTTTTTTCATGGGATTTGACAAGAGAATTGTAGTTCACTTATGGGATGATGCTGATTTTTTCCCAGAGGAAGGTATTGAAGTCCTTCGTCTCATGTCTATGATGAAGATTGGTGATGACAACGAGCTGTGGATGCACGACCAGCTTAAGAAACCTTGGTCTAGAAATTGTTTGACAAGAAAGTAGCATGGAATTCGGGAAGTGCAGTAGATTTTGGAACCAAGAGGAAGGATTGCAGACATTAATAAGCAAAAGGTAAAAAAAAAAAAAAAATTTCCTTTGTTGACCATAACCATAAGTAAATAACCATTCACTTCTAGGGGCTCACACGCTTTGCTTGCATTATGTCAAATGCTGTTACAAAGTTTTTAACAATGGCCTCCTTAAAATGCTCCAAGGAGGAACAAGCTATTTTTCTGATCTATACTGTAGAGTTATCGTGGCTTTTGTCCTTATTCTGTTTCGTGCTGCATTTGTAGGGTACTGAAATGATTGAAGCCCTCTGTCTTAAGTTTGATGGCAAGTCACAATAGAGCTGAATTTGCATGTCTATCAAACTTAAAGGTTCCTCCAGGTCAATGGCGTGAATCTTATTCGTAACTTTGAAAATCTTCTTCCACAGTTAAGGTGGCTTTGCTGGCATTATTGCCCCTCAAATTTCTTGCCTACAAACATTTAGCTGGTAAATCTAGTCATACTTGATCTCTCTTGGAGCAAGATCAGCGAATACTGAGAGGACTGGCATCAACTCAAGGTTGGACATGCCTTGTGACTCCATGATCTTATTCGAGGTTTTCCATATTTCAGTATATCTATGTATTTATTGCTCTCACTGTTGTTACTCTTGTCAAAGAACCTGAAGGTCAATAAACAAACTTCCAGACACCATGGGGTAACTAGAGTCATTGGTCGAGCTGGATCTATCCAGCACAGGGATAACTGAGTTGCCCAATTCGATTAGCAATCTGAAAAACCTGAAAGTGTTGAAAGTCGAGGGAAGTTACATAGGGCAAATACATGTGTTATTCGTGTCACAAAGCTCATTACAGAACCTGTGGTAAAAAGGCCGAGAGAGAAGAAAGAAAAGGGGAGAAAACGAGAGGAGAAGAAGAGAGGAAGGAAGACGGTCTAACTTGAACAGAGACTCAGGCAAGGTCGAGATCCAAATTCAGGATCTCAAGAGCCGGCATGTAATCAAAGCAAGACGGATTAATGGGTCCGAGTATGTGATTTCTAGTCAGATAAAAACACCAAGAGATCAAGACATCGAGGATTCTCGGGTGACTCAGTTAACTGATTTTCCATCAAGTTAATCTCCGCGTAAATCTGCCATTGCGCGAACTCCGCCGGCTCCGTCGGTCCTAATACCCCAAATGTTGTCAGAACATATCTCAAGCTCCTTTGCCTGGTGCGGCGGCGAAAAGTATCTGATGAGCAACGATACTTTAATTCTCTCCAACGATGAATAATCCCACTAGGCAAGCGAACTACTAAAAATCTGAACAAACAAGAAAAAAGCAAACAACTAAAACTTGTGTGCCAAGCCAAACAACACACGAACATTCCAGCCAAACACCAAACATGTATGACAAAATTATAGGAAACCAAGAATGAATGGTTGCACAGACGAACGACTGAAACCATAGCAGAATCTGAATCAAGGGCCTGCGACGGAAAACTTGCTCTCATCCTAATTCTATGGCTTCTCCTCTGCTCTGTGGACTTCAGCTTGCTTCTGATGTTTCCCATGATCGCACCCGAAAGAGGTCGAAGCAACAACGCATGATGCCAAGTCAGCCAAGAACCCGTTTCTTATGTCACCAACTCCCATGCATAGAGGCGCTAATTATCTCGTTCAGACATGTCCAAGTCCGACTAGGAATTCTCGTTTCCTAATTTTTAATTTCGATTCGAAATTGGTCGAAGATTTCGGTCAAGATTGGTTCAAATCAATTAGCAATTTTCTAATTTTGATTTTAGGTATTTAGTGTTGCGTGCAGATCATGTTTAATCAGTTATGGCATAGCATGCATGTCGTTATTTAACTTAGCAAATCGTACTTATCACTGCTGCAAATAATATTAGGTGGGAAAATGACACTTTTGGCGTCAAAAGTTATATATGGAGATTACTTTGGTGCCAAATTGGAGATCAAACGATCACTTTGGTGTCTCCGATGAAAAATTCCAGCCATTCTCAATACGTGGCATTTTTAATTAATTTTTGAATTTTACTTGGCATTTCAAAAAAGAAAGTCCATGTGGGTTCCAGGTGGACTTCAAATTTAGAAAAAATTTAAAAAATAAAATTATATTTTAAGAAAAGAAAAATTAATAGAAAATTTTTAAAATAAAAAAATTATTTAAAATAAATTCAAATAAGCTAAAAAAAATTAACCAAAAAAAAAAAAAGATGGATAGATTAAGCGGCAAGGACTTGCTATAACCCTTGCTGCCGTCGCTCCCGCCATCATTGGCCGGGACCGGAGACCACCCCCCCCTTTTCCTTTTTGGACCACAGGGGAGAGCCCAACGGCCCTTGCAAAGATGTGGGTGAGGGTTGCACCCTCACCTCAATCGGGCAAGGGCCTGTGGCTGGGGTTCGACAACTCCCGTTGGACATGCCCCAACGTTGCCAACCATTATTAGCAATGGTGGGTGCGAGGACCAATCTTTTTTATTTATTTATTTATATTTGCAGCCTATTTTTCAAATTCTTTTAAATAAAAAAAATGCTACATTGGACCTCTAGCAAGCCATGTGAGCGTTATATATTAAGAAAAAAAGTGTCACATCAGATTTCTAGCGAAGAATATCAGGAGTTGGCACTTAAGTGATCTTTTTTTCAAAAAATTTGGCACTTGATGCGATGAAAAATTTTGGCACTAAAATGATTTCCGTATGCAATATTTGGCACCAAAAGCGTTCTCTTTTCATATTAGGTCATATTTAATCACATACAGGTCTCGACTTCGCATGGTCTTATAAGGGATTTAATTACATATTCGTAAGACAATGAAATTATTATCATTCGTTCCATTTAGTGATTTAAATTCTGCATTGCCAGAAGAGTAGAGGACTAGACAAAAAAAAATATGGCAGGTGGATGATCGACATCAGAAAACAGATATGAATAACAAATTGAAAAGGAGAATGCACGCCAGCTACGGGGAGGAGTTCTTGATCAGGCATTAGTCCCTTGTGTTTAGTTCTCTTTAAGTAATAGAAAAGAGGGAATAGGATCTTCTGACCCCATGCATGTCAATTGTCATCGGATCGAAGAAATTATATTTGAACTTTTACGCCCCAAAGCTATGAGAAAGCTTTTTCTGCATTGGAAGCACCGTAAGTCATTAACTTGAGTACAGCAAGTCAATCAGCATTGGATATGTAAAGCCATATTCACATAATCGGTGCAATTCCTGTTCAAGACACCTTCTCCTAAGCCACGCTCTAGAGTGATGAAGAAGCTGCGGTCTTTGGTGGATGGTTTGCTTATGTTGCAGGGTGAATGAGGAGGGGTCCTTACCTCCTCTACTCTGCATGCGTATCCTAAATCTTCTCCCCTTCTACTGCTGGAAATTCTTTTCGGACTGTGATGAAAAGCAAAATGCCTGATTCAGGAATAATATTTTCTGCTGGAACTCAAATGCTACCAGTGGTTTCTAGTCTTTAGCTTGTTTTTTTTTTCAATAATATGTATTAGCTATGCAAGGCGTTGAAAATTTTGATGAACAATTATGAAAACAACCTGTATTGCTTGTTAATTTAAGTGCACAGTATTAGCATAAAGTAAAATAGGATTGAAAGATCAAAAAGTTGAGAATACAAGTGTTTACACCAAATTTCGGCGGTCTTGTATTTTATTTTCCTCATAAAATAAAATATGCCTAAATTAGTCAAATATACTTATTTTCTTATTTTACTGCAAAATGGAAATGTAAAAGGATTTGATAAAACAAAAATCGCCAAATAAATAAAGAAGAAGTAAAGGGGAAAATTGGGTTAGGCCGGGCTTGGCATCGCCAGGCAGCCCGCGCCCTCCCCCCGCCAGTAGGCCCACTTTGTCTTTTCTCTTTTTTTCTTCTTGGGCTTGCCTAGCCAGGCCCATTCCTCCCTTCCTTTTTCTTTTCCCCTGGCCCGCCCCTCACCTCTCAGCCCACTCCCTCAGCCCCAGCAAGAGAGACGCCCATTTGTGACCATAGAAGAAGACTTGGGGAAGAGTTTTAAAGTACAATGGGAGGGGACGTGAGCAGGAAAAAAGGACGAGGGATCGGACAAGAGTGGTAGTGAGGATGTATACCAATCTATTGGCTCTCGAAGTTTTTCACCAGTTTGATCTCGAGTGGTAACAGAAGAGAGGAATCACTTCTTGTTGGCTGAGGCAACCTTGGAAGAAGTAATGAATGAAACATTCCAGCTCAGCGTAGAAAAAGCACCGGGGCCTTATGGCCTCAGTGGTTTATTTTATCAGAGCACAGGGAAGAGATTAGATAGGACATTCTAAAGGAGGTGAGAGGTGTCTTCAATACCGGGACTCTGCCGCCAACTTTAAACAAAACACATAACTCCCTTATCCCGAAAGTATCTAATCCAGAGAGCCTAGACCAGCACTGCCCAATCAGTTTATGTAATTTTGCATACAAGATCATCTCTAAAGTGTTGGCCAATAGAATCAGACCACTTCTACGAGAAGGGGAAATTATCAAAAAAGTCCTAAACCTATTGTACTTTTGCCGATTTAGTCTTAAACCTTTCAATTTTGCCGATTGAGTCCTAAACCTTTTCATATTTTGCCGATTCAGTTTTTAAACCTTTCGATTTTGCCAATTCAGTCCTAAACCTTTTCATATTTTGCCGATTTAGTCCTAAACCTTTCAATTTTGCCAATTTAGTCCTAAATCTTTTCATATTTTTTCGATTCAGTCCTAAAATTTTTATTTTTTAAAAAATATCTTGGAAATAAATCCGAAAATTAAAAAAATTATAAGAAAATTAAAAAAATTAAAAAAATTTAAAAAAATTAAAAAAATTAAAAATAAAAAAAAATAATAAAAAAATTAACAAAAATTAACAAAAATTAAAAAAATTAAAAATACTTTAAAAATATTTTAAAAAATTAAAAAAATTTAAAAAAATTAGAAAACGAATGAGCCATCGCCGCCGCTGCCCCACCATCGCCGGCTCGCCCGTTTTTTTTTCAGCTTTATTTCCAAAATATTTTTAAAAAAATTTAAAATTTTAGGACTGAGTCGAAAAAATATAAAAAGATTTAGGACTAACTCACCATCGTCACTCATCTGTTTTTTTTTATTTAGCTTTTTTTCAAAATATTTTTAAAAAATTAAAAATTTTATGACTGAATTGGCAAAACATGAAAAGATTTAGGACTAACTCACCATTGCTAGCCGGTGAGGGGCCTAAACTTTTTAATTTTTTAAAATATTTTGGAAAAAAAGGTGAAAAAAGAGAAAAAAAAAACCGACGATTTAATCCTAAATTTTTTAAATTTTTTTAAAATATTTTGAAAATAAAGCTGGAAAAAAATGGACGAGCCGGTGATGGTGGGGCAGCAGCGGCGAGGGCTCACTCGTTTTTTAATTTTTTTTAATTTTTTTTTAATTTTTTTTAATTTTAAAATTTTTTTTAAAAATTTTAAAATTTTAAAATTTTAAATTTTTTTAAATTTTTTTTAATTTTTTTTTAATTTTTTAAATTTTTTTAATTTTTTTTAAATTTTTTAATTTGTTTTTTAATTTTTTAAATTTTTTTAAATTTTTTTAAAAATTTTTTTAGTTTTTTTAATTTTTTATATATATTTTTATAATTTTCTCATAATTTTTATAATTTTCGGATTTATTTCCAAGATATTTTTTAAAAAATAAAAAGTTTAGGACTGAGTCGAAAAAATATGAAAAGAATTAGGACTAAATCGGCAAAATATGAAAAGGTTTAGGACTGAATTGGCAAAATCGAAAGGTTTAGGACTGAATCGGCAAAAGTGCAATAGGTTTAGGACTTTTTTGACAATTTTCCCTCTACGAGAACTTGTCGCATTGGAACAAAGTGCTCTCACCGGCGGGAGGCAAATTCAGGATAACATCTTTATTGTCCAGGAGGTGTTGCATCAAATTAGAATTCGCAAAAGAAGGAAGAAATTCCAAGCGGTTCTCAAGTTAGATCTGAAGAAGGCCTGCAATTGAGTGAAATGGGATTTCTTGGAGGCATGCCTAATCAAGATTGGCTTTGATGAGAAATGGGAGGGATGGATTATGCAATGTTTTACAACAGTCTCATTCAACATTAAGTTCAATGGAGAGCCTCCCCAATACTTCAAACCTTTGCCTTATCGCCCTACCCTTTCATTCTGGCGGCAAGTGTACTGTCCTCATCAATGATGACAGCCGTGGACAATGGCAAAATCAAATCACAGGGATTAGACTGAAAAAGTGGTGTCCCACCCTTTCTCATTTGCTATTTGCTGATGACTCTATATTCTTCTTGAATGGTACAATTCTAGAGTGCAAAAATTTGGCATCGATCCTGAATCAATATTTCCTAGCGTCTAGACTAGCCATAAACTTAAACAAATCGGGGATTTTTTTTTTTTTTATGGAGACTGCCCCAGACTTTGAAAGACAATATGGCAAGAATTGAGAGTTCCCAGCATTGACAAAACCGAAAAATATCTTGGACTTCCTTCGGATTGGGGAGTATTGAAAAAACAAATGTTTTCTTGTAGGCTACATTATTCGGAATCTGAGTTTGCTTGAAAATGTTTTGGGACAACCGCAAATGGTGCTATGCTTCTAAAGAAGTAGGGTATGGAGCCGGCAGTGTCGTACGCAGAATAGAAGTGGACATAGCTCTTGGCTCAAACTGTGCCATTGTCATGTCATCCGTCGGAGATTAGTTTCTTTTCTTTTTTGGAACGTAATTGTAATATTGGTGCGAAAGAAAGGGAATGCTTATTAGTTGTTTTGAGACAATCGTGAATGGTAGTTTTGGAAAAATCGAAAAGGTCCCAAACTGGGTGTTTTGGTGCTCTTTCATCCATGGCTAAAAAATAAATTGGACTCAGAGCGTGGGATTTAAAACAAACGATTGGATAAGGACCTATGTCGAGACGAACGGAGCACAAAAAACGAACAATAGATTCGCTTGATAGATACACATTATTTAAATGTCGAATCAGATCGAATTGTAAGTTGGAATTGAGATTTCTAAGATATTAATAACGATGTCGGTAAATGGTAAGAGATAATGGCAATCGAATGAGCATGATGTGATTGAAAGGGAAACATCTCTCACTACCTAGTTGGCTGATTAATCTACGACCAAACGTAAAGGGAACATTGTCTTGTGCACACGATCCTAGTTTAGCTAACTAAGTAGAAACATTTGAACATCTTAGAGAGTTGATTACCCTATGGTGAAAGTGACAGAGTTTTCTGAGATTCACTGAACTTGATAGAGAGTAGAAATGTACGAATTTCGATAAGTAGAAATATACCAATTTTGGTTACTGCAGATGGAAAATTTCCATCAGATACAGTCTTGCATGCAGGGATCTTGCTGCGGTGTACAAGACCGTAATTCCATCGTGCGACGTTAACGTGTGGAATTAACTGAAATAGAAGGTAATGTGGCAATTCTTGTCACCAAATAAAAAAAGGAACAAGAATAAAAGGTAAGATAGGGGAAAAAAAAGGTAATATCGAAATTCTTACCCGAATGGAAAAATGAAAGGGCAATGAAACAATGCTGTCCTCATTTTCTCTGCTTTAATTTATCCATGGATAAGATATTATACTCGATTTGGAGCTGACCTTATATGGAAATTATTATCCCAATCTGAAAAAGGAAAATGTAAAAAGTAATATGAGAATTCTCATCGCAGACTAAAAAGGAACAAAAATAAAAGGTCATATTGATTATGTCAAGTTGGCGACATCCAATATCCTCCATGGGGACATCTAATAACAAGTTGGCGACGTCCAGTATCCTCCATCCTTCATCCTTAAATAGCTGAATGATGTGATATTGGAGAATAGATGTCGCACAACCATGAATTCATCAGCTAAGCTCATGTTTATCTGTTGTTTATTGCTAACTTGTTTTGTGGGAGATGTTTGGGGCAAGACACATGTTGTGATCAATAATGATTTGGCGGCTGGGACTACTCTAACAGTTCATTGCAAATCCAAGGACGACGATCTCGGAGTCCGCAACATAACGAGCAGCTGGGAATTCTCATTCAAACCCAATTTCTGGGGGACGACATTGTTCTTTTGCAGCTTTTCATGGCCAGGTCAATTTCATTGGTTTGATATATATGACCAAATAAGAGATCAGGATCATTGCAGCACATGTATTTGGAGAATCCGGGCCGATCGTCCTTGTAGGTTCAATCAACGCACTGGAGCGTATGATATTTGTTATCCATGGAATCCTCCTACACAAATAGGGAGGAAACCTCTCATGTGAATATGTGACAGAGAAAAATGATACTGTGAGATTACCAGTCAGATGGAATAAGAATAATCTTTGTTATTATTTAAATAAATATGTACTCTTATGTGCGTGTTTCTCTTCTAATATCCTCATCATTTTCATTTCCATAGATATCTCTATTTTACTAGCATCGTTGTCTCTTCACATTGTGTCATTCTATTTGTACTGGGGGTGAGCAAATTGGACCAACAGGATTGGGAGCGGATGAACCGGACAGGGATCGACGGTCCGGTTCCCGGTTCAGTCCGGTTCCGTTCGGTTCCCGATTCCTAAAATTGGAACTAGTGATCGGGCGGTCCGGTTCCCAGTTCCTAGGAATGGACTAGTCCTCTTTTTAATATTTTTTTTCCTAATTTGGTCCGTGAATCTCTTTTGGCTTCTTGGACCTCTTGTTTTTTGCTACTGGAAAGTCATTTTATATAAACGTTGAAGTGCTATAACGTTATTGATTTCAACAATTAGAGAGTAATTTAGGCTATATTTTTTTTGGTCCGGTCCTATCCATTTGTCGATTCAGTCCGGTCCGGTCCAGTTCCCGGGATGGTCAGTCCGGTTCTTGGTTCTTAAGGAGAACTAGACCGGATCAGAAACCGATCACCCCTAGTTTGTATTTATTATTTGGGCTTAACATAAATAAAAAAAAAGCTTCAACTTTAGCATGTGTCCCAATTATATCTAAAACTTCTTTTGTCTCATAAAAAATCCTTAACTTTTACTTCTGTCGAAATTCTATCAACCTAACATCCAAAAAAACACCCAACTTTAGTTTTTGTCCCAATTCTACCAACCTAATACCCAAAAAACTCATAAGTTTAGCATGTGTCCCAATGATTTCCAAAACTTTTTTTTGTCTCACAAAAATCCCAAATTTTTACTTTTGCTCCAATTTTACCATCGTTAGTCTCCCGTTCATTTCCAAATCATCAAATAATTACACCTCAGCAAAGCTAACATAAAAAAATCCAGCAACTTCTCTTTTGTTGTCTACTTCCCCTACACATTGTCAGGAGATATAAAGCCACTCAAGATGGTGCATTTTGGATTCTTCTTGACACCCAACAGGCTAAAGAATGGCTAGACGTGGAGATTTAATTATCTAGACAGACGATCTCAAATCTTGTCGTCCTTGAAACTTGCTATTTTTGAATTTCGAAGATTCATTGATAAGTTCGATGAGAAAATTCAAGTCATGTAAGATTGACTGATGGTGATTATAAACGAAAGGCTGTTAGTCGTGGAATTGGATCAAAACTATGAGACAATTTTTTTGGATATAATTGGGACAAAATTAGGATAAAAGTAATTGTCGTGGATATTTTATGAGACAAAAAAAAATTGGATATCATTGAGATAGAGGCCAAAGTTTGGGATTTTTTATGAGATAATTTTTTTTTTATATAATTGAGATAATACCCCCCAAAAAATCCAACTTTAGTCTTTTTTTTTTCCTTACCCAAAAAAGACTAAAGTTGGATTTTCTGGTGGGTATTGAGCCGTTATTTGTATGGTTTCTTGCCGCTATCAAAGTGTTTCAACATGAACCTTTTCTAATTAAAAAAATGTTTAATAAGTGTTAAGCCTTGTGGGTTTCGAATTTGTAACGCTTGCGTAGTATCAAGACTCAACAATCTTGAGTACTTAAGGATGTACAATAATTCGACCAAAACAAAAGTATGTACGACAAAATTCGTTCTGAAAAAATTTGTTGCTTAACACCAAGAGGGTAAATGTCACCATAAGTGACCTTCAAGGTCAAGAACCTATATGGGTTTTCACCATGTTTTCCCTGAAGAAGAAACAGTACAGAGATGATAAGAGATGGAAGAGCCCTGCAAGTGAAGTCTCTCATCTTCTATTGTCACTGTTCCCGTTTCTTTCCTCTCCGAGCGAATGCTTTTGGACTTCGGACGATGAGAATCTCTGTATGACTACTCGAACAATGTCTGCAAGTTTTTTGAGGCCAAAGTGTTTTAAGCCGGGCCTCTCTCTCTCTATCCCTGTCTCTCCGTTTTGCCCTCCATTCTCTGTCTATTTATTTGTGTACTTTATCTATGGATGACAGGCTAGAGTGGATTTCTCGTTCGTTTGTGAGCTCGAGAGGGAGGCAGAAATGCAACATGACAGGAGTTGTCACAGAGAGAGAGAGAGAGAGAGAGAGAGAGAGAGAGAAGTGAGTTACATGGAAAGTGCACTATTTTTTTTTTATCCATATTTAAGAGGAAAGGACTTTGCTGCGATGTACAAGATAGAAATTCTGTTGTGCAACGTCAATAAATAGAATAACTTCTATTATAATATATCAACCGAAGTGAACAAGCTCTGCCAATGAAAGGGAAAATTTTGAAAATTGTTGTATTAGTGGATTTAAAGTTTAAGCGGCTACTTTAGAGCTTCAAGAGAGAATGTGGTGACGGAACTGCTACAAGCATCCATCCTCTTCTTCACTTATTATTATTTTTTTTTTTGTTTCATTACTTATTACTTTCATGATTATCATAATCATACAATGCGACCCGATTTAAGGTTTTAGAAATATTGGGGTGTGGTTCATACTCCCCATTGACAAGAAAGTATAGGTGAGCGGACGGGAATTCGAGAGTCGCCCCAGCTAGGGTCTCAAGAGGGCATTGTCCCTTGAACACAAAAGGTATTTTATAATCTTTTTTATTTGTAATTGAGTGATGTAATAAGAGGTAGGATATATTAATTATAGTGGAATCATTTGTTGGACGTAATCCTAATTTAAGGGTAAACAAGGATAAATCTTGTATTTATTTCTCTTTTTCACTTTACGCTTTACTTTGTAGTAGTTGTGCGTCAAATCTTAACAAGAGATACATATCTATTAGATGAACCACTATTCATTTGAAATTACAAGTGAATCTCTTGGTTCAGTAATGCATATACGACTGGATACATATCTATTCACTTTGGCATATTTTATGATATATCTAACCATCGAAATGCTGTAATTTTGGCATATTTTAGTTTATGTGGTACTTTGATAGTTACATAACAATAAATTGCAGATTCTCTTTATAATGCAATATAAACCGAACGATGTATAATTTAGCAGAATTTAGTAGGAAGGAATGTTCGACGATGGCAAATGCGAAGTAGAGTTTTTTAGCGCGATCTAGAAGCAGTGGAGAAGAGAGTGTATAGGCAAAGATAGCCCAATGTTAAGTACACGTTAAGCATATCATAGAGAAGTTTATGTGTCATATTATTCACAGCCACTTTGTAATTTTCAAATCGTCATCTATGTTGTTGAGAAGATGTAAAAAGAATATAGTAATGCACCATGAAATAGAATGAAGCTACTCCATTTGATAGGCACAACATAATATATGGGTATAATCTACACCGAATCCATAGATTCAATGTGAAGATATAGTATTGCATGGATTGGTCTGAAAGGAACACATTATTTTAATCTTGAATCGAATCGAATCGTAAGTTGGAATCGAGTATTATAAAATATTAATAGGAAAATTATCAAAAAAGTTGTGTTACATCTATTGTACTTTTTTCAATTCATTTTTAAACATTTTAATTGTACTAATCTATTCTAAACATTTTTCAAGTCTTTTTTTAATTGAGTCAATCTAAACAATTTTAGCTAGAGTCACCGATTTGAACACTAGACGTCTTATATGACATGACCGACACTGACGTGATGATTCCTAATAATATTTTAATATGTTTTTTTGATTTTGTGTTAATTTTCTTTTCCTTTCCTTTTTTATTTTCTTCTCTTTTCCTCCTCCTCCTTCTTCTTCTTTTTTTTTTTACTTTTTCCCTTTTTTTCTTTTTTTCTTTTATTTTTTCCTTTTTCCCGTTGTCGCCCACAAGCTTGACCTGATAAGGGCAGCCCTAACTAGGCCTCCACTAGCCATCAACAAGGCTTGCCCTGGGAAAAAGGGAAATAGAAAAAAGTAAGAAGAAAAATAGGCGAAAAGGAAATTTTTTTTGAAAAAATAACAAAGAAAATTAATAAAGAATTTGAAAAAAATTAAAATATTATTAACAATTATCTATGTTAGCATCGGTCGTATCACGTAGGATGATTGTTGTCAACTTCAGCAACTTTTAGCCAAAACTTGACGGATAGACTCGATTGGCAAAACTTTTAGAATTCAACTGGTACAATTAAAATGTTTGAGATTGAATTTAGGACTGTTTGGATAATTTATTGATTTTACAACTATATCAATGAAGGGTAAAACAAGGCCCGCAAATAATGACAATCCAACGAGTAGGATGTCATTCAAAGGGAAAGATCTCCCTGTAGCAAGTTAAGTAATTAATCTACAACCAAAAGTAAATGGAAAATTGTCATGTGTACCCGATTCTTGTTTGGCTAATGACTAAGAAGAAACATTGCAGAGGAGAGGATTAAAGATTC
Source organism: Psidium guajava (assembly GCA_016432845.1). Lineage (NCBI taxonomy): Eukaryota > Viridiplantae > Streptophyta > Magnoliopsida > Myrtales > Myrtaceae > Psidium > Psidium guajava. The sequence goes on along the minus strand of CM028225.1, from coordinate 37,264,199 downwards.
AAAAACCAATATTCAAATTTTTGGATAAGTAGGAATACACGAAATGCGGAAATGTAGATGGCAAAATTCCAACGCATACTGTCTTGTATACAGGGATCCAGCTGCGGTATATAAGACAGAAATTCTATTCGTGCGACGTCAAATACGGAGTTAACGGAAATAAAAGGTAATATGGCAATTCTTATCCCGAAATAAAAAGGAACAAGAAATAGAAGGTAATATGAAATAATAAAGGTAATATTGGTGTTCTTACCCCTGACTAAAAAGGAAGAAAAACAAAATGGCACTGAAAACAGTGTTTCCTTAAGTTTCTCTTCTTCAATTCATCCATAGATAAGACATTTTACTTGATTTGGAGCTGACCTTATATGGAAATTCTTATCCCAATCTGAAAAATAATAAAAAAAAATGTACCAGGCTAAAAAGGAACAAAAATAAAAGGTTCTATGGTTCTGACAAGTTGCAATATCCAATAAAATATCCTGCCTCCTGCGTCCTCAAATAGCTGGATGGTGTTGATATTAGAGAATAGATATCGCACAATGATGAATTCATCAGCTAAGCTCATATTTATCTGTTCTGTGTTGCTAATTAGTTTTGTGGGAGATGTTCGGGCCAAGACACATGTTGTGATCCAGAATTGTTTGCCGGCTGGGACTATTCTAACAGTTCATTGCAAATCCAAGGACGACGATCTCGGAGTCCGCAACATAACGAGCAGCTGGGAATTCTCATTCAAACCCAATTTCTGGGGGACAACGTTGTTCTTTTGCAGCTTTTCATGGCCAGGTCAATTTCATTGGTTTGATATATATGACCAACCTAGAGACCAGGGAGAGTGCAACCCATGTATTTGGAGGATCCGGCCTGATCGTCCTTGTAGGGTTGATGGACCCACCCCAGTGTATGATAAATGTTTCACATGGAATCCTTCTTCATCATCAGGGAGAAAACCTCTTATGTGAATATATGATCGAGAAAGATGATCTTGTGAATTGAAATGATAAATAAAATAAGAGTCGTCTTTGTTATAATATTATAAAGGAAGGAGTCTCGTATAGTACGTGATTTTCTTCTAATATTCTTGTCATTTCGATTGCGATTGATATTTCTTTTTTTTTTTATAGGGCTGTCCTTTCAAATTGTGTCATTCTTTTTTTTTGTAATTATTATCTGCACCATCTCTTATTGCTATCAAAATATTTCAATGTAAACCGTTTTTTAATGAAATTAAAAAAGTATATAAGTGCGAAGCCGCGCAGTAATGCTAGTCTGGTATGAAGACTGAACAGCCTTGAGTTGTAAGTACGTACAACAAAATTCATCTTGGAAAACACTTGTTTCTTAGCACCAAGAGGGTATATGTCACCATCAGGTGATTTTCAACGATAATTGCGGCACTATTAAAAGAAAACAGTCGAATGCGTGGCATCTTTTTGAGACAACACCCGTAGCAAGATTCTTTCCATTTTCCCTCTATTTAATCTACAAATTAGACATTATACTTGATTTATATGTGCGATCTACTTGTAAATATAATGTGGCAATATCTGATATTATTGTGTAAGGAGGCGAACATCCTATTGTTGTTGAGTACATACAGATCCTATTCCTACTACCAAAGATAATAATTTTGTTAGAAGTATTACACTATATGCAAATGGATAGGTCTTCTACCATAACATGTACGATCAGTTTGTAATTTTTCATTTATCATCCATATTATTGAGAAGCGACAAAAAGAGTATACTAATACAATATGAAATAGGATAAAGCCTACTCTATTTTATGGATAAAATATAATAGCTTATAAATTGATATTGCCAACATCGAATTGTAGATTTAATAGGGAATCGATAGACTCACTTATAATTAATTGCTAAATTTGCCTAATAAATGTGCGATTTATATCTTGAACCAAATCAAGCCCTAAGATGCGAATCAAAAATCATAAGATGATAACAATAATATTAACGCTGGGTTAAAAGAAGCTCGGCAATACTGACATTCTGCTGAGTACAATATCATTCAAAGGGATACATCTCTTGATAGGTAGTTGATTGACTAGTCTACAACCAAAAGTAATTGGAAAATTGTCTTGTATACATGATTCTTTTTTGGCTGCTGACTAAGATGATACATTTAAACATTGAAGAGAGTTGATTACCCTCTAAGGAAAGTGAAAAAAAAAATCTAATAGCTAAAGATTCGAATAACCAATTTTGAAATTTGGATTTGATTGGATGTGATTGGAGACTCCAGTGAAATCCTAAAGATACAAATTTTGTTGTGTGACATTAATAGAAATTCTTAGTCTAGGGAACAGGTTCCGAAAAATGAAAGGCAAAATTTAAAATTGTAAAACTAGTGGATTTAAACCTTATGAGGCTATTTTAGAGCTTCAATAGAGAATGTGGTGCTTGAACTTCTTATAAGAAAAATTCTCCAAAAGTCCTAAACCTAGTATAACGAATTCAATCCGAAATTGCCAAGCTAGTTACTTCCACCTAGTTTTTACTACATTAGAAGATCGTCAAATGATGTAAGACTAAATTTGCTAAATTAAAATGTTCATAATTGAATTAACCACCATATAATAGATTTAGAACTTTCCGAAAAGTTATCCCGACTTATATAAGCATCCATCCAAGCTTTCCTTCTCTTCACTCAGTGTTGCGATCTAAATTAGGCTAATTTAAGCTAATGGATTGCTAAGTTAATTAAATATAATTAACCTAGTTTAAACTCTCCAAGTTCTATCAAATCGCAACTTGAAGTTCAATTATCATGCAAAGATTTTATATTTGGAGTCACCACTAATCAGAATGAAAACTACATAGAAATAAGTCGAATATTTTTGCTAGGCACCAAAGTTAGTCCCTAACTTATTGTGTAACTAACCCTAAATGATTAGCCAAAATTTAGTTAGCAACACTCAATTGTTTATGTGTTTCATAAACACTATTTTCATACTTAGATAAATCGAACAATTTGATCCGTTTCAAGACTCCAGTAACACACATCTATTTAGTTCTTAACCTTTTAAATTTTTCAATTTAATCCTAAACCTTTTAGTGAAATTCTCATGTAGATCATAAACGATTTCTGGGCAAATCAACATGTTTACAATTTCTAGCAAAAATTAGCTAAATTGACTAAATTAAAACATTTAGAATTTCTGTACAACATGTTTATGACTTATTAGAAAAGTTCCCATAGTACAATTAATATATATACACACATGTATGTAATCTTTACTTTAATAAAGCAATTGGACATTAGACTAAAGAAGAACTACGGGATAAGTGTCCAAAAAGTCTTAAACTGTTTAATTGTATCAATTGAGTCTATCCAATTAATTTTGACCGAAAATCGCTGGCATAGACATTAAATAGTCGTACATGGCATAGTTAGTGCTGACATGAACCTTTTTTAAATAATTTTTAAATAGTTTCATTCCAATTTTTGTTTGCTTTTTCTTTTGTTTACTCTTCATTTTCATTAAGGGCTGGCGAGGGTTACCAGCATACTTGTACCGGCCATAAGCGAGGGTCCACGACCCTCATCGACACTAGGCGAGGGCATCATGGCCCTTGTTGGCCACAATGAGGGCTCAGGAGCCCTTACCTAGCGACTAGCAAGGGCCGCGACACTCTAGCCTGGGGCCAATAGGGGTTAGCTGGTGACCCTTGACGACCCTCAATAAAAATAAATAGTGAAGAAAAGAAAAAGAAGAAAAGATCAAAAAATTAAAAATATATATTTAAAAAAATAACTACGTCAGTGTCATCCACGCTATGTAAGACGACATGCATCTAGGTTATCGATTAGGACTAGATATGACAAAGTGAAGGTTTAGAACTGAATTCATACTAATTCGATAGCTTTATGACTTTTTTGACAATTTATCATTTTCTTGAGAAGCAATTAGAATTTTTCAAGCGCACCCAAGTCTTGTGAACGAAATATGTATGCAAATTACCTTCTACAAAAGGTTGCCTGAGTCTAAATCGACACAAAATGGGTAGTTAGCAAATGCTTATTGGTGAAAGACAACTCCCTTATGCCACTTCTCTTTGGCAGCTGGATTCGCTAGTTGTCAAAGATTTGGCATGGAACTTACCAAAATTCTTAGATATTTTTGAGAACTACCAGAAAAGTCAATTTATTAAGTATCATTCCTTCGAACTTTTTCACAAAATCAAAATCAGATTTTGGAATGGTTCCCAACATGTCTGGCGTTGCCTAGCGTTTAATGATTAAAAAAGAGAAAAAAAGATCAGTGAATACATGTCCTGTGCAAAGTGTAATCGTATAATTTTCTAGACAACCGCTACAACAAGGTGGCCTTCATTTCCTTTCCTTTGATTTGTGGCTGATTTCATGTGGCAATGCTTATCCCAAAGTGAAAAAGGAAAGAAAGGTAAAAAAAAGGTAATATGGTTGGGGCAAGCTGGCAAAATCCGATATCCTCCATTCTTCACCCATATAACAGCTGAACGATGTCGATGTCAGAGCAACGATAGGCCACAATGATGAATTCATCAGCTAATGCTCATGTTTATCTGTACTTTACTGCTAAGTAATTGTGTAGGAGACGTTTGGGCCAACAAGACATAGGTTGAGATCGACAACAATTTGCCGAATGGAACTACTCTGACAGCCCATTGCATATCCAAGTACGATGATCTCGGAGTCTAGAATATCATTAGCAAATGGCAATTCTCCTTCTACCCTAGTATCTCTTCGAACACGGTATTCCTTTGCAGCTTCGCATGGCCTGGTCAATCTAAGCTCTTCTTCATATATGTGCAAAAAGGAGACCAAGATTAATGCTCCTTGTGTGTTTGGCAAATATCGCCCACCGGTCCTCGTAGGTTCAATGAAAAGACCGGTGACTTTGATATTTGTTTTCAATGCGGTACGCAATCAGGGAGGAAACCTCTTGTCTAAATGAATAGGAGAGAAAGATGATACTGTGAACTGCTTTATGACAGTTTAGATGGAATAAGGATCATTCCAGTTTTCTTTTACTAATGTTTCTTCTAATATCCTCATCTTGCTTCGTGGACTTTGAGGGCAACCAATAAGCTGAGTCAAGCATTTCTTCCTTTTTTTTTTATAATCACGGTGGGAATCTCACTTTGAGTTCGATCTATGGCAATCTTGTCTGTGCTCGTTTATATCAATCCATTGCTGCCCGTTTTCTTCCACCATGAGCCTCTTATCCATTCTTGTTTGATCAACGCGGAGGAGTAAGTCAAATTAAGAAGATAAAAAAAAAACAAGGAATTGAATTAAATCATGAAATATGGAGATGGCTTCCCTTCGTTGGAAGCAATTACCATGTTATAATATGATTGTTTCCATTTTCCCTCTATTTAAGCCATACATTAGATTGTACTTTATTTATATTTCATACATTTGTAAAATGCCATAACCCCTTTGGTGGGAACAAATGACCGATCATCCTTATCCCTCATGAGTGATGTGGCGATATATGTTTTTGCTGAGTTTGATTACTTATAGATCTTACAATAATCCTACAACCGACATACAATCCACTTCTTGGAAGTATTATATCTATATGTAAATGGAAAGGTCATTTGCCATATAATTACCGCAATTTTTCGGGCAGGGACACATTGCTCGCGAACTCTTACTTCACGGTGTCTTTCTATAAACTTCAGAGTTTCAATTTACCGCATGAAGAACTCCTTTTTGATCCACGTACTGTTCAATTTGATTATTCGCATTCGCATATAGAAAATCAACAAAAATTGGCAAAAGAAGGCTCGATAATTTGCGTGCTGTAAAAAAATAGTTAATAGTCATCCAGCAGTATCAGTAAGTTACCAATAAATTGTTAGAAATTAAGTGTCCGCTGGCTTTTCTCGTCAGTTTTTGACGCTTACTAGCTTTACCAGAGAACAATAGAATTATCCTTATTCTAAGACTAGCTTAAAGGAAGAAAAGCTGAGAAAGGGTCCAACTTTTTAGCGTTCGAAATTCAACGTCTATTTACTATCTTCACCTTGTAAAACAAACCAAAATCCCGAAATCAAAGTACATCATTATAGCATCCTCGGTAGAGGTAATCTTACACCCATCTTTTAACAATAGGTCTATGACTACATCCAAGCAAAATGATCAGCAATTAATCACCGAATTGCACATTATCATATGTAATAAGCACATGTTGAGGTCTCCATTTATAGCTACGACTTTACCTTTCAAAGGCTTATACTTAGATTCGACGTCTCAAACACTATCACCGTATATGAAGACAAAAATAATCTTGTCGAACGAGCTCAGATTTGAGACCTGCGTGAGTGAGCCATTTAGCAAGTGCGCAAAACCCAAGCTTCTAAAATAAACATGTTGAACAATCACAGAGTCGACACTAGAGATGCCGTGGATACCATTGAAACTGGAGACACATGAGGAGAAAAGCTCTCGGATTTAAAATCGGGAGAGCGGAGCTTCCAAAACTGTTCTCGAAAGACCCGTGTTAGAATTAGGCCTATTACTTTTTCAACCCACTTTTAAAAATCGTCGATTAAAGCCAGGCATCGGAGGCTATTTAAACTCAAGTCAAGTGAAAAATTCAAACTATTAACTTTGACAAAATTTATATGCGGTTTTTTCCATACTCGTCGGCACAAAATTTTGTGAAACTAATATAAAGGTTTTTACTTTTCTCTTTACCCTATGATCGAGAAAATCGAACATGTCCGGTGATTAGCTCGACCCATTTGCGCGTCCGGCTGAAGTACTTCAGCGACTTTATGCTTTATTTATTACGTCGCGTTCATAATCATGGCAAACTCGAAGTGAGTGGCATGAACCGTGATTAAGTGGAAGGGCGGGGGTAGATCTAGATGGGATCAACAGGAGTAACGGGCGTTTTGCCGAGCCACGGTGTTTTTGCCCTGCAGGCAAGTGATTTATAGAAAATTAAACAATTAATTTATTTTTTAAAACACTTTTTCCTTTTGGATTTTTTTTTCGAAAATAATGACAATAACACGAGTCGAAGTCAAAATATCAACCTAATCCTCAAGAATTATGCTAGTTATATACATAATCGGTTGATTCTGCCATGGTCTATAACAAAAATCGTGACTTCTTTTTTATATAATTAAATGTCGATATAGCCTGCGGTCACATTTACGGTCTGAAAATCGACCAATCGTCCGTGTGGATACCCGGTCGATATGCTTAAAATTCATCTTTCATCTGATGCTCAGCGGATAAACACGATCGCAAAGCACCCCTACTAACCCTTCTCCGCTCCCACACCCCGGCGAGGTCTGAGCCGCAATCCGGGGCGCGGGCTCTCTTTGCGTGCGCGTTTAGTAATTTTGAGCGCAGATAATGAAGGGATAATGATCGGTGCGAGCTGCGTGTCGGTGCAGTGTGAGTAAACTAACAAGCATCTCGCACCGATCATCAGCACCAGAGTCGATATCAAGGCGCTTCTCTCTCATCGCTCTTTTCTCTCTAGCTCGCTCGCGAAGGAAAGAAAAGATGGTGACGGCTGAAGCAGCCAGGAACGTGGTCAGCATTGTCGGTAATCTCACATCTCGCTTTGTCGGTCGTCGGTGTTTTTAGGGTTCTGTAATATCACATGTGAATCTGTCTGTGATGGTTTCGCGACCGGGATGGTCGTCGCCGGTGCCGGATTTGCGTTTTTGCTTCGTGCTATACTGTTAGATGTTTAGGCTGTACACAGTGATCGTATCCGCCCTTTTTTATGCTGTCGTTTTGACTGATCTAAAGGGAGCGCGATAAGCTCGCTCGCTCGCTCGCTAGCTAGCTAGGAAGCTTGCTGCCGGAAATTATCGTCGTACATGTGTTGAGAAAGGGGCGAACGTCATGAATGCTCTGATCGGAGAGAGCGATGCGATGGTCTCGCTAGCTTATTTTGCCTCGTCCTGATGATTGCGTAGATGATTGTCATTTAATTCTTTTGACAGGCATTACTATGACATCCCTCGTAAATAGTACTGTACAGCAGATTGTTTGATAGAAGTAGTCGAGCCATGCATCCCAATTTGTGAGTGTGGCGTACTACAAAGAAAGTATTTGGATCATCCGGATCTTATACGTTGCAAGCGTCTTAAGGACTGTGTTAATCACTTGATCATGTTAAGCGCCTCTTCCCCTTTAATCCACCGGCGATGCTTTTTTCCAAATTCGAGCACAATCTCGATGCCGATCCTTCGCTTTTGCCTTTCTCGTGGTTTAGGCCGTTGAATTCGCTGTTTGAGCTAAACTCACGGGAAAGTTAGAGAAAATAATCATAAACATTTCATACTCGTAGGGAACGTTTGACTTTATGCTTGTACCCTTGACACACGCATGTGACAAGCGAGAAAATTCCGGAGATACCGAAGATTAAAACTATGGATTTGAATTAAGAAATCCAGTCTTCTTCGTCAATGTCGTTACGTGGGGGAAGTAGCGAATATCAATGTAAATACATATTACTACAATAGAGATGCAAATTTCTTCAAATTGCAGTTACGTCTTTGACTACATGTTTAATCAAATGACTCCGCCTAATTAGCAAATCCGCTCAAAACAAGCTGAACCATGAGAAGTATAAACCGACTTCTCTTCAATAAACGAATACGAGAAATATTATGGAATTGGATAAGAGAACAAGGGTATAGAATAAGTGTAGAAAACACATCAAAATCATAATTTTAGGCAATGGTGATAAAACTGAGCTTGAGGAAATTGATGATTTGTTCATAACTATCTAAAAGTACATGTATATTTGGAAAATATGAGGACAATGTGAAAAAAAAAATACACTTGGTTTAAGAGTTATTTTGATAAGGCATTTACGCTTCTTAACTAATAATTTCTTGGGAAATTTTCAAAAAAGGGCTCTAAGTGCCCTCATTTTTTCAAAAAAGGGCCCAGAGTTTAACTTGTTTCAAATAAGGGCCTAAAATGTCCAACTTGTTTCAGTTGAGGGCCTGAGTTCGCCGGCCAGTCAAATGTTCACCGGCCGGCGAGGATGTGATATTTCCGACGACTGGAACAAGGGCATTTTTGTCCAGTTTTTTCAATAAAGTAAAAAAGCTAACTTTAAATTAAAAGTCCCAAAACCTTTGCACCATCTTCTCTCTAACGACAAAAGAAACTGTTGCTTGAACGAGGAAGTGTTACGACAGCAAGCACCGTGCGAGCGTTGGTGACCTGCAACCAGGAGGTGGCGTGAATCCGACAATAGTGGTGGCGCCGGCGCCGGCATCGACGACAATCAAAGGGTAATGGATTTTGAAAGAAACTCTAAAACCCACGTTCTCTTAACCAATCACTGTTGCATCTCGCCTCATTTATAAGCTTTCGATCCTCGTTGGTGACTTCCAGAACATACGCGCTTCATTTTCTCATGGTCTGGAGTTTGAAGTCTAGGTCTGCGAAGGTGAGTTCCATTGTGGCTATTCTGGTTGCTCTTAGATTGAAAATATACACCGAATCTTCAGGTAGTGTTGGGTTAAAATCTCATCCGATGAAGATTGAGTTGATGATTTAGATGCATATTTGCTCTTATTGTGATGGACTGAAACGAGTCACTAGTTTAAACTTGTGTATAAACTACATGAGCAAATCGCATACCATATGCTCGACGGAATGCTTGAACCGAGTTATTAATCCTAAATTTCCTAAATCCTCTAATTTCTTTCTTTTTTATAAAGGTTAGTTTCCTAAGTTGGTTCAACCACTTCATTCAACCAGGACAAGGCCATTACGCCTGTTGAGTAAGATGTCCATAAGCAGTGGGCATGTGGTGGAATGCGACACTGATGGCAGCAGCATCAATGAAAGTGAGTTTCATTTTCTAGTGACAAGTTATATTTATAGTGCATTTTCTAATTGTATTCGTTGTAATCGTGATCTCTATATGTCGTTCGCGATCCATGATTATCAAGTAATTATGCTTTGACTTTGAATATGTCCTTTTTTTTCGTATGTTTTGCTGTTAATTATACACAAGTATGTGATTTTGTTTTTTGTGTTCGTGGTCTCTATTTTTCAAGTATTTGTTCATGGCCCAAATACTTTCATATGTTATTCTTTTGTATATGACAAAATGCCATACTATGAGACTGTTTTGACAGATTTCATGTGGGATATTGTCCACAAATTATAAGGATAAGGTGAAGTGTTTCAAGGACGAAAATAGCATTTTGAATGGCTAATTCATTATATGACTTACGCATACTTGTGATGAGGATTGTAATTATAGTTTGATATTTTTTCCCCTTCTATTTGTTTCAGGTGATGAATGTGAAGAAGTGAATTATGCCACGTTTGATAGGTGTGTTGAGGGTGTTGAAGAAGATGGGTTTGTGATTATTGATCTTGATGAGTTATACAGAAGAAATGCACAACGTCGAGAAGATAGTTCAATGCAGAGGAATATGGAGGAAGGTAGTTCAATGCGAAGGGATACGGAGGTTGGAGACATCAGCTTGTATCTAGATACATTATCTGATAATGTAGATTTCTTGAATATGAGTAGTCAAGTTGAGTATACACATCCTGAGTTTAATGTTGAGGTCGATATGGAGAATCCTACCTTCAAATTGGGGATGTGCTTTAGCAATGCTAAGGAGTTTAGAGAAGCAGTTAGGAATTATGCCATCAAAAATGGGAAACAGGTGAGGTTCACTAAGAATGCGCCAAATACGTTGAGGGCGGTGTGTTCTGATGGTTGTAGTTGGCTTATATATGCTTCCAAAGTGCAGAGGGAACAGACTTTACAAGTTAAAACCTTCAACCCCGTGCATACATGTAATAGAGCTCTACATGTTCCTCAAGTGAGCTCCAAATGGTTGGCAAACAAATATTGTGATCGGTTGAGGAATAATCCAACATGGCCGAGTGCTTTAATGAAGAAAACAATGGAGTCTGAGAATGTTTTGGAGTTATCCAAGATGATGGTCTATAGAGCCAAGGTTAGAGCTATGAGTATGGTCACAGGGAACGAGGAGGAGCAATTTGGGATGCTTAGAAGCTATTGTCAAGCACTTCTTGATTCCAACGCTGGATCCACTTGTGTAATCAAGAGTGAACAATGTCAAGACCAATTCAAGTTTGAAGGAGTCTATATATGTCTAGATGCATTGAGGAGGGGTTTTCTAGAAGGATGCAGGCGCTTTGTAGGGTTTGATGGTTGTCATTTATCATCAGGCTACAAGGGTATACTTCTAGCAGCTGTGGGCCTAGATGGAAATGATCAGATGTATCCATTTGCATGGGCAGTCGTGGGACAAGAAACATATAGGACATGGCATTGGTTCATTAGTATGATCGCAGAAGATTTGGGGATTACAGACCCAACAAATTCAAAGTACTGGACTTTCATGTATGATAAGCAGAAAGGATTGGTGCAAGCATTAGCTAATTTGATGCCTGAAGCAGAACATAGATTTTGTTTGAGGCATCTTTATGAGAATTTCAGGTTACATCACAAAGGATTAGAACTTAAACTTTTGGTTTGGAAGGCAGCCATGGCAACTAGGGTATGTGATTTTGACTTGGCAATGGGAGAACTTAAGGCTGTTAATGAAAAAGCTTATGATTGGGTTTGTGATGTTTCTCTTACCATCAACCAAGTCTTCATGGGGTCCTATTTCTCTTTTTTGGTATGATAAGGGATATATGAAGATGCAAAGCAAAGTTGAAGCTGTGAAATATAAATGTGCATTTACAATTGGGGCTGTTGGCCTTTGTTGGGGAGGTAAGTAGTTTTGTTCTAGACGATTCTTTAAAAGATCTCTTTTCAATGCCAAGAATCCCTTAAAGTATCTACAGGAACCTTCCTATGCACATTTTCATTGCCATAAAAGTGTTTTTGTGCTTGACTTTGTTTTGACTACCTAATTTAATTTTTAATTCAATTGCAGATAAAGAGGAGGGTGTGAAGACCCAAAATTGAAAGTGGTCAAAGACGAGCAACTTTTTGAGATATACAAGACCAAAAAGACCAATAACTTTTTGGGATGTTTGTGAAGTTTCTCTTTGCCATCAAACAAGTAAGTCTGCATGGGCTCCTATTTCTCTTTTTTGGTATGATAAGGGATAAATGAAGATCTAAAACAAATAGTTGAAGCTGTGAAATATAAATGTGCATCTGCAATGGGTTGGAAAATCGGAACATATACCTGCGACTATATAGATATGACAGATTTTCTGCTCTTTTTAACCCCAGCGAAATAAACATTTACATAGCACTTAAAACACTAAAGATTTTGATGCTTTATTTACAGGTTTTTTGCAGGATCATTCTTGCAGGGCTAACTTTAGTGCAAGCAATTTTATCTAGGAAGGTCAGTTTTCCTATTGCGAAGTAATGTTCTTTTCTGAGTAACTTACTTACATGCCATTTCAAATTTTACAGCACCACTAGCATTTTTCTCACTTTCATCTTTCCGGAGCAAGGAAAGAGACTTGAAGATTTACATCTAAGTCACTCAACTCCTAATGAGAGGATTCTGATTTTCCATTTTCCGATTTTGTGTAAAGGGGAATGCTTGCTAGATATACGTGTATACACGTACTTTTGGTATTGTAGAAGATGTATCTATTCCGTATGTGAACTATGTATCAGAATATTGAATTGTTCTGTTATTTAAAGCGATAGTTTGGCAAGTGAAGATGGATGATGTGATTATGTGCAAGCAAGTGCTTTTTTTTTGCATATCTTTTCCAGAACTTTCTTTCCCCTGCTATATCATGAGATTGACTAGTGGCTCGAGAACTGCATTGTGGAGTTAAACATATTCAATACTGAATTCTCTTGCGAATAATATCCCAGGTCTTTAAAAAAACATCCGAGTACTTGAAATGAATTTCTCAGCGCGGCAATATTGTGCATTTTTTTTTATCAACCATCGCTAAAACACAAGGTCTATTGAATCCAAACAGAAAAAGGACTTTAGATGTGAAATATGAGAAGTATCAAACAATAGGAAGTTATTGATCATCAACATCTCATCTTTAAACACTTACATATATTGAACTTTAATATTTGCATTACAAAAAGAGACAATCACATCTAAGTTTACAACTTCAATATGTGTGCACAGCGCAACACTCAATAGAAAGCTCCACTGATCACAGCCCATTCTAATGCAACCTCAGATGACATTCTCAGCTCCTTCATGGACCATTTCTATCCAATCTTAATGTACACAAGCATTGAATATCACAAACTTCAATACATTCGGCATCACCACATGCACAAACAAAGAACTTCATTTGCAACGATACTCCATTTAGCAGCTCCGGTGCTACAGTCAAGCAACTCTGCCTCATTACTTTGCAATTGGCGCATCCATCTTAGTGATTTATTAGCTTGAGAAACATGACGAATCACATCCATCTCAATGATCAAACAAGTAAGTCTGACATTGTCTTCTCAATGTTAGATGGTATTATCAATTTCCCAGAAGCAGCAGATATACTAGCATCTAAAGACACACTCAATGAAGCTTTTGATGCTAAATCTTGAAGTCCCTTTTGCACTTTAGTGCACTTTTCTTCTTATCTTTTGGAGTCTGTAGCAAAATCATACATTGTCATCAATAGATTGTAGCTAATAGAGCAAAACAGAAAAGTTTCTACAAACAAGAAAGTTATGACTACCAATAAGGAAAGTCTACAAGCAATGCAAACTCTACAATACTAAATTATCTAGACACATCATTTTAAAACATGATATATAGAAATCCATAATGGAAAAATAATATGAAGTCTGGCTAAATGCAGTAGTGATTTTTTTGTTTTCTACTTACAGATCCATAAAGTTTTAAACGAATATACAAAACTTATTTGAGATCATGTGTGATGTCTATTATATCTTCAAATAAGATGTTTAAGCCTTTTTTTTTTTGGCACTGCGAAGGCTATAATCGGTCTCGGTCAAAAAACCAAAACCAAAACGAAAAGCAAACAAAAAAACCCAAAAGAGCAGATATGTATAATCAACATAGACTCGGTTCAAGCATTCCGTCGAGCATGTGGTGTGCGGTTCGCTCATGAAGTTTATACACAAGTTTAAACTAGCGACTCGCTTCAATCCATCACAATAAGAGCAAATTTGCATCTAAATCATCAACTCAATCTTCATCGTATGAGATTTTAAACCAACACTACCTGAAGATTCGGTGTATATTTTCAATCTAACAGCAACCAGAATAGCCACAATGGAACTCACCTTCGCAGACCTAGACTTCAAACTCCAGACCATGAGAAAATGAAGCGCGTATGTTCTGGAAGTCACCAACGAGGATCGGAAGCTTGTAAATGAGGCGAGATACAGCAGTGATTGGTTAAGAGAACGTGGGTTTTAGAGTTTCTTTCAAAATCCATTACCCTTCGATTGTCGTCGATGCCGGCGCCGACGCCACCACTGTAGTCGGATTCACACCACCTCCTGGTTGCAGGTCACCAACGCTCGCGCAGTGCTTGCTGTCGTAACACTTCCTCGTTCAAGCAACAGTTTCTTTTGTCGTTGGAGAGAAGATGGTGTAAAGGTTTTGGAACTTAATTTAAAGTTAGCTTTTTTACTTTATTGAAAAAACTGGACAAAAATGCCCTTGTTCCAGTCGACGGAAATATCACATCCTCGCTGGCCGGTGAACATTTGACTGGCCGCGCGAACTCAGGCCCTCAACTGAAACAAGTTGGACATTTTAGGCCCTTATTTGAAACAAGTTAAACTCTGGGCCCTTTTTTGAAAAAATGAGGATACTTGGAGCCCTTTTTTGAAATTTTCCCTAATTTCTTTGATTCGACAATTTTCGCAAAAAAAAAAATCAATTGTTTTTAACTCTCAAATGGTTATAGAAATTAATTTAAAAGTCAGCAGCCATTAATGTGCCATCAAATATGAGAGAAAAATCTACATATTCGCATCTAATGCAAGCAGTCTGGGCAATGCACCATCAAGTAGATATGTTGATGAACATAAATAGGTGGTACGAGATTAGGTTGGTTTTGTTGGGCAATTTCCGAGCTAATGAAAAATCATTGCACTAACTATTTCAGATTACGAAAGTCAAGGAAAATGGGATTGTATATGGGGAAATTCTGCTTCCATATGAGTAGAAGAAAGAACACAATTACTTCTATAGAACTCAGAAAGTGCTCAATAACCTAAGATAATGACATCAACAACTTAGATAAGTCATATCCCATTTACACATTAAACAACAAACAGACATGGTATTCATTATTTCCAAATGGATTTTGTTAATGAGTTTTATCGAGCATTTGTTAAGTAATCACACAGAAAAAAATTCTTCAATTTTCAAATCACCAAACCTTTTTTTTTTTAAATTGCAGTGTGTGGTAACTAGGGGAACAAGGTGGGCAAATCAGTTACCAGACACTGTGCGAAGTACAAATCCACCTAGTATGAAACCTAAGCTTTCCTTTCGTGACTCCACACGCGGGGAGGTTACTATACTTGCCTACCCAGCAGTTGCCAACCAATGTTGACTAGAGGTCTACCTTCCCCCGTCGAAGGCCCCCGAGTTCCCTCCACGTTATTCTTCCTTGGAGAGAGGAAATACAGAGAGAACTTACAGGGTAGGAACCTCCACCATACCGGGAGTCATTTGTCTCGTCTCTCTTTGATCCTTTTAAGGACTTGCTTAGACCTAAACGTTTGTTAATTAATCATACAAAAGGAAATTCTTCAATTTTCAAAATACCAAACCTTTTTTTGTACCGTGAAAAATAAAGGATAAAAAATTGGAAATACTTCATATCAAATATGTAAAAAATTAATAATATAAATATATGTTTAATAAGTATCTGGAAGGCTTTTTTTCTTTTTTTTGGTGAGAGATTTTGGGCCCGTTCAAATTGATATCGAGAATCTTCGACCAAAAAATTAAAAAAAAATGGTATCTAGAAGGTGGGCAAAACATGGGAAAAACAAATGTTTGATATACACCTTTTTTTTTCTTTTTGCATGTCATTGGTTCGTTCATCAAAATGGAAAAGTCGACCCACTTTCCCCGTTGTGAGGTTATTGAATATAAACCTACATGCTAGATTTGATATGTGTTGATGGATTATTGTCAGACCAATCATGGTAAACATATAGGACTGATAACTTCTAACACGAATGAACGATTTCCCAAATAATTGCATGACGAACCCAAAAATATATAACTTTCGTACATAATCAACAACACGATGTTTGTCAACGACATGACGAGCTGCAATTACAAGACCCGAATATAAAACGCAAACCTTTCTTTCCTCCTTATCAAGAGCCTGGTCACGATGCCATGATAAAGAATTATCATTTTTATTCAAGAAGTATTATTATTAACATGTGATTATCATAATTAATTTCCATTACACAAGCAGGAGTACAGATCACAGCTTTTGCTAATTACACGATAAATAGCAAATATTTGCTGGAGTACGTGAGATAATTGAAAGAGCAAATTTTCAATCTATAGTAATCCGCCGCTGCTCGTTGCAGAATAGGAAAAGAAACCGCGTCTGTTTCAAGGCTCCATTCTTGTGCGTCTACTTGTTATTGCTTAGTGTAGCATGGTATGGTTTTCCTGGATACTTTTTTTTTTTCTTTTCTGTACTTGTTCTGAGATCTGGTTATTTATATAGCATACAGTTGCAAAAGTTTTAAGCCTCCAAAAGCACTAGAAAGCTGGCAATAATTCTAGTCTCACACATAAACAACTTGGGTTCACACGTGTGCTAATCTTTCACAAAGAAGTAGCAAGCATTAGAATCACATACATAAAGAACACCATCCTACAGAATTTCCTTACTTGCAATGAGTGCACCTCTCTTTCGTTGCAGAGCACCAATATGAACACTAACGTTTCAAAGCTCCTCTATCTCCTGGAACCGCTGCGAAAAAAAAATGTGAAACTTTCCCTGACTCTCCAATAAAGCATGGGAGCTCACTTAAGTCCTCGTTCATAGAGATAGGCTAACCTAGTAAATAATGCACCAAAGCACCAGAATCATAAACCAATTTTATTACCAAATGAGTATCTAGATCCTCCGAACAATCTAAGAAAAATGCAGTTGCACTGAAATATTATTAACTAGAAAGCAAATCCATTCTTCTTCTCTTTGACAACAAACCAAAACAAGGCTTCGGGAGTCGACGTCTAACAATTGCCTTGCTCTCAAAACCTCTTCAGTAACCTTCTTAACTAGTTCTCCGTACCTATAACAATGCACAAGTGAAGGATAGTTCATTTTAGTCGGACAAATAGAAAGTAAAAGGATATCAATATGACAATCTAATTGGTAATTTAATGTCCCAAACAACTGTAACCTGAGGATCTTTAACTTAGGCACACAAAATAAAGGAAACAATGTAATTCCTTTCCTCTTATAGTATGAGGAAACTTTGTTATAGCCTCACCCTTATTTTCTTTAGCTTTTCATATAGAATTGGGTAGTATGCCTATTCTCGACTTTGATACATCCAATTCAACCAATATATGTAACTCCGTAATGGAGCATGAAGCTCCTTTATTTCCACACACTCATAGAAAGATAAGTGTGTAAGTTTCACCAACTCCCAATAAACTTTGGAAGTTGGCTGATTTTAATGTAAAGCTTGACCTACCAGACTGCTGAATTTCTCCGGAAGATTGAAGAGGTGAGAATCTCCGGACATGATAATCTCCTTCAAACATTCTAGAGAACCAAATTCTGCCGGGAACTCCCGAAGACAGCTGCATCCCTTGATATTCAAAGTTCTTAGGAGTGTAAGCTTACCAATGGAGCTGTCAATTGTGGTCAAGTTGACACACCCAGAAAGAACTAACATCTCTAAAGTTAAGAAATTGGAGAAGTCGGGTGTGCTTTTTAACTCTCTGCAACTCGTCAAATCAAGAACCTTCAATCTATTCATCTGTGCAAAAGAAGTCGAAGTTAAACTGTAAATGAGAAACATCAGGATATATAGGACTACTAGTAATATACTCATTATCCATAAGTTACTATTTAAGTCAAAATGTAATTTGAGTATCCCAGGTCTTTTTGGCGATATTGCAAATAACCCTCATACTTAGAATTTTTTTAAAATAATTCGCAACCATGGTTGTTACTTCATTTCACATCCTTCATTTCCAAAACCCGCAGTTGGCGGCTTAGAACAACGCTCCATAACGAAAAGCCCGCCTCTTCAACATCACCGCATTTAACCCTCTGTGTCTCCAACTCCTCTCTCATCATGTCAAGTGTAATCGAAAGCCTAATAATAGTCAGGATGTAAAACTGATGGTTTTAAAGGTAAATGATGCAAAGTGAAGTTGATATAAAAGGTACTGATCAAAAAAAAAAAGTTGATATAAAAGGTGAGGATGGTTTCTGGTATTCTACCTTTGAATAAGGCATTCATTTTAAACTGTAATTTTTTTTTTTAAAGAATTAGAGATGGAGGTAAGGGTTTGCAAGAGATCACATTTAAAACTGAATGTTATAAATGGATAAGGAACTCCATTAGATTTACATGAGATTTGATTTGAGATGTAGTTAAAAGCTAGATTCAATGGAAAGCTCGAGCCTTCGCTCAAAGTAAACTTGAAAAGAAAGCGAAACATCATTTCCATTTATTTTACGTTCGTTTATGCAATTATAAACATAATATGAGCAAATACTTAAATATTAAATTAGGCAGTCAGCCACTTGAAACAATATTATGAAGGTCTAGCTCACCTTGATTCAGATAATCAACTTAGCTTTTCCGATTAACTTTTTGTATTATCAAACCTGACTCGAACTTTACGTCATTCAAATCATATCTGATGCCTATTGAAGCAAAATAGCACTTAGTTCTATTGGAATGCACCACTTCCACAGCCTAAGCAACTTTTACAACTATGAAATCAAGGTTATAAATCACATGAAGCATTTTTTAGGTGGGACAAAATTGTGTTTTACTTATATTGATTCTACACACAGATGAGATGGAGAGAGCATGAAATCAATGTGTCAATCACATGAGGTAATGATGGAAGGAAGTAAAATAAATATTTTTGCTTCTATCATCGCCTCACTGATCATGAATGTCGTAATGCCAGAAAGAAACATATAGAGTAAGACATATCCTACCTTCATTTGGCTCCATCCACCCCAGCCATCTTCGATATTGCTATCCGAAAGATCGAGCACGAGCAAATTATTAAAGTGAAAGTTAGTTGCAAGGAAAACCGCTTGCCATGTTCGGCAAGAAAGCCATCTTAGTTCCGAAAGAAGATTCCCAAAGTTGCCGATAAAATAAATGTCTTCCATCCGAAGAAACCTTAGATTTGGTAGAGCAGCTAAGTCTTCATGTCTTATGACGAGGGTCCAGTCATCTTTTCTCAGTCTTAGTGCTTGTACATCTTCATTTCTCTGCCAAAAGAGACTCAAGATTAATTGAGTGCACAACAATTAACACTCTTCCGGAGAAATATATAAAGGAATCATATATAAACAATTTGTACGACAGGGAATCGACCATGGCACTGGGCTTTTTCCAGCAAGTGGACTTATATGTTTTCAATCACATCATTAGCTAAAATTTTCAGCTTCCATTCGATGTCTTATAAATCATTTCTAACTCTCCCAATTTCTACTTTACAAGAAATATAAGCATATCAAATCCAATCTTCATAGATTTTTTGTTTATGTTTGAAAGTAAACAAAAAATTCTTCATCCAGCCAGTTTATCTGTAATTGTGTTGTTCCAGAATTTCCAGAAAACTGTTTTCTATTCTACAGAAAAAGAAACAAAGCTAATCGTTTGGCAATTTATCGGGTCTCTCTGCACCAATTAACAAGACCTTTTGAGACCAATGTCTGGGAGAGAGCTTCCTCACTCACAAGACTAATGGGAAGTTAAACAAAGGTAACTAATAAAAGAAAAATTCAAGAAGTTTCTCCTTCCAAATAAAAATTGTGACATACTCTTTCATTTTACCTCTTTTTTCTTCAGTAGTTCCATGGCTTCCATGGGATCCCACACCCTACTAAATTTGTGAGGAGATTCCCACTTGATGATGGACCTTCCTAGATCTCGAACAATATCAGGCATCCAGAACTTACTATCTGTAACTTTTATCAAGGACAGTTGGAGGAGGACACGAATTGCACTGTGAGGATGGTAACTACAATCATCCCACATGATAACTGGATATGTTTGGTCCTCGTTGGTGAAAAAGCAAGCAATATCCAAAAATACTTCTTTTTGCTTATAATCCAAGCCTTCGTAACTTATTCTTAATTTACCTAGGACATCATCAGAAGGAACTTGACATAACTGCTTCCACGTGTCTATCCATAGCCTTATTTTAGCACCATGTGGCTCCAGGTCAGAGCCGTGGCAATAAAGATATGAACCTATCACCTCGACAAGCAAAGTATGGTCTCGCAATGCATAGACAATTCTGTCTGCAAGATCAACATATCCTTCTATGGGAGAGTCTCGTTTGAACGCATAATTACAAAACAACCGAAGTGCTTGCATATGATCCCATAAAGGAAGTTCATAAAAATGAATTCTGTTGGTTCGTTCTTGGTTGGTTTGTTTTTGGTCCTCTTCACTCAGTAATTTATATACAACCGGCAGGAGATGCATTTCCCTACCTGTGATAATGATCCTGCTGCCAGAACCAAACCAATTCAAACTTCCTGTTAGATATTCAAGTTGCACTTTCTCGTCTATATTATCGAGAACAATGAGGACTTTTCTGGTTCCACACACTCTCTTGATCCGATTCATCCCAACTTCAAAGTCTACAATTTGGTCAACATTCACAGAACCCACAAAACCTGATAATAACTTTTTCTGCAAGTTCATAAGACCATGTCGCGATGATTCTCCTACGTCATTGAGGAAACAAACGCCGTCATAGCGAGAAAATAACCGGTTGAACACAACCTTCGCAAGTGCTGTTTTACCAACACCACCCATTCCATGTATTTCAACCAAACTTACTCCACCAGAGTCAACATCCAAGAGTTGTATTACGGCATCTGCATGGTTTTCATATCCAATCAAATTTTCTGGCACATCCACTCTCTTGGCATTAAGCTTACACAATACCTCCTCCACAACCAAGTCAATTAGTTCTTCGTGGCTGCAGCAAAGCACGAAATTCCGGTTTTCATCAATTACATGAAAGAACAGGGTATAAATATCTTCCAGATAGATATGAAGATCTCTGGGTCTCTACGGACCACATGGCTAAATAAGTCGGCCAATTCTGTTCCTACGGATGGAAATTAGGCATTGGAGCAAAATCCAAATAAGCAAAACAGATATGCTTCATAGATAAGCAAAAAAAAGTGAACAGATTTTACTTGGTAAGTTTTCACTAGACCTTCCCGAGGGAAAGTGGGAGGACAAATATATGACTTTTTAAAGTTGGAATTTCAATATGCACCATCTCGAAAGTTCAATGACTAAAATGAAATTTTCCCTAACTTTTTTGCACAGATGCCATTCTATCATTCAAGGGCATATTCTTTGACCTTTTTTTTTTTTGGCTATGCATATGTGCTCAAATTACATTGTTTTTAGGCACTCTGTCTAAATATCAATTTATGAGTCAATAATTTCATTTGTGTCCAAGTTCCACGAGCTATAATGAGAGGACATACAGCATTCATTCCGGACTAATACTCAGTACCTTTTATATTGAGTTATGGAGACAATTGAAGCAAGAATTATCCGGCTCCTTTGATTAACTTAATTGTTCCTATGGAGTGCATTCAAAAAAAAAAACTTTCAATTTCAAACATTATTAAGGAAAATTCCAGAGGAGCTCACGCACTCTGTTACCCTAATAGGAAAGAACGATAATGGTGTAAGGACAAACAAACCCTAGATTTGAAACTTAAAGCGGCCAAACTTTCAATCTCATATGGGTTCTAAACTTCAATGAACTTTTACCCATCTTGTAACAATTTAAATCAATTTCCTAGGATAGTTCAAATCACACTTTTCACCCTTTATCGAAATCTTCTTCGTTCTTTTTGCGTGCCATTTCTTTTTCTTCACCTCCGTATCCTACGACTACCAACTAACACAGAGAACATCTTTTCTCCACCTTAACTTTCTACACCTTGAATTTCTTCACCCAACTAAAAAAACTCTTCCAAACATAGGGTAAGAATCTACTTGAGTATTTTCGTGCAAAGTTTTATTACAATGAATTCGGAATTCTATGTTCGTGAAGGTCAGTTTATTGACTTATCACCTCATAATTCAAAAGGCAAACTGTAGTTAGTTGAGATAGAAGCATTACCTCTTAGCTTTAAGGTTGAACCCCTTCATATCCGCGACATCACTTAGAGCTTTTTCCCATTCCTCCACTTCGTTGCCAAATTTCCTCCTGTGCTTAGTTAGGGCACCCTTGTACCAATCGCTTTCAAGCTTGATATCCTCAACCTCCACATCGTATAAAATGGGCAGGATTTTTTTTCCCCTATTTGAGTTTGACGTGCATTTGATCATTTGCGATAGTTCACGTAGACGCCACCCACTAGAAGCATAGTTCTTAGATAAAAAGAGTATGTAAATAATGGAGTCGTCTAGCGGAAGCTCCTCGCCAATTCCATCACCAGAGCTCAATTCTTCACCGTCCATAAAAACAGAGATTTGGTTATGAACAAGGATCTTGCAAAGGCGATCAACAATGCAATAACAATCATCTGCTCCCATAAAACTCAGGAACACCTGGTTCTTAGGTACTCTGTGAGAAACCCAGGTCGAACTTGAGACATCAATCAATCTTTTCAGGATAGTGCAACCACATTCATTCAGCTCCAAGCTTTCTAAACCCTCGATGGCTCTTATTTTTGGACAAGCTTCTAATTCAATGTGCCCTAGCTTATCTAACTTTGATAAGCCAGGTAACCTTTCTATCCGACCACAATGGGAAATACGGAAGTACACCAACGATTCCAATTCTGTCAAACCATCAATCTCAACCAAACTTTCCAATCCATTCAAATCCAAGCGCTCAAGATTCTTCAAGAGTGATAGATCGGGTATTTTCTCAAGGAATTTGCATTTGCTTAGTTTCAATCCCTTCAAATGTTTTAGGTCCTTAGAGATGGAGAAGCCTGAAATTGGACATTCAATTACACAGAGAACCGACAATCTTTCTAAGTTGGAAAGAGGTGGCAGGAGGTTGAAGCCCCTGAATGTGAAGGTTGACAAACCAGATGGAAGCGGATGGATCAGTCGCTCTTCTGGCGAATCGCTTGTCCAAGTTGGGTCAGGTTCCTCTATTGAAGCGCTTAATCTAGACAATTCCAGATAATCTAAACTAACGAGGCTTGTAAAGTGAAGGGTAGATGGGAAGTGGCATGCTTGCAAGTGAAGGCGTGTCAAACTTGGGGGAAGATCCGGTACTTCTAGAAGGTGAATTGAACTCGTTTCAAGTGTTTGGAGACGAGAGAGACAACCTCGCACAGTAGGAAACTTAGATACTTCAGTATATGATAAATCCAAAATCCTCAAATGAGATAGCTTCCTTATTTCCTCTAGGTTTTCATCCGTCAGATCCCAACATTTCTTGGCATGCAACTCTTCAAGCATCTCCACCTGTCCGATGGTACAAGGGAACTTTCTTATCACTGTATAACTTACTCTGATCACTTTTAGTTCCTTCAGACATCCAATGGAGTCAGGTAGTTCAACTATTCCTGACTTTGATAAATCCAACTCTTCCAACATTTTCATTTTTCCAATAGAGCATGGAAGCTTTTTTATCCCCACACAGCGACGTAAAGATAAACATGTAACTTTCACCAACCCTCCAATAGAGTTTGGAAGTTGACTAATCCCGGGGTGCTCATCTAATATCAATCTTGACAAAGAGCGAAGTCCGCCAAATGTCTCCGGAAGCTTAAAGGGGCAATTGTTTTGGGGCATGACAATCTCTGTCAAAGATTGCAAAGAACCGATTTCTATGGGTAACTCCCCCAGAGAACTACACCCCTCGATATTCAAAGTTTCTAGGCTATGTAGCTTACCAATGGAGCTGTCAATTCTGGTTAACTTGACACACCGAGCAAGGATTAACTTCTCCAAGGACGTGAAGTTAGAAAAGTCAGGTGTCATATTTAACCATTTGCAACCCGTCAAATCTAGAACTTTCAACATATCCATCTGCAGAAAAAAGTGGAAGTAAAAAAAATTAATAAGGAACATCAGCATATATGATACCATTACTAAGAAGCTTACTGTCCATAACAAATGCTTAAGAAAGTACAAAGAACCATTCCACCTTTTATATCGCTGCACGTCCTTTATTTTCCAAAACCCACGGTTTGCGTCTTACGAAAAAAACTCCATAACCTCGCTAGGAAAACACAAAAGTCTTTCATTCCCAGATCACCCACAAGGTCCCAAAATACCAATGCCGCTAGTATTTCACCGCCCTCCGCCATTGGCCAACAGCACACCACCTTTGACCACAATTGTGCTACTGCATTTTTCATCTTTTTGACTTTGTCAAGAGTAGTGTTGAATTGTTTTTTGGACTTTGTTTGCATAACAGTATTCAATTCCTTTTTTCAAAGGAAAAGAAAAGAGGAAAGTTGACGTTCGGCCTTTTAAAAGGGAAAAGCTCACGCACGAAGGAAAGGAAAAGGAGAGAAAAGAAAGAAAAGAAACTCCATTACATTTGTTATTTACCCCGAGCTGAACCACAAATTTGTATGAGATTTGATTTCATAAGGCTGTTAAGAACTAGATTCAATGTAGAGCTCGAAGCTTTGCTCATTAACTCGAGTTAATTACAAAAGTAAAAGTAATGTCATATTCATTTAATTTGCAGTTCAGTAATGCAATTACAAAGAAATACTTAACTATTAAATTAGGCTAGTGAGCCCCTTAAATCAAGTACCAAGAAGGTCAAGCTCACCTTAAATCAAATCGTCAACTTAGCTATGTCAAATAAGCTTCTGATCCTTTACGGCATTCAAGCTGAGTGGTACTAATCTCAAACTTAATACCAATTAACTTTTTTGTATCAAACTTGCCTCCAACTTTACAGTCATTCATATCATATCTGATGCATATTGAAGCAAAATGGCACTTACTTCAACTGGAATACACCAAATCCAAAGCCTAAGCAGCTTTTACGTGGGACATAATTGCGTTTCACTTTGATATATAGAAAGATAATGAATGTTACTCATGCAAAATATGTTCTACGCTCAGATGAGTAGGGGTGTGCATGCAACCATTATATCAACCGTAGGAGGCAACGATACAAAGAAGTGAAATATATATCCACCTTCCATCATCGCAAATGGGGTAAAAAAAAAAAAAGTACACAGAGTAAGGCATTTCATACCTTCATTTGTTTCCATGCATCCCAACCATCTTCGATATCACTATCTGAAATGTTGAGCACAAGCAATCTACTAAAGTGAAATTTGTTGCTTGGAAAGTGGTGTTCCATCTCTGCAACGAAAGCCATCTTAGCTCCAAAAGACAATTCTTGAAGTCGCCGGAAAAATCCGAGTGTTTCGCTTGAAGGAACCTCAGTTTTGGTAGAGCAGCTAATTCTTCATCTACCAAGCTGTGCCCATTGCTTCTGGAAGTCACGCTGATGGCTTTTACATTTTCATTTATCTGCCAACATAGACTAGAGATTAATTGAGTTCACAGCACGTAACCCTCTTATATAGCTATAAAGAAAGGAAGCATATGAACACTAGTAGACAATTTCTCCAATAGGGAACCTGCAATGACCCACACCTTTTCCCAGCAAGTAGAATTCGTAGAATTCTATGTTTTGGTTCACACCATTAACGAAACTTTTCAGCTCCTATTTGAAGGTAGTTCTAAATCATTTCTCCATTTCCGGTTTCTATGTTTCAAGAAATATAATTATCATATCAATGCCAATCAACCTAGTTTTCTGTTTTCACCGTAATTGTGTTTGAAACTAACTTTAAAATTCCAAAAGGGAGCACGTGAAAGGGTGATTTATTGTTTCAGAATTGTCAGAAAACTATTTTGCATTCTATAGAACCTAGAAAAAAACAAAGCTATTTATCAGACAATCTATTTGACCCAACTCACAGGACAAATGGTAAGTTAAACATATCTAACTATTAAATGAAAAAAAAAATCATCAAGTTTCTTCCTTCCAAAAATAAAATTATGAGACGTAATCTTCCATTTTACCTGTTTTCTCTTCAGTAGTTCTACAACAACATCATGTTCCCACACCCTACTGGGAGTAAGTTCTTCAAGGACAATGTGCCTCCCCAATTCTCGAACTTCGTCATGCATCCAAAGCTTTTTGCCCATAATTTTAATCAAGGACCGTTGCTGGAGGACACGAATTGCAGTGTGAGGACAGTACTTACAGTCGTCCCACATAATAATTGGATATGTTTGGTCCTCGTTGGTAAAAAAGCAAGCAATGTCCAAAAATACTTCTCTGTCCTCCTTCCGCTTCAATCCATTATAACTTATCATTAATACTTCTCGGACATCCTTAAAACCACCTTGATTTAACATCTGCAACGTCTCTTCCAATAGCTTTTTTTGAATATCAGGTGACTCCAGGGCAAAGTCCAGCCCAGAAATATGAGAACCTATCACTTGGACAGACAAAGGAAGCATACCCACTCTGCGGACAATTTTCTCTGCCGAAAGAGCATATACTTCTCCGAGAGAGACTCTTTCGAATGCATGCCTACAGAACAGCTCCAATGCTCGATGAAATTCCATTCTTTGAACTTCATAATAAAAAATTCTTTTGGGTTCTTCATTGGATAATTCCACTTGGGTCATCAAGACTTGCGTGTTTCTAGTGGTGAAGATGATCCTACTACGTGAACCAAACCAATCATATTTTCCAGCGAGCTTTTCGAGTTGCTCTTTCTGGTCTAGATCATCAAGAACAATGAGTACATTTTTTTTACTCAACACTTTTTTGATCATCTCGATCTCACCACCATCTTTAATTTGGTCAGTAATGCCAGAACTGACATAATCTGATAAGAGCCTTTTCTGCAAATCTGAAGGACCACCGGGATGTTGCCATTGTACTCGAACGTCACGAAGGAAACAAAAGCCATCAAAGTGGAATCGTAGTCTGTTGTACACATTTGTGGCAAGAGTTGTTTTTCCAATGCCACCCATGCCGTGGATGCCAACGTAACGTACACCATCAGAGCCAACATCCAACAATTTCATTATGGCTTGCACCTGAGCAATATCTTCAACCAAATTTTCAGGCTCCTTCGCGTGTCCTGTATTAAGCTTACGGGAAACCCCTTCAACAATTGAGTCAATTTCTTTTCCTTGGCTGCAGCAAAGCATGAAAATGCTGTTTCAGTCAAAGACATGATAGACTACAGGACTCTCGGAAACATGTAGATACATAATTCAGCTGTTTTTTCAACAACTTAAACCAATGAAAACTAAGCGTTATGATCAGTTGACTGGAAATTTTTGCAGATGTGGTTTGCAACAATTGAACAAGAGAAAAAGCATAAGGAAAATTTCCCTTTGCCAATAACTTCCCATCCCCTTTTATACATGCAACCTCTACAAAAGCCTTCTTCCACCACTTCAACTCATCAGGGCCAACATTCTTCTTGTCCGTAGGTAATCGCTTTTCCTTACAAATTGGTCTTGAGCTTAACATTACCTTTCTGTACAAAACATAAATATTCTTGGCTTTCCACATATATGGGTTCAATTTTTTCGTATTATAATTTCATTTCCATAAAATTGTAGTTCCAATTCATCATAACAGGGAAATTCTGCAAAATCTTTTAAGCGTCCATTTTTCAGATAAATGCATCGCGGTTGCATTTTTCTGATGTTAACTATGCACTTTTTTTAAGAAAAAAAAATTCTGATCATGTCTTTGACTAATTTTAAAATTGCAATACTCGTTTTGATTCGACAACTTAACACTAGATTGTTAGCGTACAAAATTTTGCGATTACCGTGGGAGGGGGGACATACATAAAAACACATGATTTCCACCGTACTTATTGTGATAATATGAGTAACTAGAAAGATTGATTACGTAAAATATATGATCAAGCAAAAAGTTGGCATAACTTTCGTCCAATTAATTTTCCAATAAAAGTCGAGGAGAAAGTTACCCTTTTCCTTGAAGTTCCCTTCCAAATATCCTGCCAGCCGTTTGAAGGGCTTTTTCCCATTTCTGCACTTGAGAGGAGTCATACTTCCCCCTGCGCTTCAGACCCAACAAAGAAAGAAAAAAATTTTCCTTGTGCTTGCGTAAGGCTTTCTTGTACCGATTGGTTTTGAGCTTCACATCGTCAGCTGTCACGTCATAAAAAATGGGGATGATTTCTTTGTTCCCATTTGGTTTTGAATGGAATTTTACCATGCATTCTATCTCACGGAGACACCATACACTGTCAGCGAAGTGTGTAGAGAAGATGGGTATGTAGATCCGGGAATTCTTTACTGCCTTCAAAACTTCATTAATTTTTCCACCATCTCTGATTTCTTCGTTGTCAAGGAAAACGCGGATTCCTGCACGTACCATATCACGGTGGAGGATACTAGTGAAGTTTTGGCGCGTGTCCCTTCCCCTGAAACTCAAAAACACATCGTACTCTTCTCCGGACGCATCATCCGTTCTCGAGGTAGACTCCGAGCTCCTCTGTAAGGCCTCAGTCTCTTCTCCAGATGCATGGTCCGTTCTCGATGTCAACTCCGAGTCCCTTCTCCTATTCAATTTCTTCAATTGTCTCAGAGCCCTGCCAAAAATTAGAACTTCTAACCAGATCGAGACTTAAAAATAGGAATGTAAATCGAACGAACAGGCTGAATTGCGTCAAAATGTACAGGAGCAAAGATTCTTTGTTTGCTCGTTATGTGTCAACAAGAGCTCGAATAGAAGTTGAATCAGAGCACTTACAGTCCTCCTACAATCAAAGCGAGGATGGTGATTAAAGCCTGAGTTCCGTCGAATTCCATCTGTGGGCCGATCCTCTCAGCTGTATTCGCCCACAGAAGAGAACCACGCTTTTGTGCAAGGAGCTAATTGGAAGGGTTCAGTGAAGGAAGATCGACTATAAAACTTCTCAAGGTGAAGAGAATGAGGGAAAAGTCAAGGCAGGGAAGAAGGAGGCTAGTTTTTGCTTTAAAGAAAATCCGCCACTTTCGGTCCGCCTCCTCTTGTGAAAACCCCAAGAGCTGGTTTCATAAATCAAAACTAGAATGAAAAAGTAATGTCGTTTCATTTGCTTCGCTAAACTTGTGCTTATTTACAACTCTTTTATTTTTATTTTTATTTTTATTTTTTTGCTTATTTTACACCTTTCCAAGTTGAGCAGATAATCAGTCTCTAACGGCTCGGCGCCAGTGACAACACTTCTGCTTCCGAAATCATTTCTGAAGCAGAAGTTGATGTTTTCGCTCCTACTTTAAAAATGATTTCTGAAACAAAAAAAAAAAGACGTTTGATAACAAAACAAAATTTCTACTTCTGGCGGCCGGTGGCGGGAGGCGACCGACGATCTACGACGAGGGGTGGCCGGCGGCAGCGGGCAGCCGATGCCAGCGGACGCCGGTGACGGCGGCGCATGATAACACTTAAACCTCAAAAGTAGAGGTCTACAGAATGACTTCTAGTGGAGAAGTAAATTTTTTTTACTTCTCAAAACTTGTCTAAAAATGACTTCTGGTGGAGAAACTGATTTCATAAGTAGAAATTTTAAGTTACGAACCAAATGGATTTCTGCTTCTAAAGTTGTTTTACCAAACAGATTTCTCTATCGGAAGTTAATTTCTCTACCAGAAATCACTTTTGAAGTGTTATCGTGCGCGCCCTAACTTAACTCATCTAAGCTCCAAAAAAAAAAAGATTCTTGAAGTCAGCCATCATAAAGATTACTCTTTCGATCAAAGGAACCTCGGACAAGATATTTTTGAAGTCACCCATCATAAAGATTCGACTCTTTGGTCAAAGGAACCTCGGACAAGCTAATTCTTCTTGCTCGAAGCTGTGGCCACCGAACAGGCTTAGCACTTCAACATCTTCATTTCTCTTAGAAATGATTGCCCATTTTTTATTTCTAATTTTCAGGAAATGTAACTTTATTATCAAAAAGTGGGGTTGAAAATAACTTTAAAATTCTTCGTAGAGGTTCCATCCCCTCACTACATGATGAGGAGCGCGAGGCAGGGAGCGACACCGAAGCTTGATCACTAGCATAAAGCATAATAAAATTAAAGCCATAAGGGTCAAGAGGAGAACGAGGAAAAAATTAGGAAAGCCAATCCTTCAGACACACATGCCCGGACGCCTGAAGATTTGTACAGGGTGATCACGATCCGAGTTGTGCCCCTAGAGTC
The DNA here is from genome assembly GCA_016432845.1 of Psidium guajava. NCBI lineage: Eukaryota > Viridiplantae > Streptophyta > Magnoliopsida > Myrtales > Myrtaceae > Psidium > Psidium guajava. Next base: position 37,233,805 of record CM028225.1, on the reverse strand, counting down.
AGCGTAATTAGATAAATAGTCTTGTAAAAGCATTGAGTCTATTGTTGAGTGAATGTTCATGAAAGATCGTTCGTTTGACTTGGTGATTATGTTACATCAAGTGAAACGACACGGGACGATGCTAGGGCGGAGTTCTGCAATTACAGAAGGTGGCCCCAAAATAGTATGCTCAAATTACACTTCGCTAGAGAGAACCCTCTATTAGATGTTTCTCTAGATTGAGTAAATCCAATAATGTCGTCTGTACAGTGCTCTCAATTAATAAGGTTTCTATATTTGTTTTTTGCTTTGCAGTCCGACGTTGTATAGAATCAAGAAGAACAAGCCGGGGGAGGAATTTCAGGCGTATCCATACCTTTCTACCGTGTTGAACTGCGCATTTTGGATCATCAACGGCTTGCCCTTTGCCCGACCCGATCGCATCCTCATCTGCACATTTAAGACCTCGACTTTCGGTAAATTATAAGTAATTCCACACATCCCACTTTAATTTATAAGTATTATTTTCAATTTCAATAATAGCAAACGATATTTCAACCGCATGAAATGGGACACTAAAATTTTATATTTTATGGAAAAGATATATATAATAATCGACAAATGTAAGTAATGGTGTAAATAGACTATGTCCTGTTAATACTGTTCTGCATTTGCGTACCCGAAAGTCAATATTTCATATACATGGAAAAGACTAAAGTTGTTGCCCCTACTACGGCCACGTATGGTAACATTTCTGCTCTTGAAAATAATTTCTGTTCAAACATGAATTTTTCTATTTCTACTTTCTGCACGAGTTTTCGAACAGAAGAACGCATTTGGTAACTGCAAGAATTTATATTCCCAGAATAGAAAAAGAAATAGCAATTTGCTGGTTACAACCTTAAAAATATCTATTTCTAATTTTTTTTTTCATTTGATTATATAGATGTCAATGAGGCTTGACAATTCATGTTTGGTTAAAACTACACTTTAATAATAATTTAATTGATCAAGATATTCTAAGGTAGCCTAAAAAAATCTAACGTAATAGTTACTAGAGGTGTCAAAAATACCCTGGCTAGCCCCACCCAAAATTTTTAGGTTTATCGATTTGGGTCGAGTTGGGCCGGGTCATGAGTAAATGATTTTGAGTAGTTTGTAGGTTTGGTCGGGTTTTGGTTTTTTTTTTTTTTTGTACTTCTTCTTCTTCTTTGTCTTTCCTTCTCACCTGCATTCTGAAGAATTCTAGAATAGCACTATAATTAATCAAAAGATCACATTTAAAGATTCAATCAAAAACTTGATAATATAAACAAATAATGGGACTTAATAAAACTCAAGTGTTAACATAATTCATATATGAAGATACAAAGAATCCGAATATAAATTTAAATGTTCTTCTATTTTTATCAATTCTTTCATGTTGCATACCAATTTTTAGGTGCGTCATTTGTAAAATGTACCAAAGGGGTGCTAAAGAAAATCTTAACATAGAAATTAAAAAGAAATCAAATTGATAATTTTAATTTCATCTTAAAATTATTTTGATCACAAGTATATTAAGGAAGCCAAAAGTAAAGATGGTCTTCTGCAAAATAAATAAATAAATAAATAACTAAACATGACCCAAAATCACCCCGACCTGACTCGACTAGTTAGGTATATGCGGGTTGGGTTATGCTAGGCTTGTTTTTCTAAATTGACTTTGTTTCTCCTTTTGTTTTTGGGAACAAAAAAAAAAGTATGCTGTTTTTACTTCTTGCTTATGTTCCAAATCTATTCTCTGAACATTGATGTATTCTAGGAAATAGAAAAATTAACAGAATTTTTCTCTTCCTAGAATAAAAGAACAGAAAAACAGAGGAATGAAAATATTACTAAACATGCCCTAAATAGCACGGCAATTGAGGAATTTAAAGACAGATTATAGGATAGAGGATACAGTTGATATTTTGAAGAAAAACTAGGGCCCCATGGTGTTTCAGCTTTCATTGACTCACTGGATCATCAATAGTTACCTTGCTTGTCACGGCCTTCGAATTGTCTCAAATTGGGAGGACCATGAAAGATCTATCGTTTGATGACATCACCGTGATTAAGTGCGGAAGATCATGTTGCCCGCTGTTATAAATTCGCAAATTGTTTCGAAATGACGTCGCAAGAAAACAGAATGGGCCTTCAAGGCACTCAGGTAATCGTGCATTCTCCTTAGCCGAAGCCCCTACCTTTTCCTCGGCCTTCATCGCCTTCTCTTCGCTGATTTTGATCTGGGTCTAACGGGTATGCCGCTCTGTCACGACCACAATCTTCGAGAGCATCTCAGTAGGGATGGTATGACACTCAATAGACCAAGCCGTGGCAAAGTGACTTTTCATCCATCCGACGGGCTCATCTACAATCCAAATCAATTTCTGATTGGAACACTTCTACCAAGCTTTAGAATGATGCTTAAGCTTGGTTCTATAGTTCTTTCCGTTCTCAAACTGGACTTGAAATTCATTGGACCCAAGTGGATGTGGGACATCCTGTAGAACTCAAAATTGTTGTGCAACTAAAAAAGTCTGACAGCTGGTTGCTCCATAAATGTCCATCAAAGGTATGGGCTTCTCATCACCATGGCATAGTTGAGCCTCAACCACTCGAAACCATACAGCTTGCCAAAGGAAAATTTTAGAGTTTGGATCATCAAGTAGATTTACCTATTGAGTATAGTGCAGGATCTTGTATTTGTTTAAACCTTAAAATAAGGTTATCAATCATGTTCATTTCAAATATAGTCATGTTTTTCCCAAATTGAGAAATGTGTAAGAAAAATCAGATTTGTAAAAGCTCAATTAAAGGCTTGAAAAGTCTTATCTTTTTCTTTCTTGCTTTCTTCTTTCTTAAAATTCGTCAATGAAATGAAAGCTTCATCAAGAATAGTATTTACAAAATTAACTCCACCACAGATTTATTTTACCATCCAAGCTGTCACAGGAGCAATAGTATTTTGACGGAATGAAAAAATGATAAGTCCAAAAAATGCTAAGATAAAAATCCTAAATCTCATGAGGTCAGAGTTATTTTCAAAATATTCAATGAGAAAAGGCAATGGGCATGATTGACCATTACCGTTCAACATTTTTTCAGCTTCTTTTTTAGTCAAACTCAAAAATCTAGTAAGCACTACCATAGGATCTATACGAATGGGTGGTTCAACTATATCGAGCTCAACTGTTTTCCTAATAGTAGTAATGTATTCTTCTAAAATGGTTGTGAGCTTAAACTTACCTCCTAACACAAATGTGGTCGTCTTGGGGCACCAAATATAAGCAAGTGCTAGCATGATCCCACTCTAAACATCGATGTCAAGGATTGGCAACATGAATCTAATACACTTGAGCATGTACTGTTGACCATTCAGCTTCAATTAACGCCAAAGCTTCTTGAGCTCTAGCTTTGGAGTTGGCATGTAACAGATATCGATGCGATCCATTTGTATATAGATCATGTGTTGAAATGAATTGACCTAAGTCATGGACCAATCTATGCTGGCACTTGATTTTTTTATTATTTCTATTTTATAAAAAAATTTAGAAAAATTCATAATAAAAAACAATCAACTCTAGGAACCCTAGGCCAGGTCTAGGGAACAATTTTCAATTTTTTTTTAGTATTTTTGTACATTAGAAAATATCCAAAAATTACAAAAATAGCATTTGTGATTAAAAAAATATAAAATAGTGGTTAGTCTTCTTTTAATTTCAATCACATTTTGATCTCTTCAATTCTCGAAAATTCGATCTGGCTCGTAGAAAATCCCAATTCACTCTTGTCGCGACCTAAAAATCGGTTTCCCAATTTTTAAAGTTAATGGATTACCATGTTAATTAAATTGAATTAACTAGCATAGCTCGAACTCTCCCGAGTTCTACCAAATCGTGACTTAGGTTCAATTTCATCAAAAGAAGGATTTATCTTGGAGTCGCCACTAATCATTTTGGGTAGGTTGATTAGACACCTTAATAAAGCATCGGGAGAAATACTTTATTCCTACGAACCAGAGATTAATGAGTTCGGGGACTTGATTACGCTAATTTTTCAATTAACGCCCTTTCGGTACCAATTTCATGAAAATGTTCAACTTGGCAATTTTGATGAATTTTCACTTGAGGTTCAAAGGTGCAATTTTTTTTTGTTTTCTTTTTATGAATTTTTTTTAGATTTTTCAATGTATTATAAAGAATGCAAAATCACCCAAAGCAAACGAAGATGTGAAGAGAGAGCAGGTAAAGTAAAACTACCCTAAGGACAGTGAAAATAAAACCCGCAACTCGTCGGGTGAATAATTACAGACCAATTAAATAAAACCCGAGACATGATCGGGAACACAACAAAAATGGACCGGAATGGACATCGGTCAAACACCCGCCGCCAAGCCTCGTGGGTCGGGAGTACAACAAAACGGACAGGAATGGACATCGGTCATCCTCCAGTCTTCAAAGCATCGGGCCGAAAGCCAAATGAAAATAATGAACTTATCCAATCGAACATGCACAATCACCAATGAGTTAAGACAATTCAAAGAAAGTTTAACACGTGCTGATTAAACTTCATTAAGACCATTTTTTACATTTTCCAATGCATTAACACAAAAAATACGAATTAAATCATACTGTCCATGAACATTCTTACGGAGAAAGCAGTAACCATAAAATACAAAAGAAATAATGAAATGTATGCAAACATTCTGAGATTTTTTATGTGGATGGGAAAATGTGTCGTTGACCACTTTCATGTTTTACATTATTACTAAAGAGACACTCATTTTCGTGTAGAAAATGGTCATTCATGAGAGCTCAGCAGCAAACAAACAAATTTCACAGAACAGACATACTTCAGGATTAAGCTCAAATGGACACTCAAATCTCAAAATTAATGCACCAAAATTTCTAGTCTACTAAACAAGACCCCAATGAACAACTTTCATTTTTTGTGAGGTTTCAAAAGAAGACTCTAAACATGAGATAACTACGAATCAATATGACCAGGCACAGAAAAACACTCAGACTCAAGGACACCAGCAGAATTGCATGATTTCATTAAATGCATTAAAAATATGAAACGTGCACGAATATTTTTGTATTTTTTATATGTTGTGCATTAAGATCTTATGAACAAATGTCATGAAGAGGTCTTTATGAAACGAAATCTAGAATAACCCATGGAAAATCATTTAGCGTGAAAGGTCAGATTAGAAAAATTTCATCTCAGGTTCTGATCACCATATTTCCAAATTTCTACTTTCCATTTCGGGACCCTTTTGACATAGCAAACGATGTCCATTTTCAAGCCATAATATATCAAATCGAAGATCTTGAAGTCATCTACGAATGTTCAGTATATTTGTTTTCGAGATTTCGTCATCTAAACACGAAAAATTGAGTTACCAGATAATTGCACATGCTGATGCACCTAGAGCTCGTTGGAGATGAATCCGTCGCGTCGTCAAGGCTTGTTCCACTGCGGCGAATTTTTCTCTCTCAAAATTTTTTCTCTTGAAATCTCTCCAAATTTTTTTCCTCAATCTCCAAAGTCCTCCATTTCTCTCTAATCTTCCTCCTTTTATAGCCTACTCCCCCATCTTCCTTTTTCTATCTTCATCTATCATTCTAATTTTTCCACTAACTTCATCTTCCCTTCTAATTCCATCATCTTCCCTTCTTTATCTCCATCTTCCCTTCTAATTCCACCATATTCCATTCTTTATCTCCATCTTCCCTTCTAATTCACCATCTTCCATTCTAATCTTTCCATCTCCCATTCTAATTCTTCATCTTCCCTTCTAATTCTACCATCTTCCATTCTCCATCTTTCCTTCTAATTTCTCCATCTTCCCTTCTATATCTCCCCTTCTCCATCTTCCTTTCTAATTTCTCCATCTTCCCTTCTATATCTCCCCTTCTCCATCTTCCTTTCTAATTTCTCCACTATCCCTAAAATTTTATGTATTTGCAATTCAGCCCCTGAAGTTTTATATATTTGCAATTCAGTCCCTGAAGTTTTATGTATTTGCAATTCAGTTCATGTGGAAAAATTACTTTTAAGTTCAAAACTTCATAAGCCTTTCGGCACACCTCGCTCACGCTCAATCCAATCGTTTGTCAATTTAAGCTCAAATCTTCCGTCGTTAGCCATAATAAAATGCATGACCGACAAAAAATTAAATATGCAATGCATGAAAAAATTAATTTTTGGTGAGAACAAATTCTCATTTTTTTATATACTTAAGTGAATGAATTTTAAAAAGTCAAAATTTAGGTGTCAACAGCTGCCCCTCTTTGAGCGGAGACTCGTAGAGGTTTCGCTCAAAGACAAAATTGAACCTAAATTTTGACAATGATGAATGATGATGATTTTTTTTTGTGGGGGAGTTTTAATCCCATTTTATATGCAAGTGCAATGATGCATGATGTGCAGGACTGTAAATAACATGTGTTAAGATTTCTCTACTCCGAGGAAACGGATTAAAGAAACCTACACATGGATCGCATATAAAATGTCGGTCTTACCAGACACTTCATAATGCTGGTGATTCCCTTAAACTCCAGGCATTTTGTGGATGCAAGAACCCTAAGGTACTGGTGCCTATCTGTTACCAGAGGTTTCCCCCTGATGCGAGAAAGCATAAGATCTGTAAGGGGATGCGTCCACTGCATCTCTTCGAGTGGAGTCACATAGTTTCTTTCAAGATCATTAGAGCTGGTCCTTGATGATCTGAAAGGGTATCAAAACCATAAGAATATGTCGATTATGGTTTTTGATAAAATTTGTCGAGACCACGGGAGCATGTCGATCATGGTTCGCACAAGCATCCAGACACAAGAGCATGTCGATTATGAACTGGATGGATAAGATTAAGAACATGAGAGCATATCGATCATGAACTTGATAGGGTACCAAAATCACAAGAGCATGTCGATTATGATTTTGATAATATTTGTCGAGACCACAAGAGCATGTCGATCATGGTTCGAACAAATGTTTCATGCAGATCACAAGAGCATGTCGATTATGAACTCGATGAAATTAAGGAGTGTGCTTTCTCATTGGTGCAAACTCAAAGCTTGCGATTTTGAAAAGAGTTCAGAAAACTTACCTGGGTTTTTTGGGTAGTTGAGAGGTAGATTTCTTTCAAGATCATTAGAGCTGGTCTTTGATGATCTGAAAGGGAGATGTGTCGCCAATCTCACAGGGCGGTGACCACATCGAGAGGGTGTGCTACACAAGTCATGTCAGTGTAAACACAAGATATTCAAAACTGGGTTCAGAAAACTTACTTGGGTCTTTTGAACGAATGGTCAAGGAGTAGACAAGCTGACTGCATCATACCTACTTATTCTCTTGAAGTAAAATTATGCGCATAGACCAAATCAATGCTAATGCGACATGTATTTCATAAAAATCACGCTTCACTGAAGAAGAAGAATAATATTTGAATGACTGTATGTGTCGCAACAGATTTGAGTGCCTTAACAATCATCAGAAGGCTCAGGTTGAAGATATACTTACCTGGGAGCTTGGAAGCTTACCAGGTGGGCACTTGCCAACACGGCTTGTTCATTCAATCATCCTTGTATGAATTTCAAGACCTCATGAGGTAGCTTGAATATCAGGAATGCATGTACACAGACAATGTTAGATGTAACATGTACAGGCATGTATGCTGAAATTCACTTAGTGGATTTATGCAAAATTATTCTGTCAAGTTTGCATCACCAATTCTGTTCAAGGAGGTTATTACATTGTGAATACCTCGAATGTACTTTGAATGGGGGACTTCAGTCCGAAAGGGCTTTCTCCTACTCTTCGAGAAAAGCTATTCATCATAATTGTAGGATTCAAGAGAAATCACTCAATCTTACCATCATCGCTTTCAACGAGGGTCTGAGTAATCTCGCAATTGGTACGACCAAGCCGATCTGGAGGTCTTGATTGGGACCGTAATATAGGCTAGGTCAATGGTTTACCAAATGGGACTCCTGTGGAGTCAAGGCTTTTTGAAAGAGATCTTCATCATCTGCTCCGGGTTTACAAGTCAAGAACCCTGCAAAAATAAGAGAGAAATAATCTTGCTCGAACTTCTTCGAGCGATGCTTAAAATCATTCAACTCTACGTTAATTCATATGCCCTAATCAGAAGAGACTTTGAAGGGTTGTAACGTAGGTCAGGATTTGGGACTGAGAGAAAGGCTCGCTTTGGCTCAGAAAATATATGAGAATGGCTTGATGCTAGTGATCATTGCTGTCTTATCACCGGTCTTGGCCTTCTGAAATTGATTTCAAAATGTGCCATCACTGCTTGAGGATGGAGCTTCCGCTGATGATTGCAATTTCCATTTGACTCTCTTGGAGGCTTTTTCTTTACAAGTCTGTCATTTGGGATTTTTAAAACAAATGAACAAGGATTTGAATGGGCATTGGCCTTGCTTTTGATAGGCATTTTGCTTTTTACTGTCCGGGATTCTGTGGGACTAACCTTTGCTTTTCTTAATCCCGATTCCCATTTTCTTTCTTGAGAGAGAGCTATTTTTTGACACCTCTCTTCCTTTTCCTTTCTTTGTAAGGAATGATGCTAGACACTACATGAGAAATCTAACATACGAGATGAGTTCACTTGGGGATTCTTTACTGCCCCGGTATCTTCGTCTATTCCTTGGTGATAACGTCATCTTCAAATTGGAACGAGCAATGATCACCAATAGGGCTTGAGAAATGAATATATACAAGTTCAATTGGGCTGTACAATGGATGTAGTGTATAGGATAGAGAAATGAATGTTCTTCATCATCCTAAGGCACTTGAATTAAAGTTCGAGTTCAATGTAAAGAAACACCTGAAGATTGATACTAGTCTGAGCAAGAGAATTTCTAACCATTTACCTCATGCCGCTGCTGGAATTACCTCGTCTTACCCTAATGTGGGGTGATTCTTGACAGGGTTGAGAAAATGAAACCGCCGCTCAAAGAGATTTGTAATGGACACTTGTAGTGTTTGGATAGAGAACTGAATGCCTCTATCACTTCGGCTATCGTACCTTTTGCGAGAAAACCCATTGCCTTGGAGAATGCGGAATCTGTCTTCCACTCAACTCACTGTGGATTAAATATAGGATGTATGTGGAAATGGCTTGCCTTTCATCATCATGTCATGCCCCATTCTGTACATTCGATGCATTGTGTACAGTTTATATCCCCAGTCAAAATTGACAATTAAACGTGCAGAACGGTCATGCATAAATCATAGAATGTGTAAACATCATGCAAATATGGTAATACAATGTACAAGTATGGAAATTGCCCCTGGCTGTGTGGGCGAATCAAACACGTTGGGGGCCTATTCCCCGAGTCGAGGAGTAGCTTTTTTCTGGTTTTACCTTTTTTCGATCCAGGGTTCGCCATTGATTTCCCCTATTTCATCAGACAGATTGCATCAGGCGATCATAACTTGGCCCCTAGGGGCTGTTTTCTTTGACGTATCAGATGTTAGTTTAACATTTCCTGTAAAAGGAAGGAGACATGTTAGCCAGTATCAGAAATGATGAACTGGACACGATACTGAGTTACCCTTGAGTACTTTGCGCAACTCCTTTACCAGTTTTACCACTCGAGATTTTCTCTGTGAGTATGTCAAGTTAGACATTTCCCTTCATTTTGAATGCCTCGGACGATCCCCTTATCAGGTTCACTGGATTGAGTTTCCCTTGGCTTTGGTTGGATACTTCAACATTAGGCTAAGATCGTGACAAAATACTGACCTTGGTATTGCTCGTTGAGTATTCCTGTTTCTTTCTGCAAAAAGAAATGCGAGCAAAAGTTGTTTTATTTATTTACAATACTTACAACATTTCCGTCCTCGAGGATCGAACTCAGGACGTCTCGGACCACTGTCATTCCCCATGCCATCTGGTCCACAAAACCGTAGGCGTTTGTGGAGGTTCGTCTTTAGGTGTTAATCCTTGAAAAGACGCGGTCTTGTACTAGGCAGTTATCGCGACCTAAAATTCATTTTTAAGTTAATGGATTACCAGATTAATTAATTAAATTAACTAACCTAGTTCGAGCTCTCCCAAGCTCTACCAAATCGCAACTTTGATTTTTTTTCACATGATTTTAGAATTTAGAGTCGCCACTAATCATTTTTGGTAGGTTGATTAGAAACCTAAGTAAATTAGCGGGAGGACTAAATTACTTCTACGAACCAGAGATTATGAGTTCGGGGACTTGGTTACACTAGTTAATTAAAACTAATGCCCTTTCGGTACCTTAATTTCATGGATATCCTGATTTGGCAATTCAGGCTTGGTTTATTCTCAGGCTCTAGTGGAGTGCTCTCTTTTTGTGTTTACACCTCCATAAGATTTACCGTTGACTTGGAGTTGTCCTTTGCCTGACATAAAAATATGGAGAAATGAGAAATGGAGAAAGTGTATACAATTTTGTGCTAATTTGCGACTAAAACCACAAATAAATGAATAAATACAAACACTTAGCTCGGATTTGCTTGCTCGTTGACGAGTATGAACTCTTGATTTATGTTGATCGATGAAGGAATTGGTGATGATAACTCCTAGGTTTAAACTCCCATCATCCTCAAAATTCTCTCTCTCTTTTTGGTATTTTCTTTCTCTCAAATTTTTCTTCAACCTTCCAAAACTCTCTCAAACATCCAAAATTTTCTCTCCAAAAATAATCATCTCTCCCAAGTTCACTTCTTCCTCCTTTTATAATCAACTCATCTACCTCCCATTCTAATTTCTCCACTAACTCCATCTCCCTTTCTAATTTTTCCACTAACTCTTCTTCAACTTCATCTTCCATTCTCCATCTCTATCTCACATTCTAATTTCTCCACCTATTCTTCTCCATCTCCATCTTCCCTTCTCCATATATATCTCCCATTCTAATTTCTCCACTAACTCTTCTTCATCTCCATCTTCCCTTCTCCATTCTCATCTTATTTTCTCCATCTATTCTTCTCCATCTTCTCCTCTCCATCTCCTTTTCTCCATCTTCCCTTCTCTATCTCCTCTTCTCCATCTTCCCTTCTCTATTCTAATTTCTCCACTAACTCTTCTTTTTGTTATTTGCAAAATAATCACTCAAGTGTTAGGTATTTGCACTCTAGTCCCTGAGATTTTAAGTATTTGCAATTCAGTCCCTGAAGAAATATTTTTTTAAGTCCAAATCTCCTCACAATTTTCGACACACCTCTTCTATGCTTAGTCGAAATTCACCTCATGTCAAATTTAAGCTTATTTTCTGCCGCTGAAGATAATGCAAAATTTAATTAAAGCCCTTTGAAAAAATTGAGTCATTCTGGGTATAATTGGGCTAAGAAGAAAATTTAAAATATTAGAGGATAATGTCACAACTCCTAAAAGTGAAAAATAAAAATAAATTGACTCAAATTGAATTTTTTTTTTTGGCCTGATTCGAGACCATGCTCGTGAAGAAATACACGACCCCGAATTGGATTTTTTTTTAAATTTGCGATGGCCAACATGAAAAGAAAAATATTGAATATTTTTATGTATTTTTGTGGCCTCATATGTTATTATTTATTAAATATTTTCCTAATTTCTAAAAAATATATAAAAATACAAAAAAATTATGAAAAATTATTTTTTGTTCAAAAATGGTTCTCTAGGCTTGGCCAAGGTCTCCAAAGTTGATTTTTCAATTTTATGAATTTTTATGGATTTTTTTATTAATTTTCGAAAATAAAAATACCGAAAAATACTGAAAATATGAAAAATCAATTTTTGGTCAAAATTGGTTCCCTAGGCTTGACCAAGGTCTCCAAACTTGAATTTTTTAATTTTATAAATTTTTATGGATTTTTTGTTAATTTCAAAAGAGAAAAGATGATTAAAAATTAGATGTCAACAGCTGCCCCTCTTTGAAAGGAAGCTCGGCAGAGGTTCATTTCAAAGACGAGATGACACCAGAATCCTAATCGACTTAGTACACAAGAAAATAAAAAGTGTCGTGACATTTGATCTCCAATACTCCTCCTAGCAAGTTCCGATCCAAACCCGGTTTGAGGAGGCTTTCATGCATTGAGAGAGAGACAAAAAGGAGAGTTTACCTGACACTTACCTGCCCGTTGTGTGGCGGTTGCCGGACACGCATGTTCTACTGAAAGTGGAATGAGAACCTAAGGATTCGTTATAAGAAAATCTTAGGGTGGTTGAACTTGGACCCGTATGGTAGGTCAACCCATGGTAGATTCCTAACGAAGGGATTCTACTTTAATTGAAATTCGACCCGTATGGTAGGTCACCCCATGGTAGAGTTCCTAATTAAAGGAATCCAATGGCGATCTATCCTATTTAGAGGATTCGTCTGAATTTTGACCCGTATGGTGGGTCGTACCATGATAGATTCCTAGTGAAAGGATTCTACTGATTAAACTCTGATTGAAATTTGACCCGTATGGTAGGTCACCCCATGGTAGATTCCTAATGAAAGGATTCTACTGATTGAAATTTGACCCATATGGTAGGCCACCCCATGGAAATGCCTGTAAGAAGGACTTTGGTGCCTGTAAGAAGGACTTTTGGTTGCCTGTAAGAAGGACTTTGGGTATTTCGTTTTTGAGTACGACTGTATTCTCGGATCAATTTGCAAATTCCTGTAAACAGCAGGGATCTAATTTAGAATCGGGACAATTGAAGGTAAATTGAAACGATACTACTTTACCCTTCTAGTTCGCGCGGCTTTTTACTTGCAATAAATTCACTACGAGTTTGGTGTGGTGGTAGACTCGAGCATTTAATTGGGGAAAGAGAAATGATTACTTCTTGCTTTCACGCCAATTCTAGACATTCATAAAAGAAGACAACATCCCATGCAAGATAAATCATATTCATCCATTCAGGATTGATTTTTCTTCCCCATCTGCAGGCTTTTCTATAATCAGCTGGCTTCATTCCGGACTAGGTACGCGTCGACCATGTTAAAGGTCTGGTGGTAACTGGCTGAGCATGTGCATCACAGCTTCAATGCTTTACCGATATCAAACTGGTTGATTATGGCGAAAAGATCATCGTCAATGTCCACTTGGTGGTGATCTGTTCCTTCTTCCTCGAGAGGTATTGATGATGATCCAGTAGCATTGGTCCTTTTGTACCCTCTTCCAATAGAACTCGATCCTATTATAAACTGGTCTAACTCTCCTCTTAAACGTGCATTTTCGATCCTCAGATCATGCATTTTATCGAAGGTGAGGAGGAGGCTGTTGCAGTTGGGGCAGGTGGCGGAGTCAAAAGCCTCATTATACATCTTGTTTTCAGCTCGGAGGTTTTCATTTTCAACTCTTAAAAACTCGGCCTCGTTGTGCTCATGACGAGTTTTCATTCGGGTTCGCCTATTTTGAAACCAGAACTTGATTTGCGAAGGTTCAAGTCCTAGCTCTTGACTCAGTTCCATTTTCTATTTGCCGTCTGGCATAGGGCATGTTCTGAAGAAATCCTCAAGCCTTTGTACTTGCTCCTTAGTATGGCGACGGTAACGCTTCTTTTGACCATTACCGTTGTTGTCCTTATCTTTACTGAGATCTTGGATGTCGTTGGCGGAAGGGCCAGGCTCCATGGGCTCGATCCCAAACATTGTTTCGAACTCTTCCTCTCCCATATTCAACAGGCAACGATAGCTCTCGAGAGTATTGGGTGAGTCATCTTCGATTTGGCGAATGGTTTCTCAAGATCTGCTATCTTCTCTTGTATTCTCACTCACTCTGAATCGTGTATGCTTTAAAACTCTCTTCAAAAAATGGATGAAGATTATCAGGAGGATGTCCCTTTTAAAATTTGGCGTGGGCTTAGCATCTGTATTGCCTCTTCCGAGAGTTCTGTCTTTCTCAATCTTTCCTGCTTGTCTCTTGCTTGGCTCGTCTTTTCACATCTTTTCATAGTGGTAGGGCTCCCGTCGTCGTTTCCACCGTTGATTTGCGAGCGAGTTCTCCGATAAGGGCGAGTCGTATCTCCCTTTCTGCCGAAAATTTCCTTGTCTCCCACTCAGCTCGTTTTTTTTTTTATTCTTTCTTTTCCAAAGTGGTGGCGTCTCATCCAGCTTTTCCGCAAAGATGTCGGATTTTGCTTGGCTCGAGGTCGCTGCCTAACTGAAATTCGAGCTAACGAGGGTGGTGCCTAATAGAGAATGGTAGATAAGAGAAATCTTGACTGGTTGATACCGTCACTATAAAATCAATATTTACTTCAAAGCAGATTACAATCTTCGCATTCCGCTCATCTACCTCACCTCTCTCTCCCTTGTATTCTGCTTTCAAAAATGGCCAATTCTCCTAACCTTACCTTCTCCACCGAAGTCCTGGCTGGGTGGGAGAGACTCTACAATCTTCTTGGTAGAGGTTACGCTCATATAACTCGAAACTCTACCGTTGAGGCTAAAATCCTTGGTTTATTCAGGACCATGGACGCTGCTTCTGTTGAGGGTACCCAACTGGGGAAGGAGTATCAGAACTTCTCGACCCTCTTCATCAATTTTCTGGCTGCCTATAACCGCGCTTATGAGACGGTCCTTGTGACCGCCATCGTGAAAGCTCGTTACCAAAACCGGCACGAGCGTCTGGCAACAGTCACATTTATGGCTGATAATCACAAGAAGGCCCTCAAGTTTGCCAACGATCAGCTTTCGTGGCTGGTTCGTGAGAGGGGCCTTGGTCCAAACTTACACCGAACAGGAGCCAGGCAATATTGTGATGAGGTGCAAATGCGGTTGGCTGCAGGAGAGAATTGATGACATTACGGCAGACATTGCTTTCGAGAGGGCGGCGATTCCGGACCTGGAGTTTGCCGTCGAGCATTATGAGGCCAGTAAGGCCCAGGCTAAGGAGAAGTGCGATCGCCTCTTTTTTAGGCTCGCGGAGCTTAATCCCGAGAGCGCCCGGTGCACCTGGAGCATCAACTGTTTGGAGAGTCAGTTGAGCTCTTTCGTAATGATTATTAGGGCCCAGTTTGGCTTTACCTTTCCTCCCCAGTGAGCTATTGTAAAACCTGTTGATGTATGGAATAAAAGGAATGTTTCGCATGTCTATGTTTTTATCTTCGCGCCATCTCTTCGTTTCCTCACGAAATCAGAGTCAATACAAATATCCAACTTGGTTAGGATCAGAGCACCTTCTGGGAGGACTTTCTTTACGTCGTATGAACCGTCGTAGTTCGGTGTAATCTTCTCTTCTAGAAGAGGGACTGTCGGCAGCAATCTTCACAAGACAAGGTCATCTACCTCTGCTGGATCCAGTCCGCCTCTATTAATCGTGCCTCCGAAAAAATATACAGTGAACATGTCCCAGCCTCAACTAGCAGGATAGCCTCAATCATATTTTATCTTGACAGATGGTGACTGTGATGATTACAACCAGCCAAACAAGCAAAAGCGAGACCACATCACTTCTCCCTAATGATGATATTAAGGACACGGAAAAAGAATTCGGCGGCGGTCCCCACCGGTTATAGTGAGGCCTGTGACTGGTCAGGTAAATCAATACAGCCGTAATCACTTGATCAATGTGCTAATAATGAACCCGCCACCTGTTGCGTGCCCCACTTCAATCGTGCTTAGCCTCTTTCGGCGTCCACTTATTGGTGTCGATCGACTGTAATATTGGGAAGAACGCTTCATGGATTCTAATAATCTGCGTCTTTTCAACAAGAATACAGGAATCCCTCCAATACAATAAAAATGCCCCCATGTTTAACCCGAATACATTTTCCGCCCCATCTACATACAGAACCCATACGTGCCCATTGATTGACATAATTCTGTCTCCGGGAGAATGGATTTCTTCGCTTGCCCCCAGGGTCATCAGTTAAGGCATCGATAATTTCCATCCTTTCTGATCCCTGAAGATTATTCCTATTGTATTGGTGAACTCAATTTTACTTCCGCCTCGGCCACTTGTAGTTTCCTGCAAAAGTAAAGAAAATAATCAGTATGTGATCCAATAGGGGTCGGCCCATGATTCCTACATTAGTCCAATTTTACTTTTCAATTTTAGAGAAAATTATCTTAGAAAAACATGGGTGAATATCTCAAAAAGAATTTTCTTGCAAATTTTTACAACTTGGAAAATGTGATAAAACCTCTTTAAAATTTAGCAAATTTCCCGAAGGGATTTTCCTTTTACCAGAATGAATTTTTAGGGATAAATTTGTCAAGAAAATCTCATTTCTATTGAAGTAGAAAAATATAACAAAATCTTTTACTGGTCGACAAAATTCCCAGAAGGGATTTTTCAGCATTTATTTTTTTTTTGAAATGGGATACCAATTTAATTTTTATTTTCTTTTGAAAAATGACGTTGATGTTAAATTTAAAATTTGACCGACACCTAGCATGGACAGACCAAAAATAAATACAAGATGAAGTTAGAAACCTTACTTTCATCGTGAAAAATATCATGTACGTCACATAGACATGCACATGAATCGTGAGTTTAAATCTTAGCCTATCTACTCTAAAGGCTGACAAATTGAAGCGAAAGACTTACGGCACGGCGACAATCTCGCGCACATAATCAAGATTAGCCGTGACCCCTACGACGTAATCAGGATTAGCCGGGTCTCCCCACTTCGGCTGCTCGAGCTAAAAATTAAAACCACTGCTTTGGTAATCTTACCAAGCTTGAGGCTTAACTTTTAAACTCATTTTTGAAAAGAGATTCGGGATTGAATCTGGGCTAACTTTCGACGTGATCTCACGCCGAACGCTAAAACCAGATCACAACACCATCCTAAAACTAGTGACCCAGGTCCGGTCACGGGACGTGTGTGATGTAGTGCTAAAGTGATTAATCATGCACTGCAGTTAAATTCAAACACTGCTTCAAAAATGTACAAAATTAAACAAATAACCCCAACACTAAGCCTGCAAAATAAAGGGTTAGTCAAACACTCCACCCCTTATAACTCCCATTCTGCAAAACCATTTTACACCTAAAGGTTAGAATTCACCTAATTCAGATAAAGTAAATTTTCATGAAATTTTCTAGCCTAAGTCCTCTAAGTTCTTAAGTTTTTTCAAAAATTAAGAACAAGTCCCCAGCGGAGTCGCCAAGCTGTCGCGACCTAAAAATCTGTTTCCCAATTTTTAAAGTTAATGGATTACCATGTTAATTAAATTGAATTAACTAACATAGCTCGAACTCTCCCGAGTTCTACCAAATCGTGACTTAGGTTCAATTTCATCAAAAGAAGGATTTATCTTGGAGTCGCCACTAATCATTTTGGGTAGGATGATTAGACACCTAAATAAAGTATCGGGAGAAATACTTTATTCCTACGAACCAGAGATTAATGAGTTCGAGGACTTGATTACGCTAATTTTTCAATTAACGCCCTTTCGGTACCAATTTCATGAAAATGTTCAACTTGGCAATTTTGATGAATTTTCACTTGAGGTTCAAATGTGCAATTTTTTTTTGTTTTCTTTTTATGAATTTTTTTAGATTTTTCAATGTATTATAAAGAATGAAAAATCACCCAAAGCAAACGAAGATGTGAACAGAGAGCAGGTAAAGTAAAAATACCCTAAGGATAGTGAAAATAAAACCCGCAACTCGTCGGGTGAATAATTACAGACCAATTAAATAAAACCCGAGACATGATCGGGAACACAACAAAAATGGACCGGAATGGACATCGGTCAAACACCCGTCGCCAAGCCTCGTAGGTCGGGAGTACAACAAAACGGACAGGAATGGACATCGGTCATCCTCCAGTCTTCAAAGCATCGGGCCGAAAGCCAAATGAAAATAATGAACTTATCCAATCGAACATGCACAATCACCAATGGGTTAAGACAATTCAAAAACTCAAAGAAAGTTTAACACGTGCTGATTAAACTTCATTGAGACCATTTTTTACATTTTCCAATGCATTAACACAAAAAATACGAATTAAATCATACTGTCCATGAACATTCTTAGGGAGAAAGCAGTAACCATAAAATACAAAAGAAATAATGAAATGTATGCAAACATTCTGAGATTTTTTATGTGGATGGGAAAATGTGTCGTTGACCACTTTCATGTTTTACATTATTACTGAAGAGACACTCATTTTCGTGTAGAAAATGGTCTTTCATGAGAGCTTAACAGCAAACAAACAAATTTCACAGAACAGACATACTTCAGGATTAAGCTCAAATGGACACTCAAATCTCAAAATTAATGCACCAAAATTTCTAGTTTACTAAACAAGACCCCAATGAACAACTTTCATTTTTTGTGAGGTTTCAAAAGAAGACTCTAAACATGAGATAACTACGAATCAATATGACCACGCACAGAAAAACACTCAGACTCAAGGACGCCAGCAGAATTGCATGATTTCATTAAATTCATTAAAAATACGAAACGTGCACGAATATTTTTTTATTTTTTATATGTTATGCATTAAGATCTTATGAACAAATGTCATGAAGAGGTCTTTATGAAACGAAGTCTAGAATAACCCATGGAAAATCATTTCGCGTGAAAGGTCAGATCAGAAAAATTTCATCTCAGGTTCTGATCACCATATTTCCAAATTTCTGCTCTCCATTTCGGGACCCTTTTGACATAGCAAACGACGTCCATTTTCACGCCATAATATATCAAATCGAAGATCTCGAAGTCATCTACGAATGTTCAGTATATTTGTTTTCGAGATTTCGTCATCTAAACACGAAAAATTGAGTTACCAGATAATTGCACATGCCGATGCACCTAGAGCTCGTTGGAGATGAATCCGTCGCGCCGCCAAGACTTGTTCCACTGCGGCGAATTTTTCTCTCTCAAAATTTTTTCTCTTGAAATCTCTCCAAATTTTTTTCCTCAATCTCCAAAGTCCTCCATTTCTCTCTAATCTTCCTCCTTTTATAGCCTACTCCCCCATCTTCCTTTCTATATCTTCATCTATCATTCTAATTTTTCCACTAACTTCATCTTCCCTTCTAATTCCATCATCTTCCCTTCTTTATCTCCATCTTCCCTTCTAATTCCACCATCCTCCATTCTTTATCTCCATCTTCCCTTCTAATTCACCATCTTCCATTCTAATCTTTCCATCTCACATTCTAATTCTTCATCTTCCCTTCTAATTCTACCATCTTCCATTCTCCATCTTTCCTTCTAATTTCTCCATCTTCCCTTCTATATCTCCCCTTCTCCATCTTCCTTTCTAATTTCTCCATCTTCCTTTCTAATTTCTCCACTATCCCTAAAATTTTATTTATTTGCAATTCAGCCCCTGAAGTTTTATATATTTGCAATTCAGTCCCTGAAGTTTTATGTATTTGCAATTCAGTCCATGTGGAAAAATTTCTTTTAAGTTCAAAACTTCATAAGCCTTTCGGCACACCTCCCTCACGCTCAATCCAATCGTTTGTCAATTTAAGCTCAAATCCTCCGTCGTTAGCCATAATAAAATGCATGACCGACAAAAAATTAAATATGCAATGCATGAAAAAATTAATTTTTGGTGAGAACAAATTCTCATTTTTTTATGTACTTAAGTGAATGAATTTTAAAACGTCAAAATTTAGGTGTCAACAACTCTCCTATACCCTAAATCAAGCCAAAAAAAAATTCAAATTGGGTTTGTTTAGTCTTTTAAGCGGGTTTTGACATTTGATCTAAATATCGGTAATTATGTTCAGGTCGAACCAAATTCTCGAAAACAGGCCAAATTGGCGTCGAATCGGGATGTTTTCGAGCCGGACCAGGCGGGTCAAACCCGACCCGACCCAATCAACCCAATCAACGCACGGCCTTCCTCAAAAGGGGTGTCTGGTTTCTCCCCTTTCTGGCGCATGTAGGAGCACCAGGGAAGCAGGGCATGAAAGGATGCAGAGGAGAGTACCAAGGTGGGGCTTACGGAAGCACGAGCAGAAGCCAAAGCGGTGTCTAGTTTCTCCCCTTTCTGGCGCACGCAGGAGCACCAGGGAAGCAGGGCACGAAAGGATGGAAAGGAGAGTACCAAGTGGGGCTTACGCACGGCCTTCCTCGCAGAACACGGAAGCACGAGCAGAAGCAAAAGGGGTGTCTGGTTTCTCCCCTTTCTGGCGCACTCAGGAGCACCAGGGATGCAGGGCCCGAAAGGATGCAAAGGAGAGTACCAAGGTGGGGCTCTGCGAAACAAAAGGGCAAAAGCAAGCAAAGAAAAAAAAAAGTTAGAAAACTCTGCAGAGCAGTTTTCTCAGGCACAGCTCTTAAAGAGCTCAAGGGACAAAGAAAAAGGGGATGGTCTCAAATACTAAAAGGAAGCTCTCAGTTTTTGAGAGCAAACGGAAGAAAGGGTAAAGAGCAAGAGAGGAGGTTCAAGCGACGGAGAGAAAAGAAGAAAAAGAAAAGAGGGAGTGTAGGTTCTCAAGAAGGAGAATTCCTTTTGGCTGCTTCTTCTCACGTAGCTTTCCTACTCTTCACACCCTCATCTTCTTGAAAGAGGCCAGAGTTGGTTCTGAGGAGAGGAGTACCTTACTTCTCAGGACTCTATTAAGAACCGAAAATCTAGAGAGAGAGAGAGAGAGAGAGGGGTGAGGTTGAGAGGACTGCAAGGAAAGCGGGTTCCTTCGCACATCGCCGCCTCGATCGCCGCCGGCAAGTCGCCTCGACCATAGTCGCTCGACGACTGCCAGACCAGCACATTCCGCCTCTGACCAGCAGCACTGGAGCACACCAACGTTCGAGCTCCTCCCTGCACCAGGCTCGACTTAGCTTTTACACCCACTCCTGCACCGCCGCCGTCCGAGCTCCAGCTGTTGCCGCTATCGTCGCCTCTGCGCCAGGCCAGAATCACTCTACCGAGACACGACTCGGATCTCGCGGACCTACGAACCGATGGCCTTAATCAGACGGCGGCGTGCCGTTAGAGGCCGCTCAGGTAAGCTTCCGAACCTCCTTGGTGCTCGACGTGTTGGTAGATGGCAGCATAATTAGTGAAGGCGACAAAAAAACGACTTAGGTCGCCGGAGGAGTTAGACCCGGTCGGAGTTGCGGTTGGAGGTCCGTGTGCGGGCCGACGGTAAGATTATCGGAGGTTTTTGATGTCCGTGGCGGCCGACGATGGTGGAAACTTGTGGCCAATGTCGTCGAAGGAGCGGTGATGGTACAGTTTGTGAAAACAGCACCACGAAGAGGACGATCACGATGGGAGGTAAAAGATGATACAGTAAAAAACAAAACAAAAAAGAAAGAAGTGAAGTAAAATGTGTGGGTTTGGGCTAGAGAGTTTTGGAGTCTGGTTGGCGTAGGGCTAGTACGTCGGCTTAAAAATCTAATTATATTTGGGCTTTAAGGTAAAATCGGGCCTTTTCTTGAAAATGATTGAAAATGAATAATACAAAATGGATTAAGCCCAGAGGTTGTTTTTGTCTAGACAAACCCAGGCCCTTGAGGCCCAGGTTGGAGGGTTAGGGCGTGGGTCAGGCTAACTCCCCCCGGCCCAGATAATTGTCCAGAATAAATAATAAATATTAAAATATTAAAAAAATCTAAAAAAACCAAAAAAAAATTCAGAAATATTCCATAAAATCATTTTTTTAAAAAAGGAAATGGCTAGATTAGGCTTATTTCCTTGGTTTCAACTTTTGAAATCCCTAAAAATGATGATTTTGTCCCCCCTCGACCGAATTGTCCCAACTTCGTCCCAAACTTTTAATTGCACAATTTCCTAAGTTCTCAAAGCTTTACAAAGGATGCCATGCTTGATTTGATGCATTTTTTCTGCACATTTTTGATTCCTTGATTACACGCATTATATGCCTTGATTGCGATTAATAGAATAGATTCAAACTTGCACGAGTACTTTAGAAAAACACTCAATTTTGGTACTGAAAGAACGTTGGTAGCAATATTGAATAACCAAGTCCTCGGACCCATAATCTCTGGTTGCATATGATCGAATGGCATCTCTCAAATTTAATAATAATGTTTCCTATCTATCTTCCTCAACAACCTGTGGTGATTCCGTTTATATGTACACTTTACACATGCCACACGATCGCACCAAGATCGAATTCGATATACCCTATCATGATTTAGTGCCATAACTAGTTGTCGCATTGCATACATAGTCACGACTAGTCGGGTCCATTCACTCCAGCTTAGTTCGATTAACAAGGGTAATACCCATGCATCATAGTCGCAAATGCATGAGAACGACCATTGAGCCATTTTTTAAAAAATTCGTGATCCAAGTGAGATAACCTTTAGCAAAACCTTACCGCTAAGGTTAAAGAATCAGTTAAATACAATTCTAAAACTATTGGGTGACCCAGATTCGATCACAGATCGATATGGTGTAGTACAATTACACTAAAGGCATGCACGATATTTTAAATCAATCACCACTCTAATAGTTCAAAAATTAAAACCATTCACCAAGTCTATAAAACAAAGGGTTAGCTATAGACTTCTCCCTTTACAACTCCCCGTCTGCAGCAATATTTAACACCTAAAGGTTAAAATTCAATCAAGATTGCCAAACCAAGTGATTTTTTTTTTTCATGAATTATCTTGCCTAAGTCCTCCTTAAATTTCAAAAAATCCACATTAATCCCCAGTGGAGCTGTCGCAACCTAAAATTTAAATTTTTAATTTTAGATTAATAGATTAATAAACTTAGCAAAAATTCTCTCAAGTTCTAACAAATCGTGAATTATGGTTCAAGTGATTATTAGGCAAAAGATTTAAGATTTTTAGAGCTACCACTAACTTTTTTTGGTAGGTTGATTAGAAAACCTAAGTAAATTAGTGAGGAAATTAAGTTACTTTTGTGAACCAAAGATTTTAAGTTCGGGACTTAGTTAGATTAATTTTTTTTTATAAAACTAATACCTTTTCAGTATCGATTTCATGAAAATGTTTAATCTGGCAATTTTCGATGAATTCTGAGTTAAGTCTCAAAGGCGCTTTTTTTTATTTTTTATAATTTTTTTATGTATTTTCAAAATTAAAAATTTAATGAAAAATGAACGTGAATTGGCTCAAGATTATCTTACATTTTTTGGATTTAATTTGCATTAAGCTCCAAAATTTTAAGAAAATCGCTTTACCCTAAGCCTACATCTTTTAAAGATTAAGATGGATTTGAAAAGATTTTTATTCAAAAGATGCAATTTGATATTCTAAAGATGATGA
The DNA here is from genome assembly GCA_016432845.1 of Psidium guajava. Taxonomy (NCBI): domain Eukaryota; kingdom Viridiplantae; phylum Streptophyta; class Magnoliopsida; order Myrtales; family Myrtaceae; genus Psidium; species Psidium guajava. The sequence goes on along the minus strand of CM028225.1, from coordinate 37,210,642 downwards.
GACGTGGTTTTTACGAAATCATATTTTGCTATATCTTTTTTTTTTTGAATTTTTTGGTATTTGGTGAGATGAGCCATAAGGATTTCTTTTTATAAAATTTTCAAATTTTTTGGATTTTTTTGTGATTTTCAATTTTTATGAATGGATTTAAAGTCGAATTGTGAATCTTTAGTTGAAAAGTAATAACCGCTATTTTTTTCGAATCAAGTTTCGATCTAAAACACGATAATTCGATCCTAAAAATTCAAAATTTCTGTTATGAAAATAATTCCATTTAAAGCTTGATAGATAAACTTATTTACATATGTGTGGTTGCGGATTACGAGATTTTTGTAATCAATCACATTTTGAAAGGTTTTTGACATCTTGAGTATCTTCATGAAATTTTTAAAAGATTTTCAAATTTTCAGATTTTATTTCTCATTAAATCTTTCAAACTAGGCAAGCCATATATTGCACTATCCTAATCAAACAAAAATAAAATCATGAGATATTCAATGTAGATTCGCAATCCATCAATTCAGGTAATCAAATATTGCAGTATTTTAAATCAAGCAACGGAATTTTTTAAGATTGCAATCTAATATTTAACCCATAAAAAAGGTAAAATAATATTTAAAACATTTAAATTAGGAAATATACTAAATATTGCGAGGTTGTTGTCCCATTTGAACTTGCTTCAGAAATTTACGATCCAAAACTTAGATCAATCGGCTCAGTGGAGGGGCCCACATGATTTGGTGACCACAAGTTTCTTTGGAAAGAGTTGGGAATCACCTTGCTTGAAAATTCATTGGCTTGGTGTTGGTGCGATTGGTGCGAAGGAACTCACGGAACTTGGTTTGGGATTAGAACACCACCATAGTCTCAGATCGTGGTTGAACTCTTGGGCATAAATGACTTGCAATGGAATTGCAACTGATCATGGAGGTAAGCTATATTCTTAGTATCATCGAAACACAGCATGCACAAATTGTTGCCATGATGGACTTGTCAAATTCACATGGAATCATCAAAATCTGCAGAAAGAATATAAAAAAAAGAAAAAAGAAAAAGAAAAAGAAAGTTCTCTGTGTTGATGGTCCCCCTTTTGATCGTGTCTCTTCTTTTATCCGACCACTGGACTCCACAATGAGGAAAATCAAGACCGCCAGCCTTGGCTTTAGGAGAAGGGCTTCACTAGTGCAACTAACACCAGCCTTGAAGGATCACCAGAACTAGATTCACTACATTCGATGCGGCAAAGTGTGGTACCATGTTGGTGCAACTAGTTGACGTCGGGAAGTAGAAGCGTCTATGGAGGTTGTCGTCTTCGATGGCCAAGAAGTAATCTAGGCCAAAAGCCTTTTTCCTCTGTATCCTCTCTCTATGTCACATTCTTTCACTTGTACATATTTTGGGAATCCTTCTAAAAAATTCACGCCTCTTTTTCCCTCTTTGGACGTACTTCTCACATATTTTGTACCCTCTTTTATCTTCTTGTGATTCTCTCTCTTTCTCACTTTTCTCTGCTCACTCTTTTTTTTTTTTTTTGGACAAAACGCCCTGATTTTCTGTCTTCCTATACCGTGAAGCACTTCTCCTATGAAGCAGATGAAAGTTCCTTTTATAGATAAAGATCACTTAAGCTTTTTCAAATGAAATCAAATCTTTTTTCATATCTTTTCATATTTGATTTGGACTTGTGATAATCATCATCTTAACTGAACTTATCTTTTGAACGCAATCTGTTGGCCTTCTCGTTCTTTTTCCTTTTCTTTTTTCATTCTCACAACCAAAAAATCACCCTTTGTTGATTTACCCCTAAGAACCATGCCTGTCTTATGTGATGAAAAATAGGGAGTCAGTTGCTAAAGTCAATATGACTTATCTGCAAAAGGCACCAGATTAGACCTCAAAACTGCAGTTTGCTCCTTAGCAGGCATCCAGTTATGTCCAATAAAACTCGAGGATGAATCAGCACAATAACTGAATTTCTACTCTGCTTCCTGGATCACTTCCTCAAGTCCTAGCAGTCCTATATAAGAAGGGTTCATTGTCCTCTAAGGGTTCATTGTCCCCTGAGCCTCAACAAGCCAATCTTGCAAGGTACCCGAGGTATGATCCCACGAAGAAGTGCAATTACTATTCAAGCAAGGTAGGTCATCTGGTAGATGATTGTATCATACTCAAGCACTGTATCTAGAATTTGATTGAGACTAGAGCATTTGATATTAAGCCAGCTAAACCTAATGTGCAAAACAATTCACTCCCTAATCATTCTGGTGGATCATAGTCAATGGCAAGGGTTATTCAAAGAAATTATCCTGCACATATAGGCCTTCCATGTTTTTACAACTAAAGATACTGCTTGGAATCTATTGACACAATTTGTTCACATTAAGACTCAGTTGGCCGAGATTTTTCAAGTTTCCAACTTCTTCTAGAATGGAGCCAGTAAGACTATTTTGAGACAAGTCAAGACAAATTGGCAAAGAATTCTTCAAGCGAGAAGGGAAGATGAACCTACAAACTACCCAAAAATCATTTACTCATGACCCAGCCTAACTCGACCCAAAGCAATGAACCTAAAAATTTTGAGTGGATCCAGCTAGGGTATTTTTGACAACTCTAGTAATTATTACGTTATATTTTTTTAGGCCATCTTAGAATATTTTGTTTAGTTAAATTCTTACAAAAGTGCAGTGTTATCCAAACATGAATTGTTAAGCCTCGCTGACATTTTATATAATCAAATGAAAAAAATTAGAAATAGATATTTTTGAGGTCATAACAAGCAAAATTGCTATTCTTTTTCTATTCTAGGAATATAAATTCTTGCAGTTACTAAACGCGTTCTTCTACTCAAAAACTCGTCTAGAAAGGAGAAATAGAAAAACTCTTTTTTGAACAGAAATTATTTTCAAGAATGAAAATGTTGCCATATGTGACTTTCATAGTGGCAACAACTTTACTCTTTTCCACGTAAATAAAATATGGACTCCTATTAACAGGACGGGTAAGTAGGTCTATTTCACCTATATATATATGTGTGTGTATGTATGTAGTTGACAAATGTAAGTAATGGTGAAATAGACCTACTTTATAATTTACGCGGTTGAAATATCGTTTGCTATTATTGAAATTGAAAATAACAATACATATAAATAAAAGATGGACCCGTGGAGTTATTTATAATTTACGCACTTATATTATCGTGACTTTCTTGTACTCAGAACACTACTGCCGCGAGTTTTTAGACAGAGCGCAGCAAGTTTTGGGGGTTATTGTGGAGTTGGGGTAATGTTCCTCCATCACACTCTATCAGAAACAGCGAGCTGGATTTGAGAAGCCTTCGCATCGACGACCTTCTCGTACTATGACAGGGTTGAAGTATGTAATACCTTTCTCTGGTATGAAGTATGACAGGAAATTGAGTGAGCTGCACCGCAGCGGCCAAACGTAAGGTATGAGCTGCACCGCAGCGGCCATGGCCCCAAGACCGTTGCTAATCTGCAGGGTTGCTGTTCCCAAGTCAATTCTTGTAATCGGTGGTTTCTTTACATTCTCACGCCTCTTGACTTCAAAAGTCAAAGGGTGGAAAATAGAATTAATTTTGTTTCTATTATCAGGATGAAGATGTCGAGCTTGATGCGGGCATACGCAGTCCACACGGAGCCATTGAGAAAGTTGATCAGGGAGAGATAGAAGGGCATGTACTTCACACTCTTTGTGGTGTTCATTTTTCTCTGCAGTAGACGAAGGTAGAGAAAGAGGCAAAAACAAAAAAAAAACAAAAAATGAAAGGGTTAACATTTGCCGGAACTGATGAACCAAGGATTTAGTTTACACCGAGGGAAAGGGGATGGATGTGTTGAGCACGTCACAGATGATTCCATAGGCGAGGATTCTTCTCTTATGGTCGTGGAAAACCAGCAGGAGCACCGACGACACCACGGCAGTGAAGAGGACTTCCTCGCAGAGCCAATTGACCACCTTCTTCTGCAAAAAGAGAAAAAAAAAAAAAAAGGAGGAGCGAGCGTTAGCATATGATAATTACCATCATCAATTGTAATTTTCTGAAATTTGTCAAAGTGCCTAGGACGGAATGAGTGTTTGTATAACGCAAAATTTGGATAATGCAGTTTCTAGAAAACGGTATATAAAACTAAGGTGCCTTTGACTTAAGGTACATTGACCGAAAACTAAGATATGAGACACATTCCGGTTCGTCGGATGAATGGTACATAGATAGGACAGAACATAATCACTGATGTTTGACTAGAAAAACTTTACGAGAGCAGCAGCAAACTAAATAAATGCCAAATTAAGGGGGAAAAAAAGCAAGACCAACTACAGTGCATCTATGATTACTGAATGACAACAACATTCTATGTGAATAAATTTGAATTTAGGGACAGAAAGTATCCAATTATTGTACAGAAACTTGATATGCGCAACTGGAACTTCTATCAGTGTTTTGAACTAGTTAATAAAAAAAAAATTGGGGGGAAAACTGCTTCGTGACTTAGTTGCTATTGCCGCAACACAAGGGATTCCGTGGTGCACCGACGTTTTTTATGCTTGTAGCTGCAAACATCTTGGTAAATTTATTTAATTGCAAAGCTATGAGATTTTATTGGATCACTGCCAATTATTTTAAAAGCTTAAGCTGGACGTTATTTACTATTTAAGTATTTTATCATTCTCCTTCACGCTTAGTCTGGTTTTTTTTTTTTTTGGCCTAAACTAAGCAAGACTCGAGACTTCCTACTCTGATATTATGTGAAATTTTATGAGATCAATGTTGACTATTTTAAAAATTTAAACTGTTAAATGAAGATGTAGTTTAATGTCCAAGAATTTTATCGCAATCCAATTATGTTGGCTCATTTCGACTTGGGCAACGCACACACGTATAAAGGTTTCTCAAATTTGACTGGTTACTTTTTTTTTAGTTTTTTATAAGATGCTATTATTATTTTTTTTTTGGGTCGAAGAGTCTAGAAAGGTGGATTTTCATTATTGACGATGATGAGATCCATGCAGTATTCCCTCTCTATATATAATATATGTATTTTGAAAACACAATGTGCAGTAAAGCTGTTTATCTTATTGATTAGAGGGACCTAAATGTTGAGATGATATCATTCCGACTTCAATCATCCGAGTGACAATACTTGTGTTAGAACTTGAGATTGAACAAGAAAATGAAGTTCCCCGAAAAGGGTCTAGCAAAACCGGCTATCTAATATGTTTCAAATCGTCCGCATCGGCTCACTGATCATCGTTTCCATGGTTTCTATCATTTTGTATTTCCATATGCAATGAACTCTAAACCTTTGAAGGGTAAAACTTCGTATAGACACCCGTCTACTTCTGCCGTTCGTCTTGCATAGCATTGTGTCTAGGGTATCAAGTAAAAAGGTCTAATGGTCAAGTTATAAGTGGACGGACGTGGTGGAGGTAAACACCTAGGGAAGACAATCATGGCGTAACCCTTAAAATCTCATTATTATTGAAGTGGACGGACGTGTTTAATTCAAGATTTGGCAATTAACCCTCGCCATTATGGCGTATCCAATTCGAATGACTCAGATTTAGGGTACCTTTTAGAGCTTCCATTAACGGGTGCCAAATTATGTTGACCAAATCTATTACAATGTAGAAGTTATATCGTAATATGGTCGTTTTTTGTTTTTTGGCCCTAGTTCCATACGTAAGTGTATTTAGCAATTTGTGGAATAATAGATGGAAAAATTGCGTCCACTACGATTTGAACCTATCGTGAGTATACCATGATTATCTATTATATTGTACCTAAATATGAGCATCTTGCTTAACAATTTTAAATATATATATATATATATGAATTTGATAGCTCTTTCCTCAAATGAAAAAGGAAAAAAAAAAGCTGTAGAGGAGAGGATTAAAGATTCAAAAACCAATATTCAAATATTTGGATAAGTAGAAATACATGAAAGGTGGAACTGTAGATGGCCAAATTTCAACACATATTGTTTTATCGTGCGACGTCAAATTCAGAATTAACTAAAATAAAGGTAATATAGCAATTCTTATCCAAAAATAAAAAGGAACAAGAAATAAAAGGTAACATGAAAAAAAAAAGAACTGTAATATGAGAATTCTTATCCCAGACTAAAAGGAAGAAAAATAAAAGGGTAATGAAAACAATGTTGTCTTCAGTTTCTCTCCTTTAATTAATCCATGGATAAGATATTTTACTCAATTTGGAGCTGACCTTATGTGGAAATTCTTATCCCAATCTGAAAATGAAATAAAATGTACCAGACTAAAAAGGAACAAAAATAAAAGGTTCTATGGCTATGGCAAGCAGAGATTGGATATCCTCCATCCTACAACCTTAAATAGCTGAATGATGTTGATATTGGAGAATAGATATCGCACAACGGTGAATTCATCTGTTAAGCTCATATTTGTTTGTTATGTCTTACCAACTAGTTTTGTGGGAGATGTTTGGGGCAAGACGCATGTTGTGATCCAGAGCTATTTGCCAACTAGAACTACTCTAACAGTTTAATGCAAATCCAAGGATGACAATCTCGGAGTCCACGACATAACGAGCAGCTGGGAATTCTCATTCAAATCCAACTTCTAGGGGACGACATTGTTCTTTTGCAGGTTTTCATGGCCAGGTTAATTTCATTGGTTAATATTTCCAAACCAGAGACCAGGTAGATTGCAACCCGTGCATTTGGGGGATCCGGCCCAATCATCCTTGTAGGGTTGATGGACCCACCCCAATGTATGATAAATGTTACACATGGAATCCTTCTCCACCATCAAGGAGAAAACCTCTTATGTGAACATATGATAGAGAAAGATGATCTTGTGAATTGAAACCATAGATAGAAGAATAGTCATCTTTGTTATAATTTAATGGATTGAGTCTCATATAGTACGTTCTTTTCTTCTAATATTCTCATCATTTCGATTTCGATTGACATCTCTTTCTTCATAGGTTTGTCTTTTCAAATTATGTCATTTTTATTGTAATTATTATTTACACCATCTCTTATTGCTATCAAAATATTTCAATGTAAACCGTTTTTTAATGAAAAAAACAAAAAGAAGTATATAAGTGCCAAGCCGTGCAGTAATTCTAGTGTGGTATCAAGACTGAACAACCTTGAGTTTGTAAGTATGTCCAACGATATTCATCCTATTGCCGTTGAGCAGATACAGATCCTATTCCTGCTACCAAAGAATATTTTGTTAGAAGTATTACGTTTATACACAAATGGATAGGTCTTTTGCCATAACATATACAACAAGTTTGTAATTTTTGAATTATCATCCATATTATTGAGAAGCTATATTGCCGACCTCAACTGATTTGAGATAAAGGTGATGTTGATATTGATTATTGAGAAGCTATAAAAAAGAATATACTAAGACAACATGAAATATGATAAAAATCTACTCCATTTGATGGATAAAATATAATAGCTTATAAATTGATATTGCCAGCATCAAATCGGTAGAATGGGGGACCGATAGACTCACTTATAATTAATTTTTAAATTCGCCTAATAAATGTGTAATATGTATCTTGAACCACATAGCCCTAAGATTCGAGTCGAAGATCATAAGATGATAACAATACTATTAACGTGGAGTTAAAAGAAGCTCGGAAATATTGACATTCTGATTAGTATGATGTCATTCAAAGGGATACATCTCTTGATTGGTAGTGGATTGACTAGTCTACAACCAAAAGTAATTGGAAAATTGTCCTGTATACAGGATTCTTACTTAGCTATTGACTATGATCATCCATTTAAATGTTGAAGAGAGTTTATTACCCTCAAAGGAAAGTGAAAAAAAAAATGTAACAAGTAAAGAATCCAATAACCAATTTTGTAATTTGGATATGACCGAATCTAATTCGAGACACTGGTGAATGTATGTTGTGCGACGTTAATAGAAATTCTTAATTTAGTGAACAAGTTTTGTCAATGAAAGGCAAAATTTAAAGATTGTAAAACTAGTGGATTTTGAACCTTATGAGGCTAGCTTCAATAGAGAATGTAACGCTTTGAACTTTTCTATGGAAAATATTCTAAAAGTCGTGAACCTATTACAATGATAATTCAATCCTAAATTGGCAAGTTAGTTATTCCGAGCCAATTTTGGCTACGTTGTAATATCATCAAATGGTTTAGGACTAAACTGATTAAGTTAATAAGTTTAGGATTGAATTAATCACCATATAATAGGTTTAGAACTTTCTAAAAAAATTATCCCAACTTATATAAGCATCCATCCAAGCTTTCCTCTTCTTCACTCAATTGTTTATAGGTTTCATAAAGACAATTATCATACTTATGTAAATCGTACAATTTGATCTGATTCAAGACCCTAGCAACACACATCTATTTAGTCCTCAATTTTTTAATTTTATCAATTTAGCCCTAAGACTTTTAGTGAAATTCTAATATAGCCCATTAGGTCAAATTTGGCCGGAAATCGCTTATGAGACTGTCTAGTCATGGCCGGGATCCTACATGGCACATCGCCATCTTAACGATTTTCGATGAAAATTAGCTAAAAAGACTATATTCGAATTTCGCGCTAGGATTTAGACGTAGTTGGCAAAATTGAAACATTTAGAACTTCCATACAATAGGTTTATAACTTATTAGACAAGTTCGCATAGTGAAATTATGCTTGAATGTGATCTTCACTTTAATAAAGCAATTGGAAATTACGGTACTCGAAATTAAGACTAAAGAAGAACTAAGGCAAAGCGTCAAAAAAATCATAAATCCATTGTATTAGTGTCAATTAAGTCCTAAACCTTTTAATTGTGACAATTTAGTTATAAAATTTTTCCATTTTGGCCAATTAAATCTATTAAAAATCATTGATGTGAATGCCTATCATCCTATATAGCATGGCTTGCATTGGCATGGACTTTTATTTATAATTTTTAAATAAGTTTCCTTTTTCTTTTCTTTACTCTTTATTTTTATTAAGGGCCGACAAAGGTTGCTAGAGACCCCTGCCGACCAAAGGCAAGGACCCGTGACCTTTGCGACACTAGGTGAAGGTGTCACAGCCCTCATTGGCCATAACAAGGACTTGCGAGCCTTCACCTAGTGGCCAGCAAGCACTAGCAAAGGTCGGCCGGTGATTATCGCTAGCCCTTAATAAAAATAAAGAGTAAAGAAAAGAAAATAAAGAAAAATATAAACATATAAAAATATATTTAAAAAAATGTCTATGTCAGCATCACTTGCCATGTAGGATGACTGGCATTTACATGATGATTTCTATCCAAAATTGATCTAATGGCCTTAATTGGTACAGATACAAAAGGTTTAGAGCCGAATTGATACAATTGAAAGGTTTAGAATTGAATTGATACTAATGCAATAGATTTATGAATTTTTTGACACTTTTACTAAAGAACTAATATGTCCTATTACTAATAATTTATCTGTTCTTGGAGAGCAATTATAATTTTTCAAGTGCACCCAAGTCGTGTGAACCCAATTTGTTTCCAAAATGACCTTCTACAAAGGTTAATTGAATCCAAAGCGACACAAAATGGGTAAGTAGCAAATGCTTACGGTTGAAAGACAACTTCCTTATATCACTTCTCTTTCCCTCTCTCTGGTATCTATCCAAATGGCAGCTGGATTCCTTAGTTGCCAAAGATTTGGCATAGAACTTACCAATGATTCTTGGCTATTTTGAGAGCAACCATGAAGTTAATTTATCAAGCATCATTTCGTAAATTTTTTTTCACAAAACAAAAATCAGATTTTACAATGGTCTCCTTTTGGCGTTTAAACAAGCGAATTACTGTCTATCAATGTCACTTTCTTTTTTCCAAAAAAAATTCTTTTAATGTTTTTTTTTTAAAGATCAGTGAATACATGGCATTTGCAAAGTGTAATCGTGTAATTTTCTAGACAATAGCTACAACAATGTGGTCTTCATTGTCTTTCCTTTGATTTGGAGCTGATGTCATGTGGCAATTCTTATCCCAAAGTTAATAAAGGAGAAAAAAATAAAAAGGTAATATGGTTGTGGCAAGCTGGCAAAATCCCATATCCTCCATTCTTCATCCGTATATATATCTGAAGGATGTTGATGTTCGAGCAACGATAGGCCACAATGACGAATTCATCAGCTAAGCTCATGTTTATTTGTTCTTTATTGCTAACTAGTTATGTAGGAGATGTTTGGGGAGATATTGGGGGCAAGAGGACATTTGTTGAGATCGACAACAATTTGCCGGGTGGAGCTACTCTGACAGTCCATTGCAAGTCCAAGGACGATGATCTTGGAGTCCAAAAGATAACGAGCAAATGGCAATTCTCCTTCTTTCCCAGTGTCTTAAACAATACGCTATTCTTTTGCAGCTTTGCATGGCCGGGTCAATTCAAGTGGTTTGACATATATGTGCAAAAAAGAGACCAAGATCAGTGCTCCTTGTGTGTCTGGCAGATCTCGCCCACCGGTCCTTGTAGGTTCAATAAAAACACCGGAGACTTTGATATTTGTTTTCCGTGGAATTCTTCTACTTAATCACGGAGGAAACCTGTCATCTAAATGTATGGGGGGAGAAAGATGATGCTATAAACTGCTTTTTCACAGTTTAGATGAAATAAGGATCATTTTAGTTTCCGTATGTTTGTGTTTCTTCTAACATGCTCGTTATGTCGATTTCGATTGACATGTCTTTCTTTATAGCGCCGTCGTCCTTATCATTTATTTCGGTAGATAAGTGTCAAGCCGTGTCGGTTTCGAATTCGTAACAGCCGGTGCCGTATCAAAAACTAACACCCTTGGGTTCTCGCTGCTTTCGCTGCTTGTCTTCATCATCCGTTCTCCCCTGTTCCCGGGTCATTTCGTCGAACAAAAACAAGCCAGCGACCTCGAAGTTGCTCCCCGTCTATACGACTCAGACCCGTTTTGAGTAGCTGATCGACCGTCGCCGTATCCATCGTCGCTAACCATCATCACTGAATCCGTCACTGCTGAAGCCATCCTCACCTTATCGAGAAGCAGCACAGCCGGAAGGGAGTCTCCAGCAGAGTTGCTGCGTGTCTGCTTAAAGCGAAGATTTCAGACCAAGAGAGCACAAAGAAAAAGATTGAGAAAGGTGGAGCGTGGCTGGAAATAGATAATGGAAAAACATTTTTTTAAAAAAAACTGCAGAGGAAATTCACAATCAATATTCGAATTTGGATCCAATTCAAGACCTTAACGATATGTCTCTATTACATGACTCGTAATCACTTGAGCTGAATTCAATATATACCCATCTATTCAAGCGGTTTTTATATATAGTTCACGATGTATGTTGTACTTTGATAGTTATAGAATAATCGAAGATAAATTTTCCACTTTATAATGCAATGATAGATGAAATGACATATAAGAATTTGTGATCTATATTTGAATGCAATCTTTAATTTAATACAGCAATATCTTCTTATGCATAGGGATCATCACACGCCCTCAAATCTAAGACTGAAGAACAACTCATATGTTCCATCATAAATAACTTATAATCCTCTTAGGGTGAGATTCTAATTTCTCATCACGCTCCTAATGTCTGGTATCTAGCCAAATGGCAATTGGATTCCCTAATTGCAAAAGATTTTGGGCGTAGAATTAAAGAATGATTCTGAAAATATTCCGAATTATCACAAAAGTTAAATTATTAAGGATCAATTTTTCAATTTTTTTTCCACAAAATCAAATTGAGATTGTGCAGTGGTACCATTTTGGCGTTTAAACTGGCGAATTGCTGTTCATCTATCTCACTTTTTACGAAAGAAGTCCCCCTCCTCCATGTTACTTGGTTGATGACATTATTCTCCAAATTTTTTCAAAGCAACATCGATTGAGATCAAGAATTCCTTGACATCACTTGCAGGACAGTCTGCGACTCTGGCTTCGTAGTGCAACTATTAAGCCTAAAAGGTGATATAGCAAATCTCATACCATAGTAACAAAGAAAGAATATGACTGGTAATATGGAAACGTAAAAGGTAACGCGGGAAATCTTATTTCAGACTGTAAAAGAAGAAAAACAAAAAAGGTAATACTGCAATTCTTATCCCAAAGATCAGTGCATACATGGCATCCATAAAAAAAAAATGAACAAAAAAAATTGAAGGTAAGACGGTTATGGCTAGAGATGTCAATATGGATCTTTGACCCACTTTTTAACCAAACTTTTATTCACTTGGATGACATATGGGTCCAATAGTTTTAAAAAATAAGTCAAATATGGGTTTACACATAGAAAGTCTATTCAAATATAGATTTTAACTCAATCCATTTTTGACTCATTTTTTTATCCATGGCCAATAGCTTTCCAAGCATCACTTATAAATAGGCCTCAATTATATTAGTTTATTTTTATTTGTTTTGGAATGCCGGCAGCCAGCACCGCCGCCCACCACCAACACCTACCGCTGCCACCGCCCCTGCCCACTGCCAGCCAGCCACCTCCTGGCCACCAAGGACGTACACTTCGCAGACTAACCTCAAGAGAGTTCCGTATATGACACTCATGTCGATGGCGAGGTCCGGTGCGAGCACTTCCCCTCGGAATCGTCGAAAGGTAGGGTACTGTGCTTACGATTTGCTGGGGTGCCAAGCAAGAATCGACTGTAATATGGAGTTTAGAGGTGAAATGAAAGATGCTTAAGGAAAGAAGGCAAATGGTATTGTTCGTCTGACTGTGTTCATGCGAAGAGGAGCGAGATCATTCAAGAATGACTGATCTGTGATTGACATTTTTCAGAGAGAATGAGATAAGGTCGAAGGGTGTAGTCTCATGGTTGCTTACTCCGGTAATCTCAGTTCCTGTGAACAGATGACTACTTTTATTGATGGTCTCTCATGCCTTGAACAACATTCTCGTATTCCACCCTCATACATTAAGCCAGCGGCGGGGGTGCAGCGGTGGCAGCAAGCGGGGGCAGCGGTCGCTGGGCAGTTGCGAGCGATTGGTAATAATAAAAAATTAATTATATAAATTTTTTAAAAAAATTTAATTTTTTTCAAAAAAAATAAAAAATAAAAAAATATTTCATGATTTGGTTAAATGTAGAAGTATTTAAATAATATAGGATTGGTCGGGCATAGATTGAGTATGGATTAGATCGGGTATGGGTTAAATTTGCACTATATGAAAATGGGCCAAAACTGGTTAAATGAGTCAATATGGATCGAACCATATTCGACCTGACCAAAACCCGGCTCATCCATTAATACCTCTAGTTATGGCAAGGTAGCAAAATAAGATATTTTCCGCTCTCCATCGTTAAATGATGGCTTAATGAAGTTGATATTGGAGCAATGTATGCCACAATGAACAACTCATCAGCTAAGCTTCCACGCATTCGTTCAATACTCATTAGTTGAGCAGGAAGCATTTTTCGCAAGACACATGTTGTGATCGATAATAATTTGCCTGCAGGAACTAATCTAACAGTTTATTGGAGATCCAAGAAGGGCAATCTCGAAATCCATGATAAAAGGAGCAGCTAGGAATTCTCATTCAAACCTAATTTTCTGGGGAGCAAAATTATTCTTTTGTAGCTTTGAATGGCCGAGTCCATTTCATTTCATTGCTCTAACATATAAATGCAACATAGATATCCTTGCATTGAGTGTATTTGGAAGATCTCGCCCAATGATTCTTGTAGACTCGATGGAGACACACGAAAGTTTAATGTTTGTTTTTCATGAAATCCTCCTACACAATTAGGAAGAAACCTCTCATTTGAATGTTCGAGAGAGCGAGATGATGTTGTGAGCCGATTCTTTACCGTTAAGGTGGAGTAAGAACTATCTCAGTTATCTTTTAAATATATACACGCACGTTTGTTTCTTCTAATATGTTCATCATTTTGATTTCAATCTTCATATCTCTCTCTCTCTCTCTCTCTCTCTCTCTCTCTCTCTCTCTCTCTCTCTCTCTCTCTCTCTCTCTCTCTCTCTCTCTCTCTCTCTCTATGTTGTCTCGTCATTTTATTTGTACATTTTATTATTATCATTTATTATCGCAATAAAAAAAAAGTCCAATGTAAGCTTTAATAAGTAAATGTTAATAAGTGTCAAGTCGTAACTAGTATATATTCAGTTCAAGAGAAGTGGTTCGGTTAAGCGGAAACGAACAAAACTAGTCTAGTGCTTTGAGTGTTTCACTTTGCTCTTGGGGGCCAATGAAACTAGAAATTGCTTGATTTAGTCTTAGGTGTGCTTTATTTCGTTTTGGGATCTGAAGGATGTCGTGGACCTACTCGCTATTCTTACTTGTTGTATTGAATTTGATCATTGCTTTTTTTTTTTTGTTAGGTAATCTATTACTGATCTTCCACGCCCTTCTAATGATCGATCAATGACGAAAAGAAGGATGGCCAATCAAACTAATATTGTGGCCATGATCGACGAAAAGCTAATAGAACACATTAATACAATGAATAAGTAGATCACGGCTGCCATGTCCAAAAATGATGACTGATTTCATGGCCAAACAACAGTAAATCAATGATGGCTCTCAGTCGGAGATTCCACCTCCGACCTGTCAAGGCCTCCACCCTAACAAGGCTCCTACAGTGGATATTGATCGAACCTTTTATCTGGATGACGTTATTTTGACTGAAATTCCTTAATATAAAATTGACTTGCATTTGTCAATTATATATATATATCTATAAAATATAAAATTTTTTTAGTGTCCCATTTTATGCGGTTGAAATATCGTTTGCTATTATTGAAATTGAAAATAATACTTATAAAAAAAAAAGATAGGGTCCCGTGGAATTACTCATAATTTACGCACTTATAATATCGTGACTTTCTTGTACTCAAAACACAACTTGTTAATAATGGTGAAATAGACCGTGTCGTGTTAATAGTGTTCTGCATCTGCGTATCCGCAAGTGAAGATTTTATGAGTGCAGATGAGGCTGCTATCGGGGCGGCCAAAGGGCCAAAGGGCAAAGCCGTAGATGATCCAGAATGCGCAGTTCAACACGGTAAAAAGGTAATTAAGGGTACTCACACGTCCTGTTAAATAGTGTTCTGCAATTGCATGCCCGAAAGTCAAGATTTTATATACATGGGAAAGACTAAAGTTGTTGCCCCTGCTAAGGCCACGTATGGTAACATTTCTGTTCTTAGAAATAATTTCTATTCAAAAATGAATTTTTCCACCTCTATTCCCTGGACGCGTTTTCGAGCAAAAGAACGCGTTTGATTTCTACTAGGGTTTATATTCCCGGAACAGAAGAAAGAATAGAAATTTGCTTATTTCGACCTTAAAAATATCTATTTTTAATTTTTTTTATTTAATTATATAAATGTCGGTGAGGCTTAACAATTCATGTTTTGATAAAATTGCACTTTTGTAAGGACACCAAAAGTAAAGATGGTCTTTTTCAAAAAAAAATAAAAAATAAATAAACAACTAAACATGACCGGAAATCGCCTTGACCCAACCTAACCCGACTAGTTAGGTATCTACAGGTTGGGTTACACTAAGCTTGTTTTTGTAAGTTGACTTTGTTTCTCTTTTTTTTTTCGGCAACAAAAAAGTATATCATTTTTTTTTCATCTGTTCCAAATCTATTCCCTAGCCACTGATGTATTTTGAGAAATTGAAAAATTAACAGACTTTTTCCGCTCCTAGGATAAAAGAACAAAAAAAGAGATGAATGAAAATATAATTTTTAAATAATTTTTATTTTTTGTTTCTTTACTCTTTATTTTTATTGAGGGCCAGTGAGGGTAGCCAACAGACCCCTTCCCGCCAAAGACAAGGGCCTGTGACCTCGTCAGCACTAGGTGAGGGTGTTGTGGCCCTTGCCGGCCACGACAAGGACTTGCGAGCCTTCACCTAGTACAGGTTGGCTAGTGACCATCGTTGGCCCTTAATAGAAATAAAGAGTAAAGAAACGAAAAAGAATAAAAAATAAAAAAAAATGCAAAAAAATATTGAAAAAATGACTATATCAGTGTCGGCCATGCCATGTAGGATGACTACCATTCACATTACGATTTTCAGTCAAAATTAATTTGATGGACTCAATTGACACAAATGCAAAAGCTTTAGGACTGAATTGGTACAATTAAAATGTTTAGGATTAAATTGGCACTGATACAATAAATTTAGGACTTTTTTGACACTTTTATTGAAGAACTAATATGTCCCATTACAAATAATTTATCTGTTCCTGCAAAGCAATTGTAATTTTTCAAGGGCACCCAAGTCCTGTGAACCAAATTTGTACGCAAATGACCTTCTACAAAAGGTTACTTAAATCCAAATCGACACAAAATGGGTAGTTAGCAAATGCTTATGTTGGAAGACAACTTCCTTATGCCACTTCTCCTTCCCTCTTTCTGGTATCTATCCAATGGCAGCTGGATTCCTTGGTTGCCAAAGATTTGGCGTAGAACTTACCAATAACTCTTAGCTATTTTAAGAACAACCATAAAGTTAATTTATTAAGCATCATTTCGTAAAAAATTTTCACAAAATCAAAATCAGATTTTGCAGCTGTCTATCAATGTCGCTTTTTACAAAAGAAGTTCCCCCTCCTCCATATTACATGGTTGATGACATTATTCTCCATTTTTTTTTTAAAGCGACATTGATTGAGATCAAGAATTCCTTGACATCACTTGTCGGACAGTCTGCAACTCTGGCTTCTTAGTGCATCTATTAGGCCTAAAAGGTAACATAGCAAATCTCATACCAGAGCAACAAAGAAAGAATATGACAGGTAATATGGAAACATAAAAGGTAACACGGGGATTCTTATTTCATGCTATAAAAGAAGAAAAACAAAAAGGTAATATAGCAATTCTTATGCCAAAGATCAGTGTATACATGGCGTCTGTCAAAGTATAATCGTATAATTTTCTAGACAACAGCTACAGCAATGTGATCTTCATTTTCTTTCCTTTGATTTAGCTGTACACAAGAGATTATAATTGATTTGGCGCTGATTTCATGTGGCAATTCTTACCCCAAAGTAAATAAAGGAGAAAAAGATTAAAAAAAAGGTAAGCTGGTTGTGGCAAGCTGGCAAAATCCCGTATCCTCCATTCTTCTTCCATATATATAGCTGAAGGATGTTGACGTTGGAGCAACGATGGGCCACAATGATGAATCCATCAGCTAAGCTCATGTTTATTTGTTCTTTATTGCTAGCTACTTATGTAGAAGATGTTTGGGCCAAGACCTTTGTTGAGATCGACAACAATTTGCCGGATGGAGCTACTCTAACTGTCCATTGCAAGTCCAAGGACGATGATCTTGGAGTCCAGAAGATAACGAGCAGATGGCGATTCTCCTTCGATCCCAGTGTCCTAAACAACACGCTATTCTTTTGCAGCTTTGCATGGACGGGTCAATTTAAGTGGTTCGACATATATGTGCAAACAAGAGACCAATATCAGTGCTCCACGTGCGTCTGGCAGATCTCGCCCGCCGGTCCTTGTAGGTTCAATAAAAACACCGGACACTTTGATATTTGTTTTCCGTGGAATTCTTCTACTTAATTAGGGAGGAAACCTGTCATCTAAATGTACGGGGGAGAAAGATGATGCTATGAACTGCTTTATCACAGTTCAGATGAAATAAGGATCATTTCAGTTTTCGTTTGTTTGTGTTTCTTCTAATATCCTCGTTATGTCGAAATCGATTGACATGTCTTTCTTTATAATGCCGCTTTACGTATCATTTATTTCGGTAGATGAGTGTGAGGCCGTGTCGGTTTCGAACTCGTAACAGCCGGTGCCGTATCAAAAGCTAACACCCTTGGGTTCTCGCTACTTTCGCTGCCTGTCTTCATCATCCGCTCTCCCCTGTTCCTGGATCATTTCCTCGAACAAAAACAAGCTAGCGACCTCGAAGTTGCTCCCCGTCTATACGAGTCAGACCCGTTTTGAGTAGCTGATCGACCGTCAACGTATCCATCATCGCTGCCGTCCGCCGCTGCTATTGCCCATTGCCCAACACCACCTCCGCCCACAGCCAACGCCCGCCCACCAAGGACGTACATTTTGCAGACCGACCTCAAGAAGGCCACACGGGTTTCATGAGTTCCATGGATGACACACACGTTGAAGGCGAGGTCCAGTACAAGCATTTCCCCTCGGAATCGACAAAATGAAGGGTACTGTGCTTACGACTTCTTGAGGTGCCAAGCAAGAATCTCCTGTAATATGAAGTTTGGAGGTGAAATGAAAGAGGCTTATGGAAAGAAGACAAATGGCATTGTTGCTCTGACTATGTTCATGCGAAGAGGAGCGAGATCATCCAAGAATGACTTAGCTGTGATTGAGAATTTTCAGAGAGAATGCAATAAGGTCGAAGGGTGTAGTCTGATGGTTGCTTCCTCCGGTCTCTTATGCCTTGTACAGCATTCTCGTATTCCCACCTCATACATTTAAGCTAGCGGCGGGGGGCAGCCGG
The DNA here is from genome assembly GCA_016432845.1 of Psidium guajava. Taxonomy (NCBI): domain Eukaryota; kingdom Viridiplantae; phylum Streptophyta; class Magnoliopsida; order Myrtales; family Myrtaceae; genus Psidium; species Psidium guajava. Next base: position 37,192,161 of record CM028225.1, on the reverse strand, counting down.
AAGTGGTGGTGGCAAGCGGGGCTGGCGATGGCTGGCCGTTGGGAGCGACAAGTAATAATAAAAAAAAATATCCATATAAAAATTTTAAAATTTCAAATTTTTTAGAAAAATTAAAAATATTTCAACTATACAAAAAAAAATTTCATGATTTGATTTAATATAAAAGTATTTAAATAATAAGGTTAAGTAAGTTATGGGTTGATTATACGTCGATTTGGATTGGGTATGGATCAGGTTGGGTATGAGTCGTTAAATTTGTACTGTATGAAAATAGATCAAAACTAGTTAAATGGCCTAATATGGGTCAGACTATATTCGACTTGACTCAAACCCGACCCAACCTGCACATTTGATACCTCCAGTTATGGCAAGGTGGTGAGATAAGATATTTTCCGCTCTTAATCGTTAAGTAGCTAAATGATGTTGATATTGGAGCAATGTATGCCACAATGAAGAACTCGTCAGCTAAGCTTCTACGTATTCGTTCTTTGCTCATTAGTTAAGCAGGAAGCAATTTTCGCAGGACACATGTTGTGATCAATAACAATTTGCCTGCTGGAACCAAACTAACAGTTTATTGCAAATCCAAGAACAACAATCTCGAAATCCATGAGATAACGAGCAGCCAGGAATTCTCATTCGAACCTAATTTCTGGGGAACAAACTTATTCTTTTGCAGCTTTGAATGGCCAAGTCAATTTCATTGGCCCGACATATAAGTGCGACATAGATATCCTTGCGTCGAGTGTATTTGGACGATCTCGCCCAATGGTTCTTGGATACTCGATGGAGACACAAGAAAGTTTGATGCTTGTTTTTCATGGAATCCTCCTACACAATTAGGGAGAAACCTCTCATTTGAATGTTTGAGAGAGCAAGATGATGTTGTGGGCCGATTTATTACCGTTCACGTGGAATAAGAACCATCTTGGTTATCTTTTAACTATATATACACAAACATTTTTTTCTTCTAATATCTTCATAATGTTGATTTCAATCTGCATCTCTATCTTTTCATGTTGTCTCTTCATTTTGTGTAATTTTATTTGCACATTTTCTTATTATCATTTACTATCCCAATAAAAAAAAAGTTCTAAGGTACGCTTTAATAAGTAAATGTCAATGTTTTGCGTGGCGCTAGTTTTTTTAATCAGTAATTAAGTGGGACCATTGCACCGACCGGCCTTACTTTTTTAGTGTTTGGCAATAACCCAGGATGTCGATCGCCCTAACTTGCCAAATTGTCTCCATTTTGGTTATTTTGATCAGCATTATTTTGGTCAATTCCATTATTCTGGCCTTGGTTAGAAGACTCGGGCTTTTGTAAAATACTTAAAAGGGGTTTGAATAGTGTTAGAAATTAAATCAAATTGTGTTGCCGATTTTGTGGAGAAGATACCGATCCAAGGAAGGAGTTGGTGGTGCTGATTTCTGTTCAACTACCAAGATAGATGTACAAACTTATGCACGAGGCAAGACTTGTCTTTATTATAGTGTTATTTTCAAGATTTATTATTAGGTGAGTCTTTAAGAATCTGTTCGTATTCCGGTGTAAAGTTAATACTTTGCGCATGCATCATGATTGTTTCTGTTTCTAAAGTAGATCAAGAGTTGTGTAATGAGCCTATATATAGGCGTGTTTTGTAAATATTTTTGTATGGATGAATTAAGGTGAATGCACAAATATTGAAAAGTCATATTCATCTCATTTTCCTTTGTGAGTGTTTGTTCTTCACACCAACGAGTTTGGATCCAACAGTCACACGAGAAAGATACGGATTGTTGTTGCTTCAACCCAAGGTCCGATGTGTGAGGGAGAGATTATTGAGGTTATTTCATATCAATTATGAAAGGGACTGGGGGTCGCTTTATTTATTATTTGCTACTAACAAGTTGCGTAGGAGATGTCTGTTGAGATCCACAACGATTTGCCAGCCAGCCGAAATTACTTTAAATGTTCATTGCAAATCCAAAGATGACGATCTCGGAACCCATTCTATAAAAGAAGGCGGTAGCTAGGAATTCTCATTCATCAAACATGCCTCTGGTGGGAGTATTCGATTTTTTTTTTTTTTTTGCAGCTTTGAATGGCCTAGTTAGTTTAAGTGGTTCGATATATATGTGCAAACCGGGGACCAATATTTTTGCGAGATGTGTATTTGGAAGATCTTACTTGGTGGTCCTTGTGGTTACAATGAAGTGCCCAAAAAAATTGGTCTTTGCTCTCCATGGAATCCTCCTACACGATCAGGGAGGAAACCTCGTATCTAAACCGAAAGAGAGAAAGACGATGTCGTGAACTGTGTGGAGTAAGGATCATCTTAGTTACATTTGAAATGTGTATATACAGACATCTGGTGTGTGTTTCTCTTCTAATATCCTTATTTGTTTTGATTTCCATGGGCATCTCTTTCTTTTAGCGTTGTCTCTTCGTTTAATGTCATTGTATTTGTTCGTACGATTACTCTTAGTGTGGTTTTTATTTTTTTAATCGCTGTCAAAATGTTTCGATGTAAATCTTTTTTAATTAGAAAATGGTTAAAAAGTGTAAAGCCTCGTCGGTTTCAAATTTTAAAGTTCGTGTCGAATCCTTAATTAACGTTCTTGAGTTCGTAATGGGAGCACAGTTGACCGGGTATTGCGCCATTGATCTTGGAGTAATCTTAAAAGCAACCTGGCAAGAGAGATTTGCCATGGCCAGTTCCAGTGTGAGCAATGGGAAAACAACGATCGCGTTCTCAACCTCGACTTCTAGCAATGTTCCTGTTCCAACTTGAGGAAGCTGAAATTGTAGGCCGTATTTGTCTGAATCGGCAACGATGCTATTCCTCTAAATGAGAAAGGTATGGCACTGACGTCATTGTATGTAGAACAGAATAAATTCAGCTCTTGGCTCAAAGGGCGCAATTGTTGCCGTTCAATAAGGCTGAGCATAATGGCAGCCGAACCGAAAACCGCCCAGACTAGATGGAACCAACCAGTTTTTGTCCAATTTCAGGGAGCACTAACCCTGTTTCCAATCCCTTAAAATTGGAACCGGTGTCGCAGCGATCGGTCCCGGTTCCAAGGGGACCATGACTGCTCAGACCGAACCGAAAAATATTTATTTTATTTTATAAAAAGTTCTTAAACCTAAACCTAAAGGCCTCTGCTTCTATTCGGCGTTGCCGAGACAGAAAGCTCTCGTTCTTAGGAATTTCTCTTTGACATCCTGCGCCCACTGTCTGATCAAAACCCCTGATTTTGGCTGATGATGGGAACGCTGGGTCTGGCTCATCCAAACCCCAAGGGGAGGATTTTCCTCAAGCTTTGTCTAGCTCAAGTTGTAAACTCTGTTTATCTTTTTTTTTTTTTTATTCTTTGCGCCTGTCTCATTAGCACACTACACTAAAGCTACTCTGATCTTCCATATAAGAACATATGTACTAACATGATTGTCCCGCTGACAATCAACTAATAATCTGTTTTTTCATTTTTCAATGATAGAGCAAAAAACGTCCTTTTTGTAGGAGTAATGTGTGCCTCGACCAGTTTCATTGGACCGCCCAGAAACTGGACCGGAACCGATCACCCCTACCAGTCAAAACGTGGAGGGGTGCGCTTGAATTTATTTTTAGATAATTCAGAATGGTAGTTTTGGCAAATATGAATAAATCCCGAAACAGGGTGTTCTCGTGCTCCCACGCATGGTTAGAGATAAATCGAACTTGGACAGACAAAATTGGATAGTTATATTTTTTAGAAACAGAGAGAGTGCAGAACACGGCAAATGTACCTCGAAGGGATCTTTCTGCACAACCCGAAAACAGGCATTAATTCCTTTTCTTTCTAGCTACCTCTCTCTCTTTTTATTATTCACTTCTCTTTTTCGGGCCTGGCCATCTTCTGAACGAGTGATCACAAACAACAAGGCTCGGAAAGAGGCTATTGGCAAACTCAGGGGCGCGGTGGTAGTTTATTTGCTCAGGTTCTCTTCAAGCCTCTCAATTGCAGGGCCGACACCACCCCTTGCCTCTCCCCTTTGATCCATATCATGGGAAGCAGCCAAACTCCCTTCATTTGCTTTATCCACTAGCTTCAAATGGAGCCAACCTGCAAAGAAGAACATGGTACCCCAAATAGGATGTCGAGTCAGCAAAAATACAATAAAAAAGAATCTGGTCTTATTTCACATTTTCATGTCAAGTTTCAGTTTGAGCCTTGTGAAAAGAAGCAGTGTTGTAAACTCTACAGACTGATTAACAAGTCGGCAGGATTTTGAGATCATTCCACTAAGATATTCTATTGTGCTTGACCCCCTTGGATATCTTGTTTCTTAACTCAGTAATTTGAACTTGATCAGGACATCATGCTGACTCGTGCTGACTGTAAAGAAACTCAGAATACAATCAAGCTTTCATTGAAGTTTTTTTCTCATGGTCCCAATCTCATACTTACCAAGAGGAAAGCAAACTGCAGCTCCAAGAACTGCACCAAGAGCGACATTCCTTGCGCGCCACTTTAGTGATCCTGGTACTAACACAAAATAAAGTTACGAAAGTAACTATTTTTCTATTTAGGATCAGTTATTTAACAGTATCGGTCCCAAAATATCATACATTGATTTAGTAGGCCACTGCATAATAGTTAATAAACGAAATCTCAAGGATGCGAAGTAAAGCCTTACAGATCAAACCAAAGGTTGCAGCAGTGGCCGAACCAGCTCCAGCTATGTTAAAAACATCATGAATTTCTCGTTTCTCAGCTAGCAGATTTTGCAGCCCATAAAATGCAGCAGTAAACATGCCGAGGCGCACTCCACCAATGATGGAGCCACGTGTAACTCTAATGAACCTTTTCTCCATCGCATCCCTCATTAGTCGATACTGCTCACGCTTGTCGGGTGTGCTCCCAAGTTTCAACATCACTTCAGCATCCTTGCTCTGCAAAACATAGCAAAGTCTTTTACTGCTGTCGGTGTTTAATAGAATTAAGCTGAACCAATTTTCATGCTTCATGAATTATCTGTTGAAGGGTCTCAGTTTACCTAAATTCAAAATGTTTGACCAAGAAGGGGCAAAAAAAAGCATGTGAAACAGGAAGTACAACACAGGTTGGAGCATTAAAATTCCAGTCAAAGAATATTCTCTTCATCATTTGGTGACTAGGTAAGGACGCAACTGAAGGTCATCATTCTTATTAACCAAAAAATGACAGAATGTAAGTGCAATTCAAAGAAAAGCCCACAACAAAAGTCCCCATATTTCCCTGTTCTCTTATCTGAGCGGTACCGACTGTTCTGAAATATTGGGGCACTGACTATTCTGCAATAAACTTCGGAAACGATGCTTAACAATTATCAGATAACAGATGTTTATTGCTGGATTAATGGTGCCTTCATGCCTTCACATCATTTTCGTTGACCACCACATCATTCTTAAACAAAGAGGAAAACGTGTCCCACCAAATACCATTTTCAACAATAACAAATCCTCCACTGAAGAAAATGTGATTTTGCAGAGAAACACAGATATCTCTATTACCATGTAACATTAAGGCCAGGCAGACGGAACTGATAAACACAGTACTAGATTCACAAGAGAAGTTGTACCATGGACATCTCTTGCTAATGAAAACTTACAACAGAAGCAGCTGCCTCCTTGCTACCTCCATATAGCATGCCAGCGAACACTCCAATAAGAGTCGCTGTACCCCAGTTGACTGTTCCAGCCACCTTCCGAGAACCCTGACCATCAAGAAGAGTACGTTAGCCCCGTAGACCTAGTGTCATCAATCAAACAATTTGAGCATATGATGGGAACACATGAACACACAAAGCTCGTCCTCATTAAGTTATTTCGACAAATTGCAGTTTACACCCTTACGTCTTGCTCCAATGCAACTTATTGCCTCAATGGGGGTATTAAATGCCCACCTCCAGCAGCTGCTCAGTAAGATTTTCTCCAAGTCATGAAGAATGAATCACACGTCTCAACAGCCGAGTAAACGCTTCACATACCACCGCTGCTGAAGATTCTCGAGCAACCAATAGGAAAATCAGAACCGAAAATTCACATACGCATTTCATCAAGCATGTCGACGACAACAAGCATACCTCCAACAGAACATAAATCATCACTCATTTTGTCGCAATGATACGAGACCCAGCAGGGAAAAAAAAAACTCAATCTTCCCAATTGAATTTGCCACTTGAGCTCGATAGGCATATAATCCGCGTTCGAGTTAAGTGGCCTCAGCAACATGTACTGTCGACTTACCGCAATCACCCCAAAAGAACCGAAACATGAAGAAAGCGCGCGACAATATCAACGCTTACGGTGGAGATGGGTTTGTCAGCTTTCTCGGCAGTTTCCATGGGATGTGATTCCGGAGCCAACCGCTGACCCAGAGAGACGAGAACTCAGATCTTTCTACGACGGAGAGATTAAGCAACTTGGTTTTCCCCAGGAGAATTTCTTCTGTTGAACGATATATGGGTCGAACGAATTTGGTGTGCTCCAGCGGAGATTCAATGGCGGCAGAGGGTGAATGAGCATTGAAGGGGAATGATGCAGTGGCAAGGAGTTGAGACTGGAGTTGCAGGCGATCTCTCGGTCGCGCTCTCTTTGGCGCCGAAGGGTGAGACCGTCTTTTTGCCTCTTCTTTTTATCTTCTGAATTAGATGACACATGTGGGTTTACGGGTATACCTTTAGAGTTCTTATCTTTTATTTCTTACGTGTTATCAATTTGAAATTTTTCGAATTATTAAATTAATTTAATAAAAAATAATATAGGATAAATTTTTCACAATTATATCAGTTTTGAATAAATTTATCACAAGTGTATCAGTTTCAGATTTTTGGTAGTCAAAAAAAAAATTATGATAAATTCATCACAGATATATTAGCTTGGGGTTTTATATGGTCAAAAAATAGTTTTTGGTAAATTTATTATAAGTGTATCAGTTTAAAATTTTTTGTAATATTAACCATTTTCTTTTCAGACTTCTTTTTAGTATTATTTGCGAGTTTGGAATTTTGGCTCAACTAGTCCGAAAAATTCAGTCACTTATTAGAGCTAATAAAAAAAAAGCCTTCAAGCGAATATTACTATACTATTTGAATGATTTCAATATACACATAGCCACCACAAAAAATCGATGAAAAGAGACAATCGGACATTAGAAAATGAAAGGGCATCGGTTCTGGCTTGTATCCCTTGGAACTTATAACCGGGTTTTAGAAACCATGCCTATTGTTACATTCCTCTATATCGTATGCTTGTCGCAATCATTCGCAATCTTTCCATACTTTGTGGTATTTCGATCATTTCTATCCAATCACGTTGTTTTCAATCGTTTAATCGTTTTTCCGTAATCATGTTGTTTTTATGACGTTGTTTGTTTACATTGGTTGTTTCGTTTATCGCTATTCATGTTGTTCTTTGATATTTATCCCCAGATGTTGTAATTCTCTTTAATAAATCAAATTTAAAATCTGTGTTGGAGCACCCCCTTGGTTTATGATTTATTTTACCCGGTTGTAGTCCCGGCGGTAAAGCGCTAGTTATGGGTGGTAAGTCCATTGGTCAGCACTGGCCGGTAGCTTAAAATGAGGACCAACATTTCTGTTTAAAATTCATTTATTAAGGTGGATAATATCTTATGACCCCCAAAAAAAAAACAAAACAAAAATAGAGAAGAAGGGGGACATCATCTTCTCCCAGATCAGTTTCACAAATATCTTCGAATCGGAGTCTTATGGTGAGAGAAGAAATAAACATTGGAGATTTTAATAAATGGAAGATTTCCAAAGTAAAACTCAGTTGAATATCCCAGCAATAACGTGATGAACTATTTTGAAAATCGAGCTGCGTGATCCCAATAGAAGAGAGACATGTTCCTCTTTCCAATTCTTATGAAATAATTGAGCTTCTCAATCAAACTTCGTTTGCTGTAATAAAGTTGGAGAATCGGTAGATGGCTTTGCGAGAGAAATGAGGTTTAACTTTGTTTGGTTCAGCATTTGAAATGAGCTTTGAGGCTCTAAAGTCCATTGGCCAAATATAAATAGTATTTGGCTATTTTTTTACTCACTTTGAAGAGATGCAATTGCATTTCAAATGTTCTCCAAAGGCCTTTAGCCCAAAGTACCTCATGAGGTACCTTGAAAAGTTGTATTTTCGAAGTACAACTACAATTTTTTTAAATTTTTAATCTTTTTATTTTCTGTTTTTTGTTCTCTTTTAAGAAAGTAATTAAAATAATTAAAATAATTAAAATTAAAATATTTTTCTGAAAAATAAAAATAATTAAAAAATTGAAATAATAAAATAAAAATAAACTAAAGAAATTAATTAAAAATAAAAATATAATTTCTTTCTAAAAATAAAATAAAATAAAATAAATTCGAAATAATAAAATAAAAATTAATTAAGTTAATTAATTGAAACTAAAAAGTAATTTTTTAAAAATAAAATAAAATAAAAATAATTAAAAAAATCGAAATATAATTAAAGAAAGTAATTTAAAATAAAATATTTAAAAATTAAAATATTTTTTGGAAAAAAAAATTATTCGAAATAATTAAAAATAATTTAAAAAAATCGAATCATTTACAAACGTTATTTTTTACCAAACAGTATTTACGTCGAAATTGTATTGAAATGCACTTTTTTAATTACAGTTTACCAAACAGTATATGCATTTCACCAAATCTTTTTTTAACTCAAAGGTATTTGTATTTTTTTTCAAATTTCCTTAATCAAATGCCGAATCAAACAGGTCCATAGACAATCGCCTTGGAAGAAACCCCACAATTTCTTGGTGCACGAACTAACAAAAGCTGGTTTTGGTGTCAGACTGTTTGCTTCTCATAGACATGAGTTCAAGAAAAGAACAAGTTTGTGCGTGGGACATGGAACCCCCACCGATCAATGAGGCCAGAACTTTGCTTAAGGGATTTAAGGACTTAAAATTGGCCCACCATAGAGGGGCTTGTAATTGGGTTGCAGACTACCTTGCAAAGGCCCGTCGCAATGGATCCTTACCTTTTAATTGATTGTATAATCTATGAGAACCCTTATGGCTTTACTTTATTTGGAATATAATCTTTTGTACTCGAACATTGGAGTTAGCTAACAAAGTCTTTCTTCTGACCCTCCCCCTCAAAAAAAATAAAATAAAAATCATACTTCAAAACAGAAGTCCAATTATATTCACACAGGACTAGTAAACCACTTACCAAAAAGATCTTTTAACATATCAATCCTCTTAGTCATAAGAGATCCACACTTCTTAAGCTATGAAGAAACGAGCCTATGCAATGGATCGATCCGTTTTTGCTGCTACCCACATTCTCAATGATTGAAATACCTCGCGTGCTCTTATTATCCAGATCAAGATCCACGATTACAAACTAGCTTATGTATAAATTCCTTTAGCATGGGGGTATATATAGATCACATCATCAAGCAATGAAATCGGGCTTTGGAAGCAAAGCTTCGAGACATATATAGTCCAAAAGGGCAGACTTCCCTGCTCCGAACGGATATTTCTAGGGCTAATACAATTATTCGTAGGTCTACCGATTGGGAATCATGTCATTATGCTCGAAGAATGGGAGCTAGAGACCGTTGTTCCCCATAAAAAAAAAATAATAATAAGTCCAGAATAGAGTTCTGGGAATTATGACCCAAGATGAGAGGGGTAGAGTCACTATTCAATTCCCTAATTAAGATATCATTTGACAAGAGTTCACCATCATCATCTTTTTGGAAACTCTACTCCTTCAAGGAGATCAAGTAGACCTCCGGCTAAGTATTCGTCCCATAACTAATACTTCAAATACAGAATTTGTACCTGGCATTCCAGATCCTGGCAACAGGTCTGCAATTAACAGGCCTATATTTATCAGTAAGATCAAAGTCAACCAGAAGAGAATCCTGGAAACCCAGATTCTCCCTTTTCACCAAACATTCTCTTCTAGGGTGGGAAAAAAAAAGGGGGGGAGCCCCAATCCTGAACTTCCTGTTCTAGGAAAACCACTTTAGCCATGCGGGAAATTTATATAGCTCCGTTTGTTTCACGAAAAATATGACATTTTTTTTAATAAAATGTTCTTCAGGAAGTCGTTCTTTTAGAAAAATGACCATAATTTTTTGGTATTTGACTGAAATCTAAAAACGAAATCCAAATTATTTTTTGCCATTTGGTAAGGAAAATCTGGGTTGGGATAATGTTGACGTTGGTAAGAAAAATCGATTTTCACCGTACACATCTTTGAATATTTTAAAAAAAAATTTGATTTTTAATCATCTTCTTTTATCTTTTTTTTTTCTCTTTTATCTTTCCTCCTTCTTCTTCTCTTTTTTCCTTACTTTCTTCTTCGCCAAATCTGGCGAGCACCCGCAACTCATCTCGCCACCCAAAGCTCGCCATCGACAAGGTTGCAAGGCTCGGTTGAGCTCGAGGCCAGTGAGGCGAGCCTCGTCCTCACTAGATCTGGAGAGCACTTGTCACTCATCTCATCGCCTCGAGCTCGCCATCGAGTCAAAGATCTCCCACATCGCAATTTCATCGTTGGAATTGCTGAAGAGGCAACAGCTGAGGAGAGAGGATGGGGAGAGAGGAATAGGAGAGGGAAAGGGGGGGAAATTTTATCTATTTGAGAAAGTGATTTCCTTTTTCACGCGAGAGAGAAGTGTAAGGATAAAATGATTTTCCTTTCTTGAAAAAAATAATTTTCCCTAGATTTAGAGGAATATTTTACATTAATTACAAAATATTTTTCTTGATCACATTTTTTCTACCTCAAATACCAGAGATTGAGGAAAATATTTGCCGTGAAATAAACAGATCCTAAATCAATAATTTAAATCCGAAGAAAATGATGGAATCAGATAATGGTTTTTCAGCCTTTTTTTTTTGGCCCAAGCACAACAATTTTCAGAGAAAAAAAAAATACCTCCATCACATGATCATGAAACCTATATATTTTTCTTTGATTTACTTGAAGAATATTTTCTCGAATTACGATAAATCCAAGTTTAACCATATCACTAAGTCAAATCACCCTAATCAGAATTTGATTTCTCCAAAATGAGATCGTGGCTTCTCCATTGAAAAAAACCTGCGGACAATGATAACCAAAGTACTAAGGAAATTATCGCACGAGATAACTATGCAAACCAACACCCATGCATACTGGGAATTCAGTTGAATATAACAGAATCTTCCATCCAAAATTCCTTCAATCAATCAACTCCAATATATATATATATAGATAACTTAGAGCGCAAATGACAATCGTTCTCTTTTCGAACTCTATTTCTTTTCCCTGAACGAGTTTCTGAATGGAAACAACAAAATTTATGTTCTGGGAACAAAAATTCATTGAATAGCTATATAAAATTGGTATGTTTGCCAATTGCTGAGCCTCGACTAGTGGTTGGCAAATGGAAAACTGGCAAAGGGAGAATGGGAGATAGGGACCAGGGATTAGCAGTCAATGATAGGGATGTGAGAGAAAGGGAGATCATACACGAGAGAGGCAATGAAAAATGAAAGGAATTCTTATTTTTGTTTATGTTCTAAAAGAAGAAAATTAGAAACCTCCGTATGGGCCAAAAATTCATCTCGAAAATAGAAAAGTGAAATAGCCTTACCAAATGCACTTTTGTTCCAAACCTGTTTCTCATTACAGAAATGTAGAAAAACAGGGGAAATAGAAATATTGTTATGCTCACCCTTAAAGCTCTGATTTTACAACTCCCTTGCCCCCTAAAAAATATAATTTAAAATTTTTTTCAGTGCTGTTCAGAAAGGAAAAAAATTATATCATATCCGAAGTAATTAGTGCCTCTTCTCATTTACTAAAACGCGCGCGCACATGATGCCTGTCTATTATAAGAACGAGAAAAACAAAAGGTCTGACCCTTGGGCATATCAAAATACTGATGATGAGAAGGCCCACTTGAAGCTAATGCTCACCTTTATGATTATATTCCTACATAAACATCTCTAAGGACTGCGTTCTCTAAGAAATTGCTTTTTTGTTGTGGCAATTCGATTTCTATGTTTCGATGATTTTTATTAGTTGTGTAAGCATTGGTGGTGAGATTCGGATGAATGAAATTTTAATTTTTTTTTCTTTTCAAGTCAAAATAGCCATTTAAAGATATATAATTTACAGAGATTTGAAATATATTTTCTTTGCCACTTGCCATATATATATTTTGTAGATGAAAGGTGGAGAAGGGCAACCAACGCTAACTAAAGGTGTCAACATGATTTAAAAATCCAAATTCAATAAACCGAATCAACTAAGGGTTAGTCGAGTTCTAATAAATGTGTTGTTAATAGATATGAATTTTAAGTCCAATTATATGTGGGTTGTAAATGAGCTCAAAGTTGCAAATGTATTTGTCTTTGAACCTATTTACGATCCATTTAGCTAGACAAACCCAACCTATTTACAATTTACTTAGCTTGAAAAATTTATCAGTTTATATTTCTTTGATTTTAAAATTTTGTCTCCGTTTTTGTTTTTTTATTACTAAAAGAAAGAAAGAAAATTAAAAAATACAAAAAAATCAAAGAAGTAGAATGTTGCTGGTCACCACCCCCGTCGTTGGGTTTCGGAGGGAAGAATAGAAAAGAAGATTAAAAAAAATAATTTTAAAAAATAAATTATAAATTATAAATCTTTTTTTGCTAGATTTGTTTTGCATGATAGTGTTTTAGCAATATCATTTTTTCATCAAATCATAAGAAACAGATATTTCATGATTCGGTTAAATATAAAAGTGTTTAAGTAATACGGTCAGTCGAATATATGTCATTAGGTTTGTACTGCATGAAAATAGGTTAAAATTAATTCGACCGACCCAACTCACATGTTTGACACATCTAGCACTAATGAATCATTTTGGGCATTACCATGAGAATCACATACCCACTACAAAATGTTCTAATTGAGCTGTAACTATATATCTTATACCATGCACAACCCAATGACGCATGGTTGGCGAGATAATTCAACAAGATGTTGGTAGCCGCCAAGAATTGTCTCTACATGAGGCATGCTGCAGCTACGCATGTAGAAAGAGCCATTTAAAGGTTCATTCACTACCTAAAAGAAACTCATAGCCTCGTGAAAGATAGGTGATTCTTTTATCGCTAAGCTTACGTTCTTATCTATCGATACTTACCATTTATGTTGTTCTTGGACTTTAAAATCGGTGAAAGATGAATTAATTGCATAAACACGTAACGTGACGTTAAACCCTCGAACGTCAAAATCAATATCGTGAAATTTAAGATTTATGGGCAAAGTAAATCCGGACATGCAAAGGTCCCACGGCCCGAAGTGGGATTACGCGTTGGAGAGTTAGGAGTAACTTTGAAATCTTGGGATAACCACGAGGCTAGGGAAATCCCCGCCGCACGGAATTGGTATTAGCCATCAAATTAGTTATTACACATTTGCCATAAAATTAAAGCTAAATAAAAAAATATATCTATGTGGTTAAAGTGAATAATTCTTACATTAACTAAATTCGCAAAATTATGATTGTTTTAAGGGAAAATTCAAATAAGAACTTGTAGTACTTTTATTTTCTCAAATAATGATTTAAAGCAAAACTTATTTCAAATAAGGGTATCCTCATTATTTCAAAGGAGAACCTAAGCAAGAGCATTTTCGTCATTTTTTGTTTTGATTTTTTTCCCCTTTCTTCCTTCTTTTTTTACCCATTTCTTTTTTTCTTTTTTTTCCCCCTTCTTTCTTGCCAGTGGCCGGTCGCAAGCGATGACTGACCACCGGCGAGGGTGGGTGAGGCCAACAAGGACAACCCTCATCGGCATCCCCTAGGTCCTCGCCAGTGGTCCAACATCACCTGAAATCGGCCATCGGCGGAAGGAAAGGAAAAGAAAAAAGAAAGAAAAAATGAAAAAAATCAAATGACAAAAAATGCTATTGGTAAGATTTTTTTTTTTGAAATAATGAAGGTAGTTCGGGCTTTTATTTGAAATATTTCCTTGCTTTAATTATTATAGAATAAGTTTGAAGTGAAAAAAATTCATGATGGCTACGATAATGCTAACATCAGGCGCGTAGCCGCAGCACGTGCGCCAGCTCCATCGCAAAACGACACCCCGGATTTCGTTCTCATCCGCACCGCCGTCAGATCAGACGGACAAGGAAATCCAAAGATCACCCAAGTGGGGGCGAGTAAGATGCCCGTGCTCCCCGCCACGTGTCGGCCCAATCTCCAATCCCGGTGCCACCTGCGTGTACCTGCGCGTGACTCTATCACCTCTCTCCTATGTCAAAAGACAGTCTAGGAGAAGCAGAAGGAGATGCACTTGCTCCTCGCCGGTGGCCCCTCCCGGACAACTTGCGGGGTGTTGCCTCTCGGATTTCCTTTTTATTTCCTTTTTCCTTTTTTTTTCTCTCTCTCTCTCTACCTACAAAACAACAATATTAATCTAATAATTCCATTACATACAAAATAGAAACACATGAGTTTAATCCATCATTAAATATGGATCATCGTTATCCCTCAATTTAAAATTTTTGAAATCGAAAACTCAACCAACCAATTTTCGATTCCCTCGACCTTTCACTTTTTATTTTGTGTGAAAAAGAGTAAAATTTTAATAACAAAACATCATATGGGTCCATCCTTTCTTGGATTGGCCCGTTTCGGGCTTAAAATTGAGAAGTGACCTCGCCTCCAAAGTTCTGGAGTTGGCCAAATCAACCAATTTTTGATCCTCTCAAGAATCTTCCACTTTTTATTCCATGAAAAAAAGAAAGTGAGATTTTAATGAGAAAACACAAAAGTTACACGGATCGAAGTAATTAGATTATTTGTTCAAGTTGAGGATCGTGTCCGATTCGATTTAGTTTGATGTGATTCTCAAATCCTAATAACATTAGAATGAAAGAAAGACACAAGGATGTCCTTCCTTCATTTTGTCGTGTAGAAACATACAAATAGAAAACGCACGAGTGAATAGAAAGGAAAAAAAAAAAAAAGAGATAGAGAGCTTTTGTGTACTGAGTCCCCCCTTTCAGTTGTGCCTTCCCTTTGCTTCCATGGACGGCGACCCTTCTATTAACTCACAAGCTCTCCATATCAATATGGCACAAGAGAACATAAGAGAGAGAAAATAATTTGATTTATTTTCTTTTTTAATTGATATTAATGGTCGATAGAATCGTAATCGGGATCCAATCAAGAACGGACTGAACTTGTGATTCGATTCTAGAGTGAATCTATAAAACGAGCATATGATTTTCATTTTTAAAATGGAAACCACTCCTTCTGGAGTTGATCATCTCTAGGGAAAACACAAAAGGCGACACGATTTCGAGTCCCGGTCCGATTCAGATCTCGGATCCTAGTAACATTTAGAGTGAGAGAAAGACACAAGGATGTCCTTCCTTCGTTTTGTCGGGGAATGCTGAGCGTTAATTCTGGTTCTCTTCTGCGTAGGTCACCTCCTTCCCTTTGCTTCCACCGCCATTCCTTTCTCTTCGTTAACATCGAAGAGCTCTCTCTCTCTCTCTCTCTCTCTCTCTCTCTCTCTCCTTCTCTTGCTGTATTTATTCCCCTCACTCTGCCTCTCGCCATCTCGCACCCAACATTCTCCTTCCGACCCCTCTCGAGATGGCTCCCATGAAGATCAAGAGGCCCCCCGGCTCTCCTTCCCACACCCTCCCTACCTCGCAGGAGGCGACGCTCCTCGTCCGCGAGACCCTCCGGATCAGCGCCAATCTCGCCTCCGCCCCTCCACCTCCGCCTCCCCCCCTGGTTGCCGCCGAGGCGAGCCGTGAGCTGAGGCCCGAGGCGGCCGCGTTCGGGCTCGGGGGCGAGCAATTCGTTGATTCCAGCATGCGGTTGATCTGCTGCGAGGTGATCGACGGCCGCAGGTGGCAGTACGTCGCCGAGAACGAGGCGTCCGTCTCCGGGAGGTTCAAGAAGGGGTCGTTCCGAGCCATCAGCTTGCAGTCTCCTCAGTCGCCTGCTGACGTCAGTATAGCCTTTCGATTCTCTGGAAGTTGTTTTGCCTGATGTGTTTATTGGTCCGGTTAGGATGCATTGTTGTATGTGCTCTCGTTGGTACGTTTGGTTGAATTGGAAGGCGATGCGCGGCTCTTTCGGAGGCGCCAATGTGTTCGGTGGAAGTTGATGAGCTGCGTGATATTGCCCGGATTTGTGCTTTGATGATGATGATGATAAATTTTCAATCTTTGGAGTGAGAGCACTCCCTTGCTTGTCAATTTGAGTTGGATGGTTAGCTTGTTTATGTGAAAGGAAGCAACTTTTTGCTAGTTTGGTCCTGGCAATTTCGAATCAGTTTACATCCAGATCCTCTACTTTGCTACACTGTGAAATTATCTCGTCAATAATCGATATCTAGTGTTGTGCTTACCTCGATGTCTGCTTGATTACAAGTTGTACACTGACGTGGTGGGGTATTATTGTGAGGGTATCTCCTGCCTGTCTCATCCCCGACGTGAGATGGACATGGAATATAAATTTGTCAATGAATGAGCATGAAGCATAGGGACTCTGTCATGATCTTGATTCTTTTGATTAGATCAGTTATATGTTGAATTTTTTGGTTGTCCGATTGGTTCTTTGGTAGCTCGTATGAGTCTCTTGTTGCTGCTTGCTTGTTTTAGGTTGATTGCATAAGCTGTAAACGGGTCATCCTTCTTTGATGTTTTACTTCTTGTGTTTCTTCTGCTTTTCTCCGGCTAATTAACGTTCATCTCAACAATGAATAATTGCCTGCCACTCAAAATAAATGTGCTAAGTTGTTTGGCAACCTCACTATCAAGCTTGTCTTGATTCAGGAGCTCATGTCATTTGTAAGATCCTATGTCGTGCCCGAAGGTTTTCCTGATAGTGTCACCCCCTCATATGTGCCATACATGACATGGAGGGCGTTAAAGGTACTGCTACAATTTTACGACTCTCCCATTTAGCGAAATAAAAAGGCCTCATTCTTGCTACTGTACACATGGATCAGGTCATTAAATTGCTGCACGATGCCGGTGCATACTTTAGTCCTCCCTGGCTCTCAAACATAGTTATGTCTGTTGCAGCACTTCTTTGGTGGAGCAATGGGAGTTTTCACCACACAGACCCTTTTGAATTCTGTTGGAATTTCACAAAGGAGAGCCACTTCTGGGGCTGTTGCTATTAACTGGATTCTCAAGGTAGGACTTTTCTGCATATTACCAAGGAATGTATAAATTTAACGATGATGATTTAGACATGAAAGTTGGAAGCCCTACAAGATCCCCTATGGAATTTGTAATTGGCAATAGCACCCCTATTAGTGTGTGCCTTCGATTATTCCTGATAGTCCCTGCGATAAAAGGTGCCCGGTGCCTTTGTTTAGTCCGGATAGTGATGGTGATCAAATATTTCTCTAGCATTTCCCGAGGTTCTTAATATTTACACCACGGAAACTTAATTGTGCTGCAAACTGCTTCTGTGTCACATCAATACTTGCTTAGTTGCTCGATCTTCTTTATAATAAAACGTTTACAGTTTTTGTTAGGTAAGTTTCCTCCTTTCCATCTCTATTTTGTCCCTTTTTCTTTTGGAAGGGGTAGGGGTGGTTAATATATGGCAGTAGGGTGACTCAGCCAGAGCTTGACTCTCTGTTCGTGAAAGTCTATAAATGGTACCATTGTAATTTTGGCTAGTTTCCCCTTTTCTTTTCCTTGGGGGTGTTGCTATTTTCATCATGATAAGGCTACTTTCAGAAGAGTTGCGTATGATATGAGAACCCACTGGGGTGTAGCAAATACTAGCACATCATGCGAACTTTGTGTTGTGATGAGCGAAGATGCATTTAACACAATGGATTACTTGGATAGAAGAGTGTGAGGCCGAAGGTTCTGTCAAATAATTAGTTAAAGGTCACACATCGTGGTGATTAGATGAAACCGTCCTTCACTTGTATGGCTTCACATCTTCACTTAGAAGTTGGACCCTGAATGATTACATGCCTGTCTATATCAAGCGACACGAGTTTGATTGAGGGTGTTTTGACTCTCATTGCTGCTTAAAATTTTGTAGGGATCAGTTATCTTATTTGGAAAAATCAGGCATTCGCGTTGTAGACTAGTAGTGCCAATTAGTTGCCCTATCGTAAATTTCGGGGAAAGAAACATGAATGGGACTTTCTTTATCGGGGAGATTGACTGTCACTATAGTTTTTCTCATAACCAATTAACATTGTCTGCAACTGTAGGATGGTGCTGGACGTGTTGGGAAGATGCTTTTTGCAAGGCAAGGAAAGAAGTTTGATTATGATCTAAAACAGGTAACATGCCTTCTGTTGATGAATATGCTGTATGTGGTGGCTTTTCTACTGAAACTATTGATGATGTTCTTGCATTGCTGGAAAATTTTAGTTGCGCATTTCGGGGGATCTTCTTATGGAATTAGGTGCTGGGCTGGAGTTGGCAACGGCGGCTGTGCCTCATCTATTTCTTCCTTTGGCATGTGTTGCCAATGTGGCCAAGGTTGGATTTACTTTTATCGTTTATTCAACGCGATTTACTTTCTTTTCCGTCCCTTCACTTCTTAGCACTTAACATGCAGAATGTTGCTGCGGTAACATCAACATCTACCCGGACACCAATTTACAAAGCTTTTGCTAGAGGAGAAAACATCGGAGATGTTACTGCAAAGGGAGAATGTGTTGGCAATCTTGCGGACTTGGTACGTGTTAAAAGATTTTTAGTTAGATGTATTTGCTTATTTATCAAATATTTACACTACATAAGGATCCGAGGGATTGATTTTACCAAGATCCTCATTTCTTAGATTGATCCAACAGGGATAATAGTGTGCACATACCCATTGTGTTTTCCTCATTACAGTCCTTCCTGTCTTTTTTCCAGCTTGCCTAACAGGCTTTCTTATAAGGGTCTGGTTTTCTCTATAAGCACTGTGAATTTGCTTTTCAATGTCTAACTGAGATTGAATTACTTTTGATAATGAAATCAAAGTCAGAGCAGTTAAATTAATTATTATTCGATAGTATCACATCTTGTTTAAAATGCCTCTTGTGAGCATATTAACCACTGTACCTTGTCGTTTTAACCTTAAATCTGTAAGATAGTATCATCACCACATGCTTTTCCTTTCCCTTCTGGGAATAAGATGGTTAAATTATGTGCATACTGTTCGTGTCTAAAGAGAACTTGAATCATTAATAGTTAATCAACTTGTTTGTAAGAAAAAAAAGTAAAATCTACTTGGGGAAGCTTTTGTTCTCGATCTTTCTTTCCTTACCTTTTGCAAGTATGCTTTATTTGCTATTTTTACTCTGGAAATTCAGTTATGCCCTCTATTTCCTTGAAGCGTTCTGTTTCTATGTAATATCATCCACGGTTCACATCAATTCATCAATCACAATGTGCTATTTTTTGCCTTTTGGGATTGATACGGGTATGGGAAACTTCCTGATGAATGCTTAGAGAGCACGTTCTGTTCATACATCTTAAGTGAGTCAGAGTTCTATTAGATTCTAATGAATATGTCATTGACCAGTCAAATTTTCATATATTGAATTTAAGTAGGTATTATGGTTGATATGCAACTGGTGCACTCTTGATTCCAGACAGTAAGGGTGCTGTTGCTTATTTGTGCAAGTGATAATGCAAGTTTAGTTTTCCTCCTTCTATTCTTGTCTTTCCGTTTTCATCTTTTGATTGTGAAATAGAATAGGAAAGAGAAGAGGGTGTGGTTGGGCAGGTTTTATGGTACATTTATTTCACTGTCCACTGGTGTCTGCATTGTAGACTCAAGCAAGAATTGGGGATTCTTTATTATCCAAATGATAATCACTAGCAAGGTTCCAGCTACCTGTTTCAGGTTAAAATTTGATAGCACATGATAGTAGCACTATGTGGTAGTCTTGGACAAGCAGTGATCGCTTCATATTGAATTCCATCATATATTTCCATCAAATTCATCTACATGAGATGTTGTTTAGCGCGTAAAGTTCAATCTTTGAATAGATAGTGTTGTCTTATGTTGCTGGAAATTATTGCTTAGATTTTGTTCTACGGTGCTTGTATACAGCATTTGTCTGTATTTATACTACATCTTTTGTTAGTTGAATTTGATATGTCTTTTATCATTTTTCAGTTGGGAACTGGCTTGAGCATTATGATCTCCAAGAGGAATCCCTCCTTGGTTGGAACATTTGCTCTTTTATCATGTGGATATATCCTCAGCTCCTACCAGGAGGTTTGTTTACAAAACTCTCTCATGCACTCAAAAGCACTTGTTCACAGACGGGGACCCGCGGGGGGGTTGCTGTGGGGGGATGAGATATCATCAAAGGAAAATACATTCTTATGTGCGGTTTGGTTTCTTGATCCATGTATTATTGCGTTTTTTGCAGGTGAAGTCTGTAGTTCTGCATACGTTGAACCGTGCAAGATTCAGTGTGGCTGTGGATTCATTCCTCAAGACAGGTGGGAATGTGTTTCTCTGTGGCATGGATGACATTGTAGTCATTCTTATAATCAAGACCATGATCTGTTCCTCCCCTTACGAATTCATGTCATATTGTGGAAGGTGCATATATGTGTTACAATTAATTAAGTATTTCTCAATATGCAGGTCGAGTCCCATCTTTGCAAGAAGGAAACATGAAAGAAAAAATATTTGTGTTTCCATGGTTGAAGGAGAGACCTATTGTACTTGGTAAGTATTTTGAAGATTGAAAGAAAGAACCTAACCTTTCTCTTCAAACGTCTGAGCTGAGCTCTTCCATTTGACAGGACCAAGATTCAAGGATGCCTTTCAGGATGCAGGTGCATATCTAGCTGTAGCACCTTTCTTTGAGGTAATATCTCACTCTTCCCTCTCTCTCACGCTCTCTCCCTCCATTCTGTGAGCATGTGTGGGGGTTTGTGTGCCCCCCTTTTCCTGTATTGCCTTTGTAACAAACAAGGATTTTATCTTGATTGATGACAGCAAGAAAAATATATTGTCACTTACAATCCCTCAAAGGGTAAAGTATTCGCATTGCTGAAGGATAAGTTGAAGCCAGATGATGTTCTTAAGGCAGCCTACCATGTGAGACACTATTGCTTCCTGCATTGCTTTACTCCATTTTACCGGGTAAATTTGATTATCTTTTCACGTGAGGCTCTTACTATGAATATATCTCTGCTTCAGGCTCATGTACTTCTGCATTTCCTACAATCATCAAACAAAGGCTGGTCATCTTCTGGTACACCACAAGAACCAAACTACTCACACCATGAATTATCAACTGCTAACCTTGAGGATCGCATTGCGGAGTCTTGTGCAATGGTGTCAGCCTCTTATGGGCATTTTAAGAGTAAAGCGGCAGAACAGGCAAGCGGATCTGCACCTTGTTTTATCTAAACAGACATAGTTTAACTGATATGTGTATGCATGCCTTGGTACCACTCCCCACTGTGTCCTGGTGCTAGCGTATGTCTGGCAAGCACTCAGACACCGGTCAAACTGAAATGACATTACCATCCTATAGCTCCTAAAGCTTCAGTGGAACAACCAAAACTCGGCTTATCATTCATGCCTAGAACTGAACTATTAAATTGTTCTAACAAATTGAAAATTACCTTGTTCCAGGGGTGGGTGATGTCTGAATCACTTCTTAATCCTGGTCGCGCTCGGTTGTGTTGAGAAAAGTAACAGGATAAGACTCAATGACTCAGTTGACTTTTATCCTCTTCTCACATGAGGAAGGCCTTGAAGGTCTAATTCCAGATCTTGAGCATCTTCTACACGGGTCCCACTGTCAAATAACAGCAATTATGGATGGATGATACAAACAAGCTGTTAGCAAAAGGGCTCTGTCTGCCAAGGCCATTGGTGATGGCTCCTATTTAGCGGTCAAAATCCCGAGTAACACATTTCTAATGGAGTCTCTGCGCTCAATCATGGGGATGCGACCCTGCAAGATGGAAATATGAGGTCCAAAAAGTAGCTGTACCATGATACTTTTTTTTGTTTGGGTGACATCACAGGGCAAGCTCTCTCTCTCTCTCTCTCTCTGGTTTGCTAGCTGGAAAGAAAATTTTGGAATGGGTCACTGGCTCTTTTCTTTTGTTTTTCTTGTTCGGTCCTTAGTGGCATTCCGATGTTTCTTCCACTCCGAAGTTGCATCCTCTTCTTCTGGTTTTCTCCTCGTATTTATAGTTTTTGCGCGTGTTGTATAGCGGGATCTTTTAAGTCTGTCTGAGACTTTGCTTTTATAATTCGGTATATATGAAGGTCTGAAGCATTTAACAAAAAGATTGGTTAGCCTTCTGGGTACTGCAACTAAATAACAAAGCAAGGCATTGAATTCCACCCCTCGAGGGCATAATGAATGGGACCGTTGGTCCTACACAGAAATCAAAACTAGTGTCGTCTCCGGTTTAGAGGTTAGAAGGCCTTGAACCTCAGCCGGCTTGGTGCCCCGACCCGCGTGTCCGAAACACAGAACCAATTCAAACAAATCTGTCCTTTACATTAAATATCTGCTTGTTTAGCTTAGTGTTTGTTTGAGATGCTTCTGCGTTAAATATGAGAGAGGAAGTAGGTCTCATGTGGATTTATTGCAGCCAAAAAGAGCAGTGAGGCCCATCTGGTGGGTGCCTCTAGTGAAGTTAGGTCAAACCAAATATGTAAACTAAGTCGGATTATTAAAGCTTAATCCAGATTCGTCGATCCCTTAGCAGGACGACAAGCAGGGATTCTCTGCTTCTGATGCGTGCCTGTTAATGACTCGATGACCGCAGTCACGAGCAGCTGATGCATGAGCGAACTGGGCGGGTCCTATTGAATGTGATCAGTCGTCTTGTCTTTTTAGAGTTTTCATGTGGATCACTTGCGGTAACATGGATGGACCGAGCAGCACCCTATTAATTACACGCCGGAGTTCATGCGTGATGCGTGGACACATTTGAAACTCTCTTTCTATTAAATCGACAATAACTGTTGACTTTTCGTATTAGCCCATATATGCGAGAGAATTATGACCACCACAAAATAAATATACTATACGTATATTGATTTAGTCCTAAATTTTTCAGTCTGCTCAATGCAATCCCACACCTTTGGCGATTCGCCAATATAGGCATTCTGAAATATCTAAATTTTGATGTCTAATGTGCCATAGATCTGCTTGCGCTCCATTGCTCGAACGTCAATTTCATGATTTTAAGTTGATTCCATACCCAACCAACTTTCTAACAATTTTGGTCTGAAACTTCTAATAATTTTGGTCCGAAATTGTTAAGGTGAACATACTATGTGGTATTGTCGTGTTAACGTGGTTAAATTTTCATTTTTTTTTTTGAAATTTTCTTTAAAAATGGAAAAAGGGAAAAGGGAAAAATAAATTTTTTTTCTTTAAAAAATAAAGTTGTCCATTTTCGGCTAAAAATCGACTAGAAGGATTATCTTAGCAAATTGACAAAAGATTTAAAAATAAAATTGATAAAATTAAAAAAATGCCATATTGAATTGGCATCCGCATAATGTGCTTAAGACTTTTTTGTGGTAAGTATCCCACGTAAATGCATATACAAGAATGAAGTTGATAAAGATGAGCTCTTAGTGGTAGACCAGACCGATCGTTCTTTAAACCCCACGCGCAGGCCACAATGGGATTGACTTTTCGTCAACCTCTAGGCAAACGCACTTCTCTCTTTACATGGGCGTCAACGTTTGCTACTATCGACAAAAACAAAAGACAAAGTCATGCTTCGGTTTGCTTCGAGTCCGCTGGGTCCATGCTGAAGCTTTCTATCCTCACGTCCTGCTTTCAACCAAAGAGATGTTCCCGGGCCTCAAAGAGAGTGCAAAGTCTGAATTCCTAACGAAAAGTCCCCTTCCATCTTTCTCAAATTTCAAACGGGAAAGTCCTCCATTCGATTGTTCTTTTTGGTGACCCGGGAACCTGCATTTAAATAGGTATGCTCTAAATGTTGAGATGCATGTATGGATTGTGATAGTCGAAGAACTTATGTGGTATGGAACAGTTGATATATACAAGTTGGCAATTAACTCAAATAGTTTAAGCTTTTCAATGAATGCAGGTCTAACTGGATATAATAACGGACTCCGACTTGAGCTTCCTCTTGGTTCGAAGGCAGATAAGCAAGAGTGAGCCGCCTCACGAGTATGTAAGGCATGTAAAGAGTTCTTCAAGAACTAATCATCTGCCTTGATCCAACAACTACTTGCTAATGATAATTATACTACAAGATGAAGCCTTTTAACTTTTAGAGATATTGACCAAAAAAAAAAATTAGAGATTGGGTTGAATATCAGCAGCATCGATGTCGTTGACTTCCACAAAAGGTAGGTAGGTGGAAGGAAACTTGAAGTGATGTAATAGGCTCAATAGCGTCTGGCGGAAGTAGGAAGAAGATTTCTGTAGAAAGAAGTGTCTGTTTGCGAAGTTCAAACAACAACACCGGGGTCGAAGATGAAATTTGAAGGAAGAATCATGTGAAGAAAGAAGATTTGTCTGTTCACGTAATGCACCAAATGGAATATGTGAAATTTTCTCCTCAATGTGAAGAGAAGTTTGGGCAGGTAAAGGTGGAGAAACGACTACCTTGCATTAAGAACTTGGCTAGGGCTCGAGTAGAACGAGAGTCGGCTAAGAGATCTCAATAGGGAGCCTAAGCGCTAGCAGTTTTCCTAACTAGTTAATGTACAACTCGAATTCTAGTAGATATGCTAATAGACTCGGACTTTGGTCCCTCTTAGAAATCTCCTTAGGATGAGGTATTAAACTTTCCTTGTGCATCCCAGGAAGTGGTAGCGGAAGTCTTATATTTTATCCTACAGAGGCTTTCAAGGGAGGACTCAACTGCAAATTAACAACCGAAATAACTAGTCAAACTCATAACTTACTACTCAAAATTTTATAGTAAAAGAAGCTCCGATGAATTATATTAGCCTTGCTTAGGCTTTGACTCCCTCTTAGAGATCTAATCCAAGGATGAGGCACTAGATTTGTCTACACATGTCGATAAGTGGTATCGGAGTCGATGATTGATTGATGGCACCATTATATTGATGTTTGATGACCATCTCAAGGAAAGTATATATTAGATTTTCGCGATTTCCAAGTGAGGATTGTTGTCGCGCTTCGTTCAGTGTGAAAAAAAGAGATAATGAAGCGAAGGTATGCCTTGTCCTGTACCAACCCCGGCTTTGGAATGCCATCATCGGCCAGCCCAATGTGGTTATTACAGGTGTGGCCGTCGGCATGGATGGTTGTAGCGGCTAATGGCAACTCTAGCGGAGATTTAAGATAAAATATGTTGGTGCAGAATGGCAGTATCTGTCAGGATGGAGCAACCTCATACGGGAAGGCTCGCATGTGAGCGTGAGATTTGCACATTGAGGCGCAAGTGAGGTGTTAATTTCCCCTTGAAAGAGTCTCACATTGGCTCATTCATGCAGCGTAGAACAATTAACATGCCTAGTTAACCATTACCTATTGACTTAAATTTTTGAGTTATTTAGTCTAACTAGATATATAAATGAGCTTGGACTTAATTAGACTTAGTCTAGAAGATCAGTCCACTATCAGATTTCGAATTTCTGTCATGTATCTCAGCAATGTATAATTCCTTTTACGTGGTCAAAATGTCCTACTTTCAATTGTGGATTTTGATAGGGTATCTAAATATTAAACTACATTCATTTAATAGTTTAAAATTTTAAAATAACCGATAGTGGTCCCATAAAATATAACATTATATAAAAGCAGGGGATCCTAAATTTGAATCCTTTTAAGCCCATATTAGGCAAAAAGACCAGACTAAAATAGAGTACTTAAATATTAGGAATTTGAGAAGTTGACAGCGTAACAATATAACGATGGAATCTCAACTGTAAGTGTTATGAATGACGAGATTCACCTATGATCTTATGCTTAGCATTTTTCCGTTATGCTGTGATAGTGTCGTGCTAGCAGGACCCTAAATATTAAATGTTTTAGAATAGTTGGCAATGATCCAACAAATCGAATAGGATTTCATGAAAATGTGGATGTAGAAACTTTTTTTTCCTCTTCTCCTTGACAGACAAAATAAAAATATAATAACTAATATTAGACAAGAACTATTTAATGCCTGTATGAACTTAACATAGTGCATCACTACATGATTAGTGCTTAGATTTGTTCTTCAGACATTACCGGATCATTGGTTTCTAAGGACACATGCGAGAATTTCAGGAGGCTAAATATTGCAACATCATTGTCCACCATGTAATCATCACCACCATCATTTTCTCGTACGTTTAGCTTACTTAGCTTCAATAAGAATGACTCGTAATCAGCATGAATAAGGCAGAGCAATGACAATACAATTAGTGAAGCTGCACAAATATAACTTCAGATCCTGGGGGATTAAAGAAGACGAACTCTCTCTAAAATGGAAAAACAGTGATGCTGATCATTTCTGACTCTTAGCTGACACAAAGAAATCTGGCTCACTTCAAAACATAAAGGTAACACCAAACTGATCATTATAATAAACCCACTTATGTGTATGCAAATCCATATAGTTCTGGCTAATTTAATTTAATGAACTGGGTGTGTTATTATTAGAGGGGTTCTTCTTGGCAAGGTTGTGCTTGTTGTTGTGCATCCACACCTTGAGCACTCTCCTCTTCACTCCAATCTCTTGACAGAACTGCTGAACCACAGACTCTTCCTGCTTCTGCATCTTCCAACCCACCTTCTCCGCAAAGTTGAACATCTTCTCCTTCTGCTCCTGGGTGAATTTTGTCCTGAACCTCTTCTTTACCGCCTGGTGGTGCGGCGCCCGAATTGCTGCTGCCCCGCCTCCGCCACCGTCCTCGTGCTCATCGGACTCGGAGGGGCCCGAGTGGGAGTGGGCTCCAATGCTGTAAGGGATTATCATCTGGTGGTGGAGTGGTGGAGGTGTTCTTGAGGAGATGAGAGTGCCTGCAGCTGTAGGGTAGACTAACCCATGATGATGATGATGATGAGGAGGCTCATGACCACCCAGCACATTGACATTCTTGGGGTGGATCTGATGGCCCATGATAAATTTCCTCCCAGGCTTGCTCATCAGGTTGTGCTGTGCGGTCTGGCTGTACCATTGAGGGTCATGATCATCACCAACACCACCCTCAACTTCTTTCCTGTGGAAGTTCCTGTGGCAGTTGCAGGCAGAGCAGGTGAGGGCTTCGATGGTGCCTTCCTCACCGCTGGGCATGAACTCCCCGCACCCGTCCATGGCAGTCCCTCCCATGGAGGCTGCATGGTTCTTGAGGCACTCTTTGTACTTGACCACCACCTTCTTGTAGGGCATCACATGCTGCAGGTGCTGAGGCTGAGGCTGTGGCTCCTCCAGAGGAGGCGCTGGCGGTTGCTGTGGAGGAGGAGGGCCATTGGAGGGGATGTGAGGCAGATTGATGTGGTTGTGTGATGGGATTGCAGAAGAAGGGTCGTGCTGTGGTGGTTGATGAATCAAGTGGCCTCCCTGACCCCCGCCAAAGCTGCTGTTTATGGGGATTGGGATATCACCATCTTGACTCGGAAGCTCCATAAATTCTCTCTCTCTCTCTAGCTAGCGTGTGCCTATGCTATAATTATGGCTTTTTAACTAATGGGGTCTTGGTTCGTTTGTTTGGGGACAAAAAGGGGCAAAGGAAGCAAGACACGGGAGAAGAAAGACAGCGAAGAGGTTTTTAACAATGATTAAGCCCAAAAAGGCTTTGGCTTTCTCACAAGACTTCTAGAAAATCTTGCACTCTAAAAGGGACTAAACAAAACAAAAACAAAACCCTAGTTCATCACTTCAGAGCACACAAGGTCAACATGGGCATGAGAAGAAAGAGAAGAAGAAGAAGAAGAATAGTGCTAAACAAGTAGAACACCAAGCCCTTCTCTCTCTCTCTCTCTCTCTCTCTCTCTCTCTCTCTCTCTCTCCGAACAGATATCTTCTTCCCGCTTCCCGAAACCAAGCAGAGAAGTGGGGATTAGCGCTCACACTTCACCAACCGTCTAAAGTTTTCTCTGAAAGAAACAAAAACCCATTACAAAAGGGGAGGAGAAGAAGAAGAAGACTAGCTAGTAGTTAGTTAGTGCCTGGAACGTATTATTAAGGCAGCAGCAGACAGAGGGGGAAGCCCAGCACAGAACCGCATGGAAACCAAAAACCATTATGATGACTAAAACTCACACGAGCATCATTTTGTGACTTCTGAGCACAAACAGCTTCCGAGGCTGAGGATGACCCAGTTTAGCACCGAGGGGGAGAGAGAGTTTGCTAGTGAAGCAGGCTTAGGAGTGAGCTTATAGAGGGGGTGGTGAGGTGAGAGAAAGAGAGGGTAAAAAGGCAAGAGAAGAGAGAGAGACAGAGAGAGATGAAAAGCACAAATCTTTTGCAGGCAGATAGGGAATAGAAACGAGTTAATAGGATTGATAAAAGCCAAAAATAAAAAGAAAAAGAGGTGGTGTGCACTGTTTGCTTTGCTTGCACTATCAGGCATCCAAGTTTTACGCCAGGTTGCACCAGTGTGTGTCAGAGAGAGAGAGAGAGAGAGAGAGAAGAAGGACCTGGACTCTCTCTCTCTCTCTCTCTCTCTCTCTCTCTCTCTCTCTCTCATACACACACAGATTCTCTTCTCGCATTCAATTCTGGTGTCATAATCAAGTGACCGAGGGTGCAACTGCATGCTCTTCATGTGAATTATGCATTTCCATATAAATGATACCTTCAATCTATGAATATTTTGTCTTTGGTATGTGTACAACCGTAAGGCATGAACCGCCCATCTTACTTTCAGTTCAATTTATTATAGTTAACACAAATTCTTCCACCTCCTATGAAAATTACCCAATAAATCCTGAAAGGCTATTTTGGGGTCCATTTATTAGAAATAGGACTTCTTTTACTTTTGTCAATTTAGTCTTATATGCTTTCACATTTTTTAAATTGAGTTTATTCGGTCAATTTTAGCTGAAAAATGCTTAAGTGGATATTGACTGTCCTTCGTGATATGATCAGTGCTAATGTAGATTTTTTAAATAATGTTTTAAATCTTTTAGAATTTTTTTGTGACTTTTTTTTTCCGTTTTCCTTACTTTTTATTGGGTTTTTGAGTGTAGACAGGTGACCCTTGTTGGCTCTAGGTGAAGATGTCGCACCCTCGCTATCATCGGTGAGGGTTTGGTGGCCCTCACTCAGATTTGGCAAGGGCCACAATGCCCTCGCTAGCTAAAGCAAGGGCACATGAGCCCTCACAAGATTTGGGTCAATCGAGGGATTGGTAGCCGTCTTGGCCCAGGTGAGGGCATCGTGGCCCTCCTTGAGTCTGGATGAGGGTGCCAAGCCACAATGAGGGTCGTAATGCCCTTGCTGGCCCTTGTTGAAAAACATAAAAAGAAAAAAAAATAAGCACATAGGCAAAATACTATAGTCATTCAAAAATATTAAAATACTATTAAAAAATCTATGTAGGCGCGGGTCATGTCAATTAAGACCGCCGATAGTCACATCAGCAATTTTCAATCAAAATTGGCTAGATAGATTCAATCGATAAAACATGAAAATGTTGAGTACTCATTTGACATAATAATAAGGCTTAAGATTGAATTGACAAAAATGTAATGGGTTTAGAGTTTTTTTGGTAAGTTCCTCTCCACTTTCGTAAATGACTTATTAGGGATGTACATGTGGCATGTACCACCATGGCAGGAGTATTCATTTCTTTTAACACTTATGCATTTCCTGAATAGGGAGAAAATAAAATGTGGTCCACACGTCACATTCTATTTGTTATCTAGGAATAATGACACTATGTTAATATACTAATTTGATTCTGCAATGAAAATTTATTAATAATCTTATATATGGGAGAAATTATTTTTAATGATAACATATCATGTAGCGCCCCGACGTACCATCACCGATTGACAAGATACTTTTTTCCAAATAAAAATTTGTTAATTTGATCAACACAACTTTTTCTTCTCCATTATCTTATTTAACTACGGTATTGTACTCACATAAAAGTAAGGTGGTTGGCTTATGTCAATTTATCATCTTCTATAAGCGATTAGTCCATTGGATCTAAATCTGAAGTGAAAGAGCTTGATATACTAACCATATTCATGATTTAATCTAGGTGTTGTAATTTCTAACATATACATACTCAATCTCAACCAGAAATTAATGAAATTCGTTCATAATAATATCATGCGAAAAGCCATGTCATCATTATGAAAATGTAATAATGAATACGTGCACGATATAATATATGACTCGGGATCATATTGTGAAGTATATTTAAGAAAAATTCCTATGTAATTATGATTTATAAACACATTGCACTCTAAAAAAATGGGGGCCTTCAATCTTTTTTTTCCTTGAATATTATTTGAATGAAACACACTTTAGAGCCACCATCAATTTAATTAAAATGATTGTGTGTGCTTGTGTGCTATTACTCATTTCATGCCAAAGGTACGATTTTATACCTAGTTCTCATAGTACAACAAAAATAAAGAAAATATCATAACCAAATATTTGGATGAAAGTAAAAGGAAATTTTGTGGATAGAAAGTAAAACAATAGGATGAAGAGAATAATAAGAAGAGAAAAAGAAATCGTAAAAAAAGAGATAAGTACGTTACAAATTTTAGGACTTCATTGTATTTTTGTGATAAGTTTTAGGACTCGATTATACTTTTTGAAAGTTTTAATATTCAATTGCACTTTCATTTGTTGATAGCATAAGAATGTTTTTCTCGTTTTAAATAAAAAGGTGTGATTATTTACTATATATATATGTAGGTATATAATTGTATATATATTGACATTTGAAATAAGGTGACTCACCCACAATAGGATTCTTTTTAAGATTTCATATTCCATTGAAAGTGGGGGGAAAAAACAAGAAATCAAAGGAGAGAGAGGAGGGTTTTATGGGAGGAGATACCTCTTTTATGGAATTTTATCACCCAGAGATTGCTTTATTCGCTATTATCGATTTCCCCCACACTTTATTCCACAACTCTCACCGCCACGCTTACAGCAACTTTATCCCACCTTTAGGTTTTTGTTGCTATCTCGGTTTTTTGTCTCTTCTTCCAGTAATTCTTGTCTTGAGAATACTTTACCTTTTCCCTCGTTTCTGCTTTTTTCCCTCGTACCCTTTTCGAGTTTCACATCTAGTTTCAATTTTTCTCTTCCTTTCTTGACTATTGTTCCTTGTACTAAGTAGCCCTGGTCGATTCCAACTAAGTTGAATTATTGTGGTGATTAGGTTTTCTGTGCAGCCGATCACGGTATATACTTAAAAAGATAATCTCGATGTGCTTGTGGAGCATGTTTTATATGTATGCAACAGTTCAATATTTTCGAAGCATTGACTATAATAATGGAATGGTTGTACGTGCAAAATCGTGAAATTTGTTCGAATTGGTTGTTCATGTGCTTGTATTGATTATGCGTTAACTTTTGATTTGGGATATGTTCTAATGTTTAGTACAAAGGATGGAGAAATGATACCTCGAATTAAGTGACGGATTGATAAAGAACTTTCATTTTGTCCACCAAAGTCGAAAATAAATTATGGTATATATACATTCGTTATCCATCCTTATGTTTTTCGAATGTAATGAAAGTTTTTTTTTTGGTCGAGAATGTAATGAAAGTTGACTAAAATATACGTTAGATATAAAAAAAAAAGTAAAAAAAAAAAAGAAACAGCTCATGTTTGGGTGGCTGTCTCACGGTTTGTGGGTAAGACATCGCAATGGGACATGTCACCTCCAACTTATAAACGTATTCTGTGACCATTTTCTGTTTGATTTGATCAAGGCGTGAATGTCATCCGATGCGGCAGCCTTGGAGAGTCAGAAAGAAAATTGTACAAGGCCAACAAAAAAGAAAACCAGTTTTAATAAAAGGGCCAAATATCTTAAAGCTCCTCAACTGTGTATCACTTTCACATGAAGACAAAACGATAATACTCAAAAGAAGGAAATTTATCCGTGAGATGCCAAAAGTTTTGGTTTGTTACTATAAATGTCTCTATAATTTTGGCCGCTATAAGCGTCGTTGAAGCACTGACATGGTAGTTGACACGGCAAATTAGGACTTGCGTTATGTCGACTTGCATTTATCGTCCTTTGAGGGTTATGTGACCTCGCGATGGCTAACAAAGGGTTACACTTCCATCGTGTTAGTTTGTGAGAGTGGGCGCCAACCATGGATGGACTGCAGCTAGGGGGAGATTGTCATTAGGGGCTAATCCTCCCACTCTCTTTGAATTCGTTTTTATTTTATTTTTTTTCTTATTTTCGGACTTTTTTAAATTATTTTTCTTATACATTTTTCGAGATACATGACTAATGGACTGCCAGTTAGCCCTAGTTTGCAAAACCAATGGACACTATATTTCATAGAAAAATTGCTTAAGAATTTGTCGGATAAGTTTCGAAACTCGAAGTACACTTTTACAAATAACATAAAGTCGAAGGTGTTCGACGATGTCTGATGAAAAAGAACATAGAAATTGAACCGCAGTGTCTGATTTTATGAAGCGCCCTTTTTAGATTCGAAAAAAAAGAAAAGAAAAGACCATTGTCAACAGAAAAAAGAAAATCGCAATTGGTGCCGATTTCGTAAACCACTTGTTTTGAATCGCTGATGGCGATCCGTCACATCACAATCATTTTTAAAATCAGATATCTTATTGTTTTTTTGTAGCCTGCCGTTCTTCTATTTTACATGACACAAAGGGTCCCCCAAATAAATGCTGATCGCAAACTCCAAGACAACCTCTAACATTTAATTTCCATGATTTTATGTTTTCCCGACAAAACACACACACCCACAACAACCTCAATCCCACCAATCACCATTCATGTAAATATACAAATATATACATGTAATATCTCCTCAGCTAAGTTACATCTGCAAATGCTATATATCTCGTGTATACCACTAAAAAATCCAATTCAAAAATTTAAATTGATAAGAGATGGATGAACATAAGCAAAAAGGGATAATATTTGAATCTTATGCCATATTAGAATGATTAACTAAAAAATTTAAGTTAATTTGCAAAAGGAGAACACGTGAATATAAAAAACATGCATTACACATTGTCAAGCAACGTGAAATAATATATCAACATATATTATAATCTTGTGGTGGAAGTGTTGTTATGAGATTTGCATGGAATAATGAAAATGATGTTTTGAGATGCGGGCAAGATTTGTGAGTACTATTTGCTCCCTGAAAGGAACAAAGAGAGGGGGGGCACCCAAAGATGATCATGATTCTAGGTTTTGGTGATAAAGACCATTCATTATTCTCCAACCTAAGGGAACGAGCCTTTTTTTTTTTTGGCATTTTCAAAAGCAATTTATCATTAGTCAAATTGGGTTCTTGCTTTTGGGATAACAATCTTTACCATAGCAAAACCTCTTCCTAGATTTGGGCAATCCCAACTACTCCCCCCTCAAGGTTTGAGGGCCAATCATTTCCAATTTCTGCTAACAAAAGGGAAAATGGGGGGGCGGCTTTGATTTGTTTGTAAGCCTTGCAGAAGGACCCTCAAAGCCTTTTTGCTTTTTCTAGGGTTTGGTGCTCAGATGTGCATGTTAGTCATCATCATCATTTGACAAGGCACAATCATTCCTATTTTCCAGTTAGGGTGAAGTGACTTCGAGAGCCTTTGTTTTGCAACTACTCAAGAGCAATGCGCTCTTCTGCAACAACAACAACAACAAAAAGGAAGGAAAAAAGAAGAAGAAGCTAATGGCAATCATCTGTGACCACTCCACCAATTCACATTTCTCATCATAATTCTTCCTAACTTGGTACATACTCTTCCTTCCCGATGTCTCCCTTTTTAACCTTTTGCCCCAAACCAAAACACAGATCTTCCCTTGTGCTTGCAGTCATCCACCTCTCACAGAGAGAGAGAGAGAGAGAGAGAGAGAGAGAGAGAGAGAGAGAGAGAGAGAGACCATGATTTTATTCCTATGTTCCTCCATTGATTACTAGATACACTGATAGTGGTAAAAGAAATTGACACAAACACCAATTCTTTATATACATATGTATCAAAATCGATTTCATATAAGTGTATGAATGGTAAATTCTAGTGGTTTATAGATCAGTTTCCATGTTATATTATCTGAACTTCAAAATATTGTTATGAACATAATATGCTACATAAATTAAAACTTCTAAGAATGAATGGTCGTGCATTCTAATTTAACTCAAAATTCACCCATTTATGAGCTTTTCATTTTATCATGTTCCATTTGTTTTTGCTCACAAGGACAACAATCGATTGCACACCCAACTTCACGTAACATTCTGCAATCCTAAATAGAGCTAGATAGCTTGAGTTGGTAGGTAAGGTTCGATTGAGTAGCTCTTACCAAAGAAATTACACAATTTGTTTAAGCATATGATCACATTAAATTGGATGGGTTCGGTTATTGAATACATAGATATCACGTGAAACTCGTCAGATCGCTCACGAGAAAATTCATCTCGTAAAGAAAGCATCCTCGCAAACAAGGAGACGTGGTTATTTCTTATCTTGGTACTATTCAATAATAAATAAGATGGAAGAAAGAGCTTTGCTTTTGGAATCACGCAATTGCGAATGATTTGGACGTAAGGGTGGTCTTGTCGGCTCTGCGCTTTCTGTCCCGTTGCTTTGAGGTCCTTTCCCTCGTTAAGAGAATCTAATGCAGGGGTCTCTTTATGCACTTTTCCCCCCTCCTCCCATTTCAATTACATCTTTGTTTGTTTGTTTTTTGTTTTGACTTTATGCGGAAATATCAAGTTCGAGGGTTGATCTTTGGAAAGAAAAAATTACTAAAAAAGTTATAAATTTATTATAATCATGTTAATTTGGTCTTAAATTTTTTTGATCAATTGAGTCATAAATTTTTTGCATTTGTATCTACTTTGTCCATCCAAATGGACTCAATTAGTACTTGTTCGTTTTCTGAATTAAACTTTATACGAAAATATTCAAGATCGAGGGAAGAACAATAGACCAGAAGTCCTTGGGAACATTCCCTCCACTTTTTTGAGCCAAAAAACCCTCCGACATCCGTGAGATTCAAAGTGAGTGAAACACATATCGAAAAGAGAATAACTTCCCTTTGCTTTCGCACAATCCGCTGGTATCTTGGTTACCTCTGCACTCCCATACCTCCTAATGAATGATTGAAGCTCCTATGACAGAAAGAAAAGGAAGAAGATAAAAGAAAAAAAGGGGAGGGGGGGGGGGGGGAGTAGGAAAAGCATGCAGATAAGTTGCTTTTATTTGCATGGGTTGTTTCTTTTTTTGACATTACCAAACAATTTATTCATAGTTTGATAATAGTATTTTAGAAGCATTCCGTGGATTAGAATGAAGAGAAGATAATTTGTTTCCATAACACGCGGTAATTAATGCCGTCTATAAATGGAAATCAAGTTCAATGCCCAATTATGTAAGCCGTTGTTAATTTTTTTGTTCTCTTACGGAGTGTTTGTTCAAACAAAAGAATTTTCCACAGATTTATTTTTTAGATTTTCACGCGTTTAGTTGGTTGAGAATGATTGGTCGATAGAAAACTATTTTCAAAAGATGTTTTCCAATTTTTTCCCAAAATAAATACACCTTAAGATTTAGCTTTCGCCCTCTATTTGCAAGAGTCCACACTCTGAACTTATATAAACTAACACTTTGCACCTTGCAGTTGTAAGATCCTTATACTTTGCACCCAAGTATAAGAAATCCTGTAAAACATTGAAAAGAATCTTTCATGGGAAAGATTTGACAATTCTTTTATCTTTTCAACATTTTGCCCTATAAAACTTCTTGTAGCAGGAATACTACAAGGAGATGTGTATTCTAATAGCTTGATTTTGATTTTATCTACTCTATAAGAGACAATTACTCTCAAAAATTCATGCGAAACTCAAAAGATAAAGAATTGCCTGAAAATATTCATTTTGGGACATTATATTTTATTAATTTCTTTGGAGGCCCTCATTTACTAATATTCCTGCACAATTCGACCGTCAACCTATGTTTACAAACCACGAGCACTTTTTCTATTTTAACTAACTTCGATTAGCCTCAAAACTTGAACACGTGGGAGGGAATGACTCGCCCGTATTCCCATAACCCACCAAGGAAAATACCAAAACTGGCTAAGTAATATCGAGTGCCTTAAGCTGCAGAATGAACATATCAAAGAATGTTGCAAGAAGTCATCATTGGAGACAAATTCTCTTCAATCTGTATTAGGAATCCAGATCAACTGAAGAGAGAACAGACTTCTTCTCTGTGAGTAAAGCAATCATTTTAATTCGAGCAGCATCTGACGGAGATTTTTTCCCTTAAGAAAACGAACACCCATTGTTGGTTCGAGGTGTCAAATCTTATCAAACTACACTTCACTATTCAGAAGCAGAAGAATCCTCTCGAACCCAGAGTATATCGACTCAATTTACCAATGGCGATGTTGGAAATTTCCTAGTACTGTTCTTCGATAGGGAAGTTTTTCCAACACATCTCTTATCAATTTTGAAGAATTCCAATGCATCACAACTTTTGGTCATTGTTCAGTTATAAAGTTTAGGAATGCTTGTTTCGGAACGTAGCAAGAGTCGAATCTTTGGCCTTAAGGTTTTACTTTTCGATGTACGACCTTTCTTTATAGCCTGCACTACGCACATGCCCGGCTCTAAATTCATTGGGCTGATTTTTAAGCCCGAGAATATGGATATAAATGTCAAAGATAAGAATATATAAGTAGGAGATTCGATAGGTAACACATTAGGGCATCCTATTAGTAAACCGACCCGGGCTGATTCATCAGATTCCGATATTATCGACCGTTTTTTGCGTATATGCAGAAATCTTTCTCATTATCACAGTGGATCCTCAAAAAAAAAGAGTTTATATCGAGTAAAATATATACTTCGACTTTCTTGTGTTAAAACTTTAGCTCGTAAACACAAAAGGACTGTACGCACTTTTTTAAAAATTATCGCCTGGAGAAATTGAATTTTTATCCTTAATGATTTATATAACGTTCTCTTTCTTGTGGTACATATATGAGATGATCGCGTCTTGGTCATCTGATAAGCGGTCATGAAATTTGAAAGCTGGCTAAGATCGTTTGTTTCAGACCTAACAAAGAGGACAGATATCTTGGATCTGTTTGCCTACATGAAGGATTCCTAGAGTGGCTTTGTTGGGTCGGAAGAGCGTCGACCTTTACCTTCTTTGGCCCAATGGACAGTGTCAAGGTCGTGCGAAGTGCTTCGAGGAGCAAAAGAAACCAGCAAAACTCACTTCCTTTTTACCTCAGCTCCCCAAGATAAAGATCTCCAGCCTGGAGGGTGAGAGAAAGACCATGTGGAAACTTTCAAATGGTTTTAGACTCAGTTCAGTTTCGCGCTAAATCCTGAATTCCAGATAATTCTCCGAATTAAGGGTATCTGTCGCTAGATTTTGTACGATTGTTTGCAAAGACGCGCAAAAATATGATGGCAATTCAGGTGAAATGACAGATGCTGCATGCAATGGCGTACTTGTTGGACATGGATGAAGCTGAAGATGTGCACATTCTCAGCACTTGGGTTTAAGGGAAAAAGAATCCAGGACGTCGAATTGAAACCTTCTCGGCCAGTTTACACTAGATATTCGGCTTTGTTGAAAGGGTAGTTTAGCCTTCTCCATAATTAGTAAGCCCTAATGCTCACAATATATGTATATGTATAGATGTTGTAATTTGATAATCGTGAATGACGATTATGTTTTTCATCATGCTATGGGAGTCTATGATTGTCACCAAAATCTTTCTCCGCTTTTATTATTTTTTTTTTTATAAAAAAACTAGATCTAGAGCAGCCAGTGTTGCTTGACGTAGCCCAGATCCGGCATCACATGTCGCTACCCAATGTTGCCTGACATTCAGATCCAGCGAAGCATCACCGACCAGTGTTGCCCGACGCTTGGCGCCATCACCCGTCTCGCAGGAGTCCCTCACTCGTCTACCAACCAGTGTCGCCCGATGCTTGGCACCTTCACCTGTCTCACACGAGTCCCTCACCCGTCTCCCTACTACAATTGAGATGCGAATCAACTCCTATAGCAACAAAATTAGAAAACCTGGATAACTGTGATGCTCTTCTATGCATGAAAGATTTCTGCCTTGAGAAACTAGAGATAGGAATCAGCTTTTACTTTTAAAGGGGAATGGAAGTTGGGTATGTTTAATTGTGTTATTTTACAAGAACTCACTTCACTGAGTGTTGGGTTTGTTTATGCTCGGTATGTAGTACAATTCTTGTGATTTTCGTGCTCCCGTTCGATTTGTTTTGGTTCTGTCCTATGACACTTGCTGTTTGCTGAGGTGGGGTTCGGGATGGTGTGTGACTCTGTCTATTCGTTTGGTGGGTAGGCTTTATGATATCATTGGCGGTTTGGTCAGTTTGATTGTGCTCCATTTGAGAGAAAAGAAGGGAATGTGCTTGCGCTTGATCGATATTTTTGCAATTTTGGTCCTCTGATAGTATCATGCAGACTAGGGTTGGCCGGTATTAGGCTGAAGGGAGTGGCTGCAATTTTAGTTCATGAAATCCTTCACTCGATCGTTGCCGCCTGTTTGGTTGCGTGTTTGGTGCACGAGGTGCAAATTTATGCTAAGCTCACTTTTATATTATTATTGACTAATGGCTAGCAATCTCGAAAATACGGATATCAATCTCACTAATCTAAAGTTGACCTCTGTTAAGCTTGACGGGATCAATTACACTTTGTGGTATATGGCAATCGAAACATTTCTTTTAGCTACCAAAAAACTAAGTTATTTGACTTCATCTCCACCTATGGATAAAACAAAGGAGGAGGATTGGCGCTCTGGCGATGCTGCTATTCGAACATTATTGTGGAGTACCATGGATTCCAAGATTAGTTCTTAGTTTATGAGGTGTACATCAGCCAAAGCTATTTGGGACAAATGTGCTTTAATGTTTTTAGATTGTGATAAATATGACCCATTTTTGTGATGTGTGGGAGGAGCTATTTGATCTGCATGTTGGAGACATGTCTACATTTGATTATTATTCTAAGTTTATTACCTTTTGTGAGAAACTGGATATTTATTTGCCTACCACTAAGATAGTAGAGAGTTAGCTAAGCCCCATCAGGGTATGAGGGTTGTGTTATTTTTTCGAGGACTGAGTCCTACTCATTTTTCTCTTCGACAACAAATTCTCTCCCAAGGTACTCTTCCATCGATAGATGAGGTCTTTGTCGCGACCCTCTGAAAATATTTTTATTATTTCTAGGGGTTAACGGATTATTAGGTTAATTAGATTTGACTAACATAATGCGGACCCTCCCAAGCCCTACCGAATCGCAACTTTGGTTTTTGTTTAAATGATTTTGAAATTTGGAGTCGCCACTAATCGTTCTTGGTAGGTCGATTAGAAACCTAAATAAATTAGCGGGAGAACTAATTTATTCCTGCGAACCAGAGATTATGAGCTCGGGGACTTGGTTACACTAGTTAATTAAAACTAATGCCCTTTCGGTACCTTAATTTCATGGATATCCTAATCCGGCAACTCAGGCTTGGTTTATTCCTAAAGCTCTAGTAAGGTATTCTCTTTTGTGTTTTCACTTTTTAAATAGGATGCATGGATGGTATATATTTTTATTTGTTATATTTTTTTAAGTGTTAAAGATTCCCTGAAGCCGAAAGAGGGAGTGTGTTAACGACTTCTGTGCAGTATTACGACCTACTCATCTTTTGGGTCTGATGATTCAAAAATTAAATTATAGGAAGTACATGACAGTGAATAAACACCTCCAATGGGAGGCCTAGCATTGGCTTGGCTCTTCCCTTTGGGATTTAAGGTACAGGTATTTAAGTTGCAAGTATTTAAACTACTGTAAGTAAAAACCTCCAATGGGAGGCTAAGCATTGGCTTGGCTCTTCCCTTTGGGATTTAAGGTACATGTATTTAAGTTGCAGGTATTTAACTACTGTAAGTAAAAACCTCCAATGGGAGGCTAAGCATTGGCTTGGCTCTTCCCTTTGGGATTTAAGGTACAGGTATTTAAGTTGCAGGTATTTAACTACTGTAAGTAAAAACCTCCAATGGGAGGCTAAGCATTGGCTTGGCTCTTCCCTTTGGGATTTAAGGTGCAGGTATTTAACTACTGTAAGTAAAAACCTCCAATGGGAGGCTAAGCATTGGCTTGGCTCTTCCCTTTGGGATTTAAGGTGCAGGTATTTAAGTTGCAGGTATTTAACTACTATAAGTAAAAACCTCCAATGGGAGGCTAAGCATTGGCTTGGCTCTTCCCTTTGGGATTTATGGTGCAGGTATTTAAATTGCGGATGGACTTTGTCCTCTCCATTTTGGGGTATGAATTTTTTAAAATGAAATACAACGAATTGATTCAACAATTTGAAATTTATGCGCGCTTGAGGACTCCTCCAAGCCGATTTTGTGCTTCCATAGGATTGACCATTGATATAGAGCTGCGGCTTCCTGACATAAAATAGAGTGAAGTGTTAGTATACAAAATATGTGCTAATCTGCACCTAAAACCAGAAGAGTAGAAAGAGTACTTATCTCCCATTTTTTTGGGAGGGATTTCTATAATTGATTTTCGCTCTCTATGTTCCCAATATAGAGAGTTTCTTTTGAATTAAGAGGGACTTTTAGTCACAGATCAGTTGAGAAATCGGTGGACAGCTTAGGAGCTTGTCTGGGCCGATTTTTGCATCTCGACGAGATTTTTGCTGTTGACGTAGAGATATCCTTCTCCTGACATAAAATATGGAAGAAAAAGGAGATGGAGAAAGTGTATACAATTTGTGCTAATTTGCGAGTAAAATCATAAATAAATGAATAAATAAAAACACTTAGCTCGAATTTGCTTGCTCGTTGACGAGGATGAACTCTTGATTTATATTGATCGATGAAGGAATTTGTGATGATAACCCCTAGCTTTAAACTCCCATCATCTTCAAAATTCTCTCTCTTTTGGTATTTTCTTTTTCTCGAATTTTTCTTCAATCTCCCAAAACTCTCTCAAACATCCAAAATTTCCTCTCCAAAAAATTCTCCCAAACACTTCAAATTTTCTCTCCCAAGAATCTCCCAAACACTTCAAATTTTCTCTCTCAAGAATCCTTTCTCAAGCTCACTTCTTCCTCCTTTTATAACCTACTCATCTATCTCTCATTCTAATTTTTCCACTAACTCTATCTCCCATTCTAATTTCTCCACTAACTCTTCTTCATTTTCATCTTCCATTCTCCATCTCTATCTCACATTCTAATCTCTCCACTAACTCTTCTTCATCTTCATCTTCCCTTCTCCATATTTATCTCCCATTCTAATTTCTCCACTAACTCTTCTTAATCTCCATCTTCCCTTCTCTATTCTTATCTTCCATTCTAATTTCTCTACTAACTTTTCTTCATCTCCATCTTCCCTTCTCTATTCTTATCTTATTTTCTCCATCCATTCTTCTCCAACTTCTCTTCTTCATCTCCTCTTCTTCATCTTCCCTTCTCTATTCTAATTTATCCACTAACTCTTCTTTTTATTATTTGTAAAATAATCCTTCAAGAGTTAGGTATTTGCACTCTAGTCCTTGAATTTTAAGTATTTACAATTTAGTCCCTGAAAAAATATTTCTTTAAGTCCAAATCTCCTTACAATTTATGACATACCTTCCCTATACTTAGTCAAAATTCACCACATGTCAAATTTAAGCTCATTTCTTGCCACTGAAAATAATGCAGAATTTAATTAAAGCCCTTTTGCACAATTGAGTCATTCTGAGTATAATTTGGGCCAATATAAAAATTTGAAATATTAGAGAATAATGTCACACCTCCTAAAAGTGAAAAAATGAAAATAAATTGACTCAAATTGAATTTTTTAGATCCGGTTCGAGATTAGGCTCATGAAGGAATACACGACCCCGAATTGGATTTTTTAAATTTGTGATAACCAACATGAAAAGGGATTTAAAATAAAAATATTGACTATTTTTATATATTTTTGTAGCCTCAAATGCTATTATTTATTAAATATTCTCATAATTTCTAAAATATATAAACAATATATATAAATACAAAAAATTATTTTTTTGTTCGAAAATATTTGCCTAAGCTTGGCCAAGGCTCCAAACTTGATTTTTTAATTTTCTCATTTTTCTTAATTTTTTGTTTTTATGAATTTTCGAAAATAAAAATACTGAAAAATATCGAAAATATGAAAAATCATTTTTTGGTCAAAATTGGTTCCCTAGGCTTGGCTAAGGTCCCCAAAGTTGATTTTTCAATTTTATGAATTTTTATGGATTTTTTATTACTTTAGCAATAGAAAAAATGATTAAAAATCAGGTGTCAACAGCTGCCCCTCTTTGAAAGGAAGCTCGTAGAGGTTCATTT
The DNA here is from genome assembly GCA_016432845.1 of Psidium guajava. Lineage (NCBI taxonomy): Eukaryota > Viridiplantae > Streptophyta > Magnoliopsida > Myrtales > Myrtaceae > Psidium > Psidium guajava. Next base: position 37,149,636 of record CM028225.1, on the reverse strand, counting down.
CAAAGACGAGATGACACCTGAATTCTAATCGACTCAATACAAGGAAATAAAAAGAGTCGTGACGTGAATGTTCCACTGAAAATGAAATGAGAACCTAAGGATTCGTTATATAAAAAAACTTTAGGGTGGTTGAACTTGAACCCGTATGGTGGATCAACCCATGGTAGATTCCTAATAAAAGGATTCTACTGATTAAAAATTGAATTAAAATTTGACCTGTATGGTGGGTCATACCATTTGACCCGTATGGTGGGTCGTACCATGGTAGATTCCTAATAAAAGGATTCTACTGATTAAATTTTGATTGAGATTTGACCCGTATGGTAGGTCACCCCATGGAGATACCTGTAAGAAGGACTTGGTGCCTGTAGAAAGGACTTGGTGTCTGTAAAAAAGACTTGTGCCTGTAAGAAGGACTTGATTTGCATGTAAAAAGGACTTAATTTGCCTGTAAGAAGGACTTGATTTGCCTGTAAGAAGGACTTACTTTGCCTGTAAGAAGGACTTTGTGCCTGTAAGAAGGACTTGCGTTGCCTGTAAGAAGGACTTTGTTTGCCTGTAAGAAGGACTTTATGCCTGTAACAAGGACTTGATTTGCCTGTAAGAAGGACTTTATGCCTGTAAGAAGGACTTGATTTGCCTGTAAGAAGGACTTTGTGCCTGTAAGAAGGACTTGCGTTGCCTGTAAGAAGGACTTTGTTTGCCTGTAAGAAGGACTTTATGCCTGTAACAAGGACTTGATTTGCCTGTAAGAAGGACTTTATGCCTGTAAGAAGGACTTGATTTGCCTGTAAGAAGGACTTGGTGCCTATAAGAAGGACTTGGTTTTCCTGTAAGAAGGACTTAGTTTGCCTGTAAGAAGGACTTGATTTGCCTCTAAGAAGGACTTTGTGCCTGTAAGAAGGACTTGGTTTGCCTGTAAGAAGGACTTGCGTTGCCTGTAAGAAGGACTTTGTTTGCCTGTAAGAAGGACTTTGTTTGCCTGTAAGAAGGACTTTATGCCTGTAAGAAGGACTTGATTTGCCTGTAAGAAGGACTTTATGCCTGTAAGAAGGACTTTGTGCCTGTAAGAATGACTTGATTTGCCTGTAAGAAGGACTTGGTGTCTGTAAGAAGGACTTGGTTTGCCTGTAAGAAGGACTTAGTTTGCCTGTAAGAAGGACTTGATTTGCCTATAAGAAGGACTTTGTGCCTGTAAGAAGGACTTGGTTTGCCTGTAAGAAGGACTTGATTTGCATGTAAGAAGGACTTTGTGCCTGTAAGAAGGACTTTGTACCTATAAGAAGGACTTTGTACCTATAAGAAGGACTTGATTTGCCTGTAAGAAGGACTTGTTTTACCTGTAAGAAGGACTTTGTTTGCCTGTAAGAAGGACTTGATTTGCCTGTAAGAAGGACTTTATGCCTGTAAGAAAGACTTTATGCCTGTAAGAAGGACTTGGTTTGCTTGTAAGAAGGACTTTATGCCTGTAAGAAGGACTTGATTTACCTGTAAGAAGGACTTTATTTTGCCTGTAAGAAGGACTTGGTTTGCCTATAAGAAGGACTTGATTTGCCTGTAAGAAGGACTTTATGCCTGTAAGAAGGACTTGTTTTGCCTGTAAGAAGGACTTGATTTACCTGTAAGAATGACTTTATGCCTGTAAGAAGGACTTGGTTTGCCTGTAAGAAGGACTTATTTTGCCTGTAAGAAGGACTTATTTTGCTTGTAAGAAGGACTTGATTTGCCTGTAAGAAGGACTTGGTGTACCTCAAAGGGTGCCATTCTGAAATTTGGGGAGACCAGGAATCCTGCAGAAGCTCAAACCCAAATTATATTCTCCTGTAGCTTTAGGAATAAACCAAAGAAGCAGAGATGAAAAGGTCTCGAACATTTCTGTCTTTGAGACAAATCATGCTTTATTGAAAAAGGTGGATACCTGTATGTATCGCAATGGATTCAAGTTCCTCAACAACCGTCAGAATTCATTCTCTTGAAAGGTTCAGGTTGAAGATATACTTACCTGAGAATTTAGAAGAAATGCCTGGTGGCTTCTCGACAACCAGGCTTGTTCATTCAATAATCGCCAAATGAATTTCAAGACTTTGGAAGGTAATTCGAACATTGGGAATGTGTTGCTTATCAGGCAGTGTCAAGGTAACATGTGCAAGCATTTTCATCAATGAGTTGATCGGTTCATGCAAAACTATTCATCCAAGTTGGCAATGATTAGAAGTAGTCTGTGTGATAACTCATGATGCAATCAATCAAAGTGTGGATCATGCAAAACTATTCTGTCAAGTTTGCATTACCAATTCTGTTTAAGGAGGTTTTCATAGTATGAAGGTCTCGAATGTAATCTGAACAGGGGACTTCATTCCGAAAGGGCTTTCTCTCACTCTGGAGAAAGGCTGTTTATCTGTAGATTAAAATGTTAGATCTGTGTGGAAATGGTCTACCTTTCCTCATCCTGTTATGCCCCATTTTGCACATTTGATGTTTCCTATGCAGTTTATGCTCTAAGTTGGAGTTGGTAAATTAAACATGCGGAATAGTCATACATAATTCGTGAAATGTGTAAACACAATGCCGATGTGATAATTTTTAGCATCATGTGTGTTTATATAATGTGCAAACATGGGCGGATTTGAATTGCCCCTGGTATGTGGGTGGATTGAACAAATTGGGAAGGCCACTCCTTATGTCGAGGAGCGGTTTGTCTCAAGTTTTGCCCCTGCACGATGAGGCATATGGGTGAGGGAGCATTTTGGTTTGTTTAGTGACAGCGACCGCCATGGTTTGGCGGTTAAATGCCCCTGCAAAAAGTAGAGAAATTATTCTCGAAATCAAACGAGATAAGAAAGACATATTTGCTTTTTCGCTTCAGAGCTTGCGATCAATTTGCCCCGTTTTTCACCAGAATAGATCTTGTCAGATGATCATAATTTTCTTTTGGATTTGTCTCCTTCAACATGTTAAATGTTAGTGTAAATATTTCCTGTAAAAAGAAAAAGAGACATATCAGCAAGTATTAAAAGGGATAAATTGAAAACGATACTGATTTACCCTTCATCTTGAATGTCTTGCACGAGTCTTTTACCAGTTTTGTTGGATTGAATTTTCCTCGACTTTTGTTGGGCGCCTCACCATTATGGGAAGACTATGGTAAAATACTGACTTTGATATTACTCGTCGAGTATTCCTGTTTGTAAAAAGAAATGCACAAAAAGTTGTTTCATTTATTTATAATACATACAACATTCCCCACCCTTGGGGATCGAACTCGGGATATTTCGGACCTACTGTCATCCCCCATACCATTCGGTCCATTGGACCGTAGGTGTCCATGGGGCTTTCTTTTCAAAGGTTAATCCTTGGGGATAACGTGGCCCTGTTGTATCAACTTGGGCCATGTTACAATATTTCTCGAGGTAATTTGCAATCCCTGTTAAGAATGGAATAAAACAATTCAGGACTTGCGATGATTATGAGCAAATTAGAACGATACAGAATTACCCATGTCTGAGATTGTTCGGGTCCCTCGTTCGCATTTTGCTTTATCTGAAGCTGTCCACTCTGTGGTAATATCCATGAGTTGATTTGCCCCAAATTTTGTTCAACTTGTATTTGGGTATGATTGCATTCTTGGGTCGATTTGCAAACTCCTGAAAATAGAAAGGATTAAATTTAAAACCTGGGTAGTTCGAGGGTAATTTGGAACGATACGGATTTACCCTTCAGATTTACGCAGATTTCTTCTCGATATTAATTTTTTCGAGTTTGGTGCGGTTAACGGCTTCGAGCATTTAATAGGGGGAAAGGGAAATGATTGCTTCTAACTTGTGCATTAATTTTGGACATCGATAAAAGGCGAGAACGTTCGATGAAACTAAGTAGACGTATTCGTCTAGGTTTGATCTTCTTCCCTTTGTAGGCTCTTGAGCGATCAGCTAGCGTTGTTCTGGATCAGGTACGTGTCGGCCGTGTTGCAGGTCCTGTGATCACTAGTTTTAAAATACAGGATCCGTATGCACATTAAAACCCTAGTGCTTCATTAGCATCAAATTGCCTGATCATGGCGGCGAGTTCGTCGTCAATGCCACTTGCCTGGTAGTGATACCTCTCTTCCTCCTCAGAAGGCATCCATGCTGGCCCCATAGTCTCAATTTTTTCGTACCTTGCTCCAACAGAACTTGATCCTGCTATGAACTGATCTAACTCACCTCTTAAACGTGCATTCTCGATCCTCAGATAATGCATTTCATCGAGGGTGAGGAGAGTATTGCAGTTGGGGCAGGTGGCGGAGTCAAAAGCCTCTTTATATATCTTGTTCTCCGCTCGGAGGTTTTCATTTTCAACTCTTAGAAACTCGGCTTCGTTGTGCTCATGACGAGTCTTCATTCGGGTTCGCCTATTTTGAAACCAGAACTTGATTTGTGAAGGTTCAAGTCCTAGCTCCTGACTCAGTTCCATTTTCTGTTTTCCGTCTGGCATAGGACACGTTCTGAAGAAATCTTCAAGCTTTCGTACTTGCTCCTCAGTATGGCGACGGTAACGCTTCTTTTGACCCTTACCGTTGTTGTCCTTGTCCTCACCAGGCTCTTGGACGTCATCGGTGGAAGGGCCGGGCTCCATAGGCTCGATCCCAAATATGGCTTCGAACTCTTCCTCTCCCATATTCAGCAAGTAACGATAACTTTCAAGTGTGTTGGGTTGAGACATCTTCGATTTGGTTAACGATTTCTCAAAGTTTGATATCTCTTCTTGTATTTTCACTCTCTGGATTTTTCTGGGAGACTGCGTATGCTTTAAGAGTCTCTCTTTCGAGCACGAATGAGAATTATCAAGAAGATGTCTCCTTTAAAATTAGACGTGGGTTTAGCAACTGTATTGCCTCTCTCGAGTGTTCTGGCTTTCTCGATTTTCTTTTCATCGTATCTCTCGCCCAGCTCGTCTCCTTCCATCTTTCCGTGGAAGGGGGCCCCTTGTTGCTGTCTCCACCGTCAATTTGCTAGCGAGTTCTTCAATAAAGACGAGTCGTATCTCTTTTCTGCCGAAAATGTCTTTATCTCCCACTCAGCTTATTTTTTATCCTTTCTTTTTCAAAGTAGTGGCGTCTCGTCCAACTTTTCCGTAGAGACATCGGATTTGCTTGGCTCAAGATTGGAGACGAGTAGTGGAGGTGATACTGATAGGGAATGGTAGACAGGAAAATTTGGCCAGTAGAGACTTCCCCTGCAAAAATGAAAGAGAATGCGGCAGTATATGTTCTTCATATTCTAGAAAAATTGGAACGATACTGTTTTACCCTTGTGTATACTTCCATTGAATTTGAATTGAGGAAGTTCCTTCATTTGGATTTGATTGAATTGTATGTCCCGAGTTGCCCTTCACTTTGAGCTTGCAACATATGTGCTTTGCTTAGTTGGGCCTTGTTTTCTTTCGGGTTGCCTTGGACCATCATCATTTTCCATGCCATTGGGTCCGTGGACCGGAGGGCTCCTTTAATTTGAAGGTTACCTTGAAGGCGAATGAGTCCTATCGCATTCCATTGGGTCATTTCATTTTGCGACACTCTTGAGGCACTTTGCAATCCCCTGGGTGAGAATGGAACAAATCCAATTTAGCATTTTGCAACGATTGAGGGTAAATTGGAACGACACACAGTTACCCGTATTCGAGTTCGCTTGGGCTTTTCACTCGAAATTTCCCTACGTGAGGCCATTCAACATTTCTCATTATGGCAGTCAGCGACGTTGCCACAAATTGATCCGCCCTAAATCTAGCATAAAAAGGGATTCACGCATTCGACGGGATAAATAAATTGCCCCCTTGTCCTTGAATTAAATCGGGACACCTAGAAAGCTGGAAAATATCATACGCAGGGGAATTAAGCATGAAATGAAAGGTGCACTTATTCAAGGTCAGTTCTGCCTCTCCTGTGGCTCTTCGATAATCAGCTAGTCTCGTGTTGGTTCGGGTGTGGATAACCGATGTTTGAGAGTCCCTACTCACTGGCTCCTGATCGCGGCTTGGGACGTCTGTCAACCCTAAACTGGTTGACCAGGGCAGTAAGCTCATCATCTGGGTAATCTCTTGAACCTTCCAGCAACTGATGCTCGAATTGGGCATTGTTGTTGGCAAATGCTGGCGGTAGATTTCTCATTCTGTCCTCGCCATGAGCAATTTGACTTCTCGTGCTGGAGTCTTCATCATTACTCGAGAAAGTGTGGAGATCGCCAACTGTCCTGCTGCCAAAAACTCCTTCCATTCGAGGATTAGAGAAGTGGAAGTGCTCAGGATAACTTCTTGTCTGATTCTCTGGCTGCGCAGGCGCGCTGATCATGGGATGAGTTCTAGCCACAGGTTGGTGCTCAAATCAAGGAATCTGAATACACTGCTCCTGCGGTCTATACTCTTGAAGAGTATTAGGGTGATTCTGGGGGATACTTTGATTAACGCCTGGGGGATTGATGGCATGATTACTAGCTTGGTTGATGATGGGAAGTGGCTCGCCCCATGCTAACCTGGGGAACTTATGGTGGCGAGGAGACTCGACGTTCAGGCTTGGATCAGTCCCGCCTTGGTTTTCTTGATTCTGAGCTGCATTGTGTTCTCTCACCCTTTTTCTGTACTTCTGAAGATGACTCGAAACATTTGCTTTAGTGAGTCCCTCTACGTTCATAATTTCTAGTATATGTTGCGGCCGTGCCGAATCGATTCCTACCTGTTGAACTGCATTAACAAACATACGATGCAGCTCGGGAGACCAACTCATCTTCTTTCTCCAGTTGCTTGGAACAAAATTGAAGGCTTGATGCTTGTTCTCATGGTCGTGCAATTGCTTCCTTACCACGTGCTGCCATATGTTTTGAAGCATCTGAACCCTAACTGGTTTCGTTACGACGTCTTGGGCCCCATTTAAGACAGCCTTCATTATGGCTTGCTGATCATCGCTTGCCGATATTACGAGGACTGGCATGTTTAATTTAGAATTGATGACTTCCAAGAGAGTGAAAACATCCATGTCAATCCCTACCATGGCGGTGAGGACGATATCAAACTGGTCACCACTCCTCCTTAATATCTCTAAGGCCTCTGTCGCCTTTGCTTGAGCTACAACCTTATACCGGCATTTTCTCAATACGGTAACAAGGATTGACAGAGAGACTGGATTACCGTCAATGGCCATGACCAGTAGACCCTCAGGGTAAGGAACTTCATTAGCTTCGACCAGGGTTGAACATGCGCCCGTTTCCCTAATGCTCGACATATTTCTGGATCTAGGACTGCCGACTCGAGACCGCCTCAGGATGTCTTCTTGGACTTGAGGGATCACGGGATCGTCGATGGTTTCTCGTAACAGGCTTTGAAAGCCGATGCTTTGATGGTGAAGGTTTTGAATTCCTCTCCCACGAGAACTCCTTCCTCTCTATCTTTCTCCTGCGAGTTCTTGCGAATGAACTCTCACTATCAAATGAGGACAAGTTCTCTCTCTGGCAATAGCAACGACTTCCCTCTTCACGGGCAGTGCTATTAGATTTTTCGAGGGAGAAAATCTGATATTCAGCTTTTGATCAAAGGGGAAATCCTTGTTTCTCGCTCAGTTCGTCTTCCTTTTTTCTTTTCGTGGTAAAGGGCCCTTGTCAAGATCTCCACCGTCGATTTACTGGCGGGTCCTCCAATAAAGACGAGTCGTATCTCCTTTTCTGCCGAAAATTTCTTTGTCTCCCACTCAGCTCGTTTTTTATTCTTTCTTTTTCAAAGTGGTGGCGGCCCGTCCAACTTTTCTGCAGAGACGTCGGGTCTGCTCAGCTTGAGGTTGCTGCTTGACTAGAATTTGAGCCAGTGGGGGTGTTGCCGACAGAGAATGGTAGATAGAAAAAAAACTCGACCAATAAGGACCGCCCCTTTGAAATTAGTATTTAAACTGAAGTAGATTATCGCCTTCGCATTCCGATCATCTGCCTCGCCTCTCTCCTCCTTTCTTTCGTGATCTGCTTTCAAAAATGGCCAATTCTCCTAACCATACTTTCTCCGCCGAAGTCCTGGCTGGGTGGGAGAGACTCTACAATCTTCTTGGTAGAGGTTACGCTCATATAGCCCAAAACTCTACCGTTGAAGCTGAAATCCTCGGTTTATTCAGGACCCTAGACGCTGCTTCTGTTGAGGGTACCCAACTGGGAAAGGAGTATCGGAACTTCTCGACCCTCTTCATCAATTTTCTAGCTGCCTATAACCGCGCTTATGAGACGGTCCTTGTGACCGCCGTCGTGAAAGCCCGTTACCGAGACCGGCACGAGCGTCTGGCAACAGTTACGTTTGTGGCTGATAATCACAAAAAGGCCCTCAAGTTTGCCAACGATCAGCTTTCGTGGCTGGTTCGTGAGAGGGGAAAGTTGGTGGACCGTCTGGCCTTGGTCCGAACTTACGCCGAACAGGAGCCAGGCAATATTGTGATGAGGTGCAAATGCGGTTGGCTGCAGGAGAGACTTGATGACATTACCGCAGACATTGCTTTCGAGAGGGCAGCGATTCCGAACCTGGAGTTTGCCGTTGAGCATTACGAGGCCACTATGGCCCAGGTTAAAGAGAAGTGCGATCGCCTCTTCTTTAGGCTCGCGGAACTTGATCCCGAGAGCGCCCGGTGCATCCAGAGCATCAACTGTTTGGAGAGTCAGTTGAGCTCTTTCGTAATGGTTATCAGGGCCCAGTTTGGCTTTACCTTTCCTCCCCAGTGAGTTGTTGTAATACTCTTTGATGAATGGAATGAAAGAAAAGCTTCACGTGTTTTGTTTGTTTTTTTGTTTTAAATTTTCCTGCTATCGTTTCTTCCGCATAGCATAACAGAACGATTTGAGGTACAGAAGATGTCGAGGCTTAATGTTCTTCTTGATGTTCTTGTTTAATTGCTCCAGACGATGATATCGAGAACATTGATGAAGGGTTCGGCGGTGGCCCCCACTATCCATCTTGAGATCACGAACAATAACGCTATGACAACTCGATCAGTGCGCTGGTAATAAATCCAGCCACCTGTTGTATGCCCACTTTTATCCATATTTTGTTTCTTTCGGCGTCCACTTGCTCGTGTCGGTCGCCTGTAGCGTCGGGAAAAATTCCTGTGGGCCACGTTCATTAATAGAACCTCGGTCCTCTAAAAACCCTCCGCGTGTTTCGGATCCGAGGAAATTTTAAGACCGGTCTCTAGTTGATTTAATTTGGTTAAGGTACTTGTTTCATGGGTCCTGATTATATAATCCTTATTGTCTTTCAAAAGACGTGGGATCCTCTGCAATACATTAAATATGCCCCAGTGTTTAATCGGTGTAAATCCACTGTCATATCAGAATATACGGCCCGCACGTGTTCATTAACTAACACATGTCTGAGTTCGAAAGGATCGACCTCCTCACTTGCCCCCAGGATTAAGAAATCAGCAATTTCCTGTCTTTTCGTACTTCTAAAAATAATTCATGGTGTGCATTATTGAACCAAACTTTACCCCCGCCTGGGATACCTGGGATTTCCTACAAAAGTAAAGGATATAATTAGTACATGACGCAAGAAAGGTCGGCCCATGATTCCTACATTAGTCTAATTTTATTCTTCCATTTTGTTGAGAAATCAAATGAAATTTTCTTAGGAGGTCACATGTGGATTTTTCAAAAACTAATTTTCTTGAGATTTTCATAACTTGGAAAGTGTGATAAAATCTTTTGATCAAATTTTCTGAAGGAATTTTCTATCAAAATAAATTTTCAGAGGTATATTTATTAGGAAAATTTTATTTTTATTAGAGCAGGAAAGACATGACAAAAATCCTTTATTGGTTAACAAAATTCCCCCGAGACGTTAGTTTAATTTTATTTAGAGAAATTTTTCTTAGAAAAACATGAGCGAATTTCTCGAAAAGAATTTTTGTTGCAAGTTTTTATAATTTGAAAGAATGTGATAAAATCACTTGATGTTTTTTTTAAAGGAATTTTTCTTTTTATCGAAATAAATTTTCAGAGGAAAATTTGTCGGGAAAATTTCATTTTTATTGGAGAGAAAAAAACATGACAAAAATCTCTTATTGGTCAATTAGTCTAATTTTATTTAGAGAAAAGTTTCTTAGAAAAACATGAGCGAATTTCTCGAGAAGAATTTTCTTGCAAGTTTTTATAATTTGAAAAATGTGATAAAATCACTTGATGTCTACTAGAGTTTTTTTTTAAGGAATTTTTCTTTTTATTGAAATTTTCAGAGGAAAATTTTTTCAGGAAAATTTCATTTTTATTGAAGCAATAAAAATATGACAAAAATCCCTTATTGGTTAATAAAATTCCCATGAAGGGATTTTTTTACATCATTTTTTCAAAAAAAAAATTAAAAGAAATGAGGGACAAATTTAATTTTTATTTTCTCTTAAAAAGAATGGTCGTAATATCAAGCTCAATAACTGACTAACACCTAGCATGGACCGACCGAAAATAAATACAAGATAAAATTAGAGAACTTACTTTTACCTTGGAGAAATGCAAATCACATAGTCATGCGCATGACTCAAGTGAGGAGTGGACTCTAGAAAATAAAAGAAGGAGAGACAAGGTATGGACCTAAAAAGGCTCCCACTATCTGAATTGACAAACTTACCCTCCGCGCAATCAAATCACAATGGGAAGAATTGTCAATTCAGATAATGAGCGGAATAAAATATGGTCAACCCGAGCGCAATCGACGCAAGAGCTTTGCATATTCGATCCCTATCTATGGTTTTCTAGGAAGAATTTTGCGACTTGGGTTTAGACGCTTGTGTGTGCAGGTGTCGTGATCCTCAGAGTATGCAAGACATGCACAATAATTGATATCAAAACAGCGCTTCTAAAAATGTGTGAAATTAAACAAATAAACCCAACACCGAGCCTGCAAAACAAAGGGGTTAGCCAAACACTCCGCCCCTTATAACTCCCATCCTGCAAAAACATATAACACCTATAGAATGAGTCCCAAACAATATCGCCAGAAGCGAGATATCCATGAAATTTTCATTGGCCTAAGTCCACTAAGACTTTTAAAATTTCGAAACAATTTAAGTATTCCAATTGGTATCTTTTTTCGAAAATTTAAAAATCTCTATCCCCAGCGGAGTCGCCAAGCTGTCGCGACCCTCTAAAAATATTTTTAAATTTTAAAGGGGTTAACGGATTATTAGGTTAATTAGATTTGACTAACATAATGCGGACCCTCCCAAGCCCTACCGAATCGCAACTTTGGTTTTTGTTTAAATGATTTTGAAATTTGGAGTCGCCACTAATCGTTCTTGGTAGGTCGATTAGAAACCTAAATAAATTAGCGGGAGAACTAATTTATTCCTGCGAACCAGAGATTATGAGCTCGGGGACTTGGTTACACTAGTTAATTAAAACTAATGCCCTTTCGGTACCTTAATTTCATGGATATCCTAATCCGGCAACTCAGGCTTGGTTTATTCCTAAAGCTCTAGTAAGGTATTCTCTTTTGTGTTTTCACTTTTTAAATAGGATGCATGGATGGTATATATTTTTATTTGTTATATTTTTTTAAGTGTTAAAGATTCCCTGAAGCCGAAAGAGGGAGTGTGTTAACGACTTCTGTGCAGTATTACGACCTACTCATCTTTTGGGTCTGATGATTCAAAAATTAAATTATAGGAAGTACATGACAGTGAATAAACACCTCCAATGGGAGGCCTAGCATTGGCTTGGCTCTTCCCTTTGGGATTTAAGGTACAGGTATTTAAGTTGCAAGTATTTAAACTACTGTAAGTAAAAACCTCCAATGGGAGGCTAAGCATTGGCTTGGCTCTTCCCTTTGGGATTTAAGGTACATGTATTTAAGTTGCAGGTATTTAACTACTGTAAGTAAAAACCTCCAATGGGAGGCTAAGCATTGGCTTGGCTCTTCCCTTTGGGATTTAAGGTACAGGTATTTAAGTTGCAGGTATTTAACTACTGTAAGTAAAAACCTCCAATGGGAGGCTAAGCATTGGCTTGGCTCTTCCCTTTGGGATTTAAGGTGCAGGTATTTAACTACTGTAAGTAAAAACCTCCAATGGGAGGCTAAGCATTGGCTTGGCTCTTCCCTTTGGGATTTAAGGTGCAGGTATTTAAGTTGCAGGTATTTAACTACTATAAGTAAAAACCTCCAATGGGAGGCTAAGCATTGGCTTGGCTCTTCCCTTTGGGATTTATGGTGCAGGTATTTAAATTGCGGATGGACTTTGTCCTCTCCATTTTGGGGTATGAATTTTTTAAAATGAAATACAACGAATTGATTCAACAATTTGAAATTTATGCGCGCTTGAGGACTCCTCCAAGCCGATTTTGTGCTTCCATAGGATTGACCATTGATATAGAGCTGCGGCTTCCTGACATAAAATAGAGTGAAGTGTTAGTATACAAAATATGTGCTAATCTGCACCTAAAACCAGAAGAGTAGAAAGAGTACTTATCTCCCATTTTTTTGGGAGGGATTTCTATAATTGATTTTCGCTCTCTATGTTCCCAATATAGAGAGTTTCTTTTGAATTAAGAGGGACTTTTAGTCACAGATCAGTTGAGAAATCGGTGGACAGCTTAGGAGCTTGTCTGGGCCGATTTTTGCATCTCGACGAGATTTTTGCTGTTGACGTAGAGATATCCTTCTCCTGACATAAAATATGGAAGAAAAAGGAGATGGAGAAAGTGTATACAATTTGTGCTAATTTGCGAGTAAAATCATAAATAAATGAATAAATAAAAACACTTAGCTCGAATTTGCTTGCTCGTTGACGAGGATGAACTCTTGATTTATATTGATCGATGAAGGAATTTGTGATGATAACCCCTAGCTTTAAACTCCCATCATCTTCAAAATTCTCTCTCTTTTGGTATTTTCTTTTTCTCGAATTTTTCTTCAATCTCCCAAAACTCTCTCAAACATCCAAAATTTCCTCTCCAAAAAATTCTCCCAAACACTTCAAATTTTCTCTCCCAAGAATCTCCCAAACACTTCAAATTTTCTCTCTCAAGAATCCTTTCTCAAGCTCACTTCTTCCTCCTTTTATAACCTACTCATCTATCTCTCATTCTAATTTTTCCACTAACTCTATCTCCCATTCTAATTTCTCCACTAACTCTTCTTCATTTTCATCTTCCATTCTCCATCTCTATCTCACATTCTAATCTCTCCACTAACTCTTCTTCATCTTCATCTTCCCTTCTCCATATTTATCTCCCATTCTAATTTCTCCACTAACTCTTCTTAATCTCCATCTTCCCTTCTCTATTCTTATCTTCCATTCTAATTTCTCTACTAACTTTTCTTCATCTCCATCTTCCCTTCTCTATTCTTATCTTATTTTCTCCATCCATTCTTCTCCAACTTCTCTTCTTCATCTCCTCTTCTTCATCTTCCCTTCTCTATTCTAATTTATCCACTAACTCTTCTTTTTATTATTTGTAAAATAATCCTTCAAGAGTTAGGTATTTGCACTCTAGTCCTTGAATTTTAAGTATTTACAATTTAGTCCCTGAAAAAATATTTCTTTAAGTCCAAATCTCCTTACAATTTATGACATACCTTCCCTATACTTAGTCAAAATTCACCACATGTCAAATTTAAGCTCATTTCTTGCCACTGAAAATAATGCAGAATTTAATTAAAGCCCTTTTGCACAATTGAGTCATTCTGAGTATAATTTGGGCCAATATAAAAATTTGAAATATTAGAGAATAATGTCACACCTCCTAAAAGTGAAAAAATGAAAATAAATTGACTCAAATTGAATTTTTTAGATCCGGTTCGAGATTAGGCTCATGAAGGAATACACGACCCCGAATTGGATTTTTTAAATTTGTGATAACCAACATGAAAAGGGATTTAAAATAAAAATATTGACTATTTTTATATATTTTTGTAGCCTCAAATGCTATTATTTATTAAATATTCTCATAATTTCTAAAATATATAAACAATATATATAAATACAAAAAATTATTTTTTTGTTCGAAAATATTTGCCTAAGCTTGGCCAAGGCTCCAAACTTGATTTTTTAATTTTCTCATTTTTCTTAATTTTTTGTTTTTATGAATTTTCGAAAATAAAAATACTGAAAAATATCGAAAATATGAAAAATCATTTTTTGGTCAAAATTGGTTCCCTAGGCTTGGCTAAGGTCCCCAAAGTTGATTTTTCAATTTTATGAATTTTTATGGATTTTTTATTACTTTAGCAATAGAAAAAATGATTAAAAATCAGGTGTCAACAGTCTTTTCTCGAGTCTTTCGATGCATGCCTAACTCATTATCATCTGCACCTAGTGAGTGCTATGATCTCTTAGTCTTCCGAGGGTCATGGAGGCCGGGGGTGTAGTTCGTAGGGTATGGCAAGTTTATCTTTTCGCTAGGTTATGGCCGAGATGGTGGTAGGGTTATTAAAAGTACTCATTAATGCAACCATTGTCAGCGAGCTGGCCATATTGAGCCTTTTTGCCATATCCTACATTTTAATTTTCTTCCATAGGCTGCTTATGTGGAAGTAGTAGAATCTCCAGTACAAAAGGTTCTTGATTGTCGCAACCCTCCCTGAGAGATTTCTACGATCCTCGAGAAAGTTAATGGATTGCTAGGCCCATTTTAAAAAGGTCGCCAGGCCTAGCTCGGGCCCTCCTATGCCCATACCAAATCGCATCAGAAAATTCAAATCGAGGTCGACCTTAGTGTTGTCGTGTGACATGTGATCAGTGTATAAGTCATTGGAGTCGCTACCAGTCATTTTTTGGAAGGTATAACTGAAAACCCTATCGAGTGATTGGGAGGGATCGCTCGATTTTGCGGAAACCAGAGATTTTGGATTCGGGGACTTAGTTACGTCAATATTGCTATTGACGCCATTTTGGTACCTAAGTCGAGTGATTTCCTAATCTAATGAATTCATGCATGCGAGATTGGGAAAGGTAGGTTCTAAGAATCTAATGGGTTCATGCAAATGGGAGTATCTATCCTACCAATCACAATCATCGAAATAAAAGTACAATCAAGAAATCAATTCAAGGAGAAATCACATCAAATCAAGTCATACGAGCCTAGAGGGGCCTTAAGAGCTTAGAAATCAAGTCAATTAGGTTCACAAATGGTTTCGAATGGTTTTGGTCAAATTGACTAGATGGGTAAAATGAAGGTTCGGGAAGTCCAAAAATGTGGAAACAAGTCAAACCTGTTAAATGTGATTTTCCCTAATTTTCAAAATTTTTGGGGATTTTTCTGATATTTTTTTGGCTTTTTTTCATAATTTTTTTGGAATTTTCTAGACTTTTCTAAGACTTTCTAAGAATTTTTCTATTTTTGAGACATTTTCTATATTTTCAGGAATTTTGATTTTCAGGAATTTTCCTTATTTTTTTAAGACCACTTTCTACATTTTTTATTATTTTATTATTTTATAGTTTTCCTATGATTTATTATTATTATTATTTTTCTATGAATTTTTTATTATATTTATTTATTTATTTTATGAATTATCCTAGAGTTTTTGTGAATTTTTTATGATTTATTATTATTATTATTTGTATTATTTGTTATTATTCTTTATTTATTACTTTTATTATTTATTTTATTTTATTATTTATCATTTATTATTCTTTATTATTTACGGCTTTTTATGTTTCTATACATATTTTATTATTTATTTCATTTTAATTTTATTTTATTCTTATTTATTATATTTTTTTAGGAATTTTCCCCATTTTAAAAGATTTTTTTGAACATTTTAGGAATTTTTATGATTTTTTCTTTTATTTTATTATTTTCTTTTATTTTTATTTATGATTTTTATTATTGTTTTCCGGACCGAGTCGGGTCGACTCAACCCACTTGACCCAAAGGCCCAAACCTGAATCTATATGGGTCTAAACCTAATTCCCCAAAATGACATAGTATTGATTTTATATTATTTTTTTCTTTTCTATTTATTTTTTATTTTTATTAGTTTTCCAATTTTTTTTGTATTTTTATTTATTTTCTTTGTTTATTTGTTAGACGGACCAGGTTAGATGGACCCGTCCCACTACCCAGACCTGGCCCAAGGCCCATTATCCTAGGCCTAACTCAAAATGATGTAGTTTTAGGATTTGAATTTTGAATTTTTGAATTTTTATTCTATTTCTATTTTCATTTTATTCCCGCCTATTCTAATCCTACGGCTCCAAATAGTGCCACGTGGCTAGACCACAGCCTTTAGATTAGTAGGCTAGAACTAACCGTGAGATCCAACTCGTGACCAAATCTTGACCGTCCGTTTTCCATGCTAATATCCATGGCTCAGGTCAAAGTCCCAAGCTCGATTCCTACCGTTAATTATTTTTTGTTTTTTTATTCTGAAAATAACCAGATAATTTGGATATACGATTTTTATTATTAGAAAAACCTAAGATTTCGACACGTGGTTAGCCTCTCAACCGTCCAAGCTAAATTTGTTATTAGGCCTGATTGTCATAACGGTTTAGCTGACGTTGCTGTCACGTTGCGTACACGTGGCGCCACGTCAGCGTTGACTTAGTCAACAATAGTTGACCGAGTCAATAGCTCGCCGACTACAATGACCGACGCCGGAGCAGGCAACCGGCGCCTCGCCAGAAAGGCCAAAGATGCTCCTGAAAACTCCTGGAAACACCGCAAATTCTCACTAAACTGAGCTGAACTCATCCCGGAATCAACACATATCTGAGATCTAGCAAAAACAGTGCCTACATCACTACACCAGTTTTGACCGAAGCTAACCTCCGGCGAAGCTACAGCTTAACCATTTCTAGCGTCAAAATATTAATCTAATACAACGAGCCGCATCACAGGAGCTTGAGGGAACTTACCTGGTAGCTAGGAAGCCTTGATGTTGCAGACGCTGACTTCACTGATTCGAATTAGATTTTTGAGGTTTGGGGATAGACTCGATGGTTTTCATGCAGTGGAATCAAGAAGCAAAGGCGGAAATGCAGTCAGGGAACATCCCAAATTGTTTTGATTCAAAAATTTGGAAGAAATAAAAGGAAATCGAGAATCTGCCATTAATGGAGCTTGAAGCGGAAAGGCATGGTGTTTACATGCTCTGTGGTCGCTGACGAAAACGAACGAGCTTGGAGCGTTTCTCGTGTCAAGACGATGCTTCGTGGCCTGATGGTGCAGCTCCACGTCGCCTGTGTCGTCCTAGAGGTGATCTCCCGACCTCGAGCTCATTGTCAATGGAGTTTTTGCGCGAGGTCGAAGATGACCATCTCCCCCTCTCTCCCCCTTTTCTCTCTGTACCTGCTTTCTATTCTTGTTATGTGTACCTTCTCCCCTGTTTTCTCTTTAACCGAACGAGCCTCCTCCCTTTTATATGCGCGAAGCCTCTGTTAATCCGTTCAAGAACCCCTAACAGAACCAGCGTTTTCTAAAGAAAGAAAAACGTGCGCCAAAGGACTTGAACCAGCAGTGGTTCTGGTAATCCTTGGGTCAAAGGGATTGACCGGGTCGGGTCAATCCGACCCAGTTGACCTGATTAGACTAAAAATCTCAAACTGACTTTAGTTTTTCCAAAATTATTCGAAATTGAAGCCAAAATCAAGCTCAGGAGTATGCATCTTATTGAAAAATGAATTTTATCCCACAAATTCCTAAGGATTTACATAAAAACCCCAAACTTTAGTCTTGACCCGAGTATTTATTTCGCAAAATTCAAACCCTTGATGGCCTTTTCTGCAAAAACTAATCCCACCAATAGATTCAGCAGGTCAAAAACTAAAGGGTGACGTGCCTTGATTTTCAATTTGGTCCTTAGAAAATTTTTAATTGCATTTTAAGTATTTTTAAGGATTAAATTGGAAAACTAAAAATTGCATTTTGGTCATTTTTTGGCAAAATTGGACAATTCAACGCCTTTTTGGACTGGATTTTAATTTTTAAAAATAGAGGGGGATGACACGACTCTAAAAAAGTAAAAATTGAAAATTACAGAATTAAAATGAAATTTCTAGAAATTTTTTAATTAATTTGAAAAATGAGATTAACAAAAAAACCCCATTTACATATTAATTGTTTTCAAAATTTCTTTGGCCAAAATGAAGAGTAAATTAAAATGAAAATATGGACTATTTCTTCATATTTTTGTGGCCTCAAATCCTATTTTGTTTTATTGATTATCCATTATATTCTATTTTTTCGAAAAATATTAAAAAAATGCAAAAAATAAGAAAAATTATTTTTGTCTAAAAATGGTTTCTTAGGCTTGTCCAAGGTTTCCAAAGTTAATTTTTTGATTTTCTCATTTTTTCTTAATTTTTTTTATGAATTTTTAAAAATAAAATGCAAGAAAAAAACTGAAAATGTGGAAAATTATTTTTTGTCCAAAATTGGTTTCCTAGGCTAGACCAAAGTCCCCAAAGTTGATTTTTCAATTTTATGAATTTTTATGAATTTTTTTTAAAAAAAAATTAAAAATAAAATGGCTAAAAATCAAATGTCAACATTGATCAATCACATGAGTTACCTAGTTCCATTTTGGTGACTCGCATTAAGTACGAGTCCTTTGTACGTCCCAACGAGGTAGTGGATTCCTATACTTCTATTGCTACTTTGGCACAAACTTCTTTAAGTAGTCCATATTGTTTACTCTTTTGCTTCCACTTTTTGGGTCATAACTTCTAGTGCCACCAATTATATGACTGGTAATTTTAAGTTGTTGTCTAGTATTACTTCTGTCACCTAGGTCTATTTCACTTGTTGAGAGTTCACAGTCACATGTCTCTGGTCAAGGGTATGCAACCTTAGGTCCCTCTCTTACTCTTTTATTTGTTTACTATTTGCCAGCTTTCCCATGTAACTTGCTTTATGTTAGTTTTCTTACTAGAAATTTGAATTGTTCTATAACATTTACTTCCACTCATTATGTCTTTTAGGATTCGAGGGATCGAATAGATGATTGGTGTCGTATATGAGTCCAATGGGTTGTACTATCTAAATAAAGTCCTTATTGCTGCGGCTACTTAGAAGAAAATTGCATCCAACTTATTTTAGATGCATTGTCATATGGGTCATTCACCACCTGACATTCTCCATCATTATAACCTATTTCAGAATATATGAGGCTTATCTAGTGCGATGCTTGCCAATTTAGTAAATACCATCAAGTATGGTTTCTTTCTCGTGTCCAACGTCGTGTGTCAAGTCCTTTTGAGTTGTTCTATTTTGATATTTGGGGACAGTGTCATGTTAGTGATACGTTTGGTAATAAATATCTTTTTACATTCGTATATGATTATTCCCAAATGATGTGGTTATATTTAATAAAAGATTGAACTTAATTTTTTTTTTATTTTCGTATGTTTACTTTGAAATTCTCAATCAATATCATGTTTCTATTAAATGTTTGCGTTCTGATAATGCAAATGAATATATGGCTATTTTCTCTGATTTTCAATCATTTCTTCTATCTCATAAGATTTTACATCATACTTCTTGTCCTTATACTCCCAACATAATGGGTGATTGAACGAAAAAATCGTTATCTCCTGGTATGGCCCATCGCTTCCTTTTTCATTTGAAGCTCCCCAAAATATATTGAGGGCATGTTATTCTTACAGCTTATTATTTCATAAATTACCTTCGATCCTTAGTGCTTCATGGGAGTGTACCTCTCTCCACTATCCATCCTATAAGTTTACTTTTTACTTTGCCACTTTTGTATTTGGGTGTGTCTATTTTATGCATCGTCTTGCTTCTGGTCTTGATAAGCTCAATCCACGGGCTAACAATTGTGTGTTTTTTTGGGTATTCTCGAACTTATAATGGGTATAAGTGTCGTAGTCTAGTTAGTTGGCGTTTATATCTCTCAGCAGATGTAACCTTTTTTGAGAATTAGTTATATTACTCCTCTACAATGGGTCCTTCTGAAGACGTTCTATCTTGGACTATGGCTCCACTACTACCTATTCCCTTGGGGAGTTTGCTTGAGTCATTAGCATTGTTGTCTAATTTTTAATTTGTCGACAAGACTAATCAACAATGATGGTCTGTTCAACGTGAGGTAGTATAGTCGCCGCCCGCATTGGATATGCATAATTCTCTACCAGTTAACATTCAGTCTTCTGATCTACTAGTTGTTTTTGAGCTTGATTCTATTATTGACATTCCCATTACATTGCGCAAAGGTAAATATTCTTGTGTTGGTCAACCCAATCCTCGGTATACTCTCTATCGTGGATTGTCTTATCATACACATACTTGTTATCCTTTCTCTCAATTTTTATGCTACGATTGTTTTTTTTTCTATTTCTTGTTTGTTGTTTCTTTATCTACTGTGTTTATGCCAAATACTATTATAGAGGCTCTTACTCATTTAGGTTGGAGATAGGCTATGGAAGTTGAAATACAAGTATTACAGGATAATGAGATACGACAACTGACTTCATTACCTATTGGGAAACAGAATGTAGGGTACTGTTGGATTTTTACAGTGAAGTTTTAACATATAGCACTGTTGAGTGTCTGAAAGTACATCTAGTTGCCAAATGTTACCCCCAAACATATGGAGTTAAGTATGATGACACATTTTCTCCTAATAACAAAGATACATTCTGGTTAGACTTTTTATCAACTTAATGTCAAGAATGCCTTTCTTCATGGAAACTTAATAGACGAGGTATATATGGAGCAACTCCCAAAGTTCATTGCTCAGGAGAGTCTACTAGTGTTTGTCGCTTATGCACGGTATTATATGGGTTGAAATAGCCTCCTCATGCTTGGCTTGATCGTTTCAGGAATAGAGTTGTTCGGTTTAGTTCGGGACACTGTACATCACTCTGTATTTAGCGCTACTCCCCCTGTTGGGTGTGTTTTCCTAGTTGTGTATGTGGATGATATTATTATTACTAGTAGTGATTCTATGAGCATAAAAAATTAAAACAGTTTCTACAGGTAGAGTGTAACATAAAAGATATGGGTTGTTTGCGGTATTTCTTAGGCATTGAGGTGGCCTACTTATGTGATGGCATCTTATTATCACAATGAAAATATAAACTGGATATTCTCAGTAAGGTTGATTTTCTTGAAGCAAAACTTGTTAATATTTCTATGGATTCTAATGTGAAGCTTTATGCAAAACATGATGAACTACTTTATGAACCAAGTAAGTATCGGATATTGGTGGGTAAACTCAATTATTTAACTATTACCTGACGAGATATCTCTTCTGTTGTTAATACTGTTAGTCAATTTATGAGTACTCTTTGTGCTATATATTGAGAGCTAGTGCTACGTATAGTTAAATACTTGAAGAGAGCACCATGCTAAGGGATATTGTTCAAGAATCATGGATATCTTGATGTTATTGGCTACGTTGATACTGATTGGGTTGGTTGTCCTTCTGATAAACAATCAACTTTTGGTTACTGTGTATTATTGGAAGGCAATCTTGTTAGATGAAAAAATAAGACACAATAGGCGGTATCTCTATCGTGCTAAGGCGAAATATCAAGCCATAGCTCATGTGACTAGTGAGTTGATTTGGTCGAGAATGTTATTATCTGACCTTAGTATGTCATCTTCATCTCCCTCAATTATGTGTTATGATTACCAATCTGCTATGCATATTGCTTCAAATCCAATTTTTCATGAGCACATGAAGCATATTGAAGTAGATTGCCATTTTTTGCGATAATAAATTCAAAACAATGACATAACATTATAATACACGCGGATTGAAGACCAACTTGTTAATCTTTTCACTAGGTCATTGCAACATAGTAGAGTAATTACTTTGTGTAACAAGTTGGTGCTCTTTGATATTTATGCCCCCCAACTTGAGGAGAAATGCTGAAAGGGTAATTTAGTCTTTTCCATAATTAGTGAGCCTTTTTTTTTTTTGGGGTAAGGTAAATTAGTGAGCCTTAATGCTCACTAAATATATATAAATGTTGTAAGATGATAATCGTGAATAACGATTATGTTTTTCATCAGGCTCAATAGTGTCTTGCCTTTTGGAGATTTTCTAATGCGACTCAACTTGATACCCTTCCTCATGAGAGTCAAGAGCATGAATAATCAAAATTCAAGACTAGTGTGCTTTCCCAAATACATAAGCCCTTCCTCTTGGCTATTGTCTGATTTTAGGAAGGTTTGCTGATCATAAGTTTCTTTTAAACTAGCAAGTGAAAATTATACTTTTTGAGCTAATTCATCTTATCAAATCAAGATTGTTATTCTGTCCTTCAAATATCACTAGGCCTAAAGGAGAAAAGTTTAGAAGAGCATTTGAAAGGACACATTAGAACTTCGGAAAATTAACTCGTCTCCCGACTCTACCTACTATCTAAATAGGACATTGCCTTGTAAAGTTCACATTAAGGGTAATAGAGATAATTTACCGGACCAATGTGGTCAACAAAGTATACTACTAATGGAAATTGCTAACTTGACAATTTGACAGTATTGTTGGTTATTTTTTACCACACGATCTCTCAATCAATGAGTGTTTTATGCAACACATGCAATGATATTGTATGAATCTACCGTTGAGATTGTACAATCCTTGACAGTATTATTGGAGAAGCATTTCCCATTACAGACGGGTAAGGAGGGTTACAAAGTTATCAAACTAACAAAAGCTGGAATGAACTGTTAAGAAACACGTGTGGGTGAGTTATGTTAAGAAATCCCATTTCAAAAATCGAAGTGGTGGAGAGTAGTTAATATACTCATGTTAGCCTGTAACTCATTAGTTTTAAATTTTTGAATGAAGGTAAATTTAACTATATATGTTAACGAGCTCGGACTTAGGTTCTCTCTTGGTGATTTCTCCAGGCGAAGGTATTGGACTTCTACTACGCACTCCCATCGAACACAACAAAGCCGATTGCTTAGTTTCTAGGCAAGATCAATAGCAAACTTCATCGTTGTGAAGTTGTGCTTTAATGGAGGTTCAACTTAAGATATGTTGATGCAGAAGGATGCATGAATTAAGGAGAAGTGGACCTAATATTGAGCTCACATACGAGGGAAAGATTGTTAAGAAACACGTGTGAGTGAGTTGTGTTAAGAAATTTCACATCAAAAAATCGAAGTAATGTAGAGCAATTAATATATTCATGTTGGCTCAAAATTTATTAGCTTAAATTTTTGAGTAAAGGTGGATTTGACTGTATATGTTAACGGGCTCAAAATACTTCCTCCTGGTGATATCACTGGGCATAGGTATTGAACTTTTATCGGGCACTCCCATATCAGACTTCTTCTGCCCATTCTCATAAGAATTTATGACAGACTCAATACTAAAACAAAGCTTACAGCTTTAACTTTATTAACGTAGTCAGCTGAAATTTAAAGGATTCCCTCATTCATCATTGGTTCCTGATTTGAGTTGAGCTTACGATCTTTATTAGTGATAAAATCTGGCTGCCACGTGTCTTCAAAACCCTATTTTCCATCTGTCTTCTGGGTGAATTTCAATCGGCAGAAATCACGCTCTCAGCTCGAACTTGGAATATATTTTTGCGTTTGAGAGGTTAGTAGACAGGGAGTTCTAATTCGAGAGGGTAAACTTAGCACGCTGTAGAATATAATTGAGGGACCGATAGTTAATGAGAAGTCTTATTTTGCCTCAGGTTTCCCGTAATAGGTGTTGACATTAGTACTTCACGATCCCACTGTGAATCAGAGGCTTCAGTCAATCCTTGCTGGATTAATTCATTTCACTCTTGTTAGCCTAGTTTAGCATGTCCTGGACTCATTCTTGAACGACTTTCCATGGTGGGATTGTTGTCTTCATTTTCCTTGAAAGGAAGACGAATGAAGAAATCCGGATTTATTGACAGAGGGTTTGAATACCTTTGGAGAAAGCCTTGAGGGAGATTCAGCAAAATAACACATTGAAGTTCGGACAACGGGTTTCTAATCGATCCGGCCAACTAGAATATGCCGATGTCGACGAAAGATTTGTATTTGTCCATCGAAACAAAGATCCTTCAAAGGGGTATTCTTAATTTGGCAAATTCAGCCAAAGGCTCTCAATCAATGACTGTATCCGGGGATGGAGATTCAAGGATTACAGTGGCATTGTACCGTGGCGCTGAGGGAAAAACTGCATCTTGATTAAGAAGTGAAACATTTGGGGTGCGGTCCCAAAATGATTCAGGGAAAAATACCTCAGGCTCTATTACAGATGAATGAGCTCCAGTGTCCTGTAATGGAATTTCTTGTAGACTCTTCCTTTTTGCTCCTACGGTAGGAAATCTTGGAGAGAGCATTTGACTCGCAAGCCTGGTTTAAGATAGACTATGTCCAACTCTTCATTAACCGGAATACATTAACGGGAATACAATCTTTGACTATCTTTCTTCACATACATGTTTTCTTTTCATACTGCAATATGGTTTGTACATAGAGCCAAAGCATGTCGTTCATCCACCACAAAACATTATTCCTCGTGACGGTTGAAACTGAAAGACACGGATCAAACCGTTAGTCCCGAGCTTCTCACATGTCGGCCTTCTTGGATGGTGACGAAGAAGCCGACTCCGGCTCGGACTCGGCAATCTGAATCACCTTGGGCTGCCTCCTCCTGTCGTCCACGAGCTTGGGGATGGTGAGCCTGAGGACGCCGTCCTCGAGACGAGCCTTGATGTTCTCGAGGTCGGCGTTCGCAGGCAACCTGAACTGCCTCCAGAACTTGCCGCTCGCCCTCTCGGCTCGGTGCCACTTGTCTCCTTCGCTGTCGTCGACCTTCCTTTCTCCGCTGATCCGGACGACCCGGTTGTCCTCGACTTCGATCTTGACATCCCCCGTCTTCATCCCAGGGAGGTCGAGCGCGATGACGTGGGCAGTCGGCGTCTCCTTCCAGTCAGCACGCGCTAGGAGGGGCAGGGGAGCGTCTGCGTCCGGCACGCCCTTGGGGAGGGAGAGCGGAGCATGCTCGAGGATTCGGAAAGGGTCGTCGGGGAGAGACATGAGGTCCCAAAGCGACGACGACCTCGGGAACGGCACGAGCGCGTCGGCTGGGCGAGCGAGGGTGGCAAAGAAGACGAGAGCGACGGCGAGCGGCGGCAAGACTGCCATATTGGCCATGGTCATGGAGAGAGGATGAGTGAGCAACAAAGGAAACGCGAATTCTCTTCGATTGGAGAGCTATGGCAACGTCCTATTGATCCAGGAATTGGGTGGGGGAAGAGACACGATTGACGGGTTTATATAGGTGGGGTGCGGAGTAGTCTGGATTGTTCTGTGCACGGGGAAGGAGGGAGAGATGTCTGCACGCTTCTGGAGTCACCCAATAGCGTTCTTCGCACTTCTAGAAACCTCCCCCAAGCCAACACCCCCTCTTAATTTGGTGAAAAAACACCAACAAATAGAGCATGTTACATACAGTTCTGAGAGGTATTCTTTCTTTGATGTGGCTCATCTTTTGATCCGAGAAAGATTTCGGGAAAGATCACGTACTTTACTAAACGCGTGATCTGCCGAGTTGCTATGACCGCTAAATGCTGAGGTAAATTGAGCTGAGCTAAATGCAGTGGTAAATTGAGTTGAATTAGACGCAGAACAAGGAGTCGCAGACAAATTCATGACACCAGAAGACTATCATAAGCGCGGGGAAACGGCAATCTCACCATATGCAAGCATTCCACCGTCATTGCAGACAAAGGAAATGTTTATGTAATGTCTGTGCAACAAGCGTTTCGCAACGCTCTGATTTCAGAGGAAACTCAGCTAGAGTTTCCAAACAAAGGATTATTAAGACAGGAACACAGAATTGAAGGGCTAGTTGTGGGTTAAACTAGATCACAAGTGGCATGTACATTCTTTTGCTCAGTTGCTAATGGTGCTTCCGAACTTGGCTATGCAACCCAAAGCCTGATCAAATTCGTTGTCATCCAAGGCAATCGTGAAGCGGCAGTAGCCGGGAATCCCAGTCCACGAGCTGCTGTTTATGCATATGCCAGTGCTTCTGAGCAACACTTCCCTAAAATTAGAGTCATTGATCTTAATGTCACGTGTAGATCCCTCTTCTGCACCAACGCCGGCTTTAGGATTAGGCTTGATGGAGATTGTCTTGTCAACGTAAGCAGAAGGCTTTGCCACCATTGAAAGACCAGCACAAGGCTCTAGAACATCCCAACCGTTTTTCTCAAGCGTCTGCAAGGTACCACAAAGTTTAAAAAGCATTAGCATGAGAAGCAAATTGAATCCCATCCACATAAAGCACTATGCAAAACTAGCTGATTCAAAGCCTTAATGGTCCGTACAGCACTAATTAACGATAACAAAATGCCATTAGCAGGCATAAAGTCACGTGTCATGAACTGGAGAAGATTCTAAATAGGAGAAACA
Source organism: Psidium guajava (assembly GCA_016432845.1). Classification (NCBI taxonomy): domain Eukaryota; kingdom Viridiplantae; phylum Streptophyta; class Magnoliopsida; order Myrtales; family Myrtaceae; genus Psidium; species Psidium guajava. The sequence continues at coordinate 37,123,300 of CM028225.1, read as the reverse complement.
AAATCCTCTTCTACAAGTTCAGCCTGTACTCGGGTGTCACGTCGAAAGCTAGATCGTAAGCAATCTAAACTCCAGCTAGGTGCTGGGCTAGGACTTGTTCAACCTGGTTTAACTATTTCTAGTGCTCTTAGGAAATAGAATAGAGACCAAAGGCAACTACAATACAGATCTCAATTGTTCCTTATGGATGAGCCATTTTGGGTAGAGATGAGCATTTCACCAAAAAGACCATCAATGCAACCACAAAATGGACAAAAACCCACTCCCAAGTCCCAACACAAAAGGGGCATTGAATTATAAGAGTGCCCAGCAAACTATTCTTTCTCCTTTTACTATAGAATAGCGAGTGCTGGTTGCTTACCGGTGGCATATGCAACCGCACTGTCATTATGGTGGAGACGCAATTGTTAAAAGAGTTGTGCTAATCAGAATGAGAAAAAATGATATTAGAGTTAATGCTTCATAGTGGAATCCCACTCTGGCATGTAGTTTCAATGTCAAACCATGCACATGAATATCCATTACCGTTTCTGTAACTTGCTTAATTATAACCAGATTTATGACTGAATCTGAAAACAGCAAAAGCTGTGAGATAGTAAAAGGAAAGCTTCCTGTAGAGAAAAGGATTATTACCTCCTTCAGGCGCTTCGATCTACTCTTCAACATTCCTATATGCATGGCAACAGCATCCATTAGTTCCCCCGTTTTTCGCTCTCTCAGACCCAGTAACTTCTTAACGGCATACTTGACAGTGCCATGAGGTTTGCTCAATCCTGGAAAGCTGTGGAAGGCGTCAACCATATTTGACCGGTTAAAAACCAGAAAGCCAAACTTCAATGCTCCAGTGAGCAACTTAAATGACAGTCCCCCAAGCAGACACACAGAAAAAGCTCGATCGCTGGAAGAATTTAGCATTGACAAACTGTTTGTGAGATCCCAACCGCCCCAACCTTCAGAGCCGAACTCCAATCCTGAGAAGGAGGTATCGATAATAACTTGTGCGCCAAACTTTCCGCATGCTGATAATATCTTTTCAATCTCACGATTGCTGTAAAGCAAGCCAGTAGGACTGATTGTTGGGCCACATATGTAAACCCACGGTTGCTTCACAGTCTCGAGCACTTCAAGAATTGACTTCTCAGTCAACTTAAACCCTTCTGCAGATTGCGTAGGGACAGTCACAATGTTTGCCTTCAAAAATTTAGCAGCAGAGATGTAGTTCCCGTTTGAGCCAGCTGGGAAGCATAAGGTACCACCCTCTTGAGTGCAACAGAGGACCAGCTTATTGAACAAAGCCAACGAGCTGTTGGCATATATAAGTTCTGTGCTACTATCTGTTGGAAATCCATACTCGCTTTTAATATGCTGTTTAATACTCGGTACAACATCCAACTCAGCCTCTGACATGTTCTGTCGTGCAAAACTCTCAAAAATAGCAGCCTTTACAGGAGAAGGCACGTGTAAGAAGCTCTGATCCACATCCATATGAATCAAAGAAGAGCCTTCATCCTCACTAATAGATAACTCAGAGTCATTAAGGACTGAGATAGCTGAATTAGCAATTCCAATTGTATCAACGGATTTGGGCTTCTGTGCTTCCCTCTGTAGGACACATTCACTTAAAAAATTTACTTTAAGAGAACCAAAGATAACCCACTACCTATGTCAATGAACTGCTACAATGATGATAGGATTTTCTAGCAAATAGTGTGCGCAATGCTGAAAAAGAGTCATACGAGAGACGAAAAATATCCATGGCCAACTGGAAGCCCAAAAATAGCTGCCTTCAATAAATGCTACTTTCCACAAAATCTACCTGTGCTACAAGCTTGAGCATGACATAGCATTTTAAGATGGATTTAGTCCATAAGTACCATATAGGAGAGGAGATGACATAAACTAAAAATCATTCTCGAAATTTTGGCCTCATTTTGTGCTATAAAAATTGGCCTAGTTGTCTGGCCAGGGGCAAGTACATAACTCCTTTAGAACTTTCTTTTTTGGCCAGAAATCCTAATTAGGAGAAATTGAAAATAAGTTCATTAGCTAAAATTTATCTGACAAGGAGATTCTTTTTTAAGGTTTCTGAGAAGTTAATAAAATTGTCCCCACAGTATCAAATTTGCTTTCCAACTGTTAAATGAGGACATACTATTGTATTGAAGATAACATGAGAAGTGCAAACAAACCTCTGAATGTCGACGCCGGTCAGCAAGTTGGAAAGCCAAAAGCTCATGAAAAAGAAAACCATAATAGTTTTGACTAATTGCAGCAGTATTCCCTTCTAGTAATTCAACTGTCTTTGACAACACCTTAAAGATGGACTGCTCTTCTGAAATGACAAAAGCTACTTCCAAGTCCTTATAAACCTACCAAACATCCAGCCACAATCAACACTTTGAAAGAAGTATTTGTGATAGCCATATTATCACATGCACATAAAGTATAATTACAGGTTATCACAGTCCCAATCCATCCTGCAAGACACAGATTTAATGATAGAGAAAGAGCCACCATGAACAAAGAACAAAAACTGATTTGCTCGTGCTACATTTACCTGATTTTTCACAAGCCCACATATGATTGCTGCATGTGCAGGCAAAGGGTTTCCGGCAAGATATTTTAGGACCCCATTAGATACAGGAAGACTTGACAACTCGAAGTGCTCAGATATATCTAAAAAAAGACGAGACCCTATGTCTCTTGTAACATCTAAAATATGCTGAAAAGCTGAAGTTGTGACAGACTCATATTGAGCCATCCCAGTGATGACCACCTGGGGCTTCAACTTCTTTATCAACTCTATCATCAAATCTGATTGATGTGGTGCTTCAATTACTGTAATTTCATCCTCCAAAGGATCTTTAGCTTCTGCATCCTACACAAAGAAAAATATTGTTACAAAGAGAAAAATGTAATATCCCAAAAGGAGGTCCCAGCTCGTGTCTGTTCAAATAGATGGCAGATTGGCAGCTATGTGACTACCACTAAAAAAAAAGTAGATAATTGTTTCGGCTGACTAGTGATTTTCATTTGTTGGAATAATGCCATTTATAAGCGATTAAATGGCATAAGCCTCCATTTGGGCAACTTATATATGTAAGTTTAAGGTGTCTGGATAGCCAATTGTATAAAGGATGGAAAGATTGTCTTTAAATGTCAGTATGGAGGTTTCTGAAAATTTGAGATCTTCAATATTTGATTTTCAACTGCTAAACTACAAAAAGAAGTAACTTACAAGTACATAGTGAGTCGCTCAACACACTAAAATTCAATTTTCATTGTGTTTGCACAAAATGGATGCACGGAGAAATTCATCAACTGAAAGGAGGACCCAGTCATGCCAAATGAATGTGTGAACATGTATTTCACACAATAAAATAACTTCTGAAGCTTTGGGAGTAGGTGGTTGCACACTTCATTTTTGTATAAGAGCCTCAAAGCCAAAGTTCTCGAGTTTGACTACTGACATTTCTTTGAGCCTACTTATGGAATTGCTGAGTCTCAACAATTCCTGCATTCACATGTACTATGTTCCAATGTTTTACACCTTCGTCACACGATCTGTCTTCTAATAAGGGGAAGTTATAAGACATAAGTAGGATGAAGGACAGTAGGAAGTATGGCCATGAAAAAGGAGTTAGACAGATATGTGGGACATCAATCTAATCAATGATAATTCCAAAAGTTCCTGTCTGAACGGTTTTTCTTAAGGAATTACTCTTGCTATATAGATGTGAGCAGGCCTGGTGGGCATTGTCTTACAGGTTTGAGATCCCATGTGACAATGTATTGATGTCCAGGTACAATGCCTGGTCTGAGACTTTCTCAAAGGTCCATAACTTATATCTGATTGTACATGGAGAGGAAATTTTAGTGGCAAGTAAAATAGTGTTCTGGTCGTTTCAATTGGAACCATAGCTCGTGGATATTGCTTCTAATTATTGAGAATCAGGATATGGTTTCCCCTTGAACTTCTGTGCTAGATTAATACGACAAAATCAGACTTCAATTGTTCACAAATAACTATTTCAACATCATTCTATGTGGAGCTATAGAGGAGTTATACCAGATTTTCCCATTGAATAAGATATGGTAGGCCAAAGTAATGCTCCAAGGATGCTACTCTCCAGGGCAGATAGACAGGTTTTTTTTTTTTTTTGATAACCGAGGTGTCCACGCGGCCGGCGAGCTTGTGCTTAAACCAGCGGTGAAGCACAACTAGTCCTCGGGGGGGCTAGCGCAGCAACCCACCGCCACAACCCTCCACTTAAATCACCGATGTCCAGCAGGAGGTTTGAACTCAAGACCTAGCGCTCGTAAACGCACAGTCCCAAGCCCACCTACCAACTGGGCCACTGATGGGTGGGTGACATATTTGGGTCTATTATAACAAAAAAAACATGTATTGCATTTACTTAAGTTTTGAAAAATTCATACCATATCACTAAGATAAGATCAGCAACTTTTCCCCTCAACAAAATGTCATTTTATTGGGGTTACACTTGCAAAACATCAGAGATAATAATTGCTGCAAAGACCCATGCAATATGTATTATTACCTCCATAACCAATGACGTTAACCACTTCCTTGGCAGGTTTAATGTCAGATGTTCATCAACAATTGCAAGGCGAGGTGAGAACAGGCGAAGAGCATTCTCAATTGCGGCAGCCCTTGTAGGAAAGACGACGACGTTCTAGAATCAGAGTTGAAAAGAACTAGGATCAGGAACTTAAATATTTTTTTTTTATGTTCATCAATGTTGCTAGGAGTCAAAATATGTACACTTAAATATTTGCACGACTTCACACGATTTCTGTAAAAGTGAATCACAATGTTACAACAGAATTAAACCATGACTTGTTTATGCTGCATAGTCGAACAATTTGACAGGTTGTTGTAACAGGAACCTATCAGAATCGAGGGGATGAAGAAGACAAGCTTCTAGTGAGGACTGTCAAAAAACAGTTTTGACTAGATGAAAGATAATATTAAACCACTTACATCAGCATTGAGTGGAATATGGTGATATGTTTTCATGAAGCCTGCAATTAGATTACGGAATCTTTTGCTCCCCGCTGGTGGTTCATATGGAAAATATGAGCTCTCTTTCAAAGAACTAGCAAGATAAGCTAGGAAAGGAATCTTCTCATCAGCAACAGAATCATCTTCAAAAGATAAATCAAGGGAGCTGCTGACATCGTGAAATCCATTCTTCAGAAATTCAAAAATTGTCTTCACCTGGAGTTTAAGCAAATAAGGAATTATAAGATTCAAATTGCAAAATTGCGGGATAAGAGGGCATGAACCAAACATACCTCATTTGGTTGACGTAGTTGACAGCTATAAACTGATAATGCGTGAGATATACGGCCACCAGCCCTTCCATATGCCCATGCAGTCCGTGCACAAATAGGCTGATCACTGGCGAGCCCCATGAAGAATTCAAAACGATGGGGGCTATTTTTTTCAATCTCAACTAAGGCTGATATATCTGTGTCAGCAGCCTGTAAAAACAACCATTCAAAAGAAGTTCATCTTGGGTAGAAATGCCATCTCTCATGTCAATGACACCAAAGGTCGTTAAATGAATGGAATTCTGATATGAATGGAATTTAGTGAAATGGAGCCATTTTGAGGTTTCAATGGAGTCGGTATGACTTGCCTGTAATACTTTAGTTTGCCAGAGCTTGTTAATACGAAAACCACGACGCTCAAACAAACGTCTACAGACAGCTTGCCCAGGACGACCTCCCATGTTGAAAATCATTATACCTGATGGTTGGATAACAGCAATTCCTTCCTCAACTGCCCTAGCAATCAAACCTAACCCAAACTGATCCTCAACAAAACCCTAAAATAAGACATGTAGAAAGGAGTTAGGGACATGGCTTCTTTACCTATGGCACAAGCTGGGTCAAGAAAGTCAAGGAAATGTAAACATATATATGGACTCAAAAACGTGATATAGGCATAGGCAACTATCTGTATGAGCAGCACCTTAAGAGGTGAAATGCACAGCCATGACAATGAAATCCTGAGATGACAAGCATTAAAAGGTGCATGCCTGAGTGAATATAAGAACACATACATAATTCAGTTGAATTAAGGAAAACACAACTCTTCAATCTAAAGCTAAATGGGAAGCGGTCAAGTAGAAGTTTCCAACTAATACTAAACTAATGATCAGATTGTAACCTGTTATGAGTAAAGGCCGGCAATTTCTATTGTGTCACCATGTTCATGTTGTATTCAACGTTGTTTTGTGTCATTGCATTAATAACTCAAATTTTCACCTACGTGAGAATAATATGATTTTCTACAAGACAGGTCAAACCATTCTCAGGTGTCAATTTGTGGTCAACCATGTTCACGTCATGCAGTACTTAGATTTCTCTCAGTAACATTCTATTGTGGCAAATTGTGTTCAAGTTGTCTCTTGAATCCTTCCAAAATGCTACCTGGAACGTGTTAGTAGAAGATTGACAAGACACAAATAGCAGGGATGCTACTGATGGAGCACCTATATAGTGACATTCTATTACAAAGGACAAGCATGCTGAAAATTGGCAAGGGTTTAGACAATTCGCGAGAGATGCATCGTGCCAATCCTCACAATCCACAAATTCCACAAGGATCCAGCACCTTAGAGGATGATTTTGAGCAGAGAAACTAGCCCATTCTTTGCAATTAATTGCCAAAGGGAGTTAAACATGGCTTTTCACCAGGATGAGTTCCCACTAGAACAACACCAAAATTATCAGGCATGATTTCATAATTTCTGCAAAGGAAACAAAGATGATAGGTACTTAAGGAACTGATGTGAAGACAACAAACATCAAACTACTTCTGTTTTCTGTATCACCGTAAAGAAATCAGAAGACATTTGACATTTTGAAGTAAATATAGAATATTAAGCTCAATGCAGCTTAAATGCTAATATATATTTGAGGAAAAACATGTTAATATGTAGATGAGGTAAAGAAGCAAGTTTTCCCAGCAAAAAGACCATATACTTAGAACTACAGTTTTTAATATGCTGTTAAATTGAATTTGTGGCAGATGTAAAAGCATATAGCATGAAACCTAAATGAACCTGAAGTGCGCAATAGTTACTCAAGGAGTACAAAAATTCCTCGCTTGCATTTTCCGTAATCATCTTAGACATAGCATCAGGGTTGGGATTAAGGATCTGCACAAGGAAACCAGAAAGAGGTTGAATTCTGGAAGTGTCACCCAATTATGTATATGGCAAAATCATGATAAGTACTACCGAGACCTAATGTAAAGAAGATATACGAAGAAGAAATCATAGTTGTTATGACATGCTATTAGCATCAAAAGAATTAAGAACTGTCGATGTAATAGAACCTGAGGTATGCATCCAACGATCCGCTCAAGTTTGATATCGTTATCTCTACAATAAGATAGCAGATCAGACTCATGAAACTCCACTCTGTCCAACAAAGTTTTCCCCTCACTGTCAAATATAGGTTGACCCTTCTCATCCAAAGCATTCAGATATAAGTTTATCCAAGACATCTTCACTGCTCTTGGATTAATATCAAGACCATACACCTGCATTACAATCATAGTTAAACTTCAGATTAGCATGTAAACTGAAACTACTGAACAAAGAGGACCAAAAACATCATCTGCAGGCTTATACATGAATTTGGCAGCAAGATGGACTTGTATAAACCACCTCCTTTTGCTTATAAACATTGAATGGGATTCTAGAAGCTAGAACATCTACACGTGCATTCCAAAATCCAAATATAACAAGAATAGCAAAAAAGAGCACTCTCCATGTGAAGTATGGTGGAAGAGAGAAAAATCACCTTCATGGGCGACCATTTCGCAGCAATTGCAATAGTAATCCACCCATTGCCACAGCCTAGCTCAGCAACAGACTTATCCTTGAAGATTGAGTCTTGATGTCTATTTAGTCCTTCATAAAAGGTGAATGACCAGTCTTCTGGGATGAAAATGCTAGGAATTATCATCATTGTCAGCTTCTTCCTTCCCAGATAACCTGCAAAAATTGTCTACTGGAGCTAATTTCACAGAACAACAATAAGTGGAAAATCACTTGTTGCTCCACGAAATCCAAATAATCCAGAAACATAACAGGTTATGTGTGAATTCTGCTCTTTGGGAATCAGAACTAGTTTCACTTCCGTGAGTGATCAGCATAAGTTCTAGGTAACTGATCACACCTGTTATAGCACACCTTAAAGCAAGACTTAGCCACAGAGATAGTAAAACTTGGAAGGCTAATACATCAAGAAGATGCTACAATTAACCTTTTTAGTGTGGAATGTATATGTACTGTGCTTCATGATAGATCCACTTTGGTTCCAATACTATGAAAATGTGAATACATTTGAGGTAAAGAAAGAGCAAAAGGAAATTTTATATGCTAAAGTACCAACTTATATCTCTCCCTTCAGTCATCAGTCTTTCATAAACTAAAATATCAAAGCAAGTTTCTCTGACTTTCCTGCAGAAATTTTGGAAAGCAACGCTTCGTTTTTGTTCTCTAATCATCGACTAGCAGGACCAGTTAAACTGGGGGAGTGGAGCCAGGTGAATCTGTGCTTGGTCAAAAAAGAACGCTTACCCAATTGATCTGTTCTGTTTCCATCGTGGGTAGCTACAAAAGAGACATGGGTGAAAGCTATTAGCCAGTGGCAGAACCATGTGATCTCTCACCCACGCCCAGATGGGGATTTTGCCCAATTTACACTTCAAAATTAGCTTTCCGCCATGAAATTGGTTCCACTTCTTTTATGCTTAGCTAGTTATCTATGGAGAAAAATTTAGTATGCTTCAAGAGAATCCGAAAGGGTGCTCATGTTCACCAAAAGAGGAAGGGGGTCCTCTCCAAATCAGCTGGAGTCGTAAAAGTTCTACTATCTAGCTATCTGAACATGTTTGGCCCAAAACGAGTCTGACTAGATACAGCACTAAACATCCTGCCTGTCCTTATCCTAGTTTGCCTTTTCTCGTGACATCATAAACAACTATTTTATAGCTGACTTAATCTGTCTGTATCGTTTCCTTGAGAATTGAACCTCAAAATTAAAGCCACACAAAGATCAACTACGATGGTTGACTGACAAACGACGACTCGCCAGAGCGACACCGTCGCAGCCCATTAGTCTTCCTCTTCACATTTGGCACAAAAAAAAAAGAAGAAGAAGAAGAAGAAGAAGAAGAAGAAGAGAGAGAAGAAAAGAAATGCGGAAGAACAGGGAATTGGGAACTCCGATTGACTAAAGTATTAGTCTGATCAAAATTAGTGCTATCTGTCAACTTCAGATTATAATCCATTCATCGCATAGCGAAAACTCCGCCATCAAGCTTTAACACCGCGTCGCACCGACTCCAATGAGACGATGAGAAGAGACAAATGGTTGATCCGACTCTACCCAAAAAAGGAGAACCGCGGACAAAAAGCCATCGCCACGCCAACCGACAACGCTTTCGGATGAGCGAGAGTTGTTACCTTGGTACTGGTCTAAGACGACCTGTTCGATCTGGAAATGGAACTTGTCGAAGCATTGCTCGGAGGACTGCGGCGAGTCGAGCCGCCTCTGGAGATCGGACAAGAAGATCCGGGCCTGGGCTTGGGTGCTCGGGTCCTCCAGGCGCTCCAGAACCGATCGGAAAGCGGCGTAAGCGGCGTCCCCGGACTGCTGGCACTGGCTCAGGAACTCGTCCACCGAACCGCACGCGCCGACGCCATCTGCCATTGCCGGACCTCGGGGGGAGAGGACGAGCAGGAGGTTCAGTGTCACTGTCGCTGAAGAGAAGAGAGATGGAGTCAGTTGGGTCTGCTCGGAGCTTCGGTCAAGAAGGAAGCCGCGAACACCGGCTCGTCATTGAACGGCATTTATGCAGCGCGGGGGGGATGTGGGGGAGCTGTGCCCTGCTTCCACGTGTCACATTATCATTGTTTTCTTTAGACTCGATTGGGAAAGTCAACGTTGTTCCCCTTCTTCGCCCCATGCGGTCTTTTTAAACTGAATTCGACTAAACATTTTTCTAATGAGCTAATTTAAATAACAACCTTTGTTCCTAAAAAAAGAAAAAAGAAAAAAAAAAGAAGGCACTTTGGACTTGGAGAAATTCCACGTCATCATTATGTCTAAAATCATCCCCGATTAATCAAATCGTACAATAGTTTCGCACCTAATTTACATGCCGTGCCGTTTATAATCAATTGCTTGGAAAAAAAAAAAAAACGTACGCCGCTTTTGACGGATTACGATGAGATTCCTAGTGGTACATTAATTATTTCGTCTTCTTCTTTGTTATCATCGCCATCCCTTCTTTTTCTTTAAAACTTTACAATGGATGGAGATTTCCTAGCACTTAGACGGATTTTTTGAGATACGAAAACTAATTTATGATAAATGTGATACAAGTGTATTAATTTGGAATTTTTGATGATATTAATCCAAATTTATAAGAAATGAATTTACTCTATAGTAATTAGGCAACTATTGAGTTTCTTCTTATCTACTTTTTTTGCATGGTTGGAACCTCTAATGTACTTGATTGTCAAGGATTCATACATAATAATTGATGAGGAAAAATTATCAAAAAAGTAGTAAATGTAATATACAATGTTAATTCAGTCATAAACCTTTTAATTTGACAAATTTTGTTCTAAACCATTTGACAATTTACCCATTTAGTTATCTCGATCAATTTTGGCTTGAAAATCATCAGCATGGATATTAGCTGTCTTACGTTGCATGAATACGTTGACATGAATAATTTTTTTTCTTTTTCTTTTTGCTAATGCCCATCGCTGGCAAGAGTCGCTGTCGTCTTCGCGGGCCACAACCGTTCGATGTCCGTATCAATGAAAATTTGTCCATATTAACCTGGTTGTCCTATGTGACACAACGGATATTCAAGTCAGTGATTTTCGATAAAAAAAAATGGTATGAATGACTGAATTGAGAAATTATAAAAAAAAAATAGAACTATATTGACCAAATTGAAAAATTTAGGTTTAAACAACGTCCGTATAATATATTTATGATCAGTTATTTGAATCATAATGATGTCTTCGTGAGAAACTTTCTTTATAATTTATCAAAGGGAGATTCTTCTGCAATGATTCGCGTCAATGGGGAGCACATGCGTCGTATTCAATATTCTTGCAGTAGGTTTGCGGGACCCTCAATTTTCGCACGCTAATCATGCCTCGTATACTTAAAAGAAAATCAAGATTCGTGATTTGGATTAATCCAATTCAGAAGTTTCAGTATATTTCGTTGAATAAAATGACTTCATCTCATAGGTTAAAAACACGGAAATCACCCCTTCCTTGCTCTATTTTATGCATTTTTCTCTTTTTTGAAGTGTAGATTTATAGAAATTTCATCGTACAAAATATAAATTTATGTGCTGAGATAATAATTCAAACGAAAATAAAAACTTGAGCCCAGAGAAAGTAAGGGTGCATTTGGCAACGATTGTGATCCAAAAAATCAATTCTAAATGCGGAATTGATTATGTCTGATTCTGTTCCCTAAACGAGTTTTAGAGGTTCAAAACACGTTTGGTAATTGTGCAAAATTTCTGTTCCCCAGGACAGAAATGCGTTTGGTGACTACATAAAATTTCCCTTCTCAGAAACAATTTCTCTTCTCATTTTTTTATTTAAGTCAAATAATTACGTCTTGTCACTGTAAAGTCAGCCACATAGTATTATTAATAAAATGAATACAGATCAAGCATAATTCTAATTAATCTATTTATTTTTAGAGCATGAAGACATGTGCAAAATTCTTAAGAAAGAACATACGCTCAATACGCAATTTGCACTTAAATTTTTGCCACAAATTTGCAATTAAATTAACTTATGAAAGAAGTTTGAGTAACCCATAGATTGCTCTATGATGGTACTGACAGTGTAGAAATGGATTGAACATAAGCTCAATGGTATTGCTACACGACGTTTGCACTTAAATTGCTTGCCACGATAAACATCAATGTTGCGGAGTAGTTAAAATACAATATCACAAAATTCGAAAACACAAAGTCATGGAATGGGATGGTGGTTGAGCAATGGTGTTTGCTCGAGGCCAACAACAGCAGCCCTCACCCAAATTGACGAACAAAAGGCTAGCGAGGGCGACCCTCATAGAAGAGGCTATGAATTTCATAGTAAATTAAGGACATTCACATAATCATTTCTCTTCTTTGTTACATGCGTTTTGATTTGTGTTTATAATTTTTCAGTGATTTATTGCATGCGCAGTTGTATATGGCCATATAGATTTGCATATTTGGGAAACTAAAATTGGAAAGATTGCATGAAAGATGTTTTATAGAAAGAAATAGATACAAATAACAGTGTAATGTAAATTTAACGTAACCAAGTCCCAAACCCATGAATCTCTAGTTCGAAAAAGTAAGTTTGAATCTCTAGTTCGAAAAAGTAAGTTGGATTCTTACATCTTACTCAGCTCCTAATCGGCCCATGATACTTTAGTGTTGAATCCTATAATGTAGTACCAAATGAGAAAATCTAGTTTTGATCGGTAGCATTTTGGAGCACGCGTGCTAAACGAAGGTGCTACCTCGTAAGAAGCAGCATTCACGGTCACTTGGCTTTTCGTCAAGCTCACTTGTGTTTCACCACAGGAGAGTTGCGACATAGCCCAAATGAACAAGTTCTGCCAATGAAAACCAAAACATAAGGATCCTTGAATTAAGGGAAAAGTGTCAAAAAAGTTCTTAAACCTATTGCATTAGTATTTATTCAGTCTATAACTTTTATTGGTGCCAATTCAATTCGAAACCTTTTGTATTGCTATTAATTTATTCCTAAATCTTTTGTACTTATGCCAATTTAGTCCTAAACCTTTTGTATTTATACCAATTGAGTCAATCCAAAAAATTTTGATCGAAAATCGCTGACGTGGACGTTGATTGTCACATGGCTAGCATTGATGTGATATTCTTTTGATATAATTTAACTAATTTTGATAATTTTTTGATTTTGTCTTCTTTTTCTTTTCTTGTAAACTTTTTTTTTTTTGGATTGAGGGTTGGCAATGTCATCGGTGCTTGGTGAGGGCTGTGATGCCCTCGCCAGATTTGGCTAGGCAAGGGCTTCATAGCCCTCACGGGTTGGGTAAGGCCCTCACTCCCCTCGCCCAGACCTGGTGCGAGGCCCTCGCCTCGAGCTAGTAGGGTTTGGCTAGCAACACTTCTTGGTTCCTAATCCAAAAAAAATTGCAAGAAAAAAAAGAAAAAATATCAAAAATGCCACGTCATCGCCAACCTACCACATAGGACCAAAGACATCCAGTTAGCGATTTCCAATCAAAATTGGCTAAATTGACTCAATTGACACAAAATGCATATAGTTTGGGACTCAATTAGCATAAATGTATAAAGTTTATGACTGAATTAGCACAAATACAAAAATTTCATGACTAAATTGGCACCAATAAAAGATTTCGGACTGAATCGACACCTACGCAAAAGATTTAAGATTAAATTGGCATCATTGCAATAGATTTAGGACTTTTTTTAGACTTTTCCCCTTGAATTAGTATATTTAAACCTTATGAGGCTTTTTGGAGCTTAAAGAGAGAATGTGGTGATTGAACTTCCATAAGAATCCATAAGAGTTCTCCTCTTCTTCCCGCATTTCAATATTGATCTCACAATAGATCACATCAATATTTATAATAATCGTGCGATTCAACCCAATTTGAGGCTTTAGTGATACAAATCTATCAAGTCAATAGATGACATCTAAAGTCCTTATTTGAGATTGTCATTGCCATATCAAGCCCTTATTTAAAATGAGGTCCATTTTAGGCCATTATTTAAGAAAGTGAGGACACTTTAGGCCCTTATTTAAAATAATGTCCATTTTAAATCCATATTTAAGAAAATGAGGGCATTTCATGCCCTTATTTAAAATTTTCTCTAACTTGGGTAATGGTTTTTTCCTTTTGAAGTTTAAACAAGCCAATTACTATTTATCAATCTAACCTTTTGTTTTAAAGAGAAGTCCCTTCAAGATTTGATACATCATGCTAGTATAACTTCTCAATATCTCTGGCATTTCTCAACATTTTATGATTGAAAACGAAAAAAAAGATCAGTGAACGCGTGGCATCTGCAAAGTGCAATTGATTCATTTTCTAGACAATGATTCATTTTAGATGGTTAAGCTAAACTATAATTTTTTTAGATAAAATAAAAATAGATTTAATAATTAAAATTATTAATTTATGTTAGTATTAACGAAATCAGTAAATCAATAATAAATTAAAAATTAACCAGTAAACCGCTAAACAGAAATATCGATTTGGTTTGCTCGGTTTATCGAGTTTTGAGTCTTTTACAAATGACCCTTTTAGAAGGCAGATGAATAATAAAAAAAAGGAATTAATTGAACATTTTTATGACCACGGACTTTATTTTTTATTTTTATTGATAAGAATACATAAAAAAAGACGAACAAACAAATTACATCAGCATGCGCTATTATGATATTCCTGCATGCGCATGTATGGCACAGCGCGAGTCAAAGGCCGCGTTTTCAACATTCCTACACGACGCCGGCCAACGGAACTTCCCAAAAGCCGCCATTTCCATATTGACCACATGTCAAGGTCAATAACCGTGGCGGAGCAACCGCCCGCGTTCACCGACTGAGCAAAAACTTAGTCTCCAAGGCATTGACAGAGCCGCCTGTATAATTGCCTCCAGAGCCAAGTCTGGTCTTTCATCGTACGCTTTCTCCCGATTCAATCAAGGTTTCCATAAAGCTTGAGCGACCTGCAAGGCCGAGACTATGGCGACCGCAGCGTCCAGCCTCGCCGAAGTATATGTCCTGAGAAAGCTCCACAAGGAGAAGCTGGAGAGATCATCGTCTCGAGCAGGAAATGGCCCGAAGCCTACAGAAGAAGATCCCGACCTTCGTTCTCGTCCGAGAGGTCGTCTCTTTCGAGTGTTCAAGAGAAGTCGTCCCGCCAGAGTCGGCATCGCCGGTTGAAGATGATTGTATTGGATATTCAAGGGTTGTTAATCCCTTCTCACTGGATTGATTCGTGTTGATACCTCATGATCTGGAGCGTTTGAATGTAATTAGCGTGGGCAGTGTGTTTTCTTCTTCTTGCTGACTGTTCTTTGATTGTTTCAGAGTTGTAATTTCATGATGTTTTATATAACTCAGCAGTTCTCAAACTCATGAAGAAAAATGATCCTTCGGATCGCCTCGCGGACTCTGATGTAATTTGTGATCTTGTTATGCTGATTCTATGTTTTAATCTCCTTTCCTTTCTTGCATTAATATGTTTAGGGATAATATCAAGAAAAACCTCAAATCAGTACACTTGTGATAAATATGCCTCAAACTATTTTTTTTTTACCATAAAAAATCTCAAACTATTACACCTGTGACAAATTTATCCCAAACTGGTACATTTGTGAAAAATTTACCATCCGCTAGTTTCTATTAAGTTGGGTTAACATCGCGAAAATTTTCAAAGTGATAAACATGTGACAAAAAGAGGGTAAAAATTTCAAATCGCTACACCTGCCAATTGTCATGTGTCATTCGATTCAGCAATTTGACGATAAAATTTAACGAAAACTAACAAAAGGTAAATATACCACAAGTGTACCAGTTTGGGGTAAATTTATCACAACTATACTAGTTTGGTATTTTTGTTGGTAACAAAAGATAGTTTGAGGTAAATTTATCATATGTGTATCGGTTTTGGATTTTTTTGTGGTATTAACCCATATATATATATTTAAGAAGACTTGAATACACTTTCACTAACTGCTCACGAGGGTCCTATCCTAGCACATAATAACTAGACTCTGAATAGAATTTGCCCGATACTTACTCGGAAAGTTTTTAAACTTGATTTTGCTAGCATAATAGGTTTTTGGTGACTTGTACGCCATAAATTTTCGAAAGAGTGGACTCCACAATAATTTATATTTATTTATTATTTGTTTATTTGTAGTCCAGAATAGACTCTGAATTTCATAATGGATTAAGGGCATTAACAGAATCATTTCTCTGTTACATCTGTTGCGATTTATGTGTTTATAATTTTTAATGATTTATTGCATGCGCCCTTGCGTATGGCCATATAGATTTGCATATTTGGGAAATACAAATTGGAAAGGTTGCATGAACGATGTTTTATAGAAAGAAAAGGTAACGGGTGTCTGGTAAATCTAAAGCAATCAAGTCCCGGACATTATTGTTCGGTGTTTTGCTGAAAACTCAAAAAAAAAAACTGAAAAATAATTTCCATCATTTGATATGGAAAATTGGATTAGATTTTCCTCCATCGACTAATTTTAATAATTTTTTTTTATCTATTTCCTGTTTTCATTCTTTTAATCGAAGCAATTCAGTTTTCAAGTGACCCCAAAATCAACATCCAATAGGCAAATTCCAAACCAGAAGCAACATTCTCTTCGCTTCGTTCTAAAAACAGCCAAAAAAATAAAATCAAAGAACCGAAGACAAAACAAAGAATCCAATCACCCAAAATCTGGAGACAAGAAGAGAGGAAGAAGCGCAGCGTGGCAGGCAAGGAAAAGATTTTTTGTTTTTCGAAAATGAAAATCATTTTCCTCAATTTTAGAAGTATATTTTCCGTCCATCGAAAAAAAATTGCTAGAAATTGGCGAAAATGTTTTCTAGGAAAAGTTTTTCCACAAAACAAACAGAAGATACCACCCTCTAATTATCTCCATATGATTAAGGCTTATTTTGTTTCGCGAAAAATGCGAGATTTTTGGAAAGTTATTTTTCAAAAAAATGATAATATTTTAGAGTATTTGGCTAAATTATGAAAAAGAGTGAAAATAAAATGAGATTTAATTTTCCGCCGCGGACTCCTTGATAAATTTTTTTCCTTTTTTTTTATTCTTCTTCTTTTTTTTTCTGGTTTCAACCGGCCATGGGCGAGCTTCAGGCTCTCTCTAGATCGGTGTCTTTTTCCCCTCTTTTGGGCCGTCGTCTTCCCTCTTCCCTTTCTGTTATGTGGGCTCGTGTTTTGACGGGTCTTAAGCGAATACGACCTTCGGTCAGGAATTAACGATGGCCCCATGCCAGCATGATTGCTCTGGCGGTTGCGCGTGTGGAATCAAGCCTTGTCTCTGGACAATGACGGAGGTCCAGTCGGGACGAAGACGGGCTGTCGTTTCCCAATGGTGGGGTCGCGGACCGCCCGCTTGTGGACATTGCCGACGCTTGAATTTTCACTGGGGATATTCGCGTCAGATGAGCAGATAATGTCCGATGGCTTGAGCCCGAGATCGCCGGGACCGGCGGAGCCTCGAGTTCGCCGGCCTGCGTCGTGGACGATTGCTGGGTGGCCAGCTGCAATCGAGGTTCGCAGTCGGCGGAGGAAGGAGCGGCAGGTAGACAAAAGAGGAAGAATGAGAAAAGAAAAGAAAAGAGAAGAAAAGAGATTTTTTTTTGAAAAAAAGAGAAAAAAATAGAAAATGACCTCAGGCCCATTTGATTCTCAGTCCGTGCGACAGGTTATCTTCAGCCGACGATTTACCATCAAAGACAATAAGAATTGATCTCGTTTGTTTTGCTAATTGCTAGCCACAATGGTTGATGCATTTAATTTGGGAGTTCCAATTAGGACGTATTTGTTTGAGTGAAAGTAAGTTTCAGGAATTACTTTTTTTTTTTTAGATGTTCACCCGTTTGATTCATCGAAAAGAATTTACTCGTCGAAAATCACTTTTTTGTTATTGGAAAATTTATGCCTAGAATTAGAAAAGTAAATTTCCCAATCTAAAGAGGTGAAACAATTTCTGAAATTATTGCTCCTCTCAAATTTATTTTTATTATTTTCATATTCTAATATTTTTGAATTTTCTTTATATATATTCTTCTTTTTATTCTGCCATTAGTCGCCGGCCTTGGCGACGGCCAGTGGCCGACCACATTAGGTCGAGCCTTGCTAAATCTTGACGAGGCTTGACCTCGCTAGTCGTGTGGTGAGCACAGGCTCACCCGGCGAGCCTCCTATCACCTATCTCGAGGAAGGCCAAGTCTCATCGGATGTGATAAGCTCACCCGGTGAGGCTCGACATGCCACTGGCCGGTGATTAATGAAGTAGAAGGGAAAAAATAGAAAAAAAAAATAAAAGAATTGAAGAATTAAAAAAATAAAATAAAATAATAAAAATAATAAAGAAAATAATTTGAAATTTTGAATATATATTTTGGCCTAATTAAATTCATGAGATTGAAATCATGTTTCAAATGAGAACCAAATACCAGAAAACGTTTTTAGTCACATATCACCAAACAAAAGAAAACGTTTTCCTAACAAATGATTTTTCGGTAATCATTTCCCTTTTCATCTAGAGGACGAGTGATTTAAGAATATTCCTATTTTGAGGGATACGGAAAAAATCTGGGTAACAATCAAAATGATTTGGACCATTGCAAAGACTTGTTTCTATTGTTCCTAGCATAGAATATCCATAATTTAGGAGACATGCATCTCTTAATACAAGAATTATAGAAGTACTCAAGCCTTCTTTAGTGATGGGGGATATAGATATAGCTTAGAAATAGGTCATGATGATGAGGTTGTACGATTTTAGCACTAGATTAAGCCTAATTTCATTCAGTCAATATGCTTATCGTTTGGGGATATATTTTAGTGGTTACCTTTTTATATTGGCTACCTTTTATTCAGCTCAAGTTTAGGCAGATTGATTTTTGGACAAGAAATCGGACTCAATGCGGTAATGAGTTTACTTTCTTACCCTTTACCTTTATTATAGTGATTATGTGGTTTCTTACTTTCTTTAATTGTGTACTCATGGATGGACATCATTTAGGTAAGAAATCAATCACTAGTTAGGCAACGAGTGTAATCAAATCCCTAATTGTAGTTCTTTGGTTGCCTAAGAAGTATGATATTCTCTATCGTTTAGGGGCATAGGGTAATGAAATATTTAGCGATCGCATGAATCTCTTAGGTAACAAATCAATAGGGTCGCAGTATTGAACTGGCACTACTTAGGCAATTATCGAGTCATCGATCTTAAATATTTAGTTGTTTAGAAAACTAGGTATTCTCCCGTATCTAGCTTGGCTCCTAGTTGGTCCTAATAAGCTAGTGACAACTTGTTCATATAGAAATCTTTCGGGAACCGTTTGGAAGAACCCGAGCCATTTGGGGACCGTTGATCCACCTTTGCCTCTAAGGCTTTGCATTGCTGGGTTGATTTTAGTAATTTGACAGAAGGAACAGCGGGGACAAAACACATTGGTTGGACGAGCGTGTTTGGAAGATTTTTGCCAATGGTCCTCATAGGCGACAATGAAAATATTGTGGAAAACAAACCAATGAACAATATTTATCAAGAAAATAATAAACTGAACACCATATTTATGTGTTTTGGTTAGTGCGACCGGCTTCAAGGGGCTAGCAGCATATGATTATGCTTATGATCAAGTGATATAATGAAGATTACAACCACAATCAAGTTACTCAAACACCTTTAGTATTTTTCAACTTCCAATTAAACTCGATAATTCATATAGTGTTTAGCTATCCAAATTCTTAGTTATTGATGCATTGAAAGTTCTAAAACTTATCATGAAAATGCAATTGAGTCTTAAAATTTGCAAAAAATACAATCAAATCCTGCAACTTGTTAAATTGATGCAATTAAGTCATTCCTTTAACTCCGTCCAACTTAGTTAAGGGAAATTGCTAACGTGACTTTTTTTAATTATTTTCTCGTTGCTACATGGTGGTGATGTTGTTGAAGCATGACACATAAGGATAAAAGCATATTGTTCTGGTCCAAAATTTTTTTTTTGATATAAAATATATTTAAATAAATAAAAATAAACTAAATGAAAAACAATGGTAAACCAAGCAATGAGTGCTTTGCTGGCCCCGCCGCCACCTCCACACCATCGTTAGGAAGGGTCAGCGACCCTCATCACCTGGGTTCCCATCTCTTTGTTCCTTATTTAAAAAAAATATAACTTAGGTTACTTTTTTAATTTAACTTAACAAATTATATGAAAAATCATCCTTAGACAAAAACAATGTCATTTTATGAGCATTTTCTGTTAACTAAGTTGGACGAACTTAACGAAAATGCTCAATAGCATAGAGTTAATAAGAGGACTCGATTGCACAAATTTAATATGCTTTAAGAATCGATTGCACTTTTTTTTGCAAGCTTTAGAACTTGATTGTATTTTCTTGACAAGTTTTAAGACTCTAAGTGAACTTATATGCAATATATATATATATATATATATATATATATAAAATCTTATCACAAGATTTATTGGCTTCGACAAGTTCAAATTGCCTTAGGGTGTAATTCATGCAGAAGCCACCTCTTGGATATCATTCACAAAGAAGACCCACTCCTTGTATGTAGAAACGATTTGTATCGAAAATAAAGACTCATGTTATCAAATCTATTAAAATTAGGAATCCAACTTCAACAAAGAGGCCTACTTGGATTAGTTTTCATTTTCAAGCTCAAACTTCAAATATAAATCCAACAATCTCCATCTTGGCTCAATGCATGAGTCAGGTTACAATCACTTTGCTAGAATCAAATGATTGCTACTCTCCCTCAACCCCTCATGGACTCAACTGCCAAAGATATCTTCAAAGTTCAAGTCTTACTTGACCTTCATCAGAATTGTGGGCCTCATTGGTACACCAATTCCACTTTCACCTTTAGCAACTCTACAAGAACTTTTAGACATAACTTCCTTAACCATAATTAAAGTAAAACAATCGTTGCACCCATATACGTCAAGAGTTTAAACACACACTTTGTCAAACTCAACAGCTATAGCCACTATTGACTTTATGTGCTCCACCTTGCTACAAGCATCTTTTGGGTCGACTATCACATTGGCATTCGTTATTTCAAAAATTTCTTGTCGTAACTCCGCCTTGAGCTAAACACCATCCATACTTGTACAAAAACTGCCATAATCATTCCTACCCAGTTATATTGAAAGTTCATCTTATGTAACTTCTTTGTTGATTATTTAATTTCAGGTACTACAATTGATAGCTCACCTAGTGCATAATCTAGAAGCACGCACTTTCTAACCCTCCCATTGATCTTATCATATAACATGAGTAACAGATTATTAGAAGAACATAATAATTAGCAACATTACCATACTACACTTCTTTGGGAGTTAACCACTCAACGGCAACCAATGTGAATTTATTTGCTAGGTTGCTTGCCATACTAACCACATCTAGAAGGAATTTCCTAGCTATAACAATACCATAGAGTAACTTATGGGGTCGCCTTTAGTTATGTCTTGCTCATCAACTTTGTAGCATGTTGGGGTTCACTATGCCTTTCCTCATTCAAAATTCATTTGATAGTTTCAAGCACAATCCCATGTTACTGTTAGTCCGTGCATACTTGATCGACTTACTAGTCTCTTTTTTTTTTTAACGGCATCAAATTTGTTCTTTAGCACAAGCACTTAGGTCCTCTTTGAGTATTCTTTCATAAATTTTACGCTCTTACTTGAAGGAAACCACCAAAACCTGCGAACATCTTTGGGAATCAATGCTTCAATATTCTGCAGTTTCTCTGTTAGTCATATTAAACTGCACTTTTTCGTTGTTAGCCTGAATTTAATACCTGCATACATTATGTTCCTCAGCTATATAACTATACAAGAAGCTCCTTTCATGCGGAATCTTCAAACTTCTCTGCCCACATGTCCTAGACAGATGTGCCACAATTTGGACAATCAAGCAAATGCATCGCACGTCTTTGCAGCAAAATTTGTTACTATCTTCTCTTGAAGCTCATTTAAGCCACTGTGTTTGATTCCTCTAATTATCATTAGGTACCTCGAATGACCTTCAAAACTCCATCTCCTAAAGTATACCTACATCTAGTTGAATCTAAGACACTTAAGGAAATCAAGTTCTTTATAACTTTGGAATATGTCTTTACCCCAATCAATGTCCTCATGATACCATCATACATTCTAATTCCAAAACACCAACACCCATAACATTGCACTCGGTACTGTTCCCCATCTATGCTTTACCACTCTTCATAACCAGTTCCTTTTAAGTGTAGTGGGGAACGAACAATCCGTATTCATAACTCATCAGTCAATTGGAAAATCCTTAATTATAGACAATACATAATTAAAAAAAAACATTTGTATTAATGTCTGCTACATCTATAACATCATATATAGTTTCAGTTCAATTCCCTTACCCTTCTCATTTTTTAGCCTAATGTAATCCAATCTAAGATGGCCCATCTCGGCACAAGTCCAAAAAGACAACACCATCACTCCTAGAATAACTTTGTTCGTTTAGATTTACACTACTCTTGCTAACATGAGTATTAGTTTTTCCTCTACTTTCACCTATTAAGGAAACATGGAACAATTCATCATATTCTTTTAAGGGGATGCCTTCACTTAGAATTTAATCAAGAACCTCATAAAACGTCAAGCTTCTTGACTCTAGAGGAATTACTTATGGTAGTAACATTTGTATGCTATTTTTGGCTAGTTATCTGTGCGCAACCCATTCATCATAATTGAAAGGCTAATTTATAAAATAAAAAAAATAGTCGGTAATTTTAATAGTTAAAAAAAAACTATTACAAGAACGAAACGTAATACAAAAGGCATTGAACTAAAAAAAATAACTGTCGGTAAGCAACTCAATTGAGAGGTAGGTAACCTAAAACTAGTTAGAAATTTAATTGAAGCAAAGTTGGTAAGTCACTCAAATAAATGTTTGTAATTTCTTTTGACAAGTAAACTTAAGCCATCGGTAAAAAAGATAAATAAAAATTTGTACAAGATAAGAGAAGGTTTTCTTCAATTACCAAATTAATTGATAAGTGTTTTTTTTTATTGCTAAACCTTACAAATGGAGTTCTTTCAGCTATTTATAGCCTAATACAAATGATAACCGTCTATAGCGGTTAATTGTAAATCCTAAATTCTCCCTAGATTCTAGGTTGTAACTTCAAAACTGCGTTTTGTTATCTGTTGAGCAGTTTAGTTTCGACTCCCTCTTTTCTCCTGCCTTCAATGTTGATATCATGGTTAACGGCTTTTCCTTTGGTCGTTCTTTGTTCTTCAGCGACTAACTCTTATCGACCACGGCTACCGTATTCAGTTACCAATTCATACTAATGGCTAAAGGCTGATTCGTCTACAGTCACACGGGCTTCATCGATCTATCATGGCCAGATTATTTTCCAAGCGTGATTTAAGAAAGAAATACACAGACAACATTGTTTAAGAAATTCATACCGACAGAGAAAAATATAGATTATTGTACCTAAAACAGAGAGAACTTGCTGTCCTAAGGTACAACACTCAGATTCTTTAACTACAGATATGACAGCTGTAGGGTTTTAGACCTCCTCCAACTTGGGAGCCTTCAAAGGCACCTCGAACAATCACTCAGTTATAACGACGTTCTTTTTAAGGAAATACTTCCCTAACGGTACGGTCAGGAATTGTACAATCTCAACCATAGACCTATATACTATTATTGCATATTTCGCATAAAGCACTTAATGATTGAAAGATTGTGTGGTCAGAAATAACCGACAATATCATTAGATTGTCAGGTTAATAGTTTCGTTCTTTTTATTACTCTTCAAATATAAAATTTCTTTATAGGAACTTTTTTTTTCCCTTGAAACGATGTATTGTAGATCTTCAATTACTGCTCTAAGCCTCGCAAATTATAAGACCGCATAAAATAAAAAATTTTAAATAGAACAAGAAGGCTTGAAATGGTGGCTTATGAAGACAAATGTTAGATCGTAATCGATTTGGCGTATTAGGGTCGACAATGTTACTTGGTAGGATCCACCAAAGCCACATGCTAGACCAACCAGATTCACTAATACATTCATGATGCAAGAATCCGATCTACTTAATTGGTAACTTTTCCATTTCGAAAACTACATTTATTGGAAGACCGAATAACCATTCCAAGAAACATAGAAACCCTAATTTCTAGATCACCACAAACTCTATCCTCAAAATCGTAGTCCCTCTACACCTGTAACAGCCAAAGGTAAATTAAGATAGGGAGATTTTGATTACCGTACAGGGAAAAGGTTGGACTAATGGGAAAATTAATAAATGGGTTCCAGACAAGGAAACAAATAACCAAAGGTAAGAACATTAATAACGTGCAACGACGAAAGACAAACGAAGGGATTGCGTATGCTACTTTTGGTTGGTATGTTACGAGTACAACCTGGTGTACGAAAGCTATTCGACTATTTTTCTTTCGGTGAAGTACGAGTAAACCACATATCATGATGCGTGTTACCTCTCGGAACTCCGCGGCGTCAAAGCCGAGAATAATTAGATGGAAACGCAAGCAGAGAAATATATCTGCGATATACGTCGAGTTTAATAATGTTTTTGAAGAATTATGCATGTGAAGAAGGGCGTATAAAGGATAAGAAGCAGCCTAACATGGTAGATAGGGCATTAACGGAAACTAACGGCATGACTTCCCGTCTTTGGCTCCAGGCATTTAAAAGTGCCAGAGAAAAGCCTTGGTGCTCCATCACTCTATTTCTTTGCTGTCCTGGAACATTTGTAAGACAATCGCGAATTCTGCTTTACTTTTGACCCGATTCGATCGAGAGAGAGAGAGAGAGACCCATCAAAACCCCAAGAGCGAAGCAAGCAAGAGCAATAACCCTCCTGAGTTCGACTTCTTTTGTTGTGGCTTGAGTGTGGAATCATGGCGAATCAAGGGCTATCAGTGCAGGAGTTGTTCGGCCATTTCAAAGGCTGTCGGGCCGGCATTATCAGGGCTCTCACCACTGGTTCGCTCTCTCTCTCTCTCTCTCTCTTGCATAAAGAATTTTTTGTACAGGGATCTTTTTGTATTAAACTCTTTCAATGTTGATTCTTTCTGACGAGGATATTCGTTCTCTTTTGCTTTGGATCTTGGCAGATGCTGAACTTTTTTACCAACAATGCCATCCAGGTTACTCTCTCTTTGAATGAATCTTACTCTCTTCCTTGGCTTTGGAACATTTACCCGATTATTCTCACCATCCTCTCATTTACCCGAAACGGTTTCACATTCCGTACAGATTCACTTGGAACCTACCCATTCAAATAGGTTCCTCATTTTTTAAATCTAAAACCTACCCTATATACCCTAGAACCTACCGTATCACAAATTCAGGGATTCCACTTGTGTTCTTAATTGAACAATTACAATGAATCATAATCTTTAGGGCGTGTTTGGTAACACTTCTTTTCACGGAAATAATTTTTGAGTAGAAATGATTTTTTTAATTATTCTATTCCTAGGAGCAGATACTAGATTTTTTTTTTACTTCTTATTTATGTTCCAAATTTGTTGCCTGACCACTGATTTGTTCCTGGGAACAAAAAAAAAAAAACTAACGCTATCTAATAGATTTTTGTTCTTTTTTCGCTCCTAAGAACTAAAGAATAGGAATCAGAGAAATATGAACCTTGCCAAATAGGCCATTAAGTGGTGTTATTATAGTTGACCACAACTTATATTTAGACACGTGAATAAATACAAGACATCAGCAAAGTAAAAATCTCAATAATAAATATCGTTGGAAAATGGAAGCATAAACTAGTGGTTCTAGATTACACACTCATTATTATATGCCATGAAATACTATAAGATCGCATGAAGACTTATACCACGAGAAATGTAAAAACTTATTCTTGGTTCATATTGTGAATTCTAGCCACCTGGAACTTATCCATCAGAACTTCCAATTTTTAGAACTTAGAACCTACCTTGCATATCTTGAAACTTGGAGATAGGCTCACTCCTAATGTTATTAAACTCCTATGTTTTGATAGTCAACCGGTTCTCTTTATGAACACTTATACCACGAGAAATGTAAAAACTTATTCTCGGTTCATATTCTGGATTCTAGCCACTTGAAACTTACCCATCAGAACATCCAATTTTTAGAATTTAGAACTTACCTTGCATATCCTGAAACTTGGAGATAGGCTCACTCCTACTGTTAATGAACTCCTATGTTTTGATAGTCAACCGGTTCTCTTTATGAATTTGCTCCGGTTATTGTCCATTCGCTTCATGCAATTTCAGATGGATCTTCCCCATCTGTCTTCTGATTTTCTATTTTGGAGTGGGCTCGAAATGTTTCATCATACTAGGAAACTCAAATGGAAGGTGATATCGTCAAATATTACATGTGATTTTTTTATGGCTGATCTACCAAACTGGCCATTTACATAGCCAGACAAAGGAAGTGCTTTGAAACATGCCGACCCGACTAATTTAGAGTCTTGATGTCACTGCCGGATCCTAGATCAGAGGCACCAGTTGATCATTATTATTGTACAAGCCGGGAAATGTGGCATAAATGGTTCATGTTATTGAGCAGTGATACTCAGATTCTCTCTTATTCTGTCTACTCCATATCTTACCTGTCTTGCATCGGTTTCATGTACTGATGTTCTAATCAGAACTCGTGCCTGCAAATCTAGCCTAGTCTTCAAGGCTTTAATTGTCTATTGCTAAAGTCCCATTGAAATTACTATGTGAAGGAAATGTATCTTGTGGTAACCGATGCCTCATTGTTTTAGATTTGATCATAATTAGAGCTACTCTTCATTGATCGACATCATCCGTCCATTTCCTTGTAACACACAATATTATATCGACAAATGTAAACCATACATGGACGCCAAATATCAGGTCGGAAGAGGATTTGAGTATTCTCTGGTGCAACCGGCTTTAACAGGAGCTTTGAAATCAGAAGGGGCAATGTGTGAGTTCTCATATGTTGCATATTGACGGTGCTGATGATTTGTGTTTTCCAACCTTCAGAGGACGAGCCCATGTGTCTGTTTGGGCTTCCAGATGGGACATGGGAACTTAGACTCCCCGAGGATATGGTTCCCCCAGATCTTCCTGAGCCAATGTTGGGAGTTAATTACGGGAAAGTTGAAACATCGTTGGAGCAGTGGCTTCGAACTATTGCCGCACACAGTGATTCATGGTTGATTGCCTGGGCTTTCAGCATTGCCTCAAACTTCAATTTCGGGAAGAAGAAGAGGTACGAGTCGCCGAGTATTTTTATAGCCGAGATTTGTAGCTCTTGCCAGGGAATTATTTGAGAACTTATTTCTTGCATATTATACTTTTGGCCGGACAATTTTATGCATAACCAGCATGAGTATGTCTTTCTAGTTATACAACCTCATTGTCAAGTTGTTAGTCTCTTCATTTCGTTATTGCTTTAATTTTCTCTGCTGCTCTAGGTAATGTTTCTGAACTAGCCACATTTTAGTAATTACTTAAAATGGAAATTCACATGGATCATCTCAACTACTGAACATAGAACACTGGCCTTTCCAGGAAAGTGGTGCCTATCCATTGTTAACATCTATGGATAAATTCTATTCAGTGGGGAGATCTTTCCATGAACTATTGTTTGCCACAATTGACTCTGATTTGCTGTGATTGACTCTAATAATTTCCTAGTCTCGCCTTAAATAACAACATTAACGCTGTTGCGATGTGCCTTTCATGATTTGAGTTCGTGCTAAGTCACGGCAGACGTCTTCAACATTGCAGTCTCATAGTGACATTTCATTTTATGTATGAAATTTTACTGTTGTAATTCTCACAGCCGATGTATGTGCCATTGTTATCTGTCAAGAGGTTGAGTAGAATTTAGTCAGTGTAGTTATCGATCTTTGGTCAATATCTCTTTGTGAATTCTGACTCAAATCGAGTAAGCCAAATTATAGCCTGGGGTGAAATCACTGAAAGCATAAGATGGTTGTTTTCTAGTTGGATGGGAGTTATGATGCCCTTGAATGGCCTGCCTAATGGAGTAGGTTGTTGGACTGAATCTTGGCGCCTGAAGTGAAAGTCGCAGACAATATTGATTTTTGGCATCTGAAAAATCGCAGGAAGACACTCTTCAACAAGATTAATGATCTCCCGACTGTACTAGAAGCTGTTAGACAATTCTACCGAAAGCGCCAAGCCGCCATCAAGAGCAACCGCCAGACCAGATCTGGAGAGAGGATGGTAAGAAAATTTCTCTAGCTCAAATGGTTTCGTTTCAACGTTCACTGACATGCTCTTTTGAATCGAATGAAAACTGGTTTTGCGGATGCTGCCCTTCACACAGCGTGCACAGCAATCCCAAGTCGTGGTGCAGCCCGAAGAAGCGCGGGAGAATGAAGAAGATAATATACCCTGTGGATCCTGCGGGCAGGTATGCGAAGGTGATGAGTTCTGGATTTTCTGCGATACCTGCAAGATATGGTACCATGGAGATTGCGTCAATATGACGGCTGAAATGGCTCGGCTCATCAAACAGTACACATGTCCTTACTGCAGCGGAAAGAGGGCTCGAGTTTGATTAGTAGGGAGGACATCGTGCAAGCAAAAAAAAAAAAAAAACTTGGAGCAAGATTTGTAATGTTTTCTGTGAGCAGCCCCAAAAGCAACACATAGACTATTGAACTAACTCTCCCGGGGAATTCTAGTGACTTCAAGGTCTTAATAACTGCTGTTCCTTTTGCTAGTTTCTGGGTACTATGTTGTTACTGTCCCTAATTCCAAAAATTTCTTTAGGCAATCGGTGGGTGATGTTCTTACAGTCTAAGCTTGCTTACTCTTCTTATCAACAATACAGCAAGCAAGGATTTTCGTCCATTGCAATGATTGATTGATCATCTTCTTTTACTTTTCCTTAAAGGGCGAAAACTTCCTTCCTTTTTCACGTCGTTCGTTTACAACTGACGTACTATCTTGCTTCTGATCCCTCTAGCATGCTTAGATTTTGCTAATATGGATGGTGCCGCAGGCTTGTGCAAATTACTTCTAGTATTTTGGTAACTCGTGAATTGGAAGATGTTTGAGTAACCTAAATGAACATTACAGGGTGGCCATGACTCCTCCAATGGAGAAAAGGTACGATCATGTCTGAGTGTATTCCTCAACTTACTTCAGAGAGAGAGAGAGAGAGAGAGAGAGAGAGAGAGAGAGAGAGAGAGAGAGAGAGGGAGGAAGTTGTCAAGCTGGTATATTTTGCAACATAATCCAGAAATGGGTAACATGAGTTGTTATCAGGCGGTCGAGGGCGCGCATGGCAACATTTCTGCTCTAGAAATCAACTTTTAGTTGAAAGTTGATTTTTCCACTTCTAGAGATAAGTATTTTTTTTTTCAAGTGGCTTCAAAACTACTTCTAGAACAAAAAAAATTCTCTGGAAGTAAAAAAAAATGAAGTTGCATAATTAAACGGAATTCTGTTCAAGAAGTTGCTTTACTAAATCGAATTATGCTCTAGAAATTATATTACCAAATAGATTTATACTCCACAAGTATTGTCATGTGTGCCCTACAGTACTTATAAATCAAGTGAAATTCACTCTAAAAATCAACAAACATGTGATTTAACATATGAAATAGTCGTGCTTAACGTTCCCAAAGTAGAGTAGAGATTACTCTTATTGGTAGTTTTTAGTGTACACCCGCTCTATTTATGACCCAATTCATCAAATGTTGTCACAACCGTATAGAAAATTTCCATTAGATAAGCTGGAGTGATCGATATTCTCTTTCGGTGTACAATTGTCACACATAAAACTTTCTGTCGGAAGAAAATGACATGTTTTCAATTGTTTGATGATGTTCTTAACAGTAAGATGGAAAAAGCTTTTCAATTTTCAGATTTTACATTAAAAACTTATTCTCTTAGTATAATTATATTTCGCTCCTAATATAAGATACTAAGATGATATCAAAACCCTTGTTTAAGAAATTACTAACATATGAACTGTAAATTTCAAGTTTTTGAATTATCCAAGTAAAGAAACCTAAAAAAATATCTCGAAAAATAGAGGAAACTTGAAGATTGATACTACTATAAGCATCTAAGCTGTGAAAAAAAAAATAGAGGAAAGAATGAAGATATGTCATTGTGGAATTGAAGATAGGAACATCCTAAATTGGCGTTTCAATAAACACCTTCTATACTCTCTGATGGGTTGCTAACCCAACCCAAGCCCATGAATGGCTGACACGAGCAATTGCCCAGGTAGTAAGCTCGTATGACAACCATACTGTTCTAGAAATAATTTCTGGAACAGAAATAGATTTTTCTGTTTCTGCCAGAAACGAGAATTTTTTATTTCTGATTTTGGTCCAAAATCTATTTCTGAAACAGAGTTTTATTTCAGAAATAGAAAAATAGATTTACGTTGCCAAACGAGTTTCTGTTTCAAACCTATTTTTGGAATAGGTTTGGAAAAGAAACGAAGAAATAGAAACGTTGTCATGCGCGCCCTAACTTGCTTTTCGCATTCTTCTACTTCTCGTTGCTTCTTACGTTCTTTCTACCGAAAAGAAAAGAACAGTGACAAGAAAGTGACGACGTTTTCTGATCCTCTCAAGAATGGTAGACGAGAACTCTCTCGAGGCTGCAAACGAAAGCATTTAATATGGGGAATCAAGGTTCATTCGTTAGCATCGTGTACCCATTTCGATCCATGATTCATGTAGTTTTTGGACACCTTCATAATTTTTTTTTTCTTGTGTTGTTTTTGGAATCCATTTCCAACATTATACTTCATGTGTATGAGTCACATACCCTAGTGAAAAATCTTATAACCAGATGAGCTTAGAAAAATCGTTTCCTTTTTTATGGGATGGAGAAATCATTTTCCTTCTTAAATTTAGATATGGCTGGTTTCCTTGACCATAAAGTTTTCTTCGTTGCTTGTCAGCTTAAAACAAAACAAACACGTGAAAGCTTGAAAAATCATTTTATGGAAATCCTTACGGACCCTAAATGTATGTGTTATTTCAAAGTGTGTGGAAATATGTTTATTGGGGAAATAGGGTTTTGGAGATGCTTTTCCATGTTAATCAAGAAGAATGACTACTATAACGAGAAGAAAATCTATAATCAAAAAAGGAAAAGAAAATGTTGACCGGTTGGTTGACCCGAACTCATAACAGAAGAAACCGACCTTTCCCTCCAAAATCCCGAAAACTCAGAAAGGCAGGGACTTTGTGATCGATTCGATGACCCTTTTGTCTGGGGTTAATCCTTCCATTAGCTTTCGGTTCTGACTCTGAACATTAGCAGAAAACCCTACAGATCTTCTTCTCTTTTCTGGGTTTTGGGGTCGAACATAGTGAAACTGTGACGATCATGGCGGAAAATCGAGATTCCGTCGACAAAGTGCTCGATGTCTTTCGCGACTTCAGAGGCAGACGTTCCGGAGTTCTCAAGGCTCTTACTACTGGTCTGTGTCCTCTCTCTCTCTCTCTCGCAAATGTGTGCCTGTATCGACCATTTTGGCTGATACGACTTTTGGTCTTGTTCTTTGAGCAGACTACGAAGGTTTCTACGAACGGTGCCATCCTGGTCTGTTCTCTCTCTCTCTCTCTCTCTCTCTCTACATATTTTCCGAGCCACCATCATGTACTTACTCTAAATGGGTTTCTTAAGTCGCTAAGTTATGAATCTTTAGAGTTTAATTTTCAAGGTGTAATTGCACGACCTTACTCTGTTTTCTTCCCTAAGCCTTTTCTGGCACTTTCAGAAATTTTGGTACTTCATACCAAATCTTTTTTGCCTTTCTCACCAAAGATTTTAGATCTCTGGATGCCAGCTTTAGGGATTAATTTGTGGTGTCTAATTTTCAACCTTAAGCATGCAGACAAAAGGAATCTTGATCTGCCATGAAAAAGAAAAACAGAACGAACCTTCTTCATTGTTCAGTCCAAGTGTATATGTTATCAGATGGTGGCTCTGGATTGAGTTTTTTATTGTCTTCCTCCTTCAGAGAGGTTAGATAGTAGTTTGACGTAATGTAGATTGGAGGCTGGTGATTGTTCAGTCACTACATCAATAATAGTCGGTTAGAGAGTCAGAATGAAGAACAGCAATCACATGAAAATCGAGGTTCCTCTGCATACATGCCTTCTACGTCAAGTATTTCTATCGTGTTTCTATCCGGAGAACTAAAGCTATATTCCAATTACAATCAATTGCAACAAATGTAATTTCGGATCCGTCGCTTTGCAGTTTGTTAAGCTATGTGTTAACAGTTGTTAGTAAAGTTTTAGACGGGATTGGTGTTATATGAACAAAAACCATTTTAATATCGACTCATCGATGATTCATGTGTTGTGAGTTCAGGGAAAGGTGAGCAGTGTTTGGTTGGGCTTCCAAATGGGACATGGAAACTTAAGCCTCCTGAAATGATGCTTCCTTGCGAGCTTCCTGAGCCAGTGTTAGGTATTAATTTTGCGAGGGATGGGATGCCAGAGCAGGAATGGGCAGAAGTGGTCGCTGCTCACTCTGATTCGTGGTTGCTCGCTGTTGCGTTTTATGCTGCTGTACGTTCCGGCTTCACAAAAAGGGAAAGGTTTGACAACTAACTCCCCAGCATATCCACCACTTTTGATTAACTTGCTGAGAGAGTATATGCCAATTAAGACCTGTAGTAGTATGCGTGTGGTCAACGATGATTTAGAATGGATGCAGGAAGACTTTTCTTGGGTATATCTATTTTGTGAATCTCATGGTTGAATGGTGATGCGAGAACCAAATGTCCTAGCACGACATCCATTTCTAACTGTATAAAGCTACGAATGTCCGTCTCCCCAAGATGCTTATATGGTGATTTACTTGAAGTTAATGTGATTTTTCAAATAACTTTTAATGCTTGCTCTTTGCCATAATGTATTCGTATTAGACAACTTGCATTCTTAAGCTTACCACTGTCAAACCTTAAGATACCAATGATTATTATAGACCATCTGTATTGTTTGATTTCCTATAGTGGTGTTTAAAGTTCTTCCTTGCTCCATTGTTGTCCCAATAACAAGCCATTGTATTCATACACATTTGTCTGGCAAGGCCTACGACTTAGTTTTGCTCTTAATTATGAGAAAAAACAAGTCACAGTGTGCCATTGAGTTTGTCAATGCATTCTATATTGACTGGAGGTGACAGACTTGATGATGTTGTTTGGTGACTGAAATGTTGTTCTTGCTCCATTTGGTGAGCGCTTTTGAGCAGGATGTCTGAAGTTTATTTATATCAGTGAGTGAACTTTTGGGTTTTAAAGAGTAAAATGTCAAGTAGTTTTAGTACATTCTTTGAGATAGGCCTTAGCACTGTCTCTCCAGTTAGTGTCTTTGGATTGAACTTCCTGACACTACTTTAGCCCAGGATAAAGTAGATAAAACCCATTAACTGGTGGAGATTTTTTAGGGCCAGATGTGTTCCTTCGGTTTGGTTGAGAGATGACCGTTGACTCTGGACTAATTATGACCCTTGTAAGCATTGATCCATTTCGATACTTGTACTTGCAGGGAGATGCTTTTCGAAAAGATAAATGATCTCCCTACGGTCTACGAACATGTGAAATCCAAAGACCAATCCAGAGCGACCATGGTAAAACTTGTCATGTTAAACTGTTGGCTTAAGAGCTTTTGGCCTGATGTGTGACTTGGCTTTTATCTGGAATTTTGCCTTCGTAAGCAATTAAAGAAACCCAAGTCTTGCTCGACTGACGACATGACTTCACCGCATAAATATGAGAGCGGTGCTGCCACAAAAGATGGGCACAATGATGGAAGCAGCAGTTATGGGCAAAGTGAATCCTCTGGGACGCATGTGAACAGCTCTAGTGATGATTCCGGGGCACAAACAGATGAGAGTGGTGCTGCTATAGAAGATGGCCACAATGACGGAAGCAACAATTATGGTCAAAGTACATCATCTGGAACGTATGTGAGTAGCACTGATGATGATTCTGGGGCAGCAAAAGATGAGAGTGGTTCTGCTATAGAAAATGCCCACAGTGAAGTAAGCAGCAGTTCTGAGCAAAGTAAATCCTCTGGAACGCATGGGAATAGCTCCGATGATGATTTCGGGGACCCTATGTGCTTTATTCTTTTCTGAAATGGGACTGTGTTTGCTTGTGAAAGCGTTAGCTTGTATAGTCTTCGTACAGGTCCACTGATTGCAATTGCTTGAGGGCTAGAGAATCTGGAAATACTGAACAAGAACATCATTCTTACGGTTGAGAAGTATAAGGGAGATTCATAATCAGGCCAATCGAATCTAGGAATCACAGATGGCTTTCTATATTTTTTGTGGCAACTACTTCCCACTTTTTGGGACGTGAATTGCTTCAACTGATAATGCTAGATTTTGTGACAGTAAAAAGCCTTGACATCTCACTCTGTCCCAAGCATCCTGTGAGGTTTTTGCTAATGTCTCCATCAAAATTCCCCGGCTGCAGGTAGCGGTTTTAGCAGGATGAGACCAATCAGAATGCCCTACTCAGCTTTACACATTCAGTCAAATAATACAACAGATGAAATCTCTTGGTACATTGTAATTTGCACTGGTCGTGTAAACGGCCCAGGGAAAGTCATTGAATGCGAAGAGTTGACCGGTCGTGTAGACAGCCAAACAACACCTTCTACTGCTCTCCTCCTTTACTATACAGTTGATATTTGTGTGCTACAGTGGAGAGCTCTCTATGCTACAGCTGCACCTTCTGTGCTTATAAGTCTACTTTCCTTCCTCATCCACCACGTCACCTAAGCATGCCTTCCTCTTCCATGGTGAATGCCTCTAATACTGGGCAAAATGTTGCATTTATTGACTCTATTGCACTCACATCTGCAGAAGTTGTTTGGACTGAGATACGCAAGCTTTTTTTGCCATATTATACTCACAAATGACCATAGACATAGAATGATTCAGATCTTGATACGGTATGGTGAAAGCTAGTGATAGACCTTCTTAGTTGACATTATATAAAATTTTCTTTTTTTTTGGGGGGCAGATGACATTATATAATTGACCATAAACATATATAATTGGAATCACGTACTTAATATGGTATAAAGAAGTTTACATTCTTAGTTAACTGACAATTCAAAAATTTTTGGGGAAATTCCCATTTATTTGACTCAATAAAAGGAATGAACTCACATTTTACAAGCACTGTATAGGTCTCTCCAATGGGAAAAAGACACTAAATGGTGTCATGACTTTCGAGTGGCTCTCACTTCAAAGTCATAACTTCTTATGCAATTCACCTGAAAATTCTATGGCTATTCATTAATATATAATAGTTCGACGCGACTTGTCAAGAAAATAATGTCATCAAAAGCGTACAGAAAGATGTCATTTGAACCCCTTCCTTGCTCCCTGAATGGATGATTTGGGGCCAAATTAAGTTCCAATGAAAAGCCTAGACCACATTTTCATTTGCAAATTAAAAAATATATATAAGAGTTAACGAGGAGTTGCTTTTGAAATTTGCAATGTTTTCTTTGAGCAGCTCCAAAAGCAACACACAGACAATTGAGCCAACTCTCCTAGGGGTTCTAATGACTTCCACAACTTAATGACTGCTATTCCTTTTCTAGTTCCGGGTAAGATGCCTCAGGATTTTATCAATGTCTCTAAGGGATAGAATTCAATTACATAGTGAGCTTAACTACACTTCATATCAGCACGACAAAGAGTAAGGATACCATTTTGTTAGGAAGACACATCAGAAATCCGATACATTTACTGGGAGATCATTAAGAAGGAGCTCAAGTATGAGCCTGTCAACATATCTAGTTGTACCTACATTCACTCAAAAGTTTAAATCAATGAATTATCTACCAATTAGGATATATTAATTGCTTCACACCACATTAATTTTCTAACGTGAGACTTCTCTAACATAACTCACACGTACATCCCTAATAAACTTCCTCCATATTTCGCGTCCTTTGCTTGCAATTTACGTACTATCCTACTTCAGATCCCTCCAGCATGCTTAGATGGCAAAAAGCTTTTGCTAATGCGCGCGGTATCAGATGATCCAGATGCCGCTTAGATATTCCCTTCTGCATATTATTTCTACTCTATTGGTAACTGCCAAACTGGAAGATGTTGAGTAACCTAAATGAACATTACAAAGTGTGCAAGACTCCTCCAATGGAGAAAAAAACACAATGATGCCTGAGAGTATTCCTGAACTTACTAGTTTCCATCAGAGAGGGAGAGAGAGGGGAAGTTGTCAAGTCGGTATATTTTCTGGCATAATCGATAAATGGGTAACATGAGTTGTTAGCCAGGCATCTCAGAGTGCTTACAAAATCCAAGTTAATTTACTATGAAATGTTATAAATAATTAATTATGATCCTACATTAATAAAATACCGACATTTAAATTACATCAACATTATATTACGCACATTTTACGTGATAACCATTTCGCCCGATAACCGTTTTGATGGGAGACAGTTATCTATAAGGGGCAAATGTCAGTTTAAATGGGTTATCTAAGCCAATCCCCCTACGTCAATTTTTAAAAAAGGAGACGTCAATTTCTCATCTAGAATGTACAAGAAACTCACATTCAAGAGAGAAAAACCACAGAGAACACATCATCGCTTCGGAGGGGGTAATTGGCTAGAGAGATCCCGTCTTTGTCAGACGCTCAATGCACGTACACGAAATCATCGCCTTCATCAATGGCTGGAGATATGTTCGTTACGTTTTCGCATTTTCGTTCCCAATATCGCACGACTTTTGTTTTGCGTTCAAGATTTCGAGATCGAATTATAGTTCTCACATTTGGTATCAGAGCCGATAATCTTTGCCTTGATGTTTAACGTATGATTTGCGTTGAATTATTGTGTTTTTGGTGAATTTCGTGGGAATTTTGAGTAAACCGTTGTTGGGGTATTCTGGCCGCAAGATTTTTTGGCCGATTCCGGCCCAATTTCAGTAAGTCGTGGCACGATTTTGGAACCATAGGGTCATCTCGCCATGGGGAACAAAAACCCTAAGATATCTCGATTTTTGGATTGTTCGGCGGAGATGAATTTCGGAAAAGAATTCACGGATTAGGGTTTTTCGTATTTGAGCGATTTTCGCTCGATTTTGGGAAAAATCTTTACCGTTTTCGTATGCGTGCATAAAAAAAAGGGTAAACAACAACAAGAAGTTATCGTGGGGAAAGAATGGGTGGTTAGAAGAGATATGGGGCACCCATGTGACTGGGTTTCGAACCCACGCCCAACCCAATGTTTAAAGCCACACCAGACCAGTCAACTAAGTGGTGCTCATGTGTTCAAATTTGACAAGTCTTATTATTATTATTAAATAAAGGCTTATTACACGTGAGTGGCACATACTTGACCGTGAAATACCCGTTTTATCCCTCCGCGCCAGAAATATACGGTTATGCCCCCAATTTTATTGATTTACGGTTTTACCCATTTAGTTAATTTACAGTTTAGTCCATGCCCACATAAAATTACAAATTTGCCCTTATATGCAATATTAAGTATATTTTGCATGAAATTAAATGTCTCGTGATCTATATAATTTTTATTAATTAGAGTTTAGCCACAGCAACTCTAATTGATTAAATTATATATTAAGAGCCTCTAGATCACATATAGTAAATGACATTTGCTTGTAATTAATTGTATTAATAGAATGAATTTTATCCCACAGGAATTTTCATTATATTAATATGATTAATTAGGTTGAAATATCATATTATTTTTCTTAATTTCCCCACAGAGATTAGGAGAAAGGAATATAATATGATAGTTTCATCATACAGTTTTTTTTGAATCTATTATAAATTAGAAACTTAGCCCACAGACAGCTTTTGATGTTATTTGATTCATATTAGATGACATGTTTTGCATGGGTAAAGCATGTATCAAGTGAATTTGCCTCAAATATTGTGACGTAAGCATGTTTATTTGTTTATTATGCAGTTTTACCACCTGTGAATATCTCTGATATTATTGTTCCCGAGCTGAATTGTAACAACTATAAAGCTTGGAAGGAGTTAATTCTCCTTCAATTGGGGTGCATGGACATTGATTATGCCATTCAGAAAGATGAACCACTGTTGCGCCCAAAATAATGCGGTTATCGCAGTAAAGATGGGGTGTTGAATCCACAGGGAGAAGGTCAGAAAAGATCATCAAAAAGAACACTTGAGCAATGATTAAGAGGAAATCTGTTCACTGTAGGGAAAGCTAAATCAATAATAAAAGCGACAAAGCGGCAGGAATCCCCTGTTTACTTCGTTCTTCCTTCTGATTTGATTCACCTTATAACTCAATCGCATATTTCACATCCCAAATATACGATCGGCAAATATGTCATGAAAATCGTAGAAATCTCTATTGTATTTGTCGAAACAATTCTTCACCTTGAAACACTCGATTTTCTTATAAATTATCCAAGATCGACTGTATACCAACGGCAATACGGCAGTCGAAGACCAATCTATAAAATAACACAAAAACAGTTATTCATCACAAATCACATAGGAAAAACATGACTAAACCTATATAAAAGCGTGACAAATAAACAAGATATCTTGAGAAATTGCTTCAATCAAATGTATGAACCTTGAAACGCTATAATGAATCAAACCAAAGGATTCGCTAGGTAAACAGGTTCATCCCTAGCTTTGTTAGAGGAAAATTAGAAATCCATAAAACCAAAAACAACGCTCTCAAAGTCCGAGGGGTTTTTCTTCCTTTTCTCTGCCCAAAAACAAGAACCCCCAAATTCTAAGAAAAATTTTCTCCACTTTCTCCATAGAAAATCTCTCTAAATCTGGAAAATTGTATCAATCCCCCTAATGGCAAGGGAATATTTTCAGCATAAATATCTTCTTTATTAACGCCGCAGATCTCACCAGTTGTTGTTGAGATTACCTTTCTCAGTCCAATCTCTTCTCCTCGAACTTCATAATCTCGGTTTATTAACTTGATGACCTAAAAATTGGAAAAATATTCAAATCACTTCAATATATCAATTGTAATTAATTTAAAGGATTAAAACGATTTGACATCAAATTAATTACAATTATATGCCAATAATAAGGTCTAAAATGTCATTATTATACCCTTATCAACCACCTGCTGTTACAGAAACTAGCACTCCAGCTAAAGTTTCTCTTTATGAGCAATGGGAGCGGTCTAACCACCTTAGTGTAATGTTCATAAGGAGTAAAATTTCTGCTAGTATTCGTGGTTTAGTCGCTCAGCATAATAATGCCAAGGCTTTGTTGGCGGCTATTGATGCGCAATTTGCGTCTTCAAAAAAGGCCCATGCCATGACCCTGATCATGAAGTTTTCATCGTTGAGGCTCAGAGGTGTGCGTGAGCACATTATGAAAATGAGGGATATTGTAGCTCAGCTCAAGAACCTTGAGGTTGAGATACCTGAGTCTTTCCTTGTATACTACATTATATACTCTCTTCCTCAGCAGTATACACCTTTTAAGATCCCTTATAACACACATAAGGAGAAATGGTCAATTAATGAACTCATGATCATGTATGTTCAAGAAGAAGAAAGACTGCTTATGGAAGTAGGAGAGAGTCCTCATTTGACAACACAAGGAAGGCATAAGGGGCAAGGCAAGCGTAAGGGAAAAGGTAAAATACCTCCCCAAGCTGACATTAAGAAGGAACCCAAATGCTTCTTCTGTAGAAAGAGGGGGCATATAAAGAAGGATTGCGTCAGATATAAGGCCTGGCTTGAGAAGAAAGGTAATCCAATCTCTTGTGTTTGTTATGAATCTAATATGACTGAAGTGAGTCACAACACTTGGTGGATTGATTCTGGATCTATAATCCACATTTTGAATTCCTTGCAGGGCTTTCAAAGCCACAGGAAACAAGTGGGAAGTGAACAGTGCATCTATTCAGGAAACAACATACGTTCGCATGTAGAAGCTATTGGGACATGCGGTTTAGTCCTATATAGTGGCTTTGTTTTAAATTTGGAAATGACCTTTTATGTACCTAGTTTCTCTAGAAACTTGATTTTAGTTTCAAGATTTGTACCGTTTGGTTATTCCTTTCACTTTTCATATTCGACCTTCAGTTTGTTGTATAAATCCGAAATTGTTAGGAATGGTATATTGTCTAATGGTCTTTTTCGAATTAATTTGTAAGACAATGCTTTTTATAATGCGATGCATGTTCATAATAACGCTGGTATAAAACAATGTGTTGTGAATGAAGATTCCTCTGTCTTGTGGCATCAGAAATTGGGACATATCTCCATAGAAATAATTAAGCGATTGGTAAATGATGGAGTACTCAGTGCTTTAGATTTTACTGATTGTGATACTTGCGTGGACTGCATAAAGGGAAAGCGGACCAACAAGTCAAAGAAAGGTGCCCAGAGGAGTACAGAAATATTAGAAATCATACATACAGATATTTACTGTCCAGATATGAATTCATATGGTCAAAAATATTTCATCACCTTCATAGATGATTACTCACGTTTCATGTATCTCTACTTGCTTCATAATAAGCACGAAGCATTAGATGTCTTTAAGGTGTTTAAGGCCGAAGTAGAAAAACAATGCGATAAGGAAATTAAGATTGTGAGATCAGATAGAAGTGGAGAATACTATGGTAGATACACTAAAGATGGACAAGCACCTGGTCCATTTGCAAAATTTCTTCAAGAGCATGGGATAGTTGCGCAATACACTATGCCTAGTTCTCCAGACCAAAATGGTGTGGTAGAAAGAAGAAACCGTACTTCGTTGGACATGATGCGTAGTATGCTTAGTAACTCAAAACTTCCTAAGTACTTATGGACTAATTTTAAGACGGCAGTGTACATATTGAACCGAGTTCCAACCAAGGCTGTCCCAAAGACGCCTTTTGAGCTGTTTAAAGGTTAGAAACAGAGTTTGTGATATGTACACGTTTGGGGATGCCCTTCTGAAGTGAGAATCTATAATCCACAGGAAAAGAAGTTAGACCCAAGGACTATAAGTGGGTATTTCGTTGGATATGTCGAAAAGTCCAAGGGATATAAATTTTATTGTCCATCTCATACCACTAGGTTTGTGGAATCGAGAAATGCGAAGTTTCTTGAAAATGACTTGATTAGTGGGAGCGATCGATTTTGAGACCCTATTCTTGAGAAAGATCATTCAGATACTCGACCTTCTACTTCAAGTACCAGATTGATTGTTGTTCATAACGCCCCTTGAATTCAAATGGCTATTGGACAACCAATCACTGAAGTTCCACAACCTGCTGACATTGGTCTAGTAGATTCAACTGTTCACCACTTATCAGAAACTGTTGAACAACTAGTTGAACAACATGCTCCTCAAGAGAATGTTGACACAACATTAAGGAGATCTGCTAGAATGAAGAAGTCAGCAATTCCTAGTGACTACATTGTGTACCTACAAGAATCTAACTATAATATTGGAGTTGAGAATGATCCTGAAACATTTTTACAAGCAATGAATTGCGACAATTCCAATTTATGGTTCAATGCCATGAAGGAAGAGATGAGTTCTATGGCATTTAACGCGGTTTGGGATTTGGTTAAGTTGCCCAATGGTAAGAAGGCCATTTGTTGTAAATGGTCTTCAAAACTAAGAAAGACACATTGGACAACATAGAAAGATACAAAGCCAAACTTATTGCCAAAGGATTCACTCAAAGGGAAGGAATCGATTACACAGAGACTTTTTCTCCTGTATTTAAGAAAGATTCTCTTCGTATCATTTTGGCATTGGTCGCCCATTTTGACATGGAATTGCATCAAATGGATGTAAAAATGGCATTCCTCAATGGAGAACTGGAAGAGGAGGTTTACATGAAACAACTAGAAGGATTCCTCTCTAGTGATGGTGAGCAATTGGTGTGCAAGCTTAAGAAATCAATATATGGCTTGAAAGAAGCATCCCGCCAATGGTACTTAAGGTTTCATGAAGTTATCTCTTCATTTGGTTTTGTAGAGAACATCATGGATCAATGTATATACCAAAAGGTCAATGGGAGCAAGATTTGTTTTCTTGTCCTATATGTGGATGACAGTTTACTTGCAACCAATAATAAGGGATTATTGTCGCGACCTAAAAATTAGTTTCCCAATTTTTAAAGTTAATGGATTACCATGTTAATTAAATTAAATTAACTAGCATAGCTCGAACTCTCCCGAGTTCTACCAAATCGTGACTTAGGTTCAATTTCATCAAAAGAAGGATTTATCGCCACTAATCATTTTGGGTAGGTTGATTAGACACCTAAATAAAGCATCGGGAGAAATACTTTATTCCTACGAACCAGAGATTAATGAGTTCGGGGACCTGATTACGCTAATTTTTCAATTAACGCCATTTCGGTACCAATTTCATGAAAATGTTCAACTTGGCAATTTTGATAAATTTTCACTTGAGGTTCAAAGGTGCAATTTTTTTTGGGTTTTCTTTTTATGATTTTTTTTAGATTTTTTCGATGTATTATAAAGAATGCAAAATCACCTAAAGCAAACGAAGATGTGAAGAGAGAGTAGGTAAAGTAAAACTACCCTAAGGACAGTGAAAATAAAACCCGCAACTCGTCGGGTGAATAATTACATACCAATTAAATAAAACCCGAGACATGATCGGGAATACAACAAAAATGGACCGGAATGGACATCGGTCAAACACTGGTCGCCAAGCCTCGTGGGTCGGGAGTACAACAAAATGGACCGGAATGGACATCGGTCATCCTCTAGTCTTCAAAGCATCGGGCCGAAAGCCAAATGAAAATAATAAACTTATCCAATCGAACATGCACAATCACCAATGAGTTAAGACAATTCAAAAACTCAAAGAAATTTTAACATGTGCTGATTAAACTTCATTGAGACCATTTTTTACATTTTCCAATGCATTAACACAAAAAATACGAATTAAATCATATTGTCCATGAACATTCTTAGGGAGAAAGCAGTAACCATAAAATACAAAAGAAATAATGAAATGTATGCA
The DNA here is from genome assembly GCA_016432845.1 of Psidium guajava. Classification (NCBI taxonomy): domain Eukaryota; kingdom Viridiplantae; phylum Streptophyta; class Magnoliopsida; order Myrtales; family Myrtaceae; genus Psidium; species Psidium guajava. The sequence goes on along the minus strand of CM028225.1, from coordinate 37,080,357 downwards.
AAAATTCTGAGCTTTTTTATGTCGATGGGAAAATGTGTCGTTGACAACTTTCATGTTTTACATTCTTACTAAAGAGACACTCATTTTCGTGTAGAAAATGGTCTTTCATGAGAGCTCAGCAGCAAACAAACAAATTTCACAGAACAGACATACTTCAGGATTAAGCTCAAATGGACACTCAAATCTCAAAATTAATGCACCAAACTTTTTAGTCTACTAAACAAGACCCCAATGAACAACTTTCATTTTTTGTGAAGTTTCAAAAGAAGACTCTAAACATGAGATAACTACGAATCAATATGACCACGCACAGAAAAACACTCAGACTCAAGGACGCCAACAGAATTGCATGATTTCATTAAATGCATTAAAAATATGAAACGTGTATGAATATTTTTGTATTTTTTATATGTTATGCATTAAGATCTTATGAACAAATGTCATGAAGAGGTCTTTATGAAACGAAGTCATCTACAAATGTTCAATATATTTGTTTTCGAGATTTCGTCATTTAAACACGAAAAATTGAGTTACCAGATAATTGCACATGCTGATGCGCCTAGACCTCGTTGGAGATGAATCCGTCGCGTCGCCAAGGCTTGTTCCACGGCGGCGAATTTTTCTCTTTCAAAATTTTTTTTCTTGAAATCTCTCCAAATTTTTTTCAATCTCCAAAGTCTTCATAATTTCTCTCTAATCTCTCCAAAAGTCCCTCCTTCAAGGCTCTCATTCTTCCTCTTTTTATAGCCTACTCCCCCATCTTCCTTTCTCTATCTTCATCTATCATTTTAATTTTTCCACTAACTCCATCTTCTCTTCTAATTCCACCATCTTCCCTTCTTTATCTCCATCTTCCCTTCTAATTCACCATCTTCCCTTCTAATTTTACAATCTTCCATTCTCCATCTTTTCTTCTAATTTCTCCATCTTCCCTTCTATCTCTCCCCTTCTCCATCTTCCTTTCTAATTTCTCCATCTTCCCTTCTATATCTCCCCTTCTCCATCTTCCTTTCTAATTTCTCCAATATCCCTAAAATTTTATGTATTTGCAATTTAGCCCCTGAAGTTTTATGTATTTGTAATTCAGTCCCTGAAGTTTTATGTAGTTGCAATTTAGTCCCTGAAGTTTTATGTATTTACAATTCAGTCCCTGTGGAAAACTTTCTTTTAAGTTCAAAACTTCATAAGCCTTTCGGCACACCTCCCTCACGCTCAATCCAATCGTTTGTCAATTTAAGCTCAAATCCTCCGTCGTTAGCCATAATAAAATGCATGACTGACAAAAAAAATTAAATATGCAATGCATGAAAAAATTAATTTTTGGTGAGAACAAATTCTCGTTTTTTTATGTACTTGAATGAATTTTAAAAAGTCAAAATTTAGGTGTCAACAATTATTATATGAAGTAAAACAATTTCTCTCTAAAAGTTTTGACATGAAGATATGGGTGAGACATCTTATGTCATTGGCATTAAGATCCATAGAGATAGAGCTCGAGGCATTTTGGGACTGTCTCAAAAAACCTATATCAATAAAGTCTTAGAGAGATTTCGGATAAAAGATTGTTCGCCGAGTATAGCACCTATTGTGAAGAGTGACAGGTTCAATTTGAACTAGTGCCCGAAAAACGATTTAGAGAGGGAACAAATGAAAAACATCCCGTATACTTCTGTTGTTGGAAGCTTAATGTATGCTCAGGTTTGTACTCGACCTGACATAGCCTTTGCTGTGGGAATGTTTGGAAGATATCAGAGTGATCCAGGTATGGACCATTGGAAAGCTGCAAAGAAGATGATGAGATACCTAAAAGGTACAAAGGATTACATGCTTATGTATAGGCGAACTAACAACTTGGAAGTAATTAGATATTCGGATTCGGACTTCGCTGGTTGCGTTGATCCTCGAAAATCAACATCTAGATATATTTTTATGCTTACTGACGGAGCCGTATCCTGGAGGAGTGCAAAACAGACTTTGGTTGCTACTTCCACTATGGAGGTTGAGTTCGTTTCCTATTTTGAGGCCACCTCGCATGGTGTGTGGTTGAAGAGTTTCATCTTCGGGCTTAGAATTATGGATTCTATTGCTAGGCCATTGAGGATGTTTTGTGACAATTTAGCTGCTGTTTTCATGACTAAAAACACAAGAGTGGTAGTCGAAGTAAGCATATCGACATTAAGTATTTAGCCATTAGGGAACGTGTCAAGAAAAAGAAAGTAGTCATTGAACACGTTAGCACTAAATTGATGTTAGCTGATCATTTAACTAAAAGTATGCCACCAAGGAGTTACAAGGATCATGTAGATCAAATGGGAATTGGTCCCATTATGTAAATTTACTTTGTATGGACAAAGTTGTGAAACTCTCATTCGGTTATAATATTTTTCTCAATTAAGGTGCACATTCAGTTATTATGAGAAAATAGGTCATTTTGACCTAGAATAAACTTAAGGGTTTATTCATTAAGTAGACCCAGAATAAACATAGGAATTATTCATTAAGTTATGTTATCACATATGGGCTGATTTTGATGAGATAAAATGCTTCGTGATACATAAAAGATAATACTCGTTCTAAGAGGACTTGTCGCCATGATTCATGTGTTTTATCTTCAGCATGAAGTTAATGTGCATTTGATTCAGAATTTCGTTGATGAATGTTGGGATCAAGTAGGAGAATGTTATAAATAATTAATTATGATCCCACATTAATAAAATACCGACATTTAAATTACATCAACGTTATATTACGCACATTTTACGTGATAACCATTTCACCCGATAACCATTTTGATAGGAGACAGTTATCTATAAGGGGCAAACGTCAGTTTAAATGGATTATCTAAGCCAAGCTCCCTACATCAGTTTTAAAAAAAGGTGGTTACTACGTCAGTTTTTAAAAAAGGAGACGCCATTTTGGCTAGAGAGATCCTGTTTTTGTCAGACGCTCAACGCACGTACACGAAATCATCGTCTTCGTCAATGGCTGGAGGTATGTTCGTTTATTATCACGTTTTCGCATCTTCGTTCCTGATACGCACGATTTTCGTTTTGTGTTTAAGGTTTCGGGATCGAATTATAGTTCTCACATGAAAATGAACAAACATGTGTAACAAAGATTATTTTTATAGATTTGGAGTGCACCCGCTCTATTCATGACCCAGTCCGTTAAATGCTGGGACAAACATATAGAAAAAATTTCCATTAGATAAGTTATAATCTCTTTCCGTATACGTTTGCCACACATAGAACTTCTTGATGGATAAAAACGGCGGGTATTTTAGTTATTTGGTGATGCACTTGATAGTAAGACAGAAAAACTTTTTCAATTTCAAATTTTACATAAAACTTATTCTCTTAGTATAATTATATTTTGTTCCTAATATAATATAATATACTAAGTTGATATCAACATCCTTGTTTAAGAAATTACTAATATATGAGTACTAATTTTAAGGTTCTTTCATTATCAAAATAAAGAAACTTAAAAAAATGCCAAAAAAGTAGAAAATGCAAATATTTAGCAAACTTAATCTCTCGGTCCTCATAACTTCGCCTACAAATAGTTCTCCATTCCAAAAAAAAAAAAAAGAAAAGGTATCAAAGCGTGATATGCCACAGTAGACATCCAAACTGGGGGAAAAAAAGAACGAAGAAATTTAATTGAGGGTTAATACCATGAAAAATCCCAAACTGATATCTATGATAAATTTACTCTAAACTATTTTTTTATCACCAAAAATCCTAAACTAGTATACTTGTGGCAAATTTATTCCAAACTCACTTATGAAAAATTTACTCTCCATTAGTTTTCATTAAATTTTATTGTCAAATTGCTTATTTTGATAACACGTGACAATTGCCGGATGTACATGTTTGGGATTTTTACCTTTTATTTGTTATAGGTATATCAATTTGGAATTTGGGATTTTTCAGGGTATTAACCCAATTTAATAAAAGCTAACGAAGGGTAAATATATCACATGTATACCAGTAAACACCATCTACAGTATCCTATAAATGTTTGAGTTCCATAACCGGGCATACAATAATACAGCCAAACAAAAAGTTTTTCCTTGTTAATTACATGTTTACAACAAAACAAATACATGAAATTCTAAAAAATAATTTCACGGGAACCCTTACGAACTTAAAGACTTCATTTATTTCGTGGAAAGTATGAAATTTTGAAAATATATTCCTAACAATGATTCCGTATATCGCTTGAAATAATTGATTAATAAAATATATTTTCATCATGAGACAACAAGCTGTGTCTATAAATTTGCGTGAATGTTGAAACTATTTTTCATTCATTCATTTTTGCAAGTGATATAAGCAATTATTTTTAATCATCGAGTTTTCACGAAACAAATGGGCCCTATATGTATTTTTTTTTCGAATGGAGCAGATTTGGGGAGAGAGAGAGAGAGATATATATATATATATATATGGGGGTTGTAAAAGAGGAATCACTATATCAAGAAAGAAATATCTAATCATAAAGGGGAAAGAAAATGGTGAGCAGTTTGTTGACCCAAAGTCTTAACAGAACAAACCGTCCTTTCCCTCCAAAAGTCAGAAAGGCAACATCTTTGTGATCAATTCGTTGACCTTTTTTTTTTCTGGGGTTAATCCTTCAATGAGCTTTCGGTTCTAACTATGAACGTCAACAGAAGATCCTACAGATCCTCGTCGCTTTTCTGGATATTTGGGGTCGAACAGAGTGAGAGTGTGACGATTATGGCGGAAAATCCAGATTACGTCCACAAAGTGCTCGATTTCTTTTGTGACTTTAATGGCAGACGTTCTGGAGTTCTCAAGGCTCTAACTACTAGTCTGTTCTCTCTCTCAAGTGTGTACCAGTGCATTAAGTTTTGGCTTATATGAGTTTTGCTCTGTTGTTTGCGCAGACTAAATAGATTTCTACGAATGGTGCCATCTTGGTCTCTCTCTCTCTCTCTCTCTCTCTCTCTCTCTGTCTCTGTCTCTCTCTCTCTCTCTGTCTCTGTCTCTCTCTCTCTCTCTCTCTCTCTCTCTCTCTCTCGACATATTGTTTTTTGAGCCACAATCATGCGCTTTCTTTAAATGGGTTTCTTGAGATGCTAAGCCATGAATCTTTGGTATTTAATTTTGAAGGTGTAAATGCACAACCTTGCTCTGTTTTCTTCCCTAAGCTTTTTCTGGCAATTTCATAAGTTTTGGTACTTCATACCAAATCCTTTTGCCTTTTCCACCAAAGATTTTAGATCACGGGATGCCGGATTTAGAGAGTAATTTGTGATTTCTAAACTTTAACCATCAGCAAGCAGGGAAAAAAAATTGATCTGCCATTATCGATCGGAAAAAGAAAACAGAATGAATCTTCTTCGTTGTTCAGTCCAAGTGTATGTGTTCTCAGATGGTAGCTCCATATGAAACAATCAATCCAGACTCAGGCCCCTGCATATCGACTACTTTTAATTAACTTGCTAAGCGAGTATATGCCAATTATGACCTCTAGTATTATACATGTGGTCAACGATGATTTCGAATGAATGCAGGAAGACTTTTCTTGGGTTCATCTATTTTGTGAATCTCATGGTTGAATAGGGATGCCAAAACAAAATGTCCCAGCTGTTGACACCTAATTTTTAATCATCTTTTCTCTTTTGAAATTAACAAAAAATCCATAAAAATTTATAAAATTAAAAAATTCAAGTTTGGAGACCTTGGTCAAGCCTAGGGAACCAATTTTGACCAAAAATTGATTTTTCATATTTTCAGTATTTTTCGGTATTTTTATTTTCGAAAATTAATAAAAAAAATCCATAAAAATTCATAAAATTGAAAAATCAACTTTGGAGACCTTGGCCAAGCCTAGAGAACCATTTTTGAACAAAAAATAATTTTTCATAATTTTTTTGTATTTTTATATATTTTTAGAAATTAGGAAAATATTTAATAAATAATAAAATATGAGGCCACAAAAATACATAAAAATATTCAATATTTTTCTTTTCATGTTGGCCATCGCAAATTTAAAAAAAATCCAATTCGGGGTCGTGTATTTCTTCACGAGCATGGTCTCGAATCAGGCCAAAAAAAAATTCAATTTGAGTCAATTTATTTTTATTTTTCAATTTTAGGAGTTGTGACATTATCCTCTAATATTTTAAATTTTCTTCTTGGCCCAATTATACCCAGAATGACTCAATTTTTTCAAAGGGCTTTAATTAAATTTTGCATTATCTTCAGCGGCAGAAAATAAGCTTAAATTTGACATGAGGTGAATTTCGACTAAGCATAGAAGAGGTGTGTCGAAAATTGTGAGGAGATTTGGACTTAAAAAAATATTTCTCCAGGGACTGAATTGCAAATACTTAAAATCTCAGGGACTAGAGTGCAAATACCTAACACTTGAGTGATTATTTTGCAAATAACAAAAAGAAGAGTTAGTGGAGAAATTAGAATAGAGAAGGGAAGATGGAGAAGAGGAGATAGAGAAGGGAAGATGGAGAAAAGGAGATGGAGAGGAGAAGATGGAGAAGAATAGATGGAGAAAATAAGATGAGAATGGAGAAGGGAAGATGGAAATGAAGAAGAGTTAGTGGAGAAATTAGAATGGGAGATATATATGGAGAAGGAAAGATGGAGATGGAGAAGAATAGGTGGAGAAATTAGAATGTGAGATAGAGATGGAGAATGGAAGATGAAGTTGAAGAAGAGTTAGTGGAAAAATTAGAATGGGAGATGGAGTTAGTGGAGAAATTAGAATGGGAGGTAGATGAGTTGATTATAAAAGGAGGAAGAAGTGAACTTGGGAGAGGGGATTATTTTTGGAGAGAAAATTTTGGATGTTTGAGAGAGTTTTGGAAGGTTGAAGAAAAATTTGAAAGAAAGAAAATACCAAAAAGAGAGAGAATTTTGAGGATGATGGGAGTTTAAACCTAGGAGTTATCATCACCAATTCCTTCATCGATCAACATAAATCAAGAGTTCATCCTCGTCAACGAGCAAGCAAATCCGAGCTAAGTGTTTGTATTTATTCATTTATTTGTGGTTTTAGTCGCAAATTAGCACAAAATTGTATACACTTTCTCCATTTCTCATTTCTCCATATTTTTATGTCAGGCAAAGGACAACTCCAAGTCAACGGTAAATCTTATGGAGGTGTAAACACAAAAAGAGAGCACTCCACTAGAGCCTGAGGAATAAACCAAGCCTGAATTGCCAAATCAGGATATCCATGAAATTAAGGTACCGAAAGGGCATTAGTTTTAATTAACTAGTGTAACCAAGTCCCCGAACTCATAATCTCTGGTTCGTAAAAGTAATTTAGTCCTCCCGCTAATTTACTTAGGTTTCTAATCAACCTACCAAAAATGATTAGTGGCGACTCTAAATTCTAAAATCATGTGAAAAAATCAAAGTTGCGATTTGGTAGAGCTTGGGAGAGCTCGAACTAGGTTAGTTAATTTAATTAATTAATCTGGTAATCCATTAACCTAAAAATGAATTTTAGGTCGCGACAGCTTGGAGACTCCACTGGGGACTTGTTCTTAATTTTTGAAAAAATTTAAGAACCTAGAGGACTTAGGCTAGAAAAATTTCATGAAAATTCATTTGGTTTGACTTGGTTGGATTCTGATCTTTAGGTGTTAAATAGTTTTGCAGGATGGGAGTTATAAGGGGTAGAGTGTTTGGCTAACCCTTTGTTTTGCAGGTCTGGTGTGTGGGAATTCAATTTAAATTATGCACATTATTGAAGCGGTGTTTGCATTTAAATGTTATGCATGTGTTTACAGTTTTAGCACTACATCACACACGTCCCGTGGCCGGACCTGGGCTACTAGTTTTAGGATGGTATTGTGATTTGGTTTTAGCGTTCGGCGTGAGATCACGTCGAAAGTTAGCCCAGATTCAATCCCGAACCTCTTTTCAAAAATGAGTTTAAAAGTTAGGCCTCAGGCTTGGTAAGATTACCAAAGCAGTGGTTTTAATTTTTAGCTCGAACAGCCGAAGTGGGAAGGCTCGGCTAATCCTGGTTACGTCGTCGGATCACGGCTAATCTTGATTATGTGCGCGAGATTGTCGCCTTGCCGTAAGTCTTTCGCTTCAATTTGTCAGCCTTTAGAGTAGATAGGCTAAGATTTAAACTCACGATTCATGTGCATGTCTATGTGACCTACATGGTATTTTTCACGGTGAAAGTAAGTTTTCTAACTTCGTCTTGTATTTATTTTTGGTCGGTCCATGATAAGTGTCAGTTAAATTTTGGACTTAACCACGTGGTCATTTTTTCAAAGAAAATGAAAAATCGAAATCAAATTGGTGTCCCATTTCTGAAAAGATGAATGCAGAAAAATCCCTTTGGGAAATTTTGTCGGCCAATAAAAAGATTTTGTCACATTTCTCCTTACTGCTTCAATGGATACAAGATTTTCTTGACAAATTTACCCTTGAAAATTTATTGTGATAAAAGAAGGTAATTTCTTCAGGAAATTTGTTAAATGTCAAAGGATTTTACCACAGTCTTCTGAGTTATAAAATCTGCAAGAAAACTCTTTCTGGGAAATTTGTCCATGTCTTCCTAAGAAAATTTCATCCGATTTCTTCATAAAATGGAAAACTAAAATTGGGCCAATCTAGGAGTCATGGACCGACCTCTCTTGGATCACATACTGATTATTTTCTTTACTTTTGCAGGGAATTATAGGTACCCTGGGGTGGAGAAAAATCGGGCTCGTTGGTGATAACAATCAGGGGCAAGCGAAGAAATCGTTAACCCTAGGGGCATATGAAGATGCCAATTCTTCCGGAGACAGAATCGTGTCAATAAGTCAGCACGTATGGGCCATGTATTTTGATGAGGGGTAGTGAATGCATCCAGATCGGGCCTGGGGACATTTTAATGTATTAGAAGGGTTCATGTATTTTTGTTGAGAAAGTCGAGACTGTGTAATCAAAACCCATGGGGCAAGATTATGAACCCGACCTTGCGACGCCTTTCTGATTAAATTGAACAAAGGCTTGCCTTTTTACCTTCCTCGGATTCAAAACACATGGAAGATTTTGGAGGACTAGTATTTTATTACCGAGCATGGTCCGCAATCATTTCTCCCAACGCTACAGGCGACCGACACATTCAAGTGGACGCCGAAAGAGATAGGCAGGAGTAAAGTGGGGCACGCAACGGGCAGCCCGGTTTGTTTATTGGAGCACTAATCGAGTGGTCGATTTGCAATAATTCACACGACTGACTCACGGCGCTGTGACCGGTGGGGGCCGCCACCGAACCCTTCGCCAATGTCCTTGATATCATCGCCGGCAGCAGATAACAAGAACACCGAGAAGAGTGTTAAGCCTCAACGTCTTCAGTACCGTAAATCGTCCTATCATGCTATATGGGCGAAGAAATGGCAGGAAAATGAAAAGTACAAACACGTGAAACTTTCTCTTCATTCCATTCACCAACAAACCTTACAACAACTCACTGGGGAGGAAAAGTGAAATCAAATTGAGCCCTAATAAGCGTCACAAAGGAGCTCAGCTGGCTCTCCATGAAGTTGATGCTCTGGGTGCACCGGGCGTTCTCGGGATCAAGCTCCGCGAGCCTAAAGAAGAGGCGATCGCACTTCTCTTTAACCTGGGCCATAGTGGCCTCGTAATGCTCAACGGCAAACTCCAAGTCCGGAATCGCCGCCCTCTCGAAAGCAATGTCTGCCGTAATGTCATCAAGCCTCTCCTGCAGCCAACCGCATTTGCACCTCATCACAATATTGCCTGGCTCCTGTTCGGCGTAAGTTCGGACCAAGGCCAGACGGTCCACCAGCTTTCCCCTCTCACGAACCAGCCACGAAAGCTGATCGTTGGCAAACTTGAGGGCCTTTTTGTGATTATCAGCCATAAATGTAACTGTTGCCAGACGCTCGTGCCGGTCTCGGTAACGAGCTTTCACGACGGCGGTCACAAGGACCGTCTCATAAGCGCGGTTATAGGCAGCCAGAAAATTGATGAAGACAGTCGAGAAGTTCCGATACTCCTTCCCCAGTTGGGTACCCTCAACAGAAGCAGCGTCCACAGTCCTGAATAAACCAAGGATTTCAGCCTCAACAGTAGAGTTTTTGGCTATAAAAGCGTAACCTCTACCAAGAAGATTGTAGAGTCTCTCCCACCCAGCCAGGACTTCGGCGGATAAGGTGTGGTTAGGAGAATTGGCCATTTTTGAAAGAGAGAGGTGAGGCAGATGAGCGGAATGCGAAGATGGTAATCTGCTTCAATTTAAATACTGATTTCACAGGGGCAGTCCTTATAGGTTTTCCTATCTACCATTCTCTGTCGGCAACACCCCCGGTGGCTCAAATTCCAGTCAAGTGGCAACCTCGAGCCGAACAAACCTGACGTCTTTGTGGAAAAGCTGGACGGGACTCCACCGCTTTGAAAAAAGAAAGAACGAAAAGACGAGCTGAGTGGGGGACAAAGAAATTTTCGGCAGAAAGAGAGATATTACTCGTCTTCATTGGAGGACTCGCCAGTAAATCGACAGTGGAAATCTTGACATGGGCCCTCTACCGCGAAAAGAAAGAAGAAGACAAACTGAGCGATAAACGAGGATTTCCCCTTTAATCAAAAGCTGAATGTCAGATTTTCCCCTCGGTAAATCTAATAGCACTGCCCGTGAAGGGGGAAGTCGTTGCTATTGCCAGAGAGAGAATTTATCCTCATTTGATAGTGAGGGTTCATCTGCACGAACTCGCAGGAGAAAGATAGAGAGGAAGGAGTTCTCGTGGGAGAGGAATTCAAAACCTTCACCATCAAAGCATTGGCTTTCAAAGCCTGTTACGAGAAGCCATCAACGATCCCGTGATCCCTCAAGTCCGAGAAGACATCCTGAGGCGGTCTCGAATCGGCAGTCCTAGATCCAGAAATATGTCGAGCATTAGGGAAATGGGCGCATGTTCAACCCTGGTCGAAGCTGATGAAGTTCCTTACCCTGAGGGTCTACTGGTCATGGCCATTGACGGTAATCCAGTCTCTCTGTCAATCCTTGTTACCGTATTAAGAAAATGCCGGTATAAGGTTGTAGCTCAAGCAAAGGCGACAGAGGCCTTAGAGATATTAAGGAGGAGTAGTGACCAGTTTGATATCGTCCTCACCGCCATGGTAGGGATTGACAAGGATGTTTTCACTCTCTTGGAAGTCATCAATTCTAAATTAAACATGCCAGTCCTCGTAATATCGGCAAGCGATGATCAGCAAGCCATGATGAAGGCTGTCTTAAACGGGGCCCAAGACGTCGTAACGAAACCAGTTAGGGTTCAGATGCTTCAAAACATATGGCAGCACGTGGTAAGGAAGCAATTGCACGACCATGAGAACAAGCATCAAGCCTTCAATTTTATTCCAAGCAACTGGAGAAAGAAGATGAGTTGGTCTCCCGAGTTGCATCGTATGTTTGTTAATGCAGTTCAGCAGCTAAGAATCGATTCGGCACGGCCGCAACATATACTGGAAATTATGAAGGTAGAGGGACTCACTAAAGCAAATGTTTCGAGTCATCTTCAGAAGTACAGAAAAAGGGTGAGAGAACACAATGCAGCTCAGAATCAAGAAAACCAAGGCGGGACTGATCCAAGCCTGAACGTCGAGTCTCCTCGCCACCATAAGTTCCACAGGTTAGCATGGGGCGAGCCACTTCCCATCATCAACCAAACCAGTAGCCGTGCCATCAATCCCCCAGGCGTTAATCAAAGTATCCCCCAGAATCACCCTAATGCTCTTCAAGAGTATAGACCGCAGGGGCAGTGTATTCAGACTCCTTGGTTTGAGCACCAACCCGTGGCTAGAATTCATCCCATGATCAGCGCGCCTGCGCAGCCAGAGAATCAGACAAGAAATTATCCTGAGCACTTCCACTTCTCTAATCCTCGAATGGAAGGAGTTCTTGGCAGCAGGACAGTTGGTGATCCCCACACTTTCTGGAGTAATGATGAAGACTTCAGCTCGAAAAGTCAAATTGCTCATGGCGAGGACAGAATGAGAAATCTACCGCCAGCATTTGCCAACAATAATGCCCAATTCGAGCATCAGTTGCTGGAAGGTTCAAGAGATTACCCAGATGATGAGCTTACTGCCCTGGTCAACCAGTTTAAGGTTGACAGACATCCGAAGCCATGATCGGAAGCTAGTGATTAGGGACTCTCAAACATCGGTCATCCATGCCTGAACCAGCACGAGACTAGCTGATTATCGAAGAGCCGCAGGAGAGGCAGAACTGACCTTGAACAAGTGCACCTTTCACTTCATGCTTAATTCCCCTGCGTGTGATATTTCCAGCTTTCTAGGTGTCTAGATTTAATTCAGGGGCATGGGGTAATTTGTTTTTTATCCCGTCGAATGCGTGAATCCCTTTTTATGCTAGACTCAGGGCGGATCAATTTGTGGCAAAGTCGCTGACTGCCATAATGAGAAATGTTGAATGGCCTCACGTAGGGAAATTTCAAGTGAAGAGCCCAGGCGAGCTCGAAGACGGGTAATTGAGTATCGTTCCAATTTACCCTCAATCGTCGCAAAATGCTAAATTGGATTTGTTCCATTCTCACCCAGGGGATTGCAAATTGCCTCAAGAGTGTCGCAAAATGAAATGACCCAATGGAATGCGATATGACTCATTTGCCTTGAAGGTAACCTTTAAATTAAAGGAGCCCTCCGGTCCACGGACCCGATGGCATAAAAAATGATGATGGTCCAAAGCAACCCGAAAGAAAACAAGGCCCAACTAAGCAAAGCACTTATGTGGCAAGCTCAAAGTGAAGGGCAACTCGGGACATACAATCCAATCCAATCCAAATGAAGGAACTTCCTCAATTCAAATTCAATGGAAGTACATACAAGGGTAAAACAGTATCGTTCCAATTTTTCTAGAATATGAAGAACATATACTACCGCATTCATTTTCATTTTTGCAGTGAAAGTCTCTACTGGCCAGATTTTCCTGTCTACCATTCCCTATCAGCATCACCTCCGCTACTCGTCTCCAATCTCGAGCCAAGCAAATCCGACATCTCTGCCAAAACTTTGACGGGATGACACAACTTTGAAAAAGGAGAAAGAAAGGTGACTTGGGTGGGAGACAAGGAAAATGGGATTCGTTTTTATAGGAGAACACGCCAGCAAATCGACGGTAGAGACGTTGATAGGGACCCTACCACTATGAAGAGATGAGAAAAGACGAGCCAAGCAAGAAACACGCAGGAAAGGTTGAGAAAGACAGAACTCTCGGGAGAAGCAATACATATGCTAAGCCGACGCCAAATTTTAAAAAGAGACATCCTCCTGATAATCTTTATTCATACGTTGAAGAGAGTTTTAAAGCATACACGATTCAGAGAGAGTGAAAATACAGAAAGATATAGTAAACCTTGAGAAATCATCGACCAAATCGAAGATGTCTCAACCCAATACTTCTGAAAGCTATCGTTGCCTGCTGAATATGGGAGAGGAAGAGTTCGAAACCATGTTTGGGATCGAGCCTATGGAGCCTGGCCCTTCCGCCGACGACGTCCAAGATCTCAGTAAAGATAAGGACAACAACGGTAAGGGTCAAAAGAAGCGTTACCATCGCCATACTAAGGAGCAAGTACAAAGGCTTGAGGATTTCTTCAGAACATGTCCTATGCCAGACGGCAAACAGAAAATGGAACTAAGTCAAGAGCTAGGACTTGAACCTTCACAAATCAAGTTCTGGTTTCAAAATAGGCGAACCCGAATGAAGACTCGTCATGAGCACAACGAAGCCGAGTTTCTAAGAGTTGAAAATGAAAACCTCCGAGCGGAAAACAAGATGTATAAAGAGGCTTTTGACTCCGCCACCTGCCCTAACTGCAACAGCCTCCTCCTCGCCTTCGATGAAATGCATGATCTGAGGATTGAAAATGCGTGTTTGAGAAGCGAGTTAGACCAGTTTATAACAGAATCGAGTTCTGTTGGAGGAGGGTACAAAAAGACTAATGCTACTGAATCAGCATCAATACCTCCCGGGGAAGGGGAGATGTATCACCACCAGGCAAGCGGCATTGACGATGAACTCACCGCCATGATCAACCAGTTTAATGTTAATGAAGCACGAGGACTGTAATATGCACAGGGAGTCTGTATTTCGAAGCTGAGATCACGGGTCCTTCAACATAGCCAATGCGTACCTGGTCCAGAATGAAGCTAGCTGATCATGGGAGAGCCTGCTGAGGAAGCAGAATCGATCCTGAATGAGTGAACGTGTTTTATTCCCTTGCGTGATATGTTTTTCCGCTTTTGTAAAATGTAAAAGCAAGGAGTAATGATCCGACTTCCCCCTATTAAATGCTCGAATCCGCCACCTCACCAACCTCGCGACGAATTGATGGCTAGTAAAAATCTGCGTAAACCTGAAGGGTAACTCCGTATCGTCTCAATGTACCCTCGAATTACTCCGGTTTTAAATTAGATCCCTGTTATTTTCAGGAATTTGCAAATCGACCCGAGAACACGAGCATACCCAAATGCGTATTGAACAAAATTCGGGGCAAATTGATCCGTGGACATTATTGCTGGATGGACAGCTTCAAACAAAAGGGGAATACGAGCGAAAGACGCGAGCAGCCTTAGAGATGGGTAGTTTTGTATCGTTTCAATCTTCCCCTGATCGTCTCGAATTCTGAATTACTTTATTCCGTCTTAACAGGGGTTGTAAAATACTTTGGAGAGCATTGTGGCGTAGATTTGCCAAATACGACAAGATCATACCATCCGTGGATTAACCCTTAAAAGGGAGCCTCCATAGACGCCTACAGCCTAATGGGCCTGAGAGCATGAGGAATAACAGTGATCTGGAACGAAAGAAATCAGGATATTCGATGAGCGAAATCAAGGCCCATGCTTTGCCACAGCCTGGCCCCTAATGATAAAGCGTCCAACGGAAACTGGAGACAAACTCGATCCAGTGAACCCGATAAAGAGATCATGCAAAGCGTGCAAGATGAAGGGTAAACCAGTATCGTATCCAATTCATCATTTCTAATACTAGCTAACACGTCTTCTCCTCCATTATTTGACAGGAAATGTCTAACTTGACATACCAACGGAGAAAATCCCGAGTGGTGAAGCTGGTAAAGGAGTTGCGCGAAGCGCTCAAGGGTAAATCAGTATCGTGTCCAGTTCATCATTTCCGATACTAGCTAACATGTCTTCTTCCTTTTTACAGGAAATGTTAAACTAACATCTGATACGTCAAAGAAAACATCCCCAAGGGGCAACAATTATAATCATCTGACAAGATCCATTCTGATGAAAATGGGGCAACAACCCTGGATTGAAAAAGGGACGTTTGACCGGCAACCGTGACGGTTATTAACATTGAGAAGGCTCAAACGCTTCGCTTAACCCATGCATTTTGTTTTGCAGGAGCAAAGCCAGAGACAAGCCACTCCTTGACTTAGGGAGTACGCCCTCAATTTGTTTAGTCAGCACGTCTAGGGGCAATTCGAATCTCTTCCTTTCCTAGGAAATTCTCGTCCATACTTGCACATTCTGTAAACACACGAAGTGCTAAAAATTGCCACATCTGCATCATATTTACACATGCCATGATTCATGCATGACTATGCTGCATGTTTAATTTTTCCAATTCTGACTGGGGGCATAAACTGCATATGATGCGTCGAATGTGTAGAATGGGGCATGACAGGATGATGAAAGGCGACCCCATTTTCATACACGTCCCACATCCACAGTGAGTTGTGTGCCAAGTAGATTCCGTATTCCCCAAGGCAATGGGTTTTCTCGCAAAAGGTACAATAGCCGAAAGGAAAGAGGCATTCATTTCTCTACCCTAAACACTACAGGTGCCCATTGGCAACCCATTTGAGCGGCGGATTCATTTTATAACCCCTGTCAAGAACCACCCCACATCGGGGCCAAATGGAGGTAGTTCCAGCAGTTATCATGATGAAAATGGTTAGAAATTGTCTTGCTTGGACTAATATCAATCTTCGAGTGTTTCTTTGCATTTAACTCGAATTTTAATTCAAGTGTTTTAGGATGACAAAGAGCATTCGTTTCTCTATCCTACACATCCTTTGCATTGAGCCTAGAAATTCATTTCACAAGCCCTTGTTGGTGATCATTGCTCATTCCAAAGAAGGATGACGCTTTCCTCAAGAAGCAGAATCAAAGAAATTGGGTCAACAATGAACCCTCGAAATGAACTTATGTCATGTGCTAGACTTTTCATGTAATGTCTAGTATCAATTTTTGAAAATCATCTTGTCAAAAAGAAAAACAAGTGTAGCCAAAAAATGGGCCTGCTCCCAAACAAAAGGGAGTCAGGAGTAAGAAAAGCAAGGGCTACTCCAAAAATCTGGGGCAGAAAAAGCAAAGTGCCTATCAAAAGCAAGGTCAATGCCCATTCATCTGTAATATACTTCTGATTTTGAGAACGCTCAAAAGAGAATTTACAAAATGCAATTTCCAGCAAAAGAACTACTACCCCTCAGCCAATGGTGGTATTCATTGAAGACAAATTCAGGAAGGTCAAAGATCGGTGACAAGACTGCAATGATCACCAACACCAAGCATTTCTCATATATTTTTCTGAGCCAAAACGAGCCTTTCGTTTCTCAGTCCTAAATCCCAACCTACGTTACAACCCTTGAAAGTCTCTTCTGATTAGAGCACTTGAATTAACGTAAGAGTTGAATGATTTTAAGCATCGCTCGAAGAAGTTCGAGCAAGACTGTTTCTCTCTCATTTTTGCAGGGTTCTTGACTTGTAAACCCGGAGCAGATAATGAAGACATTTTTGTCAATGGCCTTGACTCAAAAGAGTCCCCTTTAGTAAGCCTTGACCCAGCCTACATTATAGTCCTAATTAAGACCTCCAGATCGACGTAGTCGTACCAATTGCGAGATTACTCAGACCCTTGCTGAATGCGATGATGGTAAGGTTGAGTGATTTCTTTTCAAATCCTGCAATCAGGATAAACAGCCTTTCTCGAGAGTGAGAGAAAGCCCTTTCGGACTGAAGTCCCCATTCAAGTTACATTCGAGGTATTCATGACATGATAACCTCCCTGAACAGAATTGGAAATGCAAACTTGACAGAATAGTCATGCATGATCCACATTATGAGCATACACATACGGTTTTAATCATTGCAAACTCAACTGGATGGTTTTGCATGAACCGATGAACTCATTGATAAAAATGCTTGCATATGTTACCTCTTACACTGTCTGACAGGTAGTGCATTCCTGATAGTCGAGTTACCCTCCGAGGTCTCGAAATTCATCCAAGGGCTATTGAACAAACAAGCCCTGTTGGCAAATGCTCGCCAAGCATTTTCAGCACGGCCTCCTATCTTCGAAGACTTTACCTACACCAGAAGGCGATACATCTTCATTTCTCAAAGACCTCATCTGCGCAAGAAAGCAATACGGCCTCAACTTCAGGCGAAATGCCATCTCTGGAGACCTTCCATTGGAAACCCCAATACGAAACGGTCCATCTTCAAAGTCTTGAAAAGCAGGCACCAATCAGGCGAAATGCCACCTCTAGAACCCTTTCATCGGAAATCCCGATACGGAAAGGTCCATTTTCAAGTCCTAAAAAGCAGGCACCAATCAGGTGAAAATGCCATCTCTGGAACCTTCCATTGGAAACCCCAATACTGCAAGGTCCATCTTCAAAGTCCTGAAAAGTAGGCACCAATCAGGCGAAATGCCACCTCTAGAACCCTTCCATCGGAAACCCCGATACGGAAAGGTCCATTTTCAAGTCCTGAAAAGCAGGCACCAATTAGGCGAAATGCTATCTCTGGAACCCTTCCATTGGAAACCCCAATACGGAATGATCCATTTAAGTCCTTCTTACAGGCACCCAAAAGTCCTTCTTACAGGCAACCAAAAGTCCTTCTTACAGGCACCAAAGTCCTTCTTACAGGCATTTCCATGGGGCGGCCTACCATATGGGTCAAATTTCAATCAGTAGAATCCTTTCATTAGGAATCTACCATGGGGTGACCTACCATACGGGTCAAATTTCAATCAGAGTTTAATCAGTAGAATCCTTTCACTAGGAATCTATCATGGTACGACCCACCATACGGGTCAAAATTCAGACGAATCCTCTAAATAGGATAGATCGCCATTGGATTCCTTTAATTAGGAACTCTACCATGGGGTGACCTACCATACGGGTCGAATTTCAATTAAAGTAGAATCCCTTCGTTAGGAATCTACCATGGGTTGACCTACCATACGGGTCCAAGTTCAACCACCCTAAGATTTTCTTATAACGAATCCTTAGGTTCTCATTCCACTTTCAGTAGAACATGCGTGTCCGGCAACCGCCACACAACGGGCAGGTAAGTGTCAGGTAAACTCTCCTTTTTGTCTCTCTCTCAATGCATGAAAGCCTCCTCAAACCGGGTTTGGATCGGAACTTGCTAAGAGGAGTATTGGAGATCAAATGTCACGACACTTTTTATTTTCTTGTGTACTAAGTCGATTAGGATTCTGGTGTCATCTCGTCTTTGAAATGAACCTCTGCCGAGCTTCCTTTCAAAGAGGGGCAGCTGTTGACACCTAATTTTTAATCATCTTTTCTCTTTTGAAATTAACAAAAAATCCATAAAAATTTATAAAATTAAAAAATTCAAGTTTGGAGACCTTGGTCAAGCCTAGGGAACCAATTTTGACCAAAAATTGATTTTTCATATTTTCAGTATTTTTCGGTATTTTTATTTTCGAAAATTAATAAAAAAATCCATAAAAATTCATAAAATTGAAAAATCAACTTTGGAGACCTTGGCCAAGCCTAGAGAACCATTTTTGAACAAAAAATAATTTTTCATAATTTTTTTGTATTTTTATATATTTTTAGAAATTAGGAAAATATTTAATAAATAATAAAATATGAGGCCACAAAAATACATAAAAATATTCAATATTTTTCTTTTCATGTTGGCCATCGCAAATTTAAAAAAAATCCAATTCGGGGTCGTGTATTTCTTCACGAGCATGGTCTCGAATCAGGCCAAAAAAAAAATTCAATTTGAGTCAATTTATTTTTATTTTTCAATTTTAGGAGTTGTGACATTATCCTCTAATATTTTAAATTTTCTTCTTGGCCCAATTATACCCAGAATGACTCGATTTTTTCAAAGGGCTTTAATTAAATTTTGCATTATCTTCAGCGGCAGAAAATAAGCTTAAATTTGACATGAGGTGAATTTCGACTAAGCATAGAAGAGGTGTGTCGAAAATTGTGAGGAGATTTGGACTTAAAAAAATATTTCTCCAGGGACTGAATTGCAAATACTTAAAATCTCAGGGACTAGAGTGCAAATACCTAACACTTGAGTGATTATTTTGCAAATAACAAAAAGAAGAGTTAGTGGAGAAATTAGAATAGAGAAGGGAAGATGGAGAAGAGGAGATAGAGAAGGGAAGATGGAGAAAAGGAGATGGAGAGGAGAAGATGGAGAAGAATAGATGGAGAAAATAAGATGAGAATGGAGAAGGGAAGATGGAAATGAAGAAGAGTTAGTGGAGAAATTAGAATGGGAGATATATATGGAGAAGGGAAGATGGAGATGGAGAAGAATAGGTGGAGAAATTAGAATGTGAGATAGAGATGGAGAATGGAAGATGAAGTTGAAGAAGAGTTAGTGGAAAAATTAGAATGGGAGATGGAGTTAGTGGAGAAATTAGAATGGGAGGTAGATGAGTTGATTATAAAAGGAGGAAGAAGTGAACTTGGGAGAGGGGATTATTTTTGGAGAGAAAATTTTGGATGTTTGAGAGAGTTTTGGAAGGTTGAAGAAAAATTTGAGAGAAAGAAAATACCAAAAAGAGAGAGAGAATTTTGAGGATGATGGGAGTTTAAACCTAGGAGTTATCATCACCAATTCCTTCATCGATCAACATAAATCAAGAGTTCATCCTCGTCAACGAGCAAGCAAATCCGAGCTAAGTGTTTGTATTTATTCATTTATTTGTGGTTTTAGTCGCAAATTAGCACAAAATTGTATACACTTTCTCCATTTCTCATTTCTCCATATTTTTATGTCAGGCAAAGGACAACTCCAAGTCAACGGTAAATCTTATGGAGGTGTAAACACAAAAAGAGAGCACTCCACTAGAGCCTGAGGAATAAACCAAGCCTGAATTGCCAAATCAGGATATCGATGAAATTAAGGTACCGAAAGGGCATTAGTTTTAATTAACTAGTGTAACCAAGTCCCCGAACTCATAATCTCTGGTTCGTAAAAGTAATTTAGTCCTCCCGCTAATTTACTTAGGTTTCTAATCAACCTACCAAAAATGATTAGTGGCGACTATAAATTCTAAAATCATGTGAAAAAAATCAAAGTTGCGATTTGGTAGAGCTTGGGAGAGCTCGAACTAGGTTAGTTAATTTAATTAATTAATCTAGTAATCCATTAACCTAAAAATGAATTTTAGGTCGCGACACCAGCATGACATTCATTTCTAACTGTGTAAATTATCAGAAATAGCTAATTACCGAAATTCACAACCTCTCCATTTTGCATTGGCGATCTCATCGCGATTATGAATGTCCCCCTCCACATGACGCTTCTATGGCGATTTACCCTTGGTTAAGGTGCCACTCAATGTAATTTTAGAAAATAACTTTCACTGCTTGATCTTTGACATCACTATCAAACTTAAGATATTGATGGTTATAATGGACCATCCTTGTATTGTTTGATTTCCTATAGTGGTGTTTAAAGTTCTTCCTTGCTCCATTGTTGTCTCCATGACCAGCCCTTGTAGTCAAATACATTTGTCTCACAAGGCCTACGACTTAGTTTCGCTCTTGATTATGAGAAAAAAAACGAGTCACAGTTGTTGACACCTGATTTTTAATTATTTTTTTATTTTCAAAAATTAATAGAAAATCCATAAAAATTCATAAAATTAAAAAAATCAACTTTGGGGACCTTGGCCAAACCTAGGGAACCAATTTTGACCAAAAAAATGATTTTTCGTATTTTCAGTATTTTTCGATATTTTTATTTTCGAAAATTCATAAAACATCAAGAAATAATGAGAAAATTACAAAATCAACTTTGGAAGCTTTGGCCAAGCTTAGGCAACCATTTTTTAGCAAAAAATAATTTTTCTTATTTTTTGTGTATTTTTTAAATATATTTTTTAGAAATTAGAAAAATATTTCATAAATAATAGCATTTGAGGCCATATAAATACATAAAAATAGTCAATATTTTTCTTTTAAAACCCTTTTCATGTTGGCCATCGTAAATTTAAAAAATCCAATTCGGGGTCGTGTATTCCTTCACGAGCATAATCTCGAATCAGGCCTAAAAAAATTCAATTTGAGTCAATTTATTTTCATTTTTCACTTTAAGGAGTTGTGACATTGTTCTCTAATATTCTTAATTTTCATCTTGGCACAATTATACCCAGAATGACCCAATTTTACAAAAAAGGCATTAATTAAATTTTACATTTTTTTCAGTAACAAGAAATGAGCTTAAATTTGACATGCGGTGAATTGTGTCAAAAATTGTGAGGAGATTTGGACTTAAAGAAATATTTTTTTCAGGGACTAAATTGTAAATAATTAAAATTCAGGGACTAGAGTGCAAATACCTAACTCTTGAAGGATTATTTTGCAAATAACAAAAAGAAGAGTTAGTGGAGAAATTAGAATAAAGAAGGGAAGATAGAGAAGAGAAGATGGAGAAGAATGAATGGAGAAAATAAGATAAGAATAGAGAATGGAAGATGGAGAAGAGAAGATGAAGAAGAATGAATGGAGAAAATAAGATAAGAATAGAGAAAGGAAGATGGAGATGAAGAAGAGTTAGTTGAGAAATTAAAATGGGAGATAAATATGGAGAATGGAAGATGAAGATGAAGAAGAGTTAGTGGAGAGATTAGAATGTGAGATAGAGATGGAGAAGGGAAGATGAAAATGAAGAAGAGTTAGTGGAGAAATTAAAATGGGAGACAGAGTTAGTGGAAAAATTAGAATGGGAGATAGATGAGTGGGTTATAAAAGGAGGAAGAAGTAAGCTTGAGGGGGGGATTTTTTTGGAGAGAAAATTTTGGATGTTTGAGAGGATTTTGGGAGACTGAAGAAAAATTTGAGAGGAAAAAAATACCAAAAAGAGAGAGAATTTTGAAGATGATGGGAGTTTAAAGCTAGGGGGATATCATCATCAATTTCTTCATCGATCAACAAATCAAGAATTCATCCCAGATTTGAAGCTAAGTATCCATCTACTCTCTTTGATTTTTTAGTATAAACTAGCCCAAATTTTCTACTCTTCTCCCATTTCCCCATATTTGATTTCAGACAGGAACCAATTATATTCATCAAGCACTTATCATAATGCCATTGAAGCTAAGTGCCTCTTTCATTATTCTAATTTTTAATGTGAATTAAATCATATTTGCTCCATTACTCCATTTCTCCATATTTTTATGTCAGGCAAAGGACAACTCCAAGTCAACGGTAAATCTCATTGAGGTGTAAAATTGGCGTCAACGAGCTCTTGAGTGCCCATTAAATTTTCAATTAATCCGTCGATGGATTTCGGCCCGAATTGTCAAATCAATTCGTTTTATTTTAAAGAATTTAAACCCCAGAATGTAAAGGGCAGAGCTCGCTCACTGGAGGTCATTTTAAATTTC
The DNA here is from genome assembly GCA_016432845.1 of Psidium guajava. Lineage (NCBI taxonomy): Eukaryota > Viridiplantae > Streptophyta > Magnoliopsida > Myrtales > Myrtaceae > Psidium > Psidium guajava. Next base: position 37,057,659 of record CM028225.1, on the reverse strand, counting down.
TGCAATTTAAATTCCTGCACCTGAAATCCCAAAGGAGAGGGCCAAGCCAAGGCTGAGCTATCCATTTGTAGTCTTTATTTATTGTTATTTACTTTCTGTAATTTAATTTTTGAATCACTAAACCCCAAAATGAGTAGCTCGCAGCACTGCACAGAAATCGTTAACTCACTCCCTCTTTCAGCTTCAGGGAAATACTTAATATTTTGAAAATGCCAAAAAAAAATGTCACTCACGTATATTCCATTTAAAAAAGTGAAAATACAAAAAGAGAACACTCCACTAGAGCCTTAGGAATAAACCAAGCCTGAGTTGTCAAATTAGGATATCCATGAAATTAAGGTACCGAAAGGGCATTAGTTTTAATTAACTAGTGTAACCAAGTCCCCGAACTCATAATCTCTGGTTCGTGAAAGTAATTTAGTTCTCCCGTTAATTTACTTAGGTTTCTAATCAACCTACCAAAAATGATTAGTGGCGACTCCAAATTTTAAAACCATTTGAACAAGAAACCAAAGTCGCGATTTGGTAGAGCTTGGGAGAGTTCGAACTAAATTAGTTGATTTAATCAATTAATCTAGTAATCCATTAACCTAAAAAATGAATTTTAGGTCGCGAAAACAGTGTGCCATTGAGTTTGTCAATGCGTTCTATATTGACTAGAGGTGACAAACTTGATGATGTTCTTTGGTGACTAAAATGTTATTGTTGCTGCATTTAGTGAGCACTTTTGAGCATGATGTCTGTAGTACTGAGTATACTTTTGGTTGTGAGCGGAACAGAGTGAGAGAGCGACCATCATGGCGGGAGCTGGACATTGCGGCCTCAAAGTGCTCGATGTCTCCAGCAACTTCAATGGCAAACGCTCTGGAGTTATCAGGGCTCTTACTAACGGTCAAAGCTCTCTCTCTCTTGTGGGTTTTGGCTGATATGGGTTTTGGTCTATTCTACGCTTTTGGGAATCTGCAGACTTCCAAGAATTTTAGGGTGCGTATGGTAATATTTCTATTCCCGAAACAACTTTTGGAACAAAAACACAAAAAAGTGTTTCTGTTCCCGGCAACGATTTCTGGGAACAAAAACGCGTTTGGTAACTGCAAAAAAAAATCTGTTCCCAGAACAAAAAAAGAACAGAAAAGCGTTTGGTAACTGCATAAAGTTTTTGTTCCCGAAACAAAAAAGGAACAGAAACGCATTTGGTAAATGCAAAAAAAATCTTTTCCTAATTTTTTTCATTAAATTATTTTCCTAATTTTTTCATTTAAATCTATTCATAAGTTTTTCATTTAATTCTTTTCATAATATTTTCATTTAGTTATGTTCATAACCTTTTCATTTAATTCTTTTGGTAATTTTTTCATTTAATTCTGTTCATAATTTTTTCATGTAATTACGTTCCTAAATTTTTGAATATGGACAAGATGAACTATAAAAAAAATGAAAGAGAAGACGAATTAGAATTGAACAATAAAAACACGAAATATGTTTTCCATAGATAGAAAAAATTACAAATACGAATCATACATAAATGTTCACAAGTAGATAAAATATGATTACATAATTAAAAAATACAAAGTCGTGGAATTTCAGGCATATTGTTGTCCCTTGCCATTTTATTTGCAATGTTTTACCTAAGCATGTTCATCTCACTTGCTCGCTCATCCGATACATCATCAGCAACATCTTCTTCTGTAGACCCATATGCGTAATCAGGATCGCCATAATCAAAAAAGATTTTTTCCATCCTATCTTGATCACGAATATAATTGTGAAGAGCACAACATGCAATCATAATGAAGGCTTGCTTTCGAATTGGAAAGGAATGCATGTTTTGCAATATAAAGAATCGTTGCTTTATTACCCCAAATGCTCTCTCATTTACATTCCGAAGTGAAGAATGCCTATGATTGAACAGTTCTCTTGCTGTTGTAGGTCGCCTTCCTCTATCTCGAAAGTGATGCATAACCAGAATCTACCACGTAGTATTTGCCTATAACATGGTACAATATAGATTTGTTATGATATGCAACCGCAATATGATCATAAGCAAACTATTATTGATACTTGGTGGTGGTCAAGGAAAATTCTGTTTGGGATCCTCAAGTGCGGCTAAGAGCACTCGACAATCGTTGGCTGATCCTTCCCATCCAGCATATACGAGAGTAAATTTCATGTCAAAGGAACAAGCACATAGCACATTTTAGGTGGTGGTCCATTTCCTATTTCTATATGGGACCTGCTTCGACACAGGCACGATAGCATTAATGAGCGTACCATCAATAGCACCTACGCAATCCTGTGATTATACAAAAGTATAATGTTATACAAGATTATCAATTACAAGTACTTGATGATATAAACTTAATATAGAAAATATACCTTAAAGTAGCACGAGTGGTTAGGATCTAGCATAATCTCCTCCGGGATAACATCAAAGGAAGATGCTTTGATGACTTTATTTAAAAAAAGTTTGATCGGTACTTTCCAATACTACAGTAAAATAATTGCTAACTGTTTGTGGCGAATGTTGGAATCTCTCGCATAAAGCTCTCATAGAGGTCTTCTGACCAACCATGAATAAAAAGATACCGAGTTGTTCATCTATCTTAATATACTGACGATCTTTCAAACAACCATTTTCTCTCATTAAATCACATAGATTCAGAAAAACATGTCTTTTCAACCTAAATGTCTCATATATTCTATCCGAGTATCCGCGAATAATCTCGCTTACCCATTCAGCTACCGATTGTTTGCCATCCCTATATGGTTCTTTCATATGCAAACACTTGTCCATCATCTAAGTATAGATCTATGCACGTATTATCTTAATATGAAACTCATTCAAGCATGTCCCAACTGGAGCTAACTGTCCACTAGATACAGTACTTCATTCTTCTTCCATTGTACCTATACCATCACACAAATACAATGACATTAACGTAGGTACTTGAAAGAAGAACACAAATTTCACGCAATCCATCATACTCATAACAAATGCAAACAGAAGAGTCTCAACATGAATATCCTTAAAACCAAACAACAATCGGCAAAGTAAGTCACAAAATAAAATGAATTCGAACATCACATTATCCACAATACATTTCCCAACATCTCCTAAAGATTTTGGATAAGTGCATTCCTCCTTTCAGAAGTGCTTGTGATAAAAGCCTCCCTCCATTCAGCACTAGTAAATGCTTTGTCCACTCCTTTGGCGTAGAGACCATCATCCAACTCAGGTATGGCAAGTAGAATATTAACCACAGCTACTACCGAATAAGGATTCACAGGTGGCTATGAAGTACCCGAGGAGGAGTTAATCATGTCTTCAATGGCTATGCAGGTTGTGGTTAAATTGTACTTGCTACTCTTTCTTCTTCTCTTCGCATTCGGTGTCCTATTCAAGTTGTGCTTATCATGAACTGGAGTACTCGGATTGCCAAGTGTAAAGCCCTCCTTATCAAGGTGGTGATCACCAAAACCCTCTAGAGAATCATTACCATCATCTTCACAATTGTCATCATCATCCGAAAATGTCAAATGTTGGCCACTTCCTATTACCTGGTCCCCAGTAGCATATATGTCACCAAATACAATGCACAACTCGGGATAAAGAGGAAACCCATCCTTCTTAAACTTTGCCCACTCGCTATTATCCTGCAATTTTCACAATAAATAGCGTACATTAGTAACATAATAAAAACTATTAAAACTTACATGTATAATAGTCTAAAAATGACAAAATGATACCTTGACGTGAAATTCCCATATACTTGGATCATCAACGGTCACTCTTTTATTGACATTATCCCAACCAAATCCAGATTGTGAAAGAAGCTTTTTGAAACTACCATATTGTATTCTCAGCTTGTTTGCCTTATTTCTGAATTGTGATTAGGTATAAGGACTCCCATCTTGTTGTTGAATGCAATCCTTATGTTTTTCCACCCTGCTTTGTTGAAAGTACAAGAGGTACAATTTCCTTTTTTCACCTCTGATACCATCAAACTGACAAACAAATTGGTGGAAGTCTCGTTCCATTTCGCCACACATGTTTATTTTTGATGATGCGAACTCCGAGAAGAGTAGACACTTGAGCAAAAAGAGAGAGACTTAGGAGACTAAGAAAGGAATTAACGCTTTATCGCTGGTACGATCGAGACGATATGATGAGTCATATTGTGAAGGTTAATGAGATGATTCAGGAAATTATTCTCAGTAGTCACATAATGCCTGATAATATGAGAGTTATAGAATTGAGAATGACTCTTCCCATAGAGTGGTATGAGGTCATTGATCATTTGTGGGCTGTTAACCCCAACTCTTATAAAATTTTAGGAATTAAATTCCTGAATGAGCATATGAGTAGGGAAATTCAAAAGACATCGATTTTAGCTATAAATGGGTCTTGGCGTAGGCACAATGCACCCTGGTGTAGAGGAAATTGTGTCTCGAGAGTACTTATTAGACCAGCTTGTGAATTTAAGGATTTGTCTAATTTCGATGATTTAATGTTGTCATTCCCAGCCTTTAGTAGACGTTACATAAGGAAAATTTGACGCTTTATTTTAATTATTTTAGTCTGTAAGTTCGTGGATGCTTTCTAATGTTGTTAGTTATTAATATTTTATGTAATATCCTTTTTATGAATGAAATATGAATTTCTGTTTATAATACTTTAATAGCATTATACATTTTGAGTGGGGAGTTCTAGAATGTTTTTAGTAATTTTTCAAAAAAACTCAATTCTACCTAAAATGATTACATTAATGATAATTTCAAATGAGGATCCTTAGACGATGATTGGGAACTTAGTGAACTTTCGACTTTAAGTCCTTTCGTGAAATTATGCATTAATATAGCCAGTTATTATAAATAGAATCCATAAATATTAGGTAATATTAATTCGTGAAATATGCCTAAAACACCTCAAATTCATATACAATGGCAACCGCCTCGAAGAACATTGTGGCTGAGCTCAATAAGGGTAAGAAGTTGAATGGAGAAAATTATGAGAACTGGAACATGAAAATCGAGTATGTGTTGGAAAAGTTGGAGGCATTAGAAGCTTTTAACATGATCATGATAGAACCAAAAGATGGAACCATTGGACAACACAAGAGGGATAAGGAAGCCTTCGCTGCCTGAAAGAAAAAGAATTTCGCTGCTTGCATTATGTTGCTCAGTAGCATGAATAATGATATCATGTATGAGTTTAGATAGCATGAAAATGCGAAGGATATGTAGGATACATTGAAGGTTAGGTTTGGACAGACATCCGTCACCAAACTGAGACAGCTCACCGTGAGGTTTGACACATACAAGATGCCACATTGGCATAATATGAAGCAGCATTTGAAGCGCATGTCGAACATGATCAGTGAGCTAAATGATGCAGGTGCAGGCAGTGATCCAGTCCTTACCCCATAATTAGGAGCATATGAAAGTCAACCTAACTCATAATAAGAATGTCAAGACCTTCGAAGATACTATGTGCCATCTCAAACTAGAGAAGGATCGCCTTCTAGCGACTAAAATACAAACTGATGTGTATTTTGCTAGCTCTGGCTTGCATGTAGCTTCAGGCTCCAAGCGTAAACATTCTGGTGGGTTCAGAAGGGGGAAAGATAAAGAAGCGGGACCATTTGAAAAGAAACCAAAATTTGATAAGTATGGCAAAGGGAAACGTCTATTCAAAAGGAATATTTCTCGGATGAGATGTTATAACTGTAGCAAGAAGGGTCATTTCGCTCATGACTATAACAAGCCGAAGAAGGTAGAAACACTTAAAACACTTGAAAGTATTAGTTACGTTTCAAGTTCTATATTTCTAATTGAATCTCATCATTTGTGGACTATAAACTCAAGGGTCATAGACCATGTAGCCAAAGACAGAAATACCTTCGTGAAATTTCAACGAGTTCCACGTGGAGCAAGATAGATCTATGTAGGGAATAATTTCAGAGTTGAAGTTAAAAGAGTTGGCACATGCCAACTTATTATGTGTGGTGGTCGCACTTTGTTCCTATACAATGTCTTATATGCTCTAGAGATTCGTCGAAATCTTGTTTTCGTATTGCTTTTAGTCAAGCTTAGTTTTTGTATGAATTTTCATGACAATTATGTGGATTTGTCGTTAGGTACAACGTTCTATAAGTCAGTTGTTTTGTGGATGGATTTATTGTGTTGAATGTTGAAAACATCAATGTGAATGTTAGTTATTCCCTGTTTACATCTGCCAATTCTCGTGATGATGATGTAAGAGTATGGCATGCTAGACTTGATCATATTGGCCAACAATGAATGAAAAGATTAGTCAAAGAGGGCTTATTGGGCAACATTGAAAAAGTCGAGTTGTCTACTTGTGAGTATTACTTAGTGGAAAGAATAACACAAAAACTATTTGGAAAAGGAATAAGGGTTGAATTACCACTACAATTAATTCATATTGACATCTGCAATCCTATGAATGTTGGGACAAAGCATATGGCTATTTACTTCTTCACTGTTATAGATAATTTTACTCGATTTGAATATGTCTATTTAATCTCCCATAAATCTGAAGTATTATGTTGTTTTCAGAAATTTATGACCTTAGTGGAAAATCAATTAGATAAGAAAATCAAAGTGTTAAGATACGATCGAGGTTGAAAATACTTATCTGATGAGTTCAGAAATTTATGTGATAAAAAGGAAATATAAATACAGTTGTCTATTCCATATACTCCGCAGCAAAATGGTTTTGCAGAGAGAAGGAATAGAATCTTAATGGAAATGGTTAGGTCTATGATGGCACATGCTAATTCGCCTGTCACATTTTGGGATGATGCGTTGTTGATTGCTGTGACATCCTGCTTTCATGCACAAGAAGACAAAAAAAAATGTTGAATGTTGACCTACTTTGCTTCCTCCATTTCGGCTGCAACTTATCCAGAACATCATGTGTGCTCTAATAATTTTTCGCTCGCTGCTTTTGCTCCCCAAAGATAAGAGCTGGAACGTCTTTGTTAGCTGGAAATGCGGCTGCTCTGCTCCACCAATTTGGCTGGGCTCATTCCCCACGCAAATAAGATCATTTTTCATGATTTTCTGACCACTTTCACGTGGGAAACTTTACAACAGCTGGCCTCTTCTTTCCTCCTTTCTGCAGCGTCTTCTTCCTTTCCTTTGACTGGTCCTTTAGCTACGTGAACCTTGCCGCCGCTGCATCTTCTTTCTTCGCCCCACCGATCGGCAGTTGGTTTTACGTGTGCCACTGCTTCTTTCTACTCGTCGTTTGTTGCTCCAGCTCTCGATAGCTCAAGAATTTGCTACTCGTGCTCCTCAGCTGTTTGAATCTTCAGCTGATTCCTCTCGGTTGCTTTCTGTACTCTCGAGTTCTCGCCTTCTAGCACACGCGCCCGGAGGAAATCGGCTCGTTCGGGGTCGTCCGGTATCCGAATCGAGCTCCATTTTCGCCTGTGTACTCTTAAAGCATTAAGCTTCAATATTCTGAAAATGGAACAGCGAAAAATCTTCTAGAGAATTCCCATTTTTGAATCAAAGTTGACCTTGTTTTGTTGGTTTTCTTCTTTTACTTGATGTAGCTATAATCCTCTTTATCTCTGCTATGTTTTGCTTGTTGCTGTGTTTCTTTTCCCTGCCGGAAAATCGCCGTCGGTTTTGTCGTCACCGCAGTGAACAGTGTCGCCGGAATAGTGCCGTCGGAATAGTATCGCCGGAACAGTGACTAGCCGTCGCCATTCGTGGCCCGAGCTCATCACCGTCTAGCTCGAGCTTGAACTTGATTTTTAGGTGAGCACATTTCTAAACTTAACTTAAAATGTCGGGTACGCTAGGACTAGTAGAGAAAATTTTATGGTGAAAAATATTAAATTTCTTGGACGTCGACTATCGATTATTTATTGTTGACCATAGGGGTCAATTGGAAATTTTTGTGGACTCTAGAAATTGTCATGTGTGCCAGATTACTTGCCTTTGAACTTAGGTGACTTAGAATGGAAACCGGGTCCTAAAATGCGAGTCTTTGCAACGTGAAGTGCCTGGTTATTTTATTTGATTTATTTTGAGTTGAATTGGGTGTCTTGGTGAATAATCTTGAGAATTATGTGATGCTCATCATTGATCTGCATACTAGCATGAGTCATGTGCGTTTAGCGGAGTGCGTAGAACCGTGCGAGACGGCCCGGCAGTGTCTAGGGGGCCATCGGGAATGCGGGGAGATAAGGAGGTGCCCGATCGCAAAGCTAATTGAGCCACGGTCATTACACTTGCGCCTGAACGTGCTCGGTACGGGGTAGCTGGAGAGACAAGGGTGCCAACTTCGGTGTGATTAGATACGGGTTGAGGCACAGGCCTGAGACGTCCATGACGTGGCTAAGACCGGAAGTGCTATTGAGCCACCGATGGGGTTCGGTCCGGCAGTGCTATTGAGTCACCGGGGACCCCAAGTGAACCATTGAGCATCTGTATTGGCATCTGTATTGGCATCTGTATGATCTGAGGTTACAATATGCATGTGATGATTTACATTCTGGCAAGAGGTGCATGCTGTTTTCTAAATTGAGTTTAGATGTGTGTTTACTGAGTTTCGACTCACCTATTTTTGGCTGATCGCCATTTCAGACCCTCGACCGTAGATATGACTCATCGTATTCCCCCAGTCCGCCATGGGATCCCTCAGGAGATTGAGACACAGGTATTTCCGTACCTTATTATGGACGGAGTTTCATATGAGCGGCATAGCTACACCGTATGGGTCGACAAGGGCTATGACGTTTTGCTCCCTCATAGATACAAGGGATGGTACCGTCGGGTGGGTCAGGAGTTATGGCAGGGTCCTCTGCAGGGTTTGGATATACCAGTCTTTTTGATGGGGCCGACAGGCCTGATGAATGTGGCCACTTTTAAAGGCGAGGTTGTAGACCCTACGCCAATGAATGTCCAGGATGTAGATGGGGATGTAGTAATGGAGATCGAGGGAGCAGACGACGTGTTCATCGAGCAGGCGGATGGCGAGCCTGGATCTCCGATAGATGAGGAGTATGATCCAGAGGAGTTTCCTTCATTTGAGGACGAGTAGTCCCGATGATGCATGAAAAAAAAGGGCTTAGTGACTTTTGATTTGGTTTGTTTCCTTTTTGACCATGATGGACTTGTGTTTCGAGGTTCAGATAATAGACTCCCTTCCAGGTTGTATATAAACCTCTACTGTTTTATGGTATGTAAATTAAATTTTCTTTATCTCTCTATCCCACACGTGTGTTTGTCAGGGGTTGTTCGTTTTCACTGTCGCATTTGTTAGCCGTCGTTTGGCCACGACGAGTCCTGGGCCGTCGCTAGAGTTAGCCAGGCGATGAGCGATTTTGGCAGGTGAAGGGATGTTGCGCGTTCAACGGGTCCGGGGCGTGACAATTGCCATCTATGTACTTAATCGTGTACCTTCAAAGTCAGTTTCTTCCATCCCATATGAGTTATGGACAGGTCAAAAATCAAATTTAAGTTTTCTTAGACCTTGGAGTTGTGTTGTCTATACTCATGAAACCTCTCATAAATATGGAAAATTAGGTCCAAGAGACAAGACGAGTATCTTTATAAGATACTCAAAACACTTAAAAGGATATGTGTTCATAGGCTAGCAAAAAAGTGAAAGTGTAACTGAGTTTAAATCTTGAAATGTCACGTTCTTAGAGAATGATTTTTCGAGAAAGGGTGAAATAGGTGAAGACTATTCCCTATTTGAAACACTAGATCAAGATAATAAGATAGTTGGACATAATGATCCAAGTGGGAGCAATGTGAGAAGTAGGGAATCAAGTACTGATCAGTCTCAATTGCAACCACTTGATGAGTTTATACCGCTATCTGATCCGAGTGGGAGCGTAATAGAGAATGAAGTACCAAGAGCACAATCTTCTCCACGACGAACAAGTCACAAAAGCATTCCCCGCCGACACTTTGAGATCGAAGGGGAAGCTTTCATAATCGCTCCATAAGATGAAGATGAGCCAATGAATGTTAATGAGGCTCTATCTTGCCTTGATAAGGAAAAGTTGATGAAAGTAATGAAAGAAGAGATGGAGTCGATAAGATCATACCAAGTTTGGGAACTAGTTGATCTTCCAAAAGAATGCAGAGCCATTGGGAACAAGTGGGTTCTCAAAATAAAGCTTAAAGTTGATGGCTCAATTGAGAGACATAAGGCTTGCCTTGTGGCGAAAGGGTATAATCAACAGGAAGGAATTGACTATGAATATACATTTTCTCCTACTGTAAAATTCACCTCCATTCGTCTCATTCTGACTATAATGGCCAACTTGGATCTTAAATTGCATAAAATGGATGTAAAGACTGCTTTTCTAAATGAAAAATTAGAAAAAGAGATCTACATAGAATAACCCGCTAGGTTTATTGTAGAATGCCAAGAACAAAAAGTATGTCGATTTTTGAGGTTGATATATAGCCTAAAGCAGTCTTCAAGACAATGATATATATGCTTTCATAATGCTATAGTAGCGTATGATTTTGAGATGATTCATGAGAATAATTGCATATATGTTAAGAGATCCAAAAGTTATTTTGTGATCTTATCATTATATGTTGATGATATACTTATTGCCGGAAGCAATATGGAATTTATTAAGAGAGTCAAAAGTTAGCTATCTTCTAATTTCGAAATGAAAGACATGGGTGAAGCTACGTACATTCTTGAAGTTAAGATCTCGAGAGATCATTCGAAAAAGTTATTATCTCTTTCACAAGAGACATACATAAATAAAATCCTTGAATGATTTCAAATAAAAAAACTGTAGACCTATTGATACTCCTTTTGCAAAAGGTGAAGGTTTGAGTCACAGATTGTATCATAAGACTCTAGAAGAGTAAGAATGAATGAAAATCGTTCCTTATGCAAATGCCGTTGGAAGTTTAAATGTATGCTATAATTTGTACAAGACCTAATATTTGTTATGTAGTTGGTAAGTAGATACAAGCATATTGGGTTGCCATTAAGAGAATTATGAGGTTTATGAAAGCTACTACTGATTATGCATTAAGTTATCAAGGAAATGATTTGCAATTTGAGGGCTACACTGATGCTGATTAGGGAGGAGATTTAGATGAGAGAAAATCTATCTCTAGAAATGTCTTCTTACTGAATAATGGCGCTATATTATGGAGCAGTAAGAAATAGAATTGCATAGTCTTATCCACCATAGAAATCGAGTCCATGGCTTTATCAACAGCAGCATAGGAGGGTGCCTAGCTTAAGAAATTTTTAAAACATTTAGGTATTACTAGCGAGACTGCAAGTCCAATCTTGGTATTCTGTGATAGCCAAGCAGCGATAGTTTACACTAAAGATCCCAAGTTCAATTATAAGATCAAACACATAACATTAAGTATAACTACGTTAAAGATGTTGTTGAACGAAATGATGTGAACGTACAGTACATATCTACACATAGAATGTTAGCAGATCCAATGACAAAACCGATTCCTAGAGATGTTTTTCATAGTCATGTAAAATCTCTTGGATTGCATAGAATGTGATATATTGAATATTGTAATTTTCCTAATTGTTCACTATTAATGAAATTTGAGATTTTTGTCTATGAGTTTTTTTTATAATATTTATGGATTTTAGAGCTTGGTGCTTTATGTTAAGAAGGTATGTCGAACAAATAGAAAATTGGCTCACTAACACGGGCAATCATCTCTATTTGCTGCGTGATAAATAGAGATGAGACAATTTTAAGTTCATTATCTAGGTGATAATTGAGAGCTCGAACTTAGAATATAAATATCACCTTAACATGACGTTAAGATGAAGACTTAATATTCATTATGTCAAAAAGTGAAATGACCCACATATTTCACTTTATTTATCTTCATTGCCCGATGTAAGTTTTGATAAATACTTTTGAGTAGAGTAGTTACGTGAAGTCGGGTTAGACATTGAGTGTGTCTAAACTATCATCTATACGGTATTAAGATGATTAGACATACGCTCCACAGAGAAGGAGAGAATACCGTAATACGTATCTCATATTACGTATCCATGAGTCGATTAAGAGAGTTGGCAAAAATTTAGATCTCAACTTTTCTTTTTTAGCTGTATGAGACGCTCGAGAATAAGAGTACCTCAATTGGTGCCCTCACGACTCTTTATTATTCTTAAGATTTCTATTTAGCGTTTACTATCTTAAAGTGTTGCCTGTGGTCATGAGATTGATTCGATCTAAAGGGACATTTCTAGAAAAGCGAGCTGGACTAAGATTAAAAGATTTAATGGAAGAAAAAGATCAATTTAGAGTTTTGCGTCACATTATAAATTTATATTCACAGATCGGTTAATTATGATTATTTTGTATAATCATAATTGTGAATATAACACATCATACTTAAAAGAGATCAAGAGAGAGATTTGTAAATATGACTAATCTATCTAGGGTACAACATACAAAAGTCTTCTGATGATTTGTCCAATGTTGAGCTGCTATATACTCCTAACAAATGCATAGTAATGTGCTCTCAATGTATGCTAGTCGCACGGATCATTTGCCAATATGAAACTTGCAGAGAATGGGGATATTGTGTATAACCCATAATATACAAGTGAGAGTTATTAGTCCTCCGTGGACGAGTGGGAGTCATTTGCCATGCATGGACGAGTGGGAGATGTTAGAACATGGTATTATTATGTGCCGCACATGCGGGCAATCATAGCCCATATAATGGGAATAACTATTAAGGCAGTTACTCTTTGAAATATAGAGAGAAAAACTCACATCAGTTGTTCTCTCCCAAAAACGTATAAACAACCAGACTCTCTCTCAAACTCGAGAATTCTTGGACAATTGATTCTTACAAGGCCGTCATCGAAGGTTCTTAATCTGTGGACAATGGGTACGTTCCGTCACGTGATGGTACTCTGATTGATGATACAAGTTTGTGATTCTTGGACATGTTTTCGCACGTTTTCTCTGCACTTTTGTTTTTTCGATTAGGAATACGATTCCTTCAGAAACAATCTGCTTGGAGATTGTGCTATATTGATGCCTCCAAGTAGTTCATATCATTGCTCACAAATTGAGCAAACAAGCATTCATAGTCATGCAACCGACGAATTGTTTCCACTGATGTTACTAGAATTAGGAAAGTAAAAAAGCCTTGATATCTCACTCTGTCCCAAACATTCTTACTTGAGAATGTGTTTATGCTAGGTCTCCATGAAAGGTTATCTCCTCTGAGGTTTTGCGAGTGTCTCTAGCAAAGTTCGTCACCTGCAGGCACTAATTTTGACAGGATGACCGATCAGAATGCTCTACTCGCTTTCATGGGGAATGAAATGTGCATTTGATTTGACTTTTGAGGAAAATTTTTGGCAAAATGCAAAGGCCTTTCACTTAAAGGGATTTGATGAAATGTAAAAATTGTCTGGTAAACTGTAATTGAAAAATGCCTAGGAATGCAGCTTTGAAAAAATAGTGTTTGGCAAACATAAATTCAAAAAGTCTTTTAAGTGACTAGCTACTGAATATCTTAATATTTTTAAATTTTTATGATTTTTTTTATAATTTTTATTTTTTTTTTCTTTTTTTTTCCCTTCCCCTACCTCCAATCGATTTGATAATCGGCCAGAGGTGTGGCCGAGCCTCGCCCAACCATGGTGGGGATCGACCTCGCTGTCACCAAATGAGGCAGCAAGAGGGTAGAGGGGGGTAAGGGGAAGGATGGGATAGTCACACCGAGGGCTTGGAGGTGGAGCTTGGGGGGGGGGGGGGGGGGGGGGGGGGCGGACCAACGCTTGCGACAACCTTTATGCCCAAAGCACAAAGCTCAAGGCAGCTTTTAACTTGCCTTGAGCTTTCAGCTTTTTCAAGGCTCACTTTTAGCAAAAGATGTTTGGAAATTTTTTGTCAAACACCTAAATTTTGGCCCTTGGAAAACAGTCTCCAAACATAGCCAAAATCCCTTGTCACATTCTAATTTGCACACCACCCACTATAACATATTAAACAACCACACAGATTCCCAAAGGAATGGTCATTGAATGTTAAGATGATCAATCGGTCGTTTGAAATGGCCAAATCATTTCTTCACTACTGCTCATCTTCTCCTTCACGACACACTTGATATTTTAGTACTGCAACTAAAAGCTATCCATCATCTGCAACTGCAATTCTGAGCTTATTAGTCTACTTTTCTTCCTTGTCCGCCACTTTACTTAAGCATGTTTTCCATTTCCATGGCATCTAGAAATAGGTGATGCCTTGTCTATTCATCTAAAAATCCGCTTGAACACTGTGATTAACGTACATTGTCACGTCCAAATTTCCAAAGGCAAATGCCAGTGCATCTGGGCAAATGATGCATCTATCGACTCTATTACACTTACTTCCTTCTTCTATATCATAAAGCTACAACATTCCCAGTTGGAGTAAATTGGAAGGTAAGAGGACATTACATGGTTATACGAGTCACACCTGCTAAGGAATAAAAGAGCGAGCTAAAGGTGGTGTTTTTACATGTAAAATGAGGCTATACCTAGCAATAATAATGACTTTGCAGGACTTAATTCATTCTCATTACCCTCCTAGGCATGAACCTCCCTAAAGTCAACTAAACCTCTATGATGTGAAATATGGAGTCATACCTCAGAATGTCAAATCTTTTATTCCTTTGGAAATTATTAGATGGTGAATAATATCAATCTAATAGAAAGCAATTAATATATTTATGCGATTAAAAATTCACGCTTTATGTTAACGTGCTTAGCTTTGAACTTTTTCTTGGTCATCTTGTTGATGTTTGTTTGTAAAACAAATAAAACAGTGTCTTTTCCTTGTCCCACATAAAAAAGATAGGAAAGTGTGAAATACTTTATTAGTGAAAGGCTCTTATAGTCTTTCAAATGAAGAAATAGGCAAGTGGGTTATACCTAACTATACTCGCATGTAGGTGCACTCCTACTATGAACTAACATTTATTTTTTTTATTTTCAAAATTAAAATGATAAATTAATTCTAATGTCCTAGTGAAACAGTGTGAGAGTTGTTGTTATGTTTTATTAGTTTTAATTTCAAAATTATAATAATTTAATTATGTGTAATTGTTACTGGGGCTCTTACAACCACCGATGAGATTATTTTCAAATTTATAGTTATTTGGACATGAATAGGAGTGTCTCAATTTACAGTTATCTAGACATGAAAACGTGTGCCGAAATTAACTAATTTTGGACACGAAGAAGTGTGTCAAAATTAACCAATTATGGATATGAAGAGTTGTATTCTCTTTGATAATATATACACAATACGTTATGTTCATTATTTATAGGACAATTTATTTTCATTTCTTTTTGAAGAGATACAATCTTTTTTTTTAATTATTTCCCTTTGAGAGTTCTTGGAGAAATATTAGAATTAATATCTAATATTCTCAATTGGGACTTTGTTCTATCCTACAAGACTTTTGTCGATAATCATTAACAATGTCATGAGACAAATAATTCATTAAATAGAGTATTATCATACCTCAAAGTCTGATTTCATTTGTTCCATTACATTCATTATATTTTCCTAACGGATCTTTCTATAGATAGTGTATCGGAGCTCTCCTAGGCTTATATGCAATTGTGTAGATTTATATAATTGGAATCTATGTACTTAATATGGTATAAAGAAGCAAAAGGAATGAACCCGCATTTTACGGGCACTATATTGGTCTTCTCTAATGGAAAAAAAATGACACTAAAAACCACGTCGGATGTTATATTATTGAAATAAACACATTTGCGATTCATATTCAGAGATGTGTTGTCAGAGAAAGCCAACTGAGCATTTTTTAAAAGCTACGACACTTAAATGATCGATTGAAAAATTATGATGTCAAAGTAAGTGCCGTACAAATATTATGACTTTTTTAGTGTCAATTTTTTTTCTCTATAATGTGCTAATTATAGGTTAGATTTACCAAATAATTTAGCGCATAGTTTCAGCTAAAACTTATTTCTTCGATGGAGGAAAAAAATTAGAAAATAATTGCAACCTAGTCCTTACTTCAACCACGTCTTGAGTTTGGTTTTTTCGAAGCATCTATCATCATGTACATTTGCAAATGAACCGAGCACTCCGTCTAATTGGAATATGATTTTAAGATATCCCAAGTTCCAACCATAGTACATCCACTTTTTAAGTTAAAGCTCCATTTGTTTCGCAGAATATGAATGATTTGAAAAATATCTTCCTAAAAATAATTGCTGATATCACCTGAAATAATCAGTTACTGAAAAATATTTCATTATCGACAGCAATTTATATCTAAATAATTTCATGGACAATGAAAAAAAATTCCGTTCAGTTATTTTTATGAGTGATACGAGCATCATTTTTAGAAAAATATTTCATTCATATTCCGCGAAATAAACACGCCCTAAATGAAAAAGAATAGATAACTTGTACCTATGTACAATGAGCAAGATCAATATTTCTCCATGAGGGTAATTACAGGTTGCAAATTGCGAGAGACCACATTTCACAGAAATGATGAACAATTAAACACAAGAACATTTGTCCATAGTATGGCAACACAGCACATTAAACTAGTAGAGATGAAGTTCGCATAAATAAATCAACAACGACTGAAAGTTGAAGAAAAGAATTATGAGATTGAACTGCAATAACATGAAGTAGTTAATTTGTTCAATTTCCAATCAAATTCTTTAACATGACAGTTTCGAAGATTCGGCTCAATACCTTGCATTATTTCCTTGCACTAGAAAAATCAAGCGTGTGAGTAAATAGCAAGATTATATGGCATGTTGAGGGTGATGAGTCAAGAAAAAGAATATGCAAACTCATTCTTAATCGCGACAAAATCAATCGAAATTCAGGAAATTATTCGACCTACATGTTCGACACATATGCACACATTTATGCATAAATATCAAAAGGGTACCGGAGCGATGCTAGGCTATGGCTGTTTTACTATATCAATCTACTTAAGTGATGGTGACAAAATCAATCGAAAATCAGGAAGTTATTCGACCTAGATGCTCGACGCGTATACACACATGTATGCATAGACATCAAAAGGTTATCGGAGTGATGCTAGGCTAAGGCTGTTTCACAATATCAATTCTACTTGCGTGATGGAAAAAGAGTGTCCAAGGAAGTTTGAGTGCGTGAATCATGTTCAATCGCAAGAAAGATTACTTACTCATTGGCCTGAAAAGAGTACTTACTATGGCGGGTTTCCTAATCAGCCTTAACACCAAGAATAATTCTATTGTTGTCAGTAGCATGCAATTCTTTACTGTCCAGTCCGTGGACAATTATTATAATTGCAACGTTCACATGCACACACGCGAGAGACAGTAACCGCAAACATTCAAAGTTAATTTATCTTAATCAGTGCACAGACAAGCCATGAGCTGTAATATTATCACATTCGATCCATGTTTATGTCATCGCGACCAATACTAACCTCGGGCATGGCATTCCTTTGCACTCTTCGCGATGTCGGAACTCACTGGCCACATGAACATTCACTGCAATGAAACAAGATGAAGCTCCACACACCTTTCACGGAATGAGCATCAATAACAAACCCTCCTTTCGCGAAATGCAATTGGAGCTCAAATTTTGTGGTGATTAAACTAACCAGGCTGAAACAAGAGGCATTGAAGCGTGGGATTCTGAATTATACCCCCCCAACTAAACCCAAACCCTAACTAGCTAGTGCAAGTTCAATAACAATGTTACATCCATAAGTATCAGAAATCCGTATCGATGAAAAGCTTAATTATATCATCAGAGTAGTTACTAAAGGTCGAAGTCTATAACCGGAGCTTGATTAACAGTAATAATTGAGTCTTGATGAGTATTTCTGCAGACTTTTAACTAATTCTGGACTACTTGAAGGCTGTATTGTTGTTGTCGTTGTACTCTCTGTTTGCATCTGGGACTGGATTCCATTCCCACAGTCTGTCAGAAAAGGTGGTCTGGAGCGGGGTCGGAAGCTGGTTCAGCATCAGATTTTGAGTCGATGACGATGACGAAGACTGTGGAAGCAGCAACCCTTGCAACTGCGAATACTGAGGCGGGTGGTAATACTGTTGTAACTGTGGGTGCTGTTGTTGCGGCTGATTAATCGAAGCCCCCATGGCTTGTTGGTAGTTAACTAGCTTGTGGAGATCATCCACGGCACTCGTTGAAGACGAACTGGGGAGCAAGTTGGGAAAAACCAAAGAGCAGCTGCTCGGAGTCGCGGCCTGCTTCGACGAGTGATGGTGGAAATTAGCCATCCCGTCTTCTTCCATGAGCGCGAGTTGCGTGACCGAGATAGGAGGGATTGGGTAGTATGCGTTACTGACATTGTGTTTCGAGAGGCCGAGTGTCGTCGTGACATCAGAGCTACTGCTTCCATCGGCTTGATCGTTGTTTTGGGGTGAATGTGACGGTAGTTGTCCCACACCTCCTCCTCCGCCTCCGCCTCCCATGAATGCTTGGAATCTCTCGACCGCATTCGCTTGCAAATGGAGGCTGTGGCCACTAATGCTCATGCTGTGGTGATGCTTATTCTGATCGGAGGAAGAGATAATTCCTGTCGACCTCGAAGAGGAAGAAGAAGATGCTCGCGTCGGAAGCGTACGAGGAAGTGACGGGTGGTCCTCAACTCCAGATCTCTTGTACACTCGACATAAAGATATTTCCGCCTGCAAAAATTTAAAAAAGAAAACAAACCAACATAAAAGAAGAACATGAGTGTTCACGGGTTAGAGATGAGAGAAGTTAATGTAGTAATAGACCACAAGAGAAGCCAATTTCATAGGAGATATGAAGGACTGCTGTGCAAATTTTTTCCCCTACATTCACTGCAAAGAAGGATATTGAATCTGCAAGAGGTCTTAATGAGTTGGTGAACGTGATCTAAAGGTGATGAATTCCTTCTTGAAATTTGTGCAGAAATTTTGAATTCGTATGGGAATCCAATGAGTCTTGAAACTAGGGTTAGCTAGAGATATACCAACTTCATAAAAGATTGGTCAACTGCGCAACTTTGGCTAAGTGACAAAGGAATCACTTAGCTGAAAAATGAAAAGGAGGGCAAAGAAGAAACTACTGAATCTTTTGCTAGAGACCTGTGAAGAACCTAAAGAGAATCAACAACGTTGGCACCTTTTGATAGCGTTCAGTCTCGTGCTGCGGCAATCGGTACTCGTTCATAATCCAGCTGGTTCGGATCCCTTTGGGAGCCTTACCGGAGTAGAAGACAAGGGTTTTCTTCAGCCCAATCGAACGGGAGTTCTCACCGCGAATCAACCGGTCGGCTCCCGTTGCCTTCCAATAGCCCGATGTGGTCACACGGTTCGGGCGGTCACCATTTCTGTACTTCCGGTCTCGGGGCACGTAGAAAAACCACTCTTTCTCTCCAATGGCGGCTAAGGCTAATTTGTAAAAGCAAAACCCAAAAAAGGGGTCAACGTGAGCCTTTGGAAAAAAAACCGATAAAATCAAGCACCGGATCTTGATGCTTTTGTATGAACAGAGAAGAAGAACTGCTTGAATTGAAACCCCCACATAAAGAAAGTTATCAATTGATCGAGTAGCGTTCTAGTAGATACCGGGAAGCTCCCAAGGGTCGTAGCGATAAAGATCCAGGAAGGTAATGAGTTCCACGTTGAAGCGCTTGCCCTCTACCTTACGGCGAAGGTAGAACTCCACGAGCTCTTCCTCGGTGGGGTGGAAGCGGAACCCGGGCATCACCATGTCATGCTCGTGATCATCTTTGGCTGTGGTGTCGTTGTTGGTGTCGCTGGTGTCTTCGTGGCTCATGGTTGCGGCAACTGCCATAAAAATCACTACAAGCTTTCTGTAGGGCTAAGAGGAGCTGAGTAATCCATTCATCATCAGCATGTTCTTGCTTGGTGAAGCTTCCACTCCAATTTATACCATAACCGAGTGTACGGATCTTCTGGGTGATATATGAGAGAAAGAGTGGTTAAAATCTCAGTACAGATGGAAATGGTAATCAATCTTTCCCTCTCTCTCTCTCTCTCTCTCTCTCTCTCTCTCTCTCTCTCTCTCTCTCTCTCTCTCTCTCTCTCTCTGGGGGTCGTTTGACTCTTGCTAAGAAGGGAAGAGGAATGGAGTGAAAAGAGAAAGATCAACATAGCTTTCAGGCCCTACGCGTTAATAAGAGCGTTCAAGATGAGAAAACGACATCTCAAGAGAGAGGACAGTGTCACCCTCATCCCCTTAGCGGTGGCCTTGGACCTTTCTTCCTCCTCTTTCCCACTACCACCATGCCACACCATACCGCCCAGTTATAATATTGAACTACTTAATTATTTTCCAAGGATTAGGGCGTCCAAAAACAACCGATCAAATCAAAAATCGTCCGAACAGAAAAGAACCGACCGGCTCAATCCGATTTTCGGAAGCACTAGATTTGATTTCCAGTTTCATAAATTTAAAGCTGTTAATTGTCAATCCGATTCTCTGTTCTAAGAATGGAACTGCCCACCCGAACCAATTATTTTTAAATTTTTAAATTTTGGTTTAGTTCCCAATTCCATAAAATGAAAAATGATAATTGTCAATCTGATTCCAGATCCTGGTGATCAAAACCGCACAGCAAACTAACTTTTTTAAAATTTTTAATTTTATTTTTTAAAATCTTTAAAGAAGCCATTTAGAATGTAAATATGTGTTTCAAGCACATGCAATTGGTCCACTAGACCATTCGAGACCTGATCACCCATGCTAAGACAGAAAGATAAGCTAACAAAGTTAAGCCGGTGTTCTTTTTTTTTTTTTTTTTTTTGCTTTATTAAAGTCACACATGAAACTGTTAGTCTACCCATAGTTTAATAAGATATGTTTCTTGCAAAACTAAAAGTGAAAGAGGAGAAAGCATAGAACTATAAGTGGCATAATTGGCAGAATATCAATTATTTTGTAAAAGTGATTAATTAAAAATTTTGGGTGGAGAAAAATTATCCAAAAATTCTTAATTTTATTGCACATTGGCCAATTTAGTTTTAAAATTTTCAATTTTTGTGTAAATCTTTTGAAGTGCACCCGGTCAATTTTGGCTAAAAATTACTTATGTTGCAATTTAGTCAATGTGGGTCTCCTACGGGACACGGCTGGCATTGACATCGATAATTTTTTTTTTATAAATTTCGGGATTATTTTCTTTTTTTCTGGTTCATTTTCCTTCATAAGATTTTGGACCGCGCGAGGTCGTCTAGCGCCCAAAGACGGCTAGCAAGAGGGTTGTGGGACATCACCACACTCGCCTAGCTACGACACCCTCGCCTCAGCTCTGGCCGAAAACCAACGAAAATACATGAAAGAAGGGGAAAAAAAATGGAAAAAAGTTCACAAAAAAATGCAAAAATCGTCAAGGTTAGTGGCTCCAGCCAAAAACTAGTCACATGGACTATATTGGAAAAAATGTCAAAATATTCAGACTTAAATTGGCAAACTTCGAAAGTTCAAAATTGAATTTTGCCACTGCACAATATGTTTAGAATTTTTTTTGGCCAATTGTCTCTTCAGGTGAAAGTTTGCTTACACCAAAATCTAGCAAACCCTACCAAATTTTCTAAAGGGATAGAGTACATACAAGGAAAGTTAACGAAATGACACGAGAAGTACTCTGGCTCAAAATTCATTCCATAATCAGAAATTTTTTAAATAATTAATCGAACAGGTCTATTAAACTTTAATAACCCGGAGAATATGGTTCCAAAGGCTATGAGCACTTCCTTCATTAGATGAGAATTCAAATTGTATAAATCTAAGGAATCATAAGTTGAAGGGTTATGGATACAATTTATTTTGGAATCATAATTTCTCTTAATGTAGTAGTACCACAGTAATTCTTCATGGGCATTTCATTGAACTTTCAAGCAAAGTATGAGGTTAAAACCGTCTTTTGAGGTTTTTTTTTTTGTATAAAGAGACAATTGGGACAATTTTTAAATTTTTGTGAAAAAAATAATTGAGGAACTTTATAAAATAATGGAAAGATAACATAGGAGCTAGATTTATTTTCAATTTTGTCACGGTTTGTTTATATGCTTATGTGCCTCTTCACCAACATGTATATTGAGAGGGTCCTTCTGCGAAACTTCACTTGTGTG
Source organism: Psidium guajava (assembly GCA_016432845.1). Taxonomy (NCBI): domain Eukaryota; kingdom Viridiplantae; phylum Streptophyta; class Magnoliopsida; order Myrtales; family Myrtaceae; genus Psidium; species Psidium guajava. The sequence goes on along the minus strand of CM028225.1, from coordinate 37,035,506 downwards.
AATCTGGATAGGTTATCAGAGATTGATCGTACAATGGTTTAATAAGTGATATTGTCATAGGGTAAGTAATCCTTTCATCGAGCGGACCACATTCTAAAAATTAAAAAAAAAATCTGACACACCATTTATGTAAATTAATCCTGTAAACCAGCCTTAATCAGTTGAGCATTTTTTAAAATAGAAAATGTTCGATTTGTGCATTATCCAAAAATACCAAGAATGCCATTTATGATTTTTTTTTCTAATGTGTAATGTCTTTCCTTCATCAATTGCATAATTTACTGCAGAACAATCTTCTTGGCCTCCTTTTTTTCTGGGTCGGGATAGAGTTTTTGTTTATAGCATTTTGCTTTAACTTTTGCTTTAAATGTTGGATCCCGATGTCGCTTTTATGATTTTATCTAACTTTGGAACATCTCAAGCTTGTTAAATACATAAAAAGAGAGCCCTTTAAAGCCAATTTGCTATAGGTAGATTTTTTTTTTTTTTGCGTGTCTGTGTTTTTTTTAAAATTTCCTGGAAAAGTTAATTATATTTTGGGGGGGGGGGTGAGAAAAGTCTAATGGCACTTTTTCCATTAAACCTTATTGGATTATCATCAACCTATATAAAATGAATGTAATGGATGGGTGATATATATTGAATGGTAAGATAAGTCTACTTTAGTTAATTAACAACCTAATTCTTTTGTCATTTACGGGAGACCACACGTGCGGTGCGGGCGCAACTAAAAGTCCATTGCCGCATGTTCTTCTGCCGAAAAAAGTGAAATATAGTTGTCAAAAAAGCAAAAACGAGCATGATGACAGATGCTATTGCCAAATATAATAAGTTGCATGTTGTTGAGTGCACATATCACCAATTGGCTCCCTCATTTTGTTGTTCAAAATGTCAAGGCATGATCTTGATTAGAAAAATTACCTACTTCTCTAAGAAAAAGGTATGTTTATTCGATTGGAGTGGGAAATTTTATGGTTGGTACAGAGAGATAGATGGTGGTGAATGATGTGATGTGTGGCTGCTAAGGAAGCCAAAGTTTGAAATAAGATAAAATGAAAAAATAAATAAATTGGTGGGGTGAGGGTTGGAGCTGAATTGGACAAAAGGAGTAAAAATTTAGTTTTGAGCAAAGCCAGAAAGAGTCAAATGAAACCCGTGACCACTCTCTCATCATAAAAGAAGACAAAATGAAAAGAGGGCTTCTCTTCTTTTGTGTCTTGTTTTCCAACCATATCTCTTTCAACTCTTGCTTTCTTCTCGAGAAAATATCTTTCTTGTTTTTCAAATGGGCATTTCCCAATAATTTGACTATTGTGCACCGCTAAATCTCGGCCTAAAGGCAAACGGCTTCTTTTTGCATTAATGGGACTTATTATCTCACTTTGTATCACCATCCAATCCATTATCTCCCTAATTCTCTCTCTCTCTCTCTCTCTCTCTCTCTCTCTCTCTCTCTCTCTCTCTCTCTCTCTCTCTCTCTCTCTCTCTCTCTCTCTCTCGACCTCGACCTCGACCTCGACCTCGACCTCGAATCTCTATTTGTCCAACTGCGTTCCTGTCATGTAAAAACTAATTCTTGGTCTGTTGTGTAAAAGCCGAACCATGTCTCGTTGTTTGGAGAGACTTGAAAGCATCATCAACAAGCATGGGTCCTCATCAGGAATCCAAAGACAACCAAGGGTTATTAAGTTTTTAATCCTATATTTTGACTTTCGATGCTGTAGAGACATTTGTGAAATGTTAAAAAGGCGTGGCTTTGAACTATCAAGCTCACATTCGACCAAAAAAGAAAAAAAAAGAAGCTACCTTGCTCAACACAATTTAACGTTTCTCTAAATTTTCATATAAATTTTAAAAAGAAAGGCAGGACAACATTGTATATAGATCATATTTTGTTTTGTCTTTATAGAAGAAAAGCCAGTGATTCTTCTTTTGCAGAGTAACTAAGCCGTGTATTGGAATACACCTCATTAAAGAAACGACCTTCTAGGGTTTTCTATCTCTTCAACTATTTTAGTGACCAAGAAGGATCACTTGACTATCGCTTTCTCCGCGCATGCACGACTTTCCACAAATGAGGCTATTTTCGACGAGAATGACATCTCTTCCATCGAAAAAAATGGCGGAAAAAGAAACAAAAGTTACAGGGCATGGTCGCTGGTAAATTAGATACTGCTCAAGTCTTCTTCGTGTTCTTGATTAGGTGTTAGATATTCACAAGAAATACGGTAGAAAACAAAGATAGAGACGACTTAGAGAAGGCCATACGGGAGCTCCCAAAAATGGCAAGTCAGCAAGAAGCACAGTTATGATGTCATGATTTGAGGGCCAAGTTAGGATCTGTTGGTGATGATATTTGGTCACCAATCTGCTTGGATGATTGACCATCTGAAGACGTAAAAATTAGGTTGTGTTGTTTCTACAAGCTTATAGAAGCAAGTTTCGGGAATTATCTCACCCACCACACGTCAAGCTTTTATATTATGTCATACGAGGCTCAGCCACATTGACTTTTCTCCGTAGATTGGAAACTTTAGAATGATTAGATTACCCAATGGATGGCGGTCCATTCGGTAGATGATGGGGGACATCGTTGTCACTAGGGGTCATAAGTTATGACCGACCACTTTTAAGGACTGGTTGTAGGCGGATTCTAGATCAATCTTGCTACATTCCACCCATGGAAAGGCTGTAGTTACCGGAACTTTGTAGCGACTCCCCACTCTAGAGAGAGATAGAGAGAGAAGTATATGCTTGAATGTTCATCCACTCCAAGCAATGATCTTGACATATTAGTAGCAATTCCATGAATTGGAAAGTTTAAGCTGTTAAATTGAGGGCAAGATTCTTATGCATGATAAAGTAATGAACCCAGTAATCCAACTTTTTAGATAATTTGGAATATATGTACAAGATCCAAATAACCTAATCAGATGATTAAGATATTTAAGTACTTTTACTACTAGAAAGTACTGGATTTTCAAAATCTCCATCGCTTGACTTAAACGAGTAGTTTAAAAATGTTAGATGGATTCTTGGTGTAATAGAGAAATGTTATAATATGACAAACTCCGTACGCCAGAAGAGAACGAGGTTGATCACATTTTGACTATGTTATATTTCAATCTCAAAGTTGAGTGTGACACAATCTATTTATAAGTTTAATCCAATAGATGAAGGCATCTAGATCAATCCTTTTGCTAGTTTGGTATTTGCCCACATATTCAAATATATGAGATTGACTATTGACTACTGTTGCGGAAATCAAACGAAGAACAAAAGCGGAACAACGAGATTTACGTGGTTCGATCAGATTGATCTACGTCCACGGGCGAGGCAAAACGAAATTCCACTATATCAAAAGGAGAGTACAAGTGCAATGAAACCCTAATCACAATATATATATTGTGTCTAAAAAAAAAGGAAAACCTAATTCCTCTGGGTTTGGGCCTACGGCCCATTCAAATAATATGTCAAAAAATTCAAGACATATTTAACAATTCTCCACCTTGGCTTGAATTTAATCATCAAGAAGTCGAACATGTTCTTCCAGCATCCCTAAGCCTACGTGAGCTAACTCGGTGTAGGAAACAAGGGATGTAACAAAGGAAAGAATATGTCCTCTTCAAACAAGGTAGAATTTCCTTCACCTCGCCACCAAGCCCCAGAAAGGGGCAAACCTCAAACAGGCATACCAATCAAGTTCAAGCAATGCTTAAACTTGTTGGCGGGGATTGACTTGGTCAACATATCAGCAGGATTGTCAGCAGTGCCAATCTTCTTTACCATCATATTTCTCTCAGCAACTGCATCTCGAATAAAGTGATATCTGACATCAATGTGCTTAGTCCTTTCATGATATGCTTGATTTTTAACTAAGTGTATAGCACTCTGATTATCACAAAAGACAACTGAATTGTCTTCCTGCTGGAGGCCAAGTTCCTGAACAAGATTCCTTAACCAAATAGCTTCTTTCACTGCTTCTGCTGCTGCCATATACTCTGCCTCTGTAGAAGACAAAGCGACTGTCGACTGTAAGGTTGACCTCCAACTAATAGCTGAGCCAGATAGCGTGAAAAGATAGCCAGTCAAAGATCTTCTTTTATCAAGATCACCTGCATAGTCAGAATCCACAAATCCCACAACTGAGGTACCACTTGAACTATTTCTATCAAACACCAAGCCTAAATCTGCGGAACCTCTAAGATACCTAAGTATCCATTTTACTGCCTGCCAATGCTCCTTTCCAGGGTGAGCCATATATCTACTTACCACACTAACTGCATGAGCAATGTCGGGACGAGTACATACCATAGCATACATCAAGCTGCCAACTGCACTGGAGTATGGGACATGAGACATTGCAGCCTCCTCATCTTCTGACTGAGGTGAATGTAGAGCTGAGAGTCTAAAATGAGGTGCTAATGGTGTAGTAACAGGTTTTGCGTTCTGCATGCCAAACTTCTCAAGTACCTTCTCAACATAGCTCCTCTGTGATAGATATAACTTTCCTGCTTGTCTGTCCCTTCGAATTTCCATCCCTAAGATTTTCTTGGCAGGACCCAGATCTTTCATCTCGAACTCCTCACTGAGCCGTTTCTTCAAGATCAACACATCTGACATGTTCTTTGCAGCAATTAGCATATCATCAACATATAAGAGGAGATAGACAAAGGATCCATCTGAACCCTTCCTGAAGTAGACACAACTATCATAGCTGCTCCTATGATAACCACTTCCTATCATAAAGCTATCAAATCTCTTATACCACTGTCTTGGAGATTGCTTTAAACCGTACAAGGATTTCTTCAATCTGCAAACATGGTCTTCCTTGCCTTCTACGTAATAGCCCTCAGGTTGGGCCATATAAATAGTCTCATCAAGGTCACCATGCAAAAAAGCAGTCTTCACATCAAGTTGCTCAAGCTCAAAGTCAAATTTAGCAACTAAAGCTAATAACACACGGATGGAAGTGTGCTTAACCACAGGAGAGAATACCTCAGTATAATCAATTCCCTCCTTTTGATTGTAGCCTTTAGCTACAAGTCGTGCCTTACATCTAGCACCTTCAACACCTGGAATTCCTTCCTTTTTCTTGAAGACCCATTTACACCCAATGGCCTTTTTTTCTTTAGGCAACGACACCAAGTCCCAAGTCTGGTTCTTGTGAAGTGATTCAAGTTCCTCAACCATAGCAGTAGCCCATTTTTCTGATTCTACGCAAGTAACAGCTTCAGTATAAGTAGAGGGTTCATGAATACCCATACCTTCTGCTGTCGTGAGAGCATAAGCCACTAGATCAGAGTATCCATATTTTTGAGGAGGTCGAGTCTGCCTCCTTTCTCTGCCAGTAGCAATAGAATATGGCTGCTCCACCTCATCTACAACTTCCTCATCTGAACTTGAATCAACAATAACACTTTGTTCGCTTAAATCATCTCGAGAGGTTTTCTCTGGAAGCTCCACCTGAACCTCCACCTTATTCATATTGCTCTCAGGCTTTCCTGCATGATCATCAACAACCTTTCTTTGATCAAGCATAAGCATTTCATTAAAAGTAACATCCCTACTAATAATGAACTTATGCGAGTTGGATTCCTGACACCACAAACGATACCCTTTTACACCATCAGCATATCCAACAAAGATGCATTTTCTTGCTCTAGGTTCTAACTTACCATCTTTAACATGATAATAAGCAGGGCATCCAAAAACCTTTAGATTAGAGTAATCGCAAGGCTTACCTGACCACTTCTCAAAGGGAGTCTTGCAGTCTATTGCTGTTGAAGGAGAGCGATTAACCAGATAACAGGCTGTGTTAACAGCTTCAGCCCAAAAGTCTTTTTCCATGCCAGCATTAGAGAGCATGCATCTTGCTCTCTCCAAAAGGGTTCTGTTCATACGTTCTGCCACCCCATTCTGCTGAGGAGTGTGTCTAACTGTACGGTGTCGAACGATACCAGCATCTGCACAGAATTCATTAAAATCGCCACTGCAAAACTCAAGACCATTATCAGTCCTAAGACGTTTGATCTTCTTTCCAGTCTGATTCTCAACAAGGGTTTTCCACTTTTTGAAGGTTTCAAATACATCACTTTTCTTCTTCAGAAAATAAACCCAAACCTTCCTGGAATAATCATCAATGAACGTCACAAAGTAAAGAGCACCACCCTTAGATGGAACCTGTGCTGGTCCCCATAAATCAGAGTGGATGTAGTCAAGTGTGCCCTTTGTTGAATGTGTGCCAGTACTAAAGCTGACTCTGCACTGCTTGCCAAGAACACAATGTTCACAGAAATCTAGCGAGGTCGTCTGCTCTCCACAAAGTAAACCACGTTTACTTAAAACCGTCATGCCACGCTCACTCATGTGGCCCAAACGCATATGCCACAGTTTTGTTTTATCATTATCAGAAACAGAATTAGATGTGCCAATCGAAGGACCCATAACCGTGCTACCCTGTAGATGATACAAGTGGTTCACCTTGCATCCTTTCATCACAACTAGATTGCCTTTGGAGACTTTGAGAACTCCACCTCCACCTGAGTACATACACCCAATGGAATCCAAACTGCTCAACGAGATAAGGTTTCTCTTCAAGTCTGGTATATGTCTAACTTCAGTTAAGGTTCTTACTACTTTGTCATGACATTTAATCCGAACAGTACCAATACCCATAACTCTGCATACAGCATCATTACCCATCAAGACTGATCCACCATTTATTTTTTCATACGTGGTAAACCATTCCCTATTTGGGCACATATGAAAAGATGCTCCAGAGTCCAATATCCAAACATCATCGGACAAACTAACAACAGAGCATGCAGTAAGAACACTGTCTGACGCCTTAGACTCATCTTCGCTAGCAACATTCACCACATCTTGTCTTTGAGCATGCTGCTTACCTTTTCTCTTGAGCACAGGACAATCTGACTTGTAATGTCCTCTTTTGTGACAATAATAGCACTCCACGTTTGTCTTATCGGCAGGTGGCCTAGATTTTGATCGACCAACAGATTTCCCTCGAGGAGCTTTATCCCTGTTCTTGTTCCTGCCTCTCACAAATAAACCATCTTCTTTATTTTCATTAGTATTCCCATTCAGTTTCGTTCTCAATTCAGCAGAATTCAAAGATGCTTTAACATCCTCCAAGGTTATGGATTCACGTCCATAAAGCATCGAGTTCACAAAATTCTCATATGAAGCAGGCAGTGAACATAACACAATCAAAGCTTGATCTTCATCATCAAGTTTAATATCTAAATTCTTCATATCAAGAACAATTTTATTAAATTCATCCAAGTGTTCCTGAACAGGCGTACCTTCGCGCATCTTTAGAGTATAAAGACGCTGCTTCAAATAAAGTCTCGACGTCAAAGATTTCTTCATGTAGAGACTTTCCAGTTTGCTCCAGAGACCCGCAGCTGTTTCCTCATCGGCGACTTCTCGCAGAACCTTGTCATCCAGAGACAATTGAATCGCACTATGCGCCTTCTCATCCATCTCTTCTATTTCCGCCGAGGTCATGTCGTCTGGATAATTTCCGTCCAGCGCCCTAACCGTACCCTCTCGCCTCAATAAAGCTTTCATCTTTATTCTCCATAATCCAAAATTATTCTGTCCATCAAAAGATGAAATTTGAAACTTTAAAGATGCCATCTAAAAGAGCCCGACTTTCCAGTTTGCTCCAGAGACCCGCAGCTGTTTCCTCATCGGCGACTTCTCGCAGAACCTTGTCATCCAGAGACAATTGAATCGCACTATGCGCCTTCTCATCCATCTCTTCTATTTCCGCCGAGGTCATGTCGTCTGGATAATTTCCGTCCAGCGCCCTAACCGTACCCTCTCGCCTCAATAAAGCTTTCATCTTTATTCTCCATAATCCAAAATTATTCTGTCCATCAAAAGATGAAATTTGAAACTTTAAAGATGCCATCTAAAAGAGCCCTTGGATTTGCTCCCAAAAATTTTCTCTTCGACACAAAGTAGCAGATTTCTCCCTTTTTCGGTTTGGACCGAAAAACCCAAAAAACTTGCGACCAAAAATCTTTCGATCAAATATTTTGCTGCACCGAAAGTCTTGTTCTCTGAACAGTAACCCTGCACCAAAAGTAACCCCTGTACCGAAGACAAAACAAGAAGGCAGCAACTTCCTCACTTTTCTCTTACTTCCACGGGACCCACGCAGCAAAAGAAAGATTGAGCAATTGTGTGGACTCAAAGAAACTTCCACGCAAGGTTGATTCTCAAGGTCAAAAGTCTCGATCAAAAAGAAAGCAGGAAGAAGGCACAAAATTGTTGACTTTAGATCACGTGGACCCCCTGCAGGATTGTCCTCCACTCTCTCAAATTTCTCCGCGCCCACTCGCCAACGTCGTGGGGCCGTGAACAAGTGGGCAAACCGCCTCTAACCTGGCGAAGGAGTCTCGGCGCAAACAGAAAGGATGCTTCAATCTCAGACCACGAACCACGAACGTCGTCAGCGGTTTTAATCGCAAATTTCCTCCACGACGTTTACTCTCTTGAACCCTAGAAACAAAACTTCGCTCTGATACCAATTTGTTGCGGAAATCAAACGAAGAACAAAAGCGGAACAACGAGATTTACGTGGTTCGATCAGATTGATCTACGTCCACGGGCGAGGCAAAACGAAATTCCACTATATCAAAAGGAGAGTACAAGTGCAATGAAACCCTAATCACAATATATATATTGTGTCTAAAAAAAAAAGGAAAACCTAATTCTTCTGGGTTTGGGCCTACGGCCCATTCAAATAATATGTCAAAAAATTCAAGACATATTTAACAACTACCTTTTGATATCGATGATCTGTAAATTTCATATAATGCATTTAGGAGAACATCTAATTCCATGTTCCTTATTTACTAACCATGAAGAACCTAGAAAAGGAATCAAGTGATTCATTAACATAAGGATTATTAACGAGTGTCCGAGGACCCATTTTTCATATTTAAATGGGTGTGTTGTAATTAAGACACCGGGCCATCTTTATCATAGATACTAGTTATGATCACAAAGCCAACTTTCTACAATTGTTAAAAGGCATATACCAATGCAGGCCAATATGCATTTGCATTGAAAAATGGGAAAAATAACACAAAAAATCTATCAACTTGGCTTAACGTGCAATGTGATCCATAAACTTTAGATTTATTCAATATGACAAGTAAACCTCCCTAGACCATGCAAGTGCTCGACGGCCCAGACTACTATAAGAGGCAGAATTCACGAATCGTTCATACCCATCTTCTCTTTGTTTCCCGAGAGAAGATAGGTAATGCCTTCCCTAAATTTTAGCCCAATGTGGGATCAAAAAATTATCCTTAAATGTTAGCTCAATGTACAATATCATTCCTATATTTTACATTTGTTTCACGTGGTTTGTGAATTTTAACCCAATATCCAATGTCGTCATTGAGCTTTCAACTTATTCAATGTTGTCCCTAAACTTTTGATACATATTCAATATAATTCCTAGAGTATATAAAAATATCCAATGTTGTCTCTGAACTTAAATCAATGAAATGATGACATTGAATATTTTCATATAGTTTAGGATTGACTTGAACATGTTCCAAAATTTTAGGAGCATTGAACAAGTTGAAAGTTATTGGAAGTTCAGAGACTATTTATGTCACTATCCCTTTAAAGAAAGTGGGATTAGGTTGACCCGAACTTATTTTCCTCGTTCCAAACTATTCTGCAAAATGGAAAAATCCTTAGAAGTTTTAAGCTATTAGAAGAAGGACCAAAGATGTATACATAACATATTACTTAACGATGAATCATGCCATAAAATGTCATGGGTTGTAAAAGTCCGAAGTCCCCCCGTGACTAGAAAAGCTCAGGCTTGGGGAAGGGGTTTGATTATTCTAGGCTTGTACATAGTCAAATTCCTTAGATTTGTCTCGTTCCCTTGTTGTTTTGCTTTCAACTTTGCAAGTTGTTGAGTATTTTTCTTTAGAATGGACCCTAGTTGACCTCCGTGTTCCTCGCGCCAAAACCATCGCTCTTGGTACCACGAAAATTCGCAATTAACCAACATTTTTGTGGTCCCTTTCCGCGTCTCATTTGATGGTTGAACTATAGATGAAACAATCAACTCCGTAGTATCACCGGAAGTTTAGGATTTAGAGTTTAAGGTTTAGGGGTTATTTAGAGTTTTTGATTGCGAGTTATTTGGGAGCTATTTAAGGTTTAGGGTTTACCCAATGATACTGTGGATTTTATGAACATTGGAGGAAACCCATCAGCCTTTGCTTCGATCTCATAACCAAGGAAAATGTGTCATGTTAGTCACCAAATCAAAATTTGTACACCGTTTCAATATAATTTCAGGATGAAGGCGCTTGCCTTTTAAGACAATCGGAAATTATATTATGTAGTGGATTCGAAGAATAATATGATCGCCAATCTAGCTTGAGATGTATTAATAATTAGATTTCCTTGTTCATTATTAGACACCAAGATGCAAGTGTAAGAAATGGAAAAGGAAATTTAAGCTCCATTTGTTTCACGTAAATTGAATTATTTGGAAACTATTTTTCTAAAACCGATCGCTGATTTCACTTACAGGAAATAGTAAGCAAAAAATATTTTCATCGCGCCCAAAAAAATATTCATACATAAATCTTTCTTGACAATGAAAATATATTTCATAAACTATTATTTCAAGCAATTCAAACGATTATTTTTTGAAAAATATTTTCTAGGTCACTCAATTTTTACTAAAAAAATGGAGTCTTACAAAAAAAAATGCCTAACGCAATCTATTGAGATTATTTCTCTGTGAGTTTACTTATAATAGACATTACGTACAGATGTTCCCTTACCTTAAGATGGAGAAAAGAATAACAAAAAAAGTCTTAAAGCTACTGCAATTTTGCCAATTCAGTGCAACCGTTGCCGGCTATATTAAGAAAAGACAAACAAAAGAAAATAAAATTAAAAAATTAAACAATAAATGTTAAAAACATTATTGAAGTATTATCTAAAATTGTTCGGGTCGATGCTGGCCGTGCGACGTCAGCAATTTCAAGCCAAAATTAGCTGGATGAACTAAATTGGCACAAATACAAAAGGTTTAGGACTCAATTGACAAAAAAAAAATGACAAAAAAATTTAGGATTGAATTAGCACAACTACAATAAATTTAAAACTTTTTTTATAATTATCCTCCTTAAGATAATTCTAAGAATACCTAAATAGGTCATGTTAACAGAAACTAAATAGGGGTATGCACAGGAACCGGTTACAGCTCGGACCACCCAAAATTGAACCAAAGCAGCTCGGAACCGATGGGTCCAAAGGTAACCAATCCAGTTCCCCATTCTAATATATTAGAACCGGTGGATACTAATCCAATTCCAAGTGTGGAACTGCCCACCCCGATTGGATCGATAAATGTAAAAATTTAAAAAAAAATTAAAACCCTAAATCACTAATCTTGCTCGTCAGTTATCTCACCTCATCTCAGTCTCTCTTGTCTCAACTCTCTCAAGCAACTTCCTAGTCTCTCCGTCGCTCGACCCTCAACTCCCATTGACTCACAACTCCCTCTCTCGATCTCAATTGCCTCCCTCTCTAGCCCTTGTTCACCTCCATTAGCCGTAAGTTGGAAATCCTAATTGCCATTATTTGTCCCTTTTTAATTTCTTCAACCTACTCATTGTTCGAAATAGTAAGAAGAAACTAAAGTATTCTTATACGTGTTTGAAATTTTTTATTTACAAACAACAAGGCAATTAAAGAACATGGCATTCTTTTTCAAAACTGGTTCTTATTGAGGGGGTGCTGGTTCTAGGGAGAGAACGTAAAGTATGCTTGGTGCGACTTATTCATGGCTTGTTAGAAGAACAAGGCACGTCAAGCCTGATACAATTGGTTCCATGGAATCAAAGATAATTCTCGATTCCAATTTTTTGAAACTGGTTCTTAATGAGCGGTTGCCGGTTCTAGGGTAAGAACACCTCACTCTAAAACCTATCACCATTAGGACTAAGCACCGCATTAGATTTATTTTCTCTCTTCGCAATTCACGAGAGAGAGACCAAAAAGGTAAAAGTGGAGAGGATGGAAACCTAGGAACCTGAGAACTCTTCAATGAATGTTCCCACACCAGTCCGTTACGTGCCGTACATCACACTGCAACCAAGCTCCATCACCTCCTCTTCCTGCCAAGAGAACAAAGGAAAAAAAAAATATCTTCCGAGAGGCGGTAGAAAGGTGGGAGGTGGGAGGGGCCACCTAATGCGCATACTCTAGATGGATGGAGAGGACCGGGGAGAAGATGGTGCTCGAGGAAGACGACGAAAGAATCACGTACGATTCGCCGACGTCTCAGTCTGATTTCGACGTGTGGGCAGGGGGAGTCTGGTAGCTTTGTTGTCTATCTCCCACAAAATCTCTTGGGTGGACTGGACCATTTGGGCGGTCGTCGACCCCTCTCCTCGGCCTCCCTCTTGCATGCGTCCATCCATCAATTTGGGTTCTGAACGTGGACGTGCATGTGACCATGTAGTCACAAACCAGCCTAGCTCTTCGTCATTTAATGGTCCGAGATCATCCAAACGCCCTAATCAAACGCACAAACCCTTTGACACAGCGAGAGAGAGAGAGAGAGACAGATCAGGATCAAGTTGGGTTCGGATAGTATGAGACGATCACCGACCCTAATCGACCCGGACAGTGCTCTGCAGCCACAACTTGCGTGGGATCGAGCCGTCCAACCAATCTTCTTCATTCGGAGCGGCCCTGCGGTTTTGTCCTCACTCGCTCCGTAACCGTCGCCATCTTTCTCCGGCCAATAATAATTAGGGTTCTTGCACTTTTTGATGGCGCTCTCTGATTTTCTTCCTCCCCTAAAAAAATCTCTTGATTTGTCCACTAATGGAAGAGGACAATGTTCAGCTTTATGCTTTTAATGCATGACGTTTACGTCCTAACCGCAAACGGAGGATGGATCCAGACCTCGAGATTCCCGGGGAAAGTTGCGAGGGCGGCCGGGTGCTGGGAACAAGAAACGTAGGAAAGAAAGAGAAAATTCAGAAGAGAAGATACGAATCTTACGTGAAAAGTTTCTCCAAAATCAGAAAGGAAAAATACGGTGCCGGACTAGAGAAACGTTTTACGAGAGAATCATCAAATCAAAAAAGTCTTAAACTTATTATTATTATTATTGTTCAATTCAATTTTAATCATTTTGCATTAATTCAGTCCATTCGATTAATTCAATTTATTTAATTAAATTTAATCGGAAATTGCTAACGCGCTAATTTTTAATAATATTTCAATATTTTTTAGAATTTTATTTTTCTTTTTTTCCTATCTTCTTCAACCTCCAATCAATGAGGGCCAACAAATCACCGACCCTCACCTAGGATCACGAACACTCTCTTGAGGGCATCCAACACTCTCCAACACGCTATCAACACGTGGTCAACAAATGTCATATATCCAAGACATGGTCAGCACTTCGGACACACCAGCGGCACGCGAGTCCTGTACCTCAACACGCAGTGAGTCAAGTTTAACCATTTTCAATAAATCGAGGTCAAAATGTAAATATATCAAATATATATACGCGCACACAGTTAAGTTATATGCCCAATCACCACAAAATTAATATACCCAGCCAATCAAATAATAATAATAATAACAATAATAACAATAATAATAATCATCATCATCATCATCATCATGAATCCCTAGCAAGAAAAAGAAAAAGAAACTTAATGTATATATTGTTTATACATTATCATAAACTTAACATACATACATACATACATACATACATACATACATACATACATACTCAACGTGCTGAAAATATATAGTTTTTGAGAAATGAGGTATCGGCGTGACGTGTCATATCGCATGCTACATGTCGATGTCGGTGCTACTTAAGCTCTCCGGGGATCGATTGGAGGTTGATGATGATAGGGAAGAAAGAAGAAAAAAAATAAAAATAAACTATAGAAAATTCCAAAAAAAAATATTTAAAATATTATAAAATTTGCCACGCCAGCACCGGCAGTGCCACAATAGCAATTTCTGGCCAAAATTAGTCAAATGGATTAAATTGGTGCAAATGCAAAAGTTTTAGGACTAAATTAGTAAAAAAAATAGTTTAATACTGAATTGACACAATTACAATAAGTTTATGACATTTTTGGTAATTTTTCTCATAAATAGCAAGTTAAAATTACGAGAGAGATTGTTGCTCCTTATAATATGGGCTCTCATTTATAAATAAAGAAAATTTCACCTCAGCTACATAATATCCGGAGCCTCATCTTCCGGGAAAGCTGCGGAGTTGGATCCACGAGTTTTGGCTTTTAGCTTTAACTGTATTTACTCCCATGAGGCCTCACAACTCCATCACCGAACGGGTTAAATCATGCATTCAATCTTTAACCTCTCAATTGGCACTTTTGACTACTTATGTCAAGTTAGTCCTAAATATTTTGATAATTTAATTATCTATTTAGTCCTAAACCTAATATTTAAAATGATTTTACTAGCATAACTGCTTTTGGGTGACTTGGAAAATAACAACATATTGTGAGTGAAAAATTCTTCAAAGAGTGGACCCATAATAATTCTTAATTGATTATTATTATTATTATTATTATTATTTTTTGCCCAAAATAAACTAGTAGTCTTACGTCAGCCAAAGACTTTTACATATAGAAATACATGAATTTATTTATGATTTTCCAGCTCTATCAATGTTTGATGTGATCACAAGCGTAGTGCACACAGGTCTCATGCTTTCTTAATTAGAGAACCACTAACTTTGGCTATCCAGCCTAGCAAGAGACCCTAACTTTGCATCAGCAAGTGGAGCATGATTCTAGGATAGCCTAATTTGAGCGTAACATCCCTTAGAAAACTTTTCTTTAATTTAGTCGTCAATTAATTTTGGATTATCAATTCTCATCTGAGTTAGTACTGACGCTTACTTGGGTTTTTTTTTTAATCTATCAATTAAATTTAATGGGTTACTATAATTGGAAATAAAGTTGGTTGGTCACAGTGTAAAAGTTGGTACTTTCGTATAATAGTTCGTTAATTTGAAATATTGGTAGGACAGTTAAATAAGAATAGGTAATAGCAAGTGGGATAACTTGGTAATGTGAATAAAAAAATCAAATAAATGTTGATAAGTATTCAGATATGAATTGGTAATAATCACCATAAAAAGGGTTGGTAAATAAGGCAAATGAAAGAGGCAAGTCAATGGAAAAATCAATAAGTTAAAATTATGCATGCAAGTCAAATGAAAATTGGTAAAGTAAAACTAGGTGGTAACTTAATAAGAGAAAATTTGAGAAGTCGCTTAAATGAAGTTTAATATATTCCTACCATAGTTGGTAAATTTAAGATGTGGGTAAACAAGTTAAATGAAAGTTGATATCGAGGAAGCTATCAACAAATTCTTCTCGTTAAAAAGAATGCTAAAATCTATAAATTTCACATTGATTTCTCTCATCCCAAAGGTTCAGAATCCATCTTGCCTCGAGGAGTTCAAATCCATTTCATGTTGCAACGTGCTTTGCAAGACCATATCTAAACTACTTGCAGAAAGAATAAGTTGTTCGCTTCCTTCGATTGTTGATCTCAACCAAACTCCTTTCATCACCGGGCGACAAATCTCGGAGAATATCCTATTAGGCCAAGATCTATTACACAACTACCATAAGGGAGGCAAAGGTAAACGTGTGCCCATAAAGATTGATCTCATGAAATCCTATGACATGGTTAAATGGGATACAATCATCGGGTCCTTAAAACCATAAACACACCTCAATACTCGGTTGATCTTAAAACCAAGTGCATCCCTACTCCAAGGTTTTTAGTGAACTTTAATAGTGAACAGGTTGGCTATTTCAATAGCACAAATGGTCTGCAAAAAGGTGATCCTCTATATATATATATATATATATCTCTTTGTCCTGATTATGGAAATTTTCAATAGAATTGTTAGTTCGGTAGTTGCTACATCTTCTTGCAATTATCACCGGCGCTGCAAAACACAATGGATTACTCACCTATGCTTCTCAAACAACTTTTTCCTATTTTTCCATGGACATGTAGACTCTGTGCTTTGTCTTGTAGATGCACTTGAAGAATTCGTAATTCTCACAGGACTACGGTTTAATCCTGAGTTAAACGAAAATGAGAAGCTACTTACTGGACCATACACATTTTTCGATAAGTACCCCCCTATTAAATAGCTGGGTGTTCCCCTTGTTAGTAGAAGACTCACTCATAAACTAAAAGTCTTAGAAGATTTTTGGCTTCGTTTGTTTTATGAAAAATGTGATATTTTTGGATAATATTTTTCAGAAAGTCATTTTTCAAGAAAATAACAATATTTTCCAGTGTTTGGCTAATACTTAAAAATGAACTGAAAAATAATTTTCCTCATTTATCAAGGAATTGATTTTCCTAAAAAAATTAACTAAATTTATTTTTAATTATTATTTATTTTTCGAATAAAAAATATTTTCTATTTTTTAATTACTTTCTTAAATTTTGTTCTCAGCAAGTCGCCAGCCTCGACGGCGACCGATGACCAACTACAGGCCAGCCTTGCCGGCCTGAAGCAAGACAAAGATTCATCGGATCTGGCAAGGTGAGCCTTGCTCACTTGAGGCCGAGCCAAATCCGATGAGGAGAGGCCTCCCTCGAGGCCAACGACGCCAAGGCGAGCCTCGTCGGCCTATTGCGAGGTCGAGACTCGCCTGCCTCGCTCACTCGAGGCTGAGGTTGACCAAACCAAATCTGGCGAGCTTGGCCACCCTTGAGGTCGGCGACATCAAGGCTCATCACTGAGCCTCGAGCTCGCCTCGTTGAGTGGCTATTATCGTCGAGGTCCACCATCAGTAGAGGAAGCAGGTGAAGGAAGGAACAACAGCAAGTAAAGGAAGCGGCAAAGGAAGGAGCAACAGCAAAAGAGGAAGAAGGAGAAAAGAAAAAAAGAAGAGTAGAAATAAGAAAATAAAATGATTCAAAAAAATAAATCAAGAATTAAACTGGCCGATAAGTAAAGTACATGACAGTTGATAACTCAATAGGAAAATTATTAAATTGAAAAAGAAAAAGACAGAATAACATTGGTAAGGAAATCATTGGTAATCGATGAATCAAGATCGATTGTAATCTAAAGGGAGAAACGTAAGGAAACCGCACAAATATATTTTGGTAAATCCACATACGAGTTGATGAAAATAATCCATTTGTGATGGACGATAATAAAAATTGATAATTGATAACAAAAGCTGATAAATTAAGATAAAGACGAATAGATATTCGCAAATAACCCAAATGAGAGTCGGTAACTCAACGTTAGTTACTAATTTAATCATAAAAAAAAAAGTCAGTAAGTCACTCAAATTAAGATAGGTAAACTTTTATAAAAGATTATATATTTTAAGGTGTTAACCGGAAAAGCAAGTATATGTTAGTAAAACTTGAGAAAAACTGATGATTTGCAAACTTTCAATTGTGTGTATACTATGAATGACCGTAAAAATGTTTGGTAAGTTACAAATAAGTTATTGGGAAATCCGGTGACGATAATATTATTCACCACCGGCTTTTTAACACATTAATATTTTAGAACTTCACCGACACGGGAAAAAAAAAATTTCTTAACGAAACGGTACAATCGTCCTGCCAAATGAGTTCTCCAATGAGAATGGCTACAGATGAGTGATGAATTGTTTAGGACTCGTGTGTTAAAACCTTGCTGTCTGGGCCTTACCTAAACCGATTGATGCCAACTTCAGAAACTTGGATAATGAACCGTGCAAGAAGAACTTACAGCAGATTCTCCTTAAACTACCCAAATCAGGAAAATGAGAACATGTCTTCTTGTAGTAGTTTTCCTGTGAAGTTAAAAACACCAGTTTTTTTTCTGAGAGAAGTTGTTGTCTATACGGACCAATATCGTCTCGACTGTGGTCAAGATTTGATCGTTCGAGACCCGAGCAAGTGAAAGGCAGACCCCGATAAAGATTATAGTGCAGTTCGACGCGGGCACATGCACGTCGATCCATCCCAGAGGCGACAAATACGGGGACGAAACCGCCCCAAGCCCCACCTCCTGATCCGAAAGCATCTTCTGCAATATCTCATGTCCTACTCCATTAAGGACCACCCCCAGAGACCCCATCGAAAGACTTGGCCAGTTATGGGATCCAGCATCGACTCTCCTTTTGTTCATGTCGTGCGGAAGCCACGAAGAGAGACGAGGCGTCCAAGATTTGCTTGGGAAGTTAGTTGAAGTCAGTGGCTCATGATCTGCGCCTGACTATTAATTGCTAGCATCCATCTCTTGCAAATGGCCCCATCTGCACTGGCATTTTCCAAGCACAACGAGCACCAGAAGCCCAGATGAGCATGTCCGCATCCACCGCTCAGAGATTAAATCATCCTCTGAAGCGGTGGGGTCAAGGTCAATCTCTATTGAAGACAGAGAGGACCAGCTGACCAAAGAGACTCTGACTGTCTCTTGACCCTCTGATTCCACCTATTAAATGAAACGGTGGTGTTGTTTGGATGTGTCCCCCCCACTTAATAAGGAGGGCAGATATCTCGTGAATTCCCCTCCAAACACGGCCGGCGACTGTACTCGGTCAGATCAGTACTAAGCAGCAGCATGTTCCATAAAACAGTTTTGTACGTTTACATTCGGTCGGTGAAGCTGGTGTGTCTACGGGTGTGCCTGTCTTGACCAAGACCAAACTTTTGTTCCAAGGACAGGTATGCAAGGGAGATCATTAATGGAAAATAATGTGGTGATCCGCCTCGTCTAACGCTTCTTGAAGAGTATGGAATCACCATAGCTATCAGCTCACGTCATGCCAATTAATGCTTGGGTCCAGACGCCGCTGTGACTTGATCCGATATTGCCGACACTCGCCCATTGAAGCTTCATTCCTGTCTAAGATTAGACAGGGAAGATGGCGTTTGGTATTCAAGCTAAAAGAGGCCGACCTGTGAGGAAACCTATAGATACATCGGTGGCTCGAGGGTACCTCGAAGATAAAGATAGCTTCTCATCATCATTGATGGACTAACATTGATATCGCGAGGCATTTCAAGTATATATATATGCATTAGTATCGATTCTAGACGTCACAAGGTTTGGGTCGGTAACACATGAAGATATGTGATCTTCGAAAGAATTACTTATTATGATCTTGATTTTTAGGATAAGCATAAGGACTACATGAAGAAATTTCAGTAACGCACTTATGCAGAATTCCGCTTATTCTCGTCATCAGCTTGCACTTCGATGAAACTGATGGAGAACTGGTATGAATAACCAAAGAAATGAATGCAGGGAGAAATACAATGTGAAATTTGAAGGAGAAATAAGAAGAATCCAGAGGAAAATCAAAGCGAAGAGCTTGGGGAACAATTCTCAATCTCAGTTCAATCATGCAATGAAAGTGAATATAATAGTATGTTTGCAGAAGATCTGGAAAACACGTCTTCCAAAAATGATCACTTGTATCGCTTACAAAAAATAAATGAATGCAAAATGTTTTCATCACCTACGAAAATAATTAGGCATAAATTTTTGTTATTAGCAAAAAAATTAATGAGCTAATTTTTCTAAAAGATATAAATAATTATTTTTTGAAAAAAGTTTTCAAATCTTAAGTTTTCTGTGAAACAAATACACCATAAGAAAGTTTTTAAGCCGGTGCTTATCGCGTTAATGGCAACTAAATTCTATTAAGTAATTTTTTTTGGGGGGAAAGGTAAGATATGTATTAGCTTTTTCAATAATGCGCGATTACAAGGAAAGCCAAGACACAAAAACCCTGTACCAATCACGACGGCGAAGGCTGTCACAAAAGGTGCAAAGGTGTAACGGCAAGAGAAAAGCACCGCAGCGCGAGAACAAGCAAAAGCCGAACAAAGTTAAGAGAAGGCGGCGAAACAACCGCAAGAAGGCTAAGTGAAAATATCAGTAGAGATGCCCCACTTCTCTTGGATCCTCCTGTTGGACGGCAAGTCTTCCACCGGTCTTTGGGACAAACCTCGATCCCGAACCAGCTTTGAGAGGAATTCTATTAAATAATTACATCTTAAATAAACAAGAAATAAGATATAAATTTTCTTGCATAATGGGAAAAGGATAAATAAATTCCTAAAATAAATCTGATTAAAGAATCACGTTCCATATTCAATCAGCTTGACTCTCAAAGTACTAACCGATCCTCACTTTTATGAAATGTATGGAAAAGTAAAAAAAAGTGGGTCAAAAGTTAAGAAATGTTTTGAAAAATTGTTGTAGTAAAAGAGAGGGAACTTTAAGAATATTCCCTAATTTCTCTCCCATTTTATGTAAACAAAGCATTAATGTAAATGATTTGTCTTTGACGAGGTGGGGAGTAATCAAAGCGAGAGAAAACTACAAATAAGGGCTTGAAGTGAATTTTGTTTACAATAAAAGTCTTAATTTTCTTTAAAAATGCCCTAAATTGGATATCGTTTCAAATAAAGGCCTAGATATTATTTCAAAAAAAGCTCTAAAGTGATCATATCAGTCTCAATGAATGGCCTGACCTCACCGATCAAAGGGCATTTTTGTCCTTTATTTTTTTCTCCTTTTTTTTCTTTTCTTTTTTTTCTTTTTCTCTCTTCCCTCCATCAACCATCACTAGTGCTCATCAATGGCCAGCGGAGGTCACTGAACCTAGGCAAGAGTAGGGGTTTCCCTCACTGAATCTAGTGAGGGTTGCCCTCGCCTAAGGTCGACGACCTTTGCCAGCCGTCAAGGCTTAATGATGGTCATGGTAGGGAAGAAGGGAAAAAAAAAAAGAAAAAGGTAAACAAAAGAAAATTTTTTAAAAAATTAATCTTAGAATTTTTTTTATTAAAATACCACTTCTTCAAGGACCAGAATAGTCAAATGCTCACCGCCCAGCCAAAAGTTCTAATTTGAGACAATTTAGCCACTTCATACTATTATTTGTTACAAGGCCCATTTCATATTCTTATTTGAGAAATGATGGCATTTTAGGCTTTTTATTTGAAATCTTCCCATAAAGTGAGGATCTAATCCCCAAATTCTATTCAAAACACAATACAAGCAAAATTAATTATACGTGTCGTTCCGAATTAGGATGACGAGGTGACTTTTCACAACGACCAGTTCAATCATACCTCTCGAGAAGGAAAATTGTACAAAAAGCTATAAATCTACGACCAGTTCAATCATAAACTCTTTGGTTTTGCCAATTTTGTCACAAAACCTTTTGAAAACTTGTCAATTTAGTCATAAATGTTAGAATATGTCCCGAATTTGAGCCCAAAGCGAAAATTTGAATTTTGGAAATAAATATATCTTGATCTTGAAATTAAAGATAAGATTTGTTTTTAATATCACGGAAATCTATCTTGATGAAAATAGTGTGGTATATTCTATTTGATATATTTCAAATCAAGATCAAGAACAATATTTATATTGGAGTTGAACTTTTCAGGTGAGATAAAAGATAAAATAGGAAAGTTAATCTTTATTTTCATTGACTAAAATTCCCTATTTTATTTCCCCAATATGTGTGTGGCTTATTTGTCTATATACAAGTCGGCTGTTGTTGAGAAGAAGAAGAAAAAGGAAGTACCATTTCGTCGAGTGCTTGGCAAGGGTCTATCTTCGCGGAATTACATCAAAAATTCAAGTGTTGAAGAAGATTAAATCTTGTTGTAAAATTTGCGTATTGATTCTTTTGTGAGATTGAGAGATTATTTCATTAGGAATTGTGGGGCTAAACACTGCGTGCGTACTTGAATGTAATTGGGGCTAGGAAACACTAAGAGTGTTTGAGTGACTCGAGTAGTATTTGTAATCTCCGTGTATCGCTTGATCTATAGTGGAGTTCGTTACTGCTCTCCCCGTGGACGTGGGTCTCTACGACATAAACCACGTACATCTGGTGTCCGATTTCTTTTTTCTTGTTCTGTGTATTTATTATTCGATCGCTTGTTCCGCGTAACAATAAATCTTTCGATTGAAATCTTAAACCTTTTGACGATTTATTAATATAGTCCTAACCTTTTTTAAAGATTTGTCAATTTAGTCATTCGGATCAATTTTGATTCGAAATCGCCGACGTGCGACGGTCTAGGTCAGTACCGACCATCTTGTGTGACATAGCCAACGCTAACGTGCGCGTCTGTGTGTGTACATATATTTAGACTTTGGCGAATATCCTCCATGTGACACTCGTTGTACAAGTCATGCATAATAGAGCCAAAAAGGGACTTAAAAAAAAAAAACAAAAGGGGGGCCCAAATCATTGCATTACCAGAAAAATGGAAAAGAAATGGTCCCACCAAGACTGAGAAAAGTCTGACAAGTCAAACCATCTTTTAACTCCATCAGCGGTGGCATTCAATTTTTGGGGATCGGGAGTGGGGACGACTTCTTGAATAACTCCAAGGAAAGGAAAGGGGGAAGCCGGGAAGGAAGCACGAACTCCATTCCCCCACACACGCCTACGTGAATGTGCAGTAGCTCTGTAGTTGATATAGACAGTAGACGCGACAAATAGAACGTGAGGGCTCATCTCAGACCCATTAACCCGAAAAAAATTATTCAAAAAAAAATCTTAAATCTTTCGCACTTTCGCCGGTTTAATTTCAATCCTTTCGAATTTTACTAATCGAATCATAAGTTTTTTTTTTTTTGACATTTTGCTAACCGGGTGATTCAGAAATGGCTGATGCAGATACCGGTCATCCTACGCGATACGACCGACGCTAGCGCGGATATTTTTTAAATAATATTAAATATTTTAATGCTTCTTTTCTTTTCTTTTTTTCTTCTCTATTGTTTTAATGCCGGCTCGAGCCTCCCCGGCGACAAGTGAGGGCCTAAAAAGTAAAAGTTATAAATAAAATAAAAAAGATGTAAGGAAAAAAAGAAAATAAAGAATAGAAACCCGACCCTCTCATATCATAGGTGAGGAAAGGGTTTCCACTTTTTAAGTTAAAAAGGGTAGCAAAATAAAATTTAAAAAAAAATATTTTAAAATGTTCACGTCAATCTCGACCGAACCAGATTCAATCTTGAATTTTTCTCGAGGACGTTGCGACGGCTGAACTCGATCTTGAGAGCTTTACAGTCGGACCAGGTCCATGGGCATCATCACGGCCCAATTGTTCTCTAACACCCCCCTCCCTCTCTCTCTCTCTCTCTTGGGAGCTTCACATGAGGCATCGACCTTGGAGGGAGCTTTTACTGCACTCAACTCATCATGTGCTCCTATTGTCCCTCTACCGATGTAAGAGCGTACTAACTTTATTATTACCCGCCGCCGACCGCCCGATACCGCCGCCTGGCGCCACCGCATGCAGATTACTCGTAGCAGTCCGGTTACTTACGGAACAAAAAAAAAAATGCAATACCACATGCAGATTAGTCGCAGCAGAATCGACGTAAGAAAGGAAAGCAGAACTGCCTCCCATAAACTGCGATCGAGACCAACGAAACTACCAAAACAAATTAGAGCAAAAATCAAGTGCTCAGCCTCGCGTCGAGTCCAAGTAAGCACTGACAAGTTCATTCCATGCACAGTAATCGAGCAAGCCGAAGAGAACACCTATACATACAAAGTGCCCAGTGAATAAGTGGCGAACGGAGTCCGCAAGAAGGAATTTGCTCATCAAAAGCACGCGAGATTTATCCGTCCAGACTCGCCAAACCAGAACCAGAAACGAATCGAACGCTCGCGATAGACAAAAACGGGCAGAGGTGGGCGGCAGCAAGCAGTGGTGGCCAGCAACAGACGCAGGTGGGAACCTCAATCTATATGTGACCCAAATGAATAAAAGTAAGTTAAAAGGCGAGTCAATACGCTTAATGATGTGTCTGCAAGCAACATATTAAGTACGAGATTTGCTTAATAGAAATCCGAACAAATACCGGGGGTGCCTTGAAATTTATAGCTCCACAAACATTTGAAGAGCTAAAAAGGGCTGGGTCTACAGTCGTAAGTTTCGTAAATTGGCATGACATCTGCGCAACAGGTTTGTTTTCATGTTTCTATCACTCAGTCCCATCTTTTGAATCTCTCAAACCTTCTTCGTTTTATCTAGCTCAAGTATTTGCAGAGCCTCCTCTCTTCTCATCTTTGGTAAAAGATGTAGAGATTCAGCATTACAGTAAGATTCCTCTAGGATCCAAGTTCTCGTACAACCCCACTTGCTGGTCCTGAAATTTTGCAAATAGGACCACAGGCCCATCACAATTTGCAAGTGACTTCTCAATTGCAACACTTCCCTCCCCATCATGTCAGCCAAAACTTTTCGTAGTGACTCCTCTTCAGGTGAGCACAAAACGGTTAATAAGCCAGAAGCTTCAGATCGTCGAAGGGCCGAAAACGGAGCATGCTCTCCGAATGAACCAAAAAAAGGAACAGTCACATCTTCATCAAATGCATCCACACAGGACAGTCGGATGCAGGCGACGACATATGAAGACAAGGATATAAAAATATGACCTGCTCAGCTATTCCTTGATTCATTATCAGAGAGCTGTTTCCTCAGATCCTTGAGTGCATCTACGACTTCCGCATCAAGATTGTGCTTCAACAGTTTTCCTTGAAAAGAACTTGTCCTAGCAAAAGTCCAAGATAGTAAATAGGACAGGACCCGAGTCGAGAGAAAATTTATTGTTTAATTCATGAACAGAGTTTTCTAAGCGATATCTATGCCTAGTGGTACAGCTTTATTTCGCACTCGAGATTCACACAAGAAAAGTACTTAAACGTGCTTTGCTCCTAGAACAGAGCAGCAGTCAAGGTGTGCGTTGCTTGTTTCACATCAACTACTTTCTGAACAAAGTTTTGCAAGAACTATTCAATGTATAGTATGACAAATTATAGGACTATTTGTTTTCACTCAAACCCTTCAAATTTTAGAATAATATTCAAATTACAGAAAATTATGAACCATTATATGTGAATATCGTGTCAACATTTGAATATTGTGAAAGTTTTAAGATTTTCGGGTTTAGAAAAAGTCAAAGTGCCCAAGCTGCAAAATTCAGATTTAGCAAAAACTAAGAAGTACAAGTCATCCCAGAAGGACCCTTTAGAATCTTTGGTAGACTGGAGTTCTGTGATTGTGCATGAATCTTCATTAATTTAGACAGACTAATAGAATAAAATGAAAAAAAAAAATCCAGAAGGCTGTGGGTCTGCACAAATATGGAGCAAACTAGAGAACATGACCAGAGCACAAGTCACCAACAAGCAAAATTACAAGGTCAGTTCTCCAAGTTTGCAAGTTCAAAGACAAACCATTATACTTAATTGGATCATTTACTCCAAATGTCAAAATAGCATATGATTAGTGGAGGCATGATGAATATCAACTACACAAGACGTGACTGTCAGAGGTAAAAAGTAGACAGTGATGAGGTGCCATCTCAACTGACTCCGTTTAGTTAGATAAAGTAATTGCTGAAGGTCAGTCTCCAAGTCTAATGCCAAAAAACATTTAAATGTTGTTGGCGGGAGAAATCTATAATTAGAGCTAACACTGTATCTGATTAACACAAGAAGCTATGAGTTGCCATCACTACAATTCAACTTCCGCATCTGGGATTATTCAGGTGACAAAAACAGTTCATATGAAGTTTCTGTTCGTTGCATGTACCTTTGTTCCTGAAGCATCCTTTCAACTTCCTTCTGAGATGCTTTGATCTGCAAATATGATTCAGATATTGTTTTTCAGTGAAACTCCACGGAATAAGATTGCAGAACAAAGTCTTTGTTCACTAATCAAAGACTAATTGAGTAGATACACCATAAAACAGCACAAACTGCAAATAAATCATAGCCAATGCTTTAAACTATCAACAAAACCTCCAAATCCAATTTGCAAGATGTTTCTTTAAGAATGAGATTTTCGTCTTATTTGTTTGACAGACAAAATATATCCTGGCACTTTTCTAAGGAATTGCAAGTTCAAATGACAAGCAACTACATGGAAAAACTTTTCAGAGACACATGATAGGTAAAGCTAGTAATGAAAAGGCATTCAACTGTGTACAGTGATCCCAATTTGTACAACTGTTCCACACAACCAGTTCCAAGTCTGGATAAAGGAGTAAGAAGACGCATCAATTAATTGATAGCCGGCACTTCCATTTTAGCGAAGCCCCTGTCCTATAATACATTGTGCAGCTCTGTAACCATTCAAAAGTTACACACCGTGTGGCCTACTGGAGAGAGATGCGCTAGGCCACTACATACGTGCCCATGTGTAACATCCAAGAAGCAAGCATTCAAATTCATTGATGGATGGGTGAGGTTAGTCCATCATCCCAGGACAAGTTCGACCATATGGTTTAAGCCATTTGACACTGAAAAGCCTATGCCAACTTCAGCCTTTTTTGACAATAAAAAAACTTCATATACATCATACCAATTTCCTCAAATTGTAAGCTTTGAGGAAAATATGATTTGCATGAATAGTATCATAGCAGTGACCTTGAGTTTATATCCTCACACTGTCTCAGTTTTTTGTTACTCCTATCTATTCTCCAACTATCTCTTCTTTGTTATTTACATCCAACTTCCTACATTCCGCATGTTGGCTCCAACTTGCATATAAGGGTGAGTCTTCCAAACTATGGTAGATAAATATTGTTAACCAGTTTCACAGCGCCTAAGCTTTTGGAAAAAACATAAATGTCCAAAAATTGTTGATGGGGAGTGTTAAAGCATCCCATGTTACTTGTGTACAGCAGTTTCAATATGCCTTATATTCACATGATCTCTCTCCACTTATAAACTCGAGCTTTTGGATTGGACATTCTAACATTCTATGAGAGTTGAGTTTCACCCACATCGCTTGCCTTCGAGGTTTCAATGGACCTTATATTCATGTTGTGACCTATAAGCTTAAAATAGGTTGGGCATTCTGGCAGAGAGTAACAGGAACAACTCAAAGGACTACTGAGCAGTAAAATAAAATGAGAACACTTACCACTTCTAGGGGGAAAAAGGAAGGAAAGAGAGAGAGAGAGAGAGAGAGAAGGAAAAGCTCTGGTTGACACTGCATTATACTGAGTAGGTGGGCAATTTTGTTATCTTACCTCAGAAACCAATGCTTTGCAACTCCATACAAAGGCTCCCTAAAAATATCACAGATAACCATCAGAGAATTCATGGAATAGGAAACACTAAACTATGCCTGCAGGACTTTGACAATAGGCATCTGATATGACAGAGAGAGCCATATTATATGATAGAACAAGCTACATGTCTTAATAACAAGCTGAGAGCTCTCATCATAGATTAAACCATCAATCACTATCAAATATTCATGGTCTCAAAAAACTGAGGCTATAAAAAAAAATGACTTTGAAATACATTAGCACAGGAAATTAACAGAGACTGTGTAAAATACAATATTTGATAGATAAATCATCTTCAAACAACAAACACAAAAAGCTAAGGCTGAGGTTTAAATGAAGAAGAAATTGTGTATCATCAGATGAGGTTGAGAATTTTATATTCAGGGTAAAAGTAAAGGCCCAAGGGTTGCTAGGAAAAGTGAATAACGACACCTACTATAGAACTCACCGGATACATAATGTGTAGGCAATAAAATCACAGGCTAAACTCTGGTCTGCACTTGGATTAAGCTCACGAGTCCATGCATTGTTACTCTATTGTGTTTGGTTAAGCCCACACCTACTACTTCACAACTTCTGGTGATTTTAGTTCAGTAATGTCGTTGATATGATTTACAACTTCTACTAAAAAGTCTAGACATAGAGTTCAGCAAAAGCCAAAAGTACAATTGAATTGATTTGTGCTCACTGTGCAGCTGCATTTCCAGACATGTCCTAATACCCTTAGTTATTTAAAAAGATGGTCAGGCAGAAGAAGCACAAAACCAATCCATGGACGTTTCTCTGAAAATCATAGAAACAACTACATTGTGAGAACTCAATATAACACTAAATGAAAATGCAATAGATTACTATTTTCTCTCTATCCTCCAAACTGGATCACCACCTAAGCTCAATACCACAGCTTTTTTGCCATGACCTATCATCTACGACCTTCTTTAGGATTTGATGCATTTTTTAATCGAGCAGACCTATCATTACTTTAATTTTCTCATTATACTTGTTCCTCCATTGTTCCTCAACCTCATCATCGTACTATTTTCTACTTTCTTCGTCCAAGTTATCCCTTTATTCTTCAATTAACATAGGTTGTTCAGCTTCACGAGAAGTCTATCATTTTTGTTCGCATACATTACTGCCTAGTTTGCTATTGAGACATGTCCAACTATAGAAAACATAGTTAGAGTCAAATTACAAGTATTAGGCTAATTTGGCAAAACAAAGTTCAAAAGCTTAACTGAATAATTAATAATAGTCAAAGGGCTCAACTGATTGTTGTGTGCTCCTTGAAACATCTTTTAATAATCTAACTCAACAATAAAACATACTGCTCCATGTGCTGCTTGCTGCTGACAGCGATCCGAAGTCACAACCCAGACCCTGGGGCACCCATCTTCCTTCAAGGCAACAACCTGTCACAACAAGCGATAAAATGCTGTAAACCTCTTATCAACAAAGAGCAAGGAAAGATAGCATAGCCTTCAGAACCATCATCTGATAGATCTAATGAGTTGACGCTACAAATGAGAAAAAGAAAAAAAAAATGAAAAAGAAGAATAGCAGATGATAATCTTACTGATGCTGCATGGTGGCAAACGTTTTGTCTTGATACCAATTAATAAACAAAAGCTGATCACCAGTGGATTAAAGAATAAGATGATAACTCTAAAACCTTTGTAAGTTCTAAACATTTCAACATTGGCTTCGCCAACAGCCAAAGTTAAAAAGCATGCTATGTTAGTAACCTTGAATCAAATACAAATTCTCACCTCTTTCTCTATCCATGCATCTGCACAAGATTCACCTGAGTAAATTATATCCACACTGCAAAATCATGAACTTCAAGCATTAGAGGGCCTAGTTGAGTACCCTGAACTTACATGAATAATGTAAATGTATCCTATCAAGGCCATAAAAAACTTAGCAACACAAAAAATTATCATCTATTCCTCGGCAACAAAATGAATCATCACTGGACAATGAAAATAAGTTCTCTCATGTTTAGTTTGTTTGCCATAGAAATATCACCACCATACATTAACTTTTCAATAAGCTAAGGGTTTTGTTTTATTGCTATCATTTTCTATTTTTGGTTGGTAGCATGGGAAGGTCATGCGACGTTGAAAGCAATGAAAAATAGTACAGTTTTCCAGATTAAATACCATTGAAGGAGCAAATCAAAGGAAAAGTAGAGTTTCATGTCCGCTCCGGTCAAAATTTTTAAGGGTTTGAGATGCTCTTCACTCCATTAAGTTCATAAAACATAAGCTGCTAAAGGCTACATTTTCCTCCAACATTATCACTGTTGAGTTTATTACTAGTATTAGCAAGTTGGGGCAAATATGTAATTGTGTTAGGCTTAACCCTAAGCTTATAAGTACTTCCTTTGATATCAGAAATAAAACAATTGCTCTTTTATTGGTTTGGCCGCTTTAGTGATGCGATTATCACTTTTGGCATGCATCGGTGTAGTGTGGATCACTCAGTATTTAGTATGTCATCTTCTAAAGGGTGCGTTATTCTTGTTGTCTATGTTGATGATATCATTATCACGGGAAGTGATGTTGAAGGTATACAACGACTCAAGCAATTTCTACAGAAAGAGTTTAACACTAAAGACTTAGGCCGTCTTCGATATTTTCTTGGTATCGAAGTTGCCTATGCTAATGGTTGTATTGCTCTCTCCCAACGAAAGTATACTCTTGACATTCTTAAGGAGGTTGGCTTACATGATGCTAAGCCTGGTGAAGCACCTATGGATCCTGGAGTGAGACTTGATAATGAAAACGGAGAACTTCTACATAATCCAGAGAAGTACCGCCGATTAGTAGGCAAGTTGAATTATCTTACCATTACTCGTCCAGATATTTCATTTGCTGTTAGCGTGGTAAGTCAATTTATGAGCTCTCCTCGTACTACTCATTGGCAAGCTGCTCTACAAATTGTTCGATATTTGAAGGGAGCTCCGGGTCAAGGACTTATGTTCCATAATCAGGGTCATCTTCGTACAGCTGGTTATTCTAACCCTGAGTCATTGGAGGTGACGGGATATTCTGATGCAGATTGGGCTGGTTGTCCTATGGATCGTCGGTCTACTTCGGGATACTGTGTTTTCCTTGGCGGTAATCTTGTGTCATGGAAAAGCAAGAAACAGACTGTTATTTCTCGATCTAGTGCAGAGGCCGAGTATCGTGCTATGGCTAATGTCGCGGGTGAACTTCAATGGATTCGTATGTTGTTAGCTGAAATTGGATTACCTATGACCGGATCATCTACTCTTTGTTGTGACAACCAGTCTGCTATTCATATTGCTAGCAATCCAGTGTTTCATGAGCGAACGAAGCATATAGAGGTGGATTGTCATTTTGTTCGGGAAAAGGTGAACTGTGGGGACATACAGCTGGCGCACACACGTTCTGAAGAGCAACTAGCGGATATTTTCACAAAGCCTCTTCGAAGTGGACGAGTTTCATATATTTGTCATAAGTTAGGTCTGTTTGATATGTATGCTCCAACTTGAGGGGGAGTGTTGAGTTTATTACTAGTATTAGCAAGTTGGGGCAAATATGTAATTGTGTTAGGCTTAACCC
Source organism: Psidium guajava (assembly GCA_016432845.1). Taxonomy (NCBI): domain Eukaryota; kingdom Viridiplantae; phylum Streptophyta; class Magnoliopsida; order Myrtales; family Myrtaceae; genus Psidium; species Psidium guajava. Next base: position 37,004,717 of record CM028225.1, on the reverse strand, counting down.
TAAGCCTATAAGTACTTCCTTTGATATCAGAAATAAAACAATTGCTCTTTTATCTCTAACAATCACATACTTGAGATCAGGTCCAAAAAATTTGATATGGACAAAACAACTAAAGGGAGTCTTCAAAAATTAAAACAAGGGAAGATCATATTGCCCTAAAAATGAGGTGAGGAGCTATACCATACCCAAGAAAACTTTCCTTGTTCGTTGGAAGTCCTGACATCATGGCATCAAATACAACCACCACCTTTACCTCTGTCATGGAAATGCATAGTGAGTACCAACTGAAAGAACTTTTACACACACGCTTATGCACATGCACAGACGCGTGAACATGCAACTGCGCACATAAGAATAAAATGCATACAGCCAGGGCTAAAAGGTTAAACAATTGGATGGAGTTTTATTCTAATCTTCAAGGCTCCTCATGCATATATCTGTTACGTCAATGTATGTCCCTTTTGTTCTTCAGATTAAATTGCAACGTAATCATGATATTTGCAGGCACTATGGCACATCTAGAACTCAGTGTGTATGTTAAGTGAACAGAATGATAGTAGGAATCAAGGAGAGAGAAGAAGAAGAAAGAGAGGTAGGAATAGAATTGTAATTGCTTTCTCTATTGTGACCTAATGGTCCCTTTAATAGCCGAGTACACATAAGAATATCAATCATAAATGGAAACTAATTGATAGCTATCCTTATTAAAGCTGATTACTATCCTCATCATAAATGGAATGCAAATCTCCTTAGCCTTGTTTTGGCATGTTTTTGCGTCGTGAATATACTTGCAATCCTTGGGACGTAACATTCCTTTCCCCATAGAAAGACGACTTGTCCTCAAGTTGAATATTATCCAAGAGGTGCTCATCCTCCCAGCTGGAGTCTTCGGGCGCGAGGTCCTGCCACTGAACTAACACCTGAGGGACCGGCTTAGAGTCCTTCATAATAACTCGTTGACCCAAAATCGCTAGTGGCTTGTGAATGGGTTGGTGATCAACAGCTGCATCTGGAAGTGGGTGCACCTTAGTGCATTGTGAAGCCATAAACGGTTTGAGCAGTGAACAATGAAAAACTGGATGTATGCGACTGGAAGCTGGCAGGGAAAGTCGATAAGCCACTTGTCCCACGCGTTCCTCCACTGGGAACGGTCCATAGTAGCGAAGCCCAAGCTTGTGGGCTGAGTCTTTGCGAACCGATAGCTGGCGATAAGGGTGAAGACGGAGAAGCACCATGTCGCCTGGTTTGAAAGAAACATCACTGCGATGCTTATCTGCCTGCGTTTTCATGACCGCCTGAGCTTTGGACAAATTAGCACGTAACTGAGACAAGATGATATCACGTGAACGCAAGTCATGATCGACTGCTTCGACGGCACTGGTGCCTGCACAATAGGCCAAGAGGGAGGGCGGTTTTCTGCCGTATGTCACCTCGAAGGGCGTCATACCCGTAGAAGCCTGGAATGTGGTGTTGTAGTGGTACTCCGCCCAGCTAAGTATATTGGACCACTTGGAGGGTTGATCATGAACAAATGAACGAAGGAATTGTTCAATGCAGCGATTGACACGCTCCGTTTGTCCGTCCGATTGTGGGTGGTAAGCGGATGAGAAGTGCAGTTTTGTTCCCTGGAGTTTAAACAACTCCTTCCAAAAGACACTCTGAAAAATGGGGTCACGGTCGGAAATAATGGAGTGAGGTATGCCGTGTAGCTTTCCCACTGTAGTCCAGAAAACTTGGGCCACCTTGGTGGCAGTGTAACGTGGTGGCAGTGAAGCGAGGTGGGCACCCTTGGAAAAACGATCAACGACCACTAATATGGCCGTATACCCCGCAGATGGTGGTAAATGTGTGATGAAGTCCATAGAGAGATCGGTCCATAATGAGTCTGGTGGAGCAATGGGCTGAAGTAATCCGTAGGGGCGATGGTTGGTTGGTTTGCACTTTTGACAAACATCGCACGCTTGGACAAACTCGGCTATGTCCTTGCGCATGCCGTCCCATTGAAAATGCGCAGAGATGCGTTTTAAGGTCCTTTGTACCCCAGAATGACCACCATGTAAGCTGGAGTGATAATCTGCCAGAAGGAAGGGCACCAGGGTGGAGTCCGCCGGCAAGAACAAGCGGCCACGGTGGCGGAGTAGACCTGATGAGTAAGACCACCCAGGTTGGGAGCCCGGTGCACGCTGGAGGTCATCGATGATGCTCTTTGTACGCTGGTTTAGCAGCAACTCAGCACGAAGGGTGTCAAGGTCAGTATTCACGGGATGGGATAATGTCAAAAGTGCGCTCTCCTGGTTGATGTCTTCATAAACCCTTGACAAGGCATCTGCCGCTGCATTTTTCTTGCCTGGTTTGTACTCGATAGAGTAGTCAAAGCCGACCAATTTTGAAAGGAATTGCTGTTGTTCTGGTGTCTGAATGGTTTGCTTAAGAAGATGGTGCAGCGGCCTATGATCTGTCCGGATAATGAAGTGAGTGCCGAGCAGATATTGACGCCACTTCTGGACAGCGGACTGTATTGCGAACAACTCACGCACATAAGTTGACTTGCTGCGCATGAGGGGGGAAAGTTTACGACTATAGAAGGCCAGCGGGTGTTCGGATTGCATCAGTACTGCGCCAATTCCTATGCCGCTGGCGTCAGTCTCCACAACGAAGGGAATGGCAAAATCAGGAAGTGCCAATACCGGGGCATGACTCAAAGCTTCTTTGAGAGAGTTGAAGGCGTGCTCGGCTTGTGCGCACCACGCGAACCCATCCTTGGTGAGGAGGTCCGTGAGGGGGGCAGCTATCGTCGCATAGTGGCGAATGAAACGACGATAATACCCAGTCAACCCCAAGAAGCCGCGAACCTGCTTGGACGTTGTTGGAATTGGCCAGCCTTGAACCGCTTCAAGCTTTGTAGGATCAGCGGAGACACCATGCGCTGAAACAATATGTCCAAGGAATTCGACAGTGGGCGTGGCGAAGCTGCACTTCGAGTGTTTGACTACCAAGTGGTGTTGGCGCAAGGTGGCAAATACTTGGTGGAGATGATCAAGATGAAGGGCCAAATCCTTGCTATAAACAAGAATATCGTCGAAGAATATAACAACGAAATGACGAAGAAATGGTCGGAATACCTCATTCATTAACGCCTGAAAGGTGGATGGGGCGTTGGTGAGTCCGAATGGCATTACCAGGAACTCAAAGTGGCCGTGGTGTGTCCGGAAGGCTGTTTTGTGGATGTCAGAGGGATCCATCCGAATCTGATGATATCCGGAGCGCAAATCTAACTTGGAGAAAATGACGGCGCCATGCAATTCGTCTAATAGCTCATCAACAGTTGGAATGGGGAATCGATCTCGAATAGTGGCGGCATTAAGCTCCCTGTAATCGACGCAAAAGCGCCAAGAGCCATCCTTCTTTTTGACCAAGAGGACCGGCGAACTGAAGGCCGAGCGACTAGGGCGAATGATTCCGTCCCGGAGGAGTTCCGTGACTAGTCGTTCAATCTCATGTTTTTGGTAGTGTGGATAACGGTAAGGTCGGACATTGACCGCCTCGGTGCCAGTTTTGAGGGGAATGCGGTGGTCGACATCACGAGTCGGTGGAAGGCCGGTTGGCTGGGCAAAGAGGTCATCGTACTCCGCAAGAAGGTTTTGTACCGATAGCGGAATGTTAGCATCCACGTCTGCTGGAGGGTGGTCTGATGAAGAGGCGGACAAGCACATGTAGCTTGCGCTTATGCCGTCAGCCGCCATGAGTTTGAAAAGGCCTGAAGAGGAGACTGAGAGTGCGCGCAGAGAGGGTTCACCTTGCAGCCGCACTGGTTGGCCATGATGCTGGAATTCCATTGTCATGTTGGCGTGGTCAGTTAGGACTGGCCCCAAAGTTTCTAGCCATTGGACGCCCAGAACAATATCAGCGCCCTGCAAGTCAAGAACAAACTGGTCCATGGTGAATAAATGGGACTGAAGCAGTACTGGCACATCGCGACATACGGCCGTGCATCGTAGGGCATCACCATTGCCCACCAACACTTGGAAGGGAGTGATCGGCGACCGCGGCAGGGCAAGGAACTTGGACATGCGTGCAGAGAGGAAGTTGTGTGTGCTCCCCCCATCAACCAGCACTTGAACCGACTGACCTCGCACTGTTCCCGTCATGCGCATGGATTTGGCCGAGCGTTGGCCCATGAGAGCATTGAGGCTGATTTGTGATTCAGGGGTAGTGGTTTCGGTGGCCTCACTTTCGGTTGGTAGCGAAACGTCGTCCGGGTCATCGAAACCCTCCAAATATAAAAGGGTCGGGCGCCCTTTACAACGATGCCCGCGGACGAATTTTTCATCACAGTTGAAGCATAGACCTTTGTCACGTCGTACTTGCATCTCTTCTGCAGACAAATGTTTAACGGGAAGCCGTGGAAGTGGTGGTTGTGCAGTTACAGATGCGGAAGCCCATGGTGAAAACGACCGGTTGCGCGGCTCATTGAACTGGGTCTCATACATGCGTGCTAATGCGAAGGCATCATGTAAGTCTATGGGGCGGTGAGCTTGGACGGCCATGCGCACCCGGAGCTGCAGACCCGAAATAAACAAGCTGCGTAGGTGTGCCGGTGTGAGTCCACGTACCTTGCTAGCAAGATTTTCAAAGGCGGCCTGGTAATCAAGGACGGACCCCGTTTGAGATAACTTGGCAAGGAGGCCAGTTGCATCTTCGTATTCGGAGGGGCCAAAGCGATGACGGAGAGCACGGGTAAATGCATCCCAATCCGGCAAAAGATTTTCAGCCACCAATCCTTGATACCAAGTGGCGGCGGGAGCATCAAGGTGCATTGCCGCTAGCAGTAAGCGATCCTCGGGATGAGTATGATAATATTGAAAGAAATGGCTTACATTGAAAAGCCAAACGGACGGATCACCCGAAGAGAAACGCGGAAACATGAGACGTGGTGTCGCGCCCGGGGTTGGTCTCTCATCCGTATGGGTTGGTTTCGGTGGGCCACTCCCGAGAATGCCAGACGTCATAGGATTGGATGAGGTGGGTAGTGGTGATGGGTCTGCCCGGATGATAGCCTTGAGACGCTGGTCACGTTTATCCAGGAGAGTCATGAGGCCCTCGGCAGTCAATTGATTGGCTTGAGAGTTAATGAGATCTTGTCTCAATTGTTCAACAGCTGCAGCAGTATCATTGGCTAGTCGTTGCACCGCTTGCAATTGGGCCTCCTGTTCTTGAGAACGTGTCGCAGGCATGGTGGAGGTGTGCGAGTCGACGAGAGCACCAATTGTTAAGTGAACAGAATGATAGTAGGAATCAAGGAGAGAGAAGAAGAAGAAAGAGAGGTAGGAATAGAATTGTAATTGCTTTCTCTATTGTGACCTAATGGTCCCTTTAATAGCCGAGTACACATAAGAATATCAATCATAAATGGAAACTAATTGATAGCTATCCTTATTAAAGCTGATTACTATCCTCATCATAAATGGAATGCAAATCTCCTTAGCCTTGTTTTGGCATGTTTTTGCGTCGTGAATATACTTGCAATCCTTGGGACGTAACAGTGTATGCAAAAATCTCAATCATCAAAGGAGCACCTTATGAAATTGTCTCTAGCGACTAGCAAGTCAAGGAAACAAGAGAAACTATTCAAAATCTCTAGTTGATATGTGAGCTGCCAAAATTAATGGCCATGCAAGGATCCCACAAGAACTAGGATAACTGAAACAAGGGGAAAAAGAAAGAACTTAATCCCACTGCTAAACGGAGCTATACTGGTAGCAATCTCCTCTAGGTCCATGGGAAACCTGCCAGGCAAGAGTACTACTCTGCAGGTTTTGTAAAAGAATAATGTTACACTTGAGAAAACCCAAAAGTCGCCATCCAAGAGATATAATCTTTAAGAACTGATTCGAAGACCCTAGACTGATAGTTGATCATGGCCTTTCAAGAGACACAACGATATCATCATCAATGTCGTCAAACTTCTTTTCGTGAAGGCCATCATAGCCTGGTCTACTCATACTATTTTAAATTTCAAAAAATAGGAAAATATCGTATTGAACACTCAAAGAGGAGCGAAGAACAAACCTCGCAGCATGCTAAATGAAACTAGTTCATCAATCAACTTCTGGCGAGCAATATCTAATCTGCCACTCACAAAATGTTTCTTCAGCTTTGCCCAATAGCCACACACGTTATAACCATCCACGAGCAAGACAGGTACAGCATTTTCTACAACCTGATTCGTACTATAATACAGTTCAGCGGGGGAACAGAACAGCCATTTCCAAAAGGCTGAAAGTTCTACAGAACAGGCTAAATTTAAGAAAGAACCTGGAAGGAGTATTACTGGTAGAGGGCAAGGGTAGGATCCCCGTAGAGCTCCATGTCATCATCCGGGAGGTCTTCCTTTGGCAACCTCTTCCTGCGGTAGCTAGTGGCAGGCTTAGGGATGCCAGAGTTTCTCTTTTGGAAGTCCTGCATGATTCTTACCACATAAGGCAAGACAAGAGGACTGAAACACACCTAGGCGTTTCAACCTTCAACCTCCCAAAGAAGATGTATACCTTCCACAGCCTCAGAAACTGCAAATTCTCCTTGACATTTGATGTAATTCTCGGAGGTGTCGGTTCGGAGGCCTATCAAGATAAACCTCATGAGGGCAATCTTATGGAGATGTTCTGGATGGGAATCTATAGCAGGTTGTATTTCCCTGTCTCTTGGAATCAGAATTGAACTGATAAAGCGAGTGCGTTCATACTGTCTCGTCAAGAATCATTGAATAAGATGCACCATTACAGGGTATAGCTTGAAAGCATGAAAATGCAACTAAACGAGCTCACTAAAGCCTGAAATTAGTCGATGCAAATGACATATCTCACTCGAGCACCAGCCAACTCTCGGGAAACTTTACGAAAGAAGCTGCTAATGGCACACCCAACAGGCTTAATTGCGAGAAGGAATGGCGAGGAACCGAACCTGGGGAGAAGAAGAAGAGGAGGAGGAGGAGGAGGAGGAGGGCTTCTTCTTCTTCGCCATAACCACGACTAACTTGATGCAGTTCTCGCCCCCGCCAATTCTCCTCCGGTTGAAGCACGCAGGCAGGGCACGACCGCCGCACCAGCTCGAGTACGAGCACGACGAATGAAGAAACGCAGCAAAATGGGATGATGATGATGATGATGAAGGCGGCGAAGAAGAAGAAGATGATGAAATCGCTTTCATGGACAAAACCCACCAAATGTTCACGACAGTCAACGCACTTCGATCCTGCAGATGAGGATGATGATGCATTCGCAACGGAGGCCTCGTCCTCCTCCTCCTCCTCCTCCTCCTTTCACTCCATAACTGCACGGCCACAGCCACAAGAGGCGACCAAAGTCGAAATGGTGCAACAGCTAACGTCTCACCGCCACGTACTCACTCTTACAGCGACGGCCCCACTTCCTTCCTCGGTGTCGGAGTGGAAGGAAAAATGAGTGGCCGGCGTTATTTTCTCTTTTTTTCACGCCAGAAAGAGGACGCGGCAAATAAAACGCAGGGAAAAAAATTAAAAAAAGGCCTTATTTTTTCAAATAAAAACCTAAAATGAAATTTATGTCAAATAAAGGCTTAAAAAATCATCACCATCTCAAAAAATGGCCCAAAGTGATTGTGATCATTTTAAATAAGGGCTTCACCTCGTCAGTCAATCGGTCAAATTTTTCAACCGATCAAAAGCATTTTTATCAAAATATAAGTTTGACCTAATTTTTCTGTTAAATTAAATAAATAAAAAAAGAAAACGAAAAGTCAAAAAAAGGAAAAATCAAGCAAGAGGTCCTCCTACTCGTGGTCGATGCCCTATAGCTAGTGGGTGGGTGGCAACAATGGCCCTTGGGGTTGTCGGTGACCCCGTCGACCAAAGGCCTAGGCCCTCGCCTCAATTAGGATAGATTCGCTAGCCCTTGCCTAGGCGCCAATGGCCCCGATGGCCATAGCTACCACCCCATCAGTGTTGGGACGACAGCCATAGGCAGGAGTTCAATCCTTCCATCTGTGTTTCTTTTTTTTTATTTTTTTTTCAAAATCTCTAAAAAAAATAGAAAAAGGAAAAATTAAATAAAAAAGTAGATGACCAAAATGCCACTAACTAAAGTCACTCGAGCCCTTTTTTAAGATTAATATAATCACTTTCAAGACCTTGTTTGATATAATTAAAATACTTCATGTCCTTATTTGAAATAATGTTTACTTTATACCTTGTTTGAAAAAAAAAAAAGCACTCGGGGCTCCTATTCGGAATTTTGCTTAAAACACATTGTAAACTCCGATTCTTTTTTCAACCAAAAAAAAAAACTCAGATTCTTCCGAGAAAAGAAAAACTCGAATTCTATCAATTTTATCGTGAACTAATTGTTTCACTCGATATGCAAAAAAAAAAAAAAAGAGAAAAGAAGCCACTTCTATCAATCAATAGATTGAATCCAAATACATTACAATTGCCGCATTATCGCCACTAAACTTTTACTTTTGGGATGGCGAGATTTCCAATCAAAAAGGATCACGGGGATGAATTGGAATGTAACGGAATAGTTATTATACCGGTACTTTGATTTAGTGAATTTGTGGGAGTGGAATGGGGGGTGATATTTCCTTACCCAAAAAAAAAAAATTGGGGGTTGATATTTGATTGCAAGGAAAATTGTGGTGCGCAATGTAAATTAATGAAAATCAGTACAAAGATTTCGCAAGATTGATTAACGTGGCTCGCCCAGATACATGCGATCTTTGCCCGTCCTGGCCCTCTGCTAGGCAAACCTAATGGGTTGGATTCGCCACGGTCAGTTTGCTTTTCGGATTCCAACCTAATTCCTGCGTACACACAAGAGACGTTCGTCATGGATCGGATACATCCACTTGCTTAATTTGCTTTGAACACATTGCTTAAGCTCCGAGAGAGAAAAAAAAAATTAATACTGCGAAAAATCCAAAATCGATAAGTCCGTAAAAATTTATCCCAAATTATTTTTTTATCACAAGAAGCTCTAAACTAGTATACATGCGATAAATTCGCTGCAAATTAATTTTTTTTCACCACGAAAAATCTCAAACCGATACGTCTGTGATAAATTTATCATAAATTAATTTTTTTATCACGAAAAACCCCAAATTATTACACCTATACATTTGCTTAATTTGCTTTGAACACATTGCATTAGGTCGAGGGGAAAAAAAACATATTAATATCACGAAAAACTCCAAACTGATACATTCATGATAAATTTATTTCAAATTATTTTTTTAATTATGAAAAATCTTAAACTGATACACATGTAATAAGTTTTACTCTAAAATTAATTTTTCGATTATCAAAAACCTCAAACTGACATATATGTGACAAATTTATCCTAAAGTAATTATTTTGGTCACCAAAAATTTCAAATCGGTAAGCATTTAATAAATTTTATCCTCCATTTGGATTGATACCACAAAAAAAAATCCAAAATTGATATCCATATGATAAATAGAGGATAAAAATCTTAAATATATACATTCGATAATTATCACGTGTCATTCAAATCAATAATTTAACAAAAATTAATTAATAGTAAATTTATCACAAATATAACAGTTTACGGTAAATTTATCTAACATATACTAATTAAGAATTTTTATGATTAAAAAGTAATTTAAAATAAATTTATTATAAATATATTAATTTAAAATTTTACGTGATATTAACCAAAATCGAATCAAAACAAAACAAAACAATCAAACAATCAATGTGGAATTCTTGAACTCTATCGACAAGAGAACAGAAATCAATCTAAATTCTTTCACTCTCAAGAGTCCCAAGTACGATCCCAGCCCATTCTCGATCGCCCGCCCATCATCGGCGTAAAGCAACTGGTGAAGTGGTAGAGCCGGCAGAGGAGATGGAGCCGGAGCCGGAGCCGGAGCCGACCAAATCGGGGGTCGTGCTCGTCAGCGGAGCCAACGGCTTCATCGGCTCCTGGGTGGTCCGCACCCTCTTGGACTCCGGCTACGCCACCATCCGCGCCTCCGTACTCCCCGGCTCCGACGCCACCCACCTCTTCTCCCTCCCCGGGGCCTCCCCATCTCGCCTCCTCCTCTTCGAAGCCGACGTCCTCGACGCCGACGCCGTCGGCCGAGCCGTGGAGGGCTGCGAGGGCGTCTTCCACGTGGCGTCCCCCTGCACCCTCGAGGACCCCGAGGACCCTGAGCGCGAGCTCCTCCTCCCCGCCGTCCAGGGCACCCTGAACGTGCTCGAGGCCGCGAAGCGCTCCGGCGTGCGGCGCGTGGTCCTCACGTCCTCCATCTCCGCCTTGGTACCCAACCCCGGTTGGCCTCCTCACAAGCCCTTCGACGAGTCTTCCTGGACCGACCTTGACTACTGCAAGTCTCGCCAGGTCAATTAAGTTTTGTTTATTTTTCTTTTTTGTGGTATCGTAGTTTTAATGTTCCCCTTTCCTTAAAAATGTCAACTTTTTTCCATTTGGTTTTGTTTTGGCGGGCAAAAATGCGTTAATGAAACAATTGTGCAGCATCCATGGTCATTGTAGCTATTGAATTCAGAACACTGCATAGAATCTGTTAGAGCTCCAGGTTCGGTGTCATGAGTTTCCAGTAGAAGAATTATGGGTCCACCTCTTCACATAGTTTGATGCATTTGCTGCCATGACAGACATAAACTCGAGTTTCATTACTTTATCATTCAGAAATGGTATCCGGTGTCGAAAACTCTGGCGGAGAAGGCGGCATGGGAATTCGCGGAGAAGCACGGACTAGATGTGGTTGCGATACATCCGGCCACATGCCTTGGCCCTCTATTGCAGCCGGGTCTCAACGCCAGCAGTGCTGTGTTGCTACGGCTGCTCCAGGGATCCACAGATACTCAGGAATATCACTGGCTCGGGGCTGTCCACGTTAGGGACGTGGCCAAGGCACAAGTCTTGTTATACGAGACACCTGCTGCGTCCGGTAGATATCTCTGCACAAATGGTATCTATCAGTTCGGTGATTTTGCTCAAAGGGTCATGAAGCTCTTCCCCGAGTTTCCTATCTACAGGTTTGCATCTTCAAAGCTTGTAATGGTACTCGATTGAGCTTTAAAGAACTCTTCTTATAGCTCTTCGCCTATGCTACTAGTATACAACCAACACAAATGATGAGAAATGTTTGAATCTATTGGGAGGCTTAATTATTCTAATGAAGTGGAGTACCGCATCTAGTGTCCTGCATGCAGGAAGTCCATCTCTTCCCCCTTAGATTTTTCTTTAGTGATTGCAATTTTGGATATTAACACATTTTATAGGGGCTTGTCTGGATCTACTTTTACTTTTTACTTTTACTTACTCAAAATATTGCAGCTCGCGCACTTTTAATTTTTTTGACTTTTAAATTTGAAACACTTGAGACTTTCACAAAGTGCAAATGTCAACACGTAAATTCACATATAATTGTTTGAAATTTGAATAAGATTTTTAAACTTGGCGAGTCGTAGTTTTTTTCAGTTAAGATGAACCAAGCATGCCCCGACATAATTGAGAAGTCCAATGCTCAGGACTAATGGAGTATGCGAGAGTCTACAGCTTTCTAGAACAGTCATGTCCTGTGTCAAAATTTATGGTGCTTCGTCTTTGAACTTCTTGCACGGTCGTTTCATGCAATGGTAGCTCTATAACAGATATATCGATACATGGCATGCTTGATGGCAAAGTGTCTTTTAATAAATGACCATTTCTGATCATGTCACATCTCCTATGATACTTTGGTCTCAACTACCATTTGTAAACGTTATTCGATCTTTCCTTTAGAAATCTTTTGTTAGTTTCCCAAAGATGTAGTATCCTGGAAGATAGTCTTTGTGCTCTCTACCTTTTTTCTAATTGGGTCCTCACTGCTTTGGTATATGATGGCTTTATTGGTGGGAGTCTAAGGTGGACATTGTCTATCACATGTATTCTCACTTTTTCTGTAGATTCTCTTCTTTGGCATCATCACTGTACAGTTCATATTCTTGACTAAAGTTTTGTTTTAGCTTCTTATACGTACTTCAGACTTCTTGAACTACTTATTGCCCCTGATTGGGTTTGAGAAAGTATTATTCATCTTCAAGAGCTTGTGCTATAGCAGATAGAGGATTTTCCTTAATTGCAGTCGTTAGTTTTAACTAAAATAGGTTGGTGGGGTAACATAATTTCCATCTATCTGCAATCTGGCTGGTTATGTAATTTGCCAAAGTCCTGTACATTTGGCATTTCACAAAGCTGATCCTTCTTTTTGAGTTTTTTGTACCAAATGGAAGAAACAGAATATATGTATTCAGCATATTGATGCAATAAGGAACCAAGTGGGATGTAACGATGCCTCTGCTGTTCAAATGGCATCATAAATTAAATCTGTGTTTCTTCTTTTGGTTTCTTCAGAGTGCAACTAATGCCGACCCACCATCTGGTGGCCGAGTTGGTTTGCGCTCAGTTTCTTTCAGGAGAGGTCCTGGGTTCAAAACTTCTCGGCGCTAGGTGACTTAATCGGGGGCCCGTGGCTGTGGGGTCTACCGGTCCTCCCGAGAATTAGTCGTGCTTCACCGCTGGTTTGAGCATAAGCTCGCTGGCCACGCGGACACCTCGGTTATCAAAAAAAAAAAAACTAATGCCTTTATTACCTCACCTTACAAAAAAAAAAACTAATGCCTTTATTATGTCGCTGTGTAATGTCTCTGTTTCCTTTTTCATTGAATCCTTGTTTCCCTCAATTAAGCAATCGACCCCACTCGAATCTCTTGTTGCGCAGGTTTACGGGAGAAACCCAAGCGGGTTTGGCAGAGTGTGAAGATGCAGCGAAGAGATTGATCGCTATGGGGTTGTCCTTCACCCCTCTTGAAGATACCATCAGAGATGCGGTCGAGAGCCTCAAAGCAAGAGGCTACTTGCAAGGATAATCGCATTGTTAGGGGTTTTTCTTCTTTTTTCTTCTGCTAAATTATTTCCAGTTTCCCGTCAGAGTGTTCCGGTTTTTTCTGTTGTTTTGGTCCCTTGGTCCTCTGAGCAAACGAGTAAAGTTGCTTCCTTATTCATAATTTTAAACTTCTTTGCAAAGTGTAGTCTTTTTTCGAAATCATCCCCTCTCTTTTGGCTGTACATGCAAGTTGCACTTGGATTGTAGCCTTAAAGATAGAGCTTGTACATATAAAAGATTCTGCAGCTACAGAAAATGCATATTCAATAGCAATTTAGCAGGTTCTCTGCTGCTAACGTGTGCCTCCGAAGAAGCCTGTAAAGAAATAAATTGTCGTTTTAGCGTATGTCTGACGGGAAACTGGAAATAATTTTGTACAACTGTCCTGTAACGTTGTGCTCAGATGGTATGTTTCTGGTGGGGACATGTTTGTGCATCTCTCAGAATTATTGAAAAGGGATATCATTATTCTAAATTTTTGCAGCAGAAAAAGATTCGGTACAAGTACAGCGAGACCTGTGAAATCAATCACAGGCGTACGAGATGTTAGGAGTGTGTTTCATTTTTTGGTGGGTAAGTTGTTATAGACTATAGCTTTCGTACTTTCATTTGCTTGGTCCGTGTGAATTGAGCGAGGGAGATGTGAATGGCAGCGGCGAAGACATGTTGGAGGAGGCAAAGCAACTTCAATGTGGCTCTGGATTAGGGAGCCTTTTTTATCTCCCAGCCACTGTTCTGGCTGCTTTGCCCAAAGAAAGCGGCACTCCATGTGCACCATCTTTCCCCACATTAGCTTTTTTGCAACAAAGGAATCTGTCTTTTTTCCATACCTGTCATCTGTGCAAGTATGTGTGGGCGCGCGAGAGAGAGAGAGACGGCGAGCAACTGAGAGAGACAGAGAGGGAGATAATAAGGAATATTAAGAATTTTTTTTTTTTACTTTTTCTGTTTTTTTCTTTGTGGGGTAAGCACGTAGCATGTAAAGAATTATCTAAGATGGTTTCAAAAGGAGGGAGGATGACGGGGGAATTGGGGAAGGGATCAGCATCTGAGCTGAGCTGATTGCTGCACATGAATGACACACAGCCAGATCCCCACCATTTCTCACGTTCCATAATATCATCACAACCCCTCTCAACCCCTCTCTCTCTCTCTCTCTCTCTCTCTCTCTCAAAAGGCTATTAGTCTACTACTCCTGAGGACTTGGTAAGGTTTGAGCTATTGAAGATCTTCAGAAGAAGAAGAAAGTAGTTGTTTGCGAAGGTGGAGAGTTGATTGATGCGACCAGAAATGAGCAGCCCTTCTCCTTGTACCAGATCCTGGTAAAGCACAGAAAAAATCACTCTTTTGTTTTCACTGGTTCATTCCATTCAGGAGTGTCTATCATCATCATCATCATCATCATCTCTCTCTCTCTCTCTCTCTCTCTCTCTCTCTCTCTCTCTCTCTAGATAAGCTTCTCTTTTCTGAATTGTTGCTGCCTTTTCCTCTGTGCTTGGAAACTGAGAAAAGGTCCATAAGCGAGGAGTCGCTGAGAAGGTACGTGCACTTTGCAAGCGACAGCTGCATCCAGGAGTTGCTCTCGGCTTCAGTTGGGAATGACGGGTGGAAGGCTGTTACGGTGAACGGTGATGGAGTGGAGATATCAAAGCGCAGGAGCGGTCCTCTTCATACCTTCCGCAGCCGCTGGCTCCTCAAGTCCCTCTCGCCCCACCAGTTCATCACTGTCGCCACCGCAATCGACGCTGCCAAGGTAACGCGCTCTCCATCGCTTAGAACTAGTACAGAGCTAAATGGATCCTGGGTTCGCAAGTCTTCAGCCAGAACTTCGACTTTGAAAAGTTAAGTTCTATCCGCGAACTCAAAAGGCTAAGATGCTCTTTCTCATAGCCCTTTAGGATTTAAAAAAGAACTTTTGCTCCATCTATCAAATATAGTTTCAATTTGCTCTTTTTGACCGTCTCATTATCTTCTTGTGACATTTACAAATTGGCTGGCATTTCTATGTTGATTTTGATTGAACCAGCAATGGGACCCTGATTTGGTGGAAGCCCGGTACATAAAAGATGTTGAAGATAACCTTAGCATTATCGGTCTCAGGTTTGGAGATAACTCTAAGCCTCTCTTCAGAAACCGCGAGTTCATTGTCTATGAGCGCCGCGAGACCATGGAGGATGGCACTCTAGTAAGAAAATTTCCTCTGCCCTCATGTTTACACGGGGTTCCCGCCAATTCGGAAGATAACTGGCTTATGTGGTTTGCAGGTGGTCGCAGTGGCTTCGCTGCCGAAGGAAATAGCAGCTGGGTTGCATCCGAAGGAAAACAATGTGATAAGAGGACTACTTTTGCAGTCAGGTTGGGTTGTTGAGAAGCTCGACGACGATTCCTGCGTGGTGACATACGTAATTCAGGTAGGCCTTGCATAATTGCCATTTTATCCCCCGATATGCTAGTACAGAAGCCATAGATTCAGCATCACAAATTTGTCCATTGCGTCCTATTGACGCCATCCTTTTTTCGTTTTTGTACTTCTTTTTGCTATTATTGCAGTTGGATCCTGCAGGATGGTTGCCCAAGTTCTTTGTGAACCGGATCAACACGAAGCTGGTGATGATCATCGAAAACCTTAGGAAACTGGCAGCTGTCTAGACCTAATACACTAGGATCTCTTTGTTTGATGTGTGGCGTGTGTGTGTTAAAGTTGGCTGACGCCGTGACTCCATATATGCATATATTTCCATAACGGAAAACCTGGAGTCCCGATCAATGCTTTACCGTGCTGGACGACAGCAGTTTCAGCACCTCGTGCTGCATCCTGTTTACAAATGCAAAGATTGCAGCTGGACGTTGCTTTGCATTCTCCTGTCACTTTCTGGAGACCATAATAGAGTAGGGCCAAGGCGCTGAATTGAAGGCGGTTTCCTCTGTGAGGTGGTCCTTCCCGAGTAAAGCTAGAAACCATGGGACTTGACCCATGTCATGTGATCAGATAATAAGGTCAAGGACCCCAGTTCATTATCTAGGAGTGGTTGCTTTAGACACAATCGACAACACCCTCTTTAGTTTATTCGTTCATTTCACCTTTCCAGGATCAAATCCACTAGGAAAAGCAGAGCACGTCGTGTAGCGTACTGCGTTCTCTATCCCCTGGAAAAAGTTTTCTTCCTCTGCCGTTGCGTAGCGTTGACGTCCCTTTTGAATAGTACCTACATTGCAGCCAACATCATTCAAACATCCGATGTCGTTTCTGCTGACAAATGATTTCCTATTTGAAAGTTGAGGAACGCAGGCCACTAGCTTGCGTAAATGGAGAGGCATCTTCTTCAATTTGACTAGCCTTTCTGGAGCATCCACCTTGTCAGGATCATCTTGTGAGTTCGCTGGCCTGATCAAGTCAAGTCTGACAAAAAGCGTTGGAAGAACTCATCACTTGAAGCTTTTCTCTAGGGTGAGAGTCCAAGATTTGAAGGAAGATGCCTTCAAAAATCTATCTTTTCACCCCCATCTGATATAAGTGGCTTCTCTGTCCTGCCTACAAGTTTTCCCCTTATAAAGTGTTCTTAGCAACTTTTAATCTTGGTCACTGGTAGAGGCGGCCATTTCCTGGGGCGGACCACACTCGGGTGCATCGACACCATAAAGAGTCTAGTATACCAGGGCTGTTAGATCGGTATCGAATTCACGGGTCGCGATCAAATGGGCTCATTATGGACTAGTCCCTTCATGACCTCTTGCCCTATATACTGTCTCGTCTTCATCAAGTTTACCATGACCAACCCTTTTCATCGGTTGGTTGAGGTCTTTGCTTGAGAAATCACCACTAAAGTCAGCCATTAGGTAAGAATATATAGTGTCAAAAGTCATTGTAGTTTTGTAGTACGCGGGGTTCCCAAGGGAGTGAGTGAATGCTTTCGGCTCACGGCATGTGATTTAACCTAACCTCACCAACTTCCTCACATTATAAACAATCCAGCATTCTACCATTTGTGATCTATAGTTGATCTGTGTTGCACAATATAACCTATGATTAGGGGGGGGGGGGGGGGGGGGGGGCCAAAATTAACCCCGAAAGTCCTAACCCTATCATGCCAAATGCAATCCGGCCCTCGCAAGAAAATGCAATCAAGTCCTTGTGCCGATCTTGGCTAGGTTTTTATAACCTATGACGGTCTCGTCAACTTTATTGGTTCGACACATCACGACAACATGGTGACGTGGCTGGTGCTGAAATGAAATGAGGTTATTTCAAATTTTTCACTCATCGGAATTCCCTTCTTCCCCCATTTGATGCCGTGAAATTCCTCCGACGTCACCACCCGGCCCCACTGGCGCACCCGCACCCAATTCCTCTACCCACAAGTCTCCAATATCGCAATGACTAGGTTGCCACTCAAGAGTTTAGGACTACACTGGCTCAATTGAAAGGTTAATGGATTGATTATGTTCCGTGCAGAAGATTTAGGATTTCCGGAGTAATTTTTCTATCGTTGTGATACGCACTTGGGGGTGGGGGCGGTTCTCCGTGGAAGGTTACGGCGGACGCTTTGATCAAGCACATGTAGAGAAAGTAGAAACGTTGGCCATTGCTAGTACCGTGGAATTTGCAAATTCCTTTGAAGTATTCCTGCAGCAGTGCGCGATCATGATGGGCATCATGATTAAACAATCCACGGACGAGGAATCAGAACAATAAGTTCACGAGAGCAATCCTATCTCATTTCTAGATTCCTAAAATTTAGGGCAATCGAGTACGTACTTTCTATAGGGTCGAAATGGGATAATTATGAAAAAAAAAGTCACAAAATCGTAATACATATGTCAATTCAATTTTAAACCTTTCGATTTAGCTAATTTTATCCTAAATGCTTTGATGATTTGACAATGTAATCGTTTAGACAATTTTGGCCAAACATCACTAGTTTAGACAACTTTCGCAATATTGCAAAACAAATTTTCCACTTTTTATGTTTTACATTTTCTTCTTCTTCTATTTCCCTTGTGACGAGTGAGGTCGAGGGCCTACAAGCCCTCGCCAAATGTGGGCAAGATCGTCATGGCCGGTGGAAAAACGAGGTGACCCTTGCCAAGATATGGCAAGAGCCTAGACCCTCGCTGGCCACCATGAAATAGAAAAGAAAGTAAAAATGTTCATAATTTTTCTTTAAAAAGTTACAAAAATTGTCAACATTGGCACCAGCGTCAACATTAGTGATTTTATGGCAAAAAATGATCCAAGAACTACATTAGCAAATTGTCCACATCTTTATGGCTAAATTGGCTAAAATAAAAGATTTAGAAATTGATATTCGTATAACATGCCTAAAACTTTTTTTGGTAATTTTTCTAGGTCAAAACCATGTTAACTTGTACTAGAAGTGTCAAATGGGTGGGTGGGATCGAATCTGGTCTGGCTTATATTGACCCATAGTATTTAACTTTTTAATTTGTAATTTATTTACAATTTTTTAAAAGATGTTTCTATTTTTTCTTTTCTTTTCTCTTTTCTCTTTTTACTTTCTTTCTTTCTTTCTTTCCTTCTTCCTCCTCCCTCCTTGCTCTGCAATCTCCCTTCCTGCATCTGTAGCCTCCCTCCTCTGTTTGCAATCAGCCGTGTCCTAGTAACCTAGAGCTTGCTCAAGGCTAGCGAGCCCAAGCTCGCGCGAGTCCGGCGAGCTTGCGGCTCACCAAATCCAGACGACCTTCGGCTCACCAGTAGCCATCGTGGTAGGGGTAGGCAGACATAAGCAAAAAAGGAGGAAAAAAAGGGAAAAAAAGTAGAAAAGAAAACATATAAAATAGTTACTATAGTCAATCCATTTATAACCTATCTAAAACCCATTTAGGACTTATTAAGTTTTTAAGTAATCAATTTATGACACACTTTTAAAATTTAAGCAATCCATAAATGATTCACCACTATCAGATATGATTCAAATATGGATTCTAGATCCATTTTGCCATCTCTAACTGGTACATTCATGGAATTGTTCCAAAAGCTTAAACTTATTGAGCAACTGATTACGTTAGGCGCCGTAATAGTCACTAACTATTGGTATTTGGACAATGCTATTAGGCGCGGGTGGTGCGAACTAAGTATTGTATAGATTTAGTTAGCTTATGGACGAAGTGGTGAGCAAAACGAATCACAATATGGGAACTGTATAACAACTCGTTTTCTTTAGTGGAACTTGTGTTGGTATCATGAAATGTTTTTTGAAATATGAATATAGTGCATGTGAAACTTGAAAAAGGAGGAAAAAATATTTGGTAGGCCGGCCCCTCCACTACAAAAAAAAGTGGTTTTAGCCACGGAATTTGCGACGAAAAATCTGACCAAATTCGTCGCTAAACTAATTTGCGACGACATTTGCGACGAACAAAATTTCGTCGCTAATTCGGCGTTGCAAAATTTGGCGACGGGAAAAATAAATTTTCGTCACTAATTAGCGACGAAAAATATTCGTGGCAAAATTCGTCGCTAATTAGCGACGAAAAATATTCGTGACAAAATTCGTCGCTAATTTGCGACGAAACCAATTCGTGGCAAAATTCGTCGCTAATTAGCGACGAAATATATTCGTGGCAAAATTCGTCTCTAATTAGCGACGAAAAATATTCGTGACAAAATTCGTCGCTAATTTGCGACGAAACCAATTCGTGGCAAAATTCGTCGCTAATTAGCGACGAAATATATTCATGGCAAAATTCGTCGCTAATTTGCGACGAAACAAATTCGTGGCCAAACTAAATTAGCGACCAAATATGTTCGTGGCAATAGTCATCGCTAATTTGCGACGCACAGCGTTCGCAGCAAAATTCGTCGCTAAAATGTTCGTTGTTAACTTGCGACGACCGCTCTTCGTGGCAAAATTCGTCGATAATTAGCGACGAAGCTTTTGCATTAGCAACGATATTTGCCACGAATGTTACAATGAAAATTCGCAGAATTTAATGATTTAAATACCGACGAATTGGGACGATTGGGACGAAAATGGAATCCTCAACGTCGGTGACATTGTCACAAAAATTAGCTACGAAAACAAATTCGTTGCTAATTCCTCGCTAATTTTCGACGAACGTTATAGTGAGAGCCGTGGACGCCGATTAGCAATACTATGAATTTAACAAAATTGAGCAACAACATTAATCACGAAAATTTTCGTCACTATTTTACCATGAACGTTGTTCGTTAAGAAAATCGTAAAGAAAAAAATTAGCTTTCATATATTTAAAAAGCCAGGACCTCCCGACGATAACAGAGAGGATTCTTGTTATACTTGCCCTACCACAATTATATCTTTTCTCCACACAAAAATATCCATAAATATCAAAACCTAACCTAATAGAAATGTGTCCATAATATCTCAAGAAAAATATAATGCTTATGTATAAGTCAATAATGTATTTGTACATACTGATTGTTCTCCTTTTCAACTTAAATGACCAAAGCTAACAATCCATACTAAAAGCGATTAATGCCATAGAAGAAAAGGAGGGAAAGCTCCTTTTGACCTGTCTATATCATGAAGCCTTTAATGTAGACATCCTGTAGTTCTAAACTCCAGTTCGCTCAGAGCATTCACGTGGGGACTAGCTGCTTGTCCATTCCCATTTTCCAAACTTGGAAGAAGTCTCAGACTTGCAACCTGTTGATCTCGCACGGTAGAGCTTGCAAATCCATTGTCTAGCAGAAAAATACACAGCTGAAATTTTCTATACAAACTTTGAACAAACTATCTTGCAAGGACTCACAAAATAGCGATCATCGTCCAAAATTGTTCCTTACCATCATTTGGCTCCAACTCCAAAGCCTTAGAGAAGGTTTCCGCTGCAGCGTCGATATCAATACATCACGTGATGCTGACAAATGCAACAAAAAAAGAGGACATTAGAATAGGAGATTTTTTTTGCAATGATTCTGCCAAACTGGGAATGAAACAACGATAATCTCATTGATGCTATCTTTAAACAGAGGGAAGTAGAGGTAAGTGGGAGAAACTAATTCTAAGGGGAACATTTCTCTCTGTCCTTCAAGAGTGGAATTTAATAGTGAGACATTCAATTTCCTCCCGACTATGGAAGGAAATGGAAGTAAATCAATTTCCCAAGGCATACATTGCAGGATTACCAGTCTATTCACATACAGCTATAATACAAAGAGCTTTCCAGTCATATCTTCTTTCCCCTCCACATCAATTTCCATCATTATACATTTAAACAAATATGTAGGTATTGCCTTATTCTTTTCATTTCTCTCCCAACTTAAATTTGCTGAACATTATCTAAAACCAGCGTCATGGATCATGTTTATCAGCCCAGTTCGCTCTAACAGAGGCATACTATGCACTGCCTGTACAAATTGAAGAATGATCCTGGTTTTCATGCAGATAAACACACGATATGATAGTCCCAATCTTCTAAATGTGCAATGATAGAAACAGTAAAAGTAGACTTCAGTAAGATGCAATAATATGAATAGACTCCACTTAGGCAGCACAAGCAAGTTCAAGACAGTGAGAAGTGAGAAAAGAACTCACAACAACCCAACAGGCAAGAATTAATCTCTTCTAAAACAAAATGGCAAGTTAAGGAGAACCTTCTGTTTGATCCTCTGAGCAGCAGCAGGATCCTTTTTATGGATTATCTCATAAAAAAACAAGTATAACATCTTTCAGTGGACGCGGAGTCTCTTCAACTTTCCCAGCAAGGAACATGCACACAGTTGCAATTGTCTGCGAAGCATTGAAAAGGAGACCAATCAAATAAAGCAAAAGCACCCCAATTATTTTTCCCAATTAGTAGGGAAACCTTCAATACCTGCTGGAGGCATTCTAGTTTAGGTGCTTCATAGATGGCGATCTGTGTTTCATGAACAACCAGCAGATGTACCTGATCCAGATGAAATTGAACACGAGTATCAGCAAGAAACCTACTAGCCTGCTTCTCCCATGCATTAGTGCTCCAAACAAACAACTGCAATGATGATAAGGCATTCATCAAAGGGAACTTCTACATTACATATGAAAGAATAAAATTCTGTTTTCATATGGGAACCAAACCGATCGTCTGTTGCAAGCAACAACAGGACATCATAGCTTCTTTTTTCTTGCTTAATGCGATGGGATTAATTTGTCAAAACAAAAGACGAAGTTTTCTAGAAGGATTTATTCTGCCAGAAAAGGATGCCTTCATGAACCGATGTATGCTGAGGATATAAGCATCAATATATCCAGAGCGAACATCAACCCTGTTTTTGTTCGGAGCACTTCAAACTACATTGCTCACTCTACCCAAAACCTAGGCATGTATACATGGAAAGGAAGATGCAGCAGTGGTCTGGTACCTGAGAGTCGACGCCAGAAGACACAAGAACATTTAAGAGCTTAGAGAAGGCGAGGCCTGTAATTCTTTTCTGATGTCCTTTTAGATTTGCCTCGACCTGAGAAAGGGAAACAGTCAATATCCAAAACTTTGTCGTAGATGATAACAAGGTTAACTTTCAACACGAAGAAAACAGTTCTCACTACATCAGCTTGAAAATCGTAAATTAGAATAGAGGAGTCCTCCATTCCTATTGCAAAAATTTTATTGTCTCGAGGATGGATCGCCAGAAATGTTGCTGCTGATGGTGGGGGCATAAATGTTGTCATCATCTGGATATCAGCAGGCAAGATAGTATTAACAATTTATAAGTAACAGTGGGACATATGTGCCAAGAGGCGCTTACCTCTTGGGAAAGGGAGAGAGCAAGTTCGACCGTTAGACCTCAGGATGGTTGGTTGAAAAAAAGATGGTTCCTTCATTTCTTTGATCAGTAAGAGCAAAAAGATTTCATTGAAGACTGGGAAAAGCCTGTCTCACTTAGCAAGTAAAAAGAAAGCCTGTCTCATTTCATCTCTTTCCTTGCTTTCTTTAATTAGTAAGGCCAAAAAGATTCCATTGAAGACAGAGCAAAGCACTCTTCCCACTTAGCAAGGAAAAAAGGACACGAAAATCAGAGCAGTTGCTTTCATGGACCTCCTAACAATAGAGCTTAATACTCTCCATACATGATAGTAACGATTAATTTTTGCTAATAGTGCATGCATATTCAGCACAAAGGGGTAGTTCATCGTCTTAAACGTGCATTTGGGAAAATATTCACCTTACGAGTCACAATATTGAACAGGGAGATCTTCCCCCCTGATGTTGATATCACATAAGCATTTCTTCCCCCCGAAGAAAAAGTTATTAAATATTGAGCAAGAGTTGAACCCTTCAACCTTCTAAAAGCCAACAAATTTGTAAAAACACACAAAGCTGTCACGAATTTCAACAAGTACAAATCCATGTGCAGTAAGTTTGGGTGGGCATGGGTAACTGAAGAAAACCTGTTGTGGCATAGATAATGAATGAACGAACAGATAATGAATGACTAGTACATTAAGATAGCTTAAGGAAAGAGAGAGAAAATAGGAAACTAAAAAAAAATTCGTGGATAACAGATCACCACCATGAGCAATCGCATTATGCTTCAGTGACATCGTTGTCAAACAGAATCACTTTAAGGATTTTCATTCACAGCTTTCCAGATTGCATATTTTTTCATCCTTTTGATTTTTGTGCATCTTTCCTCAGATTATTAATTTGCTAACCCCATGAGCAATCGCATTATATCTCTCTTACATAATCATAGTTAGATGGGATAAGAGATCTAGGCCTAAGTCAACTAAACGTCTTTATAATCGAGTGATGACCATGAAACTCTGTATTGGCCAACATGCTCTCTGTTTTACAGGTTTCCTGTAACTTTTTCTCAAAAATCGTAATTCTGAGCAATGTCCGCCTGCTCTACTTACTTTTCTTAAAGTACATACTTCTTGGTATCAAGCACCAAGTGAAACATCTAACATCCGTGAAACTGCACAGATGACGGAGCAAAGAAAAGATAAACAAACATGACCCGACCCTTACGGTAATCTAAAACTTGACCTTTCAAAATTACAAACATATAATCACAATATGCGAAAAGAGCAAAGCAACAGGGGATAGAATAGCAGTGAAACTTTCATACACAAAATGACAGAACCTAACTACTATCAAGCTGGATCGCAAGCCCTAGTCCACCAATAGGGCTTACAATTCTCTAGACGGCTTATCCACGGAGAGCCATGCCAGTCAACAAACATCCAAAATAACACTGCAATGCCCATAATTCACCAGACATAAGTCATATAACCACATCAAACAAAGGGGAAATCGTTTTTTTTTTCTTTTTCTTTGTGGGCTTTGGGGGTACCTGAAGTTGAGGAACTGGCCGAAGAGTAATAGGGGCCAGAAAACCCTAAAATCGAACTCAAAATAAATTCAACACAAACGCGAGGGAGAAAACCCTAACCTCCGCAGATCTGAGTTTCGGGATCAGCGTGCGACGAGGATTGAGATCGAGCTTCACGGTGGGTCACTTGTACAGAGAGCGAGCGAAGAGAGAGACAGGTGCTCTCGTCACTTTTTTATGACACGTCGAGCTTCGTAGAGACAGACCCTTCGCTTTGTAGATGAGCAAAGAGTCGAGCTTCGCAGACGGCGAGCGAAGACAGACCTTCGCTTTGCAGACGAGCGCAGAGTTGAGAGAGAGACAGAGGAAAATGAAAAGGGAGGGCTAAAGATTTCACTTCCGAAAATTAGAGACGACAATTAGCGACGAACTTACTTTTTCGTCGCTAATTTAGCGACGAAAAATACATGTTCGTCGCTAAATTTAGCGACGACGCGCCTTTTCATCGCTAAATCTAGCGATGACATAACGTTTCGTCGCTACATTTAGCGACGACATAACGTTTCGTCGCTAAATTAGCGACGACCATGTATTTTTGTCGCTAACTTTAGCGACGAAAAATACTTATTCATCGCTAAATTTTCTGACGATTTTTTTTTGTGGCTAATTTTGCGACGAATTTATGAATTCGTCGCTAATTTTGTTTGGGCTAATTAGCGACGAATTTGGAAATTCGTCGCTAATTTTGTTACGAATTTCTAAATTCGTCGCTAATTTTCTGACGATTTTTTATTTGTGGCTAATTTTGCGACGAATTTCCGAATTCGTCGCTAACTTTGCGACAAATTTCTAAATTCGTCGCGAATTTTCTGACGATTTTTTGTTTGTGGCTAATTTTGCGACGAATTTATGAATTCGTCGCTAATTTTGTTTGGGCTAATTAGCGACGAATTTGGAAATTCGTCGCTAATTTTGCTACAAATTTCTAAATTCGTCGCTAATTTTCTGACGATTTTTTGTTTGTGGCTAATTTTGCGACGAATTTATGAATTCGTCGCTAACTTTGTGACGAATTTCCGTATTCATTGCTAATTTTGCTACGAATTTCTCAATTCGTCGCTAATTTTCTGACGAATTGTGTTTCGTCGCTATTTTATTTTTAATTTCCGGAATTTTAGCCCTGATTAGCAAACGGCCAGAGAAACTTTCGAGTTATGAATCAGGTGTAAAGCCAATGGGCGATGCTTGGTTACAATTTCGAATCCATTATTATATGTTTGCTCTAGTTTTTGTTGTTTTTTTATGTTGAAATGGTTTTTCTTTATCCATGGGCAATGAGTTTCGATGTATTGAGGGGTATTCATATTTATAGTAGCTTTAATTTTTGTGCTTATTCTAATTGTTGGTTTAGTTTATGCATGGTGGAAAGCAGCATTGGAATGGTCTTAGTTCTTGAATATTTAGACAATAAAAAAAGTAAAAAAAAATAACATTGAGACAGTTATGAATTTCATAGAATTTCCCTTGCTTGCTCGAACAACCCAAAATTCAATTATTTCAACTACATTAAATGATCTTTCAAATTGGTCAAGGCCCTCTAGTTTATGGGGGCTTCTTTATGGTACCAGTTATTGTTTCATTGAATTTGCTTCGTTAATAGGTATTTTTCAACGTTGTCGCTAATAATTAGCGATGAAAATCAATTTCGTCGCTAATTTTTCATGGCTAAAAGCCCTTATTTTTGTAGTGCTTGCTTTCAATCAATTTTCGTAGAAATAGCTGACATGACGATTCAGTCATCACCGATTGTCCCACCTAGTGCCTCTCTAGAAGGATCACATTGGAATTTCGTGGCAAAATTCATCGCGAATTAGCAATGAAAGCAAAATTCATTGCGATGAAAGCAATTTTCGTGGCAAAATTCATCGCGAATTAGCGACAAATTATTTTTCGTCGCAAAATTACGAAATTTTTTCCGTCACAAAATTCGTTGCAAATTAGTCACAAATTTTTTTCGTCGCAAAAGTCGTCGCTAATTTGCGACGAATATTTTTTCGTGGCAAAATTCATCGCACATTAGCGACGAATATTTTTTCGTGGCAAAATTCGTTGCTAATTAGCGACGAATAATTTTTCGTGGCAAAATTCGTCGCTAATTAGCCACGAATATTTTTTTGTCGCGAATTAGCGAGGAATATTTTTTCGTCACAAAATTCGTCGCAAATTAGCGACGAATATTTTTTCAGTCGCAAAATTCGTCACAAATTAGCGACGAATTAATTTCGTCGCTAATTTTTCGTGGCTAAATGCCTTTTTTTTGTAATGCTCCACGTCATCCTAGGGCCGACCCATTCAATGGACCACACGTGGCGTCTTTGGGTCCCACATTTTTCTCTTCGTTGGATCCATCAGCCTCATCTCTCTCTCTCTCTCTCTTCATTAAAGGGTTGACAATTGGGTTAGCAATGCATTTAGTGGAGCGATGAGATTGAGATCCATATCTATTTTTTAGTACATCACCGATCTTTCTTTCGCTTCTTTCTTCATTATAATAAGCTGATTGGCACGGCCCGAGCGCCGGATCACAATGAACGAAGTCGCATGCACGGGATCTGTCGAAGCTTCCCTTTCTTATATTGCCTCGTCCTGCCTTCCCTTGAGCACACTTCCACTGCCTTTGCTCTCGCTCTCGCGCTCACTTCACTTTCTCTCGTTCCGTCGGAAGGGAGAAGAGAAGAGAAGAGAGGTTCATAGTCATCGAGGCGGCGGCGATGGGAGCCGAAGACAGTCCAAAGAAGCAGTCCTACTATCACCCGCCGCCGCCGAGGACGGCCGCGTTCAAGTTCAAGCTCAAGATGGGGATGCTCGTCCTCCTCACCAACCTCCTTACTCTGTGTATTTTCTCCTCCGCTCCTTCTAGCTTCCACCTCCACCGCCTCTCTCTCCCCATCTCTTGGGACGCCGCCTCCTCCTCCTCCCTCGAGGCCCACCTCAACTCCACCCGCGCCCAGCTCGCCGCCACCCACTCCCGCATTGCCGACTTGCATCGCCAGCTCGCCTCCTCCAACTCCCTCGCCGAGGCTCTCCTCGTCGAGCTCGCCCGCTCCCGTGGCGGCCGCCCGCACGACGACGACTTGCCCATTGGCCCGGCGAGCGATGGTAATCTCCCGGACGAGCTGAAGCTGGCCGTGGGGCCGCAAAAGCTCCCTCTCGGACACTCTCCGAGGGTGGGGTCCGACGTGGTGCACCCGCCGGTGGGGGCCGCGTGCTTGAGGCTCAAGGAGGAGCTGGCCCAGTACATGTCGTACGAGGTAGGAGGGGTGTGTCCCGTGGACGACGTGTTCGCGCAGCGCCTCCTGCTGAAGGGGTGCGAGCCCCTCCCACGGCGGAGATGCCACCCGAAATCTCCCGCCCAGTACGCGGAGCCGGCCCCGTTCCCGCAGTCCCTGTGGACGACGCCGCGCGATTCGAGCGTCGTGTGGGACGCGTACACGTGCAAGAGCTACAAGTGCCTCGTCGACCGCAACAAGCAGCCCGGATACTTCGACTGCAAGGACTGCTTCGACCTGCAAGGTCGAGAGAAGCACCGCTGGACGTACGACAACGGCAACCTCGACTACGGGATCGACCAGGTCCTGGCCACCAGGCCCCGAGGAACGGTGCGCATCGGGCTAGACATCGGGGGAGGGAGCGGGACCTTCGCGGCCAGGATGAGGGAACGCAACGTGACCGTCGTCACGACCACGATGAACTTGGACGGCCCGTTCAACAGCTTCATCGCTTCCCGAGGTCTCATCTCGATGCACATGAGCGTGTCGCAGCGGCTGCCGTTCTTCGAGAACACGCTGGACATAGTGCACTCGATGCACGTGCTGAGCAACTGGATCCCGGACGCGATGCTGGAGTTCACGCTGTACGACGTGTACCGGGTGCTGAGACCCGGCGGGCTGTTCTGGCTGGACCACTTCTTCTGCGAGGGGCCGCAGCTGAACGGGACGTACGCGCCGATGATCGGCCGGGTCGGGTTCAAGAAGCTGAGGTGGAACGCCGGGAGGAAGGTCGACCGGGGGCCGCAGAAGAACGAGTGGTACTTCTCTGCACTCTTGGAGAAGCCCATGACATGACTCGATCCATCCTCGACACGGTCCTTCGATCACTATCCTGCTTCCTCGTTGTATCTTCCTTCAGCTTAGATGTCAACAGAACATTACACGACCACGATTCAGATGTTATTACGAGATCAAGCAATCGATTGCCATAATGAATAGAACAAAAATAAATAAATCAAACATAATTTCAAGGGTTCGGGGAGATGTGACCTACTCCACGGGAAGAGTAACATATGATTTCGTTATGGATCAAACGATACAATAATCGAGATTACAATTTTAGTCGAAAATCGGACGCAATATTTCCTAGTTTTAAGTCCACTTGCCACGCTCAAAAGTCCAACGCCACCTCGGACTTCAACACGCAAAAGGATTGGGACTTGAACGAGGCGGGCATTAATGTCTAATTCATACTTTCTTCCAACACCCGGACTTTCCCACGTTTCGGTTCAGGTCGGGTTTCGTTCGCCGGCTCATATTCGAGACATCTACTAACAAATTTCCGTCTTCCTTCAATGCCTAGTCATATCACGATCATGTCGTTGCAAAGTGAAACGGGGCTCCTCAATCGCCCCCACACATCTCCCAAAACCAAGCTGCACTTGACTTTAACAGAAGGCTAACTTCACTTGCATCTTCACCTGCTTCATGAGGATTCTCGGACACAGTCTCCTCTCCTCTACCGTAGATAAAGCAAAACCCCGGTTGCATGCAACCTCGCGAGTTTTCACATGCGATTTCACCTTAAACCGTCTAGATTAAGAGCGGATGACTTTTTAAGAAACAAGGTCTGTCTCGGGAGGAGGCCCAAAAGACAGGAGAGACCACCATGCGTATATTTATTTCTGATGGAGGCCCAAGGCCCACTAGTGTTCCTCAGAAGTCCAAACACAAGTTCGATTCAAGAAACAAAGGAACAACTTAGCATCGTTCTCCCTGAATTCAGAAGCCACACACCTCCTTCTACATCCCAATAGCTTGCACACGAACACGCACGCGACATTAACGACACGAAATCAAGAAATTAGTCCGAACATTAGTGTTCTCGGTGCCACAAAGGAAATCGGTTTGAAGAGAATGACTTGTATTGCGTATTCGTACCAATGTGGAAGCTGAAAACTTCGGTTAATAACTTGTACGAACAAGCACTGCCATGCTCGAAATGGGACGATCTCTCGTCGTGGAGTCAGACTGCTTGGAGCTGATACGTGCAGTCTCCAACCCCACAACAGATCAGTTTGAAATGCAAACTGAAAACCTCAAATTTGGTCAACACAATTGGTTTGTTTGTGTTCGAGGATTTCCAAATGCCAAAACTGGGACAAACTTTTCCACAAGGTGGTTTCTTCGACCCCATTAGATTTTTCACATATTCATTTGAGGGTATACCTCCATGGCAGACCAAGGGAAGAAGAGATGAACACGAAATTATATAATTTGGGGATTGAATCTTTGTTTAAAATGCAAAACCCACCACCCACATTAATAATTTGGTTGTTGGTTGTATATCGAAGAGGAGAGAATCCCCTAAAATACTTTAAAATGAAGAAAGAAGTTCATGGGAAACACTTAAGGACATGAATCTCGGTGCATATATTGTGTTTCGGCCTATGTCGCATGCATAGAATCTTTGATAAATGTTTTTTTTTTTTTAAGTTCGAGCATGTGTTCTAATTGCTGCTGCAATAGCAGCGAACACTTCTATTGCCAGTCATGGGGAAAAGTTTAAAGAAAAAAAAAAGGTCTTAAACATGTTATATTGCTACTAATTCAGTCCTAAACATTTCAATTTGGTCAATTTAGTTCTAAATCTTTTTGCATTAGTACAAATTCAGTCCATTCGGTCAATTTTGGCCGGAAACTGTTGACTTGGATGCCTGTAGTCTTACATGAAACCACCGACGCCAACGTAAAAAAAATTATAATTTTTTAGTTATTTTTTCAATTATTTTTTTCTTCTCTTTTTTTCCTTCCCCTCTGTTGTTATCGCCAGTGGCTAATCGACAACAGATTGGCCACCAGCGAGGGTCAACCGCACCAAGCTAAGGGGGAACATTGGCGAGATCATCCATGGCCAATACCGGTGGCGGACTAGCCACAAATAGGGGAAGAAAAAAAAAAGTAAAACAAATTCAAAAAAAGTTATTTAAATATTATTTTAAAAAAAGTTTCATGTCAACGGTTTCCAGCTTAAATTGAACAGGTGGATTGAATTGGTATCAATGCAAAAAGATTTAGGACTAAATTCATCTAATTAAAATAATTAAGATTAAATTGGTGCTGATACAATATGTTTATAGCTTCTTCTTCTTTTTATATAGATACTTTTCCTTCTGGCTATGCCATGGGATCCAGGAGTTGCGCTACATAACAAGACAAAGAGATGATCGTCGGCTTGAAAGCCCACTGGCCTGCCCAAGCCCTTTAAGGCCCAATTAGCTTTAAGGGTAAAATTGAGCGAGTTTGGGCCTAGCAATTCTCTTCTTGGATTTGGGCCCGCCCAAGCTTAGTTATTCATCCGTACGCGTGCGCTTTTCGATAAGGATTTTCAGGTTTGACCAACTCAATGAAACGGGGTCTACCTTTCTACACAAAAATATTATTACAAAGTCTTCTTCGAGGGTTGCCTCTCTAAACTTGCCGCTTATCTCAAGTAAATGGATAAAAGGATTAACCCGTCATTTTCAAAAACCCAACTCAACATATAATAATTCACGTTATGGAAATAACGCTTGATTTATCATTTGAACAAACGAAAGTATTTTTTTCACAATGAAAATTTATCAATAGCTCGTAAACCATATTAAATAAGTAAATAATTCGGGAACGACATTACGCATTTAATTAAAGTTCAAAAAATATATATATGTCATTTTTGTTGTACAGATAATAAGTTCGAAATTGGATCCTCGTATTATATTATGGAGGTCCCCTCCAAGTTGTGCTTTTCGGGGCCGTAATGGGCAGGTCGATCCACAACCTTGGCGGCACACATCACTCACTTTATATTATGGGGATCCCCTCCAAGTTGTGATTTTTCTTGGTGCCTTTTTCATAGGATAGGTGTTACCTAGACATGCACCGACACGATACGCCGACACATCATTTCTAAAAAATTGAGAATTTCGACACTTTAGAATACGTTGGATATTAAATATATTATTGTTGTTGTTGTTGTTGTTGTTGTTGTTGTTATTATTATTATATACACGTCATAAATTATCATGTGTATATAAAAATATCAGCGGTAAGTTTCTCCTTCTTCTTTTTCTTCTTCTTATGTTAGGGATTCACAATTAACATTTTTTTTACTAACTGGGTATATTAATTTTGGGGTAGCTGGGTATATAATTTAAGTATATATATTCTTGATAAATTTATATTTTGACCCATAACTTATTGAAAATGCTTAAAATTAACCCTAAGTGCATGTTGAAATGGCGTGTTGTGATGCTGGACTCGCGCGTCGCTGACGTGTCTGGAGCGCTAATCACATTTTTATCATATATCAGATAGTGTGGTAGAGCGTCGGACATGATATAGAGGCTCCTTGAAAGTGTCGATGCTACATAGGTGGTAGGAGTAAAATGGAAAGAGATCTCAATTCTTTTTTCCAAGTCAATATAACAATTTTAGATATGTATTTTTTGTGAAGGGTACCGTTCTTTGTCCCATTTTTTTTTTTTTGTGCTTGTGAACTTGACTGAGGCCGTGCTTACTACTTTGTATTCATACATGTGCACCCTTCACAAGTCGTGGCTACCAAAGAGTTGGGTACAAATGCACAATATCAGAAAGTTTGGCTCCTTCCATATTGTCTTCTTTAATTGCTCTCCGGAGGACAGGCATGTGGAGTTTAAGACGTTCTGCAGAGGAAGGTCAAAGGACGGTTGCAATAGAATTACACTAGAAAGTTTTCAATTCCCGTGGGCTGTTTAGAGAAGAAGCAACCAGCTCGTGGAGATTGAGTGCAAATTGGGTTTGGAGTTTTCTATGAATGAGTTGGCATTTTTTGGAACGCCGGACTTGAGGGGTCAATATCTGTTTGCATTTCTCGAGACAGGTTTTTTTCCTTCCCTTTTTTTTTTCTTTTTATCGTTAAGACTCTAAGACAAGGTTCGTAGCTTTGGGCTTTAAAGTTAAAATAGTTGGGTCCTAAAACTTTCAAAATATGCAATCAAGTCTTATAATTTATCGCGAAGATACAGCCGAGTCTTAAAACTTCCAAAAAGTGCGGTCAATGAAAGGATGTGATTTCACCGATTTGATAAATTTCAGGACTTGATTGCACTTTTTTTTGAAAATTTTTAAGACTTGATTGGGCATTCTTTATGGCTAAACTGCGATTTTTGAAAGATTTAGCACTCAATTATACTTTGGTAAAAAGTTTCAAGACTTCTAAAGCATTCATCCCCGTTACTTATTATAGGGTGAATATTCATAGAGAATTGGAAACCTAGGCTGTGCTAAGAATTTCCATCAAAGCATGGGACAAAGAACAGTACCCTTCGTATATGGAAATGTAGGCTGCAAAAGTGAAATTCACCCTAACACTTCGAAAAAGATGATGTTTCTGTCCATGTAAAGCTCCCCCAGTTTCAGAAGAAACTTTCCACGTTTGGAGTCCTTTGCGTAGGCGGAAGAACAGAAACCAAGGGCCGGAGCATGTTGTAGCTGTTGTTTGGAGACCAAGGCAATGAACCTGCTCCGTCCCTGATATGGCGGATCGCATCTGCTATGCCAAGTTCAATTCCTTGAACCGCATTCCGCCCCCTCCCTTTTCCCCACTCTCCTTTAGACCCTCTCCCTTTGCTCCTCCCTTACCCAACTCTCCTCCTCTATCTGTCTCGTCAGGAGAAGCCGAAGCCGAAGCCGGTCGACGGTCGACAGGCGCGACTCGCGAGACATGGCGAGCGACGAAGATTATGCCAAGAAGCAGGCGAGCCAGAACCGGCAGTCCAGGAAGTTCAAGGTGTTCATGGTGGCCCTCATAATCGTCGTCAATGTCCTCGCCGTCTACATCTTCGCCAGCGGGCCGTCCCGGCTGGACCTCAACCAGATATCCAGCTACACCCAGCGCCTCTCTCTGCCTCTCCCCTGCGACACCGCCCCTCTTATCAGCGACCTCAACCTCACCCGCGCCCAGCTCTACTCCACTCACTCCCGCATTGCCGAGCTCCACCAGCACCTCAACTCCGCCAACGCCCTCATCGAGTCCCTACTCACCCAGCTCATCCGCCTCAATGAGCAACAACAGCGCTCGTCCGATGGCAGCAACTACCGCACCGACCTCTTCAGCGCCACCAATTTGCCGGAGGAGCTGAGGCTGGCTATCGGCCCCCACAAGCTCCCGCTCGGCCACTCCCCTAGGGTCGGCTCTGATGTGGTGCTTCCGCCTGTAGGGGCCGCCTGCCTCATGTTCAGGGAGGAGCTGGCCCAGTACATGTCGTACCAGGTCGGAGCTGACTGCCCCGTGGATGACGCCCTGTCCCAGATGCTCATGGTCAAGGGATGCGAGCCTCTCCCCAGGAGGAGATGCCACCCGAAAACTCCGGCCAGTTACGCAGAGCCAATCCCGTTCCCGCAGTCCCTGTGGACGACCCCGCCCGACAACAGCATTGCGTGGGACGCGTACCAGTGCAAGAGCTACCAGTGCCTCATCGACCGGAGGCAGAAGCCTGGGATCTTCGACTGCAAGGACTGTTTCCACCTGGAGGGAAGAGAGAAGCACCGTTGGACGTTCGACAACGGCAATATCGACTTTGGGATCGATCAGGTCCTGGCCACCAGGCCTCCGGGCACCATTCGGATCGGCCTAGACATTGGGGGAGGGAGTGGGACATTCGCGGCCAGGATGAGGGAACGGAACGTGACCATCGTCACAACCACGATGAATTACGACGGCCCCTTCAACAACTTCATCGCGTCCAGGGGTCTGATCTCGATGCACATGACCGTCGCGCAGAGGCTGCCCTTCTTCGAGAACACGCTGGACATAGTGCACTCGATGCACGTCCTGAGCAACTGGATCCCGGACAGGATGCTGGAGTTCACTCTGTACGACATATACAGGGTGCTGAGGCCAGGCGGGCTGCTCTGGCTCGACCACTTCTTCTGCCTGGGGCCGCAACTCAACGGGACATACGTGCCAATGATCGATGGGGTCGGGTTCAAGAAGGTGAGGTGGAACGTCGGGCGGAAGGTCGATCGCGGAGGGAACGAGTGGTACTTCTCTGCCCTCCTGGAAAAGCCCAGGAGTTAGATCAGCTTGATCCACGCCACTCGAAGACAGAGCAACCAAATCTTCTTCTTCTTTTCCTTTCCATAGTTTCAAATTGATTTCTTGTTTATGTTTACAATAACATCAAATGCCACAAGCACTTCACGTCTCTGTCCCCATGTTAAACAAGATTAATAGGGCCAATTACATGTAATGGAGAAACAAGAATGAATCTGTGAGTTTGATTCCATTTCTTGCTACTTGGTGTAGCATCATATCTCAAGGGGTACTCTGTTATTATTCCAGCGAATAACCAAAAAAAAAAATTGTATTGCGCTCTTACACAAATGAAATGACAGAATACATCGAGCAACTGAGTTTGCTGACATAGATCCGAGGAGTTTCTCCACCACAGTTCACTCTCACTTTGTGACGATTCAGACTCGGGAAGTACAGAGGGACGGGATAGAGAAATGCCTTAGCAGTATGTGGGTGAGGCTAAGCGCATGTCTTCTGTCTCACATCACCTAAGAGGAATGGTGAGCTGGTTGATAAGGCTTAGAGTTCTTTATTCTGTGTAGCGCATTTTAAAGCCGTGGGGGCTCCGGCCCAAATCAGACAATATTACAAGTGGTAGCCCCCTCCCCACACGCGGTCGGGAGTCGGCTGTAATTTTTTATGGGCCCCCACGCAATTACATGTAATATTTTCCGATTTGAGCCAGAGCCATCACAGGTAAAATAGGTTTTATGCTTTGACTTGGTACCGTATGCATCTCCCCAGTCTAGAAAGGACAAGATCTCGCTTCGGGTCAACTCTCCCGAACCTTGCATCGTTTTATTACTGGACAGACAAACAACTCCGCAACAATTAGATTTCCGGAGGATTGCGTAGTAATACAGTTCTTTGTAAAGATTTTGACATTTTATTAGATCCAGTCAATCACATGTCAAGAAACCCCACGAGCATGGTTTGAAAGCCTCGGCAAAACTCTTCTTTCTAATGGTTACAGTCGAAGCAAGTCAGACAATTCGCTGTTTTTCAAGAGGACCTAGGGCTTAACATAGTGTGGAGCATACCAAAGTACTAGAGCATTAGCTACATAGAGGTGTGTAGCAGAAGAATCGCCATGCAAAGTGTGCGAAGGTAGGTAGATCTAGTGCAGTGGATACCACTCGCTCTATAGTGTTTGAGACGTTCATTTCCTATACTAATCGTGAAACACCATGAGCAGCATGATGTTGAGGTCCGAAATTCGAAGTGAAATTTTGGATTTGCCTATTCCTAGTCATCATGGGAAAGAAAGGCAAAAATAGGAAAGAGATTATCACCCCGATCAACCGCACCGAATGATAAATGTTCCAGCGTGTTTCCTGTACTGTGATTGATCATACGCTCCCAATCACACAACAAACAAGACTATGCAGGATCGTCTCTGCGAGAAGACAAGACTGGATGTACAAGTGGAAGATAAATGATCAGCTCCTTTAGACCTGAACACCTGGAAAGGGAGAGGAGTCATGAATACTCATGCAAGTTTGATTTTATTGATGTACACAGAAGCTGATCATGACTGTAATTTGCCTACTGGGGTTCTATCCTTGAAGGTGGGAAGCCCCCACTGTACTCTAAGAAGTCCTCGTTGCTGTAGGGATGTCTGAAATTCCCCTTATTTGCTTCCTCATAACTGGCCGAAGTGGTCGCCGATTCGGCCTTTGGGTTCAAGCCCGCGAAAATCATGATGTTCTCGATTTCCTTCACCACCTCTCCCATGGTTGGCCTGTCTGCACCCAAGTCGTCCACACATCTCATTGCTAAATCCACGAACCTCTCGAGACCCTTCAAAGACGTGCCCGAACCGATGGCCGGGTCGAGAATCCCCTGCAGATTGTACAAGTCTTTGTCCTTATCCATGACTATCCTCACTTCTCTCACAATATATTTGCCCCGCTCTATCGGCCTTCTGGCAGTAAGGAGTTCCAGCATCACTACTCCGAAGCTATAGACGTCGCTCTTCTCGGTCAGCTGTTGCGTCATGTAGTACTCAGGATCCAAGTAACCCTTCACAAGAATATAGCAAGATCGGGTTGGAAAACTCAGCACGAAAGCTAAACAAACAATAATGACGAACGCCACAACCCTTTTTTCATCAACTTAGGTAAGTAATTCTCTCTCGTTCTGAGACAAACTAGCATCCTCTCTCATATGACTCGGCCGAAGGAATAACTAATCTTATATTGTTTTCTCTAAAGAAGATTCCCGACCAAAACCTGTAAAGTGCACTTCTTCTCCATACAATTGCTAGGTTCTGAAAACATGGGCTGTTCTAGGAATCAGGGAACACATTCAAAATTTCCACGTTGCCGAGAAAAGTTTCGAGAGTCTAATGTTAGACTAAAGCTCATTACTCACCATTGTTCCTTTGACTTGAGTGGTGACATGACCCTTTTCATCATCTCCCATGAGCTTGGAGAGACCAAAATCAGCAACTTTCGCATTCAAGTGATCATCCAATAGGATGTTGGTAGACTTTATGTCCCTATGTATGATTGGAGGATCAGCAAGTTCATGAAGATAAGCCAGACCCCGTGCTGCACCAATGGCTACTTTGAGTCTTCTTGCCCAATCCAATCTGATTCCTGACTTTCCTGAAAGCCAAAGCTCGTAGTTGTGAACACGGATGATAGGATCAAGCAATTTTTTCTTGAAAGACCTACGTTCCAATGAAGCTTTCTCAACATAAGAAACTTGAGAGGAGATACCTGAGAGACTCTCTTTGAGGGTACCATTTGGAAGGAACTCGTACACAAGCAATTGTTCAACTTGCTCGAAACAAAAACCGACAAGGCTGACAAGATTCTTGTGATGGACTCTTGATAGGAGCTCAATCTCATTTTTGAACTCGACCCCACCCTGCATAGATCCCTGCTGTGCTCGTTTTATGGCGACTAGAGTTCCAGTAGGAAGAGTACCCCTGTAGACCTGCCACAGCAACAACAAAAGGTACAACCCAGACAGTTTTCAGGGCAGCCGATGATTTTGAAGACAAATAAATAAATTACGCAATGTTGGCGCAGGATCGTTACAGTTCTCAGATTAAAGAGACATAAACAGGAAATTAAGGCAAGACAAAAGTTCAGATTCATTTACTGTTCGGGAATTTAATGGAATCAAGGATCAACTCGAATGGAAACATTCAGATAAGAAAAGCGGTCGAAAAATTTAAAGCCATGTGAAAATATAAGATTCTCCTGGCAAGAGGAGGAAACTGAGTAGAAACTAATGCGTAGCAACATGTACGGCTTTGCCCATCTCTCAGCTTTACTTTTTCTTTGTATGAGCAAACTCACAGCCATTATTTGTTCACTTGAAATTCTAGCAGGAGAATGCAAACTCAGTAACTGTCACGCAGTGAGGCTCCGCTACAAACAAGGTGGCGAATAAATGGAACTTTTACAGAAGGTTTTTCTTGTTAACATGAGCATTGCGACAAAAGGTTCTGGAGTAGAGGAGCAAGAGTATGCTAATTGAGGTTTCTCTTAACAGAACTGAGAGCCAAGAGAGTAAACCTTTCCATAGCCGCCAGATCCGATTTCATTGGCTTCTGAGAAGCCGTTGGTGTATTTCTTAAGATCTTCAAGAGAAAACCATCTCGCTCCTTTGAGTTGAGGGATGCTGCCACTGCTCTTATTCGGGTCCCAATTTACTGCATTTCCATAGATAAAAACAAATATTGACTGAGACTTACTTCCAGAATCAGAGACAAGCTAAGTGGCAAGACTGCAGTGAATCTGCCCATACCAAAAGGGTTGCCTTGCTCTGTAGCCTTTTCTGCTCTTTTCTTTTGACGAAAAGCATAAACCCCTACAAGAGCCAATAGCAAGAGGATAACAAAACCACCAGCTGCTGCACCAACAATGACTCCGATGTTTGAGGATTTTTTGGATGTAGTTGGTACTTGTACATCTGTGAGTGAGAAAGAGGGAGAGAGATTGTTGTTAGTATAATGAAGAAATGATGATAATCTAGATAGACGAGGCAGCAGAATGTGTGTGTTAAATAACAGGAGATATTACCAGCAAAGTACATGTACTTATCGGCATTGAAATAGAAAGGCCCGAATAATTTTGAAGGCTTGTAAGTCTGATTACTGAGCATGAAGCCAATTCTGCTTATGCCAGTCCGATTGAAACTAACCCCTTCAGATGGGAAGACCGAGAGATTCAGTTTAAGGTTATCAGAGGTATCCTTCCGTGGATCACTCAGTGAGACGGAATCTACTGGAATTTGATTGGACTGAAAAGAATTCCACATAGAGCTCTCGAGTTCCTCGAAATAAGTCGAGTTTCCTAAACCTGAGAAAGAAGGAGCTCTGAAGACTAAAGTTCCTGTGTAAGGAGAGCTGCATTTACAGTTGGGGCTGGAAGTCTGATTTGAATTGCAAATGGCCGGAATGCAATTTTTAGGCGGTGTCGAGTATGAGGAGGTGTTGGATTGTGGAATGGTACAGTAACTTTGCCCAGCTGCTCCTGTTTCTTGACAAACAGGGTTACCGATAAGTCTGCAGAAATGCAATTACATCGGCACAACATTAGCACAGAAACTGTGACAAAAACCATTCTCGATTCATGTTGTGATTAAGTGAGTGAAACAGCCAAAGAGCTTTATATGACTTACATCACCACCTCGACACCGTAACCTCCAGTACTCTGCTTGAAGTTATCAATAAAATTGACCTGCAAATCAATGAGTTGCAATTGATTGCTATGGCTGGTGCCTATATCCAAGGTTCCATTCAGCTGGTTGTTTCTCAAGACCCTGACATTACAGGAAAATTCACATGTTCAGCCATCATCCCTATGTCCAAGTTGAAACGCACCAGGAAGTCAATTGAATGAAGTAGGTCGGGTTTTGAAGAAGTAGACGTCCATTCCATTGAGGAAAGTGTTGAGATTGAGATGGTACTTACACACTTTGCAAACTGAAAATGCTGAAAAGGATGACAGGTAGCACTCCTCGAACTTGCGTGCGTTCCAGCATTCTGAAATTAATGAAAGGTATAACATATTATTTACTTTGACATAACAACCAGAAAACAATGAAATGTCATGTTTCATTTCGAGGGGGCAGTGGGGGAGTTGAAGTGAATTGATGGACGCAAAAGACAGATTGGGAAACGTACAATGTTGTCAAAGACTGTAATGTTGGAATCCATGGAGGGAAATCTGTTGGGTCAAAACTATTGTTGCTTAAGTCCCTGCAAATCCACCACTGTCAGTTTAAGTCCGTGCTTTACATAATCATAGTGGAACTGTAAGCAATGGCGAATTCAAAATTAAGAAAAAGAGTAAGATTTCATTTTACATTTCACCATGTGCTCTGAGTCCCTTAGAGAACTCATAAATGATCGGCAATTACACCATGTGTGATTAGCTAATTGTAAGACAACTATTACTTACAGGTAGTTGAGGGTGTTCATGCCTGTGAGGTTGGGCAACGGACCAGTTAGCCTATTGTTGGAAAGAAGACTAAAAAGTAGACCAGTAAATTTAGGAGATTGATTGTAGCGAATGCACTAGAAAACAGTGAAATGACACAGCCAGAATAATGTTTTGCTTACAGTTCTTGAACAGATGTAAGATTGTTGAGATTTCGAGGGACTGGACCACTTAAAGAGTTCCAATCAAAGCGTCTGTGACCATTGAAATAGGTTAAACATTGACCTGTAGTGCAATGAGCACAAGGGAAGTAATACTCGGGAGGATTGGGTACAACCATGAGTACTCACACAACTTCCAAACTCTGCACCAGTCCAAGAGTGGAAGGGATGCTACCTGTGAGCTGATTGTTGTCGAAAAGCCTGCCCAGTTAAAGAAGTTTATGAGGATTTCTATCTTAGAATGAAGGATAAGCAGGCAATTACCTTCTCCACTTTCCACTGCCTCTCTCCTAGAAAGATGCTTCAAGTATCAAGATAGGATAACAAGGATGTGCAGAAGGGAGAGAGGGGGAAGATCTAACTTTCTTTAGATGAGGCTTGAGAGGCCTCAAAGGAAGCAATGAATAGACCAGATGCAGCGCCCTAGTGGATTCTCAGAACTTACACGTGTATGAGATGCATGTCAGAACTGAATAGTTGGGAAGGAATTGTGCCCTTGAGTTGGTTCTGTCCAAAATGACTGTGCATGAAGGCAGAATATTAGTCAGATAACACAACAAAGACGAATCAGTTCACAGATACAGCTATCTGATAAACTAGAAAACATGCACATACAAGTGCTTCGTGTGAAGTAGCATATCAAGGCCAGGATTGCTTCCGTTCGATACTGGAATAGATCCGGTTAGCTGATTGTCAGCTAGATCCAGCCAGTAAAGCCTGGAAAGGTTACCGATGGTAACTGGAATCAGCCCACTGAATCTATTCGAATTTAGAGATCTGCAATATATTGGAAGGGCGAATTCAGATACTTGCAATGACCAGGAGAATAATGCATGATTGAATTGAGCAAGACAAGTTCTAGCTTGTCCAAAAACTGATCATGTACATGTAAGGTCCAGATCAGGTGTGTGGGGTGGAGGACTTACAAAAACACCAGGTTCTGTAGAGATCCAATGGAATCTGGTATTTGGCCAGAAAATCCGCAACCAACCAGGATTCTTGCATTTTGAGATGGAAAGGAGGGTTGGTGATTTTCGACTTCGACAATCAGGGATCACAGAATACACTAGATAAGCTGATGATATATATAGCTTACAAGTTTGTGAGCTTCATCAAGTTTCCAATTTGTACAGGAAGAGATCCAGTCAGACCCTTGTTGTAAGATAGGTCCCTTCATGAAAAGGCTTGTTATACTCGGCAACGCATTAAAGAAGGCCATTTCAAGCAGCTTAAACAGATCAAAACACCAAATCGTAGACATGAATCCTGCTACTTGCGCAACATCGACATCTCCACATGCAGAGTAGGACATATGGGAGAGAAGAAAGCACAAGAATCTTGATAAGAGGACTACGTACATGACACCAGCAAAATAA
Organism: Psidium guajava; assembly: GCA_016432845.1. Lineage (NCBI taxonomy): Eukaryota > Viridiplantae > Streptophyta > Magnoliopsida > Myrtales > Myrtaceae > Psidium > Psidium guajava. The sequence continues at coordinate 36,963,151 of CM028225.1, read as the reverse complement.
AAAACTTGAGCCCTTTTTCCCAATAATTGCCTTTAATTATGCTTACTACATCCAATTTTAGATAGAAATTCGTGAGATAGATTACTAAATTATCTTTTGGTAGAAAAAGACTACAAAAGTAGTAATTAAGTCCTCGCTCTCAATATAAAGTGGGAAGTGCCAGAAACAGTGAACTTACAGAATTTGTAATTCAGATAGCTGTCCAATGTCTCCTGAAAGCGAACCCGTCAAACCCATGCTCGACAACGTTCTGAAATCAAGAGTCCAACCAATTGCAGATATAGACAGAATTGTTAAAGGCAGAATGTCAAACATAAAGTCAAAAAGGATTCTGAAGAACTTACATGGAAGTAATGCGAGAATTGGTGCAGCCAATCCCAACCCAACCATCGCCACAAGGATCAGTCCCCACCCAGTTGGGTGGTGGATTTTGCCAAGCACTCATGATCCCCTTGATTGAACCAACTGCATTGAAAGATAACCAATTGTATAATGAGAACTTAATAGATAAATGTGTGTGTGTGCATCAGATAGCAATTATCCGACATCTCCTGTATGAATGTGAGGATCCCAAAAGTCTGGAGAGCAAGTTGCTACAAAGTTGTCATTCATCTATCATCCAGGAGTGCGAAAGCAGGAAAACGAAAAATTGGAAGGATAGATGCATTATCCAACAGTAGCTGCTCTCAAAATATAATGTCCAGAATTTTGGTTGCTATTCACAGCATGATCTTTGTAACTGAGGACTCCCTTATATAACGTAAAGTAGCATGATCTTTGTAGCAAGCAAAATCCGTGTAGAATGACTTCCAGGTCCAGAACATGCTATCCACTGTAAACACTACGAAGAGTACATTTACTCAGTCGACGGATTGCAAAATTTGAAGTCTCCAGTCCTCACTTATCTTCTTAAACTCAGGCAAAATGGCAGGCAAGAAAGCCTCCTTGGACCAAAGAGGAAGGCAAAAAGTGGGTGAAAACAGATTTAGATCACCTCAAAAATTGACATTCGCATCGTCGAAAGGAATACAGGAAACATCGATATCTCAAGAAAGTTGAGGGCACTAGGGTGTTATAATTTGGTTGTGGACAAATGGCCAACTCCGATTCTTGTAAACGTTGTGACATCCTCTGACTAGGAGGAACCTTATTTCATCTAGGTGGGCAATGGCTCGACATTATGAACAAAGTCCAGGCAAGCGGGGTCGTGTAATTCGCAAATTCACCTATATGAAATAATACATCTTGGGACATAAACGTCAAGAAAGGGGTTGAACCAAGCTTACAATCATAAGGATTTGTAGCCGCATCTCCAATGGAATCTCCAAGGAGAACAACTAGCAGAATTGCCAGAACTCGCACACCCATGACTCGGAATCTCGAAACTCGGAGAATTCAAGGTTGTTCTTTCAGCTTCAGCAGTTGCATCATATGGAATTCTTCATCAAGAGACACTTGGAACTGGGTTGACATGATGGCAAAATGAGAAAGGCTGGTTGCCAACTCCCAGCATACCCTTCTCTCCTAGCAATCTCTCTTTCACTCTCTCTCTCTCTCCCTTCTCTTATCAGGAAAACATGAATTATTCTCCGTGACAACTTCGGAATGGAGTCTCGTTGATCCAACTGACAAGCAATGTAAACATCAGCACACCAGAGCCACATTCATATGCATTTCTTATCTCCAAGTGCTGCATTTATTTTAATGGTGGGGAGCGTTTACTCCGTCAACACCAAGTGACAAAGCCCAAATAAACAAGAAAAGAAGAGAAAGATGAGCGCCGAAACATTGGTTGAAGATGAAGGAGACAATGTAGAAAACGACGAGTTGACGAATGAATTACCCTGTACGCGCAGACGCTGGTGGCCGTGGCCTCCTCTCCATCTCCATGACAAAAGGCTTTAGTCACGGAGTAGCAGAGTCAATAACCAAATGGTCGTTTTCGAAGACTCATTCAACCGAGTTGGGCCAGAATTAAAATATGGGATGCCTACGTTGCTTGTGACATGCAAAAAAATAGGGGCGTGACGTGATGAAGATTGGATGGGGGGACAGGATGATCAAGTTGTCAAGTTTTGATCCCACCAACTGCAACCGCAGTCACTATGAAATTTAAAGGGATGCCTTCGCTTTAGTGAAATTGAAAAGAAATTTTTTTTTTTTGTTAATATCACGAAAATCCTCAAACCGGTACGCCTGTGACGAATTTACCTCAAATTATTTTTTTGATCACGAAAACCCCAAACTGGTACACATGTGACAAATTTACCCCAAACTATTTTTTTAATCTCAAAAAACCCCAAACTAGTATATTTGTGACAAATTTACCCCAAACTGATATATTTGAGACAAATTTACCCTCCGTTAATTTTCGTTAAATTTAACGTTAAATTACTTAGTTGGATGGCATGTGGCACTTCATGAGTATACCGGTTTATGATTTTTACCCTCCGTTTACCATAGGTTTATCAATTTAGGATTTTTCATGGTACCGATCCAATTTAATAAAAGATAAATTTGTCATAGGTATAATAGTTTGGGATTTTTCGTGATAAAAAAAAATTAGTTTGGGGGTAAATTTGTCACAAATATACCAGTTGGGGCTTTTTATGGTAAAAAAATAGTTTATGGTAAATTTGTCACGGGGTGTACCAATTTGGGGTTTTTCGTGGTAAAAAAAATTAGTTTGAGGGGTAAATTTGTCACATGTGTACCAGTTTTGGGGTTTTTCGTGGTCAAAAAAATAGTTTGGGGTAAATTTGTCACAGGCATACCAGTTTGGGGTTTTTCGTAGTATTAACCCCTTTTTTTTTTGGTGGGTGGGAATTGATTTAAGTGGAGACTTAGGAGCAGTCCTCACTACCAAGCATAATGCTCAATGCAATGTGATCAGCAGAACTTTATAAATGTTAATTATGTATTCGGTGGGAATATATTTAATGCAATTGGGGCTTCAACTCCTGTCTTTGATATTGATGAGATTGAATTTGGTTGCTTTTGGGCTTATCCGAAACCCTAGACGATTCTATTGTCCCTGTCGGAAGACAAATAGGATTCGATTTCGTGCCGGTAGATTTCTCTAAGAATTTGTAAAAAGAGTTTACGGTTACTTGATTTATCAGTAACTTATTGGTAACTTAACGAAACTTTTCTAAGGTTGCTAACACTTTTTTCGGGTTCAAGAGTAATGAATTTTCTTGTTTTTACTGAACTTTTTATCTGTATTTCTCGCCAACGAACTTTTTTGTTCAATCAGATTGCCACATTAGATTTGGGTTATTAGTTCTCGTTGGATTCAACTACCCTTTATTTAATTTATCAATTTTTGTAATCACTTAACAACTTTTCCCTTTTATAAACTCCTTAAATTTATCAAAACTCATATGAATACATAATTTTTTATCAGAGTTACTTACCGAATTATCAATTACCAACTAGTTTTGGTTAACAAATCTTGTTGAGTTGCTTTTAGCAACTTTTTTTTTGTTTTAGTTTAATTTATCAACTTTTATTTATATTATTTACGAACTAGTTAAATTTACCAACTCTTTTTCATAAATCATCAATGTATATTAAAGTAATTACCAACTTTTATTCTATTAAGTTATCAATAAAAGTTTATCGATTTAGGTACCAATTTTTGTCCATTCAATTGTACATTGCTAACTTTTAATACCTCTGATTAAGAGGGAAAAAAAAACCTTTCCCTTATATTTGGAAAATTGTATTTCCCTTTCTTATCGATATCTTAAATTTGTCGACCATCATATGGAAATACCATTTTTTTAAGTGACCTAGCACTTTCCTCCAATAAAGTTACCAATTTTTCAGTGTAACTTACTAACTTTTCAATTATAATGTAACCACATTTAATTACAAATATTTATGTCATTTTAAATTCCCAATTTTATTTGCTTTCCTTATCAATCTGTTCATACAATTAAATAATCGATTTTTTTAGCATTATTGGTTCTTATTTGAGTTAGTTACCGACGTTTATTTGGTTTTCTTGAATCACCAACTTCTGTTTTTTGAAACAAAAGTACTTATCTTATTACTTAGCAACTTCTATTTTGCATTCTTACTAACACCATAAATCTACCGATTATTAAATGTAGTTATCAACCTCTATTTGGAACTTACCAACTTTATTCCTTATTAATTAACCCAGTAGATTTTTTTTTTCAAAATTCCTAAAAGAAATCAAATAAACTAAAGTAATTAAATCAAATGAGAATTGATAATGCCGATTTAGTTGATAATTTAATCGGAAAAAAAGTAAATAAATCACTTAGTTTCAATCAAATTTGGTCAATTGAAGGCATAGTTAAGATAGGTATTAAATTTTAGTATAAGATAAGAAAATTCGGGTGTTCAAAAGAGAATCAAACTTAGAATTATGTAACTCTCGAACGATTAGTATGGTAGGAATGACATCTTTCTTTTGACCGAAAAATGCGCGAAAAGTTGCCTGACCTTTAGATGTCCAATTCAGAGATGACGAGAAGTCTACCGTCGTCTCCCGAGACATGTGGTTCCCCCATTGACCAATACCCCTGAATTTTCCTCATTGATTGTCGCCGATCGAGTTGATACACCCACTGTTGGGCTCCATTGGTTGTCCTAAAGTGCGATCAAGTCAAGCTTTCTCACAAATTTCTTGACCCGAGGTATTTTCTGCTCTAAGCATGTTTTTGCTTGGTTCGAGTTGATCTTGACTCACTGCTCTTATCCCGGTTCGACGAAGACTCGATCCAAGCAGCTCACGAGCCTAATTTACTGTGAAAAGCTCGTTTTTTCACTGGTGTAATTAGAGAAATCTACTACCTCACGGCAAGAAGTTAAAGATTACAATAGGTGAAATTGGACAGATTAGCAAGACCTCTGCCTGATTGTCCCACCTTCCTTTGTAGGCAAGGTCAATCAGCTCTGTATCAGAAGTCATCTCGTTGAATTTATCGACTATTTACAAAAATCTATTGCACGGATGTCAATTTCGTTATAAATCTTTCAATTTCGTCGATTTAGTGCTAATAGTGCTTCCACCGATTTCATAGCTAAATAAATGAACAGCAACAGGGAGAAAGTGATTGGAGGCATGGTAATAATGAGCGACTATAAGGATGTATGAGATTATGAGCATGATTGCCCAAGCAATGGATACACAATAGTAATTGCAAACAAGGCTCCTCCAGGTTCATCCAGCATGCGGGCACTTAACAAAATGCAAACTGCAAATTACTACGTAGAAAGAGAGAGAGAGAGAGAGAGAGAGAGAGACCACTGCAATTGCGCGCTTATATCTCATCTTCCTCAAAAATATCTCGTTCAGGGTAGTCTCCAACCTGGAAAACCACATAATGATGAGAAAATTCAAGTTAAGGACAGCTGCAGCTCAACATGCGATCGCGACAGCACCCAACTCTGGTTAACAAGGACAAATTCTTTTGGAATTTTCGAAAGCATTTCTATCATTAGCTAAATGGAAAAAATTCAACACTTGGAAGCTGTTGCATCTCGTGTTTCAAATACAAATCCGAATGCAACAAATATATTTCAAGAGAGATGTGCAGAAATCCATAGGAAATGATGCTTCCCAACTTTAGCAATTTTTCTAGTTCAACATTAGGCCCATAATTCACGCATCTAGAAAAGACAACACCATTGAACTGTAATGGTAATGGCCAACTCACCTTTACTTTGTCTGGTCTGACCATTGCACCGTGTAGTGGAGGACACTTGAAGTAGCGTGTCCCTTTTACCCTGCAACAGAATGTCCAGCAAGAAGATAAATGCGCAGGGCCAGCTATGGGGAAAAGAAATTAATCAGGTTAGCACAAGCAGATGACAGCAGGAACTCACGAAAAGAGTGGAATATCAGGATATTCTTTAGAATCTTTGCAGTAATGGATTGTTAAGTGCCTTTCAGCCTAACAATCATTGCGCCCTGATAACACAGTCTTTCAGAGATCTAAGAAAGAAGAGTCAACACACCTCAAGGGTCACATTATGCCTTTGAGCCTTTTTCTTTCCTCATTTTTTAACAGGTTTTTCAACTTATTGTGGCTTCCAACCATTCTTTAGAATCAAGCAAGCAGGCCATACGTGCAGCCTGAGAATTGAACTAGACCTTGCTCTTCATGAAGGCTATTTTTTGGGAGGGCAAGGAAAGAAGTATATCGTATGTTTTCCAACTTGGGATGGAGATTTTGGCATAACAGAACAAGCTTCAAAATATATAACTTTTTTCCACTGAAGCTCATTGATTATTTCACCTGTCAATCAATACAGGCATAGCGTTATCTTTGTTAGAATTGTCATTACTATAATAACAGTTTCTTATCTCTGATAGCATAGTGTTTTCCAACTTGGGATGCAGATTTTGGCATAACAGAACAAGCTTCAAAACAAATATGGTTCTTTTCCACCGACATTCATTGATTATTTCATCTGTCAATCAATACAGGCATAGCGTTATCTTTGTTAGCATCGTCATTACTATAACAACTCTTTCTTTGCACCAATCAACGCTAAAATTAATCTAGAGATACAAGCTGACAGTGGGTCCTTGACAGTGACAAGTATAGATAGCAACTGAAGTAAATGCTGAAAGAAAGCTTGTGAAGAGGGACATACATGCCATCATGCTTTCCCAATGGTTCATCATATTGAACTCCAACCCAGAAACCAGGTGCAAGAGATTCTGCTTTGCCCACAAATTTTACTACTCCTCTTTTAGCCCCTGGCTCAATTTCACACCTATCTCCCACCTTAACAATCAAAGAAGACAGAAACCACAAATTATGTCCATCCTGCTGCCAAGGCACAGAAACAGCACAAAATTTGACAAAAGGATAGCAAGAAACAGTACAAGAAAGAGAAATAGAACAAAACAAGAAATGTCTTTGTGCCTCTGATAGGACAACTTCAGCACGGATTATGTACTACATTTCCTCTTTCAAGTAACAGGCCAAATACATATTTACACTCAAAAAACTCCCACAGCAATCAATCAGATTAAATCAATTCCGCTTCAAGCACGCTCACACAAAGATAAGCCGTTAGCAACTGTGGGCAAACAGTTAAGACTGCCAAAAACTTCTGTAGTTTTAGTTCTCTTAGATATTGAATTACCACAACCAAAGCAGATGATAACTAACTATGCAAAACTCGTATAATGAAGCAATCCTTCACAAAGGAACCAAAATTCATTGATCTCTTCAGAGATGTAATATTTGCTAAGAATCATTCTCAAATGTACTAGTGTCAGAGCACTCAGAGTGGTAGCTGCTGTGTCATTTTATTTTTATTTCACTCTCACACCTCCTTTCTAACCCAGAATGCTTCCCCTACCCGTGGAGGTCACGGGTTCGAGCCTTGGACGCAGCCTCTTGCACATGCAGGATAAGGTTTGACTCCTTTCACCCTTGTGGTGGGGCCCTTCCCCGGACCCCCACCTCGCGGGGATGCTTCGTGCACCGGGCTGCCCTTTTATATCAATAGTGAGAGATAGTTGATCACAAACGGAAAAAGTAACCAAATTACTGACCTTGACATTCGCACAGAGATCTTCCATGTAGTTGTCTGTTATCTGCAGATAACAATAGTAGACAATTTCAAATGCCTCATCCAGAGATATTGTTGAATAAGGACATTGGATCATTGATCGGACAGGCATGATTGGGGGGGGGGAGGAAAAAAACACCTTCCATGACTGGCATACAAAGTACATAAGAGAGGGGACGGAAAGTTCCGCCGAAACACGACTTTGGAGCCATATGAATTTAACGGTAGTAATACCTAGTACCTTTCAGCTAGTCAAACTCAAGACATTACCTTCGGCTCAAAAGCTGATGGATTTTGGGATGAGACCCTTTCCTTAAATTTTCTGAAAGTTCCTGGAAAAGAAGAAATAGATCTTCAAAGCCATTCAAAAACAAGACAAAGCCATAAAATTAGAAAAAAATAAATGTGCACAATAAGGCATGCACCGTAGGATATTACTCTCCCCCTACCAAGCAACACTATGATTAAATCCTCCAACATCAGTCATGATCAACTTCATTATATTCCACTATTAACCTTAAAATCCATTTTATCTGGCAAAAAAACAGTATAGGCCGTGAGAAATAACCAATTTTATTTGGCAATGAAAGCTCAGACAATTCCAAAACAAGTACATCTCTTCATTATGGAGTTGCACCAACTTGTTCTCATAACTATGGTAAATAAATGTGGTTACAAGTTTTTTTCCATGATTAAAAGTATGGTACCATTAAAGTGAATGCTAAATGACTAAATAATCTTTGTGGTAAATATACTTCAACAAACGGATAGGTAAACTTCATGCTAAAAACACACCATCGCGTTTATCATAAGCTTCATCTGAAATTTGATATTTTTCCACCAATGAAGTATCTTCTAACCAGCCACCAGAAGTTACAGATGATGGATCAGCATCTATAATATGCAACCGGTACCTTTCAAGAAAAAATTAGCCAAACCATAGATCAATCAATAAACAAACAAGAAAGAGGTGCAAAGTAAAAAGAATTTCGCAACCAAAATAGCAGTGCGTAGATGATATTTTAGGAGAAAACACGAACATTCCTGAAAATGCCCAAACAGATTAAAAAATCACAAGACACAACCAACAAATGCATCTTTCTCCCTTGGTGAAAATATAATCCGCTGAACCATATAAAGAGTGGTGGAAAAGTAAGTCTATACCACTCTTTTCATGGTTGCAAATAATTTGCTGAACAAACATCTAGGAGATCAATTTTATTCATAACACAAATTCTTTTTAGCACAAATTATCTGCTACTATCGCCATTTCACGACATGTAACCAAACGTCTGCATAGTAAAGCGTATGACAGCCTAGAAAGGGCATGATGATTAAATTTTTGGCAGGAACTCATCAGTTTATGATTTATCTATTAAGCAATAGATAGGTAAATAACCTGGCAGGCCATTCCTATTTCCTTTAAGCTCTGACAAATAGGCAGAAAGAAGTATAGTCCTTATTAAGTGTACCCCGGAAGTCTTAACCAAGGAGAAAGTGATGCATTCACTTAAATATCAGCCTTGACAAAGCATTTAGCTAGTCAAGAAAGATCAAATATTAAAATAACAGCTAATAATTCGCACAAAGATCTCATCCAACATCTTACACAGTGCACAACCATGAAAGTGCAACAGTTTGCAAAAATAATGGATAAAATAAGTCAGATAATTGATCTAGACTTTCATGAAATATTTCATATTCTGTCTAGTTCATTTTCGCACAGAAAATAAAGGAATAAGTATTTCTGCCTGAATCCCTCCGAACCACTTCAAAGTTCACTATTAGAAGGTTCCCAATCCCTCCGAAAAAGGGATGATCTGACTGGATTCCTTCCATTTTCTTCTGTCCTAATCACCCCTACCGAAGTTGACGCATTAGTTAATCCATTCTTCTCTTCTCTTCATTTCCTTTCCCCAGTGATTGAGTGAATCTTTTCTCTTCTTTCCAGATCAGCCCATCCAAACATAGTGAGGCAAAGGGTTCCCGGGTCGACTGCTGTATTTCAACATGTCATCCCTCTCTATTCTAAGAAGCCAATAAATCTTTCAACAGGAATGCAATTGCAGGATAAATATGCTGTGATTGGATACAAGCGGGGCAATTAAACAGGGACTCCAAAAAATCTCAAGCATTACAACACGCACAGAGAATGCGGAACTGACCCATCAAGCGGAGAGTAAAAACCAAGTGGCCGGCAGTTATCATCCAAGTTGGAAACTTTGGAGCCAGTGTCATCATAGAGCTCGAGGCGCATCGATTCCACAGACGTACCGCATTTCTTCCAAAGCTTCTCCTTCACAGACTCCACCGTGGTCTGGCCATCAACAGTGAAATAAAGAACAAAAAACCAGCTTCATCAGATCATCAGCGTTGCTTCATAAAAAAGAAAACATCAGGATCGAACTGTAACCTAATCAGACGTGAAGCTAAACTTCCTGCCATTACCAACCAAAAAGGGAGCTGTTACCTGAAGTGAGAGACGGATTTCCGAAGAGAAGGTCTTGAGGTTGGAATGTGAGAGGCGTAGAAGCACGGAATCGTCCACCGGAAGCTGCTGTAACCGGCTTGCCATCGCAGGGCGTCGTTCTGCTCCCTCCTGAATCACACAGAGAAATTCGCTCGATTTGAACTATCAGGGCGGATTCGAAAAGCAAAATGCAAACACAGGAATCCGCTAAAATCAATGCTTTGCCAACAAATTTCGCTCTTTCCACCTCCATGTAATTAGATCCGATGGAGGGGCGGGCTTAAACGGGTTTGGACGGGAAAAAGCCCATTCACTGGGCCCGGACGTGATACCAGTCCAGAGAAGATTTGTCCCAACACGGCCGATGACCAAGACCACCGAATTTTCCTTCTTCATCGTCGTCTTCGAGCGAAGGACCGAGTTCTTCCCATTGTAGTTCTGTTGTCTCCATGGGTTGTCCTAGAGTGCCAGTGTCTGAGTCGTCTCCCAAATTTCATGGGCCTGACTTCTTATCTACTCAAACATGTTTCGGCAGTTCCTAGTCACTTTATTGGGTCAGCTCCGAAGCCCTTGAGAGAGAGCTCTGAGAAAGTGGGAAGTGGAAGAGGAAGTGAGAGCGATGGAGGTGGAGGTGGGGCTAGGGGCGGCGGCGAAGACATTCCGGCTGGAGAAGGCGGTGTGCAGCCACGGGCTATTCATGATGTGCCCCAACCGTTGGGACCCACTCTCTGTCTCCCTCTCGCGCCCCCTCCGTCTCCCCGACGATGATGTCCCCGTCATGGTCCGCATTTCCCACCCTCCTCGCTCGGCCTCCCTCCGCCTCCTCGTCCACGGCATCTCCGACCTCTCTCCCTCGCAGCATCACTCCCTCCTGGTCCGTCATTTCGCTCTGTCCCTCCCAAACGCCTTCCCTTTCGATGGACTGATCGTGTGCTCTTCTTTTGTCTATGAACAGACGCAGGTGAGGCGGATGCTGCGGCTGTCGGATGAGGACGAGAGGAAGGCGAGGGAGTTCGAGAAGATGTGCGGAGCGCTGAGGGAAGCCCCCGACTGCGTGAGGGAGTTCGGGGGGAGAGTGTTCAGGTCTCCCACTCTGTTTGAGGACATGGTCAAGTGCATCCTCCTCTGCAACTGCCAGTTTGTCTTCTTTTCCTCCTCCTCGCCGTTCACACCTTACCCGTTATTAGCTCTTTGAGTTTCTCTTTACTGAGAATTCTGTACTGTGCCCGTCTTTTATGGAGTGGCCATCTTCACTCCAACTCTATTGCTGTCTCTTCAAAATCCATATATGATCCCCGGAACCATTCGCAAACAATATGAACCAGGAGTAATCAAAAAGATTTTGAATGTCGAGCTTTCGGTTTTGAAGAGAGAAACAAGAAAAGAAAAGGAATGGATATGCTTAGTTCAAACTCTGCATTAAGCGGGTCCAACCTGTGATGGATGAAAAAAGTACTTTTTAATGTCTATACAGCTTGATGCCTTACTCAGGCTTTGACAGATCAGGCTGCACGAATCCCACTCATTCACATTTCGAGTAAACTCGTAGGGTGACTGATCAGCTTCTTGACTAGGTGGTCGAGGACTTTGAGCATGGCTCAAGCACTTTGCGAGCTGCAGCTTGAGCTGCAGCGTAACTCATCTTGCGTGGAAAATACAGATGGTATTCACGATATCCCCAAAGGCATGGCTTCACATTTGGCTCCGACAACACCTGCTGCAAAGGAGGCAAAGAGAAAAGGGGGCAGATGCAATACTCGAACAAATTTAATGACCAAGTTTGCAGACGTTACACCTGAAGCACAAGTAGCTACAAGCACTGGGATGGAGCCCGTCAAATTGGGTATTCGCATCCATGAGAATGACCAGCTGAGCTCAGGCTTAACTTCTTCAGATGGCTGTAGCTCACATTGTGACCACCAATCTCGTCTGGCTTGTGATGAAACTTGTGAGATTTCTGAGGAAGCTTGCAAGCGAGGTGCATGTGAAGAGCCTATTGTGCAAATCTCTCATGTAGAAGAATGCTGGTGGGATGTGGTTGGAAACTTTCCTAGCCCGAGAGAACTAGCAAGCCTTGATGAAGGTTTTCTGGCGAAACGTTGTAATCTTGGTTATAGAGCTGGTCGGATTGTAAAGCTTTCTCAGGGTATTGTTGAAGGCAGGATAAACCTGAGTCAACTGGAAGAGATTTGTGATACACAGTGCTTGTCCAGTTATGCTGATCTAACTGAGAGGCTGAGGCAAATCGATGGTTTCGGTCCTTTTACATGTGCCAATGTGCTAATGTGCATGGGATTCTACCATGCCATTCCAACCGATTCTGAAACAATCAGGCATCTGAAGCAGGTATGCTCTGTGGCTTCACTTTCAGTATTTTTGCTTATTGGTCTAAAAGGAGATTGGGAACTGTAGGTCCATGGAAAAAATTCTACCATTGGAACTGTTCAAAGTGATGTAGAGGATATCTATGGACGGTATGCTCCATTTCAGTTCCTCGCATACTGGTATGCCATGAGAGGTTATGGAACTCTATTACATGCCCTTTCCTACGTTGTTTTAATTCATCTTCCACAGTGATGAAACCTGATTCTATCTTTTTAGTGATGAGCAGGGCAGAGTTGTGGAACTTTTACGGGGAAAGATTTGGGAATCTAAGTGCAATGCCTCTGTCAAATTATAAGCTGATTACTGCCACCAATATGAGAAAGAAAGGAAGTCGTGGAAAAAAGAGGAGGAAGCTATCCTCATGAAGCATGGGCCCCTTATCTTTGTTCCATTCATGCGACAGAGTGAGCTGTTCTTGATCTGTAGGAGCGTGCCAGTAGTTCTTCTCATCCTTCTTAGGTTACGATATGTATTCAAAACCTTCATATCTAGCACTTCACTCTAACGAGGTCTATATGATTCCTCACCTCATTCCCTCTACTTTTGCTAGCAAATTTATGTTCTTAATCTATCAAGGAAAATTGCCGGGCAGCATAGCCTGGTGATCAGATTATTTGAATGTCAAGACTTAAGGAGATTGGACTGCCCTGTCTAGACGTTGAAAGGTACTGACAGAATGACACATTCGTAGCTTCAGTGAATTGGCCATCTCTCTTTGCCTATCAGCTTCTTTACCGGCATTGAAATTATCTCTTCTTCTTTCTTTTCTTTCTTTTCTTGTCGAGATACTTTTGAGCATGCAGTTCAAGGCCCTTTGTATCTGTTTGCAATAGCCTGTTTATGCAGACCATTGTGCAACCACAGAAATTCAGAATACACGGTTCATCTTAGTAGGTGCAAGCAATACATGCGTGCATCTAAATTATCTGTCAAAGAGAGAGATGTCTGCTGTCGTTAGGGCTACCACTGAAAGCACAAGTTGCTTGTTCGTGCCATTAGATCCTTCCTTTTGGCATCTCCGATGATAATTCTCATTCCAAATGGGAAAAAAAACGAAGCCCGATATTTCAGGTGCTATGAGAGCGCATCGAGTCTTTGTTTGTAATGCTTTCGCAGTATGTCTGGTTCTAGGCAAGTTGTTCCTTTTTAGGGTTGCTCCATCAGTACAATGGCGGCTGCAAATGACTCGATCCCGGGTTGAGATCCCTTGACAAAACTTTCCATGTGTTCCTGGGGAATAATAAGAGTTTTATCTAATGTTGGTCTGTTAAATGCTTGACCAAAGTAAGCAAGTTACATGGGATAGCGGCCATCTGGTGCTCGGCCCATTGCGTGTGTATCATAGCCACGGACTTGTCGCGACCCTCCCGAGATTTCCAGGTCCCGAGGGAGTTAATGGATTGTTAGGTCCATTGGATATCTAGGCTTAGCTCGGGCCCTCCCAGGCCCATACCAAATCGCGTCAGGAAATTTCAAATCGAGATCGACCTCATGTGACATGTGAATGGTGTGCATGCCATCGAAGTCGCCACCAGTCATTTATTGGAGGGTGTGACTGGGAACCCTACCGAACGATTGGGAGGAATCGTTCGATCCTACGAAAACCAAAAATCTAGATTCGGGGACTTTGTTACATCGATATTGCTATCGACGCCCTTTCGGTACCTAAGTTGGGTGATTTTCCTAATCTAAGGAATTCATGCAGGCGAGATTGGATGAGGTAGGCTCTAAAAGGTCTAAAGGATTCATGCAAATGGGAGTATCTATCCTATTAATCACAATCATAAAATAAATGCGCGGCCAGGGAAATCACGTCGAAATCAGTCAATACAAATAAAATGGAGTCTTAAAAATCTAGGAAAGCGCGTCAATTTAGTTCCAGGATGGTTTGGGGTGATTTGGAATGTTTCGGGTCAGATTGACCAGAGGGGCAAAATGGTCATTTTGTAAAGCTCGGGAATTCAAAAAATGTGAAATTATGTCAAATCGGTTGAATGTGGTTTTTCCCTAACTTTCACGATTTTTAGGAGTTTCTATGATTTTTTCTGAAATTTTTTTGTAATTTTTTCTGGAATTTTTTAGACTTTCTAAGAATTTTCTAAGGATTTTCCCTATTTTTGGACATTTTTCGGCATTTTTTTTGAGGATTTTCCTATGATTTTTTTGGGATTTTTCCTATTATTTAGAATATTTTCTATATTTTCTGGAATTTTTATTTTTTAATTTCTAATATTTTTTTATTTTTTAGGATTTTCTAAGACTTTCTGGGAATTTCCCTATTTTTAGAATATTTTCTATATTTATTTTTCATTTCTAATATTTTTCCTAATTTTTCAAAAAAAAAACATTTTTTATATGTTCTAACAATTTTTCTAAAATTTTTTAGAGTTTCTAAGAATTTTTACCATTTTTTTATTTATTTATTACATTATTTATTTATTTTCCTATAATTTCTGGATTTTTCTAATTTTTTTAGCATATTTTCAGAATTTTTTTATTCTTATTTTTGTGTTTTTATTTTATTTTATTATTTTCCTATTTTTTATTGTTTATTTGTTTATTATTATTTTTATTGTTTATTATTTACTACTATTTTCTAATTTTTTTAATTTTTATTAATTTATTAATTTTTTATTTAATTTTTTTTGAATTTTCTTATTATTCTTGTTATACGGACCGGGCCGTATTGACCCAGCCCACTACAGGACTCGGCCCGAAGTCAAGCCTAATTACCCAAACGACGTAGTTAAGGAATTTTTGAATTTTTTATTCTATTTTTTATTTTTCCGCCTGCTTATGATCCTATGGTCGAGGATTCGCCACGTGGGTATCTTTGCAGCCCTCGGATTTGCAGACTAGAAATAGCCGTCGGATCCAACTCAAGACCAGATCTTAATCGTCCATTTTCCATACTAATCCTACGGTTGATATTAAAAGGAAGACTAACCCCCTGACCGTCCGATTAATGCTTCGCCGGAGAAGAAGATTGGCGCCGGCGTTCAATCGCCGGCGCCTCGTCGGAGGTTCTTCCCGACGCCAAATCTCAACCAAACCTTGCGATTCATGCATAATCTATTACCTAAAGACCAAGTGACTAACACAGCACACTGTTGACACCTGATTTTTAATCATTTTTTCTATTGCTAAAGTAATAAAAAATCCATAAAAATTCATAAAATTGAAAAATCAACTTTGGGGACCTTAGCCAAGCCTAGGGAACCAATTTTGACCAAAAAACGATTTTTCATATTTTCAGTATTTTTACGTATTTTTTATTTATTTATTTTCGAAAATTAATAGAAAATCCATAAAAATTCATAAAATTGAAAAATCAACTTTGGGAACGTAAGCCAAGCCTAGGGAACCAATTTTGACCAAAAAATAATTTTTCATATTATATATATTTTTTTCATTTTTCGGTATTTTTATTTTCGAAAATTCATAAAACAAAAAATAAAGAAAAAATGAGAAAATTGAAAAATCAACTTTGGAAGCCTTGACCAAGCCTAGGCAACCATTTTTGAACAAAAAATAAAATTTCATATTATATATATATATTTAATTTTTTTAAAAAAAATACAAAAATACTTGAAAATTCTGGAAAAATAACATTTGAGGCCAAAAAAAATACACAAAGATAGTTAATATTTTTATTTTAAATCTAATTTCATATTGGCCATCGCAAATTCAGAAAAATCCAATTCGAGTCACGTGTTCCTTCACGAGTATAATCTTGAATCGGGCCTAAAAAAATTTAATTTGAGTCAACTTATTTTTAATTTTCACTTTTTATGAGTTGTGACATTGTCTTCTAATATTTTAAATTTTCATCTTGGCCCAATTATACCCAGAATGACTTAATTTTGTAAAAGGGCTTTAATTAAATTCTGCATTATTTTCAGCGGCAAGAAATGAGCTTAAATTTGACATGTGGTAAGTTTTGGTGTGTCAAAAATTGTGAGGAGATTTGGACTTAAAGAAATATATTTTTTTTCATGGACTAAATTGTAAATACTTAAAATTCAAGGACTAGAGTGCAAATACTTAACTCTTGAAGGATTATTTTACAAATAACAAAAAGAAGAGTTAGTGGATAAATTAGAATAGAGAAGGGAAGATGGAGAAGAGGAGATGAAGAAGAGAAGTTGGAGAAGAATGGATGGAGAAAATAAGATAAGAATAGAGAATGGAAGATGGAGATGAAGAAGAGTTAGTAGAGAAATTAGAATGGAAGATAAGAATAGAGAAGGGAAGATGGAGATGAAGAAGAGTTAGTGGAGAAATTAGAATGGGAGATAAATATGGAGAAGGGAAGATGAAGATGAAAAAGAGTTAGTGGAGATATTAGAATGTGAGATAGAGATGGAGAATGGAAGATGAAAATGAAGAAGAGTTAGTAGAGAAATTAGAATGGGAGATAGAGTTAGTGGAGATATTAGAATGTGAGATAGAGATGGAGAATGGAAGATGAAAATGAAGAAGAGTTAGTAGAGAAATTAGAATGGGAGATAGAGTTAGTGGAAAAATTAGAATGAGAGATAGATGAGTAGATTATAAAAGGAGGAAGAAGTGAGCTTGAGGGGGGAATTTTTTTGGAGAGAAAATTTGAAGTGTTTGAGAGGAATTTTTTTGGAGAGAAAATATGAAGTGTTTGAGAGAGATTTTTTTGGAGAGAAAATTTTGGATGTTTGAGAGAGTTTTGGGAGATTGAAGAAAAATTTGAGAGAAAGAAAATACCAAAAGAGAGAGAATTTTGAAGATGATGGGAGTTTAAAGCTAGGGGTTATCATTATAAATTCCTTCATCGATCAATATAAATCAAGAGTTCATCCTCGTCAACGAGCAAGCAAATTCGAGCTAAGTGGTTTTATTTATTCATTTATTTATGGTTTTACTCGCAAATTAGCACAAATTGTATACACTTTCTCCATCTCCTTTTTTTTTCTCCATATTTTATGTCAGGAGAAGGATATCTCTACGTCAACAGCAAAAATCTCGTAGAGATGCAAAAATCGGCCCAGACAAGCTCCTAAGCTGTCCACCGATTTCTCAACTGATCTGTGACTAAAAGTCCCTCTTAATTCAAAAGAAACTCTCTATATTGGGAACATAGAGAGCGAAAATCAATTATAGAAATCCCTCCCAAAAAACGGGAGATAAGTACTCTTTCCACTCTTCTGGTTTTAGGTGCAGATTAGCACATATTTTGTATACTGACACTTCACTCTATTTTATATCAGGAAGCCGCAACTCTATATCAATGGTCAACCCTATGGAAGCACAAAATCGGCTTGGAGGAGTCCTCAAGCGCGTACAAATTTCAAATTGTTGAATCAATTCGTTGTATTTTATTTTAAAGAATTCATACCCCAGAATGGAGAGGACAAAGTCCATCCGCAACTTAAATACCTGCACCATAAATCCCAAAGGGAAGAGCCAAGCTAATGCTTAGCCTCCCATTGGAGGTTTTTACTTACAGTAGTTAAATACCTGCAACTTAAATACCTGTACCTTAAATCCCAAAGGGAAGAGCCAAGCCAATGCTTAGCCTCCCATTGGAGGTTTTTACTTACAGTAGTTAAATACCTGCAACTTAAATACATGTACCTTAAATCCCAAAGGGAAGAGCCAAGCCAATGCTTAGCCTCCCATTGGAGGTTTTTACTTACATTAGTTAAATACCTGCAACTTAAATACATGTACCTCAAATCCCAAAGGGAAGAGCCAAGCCAATGCTTAGCCTCCCATTGGAGGTTTTTACTTACAGTAGTTAAATACCTGCAACTTAAATACCTGTACCTTAAATCCCAAAGGGAAGAGCCAAGCCAATGCTTAGCCTTCTATTGGAGGTTTTTACTTACAGTAGTTTAAATACTTGCAACTTAAATACCTGTACCTTAAATCCCAAAGGGAAGAGCCAAGCCAATGCTAGGCCTCCCATTTGAGGTGTCTATTCACTGTCATGCACTTCCTATAATTTAATTTTTGAATCATCAAACCCAAAAGATGAGTAGGTCGTAATACTGCACAGAAGTTGTTAACACACTCCCTCTTACGGCTTCAGGGAATCTTTAACACTTAAAAAAATATAACAAATAAAAATATATACCATCCATGCATCCTATTTAAAAAGTGAAAACACAAAAGAGAATACCCTATTAAAGCCTTAGGAATAGACCAAGCCTGAGTTGCCGAATTAGGATATCCATGAAATTAAGGTACCGAAAGGGCATTAGTTTTAATTAACTAGTGTAACCAAGTCTCCGAGCTCATAATCTCTGGTTCGCAGGAATAAATTAGTTCTCCCGCTAATTTATTTAGGTTTCTAATCGATCTACCAAGAACGATTAGTGGCGACTCCAAATTTCAAAATCATTTAAACAAAAACCAAAGTTGCGATTCGGTAGGGCTTGGGAGGGTCCGCGTTGGGTTAGTCAAATCTAATTAACCTAATAATCCGTTAACCCCATTTTATTTTAAAATTTTTTTAGAGGGTCGCGACAGCTTGGCGACTCCACTGGGGAATAGAGATTTTTAAATTTTCGAAAAAAGATACAAATTGGAATACTTAAATTTTTTCGAAATTTTAAAAGTCTTAGTGGACTTAGGCCAATGAAAATTTCATGGATATCTCGCTTCTGGCGATCTTGCTTGGGACTCATTCTATAGGTGTTATATGTTTTTGCAGGATGGGAGTTATAAGGGGCGGAGTGTTTGGCTAACCCATTTGTTTTGCAGGCTCGGTGTTGGGATTATGTTTAATTTCACACATTTTTAGAAGCGCTGTTTTGATATCAATTGTTGTGCATGTCTTGCATATTCTGAGGATCACAACACCTGCACACACAAGCGTCTAAACCCAAGTCGCGAAATTTTTCCTAGGTAACCATAGATAGGGATCGAATATGCAAAGCTCTTGCGTCGATTGCGCTTGAGTTGACCATATTTTATCCCGCTCATTATCTGAATTGACAATTCTTCCCATTGTGATTTGATTGCGCGGAGGGTAAGGTTGTCAATTCAGATAGTGGGGGCCTTTTAGGTCCATACCCTGTCTCTCCTTCTTTTATTTTCTAGAGTCCACTCCTCACTTAAGTCATGTGCATGACTATGTGATTTGCATTTCTCCAAGGTAAAAGTAAGTTCTCTAATTTTATCTTGTATTTATTTTCGGTCGGTCCATGCTAGGTGTTAGTCAGTTTTTGAGCTTGATATTACGACCATTCTTTTAAAAGAAAATAAAAATTAAATTTGTCCCTCATTTCTTTTTAGAAAATTTTTTTTGAAAAAATGATGCGAAAAAATCCCTTCATGGGAATTTTATTAACCAATAAGGGATTTTTGTCATGTTTTTATTGCTTCAATAAAAATGAAATTTTCCTGAAAAAATTTTCCTCTGAAAATTTATTTCAATAAAAAGAAAAATTCCTTCAAAAAAACTCTAGTAGACATCAAGTGATTTTATCACATTTTTCAAATTATAAAAACTTGCAAGAAAATTCTTCTCGAGAAATTCGCTCATGTTTTTCTAAGAAAATTTTCTCTAAATAAAATTAGACTAATGTCCCGGGGGAATTGTATTGACCAATAAGAGATTTTTGTCATGTTTTTCTTGCTTCAATAAAAATGAAATTTTCCTGACAAATTTTCCTCTGAAAATTTATTTCGATAAAAAGAAAAATTCCTTCAAAAAAAACTTTGGTAAACATCAAGTGATTTTATCACATTCTTTCAAATTATAAAAACTTGCAACAAAAATTCTTTTCGAGAAATTCGCTCATGTTTTTCTAAGAAAATTTTCTCTAAATAAAATTAGACTAATGTCCCGGGGGAATTGTATTGACCAATAAGAGATTTTTGTCATGTTTTTCTTGCTTCAATAAAAATGAAATTTTCCTGACAAATTTTCCTCTGAAAATTTATTTCGATAAAAAGAAAAATTCCTTCAAAAAAAACTTTGGTAAACATCAAGTGATTTTATCACATTCTTTCAAATTATAAAAACTTGCAACAAAAATTCTTTTCGAGAAATTCGCTCATGTTTTTCTAAGAAAATTTTCTCTAAATAAAATTATACTAATGTCTCGGGGGAATTTTGTTAACCAATAAAGGATTTCTATTATGTCTTTCCTGCTTCAATAAACATAAAATTTTCCTGATAAATTTACCTCTGAAAATTTATTTTGATAAAAAGGAAATTCCTTCAAAAATTTTAGTAAACATCAAGAGATTTTGTCACATTCCTTTAAAAAAATAATTAAAAAAAAGAGTAATAAATCTGCAAAAAAAAATTCTGTATAAGAAATTAACCCATTTCTTCCTAAGGAAATTTTTTTCTGATTTCTCTATAAAATAGAAAAAATAAAATTGGACTAATATAGGAGTCATGGACCGACATTCCTTGTGTCGCATACTAATTATATACCATCCATGCATCCTATTTAAAAAGTGAAAACACAAAAGAGAATACCGTATTAAAGCCTTAAGAATAGACCAAACCTGAGTTGCCGAATTAGGATATCCATGAAATTAAGGTACCGAAAGGGCATTAGTTTTAATTAACTAGTGTAACCAAGTCTCCGAGCTCATAATCTCTGGTTCGCAGGAATAAATTAGTTCTCCCGCTAATTTATTTAGGTTTCTAATCGATCTACCAAGAACGATTAGTGGCGACTCCAAATTTCAAAATCATTTAAACAAAAACCAAAGTTGCGATTCGGTAGGGCTTGGGAGGGTCCGCGTTGGGTTAGTCAAATCGAATTAACCTAATAATCCGTTAACCCCATTTTATTTTAAAATTTTTTTTGGAGGGTCGCGACACACACATACAAAACCGGCAAAAACATCGATAATACTGATCCATTTCCGGCCGACACCAATTTCCGGCGAAAATTGACCCCGATCATATTTAACATCAAACAGGTCGCAAAATTCACAGAGCATCAACGTACGAGCATAAAAGAGCTTACCTGGCGCTTGGATTAGCTTAATTTTGTGAGGATGGAGCTCACGGGTTTGACACAGGCCGAAGGAACTCAGGGGGTCAACTCGGGGATTCATGCAGCAAACACGAAAGAGAAAGGCATATGGGAGACCAGGATGAGCATGGGAGTGCTTTGAATCAAAAATTACGGAGGAAGAGCAACAGAAACGAAATCCGCCGTGGAAGTCCAAGCGTGGAGGCGTTAATGGCAATTACTTGCTCCGGCGATTAGATGGCAAACGGCCGGGTTCTGGCGACTCCTTGTCGCTCCCCGATGCTCGTCAATCAAGCCTCGAGACCTCCCTCTCCTGGACTGCCGTGAATCTGAGTTTTAAGTCTCGGTTTCTTCTCCCCTGTTTTCCCCGCCGCGTAAAACAGAGCAAATCCCCCTTTTTTTTCTCGAAAATTCTCCTCTCCCAGAGCCCTATCAACCGAATCCCCTCCAAATCCCTTTCGATTCTCGCCAAACCAACTCCAAATCCGTCCAGATTTCGCAATTTCCGTTCGAGAATCGCGCGAGTTCAAATTTCCCTCTTCTCTGCGCAAATGAACGATTGGGGAAGACGATGGCCAGTCGGGTCGGGTCGGATCGGATCCGGCTCGACCCGACCGACCCAAATCGCTTATTTCCGCCAAATTAACCCCAATTTTTTCATTTTTTCCAAAAATTGACACCAAAATTGATCTCAGGGGCATTGAATCTATCCGAAAATGGGATTTTCGGCCGACAATTTTCAGTATTTATGCAAAACCCCAAATTTTCAATTTGACCCGAGGACCCATTTTGCAAAATCCAAAGTCTTAGGTTCCTTTTTTGCAAACATTGACGCCACCAATGGATTCAGAAGGTCAAAAACTAGGGGATTCAGAAGGTCAAAAACTAGGTTCCTTTTTAGCGAAATTAGACAATTCTGAGGGTTTTTCGACTCGATTTTAATTTTGAAAAATAGAGGAGGATGACACGACTCTAAAAATGCAAAAACAGAAAATTAAAAAGTTAAAATGTAATTTCTAGAATTATTTGAATATTCTGAAAAATAAAATTAACATAGAAACCCTAGATTCCAGACCGGATTTTTCAAAAATTATTTATTTAAAATGGAGAGAAAACTAAATAAAAAATATTTACTATTTTTTGGTAATTTTGTGACTCAAATACTATTTTTTATTAATTTTTTATTATTTTCCTAATTTCTGAAAATATTAAAAATGCGAAAAAAATAAGGAAAATTATTTTTTGCTCAAAATTGGTTCCCTAGGCTATGCTGAGGTTCCCAAAGTTGATTTTGCAATTTTTTCAGTTTTTATGGATTTTTTATGAATTTTTGAAAATAAAATGCAGAAAAATACAAAAAATAAGGAAAATTATTTTTTACTCAAAATTGGTTCCCTAGGCTATGCTGGGGGTTCCCAAAGTTGATTTTGTAATTTTTTCACTTTTTATGGATTTTTTATGAATTTTTGAGAATAAAATGCAAAAAAATGCAAAAAATAAGGAAAATTATTTTTTTGCTCAAAATTGGTTCCCTAGGCTATGCTGGGGTTCCCAAAGTTGATTTTGCAATTTTTTCACTTTTTATGGATTTTTTTTATGAATTCTTGAAAATAAAATTGGCCAAAAATCGAGTGTTAACAGCTGCCCCTCTTTGAGAGGGGTCTCGTGAGAGATCTCTCTCAAAGACAAGGTGACACTTGAAGTTTAACCGACTCTACTGGGAAAATAGAAAGTCTTGACGTCCAACTCTATTTTCTTACTTGAAAGCTTAAGTCCAAATTTCATGCTGCTCGCTTTGATGGGGAGAGAGTGAGAGAGAAGACAGAGTCAGGGGATTTACCTGGAACTCACCTCTTTGCCTCGCGTCGCCAGTGAGTGCTCTGGAATGAAGGTTTGAGGGTTCGCTTTGAGAAAACCCTAAGGCGATTGGACTCGGACCCGTATGGTAGGTCAACCCATGATAGATTCATAATGAAAGGATTCTATTGATTAAAACTTGATTTGACTTTTGACCCGTATGGTAGGTCATCCCATGGTAGATTCCTAGTGGAGGGATTCTACTGATTAAAATTCGATTCAGATTTGGCCCGTATGGTAGGTCACCCCATGATAGACTCCTAGTGAAAGGATTCTACTGATTAAAACTCGATTCAGACTTGACCCGTATGGTAGGCCACCCCATGGTAGATTCCTAGTGAAAGAAACCTACTGATTTGACATTTGATTAAGATTTAACCTGTATGGTAGGTCGCCCCATTGAGATGCCTATATTAAGGACTTTGTGCCTATATCAAGGACTTGGGGTGCCATTCTAGGATCTGGGAAGACCAGGAATCCTGCAGAAACTCGAACCCGATTTATCTTATCATTGAGGGTGCCATTCTGGGATCAAAGAATCCCACAGAAGCTCGAACCCGATTTATTTTGGTGAATGAAGAGTTTGGAAAGAATTCTTACGCATCAGACATATGCGAATTTCAACATGAGCCATGCCCCCGTGAGTCATATGGACTCGTTTCAGAAAATGCGGGGTGCATAAGATGGTTAATCAAGACAATCTTGCAACCTACATGTGTAATCGAAAATCCTTTGCTAGGATAATTTTGAATCAATAAATCTGAAGTCTCCAAACGAGTTCGATTGGTCATATCAACTGGAATATCTTTATTAGGGAGGACTTCTCAAGATATTCATTTCTGAGAGATTTTGCTTTCTCACTGGGGAGAGATTTCTAGGAACACTCAAACTAACACTCGAAACCTATGCCAAGAATTTCGGGACCATTTGCAATGTATACAACCTGATTGATCAGAGAAGGTTTTCTAAGGGACCGTAATGCAGGCTTGGTCAAAGGCTTACGCAATGGGTAGGCATCCTGAGGTTTTCAAAGAATCAACATTCTAAAAGCGATTTCTTCGGGTTTACAAGTCAAGAACCTCGAAGATCAGATAAAACTAGATTGTACTTACTCCCTTAGGCAGTAGTCTCTCGTGTGAAATCCCGTG
Source organism: Psidium guajava (assembly GCA_016432845.1). Lineage (NCBI taxonomy): Eukaryota > Viridiplantae > Streptophyta > Magnoliopsida > Myrtales > Myrtaceae > Psidium > Psidium guajava. Next base: position 36,938,747 of record CM028225.1, on the reverse strand, counting down.
TTGATCTGAAACATCTCAATCAGGAGAGGCTTTCGGGATAGGTTGTAACATTGGTTCATGGTGGGCTTGAAAAGGCCATTTTCTGAGTGAGGGGTACGATATGCTGATGATCACCTTTGCATCATTACCCACTGTTGCTGCTGGAGGTCAAATCTATATCTTGAGCTCCCAAAGGTTCTCTGGATACTCATATTCAACTAGGCTCCACATTTTATATTATTTTTTATTATTTGTTTGACAACTGATTTCTTTTTTGACACATCATTTATATTTCGAGTGCTATGGCTTTTGTTCCTACGAAGGGCTTGGGCCTTGCTTTTACCAGGCACTTTGCTTTTATCAGCCCTATTGCCTTTTGACATTCTCAACTTATTTTTTGACTGATTTTCAAGCATTATTGCTTTTCTTCAATAATGGACTTTGGCTTTGCCTTTATCAGGTGTCTTGCTCTTCATTGGCGAGTCATATACATTGTCCCAGGGTAGAGAGGTGATCACCAATTGGGTTTTGAAAAGAAGATTTGCAGGCTCAAATTGGCTCATCAAAGGGTAATGTGTGTAGGATAGAGAAATGAATTGCTCTCCTTCGCTTCGATGTTTCAGATCTCCACAGGATACTACTTGAAGGTACCACGAAAAGGTTGATGCAAGTTAGCACAATAAAGTCTTACCTTGATCTTTTCTCCTAGGAATCAACCAATGAACCTCCAAATTGCCCCGGTGTGGGGTTGTTCTTGACAGGGGTATTTTTGAATTCTCCATTCATGGGCTCAAAGGGGCTTGCAAGGGATTATTACGTGTTTAGAGTAAAGAATGAACATGCCCTCTATCATTTCAATTCATGTAATCACTGCAAATCCCCCCTACGCTCATGGACAGAGATTTTTATCTTGCTTTTCTTTCACTTATCCTCTCAAGTGTGTAGGGACGTGTTTGGGCGTGGTTGGCCCCTCAGATTTCGGTCACTCCAGCATGACAGACTTGACCGTTCTCATTTGGAGATTTCATTTCTATCTCATCAACATTAGCCCTTACAAGGGATTCGTGCTACATGTGGATGACAGATTTTCTGGGTAACGCGGAAGATCTTTAAATGAGAATGTGAATGAAGTTACCTCGCGAATTTCGTCGATGATGTGATTTATTGTTCATGACGTAGTAGACCAAGAAGTCTTAAAGTAAGGGATACTTACCTGCTCGCGGTGGCTGGAGATTCCTGAGAAAAGTAAAATGTTTTGGAAGTTAGCATCCATTTCCGCATTAAAAATTGGAACGATACGACTTTTACCCTTGATTGCGAACCCGGAACACCGATAGGCAACCTGTCTCGCGGATCTCTCTTCTCATGATCCTCTGGTCCGGGCGAGGACTTTTGAGTTTTTTTTTGTTTTTTTCTGAGGACTTCTCTTGGACCTGCAACAAAGAAAGAGTAATGCAAATGTATGTGTGTATGCATGAAATGCATGTAGTGGGTCTCGGTGTGGCTCAGACACGGGTGGGGTACGAGAACCGATCAAATCCTCGTCTTATTCAAGGGTAGTATTTCTTGACAGCATCTGCATTTACAGGATTTGCCAATTCTTCCCCGACCATGTTCAAAAGAATCAAAGCGCCGCCCGGTAAGACCTTCTGCACCACGTACGGACCTTCGTAGTTCGGTGCGAACTTGCCCCCAGGATGAGGAACATTTGGGAGCACCTTCTTCACGACTAAATCCCCGACTGCAAAACTTCTGGGCTTCACCTTGCGGTCAAATGACTTAGCTACCCGCCTTTGGTACGCCTGTCCATGACATATAGCCTTCAGCCGCTTTTCATCAATCAAGTTCAACTACTCATGCCTTTGCTGGATCCATTCAGCCTCCGAAAGTTCGGCCTGGGCTAATATTCGCAATGAAGGGATCTCCACTTCCACAGGAAGGACAGCTTCCATGCCGTATACTAAAGAGTAAGGAGTTGCCCCAGTCGAAGTTCGGATTGAAGTTCGGTATGCCATTAGTGCGTACGGCAGCCTTTCGTGCCAATCTCGAAAGTTCTCGGCAGTCTTGGCCAGGATCTTCTTTATATTCTTATTTGCCGCTTCCACAGATCCATTCATTTGTGGGCGGTAAGGGGAAGAGTTAAGGTGTCTGATCTTAAACCGGTCCAAAAGATCATCAACCACCTTGTTATTCAGGTTGGACCCATTGTCTATGATAATAGCCTGAGGCGTCCCATACCTCGCGATGATATCCCTTTTAATGAACTTCGCGACGCTCTTAGCTGTGACATTGGCATACGAATTGGCTTCGATCCATTTGGTGAAATAATCTATCGCCACCAAGATGAAGCGGTGCCCATTTGAAGCGTGAGGGTTGATTGGCTCGATCATGTCGATTCCCCGCATAGAGAATGGCCAGGCCTCAGACATCTGATGAAGCTCATTTGGGGGAGCATTGATCCGATCTCCATACACCTGGCACTGATGGCAGGATCTCACGTGCTGGTTACAATCTGACTCCATGGTCATCCAATAGTAACCGAACCTCATGATCTTCTTAGCGAGGAGGTGGCCGTTCCTATGTGGTCCGCATTCCCCTTCGTGGATCTCCTTCATAAGCAGGTTTGCTTCCTTAGCATCTACGCACCTCAACAGGATTGAATCAAATGACTTCTTATACAGTGTCTGTCCGCTGAGGAAGAATTTGGTAGCCATCTTGGTTATGTACTTTCTATCTCCCGCCTGGCTCCTTGGAGGATACTCTCCCTTCAGCAAATAATTCTTGATATCATGATACCAGGGTTGGTCGTCAAATCCTCCCTCGACCACCATGCAGTAAGCCGGTTGCTTGATAATGTCGACTCTCAATGGCTCAATATCTAAGCCTTCTATGACCTGCAGCATGGACGATAGTGTGGCCAAGGCATCTGCGAAGTGGTTCTGAGTTCTGGGCAGGTACTCGAAGTCGATCTCTTCGAATTCTTCAATCATCTCCTCTAGGAACCTGTGATAGGGGATGAGCTTTGAGTCTTTGGTCTTCCATTCACCCTGGGTTTGCAAAATGATCAGCATGGAGTCTCCGTACACTTGCAATTTCTTTACTTTCATAGTGAGGGCCAGTTGCAACCCGAGAATACATGCCTCATACTCGGCAATATTGTTGGTGCATGGGAATGTCAACTTTGCAGCGACCGGATAATGTTGTCCTTCAGGAGATATAAGGATTGCCCCGGTTCCAGACCCCGCGAGATTTACTGCGCCATCGAAATACATCGTCCATTCACCTTCGGACAGATTGGAAATGCGATCTTCCGCCTTTTCATCACTTGGGACACTGGATCCCTGGGCATCTTCAGCCAACATATCCGCTATAGGTCGCCCCTTTACAGACTTCTGAGTTGAGCTTCTAACATCGAATTCTGACAGAAGAACCTGCCACTTAGCCAACTTCCCGATTAGGGCTGGCTTTTCCAGGAGATACTTTATTGGGTCGTTCTCTGTCACCAACTGTATCCGGTGGTGAAGAGTGTACTGCCTCGGCCTGTGTAACACCCAGACCAACGCGACACAAGTCTTCTCGACTGTGGGGTAATTCATTTCCGATGCAGTAAACTTCTTGCTCATATAATAAATCGCCCGCTCCTTGCCATCTTCTGGACTCGTTTGAGCAAGTAAAGCTCCTAAGGATTCCTAATGAACGGTGAGGTACAGGGTTAGCGGAGACCCTGGTACGGGAGGCACCAAAACCGGTGGTGAGATAAGGTAGCTTTTGATATTCTCCAGTGCTTGATGGCATTCGGAATCCCATTTCACCTTGGCTCCCTTTTTCAGCAACCTGAAGAACGGCTTCGCGACATCGGAGAGCTGACAAATGAACCTAGCGATATGATTTAGTCTCCCCAACAAGCTTCTTACTTCCTTAACTGTAGTGGGAGTACTGAGGTCTATTATCGCTTTGACTTTGGAAGGATCGATTTCGACTCCCCGATTACTCACCACAAACCCGAGAAGATTTCCTGACCGTGCCCCGAATATGCATTTAGCAGGGTTTAATTTCAACCTATACTTCCGAAGTCGTTCGAACAACTTTCTCAATATCTGAACGTGATCTTCTCCAGGTTTAGACTTCGCAATCATGTCATCGACATATACTTCTATCTCCTTATGCATCATGTCGTGGAACAGAGCCACCATAGCCCTTTGGTAAGTTGCCCCTGCATTCTTCAAACCGAAAGGCATAACCTTATAGCAAAAGGTGCCCCATGGCGTTATAAACGAGGTCTTCGCTTTGTCTTCTTCTTTCAGCAAGATCTGATTGTACCCAGAGAAACCATCCATGAAAGAGAACATGTCAAATCCCGATGTGCTGTCGACCAAGACATCGATGTGTGGAAGAGGAAAGTCATCTTTCGGGCTCGCCTTGTTCATATCACGGTAGTCTACGCAGACTCTGACTCTTCCGTCTTTCTTCATCACTGGGACGATGTTGGCGACCCATTCAGGATAGGCGATCACTTCAATGAATCCCACTTTTAATAGCTTAATTACCTCTTCTTCGATCTTCTTAGACAACTCCGGTTTCGTGCGTCGGAGCTTCTGTTTCTTGGCGAGAATACTCGGGTCCGTCGGGAGCGAGTGTTCGACAATATTCGGGTCCAAACCTGGCATATCTGCATAGGACCAGGCGAATATAATCTTCCTCCTATCTTGACTTCTTTCGCATTTTCAGAGTCTCCGAGATTGACGGTAATAGTGTCCTCTGCGGTCAGTGGCTTATGCTCCTCATATCTGCCCCATTCTCTCTTGATATCACTGCTGTCATCATCATTCTCTTCTTCAACCCTGTAGGAGATGTCATCGGTGCGGTCTGGGCCACATAATAACCTGTTATGCATGTGAGGGATGGTATGCCTGAAATGTTGCAAGCATGATTAGTATGTCGTCGATTCTAATGAAGATGCATGAATTTTGCAAAAGCATTTTGAAAGGGTTTTTTTTTAGAAATAAAGGAGGGGAAGGGGACTAATCCTCATTTCATCGGATGGCCTCGCTCCCCTAAAATTTTCAGGAAAACAAAGGATCATGTGGGAAATCAGCCCTCAAGCTTCAAAAGTTTGAAGCCGAGTATCATCATTGGGCCGATTTGTCATCCCACATGTCCCGAACAAAATTCGTGGGGTTTTTATTAGAAGATGGACCGCATTACACCATGCACCACTTGAACCAACAGTCCGAGATCCAAGGGCATTCTTTTTTTTTTAGATTGATTTTTTTTAGATTAAAAGGGAAATGCGTTGCCTAGGGATGAAAATAACATGCGGGAATTAAAATGCATAAGGGAAAAGGGGCCTCTTTACTCAGGCTGGTCGGATTCCTTCTCAAGTCCTTCGATGAGGACATTCACCGTGTCCTCTAAGAACGGGTTGGACAAATCCGGTTCTGCTGCGTTCTGAATCATTTCGTCTGCCAGTATCTTGGGGCACCCCGAGAAATACTGGTCCAGAGGGCTGCTGATCATGCTAGCCCTCCCTTTCCATGCCTTGGAGCCGATGGATGGTCCAACTCTACTTCCCAGGCTTCCACGGCCTCCATATTGGCCCTTGCCTCGGCCTCTAGAAGTAAAGCCCCCACTGGACTTACCGGTATACCCTAAACCTGTTCGTCGCTCGTTAACGTCTAACTGCAGTGGCGACCGGATTCCCTGGCTATTCTTTCCTAACCCGCGTCCGGGAATAAACCCGTGCGCCAGTAATCTTTTCCCAGGAGCCAAAGTGTACTGGGAAGGTTCAGGAATTCTCCTTTTAGTCCCAGCAGGCGCGTGCGTAACGGCCACCAACTCGAGAGAGTGGTAGCTACCCTCCTCCTTCTGCTCTGGCTCTATGTACGGGACTGCACTCCTCTGATACGCCGCCAGATCTGTCTCCCCATGTACGGTTATGACTTTCCCGTTTACCACGAATCTAACTTTCTGGTGTAGACTCGATGGTATTGCGCCAGCTGTATGAATCCACGGCCTGCCCAGTAAAAGTCCGAAGGCGCTCGGGAGATCCATGACTTGGAGCCCGATGGAGAACTCTACAGGTCCGATGAAGACGTCCAGGTCGATCTCGCCAACTACGGTCTTCCTCATCCCATCAAACGCCCTGATGGTGGCATTGGAGGTGCGGATGAGCTCCTCGTTTATGCCCAAGCTTCTGAGCGTAGCTAATGGGCATATGTTGAATGCCGAGCCGTTGTCGATCAGTACGTGGGAGATGTGCTTGCCGTGACTCCTGGCTGATATATGCAGCGCCTTGTTATGTGCCCACCCGTCTACAGGGACGTCTTCATCCGAGAAGGATATCTGATCCTTCAGCAAAATGGATCCGACAAATTCCTCCAGCTGCACCTCATTTATCGTCTCCGGTACGTGCACTTCGTTCAGCACTTTCATCAGTGCACTCTTATGTTTTTCTGAGTTTACAAATAGATCGAGCAGCGATATCTGGGCTGGCATCTTTCTTAGCTGTTCGATTACTTCGAATTCACTGGTCCTAACGATGGACAAAACTCTCTCTGCATCCTCCTTTGACACCTCTCTCTTTTCGGGCTCCCTTTCTCTCGGAGCGTAACACCTATCGGACCTCATGACTGCATCGATCTCTCCTGTCACATAGTCCCAAGGGACAGACTTGGGATCATACTCTGCCGGCGGCGGGACCTTTATCACAATTTTCTCGGTTTTAGCGTCTCCCAGCGTCTTCTCATCTTCCAGCCCCAGACTGGATAGGGAAATCACTACGCGCTCCGCGGAATCACTCTTGACGTCATCCCACTTGTCTACTTCGTCTAGCTTGATGACAAAGGGGGCTTTCGTTCCTATCATCGCAATCAACTGGTCCTCATCGATGTGGTCTGAGTCGTAATCCGGACACCATGGTTTTTGTGTCATCCTCATCAGCTCTGGTGGAGAGTCATTCCGTCTTCGGCCATCGCTAGTCCACACCGATTCCATAGAAGAGCCAGCCCGGTCAGAGTCCATCTTGCTTCCAAGTTCGCTCCTTTGAAGGATTTGCTCGTGCTTCAATCCGATGCTTATCACATGGTTAAAAAACTGAAATCCGTATGCGCACATGCGCTCGAGGTATTTCTGGGGGAGGACCTGCATAAAGATTTCCAGCATTTCTTTCTCATCTAGTGGGGGTAAAACTTGCCTTGCCTGCAGCTCCCATCTACGTGCAAATGCCTTGAACTCTTCGCCCTCTTCCATGGTAACGCGGGTCAGATCGTCCTTGCCGACTATAGACTTTACGTTGGCCTCAAATCGTTGTATGAACTGCCTTTCGAGATCCTCCCAGTTAGCAATCCAGTCGAGGTCGATCGAGTGATACCAGTACAGGGCCGGGCCGATTAGGCTGCGCTCGAAGTTGCTGATGAGGATCTGATCATCCTCATGATGACCGGTCATCTTGCTGAGGTAGCAGGAGATGTTGGTCAAGGGGCAGCCTTCCCCTCCGAACTTGTGCGGGAACGTTATCGACTGGTCAGATCGATATTGCCTTCCTTCCTAGGTAGCAATTGCCTTCAACTCACGCACCATGTTGTCTAGGTCTTTACACTGATCCTCCAATCCGGCTATCTTTCTGTTTTGCCACTCGATGGTTTTCCTCAGCTCCAGCATCTGATACTTCTCCTCCGCGGGCGGCGCCCGTGTGTTCTCTGCCATTTTTGACAGTTCGGCCATTAGACTGTCCATGCCTTTCTCTAAACCGACGAGTCGTTCCTGAGTTCCCAAATCACACTGTTCCTTTGCCTGGGTCGGGATTGTTTTATCCACTTCGGCTACTGCTTCCTCTTCGTTAGGGTCATCCATGCCGTCCCACCCATCAGGGACGATCTCGTCCCTCCTGACGAAAAAGCTTGGCGGGACGGAATAAAGCACCCGGTAGTTGTAGCCTCCGCTATCCTGTCCCAAGGTATCCACTATATCTCCCCTTTCCAGAGCCTCTCGTAGGAACTTCTTGTCGGCTTCATGCGCCCTTTTGCGACGGACGTCCTCATCATCCGGTTCCTCGTCAAACTCTTCAACGGCTCGTTCTTCACTCGGCCCGTGTTCACGTGGGGCCTCTCCTAACCTTCCGTTATCTGCATCACCATTGTCCCAAATAGCGTTCACCCTCCTGTGGTCTGGCAGAGGGTTCTGCTGCACATTTGGCTATGTCTTATCAAATTCCAGCATTCCCCCGTTTATCAACACCTGCACTTTATACTTGAGCACCAGACAGTTGTCCACATTATGCCCCTTTTCTCCCATGTGGTATGCGCATGACTGGGTCTCGTCGAACCCAGGGAACTTCGGCGGGTTCGGTCTTGGAGGCTCTTTGGCTACTAAGTGCCCGTCTAACAGCATGGGCACTAGCCTTGACAGAGGGCGAGGGAGTGGTGTGAAGGATGGTGGAGCTTTCTTCCTGGCTTCGAACTTCTTTGGGGCCAATCCTGACGTCCCACCCTGAGTGGGGGTGGATTCTGGGAACTTCTTCGGCTTTGGGGGGTTTGGTACAAATGCAACGTCTCTTACGTTTTCTCGCTCTCTCCTGGTTGGATAAGATCGTCTGATCGGTGGTTCTGACACGCGCTTCTCTCTAAGCGCCCACTCATGACGTTCTGCCACCTTAACAAGGTGGGTGAAGGTCTGACAGCCCGACGTGTTCAGTTTCTCGAAATAATCGAGTGGCAGCGTCTTCAAAAACAGGTCCACTAACTCCTCCTCCGGGATAGGCGGTTTCACCTGAGTGGCTATAGCCCGCCACCTCTGAGCAAAGGTGCGGATCGTCTCGCTTCTTCCTTTCGCGGTTCTCAATAGGTCTTCCCTGGTCGGTGCCGTGGCCGTGTTGAACTTGTATTGGTGTAGAAAATCTTCCGCCAAATCTTTCCAGCCATCGTATTTTTCCATGTCTAGCTCAATGAACCAGGCCAGTGCGGCGCCTGACAAGCTCTCCTGGAAGGTGTTCATCAGCAATGGGACGTAGTCCGAATAGTGCGCCATTTTGCGCAGGTAATATCTCAGGTGAGCCCGGGGACAGCCTGTCCCATCATACTTTCTCACGAACGCTGGCTCCTTGTATCCAACGGGGACTTCGATCTTGGTGAACGGAGAGATCTTGGTGAACGGAGAGATCTTGTCGAACCTGGCCAGTTCGTAACCCTGGCTGCTGAGGCATTCTTCGATTTTCGCGAGCCTTCTCGCGCCTTCTTCAGTCTTAGCCGGTGGCCTTTCCTTCTTCTCTTTTTCCAAGTCGATCACGAACGGAGGGGTTTTATGGGGCACGTCCCTCTCAGATTCAGTGCTAGTGGTCTGGTTGGTGTCGGAATCGTTCGAAATGGTGGGGTTAACTTCGGGTGTAGCTGGGGCCTTTCCTTGCGCAGTCATCATTGACTTCATTTCCGCCATCATGGCGGCCATCAAGTTAATTTGATCCTCGAGGCCAATCACTCTGGAAGTCAGCTCTTCAGCCATCTTTCACGTCTTACTGCGAGTCTTCGTGACTACAGAATTTTACCTGTTTAAAAAGTAGCGAGTCAGGGATGCGCGAGTTGAATAAAAGTGCAGGAACTTAAAACCTTCTCGATACTGTGTTCACACATGGTTAATGGGGGAAAGACTCGATCATGAGCCTTAGCCTCATGAAATCGGTCTTTCTACTCATTAAACGTGTATGAGCATACCATCAAGGAGGTGGATAACCCATGGTAATTACTTTATTTAAGAAAACGATGATGAATGATCATATATGAAAATGTCATGATCCTATTACAATCAGAAGCAAAATCAAGTAGGGAGATCGTCTATTCTATCCGACGGCGCTTGGAGGCTAAGGCATCCTCGCTGTCTTCCGATTCATCCGGGTCCCATTCCTACGGGTCTTCATCTTCTTCGGCCGGCGGTGGTCCCATGTGCTCTGGTACATATGGCTCCACTCCAGGTAAGTACGGGACGATGTAGTCCGGCACGTATGGCTCTACGAGGGATTGTCGATATTCCTTGAACAACTTGATGTAGTCCTTGGATGCTCGGTGGACGTTCATCTCGTCATCTAGGTAATCTGGCCATTCCACGCTCTGCAGCGGGGAATTCTTCAAGGTGTGGATGATGAGGTCGATCTTGGCCTGGTACGCTGCCTTTGCTTCCTTGGTAAGCTCACCTCGTGGCAAGTCGAAGGCGAAGACTCCTGGTCGTACTGCCGGCGGGACTTCTTGTAGCATGCCAAATTGCCTTACCACTCTGATAGGATAGTAGGCGGTTCCACCCGTACAGCCTAGTAAAGGGATAGGGTCTCCGTCTACTCCTGTGATATGAGCTTCCAGGATCTTAGGCCAGGTCAAGCGCCAGCGAAGTTGTTTCGGCTCTAGGTCTTCTAGTTTTTTCCTCCAACCCTCGAAGGATAGTTGCTTGACGGCGGACTAACATTTCAGGAAGGAACTGAGTGGGTGGATATGTCGGCTGATTTCATAACACCCGACACGAAGGTTAAGGGTTTTCACGTGCGAGGTGAACCACACGTAGAGAAGACTATTGGACGCTTGGAATGTACCTCTCTGGGTTAGCTGAAAACGGTTTAGGGAAAGGAAGGTTTCGGCTAGAATCATGTAGGAGTAATCCCAGCGGTAGCAGGCTTGTTTAACAATGTGGACCATGGAAGGATGGAAAGTGGTTTGGGAGGTGGGGAATAAGACAAAGGCGAAAAAAGCAAGGATGAAAACTTTAGCCGGTTTAAGACCAGCTTCGACTGGGAGAGAGGAATAGTTGTTGTATAGGAATGAGATGGTGAACCTGCCAGAGTTGGATTTGAGGACCTTTTCAATTTCTGAGGTCTTGAGACGCAGGAATTTAGACAGGGCTAAGGTAGAATCTTTTCCCAATACAGGCCGCACGATGTAATCGTCAAACTCCAGTCCGATGATCGCCGTGTACTCTTCCAGGGTAGGTGTGATCTCTATTCCTCAAATATTGAAGGTGACGGTCTCTGGATCCCAAAACCTTGCCAAGGCTTGAATGAGGGTGGGCTAGTAATTGACCTTGAGGAGATCTACTAAGCGTCCCATGGGTTCTTCAACATAGATTTGGTTATCCCGGTTGAGACGGCTCCACCACGCTGTAAGCTCTTTACGCGGGACCGGGATGATCTTAATATCCGATTTCCCCATCTATCATGAATATGCAAGAATGTACTAAAATTAATTACCATGGGTTATGAAGATGCAATGTAAATGCACTAGCCCAATTTCATATTCTCTCTTGGTGAAATAAGGATTAAAACATTTCTACTTGACCAAAAGAAGTTAGTCAGAGGGTTTTAATCAAGATTTCTCCCAAAGAAATTATGCAATTGGCTAGGATCCCTCGATGATTGGAATGAAAGCCATTGCCTATCTAAAGGTCTCGAAAAGGAAATGGGAAAGTATGCGAATACATCTCAAAAGATCCCTAATACATCAAGTCTAAATGGAACGAGAAGGATGCGGAAATACAACATCCAAAAGTATGGAGAAGAATATCCTTCTATCCTAAAGTGGCTTTCAGACCAATCATCAAGGTGACGACTCACTCATGAAATGATGTATGAGATATATGGTGTACAGAAATGAAAATAAGAAAGCCTTACCAACCACCCTTTCATGTTTCGGTTTTAGGTATACCAACCGACCAAATCACATGCGCATGAGACAAGTGAGGAATTGACTCTAGAAAAGAAAATAAAAGGAGGAATATGGTATGGACCTAAGAGGCTCCCACTGTCTGATTCAACAACTATGCCCATAAGCGCAATCGAACGTCAAGTGGAAAGAATCACTAATCCAGACAGCGAGCGGGATCGAATATGGTCAACCCAGGCGCAATCAAATGCTAGAGCTTTGCATATCGATCCCTATCTATGGCAACCTAAGAAGAGTGTTTCGCGGCTTGGGTTTAGGCGCTTGTGTGTGCAAGTGTTGTGAACCTCAAAGTATGCAAGGCATGCACAGCAGTTGATATCAAACAGCGCTTCTAATTTGTAGAAAATAAACAAACAATCCCAAACTCCAACCCTGCATAAGACATGTTAGCAATCACTCCTCCCCTTATAACTCCTACCTGCAAGAACATTTAAACATTAGGTTAGTGGACTTACCTCACCTTCAAGAGCGCCTGCAGAAAAACAAGTTACAAAGCACCCAACCTTTTAATCGGCTCAAGTCCTCTAATGGGTCAAACTAAGTCCCCAGCGGAGTCGCCAGTCTGTCGCGACCCTCCCGAGATTTCCATATTAGCCCTGAGGGAGTTAATGGATTGTTAGGCCCATTGGATATCAGGCTTAGCTCGGGCCCTCTCAGGCCCATACCAAATCGCGTCAAGAAATTTCAAATCGAGATCGACCTCATGTGACATGTGAATGGTGTGCATGCCATCGGAGTCGCCACCAGTCATTTATTGAAGGGTATGACTGGGAACCCTACCGAACGATTGGGAGGAATCGTTCGATCCTACGAAAACCAGAGATCTAGATTCGGGGACTTTGTTACATCGATATTGCTATCGACGCCCTTTCGGTACCTAAGTTGGGTGATTTTCCTAATCTAAGGAATTCATGCAGGCGAGATTGGATGAGGTAGGCTCTAAAAGATCTAAAGGATTCATGCAAATAGGAGTATCTATCCTATTAATCACAATCATAAAATAAATGCGCGGCCAGGGAAATCACGTCGAAATCAGTCAATACAAATAAAATGGAGTCTTAAAAATCTAGGAAAGCGCGTCAATTTAGTTCCAGGATGGTTTGGGGTGATTTGGAATGTTTCGGGTCAGATTGACTAGAGGGGCAAAATGGTCATTTTGGAAAGCTCGGGAATTCAAAAAATGTGAAATTAGGTCAAATCGGTTGAATGTGGTTTTTCCCTAACTTTCACGATTTTTAGGAGTTTCTGTGATTTTTTCTGAAATTTTTTTGTAATTTTTTCTGGAATTTTTTAGACTTTCTAAGAATTTTCTAAGGATTTTCCCTATTTTTGGACATTTTTCGGCATTTTTTTGAGGATTTTCCTATGATTTTTTTGGGATTTTTCCTATTATTTAGAATATTTTCTATATTTTCTGGAATTTTTATTTTTTAATTTCTAATATTTTTTATTTTTTAGGATTTTCTAAGACTTTCTGGGAATTTCACTATTTTTAGAATATTTTCTATATTTATTTTTCATTTCTAATATTTTTCCTAATTTTTCAAAAAAAACATTTTTTATATGTTCTAACAATTTTTCTAAAATTTTTTAGAGTTTCTAAGAATTTTACCATTTTTTTATTTATTTATTACATTTTTTATTTATTTTCCTATAATTTCTGGATTTTTCTAATTTTTTTAGCATATTTTCAGAATTTTTTTATTCTTATTTTTGCGTTTTTATTTTATTTTATTATTTTCCTATTTTTTTTATTGTTTATTTGTTTATTATTATTTTTATTGTTTATTATTTACTACTATTTTCTAATTTTTTTAATTTTTATTAATTTATTAATTTTTTATTTAATTTTTTTTTAATTTTCTTATTATTCTTGTTATACGGACCGGGCCGTATTGACCCAGCCCACTACAGGACTCGGCCCGAAGTCAAGCCTAATTACCCAAACGACGTAGTTTAGGGAATTTTTGAATTTTTTTTTGAATTTTTCATTCTATTTTTTATTTTTCCGCCTGCTTATGATCCTATGGTCGAGGATTCGCCACGTGGGTATCTTTGCAGCCCTCGGATTTGCAGACTAGAAATAGCCGTCGGATCCAACTCAAGACCAGATCTTAATCGTCCATTTTCCATACTAATCCTACGGTTGATATTAAAAGGAAGACTAACCCCCTGACCGTCCGATTAATGCTTCGCCGGAGAAGAAGATTGGCGCCGGTGTTCAATCGCCGGCGCCTCGTCGGAGGTTCTTCCCGACGCCAAATCTCAACCAAACCTTGCGATTCATGCATAATCTATTACCTAAAGACCAAGTGACTAACACAGCACACATACAAAACCGGCAAAAACATCGATAATACTGACCCATTTCCGGCCGACACCAATTTCCGGCGAAAATTGACCCCGATCATATTTAACATCAAACAGGTCGCAAAATTCACAGAGCATCAACGTACGAGCATAAAAGAGCTTACCTGGCGCTTGGATTAGCTTAATTTTGTGAGGATGGAGCTCACGGGTTTGACACAGGCCGAAGGAACTCAGGGGGTCAACTCGAGGATTCATGCAGCAAACACGAAAAAGAAAGGCATAGGGGAGACCAGGATGAGCATGGGAGTGCTTTGAATCAAAAATTACGGAGGAAGAGCAACAGAAACGAAATCCGCTGTGGAAGTCCAAGCTTGGAGGCGTTAATGGCAATTACCTGCTCCGGCGATTAGATAGCAAACGGCCGGGTTCTGGCGACTCCTTGTGGTTCCCCGGTGCTCGTCAATCAAGCCTCGAGACCTCCCTCTCCTGGACTGCCGTGAATATGAGTTTTAAGTCTCGGTTTCTTCTCCCCTGTTTTCCCCGCCGCGTAAAACAGAGCAAATCCCCCTTTTTTTCTCGAAAATTCTCCTCTCTCAGAGACCTATCAACCGAATCCCCTCCAAATCCCTTTCGATTCTCGCCAAACCAACTCCAAATCCGCCCAGATTTCACAATTTCCGTTCGAGAATCACGCGAGTTCAAATTTCCCTCTTCTCTGCGCAAATGAACGATTGGGGAAGACGATGGCCATTAGGGTCGGGTCGGATCGGATCCGGCTCGACCCGACCGACCCAAATCGCTTATTTCCTCCAAATTGACCCCAATTTTTTCATTTTTTTCCAAAAATTGACACCAAAATTGATCTCAGGGGCATTGAATCTATCCGAAAATGGGATTTTCGGCCGACAATTTTCAGTATTTATGCAAAAACCCTAAATTTTCAATTTGACCCGAGGACCCATTTTGCAAAATCCAAAGTCTTAGGTTCCTTTTTTGCAAACATTGACGCCACCAATGGATTCAGAAGGTCAAAAACTAGGGGGGGACGTCGCCCTATTTTCAATTTAGTCCCTAGGAAATTTTTAATTTCATTTTTAGTGATTTTAGGGACTAATTTGAAAAATCAGAAATTGCATTTTGGTCCTTTTTAGCGAAATTAGATAATTCTGAGGGTTTTTCGACTCGATTTTAATTTTGAAAAATAGAGGAGGATGACACGACTCTAAAATTGCAAAAATAGAAAATTAAAAAGTTAAAATGTAATTTCTAGAATTATTTGAATATTCTGAAAAATAAAATTAACAAAGAAACCCTAGATTCCAGACAGGATTTTTCAAAAATTATTTATTTAAAATGGAGAGAAAAATAAATAAAAAATATTTACTATTTTTTTGGTAATTTTGTGACTCAAATACTATTTTTTATTAATTTTTTATTATTTTCCTAATTTCTGAAAATATTAAAAATGCGAAAAATAAGGAAAATTATTTTTTGCTCAAAATTGGTTCCCTAGGCTATGCTGAGGTTCCCAAAGTTGATTTTGCAATTTTTTCAGTTTTTATGGATTGTTTATGAATTTTTGAAAATAAAATGTAGAAAAATACAAAAAATAAGGAAAATTATTTTTTGCTCAAAATTGGTTCCCTAGGCTATGCTGGGGTTCCCAAAGTTGATTTTTCAATTTTTTCACTTTTTATGGATTTTTTTATGAATTTTTGAGAATAAAATGCAAAAAAATGCAAAAAATAAGGAAAATTATTTTTTTTCTCAAAATTGGTTCCCTAGGCTATGCTGGGGTTCCCAAAGTTGATTTTGCAATTCTTTTCACTTTTTATGAATTTTTTTATGAATTCTTGAAAATAAAATTGGCCAAAAATCGAGTGTCAACAGGACTGAACAAGGCATGTTGTGTGGTGAGTAAGGACATCGGCGGTCGTTTGTTTGTGCTGATAAAACTTTGAGCGACGGGTACGCATGAAGTTTCCAATGACATTATGGTTCCGTTTGTTTCGCACCAAGTGAAAAATTTTGAAAAACAATTGCTTATATTGCTTAAAAATAAAATTAATGAAAATTATTTTCATTATTCACAAAAATATTTAGATGTAAATTGTTATCGGTAATTTAAATGTTTTTTTATTGATTAATAATTTGAAACGATTATTTTTAGAAAAATATTTTTCAAATCATAAATATGTTATAGGTTGCAAGTGTAACAAATATGTGGAAGTTTTAGGGGTATGCTCGAAATCCGAATCCGACCACTTGAAAAACAGGTTCGAAAATTGGGCCAATCGTCAGTTCCAAGTATTTAGGAACTGGATCAATTTTGGGGAAAAAAAAACTAGTCTCGCTTGTCTCACCTCCTCTATTTTTGTTATAAGAAAAAAAAACTAGTCTCACTTGCCTTATCTCCTTTATGTTTGGTAGATTGTAATTTCTATTGCTCACATTATGAATTGTTTGTTTTTGGTGAATAATGAGATTTCGTATTCATTTTTTACTTTGAATCATTTTATTGATACTCATACTATTTTGCTAAAAAATGAAATAAAAAAATAAAAATAGGTTATCGAGTAGACTTTGGAGCTGGACCGAAAAAATTAAATAGGTTTCAAAATAGGTTTCAGGACATATAAGATAGGTTTCAGGTTCCAAAAATTTAGAACCGGTTATAACAGTATCGTTTTCAGGGTTTAAGTTCAGAACCTACTCACCCGGCTTATGTTCACCTCTATAAGCTTGTGTGGGGTTCCGGGCATAAAGATACTCATGTTGATCTTTTAGCTTGCGAAAGAAGATAGTGACCCATAAAAGATGCATGAAATCTATCATTGTATCGCATTATGATATGGTTTGACAAGTCGCAGGGTGATGGAAAATTTCATAGATCATCATTTAAGGTGTTGGTGCGGATGGACCACCGGCGTCTGTTTGGAGCTAATGCATTGCCTAATTGGATATAAATAGTAGGATGGCCCGTATCAAAAACTTGGCCCGATGGTTCTCATTTGAACTGCTAATCCTAATGGAAAGTTTATAAAAATAAAACGAAAATGTCTTAACCATGTCGTACAAATACCAATTGAATTTTAAACCTTTTAATTTGACCAATTTAGTCCCAAATCTTATGATGATTTGCCAATATAGTTATTTCGGGCAAAATTGGCTAAAAATTGCCAACATGAATGCCAATTGTCTAACATAACATGAGTGTAGGTAATTTTTTGTTTTTTTTTTAACTTTTTTTCTTTTTTATTATTGTTCTTTTCTTATTTCCCTCCACAAGCCACGAGCGAAGGCATGGATGTCCTTGCCGGCCCATAGTAAGGGAGGAGGGGGGGGAGAAACAAAATATTCACAACAGCTCATGTTCGCATTAGTGATTTCAGTCAAAATTGATCGAAATGACTGAATTGATCAATCGTAAAAAAAATTTAGGGCTAGATTCGATCAAATTGCAAGTTTTGGGATTGAATTACATTCGTGCAACAGATTTAGGGCGCGTCTGACAACCATTTTGTTCCAGAAATAATTTCTGGAACAAAAATAGATTTTTCTATTTCTGCCAGAAACAAAAGTTTTTTATTTCTGGTTTTGGACCAAAATCTGTTTCTGTAACAGATTTTTATTTCAAAAATGAAAAAACAGATTTACGTTACCAAATGAGTTTATGTTCCAAACTTATTTCTGGAATAGGTTTGGAAGATAAATAGAGAAATAATCAATGTAACGTTTTGGTGAGAGCTAGGAAGGAAAGATGCTCGAATAAAAACCATGTGAGAACGCTGAATCATTGACGTAACCATCATAATGACGTGGGTCCACCGCTGTCCATACAAAAAGTCCTTTTTTAAAAAAAGAAATTATCAGGACATATGAATATCCCAAAATTATGGGAGTGTCGGTCGAGGACGGAGTACGCGGAAATTCACTCCCAAAGATCGTTTAATCTTCAAGACCCTAACGTTCATCGTTGAGGAAAACAGGAGACGGTGAAGAAATCGTTAACTATCTGACGGAGGATAGAAAATAAAATTGACTGTCTTTTTCGTTAAACGCCATTATCGATAGAATGGAGAGAGGGCCGAATTTCTTTTAAAAACGTTATGCCAAAGAAGACGTGTCTTTCATTAAAACATGTCAAAATCGCAACTTTGTGTCTTTTTTTTTTTATGACCGATATATTTAAATTTAGGATTAATACCATGAAAAACCATAAATTGATAAATATCAAATCGATTTCAAATTATTTTTTTACCACAAAAAACTCTAAATTGGTGCGCCTGTGAAAAGTTTACCTTAAATTAATTTTTTAATTATCAAAAACCCTAATTTGATACATCTATGATAAAAAAAAAAATACCCCCCAAACTAATTATTTTTCCCATCAAAATTCCAAACAAGTACACATGTAACAAATTTACCTTTTATCGATTTCCGTTAAATTGGATTGATATCACGAAAAATTCGAAATTGATACAGGAGAAGGTAAAAACCCCCAACTGTGTATATTCATTAATCATCACGTGTCATCCAACTCAGCAATTTAAAGATAAAATTAATGAATACTAATTGAATGATAAATTTGTTACGGATGTATCAGTTTGAGATAAATATTTAGAATATTTTATGGTCAATTTATTATATGTTAATTAATTCGGGATTTTTTTTCTCGATATTAATCCTTTGACTTTGTGGCACGTAAATAATTATCACATCATGATTAATAAAGTCATGTGGGCCATGATTGCTCTTCCCAATCTTGGAGTGTCGGCAAAGGCGTTTGGTTGATGAAGGCGACGTTATACCTCGCGGTGATTAAGAAGAAGGAGACGAAGACGTGTGGCGGGGACGCTCTTACAGCTCACGGATGTTGTTGTTCCTTTTGCTTTATAACTTTAGAATTTAAAAAAAAAAAAAAAGGTTGGCCAAACCACGTGGGTTTCGCGGTTTGAGAGTCGTAATTGATACATCGTAACATCAAATCACTACACCTCGCACCGAAACATCCAACCCCCCCGAAAACGAAATTCGACTATTTTATTTATATCCATTTCCGCATCAATATGATTTTCTTTTAATTAGATTTGAGTCCGACGGGCTAACGGACTTGAATCCACAGCTCTCGCCCTTGACAAGGCGATCCTCTGACCAATTGAAATGCAAATATCCCCATAAAATTAAGTTTAAAAATGCGTATTTTTCGATTGCATTTAAACAATTCTTTTCCAATTCGAAACAAAGACCGGAGTGAAACTACTCCATGGTTGGCAACTTAGGGAGAGCGGCACGGATTACTAGTAATCCCTTTACTATTGTCAAATCGAGTAATATTCAATCTTCAAATGAAACAAAAAATTATTTTACTTACACTTTATATTTAGAGATCCCAATATTATGAAATTAGATTTTTGGGCAAAAAAAAAAATTTGTGCTCACAAACGAAATGAATAGAACATAAATAGGGATATATAATAAAGTTGTACTTTTTTCTACGCTTTTATTTTAGCCCAACATGTAACGTCATCATTGGATTTTGAATTTGTCTAGCGTGATTTGATATTGACTAATGCACAAACTATAATAAAATTAAAAATCGAGAAGAATATTTGAATACACGGATTTACGTGGAAAATCCTCGAGGATAAAAAAAATTACGAGATGAGGAAGCGTTGAGTTAATTTATTTTTTGGCGTCTCGTAATATATTGTTACGTTTACAGTTCTCCAAGACCGTTATATAATTAATTTTTATTTATTTTTTATTTTGAAAAATGATGAGTCCAGTTGTCTGAACTTTCCGTCCGTGTATACTGTAGACGAATGCAAAAGCGGAGAACATTGCGGACAGAGGGTCGCTGTCGGTTAGTGGACTGGGCACTGTCATCCACCCGACGCCTCCCAAACGCCAGTCCAACCACAATACATTTTCATTACATCTGATCTGGCGGTGCCTCCGCATGATCATCATCTTCTTCCTCCTCCTCCTTTGACTCATCGAAGCAAAGCATCTCCCACCACCCACCATAATCGTCTTCCTCCCTCCTCCATCGACGCAATAAACAAAGAGCCGCCCTCCATTATTGGGAGAGACCCCCATTTTCCTACGCTTTCCTCCGAGACGAATCTTTGACGCAGATCTATCTCTCTGTGTGCGCCACTGTCTGTCGGTGCTTCTTCTTCCTTTCCCTTTTCTTGGAGGTGGAACAGACCCAGAGAAGCGCGGTGGCCTCTGCTTCTCTCTCTGTGGTTCTGAATCCGCAGTGCTCGAGTGAGTGAGTGAGTGAGGCGGGGGTGATCCAGTTGGTCTTTCTTGGTCCGACAATGAGCATGTACGGACGGGATCCCTGGGGGGGACCCCTGGAGATCAACGCCGCCGACTCGGCAACCGAGGACGAGCGCAGCCGCAACCTTAACGACTACGACCGCGCCGCCCTCTCCAACTCCCGCCCCCTCGACGAGACCCAGCAGAGCTGGCTCCTCGGCCAGGGGGAGCAGAAGAAGAAGAAGAAGTACGTCGACCTCGGCTGCATCATCGTCAGCCGCAAGATCTTCGTCTGGACCGTCGGCACCGTCCTCGTCTGCGGCCTCCTCGCCGGCCTCATCACCCTCATCGTCAAGACCGTACCCCGCCACCACCGCGGCCGCTCTCCCCCCGACAACTACACCCTCGCCCTCCACAAGTCCCTCATGTTCTTCAACGCCCAGCGCTGTAAAGTCCTCTTCTTTCTCTCTCCCTCTCTCAGATCTGATCACTCGGGATGTCATTTCTGTGATGGGACTTGAATTGTTCCCGATTTGGGTGTTTCCCGATTTGTTTAGTGTGCTTGGACAGTGTAGACTGACTGTGGAATTGCTATTTTAAGCAAATTTCGGCTTTTTCCACTGCAGCTGGGAAGCTCCCAAAGCATAACAATGTGTCGTGGAGAGGCAACTCTTGCCTCCAAGATGGGAAGTCCGATTCGTTGATGAAGAATCTAGTGGGAGGGTACTACGATGCCGGGGACGCCATCAAGTTCAACTTCCCTGCGTCGTTCGCCATGACCATGCTTAGCTGGAGCGTCATCGAGTACAGCGCCAAGTACGAGGCTGCCGGGGAGCTCAACCACGTCAAGGAAATCATCAAGTGGGGCACCGATTATTTCCTCAAGACCTTCAATTCCTCCGCCGACATCATCGACGGCGTTGCTGCTCAGGTACGAGTGTCTTGCTTTCACAGTTCTCCTGTCCCAGAGAAATTGATAGATTTATGTGTTGTGACGATCTCGATCACGTCTTGAATAATCGGTTTGCGGACAATTGCCATTCCTGGGTGACTTCTGATTGCCTAGCTTATAGGAAGAAAAATTGTTTCCTCTAGCTTTGCTTATAAATGCACTAGTTGGGTGTGATGAAGGACGTTGGTAAAGCATTGATCTGAATTGTTTGTTGCCTTCTCCATCGATGCCAAGCCGGTGTGAGAACGTGACGTCTGATCAAGATACTTAGGATGCGCAGCTTTCATTAACTTTCTAGCCTGAGTGTTGCTGGAGACTCGTGGAGTCTCCCGGGGTGCATTTTCCAAGAGATCCCGTCTGCTTTCTTCAGATTGAAATGCTTCTTATAGAGATCCCGATCTTTTTTTTTTCACCGGAATCTCATTGCTACGAAATTTTGTTTTAATTGATTGCCCCGTTTTGGTTGATTTGTATATATTTTTCCCCTTTCTCACCAGGTCGGTTCTGGGGATACTTCTGGAGGAAGCACTACTCCGAATGATCATTACTGCTGGATGAGGCCCGAAGACATTGATTATCCACGGCCTACAACTGAATGTCACAGCTGCTCAGATCTTGCTGCCGAGATGGCCGCTGCTTTAGCCGCTGCTTCGATTGTTTTCAAAGACAACAAGGCCTACTCTCAGAAACTAGTTCACGGTGCCAAAACGCTCTTCCATTTTTCAAGGCAACAGCGAGGGAGGTACAGTGCTGGTGGATCAGAAGCTGCAATTTTCTATAACTCCACTAGTTACTGGGACGAGTTCATCTGGGGTGGCGCTTGGTTGTACTATGCAACTGGTAATTCCTCTTATTTGCAACTTGCTACCACTCCTGGTCTCGCAAAGCATGCTGGCGCTTTCTGGGGAGGACCCGATTATGGTGTACTTAGCTGGGACAACAAGCTCGCCGGTGCTCAGGTAAGTTTGGTATTTCCTTACCATTCAGTTATCAATATGTTGGCTGTCTGAAGTACAATGTGTACGTTTGAAAATCCAAGATGCGTATAATTTGCTACTCTTTCCGATCTGGAAGTATCTATAGCAAGTTTGGCTGTTGAGACTGTCGATTATCTGTAAATGCCAACTGTTAATGTTCATGAGTTAAATAAGGCAACTGCTCCATTACGATGCATAGATCTTTGTATTTGAATTCATTTCTTGAAAGAGGGAAAAAGAAGAGAAAAAAGAGAGAGAACTCAATGCACTCGAAGTGAAAACCGTTGAGCCATCTCTCTGTGAAACTCTTTGGTTGCCTATGCTGTGGTAGGTTCAGAAGCTGATTCCTGTGTCTTCACTGTACCCAACTATAATTCTAATGCATGAGAAGTAACTAGATTTGTTTGGTCCATATACACGCAGCAGCAGATGCTCGATTGATTTGTCTTTTATTGAGATAGGTGGATTTAGGATGTATTTAACTTGTCATTTTGACACCTATTTTCTGACTAATGCAATGATGTAATATGCCTGTCGCAAATTGGCAGGTGCTCCTAAGCCGTCTGAGGTTGTTCCTCAGCCCTGGGTATCCATACGAGGAAATGCTGAGGACATTTCACAATCAGACCAGCATAATTATGTGCTCATACCTGCCTATCTTCACAAGCTTCAATAGAACCAAAGGTAATGTCACTCTTCGGAGATGGCATAGGGTGGAGTGGACAAGGAATACATGTAGTGAACTAGTTGGCAGCTTAGTCTCATGTTCCGTTTTTGCCTTCCTCGCAGGCGGCTTGATCCAGTTGAACCATGGAAGACCCCAGCCTCTTCAATATGTTGTCAATGCAGCCTTCCTGGCCACTGTATTCAGTGACTACCTTGATGCTGCAGATACTCCTGGATGGTACTGTGGGCCCACTTTCTACTCTACTGATGTCTTGCGTGATTTTGCGAAGACACAGGTATGTCATTTGCGTCTCTCAAGTTTCTGTCATTTGCGTCTCTCAAGTTTTCTAGGAACATTTTGGTATCGCCTCTTTTTTATTCATTGCTTTTTGATGCTAAGATGCTGAAAAACAATAGATGCTAACTCCGTCTCTGATTCTCTCATGGGATCTCTAGATTGATTACATCCTTGGGAAAAATCCTCGGAAAATGAGCTACATTGTTGGCTTTGGCGAGCGTTACCCGAGACACGTGCATCACAGAGGTGCATCCATCCCGAAGAATAAGGTCAGGTACAACTGCAAAGGTGGATGGAAATGGAGGGACACATCGAAGCCAAACCCGAACATGCTAGTGGGAGCAATGGTTGCGGGTCCCGATCGGCACGATGGCTTCCACGATGTCCGTTCTAACTACAACTACACGGAACCCACTCTTGCAGGGAACGCGGGGTTGGTTGCGGCACTCGTGGCCTTATCAGGCGACGGAAGCGCTAAGATCGACAAGAACACGATATTCTCTGCAGTACCTCCCATGTTTCCCACTCCACCACCGCCTCCAGCTCCATGGAAACCATGAGTTGGCTGGTGCGGGTTTGTTTACCACTTGGAAGTAGAAGGTACATGCGGGATGAGGCGGTGGTTGCGTACGACAATCCAAAGAAGAGAAGGGGAAGGGAAAAGGGACTTCTTGACATATGCAATGGCATTGAAGATGCTCTGGAAAACAGTTGAACCTGGGACCTTCTTTTTTGTTCCTTCAATCTTTGTGAAATACTGTGGTATATAGTGTATGAAGTCATCAATCATGTATTCTTTGAAATTTGACGACTTGCACAACATATATGATGAAACAGTCGAACGGGATTTGCTGAAGTGCTCTTTCAACTTGTGGATCGGACGTCAGATATCTTCCTAGTTTTGCTCTGTTGCACTCCGAAAGGTCCTTGGATTCTGTGAGTTTGCGGATGCTCCAGTGAACGAAACCCATCATCTCTTTAGGGTTCGTTTGTTCAGAAAGATAGCTGTTTTCTGGGGAATTACTTTTGAATTTTCAGAACTGCACTTCGTTTATGGGTGCGCGGGGAGCTTTTGGCCTCCAAAGACCCTTTTTAAAAAACGTACTCTTACTTCCCTTTACCACTCCGCTTCTCCACTCTGCTCGTTCCTTCGCTTGCTCTCTCCCTCGCCCGACTGGTCGTGCTCGTCGGAGGATCCCCAGAGGTACCTCTCTTGATCTTGATCTCGATCTAACTCTCATCTAGAATTTGATAAGTTCCTCGGGGAATTGGATTTGTGGTGACGTCCATCGGTTGATTCCTGGACAGTTTCTTGGGATGGTTTCTGATGGTTTTTCGGCTGTTGGGTTGTGGCCAGTTTGGTTTTTGTTGGCATTTTTCGCTTATTGTTTTGTTCATGTTTGTGGCTGAATTGAGTTTGCCTTGGCTGCCTGCGGTGCCGCTCATGTGTTTTAACCGAGTGTTGATGGGCTTCGTGTGCTTGGGAAAACTCTGTCTCGCTGTTCTTTCCCCTGTCCTGGAAAATTTGATTGCTCAAATACAAAATTACTTCACTCTGACACTGTCCAGAGGTTTTCGTGTCGTATCATATCGTGTTAAATACTTTTCGACATGCGATCGACGATCGACATGTGATCAGTGCTTCATATATGTCGGCAACACTCGAGCGTAGTGTCTCAACACGCCATTTCGATATGCACGGAATTAATTTTAAACATTCTCAATAAATTAATGATCAAAATGAAAATATATAATAAATATATTTAAGCAAGTTATATATTCAGTCACCTCAAAATTAATATACCCAATTAATAAAAAAAACAATAGTGAATCCCTACTAGAAGAAGAAGATGATAAAACTCATCACCGATATTTTAAGATATACATGATAATTTATATTTGATATACAACATGTTTTAATATGTCAAACTTTATTTGTTTATTTTTTGAAATTACGTGTCGACATATTACATTATATTTCATGTCATGTGTCGTGTCGATGCAACATATCTTGTGTCTGGAGAAGATCATCATGCGATCAACTCACGAATGAGTATCCATTCCAGTAACATGGTGATCATTGGTCTATCGACCAAAAATCTCGTTTCTGCTGAAAATGGCAGTGTCCTTTTTGATTGTCCCGCAGCCCGCTGCTTTTGACAGAAGAGGGGAGGCCTAATTCATCGCGAGTGATGTAAAAGTAGGATCAAACATCATTTCAAAGACGATTCAACTGTTCTTCCTCAGCCCATGATACGTCCAATCTTCAAAAGTAGATGCTGTAATTGTCCAATAAGCATCATTAGCAAGCCCATGCCCATGTCTTTATCGAGACGTGGTTCCTTTTCTTATATGATTGAAAAATACGTTGATCCCGTTCCATACTGAGTCGGCGAGAGTATCAATGGGACAGCTCTCCCTGAACATTAGAGAACTTTTACTATTTAAACTCGTAAATTTTTATTGATAGTTTGAGTTTGGACTAATGAATAACTATTGATATTTATACTCTGTTTTACTGATAATTGAGTAATGTAATAAGAGGTTAGTGGCATCATCTACTGTGCGTAACACTAGTTTAAGGGTAAATCAAGATAAAATCTCGCGTCTAGATTTTTTTTTTATTGCTTTACATTATGCGCCGAATCCTAACACCCTTCTCCTCTTGCCAAGATGTCCATTGATTGGGCTAGAAACGAGGAAGAGAATGAATTAGAATGCTTTCTATTCACGCTTGGCACTTAATCTCCTTCTAATTTCATTTGAAGATTTTTCCTCTAAGCGTAGAATGTCTTTGCTCTCTTTCATGATGGCTTTGCTCAACTCTTCTTTGAATACGATTTGATAGTTGTTAGTGATGCTTGGTGTATCTTGTGGTGATGAATTATTGTCCGGTGAAATGTCAAATGATACAGATTTTGCAAGAGTAAAGATTTGCATTCCAAAATCACATACAGTGAATTCCGACAATGTAACTAAGGAGGTTAGTGCTTCAAAAAATGTGGTTTCTAACACGGTACAACTAGCCATATTTAGGTAGCAAGAACCCCCTTTTCAACTATCTAAGGGGCTATCTCTAAACTAAACCCCTACTTAGGAAGAATTATAAATTTCTAAAATAATATATAAGAATACTGCAAATGGAGCCATTGCGACACCTATCAAAGGAGTAGTTCCCCATCGAAGAGTTAACCAGACTTCTTAAGCTCAATTGATTGTTGAAGCGGTATCTTTGGATTGAGAGCTGGACGCATAACTAAAAACACCTTTTCATGGATAAAGAAAGAGATTATTCGATCTATTTCTGTATTGCTGATGATATACATCATAACTCGAACATCCATTTCAAACGCATATCCCGTTTTTGCACAGTAGGGTTGTATCAAAGGTTATCTTGTGCGTTTGTTCGTAGGAGATGAAAAGGGCTATTGATTTTATGTCTGCCAACAATTGTGAAAAAATAGTGAATGGCAGTTGACTAGCACCCTCCGGTACAATCAAGTAGCCAAGTAGCTTTAGCCTAGGAAAACTCTTCCCTGGACGGCTTCTTTAATAAAGTTTTTGTAGGAAGGGTGGGAAAGCCACATAGTCTCAAAGTGAAAATGGGAATAAGGTTTTGTCACTTTCATTTCTCAAAAGAAATAATAAGAACTTGGTCGCGGGCATCTACCATTATACCTACAATGATCGGCCATACTATTGCTATCCATAATGGAAGGGAGCATTTGCCTATTTATATAACAGATCGTATGGTAGGCCATAAATTGGGAGAATTTTCACCTACTATAAATTTCCGTGGACATGCGAAAAATGATAATAGATCTCGTCGTTAACGTTAACAACATGAATAAGTTATTAAATAGATGATTAGTGATCATTAGTAAGAGGTGAACCTTATGACAAAGAGGAGAAATAAGAACCCATATGGAGAAGTATATGCTTTAGGTCAACATATATCTATGTCTGCTCACAAAGCACGAAGGGTAATTGATCAGATTCGTGGACGTTCCTACGAGGAAACACTTATGATACTCGAACTTATGCCTTATCGAGCGTGTTATCCCATTTTTAAGTTGGTTTATTCGGCAGCAGCAAATGCTAGTCATAATATGGGTTTCAATGAAGCAAGTTTAGTTATTACGGGCTATCGCCCTATCTAAGCAGGTTTCCCCTCTCCTCTACGGAAGTCATCTTTTAGTCTATTTCAGTTCCTGTGTCTATCGCTATCGCCCTATTCTCTCTCAATTGCCTATCTGAGGGGGAATACCTTAGCACTAGCTTCCAACACTTAAGAGGTCATTGCTCGGACCGGACTCATGAGCAAGTTGAGCCTGACAATAACGCCTGTGAAGAAGAGCCCACTGCCTATGAAAGCAGGCTCTATTCCTCCAGTTTGATGTTCCAGATTTACATTTTGATTCTCGTTACGCTTTTTCCGCCTTCCAGCACGCCTGAGCGATCAACTCCAGGGATGATTTTTCCCCTCTCCTCTACGGATTTATAGGACATCCAATATTCCTAATAACAGACTATTCTCCGATCTCCGAATAAGTTCCCCAAGACCTGATAAGACAGGGCTCTTTAGGAAAAGGGCTGCCACTGGCCTGGCGATCACTCAACAAAATTAGCAAGCAGCCCCGGCCCGGGAGGAAAGCAAAGATTTGGAGCACTCGGGCAGCATTGGTTGATAAGGGCTATCTTTTTCGGGCTTCTTAACTGAACTGAATACGTAATATACGACATACGACATTATAGACTGAGACTCGGCCAGTTGACTCGATATATAGATTGATCTTGACTTTATAGGAGGGTTAACTAGACCAACTCGAATAAACACACCCTCTCGCTCATGGCGGGGATGATTCACATCCAAACTAGCTAGAATGATGATCTTCTATGGCGCGCGGTTTACATGATCAAATAGCCATATATTTAGGAAATGTTTAAGTATATTTGTATTTTTTAAGGATTACGAATTTCTTTCATTGTGACATATGCTATCAGGTTTATTGTATTGAAAAGGACAGCTTGCTAACGCAGAATCAACACTTCTGTCCAGCGATCTTCTCATGTTTTTCGCTAACGACAGCTTTATTTGACAGTGCGTTTGGATTCAATGGGGGCCTTACGTCTTTATGTCGTGCAGTACCCGATTGTCAATTCGTGCACAGCCGCTTCCCCCAACCATGGGGGCATAGACAACCATTTTTCCCTTGGAGATATGTCAGAATCTTCATCTTTGAAGATGCTTAGTTCCATCTTTTTTTTGGGGAAAGTGCTTAGTTCCATCTCGATTTCTCGTGTTTCGTAAATTTTTTTTCTCGAGCCACTTGCATGGTAAGATTCAATGCCCTTTTTGAGATCAGATTTCCTTTTGTTTCTGGTTAAGTCTATTTGGTCGTTGTGTTGGAAGGAAAAAAAAAAACAGCTTGTTTCGCCAGCTCCCACAGTTCCTAGGGTCATGGTTCCGCTTCGAAAAACTCAGTTTTCCCTGAAGAAATGGTTGCATCAAAGACCCTAAACACTGGAGATTTGTTGTTATTACATCAGTTTCCTGGTTTTTAGACAGATAGGTGCTCTTGTCCCTTCATTTGGTGATTTTACTGATGCTCGGTGTTTGTTCTCAACAGCAAATGCTCTGTGTTCCCTTCTTTTTTCTGCCTGTGGTTTTGCCTTGCGGGGGCCTCACCTGGGCGAGGACGAGCATCGGCGAGGGCCCTCTTAGCCTGGTTTGGCCGCTCTCTAAACCGGGCGAGGGTCGGCCTTGCCAGATCTAGCGAGGGGTCATTGCCGGCGCTCATCCAGGCGAGGCCACGCATGGCCTGTGGCAAAGAGGAAAGGGAAAGGAAAATGCCAAGTTGTTTTCTGTATTGTTCAGCTGAATACATCTAATAATTCATCTTCCGACAAGGCCTCCGACCGTGTCTTGCAGTTTGATATCAATTTTGAGGGGTGAATCTATAGCTCCCAGAAGGCACGTGACCTCTTTGAACTTTCTCCTTATTTAACGTATTTATAGCCATTCAAATGGCTTTAGCCTGAACGGTTAACGTTACTTAATTTGGCAAAAGGACACTCAGAGTGTCGGACTCCAGTGGTCACTTGACTGTTGATTAAAAACGATTATTTAAATGTCAATTCCGATGAAATTTGCTAAAAATCCTAAGTGGCAATTTTTTTTTTATTAATAACTTATTCTTACGTGGCTCGCTAGAGCATCTAGCTTAATTATATTGACAAAAATTAAAAAAATAAGCTAAAAGGCTAAAAAAAGAAGGCTTTTGGCGAGGCTCGGCATCCCTTGTTGACCATGCATGGCCCTTGCCACTGCAGGCTTCCTTTTTTTTAAAACTATCTTTTCTTTATTTAAAAATTTAATAAAAAATGTCGCAAAAGTTAGTTAGATCGGAATTTCTTCGATTTAGCATTTAAATGATCATTTTTTCTTCGATTTGATACTTAAGGGTGCGCATGATAATAGTTTTAGAAGTGATTCTCGAGCAGAAATTTGTTTGACAATATAACTTATGAAATGGAAATTCATTTGGCAAAAATTTTTAGTTCCAAAAGAAAATTTTACTTCTAAAGTGAATTTTCATTTCAAAAGTTATTTTCTTCCCTAATTTGAGAAGTTAAAAAAAATTATTTCACAACTCAAGAAGTACTCCTCGCCTCACTCTTTTTTTTTTTATTACTCTCTCACTCTCTTTTCAATCGTGCTTGCCTCCGCTGACCTTTGACACCATCCACCACTAGCCATCACCCAATGCCGACCACTGTCGCCATTGATCCCCACCTGTCGCCGCCCATCGTTGACCTCCATTAGCCACTGCCCATTGCCACCTGCAACCCTTGCTGATCGCTGACCATTGTTAACCGCCACCCATCGCAGACCATCGTCGTCGCCAACCACTACTGACCACTCCCCATCATCGGTCACGATTGCCATCAGCTATTGACCACCGCCGCTCGCCCCCACCAAGTTGCCGTCTCCAACAGTCGGAGTAAAAAGTAAATAATAAATTTTTAAATAATAAAAATTATTTTTTGAAGGAATTTAAAAAGTCTAAAAATGAAGTAGAAATTTTTCGGTCCCCGACAATAATTTTTTTTACAGAAGATTTTGTGTAAATAATGTTTTAGAAATAGAAATTTTCAACTGTTGTGAAATGAATTTTTCTAATCAAAATTAACTTCTGAAGGAGAAGTAAAAAAATCAATTTCTGCTTTTAAGTAGAAGTAAAAAAATCAACTTTTGATCGAAATGGATTTCTGCAGTAGAAATGTTGCCATGCTCGCCCTAAATGAGTGGGCGAAAAATTTTAATATTAAGGTGAGCGCCGTACGCAAACTTTGGCAATTTTATATATATACTGCATACGATGGTTTTGTCTTTTTCCTAAAATGATATCGCTAAATCAAATAACCAAATATAGCTTACAATGTCGTCTCAAACTAGTTGCAGAAAAAGGGGAAGAAGAGATTGGGCCCAGATAATGGGCCGTTGGGCCTGACAATTCCCAAGAACTCGGTTTAGTTTTGATTCCGAAATTTCCCTCCCTCCATCCATCACTCGGTCGCCGCCAGCCCCCGCAGCTTTTTGCCCGGCGCACTCTCAGTGCTCCCCCCACCAGTCGGCGCGGCTCTCCTCCTCGTCGTCCGGTAGGGTTTTCAGCTGTCGCCACTCAGCCGTTCGTCCGGAGACGATGAGGTTGGTCGGAACGGAAGTCCCCATCCTTGGCAGCGACTCCGTCAAGTGGATCGAGCTCTCCGTCCCTTCTGCTCCTGCTGGTCGCGACGCTTTCGCTCCTCTCCCGGAGGATTACGCTTCCTGCTCCGCTCTCGCCGATTCTCCTTCTTATCTCATCTGGTATCTCTCTCTCTGCCCGTTTTGGTTTTTGCTTTCTACGGCAGTCAGTTGCTGCTTTTTGCGAAGAAGGGCTAGTTGAGGAAGGACCAATCGGACGCTCTCGAGTTGTCTTTCTTTGCATTTCTGTGAGGGAAAAGGGATGGTAATCGGCATTTTGTTGCGATGACAGGAGAATCCACAAGGCGTCTCCTCACGCCCTCGAGCTGCTCCACATCTCTCCGCAGCAGGAGTTCCCTAGGACCGGACTTCGGATTTTGTTCTCCGACGCGCTCTCTCCTTTCGCTTTCGTCTGCCCCAATGAGGTTATCTCTTCGCTTTTGTTATCTCCACTTCTTCAAGTCGTTTTGCTGCGAATTTTGAGCCGTTTCGTTGCCTGTCATCTCTGTTTGCAGTCTAATTTGGGTTCTCGAAGCCCTTACCTGCTCTATGCGATGACCGTCTCTGGAGTTGCATTCATGTTCCAGCTTCGGCACATATCTAGTTACACATCCTCCTCTTCTTCCATCTTCCCGGCAAATGATTTTGTTGAGCTCGATGTCAGAACCTTCCTTAGCCGGGGAAGGATAACGAGCATCGCAGCGACTTCCGGATGTCTTTTGCTTGGCACTGATGACGGATCTCTCGTTTCTCTAAAGCTCGGCAGCCTTCTTCCCACAGTCCCCGGTATCAATTTTTGTTGCTCCTCTGTCTTTCTACATGATCCGTCCATGTGTTTCTGTTAGCCCTGTTTCTCTCCATTTCGATTTGGCTGTACATGAGATAATCTATGATCTCTCACTGTCCATGATCTTGCATTGTGTCATTGGTTAATCCTTAGTGTTTCCAGTGGCATAGGAGTGTCATGCGCATTGTGCAGCTTCACTTTGGTTTCATGTCAATTTAGATTTAATAGTGGTAGTCTCTTGAAGCTTTTTGTCTGATATCGCTCTTCTTCCCTAGGGTTTCTGCGTGAGCTCCGAGATGATTCCGGATTTGGTCGATTGTTGGGTTTCATGTCGAGGTACTCAATCCCTTTTCACGTAGTCATGTATATTTAAGAGAATCAAGGGCTAGAAGGTTGCTCTTGCTTTCAGGTAAAGCTGGTATGTACTTTGGGGTGGAAGTATTGATTAGTCTGGGATGTAGTTGGATATCTATATATAACTTGTTGAGGTTGGATATCTTATGGTTATGGGCCTTGTAATAATTATGTCATGATGTTGGCTAGCGGTTCAAGCACACGACATTGTGTATATTTATGCGGTTGCTTGTTGTCTTTACCTTAATGGACTTGAGAACACTGTAGTGCTGAGTTGCATATTCATTATTCACAGGGTTTGTCGGCAATGTTTATTTTGATAGATACCAGAGGATTTTATAAATTTAAAATATTTCGGCACATCAGGATTGTGCAAGGATAAAATAACGAAAAGCAAACCAGATAAGTAAATGCCTTGTTAATTCACTTTTGGAGTTATTGTTACCAAAGTTCCACTGCATGATTACCTGAGATCTACGGTTTGCTACAAAGTTAATTATCCTAAATAGAATTATTTCCGATTACCCTACGATGATTAGACTTGCCTTCTCTTTGATTTCTTTCAGTTGTTGTATCAGATGAAGCCGTATGATGGGAAAGATGAATGTCAGTGGTGGATTTATTCTAAATCTGGAAAGTTTTTAGTCAAGTTTTACTACATGAATCTTGTGTCGACCTAATTACAGGAAATGTTGCTTTTTATTTTTTCTAAGGAATGATGGAGAGAGTGTAAACCATCTACTTTTTAGCTGTAGATGGATCAGACAGATTTTTACTACAATATTCTTCTGGCAGTTTTTTGGCTATTTGGAAAGAAAAAAGCAAGAACGCTTTTAAGAATCCTCTTGGGACTCTTTTGGAGATAAGTGGTTCTAGACTCTTCACTCTTTGTACAATGGGAAAGTTGAATATCACACTTTTAGTGTATTGGGATCAATAGAAATGACCTGTTGTTCGTAATTTTTACATATGGGAGACATCCCCTCTGAAGTCATTTTGTTTAAGGGTGGAATCCCTGAGTACCTCTACTAATAGAACTTTGTATAACCTGAAAAAAGGGTCAATGGTTTCTATATGACAAATATTGCCATAGCTATGCAGTACACAAGGGATGAATGGGTATAGAAATTGATGGAAGATCAGGAGCTTCCTTTACCTGGCTTTGACTTATATACGGCCTTTCTAGCTTACACTAAGATGCATCCTTTGCTGCAACTTCTTTCCCTTGTAAGAGTTGCTATTATAGTCTATAAACAAATAAATTATTTTGGATAATAGGTAACTTTCTTTAGAACTTTACCCCATAGAATCCAAAGTTTTGTCGATATCCCTTTCCTTGGGGGTGAGCCTTGGTGTAGCGGTAAAACTTACTCCATTATGGCTTGCGATTACGGGCTCAATAGTGGAGATAGCTTTCAGGGTCAGGGGTAACACTGCCTACATCGATTCCTCCCTCGATTTCGGCCGTACAAGGAGCCTTGTGCATCCGGCCACCCTTTATTTCTTTACATTCTTATCTCTTTGTCGCTTTTTGGAGTACGTTGTGTTGTTCTTCAAGCTTCAAGAACCCAGCAATCCCACAAATGAACTAGAGGAGTGAGAATAAGTTTTCTACTGTCTTTAGATTTGTGATGCATTAGAGTAAATTTACTGCATCATTCAACTCCATAAATTTGTGTCTCCTTGCTCGACTCATTTGATGAATGATGAGATTTTTGCTTGAAAATCAGCTACATTTGTGATTATATCAGAGACGGTTTGATAACAAAAAGTAATTAGAGAGACATAATCATGGCATGTAGGGTTAAGCCGGTGGGAGGTGTGCAGGATTTGGTGATGCAGGATATGCATGGGAAAAAACTTGTTTTTGCTCTTCATTCGGATGGACTATTACGAGTATGGGATCTCTTTCTCCATAGCAGAATTTTGAGTCATACACTGAACATCCCGTCATTACCAGGTAGTCCTCTTTCTTTCTTGTCCATGTTTTCTTTGTAGAGATGCTTTTTACTTGTTTATTTGATTCATATCGAGATTATATCTGTCAAAACATTTCTTATGACTCTATTATCAGGAGCCATGTTAAAAAAACTGTGGGTGGGTGATGCAAATGATGAGATGAATGTAATTCCTTTGGCCATCCTTTACAGGAACAATATGGTATGTATCTTCAATTAAAAGCATTACATCTTCTAATGGCATCAAATTTTTACTGGAAGTGTCGATGAAATAATTTTTTCTGGTAAGCAAGGTTATGCAAGCAATAGCGGTGAATAGGGGAGAATGCCGATCTAACTAAAGGTAGATTTGCTTTGGTGGCATCATCAACATAGTTGGACCAAATTGCTGAAGCATTTCAGTGTTCCTACAGTAAAATACTTGACATTAGCTTGTTTTTTCTTTTGATAAAAAATGAGACCTTCTGTGGTTGCCTGTACAATACGTTGAATATTATCCTTTATATTCTGGGGTTGAGAACGAAGGGAATTGATGAGGTTGGATAGGTTATGGTAGTTCTTTTTGGGACCATTCTACCCCTGTAGACGCCTTTCATCGATACTTCAGTGGTTGACTCACCATTTGCAATCATTATTGCTCTGTCAATTGCGGCTGTCTTGCACGGAGCTCCTCCGCTATTGCAATTGAATATCTTGCTGATGGCTCTTTTCCTCTGTTTAACTTATATGCATTTTAGCTTTTTGTATTTTTGTCTCGTTTGGGTATAGTATTTGTATGGATCAAACATGCTGGAGTTGTTACCTTGTTCTGTTAATGAAATATGGAAGTCATAAAACAAAGATTTACCCACCCCTAAGGATGTATCTTCGAATTTTCAAAAATAAGACATGGATTTTCTAGTTGGATCATTGTTACGAATAATAGTAACATCAAGGCTGGGACAGATAGACTACTCCATTTTGCCCCCCTTCTTCATGAGGTGTCCCCCCCCTCCCCCTCATTTTTGAGCTCATATTTGGAGTGATTCTTGTTAAAGTTGGCAATAGTTATTTCTGAGATTCAGCTGTTGTTGTTGTACTTTTGAAGGAAGATACCATGGAGACTATAGATGTATATGGTATTCATTTTGGCATCGGGGAAAGGTCCATCTTGTCGGTGAAAACTTTAATACAAGACATCCATATCGAGGAGGTACACAGGCTTTGTTGCCTTTTCCTTCTCCTATTATTACAATATTTGTCAGACTTAGACATTAGCGTCGTGCTGCTCGTTTCCTGCTGACTTATTTTTCTGTCAATAATTTGGTTCACTATGATTGCTAGGGGGGATGTCTTGATGCCAAACTTTCTTCAGATGATATATGGATCTTGAAAGAAAATGGTCTGGTATATCGTAGCTCGTTTCATGCTAATACTGATGAGTAAGTTTGCCTCATTTTCAAATTTACTATATAGTTAAGGCATTTTTTTTTATTGTTTGGATTCATTGTTAAAGCATTGTCATACATCGAAGTTGCTTCCATCCAAGCAAACTCGAGGTGTGTAAATCCTAGAAAGATTGAAAATTTCTTTTCTTCTGCTATCTTAAAGGATAATTCTATGATTGATCCTTTTAACATTGACGGAGTCATCATTCAAGGACTTATCAATGAGATTTCCATGGTGCTAATCTGCTTATTTAGAAAACGTACTTTTGAGATCATTTTCCTTAGCATCGATCCACTTAGTTTCTTGGAGACACTTCCGACATTCACTTTTTTTTTTTTTTTTAAACCATAGTGTGTACCACATTCATTGCTTTGGCTGACAAGGTTTCAATACTCCTAATTTTAGACATATCCCTCCTTGATGACTACCATGTTTCTTCACCCATTAAGTGAGATGGCAGAACCCTTGTTCATTTAACACGACTTCTGGACAGTGATGAGGTGGCCCTTGCACACTTCTCACCGCTTTTGGGCTACAGTTGCTGCTTCTAGACGATATCTGGCTTCAGTACAGTTACATGTTCATATAGAATACACTTCATAAGGATTTGACTGGGAAAAATAGCAGTGACGGCTGTTAGGTGGCCATCTAATGCACCTCTCCCTCCTTTATCTGGTTTTGGGACTGGTTACGCAGGCCGTGTTAGTTTCGTAGGAAACCTATACCTACAATGAGAAGTGACCATAATTCAGTTCGTTAGTTTCTTTTAACCAATAAAATAATTTAAAGTGGCACAATGGTCTTGTTTATTTCTTGATGAAAAAAAGCAAGAATTTGATGCTGACAAACGTGGGTTATCCATACTAGCCAAAGTATGCTGGCTGTCTCTTGACATTTGCTTTGATCTGCATTTTGCTAAATAGGGTACCTGGTGACAGGTCACCTTTTGTGTAAGCCTCTGAAAAAGTTGAATGAGACCGGGGCTGCCACAGCACCATGGAGCCTAACTTTCTCGGAGATGTCACATCATCATGAGAGATGATCCTAGGCTTTTCGCACGTTTACTATAACTAGTTCTTCCACTTTTTAACATGAAGCTAACCATCTTATTCAACATAAAACAAGCCTGAATGGCTATCTTACCTGGAAAAGGCGTTATGGGTCAAATAACTTTCTTTACTTCATTTCTAGGACCACGTCAATGATTTTGTAGATAGATGCTACCATACTTATAGCTTGCACTAATGTAGTATGGATCATCCTGCCTCTATTCATAGGAGTATCAGGAAAATACTTCTCCAAAAAAGGGATTACTTGTGCAGCTTTTTCTTTTATTATGTCATGTGGGGCAACATTGGGTTCTTTGACTTTAGTCTATCTTGTTTGTAGGGAGGAAGAACTGTGTTATACGCTGCAGGAAGAATTTGTTGCGGATCAGCTATTTCAAAGTCCTGAACGTTTTTCAGATGATCTTCTGTGGATTACATGTTCATTATTACCATTAATGAAGGTACACTTCCGTTGAATGATAGCTCTTAACGTCTTGTCACTTATTATCTAGAGTTGATTCTCTGTTCTTTCTTCTGTCACCCTTAGGTGATGACATGTTCAAGAGTCCCTAACAGCCACTCCATGCTTTTTCTTCTAAGCACCTGGGAGGTGCAATCCTTACAAGCCATTTACAAGCAGAGAAATCTATTAATCGAATGTGTTAATGTGTTAATTGTATGTGCCCTTTTTGTACTTGTATAGGGGTGTTGTACATTTTTAGAATGTTTAATATTGGACCACCCCTTCATCTATTAGCTTAAGCTTTTAGAATCGATGACAATGGTCTCACAAAAATTTACATGGTATCAAATCATGAGGTCTTGAGTTCAAAATTTTCAAACCCCTTATTTACCTCACCATCTATATTTTATGTTTCAGTTTTGGGCAAAATCCAAACTACACTTGATTGTAGTGTTAGAATAAATACCTTCATCTAATAATTTAAGCTTTTACAGTTATCATTGGTCTCGCAAAATTTATACGAGATGTAATTACAAAGATGCTCTTGTACAAGGATATTGATGGTAACCTTATACTCTTGAGCATTATGACTTGTCACAACATGAATGGATACACCATTATCTTGGTGCTAAAAATGTAAAGTTAGAATGAAGTCCAGAAGGATGTTTTGCCATAAAATGTCAAAATGGCGAAACCCAATTTTGACCTGAGATGACTTGGTCCTAACCATCGGTATGAATCAAATCAAAAGGCTTGCTGGCACATTTGTTCACATGACTGTTTTCCTAATTGACAAGACTCAAAATATAAAGCTCTTCTGTTGGAGAGACTTGGAACCATATTTTGTTTTCCCCTTCTCATTTAACTTTGTGGTGCATGCTGTTGCTTCTGGGGCTTCATATGGTGCATGTGTTCATGATGTCATAATTTCCTTACGCAGGATAATGCTGTTCCGTTGCTCTCATCTATCTTCTTGGATAGACTTCTTCATCCTGGGGTTTTCAATGATAGTGTTCTCCTTGCTACTATGATGGATTATAACAGGTGTTTGACTGATTCTGAGCTGGAGTCTTTAACGATTGATGGCCTGAAAAAGGAAATACTCCTGCTGGTTGAATATGAGGTTGCTCTTAGAACTGTTCTTTGGCCACTATGTTTCACTCAACTGCATGCGTACATATTGCTTTCCCACTCTCTGAGATGTGAGATGTTAAGGTTATCAAATCTACTGACTGACATTTTTGTAATTTGTTTTAGGGTGTAAATGAAGCAATACAAACAACTTTTTATCGTTGGAAGAATTTCTGCAATCGCTATTTTCATTACTGGTGTAAGAACAATGCCCCGTTAGGGTTGCTTCCTCAGCTTCCTGATGGTGGAGTTGGTTTGATCCGCAAAAGTTCAATTTCCTTCTTTCGTTCATTGGAGGAAATTGAGCTATTTGTTACTGGTATGCCAGATACCTATGCCTTACTTCAAATTGTGTCAGTATGTTACCAACTGCCTTTTGTTTTACTTGGATAGAAAAGAAGAGCTTTTCAAGTTGTCTTTTCAGTTTACACTACTTCTCTGCTATGTCTAACATAATATTGCCTGTGTATGCCTGTTTGTTAGGTTCAGATGAAATAAGTGATGTTGTAAAGTTGAGTTTTAGCTCTTCAGATAATGGGGTTGAGAGCGAGGTTCTAGCTGAAATTTTTGGCTGCATGAATAGCATCGGCCAACAGTTTGGGAAAGCGGCTTCTGCAGTACTTTATGAAGTACTCATCACCATGCCGTCAATCACTTCTGATGAAATTTTCTCTTCTCTACTGAAGACACTTCAAACTGGATATAGTGCTAAAGGAGTATCAGATAATGTATCTGATGTGGCATGGGAGAAGGACCCAATAGATCACAAGAGTCTTAGGAGATTTTCTACTGATATCCCGTTGACTCTCCATCAATTAAGCAACAAAGCATCCTCATGGGGCAAAGTGTTGGAAGTTGTGGAAGGGTATTTAAAACTTCTTGTGCCACACAAGGTCGTACAAAAGATGGATGACCAAGTATCTTTGAATATCTGCACTTCCATTGTAGTCCAGGCTACTTCGCAAATTGCTAAGATGATGTTTGAGTCTGCATCAGACCTTCTTCTGTTCCTATCTTATCTGGTACACCTAAGTGGACTGGTTAGTTTTTCCCCTCCTATAATTTGTCAATTGATGCAGATTTCACTATATGTTCATTCTTATTTGCTGCGATAGTTCAACACCGGAAAAATTGTCTTCTTTTATATATTCTAATTGTTCTTTTTTGGCACTTTCTGATGTATTGAACTGTATAATGTCTGATAAATTATTATTTCCTCTTCAGAAAACAGGAAAGAGACAGTGGTGGATATTATAAACAATTATGTTTTTGGCTTGCAGATCAATATGTCCCAGGATGATGTATCGAGAATCCGTTTGGAGCTGGTTCCAATGATTCAAGAAATTATTGCTGAATGGCTGATTATTCATTTCTTTGCTGCTACTCCATCTGAATCATATGCAGTGGAAGATTTCAGTAGTCAGCTGTCATCACTAAAGATTGGTTGGGTTCTATCTTGTTCTTTTTTTCCTTCCTTTCGTTTGTCCACTGATCAATGAAGTTGCCAATGGTTTATGCTGTTTGTTGTTGTTTAATAAGGTAGTGGAATTTTAGCTTTATGTCACTAGAGCATGTCTGATTGTGGATATCAAAATAGTGAGATCCTTAACCAGTAATTGACAGCATGACTGGTAGAGGATGCATATTTTGAAGTCTTCCTTGAAATTATAGCTGCCACTTACTGAAGCACCTTGTTTCAACCATCTTCAGACTCTCATTTCACTGTTCTTTTATTATCTTCTCATTTTGAAGTTGAAAAGTTGCATTTGTTTGAGTTAACGTAAAAAATATTTATACGTGTTATCATGCTTGTGTCCAGATAGCAGCTCAGATCGAGGCTCATGGGATGAAAAGCTTGGCAGAAGTGACTTTGTTTTGGCCTTTATTCTTTTATTAAGTAGTCATAGCTTTTCTGAAGGTCTTGATATGTCTCTTCTTGATCCTCAAGTTGTTACAAGTACTGTGAGGAGATTTACAAGCTGGATAATATGGGGCATGAATGGAGATGATTCGTCTGCTTTCTTGAGTCATTCTACTGAGCTTGCTTTGATCTTGATTAGACATGGGCAGTATAAAGCTGCTGAGGTTAAGTTCTTTTATTAATTTTCTGCCGTAAAGAATATTTCGTATAATAATGTGTTGTGAGGGATTTTTCTAAACCACTTCTATCATTTCTTTATTGTGCACTCTCAGCTCCTTCTTGGCATAGTGGAAGCCCATTCCCGAAAGGAATACAGTTCTGCCAGTCTGCAGAATGCAAGCGGTGATTGGTGCGTAGTGCATCATCTTTTGGGATGTTGCCTTCTCCATCAGGCACATGCATTACATGGATTCATGAAAGAGAGGAAAATCTCTGATGCTGTCCGCTGTTTCTTCAGGTAATCTGTACATGTGTCATTTTCTTTCTGCATTGCTTGGGCAAGTATTCTTGGAGTGAGGCATATGTTGGTGCACTTTCTGAAAATGGACTTACCTGAAGACTCTTGGAGTCAACACAATCTGACTTTACATCCCAATGATGGCTCAATTAAATTGCCAAATAAATCAGTAAAAACGGTGTATCTGACGACATAGTCCCTAGCTGCTTTCATCTTTTGTCTCTTTCCCATTGTCTTGTTCCTCTTTTCGAATGACTCCCATTTTGAGGCTTCATTAACCACACTTTTGGCTGTTTAAACATTTAAATGGAGGACCTAAAGCATAATACTGTTGCTTATGATGTTATTATACGGTTGTACTTTCTCACTTTGGTGAACTGCAACTGCCTGTCAATTTGGCCATGAACTACTTTAAAGAGTAGGGAGTGCTTTTCATGGTATTTGAACTGTAATCAAACGGTTTCTTGTCAGAGCTTCTTCTGGAAAAGGTGCAGCCCGTGCTTTGCAGAAACTATCTCCAGAAACTGGATTACCACCTCTTCGTTTCCGTGAGTTATTGCATTAAAACGATATCTTAAAAATATCAGGGAAGAAAAAGATATATATGTCCATCTATTAACTTCTTCTACTCTCCTTTTAGCTGATTGTGGGTCACCTGCTGCCTGGAAGCTTCATTACTATCAGTGGGTCATGCAGATTTTTGAGCAACATAACATTAGTGAAGGTGCTTGTCAGTTTTCTTTTGCCGCACTTGAGCAAGTAGACGAAGCTCTCAATCAGAGAATCGATGGTCATGATGGGGACACATCAAATGAATCAGCAATTGCTATCAGCGGACGGCTATGGGCAAATGTGTTCAAGTTCACATTGGATCTTAATAACTTCTATGATGCATATTGTGCTATTATCTCAAATCCTGACGAGGAGAGCAAACACATCTGCTTGAGGCGTTTCATAAATGTTCTTTTTGAGCACGGTGCATTGAAGGTCCATTTCAACTTCCTTCTGCCTTATATTGCTAAGTGGTCATTGTGCTTATAGGTTCATACTGATGACAAAATGTTCTGACAAATTCTATGTATCAAGGGTCTATTCTAGTGACAGTTCTTTTAGGGGACAGAAAATCCTTGCTGAAATTATGTTTACTTGTTTGAAGATGTAAGTGCGTTTTACAAACTGAGATTTCTAGTCTTTAAATATTGGAGTGTTGCTGTCATCGTGGTGGTCACCACCATCTGGTGCCAGACCCACAAATATTGGTTGGGCGCAATGGTGATGGCCAAGTGCAGTTTCAGTGGAGATTACTGGTCATGATTGTCGAGATGTGGTACCAAGTTTAGTTGGTTTTGCATTGGCAGATAAAATGGGCTGGGTGGCTGCTCAAGGTATACGCCGATGTTGTAGTGGGTGTGAATGTCTTTTAATACCTTAGTTAAGTTTGATTTTGGAGATTATTTTCCCTATGAGCAGCCAATGAAGAGCTTTTCTCCAGAACCAACTAAAGGAATATCAGTGCCAAATGTTTGACTACTTGAGCTAAAGTGATGATAAATGTTGACTGGCAATGTGTCAATTGATTTCTGGAAATGAACCACATCGTATTAATTTGGTTATCCTTGCTACTATCAGCAAAATGTTGTTTCTTGGACCAATTCTGTTTGGATACTTCTCCACGAAATAAGTTGAACTTTGGGGTGTTGTTTTTCATGTCAGGTAATCCTTTTCTTTGAGAATCTGATAGCATAATGCTCAGATGGATAATGGTGATGAAAAATGTGATGCTGTATGGGAAAGCACTAAATGTAGTTACGAAGATAAACTCTACACTCGTGTTATGATGTATGCATTCGATAATGTTCTTTCCCTGAATCTATGTGATTTAATCTTAGCAATTACTTCTTCTGGCTCATATTAGCAATTTCATTGTGCACAATAGCTTTGTGACTGATAAATTTTTATTTTGTTCTGAAGTCTACTTGCAATTTTTACATTGTAGATTCTCTCTAATGGTCAATTGCCATTCATTGGTTTAGTGGACAAAGTTGAGCAGGAGCTCTTTTGGAAGGTATCCTTTTGTAAAGTGAGATTTGACAGTTCTATAGAGATGCATGAAGAAATTAAATGGTCCTTGGTGTCTATAATTTGCAGGCAGAGCGGTCAGATATTCTGATGAAGCAAAATCCATACAAGTTTCTTTATTCTTTTGAGATGCATCGGCATAATTGGCGAAAATCTGCAAGTTACATGTATCGATATACAGCTCGTTTGAGGACTGAAACCAGTTTAAGAGATAATCAGCAGTCTTTCCTCTCATTACAAGAACGGTTGAATGGGCTTTCTGCTGCTATCAATGCACTGCATCTTGTTCGCCCGGCACATGCTTGGATTGAGCCGCCTCCTGAGGATATTTCATTTGAGCACGAGCCTTATCCAAGTAAAAAGGCTAGAAAGGCAGTTGAACTACAGAGTAAAACATCAAACAGAATATCATATTCATTTTGCGTTAAAATGATCATGCTTCGTCTTCTGTAGTTATGACTTCTTGTGAACAACATTTAGCTCAGTAGAGTTGTTGTTTTATCCTGTATTTCAACATTTACTTTAGTTTTCACGCAATTAATTGTTGTTATTTCTGC
This sequence comes from Psidium guajava, assembly GCA_016432845.1. Taxonomy (NCBI): domain Eukaryota; kingdom Viridiplantae; phylum Streptophyta; class Magnoliopsida; order Myrtales; family Myrtaceae; genus Psidium; species Psidium guajava. Next base: position 36,895,674 of record CM028225.1, on the reverse strand, counting down.
TTTCAGCTGCTGCTAAGTCCATCCAGCCCCAATATTATTCTTATCTTGACATCGAGAAACTTGAGAGGGAGTTTGTGATGACATCAGCTGAATATTTGCTTTCACTTAGCAACGTCAAATGGTCATATTCGGGTACCATATGTGCTTTATTTGATCTCAGTAGTCGGCCTGTACATGTAGCATGGTTACTATTTTCTAGAAACATAGCAGAGTCAAAGAAGCGGTCAGCCGACAGCTTTATATCACTTTTTTTTTTACCATTTCTTTGCTACAGAGGCATGTTTTTTGTTTTTTTGGGTTCAATTAGGTGGTATTGTCTGATTGTAAGACATTGACTTAACTTGCACAATGGTTTGGCTTTACCAAGCATCGGTTTTTTTGAAGGAGTGATGAGTTCAACAAGAATAGATCAAATTTTGTTGTTTGACCTTTGATTTGAATAAATTTTTATAGGCTATGTTGATGTTTGTGGTACAAATATTATGGAGGTGACGATATATCCCGTCGATTATAAAACCACATCATGTTGCAAGGAAATCTTGGGCTTGCTGTGATGTCCGTTGCATTTGTGCTTTGCTTCTATTTTATAATAGGGAGATGTACATGGAATGGAGCTAAGTAGTAATTTCTACTATTTTATTCTTTCCCAGGAGATCCTGCTGCTCCTTCAGAATTGGTCGATATCTTGGTCCAATCAAATTTGTATGATATGGCTTTCACTGTTCTCCTGAAATTCTGGAAGAATTCTGGACTAAAAAGGTGTGCAATTTGGAAAAGAGTTGGATAATAGCATGCTTTCGCTTTACTCGTTTTGCTTGTCATTTACAATTATGAGCATCCTCTGCACAGGGAATTGGAGAGAGTTTTCTCTGCTATGTCGTTGAAGTGTTGTCCCAATGCTGTTGGTTCACCAGTCACAGGGTGAGTCCTTCCCAAAAATCATTAAGTATATATTAATGGTTGCCTAATGTTGTTAAGCGCGTCAAATGAGTTTTATTTTCCAGGAAAGATTTCAAAAGACAAGGTTTATTGCTGACATCAACAATAAATGAAGCAGCTGTGCCTGGTTTGTCTGATATGGGTAGTCGAACTCCACAATACACGGGCAATTCTCACTGGGAAAATCTTGAGCTTTATCTGGTGCATTTCTTCATTGCACTCTCTCTTGCTATGCTTCATCTAGCTTGTCTTCTGCTCCCTTGGTGACTGAATTTGGAGAATTTTCGGAAATGTTACACTTACATACGATATGACAGTAATTTATACAAAAACTGTTAGTCCCGCGTGAAGTTTTACATGGAGTTATGATCTGATGAGGAGATAGAGAGTTCCATACTTGTCAACTTTGGGTGATGCATCTGTTATGGCTTTCCACATTTTGTATGACTGCAGGATTTACTCTTGTTTTTTATCACGTGGTACAGTGGAGTCGATCAAAAATGCAATTGATGGCCTAACCCATGCCCGTTATTAGCTTTTGTAGAGACCAACAAATGAAGGGAAATGGGTGTTACTAGATAGTTCATGTGCCTGGTCTGGTTGCTTTTGAACTGAAATGGAAAGACAATGTTATAGGAATTAAATGCACGTAGAAGGCCTGCCTTTTCTTTTCCTTTTGAAGGAATGTCTACTTAGTTGGAATTGCCATTTAGACTGAACACCAACATTATCATGAAATGAATCAGTAGGCTGGAGTCTATAGCCTAGGTATACATGGTAGCATATCGCAAAAGCATTGAACCCTAGTCTTGAAGAAATAAAGGGCTTTCTTTCAACTATTAAGTGCATATTTTGCCGTATTTCTCTCTCTGCAGGGAAGGTATAAGGACTTTCATGCCAGATTGCCTGTTGTTGTTGCTGAAACTCTTCTTCGTACAGATTCTCAAATTGAACTCCCCCTTTGGCTAGTCCGTATGTTTAAGGTACTTTTTCTGTCTAAATTAGACTACCAAAATATTTTTTTGGTATATGGGCTTCAACAGACTTCTAACAGGGTATTTTCCTTCCTCATTTTTGCGTGTGCATGAGCAACTAGCATTTTAATGTAAGGCTTGTCTGCTTGTTCATTTACTATCAAGTTGTTGCACATCTGCTTTGATGTCGAAAGTTGCTAAGAATTGGTTATGCATCTCCTTCTTCAATCATATGTATGTCCTTCACATTTTGGGTAGTTATGAAAATTGATCTTGATATCTCGTGTTACAAGGGACATCTGTTCTTATATGAATTTCTCATTTGTTGCTTTCTAATAAGGGATTGCATCAATTTCTGTGGATTTGACTTGAGGTTAGAGTTCCACGATAACTGAGATGAAATGCGGTGTGGAGGTTTTGGTAGACAGAAAACAGTCACCCCTATTGCATGTGTTAGGTCCACACGGTGCTAGAGTTCTCCTGTTTGCAATTCTTCTAATTGATATTCTCTTGTGGTTGCAACATGAGGAAAGAGGGTGTTCTTAGTTTGCTTTAAGTACAATTTGGAATCGTCCTAAAGAGATGTTTCCGAAGTAAAACAGTCCAAACCAAAGAGACGGAACCTTGAAACCATGTTAAAACTTGCAGTTTGGTTTGGATGTGGACTTCATTGTCCCATATTACAATATTCTTCTTGGCTCTTGTAGTATTTACTTTTCACTCTGAATATTATTGTGAAACTCATACATTTCGGTTAATCTCAATATCCCTTGCATAGAATATTTTGGACCAGCGGTTCTTGGACCCAATTAATCTTACAATTATTCAATTTGTCTCTTTTTGTTTTTTCATTTATTTAAATGGATTGAAATTGCTGAGGTTTATATAATTAAATGGGCCCAACTCTGCAACCGATTCTGATTCTCTCTCAAAACTGGTCAATTTAATTCTATTTTGGAGGAGCTTGTCAGTTATGACCTGACACCATGTATCATCATGGGATGCTTCGGTGGACTGATTAGATATTTACCCCCTTTTAAACCAAGGAGTGAATCATAAAGCAATTTAAGCTCACTGATTTTTAGGAAAAGCTGCAAAAAGATAACGTATAGATTTTTTTTTTTGAATCTAACAACCTTTCATAGGGGGTGCCAGAGTTATCTAGAAATACATGATTTCTTTGTAACTGAACTGGAAGTTAGGGGAATGCCATAATGATTTACCCAACTTGCTGCTTATCTAATAAATTTATCCAACTTATTTGAGAATTTATTTTAAGAATAGATGATTTTGTCAGTAATCTGTGTAATGAGAATTTTGTGTGATTACGTAAGACATATTACTCCTTTTTGTGAGTTGGAAACTAAATCAAACTGAAATTGGTGCCACAGTCAATCCAGACCATAGATTAGCCTATTTTTGTTACAATGTCCAGCAAGTTGCAGTACGCTTTTTAGCAACAGGTCAATTGTACAGTGAGTTGGTGAGAGAAATTTCTTTTTTCCGTCTTTTGTTTATGGTTGTTTTTAGGATGTCTGCATGTAGATGGCAACCTATCGCGGAGATTCTGTGTATTTCTGTTGTCCTCTCCTTTTTTTTTTTTTTATCCTGAGAAGCATTATGGCTGTCTAGGGTGAGTTAATTTGATGCAAGTTAGGTGATAATCCACATTATAGGATAGTTTCCAAAGGGAGGTGTGCACAGTTAAGATTTACAAGCTATTTGGAATCTTTTCTTGCTTCTATATTTGTTTTTTAGGTCATTAGATTAAATTATTCATCTGCAACTAAGGTTGGTTAATGCATAAAATTGAACTTGAATAAAATCCTCTTCTATACAGGTTGCTACTTGACAACTTACCTTCTAACATGTAAAGTTCTTATATTGGTTGCTGACTTTACTGTATTTATCTTACCACTTATGTACAAGTGCCAGAACTTTTCTTATATTGGTTGTTAGTACTTAAAGTTCTTCTAATCTGGTACTTTTTTCTAAATTTATTATATGTCTGCTTCTTGCTGAGATGGAGATGCCGCATTCATTACAATCACAAACCATTATTTTTTTTTTTGGTAAAATCACAAACCATTATTCATCTTCCCAATTTGATGGATTTGGCAGGGCAATAGAAAGGACACGAGCTGGGGTATGGCTGGGCATGAATCAAATCCAGCGTCTTTGTTTCAGTTGTTTGTTGATTATAGGAGATACACAGAAGCTACACATCTGTTGCTGGAGTACATCGATTCATTTGCATCAGTGGTAATTTGCATTGTGTGATGCTTTTCAGAAGACTGGTTATCTCTTGGATAAATTTAACTTTTTATTGCTCAGTTATGTTCTTTAATGGTTTCAATTTCCCAACACGCTTTCTCATGGCTGATCACATTTCCTACTGCTTTTATGAAAAAGTTTGTTATCTTCTTCCTTTCCCTGGCATTCAGTTTCCATTTCGGTTTTGCATGTTTTCATTTATTTTACCTCAAAAACTTCCTGGGCTGAGTCATCATATACAGTGTAATTTTCCCTTTTTCCTGGGACTTTCTATTGGTGACTTGGAGGGGATGGTGAGGTATAGGCAGGAGGGGGAGAAATTTTGGAATTGATAGAGTTGTAGTGCAGTACTCTGGCTTTATCATGACATATAGTGCTAATGCAATGCTGATTACTGAGAACCACGTGATTAGTCGCTAGGGTTCATACAAGACTTTTCATGGGTAAATAATCCTTATGGGACAAAAGTCAGTTGTATTGTCTGGTGTAAAGTAAGAACTTTGATTGATATATGGGTACTCTTCCGGATCGGTGCGCATGAGGTTGCAACACATGATGCTTTGATATATGGTCTGGATTTACATTTTAATTGCTCTGCGGATTTTAATTGATTAAGCTTCAGCATGTCAACATTCTGGGGGAGAGCACTCAGTTGTTTATTATTAGTAGGGTTGAACCATTAAAGCGCTTGCTAGTCAGAATATCATCTGGTTCTGAAGATTTGGGTATAGGTTGCTTACCAGGAGTACAAATTAGCGTTGTTTTTTTTTGGTTAAAAAATTAGCCTTGTTAAAATGTGGAATTTTTTTTTTATCTGTGCATGTATTTGTGGATGTATAGCCCTTGTAATGGATGGTGCTATTGCATTGACCCTTTACAGAGGCCTGCACACTTAATTCACCGCAAAAGGCCATCCGCCGTGTGGTTCCCATATACTACAGTGGAGCGATTGTGGTGCCACCTTGAGCAGTTGACCAGGTCTGACCAGATGGCTGGACGGTGGCAGAAGCTGCAAAATTTATTACGTGCGGCACTTCTTAGCCATCTCAAGCAGGTGTTATAGTCAGCAGCGGATAAATATGTTCTGTTACTCTTCAAACTAAATACTCTGGTAGCTAACAGGCCTGTCAATTTTGCTTTTGCAGTTAAAAGTAGATTCAGAGGACGCACTCGCTTCTGCGGTCAATTGAGGTACTCCAACGACTTCCCAACAAATTTGGATGAAGTGAATGTTCTCAACAGTGGAGTTAGATTAGTGTCTCTGTTGACCTCCATACATTTTTTTGTCTTTGCCGAGACCGTTGGCATTCAGTGAATGTATTGGAGCAGTGAGGGGAGTAATTTATACGCTGGGATCGATAGAAAGCTGCTGTATGTAGTAGATTGTAGGAACGGCCTGTCTAATGTTGTCCTGGAGTTAGGAGTTTAGGCAGCTTGCTCTGCATAACTATCCACCATTAATGTTGTCTTGGGTCGTACTAGTAGATGTCATGAAACTGCAACGGTCTTTCTTGTACAGTTGATGTGAGCTATTATATTCGCTCTTCTTTCATAGTTAAGTCGCAGCACAGCTCGGGAAACGTTAGTTCCGCACTGGCCAGGCCGATACTAAAGGAAATCCCCATCGTGGTGGGGGAATTTATAAATATTTATATGCATGTATTTATTTATTTCATGCAAATCGTGGTGGGAATTGCACATGCTTCATATTCGATCGAATTTAGACAATGATGTGCTTCATGAAGACACTTGTGCATCCACGTCCGCCCGATCGTCTTGGTCTTGGGAAGAGGCAGCATCTTTGATTAAATGGCAGTGTTAAATAAGGGTGTCAGTGGTCGAGTCAATTCGGTTTTTGGTTTTAATTTTTTGATTTTGATTCTTGTTTTCTCTTCTATTCTTTTTTGGGCCAAGGGCCTGCCGGGGTTTTCGGCTGCCGGTCCTCGCCTAGGGGCCGCCAGCCCTCAGCCCTCAAAAAGAGAAAAAGAAAAATGAAGAACATAAAAAAAATGAAATAAGAAAACATAATTTTGGAGTTTTCGCTGGGCAGAAAATCGAACCTAAATTTTCAGTTTGGTTTAGGTTGGCGGTTCGATTCGGTTAGCGTGCCTAAAATTTGATCATGGCATCTGGTTTTTAGCCAAGGCAACAGCGTTGGGACCACTTTAGGGTTGCCCTTTTGATGATTTTACAGACATGGTGGGGCGACGGCGGCTGGTGAGGCATTTTAATTGGATGTTACATGCTAAAATTAGATTAGATAACTTTAGTTTGGTGTCTAACTTGTTGCGGAAGGTTGATAATTGCTGAATGAAATAGAAAGGAAAAAGTTTTTGACAGCAATAGTCGGCTTATTTCATGAAAAATAACTTTTAGAATTTTTTGAATTTTTCATCGATTGGGGGAAAAAAACAGTTTCAAAATTGGAGGAAGAGGGAATAATTTTTCCGTGCATTCCTTGACATGTTTTTCTTGTTAATTACTTTTAGAAAATTACTAATTTTTAATAATTTTCTCTTTTTTCTTTTTCTTATAGAGAAGCGGACGAGCCTCGCCAGATACAACGAGCTTGAGCCTCGCTTGAAGCCGGCATTGGCCTTGGGGGAGCTCGTCCCTCGACTATGGCTATTCACCGGCCGTCGCTGTGGTTAATGATCGGGAGAAGACAAATAAAAGAAAAAATAAGAAAAATATTTTTTTATTAGTCAAATATCGAAAATATTATCACTTTTTTGGAAAATCATTTCTTACTTTTTTTTCGAAATAAATGCAGCTAAAGAAAAAAAATTTTCCCATTGATTTTGAATCTACTTACTGTTGTCCGTCCGACCTTGTACGTGTTTGATTTGAATGAAAGGTGTCGTCAAAGGTAAGACGAGAATATGCGGAGAGCGTCTTCTTTCTCCAACCTTATCCCCTACTCGCGATGTCCTCGTGTCTTCGTTTACACTTTTGAATTCCCGTCAGAAAATAGTTTGGGCCTTTGTAATTCCTTCTGGGTTCCGTCTCCCAACATAAAAAGACGACCTTTTTTGTTTTTGACGAGATCACGGATCGGAAAGAGTGATGATGTCGCGGTTGAAAATTCAAAATTACAAAAGCATTCGATCCGGGAGAGCGGTGCGTAATCCTTCCACCTGCCTGTAAAATTTTTTTGGGAGGATAAGAAAATGGGGGAAAGAGTGGAAGCTTCGGATGCCAAGAGGAAGAAGCAATCCCGGGCTTAGCAAAGGAGAAAAGTCAAGTTGGGTGGGCGAGTCTAGAGAGAGAGAGAGAGAGAGAGAGAGAGAGGGGAACCGAAATTGCTTGAGGGGAGGCAACAGCGTGTGGTGAGGTGAGGTGAGGTGTGCCGAGCCCAGAAGACTTGTCCCTCCTCTCCTTCCATCTGCTGCTGCTGCTCCTGATGATGGTGGCGGCGTAGCTATCGACGACGTCCTGACTTCTTCTTCTTCCTCCTTGCGCTCCCACCCTCATTCCTCTCGCCCCCTTTTCAGGTGCTTTTCCATCTCTCTACTCCCTTCTCCTCCTCCTTCTCCTCCTTCTCTCCTCTTCTATTCTAATCGTAGTCCCCTTTCCCTTTCCTTGTTGTCTTCTGCCTCGCATAAGATTTTTTGCCTGAGACGACTGGTTAGCTCTGGATGGGTGACTCCTTTCTCTCTCGCTGCTTGCTTGCGCGTGTTAAAAATTAGAAAGAGGGACGCCGGGTTCACGAAGTTAGCTGGTTTTGCCCGCCGCCCCAATTTGAGCTTCACCCACAACTACGCTTCTCTTTTCTTGTCAGCTCTTGAAACCCTGTTTCCCGGATGAATTTCATTTGATTTCTTCACTTCTATCGGGTGAGATATCTGCCGCCTGGTTTCTCCAATTGGGTTTTTTTATGAATGCCCTACTCGCCCAATATCTTTGATTGGTCGTTTTTTTATTTTTTGGTAAAGGATATCTTTGATTGGTCGTTGGACTGTGTTATTCCTCGTTAGATTGCCAATTTGTAGATGCTGCTTCAGTTTGCGAGCAGCCCCCTTCTTCATCTGCGCATTTGAAGTTTCTGATCTGGCACTTGACGAAATAGGCACTTCCCTTGCCGTTGCATACTTCCCTGCACTTTACGATCGTTATTTGTCGATGGGGCTGTCATACGTGTAGCTAGCTTTCAACTTGGCAGTTAGAAATTCCTGTCTTCTCACCGCGTGCTTTCACCTGATTTGCTGAACGCTGTGCTACTTAACGATGAGATAGTTGAGGAAATTTACTCTTGCAAAGTGAAATGATATCCCTGTCATAGATGTTAGATAGAGTGCGCTGATGGATTTCATATCTCGTTTTTGCTGTGCTTCCTCATACCATGCTCATGCTTTTATCCGTTCTACAGCCTTCTCCCTCTTTCCCATCAAGATGCCCGATTCATTACAAGAAGGGCAAAAACAGGATGTGAACCCTGAGCAGCTCCCCCCGAGTGAAGATAGCGAGTATGTTAGGCTGGTTATACCCAATGAGCCAATAACAGCTGAAGCTGACAATTTACAACCTCAAACTGATGACAGATTTCACAATTTTGTGTGGTGGACCAAAGCCTTGTCATTGTTCGCTATCATTACTATCATTGGCCTTGTTTTCTTGAATTGGGGAGTTCCATTTCTACTGGAAAAGGTACGTTTACTCTGGTCAACACTCAAAATTCATGCATGCAATCAAGCATTCACATGTCGTGAACAAGCCAGCACTCTACCGCATGTGCATGTGCAATGCCTGATTTTCCAGGAACCCAATATTTTCTGTGTTTATACTTCGATGATTGTATCACGGAATGCGGAGTTGTTAGAAGTGTCTTATAGGTGAATGACTGCTTGTTAACTTAAACCCTGATTTTAGTCTTGAAACCATTGAAATCTCTTGTAATTAATCTATATGTTGGCAATTGTTTGTGTTTCTGCAAATGCTTTTGATTTTGAAGGTGCAAAACTGATCAAAATAGCAGTGCGAGTTAAGAGTTTGTAGCATAGCTAAAATGAGTTCCTCGTAATTAATATAGTTGCTGATGGGAATTGCTGCCTCTTGGGGAATTGATACTATGTCTTTCATCACTTGCTACAGCTAGTACTAATACATCGGAGAATTCTTCCTTTCTTTGTTTCTGTTTATTAGTTTGGTTTAGTATCCAGTAAACATAACATATCTTTTTGTTGTGTTTTGTGCTGTCTTCTGGGTAGGAAGGTGATGGTTACATCTACTTCCGTCTAATATTGTCATTCATTTGAATATAACTTCTGACAAGTTTGTCATCGTATCTCATACTATTTCCAATTAATCGCGTACTTCACAGTACAGCGTAGATCTAGGAAAAAGGAGCCAAATATGGTGTATGTGGTCGGCTTACATGCATTTTTAGGAAAACTGGAGCTAATAAGAAAAAGTATGCTACTGTTTTGGTTGAGTGTTCCAGTGTGAAATGGCAGTATTTTGTTTGAATGGCTACTGATGATCCTCATAACCTAAATGTCCATTGCTTGTTCTTTATTGTAGGTTCTCTATCCAATTATGCAGTGGGAAGCCACTGCGTTTGGTCGTCCGGTTCTTGCCCTGGTGCTTGTTGGCTCTCTGGCTTTCTTCCCTGTATTGTTAATTCCATCCGGACCTTCCATGTGGCTGGCTGGAATGATATTTGGATACGGTCTAGGTTTCATAATTATAATGGTTGGAACAACTATTGGAATGGTCCTGCCATATTCAATAGGACTACTGTTCCGTGATCGTATACATGTAAGGGATCTCATTCTTCAGATGACCTTAATGAGTTATTGCTTCGTCACTAATTGCTCTTAATGTATATGCAGCAATGGTTGAAAAGATGGCCCCGAAATGCAGCATTGCTTAGACTGGCTGGTGAAGGGAACTGGTTCCATCAATTCAAAGTGGTTGCGCTCTTTAGGATCTCGCCATTTCCCTACACAATTTTCAATTATGCAGTCGTAGTGACTAGCCTGCATTTCTGGCCCTACTTGTCTGGATCTATTGCTGGAATGGTACCTGAAGCTTTCCTTTACATCTACAGGTATGTCTTAGTTTCGCACAAGTATGACTTAGAATAGTTGAGCGATGATGCTCCTCTTCTATCTTATTCTGGATATCTGCATGGTCAGTTTGCGACAACCTCTGAACGAATAAGCATATTATTAGCTTCCTGTTTCTTTTACCAAACGGTTTCTGGCTGTGGAGTAATGCGTGGCGTGAGTGCCTCATCTGAAATCCATTTCTTCTTTGATTCCGCGCAGTGGGAGACTAATAAGGACATTCGCAGATGTGAAGATGGGGAATCATCACTTGACCACGGTTGAAATTGTTTACAATGTCGTTTCTTTTATTGTAGCAATCGTCACCACAGTCGTCTTCACAGTTTACGCCAAAAATGCCTTAAATGAACTCGAAAAGAAAGAGGCTAGCGGGGAGGACTCCGCCTTTGATGGCATTCTCGAGATGGGGAAACTTTCCCCAGAAAGACCCACACGTACCAATTCTTTGTCATCTTCGTTATAGATTTTAGATGATCGACACCTGTAAATAGTTGAATGCGTAGAAAAAGCTTTAGGGCGGCTTTGTCTTCTTTGTCATCTTCTGTACCGTGGGCCATTTATTCCTCTCCTTTCCCCCTCCTCCGCTGATGGCCTGATATGGTTTTGTTGTTACTATTAACAGTTGAGAATAGTGGTTAAAGACCTGCTCAGAGGGGAGCATTTGCACATTACTTGCTTCAAGATCTATAGCGGCTAGAAATGGGGACTTCCCTGCATTTCTTGGACTTTGTTCTAATTCTTTTCTCTTCTTCACTCCTGAAGCTGAAATGGACAAGTGTGATTGCTTAGGCACCCTCTACATGTATCTCCTCTGTGTTCTAAAGTAAGGATCTGCATATACTGGTGCAAGTTTTGTACTTTGAGTCCAATCAGCATCGATAATGCAAAGGGCATTAAGTGCTCGTGGGGGAGTCGGAACTAGGGGTGATCGGTTTTCAATTCGGTTCGGTTCCCATCAAGAACCAGGAATTGAACCGGTGGTCTTGATTCCCAATTTGTCGAAACCGGAAATCAGATTGCAGGTCCAATCTGGTTCTCGGACGGTTTCATTGGATTGGCAACATGACAAAAAAAAAACACCATAATTGCAAATGAAACTGGAATGGGAAGACTGAAAAGCATAAGACTCTATCATTCTTGGAGCCCAAATAGTGGGTTTGATGAAAAATAAATCAAAGTGTAATTTGTTTCTTTTTAGCAATAATCTTTCCGTGTCAGACGTAAAAAAGCTTCCTTCTTGCAGTATTTTGACAATACTTCAATGCTCTTAAAACACAAAACCTTTTCACCCAAAGCAATAAAATTGAAACACAAGTAAGCTAATTTCTAGTTCCTAATGCGCAAAATTCAAGTAATGAAGCGAACAAGTGACATTTCATCATCATTTCAATGAGTTTAACAAAGAAATTCACATGATAAATTGTAAACAGGGAAATTGTAAAAATTAGGGTTATTTTAAAAAAATTTTAAAAAAATTTGATTGGTCTAGTTCTATGTCCCTGGAATTGAGAATTGGATTGGACCTCTTTAGAATCGGGAACCGGACCATTGGTCTCGGTCTAGTTCAAGCGGCTCGATTTGATTGATCCGATTTGCTCACCCCTAGTCGGAATATAGTTAGGTTGTGTTTGGCACATAGTCTGCTCAGTCCATATATGTTAAGACCATTGGAAATGTACATATGGCACTCAGCGTAAGTAGGTGTGTTGAAGCATTGAATGGAAAGAAAGGAATGCTTCTAAGTTATGCAAGAAAAGGCCAACTTATTGACATTGTAGGGTCTGTAGCCCAACATGCTCTTTCAAAATTAGGTCATGGATACTGATATTGCTGTCTTAACTCCGTGTGTTGATTCATCGAGGCTCATCCGTAAGTGCACCAATGACAAGGAGGCACTGGAAGAGTGTATCTTATACAGAGCTCATCTTTCTTTGAAGCAAAGAGGCAATTCTTGGAGCATAGCCTACTTCAAGTCCAATCCACCTTAACACTAAACTCAAAGCTATGCTCCCCCTCCTCAATGACTTGCAATTTCAACCTCCAACTGACCCCACACAGACACTTATAATACTAACCCAAAGAAGGGAAGGAAGAATTTGTCTAGATCAGTGGTCACTCGGTACTTAACCCAACCAGAGATGAATCCCAGTCGAGCTCTCAGAATTGTCCCGTTCATCGTCTCCTCCATTGCCTTTTTCTGTGTTTTCGTCGCAGGGGATAATGAGAATAATCTTCAGGACATGTGTCCGACCACAAGATCGACCACTCTTTTCGTGAATGGATACCCCTGCAAGAGCTATGCGAACATCAGTGCGTCGGATTTCAAGAGCTCGAAGCTGAGCACCCCCGGGGACACTCACAACTTCCGCCGATCGGCGGTGACCCTGGCCACTGCAGCGGACTTCCATGGCCTCAACACGCTCGGCCTCTCCATCGCACGGACCGACATCAACGTGGATGGACTGGTGGCGCCGCACTCGCACCCGAGGAGCGCGGAGATAATGTTCGTGTTGAAAGGGGTGGTCATAGCCGGGTTCATCGACACGCAGACCAATCTTTTCCTGAAGCTGATGAAGGAAGGGGAGGTGATGGTGTTTCCAAGAGGGCTGCTCCACTTCTGCTTGAACAGTGGCTTTGAGGCGGCCACCATCTTCTCCGTGCTCAACAGTCAGAACCCTGGCTTGGTCAGCATCGCCGGTTCCATTTTCCCATCTCAACCCAACGTTGATGACGCGGATTTGGTGAACGAGGTCAGGACCAGGTTGATTGCTTCTTCCATGGGCAACCATTCGCGTGGGTAAATCCTACTTTGGGGACCGCTCTGGCTCTGAGTCACTCATGTCTGATTTCTCTGTAGTGTGGAGGTATGAAACCGTGGCATGCACGCTTGTTTTTTTTTCTTTGGCATGTAATATGATATGTACATCAACTCGAAGCTCTTCATAAATATGCCAGCATTTCACTGCTAATGTCCGAAGCCCTACTCCGTGTTTAAATAGCCGGTATTCCAAATCTCTTTAAGTAGCAGACGACGTATATCGCGCTCTCATAAAATCGGGACAGTAAGGTGACTCATAAATTATTCGAAAGTCGTAAAGGCTAATGGTACTCTAATCATTGAACTCTTGAAGAACTTGGAAAGCAACATTAATGCTGGCTACTTGCCGCTTTCTTCTTCTTCTTCTTCTTTTTGGGTTTCGCTGACAGGAGGGAGTGACGCTGCCCGAACGAGTCCTCATTGGAATGAAGCCTCTTGTGCAGGCTCAAGTTCATTATGTAGCGAAGAGGACTTCACTTATAAATTGAAGTACACCGAGAGTGTCGCTGCCTTTAAGAAACAAAAACACACACCCGGGCCCGGCCCCCTAACTCTCTTTTGTCTCTCTAATGACTCCATCTTGTAGGGATATTTTGAGTTTCGTGATTTAATCCCAGAGACTGGTGGCGGCTCCGATGGCTGAGGCTTTTGCCGGAACTAGGGTTTCAAGGACATTTTCGTAATTATGAAAGCATAATGAGGATAAAAAATTGGAAGGAAAAAAAAATTTCTGTTTTTCATTCCGAAAATGAAGCATTTCAAAGTGCCTTTGGGCCTACTTTGGGCTATGCTCCTTTAGAGACTGTAATTGCATTTCTTCAAAGTTGAGCAAAAGTGAACCAACCATTGTTCACATTTGGCCAAGGGGCTATAGAGCCTCAAAATCCATTTGCAATGCTAAACCAAGTGGGGCCTTGGTCTTCTACGTATTTTTTTTTAAGGCATCAAAATGCAATCTCAAATCGGGCCATAAACTTTATTTTAAAAAAAAGTTAATACCACGAAAGACTCTATACTAGCACGCCTGTGATAAATTTATTAAAACTAAATTTTTTACCATCAAAAACTCCAAACCGATACACCTGTGACAAATTTACCCTCTACTAGTTTTTGTCAAATTAGGTTAATACCAAGAAAAATTTCAAATTGACAAACGTCTTGCCTCTCTTACCCTTGGGCTTTGGATGTCACGCATTCTTTGATACGCTCTGTTTTTTTTTTATTGAAAATTCAAACGTTAAGATTATAATTTTGACAGGCGTGTTGGGCTCGTCCAAATTAATAAGATTCTAAAACCCAATTTAAGTTATTTTTTAGAAGGGCCATGCTCATATGACGGTCATCGTTAGCAACGGTGAGTTATGAGCCACCAGTTGGACCTCTATGGCCTGCATGATAAACCGTTCTGATTGCCTGATTCTGTTTCCTGAAATAGTAAAGAATGAGAATCATGTTTGGTAACGCAAATAATTCTCATTCCGATTCTGTTCCCAAAATCACTTTTAGAGAATCAAAATCAGTTTTAGAGCAAAACTCAGAACAAAAAAAAAGTTAGTTCTAAAAAAAGAAACACTTTCGAGAATCACAAAATAGAATGAAGTCTCACATCTCTCACTTTTTCCTTTCAGTTCTCTTGTCACTTTTCCCTACGCCTAATAAAAATAAAAAATTTTCCAAAAAAAATTGGAAAATTTTCAAAAAATCACAAAAAAATTAGAAAATTCCCAAAAATAGAAGAAGCTTAGATTTGGCTGGTTGGACCTCATTTTCATAATTTTGGGCCTAAATTTCCTCGATTTCATAAATTTCACTCTTTTATAAAAAAATGTCGCGGAAGATGAGGGTATCCAATGTGCGGATGGTAACATATATACTCGTAACCGTGTGTCACAAAATGTGATCATCTACACGTGGAACTAGAGATAAACAACCACTTGAATTTAGGGCAGAAGTTACAAAATGACAATGAAGGACTTGTACTTCGCATCAAGGAGGATAATTTTTTTTTAGTTGATAATTTGGTTATGTGGCTACCATGTTTGTATGCATTTGGGCAACGTAATATTTAAAGAAAAAAATGAGTCCTTAATATATGGGAACATGTCCCATGCTTCAATCGAACTTCAAACGTTATATATTAAAATTTTTGTTTCATTTATAACATGCTAAAAAAATAAATATATTTTAAATTATTTTAGTATGCATTGGAAATTACTTCAATTTAGGATGGAATTTTACAAAATAACTATATAATTATTTGCCTTAAATGAAAAAAATTAGGAAGAGCAACATTTTTTCGGAACAAAAATTTTATACAGTTATCTAACATGTTTCTGGTTCTCTAAAACTCATTTAGAAGCAGAATCAGAAAAAAGTTATTTTAGTCAAAATCAATTTTTCGGAACAGAATAGTTACCGTTAGAGGCGTCAAATGGGTGGGTCGGGTCGGGTTTGGGTCGAGTCGAATATGGTCCGACCCATCTGACCCATTTTGACCCATATTTAATGACCCATACCCGACCCGACCTATAACTGATGTACACCCAACCTGACCCATTTTGACCCATATTACCTCATTTATTCTATTTTAAGTAAATTAAATAATAAAAAAATTAAAAATTAAAAAATTAAAAAAATCTATAAATTGACATGCTTATAAATAAAAAAAGACTGACTAAATATTTATAAATTGATCCAACCTATGTAAGGGAAAACGCCAAAATAAGACGGTAGCGATAAAAAAAATAATTGCAACCTCATTTGTAATTGATCTAAAACGCTCTGGTAGTTGATGCCCCGGGAACCCCATGGGTCAATTCAACGCTTGAAAGATTAACATGTAAATGAGACCACTTCATCTCTCCAGCACCCTTCAACCAATCCACCGGCTTCAATTTTTCTCGATCCACATCAACTACCAGAGCGTTTTAGATCAGTTTATTGATCTCAAGATGAGGTATGAACAACAGAATAGCAAAGGGTCATCACCACTGCAAAATCATCGATCCCTAAATAACAGCGCGACAAAGGAAAAGCTTAAACAAACTAGATTGCAAGCTCACAGAGCCAATCTACTGAGAGCAACATGGCAAAAACCTACAGGTGCAAGAAAACCCCCGTGCATCTTTGTTTGGATGCAGACAAAGCTATAAAACATTTCCAATGGCACGCCGTGCAGAGTAAACAGCTTCTAAAGGACTTCCTGCAAACAAGCGAGAAGCATTTCAGCTTCTAACACGAAATAAGCCACAAAAGCCCCTTAGTGAACCAGTGCACTCCTAGTTGGAGTTTCCTAATACTATGTTTGGCAATTTAAGGTTGGAGAAACACATAGAGAACGTCACAATGTCCTTATCTTGTTAGCATGCCCATTGAAGAGAACTAATCCACAGTTAGTTTCTGGACTGAACAAGCCTTATATCATACATTTTCGAAAATAAAGTGAAGGCAATAGGAGACACATGCATAAGGAAATGGATTCCCTTCAACTTCCACCCAACTCTGGAGAAAATAGAACTTGGGCCCAAGAGGAAAAAACACTTCTCCCAATTCCAATAATAAGTGACGGAGCAGCTCAAGTAAGTTGGGAAGTGCGTTGGCAGATCCCAAAAGCCTAGGTCCCTGCAAAACGATTTACCAATCTAAAGGTGGCTCATCGTCGAAGAGAAAGTAATCAAGTGGCAGATTCGATCATCAAGGCCTATCATAAAAAGTACATACCTACTAATTGGAGAGCTTATCCCTCTTCTAGTCTTTTAGATTTGCTTTGCACTAAGCTTGTATTATGTTTACTCAAACTTTCACTTGAATGAGAATGCTACTAATATTTTTCGACCAAAAAAAAGTACCAAAATTGGAGCCGGGACACTCATTGGCATTCATTGTTGTCCCACTCCAATTGCCACGAGGTATTAGCATTAAACAAATTAATGGTAACAGAGGTCAAAAATCTCCGTATGAACTAACATCGGGTTTTCCATGGATGTTCTTCTTAAACATTGAATTAACTTAGCCTATTGCTTGATCAAGAAAATCACAATCCAACAATGTGAATATCACGTGAAAAAAAAGGGATGCTCGGAATTGTTGTCCTGGCATAGATTTTCCATTTTAAACAGTTTTTCTCATATGCTTATTGGCCGTGTAAGGCTGTTCGGTTGTGCATTTCGAATATAAGTAAATCATCGAACAGGTAGTGTGCGTTTTGAATATAAGTTTCGAATTTGCAATCAACGCAGCTTTTAGCCTAAACCCGGTAGATTAGCACAAATCATCACAAATCAATCTCGGTTTTCCATGTGATTTACTTGCCGATACTCAAAACATCAACAAAACAGAATAAGAACAAGCCATAAAAGATGAGATTACCTGGTGGAGAAAGTGAAGCTCTGATCGGTGGTGATGGACGACCGGAATGGACGACGCAGGTGTAGACGAGGCGAATTCACCTCCCTCTCTCTCTCCCTCTCTCTCTCTCTCTCTCTCTCTCTCCGTCTATTTTCACTTGAATCTGTCTTCTTAGTTTTTATCTCTCTGTTCCGTTTCTCTTCCCGGTTCTTCAGCCCCAACGGCTGCTTGTGTTTTGCAACTTGCGACTTGTAGCTTCAGGGCAAGAGATGCTTGCAAAAAACTAGGTTGGGTAAGTTCGCGACTTGGACTTGCAAACCTTATTGGGTCGAAAATGAGTTAAAAGTGGGTCGAAAATGGATTTTCTGTGCGGCCCATATTTGACCTATTTAATTTTACCTCAGCATTTTGAACTCATTTTTAATGGCCCTCTAAAAGTTGGTGACCCATATAAAACCCATTTTATAAAAAAAAAATGAGTCAAATATGGGTCTATGACCCATATTAACGGCTCTAGTTACCGTGCAGGCCCCTAGCATAATATCAGTGGTATGTAGGCCACGATTGTCTTTTTTATATTTTATCTTGTGGCATATATGTCTTCGTTACTTACAATAGTAACGATGACCATAAGTTAAGCCTTATCCTTTTGAGAATGGCGATTAATTCTTTTTCGCGCTCAAACTCGAACCCCCTTATTTGGGTCCGCTCCAGTCCCCTCACCAAGAACATTTAACGAAGTTATTTTGAGAACGGCAGGTAAATCTTTTGCGGCCTCAAACTCGAACAACCTCGTACATGTCTGCTCAAACCCGGACATTTTACGAAAAAATCTTCAATATTTTTGAACTGGTTAAGCATGTGGGAGCGATGATTTTCAAGCCCGATATCGAAGTCGGTCCGCAACGCAAGCCATAAACATTTTTGCGAGGAACTCTTCAAAGTAACCAGATTTACTTCTTTGAGTAGAGAGCAAGGGGATTTTTGGAGGGAAAGCGAGCGGGGACGAGCGGATGGACGGTGGGGATTGGATTGGACACCATTGAAACCTTCCCTCCACCCACTTCCCCACCCGCCGCTTGCCATCCTTGCAACGCCCGAAGCCTTACTTCATCATCTTCGTTTTCGGTCGAATTCTTCATCTTCTTATCCCCATCGTTCTTGCGCCATTCGACCCATTTCGTCAGTTTTCTCTTCAAATTGAAATGCTTTGGAGAGGTGTCAGCGTTCGTCTGTGATTTGATCGGTGTCATGACATGTACTTCACTCCATTCCACCGATGGCAACCGTTGCCGCGACGGTACCCACAAAAGAAGACCCACCCACCATCCTGCCGTGCGCGATCCCCAAGGCCAAGGCGACAGGAAGAAGAAGAAGAAGAAGAGGAAGTGCTTAGCAAAGGCGGCAGCACTCGAGGTGCAGCATGTCGGAACCCCCTTGATTTCCAAGGCCACTGGGTGCCCTAGTAGGTCCATTCTGTTGGACGCGAACCGCCTTTACGCTATCGGCCGCAGCGCCAGCCAGTGCGACTTTCTTCTGCCCGACCCCCGTGTCAGCAACCCTCATTGCAGCATCCTTTTTGATGGGGACCAACGCAAGGTCTTCATTTTCCATTCCGGGTTTCATCCGACCAACTCCTTTAAGTTCAGGGAAAAAGTTGGGGAGGAGCACGAGGCTCCTCGTGCTCCTTTGAGTCGAGTTTTTGTCAATGGAGTTGAGTGTAAACAGGGCAGTGTCGTCGCATTGTCTGCTGGGGATGAAATTCTGTTCGTTTGTGGCACTGATAAATGTAGTTCTGGCGTTCGAATTGGTTTTGCTATTAGTAGAATTGTTATCCTGGACGAGGGGAAAGTGGTTTGTCCTGGTTCAGATGATCCTTCTGCGGTCAAGGGGAGGTTTTCTTTGCCTTGGACAACCACTACGACCACCACGACGTCAAGCAGCAGCAAAAGGGTATCAGCTTCCTGGTCTACTGCTACGTCTCTAGGTCCATCCTCTTCTTCCGTTGTTTATTCCCGAGCAAAATCCCTTTTGGCTCAGTGCAGGCACATTTTGCACTCTGCTGACCCCATTTCTTGCATCCGGAGATGCCCATTTTTTCTGGCAACAGCCATGCCGGCTTCATTTGATTGTAATAGTTCATCTGGCTCCAGACTTCATCCATTTTCCAAGAAGCCCACCGATCGTGGTGGTGAACCAGAGTTGGCAAATGTTTTGCCCATTAATAAGTCTGACACCATCTGTAATATGCCAAGCATGAGGTGCAGATTTCCTCATCCACTCACATATATGGATCCAACTGAAAAGGTTGTGAGCTCAGAGACTGATGGGAAAGGAGCATGTGTTTCTGCCGATGCTGGAAATTTATCTCAAAGAGGCAACAAGTATCACGACAATGCTGATCCAATCACCTCTTATTTAAACCAGGTGCCTGTAGAAACTGGCCCTTGTTTCAATTCAACTGCAAATGACGAAAATGGGCACAGCTCCTTTACACCTCCAGGGATGAATTTCTGCCTCAATCGTCTTGAATCTATTGGACAAGGTTCTTTTGGTTGTAGTTCTGAAGTTTCCTTGGTAGAACTTATCTATCCTGTTGAAAGCATAGTGCAGATATTCATCGCGACATTCACGTGTGACATTCCATGGTTCGTACTTCCTTTTCCTACTGATCTGTACCTTTTGATATCATACTCTCTTGGCTGATATGTTAAATCATCTCTTTCTTCGATATTTCCTATGGATCTTTTAGCGAATAATGCCTTCATGCATCCCTTTTTTATATTTAGCATGCAGGAACAATTATATAGCTCTAAGTTATTTCCTTACCCCCCCCCCCCCCCCCCCCCCAAAAAAAAAAAAAAACGATTATATAGCTCTAGCTTTTCTAGTTAATTTAATAATTGGGTGGATAGCCTGTGCACATTTCCTTCTTGCTGACATGTCTGCATCTGAAAAACCAGTCTATTTTTACTTGTTTAAACCAGTCTATATTTACTTGGTTTTGGTTCTTGCCTCACTGAGACTAACGGCAGGTTTCTATCCCACTGTCAAATTCCTGACCATTTGCCAGTGACCATTGCTTGTCACAACACTGATAGATGTTGGAGCTCAAGCCCTGAGCAAAGAACCCTTGTACCTTATCCAGAATTCCCAAAGCTTGTTGTGGTGTAAGTTATTTATCATTTCCCGGTTAACTTGAGTGATGTGCTTGAACAGTTTTACACAATTTAGTGTTCTTGGACATTTGCTTTTGCAGATATCCCCCTTTCCCGGAGATCATCGCTTTTGGCGGAGATCGAAGGAAGCAGGGAATTGCATGTCATCATCCAAAACTTCTTGTTTTCCAAAGAGAGGGTTCGATTCGTATCATCATTACTTCTGCCAATTTGGTTTCCAAACAGGTGATTTCTAGGTTAACATATTGTGATTTAACATTTATCATGGGCTCTTTTTCCTTTGAAATTCTCAAATGAATTATTTTGCCACTTTTAGGGTTATGTGGTAGTTGTTCTCACTTTCTCTTGTTTGGAAAATTTTTACGAGGTTATTATTTATTTGCATCCAACAGTTTCTAGGGTACAGCTAACTCATATGCAATTTATTTCATGGTGGGAACAATGCAATAAGAACAAGTTGTCCTTTTGTTTGTTTTTTCCTTTTTCCTGGCAAGCAGTAGAAGATGCTCTCCTTCTGAATGTATTTGAAGCTAGTGACATGTCCATGATGGGAAAATTATTCTAAGATATTCCATTTGATGGCAGTATTACGTAGTCATGAAGTTGGAGGTTTTGTGATGGAACTGCACATTTTAATTAGGGTTCTTCCTATAACATCCCCCCCCCCCCCCCCCCCCCCCCCCCCCCCCCCCGAGATTGCACTGTTTGTAGCATCCATGTTTAAAGTATGAGATCTGTATTTGGTTCTTTATTGTCAACAGATGTCGCGCCGTTTGCGGAAATGCATCTCTATGTACCCCTGAGTATAGAAGTTCTGGCTAAATGATCCATACAGTACCAATGTTGGGCCATTTATAGATTTACCCAGTGGATATATCCCCCTCTATGGAGAAATATATTTCGACGCACAATTGAAGTAGTTGTCCAATTGATACATCAACCCTTAGGTTATAAATATTAGCAGTGAAAAACCATACAAATTCAAAATGCAGTTCAAGTTAGTGTTTTTGATCCAAAAGACTAAATGATCAGAAGTAGCTGGCACCATTAGATTTAACTGGATGTCTCATATACTATAATTGATTGTTCAAGCGGTAGGTTAGATCTGCAAACAGAGAACATTCTTTTGTTCTTCTAATCCTTGAGTACTGACAAAACTGGCCTGTCAATTTATGGACGGTTGATTCCTTAGTTTTTGTAATCTCCTTGTACCAATAATTTGTGCCATGTTCTTGTACTTCTTGGCCTGGTAATTCATAAACAAAACCGTGTGCACAATCCTTGCATTACTCTTTATGGCCACTAGAAACATTTCTTCTGGCACAGTCGCCTGATAAATCTTGCAGCTTTTTCTTCTATGACGCTGCCTGGTTATCTCGAAAAAGCTCATAAAAGAAGTCTGCTTAAGCTTTTCATTTTACCCGCTACCCGTTCTCGGTAATAGACTTTCTTCTCCCGTCAATGTCTAATAAAACCTGTAGAATACTTGGCATGGCACTTCTGTCAGTGGTATGGTAAAAGATAATATTGGAAATAAGTGGGAGCTGATTCTCCTCTGAAAGTGCCTGAGACTTTTTGGGGAAGGCAAGTGTTGGTTGTTGGACTTCAGAGATGACCTTCCATTGGTTGGATCAATTTGGCTACAATGATATGGAAAGAGAGATGCCAAAAGTTATTTAATAACTATGGTTTATGAAAGCTGTTAGGCATATCTTATCTTTCTTGTACTTCTTGCTTTGTTCATTCTCAACTACCTCTTTTTGTCCCCTCCTGTCATTAGTCTATGCTGTGTTAGAACAAACTTTTGATGTTGCATTATTCACATGCTTTTGACTTCTGCAGTGGACTGGCATTACCAATACTGTGTGGTGGCAAGATTTTCCTCGAAGAAGTGCTCCTGATTTCTCATCTTTGTTCACTCAAATTTCTGATGATGAAATGACACAAGGTGTAAAATCTGATTTTGCTGCTCAACTAGCAGGGTTTATGGCATCGCTTGTGATTGATGCACCTTCTCAGGCTCATTGGGTTGTTGAGTTGACAAAATTTGACTTTAACAAGGCTGTGGGATATCTAATTGCATCTGTGCCTGGAATCCATTCTTATACGCCACAGGAGACTTTGCATCCGACTGATTTTTTGTCTGTAAGTGTTCTTTTTTATTGACTAGTTCTGTCACTTGGGAATGGATACATCATCAAATGGTGCGGTAGGAGTTATTATGATAGCTCAGTTGGAGTAGAGGAATCATATCTAATTGAGTCTGACAGTTGCGTGTCTCACTGTCTATGAAATTGCAACTATCATAGGGATGGAACAGGTACAAGAAAACACATGGAGAAAACAGTGACGGAAGGGGGTTGGATTAGCTGTTGAATTGTGATAGGCTTGGAAACACTCTCTTTTTGAGGCCATTCACTTTTATTTTGGCAATCTGTTCTTTTGCAATGGATTTTCCATAAAATCACAGATAAACTACAATATCAGCTCCAGTTGATCAAATGATTAAATATGACTTGTTCTGTCAGAGATTTTGTTTTTTCAAAATCCATAAGCCTAAATTACATGCAAAACATATACTGGTCATTTGAAGAAGCTAGCAAATGAGAGTTAGTTGGTATCTTTGAATTGCATGAGGATGTGAAAGGGGCAGTGAAGGGGTCGATCTGCTAGGGAATTTCAATGGTCTGGTACACGTGTTTACCAAGACTGGATTGATGAATCTGGATCACATATCGGAAGGAATATAGCAATCCTGGGTACGTGTAGCCAGAGACCAGCTCTGCTCAATTGTCATGAGATGAAAGAAGATACACTGTTTTTGGAAGCTTGATCTTTCTTTTTCAGCATAAAATGGATCACTCGAGAAATTTCTGGAGAGTCCATGATCACAATGTCTCTCTAGGAGTTTTGTGGATAAATTATAATTACTGATAACTAAAAGAGGGCTTGTGAAGTTTGTCAAAGATGCTAGAGAGTCTTGCCAAAAGGTTGCTTCACTTACATAGGGTACGTTCTTTTGTGCCTCATTGGTCTTCTGCTTCAAGCTTGCTGCATAATCTGACATATTCATAGTTTTGCTGGAATTGTGACATTGATGCTATATAACTGGAGCTATCACGTGGGTAGGTCATCAAAAAGAGGTTTTTGGTTATTTAAATATTTCTTTTTGGTCTTTCTCAGTTTTTAAGCTTCATCCCTCTCAGGAATGTATCACTCAATAGAGCTTTCATCATGGACAGCTGCTGTTATTTATTTGATGTCTCCAGACTTCCTACGAGGAAAATTGTTTTCTAACAGGATTATTTAAAGATGTTTTCTTTGCTTTGAGATTTTCAAATAGATTTACTACAGAGGAAGATTTTTTTCTGTTATTTTTAGATCATTTGTAATGGGTAGAAATAGGGGTGATCGGTTCCCGGTCCGGTCCGGTTCCCCCCGAGAACCGGGAACCGGACCGGTGGTCCCGGTTCCCTATTTGCCGGAACCGGGAACCGGACCGGACCGACGGTCCCGGGACCGGACCGACCCCCGACCGGACCGGAAAAAAATCCAGAATTTTTCATATTTGTAACACTAAATTGAAAAAAAAAATAAATAAAAAAGCAAAAGGTCCGGTCCGGGCGGTCCGGTCCGGTCCTATATCCCGGAACCGGGAACCGGACCGCCGGGCCACCGGTTCCAATTTTGGGGAACCGGGAACCGGACCGGAACCCCCTAGAACCGGGAACCGGACCACCGGTCCCGGTCCGGTCCGGGCGGTCCCGGTCTGGGCGGGACAATTTGCATACCCCTAGGTAGAAAGATGCTTAGGTGCTTTAAGGAAGGGTCATTTTGGGTTACTTCTACTTAACTTTTGACTTTCTCTAAATCTAGTGACTCACACTTTGACTTTATATAACTTGAAACACCTGAAACCTTTCGAAATATTTAAATATTAACGTGTAGAATCAGATACAATATTTTCATAATTTCTGGGAATTTGAAATATTTTTCTTTTTCATTAAATTTTTTTTTGAAGGAAGCCATAAGTAGAAGTAATAAGTGGTTTTTAGGGCTTCCAAAATTTATTCTATGTTATAGCCATAGTGTTGGGCAATGTTGTGGGCAGAGTGTTCATGATCTTCAGCATAAGATAGATGAGTCAGTTCATAGTGGGATAATGGATAAACATAGTACTATGCTACTGATTCCTTTTTACCTTAAGTTTGGTCTTTTTTACTTTTTAAAAAGTTCTTTGGATGTGACTCCATGATTTCATTCTTTATCAGGACAATCAGAGTGCATCGTGTTTTGTGTCTCTGAAGCACATCGCCATGGTTAAGGCATCCGTTGCTGGCGTAAGTCACCTTTTGCATGCGGTAGCAGACTCAGATGGTACAACTCTGAGAAAATTAGCTTCTTTCCTCTCAGAATCTCATGTTAATGCATCTGGGATGCTGGAAACAACTCTGAGAAGAGAAACAAATATACCTGCCGATTACAATGCTGTCAGCATTCTTGTTCGAAATCCCAATAACTTCTTTAAGGGAGGTAAAATCTGATTCTTGTGTTCGCAAATAAGTAAACTTTTAGTTTTATTCCTGCTGTTCAACAATTATATGTGGAGTTGATTAGTGGCCTTCGTGGCAAGCCGTTGAAATCGAACTCGATTGGCGTTACAAACATCTACTAAATGAATGACATAATTTATTTACATGGCCACTTTGAAGGATTAATCAATCAATCAATTTATAAAAAAAAAAACGTAAATTAGTCTATTTTTAAACTTAAAATCAATAATTTAAAGTATTTGAATTAATTATTTAACTAATTCCACCAACTTCAGTATGCACTTCATTAATTATTTATGTAACACATCTCGTTTTCAAAGTCAGTGATTAGTGGATTTGGGCAGTAAGTCTTTTCTTGGTATCCCTTTCAACTCTACATACACATATCCTTGTGCGCCAATGGAATGCGATCTCATAGGTAACTTCTATGAGGGGATACCCCCAGCATCTGTAGCGAGGACTTTTTTACATACAAACTAAAGAGAATTTTGAGATGGAAGCAAATACAACCAATAAAAGCACAGATTCAGTGGCATTTGTGAGGCAGGAACATAATATTTTTTACTCTGGTAAAGGCTTCTCTCTTTGGGGTGCATTATGACTTCATACTTTGCTTTACTGGCTTGCTCTTGTATGAGCTGAAAAAAAATAGAAGCACAATGATCTCTCGCCTTTTGGAAATACCTCATAATTTTATCACTGGAATTGAATGTAGAATATTTGTCAAGTGTCCTCTTATCTGTGTTGCACCTTTGTGGGGACTTTATTTAATTTAAACGGTTAGGTCCTCTTCTTCTCTGGAAGCTGTCCAATGGAAATGTTTATTTGGACTTTCAATGAAGAAGAAAATGCTTCTCTGGGCAGTCATGGCGGAGCTTCGAGGTTAAGGGAATCCGCTGGAGCTGTAGCCATACTATCTTAATTGGATATAGTTGACAACTTGATGTGAGATAGAAGGTGGTTTAGAGTTAATGACTTAATTAATTTCAACATGGCTCTAATAGGAACGTGACTCTCAAGTTTATGTGATAGAGAAATCATTTTGGAGTTTGGTTATGCCCTCTTGGCTACAATAGTTTGTGTGCACGATGCGGGCCAGTTGGCCTCGGTCATGGGACTTTGTGGTGCCTGTCGAGCTAATTTACCAGGCCAATCCCCCTCTTTTGAGGATCATTCCCATGGCTTGTATTGTAGAGTAGCTCATTGTGACCAAGCGTACCATGTCTCCCTTTTACTCAGGCATATTGTGTCCCAGTTGGGCATGTGTCTTAATTCAATACAACAACTGATTTCGGCTTGCCGTGGCCATCATCAGGAGAGCAAACCAGCTCCCGACCAGTTTGTATTTAGGTGACCAAGCTGCCTTCAGACATCTTCCACATGAAGTTCCTTCCTTTAGTTCATTTCTAGCACAAACTCGTTGACACTACTGCCATGATCCAGTGGTATCGTTCATATTGCATGCCTCATGTTTCTTCTGGTATTATGGAGCTCACTTCCATTCCCTTATAAAATGGGATAAAGCTGGGCCACATTTTCCCCGACTTGATTTCCGTAAACCCCTCGCTGCAGCCTATTCTCTGGCTTCCTTGCATTCCCCTAACCATTACTGCCTTTCCTAGGTCTTACATGAGTGCCCAATGCTCAGCCAACAGAAAGTGTTGGTGTCGCTTCCTTGCGTACCACACCATCACTGCCTCTCCACAGGCTTTATGTGAATGGCCTACACTCACCCAACAGGAACACATGTTCCATCTCTTCTTTAGGTCATGCTCAAATCATGGTGACAGATGGCATCTGCACATAAAATTTGGAACCTTGCTCTGATATTTGTCATGGCACCGGCCAATTGCCCTCGATCATGGGACTCTGTGGTGCCTGGCAAGCCAATTCACCAGGTCAGCCCTCCATTCTAGGTTCATTCTTGTGGCTTCTATTGCAGAATGCCTCATTGTGACCGACTGTACAATGTCGCCTTCTTACTTGGGCATCTTGTATCCTGAGTAAGGCACGTGTCTCGATTTAACAAAACAATTGGTTTCATGATCTAGCTGCATTGTTCATATCGGATCCCTCATGCTTCTTCTGTTCTTACGGAGTAACTTTGATGCCTTCATGGAATGGGGAAAAGTTGGATTGTGACTATATGGTTCAGGAAATCAAGGTTTTTGAGGATTGATCTGCATGATATCTTTGAGCAAACCAATCTTTTATGTATTAGTTCGAGCTTTTTTGGAGAAAGGCATATCCCACCATTGTACAATTTGAATGTTTGCTGCTTTGATTAAGGCTTAGGTATAGCCCTGACTCCTAGAGTACTATTTCGATCAATGCTTAGAGCTAGGTGTAGCTAACTAAGTCATTAGGGGAATTCACTGTCTCTATAGCACCATTTGGAGCACTAAAAATAAGATTTCGACCGTTGTAGATATGCTTTGTCCTCATGTATTGTTTTGTAACTGCCAATAACATTATATGTGCTCTTTTTCATTTTTTTTTTCTAACTGCCAATCAACAATGGCTGATAAGTGTATAGAGTTCTGCAGAAAGATTGTTGATTCAATCTCTCTTGCTTGTTCTTATATTGTGAAGGGAAAGGAATTTCACAGCTTTCCCGGGCAGCACTTATAAACATTTGCTTTCTATTTATCATGCACTTGGTTCCCTAGCTTAAGACAAGTTCCTGTTTTTGATTTTAAAATGAACTGATATTAGCATTCTCCATTCAGGAGATGGCCCTAAGTGTATGCATTCTGAATTTTCTCCTGTACATTCTGCCTTTTCCTTTTGTTATTTCACCCTTACTTTTGAGCTACTCAAGTAATTTCCTTTGGCATTTCTTCACTAGATTGCATCCGCATAGGATTTCTTCCTAGAAACTTTGCAAAGTGGGTATCCCCCTTATGGGACGAAGGTTTTTTCAGCTTTTCTGGTTACATTTGTCCAAAAGAGGTGCTTGCTGCTGCTCTTGGAGGAAATAACAAGAAAGTGTCACTGACACTAAATGTATTTCAGGCATGTAATTGCTGTCTACTTCCTGATATAAACTAATCATCAATATACGTAGCTATTAATTTCTTGCCTATTACATATTCTAGATGGTTCATCTGAAAACCTATCTTTGATCTTTCTAGGGGGCTTCTTTTTCCGAATTGCCAAAGTTGATGCAGCATCATGTAAATGCCTTGTGCTATTTCATTGCTTCTATTGAAAGATGTAGAGGACTTTATAGACTGCGTGAGGTAAGATGCAGGAGACCGATTGTCATTTTCAAGCAGCATTTTCTGGTACCTCCGAAGTTTTGCGTGCATAATTTTTTTTTAAGAGGTATTATAGATGCATATTTATATGCTCTGTGGTCTGATGAGAGTCACCTCCTTTATCACATTTACTTGTGGAAACTTGAGTGTTTAATTTCAATAAACACTCCTTCCCCCTTCTCATCATCCCTCTTGAAATAAAGAAAGGCGTTCTAGTGTGAATTATTTTTAAACTTTGAATGAAGACATTTAACTTTACCTCGGCATCCCATACCCACCTCTATTTAATTTGTTAGAAATTAATGAGCTTTTTTATAATTAGCTCACTGGAAGTTTTTTCTATGTTAAGAGCCCCTTACATTTCATTTGATTCCTTGAAAAAAATAGTGATATTGGCACCATGAGATGCTCGGCATATAGATGTTATATAGTTAGCTAGGGTTTTTAAACTTTGATCTGCTTAGTGGTTTATTTAACACCCTATTTGGGCATCAGCGACACCTTACAGGTTTTACTTTTGGTCGACCTGATAACAAGTTGCTTTTATGTTCTCAGCTTACATTCGGGATAAACATGTCAACTGGGCAAATAGAGGAGAAAAAGGAAAATGGTTGCTTTATTTAACACATGGATTGCCTTGTAACTGGCTTTCTCGGGTAGAATCCATTGCCGAGAAAGCCAATTACCATGTATTGCCTCAAAGTTTTGCACTTTTGGTGTAGTAAAAAAATTGCATATGAATGTAAATCCCTTGGTTGATATGGTAAATGCTTTGTCATGTGATTGATCTCCCTTTTGGTTTTATGA
The DNA here is from genome assembly GCA_016432845.1 of Psidium guajava. Taxonomy (NCBI): domain Eukaryota; kingdom Viridiplantae; phylum Streptophyta; class Magnoliopsida; order Myrtales; family Myrtaceae; genus Psidium; species Psidium guajava. The sequence goes on along the minus strand of CM028225.1, from coordinate 36,866,455 downwards.
GCTCTTTTTGTCTATTGGTTTGCACCCTATATTGTCCAATAGTTGATCTTCCACCTATCGGAAAAAAATAATTATGATTGAATGGACTATCGAGGAATGTGCAAAGGGTTTCCCCCTTACCAAAGGCACTTTTAGCCCAAGTGCCAAAATATGTCAGCAGCAGAAGAGCCCTTTTAATTCACCTCTGTCCTTTTTTCCCTTTCTTGCTCAGATTGCACTCCAACTTCACCTCAAGTGATTTCCCAACAAAATAGTCCAAAGGTTCATTGTTTTTAGAGTTTGACAAAATAACAAACTTAGCTATAAAGGTAAATGTTAGAGTAATTAATTATTAAACCACGCCTTCATCCAATAGCTTAAGCTTTTGGAACAGTTGGTAGTGGTCCCAAAAAATCTCACATGGTATCAGAGCAGGAGGTCCTGAGTTCAAATCCTTCTAGGTTCCTATTTGCCTCCCTAATGATATATTTCCACGCTTAGTACTAGGCAAAAAGATCAAACTAAGCGTGAGGGGGAGTGTTAGAGTAATTAAATATTAAACCATGCCTTCATCCAACAGCTTAAGCTTTTGGAACAGTTGGCAGTGGTCCCACAAAATCTCACAGTAAAACTTCATCTTAAATTAATGCTGGAGAATCTTTTTCATCACAATCTAATTAGTGCACAGGAGAAAATTTTTAGAGAATTTGAATAAATGTTTAGGACATGATTACACCAATAGGACATGATTACACCAATTGGAATGTTCAGGATGATGGCACTTCATATAGGAGGTTTCAATTCCATGCTGTGATTCTCCGCTTTATTGACTAGAGCAACTGGATTGGCTTATGCTTAGGAAAGTTCTCCAAGAAAGTGCCTTATGGCTAAAGATTTAACCAGTTAAGTGATTATAATTTCTGTGTTATAGTGCATGTGCAATTCGATAAGAAGTTCATCTCTGCGAGCCTACGTGACACCTCACTTCCATAGCAATCATTCACAATGGATATGACCTGCGACTTTGATCTAAATTCTTAGTTTGGAGGAATAGGAGCAGGAGCCCTTTAAGGAATACCATTCTTGGGGATTTTTTTTTTTTAATAAAAAGAATAGTTTAGTATAGTTGAGTGTAGGGGTGTGCAAATTGTCCCGCCCGGACCGGACCGGGACCGGTGGTCCGGTTCCCGGTTCTAGGGGGTTCCGGTCCGGTTCCCGGTTCCCCAAAATTGGAACCGGTGGCCGGGCGGTCCGGTCCGGTCCGGACCTCCCGGACCGGACCGTTTGCTTTTTTATTTATTTATTTTTTCAATTTAGTGTTATAAATATGAAAAATTCTGGATTTTTTTCCGGTCCAATCGGGGTCAGTCTGGTCCCGGGACCGTCGGTCCGGTCCGGTCCGGTCCGGTCCCGAGACCGTCGGTCCGGTCCGGTTCCCGGTTCCCGGGACCGTCGGTCCGGTTCCCGGTTCCGGCAAATAGGGAACCGGGACCACCGGTCCGGTTCCCGGTTCTCAGGGGGAACCGGACCGGACCGGGAACCGATCACCCCTAGTTGAGTGCTGCACATAGGTGGGTGCATGCGTGCTTGAGTGCGTGCATTATTGCTCTAGCTTTATTTATTTATTTTTTGGGTTGCTTTTTTTAGCTTATGTAAAAATGTTTCACTTGGGTCCTTTCCATAAATCTGGTGCAATCCCTTTGTGCCCTCTCACTTGAAACTATTGAATTTACTTATGGGCACACCAGCATGCATGTATATAGACTTCCATGATTGAGACTTGTGGGGCTACTGCTAACTTTCTAAAAGCTTGAGCTATTAATTAAAGGTATGGTGTTATATTTAATTGCCTTAACACTCCCCTTTAATCATAGGCTGAGATTTGGCCTAAGACCAAAGTGTGGTAACATATAAGTGGAGAGGCAAAGAGAGGGTTAGATACTTTTGAAACTTAGATACTCTTTCTTGGATACCATGTGACATTTGTGAGACTACTGCTAGCTATTCGAAAAGCTTAAGCTGTTAGATGATAGTGTGGTCTTATATTTTAAATGTTGTAACAAAGACAATTGGAGCTTTCATGTTAGTGGATTCTACATTTTGCTTCTACCTGATGGAGGAAATATGACCGAAGGATAATGGTACTCTAGAATATTTTGCTCAAACCACATCTAACTAATTTTGTTGTTTAATCAACTGAGTTATTTGTCTCTCTTCTATGAATTTCTGGACGCCTTAAACAAACTTGATGATTGTTCTATTGCGATCTTGATATGGAAATCTGCAAATCTAGAGATTCATCTCAGACAATTGAACTCTCATGGATGTTTAGGCTTGCTAGGTATACATGCTATAGTCCTTTATTCCCTCATGGAATTTTCTTTGTGATTAATGCAATTTTGCGAAGTTGGCACTTCATCATTTAATTTTAACTATAAGGCTTTTGGTAATGATGAGAAAAGGACGGTCCTACAAACCTTGTTATTTTGCCCTCAAGGCTTGAGAATGTGAAGTTTCTGTTACCAATTCTGGAAGTAGCTTGTCATTATTTGCTTGAATTACACATTTGTGATTTATGTTCGTGTTGCAATATATTTTACGAAGTTTGAGTTGTTTGCACTGTCATCATGTGGCATATCTGTGTTCCATGTGTATATTTTGCAATAGGTTTTTTAAGGCAATTTCGGAGACAGTTACTTGAAGCTTCTAGAGAGGGTGTACTGCCGATTACGGGATTACTAGCTATCTGATTGTTGTTCTTTTAGGAAAGTTTTGTGTTTATCAAGGCTGGCACAAAATCAAAAGCAATAATGGGAATATTTATGAATATTAGGCATGTTAGAATTGGTAAAGGAGGTAAAGTAAAGCTGGTCAGTTGAACAAGTTAAGCTATTATGCCACTGCTCCTTCAAGAGAGCATTTCTGTCGGTGAATGTTGCGTCCGAAATGTCTTATGATTATCCTTTGCTTTCTACAAGGTCTTAGATCGATACAGGTGGCCTGAATCACTAGAAAGCGACTTTGTATATGGTGAGTCCATTTTGCATTACCTTAATATGGAATTATGTACTTCTGACTTCTAATATTTTGCTTAATGGTTGTCCATATTAATACTACTAATTGCAATAAATTTCCTCTTTTTTAGGTTCATCCTCCATCGGTTCAATCAATGCACAATTCTTGGCTGCTTTTTCAGCTGCTGCTGGAAAGAGATCTTTGCAATTGTCTGATTCTCAGGAGTCCGATCCAGAGGTAGGCAGTTATGCCCTTATTATTTAGTGAAAACTCATGGTCCAATTGATAGTCGCTCATAACTGTGATGTGCTTGATTGTCTTGGAGCAGTGGGGATTTTGGACTGCTAGTCAGGAATTGAAGAATCCATCAATTAGAATTATTTTCCCCACTATTGAGAGGGCGAAGACAGCGATTAAGGGAATTTCAGCTTCAAAGCAGATTCTTTGCTTCTCAGAGGTATGCTGGCCTCTTGATCACCTGGTGGGCTAAAAGCTTTCCTGTACTTCAGCATCCTTTTGGTGTCAGAAGGTCTTGTGTAGTACCCCCAGATATGTTTAGAAAGGATAGAACCAGAAACAGAGGGAATGTAACTTAAGCAGAATACGAAACTGAGCCCAAAAACTAACTAACAAACACAGAATTTTTTTATGTTTATTATGTCTTCCAAGTGGTAGTTGATCCTTGATTGCTTCCCTTAGCTTGTGATAACGAGGTATATCCTTGAAGATAGTTTTTATGTTTCTAGTTCATTGATTATGCTGGTGAAAGCAAGTATTTAGTGAATCAACCCCAGGAATATATGCAAAGTATTTATTTCATATGATGAAAGAGCTTACTAAGGTCACTGTACCTGATTCTGAGCTAAGGAATGGATTATGTACCTTAAAAAAGATTGTGGATTGACAAGATTATCAACTATATAAGCAATGGCAGGGAAGAATTAATTAAAAGAAATGCTAGAGCACAACAATCGTAGTTGATGCTATATCTTGTGTGCTAAATGAAAATATCATCCTCAACTGCAAAGCCTTTTTCGATTGAGTGGGTTTGGCTCCATGCATCTCATTATTTTGTTGACCACTTCAAATACCATAATCTACAGTAAGGTCTAAACATTGAAGACCTTTTGTCACATATTTGTTCTCCTTTGATCTACACAGTATCATACGGTTGAACCTTGGAAGCAGCATTTGAGGTTATCATTTTTCTAAAAAAATATGTTCTTATTATTACATTACTCTCTGCTCTCTAATCTTGGGTGCTCATAAGTTCTTTTGAATCATTCTCTGCTGTTCTGTGCTCTTTTTAGCATGGGATCTTACTTGGTCGCCCCAAATTTATTGGCATTACTTTTCTGGACTGAAATTTGCAAGTTTAGAGATCTCTGAACCCTTTGTTGTCCAAGCATGAGCTTATCATGCCAGTGAAGTCCAATTCCTGTACATTCAGATGGCCGATCATAAATCTCTGTCTGGGCACAGCAAGGATTGTACTTTTTGTTTTGTGGTGCTTTTGCTGTTGTTAAATGCTAAATAATGGGGCTTATCACTGATAGGCTGTTTGGTTATATTGATTACCTTAGGCAAATATTCATTGCTTCCCGTACAGAAAACATGGCAAAGGTTGAAGACTGCAGACATACTCTATGATGCAATTCCTTATCCTTCCTATAGGATTGGTCACCCAAGTCATGCAAAGGTCCATTCCTATCTTTTTCGACAGTGAAACTAAACTGTGTTGTTCAGGTCCATCGATTAGCGAACACATGAATGATAAGTCATGCCCTTTTGCAAAGTGTGTTTAAGATTGTATCGTAATCTGCTAATGAAAACAGAAAGTGATCATGTTTCTCTTTTAATTTTAGGTACGATAAAGTTATGCTGGTTAATGAAATACATTTTAAATACATTTTAATGATCTATCATTCAAGACTGAACATCTCAAACAGCATTCAGATTCACTCTAATCAATTTAATACCATTGCATCCAGCTCAGTGTTTGGGCGTCAGAATATTGATGAACGGTGCAAAACCCATGAACTTCTTTTTTTTTTTTGGTAAGGTAAGACCCAAGAACTTCACATCTTGTCTTGCAATGAAAGTGAGGCACTCAACCATAAATAGCTACTAGTGCATCCGACTTATTTTTGGAGTATTTCAATTTGGGTCTGTTAACGAGTGCCCATAATATATTTATTCGGTAAACTTAAAATAAAATTTGTAAAATTTCCTTAGTGATCTCTTAACAATTACCCTTGGGGCACTTTTTAACAAAATCCTTTTAAATAAAGTGGGATTCTGCTCAGAGAGCATTGTATTTGGCCTGAGGTGGGTGGCCATAGCATATTTTCAAGGATCTTATTTTATTTGATTTTTTTTTTCAGGTGGCAATGAGGCGCTTTAAGTCCAGGGCAAGTGCACGTTCTTTTGGTTGGGTTTATTGTGGGTCACATAATTTCAGTGCAGCTGCTTGGGGGAGGTTGATTTCCAGTCAGTCTGGTGGAAAGGTTGACACCCCCGGTCGAAACAACTTCAATTTGAAGAAGCTTCACATTTGCAACTACGAACTTGGGATACTATTTGTTGTTCCCCCGACAGAGACACTGGCTATAACGAACGGCAGCCACATAGACTTGGACAATATTGTTTTGCCGTTTGTTATGCCTGCTCCTAAATATAGGCCTTGTGACAGGCCGGCAACAGCAAAGGCTATGTGGGAGGCAGGGGTCGAAATCAGTGGATTGGGGACGGAACTTTCAGAAGTACCATCTGTTGACGAAATGATGGAAGAGAACCTCGATGGAGAGCAATTAATTGAGGTCAATGACCAAATCGCTGCAGAAGAGGAGGATGCATTTGCTAATCAGCTCTGGAGCCAGGTTGATGCATCCCAGAGCTGCTAATGCTGTCCATCTTCCAGCAGAAGATGCGAGTTTCGTTCTGTGAACTTTTCTGCAAAAGATGCAATTTTCCAACGAACTAAAATTTAATTTGAATGTTGCACTTAATTTTCAATAATTCGGCTTCATCTGTACACAATTCATTATTGAAATGATTGACTTAATAAAAGGAAGTCCTGTACAATTTCTAAAAGATTCTCTTTACTGCTCGTAAGTCTTAATAGCTAGTCTACATGGAAGAGTACTTATACCCCATCTGTTATGCTCTCCCAAGGACAATGATCGAGTTATAGTTTCCACGACTGACTAGTCTACCCCCAGAAAGGGAAAAAAAAAACATTTTTCTTTTATAATGTTCCCCATACTATCCAACATTCCTCTTTCTGAAAATTCCTGCTGAGTCTCTTTTTGATTTCTAGTTATTATCAACAATTGTTCCTCTCTTTTACTCTCTTTTTATGATTAAATACAATTGATCATTTAACTGGAATACCATATATACAAAATTTTATGACAAAACCTTGCGCCAAAGCGAGTTTAAACAGTCGGGAGTACAACTTAAAGAATTCATTCTGACGGTCAAACAAGATTTGCTCAAAAATCTTAAAAGGAATCCAGAAGCAGAGATATCTGAAATGTAGAGAACAGTGGAACCACTTTGTCTTGCGACTTTAGTTCTATACAGAGAGGTGGTGACAATCAATCAACAGGTAATATCCTGCTGAAAGCAAATGCACGATAAGAGACAAACTACACCAACCATTTCAAGGACCTCTGATGCCAAATCTGACAATGCTGCAGTTTGAAGAGTACATAAAATTACTATCGGGTATAACATGCGGAAGCGACACCCAACAAAGAGTTAAAAAGAACATCTTGCACGGTGTTTTTCATCTCAACAATCGGCAAAGTTCTGGTGGAGACTACCGGCAAATTGCAGCATGCAGTCTTTAGTCATTCTTGGCAGCGGCAATACAACTGGGAGTGGGACTATCCTCAGCAGCTTGGGGATCATCCAAATCATACTGATCCACAAGTCTTTCCACGGGTAATTTAACCACATCACGGCGAACCCCAATGTCAGAGACCAAACGATTGACGCAATACACGCCATAACTCACAGCTGCCAGACCACTACTACTGGTTGTCAAGAACCTAAGTGGAGAGGACATGACAGCACTTGTAGCAGCCAGAAAAGCTGCTGCTTGCCCACTTCGGCCTACGCTAATTGTCGTCTCCACAAGAAGACCCGTCTTACAGTAGACAGCAAAGTCCTCACAGTTGTTCTTGAAAAGGTTGTAGCCTCCAAAGCCATTCTGGAGGAGGGAAAAGGCACGGTGAAGTACATCTTCAGGGGGGTCGGATGTGGCAATGGTGCAAGTCCCTCCTCGAGGTTTAGCAAGGTAGAAAGCAGGGGACACGCCGTATTCAAAGAGGTAGAGGTTTCCACCTGAAAGGAAGCAGTCGATGCAGGAAGAGATGACGCCATCAAGTCTCGACTGATCTCCACATATCTCGCATTGTGTGCCGACTGGAGGAGAGGGAGCACAGCTGAAAATGATGCGGTCTAACACAGTCCCCGTGCCGATTTCATGTCCTCCCCCGCGAGTGAAGTGAATAACCTTCCCTTCTCCAACGTAAATTCCTGTGGGGGAACTTAAAAAGAGTATCTTTTCAGAATGCGAAAGCATCTAAGTCCATAGACGGCACGTGCTTGTAAAGAACATAATCCGGACAATCCAAAGACGGAAAGAATTCGTTCTCCTTCAGTTGACAGAATAACTAACAACACAAAAATAGCAAAGGAACACAAACTAAGCAAAGACGGACAAAGGGGAGGCAGAGTTCCAAAAGAGACAAATCTTTTCAGTATGCGAAAGCATCTAAGTGCATAGAACGTACGTGCTAGTAAAGAACAAAATCCGGATGATCAAAAGCCGGGAAGAATTCAATCTCCTTCAGTTGACAGAACAACTAACTATACAGAAATAGCAAAGGGAGCACAAACTAAGCAAAGACGGAAAAATGGGAGGCAGAATTCCAAAAGGGTCGAGGCAATTAGATCTCTCTGCCACATTGAAGATGACCACTCATCATTAAAAACATCTCCTTTCATACAAGAATCAGCATCGTTGCCACAATCCGTATCAGCACAAGTTGCCACAAAACCAGGATAGAAAATCCACCAACAGAAGGAAAAGGACCTCTCTCACAGACACAACACAAAGGCAAAACTCGGGAAGGACGTTATCAATCATGCGAAGAACCAAGCAAATTATTCGCAACAAAAGGAGACGAATTGGGTCGAAACCATCATCACCATCATCATCAGGTATAAGATTGAAGGAGGGAAAAAGCGAAAGAAAGCGAACGTGCCGTGGTGGGCGTAGAGGTAAGAGAGACGCCAGGAGTAGATGTGATCCCCGGGCTTGAGTTGGTCCTTCTCGATCCTGTTGGACAGCACTCCCATCTCTGCCTCTGCTTCTCCTTCTTCTTCCTTCTTCTTCTTCACCCAGGCTTTTTGATCGGATTGATTGAGATACGAACTTTTTGGTGGGAGACGCAATCAGTCAGATTGCTTCGCCTCTACGGCTACCTTGCCTCGCTCCCATTGTCCTTCGGCGAGCTTTTGGGAAACGTTTGTGGGGAAAAAAATGGGATTTGTCCCTGTCCTGGTCCTCCATTTTGTGCCCTCTTTTCAGTTTCGTCCCCAAAAATACTTTCTTTTCGTTAGGTTAGGATCATGAAAATCTCCAAACCAATACAAATTTACAATAAATTAATTTTTTTTAGTATAAAAGCCCTAAGCTAATACACTTATGATAAATTTACTTGAGATTAATTTTTTGGCCACAAAACCCCAAATTAGTACACCCGTGTCAAGTGTACTCTTCTTTAGTTTCCGTTAAATTTGATTAATACTACAAAAAATGATTAATTAGTACAATCTGTCAATTGTCACGTGTTATCTGAATCAGCTTTGATGTTACTGGCGGATGATAAATTTGTTACAATTATATTAGTTTGTGATTTTCGATGGTCAAAATATTATTTTAAGGTAAATTTATCTCTGTAAAAAAAGGATAAATTTATCATATATATATATATCATCTTAGGATTTTTTTTATTAACCTTTTTTTTTATATTTCAATTGGAGCCCTACCTTTTTGGAATATGCCATTTTGATATTCACCTTATATTCTAGTGTTCCTCCCAGTTAAATCCTAAATTGACGCTAGTCCATCCTAGAGGTGAGCAAAAAAATCATGATCTAGCCAAATCGAATTGGACTGTATCTAATCGGCTAATTTTGGATATACGGGTATGGTTCAGTTCCCAGTTTTAATTTTTTAGAACCAACGAGTACCGGTTCGGTTCATAATTTTAGGTGGAAATCACCCAATTGGCCCAATCGAATTGGTTTTTTTATAAAATACAAATGTCAACTCCTTAAAAATTTAAGTAATACGCTCCAGCCCCTTGCTCAACTTCTCTACTAAACTTCTACGGATTATCTTTGGTTCATGCAATACAACCGGATCAGCTTTACAGAAGGTTTTACCTTTGTCCTTACCTTCGGAGTCTGAGGCTCAAGTAGTTTCTTGAAGTTTGGCTTTACCTTTTGCAATCTTTTGTCGAAGCCTTGCGATCTTGGCTTCAGTCTTGTTATCAATTGGTGTCAATGGTTGACGCTGAGGTTCTTCGTCTACAATTGTGTAGTCGAATCTTTCTCTGGCCATGTCGAGGATTCGTTGTTTTGATAATCCGGCAACATTTGGGAATCCACCATAGAGCTTGGTGAAATTCTTGTTAAGCCTCCATTTGGAGGCTTGCTTGTTCCTTGACTCTCCCGTCTCTTTCTTCTGGATTGTCTCTGAGGCAATACTTACTCCCCTTTTGAGAATAGTTCATGTTCTTCTTCACATTCGAAGCAGTTGTATTCTGCCATTGAGATTAGACCAAAGTGTTCAATTGCTGCAACCTTTGCATCAGCTGGCTTGCTGGTCTTTCCCTTAGGAGAGTCATCCGCAAAATGCCCCTTCTCATTGCAAGCATAAGGTTTCTTAATCTGTTTTGTGGATATTTTGTTTAGTAGGACCGTAACCGGATCGAATCGCGAACTGGACTGGACCGGTGGTTCGATTTTTATGGATGCATCCATGAAACGAGCAAATGGCTCATGGTTCGCATTTTGCGGAATCGGTCCCTCACGGACGATTCTTGATTTTAAGGTGGGAGCCACTCATCCTAAAACCGATCGCACCTAGTCCATCCTCAGTCGCCTGTAGGTTATTCCGCGGTCACCCCCTAAATAGATCCTCCACCTCCATCACCCTTAACAGCCTCTCACTTCAAATTACCACATTTGCGGTGAGGATTTTGAACTAAGGTCCCAAAAAAATGTTTAATTCAAGACCATCTTTGGTGTCTCAGATCGTGTAATGCACAGAGAAGACCGTCTTTCCATCTCAAACACTCCAAATTTTTCTCATGTTTGAAGAGCCAATTAGTCAGCAGCTGCTGAAATTTCAGACCAAAACCTCGTCACCACAATTGCTTCTGCTCAATTACCACTTCAGCTTCCATCAAGTCATTTGATATGACTTAGTTCAGTAATTACACCTTTGTGACAGACAGCCGTCGGTGCTAATGCAAAAGATGACTTCAAGGAAGGATTCTTCCCGAATTTCCACTGTCATGTGCTTGTTCGCGGAGAATTCAATTGGAGCTTTGCATTTCGGCTGCATGAGTAAGTATGAGAAATCGAAGGAATATCCGCATCACATGAAGCAAATCATTTCATGACAGAAACATAGCACAATGGCATTGCTAAGGTTTCCCACTGCCGTATTGTTAAGACCAAGCTCAGTGTGTTGCACCAAGCCTTTCTTGAGCTGAAAAATTTGGCTCCACTGCTTTTAAATGACTGCATATCTTACTTCATTTTCAATCTCAGGTACCCTTTTACTGTGTATATATTCTTTGTAATGCTTATTGTATCTCATCCTTTGTCAAGACATTGCAATAAACACAACCTAGATACATTTATCTGTGAAACCATAAAGAGGGACCGGTATTTCCAGTTCCATACTCACAAATGGAAATTTCTGCGCAAAAGCGATTATGTTACATGGTAGACCAATTACTCATCAGTCCTGGACGAAAATCGGCCTGTAATCAACTCCCAAATGATCTTTGCAATAAAGAATGAACAAATGCTTCTGTCTCGGTCTCTGTATGAGTTTGTATGTTCATCGCCAGTCATTCATCTTGTTGGCGGGCAGAGGCAAGGTTAGGATTCTACAATCCGAACAGCCTGCCAGAAAGCGCCATTGCCAACAGCCTGAGCAGCTATGTGGCTGCCATCTCAAGATCCAAAAGAGCTTGGTCGTTTGATGCCAAATCGTGCAGCAGCATTTAGAAATTCCATGAAGTATACTACCCCAAATTGTAAGGCAAGCTCCTAGGGCGTCGTTGGAATGAGTAACCCCTACTGGACGAGTTGCACATACAGTAAGGGATAGGGTACTTTGTAACATCTCTCCCGACTTTGCTTGTTCTGAGCTCTGGTTGACCTAAGGAGTCTCGGTGCAACTCCTGCATGATTCTTCTGAACTCCGGCTCAGGGAGAGATGTATTCAAGAAGTAAGGGAGCATATGCCGTTTGTTAGGTGTTATGTACTTCCTATGACCGGCATAGGCCCTCTGCCCCTGTTTCCAGAAACATTTGTCAGTCAAGAAGACAGCAAGCGAAAAGGGAAGCCGTCCGGTGACAGCTAGCGCAAGATACCAAATGCTATCCTACCTGAAGAGCATGGCCCATATTCCCCCCATGAGATGGCAGGAAGACGTCGCTCCTCTCACATATAATGTAGTCAATGGAAGCCATAACGGAGGCTTTGTTAGCAAAAGGTTCCAATTCTCCGGGTAACGCGAGATCTTGTTTGCTGTAGAAATGTGGAAATTCTTCGGTGAGTGGCGACAATGCTTCTTTCCCACCAAGCGGTTGCCCACCAGCCCAGTAGATTCTTGCATTCTTTGGGGCACCAAGAGCCTTAAGCAACCTAAGAGGACAACCGACACTTCGATTACTAGAGACACACTCGATAAAACGATGGCGAGATCTCAAACCATACTCGACCTGATTATGCTTGATCAGGAAGTATATAGAGCAAGTGATCACCTGGCAACCTCTAGTGCATTCAAGGGGCAGAGACCCGCAAGCTCTCTCTCATGATAGGTGATGTTTGACTTGGCGGTGAGGAGCTCAGGGTGCCGCTTCCTCTCCCTGCTTATCAATTCATCATACTCGGGGCTCAAACCCGGAAGGCAACCTGTCCTCACCCAAACATCCTTCTCCATCCTTAAATGAAGAGCAATGTAGGGTCCCTTGCTCTGCATTCTCTCTGCAAGCTTATTGCCAAGCTCCAATATTCGCGGTGCAAACTTCAATGCATGAAAGGCGACCTGTGGAGAACAGAGAATGCAATCATGTATCTCCTTTGAGGTATTAGATGGATCTAAAAAATTTCAAGAAGAAGAAAGCCTTTTTTTTTTTTTTGGGTTGAACATTAACCCTGTTCCATCAAGAAAATCTCAAGCTAATTTCCTGAGGATGGAGAGACAGAATGAATGGAATTACTCAGGGGAAATAACTGATTTTTGTCAGCAAACAAGTCATGGTTTGTTCTTGTAAAAATTAAGGACTCATCATTTCAGGGTGGTCCATTTTGACCTGCAATAGAAACAATCATATCTAATTACAACCAAGTTAAAGAATTGTCAATTTTTCTTTGGTTTGTGCTTTCGTTTTCCAACTAGTATGCATTTCAATCTCCAGCCGCCACTTCGACTTCAAGTAATTGCCTATCTGTCTGAAGAAGCAGAGCATTGATTGGGAGTACCTTGCATCGAAGCTTTTGAAGATCAGAAGGAAGATCCTTAGACAGCCTGGAATCTAGACCCCGTAAGAGCAGAACCCCGACCTTCTCGAGCTGCAGAAATTCACAGACAAGTACATCATTCAGTTTTCCTTACAGCGATTGTTGGCGAACTTATCTTCCTTTTTTTCTTGTTTTTAACTTTTGAAAAACCACAAAGCCGAAGCTCAACATATGATGCAAGTAATCATGACACTTCGAATCGGTCATCTAATTTATAAGTCAAGCAATCGAGGGCATTCGTCCGAATATATCGATAACAAAAATTGGAGATCGTATCAACACTTCTCATGAACAGCCAATCAACCACTAAGGAAGGCTCGATTAAACACTTGGCTATGACCTGTAAATTGTTAATTGAGCAGAGCATATTCATTCAGGACAAAAAGAGGCAAAACGGGCTGGTTTTACCCTTCTGAGATAATTGGAGCGAATCCAGTCAGCAGAAATATGGAGTGAAGTCGGTCTTACGACGGCCGGCCTTGTCCTTATATGAGTGGAGGGCAGAGACGAAATCACCCGTACATCATTGGCAAGGACTCTCTTGAAGTGATCCAAGTCGAATATGTCCGAGAATTCGCTGCAAGAGGATATGCACTCAGTTACTGCATTGTTTGGTCGAGGGGAATAGCTGTTGACCAGAAGTACTTTGGCCATGAATCCTGTTTTTTCTTTTGGTTTCATTGTTTGGTTGGTATGAACATGACATGAAAATTTCCAACCAGTTCCTTGTAACGGGAATATCCATGGATGATTATTCTATTCTCGACCTATGGCGCATTCGTGAGCTGAGGGAGGAACTAGGTACCTGTCGTCGCCCCAGATGACATTGACTTGGAAAACTGGAACCACGAGAACAGCCTCGAGGATCCTGGCAATGACGACTGCATCCACAATCTGATTGCGCTGCTGGTTGATCCCGCCGGCCACCACCACCATCACATACTTTCGCCTCTCCTTCACAATTCTCTCGCTCCTCTGCCTGTAATCCTTGCTCCACACCAAGCATCCCCTGTACCCCATTCCCTCCGGTTGCTCCCAGAAGGAGCTCTCTTCTTCAGCCTTTTCTCTTGGCTCCTCCTTCAATGTATAATTCTTATAATAATAAGGCTCTGTTTGCGCTCGACCGATGGCCTGGTTATCTAAAATGTGATGGCGAGTACTTATGGTAGGAGTAGTAGCACAAGGGTATGGAGAGAGCGGGAGGAGGCCGATCCTCAGCATGCCGAGTAGGGCCACGAGGAACAGAGCCGAGAACCATATCTTTGGAGATCTCGACGACAACTTATGCCGAAACGGCTTGGCCACCTTCTTCGACGAAGGCGATGGGGAAGGAGGAGGTGGTTTGCTGGTTGATATGAGGAGAGATTGAAGAGATGATGAGGAGAGGGAGTTGATTATCTGAGATGGAACTGCAATGTATGACACAGAGAGCTTCTTCTTTGGCTTGCTCATTCTTCATTGACACAACACCCACACACACAGAAAAGAGACTTTACTCCAATTTCCTTCCCTCACCAGTCAGAGCAGGTCTATATATCTTCTTCAACATGCCCGGCTCAATGCAGTCTACAAACAGGGAGATAGAGAGAGAAGGCGGGTGTACGCGAAATCATTATTATTTCTTCTTTATAAGAACAGAGAGTCGTGTTAAAGACAATTCGCAAGCAGGTCTTCCAGCAGAAGGATGGGAGCTAGCATCATCTATGTTCATTTGGTTGTGAATAATTGCAGTACGTTCGGGCATTTATTATTCTAATAATGTAATGATAACCATAACAATATCAATAATAATAATAGTCTTGATTGCTCAATCAGCTATTTCATTTGCTTCTGGACGGTTGAAAGAGATATCTCAATTGCTCCTGCAAACGCAAATTGACATCTCCAACCCCTCTTCTTTCTCTCTGCATTGACCCAGCAAGAGTCGGTGGTGCTTGTGAACAATGACCTGTCTGGGTGTAATTTCTATTACATGCCTGCTTTTGACTCTATCTGCAACATTAGAAAAACAGGTTACGGCTACTACTCAGTTCAACATGCTTACAAATTTAGGCACAGTAATTATCTATAAGATCTTCCGGAATTACTTTCTTGAACTCGAGCTGGTTTAGTATAGATTTCGTGGTGTTTAATAGTGATTAAATGCAATTTATCTGCAGTAGGGTCTGCTAAGGCAAATTCTCTAAGATATACCTCTGAAAGTGGTTAGTCAATGATAAGAGGCACAGTACTTTGATGATGTAGAAAATGAGGTGGGATGAACTTTGTAGGGTAGCTCTCCTCTAATGTTGCGTCCCAAGTTTAGCTCCACAGAGAAAAGGAAAACCACCTATTGATAACGGGGTTTTAGCTTGGAAAATCACCAAAAAAAAAGTCTTAAGCTTATTGTAATTATGTCAATTTACGCCATTCAGCTAATTTTGATCGAAAATTACTGACGTAAACTCTGGCTGTTTTACATGACATGGTTGACGCTCATGCGGACAAATTTTAATAATATTTTAATGAATTCTTTGGATTTTTTGAGTAATTTTTATCCCTTTTCTTTTCTTTACTATTTTTTCTCTAGACTTAGGGTAGGCGAGGGCAAGGGCGCATGCGCCTAGACCCGGCGAAGGCCTCGACTCCCCTGTGTCTTTAAGTTTAGAGAAAAAGAAAGAAAGAAGAAAATTCTAAAATTATTAAAATTTGTCCACGTCAGTACCGGTCATGCCTCGTTAACGATTTCTGACCAAAATTGATCGAGAATTGAATTGACACAATGCATATTTTAGGACTGAATTGATAAAAAAAAAATTTAGAATGGAATAAGCACAATTACAATAGCCTTATAACTTGTTTTTCATAATTTCTCCGTTTTTAGCTTTGGGGAGTGGTTTCTTGAGAGGCAAGAATGGGAGGGGAAGGGGGGGACAATCGCCCATGATTTGGGTGATGGCTAGTGCAGCAGGCTCATGATTCACAGCAAGACCTCCTGGCTTTTCATTGTCAAATCATTTTGGGGAATGTCTTACGCTCGAATCTTTTGGGGAGTCTCTCATTTTTCCATTTATAATTAATCAACACAGCTTTACATGGCCGAGTGGGATTTGCCCACTTTTGCTAGCCCCAATATTGAGGGAGTAAAGAGGAAGAAACCTGCCTCTCGATTTCGGTTGACAACTTAAGCCAACCCCCACCTTGGATATCGGTTGTGCCATTATTCTTCCTCTTTCCACATACCCATCTTTTGAAAACCCTTCAGGCTTCTATTCATGTAGCCAGCATCCCTGAGCAGTTTGGAATAATTGTACACTGCTGGATCAGATTAAATCAAGGAATTAGCTAGATAAGTCTTTTGGACTATCAGCTAATGATTTTGCTAAAGTGGTCAATTCTAGTATTTAGATTAATACATGCATGTTCTCTTCCCGCAGCCTAGGTCGATGGCACGAATTGTGAGATTTTATGCCACTTGGTCACGTGGGAGTCGAAACTTGCATTGGGCACTTTTCACAAGTGCATGTTTTTCTCTTAACTAAAGTCAAAATTTAATAAGTTTTAGGGTTTGTTTGGTAACAATTCTATTTCTAGAAATAATTCTTGAGCAAAGGAGTAGTATTTTTTTTTGTCGCTTCTTGTTTCCGTTCTAAATTTATCCCTTGAAATAGAAAAATTAAACTGACGTTTCCAAATAGATTTCTGTACATTTTATGTTCTCAAAAACAAAAAATAGGAATTAGATGGGAGCGTTACCAAACATGCCTTAGCTAACTATAGAGTTTGGAATTATAATTTTTTTTGTCTAAAGTCATTTAAACCTCTTTTTTTTCCCCCATACCTCCTAAATCCCACATGTCCAACAAATACATGTGCACATTTTACTGTCACATATCAAATAATGAATGAAAAGTCCACTGAGATAGAAATCATCTGGTGAAGTTAAAGAGGAAGTAGAATAATGCAGGTGGGAATGTCGTATATTCAAGGATAAGCAAGGTAAAAGGTAGTGCACGGGTCATGGCACTATTCAATTGAAGTCTAATTGCGCCACATATTATAATAATCCATCATGCGATTGGCGGATGCGCAAAAGCATTTCTTTTATGCCGAGATCAATTGATCGTGTAGCGAACGTGGGAGATGTCACTTCAACGAGGAAGATGCCGGCAGTTCCAAATTTCTGAAAACGTGGTAAAGTTACTTGCATCTTAATACTTTTAATGATAACACATGCCATCTATATATATATATATATATATGTATACGTATAAATACCCTTTTGAGCTTTTTTTTTTCCTCCTTGGAATCGCAAGACAAAATGCTTGTAGAGTTAGTATAACGGCTCAGTCCAATGAGGGCAAGTAGTGGTCGCCTAGGCCAAGAGAGGGTTTGGACAAAGAGCGGCTTTTGTAGGCTTCTAGGATGGCGAAGGAGGCAATAGTGAACCGAACTATACACCGAATAGTAGGAGAACGATTATAATATATAAGAATCTATATATGTACATGACATACATATAACACACCCACACATGGAGACGCCTTTTGGCGTAACGCCAACTTTTGCTTCGCAACTCAGGAAAAGTATCTATCTGTACTCTAAAAGGATAAAATCGTGAGTCTCAATATGAGAAGGGTCAAAGCGGACAATACCTTGGTTTGACACCGGCCAAAGTGGATAGTACCTCTATGAATTAATCCAGAGATTTCACATGCGTTGCTCCTATTCGTCGTGTGTAACTCTTGTCGCGCGGACGATCAATTTAGATAGACAAAGCCGACATGGTTTGGAAAGAGCCAAAACATCTCAGTTTTTCCTTTTTCAACCATCTCACCTCAAGCCGGGTTTTTGTCATTTCTTAACTACTTCCGCTTAAATAACTTGACTTACGTCGTTGAAGTACCACGTTTTTGATTAACTTACACGATAATGGAGATGATGTGACATCACAGCGAACTAATCAGGCTCAACAGAGAAGTTGAATTAAGTTTTTTTTTGGTGACTTAGGTGGGAGTTGGTGTCCTGCCCTTACTAGCTGGCCGATTCTCCACTTGTTTAGTCGGTCGTCGTCACGCATACGTATCGGCCAATAAGCAGGAGATGCTGCAACAAGTCGATCAACCAAAAGTAGGCATTAGTCAATAATTCTCCCAAAGAGCAGAATGAGCAAGCAACCATCGATTGCTTCTGCTTCCGCTCGCTCACCTTCTTCCTGGCGGGATAGTCTTGGACAAACCACTCAAGGAAAGAGATCATTGACCTCTCTGTGTGATCATTCAAGGCGTTTTCTCTCTTTGAGTGTACATAAGGCCAGATTGTCATCACGCTCCAGAACTGGTTTTATTAGGATTTTCCCTTAAGTAAAAGCAAGGAAGAGATTGACTGAGGGAAGAATTATGAGATCATCATATTCAGGTGAAGCTGGATTCTTTATTCCGCTAGATAATTTTAATTGTATTATTAATATTTAGGGGAGAAAATTGTTTAAAAAAGTTCTAAAACCTATGGTATTTTTGCCAATTTAGTTATAAACCTTTTAATTTTTCTAATTGTGTCCTAAACCTTTTTCCTTTTCGCCAATTGAGTTCATCTTGCCAATTTTGATTGGAAAACATTGACACAGATGTTGCCATCCTACATGGCAATGTCAATGGTATTATGAACAGATTTTGGTAATATTTTAACATTTTTTAGAACTTTTCTTTATTTAATTTTTCCTTTGTTTTTCCTTTTTTGTTCAAAGGGCTGATGGGGCCACGGCATGCCCTCCATTTGAATAGAAAAAAAAAGAGAAAGAAAAAAAATACAGATAAAAAATCCAAAAAATAGCAAAATATTGTTATAAATTATCTACGTTAGCACCAGTTATATCATGTAAGACGACTGACAACTTTGTCAGCGATTACAGCCCAAATTGGCCGAATAGGCTTAATTGACAGAATCAAAAGATTTATGATTAGAGAAAAGTGTCCAAAAAGTCCTAAATTTTTTTTTGCATTGGTGCAAATTTATTTTTAAACATTTCAATTGTACCAATTTAATCATTAAACTTTTTACATTTATGCTAATTGAGTTAATTTTATTAATTTTGACAGAAAATCACTGAAGTGGACGTCGTTTGTCCTACATGATACAGCCGACATGGCCCTAACCTAGAGCCAGGGCCCTAGATTGACCAAGATTTGGGCAAGGGGTCGTGGTCCTCACTTTGACCGGTGAGGGTCCCCGGCCCTCTCTCCAAAAACAAAAAGAAAAGGTAAAGAAAAAACCAAAAAATTATTTAAAATATCTACGTTAGTGCTAGCGAGGGCCATATAGGATGACTTGTATCCACATTAGCAATTGCAGGCCAAAATTAATCAAATGGACTCAATTGGTACAAATGTAAAAGGTTTGAACTAAATTGGCATAATTAAAAAGTTTAAGACTGAATTGATATCAATGTAAAAAGTTTAGAGCTTTTGGACATTTTTCTTTAGGACTGATTTGACAAAAGTGCAATAGATTTAATACTTTTTAGACAATTTTCCTAACCTAAACGTTGCATGAATGGACACAATACAAGATTGTCATCATGTTCCAGAACTGATTTTATGAGGATTTTTCCTTAAGTAAGTAAGGACGAGATTGAATGGGAGAAGAACTACGAGACAAAGTAAATTTTATTATTGGTTTTTCAGTGACCCGGCTTTGAAAGAAAAATTAGTATTATCGATAACTTCCTTGTCTGGTAACTTGTTAGGCTACCAACATTGTTATGAATCAACCAATGTCCAAATGAGTAGGTAAGTTACCATATTCTTTTAAATTATGCAACGTTAATAAGTAAATTGCTAATGTTATAATGAATTTACCAACATCGGAATAACTAGTCAGTTTCACACTGATAAATAGTCAATTTCCAACTGATTTTAAATTTATCAGTGTGGTTAGTAGATTGCCGACATTATAATGAATTTACCAACATCTTGATAAGTAAACAAACATTTTCTCTCAGATTTTACTAGTATTATTGGTAAAGTGACCGACTTAATTCAAATTTACAATCGTGATTAGTAAAATGCCAACCCTATAACGAAGTTACCAACATCCCGGTGAATGAATACTGAACTTTTTCAACGTTTACAACAGATTGATAGTAAACCACCAACTTCACAAACTCTTTATCAACATCCCAAGTTAGTAATTCCCCTCCCCTCCCCCCCACAAAAAAAAAAACCCAAAAAAAAAAATCACATTTTACAAGTTGGTGCGTAATCTACCAACATGATAACGAATTTTCTAACCTTCTTTTAGAAGTTGCCTACAATTTCTGGATTTTACGAATGTGGTGAGTAAACTATCAGTACTATACTAAATTTACAGGAAATCCAATAATTTTGTAATTTACTAATTTCATCCAAATTCTACCCGTGGGAGTGATATACTAACACTGTGATGAATTGACCAATTTACAAAAGAACTAGGCTATGCTTGTTAGGACTTTTTCACTGCTTCTACTCTTAGTTATGTCTTTCCCTTAAAAATTTAACAAAAATACACATTAAAAAAATTTCGATGGCAACCTCTTACTAGTTGAAGCTTAACAGGAAAAATAATTTGATGATTAGCTCAAGTTAATGTAGGAACTTCTTGACAAGTAAAAGTCGGTCAATTGCTGCCAAATGTTGATAATGTCGGTAATTCCACAACGACCAGTAGATATTGGTAAATAAATCCAATCGGTATACATCACAGAATTTTTTTTTTCATGATTTGACATAAATGTTTGTAACTTTATAACTTCGTCGAATTCTCCTTAGTGTTGGCAACTTATAGTGTTGTTGACTTACTTGTAATGATTGCAAGAGGATACAAATTTGTTTGACATCGGAAAAATTGATTTCATTGTCGTTAATTTGCTAACGGCACCTGTAAAATTTAAAAGAGTAAACTTACTCAATTATTTGGACATTGTTAAATTTATTGCAACATTGCTAGGTTACGATCCATTCTTGTAGAATCTAAAAGAGGATAATAACTTATTTATTTGGTCGTGGTACAACTCATTAAAATGTTGGCCAATCATTAACCTTAATTTGTATATTTAAAATAAGATTGATATGTACTAATTTCTTTGGATGTTGTTATATTCGTCAAGGGTAAACTGAATTCAATATCAAAGAGATGCTCGATTACATCTTGGAGATTGACTCTTGTCGATAAGCACACATCTACAGTAATATCACGATATACTTGAAACAAAATTACAGATTCCCAGATTATCTTTTCTTTAACAACGTTTATTACTAGCTCGGTGACCTTTCGGTCCATATACAGAAGATTTAATTCTTCTATCATTTCCCTAGCCCTAGTGCCTACAAGAATAGCTAGAGGCAGAGCCAAACCCACATACTGCTAAATTACTAACTATACTTATAATTTAATGTGGGCAATTTCAATATAGAAAACCTTGTCCGGAGGTTTGCAAGAGATTCCTTGCGGCAAGGGAGGGTCAGCCTCACACGGGAGCAATGCCAAAGATGTGAATGAAGCAGAGGAGCGACAGAAGCTGGAGCTGACGAGAAAACGAGGGGGGTGATCCCAGGGTTGTGAAATTTTTTGCGAGACAAGAATTAATTTAATTTGAGGTAAATATGATATGGGTATATTAATTTGAGAATTTTTTGTGGCGCAAAATTTAGTTTAGAATTATTTTGAGATTTTTTATGATATTAATCCTATTCATTATAATGCTGGCAACTTACTAACAAATGACCCGACAAGCAAGTTAGTCCTCGTGGATAGGTATGCGTTGCACGTATTCATTTGGCCCTTCTGTTGCCCCATCCAGGGGTGACCAAAAGAAATCGCTCAATTGATTTTGGGTGATTCCCAAGGTTATCGGTCCGGGTTTCGACCATAAAATTGGAACCGGTGAATTATGGTCGAGTTCCAATTCCAGGTGTGAAATTGGCCACTTGAATTAGACAAAATTTTTTTTCTAATATTTTAATTTCTTACATATTTGGAAAAACCTCTACTCCCATTCTGAAAAAAACCCTAATGGCTACCATTCTTCACGCACGGCACCCTCGTGCTTGCTCGTTCACTTGGTTGACCTTCGCATAACCTCTCTATTTCTCATTCCCTCCCCACTTCTCAATCTATTTATCTAAGTAAACCCTTATTTCATCTTCTGTTTGTTGAGGGGTGAAATGCGATTTAACGAAAAAATATAACTACAAAAAAAAAAAAGCACTGAACATATCACCGGTTCCAAGACAAGGTGGTCCAGTTCTCGGCCCTAGAAATTGGGAATTGGCCTCCCTAGTCCGGCTCCCCGATTTCTGGATGGGAACCGGATCGCTCGAGAATCAATCACCCTCGCCAATAACCAATAATTTTGTGGGAAGAAGAATATCGAGAAAGAGGAGAAGAGGAAATACTAAATTTAGTCGAGTGGTTAAGGTCACGACAGCAAGCAACTCAACGAAAGAAGAATTGATTAAACAGAGAGAAAGGGGAAGCTCGACTCCATGATGAGGAAATGATTGACGATGTGAGATATCTGCTGCTCATGGGCTTCCTCCATTCATGACAAGAAAGAAAAACTACTCGCAATGGTTTGAAGCCTATTGGCATAGGTTGGGGGCATTTCCTAACTTAGCTCCCCCATCTATGGTTTCCTTTCGTACTTGCACAATTAAGGCCATCTGCACATTCACTTCCGCAGTTGCGTAATTAAGGTGGTTAGCCTGCCTAGAAATTAAAATTGTGGGATAACTTTTATGAAAAATAATCGGCTGTTGGATCATGTTTGTAATGTCTTTTTTATCCACCACGCGTCGATCATCGTGGCTAATTAATGGTACTGAGTTTGCATGTACAGCAAGGATTATGCTCGCAAGAGCTGGGGCGACGAAACGGCCTTTGATGGTTTGTGCTGAATCTCAATTTCCAGTATTGCTGGGTGATTTGGGGCGTGCACGACAACACTTCTGCAATAGAATTTTTGTTCTAGAATGTTTCCCGAACCTAAATCGTCTGATAATGTAACTTTTGAACCAAAAATTCGTTTTGTCATGTAACTTCATTTTCATAATTTTAGAGCATTTTTTTGTGGCTCCAGAAGTAATTTTGAAACCACTTAAATAAATAAAAAAGATTTAATTGTTTTCAGAAGTAAAAAAAAAAAAAATTTTGATCCGAGCTTGATTGCCGGTTCTTTTCCTCAACCATTTTTTTCCCCTTTTATTTTGGGATTTTTCAAGTTGACTAGGTTTCCAAGGGGTGGAGATCCAGAGAGATGTACAGTGGTGGTAGTACATGGTGATGGAGACCTGTATTGAAACTCAAGAACAGCCAAACCACCTACCGAGCCATTGACATATTTTGATCCATTACACTAAAATACAATAATTTTAAAAGAAACTTGTTACGAAAAAGTGTAATTGAATGCTAAAATTTTCAAAAAATGTAATTAAGTCCTAAAACATTTAAAAAGTGCACTTAAGCTCTGAAACTTATCATATTGATCCAATCAAGCCTTTCCATTGGAAGCATGTTCAGGATGCAATTGTACTCTCGTGATGAGTTTTAGGAATTGATTGCACTTTTTTGAAGTTTTTAGGATTTTTCGTGATAAGTTTTAGGACTTAATTGCACTTATTGAAAATTTTAGTACTCAATTGTAAATTTTAAGATTTTCAATGCACTTGTCCCATTATTCTATTACAATGTTTTCCTCCTTCCTCGAAGAATTCCAAATCATAATTTATAACTATAGAATCTGTCTCCGCTTTGCACAACCTCACCATGAGCATATTCGAGGGACCATGAGGAAGGGATCCCCAATAGCTATGTGACTGTTAGGATCGGAAAAAGAGTAGATCTGATTCTCATTTAAACTTTTATGTGTCAGACACATTTTATATTTGAGTTAAGGAAAAATGCAAGCGGTTACGATCTATTATGATCTGAGGATTATTCTCCTGGTCAACCAAAAAATTGCCTCATATTCTCAAGTAAAGAGAGTTAAGCCATGCAAGGATTGAAAAGCAGCATGGAAAGGCAAGTGTACGAAAGGAGAGAATCTATTGATGGTCGAGGTGAAATTTACGCTTCCAAGTCTCGATTAATTGAATCTTCCGATTTTATATTACTCTTCAATTCGACTCATTCACATCTAGATAAAAAAAAATGTTTGGAATCCATATTATGAAAGGAGACATTGCTTTTGCTTGAGGAGATTATCAAGAATCCCGGTCAAATCCAAAGTTTCGAATATAGTTGGTAGGGTGTGCCAATCTACTTTTTTGAAAAAAAGGGAGGCCATGGGTCTTTGAATTTTCCCTGTATAAAAGGATTTTAGGACAGTAGGGACCTCTCAGATAATGCATAATTAAGAAATTTATTTAATCATGAGCGCTAATTTTATTCCTTATGGAGGCACACAAGGTTAAGGGGCCGACTCAAACTCTGCAAACCCAACACGAGCATACAATAAGTTCCCTACACATGCTTGGGATGATGAGAAGAGATCACATCCTCTTGTGTAGCTCGACCACCCTCATGTTGTAAGCTCGACACACAAGTTTCAGAGCATCGAAGCCGGATGCATGCGCCGGGACCTCGAATTCTCTCTCTGTCCAATCCTTTCCGCCGCCGGGAGTCATGTTCAGCATGGCCATGTCCGCTAGGAAGGCGCTCCTCGTGACGATGTCCGTCGCAGGATACTCCGGGAGGACTGCGTCCATGATCACCACCTCGCCCTTCTCTGGCAATGCCTCCCAGCAGTTTGTGAGTAGCTTCACACAGAACTGGTCATCCGCACCGTGAATTATCCACTACAAAAACGGTGGGTTATCGGTTAGTTTTGGATAAACATCAAGCGTGCGTATCGTTCAACATTTCTTTACACATTCCACTTCCAACACTATGGATATCAGGGCCCAATGCCCAAAAAACCTCTAACTTTAGCATTTATAACAATTTTATCCAAAACTTTTTTTTTATCTGATAAAAGTTCTCTAACTTATAACCCAAACTTTTACTGTCATCCCAATTCTACCGGTCTACTACAAAAAAAAAAAACACTTAGTACATCTCCCAATTATATCTAAATTTTTTTTGTCGCATAAAATTTTTTTAACTTTTACTTTTGTCCCAATTCTACTGTCATTAGCCTTCCGTACATAATCACCATTAATTAATGCTATGTGGCATTGCCATGTGCTTAATGAATTACACTTCAACATAGTAGACATGAAAAAACCCCCGAACTTTTCTTATGTTGTTTGCTCTCTGTACATATCGCCAGGAGATATAGAGTCATTTAAGATAGTGCATTTCTTATTCTCTTCGATACTCAACAATCCAAAGAACAGCTAGACATAGAGATATTTGGACAAATGATTTAAAATCTCATTGTCCCTAAAATCTACTATTTCTAAATTTAGAAGAAACCTTGGTAAGTTCGGCAAGAAAATTCGAGCAATGTAGGATTAACTAATGATGATTATGGATGAAAGGTTGATGATGGTAGAATTTGGATGGAAGTAAAAGTTGGAGGTTTTTTACGAGATAATTTTTTTTTTGGATATGCAAAATTGAGGATTTTTTTGGGTGTTAGACCGGCGAAATTGAGATAAAAGTAAAAGTTTGGGATTTTTTATGAGACAAAAAAGGTTTTAGATATAATTGTTATAAATGCTAAAATTAGATTTTTTTTTTGGATATTAGGCATGGATATGAGTAGTTTTATCTTTAGCAAGTAATTAACAATTCGTTGTGATAGTGATAGATGAGGGATGTGTGGAGAAAGATTACACGAGCTGTGTAGCTATTATTAAATCTGTGTGAGATTTTGTGGAATCACCGTCAACTATTCAAAAAGCTTAAACTATTAGACGGATGAGTGGTTTAATATTTAATTATTCTATCAATCTGTTAGTTTTTTTTTTTCACTTTAGGTCCATATATCACACGACAATCTATAGAGCTTATCGTATTATCATGCGATGAACTTGATGAAGTCTTATAAGAAAATTTTGAACAATCGAGTAACCTTCATGAGAACGGCATCCGCTTTGGGAATGTAGTTTGTCATGTCCCCTCCCACATGTTCTATGCCTGTCATCAAAATGTACCTGAACCAATCCATCCTCAAAAGCCTCAGCTTTATCCAAAGTCTTCATTCCCTATATATCTCTATACGAAAGCTGATTTTGTATAGTACGAATCATGTTCGATTTTCAATAATTCACTTGAACGATTGCGTTAAGAGTTGAACAAAGTTCATCCCTGTGAGAGATATCAGTTAGAAAGAAGATGGAGCGAAATGGGAGAAACAGACTTTACCAGGATAAGAAGTCTCTGTGAACACATGAGGTAGATCAAAGATTATGAATGTGGGGGTGCTTGCATAGTAAAATGCTAAGGCTTGCACCAACACCACCGCCTACATTTGCCACCGTCTTGACGTCGTTGAAGCGGCGATATGATTTGACAATTTTACTCATGTACACGTTGGTCGGGCCTTGCATTGTGGTGTTGAATATCTCATTGAATCTCTTATCTTTGTTAGCGTACTCGAAAACATGCAGTCCATTGGCAAGTTGGAAGCTGTCTCCTCCTTTTCCATAATCTCTTCTTTTAAGCAGTACCTGCAAGGCATGCACCGCAATAATAAAAGGAATGGTTATAGAGCATGTGATGGCGGACATGGTCAATTGAGAACAGCAGAAAGAAAGAAAGAAGCAAAACCAGCCCGCGGTGACGATCTTGTCGGTAAGCGTAGGCAGCAATGGGGCAGCAAGTAACGGCGCCCTGGGCTCTGACGAAGTGTTTGGTTTTAGGTCCTAAACCGTAGAGCCTCAGAGGGTTGCCTTCTGTATCTCGGGCGAGAGTGCAAGAGACGATGGAGCAGCTCGCAGGTTCCTCGTGGAGACACAGGAGGCATTCTGAGCAGTCGAAAGCGGAGCCGCAGGCCCTCACTCGCCCATTATTTCCGGGATCCCTAGTTCGGTGGTGGCCTTCAAGACCAAGGGGGAGTGCTATCAGAGGATTCATTTCATGGCGAGCAGGAACTCTTCATCTTCACCGGGCTTGGTGATCGCTTGGCTCTTGCATGCGCTCATGCTTCTAGCTAGTTTCCTTTTCTTATCTTGCTCTTTTTGCATGCGTCTTGGCTGCGGCTGCTTGCAGTTACAATGCATTATATTGGCGTCCTTGGCAGGCTCGTAGGCTCGTCGTAAGTCATTCACCAGTTGTTTATATTATCGGGCAGGGTGGGGTTTTCAGCCTTTCTTGTAACGTTAGCGGTCGGTGGAATTGGGTTCCATTAGGATTGCCAAGCAAGACTACCACGTTTTCCTTTAGCCTAAAGGGTTTCGAAGAAATAAAAATGGCCTTTGGTAAAAAAAAAAAAAACAAACTTTTAAAAAGCAATTTCAGTTTAAGTAGTGTTTGGCAAAAAATTCTTTACAAAGGCCTTTGGATGGATTTTAAGTAGGTGGCTGTCGCCATGTTGTACGGCCCTAGGCAGCCATCTTCGGGGATCGTGCGGCCTAAGGTGGCCATCGACGAGGTCACGCAACCCAGGCCGTCGCTAGCCGACCCTCATCACCCCCTCGCCAGCCCTTCTTCGGCTACCTCATCGACCGCCTTGCTCAAGAAGGAAGATGAACAATAAATCTAGGATTTTACTTTTTAAGAAGGTTAAAATTATACTCTTAATAAGGTTTTGAGGGAAAAATAGGCAATATCCTTTTTTTCATTAATGGAGCCTTTAACGTTCTGAAAAATACCGAAAACTCAATGCTGGTAGACATACGCCGAGCTTTCCGCTTTTTCGAGATCAGCTTTCACCCCTAAACCCCTTGGAAATTATTATAAAACACCCCAAATTTTTGAAGGGACTTTAGACCCTAAAGGCAAAAGTGGTTCCCAGGTGCGCCCAATATCCTCTCTTTGGTTTGCATATTGCAAGGACAAAGTCTTGATTTGTCTATATTTTGAGAAACAAGCGATTGAATAATAAATTAAATAAAACAAAAAAATAAATCGAACACCAAATATACGCAGTTTGATTGTAGAGACTTATGTTCACGAGAAGAGTAGCAACGAATTTTGCTTTAGAACAAGTGATACAATGAGATTGCAAACCATGTTCAAGTCACTCAAATACTTTCAGTATTTTTCAGCTCTAATTGCATTCAATAATTCACGCGGTATTTACCCTTGTAATTTTTTACGAAATAATCTCTAAATCTCGTAATAGAATTACACACAAATCTTACGACAAGATTTTCACTGCTCGGGACACTTGTGTAATTAATTCCTTCGAGCAAAACTCACGAGCAGTTTGAATCAAAGCAGAGAAGTCCTCCGTACGCACATCGACTACTCCGCAAGAAGACTCCGCAATCAGAATGTACAGATGTGCCAATGTGGCCGACTTCTATTCGGACAAGGAAATCTATGTGACTTGGTCAACGAAGTCCAAACTTGGACTTCTCCTTTCCTTGACCGTGATAACAACATAAATCAAGAAAGTGAATAACTGAGTCCTTATCTCACGGCAGAACCGTATACATCCTTTTATGGGATTTGCTTGATTTCAAACGTAATTCCAAAATTTTGGACTTTGTTTATTTATTTTCAAAATTCAAATCGGACTCAAACTCGGAATATATTCTAAAAGTATAGGTTTTTTTTTTCTTGATCGGAAAATAAACTTGCATTACTAACTCTTAAATGTTCTTATCTAAGGGCCCAATCGAGGGGTATCAAAATAAAGCAACTCCCAAAGAGGATTGGGTGGGAAAGAGACCCAACGGGCCGGAATACAATTAGTCTGATACATTTTGGCAACCTAATACTTCCTTAACAGTATAAGTTAGAGAAGCATTATTTATGTATGGCAGTTGTTTAGTGGTGGCCACGGTTTCGGTTTGGAACCGGCGGTTCCAGTCCGGTTCCGGTTCCAAACCGTCCCGGTTCTGAACCGGAACCGGAACCCTGAACTGGCCCGGTTTTTTTTTTTTTTTTTTGTAAACTTTGGGAATTTTGATTTTCAAAATCAAATCAAATTTTTAAGTAATAAAATTTCAAGTAAAATTTTACAAAATTGTAATCAAACTTATAAAATTTCTAGTAGCCGTTGGGCTGGAGGTTCGGAACCGCCGGTTCCAAACCAGGAACCGGAACCGGTCCGTTCTTCCGGTTCGGAACCACCGAACCGGCCGTACGGGCCGGTTCGGCGGTTTTCACGGGCTGGAACCGGCCCGTGGCCATGTCTACGGTTGTTGACTAATTTGCTGTCTAAATTTGATTAAAAGTTTCTTATAGCGGGGGGAAAGTTCTCCTGCGTGCTCAGTTTAAGGAACTAAGGCTAGCAGAAAAACTCATCAATCTGTCTCTGGCTTACACTACACTCTTATGTCAAGAAGCCTATCTCTCTCTCTCTCTCTCTCTCTCTGCGCGCTTGGCTGCAGGAAGCCGAGTCTTGCAAATTTGGCACCATAGAAGACAGCTCAGAACGAAGCATTGCTATCGACGACTACTGCGACTTCGAATCATTTCACTGTAGAAGCCAGTATGTGTAGCGAAGGAGGCATCCAGTAACATTACCTTACCGATGGGTGGTGCATTCAAGCAAAAATGGATTTGAATGAAGACAGAGGAACATAATTCGAGATCATTCGATGGTAAGGTCCTCCGCTTGCATTGGTCTAATCAGATGCGGCCCCCTGTGCGATAAGCGGAGATCCAGAGTATGACTCTGTTCTGACAGGATGAGTCAAATGCAAGGCTTCCATTCTCGGACGTTCTTGCTCAAACGACCGGGGACTCTGGCTGACCACATGTCGAGATCAGGCGAAGGTCCCGTGAGGGCTAGATAGTTTTCGCCTTCCGCTTGTGCTGTTATCCTCCAGCTCAACTCTCCAGGGAACGCCCTCGACATTGCCCTGATTGTGGAATTCCGCTCCCACTCTCTAGCGATTCCTGTGGGATCGGCGTCATCGATCCCGCCGCAGTTCACCATGATGCGGCCGCTGGGCACCAACCTCTCCTTCACCTCCAGCCAAGTCTCGACCTCCTGCAACTGCGGCAGTACCCTGCCTCCCGCGAACAAGTCGACTGCGATCCCCGAGTAATATCCTCCATCAACCTTCGCCCGAGGAGAGAGGACATCGCCGACGCGGACGCTGAGCATCCCTCCTTCTCCATTAGGCTTTTCCAGGTCAGAGAGCCCCATGTACTCTCTGGCCTTGTCGATCAGAACCTCGTCGATTTCCCACCCTTCGATCTGCAACCGAGGCCACAGCTGCAGCATCAGATGAGCTGCAGTCCCGCCCCCCAATCCGAAGATGGCGATGGGGGGGCCTTCGGGGACGACGGCCGGCAGGCTTGCGAACTCGTCCCAGTAGGAACCGCTCCATTTGTCCTCCCCTTTGTTCACCATGCTGTGCACGTTGTGCGTGGTGTCCAGCAGCAGGAACCGGGATCTTGCAGTGTCGACGATGACAATGTCATTGTACTCGCTCCTCACAGCCGCCATTACTCGAAACTCTTCTTGGTCTTCCTCTTCCTGATCCGCGTTGGGCTCTCCTCCTTGGACGACTGCGTGCCTCTTGAGTCCTCCCCTCCACCTCCAACCGGAGGAAGTACCGGAGCACATGACTGGGAAACGGGTCTGGAATTTGGTCGAACATGGTCGAAGAAGAAGGGAGATTTGCCCATTCGACCGCCCGAACCAGCCTGAAATCACAGATTTATTTGCCGGAATTGAATGCAGCATTGCTCTGCCGCAGCTTGCAGGAGTACAATAGATAAGAGATAAGAGGAACGGGGATTGTGAGGCTTATCTCGTGGCTAGCTCAATGGGCCGGCCTCTTATCTGTAAGGGCTTGACAAAGAAGATGAGCACCAACTTTCCAATGTACCAAATTAAAACGCAAAACCTTCTATCCATGTGACAAATCTAGCATCCCCTAGCCTAATTAAAAAAAAAACTATCTTGTAATTACCCTTTACAATTCAAATACTCACAGAAATTCCATGAAGGATATTTTTTGTTGAAAAGCCATAGTTTTTATTTTTATTTTTATTAAAATAATCAAATATTTCCAACAAATATAAAGGGTAGATAAAAAGGTGGATATATGTTAGTGGACTGCAAAGTGAAGCAACTTATCTTGTGACAAAATTCTTTTTCTCATGGAAATGAGTATGCGGATACAAGAGAAAGGCGAGATGCTCTTGCGAGAGAGGTGGCCCTATTGGCCGATGAAAGCATTAATGTTAAGGGCGATTGGTTCCCGATCCGGTCTCGGTTTCAGGAACCGAGACCCGATCGATGGTCTTGGTTTCTACTTTCAGGAATCAGGCAGTCTAATGAAACTAGTAAACATGCTTGCTCTTAAACGCTTGACAACAATAATAATTAGATGACAAATGAGACTCTGGCTACAAATTTCAATAAATATATTAAGATCAAATATCACCTTGTTTCTGCAATGGTCTCTGTCTTTTTTTTTTCCCCCTTTGTTCACCGCAGCAATATACAAGTTGGAAATCCTTTCAGGCCCTTCATTTCTTCAAACATAGCATGAATTTCCTTATCTTTTGTGGATTTTTCGACTGCAACGCTATTATAACCCTTCATTCGCTTGCCTTACGAAAGAAAACACGACTTGCCGCTCGCCTATTCCCACTTCGGATGTTGCTTTTTGCGGCACTACTCCTCAGATATCGAGATACGGAGAGAATGCCAAGTGCTGCAAAAAAAAAAAGTTAAATATGTTTAAACTAACAAGTTTTGTGATGCTCGTCTTCTCGTTAGCCGCTGAGCTTTGGCTATAAAATCTGTGGGAGAATGCGGAGGAGGATCAAAAGCCATGGAGAGGTGAAAGAGTGCAAGTAGTCACAGAGGCCAAGGGTTTTAGACCAAGAAAAGCATTAGGGTTTAAGGACGAAGATGAACAGTATAAAAATCAAATCTTCATTTGAATATACGCTTTTCCTGGATATACGAGAATTCCAAAGATGGTGCTTCCAAAAAATATGATCCACGATGATCTGTTGGTCGAATCGATCTGAATCGATACTTACCGTCACACTGTTCATGGAGTAGAAGTTCATTCGTCAAAGGTGAAGAAATGAAAATTACCTTTTTTTTTATTATTATTCTTTTAAAATGGGACATATGTTTGCATCAAAAAGTGGTCGGATCATCAATATGTGATTAAAGCAACCTTTGTTGTCAGATATGTGACCGATTGGTATTAATGCCGGTGCATATTGATAGTGGTCATCAATCTGTTGTCGATATATGATGTCTATAAAAGGTGACGAATGGAAAGAAATAATTCATAAAAAGTGCTAATTGGTAAAAATCAATGAGCCATCTAAGTATTGGAAGAAAGAGCGCATCAAGATATGGCAGCAAGTATATAAGAACAATGACTGCGATCGTGGGGGACAATGCAATTTTATGAGGACAACCGCTTGGAAATGAGATCATGGCATCATAGGAACATGAGCACAAACTAGATGACGATTTACGACCGATAGGAACTGTAAAATTTATGCCTGGTTCTTTTTTTTTTTTTTCTGGGGGAGTTGAATCCTGATGCAAAAGATTGAGTATACTGTTGAACCTGCATAAGCAACCATTCGTCGACTCTGTTCACCGACCTTGATTTCGACGGCATTGGTTTATTTCATGAGATTAGAGTCGATCCCGGTTGAATGAGGACGAGCTATGGGGAGTGAGTGGATAATGTTTTGCAACGGTACAATTAAGTACAGAGGACACCACCCTCCGCATAGATTTAGGTTGTCCTTCACCATATGTTGAATTTCAATCTTGAATAAGATTAGCAAATTAAGTTTTACAGTGTGGAAGCAAGTTAAGGTGCTCGAGCTAAAATTCGATTCCCAGATGTCCTTTGGGCTTTTTACAAATTAGGGGTAAATATATATATATATATATTTTACGGATTTGGGTTTTCCGGCGAGTTACTTACGATCTAGGGGTCCGTTCGGCACACCCGCTGGCGAACTCTTGCAACCCAGCAGATAAAAAGGGGGAACGGAGCAGATCAAAAAAGGGGAAGGGTGGAGAGGTGGGCGGTTTGGGGATCAAAAAGGGCGAAAGAGGGGGGCCATTCGGGAGCAAAAGGGGGAAGGGAGCAGATCAAAAAGGGGAAGGGGGGCGTTTTCTCGGTACCAATGGTGCCAAACGGTGGCCATTTGGCGGCTAGGCTGCCGAACCGGGGTCCGTCTGGCAGGAGAAACCCATATCCGTAAAATGTAATTATTTTTACCTCTAATTCGTAAACTAATTCGTAAAAAAGCCCGATGTCCTCTAGATCTCTCTCTCCATACCCTTGTCGATCACTCTACCTACTAGGGAGCGAGGTTCTTGAAGATGCCGAGGGCTGTGGGATTCGGGTGGTTTCAATAATCTTTACTTTGAGCCTGTTGGCTCTAGGTATTTCGAAGACCTCTACATGAAAGGCTTAAGTGTTGAGGGAGCATTTGCAGACCTACACATGAATATCAGGAAGACATAAGGCCCTCATCTAACTGTGCATCCTTCGAGCGAGTTGCCGCCGGTGTGCCGATTTCCGCGGCTTCAATAAATCCCTCCGCTGTGAACTTCGTGAGACCCCTGTTTCTCTCAGCGTATTTACAACCAGGACTTCATGGATCTTCATTAATTGGATGATTTAATTCAGAATGTTCAAGCCCGCAGTTCGTCTTTGCTGTAGCACTTTCGCGCTCCATTCCGCTGAAGCCAACAAGTGAGAGCCTCATAAAGACATCTCTAAACTCAATCAACACCAACGTGGAAACCTGTCTATGTTAGGTTTTTGCCTTCAGTTTTGGGAACTAAAGCTAGCTGAAAACATCATCAATCTGTCTTCATATTACACTATAATTATTGTTTATGTCAAATAGAATGTGACATCGTATCAGTCCTCAGTACAAGCCAGAAAGAGCAGTAAAGGAGGCATCCAGTACCGTTACCTTACAAATGGCCGGTGCATTCAAGCAAAGATGAATTAGAATGAAGACGGAGGAGCTGCTGCTAGAGAGGAACATAGATCAAATGCAGCTCCCGCGCATCTAAAACGTATCACTCAGTGTTAAGATAGTCCTCCACTTGCACTGGTCTAATCAGATGCGGCCCCTGCGTGATAAACGGTTATTCAGAGTTCGACTTTGTTCGGGCAGCATAAATTGAATGCAAGGCCTCCACTCTCAGACGTTCTTGCTCAAACGACCGGGGACTCTAGTAGACAACAGATCAAGATCAGGCAAAGTTCCGGTGAAGGCTAGATAGTTTTTGCCTTCCGCTTGTGCCATTCTCATCCAGCTCAACTGTCCAGGGAATGCACTCAACATCGCCCTGATTGTGGAATTCCGATCCCACTCTCTAGTGATTCCTGCCGGATCAACGTCATTGATTCTGCTGCAGTTCACCATGATGATGGCCACTGGGCACCAACCTCTCCTTCAGCTCCAACCAAGTCTCGACCTCCTGCAGCTGAGGCAATACCCTGCCTCCTGTGAACAAGTCAACTGCGATCCCCAAGTAACATCCTCCATCAACCTTTGCCAGAGGAGAAAGGACATCACCCCAAGTAACATCCTCCATCAACCTTTGCCAGAGGAGAAAGGACATCATCGACATGAACTCTGCGCATCCTGCTTGCTCGAATAGGCTTTTCCAGCTCAGAAAGCCCCATATACTCTCTGGCATTGTCGATCAGAAATATCCATTACTCATGGCCTTGCTACATTCCATCAACATCAACATCAACATCAACATCACTTTTATCACAAACCAGTTGGGGTCGGCGGTCGATGAACCCAAAGTGAAAAGTTTAAAATATACTAAAAAAAAGTAAAAATATAAAAATAAAAATAAAGTAACAATAAAAATATAAAATTTAAGAAATAAAAATAAAAATAAAAAGTAAAAATATGGTTATCCAAA
This sequence comes from Psidium guajava, assembly GCA_016432845.1. Taxonomy (NCBI): domain Eukaryota; kingdom Viridiplantae; phylum Streptophyta; class Magnoliopsida; order Myrtales; family Myrtaceae; genus Psidium; species Psidium guajava. Next base: position 36,831,641 of record CM028225.1, on the reverse strand, counting down.
AATAAATAAATAAATAAACAAACATATAAATAAATAGAAAGTATTAAACAGGGTACTCTGGGACATAGGAAATCCCCTCTTCTACAATGCGGATAGCTTTCCTCCACTCCGTCCTAAGGCAGACCATGCGCCAATCTATTTCCCACTCTATTAAATCTTGTTTCACTACCTTCCCCCAAGTAAGTTTCGGCCGACCTCGTCCTTTCTTCTGATCGTTTTCTCGGTAACACACTTCTGTTCTTATCGGAGCATCTAAGGGTCTACGAAGAATATGTCCAAACCATCTCAATCTATGTTCTCTCATCTTCTCTGCCACCGGAGCTATTCCAACTTTTCGTCGAATATCGTCATTTTTTATCTTATCCATCCTTGTATGACCACACATCCACCTTAACATTCTCATTTCCGCTACTCCCATTTTATGCTCATGTTGCTTTTGTGCCGGCCAACATTCAGCTTCGTATAACATTGCAGGTCTTATTATTGTTTTATAAAATTTTCCCTTTAACCTAAGAGGGATTTTGCGATCACACAAAAATCCGGATGCACTGCGCCATTTCATCCAGCCTGCTTTGATTCTATGGCTAACATCCTCGTCAATCTCTCCCCTCTTTTGCAAAATTGATCCCAAGTATTTGAAAGCATCTTTTTTAGGTACCTCCTGTCCAAGCATATCCACATTTTCTTGATCATCTCCTCTTGTCGTTGCGAACTCACACTTCATGTATTCCGTCTTACTCCGACTTAACATAAATCCTTTGGACTCTAACGTGTTTCTCCATAATTCTAATTTAGCATTGACCCCAGCCTTGGTCTCATCAATAAGGACAATATCATCTGCGAACAGCATACACCACGGCACCTCCTCTTGAATATCTTTTGTTAGTTCATCCATAATTAGTGCAAAAAGATAAGGACTCAGAGCCGAACCTTGATGTAAACCTACTGTGATCGGAAAATGACTTGATATGCCATCACAAGCCTTCACACATGTAGTAACACCATCATACATATCCTTGATTGCCTCTACATACTTTAATGATACTTTTTTCTTCTCAAGAATCCACCACAAAACTTTTCTTGGGACCCTGTCGTATGCCTTCTCGAGGTCAATAAATACCATATGTAGATCCTTCTTCTTTTCTCGATATCTCTCCATCAACTGTCGTATTAAGAAGATAGCCTCCATAGTAGATCTTTCTGGCATAAATCCAAATTGATTTACAGAGACCTTGGTTTCTACTCTCAAACGGTGCTCAATAACTCTTTCCCATAATTTCATTGTATGGCTCATAAGCTTAATGCCTCTATAGTTGCTACAGTTCTGAATATCCCCCTTGTTCTTGTAGATAGGCACAATCATACTCTTCCTCCATTCATTAGGCATCTTATTAGCTTGGAGAATCTTGTTAAACAGTTTAGTCAACCAACTTATTGCCACATTCCCTAAGTATCGCCATACTTCAATAGGGACACCATCCGGTCCTAAGGCTTTATTAGTCTTCATCTTCTTTAAAGCATACTGGACTTCTTGTGCTCTAATTCTACGCACAAACCTCATGTTTAACTCATCAGAAGCGTCTACCAGATCCACCTCGCCTCGATCGCCCTCCCCATTATAAAGCTTGTTAAAAAGAGCCATTACATAACTTATATATCCGTACTACAAAAATATGAGCAACAGATAATTAATAAACAGACATATATCCGCAGTTGAAACAAATAAAATTTAAAGAGGGAAGGAGGATTAGTTTGTAGAATCGAATCCATTTGTAACAGTTCCATGGATGCCGCGTGAATGATGATCTGGTTTTGTCAATTAATCACCAGCTTAATTCCAAAAAGAAACTTTCCCTCGAGCTGTTGCCGAGCACGTTCTCTAGGTCCCTTCACTCTTTGCATCCGGTCTGGGAAATATTCCTCATCACAAGGATTCACCACTAACTTCTTTAGAGCAATAGCATTCTCGACAAAGTAATTCACTAGCTCGTGGTCACAAGGTCGACCATAATAATTGCAAAATTCAACCTCCTTTAGATACTCATGGGGAGGTCTAATAATTCTTGTCAGTTGTCTCTGCCTATATAGCATATTCTGTGGCCTCCACAACTGTGGCGAAAGAAAAATGCTGTATATTATTAATCGGCATAAGATATTGATGCATTGGAGAATGCCAGTAAAAGAAAGAACTTGCAAAAGCAAGTCTACCTGTGTGAATTGTCACATCAAGAAGATGCTAACCATATGATGACCCAACAACTCACCCATAAGCAGAAACTCATATAGGATTCAACAGTCACTTGGTTTATCATAGTTGATCCTCCTAAATCTCTCTGATGCCTAAATAAATGAAGATTTGAATGTTGGCCCGAAAACCCACCTTAAACAGAAAACTTTGCAAGCAAGGACATGCCTCGATCAAGGGAGTCAACGGAAGAAGACTCGCATCTCCAGATCCTCCAACTATCAATTCCAATCGCTTGACACTAGTCAATTTAGGTAGTTGATGGTTAAGCCGGTTATCCTGCATATCAGACAGACAGAGAATAAAAACCAACAAAGATTGTAAAAGGGAAATTAACTTAAGAAACCTTATGAAAATCAGTCAGTGCTCTTACATAAGGTGAATCATAAAAATGAAGTTTGAGAATCTGCAGGCAAGAAAGACTTGAAAGCTGAGACAACCTCCGATGCACATCGTTCAACATAAATCCTCCGATAGACATCTTAGACAGTTGGGGGAGCTTCTCCAAACACAATGGAATTAGTTCTCCAGCGTAAGAGAAGGACACAAGATCCGTGTCATAAATCTCAATGCGTTCAAGATTGTAATAACATTCTATGACCAAATATTTCAGCTTCAGTGATCGGCCGGAAACTCTAAACCTAGACCTATTCGAAGCACGAGTAGATTTTAAAATCAACCGCTCTAGGACCGGACAATTGGCAAGCAATTCCTCAATGAGTTCTCCCTCCACAATGACTCGTTCCAAGGCGAGCTCTTCGAGATACCTAAAGCCCACATGCCAAGAACTGGAAGGGCTCAAGCCAAAACTACTTTGACGTGAAGCCCCTTCTAAACAAACCACATTAGCATCCATAAGTGTCTCCTGCCCTAATAGATATGGAACGTAACTAGGTTTACAATCAGACAATGGCTTGAAATCTAGTCGGAGAACTTTAACTCGTTTTGCCAATGCAAACCTAATCCACCGATCGATGTGAGATTGATATGAGATATTCAAGTCAAAGCATAGCGCGAATCTATGTAAATAGTATCCTCCACTTTGAGAGTGCAAGACATTATCCACCCATTCCACATATCTCGCCCTCTCCTCCTTATCTGTCAACTCAGGTTTATCTTCCATCTCGGCCAAAAAGTTAGACCTGTTGAAATCATGGTTGATGACTAGACAAGTAGGCAAATGCCTCCATCTGCTGGAAAGAAGACAAGTTGCTTGTGCTTCTCTAGATGGCAAACAAGATAATATATAGCCGATAACATCATTGGGCAAATAGCTGATCCAATCCTTCTGCTATAGTTTCACCAAAAGAGAAAAACAAACAAGGTCAGAAAAATCTGGTAATAGATTGACAGAAGACAGGAAGCAAGAAAAATCAACAAACAAAAAACGAGACTTTACCCAAGATAAGCCAAGATGTTCAGATACATTGTTCGCTTAGCGAAGAGAGAGAGAGAGAAAGCTTCTTATGACTAGTTTCTCACTCAAAACCGAAACTTTATGCAGCAAAATTCATTACCTTGTCAGTAGATTTGTCTTCATATTGAGAGCGGCGCCTCTTTGGAGATGGAGAATCCATAGACGTTGGCATTCCTTCTGATGACCCAACCTTGATTGCTAAGAAGCAAACCGTTTGCAAGAATTGTCAGCAGATTGGGAGGCCAAAGTGATTTTTAGGTAGATAAAGTGATTTTTAGGTAGACTCGGGTTACTACAAGTGCAGCGGGCAATTTGCAGCAGGTCACTGGCTTGGCAAAACAGGTAGTTTGAGTAACTCATCATTTCATTTGCACTTCATTTTGAAATGCTCAAACTACCTTAAAAAGTAAAATGCTCAACTGTTTTATCTTGGGAGATTGTTTTGCAACTCATTCATGCTGATCAATATGCTCTAGTTTTGGACTCAACACGTTCGTTAACGCATCATATGCACTTATGCAGCATAACATAAAACAATACCAGTCCGGCTCAAGCAACAGGGAACAAACGTTATTGGCTCGATCCCATCGACATATGCTTAACACGATAATCCCACTTTCTCAATGCATTGATTCGGCCATTTTAACGAACAAAGACAGCGATCAGCTCGAATACGATGAGATGCGAAAACGGCGTACGGAAAACAGCAAAAAAAATTCAAAAAAAAAAAAAACAGCGCATTAGATATTTACCTCGATGAGATGCGATTGATCAGCCAAAAACAGAGCGAGAGAAAGGCGTCAAGCGAGAGAGGGACGCGAGCTACTCAGGCGAGAGGGTTGAGCGAGAGAGTCGACCCCCTAAACCTCCTTTCGGGATATGTTATGTCGTGATTCTATGAATATTAGCTACTGTAGTTTTTCTTACCATGAAAGAAAGGTTAAATCCGTTTCCGACCCCCCCCCCCCCAAAAAAAAAGAAAAAAAGAAGAAGTGGAAACTCCACAACTCAGCAAGGGAAAGCTCCATCTAACGATACAACAGAGAACTGCCAAATAAGAAAAACAGTTCGTTCCAACTTCCAACTAATTGGCGATATTTTGAAGCAAACCTGGGCACTCAAGCGCTGACAATGTTTATAGCTATAGTTTATAGGCGTCCAAATCGAAGAAAAACTACGTTTTCTCATCTATTTCGGATGTGGTACGCCTTGTCAAATCGAAGAATCAAGTGGAGCTTTTTTTCAAAAGGGGGGCAAAAAAAAATATATTTACCAAATTCGAGCGAAAAAAATATTTACCAAAACGGGATCCGTGCAACAGCCCAAGTGTCGCACGGGCTCTTTTTTTTTTTTATGGCCGACTCGCTACGCCTGACGCCAACTCTCCTCCTTTATCTGACTTGGGACATGCTATGTAAGAATGCGCAAATGGAGTTAAATCAATTTTATAAATGTTTTTTTTATCAATTATTTACATACTAAATAAATTAATTACATATATCTTAATAAATTCTTTAATTAATTATTGATAATTATGTTATAAAAATAAGCTTTAAAAGAAAAAAATATTTTCAAAGTTATATAAGCATAAAATAATTAAAAATAAAAATATCATAAATACGAAATAATTAAAAATGCATAAAAACATAAGAGATTAAAAAAAAAGGGCCCAGCTCCTAAACAAAAAGAAATGGGGGGATCCAATCCGGCTCCTAAACAAAAATATTGACACCAGGTAATTTTGCATTTAGATAGTAGGGTCATCGAGGGAAAACGGGGACTTTGTTGTGACACAATATTCTAATATTGGCAACTGGCTGGAGGAAGAAGAGGGAAAAAAAGAAATAAAAAGAAAAGAAAAAAAGGAAATAAAAAAATAAAAATTCAAAAAAATAAAATATTATGTCACCGGACGGTCGGCCACAATTGATGGATGGACCAAATTGGCATAATTTCAAGAAGTTTTCTGTTTTGGTAAGGGGCATAATTCCAAGAAGTTTAAGACTGAATTGACAAATATATATATATAACTGAATTGATAAAATTACAATAGTTTTAGAAATTTTTTTTGATAATTTTCCAAATGAAAGACTGGTTTTATGAAAGTACCTAACAATTAACAGAAAAACTACCTAATCGAATGGATAAAATTACCATATTTGATTTTGTTGCTGTAGGAATCATACAAACGTTAGGTGCGATTTAGTAAATATGGATTGGACACCAAATTTAAAAGTTCTTTTTTTTTTATTTATAGTAGCATAGTTTATATTGTTAGATTTTATTTAGCTCTTTATTTTTAGTTTATTCTATAGTTGTCCGAGGTATTGGGACTATATTTTTGTTATATTCTGTTATATAGTAATTACTATGAAAATTTGAGTTTGCTTTCTATTTCTGTGCCTTAATGAGTTTATAAGAGCATACATCGTCCATCTTTATTTGTTAGTTAGGCTCGGCTTGTTTCATGAAAAATGAATATTTCGAAAAATGCCTACAAAAATGAATGAACGGAAAAAAAGAACAAATTCATCGTTCAAGAAAATGTTAAGACATAATTTTTTTTATGAGAATAAAAGAATTTCCCTTCGACTAATCATGGTGAGCAATATAAGCGATTATTTTTATGAAATTTTTTTTCAAATAATTTATTTTTCCGTAAAACGAATGGAGCCGTAGTTTCACTTTTCTCCATTTCCATTGTGTAGCTTTGGCACTTCCTTTTCTTTTTCAAATTAGCTTTGCATTTCAAATTTCTCTTTTTTTGGCTTTTTGTTGGACATAAAGTTCAATAAACTTCCACAAATTTGCTTTAAATTTCCGAGTTATATAGCATACACCATATAATCACATGAGACCACAATTCGCTCTATTTTTAATAATGCAATAAGTTTTCCTTAGGGAGGCGAATAAGGAAATGACTTAGATGTGAATAGTTACATAAAGGCATTTGGACTTATATTAACTTCATCTTCATAAAGTACCGTATATAATCCATATTAACGAATTAGTGTGATTGGATTTGTTCAATTCAAACCTCGAGTCAATCTAATTTTGCTTTTTCGAAAATAAAACAGAATGAATTCAAGCGGAAGCAAGAGAACTCGAAAGCGAATTTGACTGCTACATCGATCACAAAGATGGGACAGAATTCCTCCCTCTATCATTACTTTTACAAAGTTCGTAGCTTCATAATTGGTCATTCTTTTGTAATACGCTAACATCTATAATCGTGATCCGAATATCAACAAAATAAAATCCGGAAAAAAACAATGTGTCTAGCCGTATTACAATCTAACATCAATACAATCTTTTTGTTTATCTTATTATCCGTTTATCAAGTGGTGTGTTGTTTCGCTTGTAAGATGGGGCGTCAAATTGATATCTCTTCGCTCAAGTCTCATATTCATGTAATCTCTCTGTACTTTATAGATGGAATTGAATATTCTGACATGCGTGCCGGAACACAGGCTATAAGTTTGACATTTGACACTATTGGTGATACAAACAGCACTTCCATTAGATTAGATTAAAGGGTTAATACCACGAAAAACCCCAAACTGGTACGCCTGTGATAAATTTACCCCAAACTATTTTTTTGATCATGAAAAACCCCAAACCGGTACACTTGTGATAAATTTACCATAAATTATTTTTTTGACCTCAAAAAACCCCAAATTGGTACCCTTGTAACAAATTTACCCCAAACTAATATATTTTTGACAAATTTACCTTTCGTTATTTTTTGTTAAATTTAACGTTAAATTGCTTAGTTGGATGACATGTGGCACTTCACAGGTACACCAGTTTGAAATTTTTACCCTCTGTTTATGACATATTTATCAATTTAGGGTTTTTAATGGTACTTATCCAATTTAACAAAGGGTAAATTTATCATAGATGTAATAGTTTGGGATTTTTCGTGGTAAAAAAAATTAGTTTTGGGTAAATTTTTCACAAATGTACCAGTTTAGGATTTTTTATGGTAAAAAAAATAGTATGGGGTAAATTTGTAACGGGGGACTTATTTGGGGTTTTTCGTTGTAAAAAAAATAGTTTGTGGTAAATTTGTCATAAGTGTACCAATTTAAGGTTTTTTATGATCAAAAAAATAGTTTGGGGCAAATTTGTCATGGGTGTACCAGTTTGGGGTTTTTCGTGGTATTAACCCTAGATTAAATCAGGCAATGATTACTGCTTAAAATGATTTCACGATAAAATCTTGTAACAAGCGTACGGCGATAACGATTTATGCAAACATTGCTCTGTCGTATGTATGCTTGAAATAGTTGGGCTAAGAATAGTTCTTTTTTTTGGGGGGGGGTTAAGTTTGGGGGTAAGAATAGTTGCTTGTCACATTTATGCATATATTTCATTTGAACAAGATAATATCTTTTTTTTTTTCGAAGACCACATGTGTCGAGATGAAACCCTTTTGTTTGTTCAGAGATCATTTTGGGTATGCGATCCACAACGTGTCTTAATTTAATAAACAAACCAGCTTAATTGAAGAAAAAGGAAAAGAGAAAACAACAACGTGTCTTTATTGCTAACAATAGAAGAGCAAAAACATGAAAGAGAGTATTTTCGAGGTGAAGGTTTTAATGGAGAGGCCTCTAGCCGAAGGGCAAAGACTCTTTCCCCTGGCACCCAAAAACAATCTGTAGGTCGTGCGGGTAGAGGATCCATGTCCTTGAATAATTAGTTAATAAAAAATATTAAGCTGATCGTGTACGAGAATTGTCTATTGATTGTACTCTTGATTCTTTCTCGAGAATCCAACTTAATTTTCGTTCCAGGTGGGAATAAGATCTTACTCATTAGTAATTCCTTGCATTCCTTAATCTTCATCCTCAAACATTGTCTGATAACGAGGAATGAGTTCGAGGGAATGACATAAAATTCTCAATCAAGATGTGATTTATTAGCAGATTTCCGTACAGTGTGTATATCCACAGGACCTGCTTTTCCAATTCCCAATTGGAATTGAAATCCGACACTTCCTCTAGTGGTCTCCCAAGTATTGTCTGATCCAGTGAGAATTGTTGATGATTTAATGAGAGTATGACTGTTGAATAGTGTCGCGACCTAAAAAATCGGTTAAGACTTTAGGTTAATGGATTATCAGGCTAATTAAGTGATTAACCTAACACAGGCTCTCCCAAACCCTACCAATTCGCAACTTTGATTGGTTCAAATGATTTAAAAATTTGGAGTCGCCACTAACCATTTTTGGTAGGTTGATTAGATACCTAAATAAAATAGTGGGAGGAACTATTTTATTCCTACGAACCAAAGATTGAGTGTTCGGGGACTTAATTACGCTAATTAACTAAAACTAACGCCCTTTCGGTACCTTGATTCCATGAGAAAACTAGCTTCGATAGCTCGATATTGATTGATGATTTTTATTTATTTATATTTTTTTAATGATTTTTTATTTTTTTTTTATTTTTTTAACAAATTAGATGAAAGCTTTTCATTGTTTTTTTTTTTGACGGGATGCAATGCATGACACGTGAAAGACTAACCATGTACGCCGAATCCATGTGGGTAAAATAAATGTGCGAGATTTTATTGAATTAAGGCAATGCTTAAAGCAAACAATTTTTTTTTTTAAAAAAATTTCCAATGCCCTTCAGATAAAATAAACACACGGGCCTTTGTATATAGTATGTAAAAAAAAAATCTACTAAACTAAGTGGCACGCGTTTTTTTTAATTAAAACGTACGGTTTAAATTATACTAACATGAGTATACTAAATATGGTGCTAACGACGTGCTAAATGACTAAATAAAATATGATGTGGACATGAGATACGTGAAATGGCAAACGCCATAATATTGTGCATGACTTTTTTTTAATGGATGACGGGCCAAATGATGTTTGCAAACGTGAATGGCATGAGAAATGATGAAATGATATGTCATTTTTGAAAAAAAACATGGAATGCATGATATTGCATGTGATGCACGGGATTTTTTTTGTATATTTCCTTTTATAAAAAAAAACTTAACCACATGAAGACACAATTTTTTATATTTTTTTATTCTTTATTTATTTGACAGTCGTTTCCAAATGAAGCTTGATTCCCTAAAGATTTAATTAGACATGATTTCTAAGAAAAACTATTTCTCCCTAACTCCCGCGAAAAAAAAATTCAGAATTAAGCAAAAAATCGATCAACTAAATCTAAGATAATGGACCCAAGTAAGTCGACTGTTTTCTCTCTTTAAAATCGGCTTTTACGGAAGACGTCGAACCAGATCTAAGTGGTAATAGATCGGGTTGGTCGCCTTTCCTTTTTTTAAAAAAAAAAAGGAATGGAGGACCGTTCCCGAATGGCAACGGGAGGAGTCGTCCAAGAAAAAAGAATAAATAAAATTTGCCTATAAAAAAAACTTTCTAAATTTAGATTTGGTTTTATTTTTTTATTTTTTACAATTCCAGAGTTAAGAATAATTTAAAAAAAAAGACAGCAACTCCTTTCTCACAAAATGCGATGACCTTTAATTATACTAAAGAATTACTTCTGAATTTTTTTTTGGTTCCGACAATTTCATAGCAAGCAAACAGCATGCTATATGTACAAAACATCAACTAAAATAGTCAAAGAAAACATATCCTCAAGCTCCCGGGAAAGTTTACATGAATTGGTAATCACGAAATATGCAAAAAATGGCTTTGATTTAGATCAAACAGCAGATTTATAGTGCGAAACTGCATTGAAACAGCATAAAAAAATAGCAGCAAAACAGTACTAAAACATTACAAAAATTGCCACAAGTTATGCTCATATGAACCCTAAAAGGATATGGAAATTACCTTAGTTCGTAGGGCGAGACTTAAGCCAACTGTGAGGTATAAACACCACTGGACAACAAACTCTGGACACTAAACTGCAGCAAAACGAACCTCAAACAGCGACAAACATCAGTAGAAAATTTGTGGTGGAACAGCCCCAAAAATTATCGCCGGGTGGCCGAGAAAATCAGCAGCAAAATTCGGTACCGAATATCGATGAAACTAGACAAACAGATGCGAAAAAAAACACGTTGAGCAAATAGCTGAAGCTTAGCCTTCAATCGGGACCAGATGGAGGTGTCACACCACTGGACGGCAGCGAGTGAAATCACTAAACAATCGCCAAATCTGAGCTCAAACCTCTGTAAAAAAAATGGTGCGCTCTCACGTTTAAACTGGTCTGTTACAATGGTCTTGGGGGCTTTTTTTCTTGTTTTTTCTCCTCCCTTGGGGTCAACCGAGGAACTCCCTTTTATATTGGTCTTCAAAAGCCCCTTTCTGTACCTAACGGCCTCTCCAAATTGTTTCCTTCGTCTCCTTCATTCACTCTCTTTTTTTTTTTTAATTCCTGCTCTTTGCCATGGAGTGCCATCATTCTTGTCATCAAGTGCCCAGCAAGTGGATTCTTTATCTTGCCTCCCACTCAATTTCACCATCTTTAGTGTCTTTAGATGTTGCAATTTAGCACAGGTCACGCCATAATTAAACTCAACGACACTGGTCCAGTCCAAAAGCAAATGTCCAGTCATGTCTGCATTGGACAGGACCATGCAATTGAATTTTCGGGCATATCAATATTTTCTAACTTTGAGATGTGGCTAGTTGAATTGCGCAGAGAAATCATCCGTATCTCCATGACGTCCCAACGGAAGGAATTTGTTTACGAAACTCGGACGGATCTAGATCCTCAAAACTTGCCTCATGTATGAGTGTGGCAGGTGACAAAATGCTTCGAGCAGGTTCCACCTTCTTTGTTTTCGGAAAATGAAGCTTCGCATGTAGCTTGTCCAAACCCCAAACAATCATGCTATGATCTGCCTTGGATTCTTCTAATCCGAGCAACTAATTAGAGACCAAAAAGTGATAATTTGATGCCATCATGCCAATTCGAATTTGATTACTGATTTGCTGGCCCAAAACCACACTTTTTGGGCGTAGACGAAATGATTTCCTTGCTTCTGTCATGGCAAAATTCTGTGGTCAAAGAATGAACAGGGGTGGTTTGTGTTGGTGTCCTCCACACCGACACCCATTCTCCACTTTCTTTTTCTTCGTTTAATTTCGGTGGAGAATGATGATGTCTCCTTGTGAATTTCAATCACCGCTTTGCCTAGCTTTGAATAAATCAAGAGATGGCTTCATTGAATGGGTATTCCTTCTTGTTTGGCAATGGTAGACAACAAGCGAGAGGGTCGCGTTGGATTGTGATTGAGTAGCTCTACATACTCGATTTGTTCCTCGGACTCCGTCGGTAGCGCTGTTATATTTTTGCACAATTTCTTGAAAGGAAATAACGCAATGCATGCAGAAGGTTAAACTAGTGCGCATGAAACTACACTAAAATGATTTATATATATTTTTTATAGAGACTAAGGTTAGTCTCTAATTTTTTTATGAAGCAAATAATAAAATGAGAAAAATCAAAATTTAGGTGTCAACAAATAGAGCGCTGTCTACATATGTAGGTCGAAGAATTTTATTTACCATATTGCAATGGAAAAATAAAAACCATACTAGAACTTCATTGGCTTTGCTACTTCTCCTGCGCAGGAATGGGGGACGGTTTCAGCTAAGCCTAAAGGCACAGTGAAAATCATAGAGGTCATTCTTAGATCTGCTTCTTGTTTTTTTTTTTGGTAAAGGTAATAAGTATATTGACTAATCAAATGCGCTTACAAAGAAACGAAGGGCAAAGATCCCTACAAAACAACCATCCGCCCAGAGCGACACAAATGTTGCTAGGGGTACAGGGCTGACGGGAAATTGCGCCTCGGGAAACACGGGACAAGACGCCGAAGGGTTACAACAGGAACAGCAGCAAAACAAAGCAAACAGCAGCCAAACAGCAAGCAGAACACGCAGGCTAAGCAAGGACCGAGAGAGAGCATTCCCACGATGTCAAAATCCGCCTATTCCTTCGGCTGTCATCCACTCTTTGGAATGTGATGGCCTTGTCTTGGACGACCTTCAACAGATGCGTCTTAAGAGCAGAGATGTCACGGGTCTGATTTCTGAATAGTATGTTGTTCCGTTCTGTCCAAATCAAATGGCAGAGAGCCGCGAATGAGAATCGGGCGATGAGGTGGTCGAATTGATTGCCCCCAAAGTGGTTCATAGCCCAAAGAAGGTTCTCCGACCAGGACTTATTAGTCCAGGAGAGAGAGCACTTGACAGCCCAAAAACGAGCCAAAGAAGCCATAATATTACACCCGAAAAAAAGGTGATCAGTGGAGTCCGGGCGGCCGCGATCAAAGGAGCAAGATCCTTCCGTGATACGATGATAATTCATCAAGAGAACCTGGGTGGGCAGTCTGCTGAGCGTTGTAATCCACAATAAAAAGGCATGCCGAGGGATTATATGTCGATCCCAGATGAAGCGATGCCAAGAGACTACTCTTCCCTTGCTTCTGATGTCATCCCAAGCAGAGGATATCGTGAAAGCCCCAGAGGGGTGGCAAAGCCAGACAAAACGATCCGCCTATTGGGAGTTAGGACCGGGGGAAAATGAGGCATATTATTCAGCTGATTTAAAGTCGCCGAAGGCGCCAAGGGACCAGCACAAACGTCGCGGATTGTAGCCTTACGCGGGATGCCAGATAAATAGATTTCCCTATTCGAGAAAGGAAAATGCAGAAGCCTCCGGGGGTGCCAAGGATCAAACCAAAAGGAAACCGTATTACCATCACCAATCCGCCATCGAGAACGGGCAAGAAACAGCGGTCTCAGGCCAAAATTTTCTTCCATGCCCATGAGCAAAAAGTAGGGGGTTTAGTCTCCCAAAAGTTCTTGTGTTTGAGGAACATCGAGTGAATCCATTTACACGGGACTCTTTGTCCGTGAATAAGATCCATATATGTTTGAGCATGGCCGCTTGATTATAATCAAGGAGTCGACGAATCCCCAATCCCCCCTCCTCTTTAGGGAGACAAACATGGGACCAAGACACTTTAGCTCCCCCCGCTCCCAATTCCGGACCTTTCCAGAGGAATTGTCTCATCACATCTTCAATTTTGCTCAAGACAGACATAGGGAGAATAAAGACACTGGTCCAATAAACATTGATAGCATGGAGCACAGATTTAATGAGCTGCAACCGCCCCGTAAAGGATAAAAACCGTTGGGACCAAGACTGAGCTCTAGCCGTAATAGCAAAAACCAAGTGGTTGCAATCAGTTTTGCTCAGTCTTTTAGCAATAATAGGGACCCCGAGATAGCGGAAGGGGAGAGTACCTTCAGCAAATCTGAGAGAAGCTAGCAGGTGCTGTTTTAGTTCAATAGAACGGCCAGAGTAGAAAACTTCGCTTTTGCTAGCATTGGGGCATAATCTTGTCCACGCGGAGAATATATCAAGGCCAGCCTTCACCAAGGCCAGAGTAGATCTGCTTCTTGCTGTTTCGGTTATTTCTCTGAGATTCTACCACCTGGGTCTGCATCATAGACTACCCCATGTGAAATGTTGAAATGAAATTGCAATGTTACATTACAGTAAAATTGCAACAACCGACTGTTCCTGTAAGGTCGCAAGAAAGAAAGAACCCTCCTGCTTTGAGTTCTTCTGTAGTTCCAATCTTTCACATTGCTGCACCAGGGACGACGGCTATTTATTAGAATAACTCGAACTATGCTTACTCAAATCAGCAACATAGACATAACAAAACACGATGTGCTTTTTTGGCTTTCCTTGATCTGGTCCATTTCTTTATACAAATAGCAGGTGCTAACACGTGGCCACAGGTCAGAGCTCGTGGAGCTCTGCAACTTGTCTTAACATTAAGAGCCTCCACTAGCATGACGACCATCCTCTGCCATTTTTCCCAAGTCCATCTCTTGGGTAGTCGGTTGAACGCTGTAGCTCAAGCCCGGATGGTTGAAGGCCATACTGGCTATTTGGGGCCACCAAGCTTGCTTGTGGCTTGCTCTTGGCTTTCCAGGGCCATGGTCCTGAATTTCTTTGAATATCCTGATCTTGGCTGGTGTGGCAGTCCGAGCCTTCACAGCGAATACAGGCTCTGCTATGTCCTGGCATAATTCCTTCATTCAAATCGCTCAGGGAAAGGTTCCCTTCTAGTGATCGAAGTACTTGATTACACGAAGCGCTTGGAGCCAAGAATAGAAGACATTGACTATTGGAGTGAATTCCAACTGCCCGAAGAATGTAAACTATCGCTTGAGGACTAATTCGTACCCCGGCGAACAAGCAGAATTTCGTGTAATCATGTACTTCGAGGGTTAGAAGGGAACCTTTTCTATGACAGAGTTGAACGAAGGCATTATGCAGAGAGTATAGTCATTGTGAGAGCTCAGACTAGGACTCTAGCCAATGTCAGGAGGATTCAAAGAAACTCAGGACCTAATTTAGATATGGACTTCAAGTCGGATCCAGAAGGAAAACGGAATCTTCCTGGTACTGTATTGCGCAATCAGTTCGAATTCAAGCATGCTGTTTCAGCAGAGTGAACAAAATAACATCTAAGTGAGATTGATGCTAGCATTCCATGTTGAAAACAGCAGACCATCTATTAGACCAAACAGTTTGTAATTGATAGGTTTTCGTTCGCGACAGAGTATCAGAACAATCACGATAAAGAAGAAGAAGAACGATACACAAGAGATTACCCAGGTTCACCCCAAGATTAGGACTACGTCCTGCAAAGAGATTTCACTACGTTTTCGGTTTACAGCCGCTCAACTCGTTACAATGATCAGAAACGAGAAAAAATATATATATCCCCAAAACGGGCCAAAAACCTAAACCTATAATTAATCTCTTAATCTTGCACTACACGGGCCAGCTTAAATAAAAGCCCAAACCCGTTGAGGCCGTCGGGAGGCGCTGCCCCCGAACCCCCCCGCTGACCGGGCAGTGGGGCACCCGTGTCGGGGGCGTTGCCCCCGAACCCCTGCATTCCGCACGCAGGGATCACATGTCGTTGGATAACACTTCAGTTTCTGTAAGCTCACGTGGGCATACCCGGTGTGAGAAACAAGGGATCCCGAAGTATTCGCCAACTCCAACAGTAATCAATCACCTTAACCAATTTGGTTGTGTTGGCATTGGCTCAACAGATCTGGATGACATATATTTTCCGGAAAAAAGGTTTCTTAAGCAGCATAATGGTGAGTTCTTGCATTCCAGGTAAGAGATTTAGCGAGAAAAAAACTATACGGGGAGACAGAGATTTATGCAGCCCGTGGGTCATGAGCTTGAGTCATCCAGGTAACAGAGTCAAACTGAACTTCCTTAGCATACCGAGAGATTGCACAGAAATCTACAAAATCAATGAAACAGAAGTGACTCACAGTCATATGGGGCAGAGCGTGAAGCCACGGAATCGGACCTGAGATTGCACCAAAACAAAGAGTTTTCTTTGTTTTGTTGTGCCTCCTCTCCCTTCTCCGCGCAAAACAGACTCAAATGACAATGATGATCAATGGCGCATGACGTCCATTTCTGCCAGTGCGCTCCACCGCGGCCCCCTCGCCGCGGAGGCTCACGGCGGAGCGTGAGGTCACAGAAAATCGGACCAGAGATGGCACCCCCAGAGAGAGTTTTTGCTGTTGTGCCTCCTCCCTCCTCTCGTGCTGAGTGGCTTTATAGAGAGAAAACTGGAGAGCAGAGATTTTTTCGTTTTCGTTACGAGCGGTGTTTGACTCGGCTCTGGAAGCCACGTTACCTTCTTCTCTCTCCATTACTCCCCTCCGCTGTATCCTTTTTGCTGCGAACAAATAAATAATTTTAATCATTTTCCTTCCTTTCGCTTTATAAATATCATATGACACTTTTGTTATGTTTAATAGCTAATATTTTGAAATGCCTTACATATATATCCAAACTTCACTTTTGTTATGTTTAATAGCTAATATTTTGAAATGCCTTACATATATATCCAAACCATGTGAAGTAAGTCCTATCAAATTAACCTACGGTAACAGTACTTTTTCGAATTTTAAGTTTTACTCACGATATAGTTCAACCTTTGGCATATCTATGAAAATTGCATGCGTGAGAAAATAATAGATATCTAATGTAATCTGACGAGAAAAGAATTATGAAGAAAATCTTGAATAGTTTGTAAGTAAGTATGGCCCTTTTATCACGTAGTCACATGGGAGCGACATTATAACGATAGGATATTTTTTTTTCTAATCGCATCAATCTTAGTAACTATTCTTCCTAATTAAATTAGTCTTCCAAGGGCCCAAATATATTTAATGCAACAAAAAAAATTTTATTTTGCACACACAAGCACTATCTAATGATAAAAACATAATACCTTATACAAATAGAAGAAGGATTTCTATTTGCATTTAGTGTCTTTCGCTCGATGTGATCTTGAGAGTTTTATCACCATTTTATAAGCAGGAAAAATCAATTTTTAAAGTGCTTAGATCAATTCAAGCTTAAGCATAAATCATATATGTTGTTTCAATGAATACTCCAATTGGATAATTATAGGCCTTACGGAAGAGACAACCATTATCCCTAAAACTTATGTATTTTTTTTTCTTTTGGTCAGAAAAAAAAAACTTATGTATTTCAAAGTACCTATAATGACCCCTAATTTTCGAAAAAAGTGGAAAAGGAGTAATAGAGTTAGCAAAGAGATTAGGCCTCCCAGATTTTGTCGTAGATTGTCAGAGAATTTGAGGAACTTTGCTTAGGGCTTGATTACACATTATGATTTGAATTTTCATTAGAGTTAATTTTAAATTTTTCTTACTATTCCTTGAAAAGTTTATGCTTTTATCATGTCCCAGGAAAATTTCGACCGAAGAATGCAAAAATATAAGTTTTCTATTTTCCAGTCACAAATTAATACGTTAAACTTTTAATTATCTGATACTGTTGTTTTCTCTATTTGTTGACTAGGGAAAATATGCTCTATCTCTAGTTTCAAATTATTAGATTAAAATCAATATGTAAGCAATTGTGATTATCATGATTGAAAATTTCTTTTTATGGACAATATTTTTGTCATTTGATCCACTAGCTTTGCATTATACTTAAGAAGGAAATCTCATCTCATGGTACTAGCTTGCATTATACTTTAGAAAGAAATCTTTTGTCTCATGGTAGCCTGCTCTAAACCCCCTTACGAAAATTTTGATTTAGGGTTAGCCCTATGCTAGATCTGTCAAACGAATAGATTGGTTCATAAATGATCTGACTCAAATTGACTTATTAACTTATTTACGGACTATTTGTTCATAATGCAAATTTCATAACTCATACCTGACCTGACTTATATTGCTAATACACCTACATATTCATACTAATTATCTCACTATGACCAGGCTTCATATATGTTATCTAGTACAAATACTCTGCCAATTCATGCATAGCGCAAGATAGTCTCATATAAATGCGGCACTGAAGGTCGTAAAATATCTAAAGGGATGTCTAGGACTTTGAATTCTTTTATCTTGTGATGGCAGCATGAAGATGAGGGCTTATTCTGATACATATTATGCCACTTGCGCAATGACCAGAAGATTAATTAGTAGTTTCTGTATTAAATTGGGAGAATCCTTGATTTCATGGAAGATGAAGAAGCAGTCAACTATCTCTTTATCTTTAGCCGAATCAAAATATTGTGCTGTGGCAAAAATTATTTGCCAAATAGTTTGGATACGGGGTTTACTTTTGGACCTTGTCGTACGGGTTGATGGAGGAAGCAAATTAGTTTGGGACAACGATGCTGCACTCAAGCTAGTGGCAAATCCAATCTTTCATGAAAGGACGAAGCACATAGAAGTGGATTGCCACTTCCCTAAAGAAAATATTAAAGAAGGAATAATCATAAAATGAGGAGTTGGAACTATGGAACAAACTACAGACATCTTCGCTAAGCCAATGTGTTAGACAACTTATACCTGCTAAGCAAACTAGGCTTCATCGACATATACAAGCCATCAGCTTGAGGGGGAGTGTTGCAGAAAGGATTTGATTTGATATCGATTGTGATTCTAATTGATATAGTCTTTTTTTTTGGTCGAAAATACGATGTTTATTTATCAGTCGGGGATTAAGGAGCCAGCCTCAAGGAGGGGGCATCAGTACAAAGCAAATCCCAAAAAGTTTTCGAGGGATGGGAAAGCCAAACAACAGGTAAAGAGTCTTTCCGAGCTTCCTTTGCCAACCAGTCAGCAACCTTGTTTGCGGATCTGTCACAATGGGCCAAAGTAATATTTATGTTAGATTTGAGGTGGGCCTGGGCTTCCCGAACCGAAGACTCAATCTCCCATGGGATTAAATCTCCTCCAAGTACAGCGTCAAACAGGACTTTACTGTCGGTCTCCAATTACACTTTCTCATCGCAACTCAAACAGAGGGTTTTCAAAGCTTCCACAAGCGCAGACGCTTCGGTTTGCACCGGGGATGAGGTAAAGATCTTCTTCGCGAAAACCTCCAAAATTGCCCCTGAGGAGTTGCGAACGACACCCGCGATCCCACCGGTTGAGCTTCCTGCCTCAAAAGAGCCATCCGTGTTGATTTTCAGATCTCTGTTCTTCGGTGGAACCCAGGTGAGTTGCGGTGTAGCTTTCTCTCTCTCTAGATCTGGCTTTCCTTTGTTCCATCTTCTGTAACTGCTATGCAAAGCTTCTGCTGCTTCAATTGGGGACTCAAGATTGGGGTTTTTTTTTTCCTGAAGACTTTGTCATTGCGAGCATTCCACATGACCTAGAGGATTTTGGCGATTTCTTCGAACGAGGGAGAGGTAAGTGGTTTGTCTAGTCGCTCTTCCAGCCATTTGTCCATTCTAGAAACATCAAAAGCTGTGAACTTTATTTTGACTTTCGGGTGATCCCAGACAGATTTGGTCCAGGGACAGAGGAGAAACAAGTGTTCATTTGTTTCGATCTGGGCGCTACAAAAAGGACATAGAGCATCGTTGATAACCTTCCTCTTAAGAAGATTCTCTCTGGATGGGATGGCATTATGACAGAGTTTTCAGAGGAAGATCCGGATCTTGGGGGGAGATCTGAGGTGCCAGATATGGTTCCAGAGCCTGCGGGAGGTATGTATGATGTGGAAGGTAGAGTATTTAGCTGCTGAGACCCCTCTTCACGCAATCTGTTATATGCACTCTTGACTGAGTATTCGCCTGACTTAGTAGCGATCCATACGATCTTATTTGTGTAGGGTTGAGGGCGAAGGGGGGTTGCTAGGATTTCATTTGCTAGTTCGAAGTTGAACAACTCTCTCAGAGTAGGTTCATCCCATTTCAGATCCCCTTGAATTATCAAGTCAGAAATAGCTTTAGGTTCGCCTCGATTTGCTGGACTTGATTCCACGTCTCAACCATCTGTCTTCCCGAATAGATATATCTTCCCCAGTTCCAACGGTCCACATAGCCCTGTTTACAATGGCCTCTCTCCCCGTTAAAATGCTTTGCCAACCCCAAGAAGGGCGAGACCCTTTTATTGCCTGCCAAAATTTACTTATAGGGAAATAGAGGCCTTTAAGTAATCTGCTCCATAAGGAGTTTCTGTTTTGTGCTAGTCGCCAGGCTTGTTTCCCCAACAACGCTTTGTTGAAAGTGATGAGGTCTCTGAAGCCCATGCCTCCATTGTCCTTCCTCTGTTTGAAGATATCCCATCTCTTCCAATGGAGCCCCCCAGATGAATCACTGTTTTTCCACCATAAAGAGGCTATTCTCCTTTCGATAGTTCTGCATAGAGATATAGGGATTTTAAAAATGGACATGGCGTATTGTGGAAGTGCTTGGACTACCGATTTAATCAAGATTTCCTTCCCTGCCATCGAGATTAATATTCTTTCTAGCCTTCTAATTTCATATTCACCCTTGCCAATATCCAGCCAAACATCTGTTTTTTTGAGGTGCCCCAGTCAGAGGGAATACCCAGATATTTGCCTGTTTTTTCTAGCACAGGAACTCTAAGTTCATATGCCAAGTTTCTTTTCAATTCCAACGGGCAGTTAGCGCTGAAAAGAACTCCTGACTTATTTAGGTTAATCGCTTGCCCAGAGGCACAACAGTATTGATTCAGAATCATCATTAGGTTTTGGCATTCGAGAACTCTCCCTTCTAGGAAAAATATAGAATCGTCTGCAAATAGAAGGTGAGACAAAGTTGGGCAGTACCTGTTCAGCTTTATTCCTTTTAGTATTCCTTCATCCATGGCTTTTTTCATTAGGACTGAGAGGGTGTTGGCCATCAGGATAAAGAGATAAGGGGATATAGGGTCCCCTTGACGAATTCCACGAGTTGGCTTAAAATAAGGTAGGGGTTCCCCATTCAGTTTAATGCTCAGCGAAGCTGAAGTCACGCATGTCATAACCTTACTCACCCAAACTTTGTTCCTCCTCAATAATTTCACTCAACCAGGGTTTAAGTCTATTAGCAAGAATCTTCGAGATGACTTTGTAGACATAGTTGCATAGACTAATAGGTCTGAACTGATCTAACTTCTCTGGGTTCTTGACCTTTGGGATTAGGGTGATCCGGGTTTTGTTTAGCTCAGGGTTAAGATATCCAGTAGAGAAAAACTGCTGAACCTCCTCGAAAATCTCCATTTTAATAACCTCCCAGTTCTGATGATAGAATAGCCCATTTAATCCATCTGGCCCTGGGGCTTTCGAGGCACCCATCTGGAAAACAGCTGTTTGCACTTCAAGGAGCGAGATCTCAGCAGATAGCGATTCATTCATCTCGTTAGAAACAGTTCTGGGGCACTGCTGTAACACTGGTTCAAAATTCCGAGGGCCTTCTGAGCTGTAGATATTCTTGAAGAAATCTGTCGTCATGTCCTTGAGTTTCTTGGAGTCTCGGATCCAGGTCTCACTTTCGTCTTTTAGCATCGAAATTCTATTTCTCTGCCTTCTTTGTATTGTTGTAGCATGGAAGTATTGTGTATTTTTATCTCCCCATCTCAGCCAATTTATCCTCGACCTTAGACCCCAATACATCTCTTCCCGTCTCCACAGGTTTTCTATTTCTTCGATGATTCTCTTCTTTTCCAATCCAGCTGTGATTTGTTTAGGGTCATTCATTAGGTCTTGGAGTTCCGATTGCAATGAGCTAATCAGTTTTTGGCTATTAGCGAAAGTTTTCCTACTCCATATCTCTAGAGACTTTGTAACAGCTTGGATCTTCCTGACTAAATCAACCTTCCCCAAGTGGAGATTATTCCACGCTTCCTTGATGACCTTTCCACACTCTTCATGTTCGAGCCAAAAAGCTTCAAATATGAAAGCTTTCTTTTTCCTCATTGGGGTTGAGGAAAGCGTTAATAATAGAGGACAATGGTCCGAGCCAATAGCCGGCAAAGCAAAAACCTCAGCTCCTGGGAATTCCACCCTCCATTCTGTATTGCATACGGCTCGATCTAATCTCTTCTTAACAAGTTCCTCTCCTTCTCTGTTATTGGACCAAGTGAAAGCACACCCCTTGCTCTCTAGGTCCATCAAGCCACAGTCATCTAAGAACCCCTGAAATGCAATCATCCGGTACTGTTCAGAGTCTCTTTTCCCCACCTTCTCCCAGTGATATAACGTCTCGTTGAAATCCCCAATACATACCCACGGTAGGCTATTTCGTGCTTTAATTTGATAAAGTTGTTCCCAGGTATGGGTTCTCTGCTGGAACAAAGTTGGTGCATGGATAAAGGTAATCCGAAACGGTAACTGCTGTTTAGAGTCCACAAATACCACATCGATGAAGTTCTCTGTGGTTGATTGTACTTGAATAGAGACCTCTTCAGTCCAAAATAAAGCTAGACCTCCCCCAATCCCGATTGGGTTCACAATGTAAAGATGCTGAAACTTTAGGCGTTTGGCAATCCGTTGAATGTACCCCTCTTGATTTTTTGTTTCACTGAGAAATATTACATTGGGCCTTTCTTGAGCTACTATAGCCCGTAGAGCACGAACTGTCAAAGGTGTGCCCAACCCTTGACAGTTCCAACACAATAAAGTCATTTGTAAACCGGTGGCTTATTAGGGCCAGCCACCATAGCCCGAAAAGATTTGCCATCCGCTTCTTGGATTAGAGTCTCTAGTAGTTTTGACTCATCCAAGGAAAGTGAAACCGAAGCTTGCTTATCATAGGGGTTGAATCTCCTGGCTTTTTTAGTGCTCTTACCCCTACTATTGTTTTTGCTTTTCTGCAGGGGCTGTGCTCTTGTTGAGATGAAGGGAGCTTTAACAGTAAGGGTGACATTGGATTGTTTATTGTTGCTTGCACTTCCAACTGAGGTACTCCGACATTATCATAGACTTCTTCAAACATTTTCCTCTTGCCTCTCTCCTTTGGATAGTGACAGGCCCTCTCTTTTGGACTATTGCCGATTAACTGAATGCTATTCTCCCGCTCTGAGATTATAGGGGTTTTTGGGACACTTTCCTCTTCCATACCCTCCTCATCAGGTAGTTCATAAAAGGATTTCTAGAAAGGATTGTGTGTGTTGAACTCAGATTTCAGCCATGACCCATATAGGAGGTTATCATCATTTGAGAAAAATTCTTCATCATAGGGTATTTCAGAACATTTTTGGGCATAATATCCTAGTTTTCCACAGGAATAACAGAATATGGGGAGCCTCTCATAGCGAAAATCTAGCCAGTGTTTCCTCCCTTTGAAACAATAAATCATCCCCGGCTCTAGAGGGGAAGACAGCTTTAATACAACCTTGGCTTTACCTATGGAAAGGCCGGCATAGCCTTTGGTTGCACGATTCACAGCTAAAACTTCGCCCACCTTTTCAGCAGTGTTTCTAATCACTTCTTCCGTTTTTCCTTCCACAGGTAACCCATATATATATGTATCCAGAAGGCACAGGTATCAAATCTTATGCATTGGGGGAAAAATGCTAGGTTCTCAGGCTTTCATTACTAACACATGGCGGGCGAAAGACCATGGTCCAGAATCCATAATTCTGATTTTCTCCTCTATAGTCGGGAAGTAAACTGAAACAACCCAGGAAGAATCACTTCACACTTCATCGCTTCGCACTTCCAGGCTTTCCTCATTGTTGAGAGGAAGGCTTGGAAATTTATTTTTGGGCTGCAATATAATCTACCAAAAACGATTCGTTCACCTTCTAATAGGCTATCTTCAGATACAATGTCATCGACAATTGCAGTTTTACTTCTAGGCCAGAGGTGCCTTAGTCTTTTGCTCAAAGCTTCCATTCGTTTTTCCTGTTCTCTATCTGCCTCCAATTCTTGAATCACATGCACAATGTAAATAGAAAACTTACGCAATACGCAGGTCGTGGGGTGAAAACCAATAGGCTGAAAGGAGAGGCCAGAATTTATGCCAGGTTGCTCGCAGGGGATGGTGCAGGGGTAGGCTTTAGTGGCGAAAAAGTGGAGAACAGGTGGAACCCTAAAGTAGGGTGCAGCGATAGCTGAGTAGAAATAACGAACAGTAAAGTGGTTCAGGGGGGGAGAGAGCGCAGCGTAATGTAGGGTTTGTAGCCCATAGCCGGAGGTAGGGTTAGGGTTTGGGTTTGGGAAAGAGGGGGAAAGCTACGCATACGGTAGAAGGGAGCTCTACAAAGCGAGAGATCATCTTCCCTTGTAAAATAGGAAGATAACATCGTGTATATCTTTTCCAATCTCGTCTTTTTGTTCTATAAATACACTCTTGTACATGTAAAATTATTAATTCAGAGAAATGCACCTACAATTCTCCCATTTCTAGTTTTCTGTCATTGTCCCCTGCCAAAATTGCTATCTCAAAATGGCATCAAATCTCTTGCATGAAAATTTCCATTTAACCATTTGTAAGTATAAGGGAGATTGCATCATTTATTGCTTCTACGAAATAAACTAGCCAATTAGAATTATGAATAAGTGAAAGAGCCATATACTGGTGACATCATAATCATTAGGGGTGAGCAATGGGAACCGATTAGATCGGGAATTGCCCGGACTAGACCAAATAAGCCAGTTTTGGGCAGTTCTCAAGGGTGACCAGTTTAGTTCTTTGTTCCGATTTTATGGAACCTGTGATTTTCAGTCCAATTCCCGTTTCCAGGAGTGGAATCACTCATCCGAACAACCTGGATTGGACCAGCTATTTTTTTAAATTATTTCTTAATGTTTTTTTTAAAGAAATAAAGAAACCTATAAATAGCACTCGATTTCCTCTTTCCTTTCCTCTCTCACGACACACTCAGTTTCACAATCACAGACACAACCCTTGCTTGAGTCATGACTCACGGCTCTCTCAATCCCTCTTGCTCAAGCTCGACGCCTCCCTCCCGCAATCTCATCTCGAGTCTAGATCTCGCCTCCAAATTCTAACATTACTATATTTAATAGCTTAAACTTTAAAAAAAAAATTGATTACGATCCCACGAGATATCGCGTCTTTTAAAATGCGGTGTTCAAATTAGATTAAGTGAAGATGATTAGTTAGAGAAAAGCCTAAATAATTCAAAAGTACTCATCTTGAAAGTATGAGATGGTTTTGCTTATGACTAAAAGGACCCGATCATATATAATAGAAATGGAAAAATGAATCCATGTCCACTTCAGCCTACTTTGACAAACTACGTAATAATTTAACACTTAAAATGAATATATTTCTCATCAAAGTAATAAAACTGGATGATGAAAGTCAATTATCACAATCAAGGTAGCATAACTATTTAAAACTTATGAGTAAAGCAAATCCCGTGGGGGTGTTGCGTTTGTCGTGATTAATGCGTCATATATAATCATTTAATCTAATCTAATCTAATCTGCATTAGTAAGACTTGACTTTTGTATACTGAATCCATTTAATGCAGCGACCATCGATGAGATAATTTGTTGTAAACTTCTACATGAAAATTTTGATCGAAAGATGATCTAAAAATATTAATTTTTATGAATTTTTATGATATTGACTTTGACTCTCCACTTATAATGCACAATGCGATCCAATCAAGTCGTTGCTTCATGTGGCCCGACTCAAGCCGTTGCTTAGAAAGACCAGTGAGAAAACAAACGATTGTATTCTTAAAAAATTAATTCTAATCGTAAAAGCGAATTGATGTGGGAACATGTTCAATGGCCAATATCTATTTATCTACTACCAATTTTTGTAAAAACTAACTAAGCTGGACTAAGAGAAAAATGCATGCACATAGCATTCATATCGAAATAAAAATGACAATGTTGAATTTTGCAACTAAAAAGCTTTTGATGTAATTATATTAGGCTTATGATGTGTTCATTTTCTCTTCGCACTATGTGCTACAATTCGCCAACGTACCTTGGATAAAATGGATCCAACATCTCTATTTTCTAAGCTTATGTTGATGTCCAATTAAATTGTCTCTCACTAAGCAGCACATACTCCGATCTAGCATCAATGCGTCGCTGTGTTATTTTTATATTAAGTACTCAAAACACTCACAAGGCATAAATCTATAACGTAAATTTGTATAATGTTTTCATGATCTTTTGAATTGCGAATTGGATTTCTCTGGAAAAGCAACCAAGTAAATTTTTTTGTTTTAGTTGAGTTTACACAAAAGCAACCAATTAAATTTTACATGATCTCTTGAGTTTCGAATTTGTATAATGTTTCCCAATATCTCCCTCAATATCTCTCGCTCTCTGTAAGCAAGAAAAGATACAGGGGAGAGGAGGGACCGAGAGAGGACAGAGGTAACGTGGCTTCCATGGCTGAGTCAAACACGATCGTAACAGAGAATCTGTTTTGCGTGGGGAACGGAACGGAAAAAATCTCGCTCTCGAGTTTTCTCTCCATAACTAGTCGCCCGAGAGGAGAGAGAGGAGCACAACAAGCAAGAAAGCAATCGCTCCTTCGTTTCTGCTCCCCTCAGCCATCACTACCGCCGTCATTGTCCATATTTGTTGCCGATGGTCACCGCTCGCTGATGCTCACCATACTGTATTTAAGAAACCGCAGAAGAAAGATGCTCTGCTTATGCTCTGTTTCAAAACTGAGAAACCTTGAAGTGACGACATATCAAATTCCGTGACTCGTCCGTTGGATGTAATCCTGGCCATGGGTGGTAACCGAAACACTTACCGTTGATCTAATCACCTCTATTCGTTTTCTAATTAGGTAATAATTTCATTCCCCTCTGTTTTGTCTGGTTTCTGTGAGACATAAACCGACATGTGCTCGGGTCACTCATGTGTAAATAACTAAGAATCTGAGTCGTTACTTTATGATTCGTGATGATATTTCTGTTTGTTGAAAGGTCGCTTAGACATGGCTGCAAAATAGCTCTATCGTTTTGTATGATCTGACAAAATATTGACGTAAATTAAACATTTTGTTTATGTTCAGATTCGATTCCTGTCACGTGTCATGTTTATTACAAACAAATCTGACCACTGCTTTTCCTTGTGTTTTCATCCCGCGTGTTCATGTATATGTCCCGGCGATGTCCGCTGGTGGGCAACGGCGAGGAAATGGCTCGTCTTGCTCTTAGGAGTGATGGTTCCTTGAGGTGTTTCGCATAGGTTTGTCCCTCTAACCAATACATTTGATTTCCATGATAGTCCAATTGCAAGTGATTGAATTGTTCACTAAATAGAGAAGGGTTAAAGTCTTGATCACAATAGGTAAAGATTTCCGTGAGGGATGTAATAATAGAAAATGGTGGCAAGTTCGTGAAGTCGGGAGTAAACCCAATAATAGAGCTTATTTGAAGTCTAGGGATGTGTTGATTTAGATAGTAATTCATTTATAACGTGAGTTACGAAAATGAATGAACGAAAAATATCAATTTATGTCTAAATATTGTTGTAAATAATGAAAATATTTTTTTGTTGATTAATTTTCATGAGCCATACAGCAATTCATTTTAGGAAAATGTTTTCCGAGCCATTCATTTTTCGGGAAACAAATGAAGAGTTAAAATTGATCAGTAAACGATAAACTCAGCTCAGTAAAAAGCATAATGATGAAGTAGCGTAAAAGAGAGAACAGAAGAAAAAAGAATATATTAGGAAATGGGCTTAAGTGTAGTCATGCTAAAGTGGGTCTTGACAAAGGTCGGGCATATTCCTTCTCTAATAGATTTGTGCTTGATTTGAGAGGGGCTTAACTAAGCTTTAAATATTTCGGCCAAGTTTTATTTTTTCAGGAACTGAGTTCAGTTCAGTTGAGTTGCCTTCAAGCATCTAGGGTTACGCGAGGTCAGAGTTGGGCCATGTCAGGATCAGGCCCAAGGGTCCGGCCCAAGTGCTCCTTTCCAGAAATAATAAAAATAAAGTAAAAATAAAATACTCTACCGTTAAAAAAAAAAGGAAAATTGGATGAAAAATTCTATTCCTTGATTTTTAGTGTAATCTGTACTTTTGCTTGCTTGCTTGATTGATGACTTGTGTGTTCACGTTAGATCAGATTGTGGACCCTTTGTTTAGTTTAGGATCACCGAGGAATTGGCCTCAATGTGCACCCGTTTGATCCTCGCTTTACAATCAAAATGATGATTAGTTGCCTTCGATTTCATTAAATTATGTATTATTCTCCGGCCATTAATTCAGAATTGGGGATTATAACTTAATTAGGTGCTTTGTGACTTAGCCCACTGCATGATAAATGTTCAAGTGGGGGTTAATGATCACTTGGCGATGATTAATCAATCCTACTTGTATGAGTTGGAGGGGAAATCAAATTGCATGAGCAAAACCAAATTCTCGAAATCCTGAATTCCTTGATTGTTTGCTAATTGTGCGAAATTGTTAATGCTTGATTTGGATGGTTTTATAAATAATTGGACGTGATTGGCAATTGGAGGAGGCAGCCTAGAGTCCATGTGGCGGTCCATGGTGGCTGTTAATGGAGACATCTAGTTTAGTTTAGTACAAGCTTAGTTTAGCATAAATTAGACTATCTAGTTATGAACTAGGAGAATTAGTAGTTAAATTATCGTAGGCTCTAGCTGGAATAATTGGAAACAAAAAATTCAAATTATACTTTAGACTTGGCATCATTTCCTTAATAATTGGTTAGCTTAGTTTAGATTAGCTTTACCAACTAAGAAGCAGATTTAGGCTCACCCAATAATAGAGCACCTACGGGAAATTTTTTAGAACAGGAAAGTCAAAGGGCGTCAAGCCCTAATCAACATCATTTTAATATAATAATGATTTATCTTCATATAATTTTGATTTATGAAGTTAAATCTCATAGAATCTAGCTCTTTAGAAAGCTATTAGCTATCTGTGTTATTATTTCAAAATAGATATGGATATATTTCTTTCAAATGCTAAATATAATAATCTACTTGTTATACTTATGATTGATGATCTTCTAGATAAAATCACAACTACAATTTTTAAATTATTTTTGAGTTTGACGAGGATGGAAAAAAAAAGTTATAATGTATGATAATGATTTGGGGTTTTCACACGTTAATATGAAGAAAGTAAGAGTGAATTACGTAATGGAAAGGTGACAAAAAAAAAAAAAGAATTATGTAACAGAGAGGAGGAAAAGTGGCTTCCAGATTTTAGTCAAGCACGCTCGTAACAGCATCCGTCTTGCATGGAGAACCAAACAAATCTCACTCTCGAGTTTTTCTCTCTATAACTGCTCGCACGGTAGGAGCTCGGAGATGTCTAGGAGGCGGGGCTGGACCTGGGCGGAGGTGCAGGAGAAGTAGGCAACGAAGGTACATATCATCGCACATATCATTCAACTTGTCAATGTCATGGCATGATTTGAGCATTAAGCGTTGTTGAAGCTTGACAAATATTTCTAGAGAGATCTATGGCTACTGGACTCTAGAGAACTTGAGCACGAGCAGCACGAATAACTAATTAACTTTGCTTCATCAATTACGGCTGGCAAAGAGAAGTTCAAGTTGAAACGGCGATGATAAAGTCCGTTAAGAGGCAAAGGCGCTTGCTGGCCCAGAAACTAGGAATGACGTGAAAACTGCGTTGTGTTCCCTACCTCTCAAAATTGGCATTTTAAATTTGTCGGGCACTTAATCTGAGTATAAATGCACTAATGTCAATCAAATTAACATTATCTAGGTAAAAGGTTGGGTCAATATCCACTATAGGAGCCTTGTCAGGCAGAGGCCTTGATAGGTTAGAGGTGGAATTTCCAACTAAGAGCCAACATTGATTTGCTGCTATTTAGCAATTAAATCATGCATCGTCTTAGATATCATGGTAGTGATCCGCTCATTCACTTCATTCGCGTGCATCCTCATAGTGGTAATATGGCTCATTATTCTTGGAATTGACACAAAAAAAGTTTCTACTTTCCATAAGCTGCTAGTTCTACTTGGGATTTCTATTTGGAAACTCTTGCAAGATAACAATTGAATAGATAATTTTCTTGTTTGTGATGCATCTGTTTGACATTGGCAATCATTATGAAGTCGATGGGGTCGAGGTACACAAGCGTATAAAGTTTTCTGATTTCGATAGATATTAAACTATTTGTTTCTATACCATTATGCATTGTGTTTCAGATGGTGGTGGAAGAAAGCAATATCCTAACTACTGTTTTCCTAACATACGATAATCGGAAGATAATAATTCTGAATAGCCTTCTTATCGCTAAGGCGATTAGTAATTACCATCATAAGCCTCGTATGGGAGATGAAGTGGAATTCTTTATGCGCATATAAGGACTATGATGGTAGTTAATGATCGCCTTATTTATAAGCACGCTATTTGGAATTATTATTTTCCGATTGTCGTATCTCAAGAAAATAGTAGTTAGTATATTCATCTCTTCCACCCCTATCTGAAACACAATACATAATGGTTTAGAAACGTATAGTTTGCTGTCTGTCGAAATCAAAAAACCTTATAAGCTTGTGTACCTCGACTCCATCACCTTCACAATGATCTCAAACGGCTGCATCACAAACAAGAAAATTATCCCTTCAATTGTCATCTTGTAGGACTTTCCAAATAGAAATCCCACAAGTAGAAATTAGGAGCTTATGAAAAGCAGAAACTTTTTTGTGTTAATTCTAAGAATAAGGAGCCATATTACCACTATGAGGATGCACATGAATAAAGTGAACGAGTAGATCGCTACCATGATATCTAAGATGATACATGATTTCATGGCCAAATAGCAGCAAAATCAGTGTTGGCTCTCAGTCGGACATTCCACCTTTGACCCTTCAAGGTCTTCATATTAAGTGAATACCCAAAATTGTGGTCATTTTATTTCTATCTTTCCATACATAACCAAAGAATGGAAAAGATTCTTCAAGAGTCTCAGGGCCCAGAAGTGCATGATAAATACCGCCAAAGCCTAATACTGCAGACGAAATTAAGTGAAGTACTCCAGATACAAAATATGGAAAGGTGTCTATAACTTCCCCACCCGATATGGACCCAACCTTTTACCTGGATAACGTTATTTTGACTAACACTAGTGTATCTCCTGTGGCCAAGGTTCCTCCTCCACCGCCAAGTTGCTGACAAGGCTCGACTAGAGGCTACGTGAGGTGGAGGGAACCTGGAGCGTTCCGCCAATTGATCCATCTATCTATACTGGGGTTCAAGTGCCCAAAAAATTTATAATGCCAACTTTTGAGAGGTATGACAACACATCGAATCCAATCTAGCATATTGAGATGTACTAGGGGCTAATGAACAAGAACGTCTCTAACGAACCTCTGATGATCCGAACCTTCTAGGCGAGCTTAAAGGATGCTAGGATGATGTGATAAGGTGATACACTAATCACCAAATCAATGGAAAGGATTCCTAGGAGGAGGTGGTCAATGCTTTTGTTAAGCATTTCAAGTTTAACCTCGATATCTCCATCACTAGGGGCGATCTTAAGCATGCTAAACAGAAAAAGGGTTAGACCTTAGAGGAGTATGGCACTTGTTGGAGGAATATGGCGGGACAGATCATGCCCGAACCCCCTGAATGTGACTTAATGAAGTTATTTGTGTCCACCCTTCCAAAACAAATCTACTCGCGAATGTTGGTGACGACCATCTACTCATTTAGCCAGTTGATTGCAAAGGGCAAGGAAATAGAGTCTGGGCTCAAGGGGTGATTCAAGCTCCCCTGGTAAGAGATTCTTTGATAAGAAAGATAGCGAGTCGGCCACAGAAGTCAATACAACTTATGTTTAGAATGCACCAGCTTACGCTCCGAAATTGCAATTCACCGCTCAATAATCGACCTCTTATGGGTAGCAAAGCTAGCATAACCCATGCCAACAGTATCAAAATACATTCCATCTACTCACTCGAATAGCTAGTTACCCATCTTTGTTCCTTGAATCGTGGGGGTAAAATCCTTCCATAGCACTACCACCAATTTTGCAACAATAGTAGATGTTTATACAATTTCTAGCACCTTATGGCACACTCTCTTGCCTTCCCAAAAATGTCAATACAAGAACACCTTATTTCCTTTTTGTGTCACCAATAGAAAAGCTCTATCCAAATCAATCTCTTCATCAGAGTCTGCATTTTCTCAATGCCCGCTTAGCTCTTATATTAATCCAAAAACTTTCCAATAGATATACCAATAGATCCCAATTGTGACATTCCGAATTTCAGTCATTTATAAGATAAATAATATTAAATTTTTTAGAATTGAGAGATAATAATTGGATGATGAATTATCGAATTGAAAAGGGGATTAGAAATCCGAAGGTATTGGATAAAGAAAAGTGAGCAGAGATAATCGAGTCGTCAAATTAAAGCATCAAGACCATTCACACCCGAGCCTTGTCCTGGCCGAACCTTAAGAGTGAATTTACCATTTTGCTCCTAAAGGTAAATTTATGGATTTATCCTTTTGCCTTGAAATTACTATTTTAGCCCTTTACAAAATTACCATTTTATCTTTGAATGCTAAATTACCAAAGTATCCTTAATTATTTGTGGCAAATGACCAACCTACCTCTTGTTGTAAAATGACCAATTTGTCCTTAGATATTTTCATGTGGGAAAAAATTCATTAATGCTAATTAATATATAGGGCCCACTTTCTCTCTCTTCTCTTTCTTCTTCCCCAAGTTTCCATGCCCCTCTTCTCTCTTTTCTCATTTTAATTTTCGTGAAAGCCTTCTCTTCCATCCTAAGCTCTCTCTCTCTCTCTCTCTCTCTCTCTCTGATTTCTGCATGCGCCTAAAAGGAAATCGCTCGTTTGAGCTTGTCCAAAAGGTGAATTAAGCTCCATTTTCTTCCACGTGATCGTAAGATCAAGGGATATGTGGATATGAGGGCCTTTTGTCTAGAATGTTACTGGAGCTTCGTGGGTTTGAGCTGCAAAGAGGCTGGTTAGTGGAGACCCTTTATCCATCGTGATTTTTTGAGAAAGCCACGCATAGCCGTCACCACCATCATCACGTCCATGTCTTCATAATCGTTGTCGGGTGAGTTTTCTCCCTAATCCCTCAATTAGTAGGTTAAACTTGATTAGGATGTAATTAGATTAGACTGACTATGTTTAGTGTTAATTAATTATGGATTAGTTGATAAGCCATTAAAGTTTGGTGATAAGTTATCAAGTTAAGTGATAAGCTATCATGGTTTGGATGATAGGCTATCATAGTTAGGCGATAAGCTATCATATGCTTGGTGATAAGCTACTGAAAATTGGCCGATAAGCTATCGAGGATTTGGTGATAAACTATCGATTTATTCTAATATTATATTTTTATTAATATTTTCTAATACTAGGTTGTGATCATTTGTGCTTGAATCATGATGTCTACATTGGGAATTACTGTATAAATTGGTTTGTGTAGCTTTGATTATCTAATTATGTATATGTGATTACATGTGATTTATTTATTTCATTTTTGCATTAGAGTAGCATTAGTTTGAGAAATGCCCGGATAAGCCAGAAAATCCCCGTATGGTAACGGGCATGCCATCGATCGGCCGTAATTGATCAAATAAATGCCTGAGTGGCAATGATGATTAAAAGACGTTTGAGTGCACTAAGTATGAAGATGTTGATGGGTGTTTAGTCATGTTGTGTACAATTTGCATATCATGATTTAAGATTATATCGGTTGTGTGCCAAGGCAATATTCTGTTGCCTATAATCGTGTGATGATATATTATGAATATTAAACTGTATTACATGCATTAGGTACAAACTAGGGAGATCGATTGAGAGGTCCAAACCTGGCAGGGACAACAGTGAAGAGGAAGCGTTTTCTTCTTTTGTTCTATTTTTTTTTCTTATTTTTTATATTAGATATCCAATCTAGCTTTATCCAGCTTATATCTGGATTACATCCGGACATATCCGAATATGATGTTCTTCCAAACACAAGATAGGATCATTTTTATTTTATATAGAATTAAATCCGGTCCATCAAATGTAGCCTAACGGTTTTGGGGGTAATCTATTACTATTGGGATAGAAGGAGCCCTTTTTTCCCTCCATACAAGCAATCTCTATACAATTGGAGAAAATGATGGTTGGCATTGGCGGTATTGTTGAAACATGGTAGGCTGACCTTTTTCTTTTTAAATTGGAGAAAATGACGAGTGCAATTTTTCTTGATAATGGGTTGTACCGGTGATAAACATTTCAATTTTGTCAATTTTGTTGTAAACTCTTTCACATTTTTTTTTATTTTTGACATGAAATCATTGATGCAGATGCTAAACATCCTATGTGGCATAGCTGAGTCATGTGGACATTTTTTGAAAAAAAATTTGGTTTTAATAATTTTTCTTTACTTTTTTTTTTCTGTTTGGTTTTCTTCTCTTTACATTTTTTTTATGGAGACCGGCAAGGGGCGCTAGGGCTAGGCAAGCCATGACCCTTAAATCAGGCAAGGGCACTACAACACTCGTCTAATCAAGGCAAGGCCTTGATGCCCAAATCAAGCAAGGGCGTTGCAACCCTCACTTATGGCTGATGAGGGTCCCCCGGCCATAGGTAAAAACAAAAACATATCTACATTAGCACTGGTTGTATCACTTAGGATGGCCGGGTCCACACTAGTAATTTTCGATCAAAATTGGCCAGATTGACTCTGCTGACAAAAAGTGAAGATGTTTAGAATTAAATTGGCACAATTGAAAAGATTATGATTGAATCAGAACAAATAAGATTTAAAATTGAATTAATACAATTGCAGTATTTTAAAAACTTTTTTTTCGTAATTTCCTTCATATTTTCAGCAATTTGCCTCCCATCAAATGAGAGATAAATGTTCCTTCTTGTTCTCAAAACGAAGTTTTAATTTGATTTCCCACATCCTAGCGGGGGAGACATGAAGAAGCAAATGGAGAATCATGAGAAAATTCCCGTGAGGGCACAATACTTAGTGTCAATTCATGGTCATCTATTCAATCATTTGACTTCCCGCATCCCAGCGGGGAAGACACCAACAAATAAAGTAAGAATCGTGAGAAATTGGAGGATACGCCAATATTCATATTGTTTGAGTTTTAGAGAACTATGAAAAAAATTATATTAGGTGTCAATTTATATAATTTAATTAAAATTTGAATGAACTCATTGAAGTCATGATGCACGATCACATGTTTTCTCATTATCAACAATATAATCGTCATCGACTTCCAATTTCCGTCCATATCGAAGGCCAAAATTCATAATTTTTGGTGAACATAGTAAAGATTGCTTTTGGGAGGACGAAGTGAGCCCCTGCCTTTTAGAGACTAACCCTGAATTTATGGCATTAGGAAGCACAACAATCGACAACTTAGGGTCTCGCTGGTAACATATCTATTTCTCTATTTTTCAATTCTTTTTTCAAATAAAAAAAAGAATAGAAATTTTTTTGTATGATAATCTTTCTATCCCCCAAGAATAGATCAACAGTCACGAAATAGATTTGGATTAAAAAAACAAGAAATATTTTTTGGTTTCCTAGAACAAAACGAGAAACAATGTCCTTTACCCAAAAAAAAAAAAACGAGAAACAATGTCATTTTAGAGAAACAAGCTCAACCTAACTTAATACTC
Source organism: Psidium guajava (assembly GCA_016432845.1). Taxonomy (NCBI): domain Eukaryota; kingdom Viridiplantae; phylum Streptophyta; class Magnoliopsida; order Myrtales; family Myrtaceae; genus Psidium; species Psidium guajava. The sequence goes on along the minus strand of CM028225.1, from coordinate 36,796,057 downwards.
ATCAAGAGAATTATCAAAAAAAGTCATAACCCTATTGCAATTGTACCAATTTAATCCTAAATCACTTTTATTTTGTTAACTGAGTCATAAATCTTTTATATTTGTGTCAATTTAGTCCATCTGATAAAAAATTACTGACATGACCGACCAATGCTGACATGACAATTTTAAATATTATTTCAATCATTTTTTAAAGTTAATTTTTAATTCATTTTTCCTTTTTTTTCTGTTTCTTTTTTCCAATCTTTGCCCGAGACCAGCAACATCAATGATCGACTGGAGGAAGAAGATGGAAAAAAAGAAAAATAATTTAAAGTTTCGAAAAGTATTAAAATAATTTTTTTTATTTAAAATTGCCACTTCAGCACTATGTTGGCGCTAGCCAATCAAAGTTGGTCAAATTGACCGATTTGGCACAAATGCAAAATGTTTAAGATTCAATTGGCAATAAAAACAAGATTTAGAATTGCATTGGACAATTGCCATAAGCTTAAGACTTCTTGGTAATTTTCCCAATGCTCATCCTTTCATTGACATTTTTATTAAACAAGACAGTGTGGGTTTATTCACCATTTGTAGCTAATAAAGCTACAAAGCTTGGAAGCCATAACCATATAAAGATGTCAATTGACACGAGGAGTATTTAACTTGGAAGGACTAACAACAAACGTGGAAGTCGAGATTCTGTCCCAATTGAGAGAATTAACCTTGAGTGACCTACAAGGTTCGGGTCACATAAAGAGCAACCCGGTGCACGATAACATCCCCGCAAGGCGGGGGTCTGGGGAAGGGCCCCACCACAAAGGTGAAATGAGGCAAGTCTTACCCTGCATTTGCAAGAGGCTGCGTTTAATGCTCAAACCCGTGACCTCCAGGTCACACGGCAACACCTTGACCAGGTTCGGGTCACATATGGAACAAAAATTCACGAAGAACTCTGTGTTTCTAAAACTTAAAGGACATCAAAGGAGCAAAACAATGAGAATATGAGGTTTCTTTTTTCTTCTTCCATGGCTAAAGCACTCGAGCCGAAAAAAAAAATAAAAAATAAAGAGAGAGAGATAGAAATAGCAAGTAGTATACTGGTGGATGAAATTATTAGTGTGCAAGAAGAAGAATCGGAAGAAGCATCAACTAGTGACACACTTTAAAGGTTCCTTTGTTAATCTTATTGTCTTTTGCGGAATTGTCAAATCTGATAATGTCCTCCTATGAAAAATACTGATGATAGCTGGATATTCCAAAATGATAACATTCTCTTCATTCGAAGGAAAGCAACAGTCGATGGTAGTTAATACGGGTTTACAACAAGTGTTTGATGGTATCAATTCCGACTTGTCCTTGCCTGTCTTCTTCAATGAAAAGATGTGTAAGCATTTACAGTATTCTTCCACTAACCATTCTTCTAGTTCTGGTAAGTGAAACATTTTAATAGAAACCGATGATCATTATTCTGTACGAAAAGTTTAGCAGTTTGTGGAGAAACTAACTTATTGTTCGGTCCCAAAAATGCCCCTAAGTTTTCGGCATGATAAAATTCCGTACCAAACATAAAACGTTTTTATGCAAGTTCATTTTCCAAACTTAAGAGGAATTGCAGCTTCCTTCCAAGTGCGAATTAAGGAGGATATGGCCCAATCAACTCCACAGACAGTCCTTCTACAAACTCGAATTCCTCCCCTCCAGTATTTCATGCATTAAAATGATTGTCGGAATGGGTAAGTGAATGCAAGATATTTTATCGTCGATTATCTATCATAAGTGTTCTTACAGGATCATATAATTCAAATTAACTTTCTTGGTGAAGATAAGAGTTTAGTGACCTTAGTTGGCACTGTTTTTTTTTTTTTTATGTACCTATTGGAAATGATATGGTTCATTGTGTTGTGAGGTGGCAGCCTACAAAACGATGTTGATACCTGATTTTTAGATGACAAAGTCATATAAAAATTAAAAACTCGAGAATAAGGTTCCTGATTGTGAAGGGCCCGTTTCTTGGTCAAAGAGTCATTTCAGTGTTTTTCAAAAAAAAATTCCAAGTTTCATAATGTTCTGTTTAAGCTAAGACAAGGATTTCCTAATAATCTATAATGTCTTTAGAGTTGAATTTTTGGTCAACCACTGAAGTTAACCCTCGGTCAACATTTTTCCAAATTTGAAAATTCAAATCGATCATTTTCAAGCTTAATTAGGCTTTTAAATCATCGATTTTACAATAGTCAATCGAGAATCGACTTTTCAATCAAACTAGGAATTTCAACTTTTGATTGGTCGAACTCAAAATTTATTGATTTCTATTCATAGGGTAATTTCCCTCACGACATTTCGTCCATGAATTATTATGCATTCAATTTTCAAGCCAATTTCAATAAATCGAGCTAGAGATGGGTTTTTTTTTTTCGAGCACCAATCTGGGCCCCTATTCGTCCTTCAAGAGTAGAACGCGGTTTAAACCCAATTCGCATCCGATTTAGTCAAATTAACTCAATTTCAATGTCAATTTCGGCAAAATCATAGCGACTTGGCGTAATTTAACCAAAGCGATGAATTAGGACCGACAAGGTCGGGCTGAGCCAACCCAAGCGAATCGACTTGGTCCGACCCATTTGAGACGAAGCCCAATAAAATTTCACTTGCCCGAATTAAAAGCACAAATCTCCGCAGGTAAGCCGAGCACACAAGGCTGAGCATGGACCTTGAAATTCAGTTGATGATGCCCAAGAAAAGAGGCCACATGAATCCCCTGACATAGTGAAACTATGTTAGGGGTGACATAAGGGATCTGGGCCGTCCAATTCAAAAATGGACGGCCCAGATTGATTAATTCAAAATTTTAAAATTTCCGTCGAAAATTTTTCTCCTTTTTAAAAAGCTGATGTGGATCAATCGGGACCGTCCATTTTGAATTGGATGGCCCGGATTGAATAATGTCACCCCTAACATTATGTTAGGGATCCAAACACACACGAATAGCCCTCTCTCCCTTCCATTCAGTCTCTTCCTCCACAGAATCGGCCGAGGTGCATGCCCGTGGAAAGTCAGCGAAGCAGATCCGAAATGGGAGAAACACCACGGTCGACGCCTCAGAAGAATCGCTCTTTCCACAGAAGAATCGCTCTTTCTCTTTCTCCATCTCTGGCTCTTTCTCTCTCATAAAACCTACTCCTGATTGCCGTTAAAAAGCTTGTAATCCAAGCTCGACGAGGCGGAAGGTGACGCTCAATGGAGAGAACGGAATCTACACTCTCTTTTGAATCCATTCGCACCCATGTTCTGTTTTTACCATCCCGACCATGTCTCCGTCACTCTCATTCCCATCGTGATCGTCACTCCATGGATTAAAACACAGCGATCTGCACTCTAGGGAACGTGAATCGCCGAACCCACAAGGAGAACAAGTCGAGTGGATGATGAACGGAGGGAACGACAAGAACGGCTTTTGGAAAGAGGAAGATGTTACCAGCAGAATAGTACTGAGTCCAAAGCTAGTAACAGCGACGGATTCGACTTGCGGAGAAGCGGCAAGAAGGGCTTGAAAGTTCCGCCGTCGAAGCTGATCGGTCAGTTGCTGCACAAGCAGCGAGCTCCTGGGATTTCTTCCTCGACATAGATCTGGAGATACAAGAGCTCAAGCGAGAAGACCACAATTTCACGCCACTGCCACGGTCCTTCGATGAACGTGCACCTCAAGACTTGCCCATCTTCGCTCCCCTCCTCCTGCTGCCGCTACTGATTCTCCACTGTAACCTCCGTGGTCTTGGACTTGCTCGAGCCGCGCTCGTCGAAGGACATCTTCTTCTGGCTGTTCAATGGCGACTCTTCCGAAGGTGGCAGCGGCGTGAAATTGTCTCGTCGTCTTGCTTGAGCTCTAGCATCTCCAGATCGATGTCGAGTGAGAAATCGCCAGAAGCTCGCTGCTTGTGCAGTAGGTTACCGGTCAGCTTCGACGGAACTTCCAACCCCTACTGTTCTTTGTTAAATGATGAAATTATTATGTGACTACAAAATAAAATAAAAAAAATTCGATAGGCCAGATTGTTTTGTAATTTTGGTGCATTAATGAGATTTTAGTGGGATTTTTTTTTTGTAATTCATATAAGTTATTGGACCTTTTGTGGTGATCAAATCTACCAAATCTTTGTTCTAACCATTCTTTTAATATACAAACTAGACTTTATGTGAGCTGCACATGCTTAAATTTCTTTTTTCTTTTTTTTTGTAATAATACATTGCTTGAAAGTATCAATTAGGAAAACATTTGACAGTCATTTGTGAACTATCGTTTTGATTTAACAATTGCTTTAACTGATTTGTCAGTGTAAAAAAAATGAAAACCCTTCTTCAAATTACTTCTTAAAATTATGTTTATGATGTGAGCCAAACCACAAAAGCATGATGCTCGGCTAAAACCATTTGCTGAATTAAGCAATTCATTTTGTTGGTTACATACCTTTCGGCCAATGGAACCTATAGTGCTCTGCATGGGACAACAAATTTTTCTGACTACTTTATTATTTCTCTCACAATTTACAATAACTTCTTACTTTCAGTCTTAGAGATTTATTTTTTTTAAAATACTTTAGATAAAATGTCAGGTTTAAATTACACCTGCAAATCAATCAAAAGTATAGTTTTCTGTGTTTGCCTTTTTTTTTTGGTCGAATCTGTGTTTGTCTATTTAGTTCATGACTATTTGATAGAAAATAATTTGTTTGAGGTATTGTATAATCGTAGTCAATGACTAAAACATCAATTGAGCCTATGCCATTGGAAAATTTAGTTAGAAAGCAGAAAATGTAAGGGTAAATATAATGACCCCAATAATTCAGGGACTATGAATTCTGCCTTATTATTATATATTCAATGGAGTCCAACTACATAATAGCTAAATAACGAGTAAGTGTGAAGGTAATAAAGTTTAAAGAAGAATAAGATAAAACTCAAAAATCCCTACTCTGCTTTTTTTAATTATCTTTAAATCTATTGTATGAGATTATTCCCTTCATTATTTCTCATTCAATTCATTTCTTGGTACAAGCACTATTATGAAATAGTGTGGATTTATTCACCCTTTGCAGCTAATAAAGCTATAGAATTTGGAAGCCATAATCATTGAAAGATGTCAAATAATACGAGGAGCCTTTGACTTGGAGGGACTGACAGCCAGTGGGGAAGTCGAGATCATGTCCCCATTGAGAGAATTAACCTTGAGTGACTTACCAAGTTTTTGGGTCACATATGGAACAAAAGTCATTGAAGAACATTGTGTTTTTGAAACTTAAGGATATTGAAGGTGCAAAACTGTGAGAGCCTGAGGTTTCTTTTTTTTCTTTCTTCCATGACTAAAGCTCTTGGGAATATAAAATAAAGAGAAATAATGAGTTGTAAACTGATGGAGGAAATTATTGATTTGCAAGAAGAAGAATCAGAGAAAGCTATAATCACTGGCACTTTAGAGTTTCCTTTTTTAAGCTCCTTGTCTCTTGAGAAATTTCCAAATTTTAGGACATTCTCTTTTGGAAAGTATTGTATTCACGGTTCATCCACAACAAGACTAACGATATCTGAATGCCCCCAAAAAGATGACATTCCCTTCATTCGAAGTAAAGTGACAACTGGTACAGGTTTATAACAAGTTTTTGATGGTATCAACTCTGGCTCGTCCTTGCCTGTCTTCTTCAATGAAAAGGTATGTAAGCATCTACAGTATTCTTCTCTTAACCATTCTATTTCCAGTTAGTGAAGCACCTTAAGAGAAAATGGGTCATCATCCTGTACTAAAAGTTTAGCAGTTTGTGGAAAAACTAACTTATTCTTCAGTGCCAAAGATGCCCCGAAGGTTTCCGCATGATAAAATTCTGTCCCAAATATGCAATGTTTTTAAGCAAGTTCTCTTTTCAAACTTGGAGGAATTGGAGCTTTTGTCCACGTGCGTATTAAAGAGGATATGGCCTAATCACCTTTAGGGACAGTCCATCTGCAAACTCGAATCCCTCACAGTTGGACTTCGTGAAACTCTATTACATGTTTTTCCATCGAATTCAATGGATACGTTGCGGAGCGTTAATAAGATTGAGATGGTAAGCATTATTTGAACCCATAAGTCTCAGCGTTGAGAAAAGACAAAAGCCATTGGTCCTCTCTACATTAAAAATATTGAAGTTGCTGAATCTAATCAAGGCTCAGCGACGTTTGAAGAGAGTCTGCAAAGTCACCTTGGCATTTCCTAGTCTGACGGAAGTGAACGTGAACCATTGTCTTAGTTTGCCATATATCTTCTCCGGTGCCATGGCCATTACTCTTGATAAACTTGTGGTGCTTGATGGTTCATGCTGCAATAGCCTGCGGGGTACAATGGAAGAAGGAAAAGGGAAACCTGTATAGACAGTAAGGGCGCGCATGACAACGTTTCTATTTCTCTATTTATGTTCCAAACCTATTTCTGAAATAGGTTTGGAACAGAAACTTGTTTGGCAACGTAAATCTATTTTTCTATTTCTGAAACAAAAATCTGTTCCAGAAATGGATTTTGGACCAAAATCAGAAACAAAACTTTTTTGTTTCTGGCAGAAACAGAAATAGAAAACGTCTCCTCCTTTCTACTCTCTCTCTCTCTCTCTCTGCGCTTTCTTCATCACAGAGCCAGCCACGGATCGGTGACAATGAAGGAAAAAAGGGAAATGAAAACACTAAAATGCAAGATCAACCAGATCGTCGTCTCCTCCATTTCGATCGCTGCCTTTTTGGCCCTCTTTCTTCTAGGGTTTCCCATCTCCTACCTCCCCGAACCACCGTCGTTCGCTTCCATCGAGCGATCTCACCGCGTGCGCTGATGGATTGGGGCACGGTGACGACGGAGGATCTGGTGGACGCGCTTCGCGAGGTCGATTGGTCGTCCCCCCCCCACCCCGCCCCCTCCCCGAATTCTTCTCCGGATTCACCGTCCCTAGATCGTATGCAAAGTGGAGCAGCTGCCTCAAGTGCAATCTCTACTGGTAGGATCTTCCTCTCTTCGTCCTTCTTGATTTGATTTGACATTGTTCCATGCTTCTGGACTTGACGATTGTTACTGAGATTTAGTTGAATTGACTCTCCTTCAATCTCGACGATCTTCGAGGATTTGTTGGATGTTGGCAACTGTATTTTGCTGCGTGATAAGATTTGACCTTTTCTTATCAGAAACTGTCGCGACCCTCTAAAAATATTTTTATTAATTCTAGGGGTTAACGGATTATTAGGTTAATTAGATTTGACTAACCTAACGCGGACCCTCCCAAGCCCTACCGAATCGCAACTTTGGTTTTTGTTTAAATGATTTTAAAATTTGGAGTCGCCACTAATCGTTCTTGGTAGGTCGATTAGAAACCTAAATAAATTAGCGGGAGAACTAATTTATTCCTGCGAACCAGAGATTAGGAGTTCGGGGACTTGGTTACACTAGTTAATTAAAACTAATGCCCTTTCGGTACCTTAATTTCATGGATATCCTAATTCGGCAACTCAGACTTGGTTTATTCCTAAGGCTCTAGTAGGGTATTCTCTTTTGTGTTTTCACTTTTTAAATAGGATGCATGGATGGTATATATTTTTATTTGTTATATTTTTTTTAAGTGTTAAAGATTCCCTGAAGCCGAAAGAGGGAGTGTGTTAACGACTTCTGTGCAGTATTACGACCTACTTATCTTTTGGGTCTGATGATTCAAAAATTAAATTATAAGAAGTACATGACAGTGAATAAACACCTCCAATGGGAGGCCTAGCATTGGCTTGGCTCTTCCCTTTGGGATTTAAGGTACAGGTATTTAAGCTGTAGGTATTTAAACTACTGTAAGTAAAAACCTCCAATGGGAGGCTAAGCATTGGCTTGGCTCTTCCCTTTGGGATTTAAGGTACATGTATTTAAGTTGCAGGTATTTAACTACTGCAAGTAAAAACCTCCAATGGGAGGCTAAGCATTGTCTTGGCTCTTCCCTTTGGGATTTAAGGTACATGTATTTAAGTTGCAGGTATTTAACTACTGCAAGTAAAAACCTACAATGGGAGGCTAAGCATTGGCTTGGCTCTTCCCTTTGGGATTTAAGGTATAGGTATTTAACTACTGTAAGTAAAAACCTCCAATGGGAGGCTAAGCATTGGCTTGGCTCTTCCTTTTGGGATTTAAGGTACAGGTATTTAAGCTGCAGGTATTTAACTACTGTAACTAAAAACCTCCAATGGGAGGCTAAGCATTGGCTTGGCTCTTCCCTTTGGGATTTAAGGTACATGTATTTAAGTTGCAGGTATTTAACTACTGTAAGTAAAAACCTCCAATGGGAGGCTAAGCATTGGCTTGGCTCTTCCCTTTGGGATTTAAGGTATAGGTATTTAAGTTGCAGGTATTTAACTACTGTAAGTAAAAACCTCCAATGGGAGCTAAGCATTGGCTTGGCTCTTCCCTTTGGGATTTATGGTGCAGGTATTTAAATTGCGGATGGACTTTGTCCTCTCCATTCTGGGGTATGAATTCTTTAAAATAAAATACAACGAATTGATTCAACAATTTGAAATTTGTGCGCGCTTGAGGACTCCTCCAAGCCGATTTTGTGCTTCCATAGGGTTGACCATTGATATAAAACTACGGCTTCCTGACATAAAATAGAGTGAAATGTCAGTATACAAAATATGTGCTAATCTGCACCTAAAATTAGAAGAGTGGAAAGAGTACTTATCTCCCATTTTTTTGGGAGGGATTTCTAGAATTGGTTTTCGCTCTCTCTGTTCTCAACATAGAGAGTTTCTTTTGAATTAAGAGGGACTTTTTATCCCAAATCAACTGAGAGATTGGTGGACACTTAGGAGCTTGTCTGGGCCAGTTTTGCACCTCCATGGAATTCACCGTGGATATGAGGCCGTTATTACCTGCCATAAAATATGAGAAAAATAGAGGCAAGGAGGAAAGTTTGGTTTTATTTGCATTTAGACTAAAAATAATAATAATAACAAATGGCGCTTAGCTTTATATGTAAAGGTTGCTATCGATGGGAATTCTTGATTCCATCAGAGCAATCAGTCCAGCTGTAATATCCATTGTGAATGGTCTCGCAGAATTTTATAAATCCCCTGTGAATGGTCTTTTTCAAGCTATACCTTAATTATGGTTATGACCTGTCCATCAACAACCGTAAATACAAATATTGGGTCCCTAGAACCTTCACCAACCACTATTTGGTGTATGCATATGATTCTATTAATGGTTCTCATGAGCTTTCACTGTCAGTGTGATTATAGTGACAATACAACATCAATTGGGCGATCCCCAAAATTGTTTGAATACCATTCAGGACATAAATGAAGATGTCATTGTTGAAAAGTCAATATAAAAAAAATATATGTGCTCATGCGGAATATGGAAGGAGAGAGATAAACGGCATAAATTCAACGCTCTTCGTCCAGATCACCAAATTAATAATAAGCAATGAGGGAGCAAGCATAAAAATAAGAGACGCCATTCACAATCTCGGCAACATCCCTCTGCAGACCATCGTCCAGTATTTGTAAACTCCCAATTACTAAATGGAAAAAATAACAAGAACCTCCAGGAGCTAAGCCCAACATCACCACCTGCTTAAAAGCATTCAAATATAAGACTAAGGACAGTTTAAATCAAAAGTTATGACTGCTAAAACCTGCTGCCAAAGTATCTTCATTACGAATAAATTCATATATGAAGGGGTCAGCAACCCTTTTGTATTTATCCGCATATATCACATAGAGAATTATGTATATCAACCGAAATAATGCACCCGTGTAGTTCATTGTCATGGCCAGCGTGGTTTTTGCTCGATATTAGTAGTGTGCCATACCATGTGCCAAGCAAATAGTTCAAAAGAGCATATATATAAGGCAACCCAAAGAACTGCTCCGTCTGTTGGTTTCTGATGATTCTTCTAAGTGTTAGTTTGGTAAATTCATGAAACTCGGCAAGGAATATCTTCAAATAATGTAAGTCGAAATGAAGCACATAGAACTGCAACTTACGAATGTGATACGAATAGGCCAGAAGCGAAGATATTACGTGTTACTCCAGCTGCATACGTGCAAGTAGTCGCGACCGGGACACTCCTCCAAAAGGGCACAGTTATATGTTGCCTTCAGTTTCTTTTTTTTTACCCTCCTGCCGCTCCTTCTCTTTCTTGGATCTTGGCCTCAACCGAGAGAGTTGCTGATCTCCCCCCCCTTCATTTGGAATGGTGAGCCCCCTTAAAAAAAATTCGTCCGCCCCTGCTAGACGATGGCATAGAAGATCGGTTGATGGCGTCTAAGGGTAGGTTGGACTTTTAGTTGACCCCTAACTATGACATCTCTCTGTCAACGTGAATGATCTTCCTCCTGCAATCAGTGGAAAAGTTTCTTTGTTGAAAGAAAAAATTTCTATTCGCGTTTCCACCGAGGGCTTTCTCATTTTTTAATCCTAAAATCCTTCTCCTCATTTTTTAATCCCAAAATCCTTCTTTTTTTTTTTTAAGCATCTTCCCCCTTCTTTTATCTTTTCCCATTTTTTAATGCTTTCATCCAAGAACCTCCATCGTGAAACTACCCCTTATCATTCACGTTTGTCCCCCTCCTCCTCCATTAAAATATTCACTTCCCATTTTTTAACCTTTCTTTTCTTTCATTTTTATTCGTTTATTCCTCTTTCAATCGTCGTTCTTCTGTTCCCTCTTGTTTTCAAAGTCCCACTTCCCCTCAATAAAATATTCACCTCCCATTTTTTTATCATTTTCCTTTTTCTCCATTATTTTTTTTTTATTAATTTTCAAGCATTTTTCTATTTTCTAAAAAAAATATTAAACAAAATACTGAAAATGTGAAAAATTATTGTTTTAGTCAAAATTGGTTCCCTAGGCTTGGCTAAGGTCCCCAAAGTTAATTTTTCAATTTTATGAATTTTTATGGATTTTCTATTAATTTTTGAAAATAAATAAATAAAAAATACGTAAAAATATGAAAAATCATTTTTTGGTCAAAATTGGTTTTCTAGACTCGACTAAGGTCCCCAAAGTTGATTTTTCAATTTTTTTGAATTTTTATGGACCCCAAAGTTGATTTCTCCATTTTATGAATTTTTGTGGAATTTTTTTTATTAATTTTAAAAGAGAAAAAGTGATTAAAAATCAGGTGTCAACAGCTGCCCCTCTTTGAAAGGAATCTCGGCAGAGGTTCATTTCAAAGACGAGATGACGCCTGAATCTTAATCGATTCCACACAAGAAAATAAAAAGAGTCGTGACATTTGTTTCCTAATACTCCCTTTAGCAAGTTCTCATCCAGACCTGTCTGCCTTGAAGTTGTCGATTGATATGAATGTTCTACCGAAAGTGGAATGAGAACCTAAAAATTTGTTATAAGAAAACCTTAGGGTGGTTAAACTTAGACCCGTATGGTAGGTCAACCCGTGGTAGAACCTTAACAGAAGGATTCTACTAATTAAAATTTGATTAAAACTTGACCCGTATGGTGGGTCGTACCATTTGACCCGTATGGTGGGTTGTACCATGGTAGATTCCTAATAAAAGGATTCTACTGTTTAAAATTTGACCCGTATGGTGGGTCGTACCATGGTAGATTCCTAATAAAAGGATTCTACTGATTTAAAATTTCATTGAGATTTGACCCGTATGGTAGGTCACCCCATGAAACTGCCTGTAAGAAGGACTTTGTGCCTGTAGAAAGGACATTGATGCCTGTAAAAAGGACTTTGTGCTTGTAAAAAGGACTTGGTGCCTGTAAAAAGGACTTTGTGCCTGTAAAAATGACTTGTGCCTGTAAAAAGGACTTTGGTGTTTGTAAAAAGGACTTGTGCCTGTAAAAAGGACTTTGTGCCTGTAAGAAGGACTTGATTTGCCTGTAAGAAGGACTTAATTTGCCTATAAGAAGGACTTGGTTTGCCTGTAAGAAGGACTTGATTTGCCTGTAAGAAGGACTTTGTTTTGCCTGTAAGAAGGACTTTGTGCCTGTAAGAAGGACTTATTTTGCCTGTAAGAAGGACTTGGTTTGCCTGTAAGAAGGACTTGATTTGCCTGTAAGAAGGACTTTGTGCCTGTAAGAAGGACTTGTTTTGCCTGTAAGAAGGACTTGATTTGCCTGTAAGAAGGACTTTGTGCCTGTAAGAAGGACTTTGTGCCTGTAAGAAGGACTTTGTGCCTGTAAGAAGGACTTGGTTTGCCTGTAAGAAGGACTTGATTTGCCTGTAAGAAGGACTTTGTGCCTGTAAGAAGGACTTGATTTGCCTGTAAGAAGGACTTGGTTTGCCTGTAAGAAGGACTTATTTTGCCTGTAAGAAGGACTTGGTGTACCTCAAAGGGTGCCATTCTGGAATCTGGAAAGATCAGGAATCCTGCAGAAGCTCAAACCCAAATTATATTATCCTGTCGCTTTAGGAATAAACCAAAGAGGCAGAGATCAAAAGGTCTCGAACATTTCTGTCCTTGAGACAAATCATGCTTTATTGAAGAAGGTGGATACCTGTATGTACCGCAATGGATTCGAGTACCCCAACAACCGTCAGAATTCATTCTCTTGAAAGGTTCAGGTTGAAGATATACTTACCTGAGAATTTGGAAGAAATGCTTGGTGGCTTCTCGACAACCAGGCTTGTTCATTCAATAATCGCTGAATGAATTTCAAGACTTTGGAAGGTAGTTTGAACATTGGGAATGTGTTGCCTGTCAGGCAGTATCAGAGGTAACATGTGCAAGCATTTTCATCAATGAGTTGATCGGTTCATGTAAAACTATTCAACCAAGTCGGCAATGATTAGAAGTAGTCTGTGTGATAACTCATGATGCAATCAATCCAAATATGGATCATGCAAAACTATTCTGTCAAGCTTGCATTACCAATTCTGTTTAAGGAGGTTCTCATAGTATGAACGCCTCGAATGTAATCTGAATAGGGGACTTCAATCCGAAAGGGCCTTCTCTCACTTTGGGGAAAGGCTGTTTATCTATAAATTAAAATGTTAGACTTGCATGGAAATGGTTTGCCTTTCCTCATCCTATCATACCCCATTTTGCACATTTGATGTCTCCTGTGCAGTTTATGCTCTAAGTTGGAGTTGGTAAGTTAAACACACAGAATATCATACATAATTCATGAACTGTGTAAGCACAATGCAGATGTGACAATTTTTTAGCATTACGTGTGTTTATATAATGTGCAAATATGGGCGGATTTGAATTGCCCCTGGTATGTGGGCGGACCGAACAAATTGGGAAGCCTACTCCTTATGTCGATGGGTGGTTCGTCTCAAACTTTGTCTCTACGTGATGAAGCATATGGGTGAGGGAGCATTTCGGTTTGTTTAATGACAGCGACCGCCACGGTTTAGCGGTTGAATGCCCCTGTAAAAAGCAGAGAAATTATTCTTGAAATCAAACGAGATAAGGAAGACATATTTGCTTTTTCGCTTCAGAGCTTGTGATCAATTTGCCCCATTTTTCACCAGAATAGATCTTGTCAGATGATCATAATTTTCTTTTGGATTTGTCTCCTTCAACATGTTAAATGTTAGTGTAAATATTTCCTGTAAAAAGAAAAAGAGACATATCAGCCAGTATTAAAAGGGATAAATTGAAAACGATACTGATTTACCCTTCATCTTGAATGTCTTGCACGAGTCTTTTACCAGTTTTGTTGGATTGAATTTTCCTCGACTTTTGTTGGGCGCCTCACCATTATGGGAAGACTATGGTAAAATACTGACTTTGATATTACTCGTCGAGTATTCCTGTTTGTAAAAAAAAGAAATGCACAAAAAGTTGTTTCATTTATTTATAATACATACAACATTCCCCACCCTTGGGGATCGAACTCGGAATATTTCGGACCTACTGTCATCCCCCATACCATTCGGTCCATTGGACCGTAGGTGTCCATGGGGCTTTCTTTTCAAGGGTTAATCCTTGGGGATAACGCAGCCCTGTTGTATCACCTTGGGCCATGTTACGGTATTTCTCGAGGTAATTTGCAATCCCTGTTAAGAATGGAATAAGACAATTCAAGACTTGAGATGATTATGTGCACATTAGAACGATACAGAATTACCCATTTCTGAGATTGTTCGCGTCTTTCGCTTGTACTTTCCTTTGTCCGAAGCTGTCTATCCCGTGGTAATGCCCATGAGTTGATTTGCCCCCAAATTTTATCCAACCTGTATTCGGATATGATTGCGTTCTCGGGTCGATTTGCAATTTCCTGAGAATAGAAGGGGCTTAATTTTAAAACTTGGAGCAACCGAGGGTAAATTGAAACGATACGGAGTTACCCTTCAGGTTTATGCAGATTTTCACTCGCCATCAATTCATCGCGAGGTTGGTGAGGTGGCGGATTCGAGCATTTAATAGGGGGAAGTCGGATTATTACTCCTTGCTTTTACACATTCACAAAAGCAGAAAAACACATCACGCAAGGAAATAAAACACATTCACTCATTCAGGATTAGTTCCGCTTCCTCTGCAGGCTCTCCCATGATCAGCTGGCTTCATCCCAAATTAGGTATGCATCGGCCATATTGAAGGTCTCGTGGTCACTGGCTGAACAAGTGCATCACAGTCCCGATGCTTTACCGATATCAAACTGGTTGATTATGGCGAAAAGATCATCGTCAATGTCCGCTTGGTGGTGATCTGTCCCTTCTTCCTCGGGAGGTATTGATGCTGATCCAGTATCATTGGTCCTTTTGTACCCTTCTCCAACAGAACTCGATCCTGTTATAAACTGGTCTAACTCACCTCTTAAACGTGCATTTTCGATCCTCAGATCATGCATTTCATCGAGGGTGAGGAGGAGGCTATTGCAGTTGGGGCAGGTGGCGGAGTCAAAAGTCTCTTTATACATCTTGTTTTCCGCTCGGAGGTTTTCATTTTCAACTCTTAGAAACTCGGCTTCGTTGTGCTCATGACGAGCCTTCATTCGGGTTCGCCTATTTTGAAACCAGAACTTGATTTGCAAAGGTTCAAGTCCTAACTCTTGACTCAGTTCCATTTTCTGTTTGCCGTCTGGCATAGGGCATGTTCTGAAGAAATCCTCAAGCCTTTGTACCTGCTCCTTAGTATGGCGACGGTAACGCTTCTTTTGACCCTTACCGTTATTGTCCTTATCTTTACTGAGATTTTGGACGTCGTCGGCGGAAGAGCCAGGCTCCATAGGCTCGATCCCAAACATGGCTTCGAACTCTTCCTCTCCCATATTCAGCAGGCAATGATAGCTCTCGGGAGTATTGGGTTGAGACATCTTTGATTTGGTTGATGATTTCTCAAGATTTGCTACTCGCTTCCGGTGTTTTCACTCTCTTTGAATTTTTCTGAGCGATTGCCTATGCCTTAAGACCCTCTTCCGAGCATGGCATCTCTTTTAAAATTAAACGTGGGTTTAGCAACTGTATTGCTTCTTCTAAGGGTCCGGCCTTTCTCAATCCTCTTTTCTTATCGTGTCTCTTGCTTGGCTCGTCTCCTTCCATCTTTTCGTGATAGGGCCCCTTGTTGTTGTCTCCACCGTTAATTTGCTGGCGAGTTCTTCAATAAAGACGAGTCGTATCTCTTTTCTGCCGAAAATGTCTTTGTCTCCCACTCAGCTTATTTTTTATCTTTTCTTTTTCAAAGTAGTGGCGTCCCGTTTAGCTTTGCCGTAGAGACGTCGGATTTGCTTGGCTGGAGAATGGAGACGAGTAGCGGAGGTGATACTGATAGGGAATGTTAGACAGGAAAATCTGGCCAGTAGAGACTTCCCCTGCAAAAATGAAAGAGAATGCGGCAGTATATGTTCTTCATATTCTAGAAAAATTGGAACGATATTGTTTTACCCTTGTGTGTACTTCTATTGAATTTGAATTGAGGAAGTTCCTTCATTTGGACTGGATTGAATTGTATGTCCCGAGTTGCCCTTCACTTTGAGCTTGCCACGTAAGTGCTTTGCTTAGTTGGGCCTTATTTTCTTTCGGGTTGCCTTGGACCATCATCATTTTCTATGCCATCGGGTCCGTGGACCGGAGGGCTCCTTTAATTTGAAGGTTACCTTCGAGGCAAATGAGTCCTATCGCGTTCCATTGGGTCATTTCATTTTGCGACACTCTTGAGGCACTTTGCGATTCTCTGGGTGAGAATGGAACAAATCCAATTTAGCATTTTGCAACGATTGAGGGTAAATTGGAACGACACACAATTACCCGTCTTCGAGCTCGCCTGGGCATTTCACTTGAAATTTCCCTACGTGAGGCCATTCAACATTTCTCATTATGGCAGTCAGCGACGTTACCACAAATTGATCCGCCCTAAATCTAGCATAAAAAGGGATTCACGCATTCGACGGGATAAAAAAAAAATAAATTGCCCCCTTGTCCCTGAATTAAATCGAGACACCTAGAAAGCTGGAAAATATCATACGCAGGGGAATTAAGCATGAAATAAAATGTGCACTTATTCAAGGTCAGTTCTGCCTCTCCTGTGGGTCTTCGATAATCAGCTAGTCTCGTGTTGGTTCGGGTGTGGATGATCGATGTTTGAGAGTCCCTACTCACTGGCTCCTGATCGCGGCTTGGGACATCTGTCAACCCTAAACTGGTTGACCAGGGCGGTAAGCTCATCATCTGGGTAATCTCTTGAACCTTCCAGCAACTGATGCTCGAATTGGGCATTGTTGTTGGCAAATGCTGGCGGTAGATTTCTCATTCTGTCCTCGCCATGAGCAATTTGACTTCTCGTGCTGGAGCCTTCATCATTACTCGAGAAAGTGTGGGGATCACCAACTGTCCTGCTGCCAAAAACTCCTTCCATTCGAGGATTAAAGAAGTGGAAGTGCTCAGGATAATTTCTTGTTTGATTCTCTGGCTGCGCAGGCGCGCTGATCATGGGATGAATTCTAGCCACGGGTTGGTGCTCAGACCAAGGAGTCTGAATACACTGTCCCTGCGGTATATACTCTTGAAGAGCATTAGGGTGATTCTGGGGGATACTTTGATTAACGCCTGGAGGATTGATAGCACGGCTACTGGCTTGGTTGATGATGGGAAGTGGCTCGCCCCATGCTAACCCGCGGAACTTATGGTGGCGAGGAGACTCGACATTCAGGCTTGGATCAGTCCCGCCTTGGTTTTCTTGATTCTGAGCTGCATTGTGTTCTCTCACCCTTTTTCTGTACTTCTGAAGATGACTCGAAACATTTGCTTTAGTGAGTCCCTCTACGTTCATAATTTCCAGTATATGTTGCGGCCGTGCCGAATCGATTCCTACCTGTTGAACTGCATTAACAAACATACGATGCAGCTCGGGAGACCAACTCATCTTCTTTCTCCAGTTGCTTGGAACAAAATTGAAGGCTTGATGCTTGTTCTCATGGTCGTGCAATTGCTTCCTTACCACGTGCTGCTATATGTTTTGAAGCATCTGAACCCTAACTGGTTTCGTTACGACGTCTTGGGCCCCATTTAAGACAGCCTTCATTATGGCTTGCTGATCATCGCTTGCCGATATTACGAGGACTGGCATGTTTAATTTAGAATTGATGACTTCCAAGAGAGTGAAAACATCCATGTCAATCCCTACCATGGCGGTGAGGACGATATCAAACTGGTCACCACTCCTCCTTAATATCTCTAAGGCCTCTGTCGCCTTTGCTTGAGCTACAACCTTATACCGGCATTTTCTCAATACGGTAACAAGGATTGACAGAGAGACTGGATTACCGTCAATGGCCATGACCAGTAGACCCTCAGGGTAAGGAACTTCATCAGCTTTGACCAGGGTTGAACATGCGCCCGTTCCCCTAATACTCGACATATTTCTGGATCTAGGACTGCCGATTGGAGACCGCCTCGGGATGTCTTCTCGGACTTGAGGGATCACGAGATCGTTGATGCCTTCTCGTAACAGGCTTTGAAAGCCGATACTTTGATGGTGAAGGTTTTGAATTCCTCTCCCACGAGAACTCCTTCCTCTCTATCTTTCTCCTGTGAGTTCTTGCGAATGAACTCTGACTATCAAATGGGGACAAGTTCTCTCTCTGGCAATAGCAACGACTTCCCTATTCACGGGCAGCGCTATTAGATTTTCCGAAGGAGAAAATCTGATATTCAGCTTTTGATCAAAGGGGAAATCCTTGTTTCTCGCTCAGTTTGTCTTCTTTTTTCTTTTCGTGATAGAGGGCCCCTGTCAAGATCTCCACCGTCGATTTACTGGCGGGTCCTCCAATGAAGACAAGTCGTATCTCCTTTTCGCTAACGTTTGCCGTGTCTTCCACTCAGCTCATCTTTCCGTCTTCTTTTTCAAAGTGGCGGTGTCTCGTCAAACTTTCTGCGGAGATTTCGAACTCGCTTAGCTCGCAGTCGCCATCTGATGGGAATTCGAGCCAACGAGGGTGGTGCTAATAGAGAATGGTAGATAAGAGAAATCTTGACTGGTTGATACCGTCACTATGAAATCAATATTTACTTCAAAGCAGATTACCATCTTCGCATTCCGCTCATCTGCCTCACCTCTCTCCCCCTTTCTTTCGTATTCTGCTTTCAAAAATGGCCAATTCTCCTAACCATACCTTATCCGCCGAAGTCCTAGCTGGGTGGGAGAGACTCTACAATCTTCTTGGTAGAGGTTACGCTCATATAGCCAAAAACTCTACCGTTGAGGCTGAAATCCTCGGTTTATTTAGGACCGTGGACGCTGCTTCTGTTAAGGGTACCCAACTAGGGAAGGAGTACCGGAACTTCTCGACCCTCTTCATCAATTTTCTGGCTGCCTATAACCGTGCTTATGAGACGGTCCTTGTGACCGCCGTCGTGAAAGCCCGTTATCGAGACCGGCACGAGCGTCTGGCAACAGTTACGTTTGTGACTGATAATCACAAAAAGGCCCTCAAGTTTGCCAACGATCAGCTTTCGTGGCTGGTTCGTGAGAGGGGAAAGTTGGTGGACCGTCTGGCCTTGGTCCGAACTTACGCCGAACAGGAGCCAGACAATATTGTGATGAGGTGTAAATGTGGTTGGCTGCAGGAGAGACTTGATGACATTACGGCAGACATTGCTTTCGAGAGGGCAGCGGTTCCGGACCTGGAGTTTGCCGTTGAGCATTACGAGGCCACTATGGCCCAGGTTAAAGAGAAGTGCGATCGCCTCTTCTTTAGGCTCGCGGAGCTTGATCCCGAGAGCGCCCGGTGCATCCAGAGCATCAACTGTTTGGAGAGTCAGTTGAGCTCTTTCGTAATGGTCATCAGGGCCCAGTTTGGCTTTACCTTTCCTCCCCAGTGAGTTGTTGTAATACTCTTTGATGAATGGAATGAAAGAAAAGCTTCACGTGTTTTGTTTTGTTTTGTTTTTTTAATTTTCCTGCTATCGTTTCTTCCGCATAGCATAACAGAACGATTTGAGGTACCGAAGATGTCGAGGCTTAATGTTCTTCTTGATGTTCTTGTTTAATTGCTCCAGACGATGATATCGAGAACATTGATGATGGGTTCGGCGGTGGCCCCCACTATCCATCTTGAGATCACGAACAATAACGTTATGACAACTCGATCAGTGCGCTGGTAGTAAATCTGGCCACCTGTTGTGTGCCCACTTTTATCCATATTTTGTTTCTTTCGGCGTCCACTTGCTCGTGTCGGTCGCCTGTAGCGTCGGGAGAAATTCCTGTGGGCCACGTTCATTAATAGAACCTCGGTCCTCTAAAGCCCTCCGCATGTTTCGGATAACAGGAAATTTTAAGACCGGTCTCTGGTTGATTTGATCAGGTAAAGGTATTTGTTTCATGGGTTCTGATTATATAATCCATATTGTTTTTCAAAAGACGCCGGATCCTCTGCAATACATTAAATATGCCCCCATGTTTAATCAGTATAAATCCACCGTCATATCAGAATACAGTGCCCATACAAGTTTACGGATTGACACAACTTTGTCTGTCAAAGATGGACAATGTTCGTTTGCCCCCCAGAATTAACGGTTGAAGCCTCGGTGTTTTTCGTCTTTTGGTATTTCTGAAGATGATTCTTGATATATTATTGAACTTAATTTTTACACCTGTCTGGGGTATCTAGGATCTCCCTGCAAAAGAAAAGGATATAATTAGTATGCGACACAAGAAATGTCGGTCCATGACTCCTATATTAGTCCAATTTGATTTTTTCTATTTTATAGAGAAATCAGAAGAAAGAAAAAAAAATTTCCTTAGGAAGAAATGGGTTAATTTCTGATACAGAATTTTTTTCAGATTTATTATTCTTTTTTTTTATTTTTTTAAAGGAATGTGACAAAGTCTCTTGACGTTTACTAAAATTTTTGAAGGAATTTCCTTTTTATCAAAATAAATTTTCAGAGGTAAATTTGTCAGGAAAATTTTATTTTTATTGAAGCAGGAAAGACATGACAGAAATCCTTTATTGGTTAACGAAATTCCCCCGAGACATTAGTCTAATTTTATTTAGAGAAAATTTTCTTAGAAAAACATGAGCGAATTTCTCGAGAAGAATTTTCTTGCAAGTTTTTATAATTTGAAAAATGTGATAAAATCACTTGATGTCTACTAGAGTTTTTTTTAAGGAATTTTTCTTTTTATTGAAATTTTCAGAGGAAAATTTTTTCAGGAAAATTTCATTTTTATTGAAGCAATAAAAATATGACAAAAATCCCTTATTGGTTAATAAAATTCCCATGAAGGGATTTTTTTACATCATTTTTTCAAAAAGAAATTTTTAAAAGAAATGAGGGACAAATTTAATTTTTATTTTCTTTTAAAAAGAATGGTTGTAATATCAAGCTCAAAAACTGACTAACACCTAGCATGGATCGACCGAAAATAAATACAAGATAAAATTAGATAACTTACTTTTACTTTGGAGAAATGCAAATCACATAGTCATGCGCATGACTCAAGTGAGGAGTGGACTCTAGAAAATAAAAGAAGGAGAGACAAGGTATGGACCTAAAAAGGCTCCCGCTATCTCAATTGACAAACTTACCCTCCGCGCAATCAAATCACAATGGGAAGAATTGTCAATTCAGATAATGAGCGGAATAAAATATGGTCAACCCGAGCGCAATCGACGCAAGAGCTTTGCATATTCGATCCCTATCTATGGTTTTCTAGGAAGAATTTCGCGACTTGGGTTTAGACGCTTGTGTGTGCATGTGTCGTGATCCTCAGAGTATGCAAGACATGCACAACAATTGATATCAAAACAGCGCTTCTAAAAATGTGCGAAATTAAACAAATAAACCCAACACCGAGCCTGCAAAACAAAGGGGTTAGCCAAACACTCCGCCCCTTATAACTCCCATCCTGCAAAAACATATAACACCTATAGAATGAGTCCCAAACAATATCGCCAGAAGCGAGATATGCATGAAATTTTCATTGGCCTAAGTCCACTAAGACTCTTAAAATTTCGAAAAAATTTAAGTATTCCAATTGGTATCTTTTTTCGAAAATTTAAAAATCTCTGTCCCCAGTGGAGTCGCCAAGCTGTCGCGACCCTCTAAAAATATTTTTATTAATTCTAGGGGTTAACGGATTATTAGGTTAATTAGATTTGACTAACCTAACGCGGACCCTCCCAAGCCCTACCGAATCGCAACTTTGGTTTTTGTTTAAATGATTTTAAAATTTGGAGTCGCCACTAATCGTTCTTGGTAGGTCGATTAGAAACCTAAATAAATTAGCGGGAGAACTAATTTATTCCTGCGAACCAGAGATTAGGAGTTCGGGGACTTGGTTACACTAGTTAATTAAAACTAATGCCCTTTCGGTACCTTAATTTCATGGATATCCTAATTCGGCAACTCAGACTTGGTTTATTCCTAAGGCTCTAGTAGGGTATTCTCTTTTGTGTTTTCACTTTTTAAATAGGATGCATGGATGGTATATATTTTTATTTGTTATATTTTTTTTAAGTGTTAAAGATTCCCTGAAGCCGAAAGAGGGAGTGTGTTAACGACTTCTGTGCAGTATTACGACCTACTTATCTTTTGGGTCTGATGATTCAAAAATTAAATTATAGGAAGTACATGACAGTGAATAACCACCTCCAATGGGAGGCCTAGCATTGGCTTGGCTCTTCCCTTTGGGATTTAAGGTACAGGTATTTAAGTTGCAGGTATTTAAACTACTGTAAGTAAAAACCTCCAATGGGAGGCTAAGCATTGGCTTGGCTCTTCCCTTTGGGATTTAAGGTACATGTATTTAAGTTGCAGGTATTTAACTACTGTAAGTAAAAACCTCCAATGGGAGGCTAAGCATTGTCTTGGCTCTTCCCTTTGGGATTTAAGGTACATGTATTTAAGTTGCAGGTATTTAACTACTGTAAGTAAAAACCTCCAATGGGAGGCTAAGCATTGGCTTGGCTCTTCCCTTTGGGATTTAAGGTATAGGTATTTAACTACTGTAAGTAAAAACCTCCAATGGGAGGCTAAGCATTGGCTTGGCTCTTCCCTTTGGGATTTAAGGTACATGTATTTAAGTTGCAGGTATTTAACTACTGTAACTAAAAACCTCCAATGGGAGGCTAAGCATTGGCTTGGCTCTTCCCTTTGGGATTTAAGGTACATGTATTTAAGTTGCAGGTATTTAACTACTGTAAGTAAAAACCTCCAATGGGAGGCTAAGCATTGGCTTGGCTCTTCCCTTTGGGATTTAAGGTATAGGTATTTAAGTTGCAGGTATTTAACTACTGTAAGTAAAAACCTCCAATGGGAGCTAAGCATTGGCTTGGCTCTTCCCTTTGGGATTTATGGTGCAGGTATTTAAATTGCGGATGGACTTTGTCCTCTCCATTCTGGGGTATGAATTCTTTAAAATAAAATACAACGAATTGATTCAACAATTTGAAATTTGTGCGCGCTTGAGGACTCCTCCAAGCCGATTTTGTGCTTCCATAGGGTTGACCATTGATATAAAACTACGGCTTCCTGACATAAAATAGAGTGAAATGTCAGTATACAAAATATGTGCTAATCTGCACCTAAAATTAGAAGAGTGGAAAGAGTACTTATCTCCCATTTTTTTGGGAGGGATTTCTAGAATTGGTTTTCGCTCTCTCTGTTCTCAACATAGAGAGTTTCTTTTGAATTAAGAGGGACTTTTTATCCCAAATCAACTGAGAGATTGGTGGACACTTAGGAGCTTGTCTGGGCCAGTTTTGCACCTCCATGGAATTCACCGTGGATATGAGGCCGTTATTACCTGCCATAAAATATGAGAAAAATAGAGGCAAGGAGGAAAGTTTGGTTTTATTTGCATTTAGACTAAAAATAATAATAATAACAAATGGCGCTTAGCTTTATATGTAAAGGTTGCTATCGATGGGAATTCTTGATTCCATCAGAGCAATCAGTCCAGCTGTAATATCCATTGTGAATGGTCTCGCAGAATTTTATAAATCCCCTGTGAATGGTCTTTTTCAAGCTATACCTTAATTATGGTTATGACCTGTCCATCAACAACCGTAAATACAAATATTGGGTCCCTAGAACCTTCACCAACCACTATTTGGTGTATGCATATGATTCTATTAATGGTTCTCATGAGCTTTCACTGTCAGTGTGATTATAGTGACAATACAACATCAATTGGGCGATCCCCAAAATTGTTCGAATACCATTCAGGACATAAATGAAGATGTCATTGTTGAAAAGTCAATATAAAAAAAATATATGTGCTCATGCGGAATATGGAAGGAGAGAGATAAACGGCATAAATTCAACGCTCTTCGTCCAGATCACCAAATTAATAATAAGCAATGAGGGAGCAAGCATAAAAATAAGAGACCCCATTCACAATCTCGGCAACATCCCTCTGGAGACCATCGTCCAGTATTTGTAAACTCCCAATTACTAAATGGCAAAAATAACAAGAACCTCCAGGAGCTAAGCCCAACATCACCACCTGCTTAAAAGCATTCAAATATAAGGCTAAGGACAGTTTAAATCAAAAGTTATGACTGCTGAAACCTGCTGCCAAAGTATCTGCATTACGAATAAATTCATATATGAAGGGGTCAGCAACCCTTTTGTATTTATCCGCATGTATCACATAGAGAATTATATATATCAACCGAAATAATGCACCCGTGTAGTTCATTGTCATGGCCAGCGTGGTTTTTGCTCGATATTAGTAGTGTGCCACACCATGTGCCAAGCAAATAGTTCAAAAGAGCATATATATAAGGCAACTCATAGAACTGCTCCGTCTGTTGGTTTCTGATGATTCTTCTAAGTGTTAGTTTGGTAAATTCATGAAACTCGGCAAGGAATATCTTCAAATAATGTAAGTCGAAATGAAGCACATAAAACTGCAACTTACGTATGTGATACGAATAGGCCAGAAGCGAAGATATTACGTGTTACTCCAGCTGCATACGTGCAAGTAGTCGCGACCGGGACACTCCTCCAAAAGGGCACAGTTATATGTTGCCTTCAGTTTCTTTTTTTTACCCTCCTGCCGCTCCTTCTCTTTCTTGGATCTTGGCCTCAATCGAGAGAGTTGCTGATCTCCCCCCCTTCATTTGGAATGGTGAGCCCCCTTAAAAAAAATTCGTCCGCCCCTGCTAGACGATGGCATAGAAGATCGGTTGATGGCGTCTAAGGGTAGGTTGGACTTTTAGTTGACCCCTCACTCTGACATCTCTCCGTCAACGTGAATGATCTTCCTCTTGCAATCAGTGGAAATGTCTCTTTGTTGAAAGAAAAAATTTCTATTCGCGTTTCCACCGAGGGCTTTCTCATTTTTTAATCCTAAAATCCTTCTCCTCATTTTTTAATCCCAAAATCCTTCTTTTTTTTTTTTAAGCATCTTCCCCCTTCTTTTATCTTTTCCCATTTTTTAATGCTTTGATCCAAGAACCTCCATCGTGAAACTACCCCTTATCATTCACGCTTGTCCCCCTCCTCCTCCATTAAAATATTCACTTCCCATTTTTTAACCTTTCTTTTCTTTCATTTTTATTCGTTTATTCCTCTTTCAATTGTCGTTCTTCTCTTCCCTCTTGTTTTCAAAGTCCCACTTCCCCTCAATAAAATATTCACCTCCCATTTTTTATCATTTTCCTTTTTCTCCATTATTTTTTATTAATTTTCAAGCATTTTTCTATTTTCTAAAAAAAATATTAAACAAAATACTGAAAATATGAAAAATTATTGTTTTAGTCAAAATTGGTTCCCTAGGCTTGGCTAAGGTCCCCAAAGTTAATTTTTCAATTTTATGAATTTTTATGGATTTTCTATTAATTTTTGAAAATAAATAAAAAATACGTAAAAATATGAAAAATCATTTTTTGGTCAAAATTGGTTTTCTAGGCTCGACTAAGGTCCCCCAAAGTTGATTTTTCAATTTTTTTGAATTTTTATGGACCCCAAAGTTGATTTCTCCATTTTATGAATTTTTGTGGAATTTTTTTTATTAATTTTAAAAGAGAAAAAGTGATTAAAAATCAGGTGTCAACAGAAACAATGATAAAAAGTGACTTACCCACCCTCTTGGTGGCCAAGTGGTTGGGCTTTAGACCGCTGCTGAGTAGTACTCGCGTGGTCGAAGGTTCAAATCCCTCCGTTGCGGGTTTCTCGCAGGAGGACCTCCGTTGCGAGTTTCTCGCAGGGGGACTTGGTGGCGTTCGCGCTAACATCGGGAGATTTAAGTGGAAGGTCGTGGCGGTGGGATGCTGCGCTAGCCTTCCTCGAGGACTAATCGGGTTCACGACCCTGGTTTGAGCCCTGCTCGCCAGCCTCCGGACACCTCGATTATCAAAAAAAAAAAAAGTGACTTGAACGGGCGATTGTATGCCATTTCCGCCAATTCCCTTCAGAGTTTGTATAAATGCTCAGTGAATTGTATGCATATATTCATTTGCAGCGTATTTTTTCCTTCATTATCATGTTTTCCTGTTGAAATCAGTTTGACACTGCTTATGGGTTGTGTTTGTACAGCACATGTTTCAGAAATAGAAATTTTTTGTTGTTATCAAGCGAATTTCTATTCCAAGAACAAAAATTTTATGTCATTATCAAACGCGTTTTTTGGCTCAGAAACTCATTCTGGAATAGAAATAGAAAAATCTATTTCTGTTCCAAAAATTATTTTTGGAACATAATGATTGTCATGCGCGCCCTAAAGTTCCGTTAATTAAGCACACTCAAGCTTGATGACCTTGAGAATTTGATCACTTCCCATTCAGTGAGTTTTGCTAGTGTTGGGTTACATCCTCTATTTGACAAGAAGGTATATGTTATGTGTTATTTTACTCCGGTTTTTATGTTTTGGCCCTAAGCAATTTTGGGTATTTTCACTTTATCTCCATACATTTGTAGCTTGCATTTCCAAAGTCAGAAGAGCTACACATCAAGGGATTCCAACAAGAAGAACTATGGAACAATAAAATTCTTTTGGGGTCATTTTGCTGCCTAAAGTTCCTCAAGGTAAAGCAATGTCCCAACCTAATTAATGTGATTCCTTCATTCATGTAAAATAGGCTGCTTCACAGTGTGGAGTCCTTCACTGTATAGAAGTGCCCATGTCTGAGAGACCTTTTTACAATGTATATGGAAAAAAGTCTAGGACAACTCTAGTATCTTGATCTTGGTGGTTGTGGAGAGATGGAGTGCATTATTGCTAGAGAAAATGATAAATTTGAAGAAGCAGTTGACAAAATTGTAATTCCTCAACTCGTCGCTCTATAGCTTCACAACATGCCAAAAATCAAAAGTTTCTGCTAAGGGAAGAATATTTCTGGGTGGCCCTCCTTCAAAGGGTTCACTATCAAAGATTGTAAATGATTCTAGGTCAGATACCAAATTGATGAAGAACAGATCTAGATCCATTACCAACTAATATTTCTGGTCAGGTATCATGGATGCCCAACCCAACCCCTTGACACTCCTAGACGGGTTATGCTGCCCGTTAAAAAGAAAATAATGTGTATCTTCTTTTCTTTCTATTCTATTGATAATATCTATCCTATGGTTTTGCTTGTTCTTGAAACTACAGTCTTCTCCTTTTTTTTAGGGTAATAGGGAGTGGGTTCTAATTAATTAAATTGACAAATAACAGGTTGAGTTTCCTAGTACGGAGTCAATGAAGATTTTGCACGTTGATAATAGGGAGAAGAAATGACTTGATGCACTTCAAATGCCTTTAGGAAACTCAAGACGCTAATAGTGGAGCATTGTCCAAAACTTATATCCATATCTTCATCCAATACCATCCTTGTAATAACCGAAATCTAGAGAAGTCAATTGTGATTAGTTGTGGTTCCTTAGAAGTGGTATTTCACATCCAAGAGTTAAACATTGAGTGGCGTTCATTCCATAAATTTTTCAATCAAGAGAATTAAATTTGGAACGAATTCCAAAAATGAAGCACATATTACTCTTATCTTTTGAAAAGAGTTTAAAATGAGGTCAAGCTCATTCACTCATTGGTGAAATTCAGAGGACCAAGATAGTACTGCGAGCAAGAACTAACCTGTACTCTTTTCTTTTGAAGAGGTTCAAGCATTAATTCTAGCTCTTTACCTGCGTTCATTGGTTTATGTGGATACCTCTCGGCACTCATTAACTTCGTTTTCAAATTGAAATTGTCAAATATCTCTTGTTTGTCAATACTCAACTAACCACACTTGTAAATTGCTTAAAAATTTTGAGATTGATTGAAGTTAATTCCTAGTTATCACTTTGAAAATATTTTTTTTTATTGAATTAACTTGCATAGACAATCATGCTTCTAACGATACGCTCGCGTCTAATCTAGTCCACTATATTAACAGCATGTCTAATGGCTGGGATTTACCTATTTAACTTAAGTTGACCTTCCTCATACACCAAAATCAACAAAATTTATGTTATTTTTATTTGGCATTGCTAGCTTTCCGTAGCTCTAAATGCAGAACCGAGGTCCATGCTGGTACATCGTGAACATGCTTGATAACTATCAGTTATCGTGAGTAAATTGCTTATGTAGTCGCGTGTTAGTAACTTATCATCAGATTTTGACAAGTACCAACATTTATTCATACTTAAAAAACTACCAAATATTTTCATATTCTACCACTTGTCAACGTCTTGAAAGTCACGGACGTTTATTCGGGATTACCAACAGTAATTTGATTAGCGTACCAACATTCATTGCATAATAACATCAACTAATTTTGGTCACTCACAAACTTCTTATAATCTGCCATACATTTTTATTGTGATCACCGAAGCTTTTGAACTGTTAACTTTTATTCAAAATTACTAACGTTAATTTGATTGACATGCCAATTTCGTCACATTAACAAACTCACTAACTCTCATTACTTTTCGGAAAAAAAAAAAAAGAAACTCTCTTTACTTACCAACTTTTTGTCTTGTTATCTTTTGGAAGGCACAAACATTTTTTTTTCTACTTTCAAAACTATCAACTCTGTTAATAGTCTACCAAGATTTAATCTTGTTGATCACAAACGTACTTTAACTTACTAACTTTTATCGATATTACCTAACTTAATTTGATTTGTATACCAACATTCGTCACATTAAAATACAAATTGATTTCAGTGGCTTACCAACTTTTTATCTTATTTGGTTTTTTTTTATGTGGTCGAATATCATGTTAGGTTTTGAATAGTACCAACATTCCCTTATACTTCCAAAATCACGAACTACTTTAATGATCAAGCAATATTTATTGTCGTGACTAGTCAACCTTTTGAAATTACTAACTTTTATTTTAAATTACAAGCCTTAATTTGGTTGATGTACCAACATTTGTCAAATTGATAACAACTGATTTTTGTCGTAGACAACTTTTTTTTTTTTGATAACCGGGGTGTCCAGCCGTGTCAGCGAGCTGACGCTCAAACCGACGGTGACCGACTAATCCTCGGGGAGGCACCGCAGGACCCTACCACCACAGTACTCCGGGTAAGACATCAGCGAATGCGGGCGAGTAAGTTTCGTTCCCAGGATGGCGAGTAGTACTCAGCGGGGTCCCAGGAGTTTACTCCTTACCACGCGACCACCTGATGGGTGGGTTGTCGTAGACAACTTTTAATCTTGTAGGTTTCGAAAAGTACTAATCTTTCTTTATATGTTCAAGAACACCAACTACTTTATATAATCTATCAATGTCTATTCTGTTGGCTTAGCAACGGCTTTGAAGTTACTAACATTTGTTCGAAATTGCCAACCTTAATTTGAGTGGTATATCAGTGTTATGCCAACACGGAACTAGGTTTCGTTTTAACCCCACAAAATACTACGAACATCATTCATTAACTTGGCGTTATGTATTTTTGGATTGTTTGCAAGTTTATTAGACGTTTCATTTTGCTATTGTAAGGATGAACAACCTGTCTTAATTCTTTATTCTTTTTCCATGAAAATTTTGAAATATAATCTCACTTTTATTATATCATTTTTTTCGCCCATGTCCCATCAATTCAATTTTTCTTTTTCTTTTCTTCATTTGGTTTCTGCCAATCATTTGTTCAGTTTGAATGCATTCTTCTCAGGTCCGTGTTGTTATTACACTGCTATACCACTCAAATTAAGGTTAGCAATTTCAAATAAATGTTTGTAACTTCAAAACAATTAGTAAGCCATCGGAATAAAAGGTTGGTAGATTATTTATAGTAGTTGGTGATCTTAAACATATAAAGAAATATTAGTACTTTTCAAAACCTACAAGATTAAAAGTTGTCACATAAATAAGTTGTTATCTTAATTTGAGGAACGTTGGTACACCAATTCAATTAAGGTTTGTAACTTAAATTAAAAGTCAGTAATTTCAAAATGTTGGTTAGTCACAAGAATTAAAATTGGTTGATCATTAAAATAGTTAGTAATTATGTAAGTATAAAGGAATGTTGGTACTTTTCAAAACCTATTAAATTTGAGAACATTGAGTTTGCATTTGTGGGGGTAGCGCGATGATCCTCCGGAACTTGAAGAAGCTCTGAGTGGTTGGTGGATTGGAAAATTACGCGCGTCGAGGGCTTGGAGCTGTGTAGTCTTGGTATCATCGCCTCATCGTCTGATATCATTTTCCTTTCTCAGCTGAAGTGACTCAAGCTTGTCTGCCGTAACCTACCCAGGCTTCCAACAAATTTGTCATACTTATTGATCGAGTGTGAATGGAGTTCGAAGACAACACGTGATCTTTCGTATTCAAAACCATTATTGGATTTGAAGGTTGAGAGTTGTGACCAGCTAATGGAGATTCAAGGCCTTGAAGGTTCGGAGAAATTTAGATCACTAGCGCTCAATGAACTTCCATCATTGGCGGAGTTGCCTGACCAGACTAACTTTAAGAAAGCTCAAGAAAATTCATCTAAGGCGCTGTTCTGAGCTGGTTGAGATTCAAGGTAGTCCAGAATTGTTGGAGGAACTTGACATTGTGAGGTGTCTTAAATTACAAAAGCTGATCCGACTAACTTGAAGAAGCTCAACAAAATTTTTCTAAGGGGCTGTCCTAAGCTGATTGAGATTCGAGGTAGCTCGGAATCATTGGAGATGCATGAAATTGTGGCTGTTCAAATTGGCGAGAGTTGCCCGATCGATCAAGCTTCAAGAATCTAAAATTTTGAATTTCGATAAAGACCAGTTCTTGTCCTTCACTAACCCCTATCACTGTCTTTGATTTCATTGACAGGAATGCACGTCTTTTATGTTGATTAGACGAGTGATCTTAATTGCCATGAGGCAATTGAAATTTTCAAGGGAGGTCTAATTGAGGCCGCGGGCGAAACCGGAAAACCCTAGCCATCGCGGCTGGGGAGTAACCTACTCGTCAATGAAACATGCCTACCTTCTATAAGAGAATCAATTCAATCTTCAAATTGTTCTCCGTAATTTTTGCTTTCAATTAGTTGTCAATTAGTCTGTAATCTGTGCTTTCCTTATTGTTGTTAATAGTTGTCCATCTGTTGAGTTTTTCTCTTTATTTGTAACTGTTGCGATTCTTGTATTTGTATTATATATATCTCTGAAGTACAGTAATGAAAATCAATCCTGGAAAATATTTTTGTCATTCTCTTCCTCTTTCACCTTCTAATCTAATGATCTGGGGTAACGTGGCTTCCATGGCTGAGTCAAACACGATCGTAACAGAGAATCTGTCTTGCGTGGAGAACGGAACGGAAAAAATCTCGCTCTCGACTTTTCTCTCCATAACTAGTCGCCCGAGAGGAGAGAGGAGAGGCACAACAAGAAAGCTCTCTCTGTGTCTTTCTCTCTGGGGTTGTGATCTCTGTTCCGATTCCATGACCACGCTCCGCCGCGAGGGGGGCAGCGCATTGGCAGAAATGGACAGTCATGCACCGCTGCTCCTTCATTCCTCCTCCCCTCAGCCATCATATCCGCCAATGGTCACCGCTCGTTGATTCACACCATGCGGGGTACTGTACTTAAAAAAACACGGAAGATGCTCCGCTTATGCTCCGTTTCAAAACTGAGAATCCGCGAAGTGACGACATACGAGCCTGTGACTCGTTCGTTGCTGCTATAATCCTGTCCAACGATGGTAGCCAAAACTCGTTCCGAGGATCTAATCACCTCTATTCTTTTTTCTAATTAAGTAATTTCATTCTCCTCAGTTTTTTTTTTCCGGTTTCTGTGAGACGTTAGGATTGAGAATCTGAGTCGTTGCTTGATGATTCATGACAATATTGCGGTTCCAGCATTGGTTTTAGCCGAGAAAACTTCTTCGAATTTTTTTTTTATTAGACTCAGCATTCTCAATGTCCACAAACTGTCTATTGAGATGCCGCTTAGACATGGCTGCAAAATGGCTTTATCATTTTGTATGATCTGAGAAAGTATTGACGTAAATTGATCATTTTGTTAATGTTCATATTCGATTCCTGTCACGTTCCCATGGTTATTACAAATGAATCTGACCATTGCTTGTGTTTCTGTTCCCTGTGTTCATCATTTATGTGTCCCTGCGATGTCCGCTGGTGGTCAATGGCGAGGAAATGCTCGTTGTCTGGAGGATCGATGGCTCCTCGAGGTGTTTTGCGTCGGTTTGCCCCCTCTAACCCATGCATGTATTGATTGGTCTCCATAATAGTCAGATTGCAGGTGATTGAATTATTCACTGAATAGAGAAGGGATAAAGTCTGCCATTAATAATAGTTAATGATTCTGTGAAGGTTAGTAATAAACACAGAGATGGTGCTCATTTGAAGTCTAGGGATGCATTGATTTAGATAGTAAGTCGTTTATGAAGTTAATGCTTCATTTCTTAAGATTGACTTTGATTTAGGCTTTGTTTGCTCCGCAGAAAATGAACGATCTTGAAAACTTTTTTTTGTGAAAATGATCGCTTGTATCACTTACAAAAATAAATTGGGAAAAAATATTTTCATTATCAACATTAATTTATGTTTAAATATCTTCGTGGATGATAAAGAAATATTTTTATTCATTTATTTTCATAAAGAAATTTTTTTTGTAAATCATTCATTTTTTTCGAAAGAGAATAAAAAAAATTAATATTTTAGAAAATGGACTAAATTGTAGTCATGCTAAAGTGTGTCCGATAAAGATTGGGCATATTCTTTTTCTAATATATTTGTGTTTGATTTGAGATGGGCTTAACTTAGCTTTTAATGTTTGGGCCAAGTTTGATTTTTCAAGTAATGGGTTTTGTTTAGTTGAATTGCCTGTAAGCATCTAGGGTTACGCGAGGTCAGAGTTGGCCCATGTTCGGATTAGGCTCAAGGGCTCAGCTCGAGTCCTCATTTCCAGAAATAATAAAAATAAAGTAAAAATAGAATATCCAACTGAAAAATATTGGAAAATTGGATAGAAAACTTATGTGTTCAAACTAGATCAAATTTTTAGTGTAATTTGTGCTTTTACTCGACTGATTGATTGATGATTTGTGTGCTCAAGCTAAATCAAATTGTGGATCCTCCGTTTAGTTTAGGATTACCTAGGAATAGCTAAGCTAATTGGCCTCAATGTGTACCTGTTTGATCCTTGCTTTACAATCAAAATGATGATTAGTAGCCTTCGATTTGATTAAGTGATGTATGATTGTTTTGCGGTTAATTTAGAATTGAGGATTAGAAGTTAATTAGGTGCTTTGTGACTTAGCCCACTGCCTGATAAACATTCAAGTGGGGGTTAATGATCACTTAGCAATAATTAATCCATCCTACCTATATGAGGTGGATGGGAAATCAAATTGCATGAACGAAACCCAATTCCCAAAATCCCGAATTTCTTGATTTCTTGTTAACTGTGCAAGATTGTTGATACTTGATTTAAAGGATTGTATGAATAATTGGACGTGATTGGCAATTGGAGGAGGCGGCCTAGAGTCCATGTGGCGGTCCATGGTGGCTATTAATGGAGACATCTAGTTTAGTTTAGTATAATACAAACTTAGTTTAGCATAAATTAGACTAGCTAGTTATAAAGTTAGAGAGTTAATAATCAAATTAGCCTAGGCTCTTGCTAGAATAATTGGAAAAAAAAAATCAAATTAGACTTTGCATCAATTCCTTAATAATTGGTCAGCTTAGTAGAGATTAGTTTTATCATCTGTGGAGTAGATTTTGGCTCACCCAGTAACAGAGTACTTATGGGAAATTTTAGAACTGGAAAGTCAAAGGGTGTCAATACCTAATCAACATCATATTAAAAAAAAATAATGGAAATTAAATTCACAGAATCGATAAGCACAAGAGCACCAATTCAAAATCCATCATTTAAATTATACATTTTCTACGGACGAGAAACTAGGAATTACGTAAAAAGCACGTTATGTTCCCTACTCCTCTGCCACGAATTTTGTTGAGTTCCTAAGGTCTGGCTTCTTCTGAACAATTCTCAAAGAGAATATGGGTTCGGTCACACCTTCTTTAGTACCATCTCAAAGCATGTCATTAGGTCATTGGCGAAGCACATTCACGTATGAGGAGCTAGAAATAGCAACGGGATTTTTCAATCTCAACCTACTCGGTCAAGTTAGTTTTGGCTATGTTTATAAAGGAGTGTTATCGAATGGGAAAGTAATTGCAGTCAAGCAATTAAAAGTTGGAAGCAGACAAAGGGAGAGGAACCAAGCATGGCTTTAGATCTTGGCTCCCGCTTAAAATTCGCTCTCCCCTTGTCGACTTTCAGGTTTTAATTGCTTGACTGCAACTACTTTCCCGCTCGAAAGAACTTTTTATGAACATAACCAAATCCTCCTTGTCCTAGTAAGTTGAGATTGGAGAAACCATCCGTTGTTCTTTCAAGCTCTTCATACGTGAATCTGATTTGCGATGGACCTAATGCTATGCTTGGAGATGCTACTGAAGAAGGTCTTATGGAACCCATATTTGTCGTTGAGGATTGTTTAGACGGAATTAGACATCGGGAACTCACCAAACTTTGTGGCAGAGGAGTAGGGAACATAATGTACTTTTCACATCGTCCCTAGTTTCTTGTCCATGTAAATTGTATCATTTAAATGATGGATTTTGAATTGCTGATGTTGTGCTTATCGGTTTTGGCAAATTTAATTCCCCTTATTTTGTTAAAACGATGTTGATTAGCTCTTGACACCCTTTTTGACTTTCTTGTTCTAAAAGCATTCCCATTAATACTCTCTGTTATCGGTTCCATCTTCGTAGTGTATGACTCAAGCTCATGACCCACGGACTGCACAAATCCTCGTGTGAGCTCTCTCGTGCAAGTCATCAAAAATAATTCTGTCTATTATCTTATTGTCATTTAAGTCTTTAAGACATAACTCATCGCTCTCCTATGCGATGCGACGTTTAATTTTATCGACAGCTATTGGGCTTTGGCTCAAATGTAGCTTCTTCTTCTTCTTCTTCTTCAATCGTAAGCATAAAGTCTCCAAAGGGCATCAGAGGTGGGGTCCCTCGTCGTGATTTCCTCATCGTTAATCGTTAGTTTGCCCCATGCGCATTGTACCCTTCAATCACATGTGGAAGTATGCAATTCAAATGGAGCACCAAATCCCCCATAAATATTTCCATATGTCATCTGATTGTTGTGTGGTTTAGACCATATTTTCTAGTTTAAGAATCAAATAAAACCCGTTTGATATTTCATTTATTGGAGTCGCAACTGTCGTGACCTAAAATTGAATTTCTTAGGTTAATGGATTATCATGTTAATTACTTAACTAACCTAACTTGAACTCTCCCAAATCCATACCAAATCGCAGCTTAAGGTTCAATGTAATTAACATGCAATGTATTTTTAAATTGGAGCCGTCACTAATCGTTTTTGGTAGGTCGATTAGAAACCTAAGTAAATTAGCGAGTGAATTAAATTAGTTCTACGAACCAGAGATTAAGAATCCGGGGACTTGATTACACTAGATTATGCTAACGTCCTTTCAATATCATTTTAATTTCATAAAAAAATGAGAATGCAACATTAATTGATTTTAACCTAAGTCGCTAATAAAGGTTATCATGCGGGTACACAATTAATTAATTGAGAATTCAGAAATCAAGATAAATGGAGCATGCGCCACACAAAACATTATTGTTTTTTTTTTAAAAATTTATGCATGAATGACTATACTATATGCAATGCATGAAATTATTCTTGGACGCAATGAGATGAATTAAATGCTAGTAAAAAATGCAACCTATATGACATGGCAAAAATGATGACATGCAAGGATGACATGGGAAGGATGGATGACAAAGCAAGAATGAATTTTTTTTTTCTGGATGAATTTATTTCGTAAAATAGAACTATGTCAAAATAACCTTGATCTTACATATTTTAGAGTTTAAATTAGCATAAACCCTAGTATATTAAAGATAACTTATTTTAAACATGAAATTCTATTTAAACACACAATTTCTAATATAAAATGTTATCTAACCTAAATATTCACAAAAAAGGATTAAATATACAGTTACCTACATGATGCTAATGCAAATTTTATTTAAACATGGCAATGAAATGAAGGCAATGCTTTTTTAAAATTTTCGAAATTTATATCACACGACGGATATATTCTAAAAAATAATAATAATCAAATCAACAAAGCAAGAAATATTTGAAGATATGCCAGTCAATTTGAATTATTCCACTATATCCAAATCCAATTTTCTATTTATAATCTTACATATCGACATATTGAATTTGAACCCTTGCTTAATCGAATATTCCATCCATAATCTTACGGATAGACTTTTTCGATTATGCGGCAAGTTGCGGATTAGGAAATTTCTCAATCAAATCTGCGTGATTAGATTGTGCAGCTTTCCAAAATATCTAATATTCGCCGAGATTAGCAATGTGTTCGAATCAGGCAATATTCTCGAGATATCCAATATATTCCAAATTGGACATGTAATATTTGGATTCTTTGGAATATCAAATCAAGATATATACCTAAATTCAAAAATTGTCTTTCCGAATTTGAAATTTGCACCGAAAGTTGCGCTCCAAGCTATGACTCCTAGACTGATCAGCTAAAGCTCCCCAGTTGGTAATTCACGAACAGGGACCAACGACTTAGTCCAACACTCGGCTCGGAACCTTCACACAACTGACAACTGTGCATTGTTTTAGTTGTAAAGGACAAACTTGCCACATGCAACATCACGAAGAGGTAAGTGCGCACTTTCCTCAATGAAAATTTGCCCAACGAAGTTTTAATAAAAAGATCTTTAACAAATGACAACTGTGCACTTAATTATAAAAAAAAATGTCGACCCAAAAATATTTATAAGAAATGAAATTCACTTAACAAAAAACTAAGGGTCTTACAAAAAGTCCTAAATTTTATGAATTTGTTCCAATTCAATCTTAAATCTTTTAATTTGACCAATTTAATCCTAAACCTTATGACAATTTGCCAAAATAACCATTCTGGCCAATTTTAGCCGAAAGTTAATGAAGTGTACACCCGCTTTCCTTCTTGACACGATCGATGCTAACATGGAAATTTGTTTAAAATTTATATTTTTTTTTGAATTTATTATTATTATTTTTTCTGTTGACTGCAATTATTTGGGGGTTGACAATGTTGGTGACGTTCTTTACTCTAGGGATTTCGTATGTTACAACAGCTGCATGAACCTTTTCACCGCAGAAGGTTCGATAAACAAGCTCATCGATCATATAGGTCATAACAACACAACTAGCTTATGAAAACCATCGATGGAGAGTGAGCTCATCACACGTGTCAATGATAAGAGCAAACGCGAAACATGAAAGAAAGTCAAAATATGAGGCAAGAAGGATCCGTCAACTGAGGGATTAGCCATAGCTAAAGGAACGACAGTGGTTACAAGTCATCCATGAAGTAGGGCGCCGCACGTCGGAAGATGGTTAGGGATTGTGGCGTGAAAGATCAGGAGGCCTAACGAAATGCCTCGTTAAAGATACTAGAAGAGTCAAGGATTGGACATATATCTCTCTCGGGACATTCAACACAGACACTACACTTCAAATAAGAATCGTACAACATCAATCAAGAGCCCAATCCAATTCAGATCTTCAAAGTAGATTTTGCTTGACTCTTGAATTTGAAAGTCGAAGTTGATTAGGTTTCTTAGGTTTATTATTTGTCTTTGATTATAAAATCTTTTTACTTTAGTATTTTATTCTTTTTACTATCTCTATGCACATCATTGGCTTCCATGGAGAAGTTTATTGTTAAAGTCCAGTAATTACTTGGAATTCCCTTATTGGTTTCAATTATATGTCCACTTCTTTTTTTTAGGAATTGGAATCTTACGAAGTCCTTGGTATTTCAACGCAAATCACAATCTAGTAGCTTTCAATCATATTGAAACCATTGAGTTTCTCCCAAGGAGAGAATGGAAGAATCTCGCTTGATTTAAGCTCGGCATCTAGAGGATCTTTTTCAATCTTGATCTTTTATTTACCCACCCTGTGATTATATAAGTATAACCAAAGCATAATTCGAAAAATAGTCAGTATAATTTGTAATCTTGTAAACTAGTCAATATGTGAAGTGGCTAGGAATGGTATTTTTACCTGATCTCTGCAACGGCACGTGGGTCATTGCTGAAGCTTCTGACAGAGAATGCAAGTTTTTTTGCTATTAAAAAAGGCATAATGTAACTGTCACTGTCTTTCATGAGGGAACAATTTTCCGATAATTGTAGATTGAACTAAGATGACGATACTCTCCGTTTCACCCTAACTAAATGCAAGCTTTGCCTCAATGTTAGCAGTGGACTTAGTTTGATTTGTGAATGACAATTCAAGACATGAATTCATCATATTTCGAAGAAAAAAGACTCTCGTAAAAGATAGTATGATATCGAACGGAGGTCCTTTCTCTCTTACTTGACCGGACTTCTTTTTTTTCCTGTCAAATTGGACCTTTAATGGGGAAGAAAAAAACATTCATGAAAATTAAGTGGTACATCTCTTTGAACCGAAAGCACGAATAATGCGATACACCTCTTCTACATGAAAATCGTAGATTGATCTCCTCTCTCGTTCCTCCTCCTAGACCTATTTTTTGAAATTGCCCTCAATTTAAGATTAAATGAACGTCACAACCTACCAATGTTAGTATCTCAAATGGGCATCACACACACACATGAATTTTGCCATTCGACCGTTTGTCAACATGAGGGAGATGACATCATTTATTGCTTTTACGAATAAGGTAGTCTCATTACTTATGAAAGAATATAAAGAGTTGCTCCTGTCTGGATTGCCTTTTAATTGTTGCTTAATGCCAATCATGTCGTTAGAGCACCTCAACTGTCGTAAATCTGCTTTTTCCATAAACTTTCGTGAGAGTCAAATGTTGACTTGTAAATTCACGAACACATATTTGAAAGCCTGTTCTTGAAATAAGTAGGTTATATATATATATATATATATTTAATTTGTCATACATATTTTCCTTCTTCATTTTCCTATCTGCATGTGCATGAAATAACAAGGATCATAATGAAAATGGGAGGAGTGCGGTGATTGCGCCTATGCAAGAGTTAAGTAAGCACCATTGATCTATAAGGTAACTGTCATGAAAATCGGTTGTAGATGATAAAAAACGACGTGCGTGGAATATTTCATTACTCACCAATCATTAGAAAAATATTTTGGCAGTTAAGGTCGGTTTGGCTTATGTAAAATGAATATTGTCTAGATACATGAATAATGGAGATTACGAAATATGCTAAAATTCAGGAGAATAATTAGGCAACAAATCGCTGTAATCTTGACCGAATCTCCATTGATTTCTCTCCCTTCATGGACGTGACCTTGTTCCGTTCTCTATTGATAGTTTCTATCGATCGGATGGCCCTGCAAATCCAGCCATCCCAGGAGAGGGAAGTGATCGTCCCAGTTGACCACGCCCGCCGAGCGGCTTGTGCCCTTCACTTCCACGGCCGCCATCGCCAGCGCCCCCAACACGCGCATCATCACATTGTTGCCCCCTCCATCAGACACTTGATTTCGCCCATATCTGCGTTGGGAACCACCCGGAGGCGGCGCTCCTCCTGGGCCTGAACAGGTGGCTGGCTGAGATCCTCCTCATGTTGCACCAGTACTCGACGTGCGGGTGGACCCCGATACCCTGTGGAGCAGGAACGCGTACCCCGAGTCCTTCAAGGGGCGGTCGGTGAAGGCCGAGCTGCTCAAGATCTTTTTGGCGGCCTCGGCTTCGATCGAGATGATGAAGCGGGTGAGCCCCACCGAGAACGCGGTCAGCTTCTTGGCGTTCAACGTCCACGAGAGGCTGTATGGGCCCACCATTGGCGTGGCGGCTCTTCGAGAGAGCCCACGCGAGGCGACCCGGCAATAGGGAGAAGGTGAAAATGGCAGCGAAGAGGAGGAAGCAGAGGGATGGTTGGAGGGTGAGGATGGTGGGTGGAGGATCGTCTGGAGGTGCGAAGAGGACGAAGAGCTCCTCACATGACATGGCAATTGGAGGTTTTGAGGGAGACGTAAAGATGGTGGGAGAGGAAGGAGGAGGGAGAAACTAAGAGCTCATCACATGAAACGGCCGAAAATGTTGTTAACGGCCATGAGAAATTTTCTTTTGGGCCAACTCAGTAAATAGACTTATTGGACAGTTTGCAGCAATTTAATCTATGTAAATGATTAACTTGACAATTTGTTTCTTACTCTGTTTGACGTGTTCATCCATAAAACTCTTTCTTCCGGGACTACAATTTGCAGCAGGCTGAAGCGTGGGCCAGTAGCCATGGAGCCATGGTCGAGAGTGCAATGAAGGCAAGCTGTGAAGTGATTGAATATGGCTGGAGCAAGGACCGGGCTCGTATATTCGCTTTTGTCATGGGATTAGCAGCGTGTCCGGGAAAGGAATGACTACGATGATCAACAGGTTGGATGAATATCAGCAAGTCGATATTGGCTGGCTTATACCTCTATGTAAGATATGAGCATGTTATTTTCATTGGTTGGAGTCCACTTGAGTCTCATTGTTATCGGGGCTTCTGCTTTGTCACTATAATTTGATCATGTTCTTGAAGTGCCTAAGTTCTCGTTGTAGAGATCTTACCTGGCAATGCCATTGACTGGTCATTTTAACTCTGTTTAGTCTAGTGCTTCTTTTGGTATTTTTAAATTTCCTTTTTGTTCAATTTCAACCATATTTGTTTACATGTGTATGCAATTTTTATTAATTTTAGGATGGCAAGGAGAAGCAGGCAGTTCCTGTTGTGCAATTCAACCTAATAAACGCATGCTAGTAGATTTGAGTCTTGCTATTAGCAAGTCTGAAGTTGTGGATATGATACTGCCACTTTTTATTGAAAGGTTAGAAGAGGGCCATGCTTCATCTGCTGGTTTACTGCGGATTTGTGTACAGAGCTCTCCTTTAGAGCACTAATTTGCTCATATATAATTGGAATGTTACATAAATTTGCTTTTTGAAACTTTATGGTTCACTTAGTAGCCTAGTTTCTGAAATTTTTCTTCCGCCTTTTGCTGCAGCTACTTGATGCTGTGTCTCATATAGCGAGTATAGGCTTTGAGGAGTCAATTTGCCAGACCATGGTTTTGATGACAAAAAGCTACTTGAGCAAGCTTTCAAGTTTAGGATTTGTTGAAAGCAAAATATTGGCCGAGAAGCGACCACGGAACATGTTGAGGTCTGCAAACTTTCCCTTAATATCCTTTGCAAAGTGGTAGCAGAACAATTTGTCGAGATTGTTGTGTTATGATGTGATTTACTAAATGGATTTTGACTTATTCCATGGTGTTGTAGACGTTTCTTGCTGGGTTTCTTCTGGCTGCTAGCTGTCTTACAAGAACTAAATTACGTTCAGATTACCATCACCGTCTGCTATCTTTGTGCTCAAATGGAGGCTTGGTAGCGGAGAGCAACAGTAGAAGGTATTATTTTCCTTAATATATATAAATATATATATATGTGCATATTACAAATCGTTTAGGCTGTACCACAAACAGTCGAGGCAACATTGCATTTTTTATTTACCTTCGTTAGTTCTTCCAAAAAGTGTTCTGATGTGCTTTACCTTAAATCAAAGAGAGGAGCAGTTGTCAATTGCATTTTAAGGAAGTATCAGTTTGTGCTACAAATGATACGTCTAGACTTTTGTCTTTGTTTTATTTGCTAGGACCAAGGGATAGGCATAGCTTTTATCGTGGGATTAGCAGTGTGTCTGGGAAAGTTGATATTGGCCGGGTAATACCTGTATGTAAAACATGAGCATGTTCTTCTTGAATTATTTGGGTTTCCTTGGTTGGAGTCCACTTGAGTTTTATTGTGATCTGCTCATCTATTTTGTTACTGTATAATGTGATCGTGTTCTTGAAGTGCCTAAGTTCTCGTTGTAGAGATCTTAGCTGGCAATGTCAACAACCGATCCTTTCAATTCTGTTTAGTGTAGGGCCTAAGGGTGGGCAGCAGCTACGAGTTCTAGTCATTCGTCTCAACCTCCTTCTGCTCAATGCATGTGCTTAGGTGCATTTAAGAAAGGAATTATGCCTGTGAGCGTCATCCATTAACAATAACTCTGATTGATGAGTTCATCCATATCATTCTTTTTCTGGGACTTCAAACCCAACCACTGGCACGAATCTGAACCTGAGCCTCCAACATTGAGCTTTTGCAAGAGAAAAGAGATCTGGACGCACCAAGGTAGAGCACACCCGGTTGGGGGGCGGTTGGTGTGGGGCGGTGTTGTGTGGACATTAATCCGCACTAGTCTATAGGTGGGTTTTTTCATTTCAGGTGGTTTCCAATGTTGGTTCTTGGATGGAGATAAATCTCCAGCAAGTTGAAGCAGGTGGATTTGAAGGAGTTGCAGGCAGCCTTGATTCTCTTGCTCACGCTCCAGTGGAAGGACTTGGAGGAGCACTTAGATGGCTTCCAGAGGTCGCTCAAGTGCCAATACGAGGGACTCAATGAGGATGAGAGGTTGCCCACGAAGTCGCTTTGTGGGAGGGCAGGCTGCGCTCTCTGTGGCGAAGGGTCGAGCAAGCGTGAGGAGGAGGTCCAGAGGAAGACGAGTAACCTGACGCTGGTGAAGTGGCTTCAAATGCAGTGATGGACACAAGAAGCACGAGACTCAATTGGTTCTGACAGTCCACACACTTACTGAGTGTATCTTGCTAATTAGGGACAAGGTGAAGGAGCTGATTTCTCTAATGTAGTTGCCTAAGTAATGTCTCAGGGATTATGATTCGAAGTAGGAGAAGGTGGAGATGCTGCAAAAGGAATTGGACTCGAAGAAGAAAGAAAGTCGCTTGGGGCAGAGTTTGTTCAAGGAAAATGCTGGGGAACTTGATTTGAAAGTGGAGAAGTTGTGTTCGGTGAAGTGTTGTGTTAGTAAGTGCTTTAGGGTGGTTGGATTGACAAGAAAGAAATTAAGTATGGTGCAAAGTCTGCTTGATGACAGATTCGAGGCACTCAACGAGAGTGAGAAGACATTGAGAGTTCTGAAGCGCACGATCGAATAGGGGGATAAGGAGGTCGTGGCCAAAGAATGAAGTCTCTCGAAAATAAAATGAATGACTATCAAGTTGAACTTGAAGTGAATCAGGAGTAACTCTAGGGAATCCCTAAGTCCATCAACAGGCGGTTGGAGGAGCTTGAATCTAAAGAGTCAACTCGATTCCATCAATATACCGATCGAGGAGCACAAATAGCAGCTCAAATTCAAGGAAAAGGAGTTTGAGGATAGGAAATAAACAGGTTGATCAACGCGTGGTTGACCACTTATCTTGAAAAATAGGGAATTGGGATCTATTTAGATATCTATTGGAAAGCTTTTGAGAAAGCTTTAATCGGAGGAAAGTAACTGGAAATACGATGAAAAGCATGTGGCAGTACAAAGATAAAACCGAGTCAAAGAAATTTGGCAATTTCTTCCAGTTTTGCCTGGATTGAAGCACGATATTCCTTCTTTGACTCTCGGTTTCCTCTTTGCCCTGCTTCACGTGCTTCATCATATTTTTCTGATTTATGTTCCTGGGATTTAAGCTCTTTGGAAAGCTTTCCAATAGATGTTTCAATGGACCTCAATTCCCCATCTTTCAAAATAAACGACGTCAACCGCTCATTGATCAACTTATTGATTTCCTCAAACTCCTTTTCCTTGGATTTTAGGTCCTCTTTGTGCTCTTTGATTGATATATTGATGAATCAAGTTGACTCTTTAAGAACCTCCACCTTCTCCTTTGAATTATAATCCCTATGACATTCCTCATTCCTCATTGACTGCATCAGAGGACTCAGCTCATTCTCCTTATCACTAATCAGTGAGGCGCACTGGTTAACTGCGTCGCATATTGGAACCAATTGACACTTCCTGCTTGCACTCC
Source organism: Psidium guajava (assembly GCA_016432845.1). Taxonomy (NCBI): domain Eukaryota; kingdom Viridiplantae; phylum Streptophyta; class Magnoliopsida; order Myrtales; family Myrtaceae; genus Psidium; species Psidium guajava. The sequence continues at coordinate 36,752,269 of CM028225.1, read as the reverse complement.
TGGGCCCTCCACCGTGCCCAGTGCAGCTCGTCCTCCTGCAGCGTGACTTCACAGGCAACTGCTCAACCTTTGCCCCAAGGCACTCAAGCGACCTCTGGATGCCGCCTAAGTCTTGTGACTGCTCTTACTTGTACTCTTTGAAGAGGTTCTCTTTCTTTGACTCTGCCTGTGTCAGCTCGCCGGAGTTTCTCCATTGAAGCACCAACACCAGAAACCACCCAAAGAGAAAGATCCACCTATAGACCAGAGTTCTGAAAGAGCGCAATGCAGAAGTCACATGATGAGGATTGAGGACAAACCTGGCGAATGTTGCGAGAGCTAAGCCAGCATTGAGGAAATGCATATTCTGATGAAGGGAATAATTGGGAGGGAGAGAGAGAGAGTTTTTCTCTTGGTGGCAAAGAAAGAAAAACAAATATAAGATGTGTTCCATAAGGCGCTGGAAATTATTTTAACATCTGCGGCCCCTGCAAAGTTGATGCTAGATGCCATGGAAGGATTTTACCCCCAGGATAGAGATGGGTCATCAATTCTGATGCTTCCATTCACCATCCTTGGTTTTGTCATGAAACCATTGCAATTGAAAGGCGTGCGTTCCATACGATTTCTATTCTCATATTGCCGGTTACTTCAGCTCTATCTAATCCAAGCTTTTTAAATGCAGGCTTTGCTCCTATTCAATCACAACAAGCACCGTCAGACATAGAGACGCCTTCCTGTGAAACTCAAGGTTTCCCCTTTTATGATTAACTTTTTGGAGAGAAAAGATTGTATGTTTATGTCTTTTTGTTGCGTCAACCGATATGTCATAGTGCAATGGCAAGATAGATCAATTCAGTATGAGTGTTTGCTGTCGTGTGCAGCAATCAACATGTTTGTTCTCTGGCTCACTTTGCATATTCCGCCGGGGTTCGGGTAGGTGATCAGTGTGGGGATAGTCTGTTTAGGTATCACACACACACACACACACAAAATATATAAATAGATTGTTGTTTAATTTGCACGTTTTAACTGATTTGAACTTGTGACTAGATATAAGGGCTTAAGTCACTGTGTATAACATTTTCATGTCACTTTAAAGTGCAACTTCTGTCTTGACTCAAGTGATGTTTATCTTCTTCCATTATACTGTTGTTGGATTGTTCTAATAACATTTTCCATAATTATGTTGTACTCCTTCAGAGCAAGTACCTCTTGGTACTCGATTGATGATGTAGCAGAGGGAGAGTTCAGTTCCAAATGAAAATTTATTCTGTCAGTCTTCTAATTAATTGTTGAATGCCGATGTAGAGGTCAAAGATGGCGAGATATCCATGAAGGATGAGTGCACTGGCAAATGCTCAAGTATATCATCTAGGTACGACTAGTATCTGTAGATTGAGTATAACTGTTTTAGTGAAGTTGTACTAGATCTCATGTCAATAGAAATAAAAGTGTAGTTTGGATTGTTGCCTGTTCTATTAGTTTATAAAAACTCGAAATGTATCACTTACCCAAGGGATAATTACAGAAGTTTAGATTTATGGACAAACGGCAACTATTTAGATTTGTAATTTGCATTGCTGCAGTATTTTACCCTTAGGTCGCCACGGCATTGTGAAAGCATAAGGACACTTCAAACTGTCAAATTCCCACTTAATCTCACTTAAGTAGATGCTGTATGAATTGATGTGATGCATCATGGGGCACTTGCTATTTGTACATGCTTCCATCTGATTGTTGGGCCAATTGAAGCGATGTCTCCTGTTTTTTTTCATAGTACAGAAGCTTCAAACTGGATGATACTGATGATATTTTCATATGAACTGAGTATGGAGTAGTATCAGTGAAAATTTCATATCATGATTTTTTTTTTTTAGGCAGATTGATGGGCTCCAACTATTGGGAGAATTTGTCAAGATTCGCTGAAGATACTAGGGTTCTATTGAGCAATAGAGTATATTTTGTGAATAATTTAGGTAATTCTTTTTCATATATTTACCTGGTTTATGTTGGCTCTGCACAAAATGAGGAGGCAACTGCCTAAATTTCCTTTTTGCCTGGATATGGGGTTGATGATTGAGAGAATCTATCATCATGATTATTAGATGTCTGAGATATGAGTGGCAATTCATGTTGATGGTTCGTGTTCTTCTTTTCATGTCATACCAAATGAGGATGTGCTTCTAAACGAGTTAATTTGAACATCGCTAGAATCATTAATTGTGTCAAAACCCTCAAGCCAAATATGGCCTGTGGATATAATAGATAACACAATCAAATTGTTATCTAACCCAGTGGTGTCTTTGCAACCGAAAATTCATCCATGCAATACAATTAATGCGGCTAGATCTATCTGTTGCCTTTTACTCATGGTAAGGCTAGAGCATTCTCTAGACAATCTTTATTTTCTAAGATCCTATGTTATGACACCGCTGAAGCCGAAAATGTTGAAAAAAATTGGGGAAAAGTCAACAAATTTGCTAGCTTCGCTTCCTTTCTTTTTTGTTGGAAGTACAAGAACCTGGAAGGTAGGAGATTACTTAGTATTATAGTAGATTTATGAGATAGAATTAATACCAAATTTGAGTGACGCTTAAACTCATTCATGTTCTGGCAATATTTAGCATGACCTTATGTTAAATGGTTTACACGTATTTATTTTGGGTTTAACTGATACGATCTATTTACTGAATGTCTTTGTCCAGCTCTTCTTGTGTTCTGATTTGACTTTTAATGTCATGTTAGGCTTAAAAATTTTTGCCTTAGTCTCTGGTAGCTGATGGATGAGTTATCGATACGATAGTCATATGCAGATACAGTTCTGCTTGTTCTCCACTCTGCTTCTTAGCTGTATCTCTTCAGTAACAGTTCACATGGCTCTGGCTGTTTCAGGTTCCATAGCATACAACTTTGTCCTTGGTGCATACTCATATTGGGGACCCAAGGCTGGTTACAATATTTACCATATGGTACTTTATTATACTTGATGATTTTTCCTTTTCTCTTGGTGTCTTGTTTATACACTGGTCTTATATTTGGTGATGCAGCAGAAATCCTGCATGGCTTCGCTAAGAAGATGAACAAGCATTTTGTTTAATTGCTCCACCTAAACTTAGGTTGGCTGCATTTTGTAGATGTTATATTGTAGACTCAACATCTTTGCAGACTGATGCAGACCTAATACTTGGAGGGATTACAATTGTCTGTGGAATAGTAGGAACTCTTGCAGGAGGTTATATTCTTGATTTTGTCTCTTCCACAATTACAAATGCGTTCAAGGTAGTGGATGCTCTTGATCTTTCATTAATATTTTCTTATTTATCCCAAGCATAGGTGTTCATCTTCTTTGAACGGGAGTTAAAATGTGGAGCACTTTTAACTATTAGCACAACTTGCTACCCATTTTCTGCATTTAAACTTCTTTCCAATGTTTCCTACAGATTCTTTCAGTAGCGACATTCCTTGGGGCAATATTTTGCTTTTCTGCCTTTTGTTTCAAGAGCATGTACCCTTTTCTGGCTCTTTTTGCTGTTGGTGAGCTACTGGTGTTTGCTACGCAGGTACTATATCTTTTCACCAGTCAACTTACTATTTCACTAGGTTTCTGTTAAATTTTGCTTCTGGTAGATAGTAGTTTAGTATGGCATTCGAGTCTCCTTTAACTTATACATTCGGAATTGCCTTATATGAAGAGAGTATATGTTGAGAAACAAAAGATTGATTTCTTGGATCCCTGAAACAAAACAAAATCTGGAAGTCATTTATTTTTCAGCTTTGTAGTCTATATTTTCCAGTTTTCTCTTTTTCTTTTTTCACGTGGAACTTATTACAATTTATCGTCGTCAAACATCAGTATTAGGCATATAATGTCTACTTACGAACATTAGCTTCCCCATCATTTACCCACCAATCATATCTCCTCAAATAATTTTTGCTCAGACAACCATTTATTTGCCACTTTATTTCTGCACAATGCTACAATTTATCTAATGTTTCTCTCTTTTATCTTATTACTGTCTTTCTTCAAACTGCAAGGTAGGTTTACAAGTAAAAGATGAAAGTTTTTAGGGAGAGGAAAATTCTGCAGTTTTCGTTTGATATGAATGTGTGAAACATTAAAAAGAAAATATGTTGGAGTGAAAGGCCAAAGACAGGAATCAATCTCTTTATATTCCGTTTGACTCTATATGCGTTTAGCCTGCCATTTGTTGGGGTGCAAACTTTTCTGGCTAATAGTTGTGACCTGTTGGAAATTGTGATCCAATTTCTAGAGACTTCTAGGATGGGCACTTGCTTGTAAAATCTAGAAATATCTAGCATAGACAAGATATTTGTGGAATAGATACTTATAGAAAAGTCTAGAAATGTGTCAATCTAGGATGTTCTAGAATTTTCCACTATGGAGGTGGAAGAGGCCTATAAATAGGCCATGAAGTACTAGAAAAAGAGTGTGTGGGGAGTTGAGAATAAACTCTAAATCCTTGTACTCCTCCACCAATTTCTCCATCAACTATATTTGTACTACCATTTCTGTAAACTAGTGAAACTATCCTTTCTCCCATAAACCTTGCCTACATTCCTTAAAGTATCCGACCCTCATCCATCCTCTATAAAAATATGCACATACCCTTGCACATATCAAAACACAAATTTCTATCAAAACCACGCATCCGCGCACAATCTAATTTTCAACATGGTGTTGACACCTGATCTTTAATCATTTTTTCTATTGCTAAAGTAATAAAAAATCCATAAAAATTCATAAAATTGAAAAATCAACTTTGGGGACCTTAGCCAAGCCTAGGGAACCAATTTTGACCAAAAAACGATTTTTCATATTTTCAGTATTTTTACGTATTTTTTATTTATTTATTTTCAAAAATTAATAGAAAATCCATAAAAATTCATAAAATTGAAAAATCAACTTTGGGAACCTTAGCCAAGCCTAGGGAACGAATTTTGACCAAAAAATAACTTTTCATATTATATATATTTTAATTTGTTTTTAAAAAATACAAAAATATTTGAAAATTTTGAAAAAATAACATTTGAGGCCAAAAAATACACAAAGATAGTTAATATTTTTATTTTAAATCTATTTTCATATTGGCCATCGCAAATTCAGAAAAATCCAATTCGAGTCACGTGTTCCTTCACGAGTATAATCTCGAATCGGGCCTAAAAAAATTTAATTTGAGTCAACTTATTTTTAACTTTCACTTTTTATGAGTTGTGACATTGTCTTCTAATATTTTAAATTTTCATCTTGGCCCAATTATACCCAGAATGACTTAATTTTGCAAAAGGGCTTTAATTAAATTATGCATTATTTTCAGCGACAAGAAATGAGCTTAAATTTGACATGTGGTAAATTTTGGTGTGTCAAAAATTGTGAGGAGATTTGGACTTAAAGAAATATTTTTTTTTCAGGGACTGAATTGTAAATACTTAAAATTCAAGGACTAAAGTGCAAATACCTAACTCTTGAAGGATTATTTTACAAATAATAAAAAGAAAAGTTAGTGGATAAATTAGAATAGAGAAGGGAAGATGAAGAAGAGGAGATGAAGAAGAGAAGTTGGAGAAGAATGGATGGAGAAAATAAGATAAGAATAGAGAAGGGAAGATAGAGATGAAGAAGAGTTAGTAGAGAAATTAGAATGGAAGATAAGAATAGAGAAGGGAAGATGGAGATTAAGAAGAGTTAGTGGAGAAATTAGAATGGGAGATAAATATGGAGAAGGGAAGATGAAGATGAAGAAGAGTTAGTGGAGAGATTAGAATGTGAGATAGAGATGGAGAATGGAAGATGAAAATGAAGAAGAGTTAGTGGAGAAATTAGAATGGGAGATAAAGTTAGTGGAAAAATTAGAATGGGAGATAGATGAGTAGGTTATAAAAGGAGAAAGAAGTGAGCTTGAGAAAGCATTCTTGAGAGAGAAAATTTGAAGTGTTTGGGAGGATTTTTTTTTTAGAGAAAATTTTGGATGTTTGAGAGAGTTTTGGGAGATTGAAGAAAAATTTGAGAGAAAGAAAATACCAAAAGAGAGAGAATTTTGAAGAAGATGGGAGTTCAAAGCTAGGGATTATCATCACAAATTCCTTCATCGATCAATATAAATCAAGAGTTCATCCTCGTCAACGAGCAAGCAAATTCGAGCTAAGTGTTTTTATTTATTCATTTGTTTATGGTTTTACTTGCAAATTAGCACAAATTGTATACACTTTCTCCATCTCCTCTTTTTTTTTCCATATTTTATGTCAGGAGAAGGATATCTCTACGTCAACAGCAAAAATCTCGTAGATATGCAAAAATCGGCCCAGACAAGCTCCTAAGCTGTCCACCGATTTCTCAACTGATCTGTGACTAAAAGTCCCTCTTAATTCAAAAGAAACTCTCTATATTGGGAACATAGAGAGCGAAAATCAATTATAGAAATCCCTCCCAAAAAAATGGGAGATAAGTACTCTTTCCACTCTTCTGGTTTTAGGTGCAGATTAGCACATATTTTGTATACTGACATTTCACTCTATTTTATGTCAGGAAGCCGTAGCTTTATATCAATGGTCAACCCTATGGAAGCACAAAATCGGCTTGGAGGAGTCCTCAAGCGCGCACAAATTTCAAATTGTTGAATCAATTCGTTGTATTTTATTTTAAAGAATTCATACCCCAGAATGGAGAGGACAAAGTCCATCCGCAATTTAAATATCTGCACCATAAATCCCAAAGGGAAGAGCCAAGCCAATGCTTAGCCTCCCATTGAAGGTTTTTACTTACAGTAGTTAAATACCTGCAACTTAAATACCTGGACCTTAAATCCCAAAGGGAAGAGTCAAGCCAATGCTTAGCCTCCCATTGGAGGTTTTTACTTACAGTAGTTAGATACCTGCAACTTAAATACCTGTACCTTAAATCCCAAAGGGAAGAGCCAAGCCAATGCTTAGCCTCCCATTGGAGGTTTTTACTTACAGTAGTTAAATACCTGCAACTTAAATACATCTACCTTAAATCCCAAAGGGAAGAGCCAAGCCAATGCTTAGCCTCCCATTGGAGGTTTTTACTTACAGTAGTTAAATACCTGCAACTTAAATACATGTACCTTAAATCCCAAAGGGAAGAACCAAACCAATGCTTAGCCTCCCATTGGAGGTTTTTACTTACAGTAGTTTAAATACTTGCAACTTAAATACCTGTACCTTAAATCCCAAAGGGAAGAGCCAAGCCAATGCTAGGCCTCCCATTGGAGGTGTTTATTCACTGTCATGTACTTCCTATAATTTAATTTTTGAATCATCAGACCCAAAAGATAAGTAGGTTGTAATACTGCACAGAAGTCGTTAACACACTCCTTCTTTCGGCTTCAGGGAATCTTTAACACTTAAAAAAATATAACAAATAAAAATATATACCATCCATGCATCCTATTTAAAAAGTGAAAACACAAAAGAGAATACCCTACTATAGCCTTAGGAATAAACCAAGCCTGAGTTGCCGAATTAGGATATCCATGAAATTAAGGTACCGAAAGGGCATTAGTTTTAATTAACTAGTGTAACCAAGTCCCCGAGCTCCTAATCTCTGGTTCGCAGGAATAAATTAGTTCTCCCGCTAATTTATTTAGATTTCTAATCGACCTACCAAGAAGGATTAGTGGCGACTCCAAATTTTAAAATCATTTAAACAAAAACCAAAGTTGCGATTCGGTAGGGCTTGGGAGGGTCCGCGTTAGGTTAGTCAAATCTAATTAACCTAATAATCCGTTAACCCCCTTTAAAATTTAAAATTTTTTTAGAGGGTCGCGACACATGGTATCAGAGCCAGGCATATTCGGATGGTTTTGGGCGTTTGTCCTCACCATATCAACTAAAATCAAAGCCAGAGCTATAGCCAGAGCTATAGCCAGAGCCTAAGCCAAAGCCAAAACTAAAACAAAGGCCAACATCGCCACATGAACAAAAACACCTAGCTATATGAATGCCTGACAAAGGTTTTCCATCTCTACATACGATGGAACAACTACAACTAAAAGTCTTTGATGGCCCGAGAAATTTGGAACTTCGTTAAAGAACATGTTTGCTTATTTGAAGGCAAGTGCAAGTGTTATGGCAAATCAAGTATAGAAGGATGCAAGGGATCGTGGAATGAATATGGCACAAAAGGTATGGGACATCATAAGAAGCATTTCTAGCCAAGTTCGAGACTATACAAAGCAATGGAGAGATCGAGCTCCAATATTGCAAGACTGAAGATCAAGTTGCGGACATATTCACCAAAGCACTGCCGCCAAGAAAGTTCGAGGCACTACGGAGCATGCTTGGAGTATCACGAAATTGGATCAAGGAGGAGTGTTAGAAATTGTACAATTTCTAGAGACTTCTAGGATGGGCACTTGCTTGTAAAATCTAGAGATATCTAGCATGGACAAGATATTTGTGGAATAGATACTTATAGAAAAGTCTAGAAATGTGTCAATCTAGGATGTTCTAGAATTTTCCACTATGGAGGTGGAAGAGGCCTATAAATAGGCCATGAAGTACTAGAAAAAGAGTGTGTGGGGAGTTGAGAATAAACTCCAAATCCTTATACTCCTCCACCAACTTTATTTGTACTACCATTTCCATAAACTACTGAAACTATCCTTTATCTCATAAACCTTGCCTACATTCCTTAAAGTATCCGACCCTCGTGCATCCTCTATAAAAATATGCACATACCTTTGCACATATCAAACACAAATTTCTATCAAAACCACGCATCCGCGCACAATCTAATTTTCAACATGACCTGACTCAAATACTTGCTACTTTCTATTCTTCAGGCACCTGTAAATTACATAAATCTTCACTGTGTTAAACCAAGTATGAGACCATTATCTATGGCAATTGCAACTGTTGCACTTCACGTCTTTGGAGATGTGCCATTGTCGCCCCTAGTTGGTGTCCTCCAGGCTATAAAGTGATCCTGTTTGTGCTTATTCTGAAAGTTATTATTCATGTTTTGTGGACCGAGACCGATGTTAGTGAAAAATTTGAAATGCATATCTTGTCTGTAACATTTCTGAAACAAAAACATGCCAAACACATTTTGTTCTTGAAACCAAATAAAATTAGGTTTATTTTGGACACAGATTGTTGAGAATCAAGTAGATATCTCTACTTAAATAAAACTCTCTTTATTAGTAAATCATTCAATATACACGACCCTCACAAGTACACACAATGGAGTCTCTCACTCACACGCTCTCTTGTTTGAGCTTCTCACACCACACCCGACTTGCTTGGACTTCTCACACCACACACCAAATATGGAGCACTAGCTCCTATTTATAGCCTAGCCAACATTCTACACATTTCCACTGTTGCTTGCTCAACAAGTATAGAACATTCTAGATAGAACGTTCTAGAAAACCTAGTCTAGGAATATGAAGAAGATTCTAGAACATGGAAGAGAGGCCAAGTTCTAGACTATCTAAACAAATCATGAAGGTTCTAGAAAGTTATGGAAAAATCTAGATTAATCAAGAAAATTCTAGAAGGAGAGAGGAGGCGGTGCTCTCTTCAACACAGATTACCACTTTTAAGATTGAATTTAGAGAATAGTCCTGAACGAACTGGTAAAACTTCCGTGAATTATCAGTTTTAAGGTGAAGTGTAGATGGCAAATGGTTTTATAACTGATAAATCATGGGCAAGGCAACGAGGCCTGGTAGTATCCATCATGTTGAGAAATTAGAAGGATGACTTTGCAATAAAAAAAATTTGGCTGACTATAATTTGAGCTACCTCTTTCATCATGATAAGCACCTTGCTTGTGACTGGAATATTTTGGGTAGGCATGTCAAAAATTTTCAACTTAGCATCAAAGGGTACAACAGTCCACATAGCGGAGGATGTGTCTCTTATTTGTCTTATTTATCCTAAGACTATTAACAGTGCTACTTACAAGTTGGAACTAGTTGAGAGATCGTGCAGGACTATGTCGATAATTGGAGGGAGACTGCTCTCATTCTGACGGCAATCTTGTTTCCTGCAGCTGCCTTTTGGTTCATTGGTAAGGATTTGATTATACTTGACATTATGTATATTGTCTTGATGCAGTCTCTGCACGTTTCTATCCCAAAGATGATTTTATTGGAAAGGCTGAAGAAAATGTATATATAGAAAGTGAAAAACGCTAAGAGGGCTCTGGGCACTTGGACCAGTTATTTAGAAGAATAATTTTAGGGATAGGATAAAGGAAGGAAGTTGGATCCTTTCCACTTGCTTTGTTTTTAATTTTGTTTAAATCTCGTTCCTTTACTGTTGGTGCTCTTTACTTATTTTGATCGTGCATTGTGATCCTTCAATGGTCATATGCCGTTATATCGTTTGTCAGATGCTGACATGTCTTTTTCTTAAATTGAATTATATGGATAATATGATAAAATAATTTTAGTGTAAAATATATTTTCCATCCACTAATCCTTTTTTGGGGGCTATATGTTCATCCGACTTTTGTCGAGTCCAATCTTTCCGCCATGTGTGACCAAGTTTCTCTTTCCCTTATTCAGTGGACGCCCAAACTTCTTTGTGAAGATCAGATGGAAAAAATTGTGGCTATTTTAGAGCACTCGACCAAACTAGATCGATAATTTGGAGGACAAAATTTGAAAACACTAAGTTTAGGCAGGCGAACTTAGACTTAACCATAAAATTTTCTTTGACATTTTAAATAATTTCACATGAGACATGCCACGTTCGTTTTGGTGGAGGATATGATGACAGACGAGGGAAGATGAGATTGCGCAAGCCGTGTTAAGAGAACTCAACTGCAGAAAAGAAAATTTGGGGGTCGATACTGAAAATAAAACGATCAGATAAAGGGCCAAAAGTCCGGTTTGCCTTGGCATTATATGGACAATTTGGATATAATTGTCAAACGTCAAATGGATATGACTTGTTGTGGAAGGATATAGGAACAGAACCTTGGCTGGAGTATAACATTCTCAACAACCTGGAAAAGATTTTTGGATGGGTGACATGCCGCTGCGTGGGACACAACGATTGGCTCGGATTCCGCCATTTACAGCCAATCCTTACTAGGCCTAGATCCTACTATGATCCTTCGGGGTGCCTCCCCTGTTCACCTGGAAGAATTATAACTGATTGATTTGCTCAAAATTTGCAGGAACTTTTCTGCCCAGGGTCGATAGAGTTGATGAGGAAACCGAGTCTGATATTAATGCAACTCATGAGTCGAGCACAACCTTGCTGGAAGAGAAGACTAAAGAAATGTCGGAATCTATTGCGTTGCTTCGAAATGTTCAGCTTCTTTCCATTGGAACCAAGGTCACTGACTATACGGTTCCTTCCTGTGCATAAAAGTACTCCATCCGTTTTCTGTTGTCCTACTTGGGTTTGGCCGTGGAAACTCTTTATTGATGGTCCGTCGGATGCAAGTAATCCATGCTTGAAACAAAAGGGGAAAAAAAAAACGAAAAAAGGGCAAAGTGAATAGTTTCCGTCTTGTAAAAATGAGGTGATGTGTAATTGTGCATATATAATCTGGCAGTATAGCTGGCTGGTTTAGTTCCCAAAGTCAACACAGAGTTGGTTGACTCTTTGCCTACCCGCATGGTCTGCATCTAGTAGATTCTGAAACTACTATGGTCTTTTTTGTGTCGTCAATATTCCATCACAACCTCCAGCAGAAATCTTAATGCATGTTTGGTAGTCATGGGAGTTGAAGGAAAACTTGAAAGAGACAGTAGTCCCTAGACCAACCTGGGTACTGGGGGTATCAGGGTCATGGTCGGATTTCAGGCCCGACTCCAACATGAAATATGCGTGTTTATTGTGACCCGACCTTCGTGGAATCCGAACAGAAAACACGGTTCGTTTGCAGGTAGGGGTTCTATGAAAAATGAGGACGACAGGAGTAAACCTAAGAGGTTTTACCCTGATCTCAACATTTATAATCAGTAACCCATCATTTTCTCCCTTGCATTGCCAGACATGAAAGCGCCCACTAGCCTGTTTCCACCAAACCCCTCAACACTCGCTCCCAAAATGTATTCTCTCTCTCTAGCTTCTGTGTGCTCTCTTCTCCACCAAAACATGGCACCCACTGCTGCAATGCTGATATTACCCTTCCAAAGGAGAACCACTTCACTACCACCTCATCATCTCCTCCAACTCCCTTTCAAACTCCAAGTGAAGTTCTCAGAAACAGTGGGACGGTTCTTGCAAGGTCATCCCTCCATGAGAACCAAAGCAACCGAAAGGAAAGACGATCGAGAACGCATGTGCGTCTCGTGGGGCTTCCCCTCCTCCTCCTCCCCCACCTTTGGAAACGAAGCTCGAAGAAGCTCTCCAGCTCAGCTGCTGCTAAGGGTCTCACCCAAGTCTTGCCTATGAATGCTATTCTGCTTGATGCGTGAATCCAAATTTAGCTACTAAGTTGGACATTCGTCTGCAGACAATCTTTATTGTCAAGAGCTATATCTCTTGTTCAAATTTAGCTCTATCATTGGCACCAGTTGACTTAAAGTCGATCGGTATCTTGCATCGTGACTAAGAACATTTGTGTCATTCGTTTTTCCCAGTTGAGTCGAATTGGGTCTGGGTACAAGCTCATTTTTCCTAAAAAAATTTTCCTAATGGGTCACCATATGGTTAACAATTCAGCAACACTGTAATCGTATTACGAATAGGGTTTGGAGATCAAACCAATGTTGCTTATTTTGTCTGTCGCTTAAGAAATATTTTGTGATAAGGTGTCTTTTTTGGAAGAATTATAGCTCGGTACAGACTATAGACAAAATGAGTTGCGGTGAATATCCTCCTCCTCCTCCTCCTCATTATTATTGAAGCGTGCAAATTGCTTCATGATGGTCCCTCAATCAGCTGAAGTTAGCCCCTTCTCGAGATATGCTTCCATTGATGCGTCCCTTAAAAAAAAAAAACTACCTGAACAGTCTGCAGAGTTGATTTTTTTTAATCAACACGTGCTCTATAAGTGAGAACATAAAACGCATGATGACTAATCCAAAAAATGTTAACCATACCATATTTTTATAATCTCATAGGAAAACCCGAACCATATAGGAATCCGATGGCCTCTTACAGGGAGGTAATAGATTTCATTCGTGTCCAAATTTTGCACATAAGAACTATTATATCGGGATCTTTTCTTGGCACATCATGCTTTAGATTATGTGACTGGATAACTACTGTGAAGGAAGGATAATGCAGCTCGTACTTGTTGGCTGCTTTGAGAGTCGTAGTAGAGGTACAAGAAGCCAGCATGGTGGGGCTCACCTTACGTTTGGAACTTTCCATCCTACCAGAATTAGTCAGCCAGAGAGCACAAGAAAAAATGGGACAAAGCCTATGCATCACTGATAGGCTAAGATTCACACACCTTTTGAATCTTGTGGCAAAAGCTTCGCTCCTTGATTAGTTCGGAAGCCTATCGATTTGGAGCCCAATCCAAGTACAATTGCATGTTTAGTCGTAGCATCTTTGACGAAACTAATAGGATCAAATTTCAGCACCTTGGAAGACTTGTGATGATATGCTTTTTTGATGCAATTCATCCTTCTCTTTTCTCTTCAGCGAGAAACCATCTAAACTTTGAAGTTCAACTGAGAGATCGTCAGCATCTCCCATTATAGGCGGGACAAATTCATTAGCATCAAGGATCGATTTCTTGCTGTGGACGTTCACTGGCGGATGTCCTATCTCCGTTGCGCTTTTGTCAAAAATGAGCACGTGAAAATCCAAGTCCCCTACGTATTCGAAGACTAAGAAGTGGCTCTCACAGATCGAGTAATGCTCCGTAAATTCTTGCCATCCCTTTGATAACCAAGCCATCTCATCCCAATGTACCATTTCCACTCTCCGACTTCCACCGTCTAGAACCCTCAAATGCACCGTTTGGGGAAGATTCTTGCCATACTTTGTCACAAACATCTTTGGAATACCCTAGGTTTATAACATATAAATTCTTCATAAATAGGTACACAAGTTGTGCAGGAAATATATTTTACTGCAAACTGGCTCAAAAGAAAAGGCCTGGTACGTGAAAAAGAATTCTCAATGAAAGAACTTACAAGCCTTCCAGTTTGAAGTGTGTGAGAGACTGATTTTGAAGAAATGAGTTGTCTCCGGAGCAAAATGTGGCAGGCACTGTTCGTCTTCCCTCCAGAGACGAGAAGTCATCCCTTGAGCGCAAGTTGTGTAATAGGTAGTGACATCTGAATATAACACTAGTTCTGTGGTGGCTTTAATTAAATTAAGCATTTAATTGGAGGACACATTCGTTCCTAGGATTATAAGAACCTATGGGAAGCTGCCCATCTTCTCTCGTACGAATGGCAACAGCCAGCTTAGCTCATCATTACGATGAAGAAAAGTCAATGAGCAAGTGAATGCTTTAGAAAACTCATTAAGAAGAGCGCATGGCGAATTGAAGGCATTAAAATTGGGACGATGTGTTAGTTGATCGAAATTATACCAAGAAACTCTAATTAACTTAGATGGGGACTAAGTGGGGGCCTAGCTTGCTCACCGTTGACATTCCAACGACTTATTCAATTCCTTCTATTAGATCTTTTGAAAATATAGATGTATCGATATAAATCGACAAAGGTCGTTAAGGGTCCTTCATTGATTGGAACAAAAATGTCACTAACAAGAATTTTAAAGGTACAAATATTGGATGCAATCGTGGCCAGCCATGTAAATGCAAGGAAAGATATATTATAGGAGAGTAAAGATAAATGTAATGATAGAAAAATATCGAGTTCTATGATTGATTGAGGGACGTTTACAAGGGATATATCGTGGTTTTTATAACTATCTAGAGATGGTTACATATAGCAGTTAAAGACAACGGCTAATGAATTTGAAAGACTAAATAACTTCCTAATCCTATTTGTGGTTACAAGAAATTATTCCATAATCTCCTACTATTAAGCAACAAAATGTGTGCAATGTTTTTTAAATTGGTGTATTAAATGCTCATATTGAACCTCGATCTACCTATATTGATAAGGATTTGATCAACGAGCCTAAAAGCATTGTTGTGTTCCTGCCTTCTTAAGATGGGTTTGGCCCATTGAGAATATTAGGTCTAGCTCATGACGAATTAGTAGACTAATTACTTGAGGTCATATTTTTCGTCATATTAGTATAGCCATGCTCTGAATTGTCCATCAGATTCTAAGATTTAGCATAGTAATTTGGATAGGGAATTAGAAAAACTGCCTTATTTATAAATGATTTTAGATCTAGATTTAAGCCAAGAGAAAGTACCAAGTAGTCATCTTTTAGAATAATTTATATTCAAACTTGAAATCATTACATTTTCTTTACCTCGAGCACCGAAAACTAATGAACTCTGGTACATACCCCGAGCACTGAAAATTGAGAATTCGAACACTACATTGTCTCCATCAATGGCGACAAATGCTTGCCGACCGGCAAAACAGATCGCCACATCCTCGTTCGGGTAGCTCCTTATCTTCACTGGCCACGATCTTTCTAAATGTTTAAGAGTATAGTTGCCCAGTCGCATCATCAACTTGACTAATGGGATCAGATTTCATCACCTCGGAAGGCTTGTGATGATATGATTTTAGATGCAATTTAACTTTCTCTTTTCTCTTTAGCAAGAAACAATCTGGACTTTGAAGTCCAACAGTGTCAAGGTTCGATTTCTTGCTTCAGCGTCCATTAGCAGATAACCTATCTCCGAAGCGCTTTTGTCAAATATAAGTATGCGAAAATCTAAATCGTCTAGGGTCGTGGCGATGAAATGCTGCGCTAGCCCTCCCGGAGGATTAGTCGAGATGCGCGATCCGTACAGACACTGGCCCGGATATTTTCGATACAAAAAAAAAATCTAAATCGTCTACGTGTTTCAAGACAATAATATTAATGCGAAACTGATAGGATCCGGCAAATAAGTCGATGAGAAATCACCAGACAAATAAATAGAGAATAATAGAGGGCACCAAAGATTTACGTGGTTCGGTTCAAGTGTTGGTACCTACATCTACGGGTAGAGCCAAGAGCAAATAATCCCCTATAATAGGAAAATCAGAGTTACAATCGCTCACATGCTCAAGTATTTTCCACACCTAAATTACACTCAAACCCAAAGTGCTTAGAAATAAACAACTCAATTGGATGTAAAATTCACAGCACAAAAAAAAAAAAATCTTTCATGTTCAGATCTCTTCAGCAGCTTGAATAAGAAAGGCTAGTATTGTTTGGTACCCTTCTAGCTTTCCAAGCCATGGTACGTGAAAAGAACTTCTAAGGAAATTCCTTGTAAGCCTTCTTGTTTGGAGTATCTGAGAGAGAATGATCTTGAAAAAATGAGGCGTCTCCAGTGCAAAACTTTGTCGGCCGCTGTTCATCTTCTCCCTAGCGACGAGAAGCCCTGAGCACAATTTATCCAGTAAGTTGTAACGTCTAAACCTAAACTATTATTGTGGTTTTATAGAAGCCAACTTAATTAAATGAAGCATTTAACTGGAGAAGAAGTTCAATTCTAGGACGAAAAGTTAAAAAAACAAACGAATGCCGGAGCAAGGTCAACTAAGAAGAACTCATAGGGAATCGAATGGATAAAAAAGGTGAACAATTGGTCAGTTGATTGAAATCGTATCGACAATACTGTTAGAGGTACCGAAACTGAAATCAGTAGAGTTGATTTATAAAGTTACATGTAATATGATTAAATAAAATTATTTTTCCACTAAGGCTCCGTTTGTTTCACGGAAAATATTTTTCCGGAAAATATTTTCCTCAATTTCTGGTGTTTGGGGGGTGGAAAATGAATGGTCAACGGAAAATATTTTCCGATCAACAAAAAAAAACCTTCTAAAACTAAGGAAAATAATTTCCTCTTTTTGAGAAACGGAAATCATTTTCCTCATTTGCTTCTTCCCTTCCTCTTTTCGTCTGTCGCTCGCACTCCACGACCTTGTCCATCGTCATTTCAATTTCAGCCAAACACCGGAAAAGGAAGTCATTTTCCTGGAAAATGATTTCTTGGAAAATATTTTCCAGAAACACTTTATTTTCCGTGAAACAAACGGAGCCAATATTTAGGTAAGGTTCGTGTTTTATTTTGTTCAATTTCATTCACATTTTTTCAAAGTTGAAAGGGTCAAACACTCTTCCTCTTATGAAACTTCCTCATCTTACGTCAATGCTGGCTTCTAATATTCGTTCTTGAGTATTTGAGTAAGTGACTAATAGACTTTAATCTGAATCTACTTGTGTATTGATCGATCGCTAGAGTGCAACACCTATTAGAAAATTGATGCCGAATTTCGACTTTCGACGTCAGCAAATTTGGTTGAGTAGTCATCAGAAAGGACTCCATCGCATTTAATTCAAAACATTTATGACTTTACGCCACTTTCTTCATATAAAGTTTTTTTAGAACTTGATTGTATGTTAAGCAAAGCATTTACAATTTTTTTATGCAAGTTCCTCATAAAAAGGGGAAAAAAAAAGAGATCACCAAAGAGAGTTGAAGGCAAGTTATGAAAAAATGAGGAAGGTGTGAGCTACGCAGTTATCTATCATCAGCAACTTCCCCACTTCTTTTGCAAAAGTGCGATTTTATTAATGAGAAAGAGGGAAATTGGTAATAGGATCACTACCTCTAAAATATTTCTTCATCTCAACCTTTGACAGTGTCTCAATAACTTCCAGATCTCCGTACCACTTGAGAGTGCCTGCCCTCCCCTTTATAAGTGACTAGATGACAAGTTAAAAACATGAAAAAGTTTAGAACTTATGATGCTTCAGCTGTCGGACAATTTGAGAAGCAGAGACGAGCGGAAAAAAGTTAATGGATGAGAATGACATTAATTAGATCTTACTTATTTGTTTATGTAGATAATTTTTGTATGGTTGTATTGAGATCACCCTCCCAATTCTCATCCAATTTGTATCTAAACAGTGTCCCCCAACGTGGTTGTGGCGTCCTTAGCGCACCCTTCGAAAAGATCTTCATTTTGGGGCACTCTTTCACTTCAATACTCCTCAAGGATGGAAACCTTACGATGCAACTTGTGGTGGAGGAGAAGCATTCTAGGCTTGGCAGATTTTGAAGTACCAACCATTCTAGCTTCCCAAGAGAAATCACTTTTTCTTCCCCATTTCCATCGTCTGCCACTATTTCTTTCATTCTTTCACATCCTATTATAGTCATGGCATTGAGATGCACCAAATTCGTGATCGTTGAAGCTGTGACTAGATGTATCAATCCAGAGGAATTCTTCACCACTAACTTCGTCAAATTCCAGAAGGATGTCACGACTGGAAATAATGCCATCAAACTGGGGCAATCCCAGACCTCAAATTTGTCAATACTCCGAAGAATCTTTGACACTAAATAATCTTCTCTCCACACACGCTTTAGCTTGTGTAGCTTTCTCAACTTAAGCTCTCTTAACCTTTCAAGCACAAGATGTTGTCCCTCGTCAGCAATCCCTTCGTCAGGAAATATGTCTTCAAAGGAACTACAAAAGACCTCGAGACTTTGTAGACTCTGAAATCTCTCTAGGAGAAATCTAGAAGGAAAGATAGCCTTCCCATCATGAAAGCATGCCAATATTAGTGCTTTTGGCTTGCCAAAGACGTCACCAAGAAATTTTCCTTCTTGTATCATTTGCAAATCCTTATCGACTAAACAAAGGCTTTGTAGGTTGGGAAAGTCTTGTCAAATTGCCAATACAATGAGAAGTAGATTCAACAAAGGTTCGATAATAAATAATGTGTTGTAAAAGGCAAACCTAAGTTAGAGGATTTGCATGGGAGGTGGCCATCTTATTGCAATTCATTAAGTTTCAAGAGTTGTGTACAAGTCTAAAAATTTTGAAGTCACGCTACAAATACGACTTTAATTGAATAGTCCACTATAACCATCCAAAATGAAAACTTGAAGAGAACTTTTTTTTTTAAGTTGGCAGAACCACCCAGCTTCCTAAATCCATATTTTATTCGAAATATCTTATGTTGTTCAACAAAAAATATGGGGGTTCGCAAACTTAAAAGTTTGCTTACGTTGTCTATAAACTATAAGTAAGGGGTTTTGGATTTTCTTTAGTATCATAATTCGACATGACTATTCCGTAGACGTCAAATATAACAGCTGAATTAATGAATAAAAGAGAATATAGTGAATTAAGGTTCTAATGTTATTATTTCTATAATGATATTTGTGTATATTTTAAGAGTTTGTACAAAATAAAAAAGAGAAAGAAAAGTTTTGGTGAAACATGTGAGAATGATGTGTCAAATGCTCGTTGACATTCCCAAGCACATTATATATGATCAGATTAGATTAGGAATAGTTTACGTTTCGACAACAACGTGATATCAGAATAATCTTGAATTATCAACAAACTGATAGGCAATAGTAATCATTATTTCTATAGTATTATCGTATAACTTGACTGTGCAATGGACAAAGTAGAAACTGAGGGAGAATAGTTGTAATCGTACCCCCTTAAATGAAGAGTTTGCTTCTTGGTCTGAAAGGTCCTGTTGATCATTGGTCTGAGCCCATTTGCTCATGGTTGCCGCAAAGGGCAACATGTTTAGTTTCTGACAATGAGTTACTTGCAATTTCTCCAAGAATGGCCAGTTCAAAGTAGGCAAGTTAGGGCAGAAGCTCTTGAGTTTAGGCATATCATGGAACACCAAAGAGGTCAATTGCGGGAAAAGAACTTCAGCAGTAGTGGAGTGTGGAGTGTCATCTCTCCTCGCGACTATTTCCTCGATCGCACAAAACTCCACTTGAAGTTCCTTAAATTTGTTTAGACTTGTAGCCACCCAATACGGAAATAGATTTTCAAGGCTCTTACAATTATCAACCTCCACTTTCCGTAGATGTTCAAAAGTGAGAGCACCTCGAGGACTGTCGGTCCATATTTTGCTTAAATTGTCCATGTGAGAGAGAACCATAGATTCAAGGCTAGGAAATTGTACCTGTAACATTGAAAAAAATAAATTTACTTACATTGAGTGATGACCTCATAGAAGGAATTCCATACTTTCCTTCCTCTCAGAAATCATAACATTCTAGAACTTGTTAGTGACGCAATCAGGGAGGGGTTGCTCGATGCTTTCATTTTAATTGAATGTTGTCTAAGACCGATTTCCTAAAAAATTCACGTGACATGAAATTTTAAGGAAATTTTTCTTACACACAAGGATTCATAGGCAAACCCTTCTATGAGCTGCTATGAATTGTTCATTTAAGAGTCTGCATGGAAATTTTCCTTTCGTTGCGATAAAAGTTAATTAAGTTACGACATGCTACAATCGCAATCACCAAATGCATATTTACACAGTTCCCTAAGTCCACAGACCTTGGAAAAAGACAAGTTTGCCATACAAGTATCGAATGGTCCACCAAGATATCCGCCTCACTCAAATTATCCCTATTAGCACATTATGTTTGTTTGCAAAAAATCGACATTGTTATGAGCTTTTACGATGAGTTGGTTTCAATAAAATTAAGCCAATTACTACTCATCGTTACCAAAAGAACAGAACGAATATTTTCATAATTCCCTTATCAATATTTCAAATTGAGGATTATGATGAGTTTTGAAACATTTTTAGAAATGTGGGGGATACGTTATATCTGACAAATCAGTTGAATAACGTTATTGCAACTTGTCACTACCAAAAAATCAGGTGGATAGCTTCATACTTCTCTAAATCAACTAGTATTCTAAATTGAGTATCATGATATGACAACTCATGTACGACATATTAATGGTGTTAGAAGTAAATGTACAACTAGTAGGAACTCTCCTCATTCAAGAGTAAACACAAGTGTGGATGCTTGCTAATTGCTATGATGAAACGTTCTACTCACGCATAACAACCAGAAAAGAAGAAAAAAAGAAATGGGCAAAAGCATTAGAATAAGGAAAGAATGCAATGGATAGAAAAGACTAACCTAAATAGTTGGTATGTGTTTTTTCAAATGATTAAAAATAAAACAAATTTGGTAAACATATTTGCTTGGGTTCACTGAACTAAATGAAAGTAAATTTGAAAATTGATTTTTATTCTTCGACGGCAACCTCTCTTTAATTCAATTTATGATCAATAGTACATTGAACATTGACTTTTAATCGGCTTATTTGACACTTAATACTGGCAATGCCTTCTCCCTCTAATTTTTGGAATGTTCCCGTAAAGACTTCCTAGAAAGTTCCGTCAATTTGAATATTAGAAAACAAAAAAAAAAGTTGCTTGCAATTGGTTTGTAACGTGACAATTCTAGAAAACTAGTTTGTAACGTAACAATGCTTGGAAAGTTCTTATCGTTGATTTATACTGTGTTTTGAGGATTTCGGAGACAAACAAAATAAAGAAAAAAGAAAAGGAAAACGAGTGTTGCATCACACTAGAACTGAAATTGTTTCTTGTGACGCATGCAAAACGCCATTTTTCTTCCATTGATGCTTCCATTTGACAAAAGGATTAGTCTAAAAATTAAAAAAAAATTAAATTAAGAAAAAGAAAACTGACCTGTGGAGTATAAAGGGAGGGGGTGCGGGGATCAATTTCCGTCAATGATTGCCAAGTTAAACTTCTCATCTTGGGGCAGAAGGCAATGGTCAGATAGCGTAAATTGGGGCATTCAATCTGATGATTCTTCCCCGAGAGAAAACTAGTCAAATTGGGCAAGCATTCCAGCTTCATCTTGCGGAGAAGAGGGAATGTAATCTTCTCCATTGTGCTTCCCTGCCCTTCTTCCTCTGCGATCACTCCTTCCATTTGACAACACTCCTTTATTTCCATCCACCATAGATTGGCAAGACACCGAGCCATCGATGAAGTGAAAGCATGTCTCAAGTTGCTACAATTATAAAGGGTGAGACCATCTATCATATTAAAGCACAGCGTCCCTTGAAGGTGGTCGTTCCATAGTCGCCACAATTTTGGTAGATTGACCAAGTCTAGATACTCTAACATAGGTAGCACTTGACTGCTTTGCGCACCCTCTACCCCTTCAAGATCAAATACTTCTTCTAGCGACTCGCAATCGTGCACTTGCAATCTTTGCATTTTGTTTAAAACAAGCATCAATCTGGATGGAATAGCATTAGGAAATGATGGACATTTATCCACCACGAGTGATTTTAATGGCCAAGTGGGCTTGATGGGATTAAGGTCGCCGTGCCATTTTTCAATTAGCTCAGGGAACTCAGACAGCCGCATTCCAACAACCGTAACCTATTACAAAGAGCACCGTTAAATGTAAACTTCTAGTTAGCAAAACGCAACAAGACCATCTAATTGCACAGAATTTGATAACCAATGCATACCATTTCTTTAAACATATTTTGGATGGTGATGTTGAGGTTTTCCTCCCAAAACCACGCTTCTGTTGATACTTGTACTCTCTCCAACTTTGGTGCCTTTATTGGTCCCTTAGAGAAGAACTTCATGCTGGGACATCTCCTCACAATGACATCTTCCAAGAGTGGGAGTACCAAAGTGTATTTACTTGAGTTGAAACATCTCAACGCCGTCAACTCATCAAGCTCTATACACTTCAATTGATGGAAAACCACCTCATGCCCCTCCTCACCTCCCTCGTCATAAATGACCTCTGTCAACATTTTACACTTTCTTATCCTCAATTTAGTTAGTTCCACCAAATTTCCAGCTATTATCGGTGTGAACATATTTGATAATGCATCACAACATGACACGTCTAGAGTATTGAGATGTTGAAAAAATCTTGGTACTTGTAGCTCGTGACTTGGGCCCTCTATGGCTTCCACAATGTTGCTCAGCTCTTCAATATAAGATCGGCATACAACCAGCTCTTGCAAGTTGGTTAAACTCTGAACAAGACAGGTGGATATTGGAGATTCCTTCAAGAAATGATGAAGCTTGAGAACTCTAACCTTGCAGAAGAATTCTCCCTCATGAGAATGCCCATGCCATATCTCCATCCCTTCAGATAAATCCAGTTTTAACTCTTGCAGATTTGGGAATGCGCCCTGAGAAATCAGTCAAATCAGAATCTAAATCCAGCTTTAGTTAAATGAGTGTTGGTGTGTTATGGTATAAGTCTTGCATTTTAAGATGTTTGAGTCTCGGGCAATTCAACGAAGGAAATGCGCCCTCATGCAATAGACATGATCACCGATCTTGTCCATTTGGCTTCTTATTCCCATTTGCACTCAATTATAATCACAATAGCACAAATTGCAGAGATTAATCTCAATGAAAATGTCACATCTTTCCGTTTTTAAGCATAAAACCAAGCATCTTTACAAAGCCCAAATTATATAGCACACATGCCATGTATTTCCAATTTTCATGGTACTTAAGAGAGAGCTAAACCATCAGAATTAGCTTAAAGCTATTTTTAAATCCACAGTTATTTATTACAACAGGCATTTACAAGAATGTTCATTCAATGTTTGAAGAACTAACGATGTTTCCAGGTTGTAATAGTTCTATGGATTCAAGGAGGAGTTAGTTACGCACTTTACATCTTCATATGCATAGCTAGTTGTATGAGATGCTTGGTTATGACCTTAATCACCACTTCCAATTTTTACAGTCAAAGCAGCAAGAAAATAATAAATAAAAACATCTTGGGTCGTACCTTTTCTATCAAGAAGAGAGGTTGTTTATGAAGTGGCGTCACATTCTCAAGTTGCGAAGCAAGTATCTTCACTTTGCTACATCCATCCACCTCCAAGGTCTTCAATGCCGGCCAACGTAAAGCTTGTGTTCCTGTGTACATGCACTTCAACTCTCGTAGATGCTTAAGCTTGAGGGAGGTTAACTTAGGGAACACATCCCTAGGAACTAGTCCTTCATTATCGATGAGTTCCACAATGCCACTACATCCTTTGATCTTCAAATCCTCAAGATGCATTAGATCTCTAGCTACTGAGGCTGGAAACAGAGAGGTGAGGCTCTCGCAGTAGGAAATAGTAACAGAACAGAGACGCTGGAATTTGACTTGACTGTGGAGTTCCTTATCCCATACACGCTTTAGCTTCCGTAATCCATTTAACACCAGCCTTTTTAATGGAAAAAGAGCAGCTGGATGTCCATCTAGAGGATTCAATGGCTGCAGTTTGAAAACAACTTCAAGTGAACCACATGATTTTATCTCCAAACTTTCCAAGCTCTCGAGCCGTCCAAGAATGCAAGAAGGAACAATGTTCACTAGCTTATCACATCCATAAACATCGATCGATTTTAGTTTGTGGAAAGACTCTGCAGCAACTTGATTGTCCCATATTATCTCA
Source organism: Psidium guajava (assembly GCA_016432845.1). Classification (NCBI taxonomy): domain Eukaryota; kingdom Viridiplantae; phylum Streptophyta; class Magnoliopsida; order Myrtales; family Myrtaceae; genus Psidium; species Psidium guajava. Next base: position 36,727,973 of record CM028225.1, on the reverse strand, counting down.
ATACTGTCCATATGGCCGATGCGTAATGTCTCCAATGTTGGAAATGCAACCTGCGTTATACACTCACGAAATTAGTTACTCTGTTAGTCTGAAGAGTTCATGAATACATATGGAAGAAGCGGTGGTCCTAACAATCTTGGTCTTTCGATTGTGGGCCGCATCCTCATCTTGCAAAAGGTCATTCCAAAGATTGGACAGACCACACAAACAACACGACAACCAAAGCTCTTCTTTTTATGTTTTGACATATTATTAGTCTCTCCATATTTTTTAAGGACCGTTCAAAAGGCAACATGAAATATTTGAAAACAAAAAGGACGGTATTCCTCAAATTTGTTTGATTTGCCCATATTAGCAAATTTCCTTTTTCATTTTACATAAAGTAGTTTCAATGTTTCACTTTGGACAAGTTTAACTTCCAAAATATGTTAATATTCCCCATACTCTGTTTGTTAGCCTGTTTAAGTTTCTATTAATTTTACTAATTTACTCAAATTAAACCGTGCTATATAAATGATTTTACAATTTATTAAGTTATAATCTTTGATTTCCCTAAAGTACACGTAAAATATGTCAAGGACATCATTACTTCTGATTAAAGTCAATATCAATTCTGACCCCCAAAAAAAATCAAAATCAATTATTTTTATTCAATATTATATCACTCTAAGAAAATTGAAAAAGTCAGGCTAAAACAAAACAATGAAAAAAGGGATTGCTTGGGTCAAAACGAACCAAACTTATTTATATCATTTTACACTTGAAAATCGACTTTTATTCTTCGACAGCAACCTCTCTTTAATTCAATTTATGATCAATAGTACATTGAGCATTGACTTTTAATCGGCTTATTTGACACTTAATATTGGCACCATCTTCTCCCTTAAATCATATAACATCAAAATTTCAGGGTACTCATGAGAGAGATGAACCATCGGAATTAGCCTAAACCTAATTTTAAATCCACGGTTATTTATTACACCAGACATTCACAAGAATGTTCATTCAATGTTTGAAGAAGTTACGATGTTTCTAGGTTGTAATAGTTCTATGGATTCAAGGAGTCAATACGCACTTTACATCTTCGTATTGTATAGCTACTTGTATGAGATGCTTGGTTATGACCTTAATCACCACTTCCAATTTTTATCATCGAGGCAGCAAGAAAATAATAAATAACATCTTGGGCCGTACCTTTTCTATCAAGAAGAGAGGTTGTTTATGAAGTGGCATCTCAGTCTCAGGTGGCGAAGCAAGTATCCCCACTTTGCTACAGCTATCCACCTCCAAGGTCCTCAATGCCGGCCAAAGTAAAGCATGTGTTCCTGTGTAGATGCACTTCAACTCTGGTAGATGCGTAAGCTCGAGGGAGGTTAACTTAGGGAACACATCCCTAGGAACTAGTCCTTCCTTCTCGATGAGTTCCACAATGCCACCACATTCATCGATCTTCAACTCCTCAAGTTGAATTAGATCTCTAGCTACTGAGGTTGGAAACAGAGAGGTGAGGCTCTCGCAACAGGAAACGGTAGCAGAACAGAGACGCTGAAATTTGACTTGACTGTGGAGTTCCTTATCCCATACACGCTTTAGGTTTCGTAATCCACGTAACAGCAGCTTTTTTAAAGGAAAAGGAGCAACTCGATGTCCATCTAGAGGACTCAATGGCTGCAGTTCGAAAACAACTTCAAGCGAACCACATGATTGTATGTCCAAACTTTCCAAGCTCTCGAGCTGTCCAAGAATGCAAGAAGGAACAATGTTCCCTAGCTTATCGCATCGATAAACCTCGAGCGATTTTAGTTTGCGGAAAGACTCCGCAGCAACATGATTGTCCCATATTATCTCAATACTGTCCATATGCCGGATGCGTAATGTCTCCAATGTTGGAAATGCAACCTACGGTATTCACTCATGAAATTAGTTATTCTGTTAGTTTGAAGAGCTCATGAATACATATGGAGGAAGCGGTGGTCCTAACAATTTTGGTCTATCGATTGTGGCCGAATCCTCATCTTGCAAAAGGTCACACAAAAGATTGGACAGACCACACAAAACAACACGACTTAGTCTCTTCAGTTTGCCAATGACTACGAAAATTAGTGATCCATAAAGCAAAAGAAAGTACATTCAAAGGTAAATTACTTCCTATAAGGTAAACCACTTCCTCTTAAGTTATGTTACTACTTTGACGATATATTGTTCCGTTTGTCCGATAATTAGTACTGTACCATCTCAAAATGGAGATTGCAACCATGAAAAAAAGAAAAAGAAAAGGGAAATTGGACCATGATTATGAAAGACATAGGCACTTTACTAACAAGGTACAATATCTCATGGCAATAAGTGATCAAGGCAAGACTGCAATCACGATAAGTAAATTACTATGCTATAAGACCTTAATTACAGCAGGTATGTCTAATTCACTACCTACCCAAGGAAACTTAGCAATTTCAAAAAGTAATTTAGCACTTCACAAGGAAAAATTACCATCATCAAAGCTTAGTTACTGCAATGCAAGTAACTTCCCTTTGATGCCTTGGCCATCCACCTAAGCCCACTTGGGCTTGTCTAGACCCAATCAATGACTCGAAGATGGAACTAGCTTCCTTTGATGCTTCGCTTACGAACAATAACCAATTTAACCGCTAACCGACTGCACTAAAAAACTGTTAAACAACTAACTACAATTTCCACCTACTAGTTAAGCAGTTTAATCAACTATACATAGACAGCCTCAATTTCAATCAAACACCATTAAATGTTATTGTGACTCCTATGACACTTTCCCCCACTATCATATCTATCTTTTATCTTTTTACATTGACCACGTCGATACATCTAATGATATAATTAAAGATATTGCCATGAAGTGGTCTGATAGCTTGAATGCCACTTTTGGCGAAATTGCCTGGACGACAATATTAGAACTCCTCTCTCAACAAGCCACTCATTCGCAATTGCTTCTCCTCCTCTCTTTCTCCATTTCACTATTTAATTTTAACAGACTTATAAATGATGCTAACTTACATAAGTATAACAACATTCATTTACCTACAAAAGAACATAAGAATTGCGGGGAAATTACCAAACCTATCTGTTGAACTTTGGGGGGGACACACCTTTACTCCTAAACCCTTAATTATTATTACAAGAGTTTCTTCAACTTTGATTTTGTTGCGGATGACAAGCCTTTGGGCATTTTACCCGTTTGCATGTTACGTGCGATTTTTCACGATGAAGTCGCAGTTCTTTTGTATTTGTTTTAGTTAAATCATCCTTTGGCCCTTTACCAAAAACAAAATCATCCTTTGGCCTCCGGATGCACTTATGAGTTGAAAAAAGAGACTGAGGAAAAACACGCAATGATCTTAACAAAGACTAATATGGTTGACTTCATGAAAAGTGCTAAACATCAAATAGGCCTTCAGATATATCCCAAGCATTTAAAACAACCACAAAAAAGGCTAATTTGTTTTATTTTATTTTATTTCATTTTCCATATACCCTCCCTAGTCAGCTATTTTAACAACACATAGCTATGCTGAATTTTCCATAAGTTACATAACCAGATTTTGGAAGTAAATGTTTAGTGCTTCGAATCTTCATGGGGGATTTCATGTATTTTTTTTTTCCTAAAAGTCACTCACTAATACTGCTTTATACTTGTAGGAACTATGCAATGGCTAAGTCCTTATTGAAATACACGATATGGAAAAGACGTGCATCAATTAAATTAGCATCATTACTACTATTTGAAAATCTAATCCCCTTGCCCATTCCTCATATTGATTTTTACCTAAGTCACCTAGATATTATATTTTATCGATAATAACAAAGTCATATAACTGAATTCGGCGAATCCATTTTACAAGATTACGAAATGACGTTATTATGGAAATATTCTAATGCCAAAAGCCCCTTCATTGTTGCTCTATGAAACCCTATTAATGTAGGTAACATGGATTTCATTCTATTAGTTGGACTTCTACACACTGAAGAGAAACAGAAGTTTGCTTTACGTAATTATAGAGAAGGCATGTTGGATAAGGTAATTAGGAAGCAAATGAACCGAAAATAAAATAAAAATGAAAAAGGATTATAGTCTATGTTACTTTTAATTAGCAAATGAACAAAAGATTAACAAATAGTATAGTCTTTTGATAGAAAGCTACCTGTTGCCCGTTGAAAAATGCAACTTGAGGGTCGTTTGATGTACTACTTGAAGGACCCATCCCGGTGGTGACAAAATTCTTGATATTTGGCAAGTTATGCAATTCCAATACATGCAAATTCCGCAATTCAACTTTGCCACAATCATCAACTTCTACAATCTCCCGCATTGAGTGGCACTCGACAACTTGGATCTCATAAAGCCGTGGAAGTTCTCTCAATAATGAAAGACGAAACAAAACTTCCATCTTGTGGCAACGTTCGACTCGTACTACCTTTAATGCACTGAAGGAATTGGAGGAGATATGCTCGTTGCATATCTTCTCCAAGTTGATTAGATTCTCGAGAAGTAATGACTCCAACATCTTAAACTCTGTATCTAATGGCGATTGGAGGACATAATGGATGGAGGGACTATTCTTGACCTGTAGGTGCTTTAATTTCGAAAAGCCTTTTTGGGATAATGCGCAAATACTTTGCTCAGTTCCATTTAATCCGTCTATAAAGAGATCGTCAGTTTTCCCTAATAAAGTTTGTATGCATCCTTTTTGAAGAATATTGCTTATTGGATCCAACTTAAGTTGCAATGTGCTCGATCCTTTGCGACTTGGCCAGTACTGCATATCACCTATCCGGAGTTGGTACTTGGTTAACTTCTCGACATTTAGATCCTTTGGGAGCACACTCGGATCGAGAATGGACACATGCAAAGTGTAGAGATTCTTCAATTCATTCAACTCAATAAGTCTGGCATTAGTTGGTGGAGTTTGCTCTATGGCATCCCAACGATTAAAGCTATACTCCATATACAACTCCTCCAATTTGGTTAAGCTTCCAAGTACACCCGGTACAATTATCTCAAGTTGTGAACAACGGCTCAAGTCTAACAATCTGAGCTCTACCAGTTGGCCAATTTCTTTCGGCAATTGCCGGATGTTGGAGTTCACAATGCTGAGTATCTGTAACCGTTTTAGCTCGCCAAGGATGGCCGCATCATCTAGCGAACAACGCTGAAGACATAGAGTGTGTAAGCTCTCTGAGAACTGAAGCGGCGAAGGAGAGCTAGTGAGATATATCCCAGCAAGATTTAAGACCATGAGATTCCTCATAGAGTGAAATAATGAGTCGGGGACCTTAAGAGATTCACTGCCTGTCAACAACAAAAACGTCTGCAATTCAGGGCAGTGTAATTCTCTGGGAAGCTCCTTCAAGTCAGCATAGGGAAAGCATATTGCCCTACAACTTTTGAGCTTGTCCTTCGACAACTTTGTTTCCCAGTTTTCTTTGTCTTTCAGCACGAGAAGAGGGTGATCACTTAAAATGAACTGGGCAACAAAGTCACGGACCAAGTCGTGTATCTTGAAACCATCGCCGTCTCCAATCTCCAACAGGAGGGAGGAGGCTTGTAGAGTGCTGATGAGCACGCTCAGCCTATCTCTGGCTTTTTCCAAGCTGCTACATTTTCGAAATATCCCCAAACCAAAGCCATACCTCAGCAAGTATTCAAAAGAGGGCTCAGAGACAGCATAAGCAGCGCACAGTTGTAACAAGCTTTTCACGTCCTCGCTTTCTAAATGATCATAACTTACTTGCAACAGCGTATTTATCTTTGCACTTATTCCTTCGTTCGTACACCGCTCAATTTGATATAAAGCATCCCTCCATCCAGATGAATCCGCGTGTTTAAGAAGATTTGCCATTTGGACAATTAGGAAAGGCAAACCTGCACGTTTGATTCAAAACATTCTTCCATTCAGATAAATTCAGCACTTTTAAAAACTTATGCGATATGGGCAATCAGGAAAGGCAAACCTGCACATCTGTGGAGTGCCTCATTCACCAAGGGTCTGAACTCGTCCTCATGAACATTGTCTCCCACCATCCTCTCAAACAAAGCTTTTGCCTCTTCCTGCTGCAGCCCACCAAGGGGGAAGGCCTTGTCGCAGCCCATTTCCCTTTGCAAGACATTAAGATCTCTGGAAGTCAACAACAACTTGCATCCTTCGACTTTGTTGTCAGGTCCGCAAGGAATGCCGACTGACTTCAAGTCCAGCCCCTCCCAAAGGTTGTCGAGTATTATGAGCACCTTCTTTTTCTCCTTATCGTCTGCTTTCAACCTGTTGCGCAGAAGCTCCGCTCGCACGCTGATAATCTTTTTGCTCTCTATGTCAGTAAGTTTCAAGCCGTACGCAATTTCTCCTTGAATCGTCTCGATGTTTGGATTTTTCGACACGTCGGCCTTAGCGACCCAATCAAACGACCTCTCTTCGATTATTATCCTTTTGACTTGATCCAAAAGGGTGGACTTGCCGACCCCGCCCATCCCGTAAACCCCAACTACACTATTGCTGTTATCGGCAAGAGCATCCATGATTTTCCGCACCATCGTCCCTAAGCTTAACCGACATCGAGGAAGAAAAAACAGAGGCCGTTGCAGTGGTGGTCGACTGGACGACTCCGTTGCCTTCTCTCCCGGCCAGAGTCGGAGCAGTCACATTCCCTGGAGCAGAACCGTTGAAGCAGATGTCCTTGAATTCATTGCATTCCCGAGCCAGTTGCCTAATGTCCTCGATCTTGTCCTTGGCCTTCCTGCTGAACTGATAGCGAAGGTTGGGGTCGGGAAGAGTCCCGTAGCAGCAAGTCTTGCTCGCCTTTTCGAAGTCTCCCAACAGGTCTCCCGCTTCCTTCAAGACCTTCCCAGCACTTCCCTGCCACTTGGTGACGCGATCATAAACATTCCGAAGATTGTTTCTGGCTTCCTGCACGGCATTCTGGATCCTCTCAGCCTCGTAATCCAGCTTCTCGACTTCCTTCTGAAGATCCCGGGCGTATCTCTTGGAGGAGATCACATATCCGAATTGACGCTTGATGGGAACAACTACCCGCTTCAAGACATCCCGCGCAATCGAAACGGCAGAGTCGACAGGCATTTCCTCTTGTTTTTGTTTTTTGTTTTTTGTTTTTTTGGGTTCGAGAAAGGAGGAGGGACAAAACAGGGCGAATGATGAAAAAGAGCAGCAGGTAGAGAAGGAGAAGAAGAAGAAGAGGAAGAAGAATGGTTGGGCCGAAGGAGAAGAAAGAGCGAAACAGAGCAAGAACGACCAGAGAAGAAGAAGGCACGGAGACTTTAGTGAAGTGTACGCCAGCTGGGGCGAGTCCAATAGTTATGGCCTTTAACTTCAGCAATTCTCCGAAGGAAAAAACCAGATCCAGAAGCTCTACTGGGTGAAGTGGAGATCATGATACGAAATTATAAGAAATCGTGCAGCAAAGTTTCAACTTTCACTGAAAAAAGACCGGATCTGACACAAAAATGGATCCCTCCAGAGAGATCTAACCTGAAGCTCAACGTGGATGCCTCTGTAGGCGGTGCGCCGGGAGTAGGTGCCATCGCAGGCGTCTTGCGTGATTCCCATGGAAGCCTCGTCGGCGGTTTCGTTGAAAAGATCCCACCTTGCTCTCCGATCCAAGCTGAAGCGCGAGCTTTGGTGGAAGGCTTGAGGTTTCTTCGGCGGAAGCTTCTGGAGTGGAGAAGTACAAAAGACAAGAAGATCTATCTTGAATCCGACTGTTGCACGGTGGTAGCGGAAGTCAACGGAGAAATGGAGCTGGGCCGGGAGACAGAGGCCTTGTTACGTGAAGCCCAATGCCTATTGGCCCAAGATGAAGTTATTTCAGTAGCTTATTGCCATAGAAGTTCCAACCAGATTGCAGATTGGTTGGCTAAATCCCATCGTCGAAATTGCATCCCAACTTGTTGGATCTCTAGACCACCTTCAGTCCTTTGGGATCTTTTGTGTTTTGATGCCCCTCTTTTGGGCTCGTCTTGTATGGACCGTTTAACTCTATTATGATAAAGTCTTTTCCGACCAAAAAAAAAAAAAAACTTCAGCAATTCTGACTTTCGCCATTGATGAGGTATCCGTCATTTCATCCTTTCCAACTACAAATGATCATTTTATCCTCTCTCTCGTTACCAAAATACTAATTCTAATCCATCCTTTTCCTCCACAATGAATGGACAAACAGTGATTAAGTATGAGTCCTAAATCCACTCCTTATGCCGTCAATGAAGTTATGTTAAAATTATACAGGTAACTTTATAATTAAAGCTATAGGAAAAATTTGAAGCTCAACGTTATTGTTCTATATATTGAATAGCAATTTAATACAATGTTCTATTTATTGACGTAACAGACTTGGGTTAATTAGATCCATTTATCCATGAAAATAAGTGCTATCTTTCATATTTCACAGATTTGTTGACAAAAAGCCCTCAAATCATCATTTAAGCTGGGAAAAAAAAGGGAGAGAAAAAAAATCTGTTAATAAGGAAATATTTAAAAAAAAAGGAAAATTTTGAAGTTGTTTACATTTTTTGCTAACTATAATTTTTAGATTAGAATGTCGTCGTTTGTTGACACCAAACACTGTTAGTTTTAATGTAATTTAGAGCTGAAAAATACTAGAACGTGGTCGATTAGAACTCTATATTTCTTTAATTCATTAGTAAATTCATTACGATCAACTCTCCTCGTATTATTTAATGTTCGTTGTCAATTTCTCTAGTAATCTTATTCTCTCGCATATGACTTGTATCATAATATCTTTTAATTTTCACGTTACGTTACAATAATAACCAACTTGACTTATCATTAATCTATTCATTTATTTTCACAATGTAGTAAAAATATATTGTGTGCGATGCCCCACATGCCACATGCTAGGCCATTTGCAAATAATCAACTCTTTGGACTCTTTAGCTTTTAAATAAAAGCTTCTTTATTAAAGGTGGGACTCGAGATGGAGATGGGACACCGCACTCTCTTATGTCTGTTCCAACTATTGCATCTTTCTGGTCCCGAGCAGACAAAAGAATACGTGTGGACCATATTTGTTCATGAATGGTTCAATCATGGGATTCTGGTAATAATGCATGGCTTCTTTCTTGGAAAGACCAAGTTTAACAAGACAAAACGCAAGTGTAGGCTAAGAGCTCTGAAAGTTAAGGCTCTTTACCTTTGTGCTTTGAGTTGCTAAAGGAACCAAGTATTTTCAAGTTCAAATCTTTCTGATCACTTGTGTGATTTTCTCCAGGCCATGCCCTTTGATTCGACTGCTTAGCCTTGAGCGTTCCTACTTATCATATAGAGATTTCATTCATGTCATATATTAGACATTGTTTGATTATCTTCTTCTAGTGCCATAATCAATTGTGTAAAACCCTGTGTCCCACATCGCCTAGGAGGGAAGTCCTGGGCTAGTTGATAATAGGTTGGACTCCTTGAACTTGCACAACGCGTTTTCCCGGGCTAGTAGCCTGCGGAGGAACAAAGCCGTGAGGACTTAGTGTCCAAAGCGGACAATATTGTGCATGTGGGAGGCTCAGGCCCGTTACAGTTGGTATCAGAGCCGACTCCCGACTCCCGACCGCGTGTGGGGCCGCAGTGACACTCTCGCTGGTTCACAGCGGGGACCCTGTTCTCCTAGGGGGGAGGGATGTAAAATCCCGTGTCCCACATCGCCTAAGGGGGAAGTCCTGGGCTAGTTGATAATAGGTTGGACTCCTTGAACTTGCACAACGCGTTTTCCCGGGCTAGTAGCCTGCGGAGGAACAAGTCCGTGAGGACTTAGTGTCCAAAGCGGACAATATTGTGCAGGTGGGAGGCTCAGGCCCGTTACAAATTGGATACTTCTCTCTTTATTGACTTTACAGTTCAAGAATAACATAAACTTCTAAATAAGAAATCAAGGAAACACTCCATAAAACAGAAAATGATTGTTTAATATATATATTATAGTCATCCATTTAAATGAGAACAAAAAAGAACTCAGTGCATAACAAACATTGGAAATGTTTAATTTTCTTGCCAACCATAATGGTTAGATTGCCCTTAAACTGCTTCGTTTGAACTTTGGGATGTTAAAATCAAGGGTGCTCCTTGGGATGAAGAGATGAAAAATATTTTCTCTCAACTTAGGAAATGATGGTGGCGAAAGTAGAATCTACGTCATCTTCGAATAACTATCGTCGGGTAGTATCGTATAGTAACATCCCACGCCTAATGTGAATCATCAGAGCTTCAGAGTACCACCACATTCCACATATTAGTTATTACTATTTGAAAAAGGTTACAACTAATGTCTAACAAAAAGGAATGTTATGACTAAACAAAAACATCCAAACTAAATATTCTCACTTTCTTATTCTTTAACAACATTCTTCCAAATTGAGGAAATATGGATATTTTTTTAAAGCTAAAACCCCAGAATTTCATTGACTAGATTGATACGCAACTTGACTCAAAATTTCATCCAAATATTTCAAGCCCTCGCGGCATAGATTAATGTGGTTTTCCAATCGGACCCTCCCGGCATGCACGAGAAGCCTTGACCCATTTTGAATTTGAAGTTCAAGTCTGAAAGCCCTTTTGAAGCCTGGCCCCTCCCTCCTTCCAACCGTAATGGCATGGAATCATGCACACCATAAATCCTTGCCATCTTTGGATCGCCTTAAGCATAAATTCGAATGAAATGCATTTGTGGAAGGTGGGGATGCCCAAAATTGACAGAGGAAAGGGACAAGGTTCATACAATTAAAAAGGGAAAGAATGAATAAAACCACAGCTGGACTGGTTTGTTGCTGGCATGTAGTGTCCTTGTTTGCGATTGGGCCTAATTTAATCCGAGACCGGAACATTCTTCAGTCGCCATTCCTCTCTATTGATTGCTACCACACTTATCTAATCCTCTTTTTTCGATTACCTTTTGCTCATATCACTATGCGATTGGTTCATATCGCTAGATATACTAAAATGCCATTGCCAGGGAGTGAAAATTGAATGATGGGATGCCGCAATTTTGCAACTACATGTCAATTTAGGCTACTCTCATTTAATATAATACAGGTGCTAAGTGGGTGTTCAATTGAATTCATGCACATATCGAGTTGCTTTTGGAACGTACAAAATTTAACTGAGTTGCATGCTTACTTTACATTAGTGATTACATTTTTCTACGAAGGTATGCCATCATAATATCTCTGAAGCACTCTAATGAATAATATTAGACGAAAAAGGAATCGCCTTTATATTAACAAACCATGAGGAGAATATGACCAATGGAGTAAAGCCCCTGGATTCCCGGCATCCTTGCAAAAGCGAAACGATGGCATGATTACGCATTTCTAGTTCTATAGTACAGGTTGAACGGCCTCAAAAATTGAGAAGCACCGAATTTGAGAAATCCTTTCCACATTTTCTCGAATTAATTCTCTATCATAACAAAACTAATGCTACAATTTCATGCCAATAACTCATCATAGTCGAACCAAAGTGCAGAAAGAAAAGGGAGAAAAGTAAGAAATTTTAAATCCTGTAACATGGATGAAGCATCAGTTTCCACAAATAGTCTACTTCAGTAATAGTGTGGACTGAAATTTAATGGTTTTTTTTTTTTGGTAAGGGACTGAAATTTAATGTTGGTTGCTTCATTTGACCAAAGTAAACCTAAAGAATCCAAAATATCCTTTACACTATGATTACTAAAGTGATGATATACCACATATTATTTCTTCTGGTGTTCGCTATAAGTCTTGGTAGACAATACTGTCATGCCAAATTCAACTGTTGACATCAATTTATCTTAATCTCACAGTCGACATGTTTCGATATTTTCTTTTGTTATTATATATAGGGGTGTGTGTATGTGTTGACACCTGATTTTTAATCATTTTTTTTATTGCTAAAGTAATAAAAAATCCATAAAAATTCATAAAATTGAAAAATCAACTTTGGGGACCTTAACCAAGCCTAGGGAACCAATTTTGACCAAAAAACGATTTTTCATATTTTCAGTATTTTTACGTATTTTGTATTTATTTATTTTCGAAAATTAATAGAAAATCCATAAAAATTCATAAAATTGAAAAATCAACTTTGGGAACCTTAGCCAAGCCTAGGGAACGAATTTTGACCAAAAAATAATTTTTCATATTATATATATTTTAATTTTTTTAAAAAAAAATACAAAAATATTTGAAAATTTTGGAAAAATAACATTTGAGGCCAAAAAATACACAAAGATAGTTAATATTTTTATTTTAAATCTATTTTCATATTGGCCATCGCAAATTCAAAAAAATCCAATTCGAGTCACGTGTTCCTTCACGAGTATAATCTCGAATCGGGCTTAAAAAAATTTAATTTGAGTCAACTTATTTTTAATTTTCACTTTTTATGAGTTGTGACATTGTCTTCTAATATTTTAAATTTTCATCTTGGCCCAATTATACCCAGAATGACTTAATTTTGCAAAAGGGCTTTAATTAAATTATGCATTATTTTCAGCGACAAGAAATGAGCTTAAATTTGACATGTGGTAAATTTTGGTGTGTCAAAAATTGTGAGGAGATTTGGACTTAAAGAAATATATTTTTTTTCAGGGACTGAATTGTAAATACTTAAAATTCAAGGACTAGAGTGCAAATACCTAACTCTTGAAGGATTATTTTACAAATAATAAAAAGAAGAGTTAGTGGATAAATTAGAATAGAGAAGGGAAGATGAAGAAGAGGAGATGAAGAAGAGAAGTTGGAGAAGAATGGATGGAGAAAATAAGATAAGAATAGAGAAGGGAAGATGGAGATGAAGAAGAGTTAGTAGAGAAATTAGAATGGAAGATAAGAATAGAGAAGGGAAGATGGAGATTAAGAAGAGTTAGTGGAGAAATTAGAATGGGAGATAAATATGGAGAAGGGAAGATGAAGATGAAGAAGAGTTAGTGGAGAGATTAGAATGTGAGATAGAGATGGAGAATGGAAGATGAAAATGAAGAAGAGTTAGTGGAGAAATTAGAATGGGAGATAGAGTTAGTGGAAAAATTAGAATGGGAGATAGATGAGTAGGTTATAAAAGGAGGAAGAAGTGAGCTTGAGAAAGGATTCTTGAGAGAGAAAATTTGAAGTGTTTGGGAGAATTTTTTGAAGAGAAAATTTTGGATGTTTGAGAGAGTTTTTGGAGATTGAAGAAAAATTTGAGAGAAAGAAAATACCAAAAAAGAGAGAGAATTTTGAAGATGATGGGAGTTTAAAGCTAGGGGTTATCATCACAAATTCCTTCATCGATCAATATAAATCAAGAGTTCATCCTCGTCAACGAGCAAGCAAATTCGAGCTAAGTATTTTTATTTATTCATTTATTTATGGTTTTACTAGCAAATTAGCACAAATTGTATACACTTTCTCCATCTCCCATTTCTTTCCCATATTTTATGTCAGGAGAAAGATATCTCTATGTCAACAGCAAAAATCTCGTAGAGATGCAAGAATCGGCCCAGACAAGCTCCGAAGCTGTCCACCGATTTCTCAACTGATCTGTGACTAAAAGTCCCTCTTAATTCAAAAGAAACTCTCTATATTGGGAACATAGAGAGCGAAAATCAATTATAGAAATCCCTCCCAAACAAACGGGAGATAAGTACTCTTTCCACTCTTCTGGTTTTAGGTGCAGATTAGCACATATTTTGTATACTGACACTTCACTCTATTTTATGTCAGGAAGCCGCAGCTCTATATCAATGGTCAATCCTATGGAAGCACAAAATCGGCTTGGAGGAGTCCTCAAGCGCGCACAAATTTCAAATTGTTGAATCAATTCGTTGTATTTCATTTTAAAAAATTCATACCCCAAAATGGAGAGGACAAAGTCCATCTGCAATTTAAATACCTGCACCATAAATCCCAAAGGGAAGAGCCAAGCCAATGCTTAGCCTTCCATTGGAGGTTTTTACTTATAGTAGTTAAATACCTGCAACTTAAATACCTGCACCTTAAATCCCAAAGGAAAGAGCCAAGCCAATGCTTAGCCTCCCATTGGAGGTTTTTACTTACAGTTGTTAAATACCTGCACCTTAAATCCCAAAGGGAAGAGCCAAGCCAATGCTTAGCCTCCCATTGGAGGTTTTTACTTACAGTAGTTAAATACCTGCAACTTAAATACCTGTACCTTAAATCCCAAAGGGAAGAGCCAAGCCAATGCTTAGCCTCCCATTGGAGGTTTTTACTTACAGTAGTTAAATACCTGCAACTTAAATACCTGTACCTTAAATCCCAAAGGGAAGAGCCAAGCCAATGCTTAGCCTCCCATTGGAGGTTTTTACTTACAGTAGTTAAATACCTGCAACTTAAATACCTGTACCTTAAATCCCAAAGGAAAGAGCCAAGCCAATGCTTAGCCTCCCATTGGAGGTTTTTACTTACAGTAGTTTAAATACTTGCAACTTAAATACCTGTACCTTAAATCCCAAAGGGAAGAGCCAAGCCAATGCTAGGCCTCCCATTGGAGGTGTTTATTCACTGTCATGTACTTCCTATAATTTAATTTTTGAATCATCAGACCCAAAAGATGAGTAGGTCGTAATACTGCACAGAAGTCGTTAACACACTCCCTCTTTCGGCTTCAGGGAATCTTTAACACTTAAAAAAATATAACAAATAAAAATATATACCATCCATGCATCCTATTTAAAAAGTGAAAACACAAAAGAGAATACCCTACTAGAGTTTTAGGAATAAACCAAGCCTGAGTTGCCGGATTAGGATATCCATGAAATTAAAGTACCGAAAGGGCATTAGTTTTAATTAACTAGTGTAACCAAGTCCCCGAGCTCATAATCTCTGGTTCGCAGGAATAAATTAGTTCTCCCGCTAATTTATTTAGGTTTCTAATCGACCTACCAAGAACGATTAATGGCGACTCCAAATTTCAAAATCATTTAAACAAAAACCAAAGTTGCGATTGGGTAGGGCTTGGGAGGGTCCGCATTAGGTTAGTCAAATCTAATTAACCTAATAATCCGTTAACCCCTAGAATTAATAAAAATATCTTTAGAGGGTCGCGACAGACTGGCGACTCCACTGGGGACGGGATTTTTAAATTTTCGAAAAAAGATACCAATTGGAATACTTGAATTTTTTCGAAATTTTAAAAGTCTTAGTGGACTTAAGCCAATGAAAATTTCATGGATATCTCGCTTCTGGCGATCTTGTTTGGGACTCATTCTAAAGGTGTTATATGTTTTTGCAGGATGGGAGTTATAAGGGGCGGAGTGTTTGGCTAACCCCTTTGTTTTGCAGGCTCGGTGTTTGGTTTATTTGTTTAATTTCGCATATTTTTAGAAGCGATTTTTTGATATCAATTGTTGTGCATGTCTTGCATACTCTGAGGATCACGACACCTGCACACACAAGCGTCTAAGCCCAAGTCGCGAAATTCTTCCTAGAAAACCATAGATAGGGATCGAATATGTAAAGCTCTTGCGTCGATTACGCTCGGGTTGACCATATTTTATCCCGCTCATTATCTGAATTGACAATTCTTCCCATTGTGATTTGATTGCGCGGAGGGTAAGGTTGTCAATTCAGATAGTGGGGGCCTTTTAGGTCCATACCCTGTCTCTCCTTCTTTTATTTTCTAGAGTTCACTCCTCACTTGAGTCATGCGCATGACTATGTGATTTGCATTTCTCCAAGGTAAAAGTAAGTTCTCTAATTTTATCTTGTATTTATTTTCGGTCGGTTCATGCTAGGTGTTAGTCAGTTTTTGAGCTTGATATTAGGACCATTCTTTTAAAAGAAAATAAAAATTAAATTTGTCCCTCATTTCTTTTAAAAAGATTTTGAAAAAATGATGTGAAAAATCCCTTCATGGGAATTTTATTAACCAATAAGGGATTTTTGTCATGTTTTTATTGCTTCAATAAAAATGAAATTTTCCTGAAAAAATTTTCCTCTGAAAATTTATTTCAATAAAAAGAAAAATTCCCTCAAAAAAAAAAAAAACTCTAGTAGACATCAAGTGATTTTATCACATTTTTCAAATTATAAAAACTTGCAAGAAAATTCTTCTCGAGAAATTCGCTCATGTTTTTCTAAGAAAATTTTCTCTAAATAAAATTAGACTAATGTCTCGGGGGAATTGTATTGACCAATAAGAGATTTTTGTCATGTTTTTCTTGCTTCAATAAAAATGAAATTTTCCTGACAAATTTTCCTCTAAAATTTTATTTCGATAAAAGAAAAATTCCTTCAAAAAAAAACTTTGGTAAACATCAAGTGATTTTATCACATTCTTTCAAATTATAAAAACTTGCAACAAAAATTCTTTTCGAGAAATTTGCTCATGTTTTTCTAAGAAAATTTTCTCTAAATAAAATTAGACTAATGTCTCGGGGGAATTTTGTTAACCAATAAAGGATTTCTGTCATGTCTTTCCTGCTTCAATAAAAATAAAATTTTCCTGACAAATTTACCTCTGAAAATTTATTCTGATAAAAAAGAAATTCCTTCAAAAATTTTAGTAAACGTCAAGAGATTTTGTCACATTCCTTAAAAAAAATAATAAAAAAAGAGTAATAAATCTGCAAAAAAATTCTATATTAACCCATTTCTTCCTAAGGGAATTTTTTTTTTCTGATTTCTCTATAAAATAGAAAAAATCAAATTGGACTAATATAGGAGTCATGGCGCATACTAATTATATCATTTTCTTTTGCAGGGAGATTCTAGCTACCCTAGACGGGTGTAAAAATTAAGTTCAAAATATATCAAGAATCATCTTCAGAAATACCAAAAGACGAAAAACACCGAGGCTTCAACCGTTAATTCCGGGGGGCAAACGAACACTGTCCATCTTTGACAGACAGAAGGATCCCACGTCTTTTGAAAGACAATATGGATTATATAATCAGAACCCATGAAACAAATACCTTTACCTGATTAAATCAACCAGAGACCGATCTTAAAATTTCCTCTTATCCGAAACATGCGAAGGGCTTTAGAGGACCGAGGTTCTATTAATGAACGTGGCCCACAGGAATTTCTCCCGACGCTACAGGCGACCGACACGAGCAAGTGGACGCCGAAAGAAATAAAATATGGATAAAAGTGGGCACACAACAGGTGGCCGGATTTATTACCAGCGCACTGATCGAGTTGTCATAGTGTTATTGTTTGTGATCTCAAGATGGATAGTGGGGGCCACCGCCGAACCCTTCATCAATGTTCTCGATATCATCGTCTGGAGCAATTAAACAAGAACATCAAGAAAAACATTAAGCCTCGACATCTTCGGTACCTCAAATCGTTCTGTTATGCTATGCGGAAGAAACGATAGCAGGAAAATTAAACAAAAAAAACACGTGAAGCTTTTCTTTCATTCCATTCATCAAAGAGTATTACAACAGCTCATTGGGGAGGAAAAGTAAAGCCAAACTGAGCCATGATAACCATTACGAAGGAGCTCAACTGACTCTCCAAACAGTTGATGCTCCGGGTGCACCGGGCGTTCTCAAGATCAAGCTCCGCGAGCCTAAAGAAGAGGCGATCGCGCTTCTCCTTAGCCTGGGCCATACTGGCCTCGTAATGCTCGACAACAAACTCCAAGTCCGAAATTGCCGCCCTCTCGAAAGCAATATCTGCCGTAATGTCATCAAGTCTCTCCTGTAGCCAACCGCATTTGCACCTCATCATAATATTGCTCGGCTCCTGTTCGGCGTAAGTTCGGACCAAGGCCAGACGGTCCACCAACTTTCCCCTCTCACGAACTAGCCACGAAAGCTGATCATTGGCAAACTTGAAGGCTTTCTTGTGATTATCAGCCATAAATGTGACTATTTCCAAACGCTCGTGCCGGTCTCGGTAACGAGCTTTCACGACGGCAGTCACAATGACCGTCTCATAAGCGCGGTTATAGGCAGCCAGAAAATTAATGAAGAGGGTCGGGAAGTTCCGATACTCCCTCCCCAGTTGGGTACCCTCAACAGAAGCAGCGTCTAGGGTCCTGAATAAACCGAGGATTTCAGCCTCAACGGTAGAGTTTTGGGCTATATGAGCGTAACCTCTACCAAGAAGATTGTAGAGTCTCTCCCACCCAGCCAGGATTTCGGCGGAGAAGGTATGGTTAGGAGAATTGGCCATTTTTGAAAGCAGATCACGAAAGAAAGGAGGAGAGAGGCGAGGCGGATGATCGGAATGCGAAGGTGATAATCTGCTTCAATTTAAATAATGATTTCACAAGGGCAGTCCTTATTGGTCGAGTTTTTTCTATCTACCATTCTCTGTCGGCAACACCCCCGCTGGCTCGAATTCCAGTCAAGCGGCAACCTCAAGCTGAGCAGACCCGACGTCTCTGCAGAAAAGTTGGACGGGTTGCCACCACTTTGAAAAAGAAAGAATAAAAAACGAGCTGAGTGGGAGACAAAGAAATTTTCGGCAGAAAAGGAGATACGACTCGTCTTTATTGGAGGACCCGCCAGTAAATCGACGGTGGAGATCTTGACAAGGGCCCTCTACCACGAAAAGAAAAAAGGAAGACGAACTGAGCGAGAAACAAGGATTTCCCCTTTGATCAAAAGCTGAATATCAGATTTTCTCCCTCGAAAAATCTAATAGCACTGCCCGTGAAGAGGGAAGTCGTTGCTATTGCCAGAGAGAGAACTTGTCCTCATTTGATAGTGAGAGTTCATTCGCAAGAACTCGCAGGAGAAAGATAGAGAGGAAGGAGTTCTCGTGGGAGAGGAATTCAAAACCTTCACCATCAAAGCATCGGCTTTCAAAGCCTGTTACGAGAAACCATCGACGATCCCGTGATCCCTCAAGTCCAAGAAAACATCCTGAGGCGGTCTCGAGTCGGCAGTCCTAGATCCAGAAATATGTCGAGCATTAGGGAAACGGGCGCATGTTCAACCCTAGTCGAAGCTAATGAAGTTCCTTACCCTGAGGGTCTACTGGTCATGGCCATTGACGGTAATCCAGTCTCTCTGTCAATCCTTGTTACCGTATTGAGAAAATGCCGGTATAAGGTTGTAGCTCAAGCAAAGGCGACAGAGGCCTTAGAGATATTAAGGAGGAGTGGTGACCAGTTTGATATCGTCCTCACCGCCATGGTAGGGATTGACATGGATGTTTTCACTCTCTTGGAAGTCATCAATTCTAAATTAAACATGCCAGTCCTCGTAATATCGGCAAGCGATGATCAGCAAGCCATAATGAAGGCTGTCTTAAATGGGGCCCAAGACGTCGTAACGAAACCAGTTAGGGTTCAGATGCTTCAAAACATATGGCAGCACGTGGTAAGGAAGCAATTGCACGACCATGAGAACAAGCATCAAGCCTTCAATTTTGTTCCAAGCAACTGGAGAAAGAAGATGAGTTGGTCTCCCGAGCTGCATCGTATGTTTGTTAATGCAGTTCAACAGGTAGGAATCGATTCGGCACGGCCGCAACATATACTGGAAATTATGAACGTAGAGGGACTTACTAAAGCAAATGTTTCGAGTCATCTTCAGAAGTACAGAAAAAGGGTGAGAGAACACAATGCAGCTCAAAATCAAGAAAACCAAGGCGGGACTGATCCAAGCCTGAATGTCGAGTCTCCTCGCCACCATAAGTTCCGCGGGTTAGCATGGGGCGAGCCACTTCCCATCATCAACCAAGCCAGTAGCCGTGCCATCAATCCTCCAGGCGTTAATCAAAGTATCCCCCAGAATCACCCTAATGCTCTTCAAGAGTATAGACCGCAGGGGCAGTGTATTCAGACTCCTTGATCTGAGCACCAACCCGTGGCTAGAATTCATCCCATGATCAGCGCGCCTGCGCAGCCAGAGAATCAGACAAGAAATTATCCTGAGCACTTCCACTTCTTTAATCCTCGAATGGAAGGAGTTTTTGGCAGCAGGACAGTTGGTGATCCCCACACTTTCTCGAGTAATGATGAAGGCTCCAGCACGAGAAGTCAAATTGCTCATGGCGAGGACAGAATGAGAAATCTACCGCCAGCATTTGCCAACAACAATGCCCAATTCGAGCATCAGTTGCTGGAAGGTTCAAGAGATTACCCAAATGATGAGCTTACTGCCCTGGTCAACCAGTTTAGGGTTGATAGACGTCCCAAGCCGCGATCAGGAGCCAGTGAGTAGGGACTCTCAAACATCGATCATCCACACCCGAACCAACACGAGACTAACTGATTATCGAAGAGCCACAGGAGAGGCAGAACTGACCTTGAATAAGTGCACATTTTATTTCATGCTTAATTCCCCTGCGTATGATATTTTCCAGCTTTCTAGGTGTCTCGATTTAATTCAGGGACAAGGGGGCAATTTATTTATTTTTTTTATCCCGTCGAATGCGTGAATCCCTTTTTATGCTAGATTTAGGGCGGATCAATTTGTGGCAACATCGCTGACTACCATAATGAGAAATGTTGAATGGCCTCACGTAGGGAAATTTCAAGTGAAATGCCCAGGCGAGCTCGAAGACGGGTAATTGTGTGTCGTTCCAATTTACCCTCAATCGTTGCAAAATGCTAAATTGGATTTGTTCCATTCTCACCCAGGGAATCGCAAAGTGCCTCAAGAGTGTCGCAAAATGAAATGACCCAATGGAACGCGATAGGACTCATTTGCCTCGAAGGTAACCTTCAAATTAAAGGAGCCCTCCGGTCCACGGACCCGATGGCATAGAAAATGATGATGGTCCAAGGCAACCCGAAAGAAAATAAGGCCCAACTAAGCAAAGCACTTACGTGGCAAGCTCAAAGTGAAGGGCAACTCGGGACATACAATTCAATCCAGTCCAAATGAAGGAACTTCCTCAATTCAAATTCAATAGAAGTACACACAAGGGTAAAACAGTATCGTTCCAATTTTTCTAGAATATGAAGAACATATACTGCCGCATTCTCTTTCATTTTTGCAGGGGAAGTCTCTACTGGCCAGATTTTCCTGTCTAACATTCCCTATCAGTATCACCTCCGCTACTCGTCTCCAATCTCCAGCCAAGCAAATCCGACGTCTCTACGGCAAAGCTAAACGGGACGCCACTACTTTGAAAAAGAAAAGATAAAAAATAAGCTGAGTGGGAGACAAAGACATTTTCGGCAGAAAAGAGATACGACTCGTCTTTATTGAAGAACTCGCCAGCAAATTGACGGTGGAGACAACAACAAGGGGCCCTATCACGAAAAGATGAAAGGAGACGAGCCGAGCAAGAGACACGATAAGAAAAGAGGATTGAGAAAGGCCGCACCCTTGGAAGAAGCAATACAGTTTCTAAACCCACGTTTAATTTTAAAAGAGACGCCATGCTCGGAAGAGGGTCTTAAGGCATAGGCAATCGCTCAGAAAAATTCAAAGAGAGTGAAAACACCGGAAGCGAGTAGCAAATCTTGAGAAATCATCAACCAAATCAAAGATGTCTCAACCCAATACTCCCGAGAGCTATCATTGCCTGCTGAATATGGGAGAGGAAGAGTTCGAAGCCATGTTTGGGATCGAGCATATGGAGCCTGGCTCTTCCGCCGACGACGTCCAAAATCTCAGTAAAGATAAGGACAATAACGGTAGGGGTTAAAAGAAGCGTTACCGTCGCCATACTAAGGAGCAGGTACAAAGGCTTGAGGATTTCTTCAGAACATGCCCTATGCCAGACGGCAAACAGAAAATGGAACTGAGTCAAGAGTTAGGACTTGAACCTTTGCAAATCAAGTTCTGGTTTCAAAATAGGCGAACCCGAATGAAGGCTCGTCATGAGCACAACGAAGCCGAGTTTCTAAGAGTTGAAAATGAAAACCTCCGAGCGGAAAACAAGATGTATAAAGAGACTTTTGACTCCGCCACCTGCCCCAACTGCAATAGCCTCCTCCTCACCCTCGATGAAATGTATGATCTGAGGATCGAAAATGCACGTTTAAGAGGTGAGTTAGACCAGTTTATAACAGGATCGAGTTCTGTTGGAGGAGGGTACAAAAGGACCAATGATACTGGATCAGCATCAATACCTCCCGAGGAAGAAGGGACAGATCACCACCAAGCGGACATTGACGATGATCTTTTCGCCATAATCAACCAGTTTGATATCGGTAAAGCATCGGGACTGTGATGCACTTGTTCAGCCAGTGACCACGAGACCTTCAATATGGCCGATGCATACCTAATTTGGGATGAAGCCAGCTGATCATGGGAGAGCCTGCAGAGGAAGCGGAACTAATCCTGAATGAGTGAATGTGTTTTATTTCCTTGCGTGATGTGTTTTTCTGCTTTTGTGAATGTGTAAAAGCAAGGAGTAATAATCCGACTTCCCCCTATTAAATGCTCGAATCCGCCACCTCACCAACCTCGCGACGAATTGATGGCGAGTGAAAATCTGCATAAACCTGAAAGGTAACTCCGTATCGTTTCAATTTACCCTCAGTTGCTCCAAGTTTTAAAATTAAGCCCCTTCTATTCTCAGGAAATTGCAAATCGACCCGAGAACGCAATCATATCCGAATACAGGTTGGATAAAATTTGGGGGCAAATCAACTCATGGGCATTACCACGGGATAGACAGCTTCGGACAAAGGAAAGTACAAGCGAAAGACGCGAACAATCTCAGAAATGGGTAATTCTGTATCGTTCTAATGTGCACATAATCATCTCAAGTCTTGAATTGTCTTATTCCATTCTTAACAGGGATTGCAAATTACCTCGAGAAATACCGTAACATGACCC
Organism: Psidium guajava; assembly: GCA_016432845.1. Taxonomy (NCBI): domain Eukaryota; kingdom Viridiplantae; phylum Streptophyta; class Magnoliopsida; order Myrtales; family Myrtaceae; genus Psidium; species Psidium guajava. Next base: position 36,705,251 of record CM028225.1, on the reverse strand, counting down.
AAGGTGATACAACAGGGCTGCGTTATCCCCAAGGATTAACCTTTGAAAAGAAAGCCCCATGGACATCTACGGTCCAATGGACCGAATGGTATGGGGGATGACAGTAGGTCCGAAATATTCCGAGTTCGATCCCCAAGGGTGGGGAATGTTGTATGTATTATAAATAAATGAAACAACTTTTTGTGCATTTCTTTTTTTACAAACAGGAATACTCGACGAGTAATATCAAAGTCAGTATTTTACCATAGTCTTCCCATAATGGTGAGGCGCCCAACAAAAGTCGAGGAAAATTCAATCCAACAAAACTGGTAAAAGACTCGTGCAAGACATTCAAGATGAAGGGTAAATCAGTATCGTTTTCAATTTATCCCTTTTAATACTGACTGATATGTCTCTTTTTCTTTTTACAGGAAATATTTACACTAACATTTAACATGTTGAAGGAGACAAATCCAAAAGAAAATTATGATCATCTGACAAGATCTATTCTGGTGAAAAATGGGGCAAATTGATCACAAGCTCTGAAGCGAAAAAGCAAATATGTCTTCCTTATCTCGTTTGATTTCGAGAATAATTTCTCTGCTTTTTACAGGGGCATTCAACCGCTAAACCGTGGCGGTCGCTGTCATTAAACAAACCGAAATGCTCCTTCACCCATATGCTTCATCACGTAGAGACAAAGTTTGAGATGAACCACCTCTCGACATAAGGCGTAGGCTTCCCAATTTGTTCGGTCCGCCCACATACCAGGGGCAATTTAAATCCGCCCATATTTGCACATTATATAAACACACGTAATGCTAAAAAATTGTCACATCTGCATTGTGCTTACACAGTTCATGAATTATGTATGACTATTCCGTGTGTTTAACTTACCAACTCCAACTTAGAGCATAAACTGCACAGGAGACATCAAATGTGCAGAATGGGGCATGACAGGATGAGGAAAGGCAAACCATTTCCACGCAAGTCTAACATTTTAATTTACAGATAAACAGCCTTTCCCCAGAGTGAGAGAAGGCCCTTTCGGATTGAAGTCCCCCATTCAGATTACATTCGAGGCGTTTATACTATGAGAACCTCCTTAAACAGAATTGGTAATGCAAGCTTGACAGAATAGTTTTGCATGATCCATATTTGGATTGATTGCATCATGAGTTATCACACAGACTACTTCTAATCATTGCCGACTTGGTTGAATAGTTTTACATGAACCGATCAACTCATTGATGAAAATGCTTGCACATGTTACCTCTGATACTGCCTGACAGGCAACACATTCCCAATGTTCAAACTACCTTCCAAAGTCTTGAAATTCATTCAGCGATTATTGAATGAACAAGCCTGGTTGTCGAGAAGCCACCAAGCATTTCTTCCAAATTCTCAGGTAAGTATATCTTCAACCTGAACCTTTCAAGAGAATGAATTCTGACGGTTGTTGGGGTACTCGAATCCATTGCGGTACATACAGGTATCCACCTTCTTCAATAAAGCATGATTTGTCTCAAGGACAGAAATGTTCGAGACCTTTTGATCTCTGCCTCTTTGGTTTATTCCTAAAGCGACAGGATAATATAATTTGGGTTTGAGCTTCTGCAGGATTCCTGATCTTTCCAGATTCCAGAATGGCACCCTTTGAGGTACACCAAGTCCTTCTTACAGGCAAAATAAGTCCTTCTTACAGGCAAACCAAGTCCTTCTTACAGGCAAATCAAGTCCTTCTTATAGGCACAAAGTCCTTTTTACAGGCAAATCAAGTCCTTCTTACAGGCAAATCAAGTCCTTCTTACAGGCACAAAGTCCTTCTTACAGGCAAATCAAGTCCTTCTTACAGGCAAAACAAGTCCTTCTTACAGGCACAAAGTCCTTCTTACAGGCAAATCAAGTCCTTCTTACAGGTAAATCAAGTCCTTCTTACAGGCATAAAGTCCTTCTTACAGGCAAACCAAGTCCTTCTTACAGGCAAACCAAGTCCTTCTTATAGGCACCAAGTCCTTCTTATAGGCAAACTAAGTCCTTCTTACAGGCAAACTAAGTCCTTCTTACAGGCAAACCAAGTCCTTCTTACAGGCACAAAGTCCTTCTTACAGGCAAATCAAGTCCTTCTTACAGGCACAAAGTCCTTCTTACAGGCAAATCAAGTCCTTCTTACAGGCACAAAGTCCTTCTTACAGGCAAATCAAGTCCTTCTTACAGGCATAAAGTCCTTCTTACAGGCAAACAAAGTCCTTCTTACAGGCAAATCAAGTCCTTCTTACAGGCACAAAGTCCTTCTTACAGGCAAAAGTAAGTCCTTCTTACAGGCAAAACAAAGTCCTTCTTACAGGCACAAAGTCCTTCTTACAGGCAAATCAAGTCCTTCTTACAGGCAAAGCAAGTCCTTCTTACAGGCACAAAGTTCTTCTTATAGGCAAAGCACCAAGTCCTTTTTACTGGCACCAAGTCCTTTCTACAGGCACCAAGTCCTTCTTACAGGTATCTCCATGTGGTGACCTACCATACGGGTCAAATCTCAATCAAAATTTAATCAGTAGAATCCTTTTATTAGGAATCTACCATGGTACGACCCACCATACGGGTCAAATGGTATGACCCACCATACGGGTCAAATTTTAATTCAATTTTTAATCAGTAGAATCCTTTTATTAGGAATCTACCATGGGTTGATCCACCATACGGGTTCAAGTTCAACCACCCTAAAGTTTTTTTTATATAACGAATCCTTAGGTTCTCATTTCATTTTCAGTGGAACAATCATGTCACGACTCTTTTTATTTCCTTGTATTGAGTCGATAAGAATCCAGGTGTCATCTCGTCTTTGAAATGAACCTCTACCGAGCTTCCTTTCAAAGAGGGGCAGCTGTTGACACATGATTTTTAATCATTTTTTCTATTGCTAAAGTAATAAAAAATTCATAAAAATTCATAAAATTGGAAAATCAACTTTGGGGACCTTAGCCAAGCCTAGGGAACCAATTTTGACCAAAAAATGATTTTTCATATTTTCAGTATTTTTATGTATTTATTTATTTTCAAAAATTAATAGAAAATCCATAAAAATTCATAAAATTGAAAAATCAACTTTGGGAACCTTAGCCAAGCCTAGGGAACGAATTTTGATCAAAAAATAATTTTTCATATTATATATATTTTAATGTTTTTAAAAAAAAATACAAAAATATTTGAAAATTTTGGAAAAATAACATTTGAGGCCAAAAAATACACAAAGATAGTTAATATTTTTATTTTAAATCTATTTTCATATTGGCCATCGCAAATTCAGAAAAATCCAATTCGAGTCACGTGTTCCTTCACGAGTATAATCTCGAATCGGGCCTAAAAAAATTTAATTTGAGTCAACTTATTTTTAATTTTCACTTTTTATGAGTTGTGACATTGTCTTCTAATATTTTAAATTTTCATCTTGGCCCAATTATACCCAGAATGACTTAATTTTGCAAAAGGGCTTTAATTAAATTATGCATTATTTTCAGCGACAAGAAATGAGCTTAAATTTGACATGTGGTAAATTTTGGTGTGTCAAAAATTGTGAGGAGATTTGGACTTAAAGAAATATATTTTTTTTCAGGGACTGAATTGTAAATACTTAAAATTCAAGGACTAGAGTGCAAATACCTAACTCTTGAAGGATTATTTTACAAATAATAAAAAGAAGAGTTAGTGGATAAATTAGAATAGAGAAGGGAAGATGAAGAAGAGGAGATGAAGAAGAGAAGTTGGAGAAGAATGGATGGAGAAAATAAGATAAGAATAGAGAAGGGAAGATGGAGATGAAGAAGAGTTAGTAGAGAAATTAGAATGGAAGATAAGAATAGAGAAGGGAAGATGGAGATTAAGAAGAGTTAGTGGAGAAATTAGAATGGGAGATAAACATGGAGAAGGGAAGATGAAGATGAAGAAGAGTTAGTGGAGAGATTAGAATGTGAGATAGAGATGGAGAATGGAAGATGAAAATGAAGAAGAGTTAGTGGAGAAATTAGAATGGGAGATAGAGTTAGTGGAAAAATTAGAATGGGAGATAGATGAGTAGGTTATAAAAGGAGGAAGAAGTGAGCTTGAGAAAGGATTCTTGAGAGAGAAAATTTGAAGTGTTTGGGAGAATTTTTTGAAGAGAAAATTTTGGATGTTTGAGAGAGTTTTTGGAGATTGAAGAAAAATTTGAGAGAAAGAAAATACCAAAAAAGAGAGAGAATTTTGAAGATGATGGGAGTTTAAAACTAGGGGTTATCATCACAAATTCCTTCATCGATCAATATAAATCAAGAGTTCATCCTCGTCAACGAGCAAGCAAATTCGAGCTAAGTGTTTTTATTTATTCATTTATTTATGGTTTTACTCGCAAATTAGCACAAATTGTATACACTTTCTCCATCTCCCATTTCTTCCATATTTTATGTCAGGAGAAAGATATCTCTATGTCAACAGCAAAAATCTCGTAGAGATGCAAGAATCGGCCCAGACAAGCTCCGAAGCTGTCCACCGATTTCTCAACTGATCTGTGACTAAAAGTCCCTTTAATTCAAAAGAAACTCTCTATATTGGGAACATAGAGAACGAAAATCAATTATAGAAATCCCTCCCAAAAAAACGGGAGATAAGTACTCTTTCCACTCTTCTGGTTTTAGGTGCAGATTAGCATATATTTTGTATACTGACACTTCACTCTATTTTATGTCAGGAAGCCGCAACTCTATATCAATGGTCAATCCTATGGAAGCACAAAATCGGCTTGGAGGAGTCCTCAAGCGCGCACAAATTTCAAATTGTTGAATCAATTCGTTGTATTTCATTTTAAAAAATTCATACCCCAAAATGGAGAGGATAAAGTCCATCTGCAATTTAAATACCTGCACCATAAATCCCAAAGGGAAGAGCCAAGCCAATGCTTAGCCTCCCATTGGAGGTTTTTACTTATAGTAGTTAAATACCTGCAACTTAAATACCTGCACCTTAAATCCCAAAGGGAAGAGCCAAGCCAATGCTTAGCCTCCCATTGGAGGTTTTTACTTACAGTTGTTAAATACCTGCACCTTAAATCCCAAAGGGAAGAGCCAAGCCAATGCTTAGCCTCCCATTGGAGGTTTTTACTTACAGTAGTTAAATACCTGCAACTTAAATACCTGTACCTTAAATCCCAAAGGGAAGAGCCAAGCCAATGCTTAGCCTCCCATTGGAGGTTTTTACTTACAGTAGTTAAATACCTGCAACTTAAATACCTGTACCTTAAATCCCAAAGGGAAGAGCCAAGCCAATGCTTAGCCTCCCATTGGAGGTTTTTACTTACAGTAGTTAAATACCTGCAACTTAAATACCTGTACCTTAAATCCCAAAGGAAAGAGCCAAGCCAATGCTTAGCCTCCCATTGGAGGTTTTTACTTACAGTAGTTTAAATACTTGCAACTTAAATACCTGTACCTTAAATCCCAAAGGGAAGAGCCAAGCCAATGCTAGGCCTCCCATTGGAGGTGTTTATTCACTGTCATGTACTTCCTATAATTTAATTTTTGAATCATCAGACCCAAAAGATGAGTAGGTCGTAATACTACACAGAAGTCGTTAACACACTCCCTCTTTCGGCTTCAGGGAATCTTTAACACTTAAAAAAATATAACAAATAAAAATATATACCATCCATGCATCCTATTTAAAAAGTGAAAACACAAAAGAGAATACCCTACTAGAGCTTTAGGAATAAACCAAGCCTGAGTTGCCGGATTAGGATATCCATGAAATTAAAGTACCGAAAGGGCATTAGTTTTAATTAACTAGTGTAACCAAGTCCCCGAGCTCATAATCTCTGGTTCGCAGGAATAAATTAGTTCTCCCGCTAATTTATTTAGGTTTCTAATCGACCTACCAAGAACGATTAATGGCGACTCCAAATTTCAAAATCATTTAAACAAAAACCAAAGTTGCGATTCGGTAGGGCTTGGGAGGGTCCGCATTAGGTTAGTCAAATCTAATTAACCTAATAATCCGTTAACCCCTAGAATTAATAAAAATATTTTTAGAGGGTCGCGACAGTATGCATGCCAAACTTATGAGATGGATGTCATGTAACTAAAAGATAAGTTGTCCAATTTACTTAGGTGATTCTCCCTGGATGATCTGAAGTTACCAAAAAATTATGAAGGATTATACAGTTATTTTTTACAAAACACATCGTGTAACTGATATGTCTAGATATATGCACATCTCGTGTGCTCCCAAACGAAACAAAGTGATTTAGTGCATCTGCATTATAAGATGTTTTATAGTGTTGTGTGCATTAGTCAGATTTGCAAGTATAATCTGTCCAAATTTATGTTTTGTGAACATGTACTTCATGGATGGGTTTCGATGATTAAATTTATTTGTATCGTTTTAAGTATGTGTATAGCTGAAAATTATGATATGCTATATGATAACTTAATGTAATAACTACTATACCACTATTTTTTGAAAATGCTCAAAAAACTATTTGATAGCTAAAGGAGCACGTGGGAGAAAACATATCAGTTATGCTCAAAAACTATTTCGATGATTAAATCTATTTGTACATTATATCAGACTCTTTCGTTTCTTTGGCAGACTTAAGTGTCCATAGGGCCACACGTCTTCTCAAAGGAGAGGATGTCTATCGTTACCGTGTTGAGTCACGACAGAATGGATTGCCAAAGATTAGCTACCGATGTTTATGTTGAATCCTAAATTTTCTGCAAAGATGGTAGAGGAAGATTTGAAGTCGAAGTATGGGTCGGCTGTTCCAAGGATTAAATGCTATCAAGCAAGGCGCATTGCCCTTGATATGATCAGAGGTACGTTCGAAGATCGTCACAAAAACCTGAGGTAATTGCAGGACCATCTAATGGGTGTTTCAATTTCTTTTCACATTTGTCTGAAAGCTTCTGGTAAAGGAGCAGCTTACTGTTACCATGGATGCTTGTCATAGGCGAAAAAGAAACTTGTTAGATGTGGATCTTTTCAACACGACTATGTCAAGCGAAGCAGATTACTCTCGTCCATTTCTACAAACACTCGTTAATCTTCTCTTCAACATCCGTTAGTCTCTCAAGATTGACTATCTCTCTAGCCACTAGCAGTCAAATCTTCTGTTTCGAGTTCTCCTCCTGAGCCATCAACCTCTATACAGCTATAATTTAGTTGAGAAATCACATCATGGCTATAATTTTTTGATTTTGATCGGCATTTCACGCGTCTTTGTCGCTGCGCGGTGTGCTATCCAAAGTGCTGCAAGTAATGCGACCCTGAGCACCGCAACTCATTTGATGTAATGAAAGTTGCCTTCTATCCATAATTTCCAAAAGTGCACACTGTATGCTTTCGTCTGCGATGTTTCCGGAATGATGAACGAAACAAGACTCGCCAATTATTATTATTATTGAAGCATGCGAATTCCTTTGTAATGGTCTCTCAAATCAGCTGAAGTCAGCCCCTTATGGAAGTTCCAACCTTGTTGAGTATGACAACAGTAACAGACTCGCGATTGTGGCAGGGCGGTGCTGTACATAACGATAAACGATAACGATGGCTGTACCTATCCGCTTGCCTCCTTGTTTCGTTCCTTTATAATTCGACCACCCCTAACACCTCCATTCCTTACATCGACATTCGAAAGTTGCCTAGTAGCGCCATCACTCCCCAAGAAAAAGCTGATGGGTCTTCGGGCATTCACATACCAAGAGCCAACGACCAACAAGGCCAACACCGAGTCCGGCTACGACGTCCCTTAAGGGAGTAGACATCAGAGGGCGCTGCGAGCGTTTTTGACTTAGCTCTAGAAGCCACGTTGCCTCCTCCTCTCTCCGTTACACTATTCACTCTCTTACTTTCTTCATATGAATGTATAAAAACCACAAATCAATGTCATGCATTATAACCTTTTTTTGTCCTTGTGAAGGCATGAGTGTAGCAAATAGATAATTATATTTATGTTGGTATTATCACTTTAGCATTTGAAAGAAAATATACCCAAATAAATTTTAAAATAATACATATAGCTAACAAATTTTTTGATGAGCTAGATTCTATAAGATTTAACACTTCATAAATCAAAAGTATATGTAGACAAATCAAAATTATCCAATATAAAAAAAATAATCCTTTTGTCGAAGCATCATTGACTCAAAATATAAAAATTTATCAGCAAACCGACCATCTAGTTAATCATACAAAAACATATTCTAATTTATGAGAGGAAAGAAATAACTTTTACGGTTCATGTTGAAAACGGATTCCAAAAGAACAACGAACAAGAAACGTGAAAAAAAATGCCAAGAAATTTCTTGAATCAATTATCGAAATAGGTATATCACACTCTGGAACATACCTCGATTTTCACAGATCAAATGCTTTCGACGTAGCCTTGAGAGAGCGTTTGTCTTCTTGCTTTTGTGTTTTGGAGAGAAGAGAATCACATCGTTTGTTTCTGCCTACTTATGCAGGCTACGGCCTTGGGCTGGGTTAGCCCAACATAGGCAATGCACCCATAACCCAGAAAACCTATCAATTGATTTATGCAAATAAGTCGGAATATTGAAAAAAAGTATACTAAGAAGGCTCACCTAGAATATGATTTTGAAACGTGAATTCCTGTGTTGATTTTGTGTGTGTGTGTGTGGCTAATGCTCTTTCACTATGTTTTTTTCTTTTTGAATGAATCTTTCATTATCTTTTTATGTAACGTGAATTTTGTCCTGAAGATGTTTTGAAATATTAAATGAAATTCTCAAATAAAGGAGAAAAAGTTATAGTCAGGTCATTATATAGAATATACTTTTCTAATTTATGCGCACATGCCACTTTTTTTTGTAAGGAAAACCGTGATTGTCATTGTTTTGATAAATATATATTTTACCTGTTATAAGTGTGCATAATGATGAGGTCCAAAAAAGTAAGTAATAAGATTTAACTGTTATAAGTTTTGTAAGATATCCTTCAAAATTTCGAATTAATTTTTAATTTAAAAGTTTAATTGCCATTGAAAAGGAAAAGGCATGAATATTTTTAACAGGACAAGTAAATCATTTGAGATGGTTTGCTAATTTATGCACATAGTTTAGGATGTTGAACAAAATAGATTGAACATCCATTTGTTACATGATTATGAACTGAATGTATTTGTTCTTTTGTTTTGTCCAAGTTGGAGAGTTGTGTCCGTGGGATGCTTCGATCTGAGTGTCTGTGGGGGTGTGGTTTGAATTGGGGTAAGGGAAAATAGACGTAAATGTTAGGGGTATTATGGAAAAGTAAAAGTGGAGGAGCAACTTCCTCTATTTTTCTTTTCTTCTTTTTGATGGTGATGGTGATAGTAGTGTGTTAAGAGGTCTAAAGAGACATTAATACTGACTTTAGGGAAAGTTGTGAAAACATCAAATTATTTGATATGATGATTGGTCAAGTTTGTGATGCTAAAATAAACTAATAATCAACAATGAATTTTGATATGTATGAAGTGTGGATTATTCAGTTGACAAAGGACGGATTGTATTATTTGTACTAGTATATTTTTGAAACTCGATAAGCTTAAAAGAACTGTTGGTAATTTTTTCTTCCAAATACTTGATTTTTTTAATAATTCGTTTGTAACTTTCGGAAACTTTTGTGAATTACTAGATCTTTTTAATGTGCAGGCTGTCACTTTTTTAAGGTTTCACTGACTTTTATTTGACTTTCTTATCAATACATTAAATTACTAATCATGTTGTGTAGGATAGTCGGTATTGACTGAACTACTACATTAGCAATTTCATTCCGAAATTGACCGAATGAACTACAATGAAAAATCGTCAAAAGGTTTAAGATAACATTGGCCAAACTACAAAGTTTGGAACTGAATTTGCGGTTGTACAAAATATTTTGGACTTTGGGGACCATATGCAGATTTTCATGTTCTCAAGCACATTTGACTCAGATAGTAAAAATAAATTAGAAATAGACATATCACTACAAAAAAAAAGGGGTTTTAGCCACGAAAAATTAGCGACGAATTCCAATTCGTCGCTAATTTGCGTCGAATTTTGCGACGAAAACAACTTTCGTCACAAATTCGTCGTAAAATTCGTCGCAAAATAACAAATGACTTTTAGCCACGAACAATTAGCGACGAATTGAAATTCGTCGCTAATTTGCGATGAATTTTGCGACGACAAAATAGTTCGTCGCAAAATAACGAATGGCTTTTAGCCACGAAAATTTAGCGACGAACAATTGGTCGTCGCTAATTTGCGACGAATTTTGCGACGAAAAAATCTTTCGTCACAAACTCGTCGCAAAATTTGTCGCAAAAATAACAAATGGCTTTTTAGCTACGACAAATTAGCGACGAACAATAGGTCGTCGCTAATTTGCGACGAATTTTGCGATGAAAAGAGTTTCCGTCACAAAATTCGTCGCAAATAACAAAAAGGCTTTTTAGCTATGAAAAATTAGCGACGAACAATAGGTCATCGCTAATTTGCGACGAAAATAGCTTCCGTCACAAATTCGTCGCGAAATTCGTCACAAAATAACAAAAAGGCTTTTTAGCTATGAAAAATTAGCGACGAATAATAGGTCATCGCTAATTTGCGACGAAATTAGCAACGAAAAAAGTTTGCGACGATTTTTGTCTGCATTTTTGCGACGAACCGCTTTCGTCGATAAACTCCACCGACACTTTCTTTGCCCTTTTGAAAGCTCTTTTCCCAATTTTTTTCTCCATTCTTTTCCCTTTGCCCGCTCTCTTCTCTTTTCTCTTCTCTCTTCTCTCTTCTGTCTTCCGTCTTCTCTCTTGTTATTTGTGTTATATGGTAAGTATAAATTAAATTGTTGTTTATTTCACCATTATCTTTTATCAATTGCCATAAGCTTCATCGATATTGAGTAATTTTCATATTTTTGTTATGTAGGTGTCGACGTGAGACATTGCAATTCTCATCAAATTCAGCACTTTCTTCTACAAAAAATTCAACGAAATACTTGGGTAAGTCTTCTTGATTTGGCAATTTATGCATTTTTTTCACTTGAATTTTTTTAGAGTACGTATGTATTTCATTGAATTTTTTTCGCTTAAATTTTGTCGCTAAATTCGTCGCTAATTAGCAACAAAAAAATATCGTCGCAAAATTCGTCGCTAATTAGCGACGAAAAAATATCGTCGCAAAATTCGTCGCTAATTTGCGACGACATATACGGTTCGTCGCTAATTTGCGACGACATATACGGTTCGTCGCTAAATTCGTCGCTAATTAGCGACGAAAAAATATCGTCGCTAAATTCGTCGCAAATTATCGACGACAGTTCTTTTTCGTCACTAAATAGCAACGAATTAGTGCCTGTCATCGATAATTGGCGATGACTTGGGTAGTGTCGTCGCTAATTTGCAACGAAAGAGATTGTAACTAGCGACGACATCTCATTTTCGTCGCTAATTTGAGACAAATTAAAATCAGATGTCTCGCTAATTGATGAAGACCCCTCTTTTTCGTCGATAATTTGCGAAGTTTCGTCGTGAATTGGCGACGACATGTTAATGATCATCGCTAACTGGTGACGAAATAGATTTGTCGCAAAATTACCGATGACATTTGCGACAACTTTTATCCGCTAAATTGATACTTTGAACTATTATCAATTTTTTGCCATGGTGAACCATTTATAGTTTTAATTAAGAATATTAAATAGTACATATGATATTGTAAATATTTTATGATATTTTTTAATTTCTGTACAGACACAATGCAAAGAGAAAGGGCTTGGATGTATAATAAGAACTTACTTGGACGTCGAGGATTAACTGATGAGTTTCGTACTGGGTTGGAACAGTTTTTGGACTTTGCTAGTAGTAAATTTGAGTTCATAGATGGAAATAAGTTAAGGTGTCCATGTAAAAAGTGCAGTAATGGGAAATTTCATGTGTGTGATAAAGTTAGAAAACATCTTTGTAGATTTGGATTTACTCCGAACTATTATAATTGGACTTGTCATGGTGAACCATTTATATCTGATGAAGGATATTGAAGAAGTGATCAATTTTCAATTAGGGAAGAATGTAGTTATTATAACCAATTGAACCCCTACCAGAGGATGGTCATTGATGCAGCTGGTCAGAAATTTATATTAGAATCGAACCATGCAAGTAGTAGTTTTACTCATACACCTGAACAAGTGTGTACTAGTTATGCATCACAATTGGAAGAGGTAGGTGTAACAAGTTTTGATGAGAATGCAAATAATGAAACATTTCCAACTAATCAGTTCTGGGAAGTGTTAAAAGCAGCAGATGAACCTTTATGGGCAGGTTGTGACAACCACACTAAGTTATCAGTGACTTCACGACTGTTAAATATCAAGGCAGAATATAATGTGTCTGAAAATTGCTTCAACTCATTTGTTGAAGTAATGCGGGAAGCAATGCCTCGGGATAATATCATGCCAAGTGATTTTTACGATATGAAGGAGCTAATGGATAACTTAGGTCTTCCAGTTGTAAGGATTGATGTATGTAGTAGGGGTTGTATGTTATATTGGAGAGATGATGAAAATGCAGATTCTTGCAAATTCTGTAGCCAACCTAGGTACAAGATTAACAGGAGACAAGGTTGTAATCAGAAGCATAGACCATGCAAACAAATGTTTTATTTGCCCTTAATCCCCAGATTGCAAAGGCTCTATGCATCTCAAGCCACTGCTGAACAAATGACTTGGCATGCAAATCATGAAACAGAAGAGGGTGTAATGTGTCATCCTTCAGATGCAGAGGCATGGAAACATTTTGATAGAACATACCCTGAGTTTGCGAACGAACCTCGAAACATCAGGTTAGGTCTTTGTGATGATGGATTTGCCCCATTTGGCAAATCGGGAAAAAAAATTTCATGTTGGCGAGTTATCTTAACTCCGTATAATCTTCCACCCGGTACGTGCATGAAGACACCTTATATGTTTTTGACATTAATCGTGCCTGGGCCGCAAAATCTGAAGAAGTTGATAGATGTATATATGCAACCATTGATTGTAAAATTGCGACAGCTATGGGATGAAGGTGTCATTACGTATAATGTTTCGAGTGATCAAACATTTGTAATGAAGGCTGCTCTTCTTTGGACGATAAATGACTTTCCAGCTTATGGAATGTTATCTGGATGGAGTACATCTGGGATCTTAGGATGTCCAATATGTATGGAGAGATCAAAGGCATTCAGATTAAAACATGGTAAGAAGGCCAGCTATTTTGACTGTCACAGACAATTTTTGCTGAAAAGTCATACATTCAGAAGGAATAAAAAAGAGTTCATCAAGAACATGATTGAAAGAACATCTCCACCATTGAGGTTGACTGGTGAGCAAATTTAGGAGCGAGTGTATAACTTTCCAACTGTTGTTGAAACCCCTCATGGCACAACTATTGCGTACGGAAGTACACATAAGTGGACTAAACGCAGTATATTTTGGGATTTACCATATTGGAAGACCCATCTTATTCATCATAATCTTGACGTCATGCACATAGAAAAGAATGTTTTCGACAATGTCATAAATACTGTGATGAATGTCACTAGAAAAACAAAAGACAACTTGAATGCAAGGAAAGATATGAGAGTAATTTGTGATCGGCCAGCACTAGATGTGGACGTAAGCAGCAGGGGACCAAAACCAAAAGCAGTTTATACATTAGATAAGGAGCAGAGACGAGTTGTGTGTCAATGGTTGAAATATGTGCGTTTTCCTGATGGATATGCTTCAAATCTTGGAAGATGTGTTGATTTGAATGAATGCAAGTTGACAGGTTTGAAGAGTCATGATTGCCACATATTTATGGAAAGATTAATTCCAATTGCTTTTAAGGAACTTCTACCAAACTTTGTATGGGGCGCAATTACAGAGTTAAGTAATTTCCTTCATGATCTTTGTTCAACAGTGTTGAAGGTATCACACATGGAAAAACTAGAGAGAGATATTCCAATCATTATTTGCAACTTAGAAAGGATATTTCCTCCATCATTTTTTGATTCAATGGAGCATCTCTTAGTTCACTTGCCTTATGAGGCCAAAGTTGCAGGTCCTGTCCAATTTCGATGGATGTATCCATTTGAGAGATAAAATATTTTTTAAATAAATTTGAAAATACTTTATTACACATTATGTTCTGATGAACTAATTTCTATTGCATCTAGGTTCTTATATCATTTGAAAAAAAAAGTGAAGAATAAGGCATGTGTCGAAGCTTCAATTTGTAATGCATATATTGTGGAAGAAGTGACAACATTTGCATCGTATTATTTTGAGCCGCATGTGCCATGCAAGAGGCGGAGAGCAGGAAGAAATGATGAGGGCCCCGTTGATCCTAATTGTAAAGCATTCTCTATTTTCAATTATCTTGGTCGACCAAGCGGGGCATGTAAGTTTCGTTATTTAACAGATGAAGAATGGCGGGCAGCTCATATATATATTTTACTGAACTGTCCAGAAGTGAAGCTATACTTCGAGTAAGTGTACATTTGTAGATATATATATTGTGTGTTAAACATTTGCTAATATATAAATAGTATTTCGTAATAGGATTTTCCAAACTTCAATGGATGGACTACCACGAAATGAGTTTGATCGTTTGTGCGATGAAGAATTTGCAGAATGGTTCAAAACATATGTAAGTTGCCTTATTTATATTTTATACATCATTATTAAAATATATATATTATTGACTTCGCGTGTGTAACATTAGGTTCACAGTAATCATGACCAAGTTGAAGAGCATGGATTGGTATATCATTTGTCATGGGGTCCAAATTCAAGAGTACGAAGTTGGCCAGCATATTTCATAAACGGGTATAATTTTCATACTCAAGAATATGGAATGGGAAAAGCCATAATGAATAGTTGTGTGTGTGTTCGATCATCAAATGGTGGCAGTGCAAAAGATATTTTTATGGCTTGTTGGATAAAATTATTGAGATAGAGTATCCTGGATCATTCATGCGGATTGTGTTATTTAAGTGCATTTGGTTCGACCCCGTTAAAGGAATGAAGGTGCATACGAAGTTTAATTTGGTTGAAATAAATCACAAGAAAATGTATATGAAATATGAACCATTTGTCTTGGCACAACAAGCAAGTCAAGTATATTATGCATCATATCCTAGTTTGAAACGAGACAAAGCTGATCGGTGGGTTGCATGTAAAACTAAAACACGAAGAAAAATCGAGGAACATTGGAAGGATACAGCATATCAACAAGAGGAAGTTTGTAACACGGTTGAAGCTGAGGAATATAATATTCCAATTTTACGAGATCCATGTGGAGCAGCGATAGATGTGGATCCAATTGAAATTCGTGAATCAAATTTAGAATCCGTTGAAGAATCTGATTTTGAGACAGAGGATGAAGATGATGCTCATGAAGACGAAGACGAAGACGAAGACGAAGACGAGGACGAAGATGAAGATTATGGTTTTTGAGACTTTTTTACTAATTATGTGTTGTTGTTGTTGTTGTTGTTGTTGTTGTTGTTGTTGTTGTTGTTGTTGTTGTTGCGACATATGTTATTGATATTGTCATTTTTATTATTGTTGTTATTATTGTTAGGTATGTTTTTTTTTTTGTTAAGTTGGCTCGTTTATTGAAGGATGAACAAACTCAGTAATTTTAGACATAATTAATTAACTGAAGGACTTCATTGAACAAACTCAGTAATTTTAGGACTTGATGGCATTTTTGAATAGCGAGGGACTTTCAATATATTATCTAAAAAAATTATAAGTAGATTGAAGGAAAACAAAACTCAGTAATTTTAGGACTTGATGGCATTTTCCGTTACTTTCAATATATTTCATAGTCGCACAGTTGCAGGAAGGAAAAAAAAACAGAAACAGGGAAAAAAAATTTAATTATTTTCATTATCAATGTTAAAAAAATGATATGCATATAGAAAAACCAATCAAATTGAATTCTTTTTTGGATTATAATTATTTTCATTATCAATGTTAAAAAAAAAAGAAACTTACGCATTCACCGTCCAATAATCGACGTACTTTGTTTTGCAGTCTTTCGCATGTTCGCTTTTCGAGCCGATCGGGAATGTATATAACAAATGTCCCTTTTTTTTAATTTTTTCCTTATAAAAAGTCAAATCAAATTCTTTATTGATTATGCTGAAAATCTAAAAAAAACGATGTTTATTGATTCTTCAGACAATCTTTTCGTGTGACCAAGAAATGGTTGACCCCGTTCCCTTCGTTTTTGCCAAAACGACATTCCCCGAACCAAAACCAGCGTCCTCCGCGTCCGCCCGTATCGCCATCAATGTCGTCGATCAGACCTGGTCGTCGCAAAATTTTGCGACCATTATTTTTCGTTTGTGCGATCTGGACTTTCCCCTTTTGCTGCATTTTCGAACACTTCCTTCTCCCTTAATCATCTGTAGACCGTCGCGGTGATCCACCTACAAGTTTGTCAACTTTTCGTAGGCCACAAAGCTTTTGCTAGAGGTTCAATCCCTTTCTTTTTCTTCTTGTTCTTCTTCTTGTTTGCACGCATGGTGTTCGTCGGCAACAAGTCGACTTTCGGCACCGTCTCGTCAATTCTTTGCGCTTTCGCCTTGTTTCCGCTTGTTCATTGAAAGTCAGTTCGTATTCATGTCTTCTTCGATCTTGCATAGCCATTTGTATGTGTTGAGATTCACCTGACTTACTATTTGAAATGAAAATCTTGCACGGTTGCTCGGTCTCCTTTTAAGACATGCATGAAAGTCGCCCTTTTTGATCCCAAAGGAAGGATACAAATGTTGGTTCCCTGTTCGTCTACGCTTCGCGTCGTCCTCAAGAAATGCAGCAGCATCAAACACCTTCACCAAGTCCACGCTTAAGCCATCGCAAATGTGTGGTCTAGTTTTCCATCAGCAGAATTATGTTGGATTAGCTTTCAGCTCCCGGTTCTTTTTTGTATTGCAGTAGGACGAAGGATGAAAATATGGAAGTGATTAAGGAACTTGCTTTTGCAATTCTTTGGTACTTTTCCTTTCTGAAATAGAAGAAAATGGTTCTGCAAGGGGTAGTCGTTAGATCACTGATGTATGTGGGCATCTTACCATTCCGTCTTGCTACTTGCAGCTACATATGCTGGAAGCTTCAATAACAGTGTGGCAGGGCAGCAGGTTAGCATCATTTGTATGTAATGTTGCCATTGAGTTTGATCTTAATTGATGGGGCCTTTTTGTTTTAGTCATTTATTCTTTATATATCTTTTGCTTGCTAGGGAGCAAGTTGACCAATATCTTCTACAATTTTGAACTTTTGCATCATGTGAGAACTCAGTAGGTAGATTAATATTGATTAGTCTGCGTGGGACTATTCTTATGAGTAATTGACTCCCTGATTTCATCATAAAACCTGCATAACGACTTTAGTTAGAAGAAGACATCTCTCAGAGAGTTTGGCTAACTACCTGCTGTCTGGGCTGGAGCCATTGCAGTTTGTTCTGTTGATCAAGCCTGGAAGAGGAAAAAGAATTAGTGATTTTTCTGTTACTGATCCAAAATTAGGATTGCTTTGTGTATTAGCTGTGTATTATAGAAATGGCCTCTCAAATGGGCTGTATTACTTGAAAATTCATTGAATGTGGTATATTGTGTTTCATTAGGCCGTTTTGGAAACTGTTGCTAGAGTGAAGTCCAAGAAGAATGACAGCAAGGAGGAGAGGTATGTCTTCTTCTCTATTATGTGGTTATGCCAACAATTCTTTTATTATGAGGCTCTTCGCCTTTGCAATAAATTAATGAGATCTCTGAGCCATTTATTGAGCCTTGTGTCAGGTCATTTCAGCTACATACTGTTTTCAACCTGGATAATGAGAACCGAGTGGAAGACACACCAATGCTTATTGATCGGAAGGTATGTAACACAGGAAATATATTGCAGATTAATCAGATGTATGGAGTTCAGATTACTCTTTTATTCGGTATTATTCTGCTTTTCTTATCGCATTATGAGGGAACTGCCGTAATCCTTTCCACAAATGGAGGTCTGCTTCTGTGTATTGAAGCCTCTCCTCTAGTGAAAAAATAATTTCATAACTCAATCATATGAACATTTATCTTCAGGACAATGTCTTCATCATATCAAATCCAAAGTCGAAGTACCCTGTGTTACAGTTAGACTTAAGGTTAGCATACGATTATATGCTCAAGTCATGTTTTTTAGTATCTGGAGGAAAGTGATGTGTTGGCTGATTCAAACGTTTCATATTCGTATACTTTCAGATTGATATCGAATCTTGTAGTTGTCATTGTCTCTGCAACTTGTGGTGGCATCGCTTTTGCTTGTGCTGGACAGCCGGTATGAATTTGCAAGCTCTTCTTCTTCTTCTTCTATTTTATCTAGACTTTAGAGAAACCCTATTGTTAAGTCTCATATGTCTATGGGCCTTCTTTGGCTGCACATCTGGAAGCTGGACCTTGTCGTTAAGAATACCTGGTTTATGGTCTTACTTAAGTCTTAATAAGGTCTCTCAAGTAATGTATCAGCCTTGAACTTTGCAGGTGATTACCGGATATTTGCTTGCAGGATCTGTCATTGGACCTGGTGGCTTTAGCTTTGTCAGTGAATTGGTGCAAGTATGTTGTTTTCTCTACGCTGAGCGCTATATCAAGTGCAATCAATCTTCAGATTTTAGTTGAGAACTTTTATGTGCTAAACGGTGTTTTTCATTGGTTCTGTGAAGTCATTGAGCTTGATCACATGTACTTGCCTTCCACATTTATATATAAGGGGTTAAGGTGTGGCATTTATAATTATTGAGAAAGGTCTGTAGAAGGTCATACAAAGTTTTCAGTTTTAAAGGAGGAAATTTTAAACAGCTTTATCATGTTAGCTTAACTTTGCTTGCTTTCTTTTTTTGAATTAATTTTCAGTTGTACCTGCGAGAGGGAGGGCTTTGTTGAGAACGGTAGATCCATATTTGCCCCTAATAGAAAGCTAGTCTGTACATGCATTTAATTGAAATTGTTACTAGAAACAGTTGTTTTGCAACCGTGATGGTTGCCCTACTTCTCTGAATTATTCCTTCTTAATATTTATTGCAACCAAGCATGGGCATTGCCAAATGATACATGCACATTCAATCCTGCCATAGGACTTGATTTTCTAGGTTTGTTTAAGATCTACCACTCCATGTAGATAATAGTCATGCTTTTCTTTTTATGCTCATGCAATTACTATTACGCTGATATGTGTGAGGTTCATTCGCTGCTTTTATGTATTTCCATTATAGTTTCCTTGGCTAAGGAAGGAAACAAGGAGGACAAAAACATCCTTTCTACTTCTCCACCATTATTTAAATTTGGTGTAGCTCTCTAAAACAAAATGGTAAGCTTGGTGATTTACATCATTATGTGTCCTTAATACATGTTCATATTGTTTAAGATATTTGTCTAACCTTCCTACTTGTCAGTATAAGCGTGGAGGTCACATGAGTGGTGCAGTTTCACAAAGAAGACCGGCCTCTTCCGTTTCCTCGACCTCGTCCCCGTCCCTTTCTTCTTCCCCTCTCCTTACATCTAACCCTCAACCACTATGTACCGATGGACAACATGGACACATTGGCTCTTCTTCCGACGCTCAAGAATAGATTAGGGGGCGACTTAGACACATGCATACTGAACCCACTTCAGTTCCAATTCCTTCAGTTCCATCTCCTTCAATACAACACTCGAATGATGAGGAAAACACCGGTGAAGAAGATACCCGATTCATGATATGCCCATATGGAGATTCGTAAGTATTGAAATGCTAAAGCTATTCGATTTAAAATATGGATGTCAACTGAATTGTTTATATCGTTTTAACATGTTTGCAGATTCACGGATGCTATGTATGTTGTGAGACAACTTAATAAAATAGTCAATAACTATTGGAGAGGGAAGTGGATTAGTTACAGTAGCGCTCCAAAAGAAGTAAAGGATTTGTGGTGGAATGAGTTCAAGGTAAGTTTTTCCATTCTATTTTCTCACAAACTAAGTTCGGTATAAGTAAAGTCGATTAATTTTCTATTTATTGCAGCAGAAATTCAAATGGGATGAAATGGAAGGGGATGAAATTAAAAGAATTTTCAGGAAGAAAGCTGGTGATCACATACGAAATGTGATGAATAGAGCTAAGACAAGTCAAGTGAAGCTAGATTTTATTACAAGTGAGAGTTGGACAAAAATGAAGAAAATTTGGGAAACTGAAAGAAATAAACAAAGATGTGAACAGGATAAGAAGAATCGAGCTTCTAGTTCTAGTTAAGGGTCTGCTACATATGCTGGGGGCTCTATCAACATTGGAGAACATAGAAAAAGAATGGTAAGTTTGTTAAATATGCTGTAGATTAATTTAATTTAATTACTAATTTTGTTTATATTTTATAGACAGATGAATTAGGGGCGGAACCGACATATACGGCTACATTTGAACGCACATTTCAAAAAAAAAGATAAGACATGGACTAGAGATCGAGCAAAAGCTATTAAGGTATGTAAGTTTAACTAGAATGAAAATAACAAAGGTTTTTAATATTGATGGTAGTTATATATATGTGTGAAGTTATTTTATTTGCATTTATATTGTTAATGTAGGAAAAATATGATGAACTTTTAGTGAGTACTACTAGTGGTGGTGATGGTGGTGATGGGTCTGAACAATCGAGTGAAGGGTCTGACAATATGACATTATGGGTGGAGGCATCGGGTGGGATGAAAAGAGGCAAAATATTTGGGATGGGATCTCTGTCAAGGATATATTCATCAAAGGTTGCTGCAAGTTCATCTTCCAATGCCGCTGTTACAAGAAGGATACGAATTGAGGAGCAAATGACCCAAGAATTGACCCACTTGAAACATATACTTGTAGAAAAGGATGAAGAAATGAAAATGGTCAAACAAGAATTGTCACAGAAAGATGAAAAAATTAAATCTTTAGAGTCTCAAATGCAATTGATCTTGCGACACCTCAACCTTAACCAAGATCAGGTTCTTCCTGTACCTCCCACTAACCAAGTAGGTGATGGCCATAATGATGAGCAACACAATGGCAATTATCTTGATGATGAAGTTGATGATGATTTTCTCAATCGTTTCATTGATTAAACGGTAAGAATTTTTTGCTTATGTAGCGAGAATGAAATAGTTGCTTGATGATTTGCACAAAAAATAGATGAAGTGAGCAAGATGATTCGCTTTTTTGGTTTTGTTTGCCCTATAACATGGCTATATTTTCCTAAATGAGTTATCTTTTCTCATATATTTCCTATTATAGCCTTTGTTCATAGTGTTGTCTACATTCTTCTTCTAGTGCAGGCAAAGACATTCCTTAGAAGCCTTACAAAGAAGGCTCTTGCAATGGTTGACGCTTTGGAGGGAAAGGTTTGTGTTTGAATAAAGTTAAATAATGTTTTGCTTTTGATGCATGACAATAATCTAAGGAGACTTCCCTCCAGATAAATATAAGCCGCAAGTCTTCTTCTGTATTTGATAAAGTTAAAATAATGTGTTGCTTTTGTAGGTTAATGGGCTCATTCATGGAGACTTCATTCTGAGTGGACAATTTCCAGAGGATCTGATGCTGCTCTTTCCTTTTCTTTTGTGATGAGCAGATATCATCAGAAGGCACCGCTATCATGGACTGCCCTTACTAATGCATTTTTGTTCATTGTGATAGGTTTATTAGTCGGGCATATTTTGTATCGTGCAGCAACTCATATTGTCAAACTTGAAGATGGTTTTCATGAGATGCAGGAACTGAAGGTTCGATAATATTGCGTGTGATTCAGGTCCTTGACGTTTAACTTAGTTTGGTATTTTCCAGCAATGTTTAATCTGATTATTGGTAGATATACCATTCGATTCTTTTTCGTTTTCAATGTTGTAGCTATCCTTTCTTAGTTGTTTCGATTTTTTTTGTGTCGACAGGCATCATAGTTGAATAGATTTCTAATAGTGACAGATTGAGATATGCAGTAATTTTGTGAATGTTGCGCTGGCTTTTTTTAATAGAATCCTCATTTCGTGATATTGTAGGCAATGGAATTTGCATGGTATATAGTAACTCTTGTCACTTTGTGTTTATATTTTAATGACTATGAAAGTATGGGGAGATTCAAATGGGAGGTCGGGAACATTTTTAGTTGGAGCCACAGGACACCGTGATATGTCGTTACAAATGTCGTTATATATAATTTAGCAATGAAAATTACATTTTTTTCGTGGGTAACATTTTTACCGACGAAAATTTTCATGGCAAATGTCGTTGCTAAATTTTCTGACCAAAGTCGGCGACGAAATTATTTTCGTCGTAACTTTCGTGGCAAATACGTGTGCTGGTTCTCGCTAATTAGCGCTAAATTTTTCCACGGGCGACGAATTATTTGCTACGAATTTTGCCACGAACTATTCTCGTCGCAAATTAGCGATGAATTTTGCGACAAATTATTTGCGACAAATTTTGCCACGAAGTATTCTCGTCGCAAATTAGCGACGAATTTTGCGACGAATTGTTTGCGACGAATTTTGCCACAAACTATTCTCGTCGCAAATTAGCGACGAATGTTGCGACGAATTTTGCCACGAACTCGTCTCGTCGCAAATTAGCGACGAATTTTGCGACGAATTGTTTGCCACGAACTCTTTTCGTCGCAAATTAGCGACGAATTTTGCGACGAATTGTTTGCCACGAATTTTGCCACGAACTATTCTCGTCACAAATTTGCGACGAACTTTCAAATTTTTCATCGCTAAATTTTGCGACGCCCAATTCGCGACGAAATTTTGGTCGTTGCAAATTTCGTCGCAACTAAGTTTAGCGACGAATTTAGCCAAATTGTTCGTCGCAAATTCCGTTGCTAAAACCTGATTTTTTTTGTAGTGTATCAAGAAAATTATAGAGAGGATAAACAAAAACTTTTCAGTTTTTGCCTTTATATGATCAAGATAACAATGGATTCTTTTCTTCTTCTTTTTTCAAAAAAGCAATGGATTCTTAACCACAATTCAAACGCACGGAAGGATAGCTGGTGAATTGAAAAGGCAAGAGCTATCTCTGGGAGAAGAGATGACACACTTTGAACTTAGCAGGTAAAAAGAGGATGAAGAGACGAATTTAGGGCCGCGAGCTTTTTCTAGTGCCCTTATGTGATGAGGGTATTTTGGTAAGTTGCTCTAAAAGGTTGTGCTCCAAGCTATCCAGGCTATATAAACAGCCACAAAATTTAAAGGTCATTGATGGATTGGCAACAACCAATTCTACCGGACTCCAAAAAAAATAAATTATCCTAATTCTTGCACACGTTAAATTGAACAGTCAATTTAAATTAGTTCTCTAATGTATCCACAATAGTAAATTTTATCGCAAAAAATTTGTAATTGACACCCCGTCCCAAAAAAATAAAAATGGCAAAAAACTACCGCCTTATCTAAGACAACTTTTTGCATGGTGCATTATTTTCACAGACAATCAACAATTTGAAAAATATTTTCTTAATAATAATTCCTATACGAACATAAAATAACGAATTATATTTTCATCATGAAAGAAAATGCTTAGGTATGTATTGTTGTTAATAATGAAAAAAAATTCTAAAAACCTATTTTTTTTTTCTGAATGATATAGTTAATCATTTTGTGGAAAAATATTTTCTAACTCTTTATTTGATTCGTCAAACAAACACATAAGAAAAATTGTATTCGTATTACCTAATTGAATTGGGCTTTGTAAAATCTCCAATTGTGGAATCCCATGATGAGCGGATGGATAATCAAGCAAAAATATCAAATCAAATGAAACAAGAACAAAACAGGAAGAAAGACAACAGTAAGTGGACAGATCAAACAGCTTTTAATATTTAACGCCAAATCTCAACCTCCAAAGTCAAAGAGCAACTCAAGATACACAACCCCAATTACATAAGCAACTCAATCTGGAATCGGTCAAAATTTTCTATATACGTTGAGATACATTATGCCCTAGCGACTTGATTGATGTCGCAAAGCAGTTCAAACCCGAATTCGTCCTCTTGGATCTATTAGGGGACATTGTAACTCTTTGTCGTATTCGAACCGAAGTGCGCACCTGGGAAAAGATGGTCGTTGTGTTGATGCACTCTCCTTGGTCTCTTCTGCATCTTTCTCAGCCTCTTACCACCCGTTAAGAATGCCAGATCCTCTTCGATTTCTTCCCTCGACAACGCCACTGGAAACTTCTTTAACCTCTTCGGAATCTCCTCCTTACTTTTCGGTTTTTCAGCCTTGTTTCTCTCAGGAATGCGGTGCCACGGGTCTTTTTTCTTCTCCTCGTCTTTCACCACTGGACTTGGGTTAATTGCAGCGGTACTACCATCGCTGTCCGCTTGTTTCCTTTTGAAACGAATTACCAATCTAGGTCTGCTCTCCGAATTCTTCGTCGCAGGCACATCAGTTGAAGTAACTTGGGAAACACACAAGGTTTTCTCGATAGGAGGAACCGACAGGCCATGGCATACTTCCATGATTGATGAGCAAAACAATGGGGAATAAGATGGCGATTAGGGTTTAGTTGAGGTAAGAGTCCAAACTCTACATGAAGACCTAATAGACTTCCGCTTTTAAGATTTGAATGTGTCCATATCTTAAAGATCATCTGTTTTTAAAACTTGATTGGCATGGAAACGAAGAAAAGAAGTTCTTTAAAGATAAACAACGAACGAAAAAAGTTCTTTAAATAAAAAACTGTTTTTTTCTTCTTCTTTTTTCCAAACAGAGGGTATACCAATTTTCTCAACTTCACAATTATTTTCTAAATTTTAGTGAACACGAAAATAAAATGAGAACGTAGCCCCAATCTGATACATAGGAGATAAAACTTGGTGCTCATCAGATTGCAGGAAACCCTAATCTAATGCGAAGCGAAAACTTAGGGAAAAGAAAGCCAGCCCAACTATATCACTCGATTAAATTATATAATATGGAATTTCACAACTAATCATTATTCTAATGAGATTGCATGCTTTCTTATAATGTTACTAAGAAAAAGATCTTGATAAGCATACTACGAAAAGTTTTAATATTTAAAATACTGATTATGCCCTTCAGAAAATACTGTTAATGGATCGAGAGTATAATTTTCCATTAATTAATTACTTACAAGTGCCTTAAGGCATGATTGGTAACATTCCAGATTATCTTATTCCTTCTTCTTTTTTTTCCAAGATCAAAAAAGGAACAAAATTCTGTTTGGAAATGTAAATTGATTTTTTGTTTTCGAGAAGAGAAACGAGAAGTAAAAAAAAAAAGTAGTCTCTTTGTTCTTGAAAACAGAATAAAAAACAATGTAATTTTAGAAGGAAACCCCCCCCCCTCGGGCCCTGCCCCATCCTGGTCACCAATTGTACGAAACATATTTTTGGTCATTTTCTATTTCGAGAATAAAGATTTTGTGTAGCTATCAAAAGCATTTTTCAACTCAGAAATTGTTCATACAAATATAATAAAAAAATCATTTTTGATAAAAAAAATTATTCCTGAGAATAGAAACTTACCAAACAGGGCCTAAAGGTACTCATATAACAAATTCGTAAAGAAATTAGTTCAACTACAAAAATGGTCGTAAAGAAATTAGTTCAACTACAAAAATGGTCGTAAAGAAATTAGTTCAACTACAAAAATGGTCTATCTTCATTGAACTATTCATGGGTAACTCATGTATTAAATCCCTATCATCAATAATCTGTCAGTATCTCCACTAATAATGCTTGAGAATTATGAAATCTATATGGAAGATAATATGGTTTCTCAATTTATATTTTAAGCACTCTTAACGTCCACACGTCAATCTTGTATTCAGCAAATTTCCTAGGACTGAACTTTTTTTTTTATTACTAGCAAAGGCACATAAATCTTGTGTGTGCAAAAAATTGATATTTAAAAGATCAAGTAAAGTCATTTTATGTATAAAAAAAAAATTATTGGTAGAGATGCACACAACAAGGAAATTGTATTAATACCCATGGGAAGAAAAGAATACTTCATGGTCTTAAATTCTTTTAGGAAGGTTGTTCTAAATTAGAAAATCTTAAATTTTTAAGTATTGAAGTATGTGAGAGATAAGAAAAAACTATTAATTTATGCATTTGTCGAGGAACATAAAAAAAAAGTAAAACAGATAAATCTGAGGATTTGTAGAGGGGGAAAAAAACCAAGCGATCCATTCAAAAGTACGACGTTCTCTTTATTTATACTTGGCCTTTCGAGCGGGGTCTGTGTGAGCAAGATTGCTTTTTGTATTTGTTTGATAAATCGACAAAACAGCACGTTTGAGATTGCTTTGCAAATTCTTTTTGTAATATAAATTAATTAAATAGGACTGATAAGATTTAAGAAAAATGTCAATCTGTAAATTAATCAGGTACTAACATTTTGTAAGTACGTTTTAATGAAGTTCACCTGCTTTCTCTCGCCCTCATTGAAGTGTACTCAGAGATTTCTTTAATGGCCTGAGTTTCTGCTCCATCAATTCAGAAAAAGGACCAATTACCAAGGGTTTGTTCGTGAACTAACATTATTTCAGAAATTATTTTTTATATTTATATTCCCTTTATTTGAAGGAAAATTATTTTTTAGAAATTATTTTATGAAATTCTGATGTTTGGATAACAAAAAATTAATTGACCTCCAGAAATTATTTTCAATGGTCTAAAAATAATTTCTTAACCTTTTTTCAATGGCTTTTGTATGAAGCGAAAAATAAAGTTTTAATGGTCGGAAGCGAAGTGCTTCAAGTATATATTTGAATGAATATATAAAAATTCTGAAAGATAAGGATACAAATAGATAAATCTTTTTCGTTTTCAAATAACTGGCTATAAAGAAGATACATAACTTTTCGGATTTGATTAACTGCCCATCACCAAAAGTCACTAACCAATGTAACATGTCTTCATAATTCTATATAGAAATTAAAATAAATTCAAAAAAATGTTTGCTGAATTTTGATTTTCAATATCTTAAAAAAAAAAAAGCACATCCGCAAATAAAATACTACGAAAAAACTCGAACTGATATACCTATAACAAATTTACCCCAAACTAATTTTTTTTAACACAAAATATCCTAAACCTATTTATTAAAAATAATATGTTATTAAATGTTATCCACGTCAGCGCCAGCTGGCCAAATGAACTGAATTTGCACAAATGCAAAAGGTTTAGGACTCAATTGATAAAATAAAAGGTTTAGGACTCATTTAACATAATTGCAATTGGTTTTGATAATAACTGCAAAAATTGTGCCAAACTCAAAGTCGATATGATGAATAGCTCCCTGGAATGGTTGGTTGCATCACTCAAAAGAACCGGTAGGCTTTTGGGCCATTATTCCTTCTTAATGTGAACAAAGAGAAAAAAAAATTCTAATGAATCGAAATAAATGAACCGAAAGAATTTGGAATGAGCCAATTAGCGGTAGTAAGCATTTTGATGCACGCGAGCTCAAACTATGAACAATCAAATCTTTTGAAATTGCCAAAAAAAAAAAATTATAAAAACTCTCCTTTGAACCTAATGCTGTTCCGGATTGCTGCCCCACTTCTCGCCATCTTTAACAATTCCTGATATGTCAGCCAAACCTCATTTAAAAAGGGATTTATGTTGTTAGTAGTGTGCCGATTCAATCAAAATATGTTTCGAGAATGTGGATAAATTAAGAGTGTTATTTGTTGATGATACTTTAGCTACTTCAATAGTCAACTAAATTAACCCACATGCATTTCAACAAGTTCATAAAAAAAAATTGTTTTACCAAATAATGTACATTATTTTGATGATACTTCAGCTACTTCAATAGTCAACCGAAGCTGCAGTTCTCACGTCTATTTTACTATAGATCATGACTATCGCATGGCTTCATCCTTCGATAACCTGGGAAGAATGCATTCAAACTGAACAAATAATTGGCAGAAACCAAATAATAAAGAAAAATTGAATTGATGGGACATGGGCGAAAAAATGATAAAACAAAAGCGAGATTATATTTCAAAATTTTGATGGAAAAAAGAGTAAATAATTAAGACAGGTTGTTCAATGTTACGATAGAAAAATGAAACGTCCAAAAAACTTTGGAAACAATCCAAAAGTACATAACCCAAAATGAAAGCACGTTCCTAGTATTCCGTGGGGTTAAAATGAAACCTAGTTACGTGTTGATTTAACACTGATATACCACTCAAATTACGGTTCGTACTTTTAAATAAGTGTTAGTAACTTCAAAGCCATTGGTAAGCCATCAGAATAAACATTGGTAGATTATTTAAAGCAGTTGGTGATCTTCAATGTATTAAGAAAGATTAGTACTTTCCAAAACCTACATAATTAAAGGTTATCGGTGACTAAAACCAGTTGTGATCTTAATTTGACTAATGCTGGTACATCAATCAAATGAAGGCAGAAACATGGGATTGCACTTCTCAGTTTTTTAAGATTATAGCTGTTGGTTGAATATATGGAGTTTCCTTGCTAAATACTTATAAAGTACATATGCAAAAATAAACACCATAAAATGTCTTCTATTTTGGAGACGAATTGGAGACTAGATATGATTACTACAATCCCTAAGTTGATTCCGACGTTAGCAGAAACAAGGGATTGCAATTCTCAGTTTTTTTTTTTCAAGATTATAGCTGTTGGTTGAATTGAAGATGTGGAGTTTTTCTTTTTTGCTAAATACTTATAAATTACCATTGCAAAAACATACAAGATAAGATATCTTCTATTATGGAGATGAATTTAGAAACTAGATATGTGTTAAGGAAAAACAAGCAGCACTTCGTCTCTAATTAAGCCAATCTATGATTAAAAAATATATCCCCCTAATTTTACCGATTTAATTCGGCAACAACCAACAATTATATCTAGTCAAATATCTTAATGCGGAATGATAAAAATAACACACTAAGATTTACGTGGAAAACCCAAAACCACGAACGACCCAAAATCCTCCAGTAATCATCAAGAATAGCAGGTATATAAAAGGGTCTATATCTCTAGTTACACACTAGGTCGCTACATCAACAGTATAAGAATATTTCATCACCACAAAGGTGGAATAATACACAAGAGGTAAAAAAACTCTAATTAGGGTTAGAGAATTCGGAAAAAGTTCTCAACAAACAAAAACCATCAACACGTAGATCTCGATCTCATGAACAACATATCTAAATTTGCGCCAATTCGATCAATGTTTGGCTCTCAAATTTAGACCGTAAGAATTTTCCATCTTTCTTCTTCTTCTCCCTCTTAGACTTTTCATGAGCTCTCTGTAAACTTTTTCTTCCTCTCTGTCTCTCTCTTCTGCGGAAGATGACTCGCGCACGCGCACACGCTACTTTCTCACACTCTCATTATCTCGCTCTTCAATTTGTCTCAATTTTTTCTTAAAAAAATAAAAAAGAATGTTGCTGGGCCCCCACATGAGGGAGACCCAGCCGACAATATGATTATTACAGTTTCCAAGTTTAGTAAATCCTTGGCTGACTGTCCGTGCCCACGCACCTCAGCCGATTCTGTGGAGGAAGAGACTGAATGGGAGGGAGAGGGGGCCATTCAAAAGGGAGGCAATTTGATAGCAATTAGATGATGATCGAAACCACCGGGAAGGCTAGGAGAGCTATCAGTTTAAAAAAAAAAAAATCACTGAGGAGGAAATATGAAATGAGGCATGAAAAGTTAAAAGTAACCTCAAGTATCAAATTAAAAGTTTAAGTTAATAAGTGAATGCAAACCATAGGATCATTTAAGTTAATATTCTTCACAAACCTCTTCCTCTTTGAATGCTCTTTATGCCTCCTAGAATGCTCTTCGGCATAAAGAGAGAACCTCATATCCAATATTAGAAATTTTCACATTGGCCAAAAGAACTGGTTCTTCTATTGTATAATTGAATTCACAACAAAGAGTGAATCCATGGCAAGGAATTGAAAGTGATGATGATTCGATCTCGATTCCCACAGCACGTAATTTTGCGCTTATTTTACGTAACGGGTTGAGACTCACCAACAAATAAGCGCCATTGTAAACACCAATGTCCATCCATTGTCCAAAAACTGCCTGAACATTCACCCTCCCAATTAGCTTAGTGAGAAACTCTCCTCCAAAAGAGGAGAAATCGGACATCGAAACAGTCTACTACTCGAAACGCAGGATCTTCAGTTGATACAGTTATCCAGATTAGCATTGTCGACACCACCAAGCAGTAAATCACTCAGGGATCTATAATGGCACATCAAAGCAGAAAAGCACTGGGGACATTGATGTGGATGTCCCTTGCGAGGAACCAGAAGAAGAGCTCCTAGGCGGAGACGCCAGATAGCCCACTGTGGTTCCAGTGACATTGAGATGGTAATGGACCTCATTCTCGAACCTGGCATTGCTAGACCGTATCAAGCCGACTCGAAATTGGCCTGTGGCGGGATCAATGGAGCATTCAGCGATGCCCTTGGGGAGGAGGCCAAAAGGGAGTCTCTAGTGCCGGAGGTGGTCGTAGATCGTGTTGGCAGCCTCCGAGGGAGTCACGAGAGTGAACAGGATCACCTGAAGCGAACAATGGACAGCCCAATCGGGTTTAGGATATGGCCATCCATCTTCGTCAACAGAGGGGGGAGAGAGAGAGAGTAGAGAGAGGGGGGGCCTGTTGAAAATGGAGTTTCCGTGAGAGGGTCTGTCTGCTTTTATGCTACTTCAATAAAAGCGAAAATGCCAAAAAAAAAAAAAGAAGCAAAAAATTGGACCGAGCTGAACAAAAAAGCGTCTAACTGTTCGGTTCGATTTTCTCGAGAATTTCAACTAAACTGAACCCTTGACATCACTAGATTCAACATATGGCCAGTCTGCAGATGCCACCTCTAAACACGAAGACTTGAGTTAATTGTTAAGCTGCACGGGGACATCTTCACTTCCTCAAAAGTTCATCATACACATGTAACTTCCTGGCCTTGGAAAGGCTCTGCTTCAATCTCGACAATGTGGAAGAGGACAATTTGATTCCTCTTTCGATGATGTCCTCGGCGTATTTGACTGCTTCAGGGAGCCTGTCAAGATGAAGAAGCCCCGCAATCAAAGTATTTCCAGTCTCATCCAAATCGGACCTGTAATACTCGACCATCCACTTCCAGACATTCGTAGCCGAGCAATGGTCTCGTGCATCTATAAACATCCTGGCAGCTGCATTGCAATTGGCCAGGCTCGGCAGGCATTCGTTTTTCACCATCTCTGTAAACACTATGGAGGCCTCCTCTAGTTTCCTACATTTGATCAAGGACTGAAGCAAAGTATTGTAGGTTCTATCGTCCGGAAATGCCCCATTATAGACCATTTCATCCAACAGCCTCTCGGCTACGTCAATGTGGTCGGTGTGACACTGTAAAGCTATCATTGAATTATACAGTTCCGTATCTGGTCTATACCCAATTCTTCCTACCATAGCTTCCCACAGAAAGTCGGCTCCTTTAGAGTCATTACGCTTTGTACACTCCTCCAATGCACTCCGAAAGAACTTCATACCTGGATAACACCGGTGATCGCTCATCGTCCACATATATTTCAATGCTTCACATATCCCACTAGGACCCTTCAGCAAAGTACACAAGAACGAGCTATAGGCAGGCACGTTGGCCGGATCCCAACTGATTTCTCTCACCATCTCAGCAAAAGTCCGCCTAGCACCGGTCACATTCCCTTCATTCTCCCAACCCTCCAACAATATCGCATACGTATCCGCGTCCGGCCTAGTCCTCTCCTTCACGATTCGTAAGAATTCCACTGCATCCCCAGTCTTACCGCCCCTACAGATCGCACTAAACAGCGAATTCAATGCTACAACGTCAGGCGGCATGCCATATTGTTCCATCACTTCAAAAGTCATGATAGCTTCTCGCAAGCTACCAGCAATCACATAGCTACTGAAAATGGAAGCGAAAGTGGCGAGCGAAAGCAGCCCTTTTCTATGCATCGACGTCACAACATCCCACATTGCATCAAACAGAGAGTTCTTACCCAACATGTCGACCACCAAATTCCAAGCGTACGGGCTGTGGTCATCCTTGAGCTGGTGCCCGGACCACCTAAAGAAATTGACAGCGGCGCCCGGGAAGCCATAGGACAACTTGAGCACCTCCTCGACATCTTCTTGCCAGACCCCAATGCCAGAACCTTCAAGGACCTTCTCGACGGCGAGGGAGGGGGTGTTGGCGATGATTTCGCACAAAACCCTGATCTTGGGAGGCAAATTGGGGATGTCAAGGTATGAATGGAAAGTCTGCTGCTTGCCCGATTCTTGATTTGAGGTGATACGGTGGGCTTGATAATGAGGACGGGGGTATGCGGGAGGTTTTGATTTTGACCATGAATTTAGAGAGATACGGTGCTTCTTGTTGAAGGGCGAACTCGAGGGTGGAGAACGAGCACGAGCACGGTGGAAATCCCGGTACGGTCTCTTTCTGCCGCCGGTCATTGATCTCCTGGGTAGCTACGCGGATTGCGATCGAGAAGATGAGCTCTGTTCAGAAGGTTTGGGCCCAAACAGTCGGCAGTGACACGACACTTACACTGAAGAAGCCTGAAAATCAGATTCTGGAGCAAAGGAAAGAACAACATACGTCATTGTACGATGGGCGGGGTCATGATTCTCCGCACTTTCGACGACGCCATGGCTGCGGATTGCTCTTGATCTCGTCTTCTTCAAATAACGACGATGCAAAACTTACGACGTGAAAGAGGGAAACTGAAACTGGACGCAGGAAAGAAGAAGGACGACGACGACGACGACGAAACCTAGCGGATGGTAAGTTGTAGGATCTAGGGCCAAGCCCATAATGGGACCCATCTTCACAAAAAGCAATTATTTAAATGATTTTGCAAAATCGTCTCATTACGAGAAAAAATATTTAATGCTTAGGTAATGCAAATATTATATTGGCACACTATAAAATTTTGTACATATGGTACAACCAACATTTGCAATGACAAATATATTTTTTTTTATTGAAGATGATCTTAAATAAGCATTTTTCATTTGGTGTACACAGACTCCATTTTCAATTAAGAAATATTTAAGCAAGCTAGAACAAATCAATTTTATTTAACATGAAATCAAGAGAGAAAGAACTTCAAAAAGGATTCTCACATATGGCCATGTAGATCGATTCTATGGGATCAGGATGAAGAAGGAAGTTTTTCATGGGCCAAACACAATGTTGACTGACTCGATAAATCAATGCAGGAAGTAATTCTTCAAAAAGGAAAGTAGTTAGAAGCAATCAAAATGTGGTCATCAAGCCTTGAACAACAGAGATAAAACCCATACATGAAAGGTGTGTGATTTGCAAGGATGAGATTTCGCGCGAAAAAGAAGTTGCGCGCATGCCATGCAAAGCATATGTTTGATCGTGAGTGTATCGTTGGATGGCTCGGCACAAGCAAT
This sequence comes from Psidium guajava, assembly GCA_016432845.1. Classification (NCBI taxonomy): domain Eukaryota; kingdom Viridiplantae; phylum Streptophyta; class Magnoliopsida; order Myrtales; family Myrtaceae; genus Psidium; species Psidium guajava. The sequence goes on along the minus strand of CM028225.1, from coordinate 36,671,778 downwards.
TTGAGTCCGTTATGTCGTTTTCAAATGCCCTCGTGACCGGAATACTGTGATTGAATAAAAAAAAATTATTAAGTTCACGGTCAACGAATGAATTATGGATGGAGTTATAGTCAATTTAATGGCGAAAGATTGGATTCATCCCATTGATCACTTCCAAATTATTCTTTCCCTGTTTGACATTAACATGGTTATTTGGTACTTGATCGTACGCTGCCAATTTCTAATTAGCCATATGCAGTTATGTTTTCGACATGAGGGGGATACTTAGCAATATGAAATCTGAAGATAATCGCTTTCATGGTTCTTGGCTCCCTTTGAGTTAAAAAAAAAATTAAAAAGGAAAGATATGTATTTATTCATGTGACAAAAAATTAAATTTTTCAAGAGATTTCTTAAATTACTGTTGACGTAACAATTTTCATATACGTAAAACCGAATATGAGAAATGCACGTAGACCACGTGTGGTTGCAATTAATCTTTCTATTTCTGAAAATGAGAAAATTATTTTTCCAAGATGAAATCAACATTTGGATGGCATGTATAGAATTAGCTATTTACAGATAATAGCTAGAATAACACATTATTTTGAAGACAAGTTTTGCAAATATTTCATAATTAAGCTACTTATTTATCAAGGATCCAACACAAAGAAGTTTGTACAACGCTCAAAAGAGAGAGCCCCGGTGCAGAGTCTGGAAAGCTAATGTCTATTATCTTTGCAACAGAACAAGGCGGGGCTTGGTCTAAAGGCATCATAGCATTGGGTAACCCGCAAAGATTATGAATATTAGGTAACAGAGTGAATGATCCAACTTCTAAAGCAAGAAGAAGAAACCTGGGTTTCTTGTTCTTGCTTCGCTTTTTTGCCTGGTAAGTTAAAGGAATTTGTGCTTTGCAAATTGGTTGCTTCCATGGCTGTTTATGGAATCGTTGCGTTCGTGTGATTATGTTATTGCAATGGTACATCCCAAAGCTGTGACTTGGGAACAACAAATGACCTGTTCAGTGTTCAATATCCTTAAGGCTAAATGGCATCGGCAGATCAAAGTTAACCAGAAAATTTACGTACCCAACTTTTCCGACACAGTCCCAGGCCATAAGGAGATCAGGAAATTCAAAAGGGCTAATGTCTTTTCGTCCATTCCACTGTCAATCTAAACTGTCTTTCTTAGCTATCATGTGCAGAGGTTCTTCAACCAATTAAGAAACAAAACATATTATGTTAAAGGGCGTTCACATCAAACCTTTCAACAGTTTCTCATGTCCGAGTGAGGATGTTGTTCTCAGAATCTCTTGCTTGACGCCATGGAAGAGAATTTCTTTGCACCGGGTTTCATTTGTATTGGCGGGTTAAGTTATAGGCATCGCCTGTCCGCTCCTCGTGGTCAGTGGACAATCGTCAGTGAGCAAACTACACAAGTGTGCGTACACTGGTGCAAATCGTGGAATCAATAATAGTCAGGATGTCCGGGTCTCTTAATACATTTCGCTGTCTCTCGAATCTCGATCACTCGCACTTCAGGATCGGTTTCATCTTACAGAATGCAACCGCAGGACATCGAGACTATGGTCCATAAATTTTTTCAAACTTGTAACTTTTGATGAACTCTTTGTCATCTGATGACATTGGGTGCTCTCAGAAGTCAGAAGGAAGTGATTAACTGATTATGCATGAAATAGGAATCGCCACCTGTTTCGTCTGCTTGTACTTATGCTTTCTAATAACGTAAGCTAACCACCTGAGTCTTTGTGATAACGAAGGTGGTTGGTACGTTGATGTCATGGCCTGGTTCAACCCTCGAAGTTGACATGGAATCTCTCATCTTTCACACGAGTTGGCAGTTTATTGCACTCCAGATTTGTTTGTTCATTTTGCACCATTCCAATTTTTTCTTTCCTTCTTAATTCACATGATTAAAATGCTTCTTCTTCACATAATGCAGCCAAAAAAAAAGGGCTGCCAAGTTCTCTTTCCCGAATGTTTTGCAGCAAGAATTAATCCCAAAGAACTAAACAAGGTCCATAGTTCGCAACAAAACACAATTTTTAACTTTGAACCTACATAAAAATTAAAAATGTTGAGGGCCAGACTCATATTACTTTATGGACATGATAATAGCAAGAAGTTGGAGGAAGATGGCAAAAAATTGTCGCTGGAACTAGGCAAAGATCTTAATGCAACTGCAAAAAAAAAAAAAAAAACAACTCGCCCAAAGAGAGCTAAACTCACGATCATCAGCAGAAGGGTGAGAATCATGACCCAGGATCGCGCATGGCACATTTCCGACGAAGAGCTTGGCACCAGAGGGTGCTTGCAGTACCATGAATAATAAGGCAAACTGGGATCAGGAGCGGGAGGTGCATTGCCCAAGTATCACGGTGGCGGAAAATAGTACGGAAAGTACCCGCTAGGCACGACGGTGGAGATGGCGGCAGTGGTGGTCGATAGATGTGGGGCTTGCCGGCGGCAGGTAGGTTGTGGGTGTCGTCAATGGCGGGAGACAAGGATAGGGACAGTCGCTAGGCAGCGGCTGTGTGAAATCGTTACTACAGCTTGTCCATGTACCATGGCTTGTGTCGATGCATCGAGTAGAACCACAACCAAGAAATGCGCACATACACCATGACCGTTTTTTATGGTTCTTGCCATTTCTGTGCAACTACTCACTTCGCTGAGAGGGAGAAGCCAAAGGACCGAACATGAAGACTAGGCAACTCATCTGCGGGAGTTTCGGAGCAGGTGCATTAAGTGATTATGGAAAAGGCTCAACCCCGGGCACCAACCTTTGTCTTCTACGTAAACGTATTAAACAAATGAATGGTCACATTGTATGGGATAAGCGTAAAAAAAAAAAATGTTAAATCTATTGTAGCAGTACTGATTCCCTCCTACATCTTTTTGATTGTGTTAATTTAGTCCTAAAAATTTTGTATTTATGTTAATTAAATCTATTCGATTAATTTTGGCCCAAAATCACTAACGTGGATTCAAGTCATCCTATATGGTATGGACGACGCAAACGTTGACAAAGTTTTAGCATTTTTTATTTTATAATAATTTCTTTGGTTTTTTTCTTCTTTTTTCTTTTTTTTTTCTCTACTTTTTTTTTTTGATTGAAGGCCGGTGGGGGTGGCCAATTGATCCCCCCCAAAGAAAAGGCGAGGATGTCCAACCCTTGCCAGCTTTGGCGAAGGCCGCAATACCCTCGCCAGATCTGGGCCAGGCAAGCGCATCGCAAACCTCCCTTGAGGCCCTCCTGACTCTCAATTTGAAAAAAAAAAGGACTAAAAAAAGAAAAAGAAAAACCCAAAAAAAAAAGTCATTGTAAAATACAAAGAAAAAAAATCTCAAAAAAATGTCCATGTCACGTCTGTACCACGTAGGACAGCTAACATTCATGTTATCAATTTTCAGCAAAAATTGGTCAGGTGGACTCAATTGGCAAAAGGATGAAATGTTTGGGATCAAATTATGTACAATTAAAAGATTTAGGGCTAATTGGCACTAATGCAATAGATTTGATTTTTTTTTTTACACTTTTCTCTACATTGTATTATTGCCCTGTGGCTTTCCAAAGCATGAAATGAAAATGTGCACTACATACGATAAGCGAGACATAATTGTAGCTTTACAGCTTTTTACGAAGGAATCGGTCATTGGAATGGGACACCACTTCAACTACTACCTTTTTGGTATCAAAAGGGTTTTTTTTTCTCCCTATTTTTCTCTAAATTTTCACCAACTCCTAGAGTTTCTCATGGTAAAGAATTGTATGAATATAATCTGGTGATAGCAACATCTTAAGCAAAAAAAAAAAAAAACACACACACACACACTGAGTGACCAGAGACCTTTAAATGTGGGTTCAAACATTGTCTCAAACTTTGTCCTTTAAGAAAATTACGCCTCGATGGCGATGAAGTCTTTGGTAATTTTTCTCATAAACCGTTGTCAGAGATTACAGCAGTAATCTGAATCGTTGAATTAAATGACTACTGTGCTGCTCATTCATAGTCGTCATATGGCAATTGTGGTGATCACCAGCACGATTTAAACTCGATAGGAATTTTGGGGCCTTAAGGGATTTTCAAAATGCTGAACTAAACATAGTCAATGACCATGCCAGCGACAACTTTCTCGGATTTTAGGGACCGTCGCGAGAGTGACCCGACGGCTCGAGAAGTTGCCAACAAAGTCAACTCTTGACCAGAGCAAAGCCGAATGAAAAAGTTCCTTTTGGCTTAGTATTTTCGAACTTTTGCTCGTTTGATTAGCCGAAAATGACGAGTCAACAGTAATTTGTTTCATAGCAAATCCGATACTAGTTTTTCTATGAATGTGGTTAGCTGATTCATGCATCCACCCAATTTACCCGATCTCCATGTCCCTAAGCATATAGACCAGTCTTTAGCTGATACATTCACCCCATGGACTGCTCATTGAATGGTGTTCTCCCTCATTATTGATTGCATATGGGGATGCAAATTGAACTGGGTGCACAAATACTCAATGGTCCATATTAGGTTTTTCTATATTTCTAGGCACCAAATCCTATTTCATGATGTGTCAATAAGCAACTCACTATAGCTTTTTTAAAAATAGAGGCCGATTATTGTGATGTCACTCATTGTGTCGCTGAGATTATCCAAATTCGTCGTATATTTCAGCATTTACTACCTATTTACTCACTATGCTCACTATTTATTGTGACAACATTTTTACTTCCTATTTACTTTTCAGGTCCGCATGCTCGCATCAAATACATTGAGTTGAAGTGAAAGTTAAGAGTTGAAGTGAAAGTTAAGAGAGCGGGATACTTTCGACAATATACATTTTTTGTTAGATGCGCACGATGGATCAACTAGTAAGCATATTCACCAAGGACTACCCAATTCGCACTCTGCGCTATTGAAATCTAATCTTTCAGTTGAAGATGAGTATTAATGTGTACTTTTATATGTAATATGAGGTCCTTATGCGGGATGTTCAAGCAAGTCCTAAGAGTACTAAACATAACCATGGTTATATTTTTTTTTGTTTTTTTGGGTTGAAACCATGGTCACTTATGTGTTGAAAAATGTGATAAATAAAAAGAATTTTCCCTAAATAAAGCTTCGACTGTTGCTCATGCAGCCTGGGCTTTTCTTAAGACAGTAATTTTATTTTATAGAAGGAAAAACAGATTAAAAGAAAGTGGTGGTTCGGTAGGCTCAGCCCGTTGGGCCATGATGGGTCCGAGTGGCGCCGGCCCGTTATCCTCCCACTGTCGGGAGCGGGAGGTACTCGCTGCTCTGTGAAGCCAGCCTCACGCGGACCCCTCCACTCTAGGATCCGAGCGGCCCAACCCTTCGCCCGGGCAGCACAAATCAGCTCTCGGCTTGGAATGGGCGGGCCAGAAGATAGCCACAACGAGCCCGGCCCGCGGAAGCTAAGCCCATGTTCCACCACAATGAAGCCCCCACTTGGGTCACAAGCCCGCGCAACTGAGCTCGGCGGTCTATTTCGTGCTTCGTGCACTTAATAAACCGTTCAATTCCGTCTGCGTGGGCGATGCGGGACTTCGTTCTGCTTTGTTTTGGTTCATCAAAACCTTCCATGTCCCTTCCACTCAATAGGTCTTCGAGTTTTTTCCCTTCCGAGGATCGCCTCTTCTATCGTCTAAGAATTGGCCGATCTGTGCTGCTCATATCCCGAGTGAAGATCACTAGAGAAAAAAGGGAAGTGGAATGGGATCAAATACGTTCTTCCTAGCGAAACACTCATCGTCTGAGTGGATACCCAGAAGAAGTCCACAGTCATCTCTTCATTCTTCACCTCAATAATGCAACGAGCATATGCGGAAAAAATCGAATGGAAATAATGAGTCGCAAGTCCAGCTGGTGATGAGAATCCTAACCAATAAGTAGAAAAGAATTGCCTGAGGAAGTTCTCGCATTCCGTCTCTAGATGAACTGCTTGCCCGGTGCTAAGCCAGGTTGCTTTTGCAAGCCTCGAGCTCACCGATATGGCGAGGCCTCAGGCGAGTTCCACCTCGCTGGCCTTTGGCGAGCTCGAAGCTTGGGAGTGGAGACTTAGCCATTTGAAAGCTTGATAAGTTCAAACCTTTCATCTGTTTAGATAAACCTGACTCAAAGCATAAAATTCTATTTATAAGCCACGCGAAATCGGGTCAAAGATGTCAATCATTTTACAAGTCCCAATCCCATCAGCAATCCCATAGATTCGACAAACACATCCTCGAAATCTAAAACAAGAGATGGGAATCATACACCTTCGAATTGGTCTGCACTGGGTATGCATATTGCTTGAAAGAGCACATTACAACTTGGCGTTTGGGTTACCTGACAACTTGGTGTTGGGTTAAATTTTAGTTAGAGAGATGAGAAAAAAAAAAAAAAAGAACCCGATCCAAACTCGACTCGACTCACCCATTTGACACCTCTAATCACAGCATTGGGTAACCTGCAAAGATTATGAATATTAGATAACAGAGTGAATGATCCAACTTCTAAAGCAAGAAGAAACCTGCGTTTCTTGTTCTTGCTTCGCTTTTTTGCCTGTTAAGTTAAAGGAATTTGTGCTTTTTGAATTGGCTGCTTCCATGGCTGTTTATGTAATCGTTGCGTTCGTGTGATGATGCTATTGCAATGGTACATCCCAAAGCTGTGAATTAGGAACAACAAATGACCCGTTCAGTGTTCACTATCCGTAAGGCTAAATGGCATTGGCAGATCAAAGTTAACCAGAAAATTTACATACCCAAGTTTCCGACACAGTCCCGGGCCATAAGGAGATCAGGAAATTCAAAAGGGCTACTGTCTTTTCATCCATTCCACTGTCAATCTAAACTGTCTTTCTTAACTATCACTTGCAGAGGTTCTTCAACCAATTAAGAAAACAAAACATATTATGTTGAAGGGCGTTCACATCAAACCTTTTAAGAGTTTCTCATGTCCGAGTGAGGATGTTGTTCTCAGAATCTCTTGCTTGACGCCATGGAAGAGAATTTCTTTGCACCGGGTTTCATTTGTATTGCCGGGTTACATTATGGGCATCGCCTGTCCTCTCCTCGCGGTCAAAGGACTAGCGTAATTGAGCAAATTACACAAGCGTGCGTACACTGGTGCAAATCGTGGAATCAATAATAGTCAGGATGGCCGGGTCTCTTAATACATTTCGCTGTCTCTCGAATCTCAATCACTCGTGCTTCAGAACGCAACCGCAGGACACCGAGACCATGGTCCATAAAATTTTCAAACTTTTGCTGAACTCTTTATCATCGGATGACATTGGGTGCTCTGAGAAGTCGGGAGGAAGTGATTACCCTCGAAGTTGACATGGAATCTCTCATCTTTCACACGAGTTGGCAGTTTATTGCACTCCAGATTTGTTTGTTCATTTTGCACCATTCCAATTTTTTTTTTCCTTCTTAATTCACATGATTAAAATGCTTCTTCGTCACATAATGTAGCAAAAAAAAAAAAAGGGCTACCAAATGCTCTTTCCTGAATGTTTTGCAGCAAGAATTAATCCCAAAGAACTAAACAAGGTCCATGGTTCGCAACAAAACACAATTTGTAACTACCTTCATAAAAATTAAAAATGTTGAGGGCCAGACTCATATTACTTTATGGATATCCTGTCACATTGCTACACATGATAATAGCAACAACTTGGAGGAAGAAGGCACAAAATTGTCACTGGAACTAGGTAAAGACCTTAATGCAACTGCCAAAAAAAAAAAAAAAAAACAACAACAACAACACTCCTCACCAAGAGAGAGCTAAACTGACGATCATCAGCAGAAGGGAGAGAATCGTGACCCAGGATCGCGCGTGGCACGTTTCCGACGAAGAGTTTGGCACCGGAGGGTGCTTGCAGTACTATGGATAATAAGGCAAGATGGGATCAGGAGCGTGAGGTGCATTGCCAAAGTACCACGGTGGCGAAAAATGGTATGGAAAGTATACACTAGGTGGCGATGGTGGAGATGGCGGCAGTGGCGGCAGATAGATTGTGGGGCTTGTCGGCGGCGGGAGACAAGGATAGCGACAGTCGCTAGGCGGTGACTGTGCGAAATTGTTACGACAGCTTGTCCACGTACCATGGCTTGTGGCGATGCAGCGAGTAGAACCATAACCAAGAAATACGCACATACACCGTGACCATTTTTATGGTTCTTGCCATTTCTGTGTAACTTCTCACTTCGATGAGAGGGAGAAACCAAATGATCGAACATGAAGACTAAGCAACTCATCTGCGGGAGTTTTGGAGGAGGTGCATTAAGTGATTATAGAAAAGGCTCAACCCCGGGCAACATCCTTTGTCTTCTACGTAAACGTGATAGATCTAATTCCTAAATAAAGATTCGATTGGGGTTTCATCCACCCCGGACTTTTTTTTAAGATAGTAATTTTATTTTCTGGACAAAAAAAAAGATAAAAAAGAAAGTGGTGGTTCAGTAGGCTCAGCCCATTGGGCCATGATGGGTCCGAGTGGCACCGGCCCGTTATCCTTCCACTGCCGGAGCGGGAGGTACTCGCTGCTCTGTGAAGCCAGCCTCTCGCGGACCCCTCCACTCTACGATCCGAGCGGCCCAAGCCTTCGCCCGGGCCGCACAAGTCATCTCTCGGCTTGGAATGGGTGGGCCAGAAGATAGCCACAACGGGCCAGGCCCACAGAAGCTGAGCCCATGTCCCACCACAACGATGCCCCCACTTGGGTCACAAGCCCGCGCGACTGAGCACGGCGGTCTGCTTCGTAGGTCGTGCACTTAATAAACCGTTCAATTCCGTCTGCTTGGGCGATGCGGGACTTCGTTCAGCTTTGTTTTGGTTCATCAAAACTTCCATACCCCTTCGACTCAAGAGCTCTCGAGTTTTTTCCCTTCCAAGGATCGCCTCTTCTATCGTTTAAGAAGTGGCCGACCCGTGCTGCTTATATCCCGAGTGAAGATCACTAGAGAAAAAAGGGAAGTGGAATGGGATCCAACGCGTTCTTCCTAGCGAAACACTCATCATCTCAGTGGATCGCCCATGCTTCGAGGTTCGTGTCTGTGGATACCCAGAGGAAGTCCACAGTCATCTGTTTATCCTCCGCCTCAATAAGGCAACGAGCATATACTGAAAAAATCGAATGGAAATAATGAGTCGCAAGTCCCGTTGGTGATGAGAATCCTAACCAACCAGTAGAGAAGAATTGCCTGAGTAAGTTCTCGCATTCGGCCTCTAGATGGATCGCTTGCCCGGTGCTAAGCCAGGTTGCCTTTACAAGCCTCGAGCACACCGTTATGGCGAGGCCTAAGGCGAGTTCCACCTTGCTGGCCTTCGGCGAGCTTGAAGCTCGGGAGTGGAGACTCAACTATTTGAAAGCTCATAAAATATCTTGTAAGTTACATAAGCCTGATAAGTTCAAACATTTCATCTATTCAGGTTGCCCCGACTCAAAGCATAAAATTCTATTTATAAATCACGCGAAATCTGGTCAAAGATGTCAATCATTCTACAAGTCCCAATCGCATTAGCAATCCCATAGATTCGACAAATGCATCCTCGAAATCTTAAACAAGAGACTGGAATCGTACACCTTCGCATCTGCTTGCACTGGGTATGCATATTGCTGGAAAAAGCACATCACAACTTGGCGTTTGGGTCACATGGCAACTTGGTTGTTGGGTTAAATTTTAGTTAGAGAGTTGAAAAAAAGAAAGAAAGAAAGACTTGTATCAATGGTTTGCGGACAAACAAAGACATAGCTCAAGATCATATCTTTGTCAGGGGGAAAAAAAAACGTGAGAGGTTTGAAAAAAGGCTAACAATGCATGATGCAAAAAAGAGAAGTCTTGCATGCTAGTGTTTTAGAACATTTCAAATTAAAAAGATGTTTTCTCCGGAGACAATCCAGGAGACAATCCACGATTAAGTAGAAATCATTACGATGCACTAGGCTAAGGCATCCCAGAGAGGTCTTGTATTGGTGGGTTATACGCCGGTCGGAGATGGTCGCCGGCAAGAGAAGCTGCTGCTGCTGCTAGTTTTGTCCAAAATATTCTGATCGCAATTCAAAATCACCAATTTCCTACGTTCCAACTGGAGCTCTAATGCTATATATAACAACACTTCCATAAAGGAGGAACATTGAACGACAGACAAATGAGTAACTATACGCATATATTAGGCATGTGGACACTGTTCCTCACCGATGGTTCAACGAGAGAGAGAGAGATTGCGACGGAGGAGATGATTTAAGGCGTCTGTCTAGTGAATCCTCTGGGTTTTTTTTTTTTTAATAATTGAGAGCTCATCAGTCATCACTTCCCCTCTCCTCGAATTTGCAGATTGCAACATCATCTATTGTTGTTTTCCTCTTCTTTTGATTTTCTTAAATTTACCAAAACAAGAGAATTCTCTCTACAATTTTCTCTAGTTCTATTTATTGTGGAGGCTTGCTATCAATTCTATCAATGAAGAACAAGGAGGCTGGAAACTCTGCGGTACCCAGTTCAATCCCCCCATGTCAAAGGCTGTTCGTCCGATGCTATGAGTTTTTTACCCATGATCTCATATCAAATGCTATAACAGGTGATGGGGAGCCTCTGTCTTTCAACATGAAGCCATTGTTGTTTCCTCTTCTCAGTGGTACTAGCTAGAATTGAAGGTCTCAGTGAATTTTCTCAATCGGATATTCTTGTAACTATTCCTGCTCAGGCTCTAGCTCCACCTTCAACTAAAGCTCAGGTTTGCGGCAGTCTTGCCCTGTGTTTTGGTATCTCGTCTGATTTTACTTGTTCTTGGTGAAAAAATCGATGTTAATAATCTTACATAGCTTAAACATTTACCTAACTTTGGAGGTTGTCTCACTTTTCTCTCCATTTTTCTTTAATTTTCTATAATGTACCCTACTTTTTCTTATGTTGAAGTAAAGAAACACTTATGAAAAAAAAAATCACTACATAAAGGAGCAATAACTTAAAAAAGGGAAACCATTATTACTGGATGATCATGATACTTTCCAAAAATTGAAATTATTGATCAATGGAGGAACAATATCACCGTTATGTGTACTGATATTTATTGACCATTTAAAATGACCCAAGTTTTTGCCACATTATGGCCCATTGTGCAAACATTGAAGCAAAAATATCTTTTTTGACAATTGATTCATTCGAATTAGCCGTTGTTTGGCTTGTGACTTTGTATACTTTGTTTCCAACGACTTTAGCACTAGTGATTGACTATGAATCTTGTTGACTAGAAGGACGATTAGATAAAAAAAAAAATCAAGTAATTTTGAGGACAAATGTGATTCCATATGGGCATAAATAGATATATGAGGTTGTTTCATTTTTTTCAATCTTACCGATTAGAATTGAAGATCTCAATGAATTTTTTCAACTAATTATTCATTTAGCTATCCCTGCGCAGGTTTCTTACTCTCCACCTTCAAGTCAAGCTCAGGTTTCTTGCCCACCTTCGTGTATGTCTTGCCTTCTATTTTGGTCTCTCGTCTGATTTTACTTGTTCGTGGTGGAAAAATTAATGTTAATGATCTTAACCTAAATTTGGGATTTGTCTCACTTTGCTCTCTATTGTTTCATTTTCTGCAATGTACCTTATGTTTACTGTTTTCTACATACCATTTTAAAATGACCCAAGTTTTTGCCACATTATTTATTTATTTATTGTGGAGGCTTGATATCAATTCTATCACTGAAGAGCTAGGAGGCTGGACACTCTATATTACCCAATTCATCCCCCCATGTCAAAGGCTGTTCGTCTGATGTCTATGACATTTTTTTACCCATGATCTCACATCAAATGTTATAAAAAGTGCTGGAGAGGCTTTGTCTGTCAATATGAAGCCACTGTCATTCCATTTTTTCAGTTGTACCAGCCAGAATTGAATATCTCAGTGAATTTTCTCAACTGGATATTCCTGTAAGTATTCCCACTCAGGCTCTAGCTCCACCTTCAACTCAAGCTCAGGTTTCCTATCCTCCTTCGTGTGAGTCTTGCCTTCTGTTTTAGTCTTTCATCTGATTTTACTTGTTCTTGGTGAAAAAATCAATGTTAATAATCTTACACAGCCTAAACATTTACCATAACTTTGAGGTTTGTCTCACTTTGCTATCCATTGTTTCATTTTCTATAATGTAGCCTGTGTATTCTGATTTCTACATAATAACCCTCATTCTGCCACATTATAATGGGCCCAACAGCCCAAAAAAAAAAATTCAACTTCAGCACTTACTCCAATTATATCAAAAATATATATATATATCACATAAAAACTCTCGAATTTACTTTTGTCCTAATTCTACCGGCCTAATACCAAAAAAAAAAAAACTGACTTTAGATTTTGTCCCATTTTTTTTTGGTAAAGTTTAATTTTTTTTTGGTAAAGAGATTTTGTCCCATTTTTATCAGCCTAATACCAAAAAAAAAAAAACTCCTAACTTTTAGTATATGTCCCAATTATATCGCAATCTTTTTTTTATCTCATAAAAGAATCCCAACCTTTACTTTTGCCCAATTCTGCCATTGTCAGTGTTCCGTTCATAATTACTATTGATTAGCTCTACGTGGCATTTCTACATCATTAATTAATTATATTTCAGCAAAGCCGACATGAAAAAACCTGGCAACTTCTCTTTAATTACATGCTTCCCCTATATATTGCTCGGAGATATAGAGATACTCAAGATAGCACATTTTGATTATCCCCAGTAATCAATAGCCCAAAGAATGACTAAACGTGAAGATTTGAATATTTGGGTGAACGCCTTAAATTTCGTCATCCCCGAAACTTGCTAGTTTTGAAAGATTCATTGGTAAGTTTCATGAGAAAGTTCGAGTCATTTAGGATTAACTAACGATGATTATGGACAGAAGGTTGACAATGGTAGAATTGGGACAAAAGTAAAAGTTGAAGTTTTTTATGAGACAAAAAAATTCTTTAGATATAATTGGAACAAATGATAAAATTAAAGATTGTTTGGGTATCCTAGAATTGAGACAAAAGTAAAAGTTTGAGGGTTTTTTATGAGATAAAAAAAATTTAGAAACGCTTGGGACGAAGGCTAATGTTGGGGGCTTTTATGAGATAAAAAAATTTGAATATAATTGGGACAGAGGCTAAAGTTATGTTTTTTTTTTGTATTAGGCCCCTTGTAATGTATGGTCCATTGTGCTCACATAGGGTCAAAACTCTCTTTTTTGACCATTGATTCATTCAAATAGTCGACGTTTGGCTTATGGCTTTGTTTACTTTATTTTTAAGAGCTTTCTTATTAATGATTGGCTATGAATATTGTTGACTAGAAGGACAATTAGATAGAAAATTCAAGCACTTGTGAGGATAAATGTGACTCTCTTTGGGAATAAATAAATCTATGAGGCTGTTTCATTTTTTCAGTGGTACCAATCAGAATTGAAGATCTAAGTGGAATTTTCCAACCAGATATTCCTTTAACTATCCCTGCTCAGGCTCTAGCTCTACCTTCAACTCATTCTCGAAGTTTCCTAACCACCATCTGTAAGTCTTGTGTTCTATTTTGGTCTCTCGTCTGATTTTACTTGTTCTTGGCGAAAAAATCAACGTTAATAATCTTACATAACTTAAACATTTACCTGGCTTTTGGGTTTGTCTCACTTTGCTCTCAATTGCTTCGTTTTCTTTAATGTATTCTACATGTACTATTTTCTACAGTACCATTTTAAAATGACCCAAGTTTTTGCCACATGATAATGTATTAACCATTTTGTCACATAGCGTCAAAAATATCTCCTTTTTTTTTTTTACTATTGACTCATTCAAATAGTTGACTATTCGCCCTATTACTTTGTATACTTTGTTTTCAATAACTTTCTTACTAACAATTGGCTATAAATCTTGTTGACTAAAAGGATACTTAGATAGAAAAATCAAGGATGGAGTAACTAGATGCATGAGGTTGTTCGTTTTTTCAATTATACCAGCCAGAATTCAAGATCTCAGTGAATTTTCTCAACCAGATATTCCTTTAGCTATCCCTACTCAAGCTCAGCTTTCCTCCCTCCTTCGTGTAAGTATGGCCTTCTGTTTTGGTTTTTCATCTAATTTTACTTGTTCTTGGTGAAAAAATCAATGTTAATAATCTTACAAAGCTCAAACATTTACCTAACTATGGTGTTCTCACTTTGATCTCCATTGTTTCATTTTCTGTAATGTAACCTATATGTACTAATTTCTATAGACCATTATAAAAATAAACCCAAGCTTTTGCCACGTTATAGTATATGGCCCACAGTGATCACATAGGGTCAAAAGTGTCTTTCTTGACAATTTATTCATTCGAAGAGTCGACGTTTGGCCTATGACTCTTTATACTTTGTTTTCATGTACTTTCTTATTAAAGACTGGCTACGAGTCTTGTAGATTAGAAGGATAACTAGACAGAAAATTCAAGTAATTTTGAGGATAAATGTAACTATATATGGCAATAAATAGATATATGAGGTTGTTTCATTTTTTTCAATTGTACCGGCCAAAATTGAAGATCACTGTGAATTTTCTCAACCAAATATTCCTTTTTAGCTATCTCTGCTCGGGCTCCAGATCCACCTTCAAGTCAAGCTCAGGATTCTTGCCCTCCTTCGTGTAAGTCTTGCCTTTTGTTTTGGTCGCTCATCTAATTTTACTTGTTCTTGCTACAAAAATCAATGTTAACAATCTTACATAGCTTAAACATTTACCTAACTTTGTGTTTTGCCTGACTTTGCTATCCAATGTTTCAATTTTTGTAATGTACCTTGTGTGAATTGATTTCTACATGCCATTTTAAAATGACCTGAGTTTTTGCCACGTTATAATGTATCTCCCACTATGCTCATGTAGGGTCAAAAGTGTTTGTTTTCACAATTGATTCATTCAAATAGCCGACGTTTGGCCTATGACCAGGTATACTTCGTTTTCATGAACTTTCTTATCGACGATTGGCTATGAGTCTTGTAGACTAGAAGGATAATTCTATAGAAAATTCTAGTATTTTTGAGGAGAAATGTGACTAGCCAAAATTGAAGATCCAGTGAATTTTCTCAACCAAATATTACTTTAGCTATCTCTGCTCAGGCTTTAGATCCACCTTCAAGTCAAGCTTAAGTTTCTTGCCCTCCTTCGTATAAGTCTTGCCTTCTGTTTTGGTCTCTCGTCTGATTATACTTGTTCTTGATGAAAAAAATCAATGTTAATAATCTTACATAGTTTAAACATTTACCTAACTTTATGGTTTGTCTCACTTTACTCTCCAATGTATCAATTTCTGTAATGTGCCCTTTGTGTACTGATTTCTACAGACCATTTTAAAATGACCCAAGTTTTTGCCACATTACAATATATGTCCCGCTATGCTTAGGATCCAAATATCTCTTTTGACAATCAATTCATTCTAGTAGTCGACATTTGCTCCTATGACTTTGTGTGCTTTGTTTTCAAGAACTTTCTTACTAACGATTGGCTATGAATCTTGTTGACTAGAAGGATAATTAGATAGAAAAATCAAATAATTTTGAGAACAAATGTGATTCTATATGAGAATAAATAAATAAATGAGGTTGTTTCATTTTTTTTTCAGTTGCACCAGCCATAATTGAAGATCTTAGTGAATTTTCTCAATAGATATTCCTTTAGCTATCCCCACTCAAGCTCTAGCTCCACCTCCAACTCAAGCTCCAATTTCCTGCCTTCCTTCATGTAAGTATTGGCTTCTGTTTTGGTTTCTTGTCTGATTTTACTTGTTCTAGGTGAAAGACACCAATGTTAACAATCTTATATAGCTTATGCATTTACTTAACTTGGGGTTTGACTCACGTTGCTCTCCATTGTTTCATTTTCTGTGTTGTACTCTATATGTACTAATTTCTATACACCAATTTTAAAATGACCCAAGTTTTTGCCAAATTATAATGTATGGCCCACTATGCTCGCATAGGGTCAAAATTATCTTTTTTTTTTTACAATTGATTCATTCGAATAGTCCATGTTTGGCCTATGACTTTGTACACATTGTTTTCAAGAACTATCACACCACGTACTCATCAAGCACACCAACATCCCTTCTTGGTTGTTAAGCGGCGACATCCCAAGACGTATCACTGACCCATTTATTTTTATCTTTCAATTAAGCGCATACAGAAACGTACCTAAAATCCCTATTCAAATACATAGCAAGGGATAGTAGGGAAAACTCATCAATAGAAAGAAAATGATTATTCTCAGTAAATATATAGTTAACCCTAGGGAGATTGCAATAATTACAAGCATAACACGAGGCCACTCCTTAGCAAACCACACATACAAAAAGGGATATGGTGACCCAATTAACCTAACTTCATTACAAAAGGCAGCCCAAATAGGATAAGCATACAGTGTCTATCCCCGTAGTTGACCATAACCAAGAGAAGGCTCTGGGTCAGACTCCTCTTCATTTGGATCGGATTCCATGCCAATCAGATCGATCTCTAAAATATAAAAATTCCCGAATAAAAAATAATAAAAATAGAAAAATAGAAAAATTCTTGAAAAATCTTTTAAAAAAATAGAAAACGGCTATATTTACCTTATTTTCCTAGTTTTGGGACTTAGGACTCGAGGAATGACAATTTCCCCCTCTAAGCACTTAGAGTTTCATTAGGATTTTATGATGCGATTTATCCATGCCAATGAGTCCTTGATTATCCGCTAGCGAGATCGACATTCCTAAAAAATCGAGCTTAGCTGAAATGGATGGGATGATAAGATGTGTCTGCATTCGGATCATGCTTTCCATGGAAGTCAGTGTTGAGCTCCAACCATGTCCGCCCTAATAATGCAGAGTTAGTCCCGATCCATTTGCTCTCGTTCTTAAGAGTTTCGCGAAAGAAACAAAGGAGAGGATGGTTTCTTTTGTCCAACATGAAGGCGCCAAACGTGGTGACTACCTTCGCCGGCACAGCGAGGACAGAGAATCTACAAATCATGGGAGTAACTCCGACGAAAGAAATGGTACACAAACACTGGTTGTCTCTCTTCCTGCTTCTTTCTCCTCAGTTGGCCAAGCTCCAATCATTCTTTCTTTTTCTCTTTTTAATTTGTTGATCGCTGTTTTTCACAACGATCGTGATTCTGCCTTCCATTCTGTTAGAATTAGCTTGATCGATTTCACAAAGATCGTGATTTTGTTTTCCATTCTATTAGAATTAGCCTGATTGATTTTAAAGATCGTACATTTTAAAAAATTCAAATAAGGTTCGAAGTCTACGCTAGTTTTAAGTTCATGCAGACAACTGTTTGTCTACAATGTGGGGATCATGGCTTTGATAAGACTTTGATCTATTGTGACGACTATAAGAAATATGATGTTCATCGGTAAGTTAGACCGTGCACCCTCTATGATTGCATCACGTAATAATACATGTGAGCGCTCGTATGCTATGCATGCATGCAAGTGAATGATCACTGTTAGAAATCTTGACCGTCGGCCTTTTTCTTCATTTTTTCAATTATTACCTAGAAACCGTAACTTTCGATGACGATGACATTCTTTGGTTTCGCGAAGATTGTCAACTCGAGATTGGAAATCCCGATGTGAATAGGAAAGGTTGTACTCCCATGGGGATGAAGAAGAAGATGAGGACTAGGAACTAGAAGTGGACAATGGTGAAGAACGGAAGAAAGAAGAAAATGCTCAAGCCACCAACATAAAAAGGATGAGGAAAGAGAAGAGTTGGCTGAGAAGGGCACGATTGTAAACTCCCCTCCTTGAATAAGTCATTTTATTGTCTTGCTTAGAGTTTGGGCGATCTATTTTTTTCAATTGGTTTTTTGCACGTCAAAATCAGAGATTAGGGAATGTACGCTTTTCCAGGCATTATCACAATTTGTTGACCATATTGCCCCCTTCTTTTTCTCTTCCGACGTTCCTTCTTTCTCCCTCTGTATTCTCTCTCAATGAAACCATCACCACCATAAGAACGAGGAGACCACATCGACGACGACGAAGAAGAAAACGGCACGACCGTAAATCGCTCGCTCGTGAAGCTAGTTCTTCAATTCCATTCACAACTTCTTTTAACTCCTCCATGATAATTTAATGCGAGTTAAAAGAAGTTGAGAATGGAATTGAAGAACTAGTTTCGTGAGCAAGCGAGCGATTTACAGTCATGGTGTTTTCTTCTTCGTCATCATTGACGTGGTCTCCTCCTTCTTATCGTGGTGATGGTTTCGTCGAGAGAGAATACAGAGAGAGAAAGAAGAGGAACGTCGGAAGTGAAAAAGAAGGGGGCAATATGGTCAACACACAATTATACGAGGGGCAATATGGTCAACAAATTGTGATAATGCTTAGAAAAGCATGCAATCCCTAATCTTTGATTTTGACGTACAAAAAATCAACTGAAAAAATTGGATCGCCCAAACTCTAAGCAAGACGATAAAATGACTTAATCAAGGAGGGGAATTTACGATCGTGTCCTTCTCAGCCGACTCCTCTCTTTCCTCATTCTTTTTATGTTGGTGGCTTGAGCATTTTCTTCTTTCTTCCGTTCTTCACCATTGTCCACTTCTAGTTCCTAGTCCTTCTTTTCTTCTTCCTCCCCATAGGAGTACAACCTTTCCTATTCACATCGGGTTCTCCAATCTCGGGTTCACAATCCTCGCAGAACCAAAGAATGTCATCGTCACCGAAAGTTACAGTTTCTAGGCAATAGCTGAAAAAACGAAGAAAAGGGCTAACGGTCAAGATTTCTAATAGTGATCATTCACTTGCATGCATGCATAGCATACGAGCTCTCACATGTATCATTACGTGATGCAATCGTAGCGGGTGCGCGGTCAAACTTACCGATGAACATTATATTTCTTACAGTCGTCACAATAGATCAAAGCCTTGTCAAAGCCACGATCCCCACATTATAGGCAAACAGTCATCTGCAGGAACTTAAAACTAGTGTAGACTTCGAACCTTCTTTGGATTTTTAAGCATTTAAAATGTACAGTCTTTAAAATCAATCAGGCTAATTCTAATAGAATGGAAAACAAAATCACGATCTTTGTGAAACCGATCAAGCTAATTCTAACAGAATGGAAGGCAAAATCAGGATCGTTGTGAAAAGCAGTGATCAAAGAATTAAAAAATAGAAGAAGAAAGAATGATTGGAGCTTGGCTAACCGAGGAGAAAGAAGCAGGAAGAGAGATAGCCAGTGTTTGTGTACCATTTCTTTCGTCGGAGTTGCTCTCACGATTTGTAGATTCTCTATCCTCACCATGCCGGCGGAGGTAGTCACCACATTCTGCGCCTTCATGTTGGACAAAGGAACCATCCTTTCCTTTCTTTCTTCTGCGAAACTCTTAAGAACGAGAGCAAATGAATCAAGACTAACTAACTTTGCATTATTAGCGCGGACATGGTTGGAGCTCAAAACTGACTTCCATGGAAAGCACGATCCAAATGCATAAACATCTTATCATCCCATCCATTTCAGCTAAGCTCGATTTTTTTAGAAATGTCGATCTCGCTAGCAGGTAACAAATAACAAAAGCCAAATTGGGATTCAAAATTATCTAGGTCCAGAACTAGAAATATGCGGTTTATATATCTTGTGGGGCCACACTTCTGACTGTTTCCAACCTTAATAATAGGTAGCCTTCAAGATTTCTCTCTCCTAAGATGGCTAGGTATTCTAGCGCATCTTTCCTGCTTGCTCCCGATTCTAAAAGAAGTAAATGAGATCTTATTTCAGGAAGGGTGTATTAAGGTTTGTACTGAACATCCTCAATCACTCATTCTTCCAACGGTCGTTTTCCTTATGATCTATGTTTTTGTGCTTAATGTGTGGTTGTAGATCTCTATGTTCACTCAAATTTGTTGTCTTAATTACGTTATTGAATCTGTAGATGATGAAGTACCGATATGATCGGTCATATCCTTGTTTATTGTCGATTCTAGTATGTTTCATGAAGTTTGCATTGCTTCATAGATAAGGCGGCAATGTTGCAATTTACATCATAGTTAGTTACTAGATTAGGCCTTCTGATCTGCAGTCTCTCGTAAAATTTTGCTGACTAGATATCTAGTAAGCTAAGTATTAAAGATTCCTTTTCTTCCTCTTTCATTTTTGATTACGTAATTGTGGAGAAGGATCCAGATTATGATTGAGTGCTTAAGTACTTTGTGTGGCTGAGACACTCATTATCTAATTTCCTTTTTTTTTCACTTCATATAGTGTTTATTTGCTACGAAGGCATTCGTTGGTTTGATACGCACTGCAAGGACAGTCACATTCACAAATGTTCGAAAGTTTGATGGAGATAAGTCTAGATGGATTCTAGTCAAATGAGTGGCCGAGCTGGTCGTTGAGGTATTGACAATCGCGGGATCTGCATTCTTATGGTAGATGAAAAGTTTGAACCTTCCATAGCAAAAATGATGCTTAAAGGAAGTACTGACAGTTTGAATAGGCATATTCAATTCTGCTGTAAGTTTTGGCTCTGGTTTACTAACTTAGATGTAACAGTTTGTATAACTAGTTTCAAAAATCCCTCATGCTTCAGCATTATCTGTTGTGAGTCCAATGACTGGTAGATGATATTACCAAAATTGATTGCACATTCTATTGATTACATATTCTCTCTCATTCCCATTGAGAAAAAGTGTGGCTCTTGCGTCAATGGTATTTTCAATTTATAATTCAACATTTAATTGATAGGGTATGTTTTCACAAGTGCTTTTTTAAACTCGTCTTTTTGGCACCTGAGGGAGATATCTCTGTTGATGCAAGTTATATTTGCATTTCAGTGCATTTCATTTAAGCTACAGTACCCTTTTAAATCAAATGCGTTGTGCAGAAGGTGACCCCGAGAATTTGCTTTGAAATTCACTTTATCAGTTTCAAGCAGACCGTGCCATTCCTGATCTTCAAATGAGTTTTCAGTTGAAAGTATGTAGGCATATGTATTTTTTGTTATGTGATAAGTATCCCGAGGATGCTTTTCTTGTCACTGTTATACTTTTGATTTCTAATGTGGGGCTAAGGATGAATAGTTCTTATTTGGTTTGATCTTTGATTGATATATCGACTGAGAATTAGCGAGTCCATTCTGCTTACTAATCAGCTTGAAATTTGAGGGTCTTAATTGTTGATGTCCTTGTTCATGGGACTGTTTGTACATCTGCATGGTAGATGGTTATGATAAGTTGATCTCAACCCTGTAAATTTATCTTGGTGATGGGAAAAATGAAGCAATTAGTCCTTATCATAACAGTAGGTCATGCTGAGAAGTAGAAAAAGGAAAAGGAAACTCCATGTGTGGTTACTTCCAAACGTTAGGTTTAGAATGGCAAGAAGTTTTGTTATTAACATGTTGGACTCTATTTACAGGGATAGACTAGATCAGTTAAGTCTTGATTCATGAGCGAAAGTAGAGAAAGGTGCAAGGAAATTGATAGTCGATACTAGAAGCAGATGGAAACATTCTCAAGAACTCTAATGTACTACAGAGCAATTTGCTTGATAAAACCTGGAGTCCAAGTAATTGGTTGTTACTACCATTAAGTGCGAATGTGTTAGTGTCTGCGGAGGCGTATGTTTATTTTCAGCAAGAAAACAACATAGTTTTTATTGATCGGGAAACAGTTACAAGGCTATGGATTGGGTGCTTGATTAGTTTTTCTTACTCTTACAAGAGCACCATCAAGCCTATTTATAGGCAAATCACTGCTTGTTTTAACCAACATACATCAATACATGTTTGACTTTAACAATACTACTTACCATCTATACTTTTTGTGTTATAGCTGTTCTTTTTTTTTTTAAATACATGCCCTACGTGTCTTTATTTCTAACAATATACACTTTGACCTAATATCCAAGATTTTTCTACATCCTATAGAGAATTCTATACCCTTCCTCTACTGTACGAAGACTAAATGCTTTTGGGATTATTCCGAGTTTTGGTAAATGGATCCCTTCTTAATGCTCATCCTTGATCCATTTACTTGATACACTGAGCATACTTCGTAGTGCCTCGCACTTTGCTGATGGTAGTGCTTTACTGAATATGTCCGCAACTTGATCTTCGGTCTTGCATTATTTGAGCTCGATCTCTCCATCACTTTGCACTTCGCGAATAAAGTGGTATTTGATGTCGATATGCTTAGTTCTTCTCTGAAAGACTGGATTTTTTGAAATAGCTATCACAAACTTAATGTTGCGGAATATTGGAGTTAATTATGCCTGTGGTTATCCAATGTCTTCTAGAATTCTCTAAGGCCATATTGCTTGATTAGTAGTCGTGGCAATGGTGACATATTCTCTAACGCCATTGAGTCTTGTTTTTTGGATGTCCAAGGAAATATTCTTGAATCCAGTGTAAATGCTTAGCTAGTGGTGTTCCTCCTATCATCAGTTGATTCTGCCCAGTTGCTGTCAATATAACCAATGAGGTTAGCCATTGTACTTGGCTGATACCAAATGCCATAATCTGTAGTTCCTCGTAGGTATCCTAGAATTCTTTTGGCAGCTCAAAGTGAATATGACTTGGATTCTGCATGAACTGTGACAATAGACTTGTCATGTAGCAGTGAGATACAGTAAACTGCCAATTAAACTTCTGTCGAGGGGAGGCGTCAGCTTTTTTTGCTCCATCTTCCTTTAGTAATTTCTCATTTGTCATGAGTGGGGTTGTAACTGCTTTACAGTAATCCATCTTGAATTTCTTTAGGAGGTTCTCGGCATATTCCTTTTGTGAAATGAAAATTCCTTTATTTTGGTCGATTTTGATGCCAAGGAAATAGTGCATCAAGCCCAAGCCCGTCATCTCAAATGTCTTCATCATTTCTTCTTTAAACTCTAAAATCATTTTTTCATTGTTTCCTATATATGAGATCATCCACATACAGAGAGACAATGAGAGTACCAGTCTTACCTTGGGACTTGATGTAGAGTGTTGGCTCACTCATACTCCTCCTAAATCCTTGCTTGGTGAAGTATTCGTCGATTCTACTATACCCCACTCGTGGTGCTTGCTTTAACCCATAGAGGGCCTTCTTGAGCTTTAGAACTTTTGCTTCTTGGCCTTTGAATAAAAGACCTTGTGGTTGCTCTACATATATTTATTCTTGTAGATATCCATTTAAAAATGCTGATTTCATGTCTAGTTGATAGATCTTCCATTCCTTTTGTACTGCTAGGACAATGAGTGCCCGAATAGTATCAAGGTGAGCAACTAGAGCGAAAGTTAAATATGTTTTCTTCCTTAGAGAACTCAATTCCCCATGCCTGTAAAAGGAGACCCATTGATATATCCACTTTTCTTGATTGAATTGATTGGTATATTCACTTTTCTATTTTTACTTGAATTTCTTGATGGTTATTTTTTAGAATATATCCGTCGCATGATGTAATCTCGAAAAATTCTAAAAAATTTGCATTCATTCATCGTCATTCTTACAATGTGAAATTTTTTCCATGTCATATAGGTTGCATTTTAGTCTTGCATTTAATTCATGTCATTGCATTCTAATTTCATGCATTGCATATAGTATAGTCATTTATGCATTGATAAAAAAAAATTTTAAAAAAATAATGTTTTGTGTGACGCATGCTACCTTAATTATCTTGATTTCTGGATATTCAATTAATTGGTTGTGCACTCGCATGATAACCTTTGTTAGTGACTTAGGTTAAATTCAATTAATATTGCCTTCTCAAATGATTTTTCATGAAATGAAATGGTACTAAAATGGCGTTAGAGTAATCTAGTATAATTAAGTCCCTGAACTCTTAATCTCTGGTTCGGATAAGTAATTTAGTTCTCCAACTAATTTACTTAAGTTTTCAATCGACCTATCAAAAATGATTAGTAACGACTTCTATTGAAAATTTTTGCATGTTAAATATTGGATCATAAGTTGCGATTTGGTATGAACTTGGGAGAGTCCAAGTTAAGTTAGTTAAAGAATTAACTTGATAAACTCATTTTTAGGTCATGACAACAGCAATATAATAGTTTCAAGAAAGATGTCCGACATTGCACTCTCTCCGAAGTACAGCTCACCTTTCTTGCAACTTGGTCGACTGTTGAGTATCGAGCGCCCTGCTAGTGATAAAAGTGGCTCTTCTTTCTTGACAGAGGACTAGGTGACTTGGGAGACTATAATCAATTTCGAGTGGTTGACAAGCGCTTCAGAGGGTGAGTGGCTCGGTATTTTTGGGGAAGTGTTGCTTTCTTCTGCAGATATCTCACCAAGTATTTGTTATGCATTAACCAGATAGTGGAAACACAAAACCAGAAGATTCAAACTATAAGTTGGCATTCTGACACGATGTGTTGTGAGCCGAGATGGAGTTGCAATAAAGTGGATAAATGTTGTCCCACTGAAAACCTGGAGAACCGGCCGTTGTTTCTGTCCCTCTTTCCCAGGCAATGCCCTTATCTGCTCCAATATTTTGCTCTCTCGGTTTTCATTTTGCTTGTTGGTGCTCATGATGATTTGCTTTTGTAATTGCCTTCCGTCTCTTGAGATCTTGTTAGCAGACATTTCAATTAGCTTTTTCTCAAGCAATGTCTTTTACAGTTTCACTCGTTCTCATCTCCATAACCAACAGATTAATAGTCTGAGTAGTGTTCGTAAATCATGACAAAAGATATTTTGCCATTGGAATTCCAGGAAAACATTTGAAGAAGACGTTGGAAGTTCTTTCAAGATTTGTGAGGGAGGGTATGCTGCTGTTAGATCCTGAAGAAGACATGAATGTATAAATCTTGGGTAACATGTTTTCTTATATATTTAGGTTGTCCATACCATGTACAGAAAAAAAAAAAGTTGCATAGCAAGAGATCAATGTCGGCTTAAAATCTGCTGATTGCTTTCATCTTTACTTGATACTCATGCCATACTACCAAAAAAAAATCGAATTTACTATTTTAGTGAATGCAACGAGAAAAGGTTCAGCTTCCATATCATCAGATTGCTCGGCTCCTCTTAGGGAGACCTTGCCCTTTCCTTCACGTATTGACTCAACATTGCACCACGGTCTGTGTTATTTCTCTTGGGGCTTTATTTCTTGTACGGTTAAGCTTAAGGGTTATGACTGCCCTTTCCTTATTTGCCCGCAGTATGCCATATATTATGTAGATAGTCCTACCCTTTTATATGTAGGAAACTAAAAGTGGTTTTTTAGTACTTAATGGATATGATATGCTCATAATATCCTTGACGTTGTGTTGCTTTCATTGTGTGATAAAGTGCCATAGACATCTTCAAGGACAACTTAACTATGAATTTGTGTGAAAATGGAAGAAAGAGATTGGTGACGTCAATTGTGGATGCTCTCTATTTCATGCAAACTCGGCTAACTGTGAATTTGTGTTTGGTTGTATTAGCACAATAGTGCCCTTTTCCAATACTAGATTTCACAAAGATCTTATGCCTACTTATTTTCTGCCTTCAGAAACTCAATGATAGCATTTTAATGCTCAGATTGTACTTACTGTATATATAACTAGTGATGATGATGCCAAGTTGAAGGGAAAGGTTGCCTGCGAGATCAGTAGCGCAATTCTAACGGATGTGAAGGTGGAAGAAAGGGTGTCGCTCTTGTCTTGCTCTGTATGGCAGGAGAAACTTCAGGATGCTACAAAGCCGAGGAAGGAACTTGACTTAATTTTTTTTTCTCCAGTTGCAAGATACAGCTTCGAAGGTTTGCCAAAGTACAGCCTAAATGCAAGGTATGAATGTATCTTCTCCATTAAATGCATGGTGGTAAACGTGGTTGAGTATTCTCAGTATTAGGTGTGTGCAAATGCTACTATGGCAGAAAAGAAATGTGGAGTCACTAATATAGGGAAAACCAAATTGCAGAAGTTCAAATGTGAGCCCATTTAAACAAAACATCTGAATTTTGGAGTCACCGATGGCAGGATACTATGGAGGCTGTTTATGCCTAGGCCAAAGGCTCCGAATTTTACGAGATCATGGAAACCGCACAAGTTTTCAAAGGCGGTTTGATCAACAGAGCGATCAGGTGGTCGGAGGAAGTTCTCGAGCAGCTTATACTAGCTGTAAAATCCATTGGAGAAACATAAATCAAAATTCAAAGAGGCGGCATCAAAGATAAGGAGGGATAACTGGAGGAGTCACTTGTCATTCCACAAGATCATGAGTTCCAATTCACGCTGTGAACGAACATTTGACGAAACAGCGGCGATTGGTTCATCAATTTACGTGGAGAGACTTCTCAACCTATCAGTATCTGGGCGGAACAGCGACAGTTGGTTCATCAATTTCAAAACTTCAGGTTTATCTTTCTAGCCCTCCTAAAGAAGAATAAAAATTACGTCTGAGGATGTGGTGTTTGATGCTATGTGTAAGCTACAGATGCGTTTCATGTTAGAAATTTTTGGGACTTTGTATTAATATTATTATGAACACCGTTCATAATTGTGTATATAAAGAGGTTTAGTTGAGAGCTCTTCTAGTTCATCTTTCTTGGTTGAGAATATAATCACAATTGTAAATATGTTGAAAGACATTGAGTTGGTCAGTTGTGCTTTTTCTCCCATGTGGGAAGTCTCCGATTCTCTTTGCCCGTAACTACACCCAATATTTTTTAGTTTTATCCATTTTCAAAATCCAACTTATGAATGAAGACATTGATGATTTGTCAACTGAGTTCTTCTAGCCAATTTTGACCGAAAATCGTTAACGTGGACATCGATCGTCTTACATAGCATAGCTAAAGCTAACGTGAATAATTTGCGTAAATATGTATTGGTAAAATTTTTTATCATTTTTTCTTTCTTTTTATTTTTTTTTCTTTGTTTTTTCTTTCTATGCTAGCAACCCTCGCCAGCCATGAATCCTCGCTTTTTTGCATTCAGGATAAAAATAACATAATCTTTCAAACGTCCCAAAAAAAGCTCGATTTTACATTGTCACTTAAAAAGAACACCCATAGCAAATTACGCCCATTGTCGCCTCTAGATTGGCACATATCGTCCTAATTGGCTTGCTCCAATGATGTGCACAATGAGCCACTTCAACCAACATTGGGTGATATCTTCCAAATACAAATTAGGTGCGTATATCCTGGTCCATCCTTTGCACACATATATCAAACCATTCTAATTGACCAGGTCATGAAAAGCGGTAAAGAATAACGTTGCTTGGAATTAATGGGGTATGAAAGAGAATCCCTAGCTGCATGTTATATGATAGATTTCAAGATCGATATCCTTAGATTTGCAATAAATCTTTGGAAAACTTCTGAATGCCAAATTATTATCGATCTTAACATTATATCTTGCTCCAAATACTTCTTACCAAGCTACTTACAAATAAAGAACAAATTAATATGATTGTCCCTGATGTCTTCACCATCCTAGCATACATGTGCATAGCGCGTGCACGAGAAGTACACGACGCAAGGAAATTTTTGCGAATGGAAGGCCATCCAGCAGCCTTTTCTTATAAGCTCTAGATTAATTTTGTTATTCTGCATATGCCATGTTTTGTCCCCGCCGACGCTACAGCCTCGGTCGTGTCGCTGGTCCTTTGCATCTCCACCTCTTTTGCCATGGACCTCCACTTGGTGAATTTCCCTAAACAACTGTCCAATCTCTTCCAACGTCTGCCCCTTTGTCTCCAGCATCAACATATAAAAAAGTACCAATGTGATATGTAAGTGATAACCCTATTCATTGTTTGTTTAATGCTAACGCTAATTGCGTACCTTTGTGCACACAACCTTAGTAGGAAGATTTTCGAGCAACACATCACCGTGATAGGCCCCAACCCAATGGAGTAGAAGACCACATAGGAAATCATCGAGATAAAGCACATGTCCACTACCCACAAGAGCTTCGTCGTGCTCTGGCTAATGAAGCTGAGACATACTCCAAAGGACACTAGCCATAAGACCACCCCATCAATGCTACCCAACCTGATCAATGAGGAAGGTGGCAAAGAGGACGGCTACTATCTTCACAAAGTCAATTGTCATGTTCGTGATGAGTTTTTTGTAGTTTGTGGTGATGCGAACCCTTTCGAAACTACAAGAGATGTAGAGCAGAAGGGTGCCAATGTCACATGCCTATTGGAGGAACCGGATTCCAATGGCGCAAACAAGCATATGGCAGATGGAACAGGTTGGGTGAAAGATATTCTACCATATGGTGTTTTGATTGGTGTTCATGATGATGCGATCATTGCACTCCTCAGGATGTCTTCACCATCCTAACATACATGTGCACGAAACGTGCACAGCAATGCACGATGCAAGGAAATATTGGCAAGGGGAAATTCTGCATATGTCATGTTTGTCCATTCCTCGTCATGGCCTCGGTCATGTCGCTAGTCCTTTGCATCTCCACCTCCCTTGCTAAAGATCTCCACTTGATGAATTTCCTTGAACAACTGTCCAATCTCTTCCACTGTCAATTCTCCCACCCTCGCCCCCCAGCTTCTATCATCAACATATTAAAAAGCACCCATGCGACAATCTCAATCTCCTTGAACAAGATGGTGACCCACTGAGGGTAATCGCCTTATAGATTCGTAGGTACATAAGCGATAACCCTATATTCATTGTCTGTTTAATGCTAACACTAATTGTGTACACTTGTGCACCCAACCTCAGTGGGAAGATCTTCGAGCAGTACATCGCCATGATTGGCCCCAGCCTAATGGAGTAGAAGACCATATAGGAAATCACCGAAATGAAGCATATTTCCACTACCCACAAGAGCTTGGTGGTGTTCTGGCCAATGAAGATGAGACATACTCCAAGGGACACTAGCCATAAGACCACCCCACCAATGCTACCCAACCCGATCAACGAGGAAGGTGGTAAAGAGGACGGCTAATATCTTCACAAAGTCAATTGTCATGTTCGCAATGAGTTTTTTGTAGTTTGTGGTGTTGCGGACCCTTTCGAAACTGCGAGAGATGTAGAGTAGAAGGGTGCCAATGTCACATGCCTGTTAGAGGAATTGGATTCCAACGGAGCAAGCAAGCATGTGGCAGATGGAACAATTGTGAAAGATATTCTACCATATGGTGTTTTGGTTGGTGTTCATGATGATGTGATCATTGCATTCCCCAAGATGTCTTCACCATCCTAATATACATGTGCACGAAACATGCACGATACGTGCACGGCAATACACAATGCAAGGAAATATTGGCGAGGGGAAATTCTGCATATGTCATGTTTTGTCCATTCCTCGTCATGGCCTCGGTCATGTCGCAAGTCCTTTGCATCTCCACCTCCCTTGCCAAAGACCACTACTTGGTGAATTTCCTCGAACAATTGTCCAATCTCTTCCACTGTCATCCCTCTCACCCCCGCCCCCTGGCCTCTAGCATTAACATATAAAAAAGTACCCATGCAACAATCTCAATCTCTTTGAACAAGATGGTTTCCTACTGAGGGTAATCGCCTTATAGATTCGTAGGTACATAACCGATAACCCTATACTCATTGTTTGTTTAATGATGACACTAATTGTGTACACTTGTGCACCCAACTTCAGTGGAAAGATCTTCAAGCAGTACATCACCGTGATTGGCCCTAGCCCAATGGAGTATAAGACCACATAGGAAATCACCAAAATGAAGCATATGTCCACTGCCCACAAAAGCTTGGTGGCGTTCTGGGCAATGAAACTGAGACATACTCCAAGGGACACTAGCCATAAGACCACCCCACCAATGCTACCCAACCCGATCAACGAGGAATGTGGTAAAGAGGACGACTACTATCTTCACAAAGTCAATTGTCATGTTCGCAATGAGTTTTTTGTAGTTTGTGGTGATGCGAACCCTTTCAAAACTACGAGAGATGTAGAGCAGAAGGGTGCCAATGTTATATGCGTGTTGGAGGAACTAGATTCCAAGGGCGCAAACAAGCATGTGGCAGATGGAACAGTTGGGTGAAAGATATTTAACCATACGGTGTTTTAGTTGGTGTTCATGATGATAAGATCATTGCATTTCTCAGGATGTCTTCACCATCCTAATATACATGTGCACAAAACATGCACGACATGTGCACGGCAATGCACGATGCAAGGAAATATTGGCGAGGGGAAATTCTGCATATGTCATGTTTTGTCCATTCCTCGTCATGGCCTCTATTATGTCGCTAGTCCTTTGCATCTCCACCTCCCTTGCCAAAGACCTCCACTTAATGAATTTCCCCGAACAACTATCCAATCTCTTCCACTGTCATCCCTCCTACCCCCGCCCCCCGGCCTCTAGCATTAACATATAAAAAAATACCGATGCGACAATCTCAATCTCCTTGAACAAGATGATGGCCCACTGAGGGTAACCGCCTTATAGATTCGTAGGTACATAAGTGATAACCCTATATTCATTGTCTGTTTAATGCTGACACTGCACCCTTGTGCGCCCAACCTCAGTGGGAAGATCTTCGAGCAGTACATCGCCGTGATTGGCCCTAGCCTAATGGAGTAGAAGATCACATAGGAAATCACCGAGATAAAGAATATGTCCACTGCCCACAAGAGCTTGGTGGCGTTTTGGCTAATGAAGCTGAGACATACTCTAAGGAACACTAGCCATAAGACCACGCCACCAATGCTACCTAACCCGATCAATGAGGAAGGTGGTAAAGAGGACGGCTACTATCTTCACAAAGTCAATTGTCATGCTCGTAATGAGTTTTTTGTAGTTTGTGGTGATGCGAACCCTTTCGAAATTGCGAGGGATGTAGAGCAGAAGGGTGCCAATGTCACATGCCTGTTGGAGGAATTGGATTCCAATGGAGCAAACAAGGATGTGGCAGATGGAACCGGTTAGGTGAAAGATATTCTACCATACGATGTTTTGGTTGGTGTTCATAATGATGTGATCATTGCACTCCTCAGGATGTCTTATCCATCCTAACATACATGTGCACAAAACATGCACAACACGTGCACGGCAATGCACGATGCAAGGAAATGTTGGCGAGGGGAAATTTTGCGTATGTCATGTTTTGTCCATTCCTCGTCATAGCCTCGGTCATGTCGTTAGTCCTTTGCATCTCCACCTCCCTTACCAAAGACCTCCACTTGGTGAATTTCCCCGAATAACTATCCAATCTCTTCCACTATCATCCCTCCCACCCCCACCCCCTGGCCTCTAGCATCAACATATAAAAAAGCACTCATGCGACAATCTAAATCTCCTTGAACAAGATGGTGACCCACTGAGGGTAATCGCCTTATAGATTCGTAGGCACATAAACGATAACCCTATATTCATTGTCTATTTAACGCTGACACTAATTGTGTACCCTTGTGCACCCAACCTCAGTGGGAAGACCTCCAAGCCGTATACCGACATGATTGGCCCTAACCCAATGGAGTAGAAGACCACATAGGAATTCACTGAGATGAAGCACATGTCCACCGCCCACAAGAGCTCCATAGCACTCTAGTTAATGAAGCTGAGGCACACTCCAAGGGATACCAACCATAAAACCGCTCCACCGATACTGTTCGACCCGATCAATGACGAAGGTGGTAAAGAGGATGACTACTATCTTCACAAAGTCAATTGCCATGTTTGCAATGAATTTTTCATAGTTTGTGGTAATGCTGACCCTCTCAAAAATGCGAGGGATGTAGAGAAGTAGGGTGTCGATGCCACATGCCTATTGGAGGAACTGGGTTCGAACAGCTCAAATGAGCATGTTACAAATGGACCAGTCGGGTGAAAGATATTCTGCCATACGCCGATGTTCTGGTTGGAGTTCATGATGATGTCGTCATTGTACTCGTTAAGACGTCTTCACCATCCTAGCATACATGTGTATGGAACATGCACGACACGTGCACGGCAATGCACAACAAAAGGAAATCTCGGCGAGGGGAAGGCCATCTAGCAACCTTTTCTTATAAGCTCCAGATTAATTGCGTAATTTTGCATATGTCATGTTTCCATTCCTCTTCGCAGCCTTAGTCGTGTCATTGGTCCTTTGCATCTCCATCTCCCTCACTACAGGCCTCCACTTGGTGAATTTCCCCAAACAACTGTCCGATCTCTTCCAACCCCCCCTCTCTCTCTTCATCTTCGACAAAAACATATAAAAAAGCACCCATGTGACAATCACAATCCCCCCCAATCAAGATGGTGGCCCCGTTAAAGGTGATTACCTTGTAGATTCATAGGTACATCAGCAATAACCCTATATTCATTGTATGTTTAAATTCGATGCTAATTATATACCCCTGTATACGTAACCTAAATGCGAAGATCTCTAAGCAATACACCGCCATGATCGACCATAGCCCAATGGAGTAGAAGGCCACATAGGAAATGACCGAGTTGAAGAACATGTCCATTGCCCAAAAGAGCTTCGCGACGCTCTGGTCAATGAAGTTGAGGCACACTCCGAGGGACACTAGCCGTTAGCCCACTATCTTTACGAAAAGGACGATCACTATCTTCACAAAGTCAATTATCATGTTCACGAGGAGTTTTTCATAGTTTGTGGTTTTACGAACCATCTCGTAAATGGAGGGCTATAGAGCAGCAGGTGTCGATGCCACATGCCTGTTAGAGGAACTGGATCCTAACAGTGCAAATGAGCATGTGATAGATAGACCAGGTAGAGTAAAAGATATCCCGCCATATGCAGGTGTTCTAGTTGGTGTTTGTCACGATATCATCATTGCACTCCTCAAGATGTTTTCACCACCTTAGCATACATCTATATGGAACATGCACAACACATGCACGGCGCATGCACGTCGCATGCATGGCAATGCACAAAGTAAGGAAATCTATCTAGCATCTTTTTCTCATAAGTTCCAGATTAAATTTCTAATTTTGCATATGCTAAATAGGTTTTGAGTATTAATCTTGTAAAGAAATGTAGAGATATTGGTTAGATAAACCTTTCCCCTTAATTTTGCTGTGTATGTGGTCAATCAAATGTATCCCATGGAACTCACAATTGTTTTGTTTATGAATTTTGAGGGAAGTTGCAGAATGCTTTTGTTGACATCTTGAAAGTTAAGTTCTCTCCATACATATAAGACAACACAATCCTCGATGCGAATTTCAGGGTACAGAAGATAAGGATGAACGGTAGACACATAAGATTGATGTAGTTGCCATCAAGAACATTAAGGAAAGCATCAAAACAGTGGTTCACAATAAAGCTAAGCGGTAGATGCTAATGTAGACCATGCGGGTTCACCATGCAGACAAATTACAGTGCACGGATGGGGATGTACATTAGAAACCATGATCGACATGCACAAAAGAGAAGGGATAAGAGAAATTCTAGCGGAATATGCCGAGAAATACCAAAAGAAACCTCATTTACGAACTGCGGTTTTGAGTCTACACTGAGGATAATCGTCAATAACTGGATTTTGGTCTAAGATGTGAGGAGCATACAATGTCACCCCAATTTACAATAACAGAAGAAAATCTACCGAAAGACCTTCAGAATGCCAACGGGTTGAACTATGTAGCAATAGAACTACAACTACGTTTGGTAATGGCAACTCACTCCTCACAAATAGACTCTAATGTCCAGCTCATAATCATGTCGAATCTATCAGGACGTGCACCGTAGACAGGCTACCATGATTGTCCTAATGGATCCACTTTCGTTCAAATTATGCAATCAAGTCAAGCCAAAGGACCCCATCCCCTCGCATTCGACAATTTTCAAGGAGTAACACCTGGTATATGTGCCATTTAACAGACCGGGTCTGTCTTCTCTCCGATTGTATCTCCACACTAGGAAGATCCTCAATAGGCTTTTCCAATAAAGAACAAATAAATATAACCGTAGCTGATGTCTTCACCACCGCAGTATACATGTGTGCGAAACATGCACGACACGTGCACGGCAATGCACAACACATGTATGGCATATGAACGACGCAAGTAAATTTCAGCAAGATCGTCGTTCTTGAATTTGTAAAGAGCTGTTAGAGTAATTCCATCCAGAAAATTGTTATTGATCTTAACGCATGTCTTGCTTCAAATGCTTCTGACGTGTTCAAGATGCCAAATGTTCAAAAATTATTAAAAGAATTATTAAAATTATCATGCTTATGAACTGATCAAATAGACTAAATTGGCACAATTGCAAAAGGTTTAGGACTCAATTGGCCAAAAAAAAAAAAGTTTACAACTGAATTAGCACAATTGTAATATGTTTAAGGCTTCCTTTCGTAATTTTCCCAAGCAGATGGGGGCGTCATTGGCATCTTGAACACATGTCAGCAGCCGCCGATGAAGTAGATCCCAATCTAATCCAAACGCTTTTTCGAAAAAAAAAAAAAGTAAAACATTGCATTCTTTTTATTCGTGGACACAAAAGAGTACATCAAAATTTGTTAGGTGGAAGAATGGACCTTTGAGAGTTAGGGTTTCACACTTGTACAGTCCCTTTCACGAGTTAAGATCTTGACAATGCATATTAGCAGTTGCATTTGTCGTCACATATCTAAAATCCATCGGATGGTCGGGCTTGCTGATGCATGACTTGGTAGGCCTGCAATTCGGTACTTTCCCATTGCCCATTATCTTTTTCCCTTCAAACTTATGACTTTCTTCTGCTGCTGTACTTTACCTAAGGAATATAACGCATTGAAGTGTAATTCAGTTGAAGTTGTATACAGTCTGTTGTAGTTAGGCTTTCCTATATCATTAAACTCTATGACAAGTTTATGTGCACTCACAAGAGTCATCATAATAGATCCCTTCACAAAGTTGATCCAGTTTAGTAAGACTTTGCAATCAATTTCAAATTAAACTCACCAATGATCTGGATTCATATAGTGATTTTGCCTTCAATTCAAGTTAATAATTGTTCTACTCAAGTTCAAACTCGAGCTTGAGATCGATATTCATAGAAAACCCGACAACAGTTTGATCAATTTCAAGCATGCCAAAAGCCATTCGAAGTTTGAGTTAAAAGCAAAAATACTATGCTAGGTCAAGCTAGAGTCGACTTCTAATTATGACGATGGTGCTGTATGCTGGCCCAAGTCACGTTGGTCTTAGCATCCAATTGATCGTCTTTTTATTTGCTTCTAGTTATTTTTTGATATGTTTGTTTCTCTTTCTTTGTGTCACTTTCTTGATTGTGTTTCTCTTATTTCGTTTAACCCAATTGGTGGTTAGGACCTATCCTGAGATCATAATAAACATGAAAAAAAAATCACATAGATATTTAGTGGAGAATAACTTGAGGATTCAATTGGATCAAAAGACCGCATGTGACAGTTAATTGATAAACGAAAGGGCATTAATTGGATAACTAATCAAATCAAGTCCCCGTACTTCAATTCATAGTTGAGTAGGAAGTGAGATGTCCTCTTGCATCTCACTTCCCTCCTAAACGACCCAAATAGGAATCAATTGATATGAACTTTCCAACATTACACAAGGTAAGGGTTTGCCAAGAATTAGCGCCGATTGAGGACCATTGGTACTCAACTAGGCATTACCACTAAAACCGTCTTCCTACCATCAGGAAGGTCGCCACATGATATAACACATAAATATGAAAATTCTGATTTGGTGTAATCGTTTTCATCCCATAAAAAGATTTAACCCTCTTAAGCACGTGAATAATAAAAACATTTGACTTTTCTACAATTTGAACATGTCACACATTCGATCAAACAAAAGTATGTATTTTGTATCAACATGGCAAGTCTATCTACATTTAGACACACATATGTATCTTTCGCATTTTTCCATGTTCATGTATAATAACCCCGTCTTCAAACGTGTTAAATTCGTTGCCTATTGTGCTACCCTTTTACTAAACCTGTACTGATTAAGTTTCAAAATTATGACATGATAGATAAACATATAAAATTCGTGACACAAGTGAAGATTGTCAAAGGGAAACATAAGCTGCCGCCCATATTCGTGTTTGGCATCCTTTCCTTTCTAGGAGGGTCTGACAACGACAGCTGCACCAAAGGCATACGAAGCAAAATATTGACTGAAAGTAATTGCCATCCCCAAACACAAACCAACCATTTTACAGAAGACTTGACTGCCGCCTCTACTTCTCATTCTCGTAGAGGATCTGCATTGCCTGCTGGAAGAAAGTCCACATAAATGCAGAGGAGACGACAAAATCTGAAACTGTCAATACAAAGTAATACAAACATATCCTTACCATCTGAAGACTGTAAGAGACACTTAACAGATATAAACGCCAAGAAGGATAGAATCTCGTCATTTGCATTTGATCCCTTCCATTGACAAAGCAGAGGTCTTACACCAGGGTCAGGTCGGGTCTAGTGACTTGATCCTTCTACCTCATTCGGCCTTCCAGTTTCTCATCTCCCAAATCAAGTCATTCCCAACAACCACATCAGAAGCAATGTTTGCATCTTTTGCAGATGGGTGTACAGGTGTGGCCCCAGGTGGCCTTTTTCTCATTTCCTAGATGAATCTCAGGCAGATATTCTTACACATCCTGGTTTAACAAGATTACGTTTTTCATTTCGGTGATCATGCTTATCAGCAGATGGAACTGTCGTGTTTTTCTTGGAATAGCCATGGTGACATACCACCAAAGACCTGCAAAGAAATGGTTACAAGGCACTTAGCAGTTCTACAAATAGTTTAGAAGGCACTTAGCAGTTTTAGAAATAGCTCACAAGGTACTTCGAAATCTCACATTTAACAGCCACTCACATGAGAGACAGTACTTTGAGTGCCAAACATCAATAAGAACACCAGAATTGAAATTTGAAGGCTCAAAAAAAAATTTTTTTTTTTTTGGTAAGGAGAAGGCTCAAAATATTTAGTCCTCACTAAACATGAAGCTAGCCTCTTGTATTCCCCACACCAGAAGATGCTGACCAATAACAATATAGAGACAGAGGAATAGCAACCACCTTATGTATTCGTCTCACCTTCTATTTGAAGACTCGATTTTCTTGTTCCTTGAGTTGCCAAAACCAGATACTCCTGGAATACATTGACAGGAATTCCTCAGAAGTAGGGCAGAAATCATGAAATGCAATTTCTGCTTTAATCATAATGAAGTGTACCAGGAAATTGCAGACGCATGCACCGAAAACCATGAGTAGATTTCCTAAAAGTCTAGAGGCCGGCTCTTGATTGAGATTTGATAAAGAAGGTAACTCAACTAGCTTGATAAGAGGAAGTTTCAGTTGAAATGAAGGGCATTTAATAGAAGTTTGCGTCAGATCATTCCCCATACACAAAAGAAAGAGCTGATCAGTCGTCATAATCCAAAATGAAAACATTCAGCAATTGGGCAATAATGATATGAATAGAGGTTCTTTCGTCCCTTTTTTTCCTCCTCTTGGTTTCTTCCGTCTTTCCCATGCCTCCGTGGACATCTCCTTAGAACAAACTAAAGGGAATGATAAATGATTACTTGACCAGTCAAATCTATCTGCCATTCAAAAGCTTGACCTGCTTCATCCTTTTGGGGATAGTATCATTTTTCAGAAACGCATTGAAAATAGAATAAATCTTTAGGAGATAGAAATCAAAGTCAAATAGCATTTCCTCTGGTATCAACCATTGGATTTATGTTTTCGAAGAGATTTGATTAAAGCTCCAGGATCATATGAAAATGTCCCCACAGTTGTAGCTATGACCACAACAAGGAGTCAAGGACAGAGAAATCTGCTAGCCGCGAGATGCTCACAGCAGCCAGCAAGCACAAATTAAAATGGCGTTCACAATATTTAACTTCCTACCAGGTTCAACTTTCATTGGAAATTTAGACAAATAGGAGAGAAAAACTAATGAAAACCTTTTCATGAAACGACCCCAGTCCAAACACAACGAGATGTTTCAAAGAGGCCAGTAACCCCGTAAGCGTCATCTCCAATAATAAAGCCAATCACGTGCAGGCCTATAGAACCCTCCACATATGCCAACACATGATTCAATAAGCAAACCAATTGTTTAGGTTCACTACCAGAAACTAATCACCAGGTGCCATACTGTATATGTTAAACATATTAACACCTGATCTTTTGCCTAAGATAATAGATTTTCAACTGTAAACTTAGGGACCATCGTAAGAATAGATAGATTACCACAGCCATCACTCAAAGAACAAATTTTCGCTGTCCTAGCCATACCACTGTCGCCACCCAAGAGTTCAGCTCGAAACGTGGGCCCCAAGGTGTTAGATTTGTCAGAAAGCTGTAACTTCTCTACTTTTGCAATCAAATTGCAAGTTGCTTTCTCTATGCTGCAACTATTTCTTGCCGTGTCAGTCAGAGCACACTGCCACCAAAAACAGAAAAATATCAATGTACTGTAAAATTCCAACATTCTCCTCCTTGTGCACATAAAATAATTAGAGTTGCAACACCAATCATAGGCCTGAAGAGATTAGAAAACCACAACCAGCAAGTGACAAGTACTAGTTAAGGAAAATCAAGTTATAAATCAAGCAAAAGTTATAAATCAAGCATAACCATCTACACTAATGGTGATTATGTCTAGTAATGGATACTATTATCTTACCAATTATACTAGAAATAGAATGTGTGCAAACTTTTGAAAATATGACATTAGAGGAAAAAGAAGGATGCTTAATATCATAAAGTACAAAAGTTAAGATAACTGAACGCATGATACATCCTCTACTAACTTTAGAAAAGTAACCTACTTAAGTCAAGATGAGCGCATATAACACTCCACTTAACATACATGCAACCAGCTAAGACAGACAAGGAAAAAAGAAGCTAAGAGCCGTGAAAGGAATCCAAGATTTAGACCACATGAGTTCCTTTCTGTGGTCGATCTGCCATTTACAATATACAGATCAACAGAAATCAACAGCGGAATGAACATGCTTCATATGTTGATAAACAATAAGATGATTACCGTTGCTGTGGACGTACTTCTCTTTTCAGCATTGAGTTTAGATGGTAATGAAGGCCTAGTTTCAGCTGATGATTTCCCAGCTTTTTTCTTCAATTTGTCTCTTGTCCTTGACTGCTGACAAATGGGAAAGAAGATCAAAACTATCCCGGAAGATGGACACTCCATCATTGTCACTATCACATGGCATAATGGTGTCTTGTAGTTCCATTCCATGCAATAATTGGAGTCAGATGGAGGTCATATCCATGTTGCATGCAAACATTAAACAAGATATAGTATAACCCAAATTATAAAACCTAAAAATCAAGTGACAGAAGCACTAAAACAACTCTCTTCCCTTGTCAACAAAAGTAAACTTTCAATGGAACTTCACCGGGAACCATTCTTCCAACCATGATCAGTATTTCCATACTCAACAAGCTAAAGCATCATCCAAGCCCCAGGTGCAGATCATATTTAGGTTAATTCTGCTCAGGTTTCACAAAACTTGAGCAACAGCTAGCGTCCATTTTCATTATAGACAGTTTGATTTCTTTACCCCTATTCCAGTAAACTTCTCAGTGTTTGACCATGTGAGAACTCATGTACCAAGTAAAGTAATTTACTATGGCTATAGTACGTAACCTAGACATTACCCAAATTCTCTGTTCCTCATGGGTGCAAAGATCTATTTGATCCAATAATACACACTGTTTCTACCTTAGAAGCTCTCTTTCGACGAACATAATCCATTAGAGGCGTTGTAACAATAGGAACACCTTCTGCAGCACCTACAAAAGCATAGTGAAAGATCGTATAATATTCCAGTCAGCTACTCTTAAGATTTTTGCAAAGTGATATTCAGGAGAACTTTAACAGACCGGATCTCTCTGCCTCTCGTTTCTCCAGCTGTATCTCAGCCCTGGGAAGATTCTCAACAGGCTTTACCAATAATTTGAGGAATTCAATATACTCAGGATCTGGAAGATATGGAGGAATTATTAACTAATCATTCCACAAACATGCAGACATCCAGCACAGTAGCTTGTAAGGTGATACCTGTAATTAGGGTCCCTTCACGACTATCTTTCCTTAAACGTTTTTCCGGAACACGTTGAAAAGGAGCGTACTCAACAATTGTTTTAAATTGAGCACCTGAAATGGATTAGACAAAGAATCAATAGTTATGATTTTTTTTTTCACTTTTTAAATGCTTTTTCAACAGTGAAATATCAAGTCAAAAGATTTCAATGACCCAAAATCAAATTCTGCAGAATTATATAATGGGAAAAAAGCGAAACCACTAACTTAAGCAGAAGAATACTTGTTCACCACTTCAAGCAGATGGGTGTTACTAGATTTAATTGAAGAGCACCATGACGACCAACTAGAACTAATTCGCTTCCTCAAGTATGCACAAAGTTCATCAGCACTATAAGAAAGTATTTGGAATGAATCAAGTCAAAATTACCCTTCTCGTTCACAAACACGTGCCCATTAAAGATCCCCGCAAATTCAGTAACATCCTCCAGCTTCTTGAACTTGATATAGGCTCTAGAAAGAGTATGGCACTTCTGGCTACAATATGTCAAGGAAAACAGATTGAGATGATGCACGTCCTCTTAATCATTTTCGAGATTACAGAGGAAAGCATCAAGACAGGGGCCAGAATTCAACAAAAACCAAGCCATAGATGCTAGTTATTCCCATGCAGACAAATTGCAGTGCACAGATGGGGATATACATTAGCAAGCATGACCAGCGTGCACAAAAGAGAAGGGGTGAAGGAAGTTCCAGTGGAGTATACCGAGAGATGCCAAAGGAAACCTCATTTAAGAACAGCAATTTTGAGTCTACACCGACAATGATCATCAATAACTGGATTCAACTCCAAGATGTGAGGATCATACAGTGTCACTCGCATTTACAAGAACAGGAGAAAATTTGCCAAAAGACCTTCAGAATGCCAAGGGGTCAAACTATGTGGCAACAAAACTACAGCTGTGTTTGGTAATGACAACTCACTCCTCGCAAATTGACTCTAATGTCCAACTTATAATCATGTCGAATCTATCAGCGCTAGCATGATAGACAGGCTACCATGATTGTCCAAATGCATTCACTTTCGTTCAAATTATGCAATCAAGCCAAAGGAACCCATCCCGTGGCATTTAACAACTTCCAAGGAGTAACAACTGGCATATCGGCCATTCAACTTCCACCTAAACCTAAAATGTCAATGGACTTCTCCGTACTAATCCTCACTTACCCTGTTGCGTCTGCTTAAGTAACTACAGAGCTATTCAAAAGCACCCCTCACCTCAAGAACAAAAAAAGACCCGCAAAACAACCCGTAGGCTAACTCAACGAGACAATGTCTGACCAAGCACAGAGCAAGCCGAAGGGCCCCTGACCTGCTCTTGCCGGGACGGAAAGAGAACCAGTCGTACCACCCGGAGAAGACTCTGTCGATCTGCTCGGTCAGAAATGCCTGCGTGATCGAGGGTGGCAAGTGACGCCAAACCACCTTCGTTCGGTCCAACGGTCGCTTCTTCATCGCCGATCACCCTTGCACCAACCGAAAGATGCAGACTGGCTTCGATCGTCCGCTGCTCTGCTTTGTGCAATTGAGCAGAGAGAGAGAGAGAGTTTTTAACTTTCAGTGATCAAACCGATCATTTCCTTAAACCGAGATTAAGAGTAACATTTTATAGTTAGTTGTAGTATTATGATTTTTCGCAGTATTATAATAATCAAATTTTGAAAGGCCAAAAAATGTAAATCAGAGTTTTCTTAAATGGGAATTATTTATAAGGATATATTCACCATAATTTCTAAAAATTATCATGAAAGTACAATCATAATCGAAATCCAACTATCTTGTTGAACACTTCCCCGCTAGTTCCGGTTAGCCCTTCATGGCGATGGTGGGGCAGCGGCAACAAGCCCTAGCCAATGGTTCTTGGTTATGTTTGTTGTTTTTCTTTGAATTTTACCTTATTTTTTAAATTAATTTAAATAAAAATTTTATTAAAAATCATATTTTGACCGAAACAACATCGTTTTAACCACATCATCACCACGTAGGAGATAGAAAATACTAAAAAAAAAAGTCATATCAATATTTTCCACTAGCTAAATTAGACAGAATTAATGAAAGGGCTCGACTGAATCAATTTAATAAGTTTTAGAACTTGATTACATCTTTTTAAAATTTTAAGACTCGATTGTACTTTCGTAATAAATTTTGAGACTTCTAGCGAACATAAATATCTCATTCATAATAATTATGGATCACAGAAAAATACATAAAAAAAATCTAATCCAAAAGCAAAAGGGGGCATAAATTAGGATTATCGAACTGTATTATATTTACGTATTTTCTTTAATCTATTTACTACTCAAAAGTGTACAAAGATTGAAATACATGCTACTTTTACGAGAAACTTGATATATATTCTATTTTAATATAGAGATGTATGCGTATTAACGGTACGTGAAGATAAAGCAGAAGTTAGTTTCCCATTAACATAATTACATTTGTATCCAGAGAAATGGTTGTCAGAAGATAATAGCATCAAGCTAAGTCGTGGTGGGTCAAAAAGAGACAAAAGTCGGATGA
The DNA here is from genome assembly GCA_016432845.1 of Psidium guajava. Classification (NCBI taxonomy): domain Eukaryota; kingdom Viridiplantae; phylum Streptophyta; class Magnoliopsida; order Myrtales; family Myrtaceae; genus Psidium; species Psidium guajava. The sequence continues at coordinate 36,629,281 of CM028225.1, read as the reverse complement.
TTTCGCTAAAGCAAAAGCAGGATGATGCTGGCTGATTTTTAGAGATTTGTCGTGTACCAACGAAGCCTTGCTAGACAAGTTAGCATGGGGAGACCTTGTTGAAAAGGGTTGTTATGCTCCTCGCGAGAAGTTTTAGAATTGACCTCCACATGTGTCTAGTAACTTAACACACTATCTAATTATGTTCCTTATTTTAATATGTCATGTCGACATGTCATGCAACTCTAATTGTCAATCATATTTTTTTTTCTCTCTTTTTTGAGAGCAGAGAACACCCTCTCATTGCTTTATAATTGAGATCCCGAGATGCGCATGAAGTTTAGATGAAGCAATTTAACTAACCTATTTAGATCCACTCATAAGGAGTTGCTAGGAAAAGTGTCGAGCATCTTGGACATGGAATTGTAAACGAGATGGAAGAGAGATTACCAAGAACGGCGCTGTGGGGGTAAACTTGCCGATCGTGAAGATAAATGGGAACATTCCCGAGAAAGATAGGCTGTCGACACCGCATGAAGACAGGACGCTAGACTTGAAGAAGCTATTTTCAGGATGAACATGAGCTTGCGTGGCCTTAAGTGAAAGTAGGGTCTATCTGCAGTCTGCCTACTGTTTTTCTCAAAGAGTTGTTCAGGAAATCTGCAGGAAGGGGTCCTCCTGAAATCAAGTGTGGCCTTTGAAGCACTGCTGGAGCAGGTGGAAGTGACTTCCGGGAGATGTGAACCTGCGGTAGATGGTATTAGATTAGCAGAAATGGCTCAAGAATGTGCCTCTGAACGTTAATGCTCGTCAAAGTGGGTTGCAACCCAAAGTTAGGACGAGGATGTGTCCTTTGATTTGAATTTGGTGTCTTCATTCCGCGTCTTCTGCTTGTTCAGAGCAACTCTTGACGAGAAACATATGTTACAGGCCGAAAACGAAATCAAAATGTGTCCATTGTAAAATTTGTAAAACAGAAAGTACAAAAACTTTTTGGTTTATACACTCCATAAATCTATGGCATACGAACTCGATGAAGGGTAACCTCATTTCAACAACAGACATGAATTTATAATTGCACCAGGGAGTTTTATGTCACAATTGCCTCTCCTAGTTTATAAGGAACTTCCCTCGGCTCGGTCCAGATTCTTAGTGTATTTAGCAATTTGTCTCCCAAAAACAAGGAAACCCACCATATGATAAGCACATAGAATACCCTGTCTCAAAATTACCAGATTTCAGCCATTTTATTCGCATTATGAAGTAACTTTTCCATAGTCAAGGGGCAGTCAATGAAGAGATGGAGATGGGTCATCACTGTACAGAGAATGCTTCCAACAATCAGAGCAAACATTGAGAATATACAGCCCTTTCCATTGTTGGAGCACTAAAACAAGACCGCCACTTGATTCTACCAAAATCCGATTGCTTCGGATTTGACACGGCACGAGGAGCATCATCAAGTGCTGGCTTAGAACAAGTACTCAGTGCCGTACAATCAGCAGATGCTCCAACACAAAATGCTTGTGACGATCATATCTTTTTAGAGTTTCTGGATAGAAATTATGCTTCCTGTCGTCATCGTTGCCATCTCATGGGCGTTGTTGCTTCAAGAGAACAATGCACAAGTCCTTATCATCACCTACCATTTGGCCAATAGAGAAGCGCCTCCACTTCCGCCTGCCCATGATCGGCCTTCTCTCTCTTCGTCTTGACCTTATCAAGGCGAGCTTTCCGGACGGCATTTTGTATTTGCCTCTCATGCTCCTTGAGCATTTCATCGAGGTTACCTCCTGCAGGAAGCAAAGGTCCAGAATAGTGGATTCTCTTTTTGGGAGAATAACTCTGCAATCACAAGCAAGAGAAGATGATCAGCTTTCCAGATCATAGCTTGCAAACTGCCGCACAGAGGGCAAGAGATTAAAAAAAAAATGGGATGTCCTCATCCATATTTCACAATTAGTTGATGTCATTCTTTGACATTTCGCAGGAAAGAAAACAATTTTTTTGGATTTTTCAGATACTTTAAATTGATCTCTCAAAATTATACGAGCAAAGACATTCAATACCATTTGTCATAGAACATCATTCCAGGGTTAGCCTAAAAAGTTACCAAATATCAAGTTTGTTTTAATGTACAAAAAGAAAAATGCAGAAATAAAAATGCACTTAGCAGTTAGCACAACTAAATTTCCAATGACCACATGGACATCATGATGTCCGTTATTATTTCAACTCCATATGCCATACGAATTGTTCCAAGCATTTTATTCATGCTAGTAAGTAAAGAAAAACGAATGCGGAGAATGCCAAGAAACAGCATTACAAGCTATACATTTTAAAGGAAAATGATTAAGTCAGATTATTTTACCTTCAACTAAGTGAAAAAGGGAACCGGAGAAAGCAAAGAAAAAAACTTTCCTAGCAGAGACAAGATTAAAAAGATTATTCAAGTCATAATGCCATTACCGCATTGGACTCCCTCCGGGGGTGCTCTCCACCCTTCTTAAACAAAGACATCGGCCTATGTAGCAAATGATGAGACCAGTCATGCTTTCCCGATGATTCGCCACCATCTAGATGATTACACCTGGCAACAAAAGCCTCATCCCTCCACTGGACGTTAGCACCCGTCTCCCTACTACAATCGAGATGCGAATCAGCTCCTACCGCAACAGAATTAGAAAACCTGGATAACTGTGATGCTCTTCTATGCATGAAAGATCTCTGCCTTGTCAACTCGGCACTACCACTTGAAGAATCAAGTACTCGATTTGTCATAGTCAAAGCCTCGCCCTCATTTGCATATCCAATTTGTGTTGATCCATTAAGACTGGTTTCCGCTGATTGTCCAGATGGAATTACATTTTTCTGGATCATTCCTCCCGGTCTCTCACAGGTACTTCTGGGATTTGCTTGCCCTTGTCGCTCCTAAAGAAAGTAAAAAAGATAATGATAATTGCAGTTAAGCTATGAGAAAATGGGTTGCTCTGGGATGTGTGTGTGTGTGGATTGCCCTTGCTGCTCCTAAAGAAAGTAAAAAAGATAATGATAATTACGGCTAAGCTATGAGAAAATAGGTCCCTCTGTTGGGTTTGGTTTTTTTTTTTTTTTGGGGGGGGGGGGGGGGAAGTGGGGTACGTGTTTGCGTTGGTGGTGGGGGTGTTTGGTGTTTGGGGGTGTTTGTGTTTGTGTGTGTGTTTACAAATAGCTATGAAATATAATTGGAAGGACAAGTTACCGATGCCTTAAAATCAGCATTGGCATTTGACGTAGGCACAACTTTAGACTCTTTTGAACACTTCCTAATTGATTCAAGACCGCGAACTTTACCAGCAGTAGCTTTACGCCTGTAATAAAAACCAACCAATAGAAGCATTAGTAGCATGATGCTGAGTGTAGGAAACACCTCTCATAAAAGCAATTCTAAGTGGCTGCATAAAAAAGCTTTTCCTTCCCCACAATATGTCAATCCAACTCCTCCACCATTACATAATTGGAAAAAGGGAAAAGTAACTGCATTAAAAATGTCCGTATTTTATTTTAGGGTAGAAAAGTTGAAACTTGATGAAACATTTCTGTTTGTACAAAGGGGAATGAATGGATAGTCCATTTGCAACAAGTAATTAACAAAAAGTCCTTTTTTGGGGGGTGTCTTAATTGGCTAGATTTTGACAAGTAAGCCTTCAAACTTTCTGTAGAGGTATTGTTTCATTTGGGATTTTTCTTTTTTTGTTGGGCTAACCACCTGTGATAAGATTTTACACTAGTGCTAAAGACTATTCTCTCTAATCAGCACAAACCCACAGCCACATTTATGGCGGAAAGTGGAGGTTTCTTTAGTGACACAACACAGAAGATGACTCACTTTCTGGCTTCCTCATCTCGAAGTCTGGCATCAAACTCCTTGCTTGATGGATACTTTGGCAAACTTGATGGATCACACGGAAGAGGATTGGATGTGAAGAACTGGAATGGGAAATCAAAGTTAGGATGTTAGCAGTTGTTACTAAAAGGAAAAAATGCACAGGCCCCACTTGATTCGATATCTTATTAAAAGTCGTTCGCATTTTTTCATGACAAAAGTTGTAGCTTGAAGGTTAATATTTCTTGCAATTGTATCATGTCATATCAAATTACATGTTTGCACTCTTTAATGTCTTCGTAGAAATCTCCTAAATTATCCAAAGTTGCAATAAAAATAAGAAAATTCGCACACACAAGATGTAAAATATTGAAAAGGAGACACTAGGGAGGAAAAACCGTACATGACATTGAGAAAACTAATAAGAAATATTTAGGACCTACCTCATTTAGAAGGGCTGAAGAAGCCGTTCCACGGCATTCTGGTTCAACTGCGAGCAGAACATCTAACAGGGCCAATGCAGATGAAGGCAAATCCTTAAATGTCTCCAGGAGGCAGCGCTTGTAAGGTTGCTGAGGCTTGAAAATGGTTGCATGTGGCAATTTTGACTTCTTCCAATATTCTTCTGAAGGAGACCCACAAAGTTTGAAAATTTTGTGCATTTGCTCCACCTACAAATGTTTCCCGATCAGATATGGATTGGTGAATCACATTAGACAACTTACCTATTTATTATAGACTCAGAAGTATTTAAGTTATTCCACTTTGACTTTAGCTTAACACAACAAGCGAGATATGACTCATTCACCCTTTTACAGAAAATGCCTGCCAACATAAAGTTTAAAAAAACCCTGAAATAGAAGCCAGTAAAACCAAATTCCGTTGCCATTTTCTATGAAATTACTGATCATTATAATTTACGTCATCCATAAGTAGACTATGGAATGCTCTTCAAGACTCTTGGATCGGATTGTATGTAACCCAAAGTATAGACCTCAAGCTATTGTACACAAGGCAAAATTGCTTAAGTAAATATTAGGTAAATAATTTTCAAAACACTATACATCTGAAACTATGTTTTTCCCAATGTGCCAATATTGCAACAAATTAGGCATCTAAATAAGGAATAGCACCTCTGTTCTTCCAGGCATTATGGGCTTCCCAGCAAACAATTCAGCTAGGATGCAACCAGAACTCCACAAATCCACAGAAACTCCATAATCTGAAGAACCAAGCAACAGCTCAGGAGGTCGGTACCAAAGAGTGACTACGCGACTTGTTAGAGGCTGATTTTGATTGGTCCGAAAAAAAGTTGCCAATCCAAAATCTCCAATCTTGAGATTGCCGTTACTGTCGACTAATAAGTTAGAGCCTTTTATGTCACGGTGTAGAACACCATGGCTGTGGCAATATTCAAGTCCACAAAGTAGCTGTTGCATGTAACATTTGATCTAGGAGAAGGGATTACAAAAAAAGTCAGTAAAAGATAGTCCTTATCATCTTTATAATTTGATAAGAAATTAATGGAAGAAGAAAGTGGTGAATCACGATTACAGACAATGCTTAACAATGAAGACACTACATCCTCTGTTAATAGCTATTTGTAGTGCTGTAAAACATGTTCCTTGATGCGATCTTGGTCATGCACCCAAAGGCCACCACGAATTTTCATAAAAAAACCCAGGTTGATGATGCCTGCTCAACTCCTCTTTTTCCTTACTTTTGACTCTAGGGAGCAAAAGAAATAAGAGTTTTGACCTAAAGTTAAATGTCCACATTCTCCCTTTTATATTCAAGATTATATTGCAAATGGTAAATGAGAAGATGCAGCATCAAATGGTAAATGAGGAGATTTAGGGAATGAAGATGGACAACTCAAGCATCAATAGCAAGAAAACCTGGGAAGCCACATAAGCCTACAATCTTTTGTTCTGCTGTCCAATTGACGCACTAGTCTCTTACAACAACTCCACCTTACTTATTGGTCACATGAATAACGTTTAATTCAAATAAGGAAATATTAAACACAAAAATTGTGTACCTGAGATTCGGTGAACTTTATGCTATGAGTTGCAGCAAGGCCAGCAAGATCATGGTCCATATATTCAAACACAAGATACAGACTGCCAGAAACCCTTGAAGTTATCAAACCCTCCAGCTTCATGACATTTGGATGGTCAAGCTTTCGTAAGATAATTATCTCCCTTGCCATGAATCGAACACTCTCGGGGTCCATATTAGCAAATCGAACCTTTTTCAAGGCTACAATTGTATTCGTTTCCAGGTCACGTGCTCTATACACACTGCTGTAAGTACCTTGCCCAATCTGCATCATTGGGAAGGATTTTAGAATGTAGATTCTTTTCACAGGTAGACAACAAAAACATTAAGTATGAATACTCGTGAATAATCTCTTAGCTATAAATATCCGTGAGAAAGAAGAGAGTATTCGCTTGACTGCACAAAAGGGAAAAATGTTCGCATATCCAGAGTTACACAATAAATTTAAGATGCCTGCTAACTTTCTCATTTCATGGAAGGATTCTACCTTTTATTGAAATGTTAAGTTTAACGAGTTATGTGTGAGGATAGAATGTGTGTATTCAAAATTAAGGCTCTCTTAATCAAAAAATTCATATAGTTCTTCCATAATTAACATCTCATAGAAACTATCAAATACTAATAATGACCTTTCCATCATATAGGCCATTGATGATGTTTTGTTGATCAACGGGTTATCAATGGAGTGGTATCTAATTGAACTGGCCAATTCCAACCAAAACCACTCCTCTAACATTGGCCCGCCTAGCATCCCAGCTTCTTTGTTCGATAGATGTCAAGGGTGTCCGGCACCCAAGTAATTCCCATCGATTTGCAAAACCTCCATCACATGCAGACCAATTATTTACCATAGACACATAAGTCTACGCTCCTACGGTGACCCCAAGCGAATGCGCAAGCATGGTGATTTAAGCCCAAGAATTACGCGAGAATGACAAACATGCTCACCACTAGAGCAAACCCCCTCGGGGTTCATGTAGCATGCCATCTTAAATAGGCTTGATATGGTTGAAAGTTTTCTCTAGGAAACATGCGTTGATTACGAGTTTGAGACGAGATATGTCCATCATTCAACATAGTTTGGTCTTGGATTCCTATTTAACACTTGCAAGAATGGAAAAATGTTTTCGCCTCTCCAGAAATGAAAATCACAAGTTTTTTCCATTCACCTAAAACTCGTCAAATTTGATTAGGGTGAGAACTACCATGTGAGCCAAGTAGTTCTAACGTGCTTTTCAATCGAAGTCTAGCTAACATGGATCTACAGAAAATCAGAAGTGTCAAGAATTAGGTAGTAATTTATCTCCACAACTTAGCAACTAGTAAAGGAAAAGTAGTGAATAAATTTAGGGTAAAAGAAATATGCATCTTTTTCCATTGATAGACTGATTCACCATAAAAGGTAGAGGCAGAGAAATGACCTTTTCCAGCTTCTCAAATGAATCAGCCCTTCGAGGCACCCATCCGTTAATAGCTTCTCCGGCAACTGCTGTCAGCCAAGAAGGCCATCCAGCTATCACTTGGGCTGCTCTCTCGCCAAGGGGAAAGCTACCTACTTTACCCACTTTCAACTGTACGTCCATTGTCGCTCGTCTTTGAAGGGATTTTGATGGTTTCTCATTGAAATCATCGCCTTTCCTAGCCCCCACTTCATTCTCAACCTCGTGTGGGCTTGGTATCAGTCGATCTGCACCACCGTTGCCTCCGCCATCGGCTGTGACCTCCAGTTCGTCTCTCCTTGAGAATGCAGCGAACCTTTTCGAAGATTTGCTAAGCTTTGAACCCTTGCCTTTAATCTTATAATGTCCAAGAAGAATTCCTTTGGAGCAAATGCAACCCATTATCCCACTTCAAATTTTCCCCTTTCTTAAAATCAAAGTACCGGTTCCAAGAGAAACCCCACTTTTCTACAATTGAGACTGTCATCGATCAGCATTCCCAAAGGTTGCTTATTTCCTAGCAAATTCTAAAACTTTCCTTTGGTGAATTGCTCCAATGTGGAAACGATAAATGCTTTGTCCTATGGCAAAAATGAATTAGGAAAAACCCTGAATCCAGAGAATGAACCAAACTTTGCCCTGTCCTTATTTGCAAAGCCAAAATAATTTCAAGTTGGTAAATGACCGCCAGAACTTTCCTCTTATGCTGAGAAATTCCCGATGCCTGAAAAGCTCATCAAGAAGAAACCTCTGAATCAAATGCCAAATCACAAAAAAGCTAACAAAACATGAAGAACCCAGATCACAAAATTGCACGAGCATTGCAGTTACCTCGAACAAGAATGAGGATGAGAATCAAACGTCCGAAATCCGACGCTTTCATTGATGCCACGGAGGAAAAATTCTGAATGCGAAACATCGAAAGAATCAAAGTGTCTTCTCCAACTGGGTCTTGTTTCGAAATGTGAGGCGCGAGAGAGGCGAGAAAGGCGAGGGCTGAGAGAGAGAGAGAGAGAGAGAGAGAGAGAGAGAGGGGGAGAGAATTGCGGATCAAGCTTGGACCCTGAAAAGGCGAAGAGCCGACGGATGAGAGGAATGGGGGTTAAGGACAGTGTGTATCAACTCACAAACCCAATGCACGGGCCTCTCTCTCCTCTTGGATTTGATCCAACGAAACGGTCGAAAAGATCTCTCTTTTTGCAAAAAAAATTTCCCACCTGTACGCGAGAGCGAGAGAGAGAGACACGGAGAGGGAGGGAGAGCAACATTTGAGCAAGTTTTCCTTGCAAAAGGAGAAGTATTTTTTACCAGATCAAACAACTGAAGTGATGATGTTCAATAATTACATTAGTGGCATGACATATTTATCTTTTTGACAAATTTATTTTTACATTTGTTGCGCATATCTAATTCATGCGATTCATTTGCCTCGTACGATGTATAAACTTGTCATATACAAAAATGAAATTATATAGCTCAGGATATTTATAAATTCATCATTTTTTCGAAGATCTAGCCAAGCAAACTTGATTGGACCGACGACTCGCTCATCACAAAAATCTACTCAAAATGTGTAACAGGTTATAGGAAAAATATCGTCGGCTCCTCGAGAAAAGGAAAGAACCTTATTGGTATTTAGAATTATTGAAGATTGTGAACCAACATGTGAGTGTGCAAGATAACGAGAAAGTTTTAGTACGGATCGCAATTTAATAAGAATTTACTCATTCACCATCACCATTCATTCCAATGCTCTTATCAGTCCCCAAATTATGACTGATTGGTTCAGGGTGGATCGAATTCCGACCATGTGCTTATAATCAAGAATCAAACTGGTTAGTTCTGAAATCGCCAATCCATGAACTGTTAGAACCAAGAACCACACTCTTTTATGATATGGTAAAAAAAAACAAGATTTTTACAAACGATTGCACCTTTCACTGCAAAACATTTATTTGGTCAAGTAGTTATGTGGTTATTTCTTCGTATTGAAGTCCATAGTTCAATTCATGATAGTTGCAAAAGTTTAATTCGATAACTAGAATGGTTAAACCGATTCTCCAATCAAATTGACAATCCGGCCTTCGAATTGAAATTGAATAAGTCCGGCTAGTTTCAAGTTCACAAATTAATAACCAAATCCGTTGTCCTTGAAATAGCCTTTAATCAGTTAGTTTAGGCCAGTTCGGTCCAATTCCCTAATTGAATCGGATAGGTGTTCAACCTTGTCATAGATTAAGATGGAAAGAAGTTAATCCTTCATATTATCGCTCCAAAATGCCATTGTCAATTTGTAATATTGCTTGATCTAGGTGGTTAGAGTGCACAATAGAGAGAGATATGCATAGGTCTTCTGCTTGAGGTTGGATTTTACCTTTTGTTCATTCAATTATCTTCACAATTTTACATCAATAGGCATGCAACTCTATTATTAAAGCGATCAACTGGTGGCAATGCTATTATCACATGTGCGAAGTTCAACTCCCAAGCTTTACAAAAAGGTAAAACAAAAGTCAGAGAGATGCGAGTTAGAGATAGTAAGAGTGTCAAAACCAAACTCAGAAAATAACCATTTTTTTATTTCTTATTTCGATTTGATTAATCAAATCACAAAAAAAAAATCCAAAAATAACTATATTTCTTTCCTTTTTTTAAAAAAATTTTTTGGGCCTAAGGGCAGTCGGAGGTCACTGGCCCAGCAAGGGTTGCAAGGCCCTTGCTAACCCTGGGTGAGGATTCGCAATCCCTCATAGGCCAATAAGGGGGTCATGGCCCCACCGACGCTAGATCTTTGACGACAACTGATCTAGTGTCGATGAGGGGATACAAGGGTCACCATCCCTTGTCCAGGGGTCGGTTGTCGTCGCCGGGCCTCATCCCAAAAAAGGGAAAAAAAAAAGGAAAAGGAAACATAAAAATATCGAACTAGAATTTTGGTTCAATTCAGAGTGAGATTCGATTCAATTCAGGCATACACACTAATGGTTCGGTTTGATTCACCTCTAAGAGATATGATAGACAAAAAAGGAAAAAAAAATTCACATTTAAAGGCCAAGTGGTTAAAATTCACAATATGTATGGAGATGGAGACTTTCAAATGTCATTCATTCATCGGAAATACAAGCTGATATCACATCAATTAATTGAAAGTTAGTGTAGTGAGCGTCTCCAATTAAAATTCAGTATTTTGAAAGTAAGATGGAAAGAAGATAATCCCTCATATTATTGCTCTGAAATTTCATTGTCAATTTGTAATATTGCTTGATCAAAGTGGTCAGAGCGCACATTAGAGAAAGATATGCATAGTTTTTCCGCTTAAGATTGGATTTTACCTCTTGTTCACTCTATTAATCTTCACAATTTTGCATCAATAAGCATGTGATCCTACTAGTAAAAGGATGGAGGGATGGTAACGCTATTATCATAGGTGTGGGATTCAACTCCCACACTCTGCAAAGAGATAAAATAAAAGTCAAAGAGATTAAAGTTAGAAATAGAAAGGGTGTTATAGACCCTTACCGAGGGCAGACAAGGGTCGATCGGCAACCCTTGTTAGCCCTTAATAAAAAAAAGTACAAAAAAGAAAGAGAAAAAGAAAAAAATTATTAAGAAATATAAAAATATATTTACAAATATCCACGTCAACTCCAACCAAGCCAGGTGAGACGACCAGCATCTATGTTAACAAGTTCCGACTGAAATTGATTAGATTGACTAAATTGGCATAAATGTAAAAGGATTTAGACTAAATTGGTACAATAAAAGATTTAGGACTAAATTGGTATAAATATAACAGGTTTGTGACTTTTTAACAAATTTTACTATTTTTCTTAATTATATTTCTCAACTTTGTAGGAAAGGCTTTGATATGCCTTCCTTGAAACCCATTTTGATATAAAGAAATCTGAGAAGAAACGACCTTAATGAGCTGAAAAGTTAAAAGGACGATTTTGAATTCTAGAATATATATAGCTCCATATCTTGTGTTTTGGATTTTTGGGTGTAATTAAGAGATTTACTAATTGAAATGTTTAATTTATATTATAAGGCAGTTAAATAGCTAAGGCGGCTTGATATTTTCTTTTAATGCTAGAAAAAATTACGAGTGGGATAAACAGTCTACGACCTATTAGTTAATTGTGTCATCTTCAAATAGAGTTTTTTTAATCTATTTAGTTATTCTATATCAAGCAAACTTTTGACTTTGATATCAACTTTTCACATAATTTAAATATCTTAAAATATACGTCGTTGATAATTAAACTTTTATATATCTAGGCGATTACCTAATAAATTTCTTATTTTTGGGAGCATCTTTTGGAAGCTAATTTTCAACCAGCCCATAAATCATTACTATCTGAAGAAGCCCAGGCCCATGCAATTGCATGGGCCTGCCAACCAGTAATATCTAAAGATAGCCGTCAACCCCACAAAAAAAGTTAGATCGGGATTTATTTATAGTCGCTTGGTTATATCATACAGTTTATTGATTTTGACTTAAGCTATAACACAAGGATCATTCCTTGTGTTTGGTTGGGGAAAGTCTTTGGGAAAAGGTAAAGAACTTAAACGGATTTTTGGAAATGCAAATATTGTTTGATAAATTATGATTTGAAAATACATTGGTAAGCAATTTTGATTTAAAGAGTATATAGAAAAATTACACTTTGTAAAGCACTTTCTGATATTTTCTTTTTTTTAAAAAAAATCTCAAAATAGACTAAGAGCTCAACGGGCAGCTGGTGAGCCAGATTTGGCATTTACAGCGACAATTGAGGTAGCCTGCCCTTAGGAAACTTTGCTTAGACTGCCCTAACCAAAGCAAAAGTCGAGCGAACTAGGCATCCATTGCCTACGTTGCAAGATCCAAGTAATGACTACTTGAGATCACGCGACATAAGGAACAGGAAAGGTAACTAAGGTTGTCCAAAGCAAAACTAGCCTGCCGGCAACTAGATTGGGTCTCGTCAGCCGCCTCACACATAGAACATAAAAAAATTATTACTATAGCAGAATTGAAAAATAAAAATAAAAATTGATGAGTGTAGTTTTGGAAGAAAAAATTATTTAATCCTCCTGGGATTTCAAAAATGCTGAAAACTCAAAAAAAAAATGCCAGCTTGGGGAAGTGTTTCCCAAACAGAGTCATAATATGCTTAAGATCATACTAAATTGGGGCAAAGATGCAAACTGACGATATAAAGGAACCGGGAGATTTATTAATTTAGAGGACCTAAGTGCCAAATTTGCTTTTGAAATTGCCGATGGAGCTTGAAAAGGGACGTTCTATGACTCAAGTTCACAATAGTAAACAACGTACAGAAAACCTCTCAATAAAAATCTACAGAAAATTAGCACTAGTTAAGGACATGTTCTTGATAAATAAAGTATTGTTAATTAAAATCATTACTCGTTTTATTAAAATAATTAGATTCTGCACATCAAAATTAAGTTATTTTGCTAATATTTTAAAAATATGGGCAAGGACAAAGTTCATGAGCTTTAATTTTTATTACAAAACTTTTTTGTCCTTTTTTCAACCATTCAAATATTTGAGTTTAAATTTTAAAAAAACAAATAGAAAGTATCTTCAAGTATATTTCGCAATGGAATAATTTATTTTGAAAACAATGAAACTGTGAATTTAAGGAAGTCCATTTCAGTTAATTAAAAAATATTCTTCATTTTAAAATTTAGTATTTATTATTTGGAGTTTATATTATTCTGTCACATGAATAATTTCACTTTTTTTAATAATATTGAGTCAAATTAGTTATACGAATGTTAAAATATATATTTATCATAGTGGAGTAGAGAAAAATACATTTGTTAATAAAGCATGTGTAGCTCGTAGCATTAATTGAATAAGTTCCCAATTAAAGATACATGTTATTTGTTATATGCTATTGCTGATTAAACCATACGGATTATTGTATTGAAAAAAATAATAAATAACTAGTGTTACTTTGATACTACAAAAAGATTTTATCTCAACTTACATTAAAATGTTTAAAGTAAAACAAGAATAAGTTACAAATTATTTAATCGTAGAGCATTTGAATTTTATAATTTTTCTTTGTTTTTTTAATATTTTTTATTTCGAATATTGCTGGAATATGCACTACAATATCTTTTTTTTTTTTGCTAAAAGCACTACGATATCATTTGTTCATGCACAAATTTTCGAGACTTGAAAATTCGAGCTAATGGATTGTCAGGGCCTCTTTGTCCAAGGCACGGGGGCTTTGGCCGAGCCTCTTATCAGTCCCCAAATTATGGTGAAGAATCGAACCAATTAGTTTTGCAATCACCAATTCTTGAACCGTCAGAACGAAGAACCAGATCCTTTTATGATGTGGTAAAAAAACTAGATTTTACAAACAATTGCACCTTTTGCTGCAAAGCATTTATCTGGTCAAGTAGTTATGTGGTTCTTTCTTCATATCGAAGTCCATGGCTCAATTCATGACAGTTGCAAAAGTTTAATTCGATAACTAGAACGGTTAAATTGATTCACCAATAGAATTGACAATCCGGCCTTGGAATTGAAATTGAATAAGTCTAGGCTAGTTTCAAGTTTGCAAACCAAACCTGTTCTCCCTGAAATTAGCCTTCAATCAATTAGTTCAGGTCGGTTTAGTCCAATTCCCCAATTGAATCGGACATCAGATAGGTGTTCGCTTCCATCATAGATTAAGATGGAAAGAAGTTAATCCTTCATATTATCGCTCTAAAATGTCACTATTAATTTGTAATATTGCTTGATTGAGATGGTCGAAGTGCACACTAGAGAGAGATATGAATAGGTCTTTCGCTTAAGGTTGGATTTTACCTTTTATTCACTCGATTTGTCTTCATAGTTTTACGTCACTAGGCATGTGGTTGACATACGACCCTACTAGTAAAGGGATTGAGGGGTGGCAATGCTATTGTCATGGGTGCGAGGTTACACTCCCACGCTCTATAAAAAGGTAGAACAAAAGTCAGAGAGATTAGAATTAAAAATAGTAAGGGCATCAAAACCAAACTCAAAAAATAACCATTTTTTTAAAATTTTTTACTTCAATTTGATTAACCAAATCACACTAGAAATCTCCGAAAATAGCCATCTTTTTTTTTTGGGGCGGGGGGTGTGAGGGTGGGTGAGGGTCACTAGTCCCTAGACGAGGGTGGCAAAGTGTGAGGAGTCAAAGCCTTTCGCAAATTGACGAGGGCATCACAACCCTCTCTGATGCTAGATCTTCTATGATGCTTGATCTAGTGTCGGCAAGGGCGTAACAGCCCGAGCCCTCACTGGCCACAATGAAAGGCTGCAGGGGTCGCCGTCCCTTGCCCAAGGATAGCCGTCGCCGCCTGCTCTCATCCACAAAAAAAGAAAATAAGCAAAAAAAAAAAGGAAGCATAAAAATTGAAAAAGAAAAATAAAAAATCTAACTGGAATTTTAGTTAGATCAAGGCGAGATTTGATCAAATTCAAGCATACACCCTAATGGTTCAATTCAATCCAACTTCGAGAGATATGAAGATGAAAAAGGAAAAAAAAAATCCCATTTCTAGGCCAAGTGGTTGAAATTCACATGAGTTAAATTTCACCATATACATGGAGGTGGAGACTTCCAAACGTCATTCATTCACCGGAAATACTAGCTAAAATCACGTCAATTAATTGAAAGTTTAGTGTAGTGAGCGTCTCTAATTAAAATTCAGTATTTTGAAACCACAAAATTTAGTCAACCCTATTGACCGTTGACGACCCTTGGTCAAAGTTGTAATGAAGTAACGCAATTGCATGGTAAGAAATAGCCGCGCGTCCTTCATGCACCGCTCGTACCACCATTTGCCTAAAGTCCTACTCCATTTGTCATCCTCCATGCATGGCCCCATCTTCACCTTTGCTCATAAAACCCTTCCTTCTGGTGTCCTCGTTCATCTTCATCGTCTAGCGACAGTAAAACAAAGAGCTTTAGAGCTGAAAGAGGAAAATTCTCATGGCGGATCTGACTGGAACTCGCGTTGTCGGCGCCTGCCACAACAGTTGCGGCTGCCCTTATCCTTGCCCTGGCGGAGCCGCTTGTAGGTGAGGTGGTGGAGGTTGATTCAAGGGTTTTGCAATACTGGCAGAGGCATGTTGAGAGCACATGTCTATCATATACCCCTTATCGGGGTATATCAGATTTTGTGATGCGATTGTTAGCTGCTCTAAAAACTTAAGCACTTAAGCGGTTAGATGAATACGTAATTTAATATTTAATTACTTTATTATTCTCCCTCAGACTTGATATGTTCTTTTGCTTAGTACCGATCGTGGACATATTTAATTGAGGATGCAAATAGGGTTTGGAAATATTTGAACTCGAAATCTCCTACTCTAATACTGTGTTGAATTTTGTGATACCATTGCCAACTGTTCCGTCAACTTTTAGAACAGTTGGCGGTCGACCCACAAAATCTCACATGCCTTACCTACGCAAGTCCACGTGCGTAATGTAAGCGATTTCGATGCTTGTTCATTTTATGAAGGTGCGCGGCCTTGGCAGAGCACCAGAAGAAGTGCTTGCTCGGGAACAATTGTGGCTGCAAGCCCTGCGGTTGCGGGCCGGTGGCAACTGCTGCTGAGAACGAGCGGTTCTACTGCCGGTGCGGGCCGGGATGCACGTGCACCACCTGCGGTGCTTGAAGAAGTGGGGTTTGAATTATGATGAGGATCAATGATGCGTTGCTTGGTGGCACATGTAATTAATACCATATTTATAGCTAACAATGTTAAGAAATATGTCGGCATTTGATATTAAGTGAGAGTGTCGTGGACTATGTAGTGAAGAATATGTCGTCATAATTATATAGTTGAGCTCTGTCAAATATTTATGCAATTTGAGTTTGCAGAGTTATAAAAAAGAAAAACCCTATGTTTAGTGCATCAAAAGTCGTAAAGTTTGATGTGATTTCTGCTAAATATTTTCCCCCTCCTACTTATGCAATGCCCGTAATTTAGCTAACAAATCAAATACGTCCTTGCATGCTTTCCATTTATCGCTTATTCAATTTGATTAGTACAAGAATTTGATTGCGTACTCTCTTGTTCTGGGTTAACCATGAGAAGAATAAAGTCATCTGGAAAGCATTATCATGCTGAAATAAGGTTATCTACTGAATTTATGTATTGAATTTCTGATTATAGATTCATAATTTAAAAATGTTTGTGATTGTATTAGAAGAAATGAAATAAAACAAAAGTTACAATAAATTTAGGACAATTACCTTGTTACGATAAAGTTAGGACAATTATCTAATATAGAGGAGCATAATAAATCGATATGAACACTAATTCCTTTTTCGAAGTCTAATATTAATAACTATGTCTCTTGACTAGTCGCTTTTAATTGGGCAATCAAAATTATGCGCAAATCTTTTAATGACTCACGGTAAAAAAAATGTTATAACTGGCAAAAAGAAGTTTGAGCGGGAGGATTTTCTCCCTCAAGAGTATAATTTTGATTTGTAGGATAAAAGTTGGCAATTTTCAGCCAGAGAAAGATTACAAGTATTGTTCAGGAAACATATGAAAACCCGTGCCTTCAATTTTTTTTGGAAAAAAGCGTTAAAGTCCTAAACAAGTCCTAAATCTTTTATTTGTGCTAATTTAGCACAATTTAATTCTAAACATTTTATATTTGTGCCAATTGAGTACATATGTCGATTGTCCTACGTGGCATGACTAGCATTATTAATATTTTTTTATTTTATTTCTTTTTTTTCTTTTCTACATATTTTTTTATTAAGAGCCAGTGAGCGCCCTCGCCCAGTGCCGACAAGAGTCATCGACCCTTGCCTAGGGTAAACAGGGGTCGGTCGACGACCCTTGCTGAGCCTCAATAAAAAAAAAAGGTACAAAAAAGAAAGCCAATAAAATTACAAAAATTATTAAGAAATATAAAAATATATTTAAAATGTTTATTTTAGCGTCAGTCATGCCACATGAAATGACTAGCTTCCACGTCAGCAAATTTTAACTAAAATTGATTAGATTGACTAAATTGGTACAAATACAAAAGGATTAGGCCTAAATTGTCACCAATAAAAGATTCAGAACTGAATTTGCACAAATATAATAGGTTTATGACTTTTTTGACACTTTTCTCCATTTTTCTTAACTATATTTTTCAACTTTT
Organism: Psidium guajava; assembly: GCA_016432845.1. NCBI lineage: Eukaryota > Viridiplantae > Streptophyta > Magnoliopsida > Myrtales > Myrtaceae > Psidium > Psidium guajava. Next base: position 36,611,768 of record CM028225.1, on the reverse strand, counting down.
TGGGAAAGCCTTTGGTATGCTTTCATTGAAACCCATTTCGATATAAATAAATTAGAGAATAAATGACCTTAATGAGCAAAAAAGTTAAAAGCACAGTTTTGAATTCTAGAATACATATAGTTCCATATCTTGTTTTTTTTTTTTAATTTTGGGTCTAATTAATAGATTTTCTAATTGAAATGTTCATTTTATATTATAATGCTGGTAAATAGCTGAGGTGGCTTGATATATTATTTTAATGCTAAAAAAATTACAAGTGGGATAAACCGTCTACGACATATTAGTTAATCATGTTATCTTCGAATAAAATTTTTATCTCTTTAGCTATAGTATATCCAGCAAACTTTTGACTTTGATATCAAATTTTCATATAATTTAAATATTGTAAATTATACTTCATTCATAATTAAATTTTTATGTATCTGGGCGATTATCTAATAAATTTCTATTATGAATATATCTTGTGGATGCCATTATAACTCCACATTCACTTTATCTTCTTTGAATATTCGAATGAATGTAATGGATGTGTTTCATTGTGGATTCAATGGATGGACTCTTAGTTTCTCTACACATATTAAATGCTTTGTTGATCCAATTCATGTATCAACTCCCCTATAAATAGTGGATTGTATAAAGCTTTTGTAAGTTCGCTGAAAAGCAATAAAGGAATTCTCCTCTTCCCCCTTATTGTCTTTGTTTATCTTTCGTTCTCTCCTCATAATACGCTATCAGCACGAAGGCTCTCATCGTCTACGGAAGCTAAGTTGCTTGAGGTAGTTAACGGTAATTTTCGAAAATTTTCATTTCCTTTGTTTCTAAACCCATCACTCGTATATCTTATAGTCATCATGTCGAACCTTACAAAATTGGAATTCATGGCCCTCGATATCACCGGCAAGAATTATCTCTCATGGATACTTGATGCTGAAATTCATCTTGCTGCCAATGGTCTTGGAGACACTATTAAGGATGAAAATACGATGTCCGACCAAGATAAGGCCAAAGCGATGATCTTCCTCCGTCGACATCTTCACGAAGCCTTGAAAATAGAATATCACACCGTGAAAGATCCGCTGGTCTTATGGAATAATTTGAAAGAAAGGTATGATCATTTGAAAACGATCATTCTTCCAAAAGCTCAATTTGATTGGTAGCATTTGCGCTTGCAAGATTTTAAATCTGTGAATGAATATAATTCGGCATTATTTCGAATTACTTCTCAATTGAAATTATGTGGAGAAACTGTTACTGACGGGGACATGTTAGAGAAAACTTTCTCCACTTTTCATGCATCAAATGTGCTCCTGCAGCAGCAATACCGTGCAAAGGGTTTTGAGAAGTATTCTGAATTAATCTCATGTCTTTTGTTGGCCGAACAAAACAATAAGCTTTTGATGAAAAATCATGAGTCCCGTCCAACTGGATCCGCTCCTTTCCCTGAAGTGAATGTGGCAACGTACAACTATGGAAACCATTCTCGCGGTCGTGGTCGTGGACGTAGACGTGGCCATAGTCATGGATATGGTCGTGGTCATGGTCGTGGTCGTGGTCGACAATATTTTCGCGATGATCGCCTCCGTCATATGGAAAATGGAGAGAATATCAAAGGGGCACCATATGACAAAAAGGATCAATGCAGCAAAACCATGGAGAATATATGCTATCGTTGCGGGATGAAAGGCCACTGGTCACGTACCTGTCGTACGCCAAAGCATCTTGCTGATCTCTATCAAGAATCAGTGAAAAATAAAGAAAAGAAGGTGATAGAGACAAATTTTGTCTCCAATTATGATAAAGTCGACTATGGTTTTGATGATCTCACTCAATTTGATGTGGCTGATTTTATTATTGAGCATGAGGATAATATTGATCACACTGTTTAGTGATCACAAATAAATTTTTTTATTTTCCGTTGTAATTATGCATAATAAATTTTAGTTACTTTATTACTTTGTTATATATTTTATTTAAAGTATATTATTTTTCTTATTTCTCGTGAAGAAAATGGAAATCTCCCAAATTGGATTCTCGATCAACGACAATGACGCTTGTCTTGCAGATACCTGTTGACACCTGATTTTTAATCATTTTTTTCTATTGCTAAAGTAATAAAAAATCCATAAAAATTCATAAAATTGAAAAATCAACTTTGGGGACCTTAGCCAAGCCTAGGGAACCAATTTTGACCAAAAAACGATTTTTCATATTTTCAGTATTTTTAAGTATTTTTTATTTATTTATTTTCGAAAATTAATAGAAAATCCATAAAAATTCATAAAATTGAAAAATCAACTTTGGGAACCTTAGCCAAGCCTAGGGAACGAATTTTGACCAAAAAATAATTTTTCATATTATATATTTTAATTTTTTAAAAAAAAAATACAAAAAATATTTGAAAATTTTGGAAAAATAACATTTGAGGCCAAAAAATACACAAAGATAGTTAATATTTTTATTTTAAATCTATTTTCATATTGGCCATCGCAAATTCAGAAAAATCCAATTCGAGTCACGTGTTCCTTCACGAGTATAATCTCGAATCGGGCCTAAAAAAATTTAATTTGAGTCAACTTATTTTTAACTTTCACCTTTTATGAGTTGTGACATTGTCTTCTAATATTTTAAATTTTCATCTTGGCCCAATTATACCCAGAATGACTTAATTTTGCAAAAGGGCTTTAATTAAATTATGCATTATTTTCAGCGACAAGAAATGAGCTTAAATTTGACATGTGGTAAATTTTGGTGTGTCAAAAATTGTGAGGAGATTTGGACTTAAAGAAATATATTTTTTTCAGGGACTGAATTGTAAATACTTAAAATTCAAGGACTAGAGTGCAAATACCTAACTCTTGAAGGATTATTTTACAAATAATAAAAAGAAGAGTTAGTGGATAAATTAGAATAGAGAAGGGAAGATGAAGAAGAGGAGATGAAGAAGAGAAGTTGGAGAAGAATGGATGGAGAAAATAAGATAAGAATAGAGAAGGGAAGATGGAGATGAAGAAGAGTTAGTAGAGAAATTAGAATGGAAGATAAGAATAGAGAAGGGAAGATGGAGATTAAGAAGAGTTAGCGGAGAAATTAGAATGGGAGATAAATATGGAGAAGGGAAGATGAAGATGAAGAAGAGTTAGTGGAGAGATTAGAATGTGAGATAGAGATGGAGAATGGAAGATGAAAATGAAGAAGAGTTAGTGGAGAAATTAGAATGGGAGATAGAGTTAGTGGAAAAATTAGAATGGGAGATAGATGAGTAGGTTATAAAAGGAGGAAGAAGTGAGCTTGAGAAAAGATTCTTGAGAGAGAAAATTTGAAGTGTTTGGGAAAATTTTTTGGAGAGAAAATTTTGGATGTTTGAGAGAGTTTTGGGAGATTGAAGAAAATTTTGAGAGAAAGAAAATACCAAAAGAGAGAGAATTTTGAAGATGATGGGAGTTTAAAGCTAGGGGTTATCATCACAAATTCCTTCATCGATCAATATAAATCAAGAGTTCATCCTCGTCAACGAGCAAACAAATTCAAGCTAAGTGTTTTTTATTTATTCATTTATTTATGGTTTTACTCGCAAATTAGCACAAATTGTATACACTTTCTCCATCTCCTTTTTCTTCCATATTTTATGTCAGGAGAAGGATATCTCTACGTCAACAGCAAAAATCTCGTCGAGATGCAAAAATCGGCCCAGACAAGCTCCTAAGCTGTCCACAGATTTCTCAACTGATCTGTGACTAAAAGTCCCTCTTAATTCAAAAGAAACTCTCTATATTGGGAACATAGAGAGCGAAAATCAATTATAGAAATCCCTCCCAAAAAAATGGGAGATAAGTACTCTTTCTACTCTTCTGATTTTAGGTGCAGATTAGCACATATTTTGTATACTAACACTTTACTCTATTTTATGTCAGGAAGCCGCAGCTCTATATCAATGGTCAATCCTATGGAAGCACAAAATCGGCTTGGAGGAGTCCTCAAGCGCGCACAAATTTCAAATTGTTGAATCAATTCATTGTATTTCATTTTAAAAAATTCATACCCCAAAATGGAGAAGACAAAGTCCATCCGCAATTTAAATACCTGCACCATAAATCCCAAAGGGAAGAGCCAAGCCAATGCTTAGCCTCCCATTGGAGGTTTTTACTTACAGTAGTTAAATACCTGCACCTTAAATCCCAAAGGGAAGAGCCAAGCCAATGCTTAGCCTCCCATTGGAGGTTTTTACTTACAGTAGTTAAATACCTGCAACTTAAATACCTGTACCTTAAATCCCAAAGGGAAGAGCCAAGCCAATGCTTAGCCTCCCATTGGAGGTTTTTACTTACAGTAGTTAAATACCTGCAACTTAAATACCTGTACCTTAAATCCCAAAGGGAAGAGCCAAGCCAATGCTTAGCCTCCCATTGGAGGTTTTTACTTACAGTAGTTTAAATACTTGCAACTTAAATACCTGTACCTTAAATCCCAAAGGGAAGAGCCAAGCCAATGTTAGGCCTCCCATTGGAGGTGTTTATTCACTGTCATGTACTTCCTATAATTTAATTTTTGAATCATCAGACCCAAAAGATGAGTAGGTCGTAATACTGCACAGAAGTCGTTAACACACTCCCTCTTTCGGCTTCAGGGAATCTTTAACACTTAAAAAATATAACAAATAAAAATATATACCATCCATGCATCCTATTTAAAAAGTGAAAACACAAAAGAGAATACCCTACTAGAGCTTTAGGAATAAACCAAGCCTGAGTTGCCGGATTAGGATATCCATGAAATTAAGGTACCGAAAGGGCATTAGTTTTAATTAACTAGTGTAACCAAGTCCCCGAGCTCATAATCTCTGGTTCGCAGGAATAAATTAGTTCTCCCGCTAATTTATTTAGGTTTCTAATCGACCTACCAAGAACGATTAGTGGCGACTCCAAATTTCAAAATCATTTAAACAAAAACCAAAGTTGCGATTCGGTAGGGCTTGGGAGGGTCCGCATTAGGTTAGTCAAATCTAATTAACCTAGTAATCCGTTAACCCCCCTAGAAATAATAAAAATATTTTCAGAGGGTCGCGACAGCTTGGCGACTCCGCTAGGGACGGGATTTTTAAATTTTCGAAAAAAGATACCAATTGGAATATTTGAATTTTTTCGAAATTTTAAAAGTCTTAGTGGACTTAAGCCAATGAAAATTTCATGGATATCTCGCTTCTGGCGATCTTGTTTGGGACTCATTCTATAGGTGTTATATGTTTTTGCAGGATGGGAGTTATAAGGGGCGGAGTGTTTGGCTAACCCCTTTGTTTTACAGGCTCGGTGTTTGGTTTATTTGTTTAATTTCGCATATTTTTAGAAGCGCTGTTTTGATATCAATTGTTGTGCATGTCTTGCATACTCTGAGGATCACGACACCTGCACACACAAGCGTCTAAACCCAAGTCGCGAAATTCTTCCTAGAAAACCATAGATAGGGATCGAATATGTAAAGCTCTTGCGTCGATTACGCTCGGGTTGACCATATTTTATCCCGCTCATTATCTGAATTGACAATTCTTCCCATTGTGATTTGATTGCGCGGAGGGTAAGGTTGTCAATTCAGATAGTGGGGGCCTTTTAGGTCCATACCCTGTCTCTCCTTCTTTTATTTTCTAGAGTTCACTCCTCACTTGAGTCATGCGCATGACTATGTGATTTGCATTTCTCCAAGGTAAAAGTAAGTTCTCTAATTTTATCTTGTATTTATTTTCGGTCGGTTCATGCTAGGTGTTAGTCAGTTTTTGAGCTTGATATTACGACCATTCTTTTAAAAGAAAATAAAAATTAAATTTGTCCCTCATTTCTTTTAAAAAAATTTTGAAAAAATGATGTGAAAAAATCCCTTCATGGGAATTTTATTAACCAATAAGGGATTTTTGTCATGTTTTTATTGCTTCAATAAAAATGAAATTTTCCTGAAAAAATTTTCCTCTGAAAATTTATTTCAATAAAAAGAAAAATTCCTTAAAAAAAAACTCTAGTAGACATCAAGTGATTTTATCACATTTTTCAAATTATAAAAACTTGCAAGAAAATTCTTCTCGAGAAATTCGCTCATGTTTTTCTAAGAAAAGTTTCTCTAAATAAAATTAGACTAATGTCTCGGGGGAATTGTATTGACCAATAAGAGATTTTTGTCATGTTTTTCTTGCTTCAATAAAAATGAAATTTTCCTGACAAATTTTCCTCTGAAAATTTATTTCGATAAAAAGAAAAATTCCTTAAAAAAAAACTTTGGTAAACATCAAGTGATTTTATCACATTCTTTCAAATTATAAAAACTTGCAACAAAACTTCTTTTCGAGAAATTCGCTCATGTTTTTCTAAGAAAATTTTCTCTAAATAAAATTAGACTAATGTCTCGGGGGAATTTTGTTAACCAATAAAGGATTTCTGTTATGTCTTTCCTCCTTCAATAAAAATAAAATTTTCTTGATAAATTTACCTCTGAAAATTTATTTTGATAAAAAGGAAATTCCTTCAAAAATTTTAGTAAACATCAAGAGATTTTGTCACATTCCTTTAAAAAATAATAAAAAAAAAGAGTAATAAATCTGCAAAAAAAAATTCTGTATCAGAAATTAACCCATTTCTTCCTAAAGAAATTTTTTTTTTCTGATTTCTCTATAAAATAGAAAAAATAAAATTGGACTAATATAGGAGTCATGGACCGACATTCCTTGTGTCGCATACTAATTATATCCTTTTCTTTTGCAGGGAGATCCTAGATACCCCAGACGGGTGTAAAAATTAAGTTCAATAATATATCAAGAATCATCTTCAGAAATACCAAAAGACAAAAAACACCAAGGCTTCAACCGTTAATTCAGGGGGGCAAACGAACACTGTCCATCTTTAACAGATAGAGTTGTGTCAATCCGTAAACTTGTATGGGCAGTGTATTGTGATATGATGGTGGACTTATACTGATTAAACACGGGGGCATATTTAATGTATTACAGAGGATCCCGCGTCTTTTGAAAGACAATATGGATTATATAATCAGAAACCATGAAATAAGTACCTTAACCTGATTAAATCAACCAGAGACCGGTCTTAAAATTTCCTCGGATCCGAAACACCCAGAGGGTTTTAGAGGACCGAGGTTCTATTAATGAATGTGACCCACAAGTATTTCTCCCAATGCTACTGGCGCCCGACAAGAGCAAGTGGGCACCGAAAGAAACAAAACACGATTGAAGTGGGGCACGCAACAAATGGCCGAATTTATTGGCACACTAATTAAGTGGTGGTAGCTTTACATGATTGAACGCGGGTCTCTAGGCGGCTGGTGGAAAGCCAAACTGAATGCCTCTCTAATGTTCTTGATATCATCGTCTACCGCAACCCGCGAGAGCATCATGAAGAAGATTAAACCTAGACGAATACGTCTACTTAGTTTCATTGCACGTTCTCGCCTTTTGTCGATGTCCAAAATTAATGCACAAACTAAAAGTAATCATTTCCCTTTCCCCCCTATTAGATGCTCGGAGCCGTTAACCGCACCAAACTCGAAAAAATTAATATCGAGACGAAATCTGCGTAAATTTGAAGGGTAAATCCGTATCATTCCAATTTACCCTTAAATTGCTCCGGTTTTAAATTTGATCCCTTCTATTTTCAGGAATTTGCAAAAGCGACTCGAGAATACAGTTGTATCTAAAAACCAAATTTCCTGGTCGGGCTAAATTGGGGGCAAATCAACTCATGGACATTACCACAGGATGGACAGCTTCGGTTAAAGAAAAATACAAGCGAAAGATCCGAACAATCTCAGACATGGGTAATTCTGTATCGTTCTAATTTGCACATAATCATCTCGAGTCCTGAATTTTTTTATTCCATTCTTAACAGGGATTGCAAATTACCTCGAGAAATATCGTAACAAGGCCCAAGGTGATACAACAGGGCCGCGTTATCCCCAAGGATTAACCTTTGAAAAGAAAACCCCATGGACACCTATGGTCCAATGGACCGAATGGTATGGAGGATGACAGTAGGTCCGAAATATCCCGAGTTCGATCTCCAAAGTGGGGAATGTTGTATGTATTATAAATAAATGAAACAACTTTTTGTGTATTTCTTTTTGCAAGCAGGAATACTCGACGAGTAATACCGAAGTCAATATTTTGCCACATTCTCGGCTTAATGGTGAAGCATCCAACAAAAGTCGAAGAAAACTCAACCCAGCAAAATTGGTAAAAGACTTGTCCAAGGCATTCAAGATGAAGTGTAAATCAGTATCGTTTCCAATTTATCCCTTTTAATACCGGTTGACATGTCTCCTTTTCTTGTTACAGGAAATATTTATACTAACATGTAACATGTTGGAGGAGACAAATCCAAAAGAAAATGATGATCATTTGACAAGATCTATTCTGGTGAAAAATGGGGGGCATTTAACTGCTAAACCATGGCGGTCGCTGTCACTAAACAAACCAAAATGCTCCCTCACCTATATGCCTCATCGTGCAGGGGCAAAACTTGAGACAAACCGCTCCTCGACATAAGGAGTGGGCTTCCCAATTTGTTCAATCCACCCACATACCAGGGGCAATTCAAATCCGCCCATGTTTGCACATTATATAAATACACATGATGCTAAAAATTGTCACATCGGCATTGTGTTTACACATTTCACGAATTATGTATGATTATTCCGCATGTTTAATTTACCAACTCCAACTTAGAGCATAAACTGCATAGGAGACATCAAATGTGCAAAATGGCGCATAACAGGATGAGGAAAGTTAAACCATTTCTACACACGGGTCTAACATTTTAATCTACAGATAAACAGCCTTTCTCTAGAGTGAGAGAAAGCCCCTTCGGACTAAAGTCCCCCATTCAGATTACATTCGAGGCGTTCATATTATGAGAACCTCCTTAAATAGAATTGGTAATGCAAACTTGACAGAATAGTTTTGCATGATCCACATTTTGATTGATTGCATCATGAGTTATCACACAGACTACTTCTAATCATTGCCAACTTAGCTGAACAATTTTGTATGAACCAATGAACTCATTGATGAAAATGCTTGCACATGTTACCTCTAATACTGTCTGACAGGCAACACATTCCCAATGTTCAAACTACCTTCCAAAGTCTTGAAATTCATTCAGCGATTATTGAATGAACAAGCCTGGTTGTCGAGAAGCCACCAAGCATTTCTTCCAAATTCTCAGGTAAGTATATCTTCAACCTGAACCTTTCAAGAGAATGAATTCTGACGGTTGTTGGGGTACTCGAATCCATTGCGGTACATACAGGTATCCACCTTCTTCAATAAAGCATGATTTGTCTCAAGGACAGAAATGTTCGAGACCTTTTGATCTCTGCCTCTTTGGTTTATTCCTAAAGCGACAGGATAATATAATTTGGGTTTGAGCTTCTGCAGGATTCCTGATCTTTCCAGATTCCAGAATGGCACCCTTTGAGGTACACCAAGTCCTTCTTACAGGCAAAATAAGTCCTTCTTACAGGCAAAATAAGTCCTTCTTACAGGCAAACCAGGTCCTTCTTACAGGCAAATCAAGTCCTTCTTATAGGTACAAAGTCCTTCTTACAGGCAAATCAAGTCCTTCTTACAGGCAAAACAAGTCCTTCTTACAGGCACAAAGTCCTTCTTACAGGCACAAAGTCCTTCTTACAGGCAAATCAAGTCCTTCTTACAGGCAAAACAAGTCCTTCTTACAAGCAAAACAAGTCCTTCTTACAGGCACAAAGTCCTTCTTACAGGCAAATCAAGTCCTTCTTACAGGCAAAACAAGTCCTTCTTACAGGCAAATCAAGTCCTTCTTACAGGCATAAAGTCCTTCTTATAGGCAAACCAAGTCCTTCTTACAGGCAAACCAAGTCCTTCTTACAGGCAAACCAAGTCCTTCTTACAGGCACAAAGTCCTTCTTACAGGCAAATCAAGTCCTTCTTACAGGCAAAACAAGTCCTTCTTACAGGCAAAACAAGTCTTTCTTACAGGCAAATCAAGTCCTTCTTACAGGCATAAAGTCCTTCTTATAGGCAAACCAAGTACTTCTTACAGGCACCAAGTCCTTCTTACAGGCATAAAGTCCTTCTTATAGGCAAACCAAGTCCTTCTTACAGGCAAACCAAGTCCTTCTTATAGGCACCAAGTCCTTCTTATAGGCAAACTAAGTCCTTCTTACAGGCAAACCAAGTCCTTCTTACAGGCACAAAGTCCTTCTTACAGGCAAATCCAGTCCTTCTTACAGGCACAAAGTCCTTCTTACAGGCACAAAGTCCTTCTTACAGGCAAATCAAGTCCTTCTTACAGGTACAAAGTCCTTCTTACAGGCATAAAGTCCTTCTTACAGGCAAATCAAGTCCTTCTTACAGGCATAAAGTCCTTCTTACAGGCAAACAAAGTCCTTCTTACAGGCACAAAGCCCTTCTTACAGGCAAAGTAAGTCCTTCTTACAGACAAAACAAAGTCCTTCTTACAGGCAAACAAAGTCCTTCTTACAGGCAAAGCAAGTCCTTCTTACAGGCACAAAGTTCTTCTTACAGGCAAAGCACCAAGTCCTTTTTACTGGTACCAAGTCCTTTCTACAGGCACCAAGTCCTTCTTACAGGTATCTCCACGTGGTGACCTACCATACGGGTCAAATCTCAATCAAAATTTAATGAGTAGAATCCTTTTATTAGGAATCTACCATGGTACGACTCACCATACGGGTCAAATGGTATGACCCACCATACGGGTCAAATTTTAATTCAATTTTTAATCAGTAGAATCCTTTTATTAGGAATCTACCATGGGTTGATCCACCATACGGGTTCAAGTTCAACCACCCTAAAGTTTTTTTTATATAACGAATCCTTAGGTTCTCATTTCATTTTCAGTGGAACATTCATGTCACGACTCTTTTTATTTACTTGTATTGAGTCGATAAGAATCCAGGTGTCATCTTGTCTTTGAAATGAACCTCTACCGAGCTTCTTTTCAAAGAGGGGCAGCTGTTGACACCTGATTTTTAATCATTTTTTTCTATTGCTAAAGTAATAAAAAATCCATAAAAATTCATAAAATTGAAAAATCAACTTTGGGGACCTTAGCCAAGCCTAGGGAACCAATTTTGACCAAAAAACGATTTTTCATATTTTCAGTATTTTTAAGTATTTTTTATTTTTAAATTAATAGAAAATCCATAAAAATTCATAAAATTGAAAAATCAACTTTGGAGACCTTAGCCAAGCCTAGGGAACGAATTTTGACCAAAAAATAATTTTTCATATTATATATTTTAATTTTTTAAAAAAAAAATACAAAAAATATTTGAAAATTTTGGAAAAATAACATTTGAGGCCAAAAAATACACAAAGATAGTTAATATTTTTATTTTAAATCTATTTTCATATTGGCCATCGCAAATTCAGAAAAATCCAATTCGAGTCACGTGTTCCTTCACGAGTATAATCTCGAATCGGGCCTAAAAAAATTTAATTTGAGTCAACTTATTTTTAACTTTCACCTTTTATGAGTTGTGACATTGTCTTCTAATATTTTAAATTTTCATCTTGGCCCAATTATACCCAGAATGACTTAATTTTGCAAAAGGGCTTTAATTAAATTATGCATTATTTTCAGCGACAAGAAATGAGCTTAAATTTGACATGTGGTAAATTTTGGTGTGTCAAAAATTGTGAGGAGATTTGGACTTAAAGAAATATATTTTTTTCAGGGACTGAATTGTAAATACTTAAAATTCAAGGACTAGAGTGCAAATACCTAACTCTTGAAGGATTATTTTACAAATAATAAAAAGAAGAGTTAGTGGATAAATTAGAATAGAGAAGGGAAGATGAAGAAGAGGAGATGAAGAAGAGAAGTTGGAGAAGAATGGATGGAGAAAATAAGATAAGAATAGAGAAGGGAAGATGGAGATGAAGAAGAGTTAGTAGAGAAATTAGAATGGAAGATAAGAATAGAGAAGGGAAGATGGAGATTAAGAAGAGTTAGCGGAGAAATTAGAATGGGAGATAAATATGGAGAAGGGAAGATGAAGATGAAGAAGAGTTAGTGGAGAGATTAGAATGTGAGATAGAGATGGAGAATGGAAGATGAAAATGAAGAAGAGTTAGTGGAGAAATTAGAATGGGAGATAGAGTTAGTGGAAAAATTAGAATGGGAGATAGATGAGTAGGTTATAAAAGGAGGAAGAAGTGAGCTTGAGAAAAGATTCTTGAGAGAGAAAATTTGAAGTGTTTGGGAAAATTTTTTGGAGAGAAAATTTTGGATGTTTGAGAGAGTTTTGGGAGATTGAAGAAAATTTTGAGAGAAAGAAAATACCAAAAGAGAGAGAATTTTGAAGATGATGGGAGTTTAAAGCTAGGGGTTATCATCACAAATTCCTTCATCGATCAATATAAATCAAGAGTTCATCCTCGTCAACGAGCAAACAAATTCAAGCTAAGTGTTTTTTATTTATTCATTTATTTATGGTTTTACTCGCAAATTAGCACAAATTGTATACACTTTCTCCATCTCCTTTTTCTTCCATATTTTATGTCAGGAGAAGGATATCTCTACGTCAACAGCAAAAATCTCGTCGAGATGCAAAAATCGGCCCAGACAAGCTCCTAAGCTGTCCACAGATTTCTCAACTGATCTGTGACTAAAAGTCCCTCTTAATTCAAAAGAAACTCTCTATATTGGGAACATAGAGAGCGAAAATCAATTATAGAAATCCCTCCCAAAAAAATGGGAGATAAGTACTCTTTCTACTCTTCTGATTTTAGGTGCAGATTAGCACATATTTTGTATACTAACACTTTACTCTATTTTATGTCAGGAAGCCGCAGCTCTATATCAATGGTCAATCCTATGGAAGCACAAAATCGGCTTGGAGGAGTCCTCAAGCGCGCACAAATTTCAAATTGTTGAATCAATTCATTGTATTTCATTTTAAAAAATTCATACCCCAAAATGGAGAAGACAAAGTCCATCCGCAATTTAAATACCTGCACCATAAATCCCAAAGGGAAGAGCCAAGCCAATGCTTAGCCTCCCATTGGAGGTTTTTACTTACAGTAGTTAAATACCTGCACCTTAAATCCCAAAGGGAAGAGCCAAGCCAATGCTTAGCCTCCCATTGGAGGTTTTTACTTACAGTAGTTAAATACCTGCAACTTAAATACCTGTACCTTAAATCCCAAAGGGAAGAGCCAAGCCAATGCTTAGCCTCCCATTGGAGGTTTTTACTTACAGTAGTTAAATACCTGCAACTTAAATACCTGTACCTTAAATCCCAAAGGGAAGAGCCAAGCCAATGCTTAGCCTCCCATTGGAGGTTTTTACTTACAGTAGTTTAAATACTTGCAACTTAAATACCTGTACCTTAAATCCCAAAGGGAAGAGCCAAGCCAATGTTAGGCCTCCCATTGGAGGTGTTTATTCACTGTCATGTACTTCCTATAATTTAATTTTTGAATCATCAGACCCAAAAGATGAGTAGGTCGTAATACTGCACAGAAGTCGTTAACACACTCCCTCTTTCGGCTTCAGGGAATCTTTAACACTTAAAAAATATAACAAATAAAAATATATACCATCCATGCATCCTATTTAAAAAGTGAAAACACAAAAGAGAATACCCTACTAGAGCTTTAGGAATAAACCAAGCCTGAGTTGCCGGATTAGGATATCCATGAAATTAAGGTACCGAAAGGGCATTAGTTTTAATTAACTAGTGTAACCAAGTCCCCGAACTCATAATCTCTGGTTCGCAGGAATAAATTAGTTCTCCCGCTAATTTATTTAGGTTTCTAATCGACCTACCAAGAACGATTAGTGGCGACTCCAAATTTCAAAATCATTTAAACAAAAACCAAAGTTGCGATTCGGTAGGGCTTGGGAGGGTCCGCATTAGGTTAGTCAAATCTAATTAACCTAGTAATCCGTTAACCCCTTTAGAAATAATAAAAATATTTTCAGAGGGTCGCGACAATACCGCATCAACTCATACTATTCTTAAAGATAAGAAATTCTTTACCTCATTGGTAATGAATAATACAAATGTGAATACTATATGCGGGAGTATAGAATTGATTGAAGGCTCAGGAAGAGCTAACATCCTTTTACCTAAAGGAACAAATATTTACATCAATGACGCTTTATATTCCCCAAAGTCTCAAAGAAATATATTAAGTTTTAAAGATATCCGCCGAAATGGATATCACATTGAGACTATGAATGAAGGCAATAAAGAATATTTATGCATTACAAATATTGCATCGGGGGGTAAAATTATATTAGAAAAGTTACCTGCAATTTCATCTGGATTGTATTATACGAATATACGTGTCATTGAAGTATATGCCATCACAAACCAGAAGTTTGTTGAGAAACATAATTTCATCACGTGGCATGATCGATTGGGGCATCCGGGATCTATAATGATGCGACGAATCATTAAAAGTTCATGTGGGCATTCATTGAAAAACCAGAAGATTTTTCTTCCCAATGAAATTGCATGTGCTGCTTGTTCTCAAGGGAAGTTAATAATAAGGCCATCACCAACTAAACTCAGGATTGAGCCCCTAACATTTTTAGAATGAATTCAAGGTGATATATGTGGACCTATTCATCCATCATGTGGACCGTTCAGATATTTTATGATCTTAATTGATACATCGACAAGATGGTCACATGTGTGTCTATTATTAACTCGTAATCAAGCATTTGCAAGATTGCTTGCACAAATTATTCGCTTACGAGCTCATTTCCCGGATTATCCAATTAAAACTATTCGTCTTGATAATGCCGGTGAATTTACTTCCCAAGCTTTTAATGATTATTGCATGTCCATTGGGATAAGCATTGAACATCCTGTAGCATATGTTCACACACAAAATGGCCTCGCAGAGTCATTAATAAAACGTCTTCAATTAATTGCAAGACCTTTGCTAATGAGAACTAAGCTCCCAATTTCTGCTTGGGGACATGCTATTTTACATGCAGCTGCATTAATTCGCATCAGACCTACGAATTATCATGAGGTCTCCCCTTTACAATTGGTTAATGGTCAAGAACCAAATATTTCCCATCTAAGAATTTTTGGATGTGCGGTATATGTGCCAATTACTCCACCACAACGCACAAAAAATGGGTCCCCAAAGAAGGATGGGAATCTATGTTGGATATGAATCTCCATCTATTATTAAATATTTAGCACAATTGACAGGAGATTTGTTTACGGCAAGATTTGTCGATTGTCATTTTGATGAAACGACATTTTCAACACTAAAAGTGGAAAATAAGCAGTCGAAAAAGGAAATTATCTGGCGTGAATCATCATTGTCTCATTATGATCCTCGTACAAAGCAATCTGAACTAGAAGTTCAAAAGATTATTCACTTGCAAAATTTAGCAAATCAAGTGCCAGATGCTTTTACTGACCCCAAGAAAGTGACTAAGTCATGTGTTTCAGCTGTTAATGCTCCAATTAGAATTGATATCCCTGAAAGACAACCTAAGATTGCCAATGAGCCTAAACTGCAAGTAAAATGCGGTAGACCTGTTGGTTCCAAAGATAAAAATTCTCAGAAAAGAAAAAAAATAAAGGCTCAAAACGAGGATGCAAATCTCCAGTCATTGATAATATGATTCCAGAAGAATCTCAGGTACCTGATAATGAAGAGATTTCTGTAAATTATGTTATGACTGGAAAAAGATGGAACCGTAATGAAATCGACATCGATGATATTTTTGCTTATCATATTGCATGCAATATTGTAAAAGATGATGAGGATCACGAACCAAAGTATATTAATGAATGCAGACAAAGAAATGATTGGCCAATGTGGAAAGATGCAATTGATGCTGAGTTGAAATCACTCGCAAAACATAAAGTTTTTGGATTAATCGTCCCTACACTAGAAGGTGTAAAACCGATCGGATATAAATGGGTGTTTGTGCGCAAACGAAATGAGAAAAATGAGATTGATAGATATAAGGCACGACTTGTTGCCCAGGGATTCTCTCAAAGACCTGGGATTGATTATGATGAGACATATTCTCTTGTGGTAGATGCAATAACTTTTCGATATCTGATAAGTTTGACAGCTCATAAAAAATTGGAAATGCGATTAATGGATGTCGTTACAGCATATTTGTATGGCTCACTTGATAACGACATATACATGAAACTCCCCGAAGGATTCAAAATGCCAGAAGCATATAATTCGGGTCATCGAGAACTATACTCGGTTAAATTATGCAAATCTCTATATGGATTGAAACAATCGGGACGTATGTGGTATAAACGTTTAAGTGAATACTTGTTGAAAAATGGATACCAAAATGATCCAATATGCTCATGTGTATTTATTAAGAGATTTGGGTTCAAATTTGTGATAATTGCGGTATATGTCGATGACCTAAATATTATTAGAACTTCTTGTGAGCTTTCCAAGACTGTGGACTATCTAAAGAAAGAATTTGAGATGAAAGATCTTGGAAAAACAAAACTCTGTCTTGGGCTGCAGATTGAATATTTGGAGAATGGAATATTTGTGCATCAATCTGCATATATATCAAAAGTGTTGAAAAGATTTTATATGGATAAAGCGCATCCATTGAGTAGCCCAATGATCGTAAGGTCGCTTGATGTAAATAAGGATCCATTTCGACCTCGAATGAATGATGAAGAACTAATTGGTCCTGAAGTACCATATCTTAGTGCTATTGGAGCACTATTGTATCTTGCTTGTCATACTAGACCTGATATAGCATTTGCTGTAAATTTATTAGCAAGATATAGTTCTTCTCCAACAAGAAGACATTGGAATGGAGTTAAACACATATTTTGATATCTTCGAGGCACTATGGATATGGGATTATATTATCCTCACACATCTGAAGCAAATTTAATCAGATACGCAGATGCAGGTTATTTATCCGACCCTCATAACAGTCGATCTCAAACTGGTTATGTATTCACATGTGGTGGTACAGCTATATCTTGGAGATCTATGAAGCAAACAATTACTGCTACATCTTCTAATCATTCTGAGATCATAGCAATTCATGAGGCAAGTCGTGAATGTGTATGGTTGAGATCCATTATACATCACATTCGAGATACATCTGGTTTGTCATTAAATAAGAATATCCCGACGACATTATATGAGGATAATACTGCATGCATTGCTCAACTAAAGGGAGGCTATATTAAAGGCGATCGAACGAAACACATATCACCAAAATTTTTCTTCACGCATGATCTTCAGAAGAATGGTGATATAGACATTCAACAAATTCGTTCATCGGATAATTTGGCAGATCTATTTACAAAGGCCTTGCCTACTACGACCTTTGAAAAACTGGTGCATAATATTGGTATGCGAAGACTCAGAAACCTAAAGTGATGCTATAAAGAGGGGGAGAAAATTTACTGTACTCTTTTTTCCTTCTCCATGGTTTTGCCCCACTGGGTTTTCCTGGGAAGATTTTTAATGAGGCAGTATCATAAATGGCATCCAAGGGGGAGTTTTATGAATATATCTTGTGGATGCCATTATAACTCCACATTCACTTTATCTTCTTTGAATATTCGAATGAATGTAATGGATGTGTTTCATTGTGGATTCAATGGATGGACTCTTAGTTTCTCTACACATATTAAATGCTTTGTTGATCCAATTCATGTATCAACTCCCCTATAAATAGTGGATTGTATAAAGCTTTTGTAAGTTCGCTAAAAAGCAATAAAGGAATGTCGCGACCCTCTAAAAAATTAATTTTAAATTTTAAAAGGGGTTAACGGATTATTAGGTTAATTAGATTTGACTAACCTAACGCGGACCCTCCCAAGCCCTACCGAATCGCAACTTTGGTTTTTGTTTAAATGATTTTAAAATTTGGAGTCGCCACTAATCGTTCTTGGTAGGTCGATTAGAAACCTAAATAAATTAGCGGGAGAACTAATTTATTCCTGCGAACCAGAGATTAGGAGCTCGGGGACTTGGTTACACTAGTTAATTAAAACTAATGCCCTTTCGGTACCTTAATTTCATGGATATCCTAATTCGGCAACTCAGGCTTGGTTTATTCCTAAGGCTCTAGTAGGGTATTCTCTTTTGTGTTTTCACTTTTTAAATAGGATGCATGGATGGTATATATTTTTATTTGTTATATTTTTTTAAGTGTTAAAGATTCCCTGAAGCCGAAAGAGGGAGTGTGTTAACGACTTCTGTGCAGTATTACGACCTACTTATCTTTTGGGTCTGATGATTCAAAAATTAAATTATAGGAAGTACATGACAGTGAATAAACACCTCCAATGGGAGGCTAAGCATTGGCTTGGCTCTTCCCTTTGGGATTTAAGGTACAGGTATTTAAGTTGCAAGTATTTAAACTACTGTAAGTAAAAACCTCCAATGGGAGGCTAAGCATTGGCTTGGCTCTTCCCTTTGGGATTTAAGGTACAGGTATTTAAGTTGCAGGTATTTAACTACTGTAAGTAAAAACCTCCAATGGGAGGCTAAGCATTGGCTTGGCTCTTCCCTTTGGGATTTAAGGTACATGTATTTAAGTTGCAGGTATTTAACTACTGTAAGTAAAAACTCCAATGGGAGGCTAAGCATTGGCTTGGCTCTTCCCTTTGGAATTTAAGGTATAGGTATTTAAGTTGCAGGTATTTAACTACTGTAAGTAAAAACCTCCAATGGGAGGCTAAGCATTGGCTTGGCTCTTCCCTTTGGGATTTAAGGTATAGGTATTTAAGTTGCAGGTATTTAACTACTGTAAGTAAAAACCTCCAATGGGAGGCTAAGCATTGGCTTGGCTCTTCCCTTTGGGATTTAAGGTACAGGTATTTAAGTTGCAGGTATTTAACTACTGTAAGTAAAAACCTCCAATGGGAGGCTAAGCATTGGCTTGGCTCTTCCCTTTGGGACTTAAGGTACAGGTATTTAAGTTGTAGGTATTTAACTACTGTAAGTAAAAACCTCCAATGGGAGGCTAAGCATTGGCTTGGCTCTTCCCTTTGGGATTTATGGTGCAGGTATTTAAATTGCGGATGGACTTTGTCCTCTCCATTCTGGGGTATGAATTCTTTAAAATAAAATACAACGAATTGATTCAACAATTTGAAATTTGTGCGCGCATGAGGACTCCTCCAAGCCGATTTTGTGCTTCCATAGGGTTGACCATTGATATAAAGCTGCGGCTTCCTGACATAAAATAGAGTGAAATGTCAGTATACAAAATATGTGCTAATCTGCACCTAAAACCAGAAGAGTGGAAAGAGTACTTATCTCCCATTTTTTGGGAGGGATTTCTATAATTGATTTTCGCTCTCTATGTTCCCAATATAGAGAGTTTCTTTTGAGTTAAGAGGGACTTTTAGTCACAGATCAGTTGAGAAATCGGTGGACAGCTTAGGAGCTTGTCTGGGCCGTTTTTTGCATCTCTACGAGATTTTTGCTGTTGATGTAGAGATATCCTTCTCCTGACATAAAATATGGAAAGAAAAAAGAGATGGAGAAAATGTATACAATTTGTGCTAATTTGCAAGTAAAACCATAAACAAATGAATAAATAAAAACACTTAGCTCGAATTTGCTTGCTCGTTGACGAGGATGAACTCTTGATTTATATTGATCAATGAAGGAATTTGTGATGATAATCCCTAGCTTTGAACTCCCATCATCTTCAAAATTCTCTCTCTTTTGGTATTTTCTTTCTCTCAAATTTTTCTTCAATCTCCAAAAACTCTCTCAAACATCCAAAATTTTCTCTCCAAAAAAAATCCTCCCAAACACTTCAAATTTTCTCTCCCAAGAATTTTCTCTCAAACACTTCAAATTTTCTCTCCCAAGAATCCCTTCTCAAGCTCACTTCTTCCTCCTTTTATAATCTACTCATCTATCTCCCATTCTAATTTTTCCACTAACTCTATCTCCCATTCTAATTTCTTCACTAACTCTTCTTCATTTTCATCTTCCATTCTCCATCTCTATCTCACATTCTAATCTCTCAACTAACTCTTCTTCATCTTCATCTTCCCTTCTCCATATTTATCTCCCATTCTAATTTCTCCACTAACTCTTCTTTATCTCCATCTTCCCTTCTCTATTCTTATCTTCCATTCTAATTTCTCTACTAACTCTTCTTCATCTCCATCTTCCATTCTAATTTCTCTACTAACTCTTCTTCATCTCCATCTTCCATTCTCTATTCTTATCTTATTTTCTCCATTCATTCTTCTCCAACTTCTCTTCTTCATCTCCTCTTCTCCATCTTCCCTTCTCTATTCTAATTTATCCACTAACTCTTCTTTTTGTTATTTGTAAAATAATCCTTCAAGAGTTAAGTATTTGCACTCTAGTCCTTGAATTTTAAGTATTTACAATTTAGTCCCTGAAAAAATATATTTCTTTAAGTCCAAATCTCCTCACAATTTCTGACACACCAAAATTTACCACATGTCAAATTTAAGCTCATTTCTTACCGCTGAAAATAATGCAGAATTTAATTAAAGCCCTTTTGCAAAATTAAGTCATTCTGGGTATAATTGGGCCAAGATGAAAATTTAAAATATTAGAAGACAATGTCACAACTCATAAAAAGTGAAAATTAAAAATAAGTTGACTCAAATTAAATTTTTTTAGGCCCGATTCAAGATTATACTCGTGAAGGAACACGTGACTCGAATTGGATTTTTCTGAATTTGCGATGGCCAATATGAAAATAGATTTAAAATAAAAATATTAACTATCTTTGTGTATTTTTTTTGGCCTCAAATGTTATTTTTCCAAAATTTTCAAGTATTTTTGTTTTTTTTTTAAATTAAAAATATATATAATATGAAATTTTATTTTTTGTTCAAAATTGGTTCCCTAGGCTTGGCTAAGGTTCCCAAAGTTGATTTTTCAATTTTATTAATTTTTATGGATTTTCTATTAATTTTCGAAAATAAATAAATAAAAAATACGTAAAAATACTGAAAATATGAAAAATCGTTTTTTGGTCAAAATTGGTTCCCTAGGCTTGGCTAAGGTCCCCAAAGTTGATTTTTCAATTTTATGAATTTTTATGGATTTTTTATTACTTTAGCAATAGAAAAAATGATTAAAAATTAGGTGTCAACAGCTGCCCCTCTTTGAAAGGAAGCTCGGTAGAGGTTCATTTCAAAGACGAGATGACACCTGGATTCTTATCGACTCAATACAAGTAAATAAAAAGAGTCGTGACATGATTGTTCCACTGAAAATGAAATGAGAACCTAAGGATTCGTTATATAAAAAAACTTTAGGGTGGTTGAACTTGAACCCGTATGGTGGATCAACCCATGGTAGATTCCTAATAAAAGGATTCTACTGATTAAAAATTGAATTAAAATTTGACCCGTATGGTGGGTCATACCATTTGACCCGTATGGTGGGTCGTACCATGGTAGATTCCTAATAAAATGATTCTACTGATTAAATTTTGATTGAGATTTGACCCGTATGGTAGGTCACCACATGGAGATACCTGTAAGAAGGACTTGGTGCCTGTAGAAAGGACTTGGTGCCAGTAAAAAGGACTTGGTGCTTTGCCTGTAAGAAGAACTTTGTGCCTGTAAGAAGGACTTGCTTTGCCTGTAAGAAGGACTTGATTTGCCTGTAAGAAGGACTTTGTTTGCCTGTAAGAAGGACTTTATGCCTGTAAGAAGGACTTGATTTGCCTGTAAGAAGGACTTGTTTTGCCTGTAAGAAGGACTTGATTTGCCTGTAAGAAGGACTTTGTGCCTGTAAGAAGGACTTGTTTTGCCTGTAAGAAGGACTTGGTTTGCCTGTAAGAAGGACTTGGTTTGCCTCAAAGGGTGCCATTCTGGAATCTGGAAAGATCAGGAATCCTGCAGAAGCTCAAACCCAAATTATATTATCCTGTCGCTTTAGGAATAAACCAAAAGAGGCAGAGATCAAAAGGTCTCGAACATTTCTGTCCTTGAGATAAATCATACTTTATTGAAGAAGGTGGATACCTGTATGTACCGCAATGGATTCGAGTACCCCAACAACCGTCAGAATTCATTCTCTTGAAAGGTTCAGGTTGAAGATATACTTACCTGAGAATTTGGAAGAAATGCTTGGTGGCTTCTCGACAACCAGGCTTGTTCATTCAATAATCGCTGAATGAATTTCAAGACTTTGGAAGGTAGTTTGAACATTGGGAATGTGTTGCCTGTCAGGCAGTATCAGAGGTAACATGTGCAAGCATTTTCATCAATGAGTTGATCGGTTCATGTAAAACTATTCAACCAAGTCGGCAATGATTAGAAGTAGTCTGTGTGATAACTCATGATGCAATCAATCCAAATATGGATCATGCAAAACTATTCTGTCAAGCTTGCATTGCCAATTCTGTTTAAGGAGGTTCTCATAGTATGAACGCCTCGAATGTAATCTGAATGGGGGACTTCAATCCGAAAGGGCCTTCTCTCACTCTGGGGAAAGGCTGTTTATCTGTAAATTAAAATGTTAGACTTGCGTGGAAATGATTTGCCTTTCCTCATCCTGTCATGCCCCATTCTGCACATTTGATGTCTCCTGTGCAATTTATGCTCTAAGTTGGAGTTGGTAAGTTAAACACACGGAATAGTCATACATAATTCATGAACTGTGTAAGCACAATGCAGATGTGACAATTTTTTAGCATTACGTGTGTTTATATAATGTGCAAATATGGGCGGATTTGAATTGCCCCTGGTATGTGGGCGGACCGAACAAATTGGGAAGCCTACTCCTTATGTCGAGGGGTGGTTCGTCTCAAACTTTGTCTCTACGTGATGAAGCATATGGGTGAGGGAGCATTTCGGTTTGTTTAATGACAGCGACCGCCACGGTTTAGCGGTTGAATGCCCCTGTAAAAAGCAGAGAAATTATTCTTGAAATCAAACGAGATAAGGAAGACATATTTGCTTTTTCGCTTCAGAGCTTGTGATCAATTTGCCCCATTTTTCACCAGAATAGATCTTGTCAGATGATCATAATTTTCTTTTGGATTTGTCTCCTTCAACATGTTAAATGTTAGTGTAAATATTTCCTGTAAAAAGAAAAAGAGACATATCAGCCAGTATTAAAAGGGATAAATTGAAAACGATACTGATTTACCCTTCATCTTGAATGTCTTGCACGAGTCTTTTACCAGTTTTGTTGGATTGAATTTTCCTCGACTTTTGTTGGGCGCCTCACCATTATGGGAAGACTATGGTAAAATACTGACTTTGATATTACTCGTCGAGTATTCCTGTTTGTAAAAAAAAGAAATGCACAAAAAGTTGTTTCATTTATTTATAATACATACAACATTCCCCACCCTTGGGGATCGAACTCGGAATATTTCGGACCTACTGTCATCCCCCATACCATTCGGTCCATTGGACCGTAGGTGTCCATGGGGCTTTCTTTTCAAGGGTTAATCCTTGGGGATAACGCAGCCCTGTTGTATCACCTTGGGCCATGTTACGGTATTTCTCGAGGTAATTTGCAATCCCTGTTAAGAATGGAATAAGACAATTCAAGACTTGAGATGATTATGTGCACATTAGAACGATACAGAATTACCCATTTCTGAGATTGTTCGCGTCTTTCGCTTGTACTTTCCTTTGTCCGAAGCTGTTTATCCCGTGGTAATGCCCATGAGTTGATTTGCCCCCAAATTTTATCCAACCTGTATTCGGATACGATTGCGTTCTCGGGTCGATTTGCAATTTCCTGAGAATAGAAGGGGCTTAATTTTAAAACTTGGAGCAACTGAGGGTAAATTGAAATGATACGGAGTTACCCTTCAGGTTTATCCAGATTTTTACTCGCCATCAATTCGTCGCGAGGTTGGTGAGGTGGCGGATTCGAGCATTTAATAGGGGGAAGTCGGATTATTACTCCTTGCTTTTACACATTCACAAAAGCAGAAAAACATATCACGCAAGGAAATAAAACACATTCACTCATTCAGGATCAGTTCTGCTTCCTCTACAGGCTCTCCCATGATCAGCTGGCTTCATCCCAAATTAGGTATGCATCGGCCATATAGAAGGTCTGGTGGTCACTGGCTGAACAAGTGCATCACAGTCCCGATGCTTTACCGATATCAAACTGGTTGATTATGGCGAAAAGATCATCGTCAATGTCCGCTTGGTGGTGATCTGTCCCTTCTTCCTCAGGAGGTATTGATACTGATCCAGTGTCATTGGTCCTTTTGTACCCTGCTCCAACAGAACTCGATCCTGTTATAAATTGGTCTAACTCACCTCTTAAACGTGCATTTTCGATCCTCAGATCATACATTTCATCGAGGGTGAGGAGGAGGCTATTGCAGTTGGGGCAGGTGGCGGAGTCAAAAGTCTCTTTATACATCTTGTTTTCCGCTCGGAGGTTTTCATTTTCAACTCTTAGAAACTCGGCTTCGTTGTGCTCATGACGAGTCTTCATTCGGGTTCGTCTATTTTGAAACCAGAACTTGATTTGCGAAGGTTCAAGGCCTAGCGCTTGACTCAGTTCCATTTTTTGTTTGCCGTCTGGCATAGGGCACGTTCTGAAGAAAGCTTCAAGCTTTCGTACTTGCTCCTCAGTATGGCGACGGTAACGCTTCTTTTGACCTTTACCGTTGTTGTCATTGTCCTTACCGGGCTCTTGGACGTCGTCGGTGGAAGGGCCGGGCTCCATAGGCTCGATCCCAAATATGGCTTCGAACTCTTCCTCTCCCATATTCAGCAAGTAACGATAACTTTCAAGTGTGTTGGGTTGAGACATCTTCGATTTGGTTAACGATTTCTCAAAGTTTGATATCTCTTCTTGTATTTTCACTCTCTGGATTTTTCTGGGAGACTGCGTATGCTTTAAGAGTCTCTCTTTCGAGCACGAATGAGAATTATCAAGAAGATGCCTCCTTTAAAATTAGACGTGGGTTTAGCAACTGTATTGCCTCTCTCGAGTGTTCTGGCTTTCTCGATTTTCTTTTCATCGTATCTCTCGCCCAGC
The DNA here is from genome assembly GCA_016432845.1 of Psidium guajava. Lineage (NCBI taxonomy): Eukaryota > Viridiplantae > Streptophyta > Magnoliopsida > Myrtales > Myrtaceae > Psidium > Psidium guajava. The sequence goes on along the minus strand of CM028225.1, from coordinate 36,586,753 downwards.
TCGTCTCCTTCCATCTTTCCGTGGAAGGGGGCCCCTTGTTGCTGTCTCCACCGTCAATTTGCTGGCGAGTTCTTCAATAAAGACGAGTCGTATCTTTTTTCTGCCGAAAATGTCTTTGTCTCCCACTCAGCTTATTTTTTATCCTTTCTTTTTCAAAGTAGTGGCGTCTCGTCCAACTTTTCCGTAGAGACGTCGGATTTGCTTGGCTCGAGATTGGAGACGAGTAGCGGAGGTGATACTGATAGGGAATGGTAGACAGGAAAATTTGGCCAGTAGAGACTTCCCCTGCAAAAATGAAAGAGAATGCGGCAGTATATGTTCTTCATATTCTAGAAAAATTGGAACGATACTGTTTTACCCTTGTGTATACTTCCATTGAATTTGAATTGAGGAAGTTCCTTCATTTGGATTGGATTGAATTGTATGTCTCGAGTTGCCCTTCACTTTGAGCTTGCCACATATGTGCTTTGCTTAGTTGGGCCTTGTTTTCTTTCGGGTTGCCTTGGACCATCATCATTTTCCATGCCATTGGGTCCGTGGACCGGAGGGCTCCTTTAATTTGAAGGTTACCTTGAAGGCGAATGAGTCCTATCGCATTCCATTGGGTCATTTCATTTTGCGACACTTTTGAGGCACTTTGCAATCCCCTGGGTGAGAATGGAACAAATCCAATTTAGCATTTTGCAACGATTGAGGGTAAATTGGAACGACACACAGTTACCTGTCTTCGAGCTCGCCTGGGCTTTTCACTTGAAATTTCCCTACGTGAGGCCATTCAACATTTCTCATTATGGCAGTCAGCGACGTTGCCACAAATTGATCCGCCCTAAATCTAGCATAAAAAGGGATTCACGCATTCGACGGGATAAATAAATTGCCCCCTTGTCCTTGAATTAAATCGAGACACCTAGAAAGCTGGAAAATATCATACGCAGGGGAATTAAGCATGAAATGAAAGGTGCACTTATTCAAGGTCAGTTCTGCCTCTCCTGTGGCTCTTCGATAATCAGCTAGTCTCGTGTTGGTTCGGGTGTGGATAATCGATGTTTGAGAGTCCCTACTCACTGGCTCCTGATCGCGGCTTGGGACGTCTGTCAACCCTAAACTGGTTGACCAGGGCAGTAAGCTCATCATCTGGGTAATCTCTTGAACCTTCCAGCAACTGATGCTCGAATTGGGTATTGTTGTTGGCAAATGCTGGCGGTAGATTTCTCATTCTGTCCTCGCCATGAGCAATTTGACTTCTCATGCTGGAGCCTTCATCATTACTCGAGAAAGTGTGGGGATCACCAACTGTCCTGCTGCCAAAAACTCCTTCCATTCGAGGATTAGAGAAGTGGAAGTGCTCAGGATAACTTCTTGTCTGATTCTCTGGCTGCGCAGGCGCGCTGATCATGGGATGAGTTCTAGCCACAGGTTGGTGCTCAAACCAAGGAATCTGAATACACTGCTCCTGCGGTCTATACTCTTGAAGAGCATTAGGGTGATTCTGGGGGATACTTTGATTAACGCCTGGGGGATTGATGGCATGGCTACTAGCTTGGTTGATGATGGGAAGTGGCTCGCCCCATGCTAACCTGGGGAACTTATGGTGGCGAGGAGACTCGACGTTCAGGCTTGGATCAGTCCCACCTTGGTTTTCTTGATTCTGAGCTGCATTGTGTTCTCTCACCCTTTTTCTGTACTTCTGAAGATGACTCGAAACATTTGCTTTAGTGAGTCCCTCTACCTTCATAATTTCCAGTATATGTTGCGGCCGTGCCGAATCTATTCCTAGCTGCTGAACTGCATTAACAAACATACGATGCAGCTCGGGAGACCAACTCATCTTCTTTCTCCAGTTGCTTGGAACAAAATTGAAGGCTTGATGCTTGTTCTCATGGTCGTGCAATTGCTTCCTTACCACGTGCTGCCATATGTTTTGAAGCATCTGAACTCTAACTGGTTTCGTTACGACGTCTTGGGCCCCATTTAAGACAGCCTTCATTAGGGCTTGCTGATCATCGCTTGCCGATATTACGAGGACTGGCATGTTTAATTTAGAATTGATGACTTCCAAGAGAGTGAAAACATCCATGTCAATCCCTACCATGGCGGTGAGGACGATATCAAACTGGTCACCACTCCTCCTTAATATCTCTAAGGCCTCTGTCGCCTTTGCTTGAGCTATAACCTTATACCGGCATTTTCTCAATACGGTAACAAGGATTGACAGAGAGACTGGATTACCGTCAATGGCCATGACCAGTAGACCCTCAGGGTAAGGAACTTCATTAGCTTCGACCAGGGTTGAACATGCGCCCGTTTCCCTAATGCTCGACATATTTCTGGATCTAGGACTGCCGACTCGAGACCGCCTCAGGATGTCTTCTTGGACTTGAGGGATCACGGGATCGTCGATAGCTTCTCGTAACAGGTTTTCAAAGCCGATCCTTTGATGGTGAAGGTTTTGAATTCCTCTCCCACGAGAACTCCTTCCTCTCTATCTTTCTCCTGCGAGTTCTTGCAGATAAACTCTCACTCTCACTATCAAATGAGACAAGTTCTCTCTCTGGCAATAGCAACGACCTCCCTCTTCACGGGCAGCGCTATTAGATTTTTCGAGGGAGAAAATCTGACATTTAGCTTTTGATCAAAGGAGAAATCCTTGTTTCTCGCTCAGTTTGTCTTCTTCTTTCTTTTCGTGATAGGGGGCCCCTGTCAAGATCTCCACCGTCGATTTACTGGCGGGTCCTCCAATAAAGACGAGTCGTATCTCCTTTTCTGCCGAAAATTTCTTTGTCCCCCACTCAGCTCGTCTTTTCGTTCTTTTCTTTTTTCAAGGCGGTGGAGTCCCGTCCAGCTTTTTCACTAAGACGTCGGGTTTGTTCGGCTCGAGGTTGCCACTTGGCTGGAATTTGAGCCACCGGGGGTGTTGCCGACAGAGAATGGTAGATAGGAAAACCTATAAGGACTGCCCCTGTGAAATCAGTATTTAAATTGAAGCAGCTTACCATCTTTGCATTCTGCTCATCTGCCTCACCTCTCTCCCCCTTTCTTTCATATTCTGCTTTCGAAAATGGCCAATTCTCCTAACCACACCTTATCCACGGAAGTCCTGGCTGGGTGGGAGAGACTCTACAATCTTCTTGGTAGAGGTTACGCTCATGTAGCCAAAAACTCTACCATTGAGGCTGAAATCCTCGGTTTGTTCAGGACCGTGGACGCTGCTTCTGTTGAGGGTACCCAACTGGGAAAGGAGTATCGGAACTTCTCGACCCTCTTCATCAATTTTCTAGCTGCCTATAACCGCGCTTATGAGACGGTCCTTGTGACCGCTGTCGTGAAAGCCCGTTACCGAGACCGGCACGAGCGTCTGGCAACAGTTACGTTTGTGGCTGATAATCACAAAAAGGCCCTCAAGTTTGCCAACGATCAGCTTTCGTGGCTGGTTCGTGAGAGGGGAAAGTTGGTGGACCGTCTGGCCTTGGTCCGAACTTACGCCGAACAGGAGCCAGGCAATATTGTGATGAGGTGCAAATGCGGTTGGCTGCAGGAGAGACTTGATGACATTACGGCAGACATTGCTTTCGAGAGGGCAGCGATTCCGGACCTGGAGTTTGCCGTTGAGCATTACGAGGCCACTATGGCCCAGGTTAAAGAGAAGTGCGATCGCCTCTTCTTTAGGCTCGCGGAGCTTGATCCCGAGAGCGCCCGATGCATCCAGAGCATCAACTGTTTGGAGAGTCAGTTGAACTCTTTCGTAATGGTCATCAGGGCCCAGTTTGGCTTTACCTTTCCTCCCCAGTGAGTTGTTGTAATACTCTTTGATGAATGGAATGAAAGAAAAGCTTCGCGTGTTTTTTTATTTTTCTGCTATCGTTTCTTCCGCATAGCATAACAGAACGATTTGAGGTACCGAAGATGTCGAGGCTTAATGTTCTTCTTGATGTTCTTGTTTAATTGCTCCAGACGATGATATCGAGAACATTGATAAAGGGTTCGGCGGTGGCCCCCACTATCCATCTTGAGATCACGAACAATAACGCTATGACAACTCGATCAGTGCGCTGGTAATAAATCCAGCCACCTGTTGCATGCCCACTTTTATCCATATTTTGTTTCTTTCGGCGTCCACTTGCTCGTGTCGGTCGCCTGTAGCGTCGGGAGAAATTCCTGTGGGCCACGTTCATTAATAGAACCTTGGTCCTCTAAAAACCCTCCGCGTGTTTCGGATCCGAGGAAATTTTAAGACCGGTCTCTAGTTGATTTAATTTGGTTAAGGTATTGTTTCGTGGGTCCTGATTATATAATCTTTCAAAAGACGTGGGATCCTCTGCAATACATTAAATATGCCCCAGTGTTTAATCGGTGTAAATCCACTGTCATATCAGAATATACGGCCCGTACGTGTTCATTAACTGACACATGTCTGAGTCCGAAAGGATCGACCTCCTCACTTGCCCCCAGGATTAAGAAATCAGCAATTTCCTGTCTTTTCGTACTTCTAAAAATAATTCGTGGTGTGCATTATTGAACCAAACTTTACCCCCGCCTGGGATACCTGGGATTTCCTACAAAAGTAAAGGATATAATTAGTACATGACGCAAGAAAGGTCGGCCCATGATTCCTACATTAGTCTAATTTTATTCTTCCATTTTGTTGAGAAATCAAATGAAATTTTCTTAGGAGGTCACATGTGGATTTTTCAAAAATACTTTTCTTGAGATTTTCCTCACTTGGAAAGTGTGATAAACTCGCTTGATCAAATTTTCTGAAAGAATTTTCTATCAAAATAAATTTTCAGAGGTATATTTATTAGGAAAATTTTATTTTTATTGGAGTAGGAAAGACATAACAAAAATCCTTTATTAGTCAATAAAATTCCCCCGAGACATTAGTCTAAATTTATATAGATACAATTTTCTTAGAAAAACATGGGCGAATTTCTCGAAAAGAGTTTTCGTTGCAAGTTTTTATAATTTGAAAGAATGTGATAAAATCACTTGATGTTTACCAAAGTTTTTTTGAAGGAATTTTTCTTTTTATCGAAATAAATTTTCAGAGGAAAATTTGTCAGGAAAATTTCATTTTTATTGAAGCAAGAAAAACATGACAAAAATCACTTATTGGTCAATTAGTCTAATTTTATTTAGAGAAAATGTTCTTAGAAAAACATGAGCGAATTTCTCGAGAAGAATTTTCTTGCAAGTTTTTATAATTTGAAAAAAATGTGATAAAATCACTTGATGTCTACTAGAGTTTTTATTTTAAGGAATTTTTCTTTGTATTGAAGTAAATTTTCAGAGGAAAATTTTTTTCAGAAAAATTTCATTTTTATTGAAGCAATAAAAATATGACAAAAATCCCTTATTGGTTAATAAAATTCCCATAAATGGAATTTTTCACATCATTTTTTCAAAAAAAAAATTTTAAAAAGAAATGAGGGAAAAATTTAATTTTTATTTTTTTTAAAAGAATAGACCGACCGAAAATAAATACAAGATAAAATTAGAGAACTTACTTTTACCTTGGAGAAATGCAAATCACATAGCCATGCGCATGACTCAAGTGAGGAGTGGACTCTAGAAAATAAAAGAAGGAGAGACAGGGTATGGACCTAAAAGGCCCCCACTATCTGAATTGACAAACTTACCCTCCGCGTAATCAAATCACAATGGGAAGAATTGTCAATTCAGATAATGAGCGGGATAAAATATGGTCAACCCCAGCGCAATCGACGCAAGAGCTTTGCATATTCGATCCCTATCTATGGTTTTCTAGGAAGAATTTCGCGACTTGGGTTTAGACGCTTGTGTGTGCAGGTGTCGTGATCCTTAGAGTATGCAAGACATGCACAACAATTGATATCAAAACAGCGCTTCTAAAAATGTGCGAAATTAAACAAATAAACCCAACACCGAGCCTGCAAAACAAAGGGGTTAGCCAATCACTTCGCCCCTTATAACTCCTATCCTGCAAAAACATATAACACCTATAGAATGAGTCCCAAGCAAGATCGCCAGAAGCGAGATATCCATGAAATTTTCATTGGCCTAAGTCCACTAAGACTTTTAACATTTCGAAAAAATTCAAGTATTCCAATTGTTATCTTTTTTTGAAAATTTAAAAATCCCGTCCCCAGCGGAGTCGCCAGTCTGTCGCGACCCTCTAAAAAAAAATTTTAAATTTTAAAGGGGGTTAACGGATTATTAGGTTAATTAGATTTGACTAACCTAACGCGGACCCTCCCAAGCCCTACCGAATCGCAACTTTGGTTTTTGTTTAAATGATTTTGAAATTTGGAGTCGCCACTAATCGTTCTTGGTAGGTCGATTAGAAACCTAAATAAATTAGCGGGAGAACTAATTTATTCCTGCGAACCAGAGATTATGAGCTCGGGAACTTGGTTACACTAGTTAATTAAAACTAATGCCCTTTCGGTACCTTAATTTCATGGATATCCTAATTCGGCAACTCAGGCTTGGTTTATTCCTAAGGCTCTAGTAGGGTATTCTCTTTTGTGTTTTCACTTTTTAAATAGGATGCATGGATGGTATATATTTTTATTTGTTATATTTTTTTAAGTGTTAAAGATTCCCTGAAGCCGAAAGAGGGAGTGTGTTAACGACTTCTGTGCAGTATTACGACCTACTTATCTTTTGGGTCTGATGATTCAAAAATTAAATTATAGGAAGTACATGACAGTGAATAAACACCTCCAATGGGAGGCTAAGCATTGGCTTGGCTCTTCCCTTTGGGATTTAAGGTACAGGTATTTAAGTTGCAAGTATTTAAACTACTGTAAGTAAAAACCTCCAATGGGAGGCTAAGCATTGGCTTGGCTCTTCCCTTTGGGATTTAAGGTACAGGTATTTAAGTTGCAGGTATTTAACTACTGTAAGTAAAAACCTCCAATGGGAGGCTAAGCATTGGCTTGGCTCTTCCCTTTGGGATTTAAGGTACATGTATTTAAGTTGCAGGTATTTAACTACTGTAAGTAAAAACTCCAATGGGAGGCTAAGCATTGGCTTGGCTCTTCCCTTTGGAATTTAAGGTATAGGTATTTAAGTTGCAGGTATTTAACTACTGTAAGTAAAAACCTCCAATGGGAGGCTAAGCATTGGCTTGGCTCTTCCCTTTGGGATTTAAGGTATAGGTATTTAAGTTGCAGGTATTTAACTACTGTAAGTAAAAACCTCCAATGGGAGGCTAAGCATTGGCTTGGCTCTTCCCTTTGGGATTTAAGGTACAGGTATTTAAGTTGCAGGTATTTAACTACTGTAAGTAAAAACCTCCAATGGGAGGCTAAGCATTGGCTTGGCTCTTCCCTTTGGGACTTAAGGTACGGGTATTTAAGTTGTAGGTATTTAACTACTGTAAGTAAAAACCTCCAATGGGAGGCTAAGCATTGGCTTGGCTCTTCCCTTTGGGATTTATGGTGCAGGTATTTAAATTGCGGATGGACTTTGTCCTCTCCATTCTGGGGTATGAATTCTTTAAAATAAAATACAACGAATTGATTCAACAATTTGAAATTTGTGCGCGCATGAGGACTCCTCCAAGCCGATTTTGTGCTTCCATAGGGTTGACCATTGATATAAAGCTGCGGCTTCCTGACATAAAATAGAGTGAAATGTCAGTATACAAAATATGTGCTAATCTGCACCTAAAACCAGAAGAGTGGAAAGAGTACTTATCTCCCATTTTTTGGGAGGGATTTCTATAATTGATTTTCGCTCTCTATGTTCCCAATATAGAGAGTTTCTTTTGAGTTAAGAGGGACTTTTAGTCACAGATCAGTTGAGAAATCGGTGGACAGCTTAGGAGCTTGTCTGGGCCGTTTTTTGCATCTCTACGAGATTTTTGCTGTTGATGTAGAGATATCCTTCTCCTGACATAAAATATGGAAAGAAAAAAGAGATGGAGAAAATGTATACAATTTGTGCTAATTTGCAAGTAAAACCATAAACAAATGAATAAATAAAAACACTTAGCTCGAATTTGCTTGCTCGTTGACGAGGATGAACTCTTGATTTATATTGATCAATGAAGGAATTTGTGATGATAATCCCTAGCTTTGAACTCCCATCATCTTCAAAATTCTCTCTCTTTTGGTATTTTCTTTCTCTCAAATTTTTCTTCAATCTCCAAAAACTCTCTCAAACATCCAAAATTTTCTCTCCAAAAAAAATCCTCCCAAACACTTCAAATTTTCTCTCCCAAGAATTTTCTCTCAAACACTTCAAATTTTCTCTCCCAAGAATCCCTTCTCAAGCTCACTTCTTCCTCCTTTTATAATCTACTCATCTATCTCCCATTCTAATTTTTCCACTAACTCTATCTCCCATTCTAATTTCTCCACTAACTCTTCTTCATTTTCATCTTCCATTCTCCATCTCTATCTCACATTCTAATCTCTCCACTAACTCTTCTTCATCTTCATCTTCCCTTCTCCATATTTATCTCCCATTCTAATTTCTCCACTAACTCTTCTTAATCTCCATCTTCCCTTCTCTATTCTTATCTTCCATTTTAATTTCTCTACTAACTCTTCTTCATCTCCATCTTCCCTTCTCTATTCTTATCTTCCATTCTAATTTCTCTACTAACTCTTCTTCATCTCCATCTTCCATTCTCTATTCTTATCTTATTTTCTCCATCCATTTTTCTCCAACTTCTCTTCTTCATCTCCTCTTCTCCATCTTCCCTTCTCTATTCTAATTTATCCACTAACTCTTCTTTTTGTTATTTGTAAAATAATCCTTCAAGAGTTAAGTATTTGCGCTCTAGTCCTTGAATTTTAAGTATTTACAATTTAGTCCCTGAAAAAATATATTTCTTTAAGTCCAAATCTCCTCACAATTTTTGACACACCAAAATTTACCACATGTCAAATTTAAGCTCATTTCTTGCCGCTGAAAATAATGCAGAATTTAATTAAAGCCCTTTTGCAAAATTAAGTCATTCTGGGTATAATTGGGCCAAGATGAAAATTTAAAATATTAGAAGACAATGTCACAACTCATAAAAAGTGAAAATTAAAAATAAGTTGACTCAAATTAAATTTTTTTAGGCCCGATTCAAGATTATACTCGTGAAGGAACACGTGACTCGAATTGGATTTTTCTGAATTTGCGATGGCCAATATGAAAATAGATTTAAAATAAAAATATTAACTATCTTTGTGTATTTTTTTTGGCCTCAAATGTTATTTTTCCAAAATTTTCAAGTATTTTTGTTTTTTTTTTAAATTAAAAATATATATAATATGAAATTTTATTTTTTGTTCAAAATTGGTTCCCTAGGCTTGGCTAAGGTTCCCAAAGTTGATTTTTCAATTTTATTAATTTTTATGGATTTTCTATTAATTTTCGAAAATAAATAAATAAAAAATACGTAAAAATACTGAAAATATGAAAAATCGTTTTTTGGTCAAAATTGGTTCCCTAGGCTTGGCTAAGGTCCCCAAAGTTGATTTTTCAATTTTATGAATTTTTATGGATTTTTTATTACTTTAGCAATAGAAAAAATGATTAAAAATTAGGTGTCAACAAGGAATTCTCCTCTTCCCCCTTATTGTCTTTGTTTATCTTTCGTTCTCTCCTCATAATGATTTCTTATTTTTGGGAGCACATATTGGAAGCTGATTTTCAACCCACCCATAAATCATTAGTATTTGAAGAAGCCCAAGCCCATGTAGTTGCGTGGGCCTTCCAACTAGTAATGTCTAAAGCTAGCCATCAACGCGAGCGAGAAAAGCCAGATTGGGATTTATTTATAGTCGATTGTTTATATCATTTAGATTATTGATTTTGACTTAAGCTATCACACAAAGGGTGTGTTCTTTGTGTTTGGCTAGGGTAAGTCTATGGGAAGAGGAAAAGAACTAAATAGATTTTTCAAAATGCCTTGGAAAAAAAATTTTGATTTAGAAATTGTTTAGAAAAATCACACTTTGTAAAGTGCTTTTTGATATTTCCTTTTTTCAAAAATCTCAAAATTGACCAAGGGCTCAACGAGTAGCCAGTGAGCCAAATTTGGTGTTGGCAGCCTCAACTGAGGTAGCCTGACTTTAGAAAACTATCGCTTGGGTCCCTCTAACCCTAGCTGAGGTCGAGTGAACCAAGCACCCGTTGCCTAAGTTGCAAGATCCAAGTAATGACTACATCAGGTCGCCCAACCTAGGCAACAAGTAAGGTAACTACGGTTGTCCAGTGCAAATCTGGTCTCGTCAGCCACCTCGTACATAGAAGATAAACCAATTATTATGAGAACATAATCAAAAAGCGAAAAAAAAAAGTGGCGAGTGTAGTTTAGGAAGGAAAAAAATTATTTAACCCTCATGACTTTCCAAAAATGCTGAAAACTCAAAAAAAAAAATTGCCAGCTTGGGAAAGTGTTCCCAACAGAGTCATAACATGCTTAAGATCACATTAAATTGGGCAAAGATGTAAACTGACGGCATAAGATATCCCGGAAATTTATTAATTTAAAGGCATGATGAACCCAAGGAGGTGCAATCGAATTTGGCGTGACAATCTTGTGAACCTCCTGAACATTGAACAGCATTTATCACGGAGCTCATCAACAATCTCGATATTTCTTACTTTAATTTAAATTTGAAAAAGAGAGAGGATAAATTAGTAATAAAAAAAACGTATGGATAAGGATAAAGCCGAAACCTTTAACTTTTGAAATACAATTAACATAAAAAAAACCAGAACCGCAAATCGAGAACCAAACCCGTTCGGGGTACTTTGGACTAACGGCCTTTAGAGAGCATTTGAAATGCAATTGCATCTCCCAAAGTGAGTCAAAAAAGTTACCAAACACTATTTGTATTTGGCCAAGGGACTGTAGAGCCCCAAAGCTCATTTCAAATGCTGAACCAAACAGGGCCATTTGTCAATTTGTAGTAGTGCTTGATCTAGGCGGTCAAACCACACACTAGAAAGAGTTATGCATTGGTCTTCCGCCAATGGTTGGATTTTAACTTTTGTTCACTCAATTAATCTTTATGGTTTTACGTCAATAGGTATATGACCCTATTAGTAAATGATTCAGAAAGTGAGAATGCTATTATCATAGATACAGAGTTTGACTCTCGCGCTCTGCAAAAAGATAGAAAAAAAAATACACCTTCAAATTTATAGGCTAAATAGTTGAAATTCACGTGAGTTAAGTTTATCATACGTATGGAGATGGAGACTTCCGAATGTCATTCATTCATCGGAAATACAAGCTAATATTATGTCAATTAAATGAAAGTTTAGTGCAGTGAGCGTCTCTAATTAAAATTCAGTATCTTGAAACTGCAAAATTTACTAAACTGTATTGACCGTTGGCGGCCTTTGGTCAAAGTTGTAACGAAGGAAGGCAATTGCATGGTAGGAAAGGGCCACGCGTCCTTCATGCACCGCTGGTACCACCATTTGCCTGAAGTCCTACTCCATTTGCCATCCTCCATGCGTGGCCCCATCTTCACCTTTGCTCATAAAACCCTTCCTTCTGATGTCCTCGTTCATCTTCATCGTCTAGCGACTGTAAAACAAAGAGCTTTAGAGCCGAAGGAGGAAAATTCTCATGGCGGATCTGACCGGAACTCGCGTTGTCGTCACCTGCCACGACAGTTGCGGCTGCCCTTATCCTTGCCCCGGCAGAGCCACTTGCAGGTGAGGCGGCGGAGTTGGATTCGAGGGTATCTCAACATTGGGAGAGGCGTGTTGAGAGCATATGTTTGTCATATATGCCTTTGCTAGATTTTATGAGATCACTGCGAGCTGCTCTAAAAGCTTAAATGCTTAAATTTTTAAATGAATGTGTAATTTAATTTTTAATTATTTTATTAATTTCCCTTACCCTTAATCTAATCTTTTGCTTAGTACCGATTGTAGACATATTTAATTAAGGATGCAAATAGAGATTGAAAATATTTGAATTCGAGACCTCTTGCTCTGATGCTATGTTGGATTTTATGATATCACTGCTAATTGTTCTATCAACTTTTAAATCAGTTGGTAGTGATCCTACAAAATCTCATTTGCCTTACTTACTCAACTCCTTGTGTGTTATCTAAGCGATATTGATGCTTGTTCATTTTGTGAAGGTGTGCGGCCTTGGCGGAGCACCAGAAGAAGTGCTTGTTCAGAAACAACTGTGGCTGCAAGCCCTGCGGTTGCGGGCCGGCGGCAGCTACTGCTGAGAATGAACATGTAATATGCATATAAATAGAAGGCCATGGACAGAAAAATCTTGGCTGATACATAGTGATTTGGTCCATATGGATGCCTACTCTCTGTAATAAATAAGGTGCGACCTTTTACAATATATTTGTCGCACAAGTTCAATCTCTCGAGAGTGGAGATTGCAAAGTGTATATCATAAATCTTAGCAAGCGTGTGTAGGGTTCTTTACCCTTTTCAATGCAAGGGGGCAATTTTATGTACAGAAAAGCAAGCTCAACCAACAATAAGACACATTTCAAATCGCCATAAATTCAATCGTTGAGGATTCTGAGTGTTCAACCGAGAGTTAGAGGCCTGTTGAACTGAGTGGATGAAATCAAATTGAACTACAAGAGCTGGATGTTCGGCAATTACTTGACTGGGTATTCGAACGCCTATCTATTACTTGATCGAGCACTTGGCCCTACTCTTCATTCAAGGCCGATATCACATTTTTCACCCTTTCAAAAATCCTACAAAAAGGAAGTACTTAAATGCAACGATTACGGCTCCAATTATTCGAGCAAGCTTCGTAATCACCAAGTTTAAATTGGGGTCAACATTTTTCGACACGTGTTAATCTTATATCTCCATGAAGCATGGCACTGGTCTAAAAAAAAAAACTCTGTGCACGTAAACATTACATAAAACTCATATTTACTCCTAAATCTTGTCTCATATTGTTGGCTTACTAACTGTTCAGAAATACGCAAATGGACATGCCCGCGCAAGACGCGGAGCTAAGGAATCGATTTTCCTTGATTTGGCTAGAATTTTTCTTTTACCATATTCAAGTTGTTCTATTGCTTATATTAATTTTCTTTTGCTCTGTTTCCATGCTCAAGTTTATATTTACAATCCAAAATTAACCCATTAAAGAAATAAAACAAAATATACATACATAATATATATGTATTATATTTTCAATGCTTGCAAATTAATGAAAAAATGGCATTTTTGGTAATAAATCCAGGGAAAATGGTGGCCCAAGCCTGTCGATTAGGATGCGATGACTCGATCACCCCCAAAACATCCGGCCCCACCCCTCGTGCCCCCACTCCACGTAAACGCCGCCACTGCAGAGCCACGTAGGTTCGGACAAGCCCTCCCGATCCGGGCTCCGAGCCTGGAGGCTCGGTCGACACAGCTGGAGACAGGCTGTCTCCAACCAAGTCCCACTCACCTATTCCTCCCGACTTCTCCCTTCTCTCTTCCCTGTGTCTCGTGTCCTCGCTCTTCTTCCTTCGCCTTCTCTTCCTTCTTCGCATTCTCTCTCTCGCTCTCCCTCTCTCTCCTTCTTCCCCTGTGCACGGATTAGGGTTTTTGGCGCTCTGCGTCTCGCGATTCGGAGCTTCGCCGGTTGGAGTTGCCAGATCAAGACTCTCTGCATTGTGAGCTCTCGATCGATTCGCCTTTTTCTCGCTTTCTGTCGCGCCTGTTTTGTTCCCGCATGTAGGCGATGAGAACTCGGTCTTGGTCGTTCGTTTTGGCTCTCTCCTTGTACGAAGCTCGTAGGTGAAATCTTATCGTCTTTCGTTGCGCTTTATGTGTTGTATGCTGTGGTTAGCGTACGTTCTACATGTATGTACCGGTCAAGTCACTCTCATGGTTTTTGGTTGTCTCTTTTTATTTTATTTTATTTCCGGCTGTTGTTCGGTTATTGTGGTGGTGTTCCTTCGTGTTTTGGCGCTAATTAGGGACGAAAATGTAATGGAGCTGCTAGTTATATGATTTTGTGGGTTTGCGTTTGGATTTTGATTTCGTTTGTGGTTTTGTGATTGACTGAGTTGCATAGATACGAGGTTATCTCACCAGACATTGCCGTTAGAAACCTATAGTTAGTTTGTATTGTGGTGTTTACTTTGCCGACTAGCCTCTCGATCGAATTGTGGCTGGCAAAGCATAGATGATGAGTTTGAGCCGATGAAATTTTGCTGCGTGCAGATCTGGAGCCCGAGCATGAACACCATCCCTATTTGGAGAATATCTGGCTGTTGAACCGTGGGTGAACGGATTAATGACGTGATTCAGGTTCATGCTGTGTTTGTGTACTGTCATTAGACTGATTGTACATGGTGAAATCGGAGTTTGTGGTATCATCCAGCATTGGTCTGGGGACTGCTTCTTTGGTCATTTACTTGTGGAAGGAAGTGTAGTCCGATCAGAGAACTTTCGTGCATCCATGCTGGCAGAGAGCATGCGTGGAATCTTTGCTTCGGGTGATGCCCCTGACAAGATTTGTTGCCGAAGCATTCGGTGTGGTGACCATTTGTCTGGTTGCGCTCTTGGTTCTTCTGGGTTTGCTATGCACAATCTACTCGTTTTACTTCAGGTCTCGCACTCGTAGCCAGGACTTCACGCAGCTCAGTTACTTTACGGGTCCTTGGGTCATCCGGATCACATTCATCCTGTTCACGATTGTGTGGGGTTTTGGTGAGATCGTTCGTTTAAGTTTGCTCAGACAGAAAGGGAAAGTGTTGAATTCCGTTAGTTACAAATGGCAGGAAACTTTTTGCGAAGGTTATGTGGTCTCAAATCTTGGCTTTGCAGAACCTTGCTTGTTCCTTACTCTTATGTTTCTCCTTCGGGCGCCTTTGCAGAAGATGGAGTCAGGAATCTTAAGCAGAAACTGGAATGGAAAAACAATAGGTTATATTCTTCTCTACTGCTTCCCAGTTTTTGTTCTTCAGCTCATCATCATTTTAGTTGGACCGAAATTAAGCAAGGTTAAAAGTACTGGACGGAGATTGCCTCATTATTTCACAAGCGCTATGAAGAGGACTGATGATGCCGCGCTATGCACTTACCCTTTAATGAGTACTATTATACTTGGGATTCTTGCTTTTCTCCTAACTGCCTACTTATTTTGGCTAGGAAGGCGGATCCTAAAATTAGTCATTAATAAGGGTCTGCAGAAAAGAGTATATGTGCTGATATTCTCGGTTTCGGGTTTCCTTCCATTAAGGATCCTATTACTTGGTTTATCGGTTTTATCTAAGCCAGAACACATTCTTTTTGAAGCTCTTGTGTTCTTGGCATTTCTTTCCCTTTTCTGTTGTGCTGGGGTGTGTATTTTCTTGCTAGTGTACTGTCCAGTGGCGGATTCTTTAGCATTGGGGAAGCTCCATGACTTGGAGGTGAGAAGAAGAGTTAGTGATGATCAGAATGAGACTGTTTCACTCATTGCTAATCTGAGCCATCTTGAGGGAAGTGGTAGAATGAGCCCTCGCAGAAATTCTGACTCTTCGACCAAACGGGGATCAATTTCTTTTCGGGCTTATGGAAAGGATGGCCCATCAACAGCAACTTTCGTAGAGCTAAGTCTCTTCTCTCCTAGTCGAGATGTAAACCCCCCTGGTTCACCTCCACTGCTTGGCTGGCCGATGTGTGCATCTCCACAGGTTCAGGGACCTTCAAGCACTCGTGAAAATCAATTTTGTGGTGATGACAACTGATTGTAAAGGGTTTAGCTTTTAATAAGCTTTTTATTTGTCATGCGTTTGTTTTCTGTTTTAGATATGATGGTTTTGCCTAATGGAAGTATATCTTCATTTGCCTTTTGTAACATTTGTAACCAAATTTTATCTGCTTTCTCTGAACTCATAATGGAGCATTTCTTTGGCTGAATTCAATAGGACATTAATGAGAGTTGCTAAAGGTATTTGGCTTGTTTGTTGGATTTTTCTCTTGTGAACTCTTTCCTAATGCATTGGGAATGTGTCACTGTGTAATAAGTGCATTAGTTTTGCATCAACTTTCCCAAGTTTTGTGATGCACATTAATCGAGCAAGACATGAGAGGACTGTGTAATAATTGCTTTGGGATTGAATATGGAATGGGACTCCTGGATGATTTACGAAAGTCTATTCTTTGTGTTGGAGCGTGCACTTGTAAAGAAATTATTTCTCTGTCTTCCTGAAGTAGCTAAGTCATCATGAGTTGGTGAGAGCTGGCTTTTGCTGTGCTTTCAGATTTGTTTTTACGTGCTTAGTTGGCGTTAGATCTTAAGGCTGTTTATATGGTCGTCATTTAATCTAGGTGATGTTCTTCTCTATGAATGGAATTGATCCTGATCTGACTGGTGTTATGCATGCATGTGTTCACTGTTTGGCATGTTAGATAGAATAGCAACATTGTGATGTGTATCCATTCGGATGAATCTATATGTTGTTAATTTTCTACTTAGTGTCTTAATCTTTTCCTAAAGCTTATGCATTATGGTTTTTTCTATCAAGTTTTCTGCCTCTACCTAGTGCAAGGGTAACTATGTTTTACGCCATTAAAATGACTTTTTGCCCTTGTGGGAGATTTTGCTTTCAATTCCTTGGAAAGGTTGAATATAGAGTGTGCTGAGGCTGCATGTTCCCTTAACATGATGAATTGGCTTCCTAAATGCATTTTACCCTCTATAGACTTCATACACTTATTGGTAGCTGCTGCTGCTGCTGCCCTCACCTTAAATGAAGTATGTTTTTTTTTGTCGGAAACTGCGTCAACATCGTTTTGGGAGTGTCCATGTGCTAATACTTTTCCCCTGCTTCTGAAATTTTTGTTGGGATAGGCAGTAGTAGTCTGTCTCTACTATTCCAGGATGAACTGCTGGTGTAGACTTACAGCATGTCGCAACTTGATGATGTACCTCTGAAGCAAATATGTCATTTTTTTTTCCAGCATATGTTGCTACATTGCGATTCTTGAGGTGCGTAAATCTTGAACCTTGAGCTGTTTAAATGATAAAATGTTTGCTGATTTATCCTCCATCTTTCCTTGATTCTGTCAACTTTTTTCTGTGGTTATAGTCCTATGATATTCATAGTTTTGGGTACATCTGTGGACATTGTGATTGTTGTGAAAGATGGAATGCTCCCACTCTCATGCTGATTTCTCCTCAATAGTTCCCGTAACTGAGATTGGTATGGTATCTGGAACATAATGTCTGGTAGATCGTCAAATCTCTTAAAGGTTGATATTGTTTTCCTTTTGTACTGTGTGACAAATTTATCTGAGAGTGGAAGCTCTGATCTTGAGGTACAACTTTTTCATGAATGTCAATCCCCTCGCTGGTCTTCGACAATTATCATCAGTGAGAGCACTAGATAATGATGGTCTCCTCGCAGTGCTTATATCTTGACATTCCTTTGTGCGTTCACGTCCAGTACTTGGCCCAGACTACATACGAGCCAGATGGAACACGTAGCATTTCATAAATTATCGTTAGCTTTGTTAATTTATAATCAAAATTTTAATTTCTCGTGCATGGACACGGAGAAATCCGATTGGCCTTATCACGAGTCTTTCATGCAATGCATAACAAGTTGGTTTTTACGAGGACATTTAATACGAATCTTATAGCTTGGATCCTCAACTTGTGGTCTCTTTCCTTTTGCTCTCCATCAGCTACTTAGCCGGGTTTTTCCGATGTTTGAAGTAATCGCGCCCCTGAAGTGCTGCCGCGCACCCGTCCAGCTAAGCGTTGGATCAGTTAAAAAGAGGGGGCTTTGTTGTTGTAGCAGTCTTCCTTGGTTTGTCATTCTTGCAAGCGATCTGATTTTGAACGGGGAGGAAAGTTTACATTTGCCGTAGCAGGCGGTACTCTCTCTTCTCTCTAGAAAGTTGAAGATTTCCGTCGATGCGCTTACTTATCTGCACGTATATTCATAACAATAACCTGAAGCTATAGTGTAATTTCCAGCATAGGATTATAGCATTTGGTTACGTAAAGATTGTATTCCATGTTTTGGAAGTTGGATATCGTTTCTTCCACATGTGAAGTTTCTCATCGGCAGGTCATCTAAGGATGATTTTCAGAAAAACAGAAAAGCGAGCCGCCTACTTTCGAATTCGTGCATACTTTCGAAGTCATGACCGCAATGATCCGACTAGCTGGTTTCAGTAATCAGAAATGGGGTTCCCCACTCCATCAAGGTTTTCCTCGTTCCAAATTATAAGGAGTAAAACTTAAAGACCGATGGTTGAAAAATTTGAAAGATGCTAGCCAAATTATTGAGAGGTCGTACTGTGGACTAGAGCTATCTTTCTCCTTGAGGAAGATTTACCTTGTCGTCTCATCATACTAATTCCTTTCCTACTAGTCAGTATTTTCTTCCTAATAACTTTTGGGAAAATTTCTTAAATTTTTATTTGGAAGAGGAAAGGCTTCCTTCATACTCCTAATATAATACGTTATATATCACCACATACAATTGTATTCAACAAATCGACGGCTTTTCTCCTCCTACGGAATGAAATTCTTTCATCTATCTATTTTCCACCGGAATAGACAAATTCTGGTCTCGTGGGGATGTGTTCTCTCTGTACTCTCTTAGTTGGTTTCGGCTGTTGTTGTTTCGGTTCATTTCCTTTGTATTCGGGGGTTTGTTCTCCTAAGTAGTTCTCTGCGTATTTCCCCTCAACCTTGCACCCGCATCTACATTAGTGTAGGTCCTGGTGGAGGGTTATCTTTTGGATTTCTGCGCTTGGTTTAGGTTGTACGCGATTGTGAATAGTCAATCTTATACTTACCTTTACAAAAAAAAAAAGTTTGAAAAAAAAGTTGGTCGAAGTAGGAGAAATCCACATGTACCAATAGCATGATTGATTAGACAGCGTTGGTTTGCTGCTGATGATCGATAATAGTGGCGAGGACTTTTGGTAAGAAGGATAACAGCAACTTTGCAAAGATGGGTTGAGGAGGTTGTGGAGACAGCCCGGTATTAAAATCAAAGGCATTGTTGAAGTGGTCAAATTTCTGAAATCCTGTTAGGAAGATTCAGATGGGAGGATGATTTTTGGTAAGGGGATGTTGTTGTGTTGTTTCCGACATATTTATGGATTATTTGATGGAATATTGGAAGGCAGAGGATTTCTCCACATCATTGATGTGTTTCAAGATGCAAATATAAATTGCACAACGTATTGGATGATATGGCTGGTGTAATTACAAAGAAGTGAGATGAAGAAATATGTCCGAATCAACAAATTTCTTCGTAATATGACGTAAATTTTTTTAACCCGAGGCCTAGAACATAAGTCCTGGACATAATAAAAAAAATTGTGTGTGAAGTTTTCGGGCCAGACCTAATAATGAAAAGGTCTTGCTCAAGCCTGCCCAAAGCGCTTCGAGCCTTTGTGGTGATTAATGAGCAGGATATTTCCATATGGCCATTTAGATTTGGCATAGCGATTGAGAAGTCGTAATGTGTAACGAAGACACAGGCCAATCATAGTTGCCTTGAGTCAAGAGAAAAAAAGGCCGAATATGGGCTACTAAAAGAATGCTGAATATGGGTTGGCTTATAAACATTCTGGACAATTATGGTGCAACAACTTACAATTGGAGGACCTAGTAAAACGACTGAATTGACAAATATCACCTATTGAATTCTAAAGTTGATTGCTTTCAAACGGGAAATTATCATAAAAGTCATAAATCTATTATAATTTTATTGATTGTCTTTTTTTTTTTGTCGATTCAGTCCTAAACTTTTTACAATTATGTCAATTTAGTTCATTTGGAAAATTTTCACCGATTGGCCTTGATGTGGATGCTTGCCCGCGACCTAATATTTACATATTTTTTGAGTTTTTTTTCCCTTCCCTTTCCCTTATCTTCCCACATCAATGTATTTATAACACTCCTCCTTAGATGTTCACCTTTTATTATATACTGGGTAGACTGCTTCATTAAAAACCTTGCCAAGAAAAACCTAGTAGGGAAAAAAACTTGGTGAAGGGAAAATAGTACAATGCGTATAATACTCCCTCTTATTATAATAGTCATTGCACGTACACTGTTGCATTAAAAACTTTCTAGGCTCCATCTTTCAAGAATGACTAATTCGCTCCTCCTGATTGAAGTATACGTCCAAGTTGACGCATTCCTATCCCACATATAAATTTTTCAAATGTGGAAGTAGGTATGGATTTAGTGAACAAATTTGTAAGATTGTTGCTAGAGTGAATTTGATGAATATCTATTTCACCTTTTTGTTGGAGTTCATGAGAGTAAAATAACTTAGGTGAAATATGTTTAGTTTTGTCACTTTTGATAAATCCATTACACATTTGTGCAATGCAAGCCGCATTATCCTCAAAAAGTATAGTGGGGGCATTATGAATTGAGGATAAACCACATGAATCTTGAGTGTAGTATATCAAAGTTCTTAACCAAATACATTCTATTGTAGTTTCAAATAGTGCAATAATCTTGAAATGATTTGAGAAGTAGCAACTATACTTTGCTTTATGCACTTCCATGAAACTACCGTGCCTCCATAGAGGAACACATAACCAATCTGTGACCCATACGACTATGCAGTCACAACATTCATTAAGTGCATATCTAGATTCATATTTACTATCATATTGATCAAATAATGGAATGTAATATTATCCATTACGGGAGAATAAGTGACATCAAAGTTTATATTTATATCCAGTAGGGATGAAATCTTTGGGTGTTTAGACAATAGGTCCAAAAACACAATGTTTATTAAGCAAGTCTAGTTCTGCCGTAATTGCCTCCTTCCATTTATTTCAATTTAAATGCTTCTAACATTCAAGAATGGATTTTGATTCTGGATTCAAATTATTTTTTGAGATAGTGAGTGCTACTGAGGAGGCAAAGGAGTCGTCGGTGGTAGTTGTAATTCTGTCAGATATTGCTCCCATATTTATATAATTTATTGCAACTTCTATGTTAACATCAACCAAATCCTTTTCGTTTCCTAGATTAATAAGATTTAGCTGTTCCGTATTCTCGAGATTGTTATATGGGGCAGCTGCACTAATTTCATCGGGATTACTTTCTTCAAGATTAATCTCTACAAGAGGCATATATGGTGATTGGATATATATATTTTTTCTTTTTTTTTTGTAGATTTATATCTTTAAACCCTGTGGGTCATCCACACTTCCAACGTTGACTAGGCTCACCAGACATTTTTGGTCCCTAGGGCATCTCCACTTTAGGTGATGCGTTTTTTTGCAGAAATATGGGACTTACTTACCCCATTATGATCAGTAAATGCATTTGGTAGTTTACTTGCTAATTTTACAAGTTAATAATTTCTAAACCTCAAGTTCAGTCATGCTTATACATGGATCAAGTTAATTTAATTGATCTTCTTTCTAGGAAATTTTACGACATTCTTTAAGTTTCAGGCTTTCTCCTTTTAATGCCAGGAAATGTGCCTCATCAAATATATAATCAACGAACTTGGTAGTAAACAAGTTGTCCGTTTAAGGCTCCAAATATTTTATAATAGATGGAGACTTATATCTCACAAAAATGCCAAGTCGATATTGATGCCCCATTTTGGAATGTTGTGGAGGTGATATAGGAACATATACAGAACATTAGGTTGATGCTCACATACAAGTTGAATCGAGGAGTATTTATGATATGTTGTGGGTCGAATTCTAATCAATGCTACATCGTGCAATATTGCATGTTCCCATAAATTAAAGGGTAATTTGGCCCTCAACAACAACGATCTAGCAATCATTTTCAAGCGTTTAATTAAAGATTCTGCTAGGCCATTTTATGTATGATTATGTAGTACGAGATGCTCCACGTCTATCCCAATGGCCATACAATAGTCATCAAAAGCCTTAAACGTAAACTCACTAGCATCATCTAACTGGATCTTCTAGATTGAGTAATCAGGAAATTGTGCACGTAATTTAATTAGCTGAGTGAGTAATTTTGCGAAAGCCATATTATGTGTTGACAACAAGTCAACATATGTCTATTGCGTTGAAGTATCAATGATGACCATAAAGTACCTAAAATGTCCACATGCAGGGTGGATAGGTCCACAGATTTCTCACTGAACTATATAAGAGATTCCATACTTAATTTAGTATGAGATAGCCGTATAATTAGTTTACCCTTAGTGCACATATCACATAAATAATCAGTAGGTGAAGGGAGCCCATGATTTGTTAATGAATGCCTAACAAAATGTGTTAATATTGGGCGTATCATATTTGACCTTAGGTGACCCAAATGGTCAGGCCATAATTGAAGACCTTCTGGTGTGTGAACTTTAAGTTCATCATAACATGTTTATTACTCACACGTATGTAAGTTTAGTATAACCTAGAGAAGAATGATGATAACTTCTCTATAATTTATTTTTTGCATCCACTTATCTAGGTTAGATACAGTATTTTTTACCACCTTCGATCTTGGTTTCAACCCATTGGAACAAATATCTTTAAAGTTAAGTAGGTTCCTTTTAGACCATGTGCAAAATAAAGCATTATTAATGAAAAATTGTGTGCCCATTGATAATATTACATAAGCTCTTTCAGAGCCTATAATTATGTTACTAGAGCTTGAAATAGTGGTAATATTCGCTTCAAATTTTTTTAATGTCTCAAAGAATTTCCTCTACTGGAGGATAGTATATGTAGTACTACTGTCTACAAGACAAAAAATACTATTGTCCTCCTCAAGGTGATTGTTAAGCATCATTGATTACTAACATAAAAAAGAATGAGAAATGAAATTATAATATTAAACATGAATATTATTCCAAACTTAAGGGAATACATGTGAATAAACATTAACATAAACTTACCATATAAAATCATCAATATCAAGATATGTATTGTCAAGAGATAATTCTTTATTTTTTTTATTGAGGGCTTTGTTGCAACATTGACTTCCCTTTTTCTCTCATTTTGTTCTATTTGACAGAGGTCTACCAAGTGCTTTGGGGTGTGACAAGTACCAATGGTCTGTAAAATCGTATCTGTAACAAACATTGGTACCAGTCGGGTTAGGTACTTATAGACCTTCTTTTCTGTACCTTCTTTTCTGTATGGACTTCATTTATTTCCTTGTGAATCTCTATCTTGGTTCTTATAAGACTGATTTTTCAAATTAAGCCCTTTGTCCTTCCAACACCCCTAGCTCTTGTATTTATGTCTTGCGACATGTGTTTTAGGTACAGGTGTAAATCTAGTAGGGCAAGAATTATGAATTTGCATTAACAACTGATTGTGCTATTCAGCTGCAAGTAGTGCAGAAATTAATTCTCAATACTTAGAATAATTGTTTGCCCTATGCTACTACTGGGATACAAGATTATTGGCATGAAAGGTGGATAATGTTTTTTTTTCAATATTTTCAGTCTCTGTGATCTGCTGGCTATAGAGTCTTAGTTGTGTTATAATTCGGTGAATAGCATAATTATATTATGCTACAGACTTAAAATCTCGAAAGCGTAAATTGATCCATTCAAATCTGGCATGAGGAAGGACCATTTCTTCTTAATGATCAAAACGATCCTTCAAGGATTGCCATAGAATTGCAGGATCCTCCTTAATCAGATACTCAGTCTTTAAATCTTCATGTACGTGGTGGCAGATGAAGATAAGAGCCTTAGCCTTCTAGGCTGACGTATAATTAGATTCTGGGAGAATAGATCGACTGAGATTTAATGATGTTAAGTGTAACTTGACATCAAAAATCCATGTTAGATAATTAATTCTGGTAATTTCTAATGTTGAAAACTCTCTTTTGATAATATTTGACATGCTTAAAAAAGACATTGTAGAGATATTAAATAATGGAGAGATAAAGGTATGTTACATTGATTAATATCCAAGATGCTAACCGGCTCGTGCTATAACGTGTTGTCGAAGTAAACGGCGATTTTTGAAATCAACTTAGAAATATAAAATCAACTCGAAATATAATGAGAGAAAGTAATAGATAAGAGAGAAGTGAAGAGCAAATGTTAACTCTTATTCGTTGACTAACAAGTTTACAAAATCCTATATTTATAGGCTAGAGGGTACATGAATGATACAAATTCATGTATACTACTAATGGAGGAAGTGAAAAGGTAGAAGATGTTACACTAATAATGAATGAGGTGAAAAGGTGATACATCAATATCAATGTATTTATAGCACAAACTTGTTAAAAATGCTACTGTTTATTGAGAATTGGGCAATTTCATAGCCATAAATGGGGCCATTCTAGAAGATGAAGAATTTAGAAAAAGTAAGAAGCTCGCCTTGAAAATTAAACAAGTCAAATAGTAGAAGATGGATGAGGTAAATTTTGTAGAAGGAAAAGTGGTTCAAGGGGAGGGGGAGAGAGAAAGAGAGAGAGATTGATGGGATGAAGAAGTATTTTTAAGGGTTTTAGCAGAAAAAGATTTAGGGTGTGTTTGGAAAGACTTTTGAGGAAAATTTTTAGAAAAATGCAAAAATCTTTAGATTAAAGAGATTTTGTAAAATACAAAGACTGTTTAATAAAGTGTAATTGAAAAATGCTTTAAAATGCGGCTTTGGGAAAAATACTATTTGGTAAACATAAATTTGAAAAATCTTTTGATTGACCGGCGATTGAATATTTTAATATTTTATGATTTTTTTTTATGATTTTTATTTTTTTTTCCTTCCCCAATCCCTCCCCTACCTCCAGTCGATCCAACGATCGATAAGGCAGAGCCTCGCCCGACCATGGCATGGCTCAATGTTGCTGTCGCTGTGAGAGCTTGGCAACCGCTAAGCGGGTAGGGGGGAGGAAGGTGTGGACCGCTTGGGCTTGTGAGGTTGAGGGGTGAGGGCAACGGCCTAGCCTTGCAAGGTTGAGGTCAGTGATCAAGCCTTGCCATGGTGGAGCGAGGTTGGCCTCGCCGGGCTTCGGCAAGGGTCGACCTCACAAGCCCATGTCAGGGCTCGACCTCGTTATCGTCAAGTGACCAAGGGGGAGGAGGGGTGGATTGCTTGGGCTTGCAAGGTCAAGGGTGGAGTGCGGCAGCGACGACGGTGGCGCTTGCGATGGCGGTGGCTAAGTATAAATCTCAAAGCTCAAAGCTCAAGGCGGGATTCAATTTGTCTTGAGCTTTGAGCATTTTGAAGGCTAATTTTTACCTAAGTATGTTTGAAATTTTTTTGCCAAATACTTAAATTTTGGCCGAAAGGCCTTTGGTGTCCAAAGCCTCTTCCCAAAGCTGATTTCAAACGTAGCCTTATTAGTCTTTATTGAAGACATTCTTTTTTGGGCCCAAGGCACACACGAATCAACATTGCGAATGTTGAGATAGTGGTGCTTAACATTTGACCATGACACAAATGAGTGTACATTTAGATTACCTTATCTACAATTCGTTGAAACTAACGACATAAGACGGTCACCCTTAGCATTCCTTAGCGAATGCAGTGAAACCTATAGATGAAAATGAGACGGAGGACTTAATTTTGTCTCCCCTCTTTGTATTTTCTCCTTCCTACTCCTTTGGATCGAGAAAATCCGGCTAATATCTTTCCTTTGTTACCATAAAAAACTTGGTTCTTATAAGTCAAACGCATGGTCAATCAGATTGCCATGCAACAATAATTCAATTGCACATGTGCCACTCGCATCAACGGATGTGGGATCCACGGCTAATTGGATTGCCGTGTCAGTTCATGTCAAATGTTAACATGGCAATTGACAGTAAAGAGAAAGCGGATTTAAGACTAAACCGAACAAAATTAAAGTTCAAGGATCGGATTCAAGTATCAACCAAGAGTAGTAAACAGTGCATGAGTTGTTTTACTACATTGCCCTGTTGAAATTTGATGGATCCACTAACAACATTGAATCTGACGAGCAGTAGCGTGTATGGATGGGGCTCTCGACTCATTACGTGGAAAGACCTCCATCTAGGAGATCATTTGACTTCCACGGTTGACTTTCTGCTCCTCTTCTTGAGTCCACTCTCCCAACTTCTGCTAATCCCTCTCTTTCTTCCCATGAAGCTTCGGAGCTAATCAAACTTCTGCTAATCTCAAGCTTTGCACGTCGGTAGAGCTTCTTTTTCTGATCTCTTTTTGCTCTTTCCGATAGCTTTGCAAAGTGCGAATTGGACCCTCTTGTTTATTATCTCGGATGCTTGAATTTGATTCGAATGATTCTGATCAGCGCTGCTTCGTTGTATAGATGATGACTCAATCTTGGGTTGCTTCGTTCTCCTTTTGATCAACTGATTCTGTGTATCTGGGGTTTGATGCAATTGGGTGGAAAGGGAAAGAAACAAAAACCTGAGGGACGTGGTTCTCTCGTTTGGTTAGGGGTAAAAAAAAAAGGAGAGTGGTGAAAACAATCGAGGCGAAGAATTTCTCTCTGGGTCAACAAAAATTTCCACCCACAATGGAGGGATATGCAATATGTTCGTACCTTGTTATATCAGAAGTTTCATTTTGTCGCCCGAGGCACGGGAACTCAAGCTTTCATTTTATGTATTGGACTAATCTTATGTATGAACTGCTTTTATGTGCTTCTTCTGAGATGTTAAGAGTCCACACTTCACTTTGAAGTTGAGCTATTGAGCTGATGTGGAAGTTGAATTTTAATGTGGTGTTCTTTATTGACGATTTTTTGACGGCCTACTTATGGTAACTTCCATGTGAATGGGGTATCTTGCAACCCTCGAGCTAAGAAGTTTGTATTCTTTCACTCGTAGCAAGTATTCTTCTCATAATCTTCTCCTCTATTCTGTCTTTCCTAATCGGAGGAGTTATTCGATCACCACCTTATTATGTTTTACAGTCTTCGCGGTGTCCTTTTGTCAATTTGAACTCTTTGCCACAAATAGAACCACCCTTTCCCTCTGCTCCCTTTTGCCATTGTAAAGTAGATTACCAATAGCTGAATTGAGGTGCATCAGCTTTGCTCGCTGAAAATGTCCAACTATTTGCAGCTCTATTTTGGAGTCCACGTATGTGCTAGTGGCGCTTGTGCTAGAAAGCGAAGTTTGTATCTAAGATTGCCCATAAAAGTGAAGTTGCCTTCTAAAATCCCAAAATTTGAGACATGATGCTAAAAACCTTGTATCAGTGTTATAACGGTATTGACATTTCACCTTGATGAAATTGAAATTCGTAATCTTCTTTGACTCTGTAGTTTTCCAGTTCTATTGAATGTTCACCAGCTTTTGGACAGTAGTATCTTGAGTTGATTGGAGAATGAAAATCAATGCAAACAAGCTAGGTAGTCAATGCATGTTCACCATCCACAATAGATCTAAACTGTTGGTCTATGTGATATTTCTATGCTTCTTTAATTAAGTTGGCACTTGTTGTTTAGATTATGATTCTTATATCTTGAATACTTATTTTTTAGCTCGTGCACCCTACTCAAATGTCTAACTATGCCCTTCAACTTGTGGCAGTAGTTCAGTTGCAGGTCATACAAACATCTTGACTAGTTGGGCCATCGTCAATCTGAGCTGTTTCTTGCGTATTTGACCCGGCGCCTCCAAAAGTACAGTTAGTCAACACCTAGACCTATTGTTTTTAACAACATTTCATCTATTCCTTTCATATGTTGAACTCAAAACTACTCTTCGAAATTGTTAGACGAAAACAGCTGTGAAGCTACAATTAGGAGTCCATAATATATCTGTCTTCTTGAAATGAAGTAAATTTAATTTGCTGGCGATAATTATTAGCAGGATTCTAGTACTTCTTCGCAACCAAATGTTGAGTAAAAGACTTCAAGTATACTTGCGTTTCAATTAGCACCTTCCAATTCTCACATGGTATGGAACAAATTTAGGAAAAATGATGAACTATGTACCCTTTTTTTTTTTTTGGAAGAGACTAGATAATCTTGTTCTTCAATATACTGCTTTCAGTGATTTTTTTCATTATGTTTTAGGTTAAGATTATAAACCCTAGCTTGTTGCTTGCACAGTATGGTTGAGGCAGCAGCTACGGCAGCAGCTGTTGAGGCATATAGGGATGGGAAAAGCTTGATAGCTTATGTTGGTCGCAAAATCAATTATGCGAGTGATCTTGCAAAGAATTTTAGAAGGCTCACAGCGGAAGCAGACAAACTCTTTGCTAGGAGAGATGACGTGGAAGCTGAAGCAAACAAAGACAAGACAAAGAAAAAAACTAAAGAGTGTGAAGCCTGGATTGGTAGGGTTAAGAATGTTGAGCCTGAGGTTCAAGAACTAGAAAATGAATATATAAAAGGAAGAAAACGTCCTTTGAAACAGCGTCGCATTTGGTCAGCTTCCAATTTAAGTAAACGTTTGGCTGAAAAGTGCGAGGAATTGCATAGTCTGTGGGCAGAAGGAAGACTTGAAACAGAAGCAGTTGTCGAGAGACCACCTGAGCCTGTCAGAATAATGCATGCTCCGAAAACAGAAAACAAGCCATCAATCCACTGTGCTGTTGAAGAGATCCTTGGTTACTTGAGGGACCCCAATGTGAGAAGAATTGGGCTTTGGGGGACAGTGGGAATAGGGAAGACCACCATCATGCATAATTTGAATGATGATGTAGAGATCAGCAAAATGTTTGACATTGTAATATCAGCGTCAGTTTCCAAAGAAAGTAGCATAGAGAAGTTGCAGAAGGCAATTGTGCAGAGGCTTAAATTGAATACTGAAGGGATCAGTGATCCGGATGAGATATCATGGAGAATATCAAAAGAATTGGAGAACAAAAAGTTCTTGCTTCTTCTGGATGAAGTTTGGAATGTTTTTGATTTACAGGCGGCAGGATTACACGATAACAACCAGGATAGCAAGATAGTGTTAGCAAGTAGATACCAACATATTTGTTGGGATATGGAAGTTGATGAGTTGGTCAATGTGAAAAGGCTGTCTGAAACTGATGCATGGAAAATGTTCCGGGAGAAAGTGGGAAGGAATATCAATCTGCCTGGTGTTGAACCACTTGCCCGTCTAGTAGTTACCGAATGTGCTGGTTTACCACTTCTGATTGACAGAGTTGCAAGATATTTCAGAAAGAAGGATAACATTAATCTCTGGAGGGATGGGTTAAGAAGCTTGCGGAGATGGCCTAGTGTCAAAGTCCAAGGCATGGATGAAGTTCTTGAATTTTTGAAATTCTGTTATGATGAGTTGGATGATGAGGGACAAAAGATTTGTTTCCTATATGGGGCACTGTTTCCGGAGGACTCTGATGTCTATATCGATTATTTATTGGAGTGCTGGAGAGCAGAAGGCTTTCTGAGTGATGCAGTTGATTTTACTGAAGCTCGTGATCGGGGGCATGGAATATTGCATGATCTCATTGATGTTTCCTTGCTAGAAAGAAGTGAAAACATAAAGCATGTTAGAATGAACAAAGTGCTCCGGAACATGGCACTCAAAATTTCGTCAGAAGGCAAGAATTCTAAATTCTTGGTGAAAGCTTGTGAGGGGCTGAAAGAGGCCCCTGATGAAGAAGATTGGAAAATGGCAAACCGCATATCTCTGATGGATAACCAACTGTGCACATTGCCGGGAACTGTAGATTGCACTTCTCTCCTAACCCTGATGCTGCAGAGAAATTATGAGCTAGCATTAATTCCAGACACATTTTTCGGATCTATGGAAAAGCTCCGAGTTCTAGACTTGCATGGCACTCGGATCACATCCTTGCCATCATCAATGTTGTGCCTGACAGCACTAAGAGCCCTTTATCTAAATTCTTGCAGCCTCTTAACTGAACTTCCTATTCAAATGAAAGCACTGGCACATCTTGAGGTTCTTGATATACGAGGCACTGGAATTGACTATTTGCCTGTTCAGATTGGCGACTTACTTACTTTGAGATGCTTGCGGATTTCCTTATCCAATTCATGTATTAGACGGGTGATTGAGGGACGGTCAAGAGTCATGGACATGGGCCAGAATGTCATCTCAAGGCTTTCTTTGTTGGAAGAACTTAGCATCGATGTGCATCCTAATAACCAATGGTGGAATGTGGTTGTCAAGACTATTACACAAGAAGTGGCCACCTTGACGCGCTTGACTTCTCTATCATTTTGTTTTCCTTCTGTTGAGTATCTGAAGATTTTTGTTTCTAGCAGCTCACTCTTGAAGAATATCTGCTTCACCTTCCGATTTTCTGTTGGTTACCATGAATCTACTAGATACCGAATCCTCGATCATTTTCAGTATGAAATCTGCAGGTGCTTGAAATATGCAAATGGGGTGGGTGTGGATCATGCAATTGCTGCTGTACTGGCTGAAACTGATGCATTTGAACTTTTATGCCACAAGGGAATTTCAAGCATATCAGACTTTGGCAATGCCAATATGAACAAGATACGTGGTTGCCTAATTGAAGGGTGCTCTGACATTGAAGCCATTGTTGATGGCAACCATTCCACAGCAGGTGCATTGGAATGCATGGAGAAGATAGTTGTAAACAATGCCTCAAAATTGACATGCCTTTGGGATGGTCCTGTCCAATCTGGAAGCCTAGCCCAACTAACTTCTCTAAGTATTTATAAATGTCCAAAACTGATGAAAATATTCTCCTGTGGCATGATTCAACAACTTTCTAAGCTTCAGTATTTGAGAGTTGAAGAGTGCCATGAGATTAGCGAGATCATCATGAAAGCTGAAAACAACAATTTAGACCCTAATGCACTTCCAGGTCTAAAGACACTGATACTTATTGATTTGCCTAAGTTGAGAAGCATTTGGACTGATAACTCATTGGTGTGGCCATCATTAGAGAGCATTACCATATGCACGTGCCAATCACTAAAGAGATTGCCCTTCAGCAACCATAATGCAGCCAAACTGAGACATATTGAAACTCAAAGAGTGTGGTGGAGGCAGCTGTTCTGGCAGGAAGATGAAGCTGAACGAAGATTACGACCTATATGCATATTCAGCTAGTAATATGGTCCGTTTTATGCTGAGAAATTCTACAGGTAAGAAGTCTAATTGCTAGTAGTGTAATGTTGCAATTTAATGCTGGGACCATGGTACCTTGCTGTCTCAAGTGTTTGATTGTAGAGTAGTATCATGCTTTATTGACTTAAAATCTGTACTTGGTGATTGTTAGTTCTTCTCAATAGTAGACTGAGCTTTATTGACCTGAAATCTTCTGGCATATCATTGTTTAATAAACAGTGTCTGCTACTAGGAGGTCCCAGAGAACCTGAGTTTGCCTTTGCTCGCATATCCATCCTTGAAGGAGCTTTTAGATGATTGTGAGGCTTAGTTTGCTGAGAACTAAGGTCAGTTTACATGATTTGTCTTCCATTTTCGTATCGTGTATTATCAAACAATTGTATGTTGTAATACTGAGACTTGAGAACTGAGTCAGCTGTCTTGTAGTTCATATAATTAGACGAATCGTTTGTTTATAAGCTTAATGTCTAAATTAAGCATTTTTCGCAGAAACATGCTGTGGATGTGGATCTAATTACATCAAATAGACAGCTAAAGGGAGAAGCAAAATGAATAAGAATATAAAATAGCAAAAGAATTTAACCGTAAATTCTCAGCCTGCTTGTTTTATTGTTATCACGCCAACTTTTAAAATACTGTCAATTTCAAAAAATTATTGAAAAATTATTTGTGAATTTATCTACCAACATGTATATCTTGTGAAGGTTTAAGTGTTCCAGATTACAAAAATGTCAGCAAACCGCAAGAATTAAATTAAGCTAAATGTGAAAAATAAAACTCAGTTCAAACAGATTTGAACCATTGACATTATGCTCTCATACTATAGTAAATGAACTGTTCGTCTTATCTGCTAAATGTACGTATGCACATCCATGCATTGATTACTTGGCATGACAATAACTACAGAAAATTAAAGAACTAATGATTGAGTAATTTTCCGGATAAGTTGCTATGGGAAAATAATGTCTATAGTTTCGGCAAGTATGGGTTCACTTTCCGAATTTGATCATCGTTGTTGGCCCATTTGGTGATTATTTTGGTTTATGACTTTAATAGTGTTTTTAAAACAAATATGCCGTTTTCTCCTCTAAATGACCTTTACCTGTCTTTCTAGTTGTTAAAAATGTCTCTAGGTTGGTTCACACTTTTTAGTTTTTTTAGGCATTTTAGCCCCTGACCATGTCCATGCCCCAAAAAAGGTATGATCTTGTGCCCGAGAAACTTGTCCAAATAGACTTTCGGGTCAACAGCTGGTTCCTTTCACAGGTTCAACTAGGATTTTGTCTGGAAACGAACCCCCAAAAGCATATCAACATCAAGCATGCTTTTTAACAGTATCCCTCCAAAAGTGGAGGTCTAGTTTGACTGAGTCCAAACTATTTCAGCAGGAGAATTTTTAAACCAAACCAACCAGTTGGTACCAAACCGAATCTAATCAGCATTTGCTTATCTTTTGTGGTTACTAGAGTTGACCATTGCATCTTATATTCATCCACATTTCCCTGCATATCATATCTCACCTATTATTCAGTCAACAGTCGACACAAAGTTCCTACAAAGGTAAAATTCGCGATGTTATATTAAATTCTCTACAGGAAAAGAATTAACCATCTCCTTTCGAAAACTAATGCATTGGAAACGGCAGATACCTGAGTTGAATATTCTAAGAAAGCAGCAGATACATAGCTGAGACAAAACCGTCTATATCTCAAAGCATTCAGAGTTTAGACAAGTTGGCAGACAATTAACGATTTTGTAGATGTTGGCTTGTGCATCAGACTCAAGATTCACCTCAATTTGAATCTTGCTCTTTATGAGTTCATTTGGTCAAATCAGCCAAAACCAATACAAATCCGTTGTTTGATTAATAAAGTCCTTGGCAGCCTGTCACACTACGCTAATTTTTTATTTTGATTCTAATTGTCATGTCTAGGCCAACTAACAATATCTCGACTAATCTGCCTGCCCAAGCAGGTTAGAGGGTAGAATATATACGGTAGAAGTTCTGTACTGTAATTTTATTTGGGCTGATGTTGGAGATGAAAACAACCACTCAGATCAATTTTTAAATGAGGTTGAACTAAATATGAATACTAGTGTAAATGAATCTCCTTGTTATGCATTCTGTTATTGAAGATTCGATGCTGAAATTGGAGAAGAGGGAGAGAAGAGAAAGCTGCGTGTGAGAGGATGAGAAGAGAAAATGGTGTATCCCTAGGTTAGGGATACATCTTGTATTAATAATAGGTAATAGCTTATTACATTAGATGGGCCAAGCCCAAAATACCAATAAATAACCATAAAGAATAAATAAAAGAAAAGAAAAGAGAAAAGGGGGGGAAGCCACGTGACTTAATACTCCCCCTCAAGCTGGAGCATAGATATTCATCATGCCCAGTTTGTTACAAATGAACTCTATTCTCTTTCTAGTGGTAGATTTTGTAAGGATGTCTGCAAGTTGATCACTGGTCCGAACATATCCAAACTCGATGACGTTCCTAAGCAAAGCATCTCTCACAAAGTGACAATCAACTTCGATGTGTTTAGTCCTCTCATGAAAAACTGGATTATCTCTAATATGTAGGGCTGATTGATTATTACACCATAATTTAGAAGGACAATCAATGGAATAACCTATCTCTATCAAAAGTTGCTGCACTCACATAATCTCAGCTGTTGTACTTGCCATTGAGCGATACTCTGCTTCGCAACTAGACCGAGCAACCACATCTTGCTTCTTACTCTTCCACGAGACAAGATTCATCAACATCACCTTTATCCCACGAAACAAGATTACCACCCATAAATATAGTAAAACCAGATGTAGATTGCCTATCAGCAGGAGATCCTGCCCAATCTGCATCACAGAATGCTTCGATGCAAGAATGTCCATGGTTTTGATAGATAACACCCTTCCCGGGGTCCTTCTTCAGGTACTTTACAATCCGCAGAGCAACTTCCCAATGAGGAACACGAGGGTCAGCCATAAACTGACTAACAACACTGACTGGAAAGGCAACATCGGGTCTGGTCATAGTGAGATAATTGAGTTTTCCCACTAATCTACGATACCTCTTGGGCGCTGGAATCAGGGACCCTTCTTGTGGCATGAGCTTATCACCAGGAATCATGGGGGACTCATAATATTTTGCCCCAGAAAGCCCTGTATCCTCCAATAAATCTAACACATATTTTCTCTGAGACAGAAAGACACCATTCTTACATTTAGAAACCTCAATACCAAGAAAGTATCTTAGAGGACCAAGATCCTTAGTCTGAAATTGACTGTGCAAGAACTCCTTAAGCTTGGAGATGCCTGCTAAGTCACTGCCAGTGATCACAATATCATCCACATATACAACCATATATATACAGCCTGCAGGAGAAGTATGATAGAAAACAGAACTATCTTTAATACTCTGCTTCATGCCAAAATCCCATACAACAGCTGTAGTAAACCTACCAAACCATGCACGAGGTGATTGCTTGAGACCATATAACGAGCGACGAAGCCGACAAACCTTAGAAGACTCATCCTGAGCAACAAACCCGGGAGGGTTGCTCCATGTACATCTCCTTGTCAAGATAGCCATTCAAGAAAGCATTCTTGACATCAAGCTGATAGAGGATCCAATCATGGGAGGATGCTAGAGAAATAAATAACCGAATGGAGGCCATTTTAGCCACCGGGAAAAAAGTCTCAAAATAATCAACACCATATTGTTGAGCGTATTCCTTCGCAACCAAACGAGCCTTCAAGCGAGCAAGCGAGCCATTTGGATTAACCTTGACACTATAAACCCATTTATAACCAATAGCTTGCTTACCATTGGGGAGGGGAACAAGCTCCTAAGTCTCATTTTGAACCAAGGCCTGCATCTCATCCACCATAGCAGCACGCCAACCAGAATGAGCCGAAGCATCAGAAACTGATCGTGGAACAGAGATGGAATCCAAAGTGGCAATCAACGCTTGTGTCTGAACAAATAAACCCTTATAAGAGTCATTATATATAGGTCTATTATGGCAAGCACAAATACCTTTACGGAGAGCAATAGGCTCATCATCTGAGGGGAGATCTGGCACCAATGGAGAAGTATCCAGCGGAGGTGGCGCTGGCAAAGATGCATCTGGAGGAGGATCTAATGAGTCATCGAAAGGCACATTGGACGGGGTCGAAGAAATCACGGGAACCGGCCGCTGATGATACACACGACCATACCACACATCAGTGGATTCGTCTATGGGTGTGGATGGTTTCTCAGAGGTAGGATTGGGCAAAGGATGATGGACTAGGACATCCTCCAAGAAAGTAGATGGAGAATTATCCTTAGTGCCATAAGACTTAGACTAATGGAAGGGAACATCAGCAGAAACAACATAGCGACCTAAATCAGGAGAAAAACAGCGATAACCTTTTTGATGCCGTGTATAGCCAAGAAAAATACAACGAAGAAACTTAGGATCGAGTTTAGAAACCTGAGGTCGTGTATCACGAATAAAACACGCACCGAAATATCTTGGGAGAGAGAGGAAATAGAGATTTAGTAGGGAGCAGCACACGGAAAGGGATTTCTCCATTGAGAATAACAGAGGGAAGACGATTGATAAGGTAACAAGCGGTCAAAACTACATCCGCCCAGAATGCCTTAGGAACATTGTGTTGAAATAAGAGAGCGCGAGCAACTTCTAACGGATGCCTATTCTTGCGTTCTGCTATACCGTTTTGTTGAGATATATCAGGGCAAGACGTTTCATGGACAACACCATTACGGGAAAGAAATGACATGAATTGAGAGGATAAATATTCTCGACCATTATCATTGCGCAAACATTTAACTGAAGTGGAGAATTGAGTTTGAACTTCAGCATAAAATTCACAAAAAATTTGGAACACCTCAGAACGAGTTTTCATTAAATAGATCCACGTCATCCGTGAATGGTCGTTAACAAAGGTTACATAATATTTGAAACCAAGCTTTGACATGACAGGACAAGGACCCCATATGTTAGAATGGACTAACTCAAATGGAGCTGACACTCTTTTATTGACTCTAGGAAAATAAGGCACATGATGGTGCTTAGCAAACTGACACGACTCATATTCAAAGAAAACATTCTTAAATTGAGGATATAACTTTTGGAGGGTGGTAGAAGCTGGATGGCCAAGGCGACAGTGAATCTCATGTGGACTAGGGGATGTGGCGGAGTAAGTTACTGATGGTTGTGTGGCTTCAATAATATAGACTCCTCCTTCGACCCTTCCTCTACCAATGACCTTCCTCGTCAAAAGATCCTGAAAAACACAACCATCGGGGAAAAATGAGATTGAACAATTCAATTGCTTTGTTATCTAACTAACCGATAGTAGGTTAAAAGGTGAATTTGAAACATAAAGCACAGAAGATAATGTTAAATCCGATGTAAGACAGGAAGTCCCACTCCCTTTCACAATTGCTGAAGAGCCATCCGCCACAGTAATAGCACTAACATGTGATGAAGAGGAATAGGTTGTGAGATTACCTACTGTCCCCGTCAGGTGATCTGAAGCACCAAAATCAACAACCCATTTGCCACGAGACATGGAAACGCATGCCACATGATTACCTGTTTGTGCATATGTAGCAGTGGAAGTCTGCCCGTCCACCTGAAACTGAGTATATCGTGCAAACTCTTCATTGGTCACCTCAATCATTCTCCTCCCAGAAATAGGAGAGGACTCCTAGATGTCAGAGGATGTGGGTATTGAGGCATTGGCTACCTTGTTATTACTTGGATAACCATGTAGCTTATAACAGTTGCTCATTAGATGACCGGGAATACCGCAATGATGACAAACACACTGGTCCTTATGGCCTCCACGGCCACCACGACCACCACGGCCTCCACAACCACCACGTGATCCACCACTCCCAGAAGAAGAGTACAAAGCAGATTTGTCATTAGATTTTGGTTGCACAGACGGAGTATGAGTCCCAATGGTAATGCTACTCAACCGATTATAGACCTTAGGAATAGATATGGGAACCCTCTCTAAGAGGATCTAATTTTTAATTGACTCAAGTCCGGGATGAAGACCTGATAAGAAACACATAACACCAAGCTGCTCCCTCTACTCAATTATCTCAGCAGGACTAGTTGGAATCGGCCATAACAAATCAAGTTCATCAAATAGGGCCTGAAACTTAGTATAAAACTCTTGAATAGACCGCTCCTCTTGATTAAGTTGAAATAATTTCTTCAACACATCACACACACAAGATTTGTTGTTGGTGTTTGAATATAACATAGTCAAACGATTCCACACATCTCCAACCGTTGGACAATTAGCAATCATAACCTTAACTTTGCGATCCATAGAATTTAAGAGAAGTCCGAAGATACGGTTCTCTTCAATCTCCCAACTCAAATAATTAGGGTCAGTAGATTTAGGAGGCAAATCAGTCAAGTATTTAGCCTTACTCATACCTTTTAAATAGACAAGAATAGTCTTTCGCCAAATCTGAAAATTTAGGACTCCTTCCAATTTTTCATCGGATAGTCTCCTCGGGAAAGAGACAACACCCTTGGTACCGCTAGAGCCCGCAGAACGTGCAGCCTGCACTTCTCTAGAACCATCACCCGTGATCACCCCCTTCTGTAGATCATCTCTTGCCATTGTTGTTGCAAAAAAAAGGAGACGCTAGGTCTCTACACAAAGAAACCGACACCTCTAGACCGGAACAACAAGACAACGCCAGCACCTCAGGGCTGGAAGCAGAAGACGAGCCTACACTGCTGGGTAGGCTGTAGAAGGAGAAGAAATACCAACCTCGGCAAGAAATCTATGGCTTAGAAGCCATACTATTTTTTTTTTTTTTTTTTTGATAACCGAGGTGTCCGGAGGCTGACGAGCTGAGCTCAAACCGAGGCCGTGAACCCGACTAAGTCCTCGGGGCGACTGCAGGACCCCACCACCACAGGCACCCGGGTAAGACACTGAGCTCCCTGCGACGAATCGCAACGGGGGGGACGAGCTCCCTGCGACGAATCGCAACGGGGCGATTCGAACTCTGGACCAAACTGGGTCCAGAGCCCTATCCACTCGCCCACTCAGCCGGTGGGTAGAAGCCATACTATTGTGTGCCCATTATAGAAGAAAAGAGAAAAAGGAAAAGAAGAAGAGGAAGAAGGTGAGGGCCGATCAAAACAAGGGATGGAACAAACCTTTGCTTTGGTACCATGAAATTGGAGAAGAGGGAGAGAAGAGAAAGCTGCGTTTGAGAGGATGAGAAGAGAAAACGGTGTATCCCTAGGTTAGGGATACATCTTGTATTAATAATAGGTAATAGCTTATTACATTAGATGGGCCAAGCCCAAAATACCAATAAACAACCATAAAGAATAAATAAAATAAAATAAAAGAGAAAAGGGGGGGAAGCCACGTGACTTAATAGATGCATTCAGAGAATGTTTAGTGTAGTAAGTGGATACCAATGTCTACACTACCAAGGGAAAAAGAAAAAGAAACGTAGTTGGTTCTGTCATAACATCAATTTCATGATCCTCAAGCTATGCAAAACTCTGTTGCAAGAAGAGGATCATGTCCTTTGTAATACCTGTAACTATATTACACTTATGCGAAGTACATCGTACTATACAAAACATAAACCAAGTAAAACCTACAATACTGTTGAATTTGGTTTTGGTTTGGTCTCACCAATTTGGGCGGTTCTTCAACGGCATTTTTGTAATTGTTTGTTTCAGTTTGGTTCAGTTCAGTTCAGTGACTTGAATTGGTTTTTCATTTGTTAGTATAACCGTGTGAAAAACCGGCCCTTCATATGAAATGCGAGATGTGGCAATAAATGAACATCACAATTACAGAAGCTCGTGTAGTGACTTCTTGATTTGTTTTCCTCCTTTTCATGGATGATGCCAGCTTCATCGATGCGCAATTCATGTTCATTACATTCCCCGAGAAAAGAACATTTGAATTGCTCCATGCTTTCCAAACTGAACTGAGAGAGCTTCTTAAGATCTGCATGCCTGTCCAGATATAATGCATCTGACTGTTTTAGTATGTCCTCAATCTCATGGGAACATCACCATTTATGTACCTCAAGTGTCTGGCCTGTTGATCTAATTCAAATTCAACATCAGATGGTAGCTGATGCATCATCCGGTTAGCCTGATTGCCAACTAGTCTAAACTGATTTAAGGATGGGTGCACTAATTGATTGTCGTAGCTGATTGAACTTCCTAAGGAATTCCAAGTTTGGAAAGTGGAATTTCAGGGTAGTTAATTTTTGTAAGCTGCAGACCTTGGAAATAATACACTTGGCACACTTGTTCCACCATTCAGCATCAGAATGCACATCGAAATTTAGTTCTTCTAACTCTGATAGAGCCAATATAACTCCACAAGGAGTCATTGAGTTCAAAACTTGAGCATTTGCTTTCTGAGATGCACTTCCTGATATTGACACTTCCAGATAAGTGAGATTAGTTTATCTTTCTACGGCTTTTGGTGGATCCATGGTTTTTATTCCCTTGAGATCAAGATCAAGCACCTTTAGGCGAATCAGCCCACCAATTGCTGCAGTTATTGTCCTCAATAGAACACAATAGTAAGAAGAATCTTTTGAGCTGATTAATTGAGATATTGACTCTGACAAAGACTTGATGCGAGTCCTTGATTAGTCTAGAACTTCTAGGGCAGGCATGCAATTGAAGATGAACGAGGTATCAATCTCAGCTTGTAATTCCTTCGAGGAAATAATGCTGTAAGTGCAGGCACCTGGTTTCCTCTGGTAGTTCAACAGTCTCGTTATGCATTAAGGGTATCTCTTCAGCACTCTCCCATTCCTTGTGGGCTCTGTCAAGTCCACGCAACCTTGGATCAGACAGTGAATTTCCTCTACCACAGCATCCCTCATCCATCTGCCTATCAGACACCCAGTTTCTATCTCCTGGTGTTTGCTATGAGGGAAGAGATCTCTCAAACATTTTTTACTTTTCTTGTCATCTGGACTTGCAGTGCTGAACTTCAACACAGTAACCATTAGGGCTTCATTGTCTTCTCCATAAGGCCATGTTTCCATATGGAAGAATCATGCACATCCTTCAGCGCTCGAACCATTTGAACAATCACTCTGGATTCATGAGCGCACTTTCTAGCTGTTTCTCTGGCTATAGCTTGAATTTCTGAAGAGTGAACTATCCACCTGCACAGTGGCAGAATAGCTCCCTAGAAAGATGATCATCCAAACTTAGCATCACGTCCACTGCCATTTCGCTGCAAACTTGTTCTGATTTAGTCACTAAGATTACGTTGCTACTGTTCTGTGGCGTTGGATCAGGAATCCCCATTGGCTCCAGATTTAGAATTGAGGAATGTCATCGAGAACAAGTTAGAATTTATCACGCTCCAGCCCTCCTTTTCGCGAAGTCTGAGATGTCAGCTTTCAAAGGCTTTAATTAAATCAGATGATATTTGCTCCACATTCTCCTCAGGCACCTCTTTCATGTTATGTTCTCAGGAAGAGTAATCCCAGTCATCAAAATCGTTCATTTTATTTATTTATCACAGTAGGCTTCTCTATCCCGTCTTTTCCATGAATTCCAATTTTTCCAATATCTGAACGTCGAGTGTGCTCCATAACAATTGACAAGTACCATGTCATGATATTACGCACGTCACGACCCCGTGATGGCCTCTCATTTTGTTTGTCAGCACCAGATGACTTGTCTTTTAATTGACCTCCCCCTCTCATGCAAAGCAGTGCATGAATCGCTTTCCTCGTGCCCTTTTGGGATGCAGATAAGCTCTTTGCTGCTATTATCTTCTCTGTTTGTAAGCCCTACTGGTCTATAGGTCCTCCCATTGTTTAGATTATTCTCTAATCGTTTCTCTATCCATATCACGTTCATGGTATCCGGATCTGTGTCCTACTTGCTTTCTGTACCTTTTGCTGAATCTGTCTTTTCATATGGAAAAATCAGTGGAAGAGTCATTCACTTATATAATCATAGGGAGGGGTAAAAGAGATTGAGATTGAAAATGATCCTTTAGATGCCAAGCTCAATTTTGGCTTATAATCAAGTGAGATATTCAGACGATTGAATAATTTTGTCGACAGATTGAGCCCCTTGGATGGACCGAGAGCCCTGCCACCACGGTTGGATTAGTATACTGTTCTTTATTCTGCATTACTCTAGCCAGATCGACATGAAGTACAGATTTTTCATCCTCCCCCTCCCAGAACATTCATGTTGTCAATCCGCAGCAGAGGAAATCCTGCATTATGACAATCTTGCTCCAGTTGCCGCATGTTGTTTTCTCATTCTGTTATTACCTTCTTAGTATGTGCATCGGCATGGCAAATGATTTGATTTCTTTTGTTTCTTTTACCACATTGCCCGAGTGTAGATTCATCTGAGCTGTGTGTTCGAATTGTTTAGCACTTTCAGTCCAGACGCTAGACTTTAGGGCCTCAAGTCGTTCATCTAATTTCTTCAAGGCTTTTTCCTGAATTTTCTAAGGTAACCTTAGTCAATTGATCAAAGTGATCTTTGTACGGCAATGGATTGGTTGGCTGTATTCCATCCTGAGGACCACTCCTAGCCTCAGTGGTACTCAACTCTTGATTATTAGAATCATTAGCTTCAGAATCCTCAAGCCCAGACACTCCTAGGAGTTCAGTGAGGCATCGTATTCTGCGAAACGACTCGTTGCATACGTTTTTGTCACGTTGCAATCATAAGAAACTCAATAGCTTCAATGATTATAGTAGAATATGCCTCGAGCTCTCTAGGCCTCTGTAAGATTCAAATGACAAGGAAAAAAAAAGCATGGACAAATAATTGAAAACACATAATGAAATTGCAAAGAACTTTTATTGAATTAGGCACATATGGATTAAATTCTTGGGTGCATGCTTGTTTGATGAGTAGGTTTGAAATAACTCAATGGAAGTCAACGAAGCACATAGAGAAAGCAAAAGGCTTACAAGACTCGATTGGAAAGCTTGTATAATTAAAGGCAAATACCGAACATAGAAAATCTAATCAACTTCGAATTTGAAATTCAAAACTTAAGCAAAATCTAATCCGAATAACTTTCTTCGAAAATATGGTGGGCTCTTTGACGGTGCTGTATGATTCTTGTTCTAATTGTATCTTCTGTGTTGAACATCTTGTCATGAGTCATTCCATTATACATCATGATCTTCCTCCGCAAGAATCTCTACAAATAAGTGATTATTGGGCCATTTGACCAGGGATCATTATGGCCTAAACGAAAATTTTGTAACTCTATAGGCCCCTTCCTCTCATGTTTCAAAATTTCCCGACCTCCAAATGCTCTAACTTTCTAAAATCACTTGTCCATTTCATGTACTTCCTTTCTCCTTACGATTTAATCGTGTTCTAAATGTCGTAATGATGAAAAATAACTACAGCACTTTCCAACCATTCCAACTCAATTCGGTATTTGTGGTGATATTAACGTGGGACTAGTTCATTAAGTTCCACAACAACTTATACAAGCCTGCTCTATCCCCATAACGAGTAGAATTCAACGATGACAAGACACAATGACCCACGATGATTGGGAAGAATTGACGGGTGAACACCCGAA
This sequence comes from Psidium guajava, assembly GCA_016432845.1. Classification (NCBI taxonomy): domain Eukaryota; kingdom Viridiplantae; phylum Streptophyta; class Magnoliopsida; order Myrtales; family Myrtaceae; genus Psidium; species Psidium guajava. The sequence continues at coordinate 36,544,252 of CM028225.1, read as the reverse complement.
GCTAGTCCTTGCCAAGAAGCTTCCCTCAGATGATACCTATACCCCCAAGAAAATCCCCAACAAACTATGGCACCGATTTCCCGGAGAAGAACGTTCGGTGTTTGGAAGACATTCTGGCTCGAGATCGTCGCGACAATGTCAAGAAGGCCACTTGCCATGTGGTGGCATATTCAAAGGTGAAAAACTCTCTCTAGATGTGAGAACGAGGTGGAATACAAAGTACAACATTTTGAAGAAGGCATGCGGGGGAATGAATGGGTGAGCTGGCATTCTACTCCATCGCTCATGGCAAAAATTCTTTTCTGACTGTGGCCCATCAAGGTTACAGGGATGGTTATACTTAAGGGAGCGGGCAGACAGAGACCCAGCAGCCTGACTAGTTTCTCTGGCCAAGAGACTCAACTCACAGTTCTTGTCACAGGAAGTAAGGGAACTATATATACTTTGTGAATGGAAAGCAGGCTTCTAATCGAGTTCGCTTCCCGGCAGAATCGAAAGTTCCTTCGGCTGCGCCGTACAATGGCCTGGCATTCTAATGTACAGGATGATGGCCATTCGAGCAGATCTCCTTTTACTTCGACCGACCTGATGATGGCCATTCGAGCCCCACCGAGTAATTCATCATCTCAGGGTCCTCTCATCAAATTGACAGGAAAGAAGAGTCGGCTAATAAGCCAAGGCATGCCATTAGGTAGGCAGCAATCATCAAAGTTAAACTAGCGATATTGATACGATACAGTAAACATTAAGCAACTGAAGTTCCCACTGACTTGTTAGGCCGTTCCAACAGTCAGAATCACACAGACATACAGAGAGAGTCAAGGGACGTCGCATGTGTCAATCGGGACGAAAATACCGTCCAGGTGATCTGGCTTGTGGCTACGCCATTCCAAGTCCTTCCACCAACTCCTCTCCCCCCGGATTTTCTTCAAATGCTCACCGGAAACTTCATCGGTTGAAAGAGACTTGAGACTTGGGCAGTCGTAAAAACTCAACCTGTCCAACCCCGGTGCGATCTGTAGCCCACAGGATATACTGGAAAGTAGAGGTACGTAATGGAGTGACAGCTTCTTCAACATAGGGAGGAAATAAGACGTCTCGCGGACTTTGCCATTAGAAGTTTCGCAGCTAATCAGGCTTTTGATGGCTGGGCAGTCCTCAATTGTGACCTCTTCCAGATTGTTGAGATTATCAAGCATCTCGCAGGAGAAAATAACTGTCAACTCAGGGCATTTACGCAGTGTCAACAACTTGAGAGAAGATAAACATCCCTTCTGAACTGAGCCCTTCCAGATGTTTCTCAAGTTTCTCATGTAGTACACATACAGAAATTCGAGCGATTCTACACAGATGCTTCTGCTGTGAGATTCAGTCAAAGCCTCTTGATGCATGGTATCAGATGCATCTATGAGCACTTCAAGCTCATTGCACTCCCCCAGAACACACCATTTGAGTTGCTCCATGCTATTTATTCCTAGTTCAGACAGCGTCTTGAGATTAGCATGCCTTTCTAAGAATAACGCGTCTGATTGTTGGAGGATGTCCTCAATATCCGTGAAGACACCGTCACCATTTATGTACCTCAAGTATCGCTCGCACCGTTCCAGCTCGAATTCAATATCTGATGGTAGCCGATTCATGATGCGGTTAGCATGATTGCCAACGAGAAATCTATATTGAGCTAAAGGTGGACGCCCCATTGATTTCCTAAGCTGATCAAACTTCCTCAAAAGTTCCACTGTAGGAAAGGAAAACTTGATGGTGCTTAACCTTTTCAAGTTGCAGACTTCAGATACTATACCTTCAGCACATGTTTCCCACCATTCAGCATCGGGATCCACATCGACATTCAATTCTTCCAAATTTAATAGAGCAGATATTAACCCACAAGGAATCACTGTTTTTGAGTCATCTGAAGGTTCAGTTCCAGAAGTTGAGATCCCCAAACATGTCAGATTAACTAAACATTCAATTTCCTTGGGAAGATTTGTAATCTTCGTCCCCTCAAGATCAAATACCTCCAGCTGCTTGAGCCTTCCAATTGCTGGCGATATCGATCTCAGAAGGACACAATCATTCAGGAAGAGTCTTTTGAGGCTGACAAGTTGGGATATGGACTCTGGCAAGCACCGAATGCGGGTTCTGGACAGATTCAAAACTTCTAGAGCAGGCATCTCATTGAAAAATGAAGAAGAAAGCTTTCTCAGCTTGTAATTTCTTTGCAGATATAACGAGGAAAGGGAAGGGCACCTCGGTTCCTTAGGTAGCTCAGAAATCCCAGTATGCATCAAACATATCTCTTTTGCACTCTCCCATTCCTCAACCTTTGGTGGCTCTGTCAAATCCAACCCACCCCGCATCAGAAACATGCGATTTTCCGCGGGTTGAAATATTAAGTTCGCTAATATATCCAGATCCTGATCTTGAAACTTCACAAATTGTCCCTTCTCATCAACTCCGAGCAGGTTAGCATTGACAAGATTTCTTAGGACTTTTTGGCCTTCATCATGGTCTTCTACAATACCATCCCTGACCCACAGGCCTATAGCAGACTCAGATGCAATCTCATGGTAATCGTTACAAAGAGCAAGATTTTTCAAGCATCTTCTAGTCGTATCATCTTCTAGTTGGTCAATGCTGAATCTCAATACATTGACCATAAGGGCTTCTATACCTACTTCATGACTTGCAGGTCGAACAGACAGTCTTTCAAGCGCACGTTTCCAGATTAAAATGTCATCAACATTTTGCAGTGCCCTTGCCACTAGAATGACGGCGTGGGAATATGGCCTGCACACGCTAACTATTTTCCTGGCTAGGACTTTTTTAGGATGATAAACAACTTCACCCACATTGTGACAAAATAATTCGCGCAGCAACAGATGGTCCAAACATATTTTCTCATCCGCTTGGATCTCGTCACACACTTGCCCTGATCCAGCCACAAAGACTATCGTGCTACCAACTGGTGGTGTTGAATCAGGAATTCTCAATGTCTCCAGCTTCACGTGTTGACTAATACCAACGAGAATGAGCAAAAATTTGAGGCCTTCCAATGCATTCACTGCCGAATGTGGCATATCAACTGCATTGGCTTCAGCTAAATCAGAAGATATTTGTCCAGCAATCTCCTTTTGCACCTTTTCCATGTCGCAATTCAGGGGAATAGTAACACAGATGACTTTATCAAATAGATTTCTCAAAACTGCAGATTCCTTCAATGCTTCAATGACAAAAGCTTTTCCAACCTCGTTTCTGCCATATATTCCAATTTTTCCAATGTTGGATTTTTTGATGGACTTGATGAGATGGTCGACTATAGAATCATAGTTAATGGCACACCATCCTTCTGATGGTCTCCCATCTTGTTTTCCACCACCGCCTAACATACCAATTGAGGCATCGGTGCTATCCAAAGTAGCCTGTGGAGAACTTTCCTTTCGCATTTTTGGTATGCGCGTAATATTGTTATATGCTAGACTTGCTTCTGTCCTCGCCTTTTTATCTCCATATTCATATTCTGGTCCTGAAGAATATGAATCAACTTCAGATTCCAGTCCTGAGCAGTATGAATCAGCTTCAGATTCTTGTTCCGAGGAATATGAATGGACTTCCTCAGAAGCAGTGTCTTTGTTTACTTCCAAGGAAGAGGGCTCAACCTCTGGCTCTACAGTGTTCCGCACATGCAAAACTGCACTTTCCAAAGTTTCTCTCTCATGATATTCCAGACTTGCTTCGATCTTCCCCTCCTTATCTGTGCCTTCAGATTCTGATCCTGAGTGATGTGAACGCAATTCCGATCCTGAATAAGATGAATATGAATGAACTTCTTCCAAAGCAGCATGAGGGTCGGTGTCCTTTTTCACTAGCCAGGGAAATAATTCAGTCTCTGTATCTCGAGTGTTCTCCATTGAAACCAATTCACTTTCTGCTCTTTGCTTCGGCATAGCTTCCAGCTTTTCTGCTTCACTTGACACGGTCGCATTTTCTTCTTCTTTCAAATCATTCAGCAGTGATCCTTCATCTGCGACATAGCCTGCCTTCATGTGAAGCAAATCGATCCCACGGAACAGCTCAGCTTCTGTATAGAAACAAATTCATGATGCAAAGGAACAATCGTTATTCATAATCTACGCCGGGATATATAAGACTTTTCTTTCCACAATTTATCAAACACATTTCATGATAATGCAGCTACACTTAACTAAGTAGACAACTTGAAAACAGAAAGCCAAAGTCAGCCCCTTTGTTCACCATAAACGAAATTACTTGGTCACCCCATTTACCGACTTTTGTTCCGTTCAGAGAGAGAGAGAGAGAGAGAGCGGCTGTTTTAGCCCAAAATAAATCCCAATACACAAGAAGCGCTTCTAAGGAGCTAGACTTTATACTATCTACAATATTAATTTGATGCATATGTAAATGCAACTTTATTGGCCGAAGCATTAAGACAGTAAAAACTCTCAAACACTTTAGTCACCTTCAGCTTAGCAAGGTTGAAATTGAATGGGCTAAGGTTATATCAGTGTCATGTGGCAAATCTTCTCCCCCAAAGCATTTAACATGTAATGATTCTTTGAAGAATAAAAGCTACCTTTCTGATCTTCAGCAGCACGAGAGCAGATGCCCGAACCGAAACCAATGGATGATCCAACTGAACTAGTGACAAGCTGATCAGAGATCGAATTTTCCTGAAGCTGTAGCCAATTACAACAACTTCAGTACATTTAATCTGTAAACAACACTGTTACTGTTGAAATAATGTCTCAAGACATCAGATTGAAGTGCCTGGAGAGAAATTAGGCACACACTGGAGATATTTTATTCTGTTGATTCGTTATGAACTTGAGTTGTATTTTCATCTGGAGAGAAGATTCTTTTTTTTTGGGCGGATCTGGAGAGAAGATTAAGCTGCTAAAAACATCTCAAATAGAATTATCTGTCATTTCTCAATGTTATTCACAATGAATAGAAAAGTCTTAGAGGGCTAGTTTGTGAGTTCAAGGGTGTAAAACTAGGGGTTAGCAAACCTTTGAGACGTGGAGTGATTGTAACTTCCATTGTAATGCTGGATTATAGTAGAGTCTTTTCTGTAATTCTCCACATGGATTATAGCTCATATAGAATGAACCATGTCTGTTCCTTGTATGATATGTTTCTTTCGCTGTCAATCTCGATTCTATTAGCATATTTTGTAGCAAATGAATGCATTTAGCAATACAAAAGGAAAAGGGTCTTGCTAAGTTCCCCGAGGGCAAGACAAATCAAAAAGTCCTAAACCTATTATACCTTTATCAATTTAAATCTGAAACCTTTCAATTTTACTAATTTAGTTCGAAACGTTTTCACATTTTGCCAATTGAATCAATTTGACATATTTTGGTCGAAAATTATTGACATGAACGCCGATCATCTTACGTGGCATGATTAGTGTACGTGGCATGGCCAGCCTCGACTTAGTCAATTTTTACTTATATTTTTTGAATTTTTTATTTCCTTTTCATCTTTGCTATTTTTTTCCTATGCGTGTGAGGTCACCGGCAAGAACGCATAGGCCCTAGGTGAGGCCATTGTAGGATCCTCACCCAAATCTAGTGAGGGCCGCGATGGCCTTGGGTGAGGGCTTCATAGCCCCGCCAGCCCCGAACGAGTGATCTTGCCAATATAGAAAAGTAAAAACAAAGAAGAATAGTAAAAAAAAGATAAGAAATTTAAAATTTTAAAATATTGTTAAAAATTATTCTCATTAGCGCTAGCGCTGATTGTGCCGCGTTAGACAACCAACATCCATGTTATCTATTTCCCGCCTAAATTGCCCAAATGCACTCAATTAGCGAAATATGAAAATGTTTAGGACTTGATAGATAATAATGCAATAGGTTTATGTCTTTTTGAAAAAAATTTCCTATTTGCTGAGGATATTAGCCAAAACACCAAAAATATTAAAAACAATATGCTTCAAATATAAATGTTTATATTTTCAAAAGACGACTAGTGAGTTTTAGCAAGTGCCCCGCGACAGTCTTTGACACCTATACAATAAATAAATAATAAGAAAGTAAGATAGAATGGACTTTTTTGATTGAGCCATATCTTCACAAACTTCCTTAATTATATGTTAGTGTGTATTTATTTCGGGGACAACTTCACGATAAAGTAAAATGCTTTTCAAAAAATCATTGTTCAAGAAAATATTTTTCCCTTTTCCAGTTAGGAAAGTCATTTTCTTAATTTTAAAAATGCATATTTTCTTTCACCGTAAATTGTATTCCATTAATCAATCATCTTCAGCAAATCAAATTCGTGAAAGCCTAAAAAATTAATTCGCGAATTCTTTCGCATCCTTAGTTAAGTTTGCATGTGTAGTAATCATAACTTGTACCTTTTGGAGGGAAACATGGGCCAAAAAGTGATAACTACGCAAGAGGGATAAAGAAAGGTATGGTGACCTTCGGAATTTGCTGCACTTGATTTTCAATCGACATTTTGGGTTGCAAAAGTGCGTGCTGCTTGAGTCTTGTTTTTCTCTGGAACAGAGAACATCACCAAACATGTTAACCACGAAATAATTTTGGTCAGCAAAAATAGAAAAAAAATAAAAAAATAAATAAAGTGAATCGTTCTGAGACATATTGCTTAATCATGTACGTACCTTCTCGAGAAACCTTAAGCAAGATCGCTGATGAATTTCGACCACCAACAAGGATGAGAGATACCGACCGAACAAAAGAGAAACTAAATTTACTAGTCATCGTTAGGATTCGATGCACAATCACAACAAGAAAGAGAAAACGACACACAAAATTTTTATCTTAATTCACCCTTAAATAAATGTTATGTCCAAAAGAGGATTTCGCTATAATTAGCACATCGCATTCTCTGTTACATCTATCAATTACCAAAAAAAAAAGAGATATCATATAAGGCGAAACCCAAACTATCGACGAAAAAATATGGGTCCAAGCAATCTAGAGGCTCGGGGGCACTGCCGCCGCAACCCTTGCTCGCTCACCGTAGTGGGACCCCTGTGCATTCTTGACGATGATAAGTATGAACCACATCTCCAACAAGCATGTATTGAGAGAGTGGAAATGTGATTGGTTTAGAAGATGCTTACGCAATACTAATAATCACATAGATGCTATAATTTTCTTCAGAAAGATGGAGAAAAACTTTACCAGAGTTTTCAATCTGATTATGAGATGAAAAACTAAATAATTTTTTTTCTTTGTTTGGAGTAACTAAATTTCAACTGGAGGGTTTTTTCAGTTTATTTTTATAAGTGATAAACTAGGCATAATGACCATACGGATTAATTACATTTTACAGTACTGTAAGAATACTGGACATCATATCTTATGTTAATTTTTGCCACTCAGCCTCAGGGATGTAAAAGGTGTACCACTCCCCGCGATCTGGAGCCTGATGATTGATCTGAAAGGGAAGTAAGCTGCGAGACTCCTGTTCCACACGAGTCGCCTTTACTGTCATCACCATCGCCGAGACCTTTTACCCTTTCCCCTCCTCCTCCAGCCGAATGGAATCCGGTGAGATCCTGGACGGTCTTCTGAAAGTCGCGGGTGTCGCAGTTGATGATTCTCGTAGGGGGTCGAGCCGACTTCTTGAATCTGGTGCTTTGGTTTGATTTCGATAACCCCAGCCTTTGATCCTTAACCGTACTCTGGCAGGCGTTCGAGGTCTTGTTAAGATTGGCCTTGTCTAGTTCTGGCACTTCTGCCCTCCAATCTGTGCTGGCGCTGCTCATGGCTCTGTTTCGCTCGACGCAAGCATCGATTTGCCTCTACTGCGTATGTGTTTGCCGTACCCCAAAATTTGTTGCCTTATCCAAGTCCAATTTCTCGTGCATGTCGGATTCTTGGGCACGCTTGGATTTACTGCCCCAGTTCACCCACGTATGTGGACGAAAGGAGCCGACACTTTTCATTGGTGGGTTGAATAACTACTGAAAGGTGATTCGTGCGTGTGATTCAAGGGGTTGAATAACTAATGAAAGGTGTGGGCTTCCTTTGTCCCTTTCATGATCTCTCTTCCAGAGCTGCGGAAGAGGGAAAGAACATGTGGGGTTCCCCTGTTGCCTGTCTGTTGTTTTTTAACCCACTGAAGAAGGCTTCCTCCTACTCCACCGAAAAAAAAAAGACAAGAAAAGAAAAAAGAAGACTTCCCTGTGCTGCAATAAATGATGGGAGGCTTCTCTTGACTATAACCAGAGGAGTTCTCTGAACGTCGAGAGGGTGTCTTTGAGAACCGAGAGAACAGATAGACTGCAATGAGGAGAATTGTGTAGAGAATTCTTTCGTGGGGGTTTGTTTGGTGTAATTGTAACCATAGTGATTGAGCCAGTTCAATTCTTGTGAGTAGAATTTGTATAATTCATTGAGTGAGATTTCACTAGGAATTACAAGGGATTAAATGCTGAGTGAGTTGTGGATGTAATTGTACCCATAGGTTTATGTTTTTTGCAAGCGAGCTCAGGAAGTCGATTATGTTTGCATGAACATATTATGAGCTTTTTAAGTAATCGATCCATATAAATAGTGTGTTGCGAAAATGAACTAAACCGTATAAATTCAGAGGTATCCTTAAAAGAATTTGAGGAACCGAAATGAAAGGAGCAATTCCTATCCCTGGATAAAGCACCTTGAGTATCTTTATTGACAACTATGTTTAGCCATATGGATTTCTAGCTAGGCGAGAACCGGATAGAATAGAAAGCGGGCTTTTGATCAATCCCGTTTCCCGGCAGAATCAAATGTTCCTTTGTGTCAGTGCTGCGCTGTACCATGGCCCGGCATTCTAATGTCCAGGTTGATTGCTTTTAGCAAAATCAAACACCTGAGGACAAAATTCTTTAAGTGCAGATCACCTTTTCAGCTCTTTATCATTTGCTTCAACCGACCTGACGATCGCCATTCAAGCCCCCCCAGTCATTCTCATCTCAGGGTCTTCTCTTTGAACCACAGGAAAGAAGCGGGGAAGAAACTTGTAAACCACAGAAGGAGTAGGCTAGAAAGGCCTGCCATTAGGTGGGCAGCAATTATCAAAGTTAACACTAGAGAGATTGATTCGATACAATACTCAATTAGCAACTGAAGTTCCTGTTAGATATATATGCCCTAAAGCAACTATGTAATAGTTACATATTAGGGATTTCGGTTGTATTTCAATTTATTATTAAATTAATGGCAAAGACGTGTTTATTCATTTGTCCAATTATATATGAATAAATTCCATAAGATCAATTGTGACTAGACCTATTCTTGAGGCGTCGAGAATATGTGTGGCAGGTTCATAGTTAGACTGAATCTTTAAACTGTTCTCGGTCGATGGATCATTGAGTGGATATTAATGATCCTGTTGAGACCGATGTGTTCTTAATTTTGCTTTTAAGTATTGGATACTTAAAGGAATGACAAGTCACAAGTCATTAGGTATTGCGATGCCCGAATTGGAACACATGTGCTTGTGTCGGACAAGTTCACTAAAGGTGACACACATTTAAAGATTAGCGACATGGAAGCTTTTAGCGTGGTCAATATCTAATCGTTCTTGCTCAAGTCTTGTGTAAATAATCCTTAGACCTGAGGCACAATGTTAACTTGTACATTGGATGGCTATAGTTCATAAGTGCGCATATTGGCGGTTCGCTGATCCGTCTCTGTACTTAATGGTTATAAGTCGTGCACATACGAAGTCACACATGTGCGCAAAATGGAATCTGTCTCCTTGTTACATACAAGGTATGATGTCCTATGCGATCTAGTTATGACAATGCATTGAAATCCTCGGCCGGGGTTGTAACCGAGAATAAAATGTTTATGTCTCGTACAAATGCATGTAAAATTAGATTTGTGCATATGATCGAATTGGTGGCTTGACAAATATTCCATGGCCTTTGTTCGATCGGGACATAGTAAGACGGAGGGATTGAATTACACTGTAACTGGAGCTGACAGGTTCATTATGTTCTTAAAATATTCACACTGTCTGGGTAGCCATGACATATTGCTAGATGTCACTCGTGGCTTGTAGGACCTAGAGGTTGATCGGGACAATTGATTCTCTTGGAAGTACTAATGTGTTAGTACTTGTCTTACTACCAGCTCAATGATGAACCTAGGGATGTCACACATCTTAACCAATACATGACGATGTTGAACGGAAAATATGATATTGCAAATGTGTTGCAACCACGACTATCGGATTTGTCGAAATGAAATTAAATTAAATTGGATTTAATTTAATTCTTATTTTTTGGTCATGGACGTACGTGCATACGATGCTCGCGCATTCTTTAAATAGGATACATATTGATGTATCCAAAATGTACGCATATTTTTTTTATTAAATTATAAGAAGATATAATTTATAAACATATTTTTATATATTATATATATAATTGTTATGTTGCACGCACATTCTGACGTGCGTGCAACATGACCATGACTTTTATTATATAATATTATAAAAAAAAATGAATAGTGCATAGTGCATGCACATGGTCAGCAATTGCTAACCATGTGCGTGGCACACAATGAGCAATTGTTGCTCATCGTGTGCCAATGGAAAACGGTCAGCAACGTGCTGACCGTTGCGCCTACAAACCCACGATTAGATCGTGGGTTTGTGCACAGAAAAATAAAAACAGTTTTTTCGGATGCGTGCAGTTTTTCCTTGGAAGTTTTGCGCAAAAATTGATCCGAGAGAAATACTTCTTGCGGGCGTGCTTTAGTGTGCGAAAAAAAAGTGTGTAAGGAGAGATCCAGGAAATTCAGAGAAAAACTCTCTAATTTTCTTGTTCTTACGGTGATCGAAAATGAAGAGCGCGGAGAGTTATTTTTCACGAGATTGCTAGCACAATCGATTGTGGAGTTTTTCCGCGTCGTCTTTCTTCCGTTCGTCCAGCGATTGGTGGTGTGTCTGAACTAGAGGTCCGACGTTTGTGGGACTCGAATCGAAGAACATTTGAATCAACTCGTTTGAAGCACGCTATGATTTTTGATTGAAACGCACGAACAACGCCTCTGGAGATACATGTATGGGTTTTGTTTCCGCTGCATTTATAATTTAATTTTTGCCTATACATGTTACTTGAATCCCAACAGTTCCCACTGACTTGTTAGGCAGTTCCAACAGTCAGAATCACACAGACATACAGAGAGAGTCAAGGGACGTCGCATGTGTCAATCGGGACGAAAATACCGTCCAAGTGGTCTGGCTTATGGCCACGCCATTCCAAGTCCTTCCACCAACTCCTCTCCCCCCTGATTTTCTTCAAATGCTCACTCGAAACTTCATCAGTCGAAAGAGACTTGAGACTCGGGCAGTCGTAGAAACTCAACCTTTCCAGCCTCGGTGCAATCTGTAGGCCACAGGATATGCTGGAAAGTTGAGGTACGTAATGGAGTGACAGCTTCTTCAACACAGGGAGGAGATAAGACGTCTTCTGAACTTTGCCAGTAGACGTTTCGCAGCTAATGAGGCCTTTGATGGCTGGGCAGTCCTCAATTGTGACCTCTTCCAGATTGTTGAGATTATCAAGCATCTCGCGCGAGAAAATAACTGTCAACTCGGGGCATTTAGACAATGTCACCAACTTGAGTGAAGAAAAACATCCCTTCTGCACTGAGCCCTTCCAGATATTTCTCAAGTTTCTCATGGAATAGACGTACAGAAACTCGAGCGATTCAAGACAGATGCTTCTGCTGTGAGATTCAGTCAAAGCCTCTTGATGCATGGCATCAGATGCATCTATGAGCACTTCAAGCTCATTGCACTCCCCCAGAACACACCATTTGAGTTGCTCCATGCTCTTTATTCCTAGTTCAGACAGCGTCCTGAGATTAGCATGCCTTTCTAAGAATAACGCATCTGATTGTTGCAGGATGTCCTCAATATCCGTGAAGACACCATCACCATTTATGTACCTCAAGTATCGCTCGCACCGATCCAGCTCGAATTCAATATCTGATGGTAGCCGATTCATGATGCGGTTAGCATGATTGCCAACAACAAATCTGAATTGAGCTAAAGACGGATGCCCCATCAATTTCCTAAGCTGATTAAACTGCCTCAAAAGTTCCAATCTAGGGAAGGAGAACTTGATAGTGCTTAACCTGCTCATTTTGCAAACTTCAGATGCTATACCTTCAGCACATGTATCCCACCATTCAGCATCAGGATCCACATCGAGATTCAGCTCTTCCAAGTGTAATAGAGAAGATATTACCCCATAAGGAATCACTGTATTGGAGTCATTTGAAGGTTTAGTTCCAGAAATTGAGATTCCCAAACAAGTCAGATTAATTAAACATTCAATTTCCCTGGGAAGATTTGTAATCTTCGTCCCCTCAAGATCAAATACCTCCAGCTGCTTGAGACTTCCAATTGCTGGCGATATCGATCTCAGAAGGACACAATCATTCAAGAAGAGTCTTTTCAGGCTGACAAGGTGAGATATGGACTCTGGCAAGCACCGAATGCGGGTTCTGGACAGATTCAAGACTTCTAGAGCAGGCATCTGATTGAAAAATGAAGAAGAAAGTCTTCTCAGCTTGTAATTTCCTTGCAGATATAACGACGAAAGGGAAGGGCACCTTGGTTCCTGCGGCAGCTCAGAAATCCCGGTATGCATCAAACATATCGCTTTTGCACTCTCCCATTCCTCAACCTCTGGTGGCTCTGTCAAATCCAAGCCACCCCTCATCAGAAACACACGATTTTCCTCGGGTTGAAATATTAAGTTCACTAATATATCCCGATCCTGATCTTGAAACTTCACAAATTGTCCCTTCTCATCAACTTCGAGCAGGTTAGCATTGACAAGATTTTTTAGGACTTTTTGGCCTTCATCATGGTCTTCTACAATACCATCACTGACCCACAGGCCGATAGCAGACTCAGATGCAATCTCATGATAATCGTTACAAAGAGCAATATTTTTCAAGCATCTTCTAGTCTTTTCATCTTCTAGTTGGTCAATGCTGAATCTCAATACACTGACCATAAGGGCTTCTATACCTACTTCATGACTTGCAGGTCGAACAGACAGTCTTTCAAGCGCACGTTTCCAGATTAAAATGTCATCAACATTTTGCAGTGCCCTTGCCACTAGAATAACGGCGTGCGAATATGGCCTGCACACGCTAACTATTTTCCTAGCTAGGACTTTTTTAGGATGATAAACAACTTCACCCACATTGTGACGAAATAATTCGCGCAGCAACAGATCGTCCAGACACATTTTCTCGTCCACTTCAATTTCATCGCACGCTTGCCCTGATCCAGCCACAAAGACTATCGTGCTACCAACTGGTGGTGTTGAATCAGGAATTCTCAATGTCTCCAGCTTCACGTGTTGATTAATGCCAACGAGAATGAGCAAAAATTTGAGGCCTTCCAATGCATTCACTGCCGAATGTGGCATATCAACTGCATTGGCTTCAGCTAAATCAGAAGATATTTGTCCAGCAATCTCCTTTTGCACCTTTTCCATGTCGCAGTTCAGAGGAACAGTAACACAGATGACTCTATCAAATAGATTCCTCAAAACTGCAGATTCCTTCAAAGCTTCAATGACAAAAGCTTTTCCAACCTCGTTTCTGCCATATATTCCAATTTTTCCACTGTTAGATTTTTTGATGGACTTGATGAGACGGTCGACTATATAATCATAGTTAATGGCACCCCATCCTTCTGATGGTCTTCCATCTTTTTGTTTTCCACCACCACCTGACATACCAATTGAGGCATCAGTACTATCCAAAGTAGCCTGTGGAGAACTTTCCTTTTGCATTTTCGGTATGTGCATAATATTGTTATATGCTAGACTTGCTTCTGTCCTCGCCTTTTTATCTCCATATTCATACTCCGATCCCGAAGAATATGAATCAACTTCAGATTCTTGTTCCGAGGAATATGAATCAACTTCAGATTCTTGTTCCGAGGAATATGAATGAACTTCCTCAGAAGCAGTGTCTTTGTTTGCTTCCAAGGAAGAGGGTTCAACCTCTGGCTCTACAGTGTTCCGTATATGCAAAACTACACTTTCCGATGCTTCTCTCTCATGATATTCCGGACTTGCTTCGATCTTCCTCTTCTTATCTGTGTCGTCAGATTCTGATTCTGAGCAATGTGAACCCAATTCCGATCCTGAATGTGATGAATACAAATGAACTTCTTCCAAAGCAGCATGAGGATCGGCGTCCTTTTTCACTAGCCAGGGAAATAGCTCAGTCTCTGTATCTCGAGTGTTCTCCATTGACACCAAATCACTTCCTGCTCTTAGCTCCTGCATAGCTTCCAGCTTTTCCGCTTCACTTGACACCGCCGCATTTTCTTCTTCTTTCAAATCACTCAGCCGTGATCCTTTGTTTGCGACATAGCCTGCCTTTGTGTGAAGCAAATCGATCCCAAAGAACGGCTTGACTTCTGTATAGAAACAAATTCATGAGGCAAAGGAACAATCATTATTCATAATGTACCCCGGGATATATAAGACTTTTCTTTCCACAATTTATCAAACACATTTCATGATAATGCAGCTACACTTATCTAAGTAGACAACTTGAAAACAGAAAGCCAAAGTCAGCTCCTTTGCTTACAATAAACGAAATTACTTGGTCACCCCATTTACCGACTTTTGTTCCGTTCACAGAGAGAGAGAGAGAGAGAGAATGTTTTAGCCCAAAAAAAATCGCAGTACACAAGAAGCGCTTCTTTGGAAATAGCAGCAATTCTGGACTTTATACTATCTACAATGGTAGTTTGATGCATATATGAATGCAACTTTATTGGCCACAGCATTAAGATAGTGACGTCGCAAGCACAGTAAAAACTCTCATCTCTTTATTCACCTTCAGCATAGCAATATGCTATTGTCTAAACAAAGAGTAGTAGAGAACTTGTCTTTTGGGACAAGCCAAGGTTGAAATTGAATAGCCTAAGGTTATGTCAGTGTCTTGTTGCAAATCTACTCCCTAAAGCATTTATTATGCAATGATTCTTTGAAGAGAGTAAAGGCTACCTTTCTGATCTTCAGCAGAACGAGGACAGAGGCCCGAACCCAAGCTAATGGATGATTCAACTGAACTCGTGACAGGCTGATCAGAGATTGATTTTTCCTGAAGCAGCAGGCAATTTGTACAATGTCAGTACATTCAATATGCAGTTGAGTTGTATTTACATCTAATGAGAAGATTAAGCCCCTAGAAGCATCTCAATAAAATTTCCTGTCATTTCTCTATGCCATTCAAAATGAATAGATAAGTCGTAGAGCGCTAGTTTGTGAGTTTAAGGGTGTTAACCGGGGGTTAGCAAACACTTGAGACGTAGAGTGATTGTAGTCTCCATCGTATCGCCTGATTATAGTTAAATTTTTCTGCCACTCTCCGCATAGATTATTGATCAGTCAAATGAACAATGTAAAGTATTTTATTGCCAAGACTCATTACTTTACATGACAATCTTCAACATCTGTATAACAAATAAATAACATGAAAGTAGGATAGAATGGAGTTTTGTGACTGAACCACCTCGTCATAAAGCTTCATAATGTGTATTTAGTTAAAATTTACATGTCCAATAACCATAACTTGTAAACCTTATTATTGGAGGAAAACATAGGCCAGAAAGTAATAATGACGTAAGAGGGACAACGAAAGGCATGGTGACCTCAACAAGTCGCTGCGTCTCATTGTCTACCTTCACCTGTGGTCTTTGGCGTCTCTGGAACAAAGAACATCACCAACCTTGTTAACCCCGAAATCATTCTAAGACCTATTGCTTAATCATGTACGAGGATAAGAAATCACAGGAACGGAAGAGAAACCAAGTTATTTTACCATGGATTGAGAAAGTAGAATGCAAATGATTTCTTGAGAGAGACCATTTATTTTTTCACGATTGTAATGTCTGTTTTATTGCTTAATTATAATTAGATCTTGAAAAAATTACCAAAAAGTCCTAAGCCTATTGCTTTTGTGCCAATTAAGGATTAAAACCTTTGATAATTTGTCGATTTAGTTATTCAGGCAAATTTTGACTGGAAATTACTGACGTGGACACCAGTCATCCTACATGGTATTGTCGTTGCTGAGGTAGATAATTTTAAAAAAAAATTAAATTTTTTTTTTGCCTTTTTTCTTCTTTTGTTTCTTTTTCTTTTGTTCTTTCTTCATCTACCGGTAACTAGCTGAGGACCCGCCACAGGAGAGGGCCGATCACAGGAGAGGCTCAAGCTTGCCAAATATTGGCGAAGTTCAGCTTCACCCAATCTTGTCAAGCTCGAGTCTTGACCAAGGTTGGCCAGGCTCGAGCCACCACATGCCAGTAAGGTTGAGGTCGCCTGAGACTAGAGAGGTCTAGCCTCGCCCAATACCAACATGCTTGCACCTCACCAGATCTTGTAAAATCGACCCTCAACTATGGACGATCGTCTACCGTCGCCAAGGCCTAGCGACTGGCGGAGAAAGAAAGAAAAAAAAAGAAATAAAAATTATTTAAAATTTTTGATTTTTTTAAATATTTAAAATAGTCTACATTAGCGTCAATCGTACCACATATCATTCACAGCAGCAATTTTCGACCAAAATTGGAAGGACTAAATTGACAAACTGTCAAAAGATTTGGAATTGAATTGTCACACTTGAAAGGTTTTATAATTAATTAACATAAATCTAATAAGTTTATGAATTTTTTGGAAATTTTTACTCAAAGGAAATTTTCTCGTTAGCGAATTCCATGGGCAAAGCGGAAGATCTGAGTTTAAACGTACCGTTGCTAGAGAGTTAACAAAAGCATCAATATCATGTGATTGGGGCTTGGTTTTGTTGATTTGGAGAGAGGCGGCGTCGATGGAGGCATTGAAATCAGTTTCATTTTCAGGCAGCGGAGAAGGAGGGACAACAGCCGCAGGTTGGTGATTGCACGTGTGCTTTCCGCAGTACGTGATCTCGAAGACAGTGGGATCGTCATCGGATCTTTGCGCTTTCTTTTTAGCCGGACAGGACTGTTTAGCGCACCTATAGTAGCTCCTGAATACGAAGTGAGGGAACATTATCAATGAGAGCCAGATAAAACTTGTGTACACTCATTGCCAAGCTACTTCGGAAGTGCTCAACTATTTTTCAAACTTTAGTATGCTAAGGAACAGAAATGTGACAGCAACGTCAAAAGCTCCCAAACTGAAATAGCCATTAATAATTGAAAGCGTTTTTAGGCGACTGTGGCATGAGAAAAAGATGGAAGAAATGATAATTGACACGACAAAAATAATTATGCTACTAAAGGAAAATGCTTTTCTAATGGTACTGTCAGAGACAATACAATCTTAATCGTAGATTCACACACTATCGCCGCGTGTTTTGCATAAAACACTTGTTGATTGGGCGATCATGTGATGAGAAATAATTGATAGTATTGTCAAACTGTCAAGTTAGTAAATGATAATGTCTTTAATTGAGTCTTCTTGAGACTTAACTTCCCATATGATGAAAAATGGAAGAAATCTCTCTACTCCTATCACATAAGGGGACAAATATCGAGTTCCTTCCTTTTAACGTTTTCAAGGATGTGGCTTATCTCAAGTCCACCAATGTAACATGCTTGGGGAAGAATTTGGACTAGGAGGGAGAAAGGCAAAGATCATTAAGGGGTTTACTTTGAACAAAGGAATAATGTTCTAGTGAATCTTTGTGGTGATGGAGCTTAAAGACTGAGAATTGAAAAACGGGAAAAGTGTCAAAAAAAAAATCATAAACCTATTGTATTTGTGCCAATTGAGTCCTAAACATTTTGCATTTGTGCCAATTGAGTCCATTTGATCAATTTTGGCCAAAAAATCGCAGACATTGAAGTTGGTTGTCTTGCATGGCATGGTAGAGATGTTGATATTTTTAATATTATTTGTATATATATTTTTTTTTTGGTAAGGATTATTTTTATATTTTTAATGTCTTCAATTCTCAAAAAAGAATAGGAGAAATCATACTTTTATACAATTTTTTTGGGTTTTTTCATTTTCTTTTCTTTTGTAATTTTTTATTTATTGAGGGCTGGCGAGGGTAGCCAACAGACCCCTGCCGACCCCAAGCAAGTGCATGGCGTCCCTCAATCAAAAAAAGAATTTCATAAAAGAGAGAAAAATATATTTAAAAAATACTAAAAAAAAGTCTATGTTAGCACTGGTAATGCCACGTTAGACGATCGATGTCCAAATCCGCGATTTCGATCAAAATTGATTGAATGAGCTCAATTGGCACTACAAAATATTTAGGATTGAATTGATATAAATACAACAAGTTAGGATTTTTATGACACTTTTCTTGTTAAAGAACCGATTGTCTCTGAACTCACCTTGGATATTTGGTTCCAACACTGCCCTTTTGACCGATCTTCCTCCAACTGTAGCCATCCTCAAATGGACCTTCGAATCTCAAGGTTGGATTGACTCGGACCACCCGCTGTCTCCACAATGATAGGTTTATGAATTTTTTGGTCATTTTTACTCAATGGAAATTTTCTTGTTAGCAAATTCCATGGGCAAAGTAGAAGATCTGAATCCAAACGTACCTTCGCTGGAGAGTTGTTCCCTGAAGCAGCAATGTCGTGTGATTGGGGTTTGGTTTTGTTGATTTGGAGAGGGGCGGCGCCGATGGAGGCATTGGAATCAGTTTCATTTTCAAGCAGCAGAGAAGGAGGGACAACAGCAGCAGGTTGGTGATTGCACGTGTGCATTCCGCGGTACGTGATCTCGAAGACAGGGGGATCGTCATTGGATCTTTGCACTTGCTTGGTAGCCAAACAACCTTTGTCATTTCTGTAAGTGCACCTATAGTAGCTCCTGAATATGAAGTGAGGGAACATTATCAATGAGAGCTAGATATAGAGGCCAAAGGAAACCTGATAAAACTTGTGTACACTCATAGCCAAGCTACTTCGAAAGTGCTCAACTATTTCTCAAACTTTAGTAGACAAAGGAAGAGAAATGTGATAGCAACGTAAAAAGCTGCAAAAATGAAATAGCCGTTAATAACTGAAAGTGTTTTTAGGCGACCATGGCATGAGAAAAAGATGGAAGAAATGATAATTGACACGACGAAAATGATTATGCTGCTAAAGGAAAATGCTTCTTTGACAGTACTGCTAGGGAAGATATAATTTCAATCGTAGATTCACATATTATTGCCGCGTGTTTTCCATAAACACTTGTTGATTAAGAGATTGTGTGGTGAGAAATAACTGACAGTGCTGTCAAACTGTTAAGTTAGCAAATGACGACGTCTTTGATTGAGTTTTCTTGAGGCTTAACTTTCCATATGATGAAAAATGGAAGAAATCTCTCTACTCCTATCACATAAGGGGACAAGTATCGAGTTCCTTTCTTTTAACGTTTTGAAGGATGTGGATTGTCTCAAGTCCACCAATGTAACATGCTGGGGATGAATTCGGACTAGGGTGAGAAAGGCAAAGATCATTAAGGGGTTTACTTTGAACAAAGGAATAATGTTCTAGTGAATCTTTGTGGTGATGGAGCTCGAAGACTTGAGAATTGAAGAATGGGAAAAGTGTAAAAAAAAAAAGTCATAAACCTATTGTATTTGTGCCAATTCAGTCCTAAACATTTTTCATTTGTGCTAATTGAGTCTATCCGGCCAATTTTTATCAGAAATCGCTGACGTGGACGCTGATTGTCCTACGTGGCATAGTTAGCACTGATGTTGATATTTTTAATATCTTCAATTCTCAAAAAAGAATAGGAGAAATCATTCTTTTATATATATTTTTTGGTTTTGTTCTTCTTCTTTTCTTTTGTACATTTTTTTTATTGAGGGTCGGCGAGGATAGCCAACCGACCCCTACCGGCTCCTAGCGAGTGCATGGCGTCCCTCAATCAAAAAAAGAATTTCAAAAAAGAGAGAAATATATATTTAAAATACTAAAAAAAAGTCCACATCAGTGCCGATAATGTCACGTGGGACGATCGATGTCTACATCAGTGATTTCCAACTAAAATTAGTCGGATAAACTCAATTGGTACAAGTGTAAATGTTGATACAAATATAATAAATTTAATGATTTTTTTTAGACTTTTCTTGTTAAAGAACTGATCGTCTCTAAACGCACCTTGGATATTTGGATCCAAGAATGTCCTTCTGACAGTACTTTCTCCAACTGTGCCCATCGTCAGGATGTCCTTCGAATCCCGAGGCTGGATTGACTGGGACCCGCTGTCTCCACGGCCGCTTCGCCTCTCTGCAACACATAAGCAGGAAACAATCACGTGATTTGGTTGCCGTCGCAAAGTCATACAACTATAATGTCCGCATGCAAGCATCAAAGACATAGCCATGCATGCAACAACAGGAAAAAGAAAATCACATGATTAATTAATTGATTACCTCTTCCTAGGAGTAGAACCATCATTAAGATCCCGGTATGAGTCTCCTCCGCTCATTGGGCTCTCGCCAAGCGAAGGGATTTCGGTGAGTTCCTCGACCATGTTCTGAAAGTCGGCGCATTCACCATAGTCGATGGTTCTCGTCCGAACTCGAGCAGACTTCTTGAATTTGGTGCGCTGGTCTGATTTTGATAAGCCCAACCTTCTCTCCTTAACCGTTTTCTGGCTGGTGTTGATGGTCTTATTAAGATTGGTCTTGTTTGGTTCTGGCAATTCTAGCCTCCATTCTGCGTTGGTGCTGCTCATGGCTCAATTTCTATGTATCTGTTTGTTAATTCCCCAAAATTTGTTGAGAAGATAAGCCTCAGAGGAGCATATGTCACACCTTGACTCCCAGTAGAAAAAAGGTAATGACACGGTATAGTGCTTGAAGTTCAGATTGATGCCTTAGTCCACTCCGAGACAAAAAAGTACCAACCATAGAAGTCTTTCCTTCTGAAGCAAGGAGCCTTAAACGCAACCAACAATATCAAAGTATCTATAATCCATCAAACTTCTATTGTTGGTTGAAATAAACTAGCATCAAAACCCACAGCTCAACAATGTCATAACCCACCATTTCCATGAAATCCCATAGCTCAAATAACTCTAAAATTGGATTTTGCGGCTCAAAGTTCACATAATTTCGAATTTGTATCATAATCTCAAAAGCTATTTCAATTAGATGAACGACGGGTGCGAGCACTTACCGGGTGGTATGAATTGAAGTAAATCCGGCTTAATGTGATCCCGGTTGCATGTATGCACAAACCCCTCTTCTTTCTTTTTCCTTCTCTTCTTTCTTCTTTCCTTCTTTTCTGTTCGCTCTTTCCCTCTTTCCCTTTCTTTCTGCGCGTGCTCTCGGTCCCCTTAACATCTGGGACGTCCACTTTCTTTTCGTTTGTTGATCGGTCAAGCTTTTCTTTTTTGCTTTTGACTTATTGACCTTTGACCAGTCAAATAGGAACAAATATTAAGCATATACCTCACAAAATGGCAGATGCTAGCTCTTGAACCAGACAAGGGTGGCGGACTTTGGCCTATGATGCGTTGAATGAGTTAGCAAAACTTATCAACCTTCTATTATCCAATAAT
This sequence comes from Psidium guajava, assembly GCA_016432845.1. Classification (NCBI taxonomy): domain Eukaryota; kingdom Viridiplantae; phylum Streptophyta; class Magnoliopsida; order Myrtales; family Myrtaceae; genus Psidium; species Psidium guajava. The sequence goes on along the minus strand of CM028225.1, from coordinate 36,522,702 downwards.
AATAATAATAATAATAATAATAATAATAATAAAAGTACAACAAACACGAATATATAGACGCGACCCCGAAAGATCCCCACGACTCCTATGTCAAAATAACATTAATTTCCAAATAATGCCTGTGAATACTCAGCTCTTGAAAATTCAAAATCGTAACAGATGTAACACTTAAGTGCAAACACTCTCACAAACGTGTGAGTCGATCCTTACAAAATATAGATGTCAATGTAACGGATTTTGGCTTGTTGTTGGGACCAATACCATTAAAAGTAGCCCTAACTTTTTCCCAACTCGGTCATGTTGCGTGAACAGGATGAGCTCGAGTGATCTAATTCATCCTCAAGCTGATTATTGATTTTTTATTTTATGGTCAAATGGGCTAATACACTCGGATGGTTAGATATGCTCATTATCATGATGATCACATCTATTTATGATGTATAATTACATCAAATACTATGACTAAATTGCTTACCATGAGTCTTCACAATTCACCTAGATTTACGACGGTCATAAATTTATCGGATGTGATATACTCATATTCGCGATAGATTTATGTATATTCGAAAGTAAGCTCACAAAATCGAGCACATCTCGACGAATATATAATGAGCTCATTTAGTAATCTATCTATACTAATAGTGCGCTCTTCCTATGTACAGCGAAGATGAGCCAAAAAGAGCTTGTGCATCTATATTGATGGATTTGTAAGTCTATCTAATTTTTTAAGAGAGCGTGATATAAGCCATTCATATTTATGGGAACCTGTAATGTTCCATCATTGGAGGGCTCGGAGGTCCCATAGTCATCCCTCCAAAGGTCCAGGATGGTACCCATTACTTTTGGGCCTTAACCACCCGTTTGGGCCAAACTGGTCACACGACCATAGCCCATTACTTTTGGTCCTTAACTGGCCCGTGAGCCGAACATTTGGCATATTAAAAGTGGGCTTTATTCCAAAGTTGGAGGCCCCATGGCCTGATTATTTGGCATTGATTGGGCCCACGGATCCCAAAAGGGCCCATCTTAGTTGTGCCTCTTGGACTGAAGGCCCATTATTGAGGCACATGGACCGGTGAAGTGGCCCATCCTAAGTGGGCCTTCAACGGCAGAATATTTGGGCTTCAGTCAATGAAGTCAAATTGGGACCATCCTGAGTGGCCCCAATGGGTCCATTGGAGGCCTATTTAACAAAGGGCCATGTGCCAGATGTTTCGGGCGCTAGTTAGGCCGTCACATTTGCCTAAGATATCAACTATTATAGTTAATCTAAATCAATCGAGTCTCCAGATACCGTTGATTAACTCAACACAATTAGATGGTTGAATTTGTAATTTCACATGTGTATGCTAATCTTTTCTTGAACAGAAAAGCAAAGCATTTTGCAAGGAAAAGAGAGGGAGCAAAAATTTTCTTGAAAAAGGAGTGCAATTTCTCTGAATAAGCATCTAGTATATATGACTAAATCCACCTCCATTTTCACTCAAATGAAAATATTTCCCTCCAACATGCATTTGTGATTGAAAGCGGTGGTCGTCGGTCCTTCTTTTGTTCCTTTATTTATTTCTATTTTTGTGTCATAATTAAGCATTTCACATGTTTTGGTTTTATTTATTGTGGATATTTTGTGTATATTATAGGCACTATATTCTCTTTGATATTATTTTCGTTTTACTTCCGTAGAAATGATTCGCAATGAATAGAGATTTCTCCAAGAACACATATCAAGTCTCTCAATTACTGCATAAAAGATTTTTTTTTTCCCCTTGCTATTGGCGAGATATTTTAACATAAAGCATGTAAGATGTTATAGGAGTATTTAGGAATATATTAAAAGAACATTGACGCGAAATACTTATGCATAATAAGGCATTTTGATTTTTTTTCATAGGCACTTCATGGACGTCATTATTTTGTCAATGCAAAATGATGATATTTCACTTGCATCGTTGGAGAATGCAATTGTGATTTTATTTTGAAAAATCCTTAAGAGTGTTTCTTAATGTTAGGCTTCCTGAAATGGGATGACTGTTTAATCGAAAGTCAGATTTTTTATGTTTATGTTGGATTTGTTTATCTTACAACTGCCTTGGTTGAAGCTGACCCACATCGAATGGTTTACCAAAAAGCCAGCAAGCCTGCTTCATGGCAGTTTTTTTTTTTTTTTTGGGTTGGAGCTTCATTGGCAGTTGATAGAGGTAGAAAACAAGAGAGTAAATTGAGGACGAAGAGGTAAAGGAACATTTATAATTGTATTTAGTGAGTGTTTTTCAAAGGGAGCATTTCTAATATGTGATGGATTCGAAGACTTTGCGTAAATTTTCATGATAGGTGAATTTGTAGTGATTCGCGGATATTTCTGGTATCCCTAGAAAATTTTATTTTTTCACAAAATAATATTAAAACGTGCCGTTAACACCAAAAAAAAAAAAATCAACTCGCGAGAGAAAATGCATAATGGAAGCACTAATATTAACATTTTCTACAAAGTTTTTTTTTTTGGTCAAAATTTTCTACGAAGTTTAGGGGGAATTTTTTAACAAAAAAAAAAAGAGAGAGATAGAGGAATGGTTTTGATTTCGGACAAAAATAGAAAACAACGGTGACATTATTCCTTAGATAAAAGTCGGAAAAAATAACTCGAACTTCATCCCATAGTACTTTCTCAAACCCGATTGCCTACCTCTCACAAGTGCAATTGCTTAGTCACCGGCGATAATCCTCCCTCCAATAATCTTTCGTCGTGCTCCTGCAAACGATGTTGATTGAATCCATCCACGATCCCATCACGCTTAGGAGCTGCTACTGATAGTAAGGTTTATGAGCCTGCCTTGAACTTATTCAAGCCATGATGGTCCTTTTTCTTTTGTATTACTCCATGGATTTAGTGATCATTTCTACTCTATTGTTAAATTAATTATAGCGCGTATTCATAAGCTAAGTCGGATGTTTATATGGAATTGGGCTTATTACATAGGACATTGTCTGATGCGTGTGAACAAAGTCGAAGTTGGACTTTTGGGGGTTTTCGATTTGTGTGCCCTCGTCAAAATCCAATCTCCATGCGCAGAAGGAAGAAGCGCCAAGTTAGAGAAGAGAGAGATTTAACCTGTGCTTTAGATGAAGAAGATCTGGTCTCACATGGAAGCAAAGCATGTCACTTGTCTGTCTCCCATCTCAATAATTGCACAATAGATGGGCATATAAAGATTGAATTGAAATAGGCCTTAACCGGAATTCATTGGCACGTTGGATGTTATATAGATTACAGTTTCATTTGAACTTGTGCAGGATGAAACCTGAAACCGCTTCGGTAAAATGAAAAATGAAAATTTTGCGAGACAAGGATGGCTTCACAGATGATATCCAACTTGAGGAGTTGGAGATCAATGAACTTGGCATTATGGGGCTCATCAAGAGGGAAGGACAAGTTCTTGGGGATGTCTTCCCAAAGTTAACCTCCCTCCAGCTTAATCATCTAACAACAAAGTTGAAGTACACATACACAGGAACCTATGCAATATGCATTACGTTGGCCGGCACTGAATACCTTGGAGGCATGACTTGGAGATCAAACAAATTAGAAACCGAAAAAATCAACTCGCCAGAGAACAGGTAAAATGGAAAGATTAATATCGGCATTCTTTGCAAAGTTGAGGGGGACTTATTTAACGAAAAAAAATGTTAGATATATGTAAATTACTTATGATATTCTGAATAGTTATATTGTTTTGGATTTCATTCTGATTAATTGTAATTGATTTTGCAACAGTTCATTATTCTTGATTATGTAATAGCGATTATGTATAGCCAAAGAAAGCAGCAGGGACTCAGAGAAGAGAGAGGTTCGACCTTTGCATTAAATAAAGGGACCATCTCGATAAATACAAAATAAATGCGCAATAGATGTGTATGTAAAATTGCATCAAAATAGATCAACCAAGAAAAAAATTGCATCAAAATAGATGTTAATAGGAAGTAATGATGTGTAATGATGTCTTTGACACATTTTACAGATGTTATCTCTATTGCTATAACTCGTGAACTACTTAAAATTAAGACTCGTGAACTACTTGAAATTAAGAGAAACCTAATGGGCTAACAACGACAGTATTAGATTTAATAGATTCTTGCTCAAAATGAAACCTAAAACCCCTTAGGTAAAATGAAAAATGAAAATCGCAATGATGCTTTCACAAACGGAACAATATGAAAAATGGGCATATATCCAAATGACCATTTTGCCCATTGACAAGAACATTAAGATGCAGCATCAACCTACTTCTCAATGTTATTTTAAGCAGCCGAGGTCTCTGTCTGTCACAAAAAATGAGTTTCTAAGCGAGGTGGCTTCCAAGAGCTTGAATTCAAGAGAGGCTGATACCGGATCACTCAGCAGCAGTCCTCTTAATCAACATTGAAAGGTGTAAGAAAGTCGGCCTTCCAATTGTGTAAGTTCACGGTCTCTCTAAGTAGTCTAATGCATACCTCAACTAGAGACTAAACTTGACAAGAAATATTCGTTCTAGATGTTACATCAATAGATTGTACGCAACGTCAAAGAACGAGTCTTACATAGTTGGAGCAAATGAGCCAGAGATTTATTTAAATGCAACAGGCTACCTGGAGCAACATCAGCCATCAGATGAGCGGTACATAAATAACAGATGAAGCCAACATAGTATCCACTAACAATCAGGAAAGAAGAAATCGGACTTCACATGATTAATGCAATTTTCATGCTATAAATGCGTAATATGCATATTCAACGTTATTCGAAAAGACCACAAAAAATGTGCAGAACATCTTCCAGTAAAGCTCCTCAAGTTGAAACAACCAGTGCCAAAAGATAAGATCCAAGCATCGAATAACAACCTGAAACAGCATGATTGCTGATGAATTTCACCGGTAAGTTTGGACTTCAGCTTCTGCCTTTCGAGGAAAAAAAAAAAGAAGAAAAAAAGAAAAACATGATCAAGAAGCCTTTGGCTTCGTCCTCCCTCATTCGTATTTGGTTCCACCGAAGTTACAGTTGAGCTCCTCACAAGAAACCCCAGATCTTGGATTCAATGAGTCTGGGATCAGATTCCCAAATCTATTTTCATTCTCCACGATCTTGGAACCAGAGGAATAACAAAATCCCTTAAAAGCCCTGAGCCAATGTCCGAGCATCATGTATTGGAATGCACCAGAAGGCATAATCTCCATATCCAATCTGTCTGTAACCATCTTCCTTTACCTCTGTCTTTCATTTAAGTGCAGTTTGGGATTTACCATCCTATATGCAGCCACATTTAACCCAGAATCAGGCCATAACTGGGACTTTGTGCAAATCAGAAAAAATCTTATATTGCTAAAAAATTTGAAAGGCAAAACAATTACAACAATAATGATAACGAAGCTTCGTATTTGCACTCTAACATGTTGCCTCTATTTTCATCACCATGCTCTCTCCTTTCACAAATAGGTCCAGAACTTTGATTGCCACAAGAAATGCACTCTATAGAGCTTTACGCAAGTGCTAGAAAGAATCAACCATGTCCAGGAGCATTAGCTCATGCACCCACAACAAAACTGTAATTTCACAAGAGGAACTAAATTCACATATAGTATCATTTATTGACATGTTTGTCGGACAATGTTTGCTCATATGGAGATGATGGAGCACTAGTTTCAGAATGTTCCTATCATGTAACTCCACATAGGGATTGGTTTGTCAATTGACAAATGGGGAATAGTGTTGATAGTGAAGCAGCAAATATGAGAACAGTTAGAACTTAGAATCATAATGCATGGTGTGTTTGTAAAGCAGCAGATATAGGAAAGTTAAAATCAAAATAAGTTTCTACTTTCTTCACTGAGAGTATGTGGCCGACGTTTTGCCCCAAAGAACTCTCTAGTTCTCTGAGCAAAAATGGACAGACAACCACACTTCATTCATTATCAATCAACACTAATCAACAGAAAATAGCCAAACTTTTGCTATAAATACTTGAGGCTTCCAATACACTGCTGAATCACAGATAATTCAAAAGAAATGAAGACAAGGAATACATTTTTACAAGAAAATTGTTAACAAGGCTAACTAAAAATTCTTTGAAGAAGTTACAGCTTTTGTTTGGGAAAGGAGCTATACAACGCCAAAGCCAAAGCAAATATTCAACCAATGGGCATTTCAACTGTAGAAGAGTCTTAGTGCCAAAAAAAAAAACTGTAGAAGAGTCTGAACATAATAGACATGTCTTCGAGAGGAGATAGTTACTAAAAGCAAAGCCTCTATTTGCCAGTAAGAAACAACTGCCCAATTTGTAGAAACTAAGGAAACAATTATCATGATGACAGAAACAGAATAAAGTTAGCATTTTTAAGAAATACTACTTTCCTGATGATTGTTATCATATACAGGAAATGACTTTCTTTTTTTTGCCACTTACCAGGATAAAGCTTGAATTTATCTAGGAAGTGCACATTCGATGATTGGTTTCCTTAGCTGCATACTCTCTCAAGACTAGCTCCACTTGTTCTACCACCCCGAGTCTGCGGAGCCATCCAGCAAGTCTTTCGGATGCTTCTTTTCCAATTACGATACCATCTCTCTCCAAATCTATTAGAAAGTCCAGTGCTTTGTTTATTTTGTTCTCTCTCTCATATGCATGCAAAACGAGGGCCACAACTTTATCACTAGGTTCAATACCAGCCTTCCTCATATTTTCAAAGGCAACGAGGGCCTTGTCACTTTGTCCTGTAGTTGCATAGGCATTTATAAGCAGCCCACACAGCCTAGCCTCTGGAACAATCCCTGCAAACTGAATAGTATAAAAAACCCTCTGAGCTCCTTCGGTATTTCCAATCATGGAATACGCTCTCAATAGTGCCTTATAAACTTCACTTCCGGCAAAGATCTCTAGCTCATCCATTTCTCTCAGTAAAATCTCTGCGCGTTCAGGCATTCCAGCTCTAATGTAGGCCATGACCATTGAGCCGTATGACCTTTTATCCAGTGGCAATCCAAGCAGTTTGATTTCTTCAAATGTTTTGCTCGCCAGCTCAAAATGCCCAGCCTTGCTGTACATATCAACCACAGCAGTCAAGGTAACCTGATCACAGGTAAAGCCTCTTTGCTTCATGGCTAGAAGAGTGTTTTCTGCATCTTGGAGTTGGTTTTGCTTTCCATACCAATGGATTAGTTTTGTATAGTCACGAACATTAGCTTCGAAAGATTCTTCTAACAGAGCAAGTTCTGCCACCTAAAATCAGTCTGAGGATTCATGAGCTAAATTGCATAAATCAGATTAACAAAGCTTCTTCTTTGTGAATTGCGCAAATCAGATTAACAAAGATTGAGAAATCCACAAGACTCAACAATTGTCATGCGAATAATTTCGAACAAATCCACAAATCGGAGCACCTCGATAACTCACAGCCATCCATCAGTATGTACTATATTGTCAAGAAGAAACTCTCATTCCTCACACAAGCCAACCATCACTAGTTCGCTAGATTTGGACACGTTTTCCAGGCGACTGCCCACCAAATTCTGATTAATTGCAGAAACTTAAGTTTGCAAGATGACAAATTTCAGCTCTTTCCAACGGCAAAAGGTAAATGTCAACGCGAAATATCAAACTCATCACCATAGCATGAAAATCTTTCAACTCATGCTCTTCCAGCAGACAGAGGCGCCGCATCACAGCTTCAATAGCTAACAAACAAATAAGGAATCAAACGAGGGTAGGTACCTCAAGATAAGCAGGATGATTCAGCTTCTTCAATTCTTTCAGAACCGCGAGCCAATTGGCTCTACTGGGCTTCATAATTTTCACCCAAGCAGCCAAAACATCGGACAAGGTCGCCCTCTGAGGATCGAAACATATGATCTGCCTCATCAACGCCTTACACCTTTTTGTCATCTTAGAAGGAAGATTGGATATGGCAATCCTCTGCTCCTCCGTAGCACGAGGTCCCACCTCGACCCACCTGAAACTCGGCCTACCCTCTTGAAGGTTCTCAGCTTTTGCGACATTCTCACCACCAGCTGGCGAAGATAGCAGAGGCGTGGCAAGACAACGAGTGCCCTCGTTACGATGGTGTTGGACCGGAACGTGAAGTGAAGTCGGAGAATGCCGGGAACCAATGCTTGGGAGTCGCCATCTTTGCAGGTGGCGGTTTGACACCAGATTGAACGAAGAACTTGGGACTGTTGCGGACATGGAGGCTGTGAGCTCCACTGGGCTGTGAAACGAAAACTGAACCGAAGAAGGTGAAAATAAGGACGGTTTATCCACTTTTTCTTGTTTTTGGGGCTGATTTGAGAAGAGAGAAGTGTCTCCAGATTTTAGACTCCATATAGATATTTTTTCTCCCAATTTAGCCCTTGAAGAAAGTATTTTCAAGGCATAAATGTACGCTAGCGACACGTGGCTTAAAAAATATTAATTTTTTTTTTCACTTTTAACACTTTTTATTGTGCAAATTAGATAGGATTAACAAAATTACTTGATAGATTTTAGGATGTAATTGCTTTCTGTATAAATTCTAGAATTTAATCACATTCCCCTACAAGTTTTTTTGACAGATTTGAGAATAGAGAAGTGTCTCCAAATCTTAGACTCCATAGAGATAATTTTTTCCCCAATTTAGCCCTTGAAGAAAACATTTTCAACGCATAAAAGTACACTAGCGACACATGGCTTCAAAAAATGCTAATTTCTTTTTTCACATTTAGTACTTTTTTTCGTTCAAATTAGAGGGGGTTAACAAAATTAGTTGATATATTTTAGGATGTAATTGCATTTTGTATAAATTCTAGAATTTAATTACACTCCCCTACCAGTTTTTTGGGCTGATTTGAGAATAGAGAAGTGTCTCCAAATTTTAGACTCCATATAGATGTTTTTTTGCCCAATTTAGCCCTCGAAGAAAATATTTTCAAGGCATAAAATTACACTAGCGACACATGGCTTCAAAAAATAATAATTTTTTTTCACTTTTAGTAATTTTTATCGTTCAAATTAGACGGGGTTAAAATTACTTGATAGATTTTATGATGTAATTACCTTTCGTATAAATTCTAGAATTTAATTACACTCCCCTACAAGTTTTAGGACTTGGCAGGATAGAAGAGATGGATTTTTCAATCATTATTGTGGCTATCTTGTACCACACTATATGTGCACTATAATGAAATTTTCGGTGCAATCCCGTAATGTCTAGGTCTAAATTAGAACAATAAATTCCTTACGAGCGGACAAAAAGTTGGATATGATAGGGAAATTTTTTCAACATAGCCCCTAGACTTTTGATTGTGTTAGCCGAGCCCTCAGACTTTGGATTTTTCGAGTAGGTGTCATGTGCTTTAGGAACTTGCTTTCAATTGAGCCTTTCTACATTTTGTTTTTCTCCATAACCATCGTGTGTACTTTCGAAATCGGTCTCAATAGAATCCAGATTAATTAGACCACGAATTAATTATATGGAATGTAGGTCATGACAAGGATAACAACATCTTAAATTTGGTTTGACAATTCGACCCCCCCAAAAAAAAATTGGTTTGACAATTATGGCTCTAGTAAATCCGTCGAAAAATTAAAGAAACATGGACTTGATTTTGTTACTCAAAATGTCGAGAGCTCACACACTTTTGCTATATAAAAACCCCACATTCACACTCTATATTAGATGAACGGATCTTGCGTTTTAGCTCGTGAAGTTCTTGGCAAAGGCTGAAGAAGAAGTAGTCGAGGAGGAGGAGGAGGAGGAAGAGGAGTGATCTTGAGCCGCGTGACGAGGGAACTCCGAGAGCATTTGAACCACCTCCCTCATCGTGGGGCGCTCGGTGCTGTTCTCCTGAACGCACAGCATGGCGACGAAGAACACGTGCGCGGCCTCGTCCCTCGGCACGGGGCTCAGCCGCGGGTCCACCACGCGGGTCGCCTCCTCTCTGCACCAGTTGGCCGTGGCGATCTTCGTCCACTGGACGATGTCCACCCCGTCCCCGAAGTCGCCCACCGGCCGCCGCCCCGTCAGGAGCTCCAGGAGCACGACCCCGAAGCTGTACACGTCGCTCTTCTCGTCCACCCGCAAGGTGTAGGCGTACTCTGCAATGAGAACGGATTTTTCCGTCATGGAAATTCGCTCGATCAGTGATCTTGAAATGATGTTGGTGGGGACGGACTTTCGAAGCTTTCAACGCCATGAATGATGATAATCATTGTCAAATCGGCACGTTGTCAAAGTTCCACTCCATTGGAGTTGTGGGTCTAAAGATGGAAAACGTCCATTTTGGATAAGCTTTTGCTGGTCTTTTCAGAGCGAATCAAGCATGAATTGGCACGCATTGATGTTTTCTTGATCTTTTGTAATGAACGGCATGATTATAGGTCACGAATTGACACCACACATAACAATAAAGCAAAAAGGATAAATGTGATAGAAGTACTAAAACTTATTAGGAAAGTGTAATTAAATCCTAAAATTTTTAAATTGTACAATCAAGTCCTAAAACTTTGCGCAATCAAATTTTAAAATTATCACAAAAGTACAATCGAGTCCTAAGATTTTCAAAATATGCAACTTAATTTCATTTTTTAAAAGTTTTATGATTCAATTGCACTTTTTGATAATCACATTTTCGCGATAATTTTTAGGACTTTTACTGCACTTGTCCCTAAAGCAAAAGAATAAATATGTTAAAAATTCTAAAACTTATCACCAAAAGTGCAGTTAAGTTTTAGAATGTCTACAAAAATGCATTCACTTTCAAAAAGTGAAATTAATTAATTTCACTTTTTTAAAGTCTTAACATCACGGCGCACTTATCTCTAAAGCAAAAGGGGGTCAATTAATTCAACAAAAACAAAAAGACAAAGAGAAGCAAAAAGAGCCAAATTCATAAATTTAATTTTTATCCCAAAACACGAAAATTAAGAAAAGGCCGAAAAAGAGACGGTGTGCGAGCCTATCAGATTACCTAAGTTGACCCACCTAGATCCCAATTTACAAGAATTTGACTGGACCATGGACCCAACTCTAAGTAGCCTTGTGCCAGAAATCAAAGATTTTTGAGGGACTGTGTCCTCGTGGGACATTTTCAATTTCCTTTCTTCATGGGGTCAAGCGTGCTAGAAATGTCGCATAGATTTCAGAACTTAAGAATTGAACTATGTAAAGAGTTGGGATCAGAGAAATGCTCTGATAGCCTCAACGTGGTTAATGAGTGATTTTGAACAATCTAGTGAATTGCCAATTAATGCATGATAAAAGAATTTAAGTGTGACATACCAGGGGCAATGTAGCCATAGGACCCCGCGACCGCCGACATGCACTCCGACCCTCCGCCGTCCGCCAGGAACTTGGCCAGCCCGAAGTCGGCGACGTGCGCCTCGTAGCTGGAGTTCAGCAGAATGTTGTTGGACTTCACGTCTCGGTGAAGGATCAGCGGGCTGCAGTCGTGGTGCAGGTAGCACAAGCCTTTGGCGGCTTCGACCGCGATCTTGTACCTCATGTTCCATCCCAGGAACGCGCCTTTCTTCCCGTGCAGCGTCTCACCTAGGCTCCCGTTCTTCATGTATTCGTAGACGAGGAGATTGGTTTCTTTGTTCGAGCAGAATGCCAGGAGCCTCACGATGTTCCTATGCCGGATGTTGCCGAGCGTTTGGATTTCTGCTCGGAAGCCACGGTCGTGGCTAGTCGTGCCGAATCCTAGGAGTCTCTTGACAGCGATCTCGGTGCCGTCTGGCATTTTACCGTGATAGACGATCCCGGCTCCACCTCTCCCTATCTCATTGCCGTCTTTGACACATTCCAGAATGTCTTGGACCGAGAACTCGAGCTTCTGAAACGTAGTCATCTTCCACGAGCTGGCGCCGGCCTTTCTCTTAAATGACCTGGCCTTGATGATGGCCACCGTGGTGAAAGCTAGGGAACATATCAATAGGCCAACCGCGAACATTAACTTGAAATTGTAATGACTTCTGGAGGATGTGCTTGTGAATTTGGTGAGATTGCATCTGATGTCTAGGATAGAACCACAAAGCCCTGGATTGCCCACGAAGGAAGAGGCGTTGAACAGCGCAAATTGCCCAGATTCGGGTATCTTACCCGAGAAATAGTTGAAAGAGAAGTCGGCGATCGTGAGGCTCTGCATCGTACCGATCTTTTCGGGTATGCTCTGGTTTAAGTGGTTCCTAGAGATGTTCAAGTAACTGAGGATAGGAATCTTGGAAATGGCGGGTGGGATTGGACCGGAGAGGTTGTTCTGGCTGATGTCTAGGTAAGTGAGATGGTAACAGTTCCCAATATCCGGTGGAATCTCGCCTGACAAGAAATTCTGCCTCAGGTTGAGCTTAACCACCTGCCTCAAGTCCCCTGTAAAACCCGGGAGCGGACCTGAAAATTGATTCCCACTGATGAGTAGTATTTGGAGGCTAGAAAAGTTCGAGAGCGAAGATGGAAGAGGACCCGAAAGGAGATTGTCTGATAAGTTGAGCTCGTTTAGCATCGCAGGCTTCGATGACCTGTTGCCATTCTCTGCCAAAACTCCCGACAGGTAGTTGTTCTGCAATTCCATGAGTTTGAGCTGAGGCAAGTAAATGAAGCCGTTTGGGATGCTTCCATTTATGTAGTTCTGCCCCAACCTCACCTTAACTAGGCTATAGCATGAGCCTAGAGCTTCTGGGATCGGCCCAAAGAGGAAATTGTTGAACAGGATCAAGATCCTGAGCTGGTTCTGCGAGCACAAATCTCGAGGGATCGTTCCGGTGAGCTTGTTGGTGGACAAATCGAGATCCTGAAGCTTCCCATTCCTGCCGAGATCCTCAGGAATCACACCAGTGAAGTTGTTCGTCCATAGGCCTAGAGTTTCCAGGCTCGGGAGGTCAGCAAGGAACTCAGGAATCGACCCGTGTAGACTGTTTAAGAAGAGGTTGACAAGTTTCAGCTTCTGGAGATTCGCGACCTCCGATGGTATCTCTCCGGTTAGTGAATTGACAGAGAGATCAAGATTCACCAAGCTTGTCAAGTTGCCAACTTGCTTCGGGATCGGACCCGAGAGAAGATTAAATTGTAGATACAAGGTGTGTAGCTTCTTTAAATTCCCCAACTCGGGTGGTATCATGCCGTCCAATCCACATTGGGAAAGATCCATGTGAACAAGATTTTTCAGATTGCCAAATTCTCTAGGAATGCCACCTTGAAAGACATTGTAGTAGCCCAGGTAAATCTCTCTGAGCTCTGTCAAATTTCCCAACTCGCTCGGTATTTTTCCGTTCAGCCCGTTTCCCGAGAGCGACAAATACTCCAGAGCCGCTAATTCCCCGTAGCTTTCTGGGATTTTCCCCGTAAAGTAGTTGCCTCCCAGGCTCAAGTACCTGATCTTCTTCAATTCAAGAACACCCGTTGGCAATAAACCCTTGAAGTTGTTATCATATGCATCGAGCACTTTCAAATTCGCGATACTAGAGTAGTTCCAGTCCAAGCTCCCAACGAACAAGTTGCTCGAGATGTTCAGGAACTTCAAACTACTCAAGTTGGCAATGTCGATAGTGCCACTGAAATTGTTCCCAGCGAGCGAGAGCTTCACAAGGCCATTGAGCCTCGAAACAAGTGGAGAGACAGAGCCGCCCAGATTCAAATCCGTCAGCTCAAGCGAAACCACGCGTCCTCTCGAGCATCTAATGCCGAACCATACGCAAACCGAGCTCGAGTTCGAAGAACTCCAAGTGCTTAAAGCTGGTTCGGGGGACTCGAATCCTTGCTTCAGCGAGAGTAGGACATCAACATCGTTAAAAGAGGAAGATGAAGCAGGAGTTATAGTACACAGAAGTGCAATTCCTAGAGCAAGGAACCGGATCCTCATTGTTTCTCAAAGAAAATGTCGCTTGCAAACAAAGATCACAAGTGTTTAGACAAAGTCATTGTACGATGCTGGGTTTGAAGAGAAGGATATTGGAACGACATGATACTAAGGAGCTTCAGATGGGTGTGCGATCAAAGCATGAAAAATCTGACCTTTGTTGGATCAAGTGGCTCTCTAATATCTCTCATTCTTTGGCCTCTCTCTCTCTCTCTCTCTCTCTCTCTCAGGTTATTTAGACAGAGGTTGAAGGAAGCAAATGCAGCAGAAATGAAAAAGAACACTACAAAGTGGAGCTACTAGCTAAATTGGAGGTGAAACCAGAGAGAGAACATAGAGTGAGAAAACTGATTGGGCCTGATGAAAAAATAAAAGAAAAAAGGCAGGTTGAAGTTGAACATCATGAATTTAAAGTAGAGAGAGAGAGAGAGAGAGGGTGGGAGAGATTACAGCATTGCCATTTTAGCTTTTGGTAAAGCTAAAGGGGGTATCTTTATTTCTTTGAATTGGGTGAGGGACAATGGACTTGGCAACTTTGATGCACCTGACACTTTTTATTTCCCAACGACCCTGTTAAAGCATTCAATCCCATGCCAATAACACTGGGGAGTCCCAGTTCCGGAGCAAGAAGATGCTTTCACAGATGGCAACCAACACTAGATAGATAACGCGCTCTTTTTTTTTCCCCCTTTAATTTTCAGTGATTCAGACAAGGGAAGTTGATTTAAGAAAAAAAAAATAAATAGAAAAACCATAAAGGGTAATTTTTTTTTTTATGGAGGATTTGTCCAAGGTTAAGCCGAGGTTCAATTAATAAATCAAATCTCGCTGGGGAGCCAATGAACTAAAGGATCACATTTGAGGACCCAGTTGCAAGAACCATACAAGTTAAGTATATCTATATCTATATGAGGATTACAACAACTTTAATGGTTGGAAAAAAAGCACTTTGTCAACAGATAACTATAGATCAGACATTTACTAAAATTGATACAAAGTTGAAAAAAAAAAGAAAATAAAAAAAGGGACTTATGATCAACTCATTTGCTGCAGAACCACTGTCTCTTGCATCATCAATGCTTAATCGCATTTCATAAAAATGTCTGGAACTTTAACTTGGTGATTTGAAGAAACATTGAACGACAACTTCATCAATAGCTATGGAAAAGAGTGCAGAACTTTATGCCATCGATGAGTAATTTGTATACGAAAAAAAAGATCATTTCACCTTTACCAAAAATAAAATCCTGAACGGGTGTCCCATTATAAACACTACTCGTCAGAAAATCAACATATAAAAGATAAACTATCATGGTCATTAACATCGTTAGCCCAAGCTTTTTACACACACACACACACACATGTAAATTCGGGTCACACAGAAATGAAGCAAACAGCGTGCATGGAGAGCCATGATTTTACATGGAGTGGAGCTGGGAACATCCATCATCATTCATGATTTAGCACCATCCATCGAGCAAGCCTAGTTCTGAAGCGGCCGACGGGCCAACTTGACATTTTTTTTTGTCGGGTTTGATATCCACTAAATAAAGTCCACCTCCTCCTCCGAAGCAGAAGCAGGTCATTCACGTTGGGACAAGGAAATGCTTCCTTGTGTTCTGATCGGTCAAGTACAAATCAAGCAATATAGGTCTCGCTTTAAACTTTACTTTTGTTTTTTCGAGCTCAAATTTTGAGACAACGTGTGTTCTTTTCGTAAATGGATGAACTAAAACCGACGATAGCGAAGAGTTGTCGTGCTCGCTCGGCTGTTGCTGAAAACGGGACCAAACCGGGATCACTTCACTTGCTCGTGTTTGCTGTGGATTGTGACGGGACGAATCGGGCCTGGTAGCGTTGGACGAAGGTGTCGGGCGAAATTTGATGATGAACGACTTGGCTTGAAGGATATGGCATGATGGATTGAATCTAGGGGAAATTTGTGATAATTTTGGACGAGATCAAATTACAATTAATTCGATTGAGGGAAAAAAAATGATTTAGGCGGGAAGCTGAACAAAATCCCTTCGATGTGCAAAGTCCGGAGAGCTTTGAAGAGGGGTGTTCTTCTTTTTAATTTTAAATTTTTAAAGCTCCGACGGCCGTGGCCAGCACTGACAAGGATTCCATGCTAGATTTTTCCGATTGGTAATGGCTGGATGTACCGAATTAGCTCAATTATAAAATGTTTAGAACTAAATTGACTAGAAAAAGAGGATTTATGACATAATTAATATAATTAGAAAAGGTTTAAAGCTTTTTTTTTCATAATTTTCTTTTGAATTTCCTGCCGTATAATATGTTTAGGGACTTTTGAATAATTTCTTTCCGTAATAATATCGCAAAATAAAATGTCCTTCTTACCTTCCTTGGCCCCCTCCAAGTTCTCGAATGACTTGAGATCGTTCGCCTCCCACCAGAGTGATTTAACTAGCAATTACGAGATGATCATTACACCAGTACGTGAAGAATCTCACCTGTTTTCACTTGTATTAGGGAA
The DNA here is from genome assembly GCA_016432845.1 of Psidium guajava. Lineage (NCBI taxonomy): Eukaryota > Viridiplantae > Streptophyta > Magnoliopsida > Myrtales > Myrtaceae > Psidium > Psidium guajava. The sequence goes on along the minus strand of CM028225.1, from coordinate 36,506,350 downwards.
GGACACTGAAAAAGAAGTGTTTTCCTTCACAGAACAGGACAGGACCATGCTTCTAGCTTTTCCTTTTCTTTTCTTTTCTTTTCTTTTCTTTTCTTTTTTTTTATAATTTATGTAACTTTATCCGTGGAAACAAATCTTTTTAGCTTTAGTAAAAGAAGGAAGTGGTCTCAAAGGTAGTGCTGGAAAAAGAAAAAGCAGAGCGGTTTGTTTGCTTTTGATCGTCCGTTTCAATTTCCAATCCTGAGAAAAGCTCAAGGGAAACAACTCCGTGCATGAGCCTGTCTGGAAAAGCAGCGCTTGGCATTGAAGCTCTATATGAGATTTATTTTTTCTCAAAAAAAAAAAACAAAAAAGAAAGTTATTTCTGCATATTCTTGTGGAAATTTAGTGCTTCAATACTATCTGGCAATCCAACGGGCTGTCTAGATGCATTCCTTATTTTAACGTGCCGGTACTTGCATGCTCTGGATCATCAAATTGTTACTTGAAACAAGGTCCAGCTTAGGTTCTTGTGTTGAGAAAATGAAACCACTCGAAACTTTTATTTGAAATTTTTTTCGTAATTTATCCGGACAAGGGATTATCGATAATGGGCATTCCACACATTGGGTCAATCGACCCATGTTTTAGCGGGCTAGGCAATTTCTGCTTTCTTGGTCAAAAAAGCCCAGTTGAGCTACTTGAAATAAGGAAGCATAAAAGCTATATCGCACTACGTTAATTTCTCGAGTCCGGTGGAAAAATATTTCGAGTCCAAGAAGGAAGATGTTATGATTCTTTTTAAGGCCATAAGAGAAAACTCTTTCGAGTCCAAGACGGAAGTCTGGAGTTTGCCGGAGGCTTGCCGGTGTTGCCGGAGATTATAACATACGTGAGAATAAAAACCACAAAAATAAAAGCCTCTTGTATTGTTTCTTTTCGTGGATATTGCAGAGAAGAAAAACCGAGCCAGCCAACTTTTTTTTTTTGTCGGCAAAAAGACACCTCAAGCGCTAAGATTTGTGTATGGTGCTTACTTTAATATCAATATATGTTTTTTAGATCAATTAAGTGCCAAATTAAAAAAAAAATATGATCACTTTAATGCCAATTATGAGAAATTCTAATGATCTCACTAAAATTACTATTTACGTAATTATTTTTCAAAAAAATTAATACTTAACTGATAAAAAAAATATTGACACTAAACGAGTGTTATACATAAATATTAATAATTAAGGTATCTTTTTATTGCTTTTTTTTCTTTTTTTTTTCCTCTCTGCGTCTCTCTCTCAGTACTCTTCTCATCGGGCCCCCTCAGCTGCTGCCTAGTATTGTTCATATAGGTGTTTATCTAGGTCTAATCAGGGGTTTTTTTTTATTGATAAAAGGATTAATCCTTGTGGCCTTTTCATACTGAATTCCAAAGCCTTTTATTAGTCTCAATTATTATGTGCTAAACTCAACTTGAATTAATCTCAAAGTCCATTTCCTATGAAAATTCGGCTGCCTGGATCCCTCATGGCTTAGCCGAGTTTGGCATCAGCGCTGGTCCGGTTCGCGTGTCCATTTCAGGTCCGTCTTGAGTTTGGCTTTAGCGCTAATATTTATGTACGGCGCTCATATTAATGTGAATATTTTTGCTAGGAACTAAGATTAGTCCCTAATTTTTTATAAAATAAATCCTAAATGACTTAGCTAAAATTTAGTTGTCAACAAAGTTTTTCGAATAGATACCATTGGGAACTAGTTATTACTGGGCACTACAAATATAAGTAGACAAATAAACTACTTGAGGCGAAAACCTTGTCACATGCTTAGAGGATAGTATCATGAGATGAGTTACCTTATCTTTTGACAGCTTGTGATCCGGTGTGCATTTCTATTTTAGAAGAAAGCGATTTATCATCCATCTCAAAAATTATCTATGCTCTGACCAAAATAAAATATTATCTATGGAAAAATATGAATCGTGTGTAATATCTTGGTTGATTGAAAATCATCTTGAAGACCAAGTTACTTTGTACAGTTCAAGCTACTAACTAAGATTTGATTCTATGAGCAACCAAATCTACGAGAACTCAGCGTGATTTAGCAAGATAAAAGGGGATCAACAAGACGCTAAAGATAGAAATAAATCTAGAGTACAAAAATCCAAACAAGAGAAAGCTTTACAATTGTTCATTTCTTTTCAAGCATATTAAAATTGTAATCTTTTGAGAAGTATGTTAATGTTATAGTTTGTGCTAAGGTGTGAGATATCAAGATCTATCCGCATGGATATAAGTAGCATTAGCTTTGGGAAGAAGTGCTTGGGTAGAAGTGGTACATACTACTATAACTGCTCAAAGATTGCTAGTCGAATCTAGCCAATAAACTATTAGTTTAGGAGAGTGGACGTAGGCTTAGACCAAGCCCAACCACTATAAAGCTCTAAGTGCATCATTTTTTTTTAATCTCCGCACTAACTCATATAACATGTTCATGCATATATTAACTCGTTGCTTTTATGCTTATTTCAAACTTGAGACATTAAATTCCACATTATTTAGTCGAGTCTCTTAAAACCATCTGCTTCCCTCCTGGAATTGATACTCTAAGCTGACATTACTTGGGTGTATAATTTGATTCATACTTGCCCTCTTCACTGTTTTAGGAGTCGCATTTTGTCTTAGATCTCTTGCTCTGCGAATCATTCCCTCCTCGTTGGATTGGATCGTTACACAAGTATTTGTCTCTTGTTATCCCTTGCAAAATGTGAAAGAATTGTAAAGAAATGCCATAGGGACGGGCATATCGATCGTCCTTAATGCTCTCATTTTATTTTTTTTTTCCAATTTTTGATTCGCCGTCAAAAAGTGTGCTTGGTTAAGGCACTTGTCTATAGCTCAGGAAAATCATGGTGAAATGATACGACATTGAATTTGAAGTGTAGTGGGCAACCCATCATGTTGTAGGATTAAATTGTCGTAACCGACAAACTCAATTTTTCGTAACCGACGATGATCTTAAATTTCGAACATAGGGAAAACTAACGAATGCCTTTTTCTATAATACGAGGATAACAAGAAACAATCATGGTGAGGTAAGGGATGACGTCACAAAATCTGTCTTGCATGATATGCGTGCCGGTACGGGCGAGTGAAAACGAAGATGTCCATTCCATGTTAGATAAAGTTCACAATTATTGGAATCAAACGAAGCGTAGTGGAAAAAGATGAGGTCACCAGAGTCGTCATCCTACATATCATATTGATTGTCGATATTCCTTTGCACCCCTAAGAAGAACCTCTTCTATTTATAGACATTTCAGTGTAACAACAAATGAGAAATTAAGGCGGAAAGTGGAGATAGAGAGCCATACATCATCAACACATCACCACAAATTTGTCAATGCCGTTCTCATAGCGCAACTTTGTGCTTGCAATTTGGTCAATGTGCTCCTGCTACGATCCCCGTTTATCATTTACGCATTCCTGGAAAAGTATCAACCATGGGATACTTATGTCACTTCTAAAGGTGTCATCGTCCGAGCCGTTCTAGGATTCACTCTCCCCTCATTGTATCGGCACGTTACTAAGGTATTTGTGTCCTATATTCCCTCGCCAAATGTAATAGAATTCAACAAAATACTTTCGGGATGGGCAAATTGGTTGCCCCGTAATGCTCTTTTTTTTTTTTAATTGCAAATTGTTATGGTAGTTACAAAGAGCGCCTGATCAAAGCATTTCTTTATAGTTCAATAAAATTGATCTAGAATGATACCGCATTGAAATTGAAGAATAATGTGGAACATATTATACTAAAAATTTAAACTGTTATAACATCCAAATCCAATTCTTTTTTTGTGAGAAGAATTTTAATTTTCAAATATATGAGCAAATAACGGATGCTCTTCTTTAATATAAAGATAACAAGAAACAATTAAGGTAAGGGATGACATCACAAAATCGTCTTGCATAATGTGTATTTGAGTAGACTCGAGTTGAAGAGAGATGCTCATTCCATCTTATTTACAAGATTAATTAGTAAAATTAAACCAAACATAGGGGTAAAAGATGAAACATTAGATTCGTCGTCATACATGTCATATCGATTGCTGAAACTCCTTAAAATGGTTAGAGAATAATCGATGCAAGTTGCAAACCTTACTGCTTTCAATGATGAAAATTGAAGTACAAGTGCCAACATATTTATGTTGTGAGTGATCAAGATCGTTGCCACATCGTATATGACACTACGGTTTGCACAACACTCTTATTAATTCACTTTCAATACTGAAAATTATAATGGGATTGGACAAATTAACTCCCTAATGGCCAAAAACAACCTTTGCCCCAATCTCCCAATTAAAACTTGGGAAATGTCTGACGTAACCTTTAATGGTTTGAAGCTCAACATTAAATAAAGATTTGAAGGCCAGCATTTTGCCGAATTGGCGACAAGGGTCTCTAAATTTATCAAACAAAGGGATAAAAGCCGTCTAAGAAGTTCAAGCAGAATATGACCCTAATCAATAACTAAGAGGTCTGAATAAATGAAATCCTGAACGTGGCGGTAGTAATGAGAGATTATGTCGACTGCTTTGTCCTGCGTTTAACGTTGTTTTTCCTTAAGTGAGGACAAGCAATTGGTGGAGAAATCTGTAACAGGAAGCTCCTCTTATACGTACACAACATCTTGATAACCATTAAGGAGGAAAATGAAGGTGTAGATTGCCCAACCGTGAATACACCATCTCACCATATTATGAAATTTCAGCTTTCTTTTTTGTTACTTTGTTCTCGCAATGTAGTCAAGTGCAGTAATTGTAGTCGCGAATTGGTGCATCTCGATCGGGGAATAGTCGAACGCACCCTGGAATGTCCTTGCACTGCATGTATTGTCCACCAATCTACCCTGGAAGATCTAATCCGATATGTGCCAATTCGCGATTACAACTACTGCATTCTCCACAACTTATGCTATGGTCATGGAACATGCCACAGAGCATTGACATTGATGGATTGTCGCGATTGCCCGAGTAAGACTCAAGAAAGAAAATCTCTATAACCTTTGTGGCACGGGAGCTCAAATCCAGCTCAAAGACTGTAGAATAAGGTACGAATATAATTTATTTACTGAATGATTAAGTTTGAGGCCTGGTGCGGAATAGTACCCTATTGCCGTGTATGCATATGAATAAGCTGCGATCCAAAAGAACAAAGCTTTTTGAATTGCAGTGACTTGAAATCACTTTCGCCGAAGTTAATTGCTCTCATCCACTCATTTATTTGTATCTATTATGCACACATGTGTTCATGTGTCAACCGCAGAATTCGGTTTGTCATTACTTAAAGTCGAGAAGGATTTGATGTGATTTGATTTAAGAAATATTCTTTGCTAAGTAAAAGTTTGTGATTTTTTTATGAGACAAAAAATGTAAACGATAGAATTAAGGATAAACCTAAAGTTGGTGGGTTTTTTTTGTAAGATAAAAAAAAAGGTTTACGGTAAAATTGGAATTGGACCAAAAGTTGAAGATTTTTTATGAGACGGAAAAAAGTTTAAAATACGATTGAAACTGAGGCTATGATTGGGTTTTTTGGGGTGTTAGGCCCAACAAAATGCTCCATGGATGATATGATCATATAAATTCTTTAAAAAGGAACCCCTATTTTGAGATGCTATCGCTTTGCCAGTAACGTTCATAAGCATACCATTAAAACATTATGCCCGTAAAACACTACGTATCCGAGGTGTCTCAATTTTTCTGTATGTTGATTACAACTTTGAGGAAAGCTAAATTCATTATGGACTCTTCTATTGAAATCTGTCCTTAATGCACTTGGCTATGGTAAATATTTCAATACTTCAGTAGAAATTTATGTTTCGTCATCCATACCTGTTGAGCAGTGTGATGAACAACCTAGTCACAAGCCTCAGTACAAATGAAGAGTGCTCTAACTGAAAGCCTCAATCCATAAGAAGAGTGCTTTGGTTGGAAGATTCAAGTGAAAGGATGGTGTCACAACTCGAAGGTATCAACAGAGATGATAAGTCTGGCGAAGTCCTTAATTTGCTTAGCCACAGATCTAAAATTATACAAACAATTTCGCAGCTTAATTTTATTTCTTAATTTTGTTGCTTACCAATAAATCGAAGATACTCTAAGTGCTTAACATAATAAACAGCGAGTTAATAACCCATTAACATCAAGTAAAATTATTTAACAAGCATTACCTATCGCGATCCTCCCAGAGGGGATCTTTTCCTTTCACAAAGGCTCGACCCCTTCCAAGTTCATACCTAGCGTGACGTTCAGCCTTTTATTTTCAAAATTTCTTTGACCTAAGTGTTACTAGGAGTCACCACTAGTCATAACTGGGGATCAGTTAGAACCCAAAAAAGACGTGAGAGACTCATCTTGTTTCCTATGCAACCAAAGAAGGAGATTTGGTTAGGATAATATTGTGGCAAAAAGATACTAGAGACGCCAAAACTTATGTGAAAACTTTGTTTTATTGGAGAAATTTCGGCCAAACTGATTATATGGCATTTACAATTACAATTTTAATATGACGTGATAGCCCTTGCTAATTTTTATTGGCAAAGTCCTTGCCGCTTGTGCAACCCTTTCTAATGCTTATTTTTAAATTTTTATTTTTAATTTAATTAAAATTCTATTTTTATATTTTTAAATTTTTTTTAAAACTTTTAGCTTTTTAATTATTGATTGGACCTCCAACAAGCCACGTTGGCTTCAGATATAATTTAAAAAAAATGCCACATAGAATTTTCGACCAAGTGTATGGGAGTTAGTACTTATGTGATTTTTTAAAAAAAATTGGCACTTAAGTGGTCTAGAAAAAAAAATTGGCACTTAAGTAGGGATTGTACACAAGTTTTGATGCTCATGATATCCTTTTGCCCTTATTCTGTTACAAAAGTTAATTTTATTTTGCAGAATAAACACAATGATCAGCTCTTCAAAAATTGTCTTATCAAATGAATTTCTGCTTTAAAAATACTTTTGGAGCAGAAATTCTGCTCTAGAAGTGTCGCTGTATGTGCCGAACATTTGCCATGAACAAGCTTTTGGATATTTTAGGACATGAGCATGCCTTCTCAAAACTAAATATACTCGAAATTTTAAGTAAATGAATATTAGGTCAACTAGAAATTCGTAGAAGAGTCAAATAATATCATAACCTAAGACCAACTATCCTTAATGCAAAACCAAATAATCCATTTGACACGTATGGCAAAACAACCCCCAATCTTGAAGTCAGCTTCTCTTGGCCAAATTTGATGTCGACAAACATCACTTGGTAAGTGTGGATTTCAAAGAAGAAACTTAACTTCTTCTATTTTGTTATTATGTATCATTCTTACATCGACCATGACATATAAATAGAGTCTAGACAGCTTTACAATAAAAAGAAAACAAAAGCAGAAAAAGAAAAAGATTTCCTACTTCCTAATTCTGATGACCTACAAAGGAAACAAAATAAATGAAAATATAATAATTTAATATACCATGATTTTCTCTTGATTTCCCCAAGATCTTCTCCCGATTCCTCGGCAACAAGGATAGATTTACGTGATATTTCCTTGATATAGTTAATTCCTTGAGCAATGCACCCTTACCTAGTCTCAGACAAGAACAAAAAATTGGACAATAATTGAGTGAAAGAAACTAAATAGAAAAGGTAAATAATTGTGCGATCGTACACAACCTCACCTATTCACCTCCTTTTATAATGTCCTTTTTCACGTGCCCATTTTCTTTCTCGCCACTAATCATATCATTTCTGATAGTGCATAGCTGGAGAAAAGAAAAAGAAATAAAAAGTACACAACATTGATTCTCTCTCTCCCCCCGGGAATGGCAACCAAAATAAATAGATAAATAAATCTGTAAATTTATGATTTGCTATACTAGATTATGACTTATGACTGCTTCCTCTTATAGAGGCCTGTTCAGTAACAAATATATTAATTACCATTAAATTCACCTTCAATTAAACACATGTTTACCTACATTACAAACAGCCTTTAAGATCTTTAGTTTAGCTTTGAGCTGAATGCTATTTGATCATTTTCGCTTTTTCCTTTCTATCTTCTCCTTCCCCCCTCTCTGTTTTTTTTTCCTTTTGATGCATTGGATAGAGCGTAGATAAGTGGGCAATGTTTGATTCTGCCACATATCTTATGATTATACCCTAGTGATTATGCCGGATTTGGATTCGATAGCCATTGATGGTCCTAGCCAGCCCTACTTCCAAAAGAAGATTATAATAACTAAGTTTCACAGCATTGTGATGATGATCCATTTCAGCTCATAATGTACTGTAACTATGTTTATTCACCATCATACAAACCAGCCATTAATTCCTAATGATACCATTAATCATATTTTAATGTTGCTGTAACTACGCAATTAGTAATTTGTCTGCAAAAAACATTGTTGAACTCTAACTGAGGTAATGACCTTAAGTAGCCATAGGGATCACACAGCTTTTGCTCCATTGTCATTTCGGTTGAGAACTGGTGGGGATCATGTGGTCTGAATGCTATGAAGTGATAGTTTAGTTGACCTATAATGTATTAGTTAAACTGTCTTTAATAAAGGGAGTGCGTATTAAATCAAGTGTAGGATCATTCATGTTTAAGGATTTTCAGACAAGAAGGTCCTCGGCCCAATAAACAAAATGAGAAAAAGAAGGAAGAAGGAAGAAGAAGAAAAGGTAAAGTGGTTCAAGAGTTGGGGTATAAAAATAATTTTAAAATTATCATTGACATCAAAAACATAAAAAGAGGGAAAGTGCCTCGCTGGGGATTATAATGAGACTTTGTCTTTACATTTTGTGTGTGGTGTAAAGCTACATGGCTTGAGTCTGCAACCCCTGATAAATACAACCATAGTTGTGATTGGCCCCCTTTTGTTTTATTTATGTTGTTCTCTTTTTCCCTGACATGAAATGACAAACAATTCCTCCTCCTCCTCCTCCTCCTCCTCCTCCTCTTCTTCTTCTTCTTCTTCTTCTTCTTCCTCCTCCTCCTCCTCTGAGAAATGAAACTCCAAGGCCCAACAGCTTTCACAGAGATGAGGTTAGCTGACCATGTCCACTCTTATTGTTTTATTCTGTTGCTAGTTCTGAGATTTTTCAGCTGTACAGGACCAATGTGCAGTAGTTGTCTTATAAATTCAGATTAGTTTGGTCAGTTTTTTCTTTGGGATTGGTTTGATCTCAGCTGTAATCGCTTGTCATGGTCAGTATTTTTCAGAATTAGAGGTGACAGATGTTGCAGAATTCGATTCTGTTCTCAAAATGGAAGTTTTTGAGATTGTAGCATGAGCAATGTGCAAGAATCTGTCCTGTAATTCCAGATTAGCTTGTTCATTTTTGCTTTGTTCGGATTTCTCTTGTCTCTGAATCATAATCAACTGTCATGGTTAGTGTTTTCCAGAACTAGAAGTGGAAGATAGCGGATGTTAACTCCTAGTTGATGATCGAGTTTTCAGAAAGCAATTTAGTTTGAAAATGAGTTGATGTTGAGCTTATGGGTCCCCACATCGACTCTGGCAATTTTTATTGCTAATGTCTAGACAGTGAACTTCACCTGAATATAAGTCAAACGGTTATCAATTCCCTTATGCCTTGCAGTTTTAACAAGTATCCGCATTGGTCATTTAGATGTCGTCCGGTGTGTTCCGGTTCGTGATCATCAATGCCTAAGTTCCATAGAGACGTGACTTTTTGAAGAAGAAGACTCATAAGAAGAAAAAGGAAAAGAAAACCTACCGGCGATGAATGGGTTCGTCCCGGAAAGATCGACACCCTGGAATGTGTACGCCGACCCCCACTCTAGCACTTCACCACCAGCAGACCTCGACACCGAAGCTCCATGGAAGAGCCTCGGAGCGTCCATCAATGCAATCTCTTTCGGCTTTGTGGCCACGGCCATTCTGGTAGCAATGTTTCTCATCATGGCCATCTTCGAGCATCTATTCAGACCGACAACTCCCTCTCCGTCTTCATCATCTGAAGAACATCATGTGGCTGAGGTTTCACTGCAAGCAGGACAACCTCAGAAGCTTGTGAACCAAGACCAGCACATGGTAAGTCTGCCTTATTCACTCATATAGCATTGTCTTAAGTTGTTCTGCTGCAGCCCGTCACTAGTTAACACAGGTTCTTCAAATGCTGCCACACTCCTTCAGCTAACTTTCAAGAATGATAAATTATATTTGTGCAGTCAATGTGATGGAGAGGGCTAGTTTGATTGTTTGTCAGATACATAAGTTTGACTGCTACTAGGATTCACACAAGACATCTAAAAAAGGACATTTCTGTTGGCCTTTGTCATGTCAAGCTTAATGGTTAATACACTCTTGTTTGCTTTCTTGCAGACTGAACATTTCATTAAACTGAAAAATGACCTTCCCGTTTTCTTCTTGTGTGATTCTTTTCAACTTGCAGGTGACACTATCCAATGCTTCAGAATACACTGTATTAATGCCTGGAGAGTTTCACCCCACTCATATTGCCCAACCTTCTCCTTTACCCTGTCCAAGAGAAGGCATTTGTTGGCCTTCCCATGAAGTATAATTTTTGGTTGCCCTTAACTAGTACTCCCATTCTCTCTTGTATGTATCTCCTGGGAACTCTTCTTTAACCCCTTTCTCCTCGGCATACGCGAATCCATCCTCCGGTGATTGAGCATTGCATCTTGTGGGTTATGTTAATAAGCGGAAACCGGCACTTGTTTAGCATAATTTAGAAGGAAATCTACAGCTTTTGCTTGCGATTTTTTAGCTCTCTAGAAGTTTTAGCAGATCAATTCATGTAGTGCATTACCCTTTGGGAGATCTGATAAGTGATAATCCCAATTCAACTGCAACAGTGTTCCCACACATTAGTAAGTACTGTGAAAATGTTACTCCGAAACAATATTTACAAGACAGATCAAGATTATTAACGAAGAAATAAAAGCAATGATTGGACATGCATAGAGTAAATCTATGTCCATTTACATGCAAAGAAGTCCTTACTTTTCTAGATCAGCAGAGAGTCGCATCATCCATGCGGTCGACCAATCCTGAAGCATGGAATGTCGAATCAAAGGCAACGAAAGATCTACCACTTTATGCAAGCCATCCACCTTAACATCACAGAATCGTGATCCAATGCACTTGTACTTCCATGTAGGCCCATCGGGATGGATTTGGATCGGATCGAAAATGATCCGAACTAGATTATTTCATATTGTCCCATTTTTTTTTTATGCAATATTCATGTATTCATGTATTCTTGATCCGATCCATACCCAATCTATGTCCAACTCAAGTTCGGTCTATTCTTTGGTTAAATTGCTGCCTTTAAAGAATTGGTGACTCCATTTTGTTTAATGTTTAAGCTGGCATATCTGAACTTTATAAAATACAATATCAAGAAATTCAGGAAAAAAAAAAAGGACTCGTGTCTTCTTACAAATCCACCGTTGAAGATTTGCACCATCTCATACGGCCACCGGCAAGCCATTGCCGCTGCTAGAGGCTAAGCTTCGTCGAGTCATCATCATAGCCGACTTGTTTACGAATGTGAAATCAGTTTTCCCCACATTTACTTGAAATTATTTTCACAACATAAACATAACATTTTTCTAGAGTTGTCTTTATTTTCAAATGAACAACAGTTTTTATACCAAACAACTGCAAAATTACTTTAACATCGCCACATTGTGGGAAAATTCAAGATTGCCTCAAAATTCAATACACATTGGTATCTTTGAAATCCTTTTCCTTTGATTTTGAATAGAAGTAACATACCAATTGCAACAGGATGGGCGAAACCAACTCCAAAAGAGCTACAATTTACTCTAACTTTATGTTTTTACTGAGCATGATATGAGGACCTTAAATAATAGTAATATCTTGTGATATGCAATGCATATTTTAGCAAAAATTCATAATACTTATGATATGAATATCTATGTATAGATGAAGGCTCGTTCATTTACATGAGATACATTTGCTGGAAATAAAAATCATCGGACAAGACAATTGATAACGTGGATTGAAACGACCTGAGCAGGGAGGATCTGTAATCATTGAGGAGAGCCGTGAAGGACCTGAATTCGTTCTTGGCGGTGGGTTATTTCCAGACTCACTGTTTTTCGTACTTGTTATTTTGGGTTTTACTTTATTAGTCTCATTCCAACTTATGTTTTAAAATTTTTGCCACCTTTATTTTCATGTGATATACTAACATAAGTTTGAATCTTGAAACCATTCTTGGATTTTCTTTGTAATATCCAAAGATACATCGATAAATTTTCTAGCTCTGCAACTACTAGAAGATTGGTGTATAATAGAGCCGTCAAATGGGTGGGTTGGAAATGGTTTGACTCATATTGATCCATTTTCATGCAATAAAATATATCGATCCATACTCAACCTTACTCATATTGCTAAAACACTTCAATATTAAATTCAATTTAGAATAAAAAACGTTTCTTATAGATTTTCACAAATATATATTATTGCACTATAGACAATTTTAGTTTTTTTTAGAATGATCATGATTTTCTTATGTACTCTTTCTTTTTCTTTTTCTTTTTTATAATTTTTTCCTTTATTTTTTTTTTCTATGTCTAGCGATCAATAGTTGGTGTAGGAAAAAAAAAAGGAAAAGAATGAAAAAGTCAAAAAACAAAAAAAATGACGATAAATAAAAAAAATTAAAAGAATTAAAAAAACTTATTTATGACTTATGACCCATTAACTTATTAACTAACTCATTTATGATCCACTCAAGCTTGTTTTTAACACTTTAAGGCAACTCATTTATGACTCACATCATTAAATAGGGATTCTAGACTTATTTTGCCACATCTAGTATGTATTGTGTAACGTTGGTACGACCAAAACTTATTGGGCATTTACACAAGTGGATGATCTTATGGATATATCTAATTATCTAAATTACCCAATTTAATTTTACCAAGCTATAATTCAATCTTGTTTTTGAAGCTTTAACCCCCTTAAAAAAAGGATCACTGTGGGCAAGTTGTTTGCTTAGAGTTGTATTGAGGAGAGGGTGGATATTCGAAGGCTAGAGAAGAATCGGTTGTGTGGTAATTGAGATGAGTAAATCCCAAAAACGAATATTTAGCGAAGAATTCGGGGATTAGGAAATGAATTAACGATCAACAACCTGTGGTCATCCGATAATCACCCTCCCTATTTTCAGCATTTCTCCCATAAAAATTAATTGACATAGCAAGAAACAAATATTGGAAACCGATTTTGCAGGAACTTGGTTGATTGTCCATCGGGTTGTTTTCTGTTCTTGTCTTGTCAAATTGAGCAAACTTCTAAATCAAGGACATTGAAGGATATGGGAGATGAAGGCGGCGACGGTGGAGGGGGCGGCAGCAGCGATGTGTCGTCGCCGAACAACAAGGTCAAGGTTTTGTGCAGCCATGGCGGGAAGATTCTGCCGAGACCCGGCGACGGACACCTCAAGTACGTGGGCGGCGAGACCCGCGTTGTCTCCATCTCTCGTGACGCTACCTTCTCCGGTGCCTTTTTGCTTTTCTCTGTGACAAATTTAACGTTGGATTTGTTCATGTTATATGGAAATCTGAGCATGTTTTGCTGTTTTGTCGTAGCAGATTTAATGAAGAAGCTGACTACCCAGATCGATGCGGACATGGTTCTCAAGTATCAGGTTGCATCCGAGGATCTCGACGCACTTGTGTCGGTGAGATCGGACGAAGATCTCAAGCACATGCTCGATGAGTACGACCGTCACGATAGCAGCGGAAACCCGAGGCTCCGTGCCTTCCTGTTCCCGGCCAATCCGACCGTGATCGAGAACCAGACGGCTTTCGTGGAGCAGCAAGCGCTGGAGCAGCGCTACATCGACGCCATCAACGGCATCGTCCGGACCGTGCCCATCGTGAAGATCACCCCACTTCGCGTGAACCGCGCCACGTTCAGCATATCCTCCGCCTGCTCTTCCCCGAAATCGCCGTCCCCGGACAGCGCCCGCTCGATCGACGGCGGCACGGCCCACGAGACCATCACGTTTAACGGACAACACCAAGGGAGGCGGCTCCCGATGAGCAAGGTCCACAGCTCACCCAGCCTGTGCAGCCTCGGGAACAATGCCCCGCCGAGTAACAGCCACGGCAACCGCCAATGCGTTCACCAGCACCACCATTATCACTACCCGAACTACCACAAGCAACACCATCCCGGCTGCTACCACACCATGAGACCGCCGCAGGACCCCCAAAAATGGATCAGCAGCGAGCGGCTCCACCAGGCTTTGTCGATGGGGAGGGCTGAGATTGGTGGGAGCTATCTGGGTCAGGGATTGAACCCACACCACGGGTCACAAAGGCATCATGGGGCCAGCAGAGGAGGGTACAACAACTTCGGCTACTACGATGAGTGTGCGGGCTATGCAAGCGCAAGGTTCGAGCGGGCGGATAGTCTTCCGCCTAGTCCGAGGAGGGCCTATTGGGATGGATCCTACTATAAAGGGGACCTGCCGAATTGACGATGATCGGGACTACCTCATTTGCAGGTGATATGACTGAAAACACTGTACAGCGAACTATGCATTATCACCCTTGTACATGAATTCATGTCAAACTATGTATACCTTGGTTTCTGCGGAGACCTTTCATGGTTTTCTGGCCAATGGGACCTATGAAAGGCTGGCTTGGTTTTAATGGCCCAGCTAAATCATCTCACGGATGTGTGGCCTCCTTTTGACCAGTCAAAACTATGTGTTTATACTTCTTATTTGGTATATGAAAGTAAAAAGAATACAATTTAAATTCTAAAGTTTACTGTCCCTATTTTTAAATGGAATGTTGGGGTTACTCCTAAACATTGCCTTCAGAAATAGAAAAACCACAATATACTTCCCTCACAAAAAGTAGGAAAAGTTCTACTTTGCATCCCCTTACTTTCCTCACTGTTCTAGTTAGGTCCTTTGTTTCCAATGTATCTAACCAAATTAAGAGGTGAGAGACCGAGCCGATTTATCTTGAAAATTGGCCTGAACTAGTCTTTTGCTCTAGGCAAGTTCACGGCGGCGGGTTTGGTCCCCGATTCATTGAACATGTTGAGGCATGTTTAAATCTAAATATTGATTAGTTGTTGGGATATAAAATATAAGTTAAGAGAAGAAATGACATTACCTCATCATAATTCGGTAAGTGCATCATTAAAACTGAAGCATATTTTTCAAGGTAGAATATGATCATAATTATTAAGATGAGAAAAGAAAATAATCAAGACAAAAAAAATTAATGGGAATAAAAAAAATTAAGTGTATGAAAAAAGAGAGAGAGACGAAATCTAATTGTACACTGTAGTTCAATAAAGTATGACACATAAAGCGCAAAAAGAATGGAAGGAATAATTGGTACCTTTAAACTAAAAATAATAATTATCTTAGTACAATAGAAATAAAAGGAAGGAACAGACAAGGGACAGGGAATGACATAGAAGAGACGTATAGCAAAATAGAAATAGGAAAAGAGAAAAGGGGGAGGGTGTTAAGATTGTCGCACAATAATATATCGAGTTGAGGTGCGACATTTTCTATAGATATGTCGTGAAATACAAAGTGAAAAAAAAAATTGGGGAAAAACCTCATATTTCATTAAATTTATTTTCTGGTATATAAAAAATGAAAAATAATAATAGATCCAATTGTTAAGATGAAAATCTCTTAAGTTGATAAACCATTAATTTAGACAAATCGCATTGACTTAACTATTCTACCCTGCTATTACAGAGACCTATTATGTTACATCCATAGTCCAAAAAATAAAAATAATAAAACATAAGAACACATTCGCACGAAGCAACCGTGCTAGGAAGCTGGAGCTGCACCATATCTTCATGAGCACAAACAAAATCCCGACATCTCACTTGCCCAAAGAGATCTCCCTATATTTGTGCAGATCATTAGTCAGGAGTAAACCAAAAAAGAAACAACTTGCGTCCTCTATCTTCCTGTACACACATATACACTCATCCTCCTACCCAAAGGTTGAAATAACTGTAGAATTTCGACCCGCGATGATCATTTACTCGAGTTCGACAATGAACTGAAGAAGCCACAGTTCACCCAGTCTCTGTTCTTTCACTTGCTATCAGTGAAATCTGCATCGATGACATCTCCATCCGGACCCTTTTCGCTGGAGGAGTCCGAAGTCCCGGCTCCGGCGTCTGGTGATGGACCTGCACCGGCAGCACCAGGTTGGCTATACAGGGACTGACCGAGCTGCATCACCTCCTGGTTAAGTGCAGCCATCGCATCCTTTATGGCTTGTGTTGAACCACCTGATATCGTGTCCTTAAGCTCCTTCAATTTGGCCTCGACCTTCTCTTTCACAGGGCCAGGGACCTTATCTCCCAGCTCCTTGAGCTGCTTTTCGGTCTGGTACACCACGGAGTCCGCCTGGTTCTTTGTGTCTATGGCGTCCCTCTTCTCTTTGTCCTCCTTCGCAAACTTCTCTGCTTCATTCACCATCCTTTCCACCTGCGACAATCGACCAGAACATGCGCATCATTAGAAAAATGAAACTAGACGACACCAAATAAGAAGACACAATTTCACGTCTGATTTTATCTATTCATGAAAATGACTGTACCTCATCACTAGGCAAAGTGCTGGCACCAGTAATAGTAATGTCTTGTTGCTTTCCGGTTCCTTTATCCACGGCAGTAACAGAAAGGATTCCATTGGCATCGATATCAAACTTGACCTCAATTTGAGGGACACCTCGAGGTGCTGGTGGGATACCGTCAAGCCGGAAGCTGCCGAGAGATTTGTTATCCCTAACAAACTCCCTCTCTCCTTGAAGGACATTAATCTCAACACTAGTTTGACCATCAGCAGCAGTAGAGAAAACTTCTGATTTAGAAGTCGGGAGAGTCGTGTTCCTTGGAATGATCTTGGTCATGACGCCACCTAGTGTCTCCAAACCAAGAGATAGTGGTGTCACATCTAAAAGAACAATGTCGCTAACATCTCCAGCCAAAACACCAGCCTGAGATTAAACAAGTACATGAAGAATTTCAGTTCAAAGTAAGTACGGACTAACATTGATTATTGAATATATGCAAAATTCTTCAAAGATATTTAACAAACCTGAACAGCAGCTCCAAGTGCAACAACCTCATCAGGGTTGACAGTGACATTGGGTTCCTTCCTAGTCATCTTCCGAACAAGCTCCTGAACGGCTGGGATACGTGTCGAACCTCCAACAAGGATAACCTCATCCAGATCCTTGAAGGTGAGCTTCGCATCTCTTAAAGCAGTTTCAACTGGTGTTTTAAGCCTGCACGATAAACACAAGTACTATCAACAAACTGATGAAATAACAAGCATTTATTGTAATTCAAATTACCTAACTACATAGGAAAAAAAATATATATAGAAGCCATGAAGCATCAGGGTGCATGAAAACAAACCAACATGCAGTTCTTCCTCGCAAATACCCCCCTTTTTTTTTTATAGGTAAAAGAGGTTGCAAACCTATATACAGAAACAATGTCGACTAAAGTTTTACAACAAGACAGCTTTCCACTTAAAAGACAAATCATCTACCTGTCAAGTAAGTCCGAACACAACTCCTCAAATTTGACCCTTGTCAGTGTCGTATCAATGTGCTTTGGTCCATCTGCAGTTGCAGTAATAAATGGCAAGCTGGACAAACAGAGATTACCATCAATGACAAGAATATATGTGAGAGAGAGAGGGAAGGAAAAAGAAAACGGGGCGGGGCAGGGGTAAGAGAGGAGTTGCATATGCATTGCGCTTGGTCATGGTAATACCTGATGTTCGTTTGGGTTAAAGATGACAATTCGATTTTAGCTTTCTCAGCAGCCTCAGTCAACCTTTGAAGGGCTTGCTTGTCCTTCAAAAGATCTATACCTTCATCTCTCTTGAAGTCTGAGGCTATCCAATCCACAATTCTCTGAATGATTGAAGTACGTAAATATTCAATAGTAATATGATTTATGAAAAGGAATTTGTGTAAGGAGACCAGTGACAGTCAAAAAATAGCAAGAAAGCTCATTCATACCTTGTCAAAGTCATCGCCACCCAAATGTGTGTCTCCAGATGTTGAAAGCACTTCAAAGACTCCATCTCCAACCTCAAGAACTACATGGCAAGTAGAACATAAAGTTCATGTGAAATCATGCATGCAAACGACAGCAAACGACAATCAAAGCAGTTTCACGCATTTGTTGGGAATGAATCAAGACTTCCTAATGTTCCTATAAGTAAGTGTACCTGAGACATCAAAAGTTCCACCTCCAAGGTCGAACACCAGAATCGTCTCATTGTTTTTCCTTTCAAAACCATACGCCAGTGATGCAGCAGTAGGTTCATTAATAATGCGGAGCACTTCTAAGCCGGCAATACGTCCAGCATCCTTTGTTGCAGTCCTTTGTGAGTCGTTGAAGTAGGCAGGAACAGTGACCACTGCTTTATTAACTTTGTCATTCAGGAACTTTGAAGCATCATCCACAAGCTTTCTCAACACCTACATCAAATGTGTTATGAAGTTACAATTCATTGTCTAAACTATATACTCAGGCCAACTATGAATTAGCACATTAAGCCAAAAAGAAACCACTTTCTAGTATCACAACAATCAAACCAGGTTAACACAATAAACAGAGATCATGATTTCAGTCATGTATCAACACTTTGGAGTTTGAGTGTATGGCCTCTGCAATGTATTGTATTTAGCAGTTAAGATCACACGAAAACATCGACAGAACAAAGAATTATTTGGCATCTAGGAACTAATTAATCTACTCTTAAGCAGACGACTCTCCCTTTAAAGATCTTAACAAGCTAACCACTTTGCAATTTGTCCTGCAGTCCAAACCACCAAAAAAAAAAAAAAAAAAGACGCACACCAGCTAATGACACATCTCCAACTGACCTAATTTAAGATGTTCTACACTCTGTTTTAACTGAGAATTTATTCCATGAACCAGCAATCAAGATCAGTATCCCATTACCCTGACCCACAACCGAGAAGAACATACAAGCTTTGAGTTTGACCTCACAGTAAATGCAACTGTCCTGTTCAAGTAGTCTTCAACCATCCTCTAATTCCAAATTGATTACCTTACACTGCAGCAACAAAACCGCAAGCCCTCAATCTTTCTTCACACAATTCGTATATCTCAGAGGAGTTCTATCAATCCGCCCATGACTAGCCAACGACCAGGAAGTTGAAACGACATTAAAATTGTCACTTTCAACTTGAGAGAGTTCAAATATCAATCTTGGGAACGAAACAAATATAATGGCAGGACACTAATTATTAACAGCCATATCAACAACACATCTTCCAATTTGCAGCTGTTAAAAGAAAAAAATAATAATAAAAAGACTAGAATGGACTATACCTGCGCAGAAATCTCCTCAGCAGCGAACTGCTTACCAATAGCAGGGCACTCGAACTTGACATTCCCATGCTCATCCCTTACCACCTTATACGAAACCTGCTTGGCCTCCTCATCCACCTCGGACATCTTCCTCCCGATGAACCTTTTCACCGAGAAGAAGGTGTTTTCCGGGTTCACCACAGCCTGCCGCTTCGCAATCTGCCCGACGAGCCGGTCACCGCTCTTCGTGTACGCGACGACGGAAGGCGTGGTCCTCTGCCCCTCGGCGTTGGTCACAATGGTGGGCTTACCTCCCTCCATCGCCGCCACCGCCGAGTTCGTCGTCCCCAAGTCGATGCCCACAACTTTCTCACTGACCACTCTCACCGGTCCCACACTGCTCCTCCTCCTTGTATTCGGACCTTTGGCCCTGAGCTTCAAGAACGAGAGTCTTCTTGAATCGAGAACCTCCCCAAAAAACAACGAACTTGATTGGCGATTCGGTCTCTTGGGGAGTGTTGAAGACGGCCCAGTTCGAGTTAGACCCAGACTGTGGATTTGAGCCGCGCAGGACGCCATTTCCACGGTTGAACTACGCAAACCGACAGGGCAAAACCTCGATAGATCGCTCAAAATAACGTTTTCTCTGTTCTTTCTCTGCTCTCCTACGAATATTTCGGGCGGTTGTTGAATTAGCAGTTTCTGAGTTCGGCGTGAGCAGCAAGGAGGACGAAGGGCGCAATATAGAGGAGTGTTGAACCGTGGGAGAATTCGAGAACGATCTGGGTCTCCCCGGGCATGATGGGGACTGTCAGAAAGGTCGAGGTGCTTCTGAAACTTGGCTGCTTTCTACTCTCTCTCTCTCCAAATTTTCTTGAATTAATCGGTGCTTTAGAATTTGCCTACGTTTTTCAAAGAGAAAATGAGCAATGCCAGTCGACGAAAACATCATGAGCAACGCGACGCTTTCCCATTTTTTGGAACATTTCTTTTCGACTGCTCATGATCCTCGGCATAATTTGACACTGGATTGATGTCAAAGCCCCTGCAATTGCTTGTCTGTTCCTTAAATCGCCTATTTTAAATTACTTTCACGTTTCAAATGTTAGGACGCAAGATTTTAAACTTATTGAGAGTCATAAATACGTATTAAGATTAGATATTTCGTCACATAAAAAATACCTAAGATATTTGGTGAGAAAAATTTTATTAAAATAAAAGATTAGAGATATGATCGAATAGTCAATAAGATTCACTATTATATGAGATCCCGTGAAATCAAATGTATTAAGCGGTTAATCAAAATTTAATCCTTGACGCATGCATAAATCGGTGTCCATTGGATGATGTCGACGTGTCCAGCCAATCAATTTTTGATACTTAGCCCAAAAAAACAAAATTTCAATCAATTAATTCTTAAAACGAGCAGATGATTTATGGTGGAAATATCTTGACATCTCATCTAATTGCACCATCTTAAGTTAAAGCAATCTCATCGAAAATGACCTCAATGGGATTGATTGAATGAGCAGTCGTTTTATTTAGTTATGACTCATGGCATTATTTTCCACTCAATTGACTCTTGGATGTCATGTACCTTTTCTTATTGGGGACGACGAACTCGGTGGCGGCGGCGATGGAGGGAGGGAAGCCCACCATTCTGGGCAACGCCGAAGGGCAGAGGACCACGCCTTCCGTTGTCGCGTACACGAAGAGCAGTGGCCTCTCGTTATCGAAAGTTCAATGCTCCAAATTTAGAAAATAAAGTACAAAACTTTAGAAAGTAAATCAGACGAAATAAAGGAACAATATAGGTCTTCAGTCATGAGACCTAGGGACACGACCAAGGTCGTTGTCTTCATTACATTAGTACTCACCAGACAGAAGAGAGGTAGGTGTATGACACCCAATTAGCTTAGGCCAAATTTATCCAATGGTCATGTTATAGAATTAAGAAGTCCACAAACTTTGGTAGTTACAGTTCACAATACACCTTCCCTTCTTCTTTCTGTGAATACATGTTCAATCGAAAGAATTTACAGGAGGCATAAAGAGACCTCAAGGAAAGACTAGATATGATCTAACGATCGGGACAGTGCTGACATCTATCGAGAATTATGGAGAAAATTGAAGGAAATTTATAGGAGCAATTAGATCCCGATAGCGTCAAGAAGTTCCGAGTGTTGACTCACGGAAACTAATGTATTGGCCACAATAGCACCGCTTGCAGCAACCGCAGGGACCCCGATGCCCGGAAAAGTGGAATCTCCGCAACAGAAAAGCTGAGGGATAGGGGTTGAATGCCCGGGGAAAGAGCCCTTACCCGCTTGAATAGCCGGACCGTATGTTCCTCGGTTTCTTCGAAGAAATCTTTGATGCGTCAATGGAGTTCCAATCAACTTCACCTCGCATTTGTCCCTGCTGAATCCTGGTCCGAGTACACGCTCAACAGCTCTCCACATAACCTGGTGGATTAATGAACAAATTAGTGTCTTTCTGCTTTTTGACTTAAGCAAATTAGTGTTTTTCTGCTTTTGACTTAAAAGATTTACCAAAATTACTCGACAAGGAAGAGCAGATCCAAGAAGTAATACCTCTGATCTTTCAACTTTCAGTTTCTTGTACTCAGCGCTGCTGCGGTCAAGTCCTTCCCAGAGTTCATATGGTTCCGTACCAGGAGTATAAGCATGTAGCACGTGTTTCCCTGGCGGTGCCAGATCTGGACTTAGTACGCTTGGTACAGATAATAGAACGACATTCTGATCGGCATCGACTCCTCTTTCCCAGTCATTGACAACTATATGATGAATATCCAAATCCTCACATACACCCTGAGAAGGAACAGATTTTCTAAAGAGGTTCAGGGACGGATTAAATGTTGAAACAACAAGAAGTTGTGGTTGCAAAATGCGAGTAGCCTTTAAAAAAGGGAAGCAAAACATTAAGCAGGACAAGAAACTCACAATTAGACGACCCTAAGGAAGCAAGGAACATGCAGTTCTGCAAACACAAACCACCGCCCCCACCCCAACACCACAAACACCCCCCCGAAAAAACAAAACCCAAAACCACACTCCCTCTCTGTGCGAGCATGCATTCTCCTACGCTTTAGTGTGAAGAAGCCCGGAAAATCTAATGACCACAAAAACTCGTAGAATAAAGCCCTCAAGAGATTTGGATTGGAAACTTAAGCATTGTCAAGAAATTGCATACGGCCTTCATCAGCAGGAATATCTAGAAATAAGAGGATGCAGAATTAAAGTACTTGGTAACATCTTGCAATGTGGTTACCTACGAAATATGAAGTGTAGGCAGGCCACATCACGTATGCCAGAACTTTTTTCCTTCTATTTTCTAATGCTTTAAGAAAGTATAAAAAGAAAAAGACATCCTGCATCCTGCAAAATTAGAGAGCAGTAGGAGCAAGTGGGACTGAGAAAACTGGCCTCTAAGATATTTGCAATGCTCACCTCAGCATCAAAACCGAGATGAAGATGCATGAAAGATTCACACTGTGGTGTCCCCTTAACCCTGTCTGAATACAACTTTGGGATAACATCCTCAGGTAACAAACCTAAAGTGTCCCACATAGACGCATTGCTGACGACAGCTTTCTTAGCACGCACGAACTGCAACATCCACAGATGCAGTTCTTCAATTGGTGTCGATCTTACGGTAAAATATAGTTAAAATAATTTTGAAGTCTTGAATATTCCCTGAAAAGTCCACTCACTTGACCACTTCTTAATTTGACTCCAATGGCTCGGCCATTTTCAACAACAATCTTTTCCACGTGACTCCTGAGAGAAATCCGTCCACCAAATTTCTGCATTCCCCTGATGAGGGCATCAACAATAGCTCCACTTCCATGAAGAGGGTACTCAAGACTGCAACCAGGTTTGTACCACTCACCAAACATGTACACCTGAAAATTGCCAATACAAGGCGTCACCTCCTTAGAAGGGTGGATATAAGGTAAAAGAGAATTTAGCTAAATACTTCAGCCATCCAAGCAATTTTTTGATAAACAACTAGCCAGCTTGCAACTTCAAATAGAAGAGCTTAAATGGCAAGAACTCGGAAATTGTTAAGGAAAGTAGCAATAACTAATAGAGAAGAGGAAATTTCTCTAAATAATATCACAATTCAACTTATTTGATAGCCCCATTGTTTCTAAAGAAGTAGCTATGGTGGTAGACTGGTGGTTTCTGCAAGTAATGAACGATATCTGTAAGCAACAGGCAACACTGCATAATACGGTACAATTTAAGACCTTCAAATGATTAACTATGCTCCTAATTTAATAAATAACAGCTACTTGACTTCTTAAAATATATCAAGTGGCAGAAGATTAAAATTACTGAGCAACAGGGTGCATTGTTTTAGGTTATAAAGTTCACAAATCAATCAACCAAGATCTATACAACGCCCAGCAAAATACTCTCTTCAGAGAACTATGCCCAGTCATTTCATAACCTATTACAACAGCAATAGCCTATTCACACAGAATTAGTTTCACAAGTAGGATCAAATAAGTTCTTGAAAGAGAATATGGACATTCCAAGGATTATGATGACCAAATGGTAGGAGCAGTTCAATATCTAAAAGCATTATAGTTACCATCTCTGCTGAGAGTATACCATTAGATTTCACCCCCGCAAGAAGAAAGGCAAGAAGGTCCACCCAATTCCTTATAAAAGGATCTTTCAGTTCCAACGAGTCGATGATTTCTGAGAAGGGTCTAAGAAGCTTTGTCGCACCAATAGCACCCTGAGGTCCCATTTGGATGAAAGATTTCAACAAAGATGGAGCATATCTAGCGGCAGCAGTGGAAAGGACACCCAAATCACCACGAAGAGATAGAGGAGGCAGAGCCATCGCAGTTGCAGACATTGGAAGCACTGCATCCTGCAAATTCATTTTATGTAAGAGAAGATGAAACTGGAGCAGCAAACTAGCAAAAAGAGATGCACATCTTCAAATTCAAGCAATCACATTCTATACAGATAAATTGCACAGTAAAAGATATCAACCAAGTCATAATGTTACTGATCAATTGTAAAAGAGTGAAAACTCAGAGCAGCCAACTTAGTTTAATTTGTCAGTAGGTGGACATCAATAGAAAGGGTACTTTTGCTTATAAGCCATTCTAAAATCTTCTTTTGGTGTTGGAATCTACAAAAAGATCTTGTTCTTTGTTTACAGATGAGACAGGATGGAACAGTAAATACCAGGAGCTTTTGCCATTCTTGCACGGCATTCAGACTAGCATACTTCTGGAGGTCCTGGAATAAGATTCATTTAAAAGCATGAGCAGAAACATACTCTAAAATGATAGCAATATGGGGAAATTGACTGAAGATCTACACAAACAATATCACCAAATTGACCAAATTGCTATCGGTGGACCCACATTATTTCTCACAAGAAAATACGAAGCAATAACACAGTTTTCTCTCTTTATTAGTCAATTCGATGTATACATTTGCCACTTTCGAATGCTCCCCGAGTCTGTATCATATCCAATTCAGCCTAGGAGGCAAATTACAGACTACAGTCTTCTTCTTAAATCAGACTGGAGAGCTGTCAACATTTGTAATGTTTAATCCAGGCAAGACTTCTCTACCTCGAACAAAACGTTTTCAGTCAACAACTACAAGCACCTAGAATGTTCTTCATAAGGTATCTCGATTATGCATGTCCCTTTCTTCAATGTACCTAAAGGAAATGGCAATCTTCACATTCTCAGCCATGGTAATAAGCTCAATGAATACTTTCATCATAACAGCTTGGTAGTTGTCTTTTGCCATGACGACCATTTTTGTTGTTTAATTTAATCCTGTTCAGCTCATGTCAGACACATAGCTGCATCTGGGAAAATCTATGCAAAGACATTTTTCCCTCTTGATATTCGCACTATGATGCCTCGTGTCATAAATCCTTTTGGCAATAAGTACTCTATATTAAGCTACCTTATTGTCCATTGAAAGTGATGACAGCTTTTTGTACCATAGCATCCATATATTTGACAATGGTGAGCTCCATTAGACCTCAACTAGTTCAAGCTCAGCTGTCTGGCTATCAGCTTATCCATTTAATACTAAGCAGAACATGATATATCACCATTTTCTTCAATCTTCAATTAGATAGATTGGGCAGATATCACTTTTAAAACTGATACAACATTCATATATTAATAGATGCATTAAAGCTAAACCAATGGAACATGATACTATAGATGAATAAAACCAAAGGGATAAGAAGAATCCACCTTGAAAAACTCTGTTGGACCAATACGTGACAAAAAATCACCTTCTGGTATATACACCATCCAGGAGTCATAGTTAGCACACGGAATGGACTCTCCTAATGCATCTAACACCTGATACATAAGCAATGCCATTGTCATATCATCCAGAGATGGAAACCATACAGGAGTATACCCAAGCGGCTATTTAAACACCAACGATCAACACTTGATTAATGCTAGAAACAAAATCGGGCAACTTAGATTGATGGATATCAGATTACCTGTGCAAGGGGATTCGCCTGAGGACCTCTAGCTTGGAAGCCAGAGAACAGAGAAGGACCGGAGTCGAACCTGTAACCCTTAATGTCAAACGCGTGGGCGGCACCTCCCGGTTGGTCGTGGCTCTCTAGAACAAGCACGTCTTGGTCATATCTGGCAAGAAGCCCAGCGCAACAGAGACCAGCAATACCACTTCCGATGACGACGACATCGGCCTCAGGCTTCCCTGACGCCCAAACCCACAACTTCTCATTATCGAAAGAACCCAATTCAAGTACAAAATCCCACTCAGACTATACTACACTATCCAAATAGCTATTTCAACAGTGAAAACTAATGCAATCTGGATTAAGACCGAAACCCAACGCATAAGCATCTGAGAAAGGGTAAAAAGACCCATAAGCATCTGAGAAAGGGTAAAAAGAAAAGCAATCACCAATTTCAACCAAAAAAAAAAAATACCCACCAGATTTAATGTGTTGTACCCGATTAAAACTGATAGCAGCTGCAAAATTACCGTCACACCCAGAAGCAAAGACGCTCATCTAAACGAATTAACTCCCTAATCAACTCAAGTTTGTACTTGCATTTGCGAAGGGTATAAGAAACACGAATGAAGATAAGGAGGTGAAGGAGGACCTGGGAGAGACTTCTTCTCCAGCGTGGAAGGAGGGGAATCGTCGGTGGAGATTCGCGCGAAGACAGCTCGCTCCCTCCTGGGGTTACCGGCGCATTTGAAAGGAGAGAGAAGGGGACACCATTGAAGCAATCCTTGCACGCTCGCCAGCACCATATTGACTTCTGGGGAAGATGAAGAAGAGGTGAGCGAGTGAAGTAGAAGTAGAAGTTGACGCTGCTCTGCTCTGCTCTGCTTTGCGAGCCTTCAATTTCGTATGTAGTTTCAAGCCTGCCACGTCGTCTCCTGTTTCTTCCGGGGGTCTGTAGAGCCAGAACGAGAGGAGAGATATTAAAGTACGAATGATATCTGATTATCACTAATTATGTAATTAGTGATGCATTTAAGGCCAGCCCGATTTTACCACAAAAGAAAAGCACGCATTTTCGTGTTTGCAATGAAGGTAGAAAAGCAATGATTTTATTTGACTAAACTTAAATTTGGAATTTCATAAGATACTTAGTATGATAATTACATGGGTCCTTTTTAATTACCATTTCACGCGTCGTTTTGAAACCATTTAATAATTATTCAGTAAGTACCAGTTATGCATATTATTGGATTTTTGTTCTATACTAGAGTTTGGCTTTGATATAGTAATGAGTCTGCTTTATTATACCAAAAAATCTACATTTAATATATACACACATATATATATGTATGCAAAATACTAACCACATTACATTAATCATCACTTGATATCAATTGATTATATTTCAGTTAATTATGTTTAGTTTTTGTTTGTAAATACTTTAACTACCGCATGAAACGAAAAACATATCATTTAACAAAAATGGATCCACTTCGGAATTGGACCACCTAAGTGGATTCATGAAATCGATTTCCAATCCCCACAAAATTGCATTCATTAATTACTATCATGGTGAACCTAGTTTCTATGTGGATGCTTCTTTGCATCGAGAATTTTATTTGAGGGTCTTGCTTATCAAACATAAAATGATAATGTGATTTTAGGATAAATGATCTCATTTGGACATTTCGTTCCGTCTCTTACTTATTATTTGACAAAAAGCCAAATAGACTTTGAAGAACTATTTGTTTCGGCTTTAATCTATGTTGATAGCCTCAAGTGTGGTGCATATTATTGCTTCAAATATCATATTGCATCAACCAAGATAGAATATACACATCAATGCTCATTAACTATGATCGGATGTTCTAAGATATGGATTTGTGATTAAGTGTCAACGGACAAATAGATAGAGGCTCACATCAAGAAAAACAACATCCAAGAAGGAGACAATAATCTCGGCGGAGACACCCATGAGGGGCGAGAGAAAGACTCTAGGTTTAATGGCAGCGTCTTGATGTGTGTTTTATTTTGAAACTTGTGAGATGCGAGTAGACCTCTAGGGTAAAAGGCAAAAAGCAGGCGAGAAATACTCACTTTCACTGAATGTGAGTCGGATTTTTTTTAATATATATATATATATATATATATATACCAGTCCAGTTCGGGTGAGCAGTTCCATCCTTGAATTAAGAATCGAACCAATACTCATCGGTTCCAGTAAATTGGAACCAGGGACCATCGATTTTGCGTCAGTCCAATCCAAATTCGAGCAATTCTCAATTCCTTTGGACATCCCCAGTATGCAATAACCATCATTTGGTGTCAATTGATTAGATTTCAGTTAACTATTTTAATTTTTGTTTGCAAACGCTTTAAGTATTGCATGAAACCCAATCCGTATAATTTAATAGAAAAGTAGCTTCTTAAAACATTTACAATTTCTAATAGCTCAAAGATGAAAAATCATCAATTCAATCAAAAAAGCCAATGTGTAACACAAGAGAAAAGACTGATACTTTAAAAATTCAAAGATGAAATGTCCATTAAGTTCCTTACCCAAAAAAAAAATGTCCGTTAAGTTTATTATATGAATTTAATTATCGAGAAATCATATGATAATCCATGCATAATTGGAATGTTACTACTCAAATAATAAGATTTACCATTTAGCAACTTAGTTGAGGTGTATTGAATGACCAACGATGAAAATGGAGAACTTTCTAAATATGGTACGATATGATGACTACTGAGACCATACTATTTGTCCAAGAATACCACTGAGACAATAATATTTGCTCTCGAGGAACCATATCCCAAAAGATTAAATCTCAATTGTTCATCGAAAACATTCAGACATAACAAAATGTAGGTATTCAGATGTGTGATGTTACAAAAGGAACATGGTTATCTGAGGAACAAACATTTTGATAAACATACGCCTGACTGCGAAGCCTTTACTATAATCACCGTAAAAGGAAAAAAAAAAAATTGTAAAACAAAGACGCAGCCAAATAAAACCTTCACATCTTGTCCTACCCTCTCTGACCCAATTTAGTCATTTTAAACAACATACTGTACATTAATTTGTTTTTAAGATTAAATTTGAAGATATGATTAAGTCAGAATGGGTAAGCAAATTCAGAATAAACCTATGGAAACCAAAGAAACCTCAAATTCAAGACCAAGTCCGACACTAACATCCTCCAACCATACCATGATAACATTACCATGAATGCCAGGTTTTCATCCTCTCGCGACTTGATTTGCCAACAATATGCCTAACATGAATATCTATCCAATTAATTAAAGTTAACGAATTCATTGGGAATAGTATAAAAAAAAAGTCATAAACTCATTGTATTGGTATTAATTTAGTTCTAAATTATTCAATTGAACCAATTTAGCGTTAAATATTTTTATATTGATACCAATTTAGTTCATCTAGCCAACTTAGGCTAGACATTGTTGATGTGGAGGCTGGACATCCAATGTAGCATCGCCAACGCTGACATAGACATTCTTATTTGTTTTTTTCCCTATCTTTTTTTCTTCCATTTCTTTTTGCTGGTGGCTAGCCGTAGGCGAGGCCACCATGGCTAGGGCAAGGGTTAGCGTCATCGATACTCACGCAGGAGCAAGCCTACTAGGCCAACCCTTGCCGACCATGGCCTATGGCCGGTGGCTAGTGGTCGACCAATCACTAGCAAAAAGAAATGGAAAAGAGAAAAAAGAAAGAGAAAAAAAAGAGAAAAATTTAAAAATTATTTAAAATGTCAACGTCATCATTGGCTATACATTGGACATCAATATCTACGTTAGTGACTTTGATCTAAATTGGTGGGATTGACTGAATTAGCATCAATCCAAAAGATTTAGGGCTAAATTTGTTCAATTGAAAAGTTTAGTATTGAATTGATTACTAATGTAATATGTTTATGACTTTTTTGGTACTTTTTTTTTGAATTTAGTGGAACAAAACAAAATCACGAGAAAATAAACTTATGATAAACTTCTCGCATTGGAACAAACTTTACAATGTCTCTCGTGGCTACACGATTAATATACCTTTCCTATTTAATTCCATGGTCAGCATAAAGTTCTAACAAGAGAAAAAAAAAAATTAGACTGATAAGTTCTCTACATCTTCTCTATGAGAAATATTTTGATGTCACGCAATAGGGAGTCTAGCTTAAATGACAAAAAACAAACATACCTAAATTTGTGTCAAATCTGCAACTCCAAACTCCAACTATCTAAACTAGGAGTGGAAGATGTGATGCCCTCACTAATACATTCATGATTTCTTGTTGATAGGTGAGAATACCATCCTAAATAAGAAGGGAAAACTACTATCAACCACACAAAAAAAGCATATAAAAGCTAAAAAATATTGAATGTTTGTTTGTACTTTACCGTTACTCTGACCAAAACTTAGTATTTGATATGGTTATGAGAAAGTGATTCACCTGAAATTTGAGTAGCCCTATTGATCATTCGACCAAATAAAGTAGGCCTTGCCAAGGCAACATTGTGCAAAGTACCAGCATAATAACCATGATGCCTTTCGCTTCTTCAACCTACCAACCAAAAGTTCTAATGATGAATTATGGAATTGGATATGATGTCTCATAAATTCTTTCTCTTCTCCAAAAAGTGAATATACAAATGAGGTTGTGCAAACTTAGTTCACCTACCTCATAGCCATCTGGACTTCCATTCCAATTAAAACAATGTGATACACTATCACCATATGTCCTCATCCAAATCTACCCCTGTGAAGAACTTCTTCATAGGATCAAGTGCATACTTGATTCTATGAGGCCACCAAACAACCAAGTTAGAATGAAATTAAAAAACAATGCTTCCTGGTCCATGTGGAACATAGATTACCGGTATGTCATTCCTACACTAGTCAAATCAATAAGAGATACCTCTATTTACTCTTAGAAAGCTCTTTTGATAGTTTTCTATCCACTTGTTACTCTCCTGATAAGACCAACTTTTTCTATTGTGATTTTTTTGGCGAGTTAAGTTAGGAGGGAAAAAAGAGAGATACTTTCTATTAGTCAAATTTTCACCTCCCTCCCAGCTTTCATTTGGATTGTAGAGAAAAAACAAGACATATAATTAGCCTTTCAAGGCATTAGCCACTTACACACATTCTCAAGTAGTAAGTCATCCATTCGAATCATAAAATTGTATCACTTCTCCAACTTTAATTATAACCTAAAATGTTGGCAACATGAACTAGATAAACTTTTTACATCGAATATTTACAAGGATTGAAAAAGCATGTCAACTGACAACCAACCATTTTTAGGAAGCAAATTAAACATTTTTATTGGTAGAAATTATGTCTTCCCGACGGATCAATATAATGCAAGGAATCTGGATTTCTGGATTCCCATTTGAAGTTGAAAAGTCCAAAAGCATTATAACCAAATGATTCGGACCGTTGAATCCTTGGAAATTCTAGAAATCTAGATTCCTTGCATTACATTGATCCTTCCGGGAAGATATAATTCCTAGCAAATGTATGTTTAATTTGCCTCTTTAAGATGGTCAGTTGTCACTAGACATGCTTTTCCTATCCTTATGATCAATTGATGTGATAAGTCTATCCATTGGTAATTCATGTTGCCAACATTTTAGGATATAATGGAAGTTGGAGAAGTGATACAGTTTTATGAGTCGGATAAAGAATTTTCTATGTGGGGAAGTGGAGGAAGGATGTATGGTGGTACTGTTTTAACTTAATGGAAGTTCAAATGGCCATGAGGTTTTGGAGCATAGATTATAATAGAAGAAATCATTAGGACATCATATCCAACTCATAATTCAGAGTTAAAACTCTTTGTGATAGGCTAAAGGAGTTGAAGGCATTGTGGCTATTATGCTAGTGCTTTACACAATGTTGCCCTAGCAGGACTCACTTTATTTGGTCCAGTGATCAATAAGGCTACTCAAATTGCAAGCCAATTACTTTCTTATAACCAAAGCAAACATTAGGCTCCGCTCATAATAAAGGTGCAATGGAAAAAAAACATTAAATATTTTTTAGCTTTTACATTTTTTTTGTGTAGTCGATATTAGTTTTTCCTTCTTGTTTAGGATGGAGTTCTCACCTATCAACTAGAAACCATGGATGCATTAGTGAGGGCATTAGATATTCCACTCTTAGTTTTGATAGTGGGAGTTGGAGATGCAAATTTTACACAAATGGAGGTAGGTTTGTTTTTCGTTGTTTAAGTTAGACTTCCTATCGCGTGACATTGAAATATTTCTTATAAAGAAGATGCAGAGAACTTAACAGTCTAAATTTTTTTTCTCTTGTCAGAACTTGATGCTGACCATGAAATTAGATTAGAAAGGTCCACTAATTGTGTAGCCACAAGAAACATTGTATAGTTTGCTTCAATGGGAGAAGTTTATCGTAAGTTGATATTCTTGTGATTTTTTTTTTCCCAATGAATCCATTAACTTTAATCAGTTGAGATAGATGTTCATGATAGGTGTACTATTCATAAATTAAGCTGAGAGAGGTTGAAAACTTGGCATTCATGGTAATGTTTTCTTGGTATAGTTGGAGGATGTGGAGCTAGGCAATCAATTCTAGTACATTGCATGAAGCAATTACAAATACTTCAAATGGCTTCTAGCCATTACGAGGTACAAGCCATTTGAAGTATTGACCATCGATGAATTTGGCCATTATAAACAAAGAATTCAGATCTCAGCCCTATTGGAGGGAGAAGTGGGTATAGAGTTAATATTGAATTGCAGAACAACATTTCGCAATTGGCACGGGTTCTCCCAAACCTAACCTCATGCAATGGTGGGAGAGTCACCATTACTGAGTCTGGCTAACAGCGAAGTGAGATACAAGAGGAGATCTCATGTCCTATGCAACTAAAGACCTAAGTATGGGGACTTAATTATACTAGTTATCCAACTAATGGCTTCAAGTACCTAAACTTGATTATTTGTCAAATAACTATTACATGCAATCTTTTTTATCAAATTATGAGTCCTCAAATTCTTGTCTGCTTGGTGTCCTTGCAATGTTTTTATATTCACATAATCCTAAAATGTAAACTACTTATCTTAGTACATTAAGCAAATCAAAGCACGAAAATAATATAAAAGAATCACAAGTAATTCATCAATAACATTAATAAAAAAAAAACTAACAAAAGATAGAGTGGCGTAAAGTTTGAGCTGTGTAAAGGATATAGCATAGTGTGGTTGTTAAACTCTAGTACCGCAATTCAATAAGCTAAATTCAAATTAAATTCAACTTTTAAGAGATTAATCCATTTGAACCTAAATAAAACTAAATTTGTTGTTAAGATCTAACTATCTAATCAAGACCTGTTTTGTTAACATTTTATTTTTATTTCTAATTTTCTACGTGTTCAATTTTTAATATATTATTATTATTGCTCTCTTAGAAAGAGCATTTGGGCCGAGTCATTGGGCCCAGTCTGTACATATGAAAATGGGCTTACTAATCAAGGTCTTCCTATTAAAACCCCATGAGCCCAATTTTGAAATATAAACGCAACAAGCCCATTTTCCATTAAAACTTCCCCAAGCCCACATTAAGCCCATATGATATCATTCCCTATTTCTCTGCTTTTGATATTTCTATTATTAATTTTCATTTTCCCTGATCCACCTTCTTATGTTCATTTTCTGGCTTAGTCTTTTTGGTACACATAACCAACTTAAACCCAATAATATCACTAGCAGTCCCAATCTCCTCCTTCGAGGCAAACTCATGACCAAGCACACATTGGAAGGACAGGAGCCCCATAGGTTGTAAATTTTATAATAATTTTATCAAGCTATAAATTTCTTTTCCTTACTTTCTTTTACACATTCGAATATTATATATATATGGAATGTTAAAATTTATTTTGCAAGAGTTATTTGTGAATCATTTTCAAGCACATGTGCATTCTTTTGGACTTAAAATGAGTAGAAATTTCTTTAGAATGTGGAATTATGTGTGTGTATATAGAGAGAGAGAAAGAGAGAAGCTTTGGGAGAAGAATGCTTTAATATTTCTTTCTTGGACCCTCTTTTGGATAATCAAATGAAGGGGATGATATCTTTTTATATAGCAAAGGGTCTCAGACTATAACTGCCGATCTATTCTCAATCTAATGGCCCACATAGGGTGGGTTCGGTTCAACATTTCAAATGAGTTTTGGTGAAATGGAAATGTCCTTAGCCTAAAGGGCTTTGGGAAAATGCTAATTGTGTTTGGAAAAAATTGATTTTAAAATGGGCTTTGGATTAAATGTTGTTTGCTAAAAATAACTTTGTAAATGGGTTTTGGTAATTTTTACCATTGTGGTGATAGTTTTGGAAAAAAAAAATTTCTTTTAACATTCAGCTAAATTCTGAAAGCCCAATGAAAGCTCCTTAGGAATGCTGAACCAAACCCACCCATAGCATCTCCCATCTTCCTAGCCACAAACATTAAATAGGAATAATCTAGAGCACGGGACAATTTAAAGAAGAGAATAGGATTATAGGATATATACTCAAGCAAACATCAAATGCAAATTCTTAACTTTAATTATTTTTTTGTCAGAAAATTGTTATTGGTCATTGAATATGGCGAAAATAATCAGGCTAACTTTTCAAATTCTTATATCTCGCGAAAGACAATCCTAGGAACCTTAGTTGGAAAAATAAATCACATAAATGGTAAACATTGCATGCAAGAGTCCATTCATAAACAAATACAAATTGCTAGAAGACTTGAATCCAGCCTTGCCTCGCAAGCACCAATGTGAGCAAAAGACTAAACGCTAAGACACAAAAATGCGAGATGTGTTTGGGGAAAGAGTCTCTAACTGACTTGGATATAATGCCCAGTACTACTTTAAGTAAGCTTGGTCCATGGCCAATTGATCACAGTCCCCGACTATGCACCGATAGAATTTCAGCGTACTTTGGTCCTTGATCGTCGGCTCACGCACAATGGTCCTTGATCACTTGTCTTCGCGTATTACACTCCGGATATGGTCTCCAACTCCTGGGCTCTGATAGCACTTATAGAGAATCAAGTGGATATCTCAACTTAAATAAAAACTCTCTTTATTTATTAAAAGATTACTCAATTTACATGACCCTCATAAGCACACGTGATGCATCTCTCGCTCACACACTCTTTATTTGGACTTCTTACACCACACCAAGATATGGAGCATTAGCTCCTATTTATAAGCTAGCTAACTTTCTACATACTTTTACTATTACTTGCTCAATAAATATAGAACATTCTAGAAAGGCTAGTCTAGAAATGTGAAGAAAATTCTGGAACATGGAAGAAAGACAAAGCTCTAGATTATCTAGGCAAATCATGAAAGTTGAAGAAAAATATAAAGAGAGAAGTCGGTGCTTCTCAATAAGCTTCGTGCGTTTTGTTAGGAATTCACTCCGTGCCCCACGTGAATACGACCATACATCTAGAATTCACTCTAAGCCCCCACACTGAAAATTTTGCGGAGCTATAAGAAAGCTTCCATCCATGGATTGTAGTGCTTTTATCAAGAGTATGGCTAGAGATACTCATCCAAAGAATCGCTCGTAGCTGTGAGAATTCATTCCTGACCAATTTGAGAAATTCATTTGCCACCACTGCGGCATGGTCAATGAATGGAATAGCGACTCCCAAATAATCCCCAATTTTCAAAGTCCTGCCGATCCATCCTCTGTTGCTAGGGACAAAGGTCCTAAGCGTAAGTCTCTAAACAGACATGACTCAGCCGGAGAGAGGTGAACTCAAATATAACGTTGTATAGAGAAATTATTCGAGAGCTCCATTTGGAAAAAAAAAAAAGCAGATAAAGAGAGTGTCTCATTAGAAGGATATACCTTTATGCTACGAGAGAAGTCAGGAAACGAGTTGGCTATGTCCATGACACGGCTCCATTTATTGGAGAAGTTCCGGGAGTGGAAGGAAGAGACTAGTTCCAATACAGAATGGAGTTGGCGGTTGAACTCTATCACCCTCCATAAGGTGGCATTGATTACATGGGATCTTAGCAAGACATCCTAGCCACAAGTATTGTTGCTTCTTGAGATTATCCAGATGATCTAACAAATTCAGATGAGCTGGTTTATTTGGGCCAAGGTGGAATGCTTAGTCACGATAAGAGGGCCGAAGATCAAAATCTTACTCGAGGCAATTTAGCCCTAGTGAACAACACGAAGAGAAACAAGCTGGTGAAAACGATCCATAAAGATATGGGTCACCCCTTCATGTATGACGGACTGTATGCAGTAGATAGGTACCGAAAGATACCCGAAGCTAGTGGAAAGATGGAATTTGAATTTTTGTTGAAGAGATTGCTAAGCCAACCCAAGATACTCCAAAATAAGAGGATGAAAACAATCGAGTCGTCAAAATATGAAGAGTCTATTTTTTTGAAAAGTACCTTTCAACAACGGATTGGTCTTTCATTCTTTGACATTTATTAATGTAATATTTAACTATTGTATCATATTTTCATTTAACAACTTAAGTTTTTTGAACAATTGATTGTGATTTGACAAAATCTCACCTGATATCAATGTCTTGAGTTCAATTCTAGAATGAGGAAGAGTGATAGAATATTTAAATATTATGCCATATTTTTATCTAACATCTTATGTTTTTATAGTAGTTAATTCATGCCCAATTTGCCGAGATGCCTACTATAGGGAGCAAGGAAAGTAATGATAATGAACGAGGAATGCACGGCAAACCCATTCTGATGCTTTGCTTACTTCAATACTAGTGTCCATAATTCTATGTGGAACGATGGAGTCATCTTCGCATGATGATTACAAAGTGGGCTAATCCACTTCATCATGTAATTTGATTTGGGTGAAGAACGAAAATTACCTTATGGAGGGCGATAGAGTCCAACGGCCAACTCCATTCAGTATTGGAACTAGTCTCTTGCTTCCACTCCTGGAACTTCTCCAATAAATGGAGCCGTGCCGTGGACGTAGCCAACTCGTTTCCTGACTTCTCTTACAGCATAAAGGCATATCCTTCTAATGAAAACATTCTATTTATCTACTTTTGTTTTTTTTTTCCCAAATGAAGCTCTCGGATAATTTCTCTATACAACGTTAGATTTGAGTTCAGTCTCTCTTCGACTGAGTCATGTCTGTTTAGAGAATTACGCTTAGGACCTTTGTCCCTTGCGACAGAGATGGATCGGTAGGACTTTGAAAATCGGGGATTATTTGGGAGTCACTATTCCATTCATTGACCATGCCGCAGTGGTGGCTAATGAATTTCTCAAATTGGTCAAGAACGATTCTTACATCATCCTGAACTTTTCCACAGTCCATGCATCAAATTTTGGGCATCAAATGCAAATGAAAACACGATTGGCTCTTGTTGGAGACCATTTCTTAAAATGCTAGTAGGATGACCAGATATAATCATATAAAGACACAATAAAGATGGCAACTGTCAAGAACGACTAAAACAACAAAGGCAGCAGATATGTCACACTGAATGATATGTAAAAATATGGTTTAAATTCAACTTACGAGTCAAGCAATTTAAACCACAGGGTCTCAGACTCTTCAGGATTCAACCGAGGCATATTTCGCTGGCTTAATCCAATACAAAGATTCAATGTTAATAGGCCAACAAGTAAAAGCAAACCAGAAACCTTAGCACAAAAAGGTGAGTGCACAAACCTCCTCCATTGTTAATACAATGCTGAAATAATCCAAGCCACAGGAATCGCCTTGTGTCGCCTCAGAAGTGAAGTCTATCACAGCAGCATCAAGTTTCTCAAATTTTTTCACTGAGGCTCGACAGTGTAAGCAAGATAGCCCTCCCAACATTACCAAACCTTTCCAACAAAAAACACGAGCCACATCTTTGATCCCATACTCCTGACAGAGTTGCAAACAGTGCTCCACCCCGTAGCTATTTATGAACTGAATGGGGTTCGTCAGATTGATATGGTAACTGCAGAAATGAAGAGCAAAGATTAAAAACCTAGGTATCACAATCAAGTAACTAAAGAGCATAGGAACTTTGCAATCCACAAGACTGTTCCTACTCCAATGCAAAGAAAGAGGCGCAGGATATCTCGGTGACTTAACAAGCTCACAGGCATTTAGCACCTACACCTCCTTCGACAGTTATACAAGCAATGAAACATCAAAGATCGCAGGGCCTGAATAAGGTTTTTTGTACTAGAATCTCAAAAAAGAAGAACTCCATGTTCTTTTTCCTCCTTTTCCGTTTCAACCATTTTGTTGGTGTTTTCCTTAACTAGGATTAATTATGCCTCGTATATAGGGGATAGCAATTGTTGCGTGCATAATGACAAGCATAAATGCTAGGGCTGTCTTCTTCTGTTAACAGAGAATATATGTTTCCCTAGGTTATATTCGAGAGCCCCAGCAACAAAGAACATCTACACGAACCATCATTGTATTGTTAACAGATAGAGAAAAAAGCTTTCTGGATGGGAGTTCAATTCAGAGAAGATCCGCGAACCTTCTGTACTGATATGATCAATTATCAACAAGAATACTCCTTCTCTTTATTTAAATTAAAAAGCAAATAGATAGAGCAATACCTACGAGAGAAGAGCCAGAAATGTTATCAAAGCAACAGCTTTGATCTCAGTCCTTATATCAGACTTCTCAAAACTTAAGAGATCGTCAGGACACGCACACGTGAATGAATTGGGTCTGGCATGGTATTTTTGTTCGTCCATGGTCCCAGTCCTAACATCGATCTTCTCAAAACTTAAGAGATTGTCAGGCACACGCGCAAACGCACACATGAACGAATTGGCTCTGGCATGGTATTTTTTGTTCGTCCATGGTCTGAAGGACGGCATTGACAAGGGGGAGGACAGAGACTTCCATGGTATTTCTGCCGTCTCCGCCTCCTGAGGCCGCTCTTGCTTCCGGTCATTCGGTGTCATCATTCAGCAAAGAGCGAGATATGTCTGCTGCACCGCATCGCAGCCGGAGAAGTATTGCCGGGTGATGATCAAGCAACAGCGGTTGGGTTTGAGCCAAGGGTATTGTGGCAGCGGCTCGCCATTGTTGCTTGGTCGGTCCAGCTGTCGACATGGGACGGAAGAGTTTTGATGGGCGTTCCGAAAAAGTTTTGTTTCGAATTTTGGGGTTTCGCAAGTGTCAAGCGAGCAACAAGGAGCAAACATTTATAGACGACAGAAAAACTCTCGACTGATTTGCTTGATATTCTCCATTCAACGTTAATTAGTTAAGAAAAGCTTGAATGTGTAGTGGGTTGTTGGAGATATTTCCGGAACGAAATCTTACTTATTCCATGATTACAGTTGGAGGAGAGAAATTTAAGGTAAATATGTACTGGATTTTGATCCACAATTGTTCCACCAAAGAAAAGACTTAATAAGTCCCTTGAAGATTTAAAATAGAGAATATTATTCATCGGCTAAACAAAAGATTTGGCGACGTTAACTTACTAATTCAAACAGAAACTTTATATGCAATTAGATCAAAAATCTTTTTTTATTTTTAATTTTATCTTTGACTCTTGTGATTCGAGATTGATCTTATAATGTTTTAGATCATTGCAAAATCAACCAACACTTTGATGACAAGATTCTAGTTCTTTAAACAATTCCTTTATTTCAAGTAGTTTTGTGTTACAGGTAATACCTTCGCTTGCGTAGTCCACTGTTGCATGTTAGTCTTATGTGGTCCATCATCTTGTAATCAATGTTGCTAATGAAAAGTTCCTTCCCCTTTTCATTATATAATTGTTTCCAAAGCATTGATCGTTGCTTTATTCGTCCATACTAACACTTGATCATAATGTTTATAAGACTTCAATATTACCAATTGGATCTATGTGGGCACTACCATGAATGCGACACTTCTTTTAAGACCATCCCGACTCGGCTTCGCTAACGAGTCACTAATCAATAAAGTGACCCATGCATTGCCCAATTTCTTATGACGTTGGCATCTTTTTCTGTTTCTGGGCGACTAAATGCTAGCCTTTATCGATATGTGTAATCATTAAGGTGGTATATTCTGAAACACTTTATCAATTTGGATTCATTGACGGTCTCGTCATTTCTTTTCGTGCACATCTTTTACTGTGACATCATATCGTTCTATTTCTCTGTAGAAGCAGTTATATTAACAATTATGACGCCCATTGACATACATCTTTTAATGGGATATCATGTCATTTTATCTCTTGCCAATTGAGCCTCAAGATCAATTATTGCACCCATTAATGCGTGTCTTTTCCTTATGCCCTACGTCGCTTCAACAACCACCAGAGTTGCCTATATAAATCATCAACTATATTAACCAGGATATTTACATCCATGAGCAAGTAAGGTATTCCTTTTCTTGTGCACCGTAAATAAATGCCCTGCAAAACCCAAAGTTCTTGCTCAATAGAACCTCCATAACCCAAGATAACCCGGTGCAAAGCATAAGCTGCCAAAACATTCGCTTCCAAGAACAATGAGATGTCGCACGGTCTCTAGCTCGTTTTTGCAGAGGAAACAGATCAATCTACAGCAAGGACTCGTTCCCAATTTACTTCTAGAAAGGACTCTTGTTGGAACCCCTTACTTTCCAAGGAAACTCCATTCTAGCAACTTGTACTAAAACTTTGCAGGATAGATTCCATCTCTTATAAAGTTTCTCACAAGCCAACCCAAAACGTGATTCCAATTGAAATGTACATTATCATTTGACACTAGATATTAATGATAAGGTAAAATTGCTTGTACAATGTGCTGTCGTTCAAAAGGAGAAGACCTAAGACATTAAGGTACTTCTATTGTAGAGGTATCTAAATATGTGTTGGTACATTATCATCTCCCCTCCCAAAGATGTGATCGTACCTGGGTTTAAAGGGTTATCTAAATTCACACAAACCCTTGCTCTCCCCACTTTATGAAAGGCTGCCCCTTTTCTTTCCATCTTGACTTCTTCGACATTGCCCAAAATCTGAGTAATATGAGAAATCATCGCCTCTGTGCACCACTCCAAAGGGAGGCCATGAACTTGAACCCCAAACACACACGAGGAAAACTTATAACATTGCGGTGATTTGTTAGGTTCCCATGGTTTGAGAATCAACGGACTGCTAGAAAAAGACAAAGGTCCATTCTCCAGAACTCTGTTTCTTTCCAATTCCTGCTTCCAGTTGATTAAATGTTACGGAGACTACATTCCATTCTCTCTTCAATGTATTGAGAAACGCCTGCTAGTTGATGTTGGCATTTGAAAATACTTTACAGTGAGGCTACGTTCTTCCAGTTTTTCCTTTAACACCACTACATCTCTTTCGAGGGCCTCTACTTCAGACCATAGATTGCTCAGCCTTCTATACAGCAAAGCAAGACGAGCCTTCGAACTAACATTTTTTTGCCATCTTTCTTAGGACATGGGCCGCAGATGAGGGAAGCGATGGCTGCGATGAGGAGGAGGGAGGAAGCAGCTACAAACAAGGCTAGGGTTTGGGATGGGGTAAACTAAGCATCATGTTGGTATCGCAGGGAAGGGAAAGAGAGATATGAGGTTCACGAATAGAAACAATGGGGAATGCATGGTTTAAGGTGGGAGAGCCATTTGTCAGCTGGGAGGGAAATAGGGCACAGAAAATCCCACGACACTGCAATTCATGATTGGAAATGCACAGATTTAGGACAAGCTATTCACCGAGGAGAGGGCAAAGGATGGGAAAAAGCAACATTTTTAGGGTTTTTGAAAGAAGCTGCTACTGGAAGCATCTCCTCCTTTGTTGTTCTTGGATGTGAATGTTTCGTAGCTAAAGCTTGCACCGGGTTATCTTGGGTTACGGAGGTTCTATTGAGCAAGAACGTTGGGTTTGGCGGGGCTTTTATTTTCATTTTTTTTTTTTGTTTCTTGAACACCGGCTTAACTTTTGGTATAGTGGAAACTTGCCATGGATGTAAATATTTTGGATGACATAGTTGATGATTTATATAGGCTACTCTGGTGGTAGTCGAAGCGACATGGGGCATAACTAAAAGACATGCGTTAATGGGTGCAATGATTGCTGATGAGACCCAACGGTGTGATGTCCCATTAAAGGATGTGAGTTAATGGGCGCCATAATCGCCAAAGCAACTGCATCAATAGGAAAATAGGCAATACGATGTCACAATAAAAGGCATGCAAGAACAGAAGTGATGAGACCGCCGGCGAACCGAAATTGATGAGGTGTCTCGCAATGTATGACTTTAATGATGATGCATACCAATAAATCCTAGCATGTGTCGCCTAGATATGGGAAAAGTTGCCAACGTCATAAGATTTTGGGCAATCGATGGGTCACTTAATTGGTTAGTAAACATGTTAACGAAGCCGAATCGGGATGGTCTTCAACGAAGTGTTGCATTCGAGGTAATGACATATAGGTCCAGTTGATAATGTTGAAGTCCTATAAACATTATGACCAAGTC
The DNA here is from genome assembly GCA_016432845.1 of Psidium guajava. Classification (NCBI taxonomy): domain Eukaryota; kingdom Viridiplantae; phylum Streptophyta; class Magnoliopsida; order Myrtales; family Myrtaceae; genus Psidium; species Psidium guajava. The sequence continues at coordinate 36,463,936 of CM028225.1, read as the reverse complement.
ATAGTATCCGCGATATAAAACAAGGATTGATGTTTTGGAAATCAGTATGGAACGAAAACGAAGAAGGGAAAGGAACTTTTTGTTAGCAATATTAATCACAAGATGATGGACCTCGCAAGACTAAAATGTAATAGTGGACCACCCAAGGGAAGGTATTACCTGCAACACCAAACTACTTGAAATGAAGGAATTGCTTAAAATATTGGAATCTTGTCGCCCAAAGTGTTGTTTGATTATACAATGATCTACAACATTATAAGATCAATCTTTGGATTAGATGAGTCAAAGCTAAAGTTAATAATAAAAAAAAATTTCAATCTATCTTTGTATAAATTTTATCTTTGAATGAGTAAGTTAACATTGCCAAATCTCTTGTTTAGCTAGAAGAGTAATATTTACTATCTAGAATGTCCTTGGAATTTACTTAAATCTTTTCTTTGGTGGAAAAATTGTGGATCAAAATCCAGGACATATTTACCTTAAATTTCTTTTTAACCGGGCAAGTGATTATCCCATACCCCTCCATTTTTTGCCGATTTCTCTCCTCCAACCGTAATCCCAGAATAAGTCAAATTCGGGTCCGGCAACATCTCCAACAGCCCACTGATCATTCAAGATTTTCTTAACCGATTAATGGCGAAAATCATCAAGATTTTCTTAACCGATTGATGGCGAAAATCAAGCAAATCAGTTCGTTGTTCCTTCCTCCTCGCTTGACAGCCACAATTACCCTTCGCTCAAACCTAACCGCTGTTGCTGATCATCGCCCGCCACAATTACCCTTCTCTCTGCTGAATGGCGACGCCAAAGGGCCGGAAGCAAGAGAGGCCTCAGGAGGCAGAGATGGCGGAAATACCATGGAAGTCTCTGTCCTCCTCCTTGTCGACGCCGTCCTTCAGACCATGGACGAACAAAAAATTCCATGCCATAGCCAACTCGTTCACATGTGTGTTTGCGCATGCACCTGACAATCTCTTAAGTTTTTGAGAAGACTGATGTAAGGACTAAGATCAAAGCTGTTGCTTTGCGAACATTTCAAGCTCTTCTCTCGTAGATGTTGTTAATTGTTTTTTATTTGAATACAGAAAAGTAACATTCTTGTTGATTATTGATCATCTCAGTACAGAAGGTTCACTGATCTTCTCCACTGTGGAAATGATTGGAACATCATTTTGAGGAGACTGCTTTAAAATCACACGTTTAAAATTGTGTTTGGATTATGTAAATGTTGCCCAAGTTATAATATGTATACCTGTCTTTTCTCTGCAGGAGTTGTTTATATCTGCTAACAAGATGGTTCTTGTTGATATTCTTTGTTGTTTTGGTTCTCCAACATGACCTAGGGAAACATATGTGCTCTGTTAACAAAATAAAAATTTAAATAAAGCCATAGCATTTATAGTTCTCAAGCCCTATGTTATGCATGTCATTACACATGCAGCAACTGCTATCCTCTGTATATGAGACAGAGTGGATGTATGAAAGTTGATCCTAGTTAAGAAAACACCAACAAAATGGTTTAAACGGAAAAGGAGAAAACAGAACGTGGAGTTCTTCTTTTTTGAGATTCTGGTATGAACCCGCTTATTCAGGCCTCTCTATCTTTGATGTTTGTTGCTTGTATAACTGTCTATGGAGGTGTAGGTGCTAAATGCCTTTGAGCTTGCTAAGTCACCGAGATGTCCTGCACCTTTTCGTTTGCATTGGAGTATAAACAGTCTTGTTGATTGCAAAGTTCCTATGCTCTTTATTAACTTGATGGTCATACTCAGGTCTTTAATCTTTGCTCTTCATTTCTGCCGTTACCATGACTGGCATTCAGCTCATAAATTCTTGGAGACATTCGATAGCTACCAGCTGTGTGTTTTTTGTTTGGATAGGGGTTGGTAATGTGGGAGGGCTATCTTGCTTACACTGTCGAGCCTCAGTGAAAATTTTGAGAAACTCGATGCTGATATGATAGACTTCACTTCTGAGGCGACACGAGGTGATTCCTATAGCTTGGATTATTTCAGCATTGTATTAACAACGGAGGAGGTTTGTGCATTCACCTTTTTGTGCTGAATTAAATGAATTAGTGCAGGTGATTGACACACAGAGAACACTAAATCTTTGTATTGGATTATGCCAGCGTAATACACCTCGGTTGAATCCTGAAGAGTCGGAGACACTGTGGTTTAAATTGCTTGATTCGTAAGTTGAATTTGATCCATATGTTTACATCATTCAGTGCAACATATCTGCTGCCTTTGTTGTCTTATTTCTTCTTGACAGTTGCCATCTTTATTGTGTGTTTATATGATTATATCTGGTCGTCCTATTAGCATGTTAAGAAATGGTCTCCAGTGAGAGCCAATCGTGTTTTCATTTGCATTTGATGCTTAAAATTGGATGCATGGACTGTGGAAAAGTTCAGGATGATGCACGAATGCTGCATCTAAAACATAAGGAAAGCAACTTGTTTATTTGTGTAAAGATATAACTAATTTGCAAGATCCTGCTTCTGCCTCTTTGACACCCGATTGGTATGCAACAGCAATTTAGTTCCTTTCCGGTGACCCGTCATGCACTGCTTGAAATAAGCAGAATACAAGGAATGCTACACTAACTGCTCTTGTTGAATTTTTGTTGTCTGTGGACATGGGTGCATGTGTCATGTGAGAAAATAGTAGGTAGTCTTGGCTTGCCATGTCATCAATGACTTCGTTGCCATGTCAACACGTGTCCATTGCGGTCCCACCTATCAGGAAATTTTCAAAAGCCCTCCTCTCTGTTATTCTCCGTTCTCTTCCCCCTTTTCTTTCTCTCTGCCTCTTTCCGGGGACCTACTCTCTCTGCGGAGGCCTATGCTCTCCGCATCCCACTTCTAGAAAATCTGCTTTCTCTCAACAAAGTCCCTCTTCACCTTACAACCACCCAAGACCAAAACTTTCAAATTTTCCTCTTTTTTTTTTTTCATTTTCAAACAATCTTTACTTCAAAAAAAAAAAAAAACCTCTTCACTTCACCTTCCAATCCGCCTCTGCAGTAGCCTCCAAGCCTCCACCGTCGCCTCTGAGAGCCCATTGGCAATCCGAGCATCCACATTTTCCCCATGGGCAATCTGGGCACCCACATTTTTCATGAACGCACACAAATCAGCAAGTCAAGACTACCTAATATTTTCTCCAGCTCCTGGGAACAACAGATGAGAAAAAAAAAAAATCTCCTCTAATCACATTGACTTTTGTTTCTTCTTTGTCTTCTCGGTCCACGCTCAGTTCAAGCTCAAATAGCAGCATTTAGCCTCATCTCACTATCACCATCTCACTTCCTCAAGAGTATAGAAACGGGCTTAGTCGTCTCTGAGAGGGTTCCTTAGCACGGGAAGTGTTCCACCGGCTCTCACGAAGACCTCCAGACATGAGCTGCGACCCTCACGTTCTCTTGACGCATGGCGGGAATGTCAACGAAGTCCTAAAGAGCTCGGTTCCTAACCTCGTCAACTTGTTGAGGTTGGCGGTTAGGCTCGTCGAGGACTTTCAAAAGGTTTTAAAGTTGGTGGTGGAGAAATGAAAGCTATACATTGAGAAAATTGAAGTCCTGAGGAAGAGATAGAGGTCTCGAGGGAGCACCTTGAGGACGAGTTATGGAATTCGGTGGTTCTAATGGCAAAGAATGAGCGGTTGGGTGTGGAGAATGGGAGGCTCAAAAACGAGATGCCAGGGGCCGATTTGAGACACAAAGAAGAGGTGGAAATGTTGAAGGAGGAGAATTATCAGCTATGTGTGGTAATTGTGAGCGTTGGAAACGAGATGCGTGAGGCCAAGGCGAGACCGAGAGACAAGGTGGAATTGTTGAAGAAGGAGAATCAGCACTTGTGCAGAAAGATTGCGAGCTTGGAAGACGAGATGCGAGAGGGTGAGGCGAGAGCAAAAGAAGAGGTGAAAATGTTGAAGGAGGAGAATGTTATATAAGGGAGGAACGGGGAATTACTGCGCTAGATTAAGAGGGTATTGGAATTGGACGAAGTTGCGGGAGTGTTGAGAAATAAGGAGGAAATGAAGAATGTAGAAGCGGAAAAGGGTGTGCCTGATGAGGTTAATCGCTTCGGCATAAAAAGTGAGAATGGTGGTGATGGCATTGGCTCGTGGAAGGGAAATGATTCCTGTGGATGCACGAAAGGATGGTTTATATATATTTTATTTACATAGTCATTCTTCCTTTCGCCTGCCAATGCCATCACCACCATCCTCACTCTCATCGAAGCTATTGGCCTCACTGGGCACACCCTTTTCCCCTTCCGCATTCTTCATTTCCTCCTCATTTCTCAGCACTCCCACAGCTTCATCCAATTCCAACACCCTCTTGATCTCGCACAGCAATCCCTTGTTCCTCCTCAATCTAACATTCTCCTCCTTCAATATTTCCACCTCCTCTCTCCCCCTCACCTTGCCCTTTCACATCTCATCTTCGAGGCTCACAATCTTTCTGCACAAGCGCTAGTTCTCGTCATTCGAGTTTTTTCACCTCATCTCTTTGTCTCGCCTCGACCTCACACATCTTGCTTTCGAGGCTCGAAATCTCCACACCTAGTCAATTATTCTCCTCCTTCAACATTTCCACCTCCTCTTTGTGTCCTGCCTCGGCCTCTCGAGTCTCGTTTTCAATCCTTGCATTCTCCACATGCAACTGCTCATTCTCCTCCCTAGAATCCCTTAATTCTGAGACTCTCCTTAAGGCGTTCTCTCGAGATCTCTATCTCCTTCCTCAAGGCTTCAATTTTCTCAATGTCTAGCTTCCATTTCTCCTTCACCACCTTTAAAACCTTTTGAAAGTCCTCGATGGGCCTGAACGCCGACCTCGATGAGTTTATAAGGTCAGGGATCGAGTTGTTCAGGACTTCGTTGACATTCTTGCATGCATTGAGAGAACGTGAGGATAGCGGCTCGTGAGTGCAGGGTCTTCGCGATAGTCAGTGGAACACTCCCCATGCTAAGGAACCCCCTTTCTCGGAGATGACTAAACACGTTCAAGCTCTTCGCTTTTTATGCGTTCTTAAGGAAGCGAGACGGTTAGAGTGAGACGAGGCTAAATGCTGCTACCTGAGTTTGACTTGAGCAAAGATCGAGAACACGAAGAAGAAACAGAGGTCGTGTGATTAGATGAGAGCTTTTTTGTTTTTTTTTTTTATAGTTTTTCTCGATCGTTGTTGCCGGGAGCTTTTTTTTTCTATATGGTTAGTGGTTGGAGAAAATAATAGGTAATCTTGGCTTGCTAATTTGAGTGCATTCGTGGAGAATGTGGGTGTTTCGACTGTCGATAGGTTTTCACTAATACATTAATGGTTTCTTGTTGATAGGGGAGAACTCCATCCTAAACAAGAAGGGAAAACTACCATCAGCTATTGTAACGTCCTAAGATTCACGCATAAGAAGACAAGAAAAGTCAAAGTTGTCCCTCTTAGTTTCAGCTCATCCCCTCCCCAAGCCCACGTATCCCCCCAAATCATGTGCATGAAGACAAGAAGAATAAAAGTTTTTGGACCAACCTCCCTCTCAACTTTCAGTTAAAGAGTTACTAAATCTCCGCGTGGGCCCTTAAAATGCCACTACTTCAGCTCTTCAAAGAAACTTGAGCTGGAGCATTCTCCTTGGAAGGATTTACGGCTGCCCTATCCCCTTTGATCTCGGCTGAACAACACTTCCCCATGCAACTTAAATAACTTCTCATCATTTCAATACCACTCCAACTGCTGTACTCTCTTCTCTTTTTCGGTGGCTTGCTGTGCTGCGTTCTTCTTCTTCTTCTTCATCTGTGCTGTGTCGCATCTGCTGGCCCGAGCCGCTGTTGCTGCTGCTACTGCTACTGCAACTCCCGCGTGCTGCTCCTTTGGGTACATAAGTCTCCAGTTGCTGCGGCTCACTTTATTCTCGACTGAAGCCGCCGCCTGTGCTTGTTTGCTGCTCTCTTGCTGCTAGTTCTTCTTCCTCTAGCTGTGACTTGCTTATCTGCTCCTCCCTTGGTCATTTTTTAGAGTTGTTACCGTTGCATTGGCCCTCCTAGCAGCTGGGATTCTTCTGCTGTCTTCTCAGTTTCTCGCGTCCAGCACGCGCACTCGGAGGAAATCGGCTCGTTCGGGGTCATCCGGCGTCCGAATCGAGCTCTATTTTCGCTTGTGTACTCGTAAGAATTCAAACTTCGATATTCTGGAAGCGAATCAGTCAAAAAACTCTTGAAAAATTCCTAGTTTTGATTCTGGAAGCGGATTGTCGTCGTTTATGGCCCAAGCTCAAAGTTAGATTTTTAGGTGAGCACATTTCTAGACTTGACTTAGAATGTCGGGTATGCTAGGGACTAGTAGGGAAAATTTTATGATGAAAAATATTAAATTTCTTGGGCATTAAATATCGATTATTTATTGCTGACCGTAGGAGTCAATTGGTAATTTTCGTGGATTTTAGAAATTGCCTTGTGTACCAGATTGCTTGCCTTTGAGCCTAGGTAATTTAGAATGGAAACCAAGTCCTAAAATGCGAGTTTTGCAACATGAAATACCTGGTTATTATATCCGATTTATTTGGAGTTGAATTGTGTGCTCTGGTGAATAATCTTGGGAAATACATGTGGCAAAGTTGACTTGCATGAGTGTTTACGGGATGGGCCAATTGAGAATTCTGTGATGTTCATCATTGATCTGCATACTGGCATAAGACATGTGCGTTTGGCGGAGTGCGTAGAACCGTGCGGGACGGCTCGACAATGTCTAGGGGGCCACCGGGAATGCGGGGAGATAAGGAGGTGCCGATCGCAGTGCTAATTGAGCCACGGTCTTGCACTTGCGCCTGAACGTGCTCGGCACGGGATAGCTGGAGAGACAAGGGTGCCAACTTCGGTGTGATTAGACACGAGTTGAGGCACAGGCCTGAGACGTCCATGACGTGGCCGGGATCGGAAGTGCTATTGAGCCACCGGTGGGGTTCGGTCCGGAAGAGCTAGTGAGCCACCGGGGACCCCAAGTGAATCATTGAGCATCTCTGCATTGGCATCTGTATGATTTGAGGTCACAATTTGCATGTGATGATTTACATTCTAGCAAGAAGTGTATGCTACTTTCTAAATTAAGTCTAGACGTGTGTTCACTGAGTTTCGACTCACATATTTTTGGCTGATCGCCATTTCAGACCCTCGCCCGTGAGATGAGTACTTCAGGTGTGCGTTATGGCATCCCAGTAGAGATAGAGAGGTGGGAGACTTTATACCCTAGTTTGGATAATACTGTATATAAGAAAGTAGAGTGTTCTGTCCGGGTAGACGAGGGAGGTGAGTTTTTGGTGTCCCTTAAGTTCGAGGCATAGTTAGAGCGGTGAGGCTTAGTTTTCGTTGACCCCATTCCTGGTTTTGATGTGCCGATTCAGAGCGAGGACAGGTATGGACCCATAGAGGCTTTGAAGGACGGGTTAAGGTCATTGATCCAGAGCCGATAGAGGTTGATCCAGAGGAGTATTGGCTGATAGAGATAGACGGTCATGAGGACGACTGGTTTGTGGGTGAGCAGCCGGACGAGGACCCACAGCAGATGTTGTCGACACCCGAGGAGTCAGACCCTGCGGAGTGGCCGTCCTCAGAGTGGAGTGAAGTTGAGTCAGGGTAGACTTAGTGTTTGGTGCATCTTTTTGAGAGTAGGAGGCCAGATACTATCTTTTGAGGGTTGTATATAAATGCTGATAATGATATTATATAAATGTTTAGTTTTTGTTGCGTTGTTATCTCTCTATCTTTCTATCCTGCATGTGTGTATGTCAGGGGTTATGTGTTTTCGCTGTGGCATTTGTTAACAATCATTTGGCCTCGACGAGTCCTGGGTCGTCGTCAATGTTAGCCAAACGATGAGAGAATTGACAGGAGGCGGGATGTTGCGCGTCCGCCGGGTCCGGAGCGTGACATCCCCGTTCGAAATGGTATCAGAACAAGGTCGGCTCGATAATAAATTATTCGAGGCTTGGAGTGATAAGGTTGACGATTGTGGGATAGTTAGATATAGAGAGACCCCTAAGTTGGACTAGGGATTGCGTGTATGCCTGTTCTTGATTGGTGCATGTGATTCCTGGAATTGAGAGTATTTTTCTGTGGCTATTGCTAGTAATCAAATTATATATTCTTGTTTACTGTTGTTTGCTACTAGACCTTAATTGGCGGTTTGAGTCTTAATTCCTTGATGGAAATATAGCAGCTATAAGTGAATCAGACCAAGGAAAATGAGCAGTAGAAATAGACCAAAGAAGTTTGTAAGTGCGTCTGACTCAGGTGCCCCAATTGCAAGAGCTCAAGCTCTAGGTTCTTCAGATGCAGGAGCTCAAGCTGCAGAAAATCTAAGTATCGGAGATATTATGAGGGTATTAGCAGAAGTTGGTACCTTGATGGGTAAGCAGGCTGAAGAAAAAGCCGCCACTGTAGCCCAAGTTACTGAGATCGCTTTAGCTGCCGTACATAGAGCCAATGTGTATAATGCCCCGGGCAATGGAGGTCGGCAGACACCTCATCTCGTGGAGCAATTCCTGAAGTTGCATCCACCAAAATTTGATGGGACGGGAGGACCTGAAGCAGCCTCCCTTTGGACAGAGCAACTGGAGAAAGCGTTTGAAGTGCTGGGCTATACTGGGGAAGAAAGGGTTTCATTAGCCGTCTACCAGCTCCAAGGCACCGCAGATGATTGGTAGAAGGCCACACGAGGAAGAGTCTTCCCTGAAGGTACCGTGCCGGACTGGACAGCTTTTTGCAAAGCGTTCAATGGAAAGTATTTCTCGGAAGCCGCGCAGGAAAGAAAGATGGAGGAATTCCTACAGCTCCATCAAGGTCAGATGATAATAGATCAGTATGAGGCAGAATTTGTAAGACTATCCAAATTTGCTTCGAGGATGACAAAGAATGCCAGTGACAAGGCAAAGAGGTTCCGTGAGGGATTGAGGCCAGAACTCCGTAGTCGACTGATTACCGCAGGATTGAGGGACTATGGAGCGATGTATGAAAGGGCTCAGGAGTTCGAAAGAGACATAAATGAAAGAGCCGCCGCATCTGGGTCACGATTCATGCCCAGACGAGATGATAGGAGTTTTGGAAAAAGGCCAATGATGGATAATAGAAGGTTTGTCCCTCCACCTCGAAGGACTTTGGGAAAACCAACACCTCCTGGTAGTACAAGGTGTCGCGATTGTGGACAGAGGCATCTGAACAGTTTGTGCCCAAGGAAGATAGGAGCATGTTTCGAATGTGGACAAATGGGGCATATTGCGAGGCATTGCCCAAGAAGGAATCGTGGACCGCAGTTTCAACCGCAGAGATCGCCAGCTGGACCACAGGCGATGACTGCTCCCCAAGAAAATCTGAATCGACCGCCAGCGCAAGGAAGAGTATATGCGATGGCGCGAGGAGAAGCTGAAAATGCGCCAGGTGTGATCACAGGTACCGTCTCTCTTTGTGATCATGCTGCTTATGCCCTGTTTGACTCTAGAGCATCGCATTCATTTGTGTCTAAACAATTCGTTGCTTTAGTTGGTATGGATGTGAGACTATTAGAAACACTATTGCATGTGGTCACCCCACTAAAGGATAAAATGATTATCTCGTTAGGATGTCAAGGGTGTAAGATATCCTTGGGTGGTAGAGAGGAACTGATTGATCTGGCTGTCCTACCCATGTTTGACTTTGATGTGATAGTAGGAATGGACTGGTTAGTTAAACATGGGGCAGTAATTGACTGTAGTAGTAAGGTGATTTGGTTTAACTCGACTGGTCACCCTAGATTTGAATTTCGAGGAAATCGAGGAGGAACCTCGATCCCTTGGATATCGTCGTTGGAAGCAACTAAGTTGATGGACGAAGGATGCCAAGGATACCTAGCCTCTGTAACTGATTCATCAGTTGAGGAAGTAAGGCTTGAAGATTTGCCTGTAGTGCGTGATTTTCCGGATGTCTTCCCGCAAGAGTTGCCAGGACTGCCACCTGAAAGGGAAGTAGAGTTTGCAATTGAATTGGCTCCTGGGACAGAGCCAATATCTAAGGCACCTTACAGGATGGCATTGTCGGAATTGAAGGAATTGAAGGTTCAATTACAGGAACTACTAGATAAAGGATTTATTCGCCTAAGTGCTTCACCATGGGGTGCTCCAGTATTGTTCGTAAGGAAGAAAGACGGGTCATTGCGTCTGTGCATTGACTATCGGCAGTTGAATCAGGTGACGGTCAAGAATAAGTACCCGTTGCCTAGGATAAATGACTTGTTCGATCAACTGCAAGGAGCATCTGTGTTCTCTAAGATAGACCTGAGAACAGGCTATCATCAGTTGAGGATTAGAAAGGAGGACATACCGAAAACGGCGTTCAGGACAAGGTATGGACATTATGAATTTACGGTCATGCCGTTTGGATTGACCAATGCTCCTGCCGCCTTTATGGATATGATGAATAGGATATTCAAGGAGTTCCTAGATCGGTTCGTAATAGTATTCATCGACGACATACTGGTGTACTCGAGAAGCTCTGAGGACCATGAACAACACTTGAGCATTATTCTACGGACTTTAAGGGAACATTCGCTTTATGCCAAGTTTAGTAAATGTGAATTTTGGCTTAATCGAGTGGCATTTCTTGGACATATAATTTCTGGAGAAGGAATTGCTGTGGATCCGTCAAAGATTGAAGCAGTTGAAAAGTGGCCTAGACCGACAACCGTGACAGAAGTGAGAAGTTTCTTAGGACTGGCAAGTTACTATAGACGCTTTGTGGAAAAGTTTTCCGTGATAACCGGACCCTTAGCGCGTCTACTGAAAAAGGAGACGAAGTTCGAATGGACGGACAAGTGTAAAGAAAGCTTTCAAGAGCTTAAACGTAGGTTGACGACTGCGCTAGTATTGACGATACCGTCAGGATCTGAAGGATTCGAGATCTACAGTGATGCGTCATTAAGAGGTTTGGGATATGTCTTGATGTAACATGGATGGGTTGTAGCGTATGCTTCTCGACAATTGAGGCCACATGAGATGAACTACCCAACGCATGATCTGGAACTGGCAGCGATAGTTTTCGCACTGAAGATCTGGAGACATTATTTGGTTGGAGAAAAGTTTCAGATTTATACGGATCACCAGAGTCTGAAGTATTTCTTCTCTCAGAAGGAGCTGAATATGAGACAACGTCGCTGGATGGAATTATTAAAGGATTACGACTGCGACATTCTGTATCACCTTGGAAAGGCGAACAGAGTAGCTGATGCGCTTAGTTGAAAGTCGAGCATTGCACATCTGATGGTTAAGGAGTGGATGTTATTACAAGGAATAAGAGACTTGAAATTCAAAATAGAGGTAGGACATCTCTCGAGTCTAACGGCCACCTTGAGAGTTGAACCGAAAATTCACTCGAGGTTCAAGTAACTACAGTATACGGATCCTGATATTCAGAAGACCTTAACTGTGGATGTGGCAAAGAGGAAACCAGAGTTTCAGGTAACAGAGGATGGAATTCTAAAGTTCAAAGGACGCTTGTGCGTGCCAAATAATGAAGAGTTAAAGGAAGAGATTTTGACAGAAGCGCATCGTAGCAGTTATAACATTCATCCAGGTAGCACGAAGATATATCAAAACTTGCGTCAGCACTACTGGTGGAACGGAATGAAGATGGATGTGGCCAAACACGTGGCAAAGTGCCTGACCTGTCAGCAGGTGAAAGCACAACATTGCAAACCTGGAGGATTGCTACAGCCATTGGAGATTCCAGAATGGAAATGGGAACATGTTACGATGGACTTCGTGACTGGTTTACCAAGGAGTCAAAGGGGCAACGATTCGATCTGGGTTGTGGTCGATAGGCTGACCAAATCTGCTCACTTCATAGCAGTGCGAAAGGACCTTGCTCTGGAAAAGCTGGCTGAGTTATATGTTCGACAAATCGTTCGTCTGCATGGAGTATCAATTACTGTCACGTCGGACCGTGACCCTCGCTTTACTGCGACATTTTGGAAAAGTTTGCAGGCTGCCTTAGGAACTGAATTGAGGTACAGTACGACATATCATCCGCAGATCGATGGACAAACAGAAAGGACGATTCAGACATTGGAGGACATGTTGAGAGCCTGCGTAATGGACTTCAAAGGTGGATGGGAAGAATAATTGCACTTGGTGGAATTTGCGTACAATAATAGCTATCAGCAAAGCATCAGGATGGCTCCATTTAAGGCTCTATATGGAAAAGCTTGTAGAACTCCAATATGCTGGGACGAGATTGGCGAAAGAAGCATAACAGGCCCAAAACTGGTTCAACAGTTCGTTGAGGCAGTGAAAGTGATAAGGGACCGGCTAAAAACAGTTCAGAGTCGCCAGAAAAGCTATGCAGATAGGCGACGTAGGCCATTGGAATTTCAAGTAGGCGATCATGTATTTTTGAAAGTGTCGCCAATGAAAGGTCTATCTCGATTTGGGAAAAAGGGAAAGTTAAGCTCGAGATTTGTAGGCCCACTCGAGATCTTGGAAAAAATTGGGACATTGGCGTACCGTTTTACTTTGCCGCCAAATTTGTCTCAAGTGCATAACATGTTCCATGTTTCGATGCTGAGAAAGTACGAGCTGAACCTGAGCCATATACTCGATCACGAAGTCATTGAAGTGGATGACCGAGTTTCGTATGTAGAAAGGCCCGTTCGAATAGTGGACCGAAGGGAACACATCCTACGGAACAAGACAATACCCCTGGTCAAAGTAATCTGGGAGTATCATGGAATGAAGGCGCAACGAGGAAAAACGAAGACGAAATAAAGCGCAAGTATCCCCACTTGTTTGTGTAGTTAGTAGTGTTAGCATAATGAAAATTTCGAGGACGAAATTCCTATAAGGTGGGGAAAGTTGTAACGTCCTAAGATTCACGCATAAGAGGACAAGAAAAGTCAAAGTTGTCCCTCTTAGTTTCAGTTCATCCCCTCCCCAAGCCCACATATCCCCCCAAATCATGTGCATGAAGATAAGAAGAATAAAAGTTTTTGGACCAACCTTTCTCTTAACTTTCGGCTGAAGAGTTACTAAATCTCCACGTGGGCCCTCTTAAAATGCCATTACTTCAGCTCTTCAAAGAAACTTGAGCTGGAGCATTCTCCTTGGAAGGATTTGCGGCTGCCCTATCCCCTTTGATCTCGGCTGAACAACACTTCCCCATGCAACTTAAATAACTTCTCATCATTTCAATACCACTCCAACTGCTGCACTCTCTTCTCTTCTTCGGCGGCTTCGTTCTTCTTCTTCTTCTTTGTCTGTGCTGCGTCGTATCTGCTGGCCCGAGCCGCTGTTGCTGCTGCTGCTGCTTTGGCTACGTGAGTGTCCAGTTGTTGCGGTTCACTTTATTCTCGATTGAAGCCGCTACCTGTGCTTGTTTGTTGCTCTCTTGCTGCTAGTTCTTCTTCCTCTAACTGTGACTTGCTTATCTGCTCCTCCATTGGTCATTTTCTAGAGTTGTTGCCGTTGCTTTGGCCCTCCCAGCAGCTGGGATTGCTGTCTTCTCGGTTTCTCGCGTCCCGCACGTGCACTCGGAGGAAATCGGGTTGTTCGGGGTCGTCCGACGTCCGAATCGAGTTTCGTTTTTGCTTGTGTACTCGTAAGAATTCAAACTTCGATATTCTGGAAGCGGATCAGTGAAAAACCTCCTGAAAAATTCCCAGTTTTGATTCAAAGTTGACCCTGATTTGCCTGTGCTTGTTTGTAGCTAATTCCTCACCCTCTCGGCTGAAGTTGCCTTACTCGAAGCTCGATCATCGTCGTCCGTGGCCCGAGCTCAAAGTCGGATTTTTAGGTGAGTATATTTCTAGACTTGACTTAGAATGTCAGGTATGCTAGAGACTAGTAGGGAAAATTTTATGATGAAAAATATTAAATTTCTTGGGTATCAAATATCGATTATTTATTGCTGATCATAAGAGTCAATTGGTAATTTTTCTGGACTTTAAAAATTACCTTGTGTGCTAGATTGCTTGCCTTTGAGCCTAGGTAACTTAGAATGGAATCCGGGTCTTGGAATGCGAATTTTGCAAACGTGAAATTCCTGGTTATTATATTTGATTTCTTTTGAGTTGAATGGTATACTATGGTGAATAATCTTGATAAATGCATGTGGTAAAATTGACTTACATGAGTGTTTACGGGGTGGGCCAATTGAGAATTTTGTGATGTTTATCATTGATCTGCATACTGGCATGAGACATGTGCGTTTGGCGGAGTACGTAGAACCGTGCGGGACGGCCCAGCAATGTCTAGGGGGCCACCGGAAATGTGGAGTGATAAGGAGGTGCCGATCGCAGTGCTAATTGAGTCACGATCTTGTACTTGCGCCTGAACATGCTCGGCACGGGATAGCTAGAGAGACAAGGGTGCCAACTTCGGTGTGATTAGACATGAGTTGAGGCACAGGCTTGAGACGTCTATGATGTGGCTGGAGTGCTATTGAGCCACCGGTGGGGTTCGATCCGAAAGTGCTAGTGAGCCATCGGGGACCCCAAGCGAATCATTGAGCATCTCTGAATTGGCATCTGTATGATCTGAGGCCACAGTATGCATGTGATGATTTACTGTGACGTCTTGCCTTCATGCACAAGAAGACAAAAGAAAATGTTGAATGTTGATCCACTTTGCTTTCTCCATTTCGGCTGCAGTTCCTCCCACTTGAACCCACGTAGTATTCCCTCTTTAATTTCTACTTTCTATTGCAACTAAGCTGGAGTTCCTTCTTTGGTTGAACTTGCGGCTGCTTTGCTCCCTTATCTTGGCTGAGCTCATCCCATGTAAGTGAGAGAAAAACCTCATGATTAGAGTCTGCCAATTATTTCTATTCACGTGGAGAAATCTGCTACAACTGGCCCTCCATTTTCTTCCTTCTTCGTTCCCTTCCTTGGACACATCCTCTGCTAATCTATGCTAAGTCTCTGCTGCACCTGCTGTTTTTAATTTGTTGCTGCTGTCCTCCATCTTTGTTCGTGGCTTGTTGCTGGAATTTCTACTCCTCTGCTGTGAAATTTTAGCTGCTGTCTTGTTGCTGTTTCCTCTCGGTTTTCTCGTGTCCAGCACGCGCACCCGGAGGAAATCGGCTCGTTCGGGGTCGTCCGGTGTCCGAATCGAGCTCCGTTTTCGCCTGTGTACTCGTAAGACGTTAAGCTTCGATATTCTGAAAACGAAACAGCAAAAAATCTCCTAGAGAATTCCCAGTTTTGAATCAAAGTTGACCCTGTTTTGTTGGTTTTCTTCTTTTGCTTGTTGTAGCTGCAATTCTCTTTGTCTCTGCTGTGTTTTGCTTGTTGCTGTGTTTCTATTCGTCGCCGAAAAATCGCCGTCGATTCCTCGTCGCCGCTGTGAACAGTGTCGCTGGAATAGTGCCGCCGGAATAGTGTCGCCGGAACAGTGACTAGCCGTCGCCATTCGTGGCCCGAGCTCATCTCCGCCTAGCCCAAGCTCGAACTCGATTTTAGGTGAGCACATTTCTAGACTTGAATTAGAATGTCGGGTATGTTAGGGACTAGTAGGAAAAATTTTACGACGAAAAATATTAAATTCCTTGAACGTAGAGTATTGATAAATTATTACTAGACATAAGAGTAATATTAGTAATTTTTGTGGACTCTAGAAATTGCTCTGTGTGCCAGATTGCTTGCCTTTGAGCCTAGGTAACATAGAATGGAAATCGAATCTTGAAATGCGAGATTTTGCAATACGAATTGCTTGGTTATTTTATTCGATTTATCTTGAGATGAATGGGGTGCCAATATGAACAATTTTGGGAAATGCATGTGGCAAAGATGACTTACATGAGTGTTTATGGGGTGGGTCAATTGAGAATTTTGTGATGCTCATCATTGATTTGCATATTGGCATGAGACATGTGCGTTTAGCGGAGTGCGTAGAACCATGCGGGATGGCCCGGCAGTGTCTAGGGGGCCACCGGGAACGCGGGGTGATAAGGAGGTGCCGATCGCAGAGCTAATTGAGCCACGGTCGTTGCACTTGCGCCTGAACGTGCTTGGCACGAGGTAGCTGGAGAGACAAGGGTGCCAACTTCGGTGTAAACAGACACGGGTTGAGGCACAGGCCTGAAATGTCTACGACGTGGCCGGGGACCAGCAGTGCCGATAAGAGCCACCGGTTGGATTGAGTCCGGCAGTGCCCAGAGAGCCACCGGTAACCTGAAGCAGGAAGTCCGGCAGTGCCCAGAGAGCTACCGGCAAGCATTGAGCATCTGCATTGGCATCTGTATGATTTGAGGTCACAATATGCATGTGATGATTTACATTCTAGCAAGAGGTGCATGTTGTTTACTAAATTGAGTTTAGATGTGTGTTCACTGAGTTTCGACTCACCTATTTTTGGCTTATCGCCATTTCAGACCATCGACCGTAGATATGACTTATCGTATTCCCCCAGTCCGCCACGGGATCCCTCAGGAGATTGAGACACAGGTATTTTCGTACCCTATTATGGACGGAGTTTCGTATGAGCGGCATAGCTGCACCGTATGGGTCGACGAGGGCTATGACGTTTTGCTCCCTCATTGATATGAGGGATGGTACCGTCGGGTGGGTCAGGAGTTGTGGCAGGGTCCTTTGCAGGGTTTGGATATACCAGTCTTTTTGATGGGCCCGACAGGCCTGATGAATGCAGCCACTTTTGAAGGCAAGGTTGTAGACCATGAGCCGATGGATGTCCCAGGATGTAGATGGGGATGTAGTTATAGAGATCAAGGGAGCAGATGACGTGTTCGTCGAGCAGGCAGATGGTGAGCCTGGATATCCGGGATCGGAGGAGACTGATCCAGAGGAGTTCCCTTTGTCTGAGGAGGATGAGGAGTTCCTCGAGGATGCTAGAACGAGGCGTAGTGACTTTTTGATTTGGTTTGTTTCCTTTTTGACCATGATCGATTTATGTTTCGAGGTTCAGATGATAGACTCCCTCCCAAGTTGTATAGAACCTTCACTGTTATGTGTTAAGTTATGTAAATTAAGTTTTCTTTATTTCTTTATCCCACACGTGTGTTTGTCAGGGGTTGTTTGTTTTCGCTGTTGCATTTGTTAGCCGTCGTTTGGCCGCGACGAGTCCTGGGCCGTCGCTAGAGTTGGCCAGGCGATGAGCGATTTTGGCAGGTGAAGGGATGTTGCGCGTTCGACGGGTCCGGGGCGTGACATCCCCGTTCGGAGTGGTATCAGAGCATGGTCAGCTCGATAAGAAATCATTCGAGGCTTGGAGTGATAAGGTTGACGATTGTGGGATAGTTAGATATAGAGAGACCCCTAAGTTGGACTAGGGATTAGGTACGTATGCCTGTTCTTGATTGGCGTATGTGATTGTTAGTAATTATATATTCTAGCCTGCTATTGCTTGCTGCTAGACCCTGATTGGTGGTTTGGGTCTTAATTCCTTGATGGAATTATAGTAGATGTAAGTGAGTGAGACCAAGGACAATGAGCAACAGAAATAGACCAAGGAAGTATGCAAGTGTGTTTGGCTCAGGTGCTCCAACTGCAAGAGCTCAAGCTGCAGGTGCTTCAACTGCAAGAGCTCAAGTTCTAGGTGCTCCAGCTGCAGGAGCTCAAGCTGCAGAAAACCCAAGTATTGGGGATATCATGAGAGTATTGGCAGAAGTTGGTACCTTGATGGGCAGGCATGCTGAAGAAAGAGCTGCCACTGTGGCCCAAGCTGCTGAGGCCGCGTTAGCTGCCGTGCATGGAGCCAATGTGAATAATGCTCCTGGCATTGGAGGTTGACAGACACCTCATCTAGTGGAGCAATTTCTGAAGTTGCATCCACCGAAATTTGATGGAACAAGAGGACCTGAAGCAGCCTCCCTTTGGACAGAGCAACTAGAGAAAGTGTTTGAAGTGCTAGGCTGTACAGGGGAAGAAAGGGTTTCATTAGTCGTCTACCAGCTCCAAGGCACCGCAGATGATTAGTGGAAGGCCACCCGATGAAGAGTCTTTCCTGAAGGTACCATGCCGGATTGGACGGCTTTTTGTGAAGCGTTTAACGGGAAATATTTTTCGGAAGCCTCGCAGGAAAGAAAGATGGAAGAATTCCTCCGACTCCGTCAGGGGCAGATGACAGTGGATCAATATGAGGCAGAATTTGCAAGACTATCTAAATTTGTTCCGAGGATGATAGAGAATGCCTGGGACAAGGCAAGGAGGTTCCGTGAAAGACTGAGACCAGAACTCCGTAGTCGACTGATTACTGCAGGATTGAGGGACTATGGAGCGATGTATGAGAGGGCTCAAGAGTTCAAAAGAGATATAAATGAAAGAATTGCTGCATCTGGATCGCGATTCATGCCCAGAGGAGATGACAGGAGTTTTGGAAAAAGGCCAATGATGGACAATAGAAGGTTTGTCCCTCCACCCCGAAGGACTTTGGGAAAACCAACACCTCCTGGTAGTACAAGGTGTCGTGATTGTGGACAGAGGCATGCGATTGGTTTGTGCCCAAGGAAGATAGGAGCATGCTGCGAGTGTGGGCAGATGGGGCATATTGCGAGGCATTGCCCGAGGAAGAACCGGGGACCACAGTTTCAACAGCAAAGACTGCCAGTTGGACCACAGGCGATGGCTGCTCCCCAAGAAAATCAGAATCGACCGCCAGTGCAAGGAAAAGTGTACGCGATGGCGCGAGAAGCTGAGAACGTACCTGGCGTGATCACAGGTATCATTTCTTTATGTGATCATGCTGTGTATGCTTTATTTGATCCGGGAGCATCTCATTCGTTTGTGTCTGAACAATTTGTTGCACTGGCTGGTATTGATGTAAGACCATTAGAAACACTGTTGCATGTGGTCACCCCACTGAAGGATAAAATGGTCATCTTGTTAGGATGTCAAGGGTGTAAGATATCCTTGGGTGATAGAGAAGAATTGATTGATCTGGCTGTCCTACCTATGTTTGACTTTGACGTAATAATTGGAATGGATTGGTTAGTTAAACATGGGGCAGTAATTGATTGTAGTAGTAGGGTGATTCAGTTTAATCCGACTGGTCACTCTAGATTCGAATTTCGAGGAAACCGGGGAGGAACCTTGATTCCTTGGATATCGTCACTGGAAGCGACTAAGTTGATGGACCAAGGGTGCCAAGGATACCTAGCCTCTGTAACCGATTCATTAGTTGAGGGAGTAAGGCTTGAAGACTTATTAGTAGTACATGATTTTCCTGATGTTTTCCCACAAGAGTTGCCAGGATTGCCACCTGAAAGGGAAGTGGAGTTTGCAATTGAATTGGCTCCTGGGACAGTGCCAATATCTAAAGCGCCTTATAGGATGGCATTGTCAGAGCTGCAGGAATTGAAGGTCCAGTTGCAGGAACTGTTAGATAAAGGATTTATTCACCCAAGTGCTTCGCCATGGGGTGCCCCAGTGTTGTTTGTGAGGAAGAAAGATGGGTCATTGCGTCTGTGCATTGACTATAGGTAGTTGAATCAGGTGACGGTTAAGAATAAGTACCTGTTGCCAAGAATAAACGACTTATTTGATCAACTGCAAGGAGCATCGGTGTTCTCTAAGATAGACTTGAGGACAGGCTATCACCAGTTGAGGATCAGAAAGGAGGACATACCGAAAACGGCGTTCAGGACAAGGTATGGGCATTATGAGTTTACGGTCATGCCATTTAGATTAACTAATGCTCCTGCCGCCTTTATGGATATGATGAATAGGATATTTAAAGAGTTCCTAGACCGGTTCGTGATAGTATTCATCGACGACATACTGGTGTACTCGAGAAGTTCTGAGGACCACGAACAACACCTGAGTATTATTTTACGGACCTTAAGAGAGCACTCGCTTTACGCCAAGTTCAGTAAGTGTGAATTTTGGCTTAATCGAGTAGCGTTCCTTGGACATATAATTTCTGGAGAAGGAATTGCAGTGGATCCGTCAAAGATTGAAGCAGTTGAAAAATGGCCTAGGCCGACAACCGTGACGGAGGTGAGAAGTTTCTTAGGACTTGCAGGATACTATAGACGCTTCGTGGAAAAGTTTTCCGTGATAACTGGACCCTTAACGCATCTATTGAAAAAGGAGACGAAGTTCGAATGGATGGATAAGTGTGAAAAAAGCTTTCGAGAGCTTAAACATAGGCTGACGACTGCACCAGTATTGACGATACCGTCAGGATCTGGAGGATTCGAGATCTACAGTGATGCATTATTAAGAGGTCTGGGATGTGTCTTGATGCAACATGGACGGGTTGTAGCGTATGCATCTCGACAGCTGAGGCCACATGAGATGAATTACCCGACGCATGACTTGGAATTGGCGGCGATAGTGTTCGCCTTGAAAATCTGGAGACATTATCTAGTTGGAGAAAAGTTTCAGATTTATACGGATCATCAGAGTCTGAAGTATTTGTTCTCTCAGAAGGAGCTGAATATGAGACAACGTTGCTGGATGGAACTTTTGAAGGATTACGATTGTGACATTTTGTATCACTTTGGAAAGGCGAATAGGGTAGCTGATGCGCTCAGTCGAAAGTCAAGTATAGCGCATATGATGGTTAAAGAGTGGAAATTATTAGAAGGGATAAGAGACTCAGAATTTAAGATAGAGGTAGGACACCTCTCGAGTTTGATGGCCACCTTGAGAGTTGAACCGAAAATTCACTCGAGGATCAAGGAATTACAATCTACGGACCTTAATATTCAGAAGATCTTGACTATGGATATGACAAAGAGGAAACCAGAGTTTCAGGTGACAGAAAATGGGATCCTAAAGTTCAGAGGACGATTCTGCATGCCAAATAATGAAGAGTTAAAGGAAGAGATTTTGACAGAAGCACATCGTAGCAGTTATAGCATTCATCCAGGTAGTACAAAAATGTATCAGAACCTGCGTCAGCACTACTGGTGGAACGGAATGAAGGTGGATGTGGCCAAACACGTGGCGAAGTGCCTGACTTGTCAGCAGGTAAAAGCACAGCATTGCAAACCTGGAGGATTGCTATAGCCATTGAAGATTCCAGAATGGAAATGGGAACATGTCACGATGGACTTCGTGACTGGTTTACCAATGAGTCAAAGAGGCAACGATTCGATTTGGGTTGTGGTCGATAGACTGACCAAATCTGCTCACTTTATAGCAGTGCGAAAGGATTTTACTCTGGAAAAACTGACTGAATTGTATGTGCGTCAAATCATTCGTCTGCATGGAGTACCAGTTACAGTCACGTCGGACCGTGACCCTCGCTTTACTGCGACATTTTAGAAAAGTTTGCAGGCTACCTTAGGAACTGAGTTAAGGTACAGTACGGCATATCACCCGCAGACCGATGGACAAACAGAAAGGACAATCCAGACATTGGAGGACATGTTGAGAGCCTGCGTAATAGACTTCAAAGGTGGATGGGAAGAACAATTGCACTTGGTGGAATTTGCATACAATAACAGTTACCAGCAGAGCATCAGAATGGCACCATTTGTGGCTCTATATGGGAGGGCTTGTAGAACTCTAATCTACTGGGACAAGATTGGCGAAAGGAGCATAACTGGCCCAGAGTTGGTCCAACAATCCGTTGAGGCAGTGAAGGTGATAAGGGACAGGCTGAAAACAGCTCAAAGTCGCCAGAAAAGCTATGTAGATAGGCGACGTAGGCCATTGGAATTTCAAGTAGGCGATAATGTTTTTTTGAAGGTGTCGCTAATGAAAGGTCTATCTCGATATGGAAAAAAGGGAAAGTTAAGCCCGAGATTTGTAGGGCCATTCGAGATCTTGGAAAGAATTGGAACATTGGCGTATCGTCTCGCTTTACCACCAAATTTGTCTCAAGTACATAATGTGTTCCATGTTTCGATGCTGAAGAAGTACGAGCCAAACTCGAGCCATATACTCGATCATGAAGTCATTGAGGTGGATGACCGAGTTTCGTATGTGTAAAGGCCTACGAATAGTGGATCAAAGAGAACACGTCCTACGGACCAAGACAATACCCCTGGTTAAAGTAATTTAGGAGCATCATGAAACGGAAGGTGCAACGTGGGAAAATGAGGACGAAATGAAGTGCAACCATCCTTACCTGTTTGTGTAATTAGTAGTGTTAGCATAATGAAAATTTCATGGACGAAATTCCTGTAAGGTGGGGAGAGTTGTGACGTCCTGCCTTCATGCACAAGAAGACAAAAGAAAATGTCGAATGTTGACCCACTTTGCTTTCTCCATTTCGGCTGCAGTTCCTCCCACTTGAACTCATGTATTCCCTCTTTAATTTCTACTTTCTATTGCAACTAAGCTGGAGTTCCTTCTTTGGTTGAACTTGCGGCTGCTTTGCTCCCTTATCTTGGCTGAGCTCATCCCATGTAAGTGAGAGAAAAACCTCATGATTAGAGTCTGCCAATTATTTCTATTCACGTGGAGAAATCTGCTGCAGCTGGCCCTCCATTTTCTTCCTTCTTCGTTCCCTTCCTTGGACACATCCTCTGCTAATCTATGCTAAGTCTCTGCTGCAGCTGCTGTTTTTAATTTGTTGCTGCTGTCCTCCATCTTTGTTCGTGGCTTGTTGCTGGAATTTCTACTCCTCTGCTGTGAAATTTCAGCTGCTATCTTGTTGCTGTTTCCTCTCGGTTTTCTCGTGTCCAGCACGCGCACCCGGAGGAAATCGGCTCGTTCGGGGTCGTCCGGTGTCCGAATCGAGCTCCGTTTTCGCCTGTGTACTCGTAAGAAGTTAAACTTCGATATTCTGAAAACGGAACACTGAAAAATTTCCTAGAGAATTCCCAGTTTTGAATCAAAGTTGACCCTGTTTTGTTGGTTTTCTTCTTTTGCTTGTTGTAGCTGCAATTCTCTTTGTCTCTGCTGTGTTTTGCTTGTTGCTGTGTTTCTATTCGTCGCCGAAAAGTCGCCGCTGTGAACAGTGCCGCCGAAACAGTGACTAGCCGTCGCCATTCGTGGCCCGAGCTCATCTCCGCCTAGCCCAAGCTCGAACTCGATTTTAGGTGAGCACATTTCTAGACTTGAATTAGAATGTCGGGTATGTTAGGGACTAGTAGGAAAAATTTTACGACGAAAAATATTAAATTCCTTGAACGTAGAGTATTGATAAATTATTACTAGACATAAGAGTAATATTAGTAATTTTTGTGGACTCTAGAAATTGCTCTGTGTGCCAGATTGCTTGCCTTTGAGCCTAGGTAACATAGAATGGAAATCGAATCTTGAAATGCGAGATTTTGCAATACGAATTGCTTGGTTATTTTATTCGATTTATCTTGAGATGAATGGGGTGCCAATATGAACAATTTTGGGAAATGCATGTGGCAAAGATGACTTACATGAGTGTTTATGGGGTGGGCCAATTGAGAATTTTGTGATGCTCATCATTGATTTGCATATTGGCATGAGACATGTGCGTTTGGCGGAGTGCGTATAACCGTGCGGGACGGCCCGGCAGTGTCTAGGGGGCTACCGGGAATGCGGGGTGATAAGGAGATGCCGATCGCAGAGCTAATTGAGCCACGGTCCTTGCACTTGCGCCTGAACGTGCTCGGCACGAGGTAGCTGGAGAGATAAGGGTGCCAACTTCGGTGTGAACAGACACGGGTTGAGGCACAGGCCTGAAACGTCTACGACGTGGCCGGGGATCGGCAGTGCCGATAAGAGCCACCGGTTGGGTTGAGTCCAGCAGTGCCCAGAGAGCCACTGGTAACCCGAAGCAGGAAGTCCGGCAGTGCCCAGAGAGCCACCGGCAAGCATTGAGCATCTGCATTGGCATCTGTATGATTTGAGGTCACAATATGCATGTAATGATTTACATTCTAGCAAGAGGTGCATGTTGTTTACTAAATTGAGTTTATATGTGTGTTCTCTGAGTTTATATGTGAGTTGTTTACTAAATTGAGCATCTGCATTGGCAAGAGGTCCATTTTAGACCATCGACCGTAGATATGACTTATCGTATTCCCCCAGTCCGCCACGGGATCCCTCAGGAGATTGAGACACAGGTATTTTCGTACCCTATTATGGACGGAGTTTCGTATGAGCGGCATAGCTGCACCGTATGGGTCGACGAGGGCTATGACGTTTTGCACCCTTATAGATACGAGGGATGGTACCGTCGGGTGGGTCAGGAGTTGTGGCAGGGTCCTCTGCAGGGTTTGGATATACTAGTCTTTTTGATGGGGCCGACAGGCCTGATAAATGCGGCCACTTTTGAAGGCGAGGTTGTAGACCCTGAGCCGATGGATGTCCTGGATGTAGATGGGGATGTAGTTATGGAGATCGAGGGAGCAGATGACGTGTTCGTCGAGCAGGGAGATGGCGAACCTGGATCTCCGGGATCGGAGGAGACTGATCCAGAGGAGTTCCCTTTGTCTGAAGAGGATGAGTAGTTCCTCGAGGATGCCAGGACGAGGCGTAGTGACTTTTTGGATTTGGTTTGTTTCTTTTTTGACCATGATCGACTTGTGTTTCGAGGTTCAGATGATAGACTCCCTCCCAGGTTGTATAGAACCTTCATTGTTATGTGTTAAGTTATGTAAATTAAATTTTCTCTATCTCTCTATCCCACACGCGTATTTGTCAGGGGTTGTTCGTTTTCGCTGTCTCATTTGTTAGCCATCGTTTGGCCGCGACGAGTCCTGGGCCGTCGCTAGAGTTGGCCAGGAGATGAGTGATTTTGGCAGGTGAAGGGATGTTGCGCGTTCGACGGGTCCGGGGCGTGACATTTACATTCTAGCAAGAAGTGCATGCTGTTTTCTAAATTAAGTCTAGACGTGTGTTCACTGAGTTTCGACTTACATATTTTTAGCTGATCACCATTTCAGACCCTCGCCTGTGAGATGAATACTTCACATGTGCGTTATGGCATCCCAGTAGAGATAGAGAGGTGGGAGATTTTATACCCTGGTTTGGATAATATTGTATATAAGAAAGTAGAGTGTTCTATCTGGGTAGACGAGGGAGGTGAGTTTTTGGTGTCCCTTAAGTTCGAGGCATGGTTGGAGCGGCGAGACTTAGTTTTCGTTGACCCCATTCCTGATTTTGATGTGCGGATTCAGAGCGAGGACATGTATGGACCCATAGAGGCTTTGAAGTACGGGGGTGAGGTCATCGATCCAGAGCCGATGGAGGTTGAGCCAGAGGAGTATTGGCCGATAGAGATAGACGGTCATGAGGATGACTGGTTTGTGGGTGAGCAGTCGGACGAGGACCCAGAGCAGATGTTGTTGACACCCGAGGAGTCAGACCCTGAGGAGTGGCCGTCCTCAGAGTGGAGTGAATTTGAGTCAAGGTAGACTTAGTGTTTGGTTCATCTTTTTGAGAGTAGGAGGCCAGGTATTATCTTTTGAGGGTTGTATATAAATGTTGATAATGATATAATATAAATGTTTAGTTTTTGTTGCATTGTTGTCTCTCTATCTTTCTATCCTACATGTGTATATGTCAGGAGTTATGCGTTTTTGCTATTGCATTTGTTAACCATCGTTTGGCCGCGACGAGTTCTGGGCCGTCGCCAATGTTAGCCAAACGATGAGAGAATTGACAGGAGGCGGGATGTTGCACGTCCGCCGGGTCCGAACAAAACATATAAAAGCTAAAAAATATTGAATGTTCGTTTCAACCTTACCGTCATTATGAGCTGAACGTAGTGTTTGTTATGTTCATAAGAAAGTGATTGGCCTACAATTTGAGAGGCCCTATTGATCATTGGGTCAAATAAAGCGGGCAGTGCTAGGGAAACATTATGCAAGGCATTAACATAACAACCATGATGCCTTTGACTCCTTCCAAAGATTTATCCTATTACAGTTCGTACTTTGAAAGCGAATATACCAGTGGTGTTGTGCAAACACAGTTCATACCTCAGCCATTTGCACTTCTGTTCAAGTTAAAACAGTGTGATACAGTACCATCATAAGTCGTTCCTCCACATCCCCATGCAAAAATTGTCTATCCGAATCATAAAATTGCATCACTTCTCCAACTTCCATGATAACCTAATGTTGGCAACATGAATTACTCAATGAATTGACTTATGACATCAAATGATTATAAGGAAGTGAACATTTCTGCTAGTGGAAATTATATCTTCATGACAAATCAATATAATGCAAGGAATATGGATTTCTGGGATTCAAATTTGAAGCAGAAAAGTCTAGAAACATTAGAACCAAATGTTTAATTTTTACCAACATGTGTGTTTAATTTGGTACTTATGATTTTGGACTTTTCAGCTTCAAATGGAAATCCCAAAAATTCAAATTCCTTGTATTAGATATTATTTCTACCAACATGTATGTTTGATTTGCTCCTAAACACAGTCAGTTATCAATAGACAAGTTTTTTTGTTTTTTGGTCCTTATAATCAATTGATGTCATGAGTCTATTCATTGAGTAATTCATGTTGCCAACATTTTAGGCTATAATGAAAGTTGGAAAAGTGAACAACTTTATAATTCAGATGGACAATTTTCTACATGGGGATGTGGATGGAAGACATATGGTGGTACTATATCACACTTTTTTTTTAACTCTTTAATAGACTAAAGGACTCGAAACCTTTTTTTTCTTCTTGCAATATCCTTTTGGTACATAGCACCAACTTAAACCCAATAATATTACTAGCAACCCCAATCTCCTCCCTTCGAGGCAAACCCATCGCCGAGTACACATCGGATTGTAGGCCATTGCAAGAGCAATGGAGATAAAGCACTTCTAAAGGATTTTGGTATTTTTTTTATAATAATAAAAAAATCAAACCTTTCGCCGAGTACCGACAGCTCGACTCATAGCAACTCAAATCTAGCACCGGCAACCCTCGCTAAAAAAAACTTCCAACCTTTCCCGAGTGCTGGCAATGGCTCGAGGTGACCTAGTTCTTGCACTGATGACCCCTACGATAACCCAATTGTGATCCTCACGTGTTGTCATATCTTGTCGTCTATATTACTGTATCATTGACGATGCATTTATTCAGATGGAAATTTAGGAAAATAAATAATATGTAATATGCTTTAGCTTTCCAGAAAAAGGATACAATTAAACAAGAGAAAATAAATCATCCCCTTCGCAAACACAAACGACGCAGACAAACAGCCCATTTTCTAGTGAGTGATCTTGAAGAAGTACTTTGAAAAAAGCTTTTGGAATTGACGAAGATGAAGATTGGACTCCTTGGCTGGAGAACAGAGCAAAAAACAGCATTTTGCTTATGATGATAAGGTGGTAAAAAATGGGAACTCGACGGTGGCTATTGATGATCGGAGATAACGAACCGTGTCCGAAGATGATGGATATTGAATGAGGTTTGAGATGAAGAGGAAAAAAAATGGCGTTCAAAGAAATGATTTGACAGAGCAACATGTCAAGTAGTGTTCATCTTTGCTCTTCAATTTGTTCACAGACATCAAGTCTCAAGGCCTGCGAAGTCTTGGCAATGTCACTGGAGATTTTTTTTCTCTAAAAAAATAGAATTCTGCAAGCATTTTTATTGTTTATATTTTAAAAATATTCCCTTGCACTTTGCACTGTTAGGAATCGAGCACCGATTCCAGAAAAATAACCCAAGCAAACGATCCACAATAGCAGAATATAATAATAAAAGAACAGAATAAGAAGAATACACTAGAGAATTTGTTATCGAAGTTCACCCAAACTTGGGCTATGTCTCCGCGCAAAGGCACTCTATGAATCCACTAGTTTTCGAGAAAAGTTGGAATACAATCAATGATCTTTTCACAAGATCGGGGCAAAAAGAGATTGACAACACTCAATAAACCCTCACGGCTTCTTTCTTTTTCTTTTTCTTTTTCTCTCTCTTCGCTACTTTTCGCTTCTCTTTTTTTTTTTGGCTCTCTTCTATTATGACGGCTACTACCTTTTTACATCCCTAATATAAGAGGTATAACTTTTAACCTAGAAGCAAATAAAAGAGAAAAGACAAAAAAGCCCTTAATGAAATATTTTGACTTCACACCAACAATCTCCCACTTGAAGACAAATATATCTGATGCACCAAGCAACTTTGCATCCTTCCTCTTTAAAAACTAGTAACTAGAACTTGTGCCTCTGCGATACTCCTCATCAATTAACATGGAGTAATGCCAATAGTAGTAGTGTATAAAGTATGCTTCTTTCTGTCTACTACCTTGGTAAACATGTCAGTTGGATTCTTTGAGCTATTAATCTTTTGTAGCTTTAACTCATTGTCTTTCAATGTTGACCTGATGAAATGATAACGCTTCTTAATATGTCTAGTTCTTGAGTGATAAGCTGCATTCTTTGCTAAGTGCACTGCACTTTGACTATCACTCCATAATGTGCTCACTGGCTGCTTTCGATGTAACTCTTCCATGTAATCTTGTAACCACATGATTTCATTGGAGGCTTCCGTGATCGCCACGTACTCTGCTTCTGTTGTCGATAGAGCCACTATTTTTTGTAGTTGAGATAGCCAACTCACTGCTGTATCTGCAATTGTGAAGACATATCCAATGGTACTCTTACCACTATCTCGATCACCCGAATGATCTGCATCAACATAACCCTACAATTCAAGAGATGTACCTCCGTAACAAAAAGAGTAATTTGATGTACCTACTAGATATCTCAATATCCATTTTACTACATTCCAATGCTCCTTACCCGGGTTCTGCAAATATCGACTCACAACTCCTATTGCTTGTGTAATGTCTGGTCTCGTGCTCACCATGGCACATATCAAACTTCCCACTGCCGATCGTATGAAACTACCGCCATCTTATCTTTTGAAATCTGAGTACTCGGACACATATCCTTGGAAAGTTTGAAGTGACTCGCTAGAGGAGTCGCAACCGGTTTTGCCTTTTCTATGTTAAATCTCTTTAACACCTTATTCACATAGTCTTCCTGCGACAGCCATAATTTCTTATTTTTTCTGTCCTTGATGATTTTCATGTCTAAAATATTCTTGGCCTCTCCCAAGTCTTTCATCGCAAACTGTGATGCTAACATCTTCTTCACTTCTGTGATTCTCTTCATATCAGAACTAGCCACTAGTATGTCATCAACATATAAAGAGAGATACACAATATCACCAACGCTATACTTGCAAAAATAAACACAATGATCAGCCTCACAGTGTGCAAAACCTTTTTCTTCCATAAAACCATCAAACTTTAAATACCATTGCGTGGAGCTTGTTTCAAGCCATACAAGCTTTTCTTCAAGCGACACACCATGCGTTCTTTACCTTTGACCTCAAAACCTCTAGGTTGCACCATGTATAATTCTTCATCTAGATCACTATGCAAAAAGTTGTTTTTACATCTAACTGCTTGAGATGAAGATCTTCCACTGCAACTATACTCAGCAAAACTCTGACTGATGTCATTTTCACTACTGGTGAAAATATCTCAGAGTAGTCAATTCCTCCTTTTTGAGAAAAGCCCTTTACTACAAGCCTCGCCTTGTATATGATACTATCGTCAGCTTCATTTTAGATCCTATATACCCACTTATTTAACAAAGATTTTTTTATCATTGGGCAATACGATTAACTCTCAAGTTTTGTTCTGAAGTAACGAGCTCATCTCGTCTTTCATAGCACGCTCCCACTGCATGTGAAATGTGTCTTTCTTTGCCTCATCATAAGTCTCTGGCTCTCCCGAATTTGTATATAAGACATGATTCAGAACAATATTAGCTGATGGATCAAAAATTACCTTTGGCTTTCTCACACGTGTAGATCTCCTCAAAACAGATACTTTAGGATCGTTAGTCTGTTCTGGATCACTGTATTCCTCTTGAACTGTCTGCTCATTAATAGTGTGCTCCTCTTGAACCTTCTCTTCAAGTACTCTCTGATCTGGTAAAATCATCTTCACAGGAATCGTGTCTAGCTCAACATATTCTGGCTCTATTGTGGTCTCATGCTCTGTCTGACGATCTTTGTACATCTTTTCTTCATGGAACACCATATTTCAACTACGAATAACTTTGTTATTCTCATAATTCCAAAACTTGTATCCATATTCATCGCCGCCATATCCAATAAAGATGCAATTTTGGGACTTAGCATCAACCTTCTTCCTATCCTCTATATCAATCAAAGCATATGCAATGCAACCAAAAACTTTTAGATATGAATAATTGACCTTTTCACCTGACTATCGCTCTGGCGGTATTCCTCTATCCAGTGCACTAGATGGATCCCTATTAATTAAATATACAATTGCATCAACTGTAGCAACCTATAAGTGTAGTGAGAGATCCACATGTAGTCTCATGCATCTTGCATTCTCCAAAATAGTCATACTCATCATCTTAGCTATACTATTCTCTTGAGAAGTTCTAGGAATAGTCTTCAACTAGTGTATGCCTTCTCGACTCAAGTATTCTACAAATTCTTTACTTGTGTATTCACTACCATTATCAAACTTTAGAGCCTTAATCTGATAACTTGTCTTTGTTTTTACCATGGTCTTCCATATTATGAAAATCACTAATACTTCTGATTTTCTCTGAGAGCATATATCCAAATCTTTCTTGTTGCATCATCAGTGAAAGTGACAAAATATCTCTTACTACCATAAGAGAGCTCCTGAGCTAGTCCCCACACATCAGTATGAACCAACTCTAACAAAAATCTAACTCAACCTTTTGCAAACCCGGAAGCAATTTTCTTGAGTATAACTGCTTTATACCATTTCACCAACATGTCCCAAACGATAATGTCAAATAGTAGACAAATTACCTATAACCACTGTAGTTGCAACCATATCACTAAATTGTCTTTCTAAAGAAGCTAAAATATACCAGTACGCTTTCCCTTTGCTACTACTTATGCCCCTGAGGTTATCTTCCATTCTCCACATTCAAAAGTTGTTACCATGCCTTCTTGATCAAGTTTACTAGTTGAGATCAAATTTTTCTTCAACTCGGGAATATGTCTAGTTTCACACAAAATTAGACGCCCTCCACTTGAGATGTTCACAATCACAGTCCCTTTTCCTACAATCAGACACATATGGCCGTTTCCCACAACCACTTGTCCAAAATCTCCACCAACATAATCAACAAAAATATCTCTTTGCAAGGTGCAATGAAAACCAGAGTCAAGAAACCACTTATCTGTCATCAAGTTAAACCCTGCAGATAAACACAAGTTTTGCAAGGCTCACCACTAACCATATTAGCTCCTTGATTCTCATCTCGCTGCTTCTTTTTGTAGGCTTCACACTGAAATCTACGATGTCCTGTCTGGTGATAAAACCAACACTCATCTTTTGCAACCTCTCTCTTCCCCCTTGATTGTGACCTTCCACGCCCACTAAATTTTCCTCTGCTTTTACTTCTCCCACGGTTCTCCACTGCTAGTGCCATTTAAGATGTAGATGCTGAAAACTTATCTCCACCTGAGACTTTCCTTCGCATCTCTTTATCCATGATGCTGCTCACAGCATCATCCAGAGTTAAATCATCCTTCATGGTGCTCGAAAATTCCTTGCACTGCGGTGTTGTAGCTTTCTGAAAGAGAACATAAAAACAGTAAAGCTTGCAGTTTCATATCTAGATTTATGCCTACGGATTCCAACTGAACTATGACTTGCGTAAAACTGTTAATATGCTCTGCAACAGATCATCTATTAGATAACTTCATATTAACCAATTTTTTTAGCAAAAATATCTAATTTGATGTGGATGGTTTCTCACAGATATTCGTTAAAATATCCATGGCTTCTTTTGCAGTCTTTGCTTTCGCGATGTGGTACCCTGTCTTTTTCGTCAAGCCAAGACGAATCGCACCTAATGCCTTTCGATCAAGAATTTTCCATCCCAATTCTGCTGTTGGATCCACTTCCATGAATTCTGGTTTCAAACCCTCAAGTGACGCATAGAGATCTTTCTGATTATGATAGTCCTCTATTTGGGGTTTCCACCATCCGAAATCCTAGCCATCGAACTTATCAATTCTGATTTTATCTTCTGCCATACCGTTTACTTTCAATCGAACGTCACCGAAAAAATCTCAATGTTCTTGATTAGCCAACCCAGGCTCTAATACCAGTTGTTAGGAATCGAGCACCGATTCCAGAAAAATAACCCAAGCAAACGATCTACAATAGCAGAATATAATAATAAAAGAACACATCAGAAAATTTGTTATCGAAGTTCACCCAAACTTGGGCTATGTCTCCGCGCAGAGGCACTCTGCGAATCCACTAGTCTTCGAGAAAAGTAGGAATACAATCAATGATCTTCTCACAAGATCGGGGCAAAAAGAGATTGAGAACACTCAATAAACCCTCACGGCTTCTTTCTTTTTCTTTTTCTCTCTCTTTGCTACTTTTCGCTTCTCTTTTTTTTTGCTCTCTTCTATTATGACGGCTACTACCTTTTCATCCCTAATATAAGAGGTATAACTTTTAACCTAGAAGCAAATAAAAGAGAAAAGACAAAAAAGCCCTTAATGAAATATTTTGGCTTCACACCAACATGCACAACTTTTTTCTCTCAATATTATAGATGCAATTCTATCGAAGGTGATCGACAACATTAGCATTCATCGAAGTCAGGATATATCAGTACCATAAAGAAAAATGATAACTTTCCCACAACTTACGATTTAAAAACTTAGATATTCATGCTATAATTATATTCCTTGACTTCACATTGATTGAAATTTTGCATTTAAGTGATTGTTTCGAAAGTTTTGATACTAAAGTGAGTACCGTACATAAAATTTGGCACTTGTAATGCACTTAAGCAGAAAGTAATGGACATACACAAACACAAACCAACCTTTTTACAGAAGACTTGACTGCCTCCACTTCTCACTCTAGCAGAGGATTTGAATTACTTGCTGGAAGAACATGCACATGGATGCAAAGGAGACGACAAAATCTAAAATACTGTTAATACAAAATAATACAAATATACCCTTACCATCTGAAGACTCTAAGAGACACTTAACAAATATAAATGCTGAGGAGGATAGAACCTCATCATTTGCATTTGATTCCTTGCAATAATTGCCACTGACACTCCACAATTTCTCTGTCATATGGCATAATGGTGTCTTGTAGTTCCATTCCATGCAACAATTGGAGTCAGATGGAGGTCATATGCCTATTGCATGCAAAGATTGAACAAGGTATAGTGCAACCAAAATAATATAACTTAAAAATCAGGTAACACAAGCATTGAAACCAACTCTTCCATTGACGATAAAAGTAAACTTTCAAAGGAACTTCACCGCGATCCATTCTTCCAACCATGGTCAGTATTTTCCGATTCAACAAGCTAAAGCATCATCTAAGCCCCAAGTGCAGATCATTATGACATAATGTATTATTCTTATCAAGCTCAACTTTCATAAAGCTTGTGCAACAGCTAGCACCCATTTACATCATAGTCAGTTTGATTTCTTTACCCCCACTCCAATAAACTTCTCAGCGTTTGACCATGTGACAACTCATATAAATTTGGTATGGCTACAGTATGTAACCCAGATGTTACACTAATTCTTTGTTCCTCACAGGTGCAAAGACCTATTTGATCCAATAATACCCAATACAACTACTTTAGAAGCTCTTTTTTGACAAAACATAATCCATTAGAGGCGTCATAACAATAAGAACACCTTCTGCAATACTTGAGAAAGCATAGTGAAAGCTCAGTTAATGTTCCAGTTAGCTCCTCTTAAGATTCATTTTGTAAAGTGATATTCAGGAGAACTTTACCAGAATGGATCCCTCTGGCTCTCTTCTCCCTCTAAGTCTATATAATCTTCAATCCAGGCAAAACTTCTCTAAGTTGAACAAAAAATTCAGTCAACAACTCTACAAGTATAAGTTTCTTCATAAGGGCATCTCGATTGTGCACGTCCATGGTAATCAGCTCAACGAATGCTTTCATCATAATAGTTCGGTAGTTGTCTTTTGCCATGATGATCATTTCTGCGGTTTAATTTAATCCTGTTCAGCTCAAGTCAAATATACATAGCTTCATCTAGGAAAACCTATTTAAAGACATTTTTTCCTCTTGATATTTGTACTATGATGCGCGGCATCATAAGTCCACATATTTAATGATTGAGATGAAGTAGCTTCACATGCTCCAGATGCACATGAGTACTCTACCTAGGAGCCTTATTTTAAAGTAATCTGTTGATGCTGGAGTTTAGAGATCCTTCATTAAGTGTATGTAGGATGAAAAATCTTCGACTTGTTAAAAGTGATTTAGTAACTAATATGGCAAAACATGGCCCGACTGTTTAAAGGTCCGATCACAATCTAACAAATCACTTGATGAACCAATTCTGTGAATTAGTCTAAGAAAGCCTAGCATTACTCATTTTATGTGTCAATTAAATACTCCTTTAGCCAATCTCATTATATTGTCAGTCACCCTTTAGGTTGTTATGTCGAAAAGATATTGTCGGAGAGTTGAGTGGTATCCTAGCGGCAATGCGGCACGATGGGCCTACCATTCGACTCTAATATCTGAACATAGGCCCAATGCATGCAAATCATGTTTTCCAAATCTAATTTCAAAACATGTTACGTTAAAGCCACGTTATAGGGAAGCCAACATTACAGTCAACTTCCCGCTTTTTTCAAAACTCGCCCTCATCGATAAAAGGAAATATACATAGACAATCTTCAATTTCTTGCCAATATGGCAAGAAAATCAATCAGTGAGCTGATACTGCTCCTACCTAGCTCCACAATCTCCAAGCTGCACTTAACGTCCCAACCCTCATGTAGCTTGCTTTATTCGGGAAATCAGTGCAGTTTGCCTCTTTAGAGGAAAACGCTTGCCAACTCCATGACCATAGAAGATGCTCGCTAGTCGCGCAGGCAAAGTGTGGTACTCATAGTAATATGTAGCACACAAGTACATAACCTTTTGAGGACCAATTTAGTATCGTATACAAAATCGTCATCCTTCTTATAAGATATTCTATCATACACTTTATTGACTAAAGTTTTATCTGCCTGTCTTTTCACGGTATGGTAATATTCACAGGGAACTTTCTCTAGAAATCCTTTTAATTGGTGGATTACAACCTCTATTGACATTACTTGCATTTGCATTTAGTTAATCTGTTGGAGTGTGATTCATACTTCCCATCGATAGAAAAACATGAGGTCCTGTAGCATAAAACCTTCTGTCTCAATTTTTCTTTCTTGCTTTTACAAGCTTTACTTTGTTGTGATTGTGCACTTACACTTCACATCACTTTCATCGGATTTGCTTTTGATTACTTTGTTACACATAGATCCAAAATTGATTTGCTATTTATGTAAGGTGATATCATGGCTTTCTTTTCCTTTAACAAAGGTGACGTCCCTTAAGTTGTTGCTGAATGTTGTGAATAAGTTTTCTATACTGTATCCTATTAATTATCTATTTATTTATTTTTTTTTGGTAATCTAGAAGTAGTCGAAGCTCGTCACAACGTTGATGGTGAAAACTTTACGTTCTACCTGATCTTTCCTCTATTTTTATCTGGCTAAGAAATCTATGCAGGAGAGCTTTTGAGTACATTCTTGACTAGATAATTACTTTCCATCTTATTTACTTAGCAGAGGCATTTCGTGCTTCTTAAGCATGTATATTTTTCAATTTTCAACATCTTAAATGACTAAAAGAATATCTAAAGGCTTGTTTTTGTAAGCACAAACTAGTCAAGCGACCCAATTACAACGGAAAAATTATCCAAAAAAGTTTTAAATATAATGCACTTTTACCAATTTAGTTCTGAATATTTAATTTTATCAATTGGGTCCTAAATATTTTCAATTTTGTCAATTGAGTTCATCCGACCATGTTTTTAGGTTTTCTACGTCATAATGGACGCAGTGCTGTCTTTTGTGCCGGGAAGATTGGGGTTTAACATTCAAATGCATGTAGCTCGTGGGAAATGTGACCTTTTGCAGTATTTCCACCGGTAATTTCTTTAAATTTGCAATTTTCTTGTACTTAATAAGCTCTGCCAATCTAAAACCTCAGGTATCGCATGAGTAGTAAGTTCAGTCACTTTATCGTACGACAGAATAGAAACCACATGCTGTTGTTATTCTACTTAGATATTTCTATAATTTCGTTTCTACATTCAACTTCAAAGATCAAACATTAGTGAAGCAGTAGATGTGGAAAGAAACGAATCACGAACGGAACGCTGATCCAAAGTTTGATGACATCGACTCTATGTGATAATCCGGGCATCGGCATTATGCGAGTAAGAGTTGATGCAGCTTACAGGTTGTCTTTGTTTTTTTTTTTTTATATGTATATAGATCCGGAGCTTAGTAGACAGCCGGATTCGTCGGCACATTACAAGGTCATTGTAGGGGTGGCACTCAGATTGCTATACCTTTATGAAGATTCTAGGCCTCGAATTATTCACTGTGATCTCAAAGCGATCAACATTATGCTAGATGCCAACATGAACCCAAAAATCTCAGATTGTGGTATGACCCGGATCTTTGGTACTCATCGGACTCAAGCAAGCACAAATAGAATCGTTGGAACATAGTAAGTTCAACATCTGCTGACCTGACATATTGGAAATGAGCAGTGTGTCCTTAGCATTGCACTTGGGGCATTTTCTTGACAAGCAAAAAAATGCAGACTAGCCCAAATTTGTTTCGACTAGTATTGTCCAGTCTTGTATATTCTCCTTTGGTATAGGATTGTCGCATAGAGTGCTTGTTGTTGGTCTCTATTATAGCCTTCTTTGGTATGGCGAGTTAGATTTCAGCTTTCAATCTTTGTGTCTGTTCGCGTGCGTGCCTGTGCTTGTGCTCGCTCACGTGTTCGAGGAAGGAAGGATGGTGTGAAACAAGTTCTCAATCAACTTTAGATTATGGAGCCAAATATATCTGGGGTGCGTATGCCCATTTTCTGCAGTCCCCTGCTCCCTGAGGCTCGAAGTTACGAGCACAATCGCAGCCATCAAAACAAAGAAAATTGATGTCTACCGTTAGATGATAAAGCATGACAAATTTACTTTTTGTTACTTTTTATTAAATTTTATTGTCAAATTGTTGAGTCGGATAACACATGCCAATTGGCGAATATATCAATTTGAGATTTTTTTCTCAGTTTACAAGTTGCCCGTTATCCGGATCATGAAAAGCGCTATTCCTGGATAGAGAAAGTGGCTTGGGAAGACCCTAGGATAGCTGTTGTGAGTAGATCAATGTCATGGTTGCGAGGGAGTAGCTGAGGGAGATGACCACCATGGAGTCGACACGCGTTCGGCCACTGAACTTGTGAATGACCAACACGAAAAGGTTGAGGTCGAAATGAATTTGCGCGAGAAATTATAGGAGCGAAACAGAAGCTTAGTTAGGCCAGCTTAATTCTGCGCAGTTCCATTTTCATTTGAGAATTGAAAACGGTTGTCCTAAAAATGCTTTTTGTGACGTTTCGAGAAGGTTTTTCATATCGGAATTAAAGCTGCAAACTGCATAATACTAACACAGTTTCATGTCTTGTAGTTTCAAGCAAGAACTTGAGGATTGGATTATGACATATCTCAATAGTTTCTTGTGCCAAATATATTGTCAAGAAATAAAGCGTTTCAAGGATTTTTTGGGGGGCTACATGCTTAACGATTATTCCTATAATAAATTTATCCTTTTGCATATATTTAGCTCTTTTTACCACCTTGATTTTTTTTTTTTGTTCAAATTGCCATAGCAGCCTCATATTTTTAACTTAACTAAATAGACCGACACTTCTATTAAGAAATAGCTTCAACCAAAAATTTTTAGGATAAAGTTAATGTGGCTAATTCTTTTTATTCTCTTTGGATTCGGTTTTCCCCGGAAAGACAACAACTGACGTTCCCTATTTCATTAAATTGCTGCTTACGTTTTATTTTATGTGACAGGTTCGAAATTCAACACTCTCCACGTGTTAGTATGGTGATCCCAAGGGACTAGTTAATTTTTCGAAGTCTGAATTGCGCATACATGGTGGTGATGATACTTCAATGTGTAATGGAAGCAAACTATTGTCTTTTTTATTCCAAATTGCCTGGCGGAACTTATCATTCTACATGGAGATAGTATGCTTGAAGGAGACATTTTCTGGAATTGAATGTTTGAACTGATTTCTGTGAGAATATGCTTCTTTCTTTTGCCTTTATGAATAACACCCGTCTGATCATTTAAGCTTATATTGAAAATGTAAACAAACAATTCTCTTCTTGCAAGAGAACTTTGAAATTTTGTGGTAACCTAAGGTGTGATCATCAGAATAGGTTCTTTTCTTTTGTTTTTTTTTTTTTTGACTCGGCAACAATACGAAATCGCAAACCGAAAAGCTCACCAAAAAGTTGGTAATTAATTGAAGTCGTAATTAAAAGATTTGGTGAAGATATTTAATTCATCCCGGCGTGGGGACGAGGGAGATGTGTGGGTGCGTGAGTGAGTGACAGTGACGTGGTGAATTAATTGAAATGGAGACGAACGAAGAGTCACCTGCGACTTAGATGAAGAGGTTCCTACTTTGAATACAAGAGAATAGAACGATTTCAATTGAATTTATTCGAATGCAAATATCATGAGCATTGGGTGAATTTTTCGTACTTTATTCTTTGGCCATCAAGTGTGCCGTGCAGTTTAATACCATAGAAATGGGAAATGCGTTATTATCTTAAATAAATTATACGAAAAAATGAGAGATCACTATGAACCAAAATTATTTTGGTAGACAAAAAATCATAGTACAAACACCTTGAAATTGAAAATTCAGCAATAATGCCAAATTTGAAGAAATAGAAGAAGTGCACTAAAATAAAAAAAAATGCAAAGGTGAAAGGACTAGGTCATGGAGATTGGCCATTTTTAAGTGTGCAGCTCATTTCTTATTCGCTCATTGACAACGACAATCAATGATAAAGTTTAAAAAGTGAACCTTAAAATTAAATCTTAACCTAGTTCATCCCGTTAAGGAATTTTCGACCAGAAGAAAAAGTCCTGCTTATCAAAATAGTTCCTTCTGTTGAATAAAAGAACGTGTAGCAAGTTAAAAGGAAGAAAAATGGAGAATTAATTTACAAAATGCTGACCAATCCCATTTTCAGAAAATTAATTTATGTGAAAAGAATATAATCCTTTAAAAGAAATTACAATTAATCAACCTTTTCCTCAGCACTTTCCTATATAAGCCTCATGAATCATAAAGTGCTTAGGAAATTATGAAAATGCCGATAGTAACCTACTAAATATTAGGGGAGCACTCTAGCATCGAATTCTAGAGAGACTATTCATGCTTCCCCATAATTCATTTTTAGAAAAAATATATATATGGGAATAGTTTATAATAATTATATCTTTTTGACTAATTCATGTGGATCGATCATAGATACCGGTATTTATATATTTAAAGAAATTGAACATGATAAGAAGAGTAGATAATCATTAATTTTGTGTTAATATCTCAAAAAAATCTCAAACTGATACACGTGTGATAAATTTATCTCAAACTTTTTTTTACCGCAAAAAATCCAAACTATTATATTTGTGACAAATTTACCCTAAATAATTTTTCTGACTACCAAAAAATTCAAACTGATACACATGTAATAAATTTATCCCAAATTAATTTTTTGAACATCAAAAATTCAAAATTAGTACATTTGTGACAAATTTCACCATTAAATTGCTGAGTTAAATAGCACATGGTAGTTGACGGATAAAGCAGGTTAGGGTTCTTACCTCTTCTTGTGACATATGTATTGATTTGAGATTTTTTGTAGTGATAACATAATTTTCCTTACTCCTTTTTCTTCTTTCGAAAAAGAGTTAGGCCCCCTTTTCAGCAATTTCTTGTGGATCTCCCTTCTTTTTTCAGCCCCTTTGAATTCTCTCAACTTATCAGGATTTTGTCCCTCTCAAGTTCTAATTTTACTGCATCTACTACTGTGGCAGCAAAATGCAAACAAATTCATGTCTTCATTAAACGATAGCCGTAGCTTTCGGCATCTTGGATTTATCTCCCCTAAATTGATGTTTCCTTTCAGCCGAAGAAAAAAAAAAGGGAAAAATGTCCAAAAAAGCCTAAAATCTTTTGTATTGATGCTATTAAGTCCTAAATTTTTCGATCGTACCAATTCTATAATATTTTGTATTCTTACCAATTGAGTCTATTTAGATAATTTTGACTAAAAATTATCGATGTGAACACCGGTAGTCCGAATGATAAGGTTGGGGCAGACGTGGCATTTTCCTATTATTGCTTTTTAGTTATTAGTAATGTTTTGTTGGTTGCTAGCCAACCCTCGCCAGCCCCAGGCAAGGGTCGCGATTCCCTCATTGGCCAACGATTCCCTTATCATTCAACGGGAGGGCCACGTCAGTACCATCATGCAATGTATAATGATCGATATTTATGTCAGTAATTTTCAGCTAAAATTGATTGAATGAACTAGATGGACACAAATGCAACATGTTTAAAACTAATTCGATATCAATATAAAAAGTTCATGACTTTTTTTTTATTTTTTTTGGAAAAATAAATGATATGTGGTTACGTTGCTTTTTGGTTCTTCGCGATTGATCACTTTGTGGGTCAGGCTATATAAGATTGGGCTTCACTGATGGCCGAGGGACCCAACTCAACCATCCTAATGTCCTCTCGCTTGGAATTTGAACTGAAATAAAAGAAATTAAATTAATCAACTAATCCAACATATAAATATACAAAATAGTAATAATTACAAAATAGCGTAGTACATGGGACGAAGGAGGCAACCTTCTTTAACAGCTTAGGCGTCATGACGATGGATTTCTTTCGTACGCTACTGCGACTTCTTCTGTTCTTCTCCACTTGCCTGCGTGCTTGCTTCACTTTCCAATTGATGATTCTCTTTACTTTTCTCGGTTTTAGTTCAATTTCGAATCTCCAAAAAAAAAAATTCAATACGAAAATAGGGAAAAGTAATGCAGACAAGACAAAGTTGTAATAAATATTGTTCATAAATTGTATGCACCAAAGCGTCCTCATACCTTAAGCCCGTTGTGCTTGGTGTACTCGCACGCTTTAATTAGTATGTCATAAATCAGTGCTCAAACATGCACGAATCAAGAAATAGGTGAGCATTACGCATGGATGTACGTACGGCTAAATGCACTTCACCCATTTTCATTAAACCAAAAAACATTGCCTTAATAATCTAAACCGGAAAAATTGTCCAAGAAAATGTCCTAAACCTATTGCACTTTTGTCAATACAGTCCTAAATCTTTTAATTTTGCAAATTCAATCTTAAACATTTTGTATTTGTGTCAATTCAGTCCTAAACCTTTTTTTGTGCCAATTCAGTCTTAAACATTTTGTATTTGAGTCAATTCAGTCCATTTGGCAAACTTTGACCAGCCATTGTTGACATGAACGCCGGCTGGCGCTGACGAGGCAATCTTTAATCATATTTTAATAATTTTGTAAATTTTAATTTTTTTTTCCTGTTTTCCCCTCGGTGGTTCATCTTCTTCATTCTTCTTTTGGGTTAATCTTCTTCCCTCTAGTTCATCTTCTTCCTCCACTAAGGTCTCGCCGACCATTGGTACCACTGTCACTGGGCGAGGCTGGGGCCCCTGTTGTCGGGTGAGTGTTGACACCTGATTTTTAATCATGTTTTCTCTTTTAAAATTAATACAAAATCTATAAAAATTTGTAAAATTGAAAAATCAATTTTGGGGACCTTGGCCAAGCTTAGGGAATCAATTTTGACCAAAAAATAATTTTTCATATTTTTGGTATTTTTCAGCATTTTTTATTTTCGAAAATTAATAGAAAATCCATAAAAATTGAGAAAATTATAAAATCAACTTTGGAAGCCCTAGCCAAGCCTAGGCAACCATTTTTGAACAAAAAAATAATTTTTCATATTTTTTGAATTATATATATTTTTAGAAATTAGGAAAATATTTAATAAATAATTGCGTTTGAGGTCACAAAAAAATATGTAAAAATGGTTAATATTTTTCTTTTAAATTCCTTTTCATGTTGGCCATCACAAATTTAAAAAAAAAAAACCCAATTCGGGGTCGTGTATTTCTTCACGAGCATAATCTCGAATTGAGCCTAAAAAATTTAATTTGAGTCAATTTATTTTCATTTTTTCACTTTTAGAAGTTGTGACATTATTCTCTAATATTTTAAATTTTTATCTTGGCCCAATTATACCCAGAATGACTCAATTTTACAAAAGGGTTTTAATTAAATTTTGCGGCAAGAAATAAGCATAGGGGAGATGTGTTGAAAATTTTGAGAAGATTTGAACTTAAAGAAATATTTCTCCATGGACTGAATTGTAAATACTTAAAATCTCATGGACTAGAGTGCAAATACTTAACATTTGAGGGATTATTTTGTAAATAATAAAAAGAAGAGTTAGTGGAGAAATTAGAATAGAGAAGGAAAGATGGAGAAGAGGAGATAGAGAATGGAAGATGGAGAGGAGGAGATGAAGAAGAGGAGATGGAGAGGAGGAGATGGAGAAGAGAAGATGGAGAAGAATAGATGAGAATAGAGAAGGGAAGATGGAGATGAAGAAGAGTTAGTAGAATGAGAGATAGATATGGAGAAGGGAAGATGGAGATGAAGAAGAGTTAGTGGAGAAATTAGAATGTGAGATAGAGATGGAGAATGGAAGATGTTGAAGAAGAAGAGTTAGTGGAGAAATTAGAATGTGAGATAGAGATGGAGAATGGAAGATGTTGAAGAAGAAGAGTTAGTGGAGAAATTAGAATGTGAGATAGAGATGGAGAATGGAAGATGTTGAAGAAGAAGAGTTAGTGGAAAAATTAGAATGAAAGATAAATGAATGGGTTATAAAAGGAGGAAGAAGAGAGTTTGGATGGTGGGAATTCTTTGGAGAAAAAAAATTTGAAGTGTTTGAGAGAGATTTTTTAGGGGGAAAGAAAATTTTGGATGTTTGAGAGAGTTTTGAGAGATTCAAAAAAAATTAGAAAAGGAAGAAAAAAAAAAAAAAAAAAGAGAGAATCCTTTTTTTTCAAAAGAGAGTCTTGAAGATGGTGGGAGTTTAAATCTAGATGTTACCATCCATAATTCCTCTACCGATCAACGCAAGTCACGAGTTCATCCCCATCGTTCGAGCCGCGATCTTGATCCATAAAGTGACACGAGGTCCGAATTCGACAATCAAATCTGTCAAATCAGGTAACAATCCTAACCATTAAATCTTCGAGAATTTTCTTGCCCAAATGAATTGATTTAAATTTCGATTATGTCATGTCGTACTCGTATGTCTCCATATCCACATACCGCATTTGTATTTGTGTTGTCATTAATTTACGCGTATCCACCTAAAAAAATTTTTCGACTGGCCAATCCTATTTTTGATGTTTCCACCTCCCGATCCTTGAAAAATAACCGTTTTATCCTTCTGGTCAGTTTGACCCAAACTTCTTCCAATCATCCCAAATGAGCTTTCATGAAATAAAATGGTACCGAAAGGGCGTTAGAATGATCTAGCGTAATCAAGTCCCCGAATCCATTTTCTCTAGTTCGCAGAAATAAATTAGTTCTCCCGCTGATTTATTTAGGTTTCTAATCGACCTACCAAAAATGATTAGTGGCGGCTCCAAATCAAAAATCTTTTGCATGAAAAGAACTTAAGTTGCAATTCGGTAGGACTTGGGAGGGTCCGAATTAGGTTAGTCAATTAACCAGATAATCCGTTCACCCGATTGAAAAAAAAATAAATTAATTTTTTTCGGGTCGCGACAGCTTGGCGACTCCGCTGGGGACTGGTTTTTTGGAATTTTCGAAAGAATAAAGCACTAATTAGAGTACTTGAATTTTTTTTCGAAATTTTAAAAGCCTTAGTGGACTTAGGCCAGAAAAATTTCGCAAAAATCCATTTGGTTTGAGAATTGGTTGGATTTTAATTTTTAGGTGTTAAATGGTTTTGCAGAATGGGAGTTATAAGGGGTGGATTGTTTGGCTAACCCTTTGTTTTGCAGGTTTGGTGTGTGAAACTTGTGATTTAATTTTTGAATTATTGAAGCGGTGTTTGCATTTAATTGTTGTGCATAATTAATCGCTTTAGCACTACATCACACACATCCCGTGGCCGGACCTGGGCCACTAGTTTTAAGATGGTATTGTGATTTGGTTCTAGCGTTCGCCGTGAGATCACGTCGAAAGTTAGTCCAGATTCAATCCCGAACTTCTTTTCAAAAATGAGTTTTAAAAGTTATGCCTCAAGCTTGGTAAGATTACCAAAGCGGTGGTTTTAATTTTTGACTCGAGCAGCCGAAGTGGAAAGGCCCGGCTAATTTTGGTTATGTCGCGGGATAGCGGCTAATCTTGATTATGTGCGCGAGATTGTCGCCTTGCCGTAAGTCTTTCGCTTCAATTTGTGAGCCTTTAGGATAGTTAGAATAAGGTTAACCCACGAGTCAT
The DNA here is from genome assembly GCA_016432845.1 of Psidium guajava. Classification (NCBI taxonomy): domain Eukaryota; kingdom Viridiplantae; phylum Streptophyta; class Magnoliopsida; order Myrtales; family Myrtaceae; genus Psidium; species Psidium guajava. The sequence goes on along the minus strand of CM028225.1, from coordinate 36,419,539 downwards.
GTGCATGTCCATGTGATTGTTTATTTTCCTATCCCACGGTAAAGTATGCTTCTGAACTTCATCTTGTCTTATGTTATTGTTTGGGTCGGTCCATGACACTTAGGATTGTGGCGCGTGATTTATAGACAATGGGACACATCGATATCCGTTTCGTGTACATTCCAAAGGCCGAGTTGAAGCAGATGTGGAGGCGCTTGAGCATTGATGCACAGACCTATGCCCTTAGTCGTATAGGTCATGTATTGCCACTTTTGGATATCGAATTACAGACTGGGGTCATGCAGGCACTTGCACATTTCTGGTGCCCATATACCGCTACTTTCATTTTAGGTAAGCACGAGCTCACTCCGACTTTGGAAGAATATAGCCTTGCCATTGGAAAACCTTTGAGCATTGATTTAATTCGCCCTTGTGTAGGAATGGATCCAATTTTCATTTTTGCTGAGTTTTTGAAAATTAACGAAAATAAAATGAGGAAAATTTTAAAAGGAAATTGTCATATGTGCCCTTTCTCATTCCTCATTGAACTTTTTTATGAGATCAATTCACACTTGTAAAGCAGGATCTTTATTCTAGCTTTCTTCGGACTTGTGATCTTTCCGCTCCAGAAGGATTTTATTAGTCCATCCATGGCTTGGATAGCTAGGCAAGTTTGCAGTGGAATGAACTTTACTAATGCTATCCTGGCCGAGACTTTTATATCTCTGACTCGTTTTAAGCAAAACAAGGACAGAACATTTCATGCTCCGGTGGGACTTTTGCAAATGTGGTTTTTCTCTCATTATGCTAAGTTCAGCTCAAAAATGACGATTCCACGGGTAAGTCAAGAGGAAAACCCAATTGCAAAATTTCAAGAGTTGCAAAAAAATATTGCTAGATCGTCTTATTCCGAGTGGATTGATTTATTTAAAGATCCGAGTCCCAAGGTTTTTCTATGGCAAGCTATATGGTTTCAAGTCTCTAAGGCTCGTTTGTACCATGGTGAGCGGGAGCCTATACTTCTTTTGGGTATTACCAGCATGACACAGTATCATCCTCTCCGTGTGGTACGGCAATATGGAGTTCTACAGGATATCCCACCACCTTTGGGGCCAAACACTTTTCAAGTTGAATTCGTTGCAGGCGAGAATTATAGAACCGAGATCAAGCATCTTGACCAAATTTGGCTCAAGTCCAAGACTCGCTCACTATTACTACCCAAGGAAGAGCTCGAGGGAATGGAAAGATGTTATCATGCGAAGGCCCGGTATATTAAGCACCATTTGATACCAACTCACATGCTTCCAAAGTTTCCGTTGGTGATTGTGAAGCCCACTCGTCAAGCCGAGATCGAGACCTATGCGAAGAAGGCGCAAAAGGCGAAAAAACAAATGAAGACTTTGGCTAAGGAAAATGCACGACTTCGGATAGAGTTGGAAGCCCATTCGTCTATAGATTGCGTCGCTACAAAGAAAAGAAAAACAGCTTGATTTGCCATCTTTAGGATTGTTGTTCCATGTTTAATTGCATTTTCATGACTTTATGAGCTTTTCTTGTAATAAAGGTTACTGTTCAGATATGACTTTCTGGTATTACATCATTTTTATTGAACTTTATAGTTTTAATTGATCCATAGAGTCTTCACAAAAAACATTCACAAGACCCTAATTCATCACTCAAAAAAATTTTGAATCAATTCAATGTATTTTCCATTTATTACCGAATTTAAGGTGAAAGAAAAACTGCCTAGATTTTGGAATTTTCTCGACTTCACTTTTATTTCTCCATTTATCACTAGAAAACATGCTCTTTTGAGAAAAATCAAAACATGAAAGTTGTAGATTGGGATGTTAATTAGTGGACTGGAAATTTTTGGGCATCAATTCAAATTTTTGATAACCCATTTATCCTCAAAGTAAAAACCGGACAAATCAGTTTTCTGAAGAAAATTTTTAGAAAGAAGTATTAAACTGTACTAATCCATGATGAATCTTCCCAATCTCAAAAAATGAAAGTTGTACATTATTGTCTTAATTATCAACTCCCAAAGTTTGGTACTTTTTCGAATTCTGTGGGAATTGATATGAATTTTCTCGTAAAAGCTGACGAAATCGAAATTTGTTCGAATTAATCTTTTGATCATGTTGGCTTTGTTTCTTGGGTCTAGAGGGTTGTCATGGACCGACTTGTCATTTTCATTCATCATACTCATTTGTATAAATTCTTTTTTCAAGTACCCATTAAACATGGAAGTGCCACGCAGCCGTATCAGAACCCGTCTTAGGGCAAGGATGGAACATGAGGAATTAAGCCCCAGGGTAGTTAACCTCGAGACACAAATGACAACCATGGCTGCGATGCTAGCATAAATGAAAGCTATGATGATAAAAACCCAAGCAAAAACCACCCCGCCAGTTGATCCGGCCCAAACTACTCACCCGTCATCATCCCACCCTTCGAGCGTGACTCAAGCTCCAGGGGAGGCGCACATTCCAAGAAAGGTACCGGATGTCGAGCCGTCACCCGAGTCCCCGCCAGTGGTAATCGACCTCGATACTGAAAAGAAAGAAAAGCCTGTGAGCAAAGTAGAGGAGGGTGCAAGGAGGCTCGCAAAGATTGAGGAGTGCCTCAGTAGCCAGGGATATGAACTGGCCCGTTTCGACAAGATATCTCCCTTCACTAAAGTGGAAGTCCCGCCCGATTACAAAGAGCCCGAGTTCGTCAGAAAGTACAATGGGACAGGCTGCCCCCGAGCTCATCTGAAGTACTACTTGCGCAAGATGGCACATTATTCCGATTATGTTCCGTTATTGATGAACACGTTTCAGGAGAGTCTGGCAGGTGCTGCTCTAGCATGGTTCATTGAGTTGGATCTAGAAGATTATGATGGTTGGGAAGATTTAGCTGAGAACTTCTTGCACCAGTATAAATTTAACACCGCGACGGCTCCTACTAGGGAAGAATTGCTGAGGATGGTAAAAGGAAAAAATGAAGCCATTCGTAACTATGCTCAAAGGTGGCGGGCTTTAGCTACGCAAGTTAAGCCATCAATCCCTGAAGACGAGCTTGTCGACCTGTTTCTGAAGGCACTACCGTATGAGTACTTCGACAGACTGAACACTTTTGGGTGCCAGACCTTCATACATCTCATAAAGTTTGCCGAAAGACTTGAATGGGCTATGAGAGAGAGAAAGGCTCCTGAGACTGCAACAAGACGCCAGTATCCACCTAGGAAGGAAAGAGAGCCCAACGTCGACGTGGCTTTCGTGCCTAATCTATCGCAACCAAAGCAATTCTCTAACTCTACCATGACACAAGGAAGCTCGTCATGGTCGACACCGAAGCCGCTTCAACCTAAAAAAAGGAAGCCGCTTCCCAATCAGTTCACTCCGCTCCCTAGGCCACTATCCAAGCTGCTCCCAATGCTGTTGGAAGGGAGGCTAGTCGCCAAGGAGCCACCGAGATTAAATCCTTCGAGATTTTCGGGTTATGATCCGAGCCAATCAAGTGTCTACCACATGGGAGAAAAAGGCCACAATATTGACAATTGCGTCACCCTGAAGTTCAAGGTTCAGGCCCTTATTGACAATCACATCCTTCAGTTCGATAAAACGGAGCCAAATGTACAACAAAACCCACTCCCGGACCACCAGGTAGTGGGTATGATATCCGAAGAGGAGTTTAGACTAACAAAGGCACGCCATGCAGACAAGAGATTTGTCCGTGAAGCTAGTAGGAGGGGAGAAATTGTGGATACCCTGGGGCAGGATAGCGGAGGCTACAACTACAGGGTTCTATATTCAATCCCACCACGTTTCTTCGAAAAGGCGGAAGAAATAGTGCCCAACCGGTGGAGAGGCATGGACGACATAGAGGAGGTACCAAAGAAGGAAACTTCCGAGAAAGACTCCTTTGAGACAATTGATGAAATCATCCCTATTACGACAAATGAGAAAGAAACCGACTCATTAAGCAGATTAAGCGTTGCAGAACGCTTCAGTAACATCGAGAGAAAGCTGAACTTCACCTCCGAAAAGTTGTTAGATTTGCTCCAGCGATCGAGAGAAATGAGTCAAGCGCGGGTCATGAGCGATGCACTTGAACTTGAGCTGCACACAAGGGTCGAAAATCAAGGTCGTATGCTGACTGCAATAGAGAAGCGACTGGGGGAATTGGCAACTGTGGTTGATAGGTTGAAGGAACGAATGGATGAGTGCGGATCCGGCATTGGAGGAGCCCCCACCCGAGCTGACCTCCTTCAAGTGGTCAAGCGAAGCGATGAGCAATTCCAGACTTACGCGCATAGATGGAGGTTGCGTGCCTCATAAATAAATCCTCCGTTAACTAGGGAGGAGCTGATCGGGTACTTTCTGAGAACCCTCCCGTATGAGCTCTTCCAACATATGGCCGGGACCACTTACGCCTCGTTCTCCCACCTGTTGCGGGTAGGCGAGGGAGTTGAATGGGGACTCGCCAACGGAAGGCTGAAGAGTAAGGATGCTAGGAGGACCAATGCGCCACCCTCTGATAGACCCGACAAGACAGCTCATGCTGAACCCAGATGCGGATACAATTCTGAAGACTTGGATGACCTCATTGGGATGATTGAGACTATAGAAGCTTTTGTAATTAACCTAGACAAGGTTGACAATTGGGAAAAAGAGGATGATTACTTAGTCAAGCCACTTACAATCAGCATCTCTAATGAAGAGGCGAATGATGGCCCTGAAGGAGAGGCTGAGGGTGTCAGGCCGGTTGTGATAAAAATCCCTCCAGTGGAAGAGTACGATCCTAAAGCGGTTCATTGGGACTACGGGATGGGCGAAATAGATGTAGTGATGAGGTCGGGGAGGTGTTATGTACCCAAAGAGGGAGAGACCGAGAAGAGAGACGTAACTAAAGAAGATGCCGAAAAACTGTTAACCATCATCAAAACGAGCGAATTTGAAGTGATAGAGCAATTACGGAAAATGCCGGCCCAAATCTCACTATTGGATCTGTTCGTAAACTCAGAAAAACATAAGAATGCGCTGATGAGGGTCCTGAATGAGGTACACGTACCTGAGACGATTAACGAAATACAGCTAGAGAGTTTTGTTAGCGCTATCCTATTAAAGGATCAAATATCCTTCTCGGATGAGGACATTCCTGTGGATGGATGGGCCCATAATAAGGCTCTGTACATATCGACGAGGAGCCACGGCAAGCAGGTCTCCCACGTGCTAATTGATAATGGGTCAACATTCAACATATGTCCATTGGCCACACTCAGGAACCTGGGTGTGAATGAGGAGCTCATCCGTGCCTCCAATGCTACAATTAGATCTTTCGACAGAATGAGGAAGAATGTGGTTGGTGAAATCAAACTAGATGTCCTAATTGGGCCAGTAGAGTTCTCTATTGGATTTCAAGTCATGGACCTCCCGAGTGCTTTCGGATTTCTATTGGGCAGACCATGGATCCACACTGCAGGCGCAGTACCGTCGAGCCTGCACCAGAAGGTTCGATTTGTGGTTGATGGGAAAGTGATAACCGTGCATGGGGAAATGGACTTCACCGCATACCAGAAGAGCGCGATTCCATATGTGGAGCCGGAGCACAAAGAAGAGGCTAGCTATCATTCTCTCGAGTTGGTGGCAGTCACGCATGCACCTCCAGGAACCAAAATGAGGGCTCCTGCGCCCTCCAAGTATACTCTAGCACCTGGAAAAATGCTATTGGCATATGGTTTTATCCCTGGACTCGGTCTAGGAAAGAATGGTCAAGGGATCCGCTTGCCGCTGCAATTGGACACCAACAAGCACCGAACAGGCCTAGGATATACTGGTGAATCCAGTAAGGGCCTTACTTCCAGAAGCTGTCATGGACGCCGAGGCCGAGGCCATTATAGGGCCCGTGGAGGTCGAGGAGGCAGAGTTAATTCTTTCATTGGCTCTAGAGCTTGGAAAGGAAAAATTAACGCGATCGGGAGCTCACTGGGTCAGTATTTCTCTGAGCCCCCCAAGATGCTAGCAGATGAAGCCATTCAAGGCGCAGCAGAGCTTGATATGTCCAACTTGTTTCTAGAAGACACCGTTAACGTCATCATCGAGAGACTTGACGAAGACTCTATCTCGCCTGAGTAAAGAGGCTCTTCTTCTGCTTCTTATAGCATTTCTTTAATCGCAATTTTAATTCAGTTGTTATATTTCGTTTGGTTTCTCTGTTTTCAATTCCAAGAAAATACCTTTGGATCTCGAGCCGTTGGTCCAAATGGTTGCCTTGTAACGCGGCCTTATCAGTAAAATAAAACGCATGTGCACGTTTTATTAAGGGCGTGCGGGAACATTACAAACCAGCCCAATGATGATGCCTATCTTCGATCCTCGAAGATTTGAGACCTGGATTCTCGCACGCTTCCTAGTTTATCAAGAAAATTAAGAGAAGCAAAGATGTCCGAGGATATGAGGATTGGCTCTCTTATTACGTTTTTTTCAAATGGTTTTTGTAAATCATGCATTAAAACTACTTGCTGAAAGGGACTAATCATCTTCATGGCATTTTAGGCATACTATTCCAAGCATCCATAATAGGTTGTTGTGTGACTCAGATCACCAAGGAGATTACTCTTGTGGCATTGGGGAAGAAGATGAGGATTTTATAGATATTCAGAGAGATTGGAGTCGGTACGAAGAGTTTAGACCCTTAACAGCAGAAGAGGCAGTGGTAATGAACTTGGGCGACTCACAGAATGTCAGAGAAGTGAAGATTGAGGAGTCCTTGTCACCCTCTGAAGCTACCCGAATGACTGAACTTCTCAGGGAATACCAAGATGTCTTTGCTTGGTCGTATGCAGACATGCCCGGCTTCGACCCTAACATTGTGGAACACGTACTGCCCATTGACCCTAGCATCCTGCCAAAAAAACAAAGGCTTAGGCGAACGAGGCCCGAACTTTCCAAGAAAATTGAGGAGGAAGTGATGAAGCTCCTCAAGGTGGGATTCATAGAAGCGATCCCCTATGCCGATTGGATCGCTAACATCGTACCAGTAATGAAGAAAGACGGCACAGTCCGAATCTGCGTCGATTACCGAGACCTGAATAAAGCCAGCCCAAAGGATGATTTTCCGTTGCCGCACATAGACGTGTTGGTCGATAGTACAGCCGGGTTCGAACGGTTTTCCTTTATGGATGGATTTTCTAGCTATAATCAGATCTTAATGAAGGAGGAAGACAAGGCGAAGACCTCATTCATAACACCATGGGGCACCTTCTGTTATAAGGTTATGCCTTTCGGGTTGAAGAATGCTGGGGCGACATACCAAAGAGCCATGGTCGCTCTATTCCATGACATGATGCATAAGGAAATCGAGGTGTACGTAGATGATATGATTGCCAAGTCCAGACCAGGAGATGACCATGTTCTGGTGCTAAAAAAGTTGTTCGAACGCCTACGAAAATATAAGCTGAGGCTGAATCCCAACAAGTGCATATTCGGGGCGAGATCCGGAAAGCTTTTGGGATTTATGGTTAGCAGTCATGGCATCGAGGTCGACCCTTCCAAGATTAAAGCTATACGGGACATTAATACCCCAACCTTAGTAAGGGAAGTAAGAAGCCTGCTGGGGCAGTTAAACTATATTGCTAGATTTATATCCCAACTTTCTGATGTGGCAAAACCATTCTTTAAGCTCCTCAAGAAGGGCGCCAAAGTCATTTGGGATTCAGAATGCCATCAGGCATTTGAGAAGATCAAGAAGTATCTGATCCTATCTCCGGTATTGGTACCACCAACCCCGGGAGTCCCCTTGACTCTGTACTTGACGATCTATCAGGAATCATTAGGAGCTCTACTCGCCCAGACGAAACCGGAGGACGGGAAAGAGCGAGCAATTTATTACCTGAGCAAGAAGTTTACGCAGTCAGAGGCTAATTACCCGATGGTTGAAAGGACATGCGTCGCACTGATCTGGGTACTCCACAGGTTGAGACAGTACACTCTCCATCACCATATCCAGCTGGTAATAGAATGCGACCCAATTAAGTACTTGGTGGAGAAACCCGCCTTATTGGGAAAGCTGGCCAAGTGGCAAGTACTGTTATCAGAATTTGATATAACGAATTCACCTCAGAAGTCAGTCAAGGGGCGGGCCATAGCCGATATGTTAGCAGAAAATTCACAAGGACTTGTAATCCCTGATGAGGAGGAGGCAGAGGATCGAATCCTCGCATTATCTGATGATAAGTGGACCATGTATTTTGATGGTGCCGTTAATTTGGCCGGATCTGGAACTGAGGCAGTACTGATATCCCCAGACGGCCTACATTATCCGGTTTCTGCGAAGTTGGTATTTCCATGCACCAATAATATATCAGAATATGAAGCCTGTATTCTAGGCCTGCAATTAGCCATCACTATGAAGGTGCGAAGGTTACAGGTTTATGGAGACTCCATGCTGATTATTCTCCAAACGCAGGGAGAATGGAAAACAAGGGATTCTAAGCTCATCCCCTATCATAAGTTCCTAGAGAAGTTAACCGACAATTTCGACGAAATTTCGTTCGAATATCTGCCAAGGACCCAGAATCACTTTGCAGACGCGTTAGCCACTCTATCTTCATTGCTGCAAGTGGAGGACGGGCTCGACATCAAGCCTTTAAAAATCAATGTCATGGATCAGCCAGCCTACTGCATGGTGGTGGAAGACGAATTCGATGGCGAGCCTTGGTATCATGACATTAAGAATTATCTTTCGAAAGGAGAATTCCCTCAAGGGAGTCAGGTCGGGGATAAGAAGTACATAGCAAAGATGGCTACCAAATTCTTCCTGAGCGGGCAAACTCTCTATAAAAGGTCCTTCGATTCAGTCCTATTGAGATGTATAGACACCAAAGAAGCAAACATGCTCATGAAGGAAATCCATGAAGGGATATGCGGTCCTCATATGAACGGCCACCTCCTCGCAAAGAAAATCATGCGGCTTGGTTATTATTGGATGACCATGGAAGCGGACTGCAACCAACATGTAAGGTCATGTCATCAATGCCAGGTATACGGTGACAGAATTAACGCACCCCCGAACGAGCTCCACCAAATGTCGGAGGCTTGGCCATTCGCCATGTGGGGGATAGACATGATCGGTCCAATTCACCCTAGCGCTTCCAATGGGCACCGCTTCATCCTGGTGGCGATCGACTATTTTACGAAGTGGATTAAAGCAAACTCATATGCAAATGTCACAGCAAAGAATGTGGCCAAGTTCATCAGAAGGGATATTATCTCCCGATATGGGGCCCCTCAAGCGATAATCACAGATAATGGCTCCAATTTGAATAATAAGATAGTCGATGATCTGCTACAAGCATTCAACATTCGACATCTTAATTCGTCTCCCTATCGCCCACAAATGAATGGAGCTGTGGAGGCGGCAAACAAGAACATCAAGAAAATCCTGGCAAAAACCGCAGAGAATTATAGAGACTGGCATGAGAGATTGCCGTACGCGTTGATGGCATATCGGACTTCGATACGGACCTCGACTGAAGCAACCCCATATTCCCTAGTTTACGGTATGGAGGCAGTTCTACCAGTAGAGGTTGAAATCCCCTCTTTGAGAATCTTATCCCAAGTCAAACTCTCCGAAGCGGAGTGGACGCAGCAGAGATATGAGCAGTTGAATCTGATAGATGAAAGGCGTCTGAAGGCAATATGTCACGGTCAGAGCTACCAGAGAAGAGTTGCCAAAGCGTTCAATCGAAAAGTCAAGCCCAGGAATTTTGAAGTAGAAGATCTGGTAGTGAAAAAGACAGTTCCAAATGTTTCTCATCCCGAGGGCAAGTTCACCCCAAATTATGAGGGTCCTTATATCGTCAAAAAGGTCCTTCCTGGGGGAGCCTTGATTCTTGTAAACATGGATGGGAAAGAGTTAGGATATCCTGTAAATGCGGATGCAGTCAAGCAGTATCATCCTTGAAATAAAAGCAGGAGCCGATTTTGCTACCTTTGGGACAATCTGAGTCACTTTATGACTATTACATGCATTTCATGCATTCATGCATACACACATTTGTTTCATGTGATCCCAGGTTTAGGGAAAGCTCCCGAATCAATAAGCCACCAAAGTCACTATTGAGGGTCCTACTAATGTAGATTTACTGGAACAGGTGAAATGTATTCGTTCCAATGATATTCCCTATACGATACTTTCCTCAGGTGAATCCATTTCTCTGTTAGGAAACCAACGGTGATTCAAGGAGCTGCAACCAGAATTGGAGGGGGGCATTCGACCAATGACCATGACGGTTGTCAACATTAAACAAGCCCAAATGCTCCTTCACCCATGTATTTCATTGTGCAGGGGCAAAGTCAGAAACGAGCCACTCCTCGACTTGAGGAGTAGATCTTCAATTTATTCGGTTCGCATATCCAGGGGCAATTCGAATCCCCCCTTTCTTGAGAAATTCTCTTCCATTCTTGCACATTGCCACATTTGCATGGTGTTTACACAGATTCATGGTTCATACATGACTATTCTACATGTTTAATTTGTTAATTTTGACTTGGAGCATAAACTGTACACGATGCATCGAATATACAAAATGGGGCACGACAGGACGATGAAAGGCAAGCCATTTCCACATACGTCCTGTATTTAATCCACAGTGAGTTGAGCGGTAGACAGATTACGCGTTCTCCAAGGCAATGAGTTTTCTCGCAAAAGATACGATAGCCGAAGTGAAGGAGGCATTCATTCTCCGTCCCAAACACTTCAGGTAACCATTGACGACCCATTTGAGCGGCGGTTTCATTTTGCAACCCCTGTCAAGAACCACCCCACATCGGGGGCCAAATGGAGGTAGTTCCAGCAGTTATCATGGTTAGAAATTGTCTTGCTTGGACTAATACCAATCTTCGAGTGTTTCTTTGCATTTAACTCGAATTTTAATTCAAGTGTTTTAGGATGACAAAGAGCATTCGTTTCTCTATCCTACACAGACATCCTTTGCATAGCCCAATTGAGCCTAGAAATTCATTTCACAAGCCCTTGTTGGTGATCGTTGCTCATTCCAAAGAAGGATGGCGCTTTCCCCAAAGAGCAGAATCAAAGAAATCGGGTCAACAATGAACCCTCGAAATGAGCTTATGTCATGTGCTAGACTTTTCATGTAATGTCTAGTATCAATTTTTGAAAAATCATCTTGTCAAAAAAGAAAAACAAGTGTAGCCTAAAAAATGGACCTGCTCCCAAACAAAAGGGAGTCGGGAGTAAGAAAAGCAAGGGCTACTCCAGAAATCTGGGGCAGAAAAAGCAAAGTGCCTATCAAAAGCAAGGCCAATGCCCATTCATCTGTAATATACCTCTGATTTTGAGAACGCTCAAAAGAGAATTCTCCAAAGAAGTCAATTTACAATTTCCAGCAAAAGAATTATCACCCCTCAGCCAATGGTGGTATTCATTGAAGACAAATTCAGGAAGGTCAAAGATCGGTGACAAGACTGCAATGATCACCAACACTAAGCATTTCTCATATATTTTTCTGAGCCAAAATGAGCCTTTCGTTTCTAAGTCCTATCTCCCAACCTACGAAAGTCTCTTCTGATTAGAGCACTTGAATTAACGTAAGAGTTGAATGATTTTAAGTATCGCTCGAAGAAGTTCGAGCAAAACTATTTCTCTCTCATTTTTGCAGGGTTCTTGACTTGTAAACCCGGAGCAGATAATGAAGACATTTTTTGTCAGTGGCCTTGACTCAAAAGAGTCCCCTTTGGTAAGCCTTGACCCAGCCTACATTACGGTCCTAATCAAGACCTCCAGATCGGCTTGATCTTATCAATTGCGAGATTACTCAGACCCTCGCTGAATGCGATGATGGTAAGGTTGAGTGATTTCTTTTCAAATCCTGCAATCAGGATAAACAGCCTTTCTCGAGAGTGAGAGAAAGCCCTTTCGGACTGAAGTCCCCATTCAGGTTACATTCGAGGTATTCATAACGTGATAACCTCCCTGGACAGAATTGGAAATGCAAACTCGACAGAATAGTCATACATGATCCACATTATGAGCATACACATACAGTTTTAATCATTGCAAACTCAACTGAATGGTTTTGCATGAACCGATGAACTCATTGATAAAAATGCTTGCACATGTTACCTCTGACACTGTCTGACAGGTAGTGCATTCCTGATAGTCGAGTTACCCTCCGAGGTCTCGAAATTCATCCAAGGGCTATTGAACAAACAAACCCTGTTGGCAAATACTCGCCAAGCATTTTCAGGTGAGTATATCTTCAGCCTGAACCTTCCAATTCTGATGATTGTCTGGGTGCTCAAATCTATTGCAGCACATAAGGTCATTCAGTGAGCAAGTAGACATGATACAATCAGTCTGTCTATGCCTCGATCATTAACTCAGAAGATCCAGGTAAGTCTTCTGAACCCTTGCGACTCATGATCAACATGCGCTCATGAAGTCTTCATCAGCTCACGATTGATATAATCTCGTGTTCTCAAGCTTTATCAAATCATGATTGACCAACTCTCGTGATCTTGATCTCAACATGCCTCGCTTGCACAAAAAATGCAGCACGGCCTCCTATCTTCGAAGACTTTACCTGCACTAGAAGGCGGTACAGCTTCATTTCTCAAAGACCTCATCTGCGCAAGAAAGCAATACGGCCTCAACTTCAGGTGAAATGCCATCTCTGGAGACCTTCCATTGGAAACTCCAATACGAAACGGTCCATCTTCAAAGTCCTGAAAAGCGGGCACCAATCAGGCGAAATGTCATCTCTAGAACCCTTCCATCGGAAACCTCGATACGAAATGGTTCATTTTCAAGTCCTGAAAAGCAAGCACCAATTAGGCGAAATGCCATCTCTGGAACCTTCCATTGGAAACCCCAATACTGCAAAGTCCATCTTCAAGTCCTGAAAACCAGACACCAATTAGGCGAAATGCCATCTCTGGAACCCCTCCATTGGAAACCCCAATACGGAATGGTCCATTTCAAGTCCTTCTTATAGGCACCCAAAAGTCCTTCTTACAGGCAACCAAAAGTCCTTCTTACAGGCTCTAAAGTCCTTCTTACAGGCAACCAAAAGTCCTTCTTACAGGCACCAAAGTCCTTCTTACAGGCATTTCCATGGGGTGGCCTACCATACGGGTCAAATTTCAATCAGTAGAATCCTTCCATTAGGAATCTACCATGGGGTGACCTACCATACGGGTCAAATTTCAATCAGTAGAATCCTTCCATTAGGAATCTACCATGGGGTGACCTACCATACGGGTCAAATTTCAATCAAAGTTTAATAAGTAGAATCCTTTCGTTAGGAATCTATCATGGGTTGACCTACCATACGGGTCAAAATGCAGGCGAATCCTCTAAACAGGATAGATCGCCAATAGATTCCTTTCACTAGGAACTCTATCATGGGTTGACCTACCATACAGGTCAGAGCTCATCCTCCTCGGATTATCCTCTGAGTGAACATTTGGGTGTCTATTCAAAGTGCATTCATGTCAGGCAACGGCCATACGATGGGCAGGTAAGTGCCAGGTAACCTCTCCACTCTAGCTCTCCCTCACTTCATAGAAGCCTCCTCAAGCCGGAACTGGATCAGAACTTGCAATGTGGGGTATTGGAGATCAATTGTCACGACTCTTTTTATCTCCTTGTGTTGAGTCGATTAGGATTCAGGTGTCGTCTCGTCTTTGAAATGAACCTCTACCGAGCTTCCTTGGCCAAGCTTAGGGAATCAATTTTGACCAAAAAATAATTTTTCATATTTTTGGTATTTTTCAGCATTTTTTATTTTCGAAAATTAATAGAAAATCCATAAAAATTGAGAAAATTATAAAATCAACTTTGGAAGCCCTAGCCAAGCCTAGACAACAATTTTTGAACAAAAAAATAATTTTCATATTTTTTGAATTATATATATATTTTTAGAAATTAGGAAAATATTTAATAAATAATGGCGTTTGATGTCACAAAAAAATATGTAAAAATGGTCAATATTTTTCTTTTAAATTCCCTTTCATGTTGGCCATCACAAATTTAAAAAAAAAAAACCCAATTCGGGGTCGTGTATTTCTTCACGAGCATAATCTCGAATTGAGCCTAAAAAATTTAATTTGAGTCAATTTATTTTCATTTTTTCACTTTTAGAAGTTGTGACATTATTCTCTAATATTTTAAATTTTTATCTTGGCCCAATTATACCCAGAATGACTCAATTTTACAAAAGGGCTTTAATTAAATTTTGCGGCAAGAAATAAGCATAGGGGAGATGTGTTGAAAATTTTGAGAAGATTTGGACTTAAAGAAATATTTCTCCGTGGACTGAATTGCAAATACTTAAAATCTCATGGACTAGAGTGCAAATTCTTAACATTTGAGGGATTATTTTGTAAATAATAAAAAGAAGAGTTAGTGGAGAAATTAGAATAGAGAAGGAAAGATGGAGAAGAGGAGATAGAGAATGGAAGATGGAGAGGAGGAGATGAAGAAGAGGAGATGGAGAGGAGGAGATGGAGAAGAGAAGATGGAGAAGAATAGATGAGAATAGAGAAGGGAAGATGGAGATGAAGAAGAGTTAGTAGAATGGGAGATAGATATGGAGAAGGGAAGATGGAGATGAAGAAGAGTTAGTGGAGAAATTAGAATGTGAGATAGATATGGAGAATGGAAGATGTTGAAGAAGAAGAGTTAGTGGAGAAATTAGAATGTGAGATAGAGATGGAGAATGGAAGATGTTGAAGAAGAAGAGTTAGTGGAAAAATTAGAATGGAAGATAAATGAATGGGTTATAAAAGGAGGAAGAAGAGAGTTTGGATGGTGGGAATTCTTTGGAGAAAAAAAATTTGAAGTGTTTGAGAGATATTTTTTAGGGGGAGAGAAAATTTTGGATGTTTGAGAGAGTTTTGAGAGATTCAAAAAAAAATTAGAAAGGAAGAAAAAATAAAAAAAAAAGAGAGAGAATCCTTTTTTTCAAAAGAGAGTCTTGAAGATGGTGGGAGTTTAAATCTAGATGTTACCATCCATAATTCCTCTACCGATCAACGCAAGTCACGAGTTCATCCCCATCGTTCGAGCCGCGATCTTGATCCATAAAGTGACACGAGGTCCGAATTCGACAATCAAATCTGTCAAATCAGGTAACAATCCTAACCATTAAATCTTCGAGAATTTTCTTGCCCAAATGAATTGATTTAAATTTCGATTATGTCATGTCGTACTCGTATGTCTCCATATCCACATACCGCATTTGTATTTGTGTTGTCATTAATTTACGCGTATCCACCTAAAATTTTTTTTTCGACTGGCCAATCCTATTTTTGATGTTTCCACCTCCCGATCCTTGAAAAATAACCGTTTTATCCTTCTGGTCAGTTTGACCCAAACTTCTTTCAATCATCCCAAATGAGCTAGCGTAATCAAGTCCCCGAATCCATTTTCTCTGGTTCGTAGAAATAAATTAGTTCTCCCGCTGATTTATTTAGGTTTCTAATCGACCTACCAAAAATGATTAGTGGCGGCTCCAAATCAAAAATCTTTTGCATGAAAAGAACTTAAGTTGCGATTCGGTAGGACTTGGGAGGGTCTGAATTAGGTTAGTCAATTAACCTGATAATCCGTTCACCCGATTGAAAAAAAATAAATTAATTTTTTTCGGGTCGCGACAGTGAGGTCAACTCCCCTAGTTTGGCAAGGCCATGGGGTGGCTTGGCCTAGCTAGATTTGGGCGAGGCTGACCTCGCCTAGCCATGGTGTCTCGTCGTTGTTGCTGGGTGAGCTCGGCCTTGCCCGATGATGGCTGAGCCTTGTCATCGCCGAGTCATGGCTTCTCGTGCTTACTTCTTCACCTTGTTGCGATTCTTGCGATCACGACAAGAGGAATAGGCAAAGCTGCTTGCCCTCATCCATTTCTACAAGTGTCGACCGTTTCTAATACAAGTGCTTAGTCGTTGCCGTGGCTAGGCAAGGCCAACCTTGCCTAGTGGCAGTGGAGCTCGTGGTCGGCATTCCAGCCAGTTGAAAAAGATGAATAGGAAACAAAAGAAAAGGAAAAAAAATTAATAATATAAAGAATTTCAAAAAAATAAAAAAAAATATCATTAAAGATTGTCTCGTTAGCGCTGCTCGACGTCCATGTTAGCACTGGCTAGTCAAAATTTGTTGAAGAGACTGAATTAGCTTAAATGCAAGAGGTTTAGGACTTAATTGGCACAAAAAAAAGTTTAGGATTGAATTGACACAAATCCAAAAGGTTTAGAACTGAATTGGCAAAATTAAAAGGTTTAAGATTAAATTAGCAAAAGTGCAATAGGTTTATGACTTTTTTTAACAATTCCCCCATTCTAAACTATATTTAAGATGGTGCTCAGCAAATTTGTTCAGTTCTTTTCTTTTTCTTAATTGTTCGTTTCCATGTAAGGTCAAGTTATCATAATTAAGAATAATTTTTAAGTGGGTACCATTTGACTCCCCAAAAAAAAGGGCACTACCGTTTTTTTATTTTACCTGCAAATTAGCTTTGTTGAAGATAGACAAGGAAGAATTCTCATTTGTCTTTACTTCTTTACCTTGTCAAATAATATTTGATATTAATTTTCTAGTAGACAAAACTTTATTGTGCATATCGCATAATTCTATGCATGAATTTAGAATTTAAGGATTGACATTGCACCTTTTTTGATAATTAAGATTTGACTTAATATACATTCGTAGAAACTATTTTGTTTGTAATTGTTGTTTTTGCCTCTAAAGCTTGCCCTTTCTACTACTTGGAATTAATATGAATTAGGCCCTAAATTTTCATTTCCATCGGTTGAATTCTACGTTAACAATCAAGTCCACAAGTCAAACACAGGGGGATTGCCTCAGTGAAGGGAGGTGGGGGTTTCGAATCCCCAACTATAGGGAGAATTGAGGTAAAGACATGTGAGGAGGGAGCATGATTTTTATGCGCACACAGCTCACACGGTGGTTTGTTAACAGAATATGACCAACCCCCCCAAAAAAAAAATCCACAAGTCCAATATGCAATATGCCTCGGACCATAACATCGATGCCCACAAATTTTTCCTCTGGGGTACAGATAAACATTATTTATCACAACATTGTCCCAATGTATTACTTTCCCCCGTATTTGCATTGAAATTCTTCTTCTTCTTTTTTTTTATCCAAATTCCGAATTTTAGATCGAAATATCCAACTAAAAGATCAATTGGAAAGGGAAGCAAGCAAGCAGGCAAGCAGAGTCTCTCTCTCTCTCTCTGTTTTCTTTTTCAATCGTCAAAGCACGAGCGAGGGGCTTTTATTATGCATGAATGTAAAAGGGGGACGAGGCACTCAAAGCATCAAGAAAGAAGCCATCAGGAGGCCTCACCATTTGTAATTGATTTTATTTTGTCCTGCTCCTTTTATATATTCATATTTATAAGCTAGTTATTTATAAGTGGGATTAGTTAAAAACATATTAAATTTCTTCGATTCCAGGACGTGACTTCAAAATTTTCAAGTACGACTTAAGAAGAAGTAAGTTATAAAAGAATTTCATATTAAAGGAGGTGTTTATTGTGCATAACCGAATGATCGGATGAGAAATTTTTTTTTAGTGATTTGCCAAAATAAAATTATAATCTCATTCCCATGGAAAATTGTTGTTTCATTTTTTTCTTTTTTTACTTTACCCTTGTGCTCATTTTATACTAAACTAGCTATAAAAAGAAAAAAAAAACCGCACACGCTTACCTGTAATTTCTAAGTTTTGGAAAGGATAATAAATAGGATAGATAAGAGGAGCTAGCAATTTTTTTTTATATGTGGACTGATGCTTTATATTCTGATTTTCTAATGTTTTTCTCTTTCCATTAAAGAAAATAAAATGTCGTTATATGTATATACACACAAAACTTTAAGAATTTCGAAATTCTATACTCAAAACTAACTTCCCCATTTTCCCTCATTTTTCAAACAAAGCCAGCAAGATCAGACTTTGTTTTTTTCCTTTCTTGGAGCTACTCACAACCCTTATTTCACATAGTTTGGAATTCATATTACGTATTGCGAATCTAACTTAATTTTTTTAATATAAAAATAACAATCTAATCTAATTTAGTCTACATAAAAGATGTGAATATGTAATTTGCTTCACATACAAAGTTGTCCCACTTAGGATTTAACGATGGAAGGGTTCAAAATTTTTGAAGCGTGGGTTGTAAATGGATAGTATCTTGCGTGGGTTTGTTTCACGAAAAAATAAAAAATTTGAAAAATATTTTTCAAAAATTAAATGCTTATATCTTTTATAAAAATTAGTCAATGAAAAATTCATATATAACTATTTTCGTAAGTGATGTAAATATTTTGCATTCATGCATTTTTATGATCAATATAAGCATTTATTTTTTGAAAAATATTTTCTAAATCTTTAATTTTTTGTGAAATAAACACACCCTATGAGTCTAATTTAACCCGATGAGCTCACTTCTTCTCTTCTTCTTCACTTGTTCACAATCTCTCTATCTAATTTGCAGCCGCCTCCAACCCCTATGGCTGACTTCACCGCCCATCGCCATTGGCTGAGATTCTCCGACGACTCAATCGTCACGGTATCGCAAGTCCTGTAATCCTTGCAAACTTTGATTTCTGTTTCCTTTTAGTGTGTCGATGTAACATGATAACACATTCATATTGGGCAGACAAATCTTGTGACGTCCCAAAAATTCGGCCTCTAGAATCGCAATAAAATTTGGATTTCGTGGGTCGAGGATTTGATTTTTTTCGAACGTGAATAATTTAGTTGGAGCGTCGATTCGAAATTTTGATTATCGTTCATTTGCGTCGAGAGAAATTCCCGTCGCCGTCGATAATTTTCCATTCACGTCGAACCTCAATCGTGTTTGAATCGTTGTCGCACAAATTCGAAAAATACTCCCATTCATTGCGCAAAATTTCTACCCTGTCCTAAAATTGCTAATTGTATTTTGGCTCTCAAATTTATTGACTACAAGACGAGAGAAATTAAGATTTTGGACCCCACTTTTTCCTTTTTAAATTTCGGTTGAACTCTCCCCCAGCCGAATTGCCACCAGCTCCCACCAACCTCATTTTCTCTGTCTATTCTTTTGTTTCTTTTGGCTGCTTCTTTCTCCCCATGAACCCACGTGCCCTACTTTTTCTCTCCTTCTTTCCCTATTTGTCGAGCCCAATTCTCCGTGTTAGTGAGACAAACTCTCATCATTCCAACTGAAAATTGCCCCTACATATATGAATGTCTGCCCACTCCCCATTTTCCATGTAGATAAAACAAAATGACATGATTTGGAGCCACCATTTCCACTGTTCACGTATTAATGAGGGACTGCAGCTGGCTTCCTCTCTTCTCCTTTCTGCAGCTGCGCGATCTTCTTCTTCTTTCCTCATGGTATGCTGCTCTGTCTTCTTCATTCTCTGCTGCGGCTGTTGTTTTTGTTCTGTTGCTACGCTGCTGCCTTCTTCATTTCCTCTCAGCTGCTGGAAGTTCGCCTCACTCCTCAGCTGCTCCAACTCGGCTGCTGTTCCTGTTTGAGCTGCCACGCTATTACTGTCTTCTTTAGCTTTTCTCTCGACAGCTTCTGCGTGTAAATTTGCGACAGCTGATCCTCCATATTCCTCTCGATTGAAGCTTCTCAGCCGTTGTTTGCTGTTGCTTTAATTCCCTCGTGGCCGTTGCGTGTGCTTCATCCTCTAAATCTGCTGTTGCATCTCTTCATTCTCTCGGCTGCACGTAAATTTGTTGCTGCTCAACCTTTATTCACACGCTCGGCCACCGCTCAATCAATCCACGTTACGCGTGAGCCAAACCGCATCCATTGCCTGAGCTCATCACCGCCGTGGCCCGAGCTTGTTGTCGCTCGGCCAAGCCATCTCACCACCATTGCTCGTCCAAGTTCACCGTTCAACCGAGCTGCGATTGTTCTGCCGTCCCCAAGCTCGAACACTATTTTTGGGTGAGCACATTCTAAATTTGACTTAGAATGTCGGGTATGTTAGGGACTTGAGCTAGAATAAATTTTTGATAAAAAATTAATTTCTTCGACGTCGGATGTCGAATATTAACTATTGTTCATAGGGGTAAATTGGTCTTTTGCGAACTCTAGGACTTGTCGTGTGTGCCGAATTACTTGCCCTCGAGCCTAGATGACTTAGATTGGAAACCGGGTCTCGAATTGCTAGTTTTTATGACGTACGATACTTGGTTATCATGTCAACATATTTTGATGTGAAATGTGTATCCATGTGAATGATAGTGAGGCAAAATATATGTAGCAAAGCTGACTTGCATGAGTATTTATGGGTTGAGTCAATTGAAGACTTAGTGTTGCACATCATCGATCTATATATTGGCATAAGACATGTGCATTGGTGGAATGCATAGAACTGTGTGGGACGGTCCGACAATATCTAGGGGGCCACCGGGAAAGCAAAGCAATAAGGAGGTGCCGATCACAGTACTATTGAGCCACGGTCATTACATTTACATCTGAACGTGCTCGATGGGGGTAGTTGGAGTGACAAGGGTGCCAACTTTGATGTGTTTAGACACTAGTTGAGGCACAGGCCTGAAGCGTCTACGACGTGGCCGGGTTCGGAAGTGCTATCGAGCCACCGGGGACCCCAAGAGAATTATTCAGTATCCGCGTCTGCATTTACATTTGTATGATTTGAAATCATAATATTTATGCGACGATTTATTTTCAGGCATTTGGCATATGCTGCTTTCTAAATTGAGTTTAGAAGTGTGTTTACTAAGGGCGCGCATGACAACACTTCCACTTCAGAAATCATTTCTGAAACAGAAGTTGATTTCTCTAATTCTGCTTCATAATTAGAAGTTGATTTTTTCACTTCTGCTTCAGAAATGATTTCTGAACTAAAAAAAGGCGTTTGATAACAAAAAAAAAATTTCTACTTCTGGCGACCGGCGGCGGCGACCGGCGACGGCAGGGGGCAACCGGCGGTGGTGGCGGTGCATGATAACGTCAAAAGGAGAAGGCTACAAAAATGACTTCTGGTGGAGAAGCAACTTTTTTTTACTTCTCAAAACTTCTTCAAAAATGACTTCTGGTGGAAAAATTGATTTCAGAAGTAGAAATTTCAAGTTACGAACCAAACGGATTTCTGCTTCTGAAGAAGTTTTATCAAACGGATTTCTGGTGATTTCTCTGCCAGAAGTTGATTTCTCTGCCAGAAGTAACTTCTGGCAGGTTATCATGCACCCCCTAAGTTTCTACTCACATTTCGTGGCTGATCGCTATTTCAAACCCTTGACCATAGGTCTAAATATTCCTTGAATTCGCCATGGGATCTCTCAGGGGATTGAGACTGAGATAGTTGCGTATTTTGTCATGGACGGAATTTTATATGAGAGGTATAATTGTCTTGTATGGGTGGACGAGGGATATGAAGTTTTGATCCCTCATAGATACGAGGGGTAGATGAGTCGCAAGGGTCAGGAAGAATGGCAGGGTCCTTTACAGAGTTTAGATGTCCCGGTCTTTGGATGGGGCCGACAAGATTGATGAATGCATCTACTTTTGGAGGCGAAGTCGTAAATTCTGAGCTGATAGATGTGCTGGATTCAGATAGGGATATAGTGATGGAGATTGAGGGAGCGGATGATGTGTTTGTCGAGCAGACGAATGGCAAACTTGGATCCCCGATATCCAAAGAGTCAAATTTGGAAGAGTGGCCCTTGCCAGAGGACGAGTAGTCCTCCGATGATGCATAGCTGGAGACTAGTGACCTTTTGTGGTTTGGCCTGTTCCCTTTTTGATCTTGGCCAACTTAAGTTTTTGAGGTTTAGATGATAGTCTCCCTCCAGGTTGTATAGAACCTTTTATGTCATATGCTATGTTATGTAAATTCGAATTTCTCTCTCTCTTGTATGTGTTATGTCTGGGGTTGTGCGCTTTCCGCTGTTGCAAATATAGTAGCCATTGTTTGGCTGTGACGAGTCTTGGGCCATCGCTGGTGTTGGCTAAGCGATGTTCGAATAAGCAAGAGGTGGGATGTTACGCATCCGACGGGTTCGGGGAGTGACAAATCTCTTCAGTCGCTACCAAATTCCCAAGGACTATCCGAGTATACAACTCCGCCGCCATCCTGAATGCCACCTGTGTGCTCATGAAGTCGCTCCATGTCAAGTACTAAATGAACCTGTGTAAACCCTTATCTAAGTGAATAAAAAATACATATATATATTGCCATGTTTTTGTAAAAACATGTGTAAATTTCTTAAATTCCGCCAGTTAACAATCATGATAAAACGTCACATCACTTTCTTCCAATCTAGTGAAGATCTTTAAATTTACTCAAGGAAAGTAAAGCTTGCAAGTAGATTTTTCTTATGGGTCAAATTGCAAGTAGATTATGTTAGAGATTAGCAATAATTCGAACAATATTAAATTAGCGTAGTAGAATAAAACAATCTCCCTCTTGGGCAAATCTAATAAGAAATGATATAATAGAGGTATATATTTGTCAAAATAACAAGCACCCACCAATACAAGGAATTTGGAAAATCTCCTTGATGTGAGGAGATAAAAACTATGGGACCGAAGTCCACCTAAAATCTTCATTATCAACGAATTGGGTAAACAATGTTCTTTTTTTAGTTAATACTAGAAGTACATAGGAGCAAATATATCAAGAACACCATTCTTGGCAATACACATGAATTCACAAGAGATCAAAAATAAATCCCACAAAAACGCAAGTTTTGTTGTACCCATGAAAAACATGATGAAAGAAAATCCAATTGAAAATCAAATCGATCAAATTCAAAAATAATACATTGCAAGCAATCGGACCACAAATTGACCTCCGATGTCAGCTTGATGAAAATCGAACACCTCCCTCTTTGCATATTTTTTTTCTCTTTCTCTCTTGCTATTACATTTGAAAAAGAACGTTTTTTGCAACCATGACATAAAGAATAGTGAGAAATTCTATTTCTCCATATATATCATCACATGGGCTCAAGCCTTTAGCCTTACAATTCATTGGGCTTCCTTCACATGGGAGTGAACCTAGCCAACAAATCTCCCCCTTATGACAATGTGAAGGGATTCACCATCCTTGCCATCAATCGGCAATATTCAAGCTTCTCCCTTGATAGAGTCTTCATCATCATATCAGAACCATTATAGTTCGTATGGATTTTTTCAAGTTCCAACAACTTCTCATTTAGAACACCCATTATCCAATGATATTTAACACCAATATGTTTCGATCTAGAATGAAAAGTAGAATTCTTACCAAGATGAATCGCATTTGGTTATCACAAAATAACACATTCCTTCTTTGTTTGAAACCAAGTTTTTTCAAGAACTTCTTTAGCCACAACTCTTTAGTAGCTTCGATCGCTGCAATAAATTTTGCTTCGGTTGTAGAAAGTGCAACACACTTTTGCAACCTTAACTTCCATGACACAGCCCCATTGACAAAAGAAACTAAATAACCATAAGTAGATTTACGTGTAGTAATATCTTTGGCCAAGTCAGAATTTGTGTATCCAACTAACTCTAGTTTCGTGATCCCGAAACTGATTTTCAAATTTGAAGTTCCTCGAAGATACCTCACGATCTACTTTACCACATTCCAATGCTCTCTATCAAGATTTGACAAATAGCAACTAACAGCGCCAACTGCACTTGCCAAGTCCAGCCGTGCACATACCATCGCATATATTAAGCTTTCCACAACTGAGGCACGTAGAACACTTTCCATGTCTTTCTTCTCTTTATCACTCGTAGGACTTTGCTCCGTACTCAACTTAAAGTGGGCAGCAAGAAGAGCACTAACCACTTTAGCCTTGTCTATGTAAAATTTTTGAAGAATTTTCTCAATATACTTTTCTTGCGACAAGAACTTCTTAGCATTTCTTTCCTGAGTAATTCTAATATCGAGAATCTGTTTCACTAGGCCCAAGTCTTTCATGGCAAAAGACTTGCTCAAATATTTCTTCCATAGCTTAATTCATGAAGCATTCTTGCCAATAATCAATATATCATCAACATAAAGCAACAAAATAATAAAGTCACCATCAAAAAATTTTGTTAAATAAAATCCACTAAATTTAGTTATCTAAAAGTTTGTTATTATCTAAATTTGATAAGGCTAAGCACGCCAACATGTGATTTTTCAAGGGTAAAATTGTGATTTCTTCTGTATATTTATTCAAATTACCATTTTGCCCGCAAATGGATTAAATAAAAGTAAAATTGCTAAATGAAGATAACAAACTTCTAGTAAAGTTAATTTTTTTTTATTGTTATTATATTAGGATTTTGTTAAAGAGTGCCTTAAGACCAGGGCACTTGTTGAGGAACTAATTAAGGAGACTTTATAGCTTATAGCTTCCAATGCATTGATAATGAAATATTCAATCTTTTGTTCATTCGAAGAATAGTATTTACTATTTTAAATGTTTCGGGTTATGGAGGTTCTATTGAGCAAGAACTTTGGTTTTTTTGGTAGGGCATTTATTTACAGCACAACAAGAAAAAGACTGCCTTGGATGGTCCACGGGAGCTTTTGATGGAAAGGAATCTTCCTTTTCTGTTTTTATTGAAAATCGGCTTAAAACAATTTTAGTATAGTGGAAACTTACTCATGGATGTAAATACCTTGGTTGATATAGTTGATGATTTACATAGGCAATTCTAGTGGTAGTTGAAGCGGCGTGGGGCAAAACCGAAAGACATGTATTAATTAGCACAATAATCGCCTATGAGACCCAATTGGTAGGAGATAGAACGACGTGATGCCCCATTAACGGATGTGAGATAATGGGTGCCATAATCGCTAATACAATTGCATCGACAGAGAAATAAAATGATATGACGTCACAGTAATAGACATGCATGAACATGAGCGATGGGACTGCTAGTGAACTAAAATTGGTGAGGAGTCTCGGAAAGTAAGATGTTAATGATGGGGCTTTTTACATAAATAAGTTAAAAAATTTACTTTTTTACAAATTTGGGTTTTCGTAAATAATATTTACGGAATCGGAGCTTGTTCGGTGGGTGAAGAGCCGAACAAGAGCGTATTCGGCACTTGAGGTGCCGAACAAACTTGTTCGGCGATGGGACCACCGAACAAGAGTCGTTGGGCACTATATGTGCCGAACAAACCAACCCCAAAATAAAAAATCCCCCCCCCCCCCCAAACCCCCCTTCGCCCCTGTGATGATTATCTAGAATTTTCGTAATTTTCGTCAAATTTTATAATAAGTTGGAATTGTGTTTTTTTCCAAATAATATTACCTTTTTTTTATTCCCTATTTTTTAGGCTAAGAAATCTATTTTTTTATTTTTGGATATTTTATAAATATGGATATTGTATTTAAAATTATGAAAATTTGAAAAAATTATTTTTCTTTCAAATTGGATCCTCAGGCTTCGCTAAAGCTTTTGAATATGAATTTTTGGCAATTATAGATTTTTTTGTTATAGATATTCTATTGATTTTATTAAAAAAACTTGATTTGAGTTAAAAAAAAATTTACCTTTTTACCGATTTGGGTTTTCCAGTGCGTAAAATGCGAAAATGGGACTTGTTCGGTAGGGGGAGGGCCGAACAAGCCCTTGTTCAGTGGTAGTAGTGCCGAACAAGGAATGCTCAGAGGGGTGGGTAGGGGGGGAGAGAGAGATTAGCAATCTTCAATTAAATTACAAAGGGGCCCATGGTCTGTACTTGCTTGCTTTAGTTGCGAGTTCTTTATTCCGGTGATGGCAACTCCATGGACAATAACACCTTATTCCTTTGAAAATGACAAATTATCGAGCTTTCACTTGATATTTTTATATCCTCAATGGAATTAAACTCTATGTTTAGTACGATTTCCACTTGACCGTTTATCATATTTAATCCAATTGAAAAATGAAAATATGTCTTTATCATTTTATCCAAGAAGACACAAATCGAATTTTTTGTTTTAGCTTTGAATCTCTTTGATATTAATTTTTGCAACAAATACTATTCATGCTGTTAGAGTAATTAAATATTAAACGACACCTTCATCTAATTGTTTAAATTTTTGAAACAGTTAGATGTCTCTCTTTCCTCATCCTTGACCATTTTCTTCTTTCTTCCATTCTTCACCTTCGTTCACTTCCGATTCTTAGTCCTCCTCTTCTTCTTCCTCCCCATGGGAGTACAACCTTTCCCAATCGTATCGGCCTTTTCCAATCTCGAGTTGACAATCATCACAAAACCAAAGAACGTCGCCATGGAAAATTACTGTTTCTAGGCAATAGCTGAAAAAAAAAAACGAGAAAAAAGGCCGACAATCAAGATTTCTAACGGTGAGCATTAACTTATATCATGCACACAAGCGCAAGGGTGCGAGGGCGATCTTACCGATGAACGGCATATTTCTTGCAGCCATCACAATAGATCAAAGTTTCTTCAAAGCCACGGTCCCCACAGTGTAGACAAACAGTCGCTTGTAAGAATTTAAAACAGCGTAGACTTTGAACCTTATTTGGATTTTTTGGATTTTTTGGCATTTAAAGTTTCTTCATCTATCTGTGAAATGTTATATTAATTGTTACTAACAATTTCATTATGATATAATTGTTACAAATGACAGCTCAGGTGATAACTATTTTAATTACTTACCTTAGCCTCCAAAATGGCCTGCGATCTATGTTCAGCCTGCTCTGTAAGTAGTGAATTATTCTCAGGTCCTAGCCAAATATACTTGCTTTGTGTCATATCTACAAATGGAACCCATAAATTTCATAAGTATCGTATAATGTTCCTGAGATGCTTTACCCATAAGGGGTATAATCGTCATTTACAAAGGAATGAACGAAAACAATAAGTTCTATCTAATTAATTCAAAATCCTAATTTTTTTCACGAAAAATCATGAAATTTTGTGACTTTTTTAGAAAATTTTTTATGATTTTTTTCTATTTTTTCGGGTTGTCTGGTTTATTATTTTCTAAATTTTCAATTTAAATTTTTTATTAATCAGGCCGGGTCGAGGACTTGACCCAGATAACGGCGCCTCTCCCATTTCTTATGTTTTTATTATTATTAGTATTTTAATTTTATTTATTTTCAAATTTTCTTTTTCTCTTTTTTGCTTTTTTTTTTCTGACCGAGTCAGTTCTACCCAACTCACAAATCGAGAGAGTCGACCAAAACCCACTTGGCTTTCAATTGGGACTAAAATGACAAAATTTTAGCAATTTTTTAATTCATTTTTAATTATTTTTCCTCAATTTTTTATTGAAATTTTCTATTCTTTGGGAGCATCAGCATCATCATCATCATCATCATCATCATCATCATCATCATCATCATCATCATCATCATCATAAACTAATTATATGGTCATATTCATTACATTAAGGTAACTAAAATCAACAGCTTATATTTAACTGAACATCAAATCTACATTGTCCGATCTAATTACCAACTCTTACGATCTACATCTAATAAGGGTTTCCCACAAATTTATTCGTTATTCTTGTAGATTTGGTCATTATTTCAATATTTTTAAAATCATATCTAATTAACCCTCCAAAATTTTAAATTTCATGATGAAATATAGGTTTAATACGTACAAAATATTTCGTGAGACATGTATCGACATGCAAAATAGAGATATGAGTGAAATAAAATTAAGCTATTTTTTGGTGTAAAATAGACATATATGTAGTGCAAAATAGACATATATGTAGCACAAATTTATTTGTTATTGCATAATAATAAAATAGCATATTCTAACAAGGGTATAGGCATTACCTTAACTCAAAAAGCACATGTGTGTCAAGATTGAAAAAAATGATACTTCGACTCTTCTAACTTCGCTGTCGTCTACAATTAATATTACATCCAACGAAACGAAAAACGCAAATGGCAAAATGAAACAAATTATAAAGTGAAATATTATCTAGATCGATGGCAATGAAATATTGGCAGAATTAGTAACCGTAAATACGAACACGCCGAAAATCGACGAACGACCTTTAAAAATTTTCTCACTCGCTTCTCTCTATTTTCTCTCGATACATTCTCCGTTTCTCTTTCTTCAAAGCGTCTTTAGATCTCGTTCTTTAAGCAATTCTTATATAAAAAATTTTCTCATTGTAGAGACAAATCTCTGCCGCATGAAAAGGGTAGAGATAACGTGCGGAAAAGAAGGAGCAGAGGGGGCGCCGTGGAAAAAGAGGAGGGAGAGGTGAAAAGTTAGTAGGGGTCCTCTACAATTTGGCACTTGCCAAAATTGGAGGAAGAGATGGGAGGAGCCCTGTCTAGTTCTCTGAAAAAGAAAAAGGGGGGGGGGGGGTTCTAGCTCGTTGAAAAGAAGGGGAGGGGAGGGGAGAGGAGAGGAAGGGGGGTAGAGGGGGGGAGGGGGGAGGCACCGTTGGGGGCCCTCTCCTTGTTCGACACCTAGGAGTTCGGCACCCAAAGTGCCGAACAAGCCCCATTTTCATAAATTTTTTTTTGAAAACCCAAATTTGTAAAAACTTAAAATTTTAAACCCTTTTTTGTAAAAAGCCCGGAGAAAACATGAGCTGTAACTATAATACTAAATTGATTTTGAGGAAGCAATCCTGATGTCTATACGAATTTCAATGTCAACAAGACTGTATCATGATCTCACTATCTAAAGTTGAAAAGGATATTATGGGCCTCAATGGACGGAGAAGTTAATTTTTTATGTGGTGATGAGTCATATACGGCTAGGTTAGCATTGATTTCATACATGATGTAACACATCCCTCTTCAATCACGCACCTATTTTGAGCGTAGCATGTATTAATGGTCTCAAATGGTAATGTGAATTTGTGAAGCGCTTGAAGCATTCTGATTTTGTGATTCACGAGGCTTTTTACGAAAATGGGTTAAATTTTTTTTCTTTTTACCAATTTGGGTTTTGCGGCGAGGAATAAACGAAAGTGGGGCTTGTTCCACAATGGGGAAGCCGAACAAGGAAAAACATTAAAAAAAAAACAACAAAAAAGCCAAGTGCCGAACAAGAAAAGTTTTGGGGGGGGAGGGGGTGGGTGAGAAAATTATAAAAAAATAAAAAAACCAAAAGAATTCTAAAAAATTTTCATAAATCCCAAAAATTAGAAAATTAACCATTTTAACGGGTCGGTCCTATTTATGATGATTTTCCCTTTTAGACATTTTGAAATGATGATTTTGCACCTTACGGGCAAATTGTCTTGAAAAATTTCAAAAGTCTCCAAAAAAAATTCAAAAATTAGGAAATTGGCCATTTTAATTGGCCAATCCTACTTTTAAGGATTTTTCTCATCTATCTTTTCAAAATAATGATTTTACCCCTTATAGAAAAAAAAGTGTTAAAAAAAATAGTCAGTATTTTAAATAGTCCAACATGGAAAGGTTTTTAAAATAAAATTTTGGCAATTTCTTCATATTCGTAGTCTACGAAATCTATTTTCTTATTTTCGGATATTTTCTTCATATGGAAAATAATATTAAAATTTGCGACAAATTTCAAAAATTACTGTTCTTCCAAATTGGATCCTCAGGCTTCGTTAAAACTTCTAAATATGATTTTCAATGCCTATAGATTCAAGGATGTCAACACATAGCAATATCATATTTATGATGAATTTTTTTTATGGAAAGTTTTGAAATTTTTCGAGACAATTTGCCCGTAAGGGGAAAAATCATCATTTCGAAATGTCTAAAAGGGAAAACCATCATAAATAGGACCGACCTGTTAAAATGATCAATTTTCTAATTTTTGGGATTTATGGAAATTTTTTAGAATTTTTTTGCTGTTTTTTTAATATAATTCTCACCCACCCCCACCCAACCCCCCAACTTAATAGTGCCGAACAAGGTTTTTTTGTTTTTTTAAATTTTTTTCCTTGTTCGGCGTTAGGACTGCCGAACAAGGCTTGTTCAGCTCCCCCGTTACCGAACGAGCCCAACTTTCGTATTTTCCTCACCGCAAAACTCAAATTGGTAAAAAGAAAAGAAATTTAACCCATTTTCGTAAAAAGCCCTTGATGATGATAGATACTAAGAAGAGGCTAGCATTTAGTCACCCAAATTTTTTTTTTTAAAAAAAAGATGCCAACGTCATAAGATTTCGGGCAATGTATGGTTCACTTAATGGGTTAGTGACAGGTCAGTGAAGCCGAGTCAAGATGGTCTTAAACGAAGTGTCGCATTCGAGGTAATGCCAACGTAGGTCCAATTGATATTGTTGAAGTCTTACAAAATTTTTGACCAAGTGTTAGTCTTGGGGATATAAAGCCATTATCGATGCTTTGGAAGCAAGTATAGAGTGAAAAGGGAACGGAAATTTTCATTAGCAATATTGATTACAAGATGATGAATCACGCAAGACTAATATACGACAGTGGACTACACATCGAACTGCTCGAAATGCTTAAAGTACTAGAATCTTGTCACCATTTGATTATGCAATAATCACATGAGTCAAAGTTAAAGTTATAAAAAAAAAGAAAAAGATTTTCAGCTGAATTCCATATAAAGTTTGACTTTGAATTAGTAAGTTAACATCGTCAAATCTTTTGTTTAGCCAAAGAATAATATTTACTAGTTTAAATGTTTCGGAATGTACTTCAATCCTTTCTTTGGTGTAAATTAATATCGCCAAATCTTTTGTTTCCCCGCGCTCCTCTCTTTCTGGGATTTGTCTCCTCCAACTGTAATCCTAGAACAAGTCAAGATTCGGTACCGGCAATTCCGACGCTCCTCCCGAAATAGTTTGGGAACTTATGATTCCTTCGTCCCAAAGTAAAATATATGCAGAAATCGTATTGGATACGTCACATGTGCTACTTTAAATTTTAAAAATTTGCTTAAAACTTGGTTCGGGAAAAGAGAGAAAGGAGACGGACGAAAGTAGGATGTGGAAATTATTTTCGTTATGGAAGGGAGGGAAACTTATTTCCACCCCATTTTTCATTACTCCCTTTTCTTTATTTTTATTTATTTGTAGTCGCAAGCAAGCGATATGGGAAGAGAAAATGAGTAGATGATGCTTCTTATTTTAAATCTCGTAAAGACTTAAGATTTTTCCATAACCTTTTTGTTTGAATTTTCCTTACCCCCATTTCTCTCAAAAACATCACAATATATAGTGTCCCAAACAGGGCTTCCAGTAATAACTTACAAGTAAAAATAATATGGCATCAAATTTAGATGATATAGTTTCCATTAATAGCCTCACATCACCGGGAATATATATATATATATATATAAGTTTAGGAGTAACTTAACAAAATCTCAAATAGCTTAGTGCTAAATTAATACAATTGAAAGATTTAGGACTGAAGCAATTCTAATTGGTCAATCAAGTTATCATGCCCCTTATGCCCTAGGTGACTAGGAGACTTGGATTTAGCTAATGAGAGGCTTTGGATGTGCATCATGGTGAAAAACTTTGGGTATTTATATTTCATCAAAATGTTTAGGAATAAATCGGCATAATTAAAAAGTTTAAAATTGAATTATCTCTAACGTGGAGTTAAATCCCTTTTAAGTTGTTAGGTGTAAAAGTCATCAATAACAAGGCGAACACCATTTATTGTTTTTACATAATCATGTGGAAAGCAGTGGTTCATCTAATGGACCCAACAATGTCTTTTTGGACAAAGAAATTGACTACTTTAATATAGAATTCTATTATAGGATCATCATTGACGCAATCAATTCAATACCTATTATGTGCATTTAGAGTGACTCATACTCTCTCTCTCTCTTCCTTTATTTCAAGTTTCTATCGTGTTTTTGGCCATATATGTTAATTTAGTGTATTGAAAAATGGAATATTTATTTTATATTATACAGGCATTTTTTTCCTTTCGGCATGAGTTACGTTCGTGGACTCCATTTGGCTGTGGTAGTAGGGGCAATGTTGTGGCAGATTTGTCAGCCACATGAAAATAAGTGTCGATTATGAACTAGGGAAAGATTTGAGTTTGCATCGAATGTTGTGCCTTGCGATCATCCACAAAATGAAATTGGCTCGGGAAAATGCTATGACCTAAATCATTATATGATCAATCCTCAAATAACATGAGTCAAAGCTAAAAATAAAAATAAAAAATTTTGGATCGAATTCCATATAAAATTTCTTGTTGAATTAGTAAGTTAGTATGGCCAAATCTTTTTTTAAATGTTCTGGGAATTTATTTATATATTTTCTTTTGTGGAACAATTTTGATTCAAAATTCAGTTCATATTTACCTTAAATTTCTTTTTAATGGGTCAAGTGAGCATGACTAAATAGAATTTCATGTCTAAAATAATCTATCTTTAATATGTTAGGGTTTAGGTCAATTTAAACTCTAAAATATACAAGATAAACATTGTTATGACATAGTTCTATTTTATGAAATAAATTCATCCGAAATTTTCTTTTTAAAAAAAATCCTCCATGCCATATTATCTTTACCACCATTTATGCCATGTCATTTATGTCAGGTCATCATTACCATGTCATATTTTCCATGTCATCCTTGCCATATCACATTTGCTACGTCATCTATGCCATGCCATCTTTATTGGATCTTAGATATGCATTTAATTCATGTCATTGCAACTTAGAATAATTTCATGCATTGCATATAGTAGTCATTCATGCATTCATAAAAAATAAAATAAAATAAAGAAATAATGTTTTGTGTGGTGCATGCTTCCTTGATTATCTTGATTTCTAGATGTTCCATTAATTGATTGTGCACCCGCATGATAACCTTTGTTAGTGACTTTGATTAAAATCAATTATTGTTGCCTTCTCAAATGATTTTTTTTTTTTATGAAATCAAATGGTACCGAAAGGGTATTAGAGTAATCTAGTGTAATCAAGTCTCCAGACTCTTAATCTCTGGTTCGTAGAAATAATTTAGTTATCTAGCTAATTTACTTAGGTTCCTAATAGACCTACCAAAAATGATTAATGGTGGCTCCTATTGAAAATCTTTGCATGTTAAATATTAAATCATAAGTTGCAATTTGGTATGGACTTAGGAGAGTTCGAGTTAGCTTAGTTAAATAATTAACCTGATAATCTATTAACTTGAAAAGTCAATTTTTGGGTCGCAACAGCTTGACGACTCCGCTGGGGAGTTTACTTAATTTTTCGAAGAAATAAAGTGACTTAACTATTTATCTTGAAATTTCTGAAATTTTAAAATTCATGTAGGCTTAGGCCGAAAAATTTCATAAAAAGAAAATCGCATTTTTGTTTGGCAATTGGACTTCAGGTAAGTCCTTAATCACGTGTTACATGGTTTTGTAGGTTATGTTATAAGAGGTGGAGTATTTGGCTAACCCTTTGTTTTGCAGGTTGGTGTTTGAAATTATTTGTTTAATTACGCATATTTTGAAGCGGCGTTTGTATTTAATTGATGTGCATAATTAATTGCTTTAGCACTACACCATACACGCCCCGTGGTCGAGCCCAAACCACTAGTTTTAGGATGGTATTGAGATTGGTTCTAACGTTCACCGTGAGATCATGGTTGAAAGTTATTCCAAACTCAATCCCGAATCTTTTTTTTTTTTTTCAAAAATGAGTTTCAAAAGTTAGAATTCGTGCTCGATAGGATTATCGAAGCAAGGGTTATAATTTTTAACTCGAGAAGCGAAGTAGAAAGGCCCGGCTAATCCTAATTATGTCGTGGGATCACGAATAATCTTGATTATGTGCAAGAGATTGCCGCATTGTAGCAAGTCTTTCACTTCAATTTGTGAGCTTTTAGGATAATTAGAATAAGTTTAACTCACAAATCATGTGAATATTCACGTGATTGTTTATTTTCTTAT
The DNA here is from genome assembly GCA_016432845.1 of Psidium guajava. Taxonomy (NCBI): domain Eukaryota; kingdom Viridiplantae; phylum Streptophyta; class Magnoliopsida; order Myrtales; family Myrtaceae; genus Psidium; species Psidium guajava. The sequence goes on along the minus strand of CM028225.1, from coordinate 36,385,724 downwards.
CCCACAGTAAAGTATGCTCCTGAACTTCATCTCATCTTAAATTATTTTGGGTCGGTCCATGATGATTAGGTTTGTGGCACATGATCTATAGATAATGGGGCACACCGATATCCATTTCATGTACATTCCAAAGTCCAAGTTGAAGTAGATGTAGGGCCATTTGAGCATTAATGCATGGACCTATGTCCTTAGTCATATAGGTTATATGTTGCTGCCTTTAGACATCGGATTATAGACCGGTTATGCAAGCGCTCGCACATTTTTGGTGCCTGAATGCCGCTACCTTCATCTTAGGTAAGCACGAACTCACTCCAACTTTGGAAGAATATAGCTTTGATATTGGAAAACCTTCGGATATGAAATCAATATCCAAAGATTTTCCAATGGCAAAGCTATACTCTTTCAAAGTTGGAGTGAGCTCGTGCTTACCTAGGTTGAAGGTAGTGGTATCCGGGCACCAAAAGTGTGAGAACACCTGTATGACCGCTGTCTGTAATCTGATGTCCAAAAGCGGTAACATATGACCCATACGACTAAGGACATAGCTCCGTGCATCAATGTTCAAATGGCCCCACATCTGCTTCAACTCGGCCTTTAGAATGTATACGAAACGGATACCAGTGTGCCTTATTGTCTATAGATCACGTGCCACAAACCTAATCATCATGAACCGACCCAAAATAATATAAGATAAGATGAATTTTAGGAGTATACTTTATCATGGGATGGGAAAATAAATAATTACATGGACATTCACATGATTCATGAGTTAAACTTATTCTAACTATTCTAAAAGCTCACAAATTGAAGTGAAAGACCTGTGACAAGTCGGCAATCTCGCTCACATAATCAAGATTAGTTGTGATCCCACAACATAACTAGGATTAGCTGGACCTTTCTCCTTTGGCTTCTCGAGTTAAAAATTATAACCCCCACTTCGATAATCCTATCGAGCACGAGTTCTAACTTTTGAAATTCATTTTTTGAAAAAAGATTCGACATTGAATTTGGACTAACTTTCAACCATGATCTCACGATGAACGTTAGAACCAATTTCAATACCATTTTAAAACTAGTGGACTGGGTTCGACCATGGGAAGTGTGTGATGTAGTGCTAAAATAATTAATCATGCATATCAATTAAATACGAACGCCGCTTCAAAATATACATAATTAAAAAAAAAATTCAAACACTAACCTACAAAACAAAGGGTTAGTCAAACACTCCACCTTTATAATTCCACCTGCAAAACCATTTAACACATGATTAAGGACTTACCTGAAGCCCAATTGCTTAGAGCCGTACCATCTAGTCTATACCAGAAGGTCAAGTTCGTGGTTGAACAAAAGCCGGTCATCATTCACGAAGAAGAAGATTTTTGTATCTATAATGAGATGGCTATTCCGTATATTAAGCCATATCACAATGATGAGGATTCTTACCACTTCTTCGAGTTGATGCACATCATTCATGCTTCGCCAAAGAGTCCCTATCAAAGGCCTCTGTTATAGTTACTAAGGTAATGGTAAACAATGGTTTTGAACTTGGTACTGAATTAGGCAAGCATGAGCAGGAGATTCACATCCCAATTGAAGCTAACGTACAATCCCATATAGCCGATTTGGGATATCGTGGATATAGCCGATCTAGACATAGAAAATGGGGCTCGATAGGCCATAGCACTTTACTACTACCCTTGAGCGAGACCTTTCACTCAACTGGAATAGTTGGTGGATACGACAATCTAAGTAAGTTTGAGGATGGTCTTAAGATAGTCTTTCCTAGCTCACCGAAAGACCAGGATCTTGAACAAATGGTACTTGCTACTGACAATGCTGATGATGATGGCATAACCTATCTGGCAAACTAGTTCACTGAAAGACCATCGCAGCTATCTTTAAAGACCATATGAAGATTGATGGAGACCTTAAAGATGAACCTTATATGATACCCAAGGCTTCGAAGCTTTCTGTCAATGCCATATTCAACGATCCACTAGAGGGTTTAGACTCAGAGTAACATCTTTTTATTTATGCATCCCCTACGTGGGAACTTTTATGGCTTTATTAGGATTTCCTTTTCAGTCTCGCACTTTAGAATTTCCCTTCCAATAAGATTAAATCATTGATTTGATATCAATAAAATTATAAATATTTTTCACTACTTCTTGAATCTTGTCAAAGTATCCCAAACTAGTTTGATAACGACAACCAATGATCGAACAGTATATCATCCATGGTAAGAACTGAGGGTTGGGTTTCTTCAATAATTTTCATTTCACGGTTTTCGAAAACAAAAGAATATTTGAAATGGCACCAAAATTACTACGTCAATACATGTTTAAACCTTGTTTGGCTTTCTGACTCCGCTACTTTATGTCTCAAGGGCAAACATGAGGAAGGAAATATGGTGAATCTTGAAATATGCAATGCTCACGATTTTAGAGGTTTAGACGAGTCCGATTCTAAGGTTGAAGAGGTACTACGGAACCTTGAGCAACATGAGAAAGTTATATCGTTAATCATTGAGAAAACAGTATCAATCAATCTCGACGATAGAAAAAACCCCAGAGAGTTAAAATTGGGGTTAGTTTCCCTAAGGAAATGGTTGAAAGATTGACAAAGTTGCTGAGAGACTACTAGGATATTTTCGCTTGGTCATAAGCAGATATGCCCAGTCTTGATCGATTGATTGTGGAACATTGTTTATCAACAGATCCTTTGGTTAAGGCTAAGAAGCAGAGGCAACAGAAGGCTAAACCAGTGTTGGCAAAGAAAATCGAAGAGGAAGTCATGAAACTTATTGATGTCGAATTCATAGAAGTTACTCAGTATTCTACTTGGGTGACTAATATAATTCCTGTATTGAATAAGGATGGTCATGTTCGAGTCTGTGTGGACTATCGTGACTTGAACAAAGCCAGTTCGAAAGATGATTTTTTGCTCCCAAATATCAATGTACTCATGGATAGTACAACAGGATTTGAGTTGTTCTCATTCATAGATGGTTTCTCAGGTTATAACCAAGATGAACGAGGAAGACAACGAAAAAACAACGTTCACTACACCTTGGGGGGAATTCCATTACAAGGTTATGCCCTTCGGCCTAAAAAATGCTAGGGCAACATACCAACAAGCAATGGTTACTTTGTTCAATGATATGATGCATAAAAAGATTGAGATCTATGTCGATGATATCATTGTAAAGACCAATCGTGGAGAAGATCATATAGAAACCTAGACGAAGCTATTTAAAAGGCTTCGAAAATTTAAATTGCATTTTAACTCGGCCAAGTACGTGTTCGGCACCAGTTCGGGTAAGTTGCTTGGATTTACTGTCAGTAGCAAGATTATCGAGATTGACCCATCTAAAGTTAAAGCTATATGTGAGCTCAAACCGTTAAAGACTGTCAAGAAAGTTCAGAGTCTCATGTGCAGACTAAATTATATTGCCCGATTCATCGCCCAATTGAGCGAAACCGCTAAGTCATTTTCTAGATTACTCAAGAAGAATGCACTAGTCAAACGAGATAATGAATGTGAAGAAGCCTTTGAAAAGTTAAGGGAATATCTCATGAATCCACCTGTACTCGTCCTGCCATCACCAGGGCAACCTTTAACCCAATATCTCACAATCCATAATGAGTCTCTAGGACCAATGCTTGCTCAAGAAAATCATGAGGATGGAAAAGAACAGGCTATCTACTATTTAAGTAAGAAGTTTACAGCCTCTAAATTAAATTACTCTAAAGTAGAAAAGACATGTGCTGCAATGGTTTAGGTGTTACATACGCTACGGTAATATACTTTGCATTATCAAGTACTTTTGGTGACAGAATGCGATCCTGCCAAATATTTACTAAATAAATCCACCTTGGTCGGGAAGCTTGCCAAAAGGGAGGTTCTTATTTTTGAGTTCGATATACAATATCTGTCACAAAAGTCAGTTAAAGAGCGTGTCATAGATAATGTCCTGGCCGAAAATCCAAGGAAAAATGAAGACATCTATTGCCTTGAGGACCGAATCATGCTGATGGATGATTATACCTGGACTATGTACTTTGACAGGGCCATGAACTTATCAAGATTAGGCACTGGAGCGGCCTTAGTATTCCCAGGTGGACAATATTATCTAGTAGCTACAAAGTTGATTTTTCCTTATACTAACAATATAGCCGAGTAACCCACCGGCTGAGTGGGCGAGTGGATAGGGCTCTGGACCCAGTTTGGTCCAGAGTTCGAATCCCCCCCGTTGCGATTCGTCGCAGGGAGCTCGTCCCCCCCGTTGCGATTCGTCGCAGGGAGCTCAGTGTCTTACCCGGGTGCCTGTGGTGGTGGGGTCCTGCAGTCGCCCCCGAGGACTTAGTCGGGTTCACGGCCTCGGTTTGAGCTCAGCTCGCCAGCCTCCGGACACCTCGGTTATAAAAAAAAAAACAATATAGCCGAGTATGAAGCATGTATTATCGGGTTACAAGTTGCATTCGAGACGAGGATGGCCCGACGTAAAGTGTTTGGTGATTCAACTTTAATAATTCTTCAAACCATTAGAAAATGGAAGATACGAGATGTTAAACTAATCCCTTATCATGAATATTTAGATGAGTTAGTAGACAAGTTTGATGATATCTCGCTCGAGTACTCACCTAGAACTCACAATCAGTTCGCTGATGCATTAGCCACGTTATCATCAATGTTGCAAGTTACCAATGGACTTGAGGTGGAACCATTGAAAATCGAGGTATTGAGAAAGTCCACTTACTGTATGATTGTGGTTGATGAGCTAGATAACAAGCCATCGTACCATGACATCAAGACTTACATCTAAGAGCAAGAGCTTCCTGAGAGAAGAGTATCACATATGACCAAAGGTACATAAAGAAAATGGCCTTGAGATTCTTTCTGAGCAAAGAGAATTTGTCTAAGCGATCTTTCGATTTAGTCCTTTTAAGGTACATTGCTTCCATTAAAGCAGTCCATCTTATGATGGAAGTGAATGAAGGAGTTTGTGGTCTATACATGAACGGCCACATGCCGATAAGAAAATCATAAGGTTGGCTTATTATTGGCTTACCGTAGAAGCTGATTGTATTCAGTATGTCCAGAGCTATCACAAGTGCCAAATTCATAGTGACAAGATCAATATTCCTTCAAACGAGTTACATCAGCTATCAGAGCCTTGGCCATTCTCTATGTAGGGCATCGATGTGATTGGCCCCATTAAGCCAAGGGCATCCAACGGGCATCGTTTCATCTTGGTCGTTATTGATTATTTTTCTAAATGGATTTAAGCTACGTCATATCTCGCGGTCACCGCAAGGAAATTAGTGAAATTCATTCGTCAGGATATAATTGCTCAATATGGTTCGCCTAACGCTATAATTATCGACCATGGATCGCATTTGAATAACAAGCTGATTGATGAGTTATTCAAGGAATTTAAGATCAAACATATGATCTCTTCCCCATATCATCCTCATATGAGCGAAACAGTGGAAGTAGATAACAAGAATATCAAGAAGACCTTAGCCAAAATTGCTGAGAACTACCGAGATTGGCATGAGCGGCTACCATTTGCACTTATAGTGTATCGAACTTTAATTTGAACCTCGACTGGGGGCAACCCCATAATCTCTTGTATACGGATGGAAGCTGTGTTACCAGTTGAAGTAGAAATCCCTTCCTTACGTATTCTTTCTCAGGTCAAGTCTGAAGCTGATTAGATCCAATAACAGATGAATCAATTGAATTTGATTGAGGAGAGGCGGCTCAAAGTCTTATGTCATGGCTAGTGCTACCAGCATAGGGTCACCAAGTCCTTTAACAAGAAAGTTCGACCTCGATATTTTTAGGTCGGTGACCTTGTTTTGTGAAAGTTATTGCTAATAATTCCACTTTTGAAAAGAAAAGTTGCTCCAAATTATGGTGGAGCGAATGTCGTGAAAAAAGTACCCCAAGAAGGTGCTTTAATTTTAGCTGAGATGGATAGTCAAGTGTAACAATCCTATCAATTTTGATGTTGTAAAGAAGTATTACACTTGATTTGTTCTGGCATTTTCAATTAATCAATTTGTGATGTTTATTTTTAAGTTCAAAACTCTTATGCATCTGTTCTATTTGCTCTCTGTTCGCATTACTAATCTTCATTGTGAGATAGTTTTAATCAGGAAATCTCTTTGGTCTAATTGAATCAATCATTTGAATGCGAAACGTCAGGATGATGATAGGCTAGTCATTTCAATACATATCTTGCACATTAAACCCTAGTAAGTAGAGTGGAAAATTCCATGCTTACAAGGTAAAGAGTTATCTCGCAAAAAGTATGACGACCAAAGTGATAAGAAGCATTTATTTCCCCTATTTCATAGACTGCGCATTATCCATTGATTAACCCCATTGAACGAAGAATTCATTTCATACCCCTGTCAGGAACAACACATTATTAGGATAATTTCCAAAAAGTTCAAGGAGGATTAGAATTTTCTTGCTTTCACTTGCATCAATCTTCAAGTATATTTATTGCATGTGATGTCTGTGTTAGCTCGAGTACATATTGCACCCTTTGCTTAGCCAATCTGAGCGGTGAATTCATTTTGTACAACCCATATGTGACCCGCTCAATGACAAAGAGTGAAATCATCTAAAAAGGCATTCAATACAAACAAGTTATCGAAATACCCCGATGTGAAGCGGGTTTGAAATTCTAGCGATATGTAAAGCTTCGTCAACACAAGGTTTTTTTCCTTCTCTCTCTTAAAAAAAAAAGAAGAAAGGAAAAGAGAAGAAAGAACAAAAAGAGAGAGACAAAGAAATGGGATATTGAAAAAAGATGCTCTCAAAAGAAAAATCTTGGTTGAGATCTCTATCTCAAGAAATCTCAGCAAAAGAGAGATCCCTCAAGAAAGAAAGAAAGTCCTTGTTTGAAGCAGCTCCCAACGACCCTTCTCATAGAGGTTATGCATAAGGAAAAGTTGCCAAAGAACAAGCAGCAATGCTCAAAATATTGAAGATGGATGGTCACAAATTCTTTCATAATCAATCTCCTTTATACTAAATAACCCCTTCATTTCAAGCCTGCCTGAACCTACATCACAACCTATACCTGAAGTAGGGCACTTAAGTTAATGTAGGATTTCAAATGTTTATAAATATTGCTCGAAGAAGTGTGAGCAAGATCATTTTAACTTGGTTCGCAGGGTTGCTGATTTGTAAACCTGACGCAGCCGATGATATGATTTTATTCAAAGCCAAATGACTCGCATGAGTCTCTTTTTATTACACCTTTAGCCAAGCTTGAATTGCAGTCCTTGAAAAAGCCTTTCAAATTGGTCACGTCATACTAATTGAGAGAATACTCGAACCCTTGTCAAGCACGATGGTGATAGATCTCAGTCATTCTTATACTTGTATCAATGATTGGATTTCAAAAACTTTTTCATGAGAGCAAGTGAAAGTCCTTTCTAATTGAAAGTTTCTCATTCAAATGTTGATTGGATTTACTAAAAGGTTTCCTTGTTGATAAAATCCTTGATGAAACTTTGTGATGCAAGTAAAGAGCTCACACTACTTATTGATATATAATGTTAGCTTGGTTCTACGCATACGATTGCTTTTACGTCTGTTTCAACTAAAAAATTCAGCTTGTCCTTCCCTTGGTTGTTGCTCAGAAAATCTAGGTAAGTTTTTTTTTTTTCTAGACCTTTTCAAGTCGACAACTTTATCAAACTTTAAGTCATATTGAATTTCCCTTTTCATCATTTCACGATCGATCTACTCTCGTGATTTTAACCTTGACATTTATTTAGATCATGATCGACCTTCTCTCATGAGGTGTCTAATCAATTCATGATCAACCTGCTCTCGTGTTCTTGATCTTTGTTTTTATCAAGTCATGATCGACCTGCTCTCATGATCTTGATTTGGATATTTATCCACTCATGATCGACTTGTTCTCACAAGATATTCATCAGTTCATGATCGACCTACTCTCGTGATCTTGATCTTTATCAAATCACAATCGACCTATTCTCATGTCTGGTAAAAACATTTTTTTTCACATGTTCTTCATGGTTCAACATATCATTGCATCATTTTCTTATGCATAGAAAATGGGATTGAAAGTCTCGCAGAAGAAGAAGAAGAAGAAGAAGAAGAAGAAGAAGAAGAAGAAGAAGAAGAAGAACATTCATCATTTGCATCATCAAAATTTAGGGTTCAATTTTATCTTTAAGTAAAACCCCTGCAAGCCTCCACTCAAAGAGGGGCAACTGTTGACACCTAAATTTTAATTTTCCGTTTTAGTTATTTTGTATAAAAAAAACAGGAGTTAAATCTTGATTCCTACAAAAAAAAATCATCATTCATGTTTAATTCATGCATTACATTTTTTTGCATTGGATAAACAGCAGATGGTTTACAAAGGAAATTATAAGCTTAATTGGATTAACGTGGCAAAAGATCGTTGGTGCTTAGCGGTCAAAAAAGATTCACGATTTTGGCACATGTATTTTTCGGCCATACACAACACATAATATAATCACTGCCTGGTCATGGGATAGGATGAATAAAATAATAATAGTAAGAGGAGAATAGGGAAGAAAAGAACACAAGTGAGAAGGTCTAAAAAGAATTGATATCTTGTAGGATTTCATGGTATATTTTGTTTCCTTTCTATATTAGCCATCCTAGCCTATAAAAAGACATCAACTATAGCTCAGAGGAGGGGGGCCACAAACAATTCATATATATATATATATATATAGAGAGAGAGAGAGACGTGAGTTTTGAGTGAAAAAGAGAGAGTGAATAGGTCTTCAACGAGGTTTCCTTTGAAGGAGATTCATCAACCTTTGGTCTTTGTTTGCTGCTGCACCCATTAGGACAATTTGTCCTTTTTGGGTTAGGGATCAAGGCCTCCTTAGATGTAAAAAGTAGGCTATACCACTGACCCTTCTACTTAGCCCAATAGTCCCCTCTATTGTTGCACTTGACGACTGTGTTTTGCTTCTTTGCTGCAAGTTATCCTCTGCTATTGCCAACACTTTTTTTGCTGTTCTTGTTCTAATTTGCTCAACACTAGCACTTGATTTGGTAGTTTTGTACCTGAGACCCCTGCTGGACTCAAAGCTATTGTTGTCCTAGGCACACCAAATCCTAAGCAAACTCTCAAGCCACCACTTCAGCAAATTTCTTCCAAGACCAATTAACGTGGATTAAAATCCTACGTCATTGCTGTTGATTGGGCATTATTGAAACCCGTCGGACACGAGTTCTAGCCGTTGGTCCCTTATGCTAATACTTGGCCATCAAGCTTGGCGTGAATTGGAATAGGAAAGTTAAATTTTTGCAAAACAAGGTAAATATTTCCTATCTTAAAATAGAATATTCACTTGCCAATCTTGTTACATATGATATATATCTTTGCATATCTTATAAGTATATTGCATCAAAAGTGGATATTTCTTCTTTTTAAAATTCAGATTTCATTAGGAAATTTTCTTTCTTAATCCGCAACTTGCTATATAATCGTGAAAGTCCATCCTTAGGATTATTGATAGAAAACTCGATTAGGTAAGGATTTAAGTTTTATCATTAACCGTAGGATTGCAGATTAATGACTAAGTTAAATATTTGCGAAATATCTCAAAAATTGATTGATATATCTATTTTTCTTATTTGAATTTATTGACATATTCACTGTCTTATTTTGACTTGAATTGCTTGATTGTTATATATATATATATATAGAATATCTTCATCGCATGATATAATCTCAAAAATTCTAAAAAATATTGCATTCATTCATTTCCATAGTTGAAAATTGCATCTTTTAGAAATAGTATCATGTAAATAATTACATATCTAATGCTCCTTGTGAAATATTTAGGTTAGATTACATTTTAGAATCGAAATTGCATGCCTAAATAGAATTTCATGTCTAAAATAATCTATCTTTAATATATTAGGGTTTAGGTCAATTTAAACTCTAAAATATACAAGATAAATATTGTTATTACATAGTTCTATTTTAGGAAATAAATTCATCTAAAAATTTAAAAAAAAATCCTCCATGCCATGTTATCTATACCACCTTTTATTCCATGTCATTTATGTGACGTCATCCTTGCCATGTCATCTTTGTTACGTCATTTATCCCATGTCGTCCTTGCACATCATAATTCTTGCCATGTCATGTGGGTTGAATCTTAGATATGCATTTAATTCATGTCATTCATGTCATTGCATCTTAGAATAATTTCATGCATTGCATATAGTAGTCATTCATGCATTCATAAAAAAATTAAAAAAAAATTGAAAAAAGAAATAATGTTTTGTATGGCGATGCTCCCTTGATTATCTTGATTTCTGGATATTCCATTAATTGATTGTGCATTCGCATGATAACCTTTGTTAGTGACTTAGGTTAAAATTATTGTTGCCTTCTCAAATGATTTTTCACGAAATCAAATAGCACTAAAAATGTGTTATTATAATCTAGTGTAATCAAGTCCCCGAACTCTTAATTCTTTGTTCGTAGAAGTAATTTAGTTCTCCTACTAATTTACTTAGGTTTCTAATCGACCTACCAAAAATGATTAGCGGCGGCTTCTATTAAAAATCTTTGCATGTCAAATATTGAATCATAAGTTGCGATTTGGTATGGACTTGGGAGAGTTCAAGTTAAGTTAGTTAAATAATTGACTTGATATTCCATTAATCTGAAAAGTCAATTTTTAGGTCGCAATACACATCACCAACTTAAACCCAATAATATCGCTTGCAACCCCAATCTCCTCCCTTCGAGACAAACCCATTACCATGTACACTTCAGACTGTAGGCCATTGCAAGAGCAATGGAGATAAGGCACTTCTAAAGGATTTTGCTTTTTAAAAAAATCAAATCTTTTGCATAGTGCCGATAGCTTGACCCATGGCCACTCAAATCCTGCATCGGCAACCCTCGCTAAAAAAAACTTCCAGCCTTTCTCGAGTGCTGGCAATGGCTCGAGGTAACCTAGATCTAGCACCGGTGACCCCTATAATAACCCAATTGTGATTCTCACATACGGTCATATCTTGTCATCTATGTTACTGTATCATTGATGATGTATTTATTCAAATGGCAATTTTGGAAAATAAATAATAGGTAATCTACTCTAGCTTTCCAGAAAAATGATACAAGTAAATAAGAGAAAATAAATCGTCCCATTTGCAAACACAAATGACGTAGACAAACAGCCCATTTTCTATTGAGTGATCTTAAAGAAGTTCATTGAAAGAAGCTTCTGGAATTGATGAATATGAAGATTGGACTCTTTGGCCGAAGAATAGAGTAGAAAACAACATTTTGCTTATGACGATAAGGTGGCCGGCAATAGGAACTCGACAACTGTTGTTAATGATTGGAGACGGTGAATGGAGACGATGGATACTAAATAGGGTCTGAGATGAAGAGGAAAAGAAATGGCGTTCAAGGAAATCATTTGACAGTGCATCATGTCGAGTAGTGTTTATCTTTACTCTTCAATTTGTTGACAGACATCAAGTCACAAGCCTGCTATGTGACATCCTGAAATTCGATCCACTCTCGGAATTTGTAATAGAATGGATGTATTTCATTGATGAACTATAGTTAAATCTCACTCGGAACTGACCATTTCAAGATGACTAATCAAAGGAGAATGGCTAGCTAGGAATTTAAGTACGTGAACCTAATTGCAGGTTGATACACATAGTTCCTAAAAGCCGCTCGTTAGTTTGAGTATTTATTAGAGTCACTATCATATGAATGTGGCCATAAATCAGATTTCAAGCGTGGATAATCGAGTTTTCATGAATATTGTAATTAAAATTTGGACATCGCCTCGAAAGGCTTGAATTGACAGTGTGACATTGGAATGTCTAGAGAAAATGGAACAATTGAAAATTACCATCTCACCCCCGTCTTGTGCTAGAATTTATGGCTAGAGAGTGTTAGTAATTTTAGTGAGGCTAGAAAATTTGTTCGGTGGTATTCTGAGTTATTTTCCGATCGCGATTGAGCCAAATCAGCACTAAATGAGCCCTTACCAGTCCTGAAATTTCAATAATTTTGAGAAATTTCTCATTGGTCATCTTTTTTACCGTTTTGACTGGCTTTGATAAAAAATAATTGAAGCCCAAGTTTTATTAGTCCAAATTTTACTAGTAGTCTAAAAATCAGTCGATTCGTTCAGTTTTAAATTGCTTTCAGCGAATAGTAACCTCAATAATTGCCCTTAGAGATAATATATACTTTCTCTCTTCTGTTTTTCTCTCTCTTATCACTAGAATCTCTTTCATCTCTCTCTTGATTTTTGGATTTTCTTTGCCTCTCTCTACTGGATTCCAGTTTTTTGCCATCAATTTCAACTGTCCGCCGACGAAAATTCAACAATTGAATTTTCGTGATTTTTGGATATGTTATACTCATATCCGAGATGAATTCACAGAACTTTGAATCACTTTGATCCGAGATCGTTTGACCTTCCAAATCTGCTTCGCTGTTTGAGTCGACGAACTAGTTTTCTGCTACCTGAATTTGATCTAGGGCTCATGTTGATATATGTTGACCCTAGTGACCTCTAGAGCTAATTTTCATGTGAAAATATTGATTTTTAGCTCATGAAACACTCCATTCAGCCCTTGATAACCCCTGGTTTGAACAAAATCCACCGGAATTCGTAATGCCTTTTTGCTCACTGCTGTACGTCGCTGTTTCCACCACTTTCTCAGCTCTGTTTCATCCTCAATTAGGTAAGTTATACCTCTATTTCTCGAGTAAAATATTGTAAATTTCATGGACTAGCTCTAAGACTCGATTCAAGGTAAATCAGTTTAAGAAAAATTGCTGGAATTGGCGTATTTGTGCAAATCAATTCTATGATGAGGCTATGATATACTATTTGGACTTGGTATATTGCTGTCTTGGCTAGATATAGGCTGTTTCTGGTGATTGAAGTGGATCTTGCGAAGTTCGGATACCGAAAAATGAATTTTTTGGAGATTTAGTGCAAAAACGGGCCAAATAGTATGTTGAAATTACTGTTGAAGAACCTTCAAACACTATTCACATGCTGCCCGATTTGGTTTTGATTTTAAAGTGACAAGGTTTTGTGGGTCCCGTGCGGATCGAGTATCGAAAAATGGATTTTTGGAGCATTTTATGCAAAATAAGGACCGAGCAATATTCTATATTACTATTTCAAATATTTGGGGCTCGTGTTGTATTTAAAATAATATTTGAGAATTTTGACTCTGTGCTTTAAGTGCCTGGATGAGGCGTGGAGTTGGGTCTGAGGATGTTTGGTATTCTGAGAAGGGATTTAGAGGGTAGCTTGCTGATATTTATTCTCACAGGTAATTACCCTTATTTTTCAGACCCTAAAATATAAGCATGGCAGGGATACTACAAGATTTGATATCCAGGTCACGAAGTAGCCAATTGGCAAGAACAATTGATAGTGAATCGATGGTTGCTGATGGATGTGGTCGCCCTAGGTTGTTTGTTGTTGTTAACATTTGTAACGCTGATATTCAAGTATAACATGGAGCTAAGATTATGTAATATATGAGGTGTCAAGGGTAAGGTATCGCTTTCACCAGTGTTTAATTTGGATATTAAGGTTTCTGGGTCGGCGACAGTCCTGGGATGTCGCATGTATCGACCGTCGTCATGTAGATGTTACGTGCTTATGGAGGTTCAGGGCGTGACATGTTAAATCTTGGCAATGTCACCCGAGATCTTTTGGGAAAAAAAAAGAATTCTGTGAGCATTTTTTATTATTTATATTTTAAAAATATTCCCCTACACTTTGCACAACTTTTTCCTCTCAATATTATAGATGCAATTCTATCGAAGGTGATTGACAACAATCGCATTCATCGAAGTCATGATATATCAATACCATAAAGAAAAAGGATAACTTTCTCACAACTTCTGATTTAAAATTTGAGATAGTCATGCTGTAATTATATTCCTTGACTTCACATTGACTGAAAATTTTGCACTTAAATGATTGTCCAAAAAGTTTTGGTACTAAAATGAGCACCGCACATAAATTTTGGCACTTGTAGTATACTTAAGCTGAAAGTAATGGACATAGCCAAGCACAAACCAACCATTTTTACAGAAGACTTGATTGCTGCCTCCACTTCTCACTCTAGCAGAGGATCTGCACTGCTTGCTGGAAGAACGTCCACGTGAATGTAGAGGAGACAACAAGATCTAAAACACTATCAATACAAAGTAATGAAAACATATCCTTACCATCTGAAGAATCTAAGAGAAACTTAGCAGATATAAATGCCGAGAAGGATAGAACCTCATCGTTTGCATTTGATTCCTTGCAACAATTGCCACTAACACCCCGCAATTTGTCACTGTTACATGGCATAATGTTGTCTTGTAGTTGCATTCCATAAAACAATTGGAGTCAAATGGAGGTCGTATGCCTGTTGCATGCAAAGATTGAACAAGGTATGGTGTAACCAAAATAATATAACTTAAAAACCAGGTACCACAAGCACTGAAACCAACTCTTTCATTGATTACAAAAGTAAACTTTCAAAGGAAGTTCACCGCGATCCATTCTTCCAACCATGGTCAATATTTTTCGATTCAACAAGCTAAAGCATCATCCAAGCCCCAAGTACAGATCATTACGACCTAATGTATTATTCTTATCAAGCTGAGCTTTCACAAAACTTGATCAACAGCTAGCACCCATTTATATCATAGTCAATTTGATTTCTTTACCCCCAACTCCAATAAACTTCTCAGCGTTTGACCATGTGACAACTCATAGAGTAAGTAATGTAAATTTAGTATGGCTACAGTACGTAACCCAGACGTTACACAAATTCTTTGTTCCTCGCAGGTACAAAGATCTATTTGATCTAATAATAACCAATATAACTACCTTTAAAGCTCTTTTTTGACAAGACATAATCCATTAAAGGTGTCATAATAATAGGAACACCTTCTACAACACCTGAGAAAGCATAGTGAAAGATCAGATAATGTTCCAGTCAGCTCCTCTTAGGATTCATTTCGCAAAGTGATATCCAAGAGAACTTTAGCAAGACCGGATCCCTCAATATCCAATTCAGCCTAAGTGGCATATTATTGACTATAGTCTTCTTCCTAAATTAGGCAGGAGATCTGTGAACACTTATAATCTTCAATCCATGCAAGACTTCTCTACGTCGAACAAAAAAATTTCAATCAACAACTCTACAAGTATCTATAAGTTTCCTCATAATGGTATCTCGATTATGCATGTCCATGGTAATCAGCTCAACAAATGCTTTCATCATAACAGTTCGGTAGTTGTCTTTTGCCATGATGACCATTTCTATGGTTTAATTTAATCCTATTCAACTTATGTCAGACACGCATAGCCTCGTCTAGGAAAACCTATTTAAAAGAATTTTTTCCTCTTGATATTTGCACCATGATGCTCAGCATCATAAATCCCTTTTACAATAAGTACTTTATATCAAGCTACATTATTGTCCATCAGGAAGTGATGACCAGCTTTTTCCACATTAGCATCGGTATATTTGACAATGGTGAATCTTTAGATTCTAACTATTTAAGCTCAGCTGTCTGGCTATCAGCTTATCCATTTCATATTGAGCATAACCAGATATATCTCCATTTTCTTCAATCTTCAATAAAATGGATGGCTCTGAGAATTAGGTAGTTATCAATTTTAAAACTGATATAACATTCATATATTAGATGCATTAAAGCTAAAACCAATGTAATGTGACCCCGTAAATGAATAAAACCAAAGCGATACAAAGGACAGAGAAGGACCGGAGTCGAACTTGTACCCCTTAATGTCGAACGCATGAGTGGCAGCTCACGATTGGTTGTGGCTCTCTAGAACGAGCACATCTTAGTTATATCTAGCAAGAAGCCCAGCAGAACAGAAACCATTAATGCCACTTCTGACGACAACAACATCAGCCTTAGGCTTCCCTAAAGCTCAAAGCCACAACATCACTTCATTAAAAAAAAAGCAAAAAAAAAAAACACGATTCAAGTATAAAAATTCCATTCAAACAATACCGCAACCTCCAAGTAGCTATTACAAAAGTGAGAACTACACAATCTAGGTTAACACCAAAAACCAACCCATAAGCATTTGAGAAGGGGAGAAAAAAAAAAGCTATTAAGTTATAACATACTATACCTAATTAAAACTAATAATACCTGCGAATTACGGTCACATCCCGAAGCAATTGATCATATTTCAGTTAATTAGTTTAAGTTTTGTTTTTAAATACTTTAGCTATTGCATGAAACCAAACCCATAGAAATGTAGTTTCTTAAAAGATTTATAATTTCTAATAGATAAAAGATGAAAGGTCATTACTTTCACGGTTTGGCAAATCGAGAGGGTTGCCAAATATAACCTAGCTTGGCAAAACGTTAATTGGTGCAAGAACCTTCAATGAGCAATGCAGCACTTTTGTAGCCTGCCCTTCTACTAGAGCATTACAAGATTTTCCTTCAGCACTTTGTCATATTATATGGACAGAAAGGAACCACATCCTCTTTTGTCGCAAGAGTTTCACTCTACTTGCTACCAAAGCACATCTCAAGAGGGTTGCCATGGATAAAGGTCTAACATTCCAATATGTTGATGATACGCCTAGAAATCATCGAATGCAAGCCAGCTAGGGAATCAATGTTTCAATCTTTGATTGATCTTCTACTTTTCTTTTCAGCTAGTTACCCACTGCTAACTTGGCCACCTGTTTTGGCCTTTTATTACTTGTGTATATTTTCTTTTTCTACTCGAGTGGCCCTTACACTCTTTGTGACACATTATAGTGTGGGGCCTAAGTTAGTTTGTTATCAGTGCTTTTTTGATCAATGTACTTCTTAACTTACCAAAAAAAGGTCATCAATTCAATAAAAAAACCAATGTGTAAAACAAGAAAACGATTGATCTTTTAAAAATTCGAAGATGAAATCACCATTAAGTTTATTATAAGAGTGTAATCATAGAGAAATTATATGAAAACCCACGCATCATGGGAATGTTACTACTCAATAAATAAGATTTTCCATTTAGCAACTTGATTCAGGTGTATTGAATGATGTTGATGAGAATGGAGTACTTTCTAAATATTGTATGCAATATGATAACAAGTGGCCACATGTCAATTTGTTTGTTTTGCATTATTCATAAGACCAAGCATACTACTAAGAAAATGCTATTGGTCCTCGAGAAACCATATCTCAAATGATTAAATTTGATTTGTTCATTGAAAACATTCGAAGTCTTTACATGCGAAGACGCTAACAAAACATAGGTGTTCAAATGCATGATGTTACTGAAGGAACATGGCTATCCGAGGAACGAACATTCTTGAAAATATAAAGACTAGATTACAAATTTGATTCATAAATATTCCCCTCTTGTTATCAAGTAGTATCTGTTGACACATAAATTTTAATTTTTATTTAATCATTTATTTCATAAAAAATTAGAGACTAACCTTTGTCCCTACCAAAAAAATTAATTAAATTATTTTCATATGATTTGCACTTTTAGTATAGTTTTACTTTTTGCATTCATACAGGCGGAGGTTTTAGATTTCTGAAATGGACCGAACCTACTTGCAAAGTAACAAGGTTGCGGTGGCTACTTATACATTTGGTGGAGCTCAAGAACAAGAGGGAGCATATGCTGTTGACAAATCTATTCATGTGCCTTTGGTTCAATGAGGTCGTGTAGTTCATGTCAAGGGATCAACTAAGCTTTCCGTAGGTACTTTGGTGGTTGAAGGATATTAGCTGATTTAGTTGAGTAAAGGTAGGGATATCAGCTGATTTTTGTTGAGCAAAGGCAGGGATATTTGTTGGTTTTGTTGAGCAAAAGCAGGGATTTATTGAGCAAATATATCTTCACGTGTGAGCAGTATTGAATTTTTTGGGATAATAGCCTATGCAGGGGTCCGATTTTGCTTCTGTTTAAAGGTGTTCTAGGGCTGATCTTAAGCTGAATTTTTATGGAGAACTACCAGAGAGATAGGTGAAGATGAGGTTAAAACGGCTTCTCAAAATGACGATATTTGGGTAGTGAACGAGCGGCAACGAGTGGCGGTTTTCTGGCAGCCAAAAATCAAGAGAGAAAATGAGAGAGAGGGAGGGCCACAAAATTATTGAGAGCAAGAGAGAGAATGATTTGCTAATAATTAAAGAGAGAGAGAGAGAGAGAGAGAGAGAGAGAGAGAGAGAGAGAGAATATCTCAAAAAAATAAATTATTAATTTTCACTATTCATGGCACTATTCATAGTTTGATTGGTCAAAAGTTTGACTAATGGTGACCGATGGTCGATTAACGCAATTGATTTGACATTTGACAAGATATTTCTCAGGATTCGTGCAAATTGGGACTGAGTGGGCTCAAATTGGGCTGATCGAGGCTTAAGCGCGAACGAAATCGGACGCAAAACTACTCCGGATTAAATTTCTAATCTCATTGAAATACTACCACCACAAATCTAGAGAGTCTAAAGAAAACTATGGGCAATTCGTTCACTTTCAATTTCTAAGCGTTTCAAGGCAACGTTCAATTTTCAACCGCAAAGGTTCTAAAACTTCGATTTTCCAAGCTCGAAATTTGATTTATGGCCACATTCATATGATAGTGACTAACGGGCAGTTTTTAGGAGCTATGCGTATCAACCTGCAATTAGGTCCACATACTTAAATTCCTAACTAGCTATTCCCTTTTAGTTAGTCATCTCGAAGTGATCAGTTTCGAGTGAGATTTAACTACAGTGCATCAATGAAATACATCCATTATATTACAAATCCCGAGGGTGGGTCAAATTTTAGGATGTCACAATTCTAATTCACTATGGGTCTATGCTTACACAAGAATAAAAAACAGCGATAGAACATAGCAGGATAGTTTGGATCGGAGTCACAACAACAATTTGGATCAAAGTCATAGCAATGGTTTAGATGAAAGTCGTGGCGGGTCGGTGCAGCGACAGTCTAAATCGGAGTCGCAGCAGGACCACCGTAATCGGGGATTGGTATATAGTACTCATAAGAAGCAAATCCTAAGCTCTGATACCGTGTTAACACAGAGATCTAGAGGAAAAAACCGTTGCTCAATTTTCTGTATATTTCTTCTATATCAATTATAATAACCTAGATATATATATGCACACATAGAGAAGAAGGAAAGACTCCTGATAAGCCATAAGTTCTAATTTAGGAAAGTACAACTCATATACATAATTTACAGCTCATTCGCACACGAGGAGGGAAGGATGACCGTAGACTTTGTCAAAACCCAGTTTGTGGCTGTCTTATTGCCCATTTGCATGGTGTGAAACAAGTTCTCAATCAACTTTAGGTTGTGGAGCCAAATATATCTGGTGTGCGTATGCCCATTTTCGGCAGTCCCCTCCTCCTTTAGGCTCAAAGTTACGTGCACAATCGTAGCCATCGAAAAAAAGAAAATTGATGTGTACCGTTAGATGACAAAGCATCTGTTGGATTTGGCATGGCAAACCCCGCTGCCCCATTACTCATGAACTGTGCTATATCACAACTGCACTAAACATTCATGTTAGACAAGTAATTTTCCTTTTTAGTTTCTTCCTTTTCTTTGTGCACTTGCGGTTCGACCATGATGAGTTATTGTCATGGACTTCTTGTAGCTTTAACCTTCTTTTTTTAAAAGAAAAATAATAGAGAATTGATTCCAGAAACTTTGTTGCGAAGATGTGGAAAGGATCTATTGAATTGGGTGCTTCTAGAGGTTTTGAGCAGTTCAACCAGGATTATAAAAAGAGAAAACCGGGACGATGACATGGTTTCCTTGATTGTGGTCACCCCATAGTTTTCAAATATAAAAGAAACTCCTCTTTTCGCCTAATAGTATTCTATGAAATGCAATCACTAATTTAGACTAAGCATGCAGTTCAGTTAGATTGTGAAAATTTCGAAGGCTACTCAATGCGTGCATGAATTCAATCGAACATTGGAATGATGTTGGTGATTTATTAAATAAGATTAGACTAGATTGACATGTAGGTCCAATATTACGGCACCCCATCGTTCAATTTCACTCCCCTACAAGGTAAACTCGCTGCATAGTGATAAGAAAATAAAATTAATCGAAGTTCGCCGAAGAGAAAAGTGTTGGTAACTATTAAAATAGAGGGACGATGAGCAAAGAAAGTTCCATTCATTGACCAAGTTAGGCCCTACCGTGGACAAGGTTGCATGCTGGCAACGAAGTAGGACATGTCTCCATCATGGACTAGGCCCCGTCCTCGTCACGAATCAGGCTTTGTCTAGTTGTGGCTCAATTGAGTGATGGTCGTGATTTGCAAGAAGTCTTTGGTGTCTGCACGTAAAAACTAGTCGATAATGGGCAATTGTTCAATCTAGGAATGATGCAAGGACACGATTTACACTTTAGATTAATGATTCAATGGAATGAAATATGTTATAAATTAAGTTGGATCTCAATTGATCGCAGCGAAATTGTAACTGTTAGATTAGCGTATAGTATCTATGGAGAATAACCATGAATAACACAGAACAAGAAATAAGAAGAACAAACACCAAAATGTTTTACGTGGAAAACTCAAAGTGGAAAAAAACCACGAGATACTGGTTCAGGAACTGCTCCACTATAATCAAAGGATTACAATTGACACTCTAACGGTATCTCACTCATAATAAGTCCTCACAATGTCACAAAACACATTCACTGCATGAACTCTCAAGATCTCTCACATTTACACATTATTGAGGACTTTTGTGATCTCTATGGTGGTGCACACACAATTTTCTACCCAATCACTCTGTTTATAGTGGTAGATCTCCAACTAAATTAGAATCCTCCCTAATTGATTTCGTAATTAGCTTTTGATAAGAAATCTCTATTTGAATTCCTCTCATTTAGTCAATCACCAGAATTGATTCTATCTTGGTATCCTTCCTTTTCAGCTTCCTGCCATAATAGGATTCCTTCCTATTAGGTATTCTTGATGAGCAATCATTGAGAACTTTCAAATCGAATTCCGAACTTGTTGGGCCACTCCCAACAAAATAATAATTTATCTGGAACAAACGACTAGTCTCAAGATATTGTCTTGCCAATCGATGCTCTAAATCCTTCTCGAATGGATTTTAAGACTTCCTTTCATTTCCTCAAGTGCGTTCATCATTACAAATTAGGCGAGCCTTAGAACAGATGAGGATACTGGCCAGATTATAAAGCCAATCATTAGGAAGAAAGTTGCATTTATGGACCTTTTCTACCCAGCAGCAATTTGGTTTGCATTCCTAGCACAGTGGGCTGAGCTCGAATTGTGTTGGTCGCTATTTTCCCTATCTATTGCGGTATTCGTGCACAACAAGGCTGGTCATGAGTCTCCCTGAGGAAAGAGGCTGAGTGGTCGTATTCATACCAGAGTCTACGCCTTTTTTACCTCGAAATAGACGAGAATTCATGTGTACGTACCCCATGCACACGCAACTGAACGGGGCTTCTCCCTCTTCAGTCAAACCGTCATTCATTCTTTTCATTTTTCAATCGCACGAAACTTACCTGTTTACCTTTGTCAATTTCGGCATCCCTATTTCCACAAAATGCCTTGGCCTTACTTTCCTTAAGGTAGTCCTAGAGTTTGCGTACATGTTAGGTTCTAATCAAAGAATCCGGATTAATTCCTATCATGACGGCTTAAAGTTCTTGCATAAAATTTTGTGTCGGGTCGTATGTTGATTCGTTTCACAAGATTTTGTGGTTTCATATATAAAAAGACTCCCTAATTCCTAAATGTGCAAGAATGTTGTTAAAGAATCAGAAGGCTGGGTTATTTAGTTTGATGTTTTTGTTTAGTCATAACATTTATTTTAGAAGTTAGTTATACAATCAAATCTTCCCAAGTAGGATTCGACATAGCTTAACAGTCGACCACTCTACCACTGAGTTACCGAGGCTTCAAATTTTCCTTTTAAACTGAGGTTTTTTTTTCTTTCACCGAAAAGTCAATTCGTATATTCCTAATGGTCAACATCAATTGGATATAAGGGTTTAAATGTTTTCTTTATTCTTTATTTCAAAATCTTGTGTTATCTTGAAATTCAAAGTCAATAAAGATAGTTATTTTTAATTGATTATGGCATTAGAAGAAGAATATAAAAAAATGTTTAACTTATGAAGTCTATACGTAGTAGTAAATAGAAAAACCTTGCCCGTGCCAGCGAATCAAAAGGCGTGTGGTAACCCATTTTTTATGCTTTAGCATCTGCTTTGAGCAATTCAGTTTTTCAATGGATGCCATGAAGAAGAAGAAGAATTGGTCAACTTAGCATTTGCTGGTATTGCTGTTAACTTGCTATGATCTCTCTAAAATGTACTTGGTAGTTGAAATATGAAGGAACGGGATTATGCGTTTATGACGTTGCTCATTTGCATGAAAAGTGTCAATTCCATAATAACAAGCTAATTTAATTTTCGCTGAGATACGCAACATAGGATGCTTAATTAGTTATTTCGGAGCTCAAAATATGATTGAGAACACTATGGTTCTCATATAACTGGAAACTATCACTATAGGGGAGGATCACCCAATTTTGGCTTAGCCTATTAGGGTAAAGATTGCTTTAGGCTCTACAAGAGGGTTGGTACATCTACATAAGGAATGTAAGTATTCTCTTGAACTTTAGAACTACGATAAGTTTCGCGGTTTATCTTTATTGAATACACATCTCAAGTTATCCCAAACCCTTCACCATGAATGACATCAAGACTTCTAATAATTTTCTAGACTTCAGTTTGAGGCGAAGGTATGATGTGCTATTATTTAATAGTCGCACGACACCTTTGCCCCAAAATTGAAATCTAGAAGAATATTTAGACGCCTTCAAGGTGAATGAGTTTAGGATTATGTGAGAAGTGAATCCAGTAGTGATTAACCACAAAGTATCGAAGTAATAAAGTATAAACAAGCATACTTACATTCCTAATACAAATATGCCAACCCCTTGCAGAATTTAAAGCAATCTTCATCCTTGTAGGCCAAGTCATAGTTAGGCGATCCCCACAAAAATAATTGCCAGTTATATAACAACTATAATGTTATGAATTAGATTTGGAGCTCCAAAATAGCTAAGCATCCTATGTTGCCTATGCATGCATATCACGTCAGAGATCAAGTTAGCTGATTACTATGGGATTGATACTAACCATGCAAATGAGATTCCAACGTCATATATGTAAATCTATATACCTTGTATACATTACCATCATTCGTTACCTCGTCCACATGCCTACTTTTATTTCTCCCCATAGTGTTGGTTCCGTCCTTAGCTAAACCAAAATCTATTACCAAAAGGAAATGGCTAAGACGAGCTAAACATAGACTACACGGGTTGAAAAGAACAAATGAGAGGGTTAAGCAAAACATCATTCTATCAACATATCCGACCGTTAAGTTTCAAAACTACATCCATGATTCCGAGCAAACATGGACAGCCGAGATTATCTTATTTCACTATTTTCCCCGCTAATATTCTTCATTGTCTTTTCATTTTATAGAACGAAACAAATATAAGGCACATCATACTATAAACATGAGAACATTAGATTGCATCAATAGTAAAAACTTGAGATGAATGCGAATTTATTGGAACTTGTGCCAGAATTCTTCTTTCAAAGCCATAGGTCCTGAGGATCTCTATCATTCCCTCGTCGATTTCTTCGATGATATGAGATAGCAATTTTCTCAAAATAGAAGCACCTCCATAAGAATTAAATATCCATTGTAATTATGGATGATGCATCATCACCTTGTGATTTGCTATATATTCTATCACTATTCACCTCCATGGATGAAATCTTGCCAGTAGGTAAGCCCAGTAATGGTTCTCAAAGTAGAGGAAATCGCATTTGGATGACATAACACGTGCACCCATGTCATGTCTATAGACAACAAAATTCAACAAGGGCAATTATGTAGCATTACTTATATTCTGCTTATTTCAAGCAGTGCATGACGGGTCACAGCAAGGAACTAAATTGCTATTGCACATAACACATAAACAGCAAGACCGGAAAAATAACAAATTAAAACATTGAAACCACTTAAATTAGTTAAATCTTTACACAAATAAACAAGTTGCTTTCCTCATATTTTAGATGCTGCACTCTTGCACCATCCTGAACTTTTCCAAATTTCTTAAAATGCTAATAGGATGGCCTGATGTCAAGACATAATAAAGATGGCAACTATCAAGAAGGAATAAAACAACAAAGGCAGCAGATATGTCACACTGAATGATGTAAATATGGGGATCGAATTCAACTTACGAATCAAGCAATTTAAACCACAGGGTCTCCGACTCTTCAGGATTCAACTGAGGCATATTACACTGGCATAATCCAATGCAAAGAATCAATGTTAATAGGCCAAAAAGTAAAAGTTAACCACGAACCTCAGCACAAAAAGGTGAATGCACAAACCTCCTCCATTGTCAATACAATGCTAAAATGTTCTGAGCTATAGGAATCGCTTCGTGTCGCCTCAGCAGTGGAGTCTGTCATAGCAGCATCAAGTTTCTCAATTTTTTCACTGAGCTCGACAGTGCAAGCATGATAGCCCTCCCAACATTACCAACCCCTTTCCAACAAAAGACAGGCAGCCACATCTTTGATTGCATACTCCTAACAAAGTTGCAAACAAATGTCTCCACCCGGTAGCCATCAAATGTCTCCAAGATGAACTGAATGGCGGTCATATTGACATTGTAACTGCAGGCATGAAGAGAAAAGATTAAAGACCTAAGTATCACAATCAAGTTACTAAAGAGCATAGGAACTTTGCATCCAACAAGGCTGTTAGGTCCAGGATATCCCGGTGACTTAACAAGCTCAAAGGTATTTAGCACCTACACCTCCTTCGACAGTTATACAAGCAATAAAACATCAAAGATCGCGAGGCCTGAATAAGGTTGTTTGTACCAGAATCTCAAAAAGGAAGAACTCCATGTTCTTTGTTTCTCCTTTTCCGTTTAAACCAATTTTGTTGGCGTTTTCCTTAACTAGGATTAACTTCATACATCCATTCTGTCTCACATATAGAGGATAGCAATTCCTGCATGCATAACCACAAGCATAACATAGAGCTTGAGACGCCCCAACAGAAACTCTGAATGCTATGGCTGTGTTTTTTTTTTTTTTTGGTTAACAGAGAACATATTTTTCCCTATGTTCAAGAACCACAGCAACAAAGAACATCTACAAGAACCATATTGTTACCATATATAAACAACTCCTGCAGAGAAAAGACAAGTTGCCCAAATCCAATTTACATGTGTGATTTTAAAGCGGTCACCACAAAATTATGTTTCAATCATTTTCTCCAAGTTCGTCTCGACTACTTCTCGATAGGAGTTCAACTCAGAGAAGATCTGTGAACCTTCTGTGCTGGTATGATAAATAATCAACAAGGATGTTCCTTCTCTGCATTCAAATAAAAAGCAATTAGACAGAATAGCATCTATGAGAGAAAAGCCTGAAATTTTTGCAAAGCAACAGCTTTGATCTTAGTCCTTACATCAGACTTCTCGAAACTTAAGAGATTGTCAGGCGTACGCTCAATGCACACACGTGAAAGAATTGGCTCTGGCATGGTATTTTTTTTCATCCATGGTCTGAAGGTGGCGATCCAAGCGAAGACGACAGCAAGAAGAACAGCTCAACTACCGGCCAACATCTCCACCTCTTGAGGCCTCTCTTGCTTCCGGCCCTTTGGCCTTGGCGTTCAGCAGAAAGCGAGAGAAGTTCACGATGGTTTCCGCTCTGCGCCACGCTGTGTCCAGAGAAGTATTGCCTGGTGATGATCAGCAACAGGGGTAATTGTTGGCAATGTTGAACACCGAATACTATGATTTACTGTCAAACGAGCAGCAAGGAGCAAACGTATTAAACCTCGAACTGATTCGCTTGATTTTCGCCATCCAACGTAATCAGTTAAGAAAAGCTTGATTGAGTAGTGGGCTGTTGGAGATATTGCCGGAACCGATCTGACTTAGTCTAGGATTACAGTTGGAGGAGAGAAATCGGCAAAAGGAGAGGAGTACGGGATACTCACTTGACCCGTTAAAAAGAAATTTAAGGTAAATATGTACTGGATTTTGATACACAATTGTTTTACCAAAGAAAAGACTTAAGTAAATTCCAAGAACATTTAAATTTTTTTTTTTGGCAATACTAACTTACTAATTCAAAGAGAAATTTTATAAGGAATTCGATCCAAAATCTTTTTATTAGAATTGCTTCAGTCCAAAACCTTTTAATTGTATTAATTTAGCCCTAAGCTATTTGAGATTTTGTTAATTTACTCCTAAACTTATTTCATATATATATATTCCTGATGATGAGAGGCTATTAATGGAAACTATATCAGCTAAATTTGATGCCATATTATTTTTACTCGTAAATTATTACCAAAAGCTCTGTTTGGGACACGATATATTGTGATGTTTTTGATAGAAATGAGGGCAAGGAAAATTTGAACGAAAAATTATGGAAAAATCTTAAGTCTTTACAAGATTTAAAATAAGAAGCATCAGCGTAACCTAGTACATTTTTCAATTGCCACATGTCATTCAACTTAACAATTTAACGGTAAAATTTAATAAAAACTAACGAAGGGTAAATTTGTCATAGATATATTAATTTTTGATTTTTTATGTTCAAAAAATTAGTTTATGATAAATTTATCAAATGTTCATTAGTTTGAATTTTTCGGTAGTCAGAAAAATAATTTATGGTAAATTTGTCACAAATATAATAGTTTGGGATTTTCATGGTAAAAAACTAGTTTGAGATAAATTTATTATACGTGTATCAGTTTGAGATTTTTCGTGATATTAACACAAAATTAATGGCCATCTACTCTTCTTTTTCACGTTCGGTTTCTTTAAATATATAAATATCGATCTCTATGATTGATTCACATAAATTAGTCAAAAAGATATAATATTATAAACTATTCCCATATATTTTTTTTTTGCTGAAAATAAATTATGGGGACGCATGAATAATCTCTCTAGAATTCGATGCTAGAGTGCTCCCCTAAAATTTAGTAGGCTACTATCAGCATTTTCATAATTTCCTAAGCACTTTATGATTCATGAGGCTTATATAGGAAAGTGCTGAGGAAAAGGTTGATTAATTGTAATTTCTTTTAAAGGATTATATTCTTTTCACATAAATTAATTTTCTGAAAATGGGATTGGTCAGCATTTTGTAAATTAATTCTCCATTTTTCTTCCTTTTAACTTGCTACACGTTCTTTTATTCAACAGAAGGAACTATTTTGATAAGCAGGACTTTTTCTTCTGGTCGAAAATTCCTTAACGGGATGAACTAGGTTAAGATTTAATTTTAAGGTTCACTTTTTTGGTTGGAGGACACGTGAACTTGTGCAATGAATTTTAGAGTTATCATTTTCATTCACTCCTTGTCATTCCTCAATTTTATTAGAAGTCCACATAAAGCTCTTCCATTATCCAGAAAATTTAATGAAAACATCTGACCATCAATTGATTTGTTAGCCAAAAAGACAAATAAACTTGCTTGATTGCTAAATATCACCTCTTTTTTTTTTTATCGTTTCCTACTATTTTAAACCATACGCAGCAATGACAAAAGAAAAAAAAACGAGAGAAGATAGGAGCATAGTTGAAACGTTACTAGTGGAAAATGATGTTGAGAGCTACACAAAAAAGAAAAAAAAGAAAAAAAATATATAAATTTTTAAAAATAAAAATTAATGAGAATTAGGATTTTTTTAAAAATTTATGAAAATCACTTTCCGATCGGGCGGGTCCACGATGCAAAAAATCAAATCCTTACCAAACTATACAGAAACCGAAAAAAAAAAATTTAGCGAACAAGCAATGTTGGGTACGATAACTTTCTCGCTAAGTGAGAGAGCCTGACCGAGACTTGGGGGATGACTAACTACAAAAAGAGAGAAGCCAAAGAGAAAAGACATGTCAACAAGGAAATGCACTGAAATTGATTGATCAGAGTGCCCATAGTTAAAATTCCATAAAGACCTCTTATATAGTAAAAGGGAAAAAAGACGAATTGAGAGGACAAAACGACCTCGGAAACTAGCTCATCGTTAAAATTATTTTTAATTTAAAATCCAAATATCGTAAAAAAAAAATACATATAGATATATATGTATAATAATAAAGCTCCAAAAAAATAAACTCGTAACAGCTGTTAGTAAGGAAATTGACACTTGCTCGATTAGCATAAAAGAGCCACTGCCTAAAACATACCAATTGATTTGACAACCAACCTTTGTGATTGAATTTCCATAAATATAATGTCTTATTCTTAAAGCCTTGGAACATTCGAGTTTCGTGCTGATTAATTACTTACTGAACATTTTTCCCATAAGTATTGAAGCTAAAGTTAAGTCTTTTCAGCTGTGTTAACAATGGCAGAAAATATGCAAAAGAAAATACGAAAAGATAAATAAATAAAAAATAAAAAAGCCCGCCTGCAGGTAAAATGCGTTCGTGAAGATGGGCAGCCCAATTTCGAAAGGAGAAGTCTCGGGAGGAGCTGGGCGATCAGCTTCAAACTGATTAGTCAGAATTCTCAGTTTTCGAAATCGAGAGACGGAAATCCGATCGGAGATCTTTGAACCGGACCGGACGGTTCTCGAGTAATGAAGTTAAGACAAATCTTTGAAAGCACACGTCATTGCCCGTCCCCTCATATCTACTTGCAGGCTTTGCTTGCTCGGGTGGGATTTAAAGATCTTCAGCAGATTGGAAGAGATTTGAAGGTGTGACGTTTTTTTTTTCATGAAAAATTTCAAGGAGATAAGATCCGACGGCTGGGGATGAATCTTACGTTCCCGAGACTCGGGAGACATGAGAGTATTACAACAAAGAAGAGACAGCCGACCTTCATTTCCATAGACTCGTTGGAAGGATATCGGTCTTCTTCAGCGGTCGTCTTCTTCGCAGCGACAAAGCTCGTCAGGTCGTCTTCCTTCTCCTGCTACCCTTTCGCCGTAGGCGACGTCTGGTCCCGTCGTTTTCTTCTTTTTTCTGTCGTTCCGCTTTGAAAAAATGATCAGTTCTTCACCGTCCGGTTTGAGTTTTTTGGGTTTTGTTAAACCCTACCGTCTATTCAGTGTGTCGCCTTGATGGTTCGATCTCTCTCCGAAGATTTCAAAACAAGCGTTTATCTATGGAAACAAGCGATTTCAATCTATAAGGGACGAAGACTTATTGAGTGCATTTTGTCCCTTGGTAGTTAGTCGCTCCCACAAGTCCAACTTAGTTTAGATATTGAGCCTTGCTTGATCAGGAGGTGAACTCGGTGAGCGGGGGCTGAAGTTTAGATATTGAGCCTTGTTTATTGCTCTGAAATGTAATACAGGCAAAATGCGTTTGCAACTTGTTCTGCCTGCCTGCACTGTGCCTTTGGTTTCTGAACTTACTCTACCAACACGGTTAAGCATTTTGTTTTGGGAGCTTGATTTTGACTTTATGTTTGATTTTCTACTTCACAGGCTGAACCATCATATACGTGAGGAGAAACAGAGTTGAGAAACCATCAGTTTTACCTGTTGAGGGGAAGACTACGGTTGTAAAAGGAGTTGAGAAACCAGTATAACCGTAGTCTTCCTCCCGTCCGGTAAAACTGTTATAAAAGGAGTCCTCGAATTAAAAGGGGTTGAGAGGGGCTGAGGAACCACGAGCTTTGCCCAGAGAAGGGGACGAGGACTCCTCCGTTGATTTGAAAGTACGTCAACTGACCAAAAGGTCCTGCAGGAAGTCCTTGAACTTTGACATCGAAGAACAGCTGAGAAAGAAACAGACCGAGAATGGACTTTCTCTTGTTACTTTGGCCGCGGTGCATTGTAGTTACATGGACCACTCATCATGCACAATAACCAACGCATTTTCGACAGATTATTAGGGTTGGCTGGTGCAATTGTGTTCGAAAAATCGTAATCTATAAACTTGTTGAATTCTTCACAATACACTTGTTCTGCACGATACACTTATTCTTTATAAAAGGGGCGGAACCCTCTTTAGTGGAGGAAACCCTGTTATGTTATGAATGGGTTGGGTAACATTGCAGCTTCTTGACAATGTACATTCAATTTGTGTTAAACGCCATTTTCCCGTATGCAGCTGTACAAGATAGAAGCAGATGATCCGTCCAAATACCACCTCGCAATATGGACACCAGGTGAGTAAAGAACATAAACAAACTTAATGAGTCCAAGTTCATGAGATTGATGGCTGTTTGCAGTGATATCAATAGTAAACAATGGGAAATTTCGGGCCTAGTTGATTCAGTGTATTTCCTTGGGTGTTTGAAATGGTCTTATAATCAGGTGAATAGCTTCTTCTGTTCAACTGCCTGAACATAGGTGCAACTCCCAAGAATTTGACACTATGCATCAGGAGAAACTTGGGTCTCGTGTAACAGTATAATAGAAGCAAATTTGCAAATTTGCAGTCTGTTTGTGGCACATTGCCGATTAGAATGTCCATAGTTCCAGTATCTGTCATGTACATAGTAGTATCTGAAGTGATAAAATCCATCTGATTGTAGTACACATGATTAAGCAGATTCCATGCCGGACAGCAATGAGGGGGAGTTTTCCGCTAAATGGCACATATTTTCAAATTAATGAGGTTGATTATGCTCTGATTGTCTACATAATTTGAGCACCCCTCTTAAGATCATGGTAACAGTGAATGCTATAATGCAGATATTTGCTGACCATGAGACCCGTATAAATCCTGTAGATGTTCCTAGCAGTTTGTTGTGGAAACTTCAAAGGAGGACTGTCTACTTTGGAACCTCTATACCAACAATACTCAAGGGTAGACAATGAAAAACAATTACCGAGTACAACGGATGTCTTGATGGATTCTAAATGCTAATCTTTGTGTTCAGGTTTGTGAACAGAAGGCAATTCAGCACTGCTTTTTTGAGAGGAATGTAATGACCGCTCATCTTTGATACGATTATTGTGCTAAAAATAAATTTATACGTCATCATGCCTCTGACTAATTAAGCCAAAGCATAACTAGCTATGGTTTGCAACAGCTAGCCCACAATATTTTCTTTTTCTACTATGATAGGCGGAAGGTAACAATATGCCATCATCATGTCTATAGTCTCTGATTAAAAGAATTATCCGATCATTATCATCGATGAGTATGCTGCTTTAGAACTTATTGCCAGCTTCAATATTTTAGACATTTAGGACATCCAATAAACAACTCTTGGCAACTCTTAAGAAAGATTTGTCATCATTGTCTATACAACAGTTAGTCCATGTGACAAACTTGATTTCTCGTCCTTTCCAATCATGTATTGCCTGTGAAATGGAGCTTCCTGAAGCCTTGTGAAGGATTCGTGAAGCATTCAACCTGTCAAAATCTTGCTGATTCCTTTGTTTGCAAATGTTTCTCTTCCAGAGAGTCTAGGTCTACATGGGCTTAGTATCTACTTAATGCTTCTTACGCTGCCAATAAAAGATAAACAAGAAGAAAAGTCAACATTTAGACGTCTTGATGTATTAGCATCTTCCATTGAATCATGTGCATTGGAATAAAATGCCAAATGAGCAAATACTGACCCTGGTATTCGCAGGATTTGTTTGTGTGGGGGATCTTTTTTAGGAAAACATGGGCATCACATCCATTGATAGCCAGGCTGCACTTTCCGGCTAGTAAGTTACGCGCAAGTCAAAAGGCAAGAAGGATGATGAGTGCTGGCGAGACCAGATCAATAACCATGTTAGGCGAAGCATTGGGAGAACCATGCCTTTGACAGCATATTCCTGGCAACCGCATGAATCATGGATAGAAGTTCTGCAAAGCATAGGTTTTAGGGATTAACGAGGATATTGCAGCTACTGCTCATCTCGCGCTCGGTTGGAGCGATCATTCATGTCGGTATATAAATCTGGAAGCTTTGAAGTACGGAAGATTTTTCACAGGGCTTTACGCAAAATGAGGACAGACGGGTTAAGCTATAGAAGTTCAGCAACATCGAAAAATGTACAAAAGCATAAATCCAATGGCCCTTGTAACTAATCGCGGGCATTTAGTCCTAACTTCAGATAAATCGCGTGTGCTGTGTTTCTTGTCCATAAAAAAAGAAAAAATGAAGTATAACATCACTTATTACTTATATCCCGATACCAGTTGTTGAAGAAGAATAAGAGTGTACTTTTAACATTTCCAGAACGAATACGTTTATTTTTCAAATGATTCTTCTCGTCAAGTGTACCTATTCCGAATTTCATTCTAATCAAGTAATCTGCAGCTACAATATATCTCGCTGTAATGAAAATTTATTGATTTGAGATATATCAAGATTTTGCTCCTATGCGGGGTTTCATCGTCTGTGCTCTAAATGCGAGATCGGCAAAATCATCATGATCATCATCACCCTCATCCGATAAAACTCTTTAATGAAGCGAAGGGGAAAAGCTTTGATCACTTGGGCTTTAGGTTAATAGGTGGGGGCGACTCTTTGCTTAAATTGATGATTCCTTCAGGAGGGGGGGTGAAGTGGGAAAGCAATGTTGGTGGAGATTGAAGGACGGGTGTAGAGACTCTCGGTCAGTTGTCGTGAATTTATCAGCCCTGCAACCACCCTTGTTCACTCTCGTTCAAATCCCGATTCCTCCTTTAATCTCTCCTTTTGCCTTGTCATCAATCTATTGGTGCCCTTAGGACTACCGAACACCCCAGGCCAGTACATTTGGGATAAACTTATTATAAATTAATTTTTTAACCAACGAAAATTTCAAACTGCTGTATTTATGTCTTGTAGTTTCGAGCAAGATCTTGAGGGCTAGATTATGACATATCTCAACAGTTTCTTGTGCCAAATATATTGTCAAGAAGGAAGGGTTTCGAGGATTTTTTGGGGCACTCCAACGATTATTCCTATAATAAATTTATCCTTTTGCATATATTTAGCTCTTTTGGAGAGCTACGTACAAAGTAGCGGGACCGCCATAATCGAGGATCAGTGTGCAATATTGATAGGAAGCAAACCCTTCCTCTGATACCATGATAAAAAAAAACAAACATCTGGAAATTTGAGCAATATGGCATTGAGGCACGAATATTCTAATCCTAATATGCAAGGAAACAATTCTAGAGTATAAACAACAATATATATTCTAGAATATATACAGAAAATTCTAACAAGTTTGATGTTGCAACTTGAATAATAGGCAAATGTCCTCCGTCCGAGGATTTTATCATTTTTTTTTTGCTTCTGCCAAATTCCTTTTGTCAACAAATCTCTGGGATGGAGGAATTCAAAGTCGAGGAGGGTAAAGAATGGAAGTGAAGCAGATGATTTTTCCTTGCTCATGTAAGCAAGTGAAAGTGGATGAGAAAATTTAGTAGGGAGAATAAATTCCTTGGGTCCATTTGTTTTTAGTAAGCAATTGAACAGCAAGGGTGTGTTTGGGAGATCTTTCGATTTAAGTGCCTGACATTCAGTTTCACCCTCTTGATTTTTGTATTTCAGTAGCAATAGAAGTGTCAAACGGATGGATTGAGTCAAGTTGAATATGGTCCGACTCATATTGATCAATTTAACCTGTTTTGACCCATTTTCATATGGTACAAATTTAACGATTCATACCCAACCCGACTCATATTACTAAAATGCTTCCTTATTTAATCCAGTTTAGCGAAACTCATGAATGATTAAAAGAATTATATTACTAAAACATTGTGGACAATTTTTATAATTAAACAAAAATAAAAATAAAAAATAATTTTAATTATTTTCTTTTGCTTCTTCTTTTTTATATATTTTCCTTTTCCTTTTTTTGTTTTCTTTTTATCGTTTCTTTTGATTTTGTTTTTATTTTTTTATATGATCCTTCCCACCATCCCCACGGCAAGCTCCGTTACGTCAGTGGCAAGACCCGCATCGTCGCGGTCGATCGCTCCATCTCCTTCTCCGGTTAGTTCCATTACTGTTCCTCATTCACTCCCGTGATTGCTTCTTTTCCTATTTTTGTACTTTCCTTTTCTTAAATTATTCTTGATTGTGTACATCGCGCGTCCATTCACTATTCGTTGTAATGTCGCTTCATTTCAAATGAGTCTCGTGTTTCCATGGACAGTGTCAATTGAGTACGTCATTGTGTCTTTGGATACACTTTCTATTGTAGTTGTGTTTTGGATTTGTTCCGAGCAGATTGCGGCAGCGATAATGATTAGAGGTTTGATTTTGCGCCCTTGCCCAATCCTGGCGGGAGCCACAGGCAGACCATCGCCGGAACCATCGTAAAAAGTAAATAAAAGAAAGCAAGGAAAAAAGCAAAATAAAAATTAATAAAAAATAAAAATCAGATTATATTCTTATGACTCACTTAAGATAGTGTTTTTTTTGTCGAAACACTTAAGATAATTAGCTAATTTATGTCCCATTTAAAATTCATTTAAGGTCCATTAAGTTATAAAATGACTTATTTATGATCCGCTTAAGTTTTTTTTTTTGGTAAGGTAAGAATATATTAGGTAAACACAACGCAAGTACAAAAAAACCAGACACAAACCTCGTACCCAGGGTTACACGTCCCTGGGGTGCAAGGGTGTATGGCAAAGCAAAAGAACAGACCGTCAGAGAATAGGCCCGAACACGGCCACTACCAAACCCAACAACAGCCCTACCACAGGGGGCCAAAACAACAGGGCCAAAGGCTAAAAACACCAACAAAATAACAAAACCAGTAGCAAACAGCAAAACAGGCTGTCTACCATGGTGTACAAGCCAGCAACAACCAGTAATCGCCAGTAAGCCAGAAACCATACTGAGGCAGGATCAACCAGTAGCTCAAAACAATAAATGCAGTAGCAGCAAAAGAAGGGCAAGAGGAGTCCCAGACCCCTAAAACTCAATCAAAGATCGTCGAAGGAATACTCCATCTCTGTTGTATTCTTCTGTTTTGACGAGTATCAGCAACAGGTTTGAGGGACAAGGCTTTGTCTCTCACCGCTTTGATCAAATGCTTCTCAAGTGCCGGCACATAGAGCACAAGGTTCCGAAACAAGATGTTGTTCCTCTCAGTTCAAATAAGGTGACACATGGCTGCGAATGAAAATCGAGCAATTCTTTGATGGAAATGCTGTCCTCCAATAATCCTCGATGCCCACCGGAGAGTATCAAGCCATCCTTGGTTAGTCCAAACGATCTTACATTTGGAGGCCCAAAGCCGAGCTAGAGAAGAAGTAATATTACAGCTAAAAAATAAGTGATTAATAGAGTCCGGCCTAAGATGGCAATAAGCACAAAGCCCTTGATCAATTCTAGCATAGCTGAGCAATAAAACCTGCGTGGGTAGACGGTACAAGGAGATGATCCAGAGGAGAAAAGCATGCCGAGGGACGATATCACGATTCCAAACAAATGAGTGCCATGGAAGGGGGGGCCTTTTGAACGAATAGACTCCCACGCTGAAGAGATGGAGAAGGATCCCGACCGGTGAGCCAACCACCGCAGTTGATTAGGTCTCTCCGGTACCAACCTAGGGACAGGATCAGTCCAAGAACAGAATTCTGCATACATACTGGAGGGAGGGGGATCCGAGAACAGAAAATCCCTAACAGTGGCATCCCTCGAGATACCCGAGCAATAGATTTCCCTATCAGAAAAAATTTTGTACAACGGGCCTTTAGGGTGCCAATTATCGAACCAAAAGGAGACGTAGTCACCTTTACCAATCCGCCACCGAAAGGACATATCAAATGTTGAACGGATGTCACGCCCCGGACCCGTCGGACGCGCAACATCCCTTCACCTGCTAATTCGCTCATCACTTGGCCAACACTGGCGACGGCCCAGGACTCGTCGCGGCCAAACGACGGCTAACAAATGCGTCAGCGAAAACGAACAACCCCTGACAATACACATGTGTGGGATAGAGAGATAGAGAAAACTTAATTTACATCGTTTAACAGTAGATGTTTTACACAACCTAGAGAGGAGGCTAACATCTGAACCTCAAGAACAAACTTAAGTTGGCCAAGATCAAAAGTCACTAAGCCTCGTCCATGCATCCTTGAGGAACTGCTCATCCTCAGACAAAGGAAACTCCTCTGGATCAGACTCCTCGGATATCGGGAATAATCACAATCTATGGTCGAGGTTCTGAAATGGCGATCAGCCTCAAAATGTGAGTCGAAACTCAGTGAACACAGGCCTAAACTTAATTTAGAAAGCAGCATGCACTTCTTGCCAGAATGTACATCATCACATGCATATTGTGACCCAAATCATACAGATGCCAAATGCAGATGCTCAATGATTCACTTGGGGTCCCCGGTGGCTCTCTAGGCACTGCCGGTCCCTTCAGCATTTCACAAAGTGCAGAATAGTCAATTCATCGTACACATATCGTAGACTCAAGTCAAACAATTGCAGTATGCTCAATATTTTCCGGTGGCTCTCTGGGCACTGCCGGACTTCCTGTTTCGGGTTGCCGGTGGCTCTCTGGGCACTGCCGGACTCAACCCAACCGGTGGCTCTTATCGGCACTGCCGGTCCCCGGCCACGTCGTAGACGTCTCAGGCCTGTGCCTCAACTCGTGTCTATTCACACCGAAGTTGGCACCCTTGTCTCTCCAGCTACCCCGTGCCGAGCACGTTCAGGCGCGAGTGCAACGACTGTGGCTCAATTAGCTCTGCGATCGGCACCTCCTTATCACCCCGCGTTCCCGGTGGCCCCCTAGACACTGCCGGGCCGTCCCGCACGGTTCTACGCACTCCGCCAAACGCACATGTCTCATGCCAATATGCAGATCAATGATGAGCATCACAAAATTCTCAATTGGCCCACCCCATAAACACTCATGTACATGTAATTCATCTTTGCCACATGCATTTCCCAAAATTATTCATATTGGCACACCATTTACCTTAAAATAAATCGAATAAAATAACCAAGCAATTCGTATTGCAAAAACTCGTATTTCAGGACCCGGTTTCCATTCTAAGTCACTTAGGTTCAAGGGCAAGCAATCTAGCACACGTGGTAATTTCTAGAGTCCACAAGAATTACCAATTGACCCCTAGGGTTAGCAATAAATAATCGACATTTGACGTCCAAGAAATTTAATATTTTTCATCATAAAATTTTCCCTACTAGTCCTTAGCATACCCGACATTCTAAGTCAAGTTTAGAAATGTGCTCACCCAAAAATCGAGTTCAAGCTCGGGCTAGACGGTGATGAGCTCGGGCCACGAACGGCGACGGCTAGTTACTGTTCCGGCGACACTATTCCGGCGGCACTATTCCGGCGACACTATCCCGGCGACACTATTCCGGCGGCACTATTCCGGCGACACTGTTCACGGCGGCGGCGACTGAATCGATGGCGATTTTCCAGCGACGAATAGAAACACAGCAACAACCAAAACACAGCAGAGACAAGGAAGATTGCAGCTACATCAAGCAAAAGAAGGAAATCAATAAAACAGGGTCAACTTTGATTCAAAACTGGGAATTCTCTAGGAGGTTTGTCGCTGATTCGTTTTCAGAATATCGAAGTTTAACGTCTTACGAGTACACAGGCGAAAACGGGGCTCGATTCGGACACCAGACAACCCCGAACGAGCCGATTTCCTCCGGGTGCGCGTGCTGGACGCGAGAACCCGAGAGGTCAGCAAAGAAAATTCCAAGTGCTGCAGCAACCAAGAATGAAGAAGGAAGATGCAGCAGCAAGCTCACGTGGAAGAAGAAGACAGCAGCAACAACAGATCACAGACGGCCGAGAGAAGACAGAAAGGGATGCAGCAGCAAAATTTTCCAGCAACTGAAAAAACAGAGGAGGGGAAGAAAGAAGAAGATGCAGCAGCAGATGGTCCACGGCAGAGGCAGCAACTGCAAAGGGACAGTCAAGTGGAGTAGCAAATAGAAAACTCCAGCAACTGAATGAAGAAAAGCAAAGAAGAGGCTGCAACAAGTCTCGACCGAAGAAATGAAGAAGAGGAGAAGATGCAGCTAAGTTCTCACATCAACATCAAGAGTTAATGGCCCCCAATCATGAGACTCTGCCTCTTTTGCATGGAAAATGGATCTCAGCGTTAAAGGAGAAGGAAAGTGGAGCGCACAGCCGCAAATTGGTCCAAGGAGGAGGTTCCAACTCATCTTCAAGCACAAGTGGGTTTTTTATAAGTAAGCACGTAGGCTTAAGGAGATAACTTCTGCAGAAATGGGAAAGGAAAAATGACACCGTGCATGTGGTTTGAGCTGGAAATTGGAAGGGACAACCTTTGACTTTTCTTCTCCTAAGCTAATAAGTTTGAGGACGTCACAACGAAGGTTAAGGATTTTCTTCCACGACCAAGAACAAATAGTAGGCTTACGCACAACCCAGAAATTTTTCGACTTCAGGAAAGTCGAATGTATCCACTTACACCAGAGAGATTCCTTGTCAGTAAAAAGGAGCCAAATATGCTTTACCATGGCAGCTTTATTGCAATCCGTCAACTTATGGATACCCAACCCACCTTCCGATTTTGGCCGACAAACATCATCCCAGGCTACTTTGACCCCTCCCACACCCAACTCGGGACCTTTCCAAAGAAATTGTCTAAGTATACGCTCCATGCTGGAGAGAACCGATTTCGGAAGGGTGAAGACACTCGCCCAAAAGACATGTATGGCATGTAAGACTGACTTGACGAGCTGAAGCCGACCAGCAAATGAAAGAAACCGGTGGCACCACGATTGAGCACGAGCAGTAATAGCATTAACTAGCAAGGTACAATCTTCCTTAGAGAGTCTAGACGCAATGATCGGAACACCCAAGTAACGGAAGGGGAGCGTACCTTCCACAAAACCTAGGGTATGCAAAATTCCAGCCTTTAAGCTTTCCGAACCACCAGAAAAGAAGATTTCACTTTTAGCTAGGTTAGGCTTCAGCCCTGACCATGCTGCAAATTTATCTATGCCAGATTTCAGCAAAGAAGTTGACGCCAAATCAGCTTGGGAGAAAAGTAATACATCATCCGCGAAGAAGAGATGGGACAGCCGGGTACTCCTGCATCTCCAGAAGAATTTAAAAGCCGGCTGAGCTGAAAGAGCGTTGAGAATGCCAGAGAAAATCTCCATAACCAAGGTAAAGAGATAGGGAGACATCGGGTCCCCTTGCCGTATGCCTCTACCGCTAGGAAAGAAGCCATGGAGCTCTCCATTAATCGCCACCGAAAACATGGGAGATTGCACGCAGGTTAATACCAGCTGAGTGAGTTTATCCGGAAAGCCGAATGCTAGCAAGACATTTCCCAGAAATTTCCAGTCTACCGTATCATATGCCTTGTGGAAGTCCACTTTCATAGCACACTTGGGAAGGTAAGGATTGTGGTGAAAGCCACTAAAAAGTTCCTGAGCTAACATAATGTTGTCACTAATGCGTCTGCCCTTGACAAAAGCATTCTGGGATGGACCGATTAGAGAAGGTAGAACCTTAGCGATTCTATTAGCAATAATCTTCGTGATGCATTTATATATCGTGTTGCAGCAAGCAATCGGTCTGAAATCCTTCAGCTCAGTAGCATTCGGAATTTTAGGCACTAAGGTAAGGATAGTGGAGTTTGTTTCCCTCAGAAGAAAGCCGGAGGAGAAGACATCTTGAATTGCAAGACTAACAGAGGGACCAACAACATCCCAAGAATTCAGGAAAAAATCAGCAGGAAATCCATCGGGGCCAGGAGCTTTACCTTTGGAAAGGGAAAACATTGTCTCTCGAATCTCCATTTCAGTTACTTCCCGAGATAGAGCCTCCATCTGAGCAGCATTCAAGGTACGGGCAATGACCGTTCTCAACTCTTCTATCGAAGGAGTACTAGAAGAAGTAGCCACCGATAAAAGTTCTTTATAATAGGACACCACATAATCCTGAACCACGGGAGGGTCAGAAATCAAGTTACCCGAGCTATCCATAACCGTGAGGAGTCTGTTGCTAAGCTGTCTCTTAGTGACAGAGTGGTGAAAAAATCTGGTATTAAGGTCCCCCTCCTTAAGCCATTTTATCCAAGATTTCTGGCTATAAAAGGATTCCTCGCTGAGGCGAAGATCCGAGAAACTTTGCAGCAGGTTCTTCTCTTGAATGGCCAGCTCTTCATTACAATGATCAGAGGCCAAAGCATCCTGGACAGCAAGTAAAGCTGTTCTAGCTTGAGCCGTGCGAAGGGAGATGTCAGAGAAAGAATTCCTATTCAGCAACTTCAGACGAGCCTTCAGCATTTTAAGGCGTCTAAGGACGCTATGGAACCTAACATAATATTCACTCTGGAGAAAGGCTGTTTATCTGTAGATTAAAATGTTAGACCTGTGTGGAAATGGTTTGCCTTTCCTCATCCTGTTATGCCCCATTTTGCACATTTGATGTCTTCTATGTAGTTTATGCTCTAAGTTGGAGTTGATAAATTAAACATGCGGAATGGTCATACATAATTCATAAAATGTGTAAACACAATGCCGATGTGACAATTTTTTAGCATCATGTGTGTTTATATAATGTGCAAACATGGGCGGATTTGAATTGCTCCTAGTATGTGGGTGGATCGAACAAATTGGGAAGCCCACTCCTTATGTCGATGAGCGGTTTGTCTCAAGTTTTGTCCCTGCACGATGAGGCATATGGGTGAGGGAGCATTTTGGTTTGTTTAGTGACAGCAACAGCCATGGTTTAGCGGTTAAATTCCCCTGCAAAAAGTAAAGAAATTATTCGAGATAAGGAAGACATATTTGCTTTTTCGCTTCAGAGCTTGCGATCAACTTGCCCCATTTTTCACCAGAATAGATCTTGTCAGATGATCATCATTTTCTTTTGGATTTGTCTCCTTCAACATGTTACATGTTAGTATAAATATTTCCTGTAAAAAGAAAAGGAGACATATCAACCAGTATTAAAAGGGATAAATTGGAAACGATACTGATTTACCCTTCATCTTGAATGCCCTGGACAAGTCTTTTACCAATTTTGCTGGATTGAGTTTTCTTCAACTTTTGTTGGATGCTTTACCATTAATCCGCTTAAGTTTGTTAAGCATTTGATAAAAAAAAATAATTGTTAAGCAATCCATTTATGGCCCACACTCTTAAATATGGGTTAGAATATGAGTTCTTGACCCATTTTGCGACCTCTTGGCAGCAACTTCCATTTATTTCCTTTCCACCATTTGTAACTCCCATGCCATGGATACAGCATTTGGTCACTCCTTCTCTTTTCCCTTCCGGGCTTTCATCGGTTGTTTCCGGTTCTCTCTCCTTTGCTCATTGCAAATGTTTGCGTCTAGCGCTAGGAAATAAGCTTGAGATGTAGTATCCAAGAAACCTTGGTTGCATGACATGGTTGCCATGACATTTTGTAAACCATACATTGCAATCTTCTCGTCTTCTGAATGTACCTTATTAGCAGAAACGCTTAAAGTAGGCATGGTGGAGTGTTGTCAACATGTAGCAGAAGTTTGATATATTTATTCAAAAAAATTGCCAAGAAAAAGTTCAAATCTGAACTCATCAACATATCTAGTTAGACTCATCTTGATGAGATTGTCAAGAGAGAGGCTAAGTATGAGCCCATCAATATATTTAATTAGACTTATCTTTACTCAAAAGCCTAAATCAATAATTTATAGGTCGACTATAATATATTAACTGCTCAACACCACATGAATTTTTCGATGTGAGACTGCTCTAACGTAATTTATACGAGGATCCTAACATGAAGGCTATCTTTTGTGTGCAGTCTTCTAAAGCCTTTTCTTTAGTCGATAGTGGGGTGGGACCCAATTAGATGACGTGGACTCTCCATTCGGAAGTGATCTCCGCAGAGCCTTGAAGTGAATTATTTAACTCGTATTATGTAAAAACGTAGAGACTTGGTAGCAATATGAAATCTTTAATGATGAGATGGGTGGGTGAATTCATTCAATGAGTTAATGCAAAATGGTAATTTGGATATGCCCAATATTTCATGTTCTCCCGTTTGTAAGGGCATCCTTGTCTTGCAATTTTTGTTTTTCGTTTCACTTAGAGTTTCATTTTGGACAACTTTAACTTCCATTTCATTTATGTACTAACTCTAATACTGTCTCCATTAGCCTGTTAGATTTCTCTTAACTTTACTAGTTATAACATAAATGAAATTGTAATCTATAACACTTGTAGGATACACGTAAAATGTGTTGAGAAGGGCATCGTTCTCGAATAACGTCTACTTTAATTCAATATTAATGAGCCACTTGTGACCGAATTGAGGAGCTTCCAT
Organism: Psidium guajava; assembly: GCA_016432845.1. NCBI lineage: Eukaryota > Viridiplantae > Streptophyta > Magnoliopsida > Myrtales > Myrtaceae > Psidium > Psidium guajava. The sequence goes on along the minus strand of CM028225.1, from coordinate 36,343,333 downwards.
ATGAGTCAAAATATAGAGTTCATCTTGAGTTCATACTAGAATAAAGTCGGTAAGTTACCATAAAACATTAGAAGATAAATGAAGAAGTACTAGTATATACTATTGTTAACCTCAAAAGCATGTGAAATCATTGGGGGTACTAGCAAAATTAAGTTGTGGACTATCTTTATCTCGTTAGGATTTTAGTACTAGCTATGTTTACTTGATTTTCGATCTCTCAAAAAATAGAAATTCAAGAATAGAAATTGAGTACCTATAATTTACCTAGAAAAATAAGAGAGTTAATGGGGAGAAGGGCTTCATTTTTTTGTTCCTTTTGGGTGGCCATAACCTCTGCAATGTGCTTGATCTTCAATCATTTCTTGCCTTATGTTTTTTGCGCACGGGAAGAACAAATGTTGCTAAATCCAGAGAGAGGCCAACAACAACAACAATTCTCGATGCAATACTGAGAATCTAGCTTTGATTGATACAACTCTTTCTCATTTGCTCTACAATTACAGGCTCACAAGAAAGAAAGGGAAAAAAAGAGCCATCTTTTTCATCAGCATCACCAACATGAAGAGAGAGAGAGAGAGAGAGAGTAACACATGAAACAATCTCTATTACAGTTAGAAAAAGAAGAAAAACAGGAAACTCAGCGTACAGTCTCGTACACATCCTCATCGTCTTTCTCATCTGCAGCTGGTGATGGAATTGAACCGATTAGAGGCACGCTCGGCGCCGGTTCCACAGCGTCCTTAGATGCACTGGCTTTCGTATCAATCGGTCAGGTGTCCATCTCATGCTCCACAGGGCAAATGGAACCCAATGTCAGGTCCAAGTCAAAGGGATATATGTATTTCAAAAGTTTAAACTATATCAAGAACGAGCCAAGTCATATTCATCAAATATATACCCGAAGACTCTTCCATGTAGGCCTGTGAAGCGAACGAGATACTCATATTATGAATTCCGCCACACCGGTGAAACAAAGAGGGAATAGAAACTTACTAATGCAAAATAGTATTAGAGAATGTAAAGAGAGTGATTACCATGATGGGAACCTCCCGTGCAAAGATCACCAAATGCGTGTGTGCGCGAGCGTCTTGGCGCGATGAACGTCCATGAACATTAATAAAAATCAATAACAAGGTCCTAAGTGTGCCTCCTTCGCATATGGTTTATAACTTAAAAATGGACATACATTGAATCAACCGGCCTACATGGAAAGATTAGCACAAGTAGTCCTTTTCTCCCTCTCCTTCGTCATCAACTCGAGCATGAGCCAATGCAAAGGAAAAGGAAAAATAAAATAAAATAAAATAAAATAAAAAATTTTGTAATTAATTTTTAAGTCAAATAATTACGTAATTACTTTGGAAAATTTCATCATATCTTTTGAATTAATTAAAGATTAATTCGTATTGATTCTTTTATAAAATATTGCATATTGAAATGTAAAAATAAATAGCAAGAATCATCACGAGTTATTTTCGCCATTTATTGTGGGGTTTCATCTAATTCTTTTGAGCTTACGGACAATCGACATGAGCAATACCCTTGTTTCTGCAAGGAAAATGCATCGCACTGCCCTACATTGGTGTACATTTTTGGTTATATGGAATCAAATTTTGATCTTATTCATCCAAAACTTAAGAACGAGAGCTTGCTAAGTGTTCATGCTGGTTATTTTTTCTTTTTCCAAAATTTTCTAAAGCTAAACTAAGTCTAAAGTACGTAAATCTAGGAAAATTACAATCAATAAAATTAAATGTACAATTAAGGATCATGATATTGATAAATTGCATCATAAAATTCGAACAAATCCCTAAGGACTTAGAGAATGTGCTTTGGATTTAATTTCTAAAATGTTTATGAGTTTCCTAAAAAAGAACAAAATCTATGAAATCTAGGTCCAACTTTATGAAACGAGGTCACACTAGCCTAATCTAAGCTTTTTCTATTTTTAGGGATTTTCTGAAATTTGTCTGATTTTTTAGAATTTTTCCAATTTTTCGTTATTTTATTTTATTTTTATTATCTTATATATTTTTCTTTGAAAAATGATACATTGTTATGTTTGGTGATCTTCAAAAGTGATTCTTTTTCAGAATCAACTTTTTTTTTTGTTCTTGTTTTTACTCCAAAATTATTCTTGAAAATATAATCAGAATCAGAATCAAAATCAGAATCATTTACGCTACCAAACATGATTATCATACAGGCCCTTGGTGTCAAAGCATGTCCCACGGCTGCCAATTTTCAAAGTGGTTCCAACTCTTGACGCTCGCAAGAGAAGGCTTCTCTACTACTCCTTTTCAAAATCGTCTTCTTTTCTATTTAATAATGCCTACTTGCTGCCTTGCTTTAGAATGCAGAAAACGACAATATGTTTTTCCTTTGCCTACACAGCTGCTGAATAGATTTATAATGACACGTCAGCCACCCCGTATGCTATTTAAAGGTGGTTTTGCCGGACAAAGTTTAACAGGTGTCGATTTTAAACCAACAAATTTTAGTTTGTGTGTCTGCTTGGTCAGTTTTAAATTTGGTATTATTATTATTTTTTAAATGGATATCATGTAAATTCGGCTTAAAATGGTCACTCTTGATTTCCAAAATAAAAATTATGATGTTCAGATTGCTTCACATGGTATTAGAGTCTCAAGGAATAGAGGGATTGCTTCACATAGTTTCAGTTTTTGTTATTTTCTGATATTTTTAGACCACCAATATTTTGGGCCCAATTGATGATGATGTCGAGCCACTTTCAATTTTTTTTTAATACATATTAACCTTGGTCATGGATAAAACCAGAAAAACATCCAAGATCGGGGATTCGATTGACCTTAAAAATGTTTAAGAATCTAATTAAAACATTCAATAGTTGTTTGGAAACAGATGATGCATTCATCTCGAAATAAAGAACATATAAAAATTGTATTAGATACGTAATGTGTGCTACTTTAAATTTTAAAAATTTGCTTAAAACTCGATTTTGGGAAAAGAGAGAAAGGAAGCGAACAAAACTAGGACACAAACTGAGCAAAATTTTACAATTTTTACATTTTGTTCTTTTTGGATCTTTGGAATGAAAGAAAGGGAAATTATCTTTTCAAGTGGCCCAATGATTTCACAGTCGCAAGCAACAATTTGATGCTTCTTATTTTAAATCTCGTAAAGACTTAGGATTTTTCTGTAACTATTTTGTTCAAATTTTCCTTGCCCCCATTTCTCCCTGAAACATCACAATATATAGTGTCCTGAACAGAGTTTGCCGTAGTAATTTACGAGTAAAAATAATATGGCAACAAATTTAGATGTTGTAGTTTCCATTAATAGCCTCACATCATTGGCATATATATATATATTTATATAGATGTATATATAATAAGTATAGGACTAAATTAACAAACCTTCAAATGGCTTAGGGCTAAATTAATATAATAGAAAGGATCAGGACTGAATTAAGAAATCATATAAAGGTTTAGGACTAAATTAACATAACTAAAATGTTTAAAACGGAATTATCTCTATTGTGGAGCTAAATCCCTTTGAAGGAAAATAGTGATTCATGTAATGGACCCAACGGTGTCTTTTTTGACAAAGAAATTGACTACTTAAACATAGAATTCCATTCTAGGATGATCATTGACACAATCAATTCATACTTATTATGTACATTTGAAGAGACTTATACTTTTTTTTTTCCTTTATTTCAAGTTTCTATCGTACTTTTTGGCCATATATGTTGCTTTAGTGTATTGAAAATTGTAATATTTATTTTATATTATACGTGCATTTTTATTTATTTCCTTTTGGCCTGTGTTACATTCGGTGGAGTCGACACGGTTGTGGTAATAGGGGCAATGTTGTGGTAGATTTGTCAGCCACATGAAAATAAGTGTGGATTACAAACTAGGGAAAGATTTGAGGTTCCATCAAATCGTGTACCTTGTGATCATCCACAAGGTGAAATTGCTTTAGGAAAATGCAATGATCTAAAATATTAAAATATCAATCTTTGGATCACATGGGTTAGAGCTAAAATAAAAAATAAAAAAGATCTTCGATCGAATTCCATATGAAAGTCTCTTTTTGAATTAGTTAATGAATATAGCCAAATCTTTTGTTTAGCAGCAGAATAATATCTAATATTTCAAATGTTTTTGGAATTTACTTAAATCATTTCTTTGGTGGAACCATTGTGGATCAAAATTCAGCATATATTTATCTAAAATTTCTTTTTAACCGGTCAGGTGAGTACCCCATACTCCTCTCTTTTTCCCGATTTCTCTCCTCCAGCTGTAATCCTAGAATAAGTCAGATTCGATTCCGGAAATATCTCCAACAGCCCGCTACTCATTCAAGCTTTTCTTAACCGATTACGTTGAATGGCAAAAATCAAGCGAATCGGTTCGAGGTTTCCTGTCTCTATAAATTGTAGTTTTCATTGTTCATGAATTGCGCGAAACCCTAGAATTTTCCATACAAAACTTTTTCGAAATGAAGCTAAGAATAACAGTTCTTTTCTAATTTTTAGCCGATACTAAGCAACAATGCGAAGCCGCCGCCATAGTACCCTTCGCTCAATTCCCAACCGCTGTTGCTCATCATCGCCCGTCGATACTTCTCCGGACACAATGCCGAAGGGCTGGAAGCAAGAGCACCCGGTAGTTGAGCCATGCGTGGAAGTTTACGTGTGCGTTTGCGCGTGCGCCTGACAATATCTTAAGTTTAGAGAAGTTTGATGTAAGGACTCAGGTCAAAGCTATTGCTTTGCGAACATTTCAGGCTCTTCCCTCGTAGATGTTGTTCTATTTAATCGCTTTTTGTTTTAATACAGAGAAGGAAGATTCTTGTTGATAATTGATCTTCTCCGTTGAGGAAATGATTGGAACTTTATTTTGAGGTGACTGCTTTAGAATCACACATTTAAATTGTATTTGGATTATGTAAAATGTTGCTTGCCCAAGTGATAATATGTATGCCTGTCTTTTCTCTGCAGGAGTTGTTTATATCTGGTAACAAGATGGTTCTTGTAGATGTTCATGACCTAGGGTTAACAAAAAAAGAAAAAAATACGGCCATAGCATTTAGAGTTCCTGTTTTACTTGGGTAAGGCATTTAGAGTTCCTGTTGGGGTGTTGCATCATCACTTTTCTCAAGCTCTTGTTATGCCTGTCGTTATGCATGTAACAATTGCTATTCTCTGTATATGAGACATAATGGATGTATGAAAGTTAATCCTAGTTAAGGAAAACACCAACAGAATGGTTTAAACGGACAACCTTATTCAGGCCTCGCGATCTTTGAATTTTTTTTTTTTTGGTTAAGCGTTCTTTGATGTTTTATTGCTTGCATAAACTTATTCTGCACAGTAAATGCCTTTGAGCTTGTTAAAACACTGTGATATCCTGCTCCTTTTTGTTTGCTGCAAAGTTCCTATGTTCTTTAATAACTTGATTGTGATATTCAGGTCTTTAATCTTTGCTCTTCATTTCTGCAGTTACCATATAAATGACTGCCATTCAGTTTATAAATTCTTGAAGGGGGTTTGTGCATTCACGTGCTGATGATGGATGATGGTTTCCTTTGTAGTACGGTTAGTTTTCTGGGTTTCAACTTGTTGGGGAAAATCGGGCAGCACTTCGCCTCTAACTAGACCAATCCAGGATAAAATAATATTCCCCTAATTTCACATATTTAATCCAGCAACAACCAGCATTATATCCAGTCAAATATTCTAATGTGGAATGATAAAACAACACACCAAGATTTACGTGGAAAACCCAAAACGGGAAAAATCACGGACCACCCAAAATCTTCCACTAATCACCAAGAAATAGCAGGTATACAAAGGGTCTTCACTCTAGTCACACACTAGAGGCTATACATCAACAATACAACAATACTTCATCACCACAAAGGTGAAATACTACACAAGGGGGCAAGAAACCCTAACCGCAATTGGAGAATCGGAGGAGAGTCTCAACGAACGAGAACCATCACCACGTAGGTCTCGGCCTCACGAACAACATATCCAAATTTGAGCCAATTCCGTCAACGTTTGGCCTTCAAATCTGGACTACAAAGATTTTCCCTCTTTCTCCTTCTCCTTCGCAGCTCTCGGTGTGTACTCTCTGTAAGTCCCTCTCTCTCTCTTCTTGCTAATCCCTTTCTTCCGAAGACCACACTAACACACGTACACACTCTCCTTTTTTTTTTTTCTTTTTCTTCTATTTTATTCTCTTGTCTCCCACCATTCATTTTCTTTTACTTAAATAAATAGAAAGAAAAGTTGGTGGGTCCCCCCACATGAGGGAGACCCAACCGACAAATCTCCCCCTCTACCTCATGTGGGGAGTTTCATCATGCCCGCTTTGCTTCGACAGGAGTCAAGTTTCATCACCGGCAAGGCCTTAGTCATCATATCAGATCCGTTGTCGTCGGTATGAACTTTCTCAAGTAGAAAGAGCTTTTCTTCTAACTTTTCTCGGACCCAATGATACTTCACATCAATATGTTTCGATCTTGAATGCAACACTGGATTCTTGCTAAGATAAATAGCACTCATGCTATCACAATATAAAACAAACTTCTGTTGCTTCAAGCCTAACTCTCGTAGGAATTTCTGCATCCACAAGAGTTCCTTGCCTCCTTCGGTGATAGCAATATACTCCGCTTCAGTTGTAGATAGAGTAATACATTTTTGCAATCTTGATTGCCATGAAACTGCTCCCCCTGCAAAGATCATTACATAACCTGATGTAGACTTTCGGGAATCACTATCACCGGCATAATCAGAGTCTGAATAACCATTCAACTCAAGCTTTCCATTTCCATAACATAAGCAGAATCTGGAAGTGCCTCTGAGATACCTCAAAATCCATTTTACACCATTCCAATGTTCTTTACCTGGATTTGAGAGAAATCTACTCACAACACCAACTGCATGAGCAATATCTGGTCTTGTACAAACCATGGCATACATCAAACTACCCACGGCAGATGCATAAGGAATTTTCATCATCTCTTCCTTATCTTTCTTACTCGTAGGACACTCATTACTACTCAACTTGAAGTGACCAGCAAGTGGAGTACTTACCGGTTTACATGTGCTCATGTTGAATCTTTCAAGCACCTTTTCAATATACTTCTCTTGAGATAGCCAGAGTTTCTTGTTCTTCATATCGCGAGTAATTTGCATACCAAGGATTTGCTTAGCCGATCCAAGGTCCTTCATTGCAAAAGCTTTACTCAACTCATTTTTCAAGCTCTTGATTTTATTAGCATCATGCCCAACTATCAGCATATCATCCACATAAAGTAGGAGGATAATAAAATCATCATCTGAGAATCTTTTCACAAAGACACAAGAGTCAGAGTTGGTCTTACCATATCCATGATCTTCCATGAATGAATCAAACTTCATGTACCACTGTCTTGGCGCTTGCTTGAGACCGTATAAACTCTTTTTCAATCTGCATACAAAATGCTCCTTGCCTTCAACTTTAAAACCCTCCGGCTGCTCCATGTATATCTCTTCTTTTAAGTCTCCATGAAGAAAAGCTGTTTTTACATCAAGCTGTTCAATTTCTAAATCCAAACTCGCGGCTAACCCAAGAACAACTTGAATAGAAGGCATTTTTACAACTGGTGAAAAAATCTCTTCAAAATCAATTCCCTTCTTCTGACGAAAGCCCTTCACAACAAGTCTAGCCTTGTATCGTGGTTGTGAACTATTTTCTTCTGTCTTCAACTTGTACACCCATTTGTTTGTGAGTGTTCTCTTACCCTTAGGCAACTTCACTAATTCAAATGTGTGATTCTCATGCAAAGATTTGAGCTCATCTTGCATAGCTTCATGCCATTCATTCTTCTTATCACACGATATAGCCTCTTCATAAGTTTCTGGCTCCCCTGCATCGGTGAGTAACACATACTCATGTGGTTGATATTTTTGTGATGGTCTACGCTCTCTTTCTGATCTTCTAATTTGAGGTAGAATCGGTTCTTCTTGCTCAACTGGTTCAACTGGTTGCTCTTGCTCAACTGATTCACCTGCTTCCACTGAAGAATCAACATTCTGTGAGGATTCATCATCTTCATGATTTCCATGCGCTTCTCCCCCTTGATTTCCACCCAATATGGTCGGAGGATTTGGGCTAAAACTAACCCTCTGTTGAGCTACATTCTTTGGCTTCTCTGGCTTGTCGATGTCTTCAATGGTTTGATGCTCAAAGAATACTACATCTCGGCTTCTGATGACTTTCTTTGTAGCTGGATCCCATAATCTGTATCCAAACTCTTCATGTCCATAACCCAAGAAGATACACTGTTTAGACCTGTCATCAAGCTTGGATCTCTCATCTTTTGGAATATGTACAAATGCCCGGCAGCCGAACACTTTCAGATAATTGTAGGAAACATCTTTCCCACTCCAAACTCTCTGTGGAACATCCCCTTTAAGAGGAACTGATGGAGAAAGATTTATCAAGTCCACAGCTGTTCTCATCGCTTCACCCCAGAATGACTTAGGCAACTTCGCATGAGATAGCATACACCGAATCCGATCATTAATCGTCCGGTTCATTCTCTCTGCCACTCCATTCTGCTGTGGTGTTTTCGGAACAGTCTTCTCAAGCTTGATGCCATAATCCCTGCAATAATATTCAAACGGGCCTCTATATTCTCCACCGTTGTCAGCTCGAACACATTTCAACTTCTTTCCGGTTTCTCTTTCAACATTGACATGAAATTGTTTGAAAACCGCAAGCACCTGGTCTTTAGATTTCAAAGCAAAAGCCCACACTTTTCTAGAGCAATCATCGATAAATGTCACAAAATATAATGCACCGCCAAGTGTTCTAGCATCCATGCAACAAACATCAGTGTGAACTAGATCAAGTACATTAGATTTTGTGTGTGGAGAGGAATTCTGAAATGAGAATCGATGTTGCTTACCCATTATACAATGAGTACATTTTGTCAGATTTTTCTCCTTCAATGGTAGAAAATTCTTTCTAGCAAGAGTCTCAAGTCCTTTCTCGCTAAGATGACCAAGCCTCATATGCCATAAATCAACTGAGGAGTCCTCCACTGCATTTACATCTTCTTTGATCAACTTTGCTTCCATGGTGTAGAGAGTGCATGTCTTCTTGCCTTTTGCCACTACCATAGAGCCTTTAGTCAATTTCCATTTACCATCATAGAAGAAACTGCCGTAGCCATCATCATCTAAGGCACCTGTAGAGATCAACTGCAATCGAATATCAGGAACATGTCTCACATTTTTTAGAAGCAAATTGCATCCCACATCAGTCTCTAAATGAACATCTCCCATGCCAACAACCTTAGAAACACCACTGTTTCCCATTCTAACACAACCGAAATCACCGGTACGATAAGATGTAAAATAATCACGCTGTGAAGTGATATGAAAAGAAGCTGCAGAATCAACAACCCAGCTAGAGTCTTGACATGTAAGGTTTACATAACCATCATCACAAATGAAAACAATATCACCGTCAGATGCAGCTGCTGTTGTAGCCTGATTTTCTTCTTTCTTTTTATCTCCATTTCTATCATGGGATTTATCTCTCTTTGGTTGCCAGCACTCTTTAGCATAATGTCCCATCTTACCACAGTTGTAACATTTCACATTTCTCCTCGGCCTGGACTTCGATCTTCCTCTTGACTTGCCCCTGTCATTACTTTGAAACTTCATTGATTGACTTCTGGACCTGTTTTCTATGACAAGTGCCTCTGATCTAGAGGCATAATTCAAGCCTTTTCTTCTTGTTTCTTCATTGAACAAGCTTTCTTTAACCATGCTCATAGAAAGTACACCACCATGAGCTGAATTATTTAACGCTACAACCAGTGTGTCCCAACTATCAGGAAGAGTACCAAGCAACAAACATGATTGCAATTCATCACCTAAGTCAATCTCAAGATTTGTCAATTGATTTACAACATCTTGAAATTCACTCAAGTGTTCTGACATACTACTTCCCTCCTTGTATCTCAAGTTCACAAGTCGTTTGACTAGAAAAGCTTTATTTTGCGGGGTTCTTCTCTCATAGAGATCTTGTAGTTTCTTCCACAAGACATCCGCTTTGGTTTCTTGAGCAACATGATGAAATACACTATCATCAATCCATTGCCGAATAAACCCAACCGTCTTCCGATTCATTCGCTCCCAGTCTTTGTCTTCCTTGTCTCCTTGAGCTTCGTCACCGTCGATGGGATCAAACAAGTCTTTGCAATATAGCATGTCTTCCATCCGAGGCTTCCATATAGAATAATTAGAGGCATTCAACTTAAACATTGTGCTACTTGATTCTTCCATCTAACACTGAAATCTCAACACAAGCTCTGATACCACTCTGTTGGGGAAAATCGGGCAGCACTTCGCCTCTAACTAGACCAATCCAGGATAAAATAATATTCCCCTAATTTCACAGATTTAATCCAGCAACAACCAGCATTATATCCAGTCAAATATTCTAATGCGGAATGATAAAACAACACACCAAGATTTACATGGAAAACCCAAAACGGGAAAAACCACGGACCACCCAAAACCTTCCACTAATCACCAAGAAATAGCAGGTATACAAAGGGTCTTCACTCTAGTCACACACTAGAGGCTATACATCAACAATACAACAATACTTCATCACCACAAAGGTGAAATACTACACAAGGGGGCAAGAAACCCTAACCGCAATTGGAGAATCGGAGGAGAGTCTCAACGAACGAGAACCATCACCACGTAGGTCTCGGCCTCACGAACAACATATCCAAATTTGAGCCAATTCCGTCAACGTTTGGCCTTCAAATCTGGACTACAAAGATTTTCCCTCTTTCTCCTTCTCCTTCTCCTTCGCAGCTCTCGGTGTGTACTCTCTGTAAGTCCCTCTCTCTCTCTTCTTGCTAATCCCTTTCTTCCGAAGACCACACTAACACACGTACACACTCTCCTTTTTTTTTTCTTTTTCTTCTATTTTATTCTCTTGTCTCCCACCATTCATTTTCTTTTACTTAAATAAATAGAAAGAAAAGTTGGTGGGTCCCCCCACATGAGGGAGACCCAACCGACACAACTGATTTTTATTTTCGTTCGTTTCATGTCTATTCTGATCTTATGTGAAAGAAAAGTTTGTTTCCACTTTGCTTGAATGATTTCTGTCTGTTCGATGGCTCTTCTTAACGCTGAAATTCATCCTTTGAGGCTCAGTGGAGAACGCCTATTTCAAAGAGTTATGTGTTTGCGGCGAGAAGGGGAAAAAATGAATATTCTGCTTTCGGGTTCAATGAGTCTTACCTGGATCGGACCATTTCGACCTAATCCACAATCCATCGGCTAAACCCTTGCTTAACTATTGTTATAAATTTACATCAGCATTGAAATGAATGGGTTAAAACGGATTAAACGGGTTTATGTGGAGCAGACCATTTGCTCTTCATTTCTGCAGTTACCATATAAACATGACTGCCATGCAGTTTAATCTTTGCATTTCATTTCCTATAATTTGGATTATTTCATCATTGTATTAACTATCAAGGAGGCTTGTGCATTCACTTTTTGGTGCTGAATTAAATGAATTAGCGTAGGTGATTGACATACGGAGAACACTGAATCTTTAAATTGGATTATGCCAGTGTAATACGCCTTGGTTGAATCCTGAAGAGTCGGAGATACGGTGGTCTAAAATTACTTGATTCGTAAGTTGAATTTGATCCATATATTTACATCATTCTGCGTGACATATCTGCTGCCTTTGTTGTTTTATTTCTTCTAGACAGTTGCCATCTTTATTATGTCTTGATGTCAGGTCATCCTATTAGCATGTTAAGAAATGGTCTCCAACGAGAGCCAATCGAATTTTCATTTGCATTTGATGCCCAAAATTTGATGCAATCATGATAAGAATCAACTCTGGCTAGGCTCGAAAGCTCCTCTCTAACTGCTTATAGAAAAACAAAAACACTTTTCTGCCGTTCAGTCATCCATCCAAATCATTTCTTTACCAAATCTATTGTTGTCAACACCAGCACTTGATTTGGCAGTTCTGTACCCGAGACCCCTGCTGGACTCAAAGCAATTGTTGTCTCAGGCTCACCAAATCCCGAGCAGACTCTAAAGCCACCGCTTCAGCAAGTTTCTTCCAAGACCAATTTACGCGGATTAAAATCCTCTGTCATTGCTGCTGATTGGGCATTATTGAAACCCGTCACACACGAGTTCTAGCCGCTGGTCCCTTGTGCTAAAGCTTGGTTGTCAAGCTTGGTGTGAATTGGAATAGGAAAGCGAATTTTTGCAAAACAGGGTATATATTTCCTATCTTAAAATAGAATATTCACTTGCCAATCTTGTTACATTTGATATATATCTTGCATATCTTATAAGTATATTGCATCAAAAGTGGGTATTCTTTTTCCAAAAAAAAAAATTCAGATTTGATTAGGAAATTTTCTTTCTTAATCCACAACTTGCTATATAATCGTGAAAGTCCATCTTTAGCATTATTGATGGAATACTCGATTAGGCAACGATTTAAGTTTTATCGTTAACCGTAGGATTACGGATTAAAGATTAACTTAAATATTCGTGAAATATTTTAAAAATTGATTGATATATCCATTTTTCTTGATTGAATTGATTGACATATTTACTTTCCTATTTTGACTTGAATTGCTTGATTATTATATATTTTTTAGAATATATTCGTTGCATGATATAATCTTGAAAATTCTAAAAAATATTGCATTCATTCATTTCCATATTTGAAAATTGCATCTTTTAAAAATAGTATCATGTAGATAATTGCATATCTTTTGCTCTTTGTGAAATATTTAGGCTAGATTACATTTTAGAATAGAAATTGCATGCCTAAATAGAATTTCATGTCTAAAATAATCTATCTTTAATATATTATGATTTAGGTCCATTTAAACTCTAAAATATACAAGATAAACATTGTTATGACATAGTTCTATAATTCTATTTTAGGAAATAAATTCATCGAAATTTATATAAAAAAAATCTTTCATGCCATGTTATCTTTACCAGCATTCATGCCAAGTCATTTATATCACGTCATCCTTGCCATGTCATATTTTCTACATCATCTATGCCATATCACATTTGCTACGTCATCTATGCCATGTCATCTTTGTTACGTCATCTATGCCACGTCATCCTTGCACATCATAATTCTTGCCATGTCATGTAGGTTGAATCTTAGATATGCATTTAATTCAAGTCATTGCATCTTAGAATAATTTCATGCGTTGCATATAGTAGTCATTCATGCATTCATAAAAATTAAACGAAAAATTTAAAAAAGAAGTAATGTTTTTTGTGGCACATGCTCCCTTGATTACCTTGATTTCTGGATATTCCATTAATTGATTGTGCACCCGCATGATAACCTTTGTTAGTGACATAGGTTAAAATCAATTAATATTGCCTTCTTAAATGATTTTTCATGAAATCAAATGGTACCGAAAGGGCGTTAGAGTAGTCTAGGGTAATCAAATCTCCGGACTCTTAATCTTTTTTTTTTTGTCAAAATAATTTAGTTCTCTCGTTAATTTACTTAGATTTCTAATCGACCTACCAAAAACAATTAATGGCGGTTCCTATTGAAAATCTTTGCATGTTCAATATTGAATCATAAGTTGTGATTTGGTATGAATTTGGGAGAGTTTGAGTTAGGTTAGTTAAATAACTAACTTGATAATCCATTAATCAGAAAAGTTGATTTTTAGGTCGCAACAGCTTAGTGACTTTGCTGGGGAGTTAACTTAATTTTTCGAAGAAATGAAGTGACTTAATTGTTCATCTTGAAATTTTCGAAATTTTAAAATTCATGTGGACTTAGGCCGAAAAAATTTCATAAAAAAATTGCATTTTTGTTTAGCAATTAAACTTCAGGTAAGTTCTTAATCATGTGTTATATGGTTTTGCATGTGGGGTTATAAGGGGTAGAGTATTTGGCTAATCCTTGATTTTGCAAGTTGATGTTTGAAATTGTTTGTTTAATTATGCATGTTTTGAAGTGGCGTTTGCATTTAATTGACGTGCATGATTAATTGCTTTAGCATTATAACACGCACGTCCTGTGGTCAAACCTGGGCCACTAGTTTTAGGATGGTATTGAGATTGGTTCTAACGTTCACCGTGAGATCATGGTTGAAAGTTAGTCCAAACTCAATCCCGAATCTTTTTTCCAAAAATGAGTTTCAAAAGTTAGAACTCGTGCTCGATAGGATTATCGATGCGGGGGTTATAATTTTTAACTCGAGAAGCCGAAGTAGAAAGGCCCGACTAATTTTGGTTATGTCGTAGGATTACGACTAATCTTGATTATGTGCGTGAGCTTACCGCCTTATCGCAAGTCTTTCACTTCAATTTGTGAGCTTTTAGGATAGTTAGAATAAGTTTAATTCACGAATCATGTGCATGTCCATGTGATTATTTATTTTCCTATCCCACGGTGAAATATGCTCAAGAACTTTATCTTATCTTATATTATTTTGGGTTGGTCCATGATGATTCGGTTTGTGGCACGTGATCTATAGACAATAGGGCACACCGATATCTGTTTCGTGTATATTCCAAAGGCTAAGTTAAAGCAGATGTGGGGCCGTTTGAGCATCGATACGTGAAGCTATGTCCTTAGCCGCATGGGTCATATGTTGCCGCTTTTAGACATCATATTATAGATTGAGGCCATGCAGGCACTCGCACATTTCTGGTGCCTAGATATCGCTACCTTCATCTTAGGTAAGCATGAACTCACTCCGACTTTGAAAAAATATAGCTTTGCCATTGGAAATCCTTTGGGTATTAATTTAATTCTTCTTTGTGTGGGAATTGAAATGAGAATAATTTTGAGGAAAAATCGCCATATCTATCCTTTCTCATTTCTCATTGAACGTTTTTATGAGAGCAATTCATACTTGCAAAGTAGGATTTTTATTTTAGCTTTCCTCGGGCTTGTGATTTTTTCACTCCAAAAGAATTTTATTAGTCCATCCATGACTTGGATAATTAGGCAAGTTTGTAGTTGAATGAATTTTATTAATGCTATTTTAGCTGAGATATTCATATCATTGACTCATTTTAAGCAAAACAAGGATAAGACATTTCATGTTTCGATTGAACTTTTGCAAATATGGTTTTTCTTTCATTATGCTAAGGTTGGTTCTAAGTCAAGAGAAAAACCATATTTTCAAAAGTTCAACCGAAGCATGAAATGTCTTATACTTGTCTTGCTTAAAACGAGTCAAGGATATGAATGCTCAACTAAAATAGTATTAATAAAATTCATTCCACTACAAACTTGCCTAACTATCCAAGCCATAGATGGACTAATAAATTCTTTTGGTGTGGAAAAATCACAAGCTCGAAGAAATCTAGAATAAAAATCCTACTTTACAAGTATGAATTGCTCTCATAAAAACGTTAAATGAGGAATGAGAAAGGACACATATGGTAATTTTCCCCCAAAATTTTTCTCATTTCATTTTCACTAATATTTAAAAATTTATCAAAAATGACAACCAGATCAATTCCCACACAAAAACGAATTAAATCAATACCCAAAGGTTTTCCAATGGCAAAGCTACATTCTTCCAAAGTTGGAGTGAGCTCGTGCTTACCTAGGATGAAGGTAACGATATTCAAGCCATAAATGTGCAAGCACTTGCATGACCCCAGTCTATAATCTGATATCCAAAAGCGACAACATATTACCCATGCGGCTAAGGACATAGCTCCATGCTTAAACGGCCTCACCTCTGCTTCAACTCGAGCTTTGGAGTGTACATGAAACGGATGTCAGTGTGCCTTATTGTCTATAGATCACGTGCCACAAACCTAATCATCATGGACCGACCCAAGATAATATAAGATAATTTGAAGCTCAGGAGCATACTTTACCATGGGATAGGAAAATAAATAATCACATGGACATGCACATGATTCGTGAGTTAAACTTATTCTAACTATCCTAAAAGCTCACAAATTGAAGTAAAAGACTTGTGATGAGGCGACAATCTTGTGCACATAATCAAGATTAGTTGTGAGCCCACGACATAACTAGGATTAGCTAGCTTTTCTACTTCGGTTTCTCGAGTTAAAAATTATAGCCCTCGCTTCAATAATCTTATCGAGCACGAGTTCTAACTTTTGAAACTCATTTTTGGAAAAAAGATTCTGGATTAAGTTTGGACTAACTTTCAACCATGATCTTGTGGTGAACGCTAGAACCAATCTCAATATCATCCTAAAATTTGTCGTCTAGGTTCGACCACGGGACGTGTGTAGTGTAGTGCTAAAGCAATTAATCATGCACATCAATTAAATGTAAACGCTGCTTGAAAATATGCATAATTAAATAAATAATTTCAAACACCAACCTGCAAAACAAAAGGTTAGCTAAATACTCCACCTTCTATAACCCATCTGTAAAACCATTTTAACATATGATTAAGGACTTACGTGAAGTCCAATTGCCTAGAGCTGTACCATCAAGTCTACACTAGAAGGTCAAGTTTGTGGTTGAATAGAAGCTGGTCATCATTCACGGAGAAGAAGATTTTTGTATTTATAGCGAGACGACTATTTTGTGCATTGAGTTGGATCATAATGAGGAGGATTCTCATCACTCCTTCGAGTTGGTGCACACCATTCATGCTTCACCAAAAAGTCCCTTGCCAATCCCTAAACTATTCGAGGCCTCTGTTATGGTTGTTAAGGTAATGGTAGACAATGGTTTCGAACTTGGTACTAGATTAGGCAAGCATGGTCAAGGAATTCACATCCCAATTGAAGCTAACAGACAATCCCATACAACTGATTTGGGCTATCATGGATATGGACGAGCTAGCCATGGAAAACGGGGCTCGATAGGCCATGGCATGCCAAAGTGTAGTCCTTTACCACTACCCTTGAGCAAGACCTTTCACTCAACTAGAATAGTCGGTGGATAGGAAAATCTGAGTAAGTTTGAGGATGGTCTCAGGATAATCTTCCTTAGCTCATTGAAAGACCAAGATCTTGAACAAATGTTACTTTCTGCTGATAATGCTAATGATGATGGCATATCCTACTTGGCAAACGGGTTGGATGACTTGAGCATCGCGACTATCTTTGAAGACCATATGAAGATTGATAGAGCCCTTAAAGATGAACCTTATATGGTGCCCAAGCCTCTGAAGCTGTCTGTCAATGCCATATTCAACGATCCACTAGAGGGCTTAGACTTAAAGTAATATCTTTTTATTTATGCATCCCCCTATGTGGGAACTTTATGACTTTCTTAGGATTTTCTTTTTATTGTTGTACTTTAGGATTTCCCTTTCAATAAGATGTAATTCATTGATTTGATATCAATAAAATTACAAATGTTTTTCACTACTTCTTGAATCTTGTCGAAGTATCCAAAACTAGCCCAATGACGATAACGAATGATCAAACAGCATGCCATCCATGGTAAGAACCGAGGGTTGGGTTTCTTCAAGAATTCTTGTTTTGCAGTCTTCGAAAGCAAAAGAATCTTTGAAAAGGCACCAAAATTACTAGGCCAATACATGTTTAAACCCCGTTTGTCTTTCTGATTCCACTATTTTATGTCTCAGGAGCAAACATGAGGAAGAGAATATGGTGGATCCTGAAATATGTAATGCTCACAATTTTAGAGGTTCAGACGAGTCCAATCTTAAGGCTGAAGAGGTACGATAGAACCTTGAGCAACATGAGAAAACTAAATCGTTAATCATTGAGGAAATATTATTAATCAATCTCGGCAATACAGAAAACCCCAGAGAGGTAAAAATCGAGGCTAGTCTCCCTGAGAAAATGGTTGAAAGACTAGTAAAGTTGCTGAGAGACTACCAGGATATTTTCGCTTGGTGATATGCAGATATACCCGGTCTTGATTGATTGATTGTTGAACATTATTTATCGATAGATCCTTCGATTAAGCCTAAGAAACAGAGGTAGTGGAAGGCTAAACCAGAATTGGGAAAGAAAATCGAATATGAAATCATGAAACTGATCGATATTGGATTCATAAAAGTTACTCAGTATGCTACTTGGGTAGCTAATATTGTTCCTGTAGTGAAGAAGGATGGTCGTGTTCGAGTCTATGTGGACTATCGTGACTTGAATAAAGCCACTCTAAAAGATGATTTTTGGCTCCCACATATCGATGTACTCATGGATAGTACAGCAAGGTTTGAGCTATTCTTATTCATGAATGGTTTCTCATGTTATAATCGAATCTTGATGAACGAGGAAGAAAAAGAAAAAATAGCGTTCACTACCCCTTGGGGGTATTCCATTACAAGGTCATGCCCTTCGGCCTCAAAAATGCTAGGGCAATATACCAATGAGCAATGGTTACTTTGTTCCATAATATGATACACAAAGAGATCGAGGTTTATATCAATGAATGATTGCAAGGACCAGGCATGGAGAAGATCATATAAAAACCTTGATGAAGCTATTTGAAAGGCTTCGAAAATTCAAATTACACCTTAACCGGGCCAAGTGCGTGTTGCACTAGTTCGGGTAAGCTGCTTAGGTTTATTGTCAATAGCAAGAGCATCGAGATTGACCCATCCAAAGATAAAGCTATATGTGAGCCCAAACTGCTAAAGACTATCAAGGAAGTTCAGAGTCTCATGGGTAGACTAGACTACATTACCCGATTCATATCCCAATTGAGCAAAATCGCTAAGCCATTTTTCAGATTACTCAAAAAGAATGCAGTAGTCAAGTGGGACAGTGAATGTGAAGAAGCCTCTGAAAAGTTGAGGGAGTATTTCATGAATCCACCTATACTCATCTTGCCATCATCAGGGCAACCTTTAATCCTATGTCTCACAATCTATAATGAGTCTATAGGCACAATGCTTGCTCAAGAAAATCAGGAGGTCGAAAAAGAACGGGTTATCTACTATTTAAGTAAGAAATTTACAGCCTCTGAATGAAATTACTTTGAAGTAAAAAACACATGTGCTGTACTGGTTTGGGTGCTACAAAGGCTACGCTAGTATACTTTGCATTATCAAGTACTTTTGGTGACGGAATGTGATTCTATCAAATATTTGCTGAATCAACCCGCCTTGATTGAGAAGTTTGCTAAATGGAAGGTTCTTATTTCTGAGTTCAACATACAGTATCTGTCACAAAAGTCAGTTAAAGAGTGAGTTATAGTTGATGTCTTGGCCAAAAACCCAAGGAAAAATGAAGACATCTATTACCTTGAGGACTGAATCATGTTAGTGGATGATTATACCTAGACTATGTTCTTTGACGGGGTCATGAACTTGTCAGGATCAGGCTCCAGAGTAGTCTTAATATCCCCAGGTAGCTAACATTATCCAGTAGCTGCGAAATTGGGTTTTCTTTATACTAACAATATATTCAAGTACGAAGCATGCATTCCTGGGTTATAAGCTACATTCGAGATGAGGTTGGCCTGACTCAAAGTATTTGGGGATTCAGCTTTCATTATTCTTCAAGCCGTTGAAAAATAAAAGACGCAAGATGCTAAATTACTCCCTTATCATGAGTATTTGGATAAGTTAGTAGACGGTTTAATGATATCTCGTTTGAGTACCTACCCAGAACTCACAATCAGTTCGCTGATGCATTATCTACATTATCATCAATGTTGTAAGTCACCAATAAACTTAAGATGGAACCACCGAAAATCGAGGTATTGAGAAAACCGGCTTACTATATGATCGTGGTTGATGAGCTAGATGACAAGCCATGGTACCATGACATCAAGACTTACATCCAGAAGCAAGAGTTGCCTGAGAAGAGTACCATATTTGACCAAAGGTAGATAAAGAAAATTACCTTGAGATTCTTTCTGAGTGGAAAGAATTTGTATAAGCGGTCATTCGATTCAATCCTTTTAAGCTGCATAGATTCCACTGAAGCAGTCCATCTTATGATGGAAGTGCATGAAAGAGTTTGTGGTCCGCACATGAACGACCACATGCTAGCTAGGAAAATCATGATATTGGGTTATTACTAGCTCATCCTAGAAGTTGAATGTATTCAGCATGTCTGGAGCTGTCACAAGTGCCAGATTCATGGTGACAAGATCAATGATCCTCTGAAGGGGTTGCATCAGCTAGCATAGCCTTGGCCTTTATCTATGTGCGGCATTGATGTGATCGGCCCTATTAACTCAAGGGCATCCAATGGGCATCATTTCATCATGGTTGCTATTGATTATTTTTCTAAATGAATTGAGGCTACATCATATCTCATGGTCACCGCAAGGAATATAGTGAAATTCATTCATCGAGATATCATTGCTCAATATGGTTCGCCTGAGGCTATAATTACCGACAAATGATCGAATTTGAATAACAAGCTGGTTGATGAGTTATTCAAGGAATTCAAGATCAAACATCTGAACTTTTCCCCATATCATCCTTGGATGAACGAAGCAGTGGAAGCAACTAATAAGAATATCAAGAAGATCTTAGCCAAAACTGCTGAGAACTACCGAGATTGGCATGAGCAGCTACCTTTTGCACTTATAGCATATCAGACTTCAATTCGAACCTCGACTGGGGCAACCCCATATTCTCTTGTGTGCGGGATAAAAGTTGTGTTACCAGTTGAAGTAGAAATCCCTTCCTTACGTTTTCTTTTTCAAGTCAAGTTAACTAAAGCTAATTGGATCCAACAACGGATGAATCAATTGAATTTGATTGAGGAGAGGTGGCTTAAATCCTCATGTCATGGCCAGTGCTACCAACAGAGGGTCGCCAAGTCCTTTAACAAGAAGGTTTGACCTCAATATTTTCAAGTAGGTGACTTTGTTTTGCGAAAGCTGTTGCCAACAGTTCCATTTTCAAAAGGAAAAATTGCTCCGAACTATGGCAGATTGTATATAGTGAAAAAAGCACTCTAAGGAAGTGTTTTGATTTTAGCTGAAATAGATGGTCGGGTATTTACTAGTCCTGTCAATTCTAATGCTATAAAGAAGTATTACACTTGATTTGTTCTGGCATTCTCAATTAATCAATTTGTGATATTCATTTTTTAGTTCAGAACTATTATGTATCTATCCTATTTGCTCTTTGTTTGCATTACTAATCTTCATTGTGAGATAGTTTTAATCAGAAAATCTCCTCGGTGTAATTGAATCGACCATTTGAATGAGAAACGTGAGGACGATGAAAGGCTAGCCATTTCCACACATGTCCTGCACATTAAACCCTAGTAAGTAGAGTGGAAAATTCCATGCTTACAAGGTAAAGAGTTATCTCGCAAAAAGTATGACGACCAAAGTGATAAGAAGCATTTATTTCCCCTATTTCATAGACTGCGCATTATCCATTGATTAACCCCATTGATCGAAGAATTCATTTCGTACCCATGTCAGGAACAACACATTATTGGGGCAATTTCTAAGAAGTTCAAGTATGATTAGAATTTTCTTACTTTTACTTATATCAATCTTTAAGTATATTTATTGCATGCGAAGTCTGTGTTAGCTCGAGTGCCTTAGATATGATAAAGAGCATTTCCTTCTATATCCCACATACTACACCCTTTGCTTAGCCAATTTGAGTGGTGAGTTCATTTCATACAACTCAATTGGTGACCATCACAGTGACAAAGAGTGAAATCATCTCAAAAGGCATTCAAGACAACAACTTATCAAAGTACACTGATGTGAAGTGGGTCTGGAAATTCTAGCGATATGTAAAGCTTCATCAACAGAAGGCTTTTTCCTTCTCTCCCTTGAAAAAAAAAAGAAAAAAAAGAGAAGAGAGAGAGATATATATATATATATATCTTGGAAGAAGATGCTCTCAAAAGAAAAATCTTGGGCAAGATCTCCATCTCAAGAAATCTCGGCAAAAGAGAGATCCCCCAAGAAAGAAAGAAAATCCTCGATTGAATAGCTCCCAACGACCCTTCTCATAGAGGTTGTGCATAAGGGAAACTTGCCGAAGAACAAGTGGCAATGCTCAAAATATCAAAGATGGATGGTCACCAATTCTTTCATGGTCAATCTCTTTTGCACTAAATAAGCCCTTCATTTCAAGCCTGCCTGAACCTACATTACAACATGTACCCAAAGCCACTTTAGATTAGGGCACTCGAGTTAATGTAAGATTTCAAATGTTTATAAATGGTGCTCGAAGAAGTACAAGCAATATCATTTTAACTCACTTCGTAGG
The DNA here is from genome assembly GCA_016432845.1 of Psidium guajava. Lineage (NCBI taxonomy): Eukaryota > Viridiplantae > Streptophyta > Magnoliopsida > Myrtales > Myrtaceae > Psidium > Psidium guajava. Next base: position 36,321,109 of record CM028225.1, on the reverse strand, counting down.
GTTTCTAACTTGTAAACCTGACGCAGCTGATGATTTGATTTTATTCAAAGCTAATAACTAGCATGAGTCTCTTTTTATTAAACCTTTAACCAAGTCTAAATTGCAGTACTTCAAAAGACCTCTCAAATTGGTCATGTCATACTAATTGCAAAAATACTCGAACCCTTATCGAGCATGATGATGATAGATCTGAGTGATTCTTATACTCGTATCAATGGTCAAGTTTCAAAAGCTTTTTCATGAGAGCTAGTGAAAGTCCTTTCCAACTGAAAGTTTCCTTATTGATAAAATCCTCGATGAAACTTTGTGATGCAAGTAAAGAGCTCACACGATTTGTTGATATATAATGTTGGATTGGTTCTATGCATATGGTTGCTTTTACCCCTGTTTCAACTGAAAAATTCAGCTTGTCCTTCCCTTGGTCGTTGCTCAGAAAATCTAGGTAAGTTTTTTTCCTGGACCCTTTTCAAGTTGACAACTTTATCAAACTTTAAGTCATATCGGATTTCCTTTTTTTTTTATCATTTTACGATCAACCTGTTCTCGTGATTTTAACCTTGACATTTATTTAGCTCATGATCGACCTACTCTAATGAGGTGTCTAATCAATTCACGATCGACCTGCTCTCGTATTCTAAATCTTTGTCTTTATCAAATCATGATCGACCTGCTCTCGTATTCTAAATCTTTGTCTTTATCAAATCATGATCGACCTGCTCTCATGATCTTGTTCTAGATATTTACCCAACTCATGATTGATCTGTTCTCATGATATATACATCAGTTCATGATTGACTTGCTCTTGTGATCTTGATCTTTGTCAAATCACAATCAACCTACTCTTTGTGATCTTGGTCGTACCTTTATCAAATTACGATTGACCTACTCTCGTGTCTGATAAAAACATTTTTTTTCACATGTTCTTCATGGTTCTACATATCATTGCATCATTTTCTCATGCATAAAAAATGAGATTGAAAGTCTCGCAAAAGAAGAAGAAGAAGAAGAAGGAGGAGGAGGAGGACGAGGAGGAGAAGAAGAAGCAGAGAACATTCATCATTTGCATCATCAAAATTTAGTGTTAAATTTTTTCTTTGAATGAAACCTTTGTGAGCCTCCACTCAAAGAGGGGCGGCTGTTGACACCTAAATTCTGATTTTCCTTTTTAGTTATGTTGCATAAAAAAACAAGAGTTAAATCTTGATTCCTACCAAAAAATTCATCATTCATGTTTAATTCATACATTACATTTTTTGCTTTAGACCGACGGCAGATGGGTTACAAAGGGGATTATAAGCTTAATTAGATTAATATGACTAAAGATCATTGGTGCTTAGTAGTCGAATGCTCTAAAAAACTTTTAAGGCCATAGAAAGCATATTCTATGGCAAAAAAAAATGTATATTCACGATTTTGGCATATGTATTTTTTGGCCATACACAACACATTATATAATCACTACTTGGTCACGGTATGGGATGAATAAAATAATAATAATAAGAGGGGAATAGGGAAGAAAAGAACACGAGTGAGAAGGTCTAACAAGAATTGATACCTTGCAGGATTTCATGGTATATTTTGTTTCCTTTCTATATTAGCCATCCTGACCTATAAAAAGACATCAACTATAGCTAAGAGGAGGGGGGCCACAAACAATTCATATACACAGAGAGAGAAACACGTGAGTTTTCAGAGAAAAAGAGAGAGTGAATAGGTCTTTAGCACAATTTGTCCTTTTTTGTTCAAGGATCAACGCCTCCTTAGACGTAAAATGTAGGCTATACGGTTGACCCTTCTTCTCAACCCGACCCCTCTGCTGTTGCACCTGATGACTCTGTTTTGTTTCTTTGCTGCAAGTTATCCTCTGCCGTTGCCAACGCTTTTTTTGTTGCTCTTGTTCTAATTTGCTCAACATAAGCACTTGATTTGGCAGTTCTATTCCCGAGACCCCTGCTAGAGTCAAAGCTATTGTTGTCCCAGGCGCACCAAATCCTGAGCAGACTCTAAAGCCACAGCTTTAGCAAGTTTCTTCCAAGACCAATTTACGTGCATTAAAATCCTCTATCATTGCTGCTGATTGGGCATTATTGAAACCCGTCGGACACGAGTTTCTAGCCGTCGGGCACGAGTTCTAGCCGCTGGTCCCTTGTGCTAAAGCCTGCTCGTCAAGCTTGGCGTGAATTGGAATAGGAAAGCGAATTTTTGCAAAACAAGGTAAATATTTCCTATCTTAAAATAGAATATTCACTTGCCAATCTTGTTACATTTGATATATATTGCATATCTTATAAGTATATTGCATCAAAAATGGATATTCTTTTGAAAAAAATTCAGATTTGATTAGGAAATTTTCTTTCTTAATCCGCAACTTGCTATATAATCGTGAAAGTCCATCTTTAGGATTATTGATGGAATACTTGATTAGGCAAGGATTTAAGTTTTATCGTTGACCGTGGGATTACGGATTAAAAATTAACTTAAATATTCACGAAATATCTCAAAAATTGATTGATATATCCATTTTTCTCGATTGAATTGATTGACATATTCACTGCCCTATTTTGACTTGAATTGCTTGATTGTTATATTTTTTTAGAATATATTCGTCGCATGATATAATCTCGAAAATTCATAAAAAATGTTGCATTCATTCATTTCCATAGTTGAAAATTGCATCTTTTAAAAATAGCATTATATAGATAATTGCATATCTAATGCTCTTTGCGAAGGTTAGATTGCATTTTAGAATAGAAATTGCATGACTAAATAGAATTTCATGTCTAAAATAATCTATCTTTAATATGTTAGGGTTTAGGTCAATTTAAACTCTAAAATATACAAGATAAACATTGTTATGACATAGTTCTATTTTATGAAATAAATTCATTCAAAAAATTTTTTAAAAAAATCCTTGATGCCATATTATCTTTACCACCATTTATGCCATTTCATTTATGTCATGTCATCTTTGCCATGTCATATTTTCCATGTTATCCTTGCCATATCACATTTGCTACGTCATCTATGCCATGTCATCTTTGTTACGTCATTTATGCCATGTCATCCTTGCACATCATAATTCTTGCCATGTCATGTAGGTTGAATCTTAGATGTGCATTTAATTCATGTCATTGCATCTTAAAATAATTTCATGCATTGCATATAGTAGTCATTCATGCATTAATAAAAAATTAAAAAATTTTAAAAAAGAAATAATGTTTTGTGTGGCGTATGCTCCCTTGATTATCTTGATTTCTGGATATTCTATTAATTGATTGTGCACCCACATGATGACCTTTGTTAGTGACTTAGGTTAAAATCAATTAATGTTGCCATCTCAAATGATTTTTTACAAAATCAAATGGTATCGAAAGGGCGTTAGAGTAATCTAGCGTAATCAAGTCGCAAGACTATTAATCTCTGGTTCGTAGAAATAATTTAGTTCTCTCGTTGATTTATTTAGGTTTCTAATCGACCTAACAAAAACGATTAGTGGTGGCTCCTATTGAAAATCTTTGCATGGTAAATATTGAATCATAAGTTGCGATTTGGTATGAACTTGAGAGAGTTAGAGTTAGGTTAGTTAAATAATGAACCTGATAATCCATTAACCTGGAAAGTCGATTTTTAGGTCACAACACACATCACCAACTTAAACCCAATAATATCGCTAATAACCCCAATCTCCTCCCTTGAAGGCAAACCCATCGCCGCGTACACATCTGACTATGGGCCATTGCAAGAGCAATGGAGATAAGGCACTTCTAAAGGATCTTTCTATTTAAAAAAAAAAACAAATCTTTCACTGAGTACTGACAGCTCGACTCATGGCGACTCAAATCCTGCACCGACAACCCTCGCTAAAAAAAACTTCTAGCCTTTCCCGAGTGCTGGCAATGGCTTGGGGCAACCCAGATCTGGCACCAGTGACCCCTACGATAATCCAATCGTGATCCTCACATGCAGTCATATCTTGTCGCCTATATTACTATATCGTTGACGATACATTTATTCATATGGCAATTTAGGAAAATAAATAATAGGCAATCTGCTCCAGCTTTCTAGAAAAAGGATACAAGTAAACAAGAGAAAATAAATTGTCCCCTTTGCAAACACAAACGACGCAGACAAACAACCCATTTTCTACTGAGTGATCTAGCAGAAGTTCCTTGAAAGAAGTTTCTGGAATTGACGAATATGAAGATTGGACTCCTTGGCAGGAGAACAAAGTAGAAAACATCATTTTGCTTATGACGATAAGGTGGTCGGCAATGGGAACTCGACAATGGTTGTTGATGATTGGAGACGATGGATACTGAATGGGGTTTGAGATGGACAAGGAAAAAAAATGGCGTTCAAGGAAATCATTGACAGCGTATCATGTCGAGTAGTGTTTATCTTTGCTCTTCAATTTGTTGACAAACATCACGTCACAAGGCCTACTAAGTCTTGGCAATGACACTGGAGATCTTTTAGAAGAAAAAAATGAAGAATTCTGCGGGCATTTTTTATTGTTTATATTTTAAAAATATTCCCTTACACTTTGCACAACTTTTTCCTCTCAATATTATAGATGCAATTCTATCGAAGGTGATTGACAAGAGTAGCATTCATCGAAATCATGACATATCGGTACCATAAAGAAAAAGGATAACTATCCCATAACTTCTGATTTAAAAATCGAGATATTAATGCTGTAATTATATTCCTTGACTTCACATTGACTGAAAATTTTGTACTTAAGTGATTGTCCTGAAAGTTTTGATACTAAAATGAGCACTGCACACAAATTTTAGCACTTGTAATACACTTAAGCCGAAAGTAGTGGACATACCCAAGCACAAACCGACCATTTTATAGAAGACTTGACTGCCGCCTCCACTTCTCACTCTGGCAGAGGATCTACATTGCTTGTTGGAAGAGTGTCTACATGAATACAGAGGAGACGAAAAGATCTAAAACACTATCAATACAACGTAATGAAAACATATCCTTACCATCTGAAGACTCTAAGAGAAACTTAGCAGATATAAATGCCATGAAGGATAGAACCGCATCAATTGCATTTGATTCCTTGCAACAATTGCCACCGACACCCCACAATTTGTCACTGTCACATGGCATAATGGTGTCTTGTAGTTCCATTCCATATAAAAATTGGAGTCAGATGGAGGACGTATGCCTGTTGCATGCAAAGATCGAACAAGGTATAGTGTAACCAAAATAATATAACTTAAAAATTAGTTAACACAAGCACTAAAACCAACTCTTCCATTGACAACAAAAGTAAACTTTCAAAGGAAATTTAACCTGATCCATTCTTCCAACCATGGTCAGTATTTTCTGATTCAACAAGCTAAAGCATCATCCAGGCCCCAAGTGCATATCATTACGACCTAATGTATTATTCTTTTCAAGCTCCGCTTTCACAAAACTTAAGCAACAACTAGCACCCATTTATATCATAATCAGTTTGATTTCTTTACCCCCAAGTCCAATAAACTTCTCAACATTTGACCATGTGACAACTCATAGAGAAAGTAAAGTAAATTTAGTATGGCTACAGTACGTAACCCAGACGTTACACAAATTCTTTGTTCCTCACAGGTGCAAAGATCTATTTGATCCAATAATACCCATCATAACTACCTTAGAAGCTCTTTTTCGACAAGACATAATCCATTAGAGGCGTCGTAACAATAGGAACACCTTCTGCAACACCTGAGAAAGCATAGTGAAAGATTAGATAATGTTCCAGTCAGCTCCTCTTAAGATTCATTTTGCAAAGTGATATCCAGGAGAACTTTAGCAAGACCGGATCCCTCTGGCTCTCTTCTCTCCCTGAGTCTCTATAATATCCAATTCAGCCTAAGTGGCATATTATTGACTATAGTCTTCTTCTTAAATTAGGCAGGAGATCTGCCAACACTTATAATCTTCAATCCGGGTAAAACTTCTCTACGTCGAACAAAAAATTTTTCAGTCAACAACTCTACAAGTGTCTATAAGTTTCTTCATAAGGGTATCTCGATTATGCACATCCATGGTAATTAGCTCAACCAATGATTTCATCATAATAGTTCGGTAGTTGTCTTTTGCCATGTTGACCATTTCTATGGTTTAATTTAATCCTGTTCAGCTCATGTCAGACACGAATAGCCTCATCTAGGAAAGCCTATTTAAAGACATGTAATGGACTGTAATATGAAAAAGACTCGGAAAATATTTTGTCATTTGTATGGACAATTCGGATTTTTTTTTTGTTGAAGGACAATTCGGATTTGATTTTCCTCCATGCACTCCTTTCAATAATTTATTTCCTTTTTTAAAGATTCAAAATCTTTCAAAATTTATCATTTTTTTTCCTCGTCCTCCTGGTTTCGATCGGCCGTGACAGGCCACAAGCAAGACTCACTAGATCTAGCGAGGCAAGGCTGATGAGCAGCTGTGGCCGAAGGCCGACAAAGAAAGAAAAGGAAAAGAAAAAGAAAAGGAAAAAATAAATTAAAAATTAAAAACTTTCATAATTATTTTTTAAATTAAGAAAAAAATGAAGGTAATCGAGTTGATAGATGAAAGATGAGGGAAAATTTTTCCTCTTCTCAAAAAGACAAACATATTTTCCCCAATTTTTGAAGGATTTTTTTTTATGGGTGAAAAATTTTTTCCTTGACTAGCTTATTTTCCAAAAATCAAATACCAGAAAATTCGAAAAATATTTTTATGAATTTTTTTTTCTGTGAACGGAGCCTTAGTGTCGAAGTGTGTCCTACGGCTGCCAATTTTCTAATTGGCTCCAACTCTTGATGCTCGAAAGAGGAGGCTTCTCTGCTACTCCTTTTCAAAGTCGTCTTCTTTTCTATTTAATAATGTCTGCTTGCTACACTATGTTTTCTGCTTTAGAGTGCAGAAAACGACACTATGTTTTTCCTTTGCCTACACAGCTGCTGAATAGATTTATAATGACACGTCAGCCGCCACGTATGCTAATTAAAGGTGGTTTTGCCGGACAGAGTTTAACGGATGTTGATTTTAAACCAACAAATTTAAGTTTGTGTGTCTGCTTGGTCAGTTTTAAATTTGGTATTATTATAAACTCGCATTGGTTTTAGGGATAATCAGGCTCGAACTGATGACTTCCACCACGTCAAGGTGACACTCTATTATTTTTAAATGGATATCATGTAAATCCGGATTGAAAATGGTCTCTCTTGATTTCCAGAATAAAAATTATGATGCTCAGATTGCTTCACATGGTATTAGAGTCTCAAGGAATAGAGGGATTGCTTCACATAGTTTCAGTTTTTGTCATGTTCCGATATTTTTAGACCACCAATATTTTGGGTCCAATTGTTGCTGATGTCCAGCCACTTTCATTTTTTTCAATACATATTTAACCTTGGTCATGAATAAAACCAGAAAAAGACCCAAGATCAAAGAGTCGATTGGCCTTAAAAATGTTTAAGAATCTAATTGAAATATTCAATAATAGTTTGGAAACAGATGATGTATTCATCCCGAAATAAAGTACACATAAAAATTGTATCTGATATGTGACGTCGGCTATGTTCCTCTCCTCAAGCCCTTTGGGCTTTGCCTCGTTTGTACGCTCCTATTTTGGGATCTTTTACCCTGGGCACCTGGGCAGCTAATGAAATAAATCCTTTTTCCAACCCAAAAAAAAAATTAAAAATTTGCTTAATACTCGATTTTGGGAAAAGAGAGAAAGGGGAAGGACAAAACTAGGACACAAACTGAGCAAAATTTTACAATTTCTACATTTTGTTCTTTTGGATGTTGAAATTTCTTTCATTTGTCTTTGGAATGAAAGGGAGGGAAATTAACTTTGCAGGTGGCCCAATGATTTCATACTCGCAAGCAACAATGTGGGAAAAGAAAATGAGTTTATGATGCTTCTTATTTTAAATCTCCGAAACACTTAAGATTTTTCCATTACTTTTTTGTTCAAATTTTCCTTGCCCCATTTCTCCCAAAAACATCACAATATATAGTGTCCCGAACAGAGTTTGCCATTGTAATTTACGAGTAAAAATAATATGGCAACAAATTTAGATGATATAGTTTCTATTAATAGCCTCACATCATTGGGCATATATATACGTGTATATATATGTGTGTGTGAACATATAATAAGTGTAGGACTAAATTAGCAAAACTACAAATAGATTAGGACTAAATTAATATAATTGAAAGGATTAGGACTAAATTGACAAATGATATAAAGGTTTATAACTAAATTGACTCAATTAAAAAGTTTAAAACTAAATTATCTCTATCTTGGAGTTAAATCCCTTTGATGGAAAATAGTGGTTCATGTAATGGACCTAACAATGTCTTTTTTAACAAAGAAATTGACTACTTAAACATAGAATTCCATTCTAGGACCATCGTTGACACAATCAATTCGATACTTATTATGTGCATTTGAAGTGACTTATACTCTCTTTTTTCCCTTTATTTCAAGTTTCTATCGTATTTTTTTGGCGATATATGTTACTTTAGTGCATTGAAAAAAGCAATATTTATTTTATATTATATGTGCATTTTTTTAATTTCCTTTTGGCATGTGTTAAATTCGGTGGAGTCGACATAGTTATGGTAATAGGGGCAATGTTGTGGCAGATTTGTCAGCCACACGAAAATAAGTGTGGATTATAAACTAGGGAAAGATTTGAGTTTCCATCAAATCATGTACCTTGTGATCATCCACAAGGTGAAATTGCTTTAGGAAAATGCAATGATCTAAAATATTATAACATCAATTGTTGGATCACATGGGTTAAAACTAAAATAAAAAAATAAAAAAAAAAGGATCTTCGATCGAATTCCATATAAAGTCTCTCTTTGAATTGGTTAGTTAATATAGCCAAATCTTTTGTTTAGCAGCAGAATAATATCTAATATTTCAAATGTTTTTGGAATTTACTTAAATCTTTTCTTTGGTGGAAGAATTGTGGATCAAAATTCAGTATATATTTACCTTAAATTTCTTTTTAACCGGTCAAGTGAGTATCCCATACTCCTCTCTTTTTGCCGATTTCTCTCCACCAGCTGTAATCCTAGAATAAGTCAGATTCGATTCCGGCAATATCTCCAACAGCCCGCTACTTATTCAAGCTTTTCTTAACCGATTATATTGAATGGCGAAAATCAAGCGAATCAGTTCGAGGTTTCCTGTCTCTATAAATTGTAGTTTTCGTTGTTCATGAATTTTGCGAACCCCTGAAATTTTCCATACAAAACCTTTTTCGAAATGAAGCTAGGAACAACAGTTCTTCACTAATTTTTAGCCGATACTAAGCAACAATGTGGAGCCACCGCCACAGTACCCTTCGCTCAATTCCCAACCGTTGTTGCTCATCATCGCCCGTCAATACTTCTCCGGACACAATGCCGAAGGGCCGAAAGCAAGAGCAGCCGGTAGTTGAGCCATGCATGGAAGATTACGTGGGCGCGTTTGAGCGTGTGCCTGACAATCTCTTTTAAGTTTAGAGAAGTCTGATGTAAGGATTGAGATCAAAGCTACTGCTTTGCAAACATTTCAGGCTCCTCTTTCGTAAATGTTGTTCTATCTAATCGATTTTTGTTTGATTACAGAGAAGGAATATTCTTGTTGATAATTGATCATCCAAGTACAGAAGGTTCACGGATCTTCTCCGCTGAGGAATTGATTGAAACATTATTTTGAGGTGACTGCTTTAAAATCACACATTTAAATTGTATTTGGATTATGTAAAATGTTGTTTGCCCAAGTGATAATATGTATACCTGTCTTTTCTCCGCAGGAGTTGTCTGTATCTGGTAACAAGATGGTTCTTGTAGATGTTCTTTGTTGCTGTGGTTCTCGAACATGACCTAGGGTTAAAAAAAAAAACATACGGCCATAGCTTTAGAGCTCCTGTTGGGGGGTTGCATCATCACTCTTCTCAAGCTCTTGTTATGCTTGTCGTTACGCATGCGGCAATTGCTATTCTCTGTACATGAGACAGAATGGATGTATGAAAGTTAATCCTAGTTAAGGAAAACACCAACAGAACGGCTTAAACGGACAAACTTATTCAGGCCTCGCGATCTTTGATGGTTTATTGCTTGCATAACCGTCGAAGGAGGTGTAGCCTTGTAGGTTCTAAATGCCTTCGAGCTTGTTATATCACTGAGATATCCTGCACCTTTTTGTTTGCTGCAAAGTTCCTATGCTCTTTAGTAACTTGATTGTGATACTCAGGTCTTTAATCTTTGCTTTTCATTTCTGCAGCTACCATATAAATATGACTGCCATTCAATTTATAAATTCTTGCAGGAGCTTGTGCATTCACCTTTTTGTGCTGATGATGGATGATGGTTTCCTTTGTCAGTACGGTTAATTTTCTGGGGTTCAACTGATTTTTATTTTCGTTTGTTTCATGTCTCTTCTGATCTTATGTGAAAGAAAAGTTTGTTTCCACTTTGCTTGAATGATTTCTTTCTGTTCGATGGCTCTTCTTAACGCTGAAATTCATCCTTTGAGGCTCAGTAGAGAACGCCTGTTTCAAAGAGTTGTTATGTGTTTGTGGCCAGAAGGGGCAAAAAAAAATCTGCTTTCGGGTTAAATGAGTCTCACCTGGATCGGATCATTTCGACCCAATCCACAATCCATCGGCTAAACCCTTGCTGACCTATTGTTATAAATTTATTTCGGCAATGAAATGAGCTGGTTAAAACGGATTAAATGGGTTTACATGGATTGGACCATTTGCTCTTCATTTCTGCAGTTACCATATAAATATGACTGCCATTCAGTTTAATCTTTGCTCTTCATTTCCTCTAATTTGGATTATTTCATCATTGTATTAACAATGGAGGAGGTTTGTGCATTCAGCTTTTTGTGCCGAGTTAAATGAATTAGTGCAGATGATGGATATACGGAGAACATTGAATCTTTGAAGTGGATTATGCCACTGTAATACGCCTCGGTTGAATCCTAAAGAGTTGGAGACACCGCGGTTTAAATTGCTTGATTCGTAAGTTGAATTTGATCCCTATGTTTACATTATTCATTGTGACATATCTGCTGCCTTTGTTGTTTTATTCCTTCTTGACAGTTGCCATCTTTATTGTGTCTTGATATCAGTTCATCCTATTAGCATGTTAAGAAATGGTCTCCAACAAGAGCCAATAGTGTTTTCATTTGCATTTGATGCCCAAAATTTGATGCAATCATGATAAGAATCAACTCCGTCTAGTCTTTTTATTGTGGTCACTCCAGCTAGGCTGGAAAGCCCCTTTCTAACTACTTACAAATAACAGAAAACAAAAACACTTTTCTGCTGCTCAGTCATGCATCCAAACCAAACAAAACACTCCCATCCGGAATTTCCCCCGAAATAGAAAATAGAGAAACCCCCAGCAGCATGCCTCAAGCTTGTTGGCTTCTGATGTCATGTGAGGACATCGGAAGGCAGCGAGCGTAGGCATGTTGCTCGGGGTTTCTATATTTGCTATTTCAAGGGAAATTCCAGACGGGGGTGTTTGGTTTGGTTTGGACGGAGGACTGAGCAGTAGAGAAGTATATATAGTTTCTGGTTGTTAGTAGTTATGAAAGAAGCTTGCCTACTTACCCGAAGTATCTGAAACTTAGAATCGAACCAGCGGGGAACTAGTCCAGGTAAGCATTACGATGTAATATGCGACATATCCTTTTATAGTCGCTCCTAAAAAACCTTAAAATAAAAGAGCATAGTTCAAACTACCCTTATTTTTATTTGAAAGTCAGAATATAACAAAATGAAATCTAGGGAAATAAAAATTATTGCGCTCCAGAGTGATGTCCAAACAAAACTGCAGCCATCAAATCTGGATGGGAGTTCAATTTAAAGAAGATCCGTGAAACTTCTGTACTGAGATAATCAATTATCAACAAGAATGTTCCTTCTCTGCATTTCCAATAAAATGCAATTAGATAGATCAACACCTACAAGCGAAGAGCCAAAAGTGTTCGCAAAGCAACAGCTTTGATCTCAGTTCTTATATCAAACTACTCAAAACTTAAGAGAATGTCACGTGAACGAATTGGGTCTGGCATGGTATTTTTGTTCGTCCATGTCTGAACGTGGCGATCCAAGCGAGACGACAGCAAGAAGGATGGCGTTGACGAGGAAGAGGATAGATACTTCCACACATGGCTTAACTTCCGGCCGCTGTATCCAACTCTTGAGGCCTCTCTTGCTTCCGGCAGTTCGGCATAAGCATTTAGCAGATAGCAAGAGATGTCTGCGATGGTTTTCGCCCTGCACCGCATTGTGTCCGGAGAAGTATTGCTGGCCGATGTTCAAGCAACAGCGGTTGGGTTTGAGCCAAGGGTATTCTGGCAGCAGCTCAGCATTGATGCTTCGTCGGTCCAGCTGTCGGCGTCGGACGGAATAGTTTTGATGGGAGTTCCGAAAATGTTATATTTGTAACTTCAGGGGTTCGCAAGTGTCAAGCGAGCAACAAGGAGCAAACATTTATAGAGCACAGAAAACCTCTTGACTGATTTGCTTGATTTTCGTCATTTTTAGTAATGGGCTGTTGAAAATATTTTACTAAAAATGCTGGTTGTTTCCCGTCCTTTGCCATCTCCTCGGTGAATAGCTTGACCTGAATCTATGCATTTCCAATCAACAAACGTAGTGTTGTGGGATTTTCTGTGCCCTATTTCCCTCCCAGCTCACAAATGGGTCTCCCACCTTAAACGCCAACTCCACTTGAACCCTACTGTTAGAAAGTTGATCCAATTTCTAGAATATTCTAGGATAAATTTTTGTAGAATAGTCTAGAAAGTTAAGAATATTTATGGTACTTCTAGAGAATTCCTAGGATATGTCTAGAAGGATAATGTGTAGAAAAATCTAGAAACAATATGCTCTAGATTTTGTAGAAAACTCTAAAATAGTGTCTATCTAGGATACTCTAGAATTTTCCTGTATGACGGTGGAAGATGGCTATAAATAGGCCATGAAGTGCTAGAAAGTGTAGAGAAAAACCAACAACCAAAAGCTCTCCTCTTCCTTTGTATCACTCACAAAAACTAATAAAAGTTTTCGTTTCCATTGTGCTCATTCACTTACAAAACTAAATACCCTTCCGCAAAAACTAACAGTGGTATCAGAGCCTCGTTCGGTTGGTTTTGGGCGTTTGTCCTAGCCACCCTCTCCTAAAAACACCACACCCATGGCTAATGTTTCCTCATCCTCATTTCCCATTCCCATTTTCGATGGGAATAACTACGACTATTGGTGCATCAAAATGACTACATTCTTGATGGCCCAAGACTTATGGGACATCGTGGAGAAAGGTTATGAGACTCCGCGAGAAGGTGCCTCTGTTCCGAAAGATCAACTACAAAAGGATGCAAGGGCATTATGCGTTATTCAGCAAGCGCTCTCGGAAACCGTTTTTCCGAGAATAATTGGAGCAAATACGGCGAAGAAAGCTTGGGAAATATTACGAGAAGAATTTCAAGGATCAGACAAGGTACGCACTATTCGGCTTCAAACTCTAAGAAGAAATTTTGAGAATTCTAAAATGAAAGTAAATGAGACCGTTCAAGAATACTGTGGAAAACTAAAGGAACTAGTTAATCAAATGAGAGCCTATGGAGATGGAATCACTGATCAAAGGGTCGTAGAGAAAATATTAGTCTCCCTCACAAGAAAATACAATCCTATTGTTACAACGATAGAAGCAACTAAGGATTTAACGACCCTGACAATAAGTGAATTGATTGGCTCTCTAGAAGCGCATGAGAAAAGACTAATGGCACAAGATGAGGATTCAGTTGAAAGTGCCTTCCAGTCTAAAATAAACATACGGTCTCATCAATCTAAAACTGGTGGAAGGAGCTCATGGAAAAATAAAAGAGGAGGAGAAACTACTCAAAAGGAGAAATACCCACCTTGTGGCATTTGTAAGAAAAATAATCATTTGGAGAAAGATTGCTAGTTTAGAAATAAACCACAATGCCGCTTTTGTAAAAGATATGGCCACATAGAAAGAGATTGTCGCTCGAAAATAAATTCTCGAGCCAACTATGCTGAAGAAAAGGAAAGACAAGATAATACATTTTATGCAGGTCAAGCGGCAAATGATAAGAAAAGTGACACATGGTATATTGATAGTGGATGTAGCAATCATATGACAAGGGACGAATCTATATTCATCGATATTGATACATCGGTGAAAAATCAAATTAAATTGGGCAACGGCGCAATAGTTGACGCGAAAGGGAAAGGAACTATCGCCGTTGAAACAGATAAAGGCCCAAAATACATTCATGACGTATATCTAGTGCCAAGTCTTGCACAAAATCTACTTAGCGTGGGCCAAATGATACAATGTGGGTATTCTCTATACTTTAATGGAGATGACTGCATTATCTACGACAAATATAAAAATATTATTGCCTCTGTTAAAATGGAAAATAGGAATTTTCCTATTCGATGGAATTATGTCAGAGATATGGCCATGAAAGCTCAACTTGATGAGTCATGGCTCTGGCATCGAAGATTTGGCCACTTTAATTTTGCTGGACTGAAAATTCTCCATCAAAAAAATATGATGAGAGATTTTCCAGCAATTTCGGAAATTTCAGATGTCTGTGAAGGCTGCCTCCTTGGAAAACAACAACGGCAGTCCTTCTCATCTGGAGGTGCATGGAGAGCTAACAAGCCTTTAGAACTAGTCCATACGGATGTTTGTGGTCCAATGAGGACTCCTACAGCCAGTCAGAATAGATATTTCATTCTATTCATTGATGACTACACAAGAATGACGTGGGTCTACTTTCTTCGAGAAAGATCGGAGGTTTTCTCTATTTTCAGGAAATTCAAGAACCACGTCGAAAATCAAAGTGGCCACAAAATCAAAGTCCTGAGGAGTGACAGAGGCACAGAATATAACTCAAGGGAGTTCAACAAATTCTGTGAAGAAAAAGGAGTTCACCATCAACTAACTGTTGGCTACGCTCCAGAGCAAAATGGGGTAGCAGAAAGGAAAAATAGAACTGTCATGGAGATGGCAAGGTCCATGCTAAAGGACAAAGGCCTTCCCAATTCGTTCTGGGCAGAAGCAATATACACGGCTGTATACATCTTAAACAAATGTCCAACTAGAGCTGTCCAAAATAAAACTCCAGTCGAAGCATGGAGTGGACGGAAGCCTTCGGCGAAACATCTCAAAGTGTTTGGTTGCATATGCTACGTTCACATTCCATCTCAAAAGAGAAGCAAGCTCGATGAGAAGACAGAAAAGGGAATCTTCCTTGGCTACAGTGATCAATCAAAAGGTTATCGCATCTACAACCTAAGAACTAAGAAGCTCGTGATTAGTCGAGACGTTGAGTTTGATGAGTATGCCACCTGGAACTGGGAGAATGAGAAGATCGAGAAGAAGTATGTCATCTTGCCTGACACACCACCTGCTCGTGAGGAGTCAACAACACAAGAAGAAGGTGAAGCATCAGACTCCACCACTCACGATGTAACGCCACCATCTTCTCCGAGAGCAACAGAAGAAGAATCTACTCCAGAATCTCCAGTAATGAGAGTAAAATCCCTTAGAAGAATTTATGACACATGCAACTTTGCTGCTTTAGAACCAGAAAACTATGAAGAAGCATCCAAAGAGGAAGTTTGGATAAAAGCCATGGAGGAAGAAATCAAGATGATCGAGAAAAATGAAACTTGGGAGCTTGTCAATTGCCCTAAGGACAAAGAGATCATTGGCGTCAAATGGGTCTACAAGACGAAGTTCAACGCAGATGGATCAATCCAGAAGCATAAAGCAAGGCTCGTGGCAAAAGGATACTTGCAACAACCAGGTATCGACTATACTGAAACTTTTGCTCCAGTTGCTCGTCTTGATACTATTCATGCTCTTATAGCCCTAGCAGCACAAAAAGAATGGAAGATCCATCAACTAGACGTGAAGTCAGCATTCCTAAATGGATATCTTCAAGAAGAAATATATGTGGAGCAACCACAAGGCTTTATAGCCAAAGGACAAGAAGAAAAAGTCCTAAAACTTAAGAAGGCTCTCTACGGATTAAAGCAGGCACCACGAGCATGGTATAGCAGAATTGATGAATACTTCACCAAGCAAGGATTCAGGAAAAGCATGAGTGAGCCAACGCTCTACATCAAGACCCAAGGTAAGTCTGACACTCTCATTGTCTCTCTATACGTGGATGATCTTATATATACAGGGAACAATGAGAAGATGATTCGAGTTTTTTAAAGAAGAAATGATGAAGACATTCGAGATGACAGACTTGGGCTTGATGCACTACTTCCTCGGCATCGAGATCATCCAAAATAAAGGAATTTTCATTTCACAAAAAAAATATGCCGAGAACCTCCTGAAGAAATTCAAGATGGATTATTGTAAAGCAGTTACAACACTACTCGTGACAAATGAGAAACTACTAAAGGAAGATGGAGCAAAAAAAACCGACGCCTCCCTCTACAGAAGTCTGATTGGCAGTTTGCTATATCTCACTACCACAAGACCAGACATCATGTACGCGACAAGTCTACTATCACGGTTCATGCAGAGTCCGAGTCAAATTCATTTTGGAGCTGCCAAAAGAATTCTACGATACTTAAGAGGAACTACAGATTATGGCATTTGGTATCAGCCCAGTGCAACGGCTAAGCTCATCGGCTACACAGACAGCGATTGGGCAGGTTCTACTGATGATAGGAGGAGTACTACTGGCTATGCATTCACATTGGGTTCTGGAATATTCTCATGGGCATCCAAAAAACAAGACTCGGTGGCACAATCTACTGCGGAGGCTGAATACGTCGCGGCTGCTATAACTACCAGTCAAGCAATATGGCTTCGGAGAATTCTAGAAGACCTTGGAGAAAAACAAACGGAATCAACTCCAATATTTTGCGACAACAAATCGGCAATAGCTATATCCAAGAATCCCATCTTTCATGGAAGAACGAAACATATCGACATTAAATATCACTTTATTCGCGAAGCGCAAAGCAATGGAGAGATCAAGCTCCAATATTGCAAGACTGAAGATCAAGTTGCGGATATATTCACCAAAGCACTGCCGCCAACAAAGTTCGAGGCACTACGGAGCATGCTTGGAGTATCACGAAATTGGATCAAGGAGGAGTGTTAGAAAGTTGATCCAATTTCTACAATATTCTAGGATAAATTTTTGTAGAATAGTCTAGAAAGTTAAGAATATTTATGGTACTTCTAGAGAATTCCTAGGATATGTCTAGAAGGATAATGTGTAGAAAAATCTAGAAACAATATGCTCTAGATTTTGTAGAAAAATCTAGAATAGTGTCTATCTAGGATACTCTAGAATTTTCCTGTATGACGGTGGAAGATGGCTATAAATAGGCCATGAAGTGCTAGAAAGTGTAGAGAAAAACCAACAACCAAAAGCTTTCCTCTTCCTTTGTATCACTCACAAAAACTAATAAAAGTTTTCGTTTCCATTGTGCTCATTCACTTACAAAACTAAATACCCTTCCGCAAAAACTAACACCTACAATCCCCATTGTTTCTATTTGTGAACCTCATACCTCTCTTTCCCTTACCAGCGATACCAACAGGATGCTTAGTTTACCCCATCCCAAACCCTAGCCTTGTTTGTAGCTTGTGCTTCCTCCATCCTCCTCCTCGCAGCCATTGCTCCCTTCGTCTGTGGCCCATGACCGAAGAAAGATGGCAGAAAATGTTAGTTAAGACACCAACAAAATGTAGGTATTCAAATGCGTGATGTTAAAAAGGAATACAGTTATCCGAGGAATGAACATTCTTGAAAAAATAAAGACTAGATTACAAATTTGATTCATAAAGATTCCCTTCTTTTTAACAATTTGTTGCATTTCATGTTTTTGCATTTAAGTAGTATCATCACGCATAAAACTGAGTTTAAGGGCATCTCGATTATTACTCTAAGCTTGAGGGAGCATATTAGACTGTTAGTCATTTTTTAAGTCTTGAAGGTATTTTTGTTATTTCAAGCCCACAGTTTTTTTTTTTTTCATGAAATTGCCCTGAGGTGATCCAAGCCGGCCTTGGCTCAAGACTAGGGTTGTCAAATGGGTGGGTCTGATCGAATTTGGCTCGGGTCAAAAATGGTCCACCTTACATTGACCAATTTAACTCGTCCTTCACTCATTTCCATGGTAAATATAATGAGTTATACACGACTCATGTTATAAAAACATTTTAATATTTAGCCCAACTTAGGAAAAACCATATCCACCCATTTAATCCACTTTAAGCTCTTCATGGGTATATGTTATTTGGAGTAAACTACACAATGGAAATTAGTAAATAAAATAAAGAAAATTATAAATCTATAAATTGAAGTATTTATAAAGAATTCTTGATAAGAGAAAGTTCGATTAACTAATTGTTGACAAGAAAATAACATTTGCTTATAAGAGCTCTCCCAACGTGTGCCGAGTTCGCTGTACAGGAAACGAAAATAGGCAAAAATGAAGGAAATAAAATGTACAGGTAAACCTGTATGCACAAGGAGTGAAATTTTGATTGCTCGCGAGCATGGACATAACTTCCATCCACGATTAAAAAAAAAAAAGACGACACTAGGCTTCTCAACTTGGGCATAGAATTGGCATTCGAACGAGAGGTTTTCGACTTTTTTTGTGATTATCCAGATGAGATTTATGGAGAAAACAGATCGAAAAGAAAGAAACAACGTTCATGAGAAAATGAAAACTGAAAAGATAGGAAAAAATTAGAGAAAATGATTGAGTCGTTTCCTCAGTCTAAACTTATTGTTTTCCATCTATGAAAGATGCTTTTCATCAATCAGTGATTTCCCGTCGTCCAAACTCTTAGAAGTCACAGATTATCTTTTCAAAATGATTTTTGAAACAAACTTATCCTTCTTTCATCTTTGCTTTTGTTGATATTATCAACCAACATATACGACTCATTAGCTACATTACCAAATAAATGCGAACTAACACTAGAAGGGCATAATCTTGTCAGGACGAAATTTCACAGTAACATATTCTAAACATAAGAGTACAAAAGAAAGTCCAACAACTTCTCTAATTTGCATTAAGAGTTAGCCCGTACCAACTCCCAAGCATCGTTATCAAATATCGATTTTTGATGGCCATGAAACACAACTCTAGAAAAAAAAAAAAAGGAACAGCAGTTGTTGGACTTTCTTTTGTACTTGTATGTGTAGAATGTGTTCCTGTGAAATTTCGTCCTAACAGGATTATGCTCTCCTGGTGTTAGTTCTCATTTATTTGGTAATGTAATAATGAGTCATATGTTGGTTGATAATATTAAAAGAAAAATTGAATGAAGAATCAGTTTGTTTCAAAAATCATTTTGGAAAGATAATTTACAGACTTCTCCGAGTTTGGATGACGGAAAATCGCTCGCTTGATGAAAAGCGTCTTTCACAGACGGAACAGGATAAGTTTTGATCAGTAGTTGCTGATCACTATGTGTGCTGCACACTCCTTAGCTGACCTTGTGCGTGCATCATTTTTAAGGGTTGATACCACAAAAAACATCAAATGGGTACACAAATTTAACCAAATTATACCTCAACTAATACAATCCATGACAAATTTACCCAAACTAATTTTTAAGCACTAAAAATTCCAAATTGGTACACCTCTTGTAAATTTACACAACATTAATTTTCCTTAAATTGCTAAGTTAGATGACACATGGCAATTGACAGGTGTACCAATTTGGATTTTTTACCCTATGTTTATCATAAGTGTATTAGTTTTGAATTTTTCATGATATTAACCCAATTTAACATAAATTAACGGAGGGTAAATCCGTCACAAATATATCCATTTGGGGTTTTCGGTGGTAAAAAATTTAGGTTGAGGTAAATTTGTCGTACATGTATTAGTTTGGGATTTTTGGTGGTCGAAAAGATAGTTAGGGGTAAATTTGTCACATATGTATCAGTTTGAGATTTTTGGTAGCCAAAAAGTAGTTTGATGTAAATTCGTCACATGTGTTCTTTGGTCTATTGTGGTCCAAAAAAAATAGTTTATGGTAAATTTGTCACAGAACTGATTTCGATTTCTTTTGTCGAAAAAATAGTTTGAGGTAAATTGATCATAATTGTACCAATTTAGGGTTTTTTGTTGTATTAACCATTATTTTAATAACACATGGTTGGTACCACCATGTGTGTTGCACACATATCATGTGGGTGCAACTCTCTCATAATACTGTGACCATGTGCATTTTGGATACATCAATATGTGAAAAAAAAATAAAAATAAAAAATCGAATTTAATTTAATTCCAACCAAACTTAATTCGATTTTCGTGATTTGAACATATTTGCAATATTATCTCTCCCATCATCCTAAATTGGTTATGTGGTGTGTGACATCTCTAAGTTTATCATTGGGCCGTCATACATATTCTTAATATTTTAAAAATAGGTTTACTTAAGAAATTATTCATGTATATAAACAATTAGAGAAACGAATAAAATACATCTTTGCCATTAATTAAATAATGATAATGAAAGTACAACTACATGTACATGATTGTTTTAGGGCATAAATCCAACATTTTTTTCTTACTAAATTGAATAGGTAATTTTATATGGTTCTTTGCAGAAATATCAAGAATGCCATTCTAGATGTAAAAGAAAAGAAGAAGAAGAAGGTTATAGTGAAAAAATTTCTTTCAGCTGCAATTAATATAAAAGATACAACGATAATCATGGCAGGCAATACATGAGTAAGCAAAGAGAATCCAGTAAAGCAAGTTATATGGTGGAGTAGAGGGACACTTTGCCTCCAACAAGGGCTTCGTCACCTACTCATTCATTCTCCTATCCAATATACCTTTTTTTCAGTTTTTTTTTTTGTGAAAGAAAATTTTGGCTTTCGTTTTTTAGCTTTTTAGTCTAATTTAAAAACAAAGAAAAATATAGGAAAAAACTGACAATTTTGAAAATATAAAATAAAATAAAACGTAGGATAGCTAGCATCAATGGTAAGCAATTTTCCGTCAAAATTAGCCGAATGGACTAAATTAGTAAAACATGAAGATGTTTAGGATTCAATTGAACAAATTAAACGATTTAGGAATGAATTGATCAAAAAATATAATAGATTTAGGACATTTTGCACAATTTTTTCAATGCAAAGTTATTTTCCCAAGGAAAGAGTGAATAGAGATTCATTATATTTTTTAATAAGAATGTTTCTTTGTTGTTCTATAAAGTACTCAAGGAAATTAGAGACGACATTAATATGGTGTCACGCCCTGCCAGCATCGAGCGCGCTAACATCCCTTCTCGGCCGTTAAGTTGTGACGTCCTAAGACTCGTCACTGACCCATTGCTTTTATCTTTCAATTAAAAGCATGCAAAAACGTACTCAAGACTCCCCATACAAAATGTAGCAAGGGATGGAATAAAAAACTCATCAGCATTAAACATATAGTTAATCCTAGGAGGTTACAATAATTACATGCTTCACACGAGGTTGCTCCCCGACAAACCACACATACAAAAAGGGATGAGGGGGTCGGGTTAATCTAGCTTCACTATACAAAAAGGGAAGCCCAAAAAGGATAAGTATACAATGCTTATCACCACATCTACCCATGACCAGGAGGAGGCTTAGGGTCTGACTCCTCTTGATCAGTCTCGGTTCCCTCATCGCTCAGACCGATGTTCAGATCCATAATAGCACTATCCGAAGGGTCGAGGTCCAAAGAATTCCAAATCTCATCTCCAAAACTACTAGGAGGGCGTTCGTTCAAACCCCTAAGTGGACCATATAGCTCATTCCCTACATTAGCAAACCATGCTAAAAACTCGTGCAGTTGCAATAACGTAAACTGCTTGTCAACTTAGACGTTTGTTGAGTGCTTCTGATATCACCTCTTTGATCCCACTAGATACTCTATTACTATTGTACCCATGTCCATGGGCACCCTAAAACGCGTAAGCAAGGGTGGTCGATTTATGCTCAGGGGCCTGAAATATTTAAACAACAACAACAATGAGATAAATCTTAGCGAGCTAACGACCTAAGCCTCAATTAGGAGATGAACTCAGCTCGAATACACCTAATTCATGCAACGCAGTTCAATATTCACAAGCATGTCATCACACAATTGTAGATAACCAAACTTTGTCTCAGTGCACGGCCGACACGTCTTAAATCATGATATGCAAAATGTACGTAACATAAACTGAATACCCATCAGCGTCCTCATATACAGTGCACTTAGACTTCTTTTAATTGTCGCAACGACTCATGCACTCATTTGATTAGTTACTGTTGATCGAGAGCACGCAAGTCCTCACACGAGGGTCTTTCGGATCAATCAGGCATTTACTCATTCGATCAATTCTGGCCAATTGAGAGCACGTCCATTCTCATATGGGGGTCTTCTGGCTCAGCTAGGTATTTAGCCATTCAATTAATTACAGCTAATCAAGGGCACGCCCATTCTCATATGAGGGTCTTTCGGCTTATCCGAGCAGTTATCTTTTCGATTAATTACGATCGATCGAGAGCATGCCCATCTTTCTTGGGAGTCTTCCAGCTTATATGGGCATTTCTCACACTAAAGCAACCCTCATGCTCAAAATTGTAGAAAATAAATCACATGATCACATATACAATTCATTCCTCAAAAAATAGCCGTTCAATTTAATCAACTATATTATTATGTATGGCAATTTCCAATGTCGGCATTGCAATGTTAAGCATAGACTAACACAAAATATTAATAAGACATTAATATTTAATTCCCAAAAAATTATTTATTTAATAAGAAAATATTAATCATATAATAAACCAATAGCTTATCGCCTATATAGTGATAGCTTATCGTACAAATCTCGATAAATGGGCCTAACTGGGCTTTAGAATGGCTTATTGGGCTGTAAGGGTTAAATGGGCCTAATTGGGCCCAGTTGGGCTTGTTTTAGGCCCACTTGGCCGAATACTATTGGGCTTGAGGCCCAATGGATCTTTTCCTAGCCCAAATTTCTTGTAAGCTCCAAATCTCGTCCAATAACCCTTTTTCGAGAGGTTCGAGCAAACCGAAAAACAGGCAGATCAATGAGGCGAGTTCGATAGTTTAGTCATGAAATCCTCGATGGTGTGATACCCATATTTGGATTCTAATTCATGGTAGAATTTGATCGATCGTGATTTTAGTATATCTCAAGCTAACAGGTGGCTTTAGAAGTTATGTGTATTCAACCCGTGGTTGATTTAACACCAAACCACATTCAAGCTTTCTCGAGCCATGGACAACCTCGGTTGTCATGTAATTGCGAGGGGTCAATTACTAGTTCCGATTTACACAATCATTAGGAATTGGTTCAAGATAATTCGCAACCCATATAATGGTTAGGCCAAATCACTTGCGATCCAATTGTATACCATTGAAGAAACATTCTATAACCATTCTTGAATCGGTCTATAATGGCTCAAAATTATCCCTCGTCAATCCTAATGGTCGAATTGTCAATCCATGGATGAGTTCTCAAGTCAAGCATACATAATTTCTTAATAGCCTTTCCTTATCAGTGAGTTTCTCAGGAGTGATCAATTCAGAGCGAAAATTATTAAAAGTGAATCGATTGAAATCATCATTTCATCACACCCGTAATAGGGTCAAATTTGAGGATGTCACATATGAAATTTTTTTTAATGTCATTTTCCCACTTTTTGCAACTTAATATTCCCCCCACATTCATCTATATTTACATATGAGACGTTCATGAATTCATAATTTAATCGAATCACCAATATCTTGAGCAAACCCTGCAAACTGCCATTTGCCAGCTTGGAGACTTTAGGAATCGATTACATGGATAGCATCGAGATAATAGGGAAAGTCCAGTTTCTTCTTTCCATAATCTAAAATCGCTTTTGGTGTGGGAATGCAATAAGCTAGTGAACATTGTTCCTTCTTACATTCGATAGCTTTGGAGCCTAAAAAGTTTGGAACATATGCTTTGGAGAGTAAAAAGTTTGGAACACATGCTTCATGTTTGCTGGCATTAGAGACGTTGGAGGGACGCCTAGCAAATCAAACAAATTAGAAATTTAAAAAATCAACTAGCGAGAGAGGTATAATAGAAACATTAATATTGAGAATCCTACAAATTTGAGGGGAACTTTAAAAGAAGAAAAGGAAAAAGATAGAGGAATAATTTTGATTGGGGTTTTTTTTTCCAATTTACGATTTAAAAAAAAATTATTTATAAAAATATGTTAAGAAATTTTTTTTAAACCAATTTGGGTCCGGAGCAGCATAGAGGCCCAGCTCGGCACTTTGAGTGTCGAGCTGGGCCGAGCGGCACACTGAGTGTCGCACAGGCCCGCACGACATTTACAGTGCCACATGAGCCTGCGTGGTCCAGGCCTGTAGCCCAAAAGATAGTTTTTTTCTTTTTTATATGATTTTAATTATATTTATAATATTTATATTTATATAACATTTTAAATATAATTTCTCCCTTTTAAGCTTATTTTTAAAACATTATTTTCAATAATTAATTGAAAATTTTATTAATATGTATAAAATTAATTTATTTAGTATGTAAATAATTACTAAAATTTTAAATAAAAATTTATATTAATAAATTAATAGCTTATTTAAAATTTTGTTTTTAATTAATATTTTTTAATTTCGCATTTTCTTACTTATTTTTATAATTTTATATTTATCTAACTTTCTAAAATACAATTTTTTTCTTTTAAGTTTGTTTTTATAACATAATTATCAATAATTAATTAAAAATTTTATTACTAGTTCCTTTTGATTGCATTTAATTTCTGACTTCTGTCATCAACTCGCCATAAATATTAGCGGTAGACTAACGTTTGATGTATTTTTCTATGTGCTTAACTATTTAAATACATGTATGGCGTAGGTAAATATTGTTAATAGTTGGACTAGATCATACTATTCTTCCTTATTTTCTCGATCGCAGTTAATTTCCAAATTTTCCCAGTTGGAAAAAGTGAGGGAATTCAACTTTGATGTTTTCCATGCGTGCGACTATTAAGCCGAAGAAAGTGTTTTGGCAGGTTGAAAAAATCATGTTTCAGAGTCTCAAATATTGTCTTAGATATAGGTGAAACTGTTGTTGATCTTTCTCGTCTAGTATTTCTAAATGGGGCACGTGCGTGATTTTTTTTTCTTAAAAAAATAATTTTCCAATTATTCTTACATTTATTGTACGGATTACAATTCAGGAGTGTCCGAAAAATAGGTTTATGACCAAATAGTTTATGATGGATTGCACTTTCCCCTTGGCAGGAGCAGAGGACAAAATGATTAATTAATATAATTGGACTCATTTTAATTGCTGTCACATGGAAAAGTCACGGATGGTCGAAAAAAGCAACTGAATAGGTACTGAACCTTATTTTCTAAAATGTAATTAGATGCAACAGACTTTACAAATTTGTACTCATATTGTACATGAAATGTCACTTTTACGTATGTGATTTCCATATTTTTACTTACACGACATTGTCATTAATTCCATACATACATACATACATACATACATACATACATACATACATACATACATACATACATGTATTATAACCTGTACTAGTTATAACATAATCTAACACACTTGATTTAATTTCAATCTAATTCTATTAAATAGCAAGCCAACCCCATACGCACAGTTGGCTTAATCTTTTCCGATGGCGAGAAACGGCGCCTTATGTATGTAAATCAGAGGCTATGAAGTACTTCGTTACCTCCGTCGATCATATAAAGATGTAAGGTTGAACCATGGGGGATGACCTAGATATGGAATCGCTTGCATTTGATGGTATGTGCACGATCGAACACGTTCGGGGCGCTTAAGCAACAAACACAAGTCAGCTTCTTAACTGATAAGCCAATCCCGTGGAATATAAATTTGGTTTAGTTACAAACCAAAGTGGACCTCTTGTGTATTGAAACCAAACCAGACTACATGATTAACATCAATTGTTACGTTTGTGGAATGTGGCACAACTTTAGTTCATCCCTATGAACCTATCGCTTGCCAACTTCAATATACTTTGCCATTCTAGCTTGCCAAACATAGAATCTAACCCTAGGAGGATAAAGGTACCGGTTCAGTTAATTGGAAGAAAAGAGAAGGCCATGAACCAAGGGAAAACTAAAGTCCTAAGTCTATTACACTTTTACACTTTTGCCAATTTAATTCTAAACTTTCTAATTTTACTAATTGAATTCTAAATCTCTTTTACGTTTTGTCAATTGAGTTTATCCAACCAATTTTAACAAAAAGTCATGGCACGGCCGACGCAAACGTAGACAATTATTAATAATTTTAATATATTGTTGGTTTTTTATTATTTTCTTTTCTTTTCTTTTCCTGATTTTTTTTTTAGTGTGGCCGGTGACCATGTTTGCCAATTGGGCAAGGTCGTGCTGGCCACATTAAGGAAAAATTTTCAAAGAAAATAAAAATTAATTAAAAATTCAAAAAATATTACAATATTAATAATAAATTGTCCACATCAGCGATTTCTAGTCAGAATTAATCGGATTGACTCAATTGATAAATCGTGAAAAATTTTAGAACTCAATTGACAAAAATTAAAATGCCTAAGATTGAATTGATAAAGGTGTAATAGATTTAGGAGTTTTTGGATAGTTTTTCAAAAGTCACCACATTACTGTTCATAATTCCTTCCATTCATATATAGTGACTTATATTTCGTCTCCTCGTTGCCGTATTGATCCTTTTCCCGACATTTAAGCCCTATCGCTTTCTCCACGTGCAGACAGCTAATTAGCAACAAATCCCGCTGAACCATCAAAAATGCTCTTTCTCTATCATAACGTCAAAAAAGGAATTTGGAGATATTTTCCATGCACAATGTCGTTTTACACAATGAACGTGAACATTTGCATAAAACGAATCTCACATGAAACTTTGCAAATGTTTTAAGATGGGAAAATTGCAATAACAGTGCTACACGTTTGAATTTGTGCAATCAAGTCCTAAACAATTTTTTTAGGGATGCAATCGAGTCCTTCCAGAAAGCTCATGGCCAAATTTCCTGACGCGGCGTATTGAAATGCGGCACAACAATTCTTTGTTATTAATTTATGGACATGTGGCTAATGGGTGTCATTCACGCCTTTAAGTGGCTAATGACAATTCAGTGAAGCCGAGGGATGGTCTTAAATGAAGTGTAACATTCGAGGAAATGCGGACATAGGTTCAATTGATAATGTTGAAGTCTTAAAATCATTATGACCAAGTGTTAGTATTGGCAATATAAAGCAATGATAGCTGCTTTGGAAACAAGCAATGATCGATGCTTTGGAAACAAGTATAGTACGAAAAGGCAATGGAACTTTTCATTATCAATATTGATTACAAGATGATGGACGAGGCAAGACTAAAATGTAACGGTGGACTATGCAAGCGAATATATTACCTGTAGCACCAAACAAATCGATTGGAATCTTGTCGCTGAAGTGTTGTTCAATTATGCAATGATCTAAAACATTATAAGATTAATCTTTGGATTAAATGAATGAAAGCTAAAGTTAAAAACAAAAAAGATTTTTTCTTCAAATTCCATATAAATTTTCTCTTTGAATTAGTATCGATAAATCCTTTGTTTAGCCGAAGAATGATATTTACTGTTTTAAATGTTCTTGGAATTGACCTAGATCGTTTCTTTAGTGAAACAATCATGGATCAAAATCCAGTACATATTGACCTAAAATTTCTTTTTAACGGGTCAAGTTAGTTTCCCATACTCCTCCCTTTTTGCGGATTTCTTTCCAACAACTGTAATCCTAGAATAAGAAAGATTTGATTCCGGCAATATCTCCAACAGCTGAATGGCGAAACTCAAGCAAATCAGTCCGAGGTTTTCTGTCCCTACAAATGTCTGCTCCTTCCTGCTCGCTTCACAGTAAATCAAAGTATTCATTGTTCAACAAAGCCGAGCCGCTGCCGCAATTACCTTTTGCTCAAACCTAGCAGTCGTGTTGCTGATCATCGCCTGGCAATACTTCTCTGCACATGATGCGGCGCAGAGTAGAAACCATCGCGGACATCTCTCAATCTCTGCTGAACGCTGACACCGAAGTCTCTGTCCTCCTCCTCGTTGATGCCATCCTTCTTGCTGTCATCTACACTTGGATCGCCACCTTCAGGCCATGGACCAACAAAAATATCTATCTACTTTTGATTATCTATTTTACAGCATTTAATTTGCTCTAGAGTTATCTGCTTACTCATGCTGTTTTTTCTTTGCTGCTTTTCAAGGAATCTCAAGAGCGCACAGTGATCCGAAGCAAGAAAATTGGGAAAGAGCAACCTCTCATCACCCCCTCCAGTCAGGCCAAATAGAATGATTGATTTGGAGCCATTAGATGGAGACTTGCGCGGGTCTTATGAGGGGAGAAGCAAACTCTAAACATCCGATGGCTGACAACAGCCGTCGGATGTTTAGAGTCTGCTTCTCCCCCAATTAAAACGCACACAGGTCTCCATCTAACGCTCTAGATCAGTCATTCTGTTTGGCCAGTATGAAGGGGTGATCCAGCAGTTCCTGTTTCCCAATTTTCTTGCTGGGGATCACTAAAGGCTTTTGGGATTCCTTGAATATGAAAAAAGAAAAAGCAACGTGAGGAAGTAGATAATTCTAGAGGCTGTAAAATAGATAATCAAAACTAGACAGATATTATTCCTTCACGTGTGTGCACGTTTGCACGTGCACACGACAATCTCTTAAGTTTCGAGAAGTATGATGTGAGGACTGAGATCAAAGCTATTGTTTTGCGGACATTTCGGGCTCTTCTCTTGTAGATGTTGTTCTATCTATTTGCTTTTTATTTGAATACAGAGAAGGAACATTCTTGTTGATAATTGATCATCTTAGTACAGAAGGTTCACGGATCTTCTCCGCTAAGGAAATTATTGGAACATTATTTTGAGGTGACTGCTTTAAAATCACACATTTAAATTGCATTTCGATTATGTAAATGTAGCCCAAGTGATAATATGTATACCTGTCTTTTCTCTGCAGGAGTTGTTCATATCCGGTAACAGGATGGTTCTTGTAGATATTCTTTGTTGCTGCGGTTCTCGAACATGACTTTGGGAAACATATATTCTCTGCTAACACACACAGACACACACACAAAAAAGAGTTGTTTATATCTGGTAAAAGGATGGTTCTTGTAGATACTCTTTGTTGCTGCGGTTCTCAAACGTGACCTAGGGAAACATATATTCTCCATTAACACACACAAAAAAAAAAGTACACAGGCATAGGATTTAGAGTTCCTGTTGGGGTGTTGCATCATCACTCTTCTCAAGCTCTATGTTATGCTTCCTCTATATATGAAGACAGAATGGATGTATGAAAGTTAATCCTAGTTAAGGAAAACACCAACATAATTGGTTTAAACAGTAATGGAGAAACAAGAACATTGAGTTGTTCTTTTTTGAGATTTTGGTACGAACAACCTTATTCAGGCCTCGTGATCTTTGATGTTTAGTTGCTTCTATAGGTGTCGAAGGAGGTGTAGGTGCTAAATGCCTTTGAGCTGCACACTTTTTGTTTGCATTGGAGTAGGAACAGTCTTGTAGGTTGCGAAGTTCCTATGCTCTTTACTAACTTTATTGTGATACTCAGGTCTTTAAACATTGCTCTTCATATCTACAGTTACCATCTCAATATGACTGCCATTCAGTTCATAAATTCTTGGAGACATTTGAGAGCTACCGGGTGGAGCATTGTTTGCAACTTTTTTGAGCCTCGGTGAAAATTTTTGAGAAACTTGATGCTGCTATCATAGACACCCTTCTGACGCGACACGAGGCGATTCCTATAGCTTGGAACGCTTCAGCACTGTATTAACAATGGAGGAGGTTTGCGCAATCACCTTTTCGTGCTGAGGTTTCTAGTTAACTTTTACGTTTTGGCCTATCAACACTGAATCATTGTATTGGACTATGACAGCCTAATGCGCCTCGGTTGAATCCTGAAGAATTAAGAGACCCTTTGGTTTAAATTGCTTGATTGGTAAGTTGAATTTGGTCCATATATTTACATCATTCATCGTGACATATCTGCTGCCTTTGTTTGTTTTATGTCTTCTTGACAGTTGCCATCTTTATTGTGTCTTTATATGATTATATCATGTCATCCTATTAGCGTTTTAAGAAATGGTCTCCAACAAGAGCCAGTCGTGTTTTCATTTGCGTTTGATGCCCAAGATTTGATGCATGGACTGTGGGAAAAGTTCAGGATGATGCAAGAATGCTGCATCTAAAATATAAGGAAAGCAACTCGTTTATATGTGTAAAGATATAACCACAGTTCAGGATGTGTTATGTCGCCCAAATGCGAGTCTTCACGTCCAGGTTTTGTGAACAATCACTGGGGTTACCAACGAATCAAAATTATATAGCAAATACCAAGATGACGACGCATCACCCATAATTAAATGGACTCTACGTACGCGTAAGAAAAACGCATGAAGATTGAGCGGGAAAGATCAAATTTTGAGGTTTTCTCTTTTTGGCACACAAAACTGAGAGAGACAGAAGGCCAGAAGCAGAAAAAAGAGAAGAGAGAAGATTCGTCGAAGATCTCCGACGTACTATTCTCTGTGCTGCTGCCGTCGATCTCCGGTGACATTCTTCTCACCGCGGGCCTGAGTATGCCATGTCCTTCCCTTACTTCACTGAGCTTAGGAAAGATTAAGTCTGATTTGAGCTTTATTTATGTTTCTTTTAACATCTCGGTTTCCGGCGCTGATCAGCTATGGTTTTGAGGCAATCGCGAAACTTCCTTAACCTGCGAGGATCATGAACTTACTGTGTTAGATCCTTTTCTGCCTTCCTCTTTGCCATGTATATGCCTGTTCAGTGTTAGTGCTTGAGATTCTAGTCGGCCGTGGAGTTTTGGCTATATCTAGAGTTCTCTGTAATTTTTCTATGGATGCTGATTTAGATTTCCGATGGTAGTCCGGTGAGGGACAAATGGCCGGCAGTCCATTAATGGCAATTATTCGATGGCGACAGAGGTGTTGTCGATTGTGTTGGTTGGAGAACGTCGACGGCAGAGAAGGAAACTGCGGTGACGTTGATGGTGAAGCTCTCGGTGAAGGGCGTCGTGAGGACGAAGACGACCGGAGACAGAAAATAGAAAAGAAATAAAGTAAATCGAAAATAAAAGAAAAAATCAAGAAAAAAGAAAAATAAAAAAGAATAAATTAAAATAAAATGGAGTTGAATCAGTTAGGAGTCGGTTCGGCGAGCATAAGTCGGATCGGGTCAATTAGGACGGGTCGGGCTTTGAAATAACCTGGGGCTTTAGGGCTCGGGTCGATAATGCTTTAGAATGGGTCCGGTCCTCTGACCCCATCCGGACAGTTTTTCAAAAAATTAAAAATTAAAAAAATTCCCGAAAATTTTCCAAAACATTTAGAAATTAGATTTTCACTAGTTTTGGTAAATCTATATATAACTGGCTAATGTCACTATAGAGGAGGATCGCCCAAATATGGCTTGGCCTACGAAGATGAAGATTGCTTTAGATTCTGCAAGAGAGTTGGCATATCTGCATGACGAATGCGAGTATGCTCTTTTGAACCTTATTAGTTTGATACGTTTCGCAGTTAATCATGATTGGATTCAATTCTCATTTAATCTCAAAATCAATCACTATGCCATCAAGGATTCTAATTTTCTTCTAGAGTTCAATTTTGAGGCAAATGTATGATGTGCAATTGTTTAAATTAGACAATTAGTCATTTACAGAATCACCGTGGGACTTAAATAATCAAATAAGCATTCGATTGGTCATTTACAGTTCTTAGGTCGCTGCCAAAGCACAGACTTACACTTGGTCGTCGTTATGATCATCGTCCCCAACCACCACGGAGAATCACCAGAAGAAAAGGAAAAGAAATAAAAGGAATAAATAAATAAATAGCAAAGTTAAAAAATATATATATTAAGATATTAGCAAATATAATGAAAAGTTTGATAATGGAGTGATTCTTTAAACTAACTAGAACCCATCTCGATATGAGAATTTGAAGCTCTGCTTTGACATCAGCTTCCTCTGGTAGTCCTATAGATGATGTGCAACGTCTGAAACAGTTTCTGAAATTCAACTACTTTTAATTTCAGATTAATGATATTAGTTTGTTAATCCTTCTTAACCCCAATCGTTAGCCATTAATGGCCTTAACTAGCCCTACAGTCCAAAGTAGAGTACAATAAATATTAAGTTTCACAGCATGGCGATGATGATCCATTTCAGCTCATAATGTAATGTAACTATGA
Organism: Psidium guajava; assembly: GCA_016432845.1. Taxonomy (NCBI): domain Eukaryota; kingdom Viridiplantae; phylum Streptophyta; class Magnoliopsida; order Myrtales; family Myrtaceae; genus Psidium; species Psidium guajava. The sequence goes on along the minus strand of CM028225.1, from coordinate 36,288,727 downwards.
TTATTCACCATCACACAAACCAACCATTAATCTATAATGATACCTTAATCAAGCCACTTCGTAATCATCGTAATATAGTTCGTGTTTGCTTATTTGTCTATGTATGGTTGTGATGTTGTGTGCTCCACTTGATTTTTGTTGTCTTTATTCGGCTACATATCTACGGGTCTCATTATGATTAAGATGGGTCAACTAATGTTTAACTCATATTGATGTCCCTCTTATTCTCAAATTATGCGTCTTTTCGGGCGAAATAACCTAAACATTTTATAGAAACTTAGCAGACATGGCGAACTTTTGTCTTCTTTTAAAACCTATGCATTCTTAATCCTTTGTTTAACTTTTTTTCACCGACTAATTTGTTTTCTGGTCAAATTCATTGGCTAATTAGTTTGTAAATTTTCTCGCTATGATGGCCAAGCTGATGATGACTATACGATAAAAAAAAAATGCAACTGCAATGACAATAGTCTCTTGGAATGTCGCCGGTGATATCCCGCTAAAGAATGAGTTCGATCGTTTAAGTCATATGACATAACAATCGATAGTAGAATACGTAAATCAATACGCGAGTTATAAATCATTCTCCTCTTGTTGTGTCTCTCTGGCTAGCATCCGAGCACCAGGAGTGTTTTCTGATAGAGTTTCTTAGTAGTTCTTACAAGGCTAGTTTTTTCTTCTGCCATCATATCAATGGTTGCGCTTAAAACACAGTAAGGCGATCATCTTTTTTTTTTTTTCTCACAAGCATTGCACTTGACATCACATCAAACGAGTTCTGTACTGATAGTATGCTAAACGATCTCTGCTATGCACGAATTCATCCAATTTTTGTTGCAAAGTGATGTGGATTTATGAAAGGCATATTTCGGGTTCGGTTTTAATGGGGGAATAACTTGAATGATCACAATGTTCAAGGAATTCCCTGAACCGTATCATGAAAATCTGGGTGAATTTCTTAGGGAAAGGACGAGAAAAACGACAGCTTGAAATCTCGACCCAAACTAACTTAGGGCAGGAAGCAGTTGCGTTCTCTTTGGGGTTGTCGAAGAAATTGGTCGCAGGTTGTTTCCGAGGATGGATGGCAAGTCTCTCCTTAACTCTTTTTCCAAGTCAAGTTGAAGTCTTTTCGGTGCGGATGACAACAATCTGACTAGGAAAACGCGTTCCTGGGATTATTTTAAGACCATGGATGTCGACATTGATTCCATCAGTAGGAGCTTATAATAGATTAGTTAGAACAGAAGTGTCGTATTACTAATCTCCACAAAGCCATGCGAGTTAATTTAGAAAGTCATCAAAGGACCTACAATGAGTGTCCTTTTGATTTATGACTTGTAATGTCGCCATGCTAGAGTGTCTTATACTTATGGGGGCATGAGTATCTACTAATCGATCATCTTTTTTCAATTATTAAAATACCATTAAAAATTTTTCATTGAGCCATGCCACGTAGGATAGCTAGCATCGACGTTGGTAATTTTGTGCCAAAATTCATCAAATGGATTCAATTAGCAAATGTGAAAAGATTTAAAACTCAATTGATAAAATTAAAAGATTTAAAACTGAATTGGCAAATAATGCAATATGGTTAAGATTTTTTGGACTATTTTCCTTACTATATATATTGGAGGGTTGTCTAGGCACGCTGCAAATTCCTCATTCGTGCAACATAGCTTGGGACTCCAAACCAGGCCTTATATAACAGATATTCTACATTTAAATGGAAGTTGTATATGAGGAGAACTGGAAGTTGTGTATGAGGAGAAAAAAGTGATCGCTTTAGAATTTTAAAGTATAGGGGCTTAACGTGCAGGAGAGTGAGAGTCAGGGTATACTGTAAAGATTTAGAGGAGAAATTGTCTAAAAAGGCTAAATTTTTTGTACCGTGGCTAGTTCGGTGCTAAACATTTTAATTATATCAATTTAGTCCTAAACTTTTTGACAATTTGCCAATTTTGTTCTTAATTTTTCAATTTTGTACTAAATCTTTAAATTTTGTTAATTTGGTTTTAAACCTTTCAACAACTTGTCAATGTAGCCATTTCGGTCAATTGCCCAAATTATAAGTTTATGACTAAATTGGCGATACTTCAAAAGGTATAGGACTAAATTAACACAACCGAAATGTTTAGAACTAAAGTAGTACATCGTCGAAAGGTTTAGAACTAAATTAGGCCAACTTGAATTCTTCTTATTTTTGTTTGATTTTTTTATTTTTTAAATCTGATTTTTTTTTTATTTTTTAAAGATTGGCAAGGGCTGCCCAAACCTCGCTGACCACGGGCGAGGTTCGGCTTCGTGGTCGAGGGACCCCCCCACCTCTATTGCCAACGTACCCAGCCGCTGCCGCCTCTGCCACCCACTGGAGCTGCTGCTTGCCCGCCGACCGCTGCCACCCGTCCCGCCACAATCGCCCGAGAACATGGACTGAGTAGACTTGCGAGCTTTTTGGAAACGAAAGCGCTGAAGTTGGAAATGAGATGAGATTTATTTCCACAGGTGAAAGTGATGACGTGCATATTTTCCAAACTAGCTCGATCTTTTCTTCATGTAGAACTGTGACATGAACCTAAACAGAAGACGATACAAAAGCCATCGGAAGTGAAATCAGGTGATCTAGTTGGAAAGAGTCAAGGGACAACGATGTCGAAAGGTCGAATAAAAGAGAGTCTTCAAACAAATCCTTAATTAGCTCCAGAGTTCGTCGATGCACCTTAAAGTCTAGAGACAGTCGGGCCGAAAAAATGAAAAAGAGTCAGCATAGTTCCCAACCCATGCATAAACACTTAGCATCAAAACTGAACGTAGTAGCCTCGTTTACAAAGATGAGTGGACTGCTTAGTGCTAACCACGAAATGGAAAATTGCAAAGGAGCCTCCATACCGATCAGCTGTGCTCGAAACAATTCAGGCAACAGCGCATTCAGGAAGAGAGAATGGCAAGAATCAAAGAAATTTAGCTCGTAAAATTGCAGGGAAGGCCGGTTTACAATGAGTGAGTGCACAAAGGCAGGAACAAAGAAAGGCAGGGCGAGCAACGGTGGCGGGCGACCAGGCACGACCCTCGCTAGCTTTGTAAAGAAGAAAGAAATAAAGAAAAAGTAAAAAATAGTTTTTATGTCTAAAATAAATGTGGGAAAAAGAATACGAGTGCAAATCGTTAAGAAAAACTCTTATTCTTATTACTTTACACACGGACAATATCAGCACTGACTAAAGAAGTGGTCTGGCTTAATGAATTTGATAAAAATTCAGGTGTCAACAATAAATGATGGTGAAAAAATCGAGTCTCATTGCATTTAAGTACAATAATTAAAAGAGAACAAAGTGTATCTATTTTTCAATCCCGGTACAAGACAAGAACGCGATGGTACACAATCTATAAATAGAGGAGATGATCCGAGAACGAAGTAGATCACCAACCAAAGTTCCTAGTGACAACACTCCTCTGGAAAGCCCTTTGCTCAGCAACCGGTCGAAATTCTGGACTTGAATCGTGAGGCAGCATCTTGCATCTAAAAACAGTCAAACGACATGTTTCCTTATTCACAACAGGCAAACTTTCCAACGAGTCGCAATCAGATAATTCCAACTTTTTCAGGTTCTGTAAGCTGGAAAGATCCAAAAGCTCTTTCAAGGATGGGCAGTAACAAATATTTAATTCCTGCAGCGATTCTGATTGTTCAAGACCTTGAATCTCAACTAGCCGAGGGCAGTCATCAATATGCAAGAAATCTAGCTTTCTTAAGCTTGGTAAATGAGATAGTCTCTCAAGAAATTGACACAAGAATATCAGTAACTGGCGAAGGTTCTCCAGCTGTCCGAGCACATCCAGTGGAATTTCGGTTAAGCACGACCCCCATATTTGCAAACTGAACAAATATTTGAAGGTGTGAAGGTTTGACCATACATTTGTGGACTCAAGATCATAGAAACTCAACAGCTCAATTTTGGGTGGAATCCACTCGAGAGATTGAAAGGTGGAGCCTGGTAATCCGAGAGCCCTGAGTTCGGTAAGGGTTTTTGCAAAGTCAGCAGGCAACGTGGTCATGTCTGAAAGGTCCAGTGTCAACCACTCCAACTTAGTTAACCTCTCAATCCACTTCAAATCTTGAGCTTGGCATCCATTTAGTGGTGCATGAAGCATATCAACATATCTTCGAGGACCATAATCGGATAACTGCAGAGAACGCAAGTCGGTCAGATTTGACAGATCCGGAATCCTCCGTGATGCTGAAGGCCGAATGTTCAAATGTGTCAAGCTTGTAGGGAGCTCTGGCAGTTGTTGAAGCTCCTCACAATGACGCAAAACCAATGTCGTAAGTTGAGAAAGCTGACTAATGCTTGGCGGCACTTCAGAAATATGGGTTCCCGGTGAAATAAGTACTCCAAAGATGATAGTTTCCCAATATCCATTGGAATTTCTCCCTCAAAAAATCTGCAATATCCTGCATGTAACTCTCGAAGCTTCTCCAACATCCCTATAACCTTAGGAAGCTTTCTTAATTTACATCCTCCCATGTTTAGAGTCTCCAATCTCTTAAGCTCTCCAATTGACTCAGGCAACTCAATAATATTCGTGCGAGATAAAATCAACTTGACTAGAGATTTCAGTTTTCCAATCGACTCTGGAAGTTTCTCCACAGATGACTCACTTAAAGACAACACTTGAAGACCAACTATCTCTCCTATTGAATCCGGAAGTTCAAGGAGTTCCAGATTTTCCATCCTTAGCATTGATAGACGCTTTAGATTACCTAATGAGTCTAGCCATGGTTGACGTACCGTACCTAAATTGAGTGGAGCCCCATTAAGCACCCTCAACCCTATACACCCCTTAATATCCAAGTGCTTCAAATGCTGCAGCATAGTAATGGATGGGTCAATTTCAACCAGCCCATCACAATCCTTCACGACGAGTCTCTCCAAAGTCAAGCATGTAGAGAAATTAGGCGTCTTGATCAACCTTCTGCAACTCACGAGATGCAAAGCTTTTAACCTACATTTTCCCTGTAAAATTACTAATGTAAGAATGTATCAAGATTGTGGAATTCACTATGAATAAAGCAAGAGAGGAAATGTAAATTGCTTCTATTACAAGATATCGTACCATGATTTGGCTCCATCCACCCCAATCATTTGTAATGTCAGATTCTGAAATTTTGAGGACAACTAGATTGCTTGGAGAAAAGTTTGTGACTTGAAACTCTGAAGGACAATTTTTCCAAGAGAGCCATCTTAGCTCCAAGAGGAGATTTTGGAAATCCCCTTCAAAGTTTCCTCCATCCATTTCAAGGAGCCTTAATTTTACCATCCCTGAAATGTCTTCACTTGTAATATTGCGCACTTGAGATTGTCCCCCTAGTTTGAGTGCTACTATTTCTTTGGTCCCCTAATAAAGGAAATTAGAGCTCAATTAGCCTAAACTTTGGTGACCATAAGAAAAAAGGCCATGAATTTAACATAAAGTATTTCTTTTTCTTGGTAAAAGGCTTGGGAGAGGCAGTAGTGCAGCTATCTCTCGAGGCATTAGAATAAGGGTCTCACCCCTTCTATGTAATGTTTGGTTTGAGCCATGGTTATTCAGTCCACCCATAGGCATATGAGCCCATCAAGGTAACAAATGCCTAACGCATAAGCTAGTAGAGGTTCTACGCTCACGACATGAGTCGAATTTGTGACCTTATGGAAGATAGTGTGACCTCTTTACTACTAAGCTATCATGCTCTATGGTAATATAACATAATACCTACCTACACTATGTACTACACAAAGTGAAAAGCAGAACTTCGATCAATACGTACCTCTTTCTTTTGAATAACATCCATGGCTTGAGTGGCACTCCATATTCTACTATGCTCTCCAAGATGTTTGATGCTCTCACTACGAACAAGTTCCCTTCCTAAATCTCTGAGTTGGTCATGCATCCAAATGTGATCATTCTTTATTTTTATCAGAGACTTATTAATAAGAATTGGGATGGCTTCATTGGGATAAAATTGACAAGCACTCCACATAAAAATTGCATCACTTGTTCGTTCACCGACCATGTGACATGCAATGTCAAGGAAAATTTCTTTCTGCTCATATTCCAGCATGTCATAACTTAGCTTCAATACCTCCTGAACTTCTTTATGAGGCATTTTCTTCAGCTTGGCTAATACATCATTCCATACTTCTTCGCTTTTCCAGTAGAGTGAGGATCCGATGACCACAAGAGATAGCGGAAGTCCACCAGTGTTTTTCACAATTTCTCCTGTTATTTTGTCATATTCACAAGGTGGAGCATCGCTCTTAAATGCATGTCTACTAAAAAGTCGAACGGCAAAAGGATAATGCATCTCCTCCATTTCATAGAAGTGATACACTCTAGGATACATTGGGGATTCATTCTTGTTGATTGTGAAAATACTAATATCCCTAGTTGTCACAATAATTCTACTTCCTGGACCAAACTAATCACACTTCTCTGCTAGCTTCACAAGCTGGTCCCTTTTATCCAAACTATCAAGAACAACAAGAACTTTCTTGTGGCGACATCTTCCTCTAATCATGTTGATCCCAACATTGGTATCATGAACCTTTATGGATTTAGACTTGAGGATGTCGGACAATAATCGTTTTTGTAATTTCACAATTTTACCTCGCTGTGAAAGTTGTGGAATGTCTGATAGGAAGCTACAACCATCAAATTGAGAAGCGATTCGGTTGAAAACAACGTTGGCGAGAGTTGTCTTACCGATTCCGCCCATTCCGTGTATTATGACAAACCGTACATCGCGAGAGTCTTTTCCTAACATAGACATCACGTTTCGCACATGATGATCGATTCCAACCAAATCATCAGGCACTATGCGAACTCTTTTCGCCAATCTCATGGAAACCTCATCGGTAATAAGTTTTATAAGTTGCCCTTGCCTGCCATACAAGAAATTGAGATTGAATGGCAACAAGAAGGACATCAAGTTCCAGGATATTCTGAATGTGAAGTCGGAGTTTACAACAGTGGCAGAAATATAAATTTTTTGTGAGATGCCGAATCAAATTAAGGTCAAGATATCTATTTTATACACACATGTATCATATCTTGTTACAAATGGAGAGGAACAAAATTACGTACACAGAAAGAGAGCACAAGATTTCTCGCAAATCTAACAAGCTAAAAACACAACAATCCGAAGTTAAGCCCATGGCATGCAACCTTGAACCCAAAAACTGACAACACATTCACGACAAAATAACCACTGCAATACACTGTCATCCTTGACTAAGGCAAGCATCACGTTTATGCTGTGCAAAAAAAAGGGAATTGATGGATATATAAACCACCAAAAAATAAATTTCTAATTAGTCATAACACTACTCTTTTCGTGCTGAGAGCAGGGATATAATTGTCTTTCATGGCTGCATTTGTTTCGTGGAAAATTATCTATTAGAGAAAAATCTTATTTCAAAAATGGTTGCTAGTACGTATCACTTAGATAGATTAGTCAGCAGACAATAGTTTCATCATCAACAATTGTGCATGTTTTAAAATTAATTCATAGATGGTAAATGTAATTTATATTCTAAATAATGATAAAGATACAGGTATTTCGTATATATTTGAGTTAATCATACTACCCATAGTACCTATCACAGTTATTGATCACTTGTAGCCAACAGTCATACATAAATATCAACCCCAGGAAATTAGAAATCATTTTTCCTCTGTTCTTTTGGAAGATATGCAAGAGGAGTGAATTATATAGTCTTAGTGAAAAGCTCTCAAAACTCTCTTACCTTTTATCTTTGCAGACCCATCCAACGATTGAAGCGATCTCTGTTAGAGCCTTCTTCCATGATTGCACTTCATCGGTGCCCAACCTGTCCTCGTGCTTTTTCAAGGCATCACTGTATAATTCAGTTCTGAGCTTAACATCGCAAGGATCGACATCAAAGAAAATGGGAAGAATCACTTTGTCCATTGATCTTCTCGAGCATTCCGCCATGTGGGCGAGTTCGCGAAGACACCATGCACACGATGCATAGTCTCTGGAGAAAATGGGCATGTAAATTCTAGAATTGTTGATCGCACGCTGAAGCTCTTCTCCAATCTTTTCACCTTCTCGGATTTCTTCGTTGTCTATGAAGACGCGAATTCCAGCTCCATCCAGGGAGTGATAGAGGTGATCAGTAAAATTAAGGCGAGTGTCTGGCCCTCTGAAACTCAAGAACACATCAAATTCAGCTCCCAATGACTCGTCACCGCCGCTCGTTGACAAGGACGTTGCTGCGTCCGAGTCCCTTTGTCTCTTCATCGGCACCAACGCCATTTGCTGAGTTGAAATACTTCTCGTGGGCACGATTCTTCCTAGTCTGATCAGCGCGATTCCTGGAGAGCCTGTCCTTTGTTATAGAGCTATAAATCATGCGTGCTAATAGTACGTTAAAGAAAGAATATGAATCTGGGTGATGATTTTTTCTTTGCACCATCTGAATGTTTGAAAAAGTCTTTGCAACAAAAGGAAAAGGCAATAAAAGGCAAATAATGATCGTTGAAGTATACTTTTTTCCACAATTGGAACGTCGTAAATGAAAAGGGGGGATAAGCATAAACTTAAACAAAAAGAGAAGGATATTTGTTGGTAAAAAATCCGAATTATGTAACTATCTATGTAAACGTGAATTTTGGGCATTGCTAATAGCTGATTATGTTAGCCATTGCATCAAAATGTAATAAAGCCCAGGGATCTTGATACTGTTTAAGGAATGGTAATAGAGTCCATCGGTTGCGCTGTTATAATGTCAATTGGACGTAAAAGTAAAAAACTTCGGGTCAATAACCTAATCATGTCCAACTAAAAAGAGACACAAACTGATATTTGTCTCATACTGCATTCTCCGATTTTTGTCATCCCCAGCCATTTGTTCATGTCTGTAAGTAAGAAAAGCTCTTCCTCTTCTTTTCTTTTTCTTTGGTTACCCCATCCGGCTAAAATTGAAAGAGACATCGTATATTTGAAAAAGAAAGAAAGAAGATGCGACGCCCTCTCACCTTACGATGAGCATTCTCTACCTCCACTTCATACCTTGGGAGTCGAGTAATTAAAGAAAATAGAGGGTGTAAATTGAAGTTTTTGTTTTAAATGTATTTCTTAATGTAAAATTTGTGGTTTTTGGCAGTATATGTTCCCTGTCCCCCTTTTCTTTCGATCGGGGAATTGCCTCATTATTTAGAATCGTGACAATTTCGAGGCAAAACTCAAGAACCCTTATTAGAAAACTTTCACCGAGGTCATCGGGTTAACCCTTGTGGTCTCGCTGTGATAAAGATGGATTACTAAATGTTTAACTCCGAAACCCTATATTGATGTACCTCTTAATTTTTAATAACGCGTCTTTTCAGGCGAAATAATATAAACATTTCCTAGAAAGTAAGAAGACATGATGAACGTTTGTCTTCTCCGAAGAACCTTTGCATCCTTAGTCCTTTTTTAAGCCTTTTTTTAATCCGACTAATTAGTTTGTTAATTCTCTGGTGATGGCGACCAAACAAATGATGACTAGACGATTAAAAAATTGCGACAGACATGACACTAGTCTCCCAGAATTCTGCCGGTGATGTCCCACCAAAGATTGTGTCGGAATGTGTTCAATTGTTTATTTCAAAATGATATAGGTATTTTATGTCATAGTGATATAATTATTAATAGAAAATTACGTGAAGTGATATGTGAGTCACGACGCATTCTCTTCCTGTATTTTCTCTCATTAGCATCCCGAGGAGTGTCATCCAATAGAGTTTCTTGGTAGTGCTTTCTAGCCTCATTTGTTTCTATTAAAACATGGTAATAATCTTTTTCTCATTCCTTCTCGCGTGCATTCCACTTGAAATCGCATCAAGCGAGCTGCGTGCTGGTAGCATACAAGCCAGTTTCTACTGGGGACGAATTCATCCAGCTTTTGTTGCAAAGTGACGTGGAATTATACAGGCAAATTTCTGGTTCGATTTTGCTGTGGGAATTACTTGAATGAGCACAACGTTCGAGGAATCCGCGGAACCGGTTCATGAAAGTTTCGCTGTGAATTTCTTAGGGAAAGGAAGAGAAAAATGCCAGTTCGAAATCGCGACTGAGACTAACTTAACGCAGAATGCATTTGCTTTCTTTTTGGTGTTTTCTGATCAGCGATTCCTGGAGAGGATGTCGCTCGTAGTGGAGCAAATGACTTGTGCTTTTCTTTTTCATGGCATTGTCTTGGCACTTTTTTAACAGATCCCAAAGAAAATAATAGCGATCACGCGTGCTAAGAGCACGTCGGAGAAAGACTTTTGAGTCTTTGGTGGGACGAGCATCCCAACTTTTCAAGCAGAAATTTCAAAGAACATATGCGTCATTAGTCCCTTTTTTGACCCTTTTTCACTGACTAATTATTTTTTAAAAAAATTTCCGGTGATGGCGACCAAACAAATGATGACTAGAGGATTAAAAATTGCAATAGAAATGGCACTAATCTCACGGAATGCTGTGATGATGTCCCGCCAAAGAATGAGTACAATTTTTTTTTAATTTCAAAATGAGATAGGATATTTTATGTCATAGTGATATAATAATTAATAGAAAATTAGGTAAAGCGATATGTGAGTCACAACACATTCTCCTCCCATCTTTTCTCTCATTAGCATCGGAAAACAAGGGGTATCTTCCAACCTTCTCTTTTGAGTATGCAACCGAGAAAATCTTGGGCAAAGTGGTCTTAGCTTATTCCACGTGTGCGTCTGTTTGTCTTGTAACATCATCTATTGAATTTACCAATCTAATTAAATATATATAATTTACTCATAATTATCTTCATTCTTATTTAATTTCTTACCAATTATTGTAGCTCTATATTAAATAGTTTTCCTTGAGTTTATCATCATAATTTTGTTAAGGGCGGCGCTATTTACACTCCCTATATGATTAAATCAACCCAATTTTCATCCAAAAATTACCCTCTATCATTAAATTACAATTTAAATTGGTGGTTCCGAAATTTATTTACTTTCCTTTTTATTATTTTTCTTATATCTATGTAGGATCTACCTATCATGGTTAAAAAAATTGATATGTTCAGTTTTTGTTTATTGAATATTTTCCTTTTATATTAATGGCAATATATTTTTGTTATGTAAGATATTACTTCCATAGGAATTTGTTCTATCAAAAAGAGAAATTTCCAAGAAATCTAGCTATTTTCTACATTGTCGATCAAATATATATATATATATATATATATCAGTAAGTAGATGAAATTTAATTGAATCAAGACATTGCATAAAGTAAGATTTTTTATCCTCAATGAATCAAAATGCCTTATCGTGCATAATATCTTTAATGTATTCTTAGATATTCCCCTAGCATCTCAGATGCTTTGAATAAAAGTATCTTTCCAATATAGTAAAAAAAAATTAAATTCTTTTATATAGTAAATAAAGAGACTTGACATATATTTTAGACTAATGAAATTAATAAAAAGTTCACCAATAGAGTGAGCTCTTGAGATAAGAGGGACAAAAAAAAATATAGAAGAATGAAGAACAAGATAAAGAATGTGTTTTTTCTTACTATTAACGAGATAATTTAACATGGAGCATGTAAAACCTTGTAGGAATATCTAAAAGTGCACTTTTATTTTATACATTAAAAAGCAAAACATGTGAAATGCTTAATTATGGTAATTATCCTAAATAGAAAAAAGGAGGAGTGTGGGCATAACTTTAGATTGTAATTGAAAAATTAAGGACCGTTTTGTCTTTCTAGTGTAAAAAGGGTGGATTTAATAATTTATGGGCCAAAAATAGCGCCGTCCTTGTAATAATGCCGGAACAACACAAATGAGGGATACTATTAAAAGATGATAGACGATCAAAGTGGGAACACCATCCCTAAACGTCATAAGGAGTTAATATGCAATGAATCATGGATGGACAGTCGAGTGTAATGTCATCGAGGAATCATAAATAGCAAATCAACTGTGAGCAACTAATGTGAACAACGAGCTAGGTACTCGAAGGATCAAAGTGGATGGTCAATTGGGTCATGAAGACTGACTTTTGAGAAGCCGCAAAAACACCTATTTTGCACACCTAATAACTCAATAAGAATTTTATCGGGAGAATTATCAAAAAGGACATAAACTTATTGTAATTGTGTCAATTAAGAAAATACATTTGGATATTATATTATATCAAAGAATGTGTTTTTTCTTACTATTAACGAGATAATTAAACATGGAGCATGTAAAACCTTGTAGGAATATCTGAAAATGCACTTTTCTTTGATACACTAAAAGGCAAAACATGGGAAATGCTTGATTATGGTAATTATCCTAAATAGACAAAAAGGAGGGGTGTGGCCATAACTTTATATTGTAATTGAAAAATTAAGGATAGTTTTGTCTTTTTAGTATATGAAATTAGCAAGGAGGATCAAATTTTTCCACTTCCCATGGCACTTGCACTTTCGTAGGCGAGGACCAAAACTCTAATTGAATACCAACAGCAGCAATGTCTAAATTACTGGGTAAAATGAATTTTGTCTGAGATCCGTGGCTCGTCCTAATGTGCTTCCATAGGTGACTACTTAACCAAAAATAAGTGAGCCAATGCACCCGTTCGCTAGTACCATGTAGTTAGCCTGTTTGACTCATCTTGGGATGATCGAGTTCATTTTTCCTTTCAATGCGCGACTGACTGATATTGACGCATTGATGGATAGTGGGGAGAATTGTACGAAAACCTCAAAATCTATTGCACTTCTGTAGGTCATAGACGAGGGCTGGCAACTCTCGCTCGCGGTCGACAAGGCCTCGTAGTATCTATCCCATTTTAATTCTTTTAAATACATGTCGATGTCAGAGTTAGGAGTAGCCCGACGTTTAAGATAACATGCAAATACCCTATGTGTCTCGTAAATCAAACTAAATCATAGAGGAAGAGTGAAGCTTGATAAAGTTCTAATTTGAGTGCAGAATATCTGTTTTTAAATGCTTAACTAATCATATAGAAATATACTTCTCTTTCTTTTTTGTACACACGAAAATGCGTACTTTCTTTCTGGTAAAAGAGAATTGGTCTTTTAAATGCATAACTAATTATATAATTAAAGATAATCATATATCACGTGCACTGTTAATATCTTTCCTTGTCGTTAGCGACAAAAAAGACAGCAGGGTCTTTAAACATCTCTTAACAGAAAAATTACTAAAAAAAAGTCATAAACCTATTGTAATTATGCTAATTCAGTTTTATTTTTTTTTAACAAATTTGGCCTTAAACCTTTTTAGTCCGTCCAACCAATTTTGACCAGCCGTGTAGCAACCATTATATTTTAATATTTCTTTGAATTTGAATTTTTTTAATTTTTTTTACTTTTTTCCTTTCTTTTTCCTTTTTACTTTTTTTCCCTTCCATCTTCTTCCTTAAGTCGGTCGCCAAAGTTGGCAACTGCCGGTCAGAGACCTTGCCATCGCTGGGCGAGGCTTGACCTAGTCTTGGCGAGGGCAAGGTCAAGCCTTGCCAGCCCATATTTGGTGACGACGAGGCCAGACAACCCCAACCATGTTGCTATGATTTGGTACAGTCGGCAACTGGCATAAGGAAGAAGAAAGAAAAAAGAAAAAAGAAAGAAAATGGAAAAATGTAAAAAAATTCAAAAAATATTAAAATATTAAGTCGCTGGAAGGTGCTCGCCGACATCTACATCAACGCCAATCTATCAAAATTGGTTAAATGAATTGAATTGGCATACAATTGCAAAAGATTTAGGATTGAATCGATAGAAAGAAAAATTTGAGAGTTAATTAGTACAATTACAATAAATTTATGATTGTTTTGGTAACCCAAAACGGGAGACACGTGGCAGGCTTGAAACTACAAACGAAACACACTACCACAAACAAGCACAGCTGCAGCCTCTCTCTAGATCGAGGCTCGCAGAGCAGAGCTGCTTCGACTTCTACTTTTCTTTTTTCTTTGTTCTTTTTTTTTTCTCTTTTGGTCAAACTTCAACTTCTACTTCCCTCGCTCACTTCTTCATCTTCCCCAGAAGTCAATATGGCACTGGCGAGTGTGCAAGGCTTGCTTCAATGGTGTTTTTGGCGCAAATCACCGCCGACGACTCCCCTCTTTACACGCTGGGGAAGAAGAAGTCTCGCCCAGGTCCTCCTTCATCTCCTTATCTTCAATCGTCTTTGTTATCTCCTTCTCAAATGCAAGTACGAACTTGAGTTGATTGGGCATTTAAGTCGTTTAGATGAGCATTGTTGCTTCTGGGCGTGACCGTAATTCGCAGCTATTATCAGTTTTAATCAGGAATAATACGTTATAACTTATGGGTTAATAGCCCTTTTTTTCCCCTTCTCAAATGCTTGTGGGTTGGTTTTTGGGATTAATCCAGATTGTGTTAGTTCTCAATAAGAGAACTAATGCTCTAGGCACATGCATCTATATATATTTCTTAGGAGATGAATATATCTATGCACGTCGAACCAAGAAGACGACGTTGCAGCGACAAGTTCGCCCCCAGTTAGCGGAAGGTGAAGAAGATTCCAACCCAATCCGAGCCCTTTGTCGTAGAAAAGAAAAGAAAAACCAAAACATTGCATTTTTTTTTCTCATGGGAACAAAAAAAGAACATCAAAACTTGCTATGAAAGGATCTAAAACTCAAGGGATGCTGCCAAAATCATGTTCCGACGAAAGCTGAAAGTCCTGCAACTAAAAAGACGAGAAGTAAATGAAACCAAAATTTAAGAACCACATTGAATAAATTAAAAGTTCATCGATAACATTACACATTGGGCTAAACTTCGGAGATTATTCATTCATTATCTCAAGTTCCCGCGTCTACAAAGCAATAGACACATGGAGAGAGCACATCTGAGCGAATCGAATCAAGAAACTTCCAGATGATCAAGCGGATTTGGTGACGCGAAGGGGGGGATCTCGCTCGACCTCTCCACAACCGTTTACGCAAGAGGATTTGAGGAAGGGAGCCTCATTCGATGAAGAAGGATCAGAGAGAAACACATTGACATCAGGATATCTCTCTCCCGTTTTGGAAAGGGAAAAAAGGAAAATCACTTCAACGCACACTTATTTTTTTTTTCTCCTGATCAAAGTCGTCATTCTATCGCCAACATTCGACGATAGCTTTAATACTGGCAAATTGTGGAAAATGTCAAGATCAATGTTGCCTAACCTCGGTCCGGATTGTACTGGAAGTCATCATCTTCATTGATCTTTGTGTGCCGAGCGAAGCTACCGGCGCGGACACTACCGGTGGCTAAGAAGTTCGAAACCGAACCCTCGCCTAGATTCATCCATCAATCGCATAAGCTATAAAGACCGGATATAGTGAGCATGTCACGCAACAATGAAGCCGTACCATTTACTCTTTCCTCTAGAAATCCATATCTCCCATAACCTAGTTCCACTCGTTATTCCACGATAATGATCATGAGCTCCGCAAAATATTTGTTCAGTTTACGATTATAGCCTATGTAATGCTAATATTAATTACACTAACATCCTAAACTTTAGTTTGAGATCATCTCATTTACAAAGCAGTATAGTTTTGTTTAGTTTCACTTACGTACATTTCTTTTGGTCTCTAACTTTTGCTGACATTTTCAATCTCTCACTTTCATTGACGCGATGATGCCATAATCTATTTTGTTATAATGTCAACAGAAATTCCAGAGGTGACAAAATTGGAACCCACATTTTAACATATATTTAAGGAAAAAGGGCTTAAAGTAAACCTTTCAAAGATACTGTACTTGCGGTCAACGGTGTCGTGGAGGCCAGCTGGGAAGCAGAAATTCTTATTTTCCAGGCCCAAGCAATTTTAAACCGTCTCCCCCAACATCTTGGTAGCCCATTGCAAGAGAACGGCGAACCAGGATGCTGATTGGGTCGCCAAGATGTTCCGAGCTAATCAAATTTCTGCGCATTCGGCCTCTACCCGTCCCAAGCCCTTTTGGGACCTTTTATGTGCTGATGCACCTAGTTTGAGCTTTGTTGTTCGTAACCTTTTGTATTAGTAATGAATATTTCCTTTCCAACCAAATAATAATAATAATAATAATAATAATAAGAGGCTGACCTCGCCTACCAACCAAATTTTCGGCCAGTCAAGGGCATTTTTGCCTTTTAATTTTTTAAAATTTTAAATTTTTTTATTTCTTATTTTCTCCCTTCTTTTTTAACGGAGAATTTCATATTCGGCCATGTGTTGCCCAGGTGCTTCTTTTTTCTCCACGGCTCTGCTGGGTGGATTGTGTTGCCTTCATATGACGACTCATCCTGCACGAAAAATGATCAGTGCCCGAGGGCACGGCAAAATTGAAAGATTTTTTTTTTCCTATAACTGGAGTTTAATGGGTTGAATCAAGCTTATTCAGGCCTCATGGCCTTTCAAAATTTTGGCAACCCCTCTCCATATTGGCTGAATTTCTCAAGACTTCTGGCCCGGTCCATGCATCTATTTCAGGTCAATATTCGCCGCTGGTTCGATTTAATGCAAACGTATGTATGTATGTTGGAAATTAAACTAACTTATAATGAATAGTCAAAATTTAGGTGGCAATAGTGGGTCATTAATAGGTTGCCTTAAGTTTTAAAAACAAGCTTAAATGAATCATAAATTTGTTGCTTAATAACCTTCATGGTTCTTAAGTAAGTTTTAAATAAGTTTTAAATGGGTTATAAATGGATTACATAACTATAGTCATAAACAGGTCATTTTTGGTTTTCTGATTTTTTTTATAATTCTTTATTTTCTTTTCTTTTTCTTTCTTCCTTTTTTTCCCTACAAAATCCAGCAATCCTCGTTGGCCACAGGGCGAGGGTCGCAAAATCCTTGTCAAGGGCTTCGTAGGCCTCACCTTGTGACCAGCGAGGGTCAATCGACAATCCTCGCCATACTTAGAAGAAGAAAAATTAAAAATTAAAAAGCAAAAAGAATAAAAAATCCAAATATTTAAAAAAATTATAAAGATTGTCTATGGTATTTTAGTGATATAACTTTTTTAAAAGTTAACAAAAAAAAAGTTTCCTAATTTGAATTACTTATGAAAGTGCTTTAGTAATATGAGTCGAGGAATTTGCATTACGATAAAGGGGTCATAAATGCATTGTATGGGTCAGACCATTTATGACCTGACCCAGATTAGAGCTGACCCACCCATTTGATGAGTCTAATAAATTTGAAAAAAATATTATACCATTTTACCATTAACTATGCACGTACACATTTTATAAACATTAGGATCGATGCGTTTTCTTATTCATTTATAAAAGTATCCCGTACATCAATGTAAGTGGCTCACTCTATATTATTGATCACTCTATATTATTGATCACTCTATATTATTGATCCTCATATCTCGGTTTTATTTTAGTAGCTTTTTTACCGCATATAGATTAGTAAGAATAATCAAGGAATAATATTATTGAATCGTTGATTTGGAATGCACATCTTGTCATATTTTAAACAGATTTATCAGATGTGATGACTCGGTTGTGAATCACCATTTCTAATTTCTTTCCGAATTCTTATTTTGATCGTCTTATTCTTGCCAACACTAATCAAATGAGACCTCAGGGACTAAAGTGCTATGCTTGATTCTTATGCACCAGCTAGCTAGCGGATGAGAGAGGTTTTTATGTATTTTCGAAGCACATCACCAACAT
The DNA here is from genome assembly GCA_016432845.1 of Psidium guajava. Lineage (NCBI taxonomy): Eukaryota > Viridiplantae > Streptophyta > Magnoliopsida > Myrtales > Myrtaceae > Psidium > Psidium guajava. The sequence continues at coordinate 36,271,007 of CM028225.1, read as the reverse complement.
TTGTTATTGGGAATTACTGAATTTGAAGCATGGAGGATGATCAATTTAAAAGAAAGAGAGCTCATACGGCATTTCTAGGCTGGGGAAGTCAATGAAATGGATTCAATACGTTATGTTTGCACATGAGTTTGGGCTAAGCTTGCTTTAGTCAATCAGCGAAGTGCACACTAATTGGAAAATCAACATACAAAACACTAAGGGTGAGCATGGCCTGGTAAGTAGGTTTTGGACCTAAACCCTAAAACCGACCTTACTATAACTAGTTCTAAATTTTTGAAACCTGTAACCTATCCTGTCTCTCTTGAAACCTATTTTGGAACCTACCTAATTTTATTTTTTTGTCCAATTCTAGGGTCTACTCAAGAACCTGTTTTTCTCTTTTCTTTTCTTTTTTCCAAAAAAATAATATGAGTAGCAATGAAAAAATTCATAGTAAAATATGAATAAGCAAACTCACTATCCACCAAAATACAAAAATCCCTAGTATAAGCAATAGAAATTACAATCCATGAAAAATAGAGAAGGTCAGGCAAGTGAAACTAGTTTTTCCTTTTTTAAGAGTTGTTAAAAACCAATTCCAAAACTAGTCCGTTTCATAGGTACTTAGAATTGAGAACTAGCCCGATTCCAACTAATTCCCAAAATTTAAAACTAGTTCCAGGACAGATTTGAATGGGAACCAATTCTTGGACCTATTTTTCAAGTGGTCCGATTCATGTTTTGAATAAATCTGATCTGATTGCGCACCCCTGCAAAAGACTTCCTACTCTTACTCTCTATCTCTACTAATATGCTATTGGCGTTGCTCTTGCTTTGCCTTCTGCATTTTCTGAAGGGTGGAAATAATCCTCGAGTATGCTTCAAATGATCATTATTTCTCATTTCCTATCGATGGCTCTCAGAATTTTTCACAGCAAATTATGGAGTTCAGGGTTTGATATTTCAAGGTTTATCAAGGTTAATTTGTAGTTTATCCTAAAGCTCAAAGAAGAGAAGGTGAATCAAGCAAATTATGCTTGCTCATGGCCGAATTTTCTCGTGTCCCAGAACCAAAATGACACAGAAGATCCTCCCTTCACTTTTGCGTTGGAGGAGGATTGTAAGGCCGGGCTTCATATGTCGCTTGGGTTTTGAACGAAATCTGCTGGGCTTTCATTTTTCGAGGGCTTAAGACTAACAATTTCCAGCAATGGATTTGAATTGATAATCCAATTTAAGTGTGGGCTAAGCTTAAGGCATGGGCGGCCCGATAAAATGGGCTTGGTTAGTGGACCGAATACGAATTAAATTGGCCCAATGGTCTCTTGGGCTATGCAATTTGTAACAACGAAATATGTTCACTAAATCAGATTATTTTCCCTAAAAATTCATAAAAATTGTTCACTAAATTTCTATTGCATGAAATTTTTTTGGCATATAAGAAATATGTTTTCCCAGGTTGGGTTAAATATGCAAGTTTTTAAGTAATATGGGTCGGATCGGGGTATGGTTTGTATATGGTTTAGGTCGAATATTGGATGTTAGATTTGTATTGATGAAAATGGGTCAAATATATTAAATGGATCAATTTGTGTCAAATCTTTTTTGACCCAATCCGACCCGACCTACTCATTTGACAAGTCTATATTGATCTAGGTAGGGCAAAAGTGGGTATAGGCTTTTGTTGTCTTCCAAGTTGTGTACTGTTACCAAAATTCAAAATGGCATTAATATAACAGATTCGACACAAATGAAATACCGAGACCTGTGTATCACACAGTTTCCTTAAAACAGATTCGTTCCCCTCACGGCACTCATTGAAAGTTTCGTGAACGTCTGTCTCCCAGGATACAACAGCACGCAGCAAAGGAGCGAAAACAACACTCCCGAGCCTCGGCGAACTTGAACAAACCCGAGCCGAACACTATCGGAAAAAACCACCGGAAGAGAGGAGAGAAAGAATTCGGAAACTTCGTGTATGCAAGAGAGAAAGGGAGAGAGCGTCTGTAATTCGATGAAAAAGTTCAAAGGAAAGGCAACTATTTATAGAGCAAGGAAGGGGGCATTTCGGAAATATGAAAATATCGGACAATTAAATTTTGTAACTGCAAATCGTCCGTTACGCTGTTACAAAATTAATTCCGTAGCAGCCGTTACATGCCATTATCTCGTAACAGCCGATATTAAGTCGCCTTTACAAAAATCAATCCTGTAACGGACGCTGTTGCAAAATCACTCGTAACTGCTGTTATTAATTGACTATTGTAACAGCCCACATTGATAACTCGTAACGGCAATTCAATCATTCGCAACAGCCGTTACCCCAATTGAATTAATTCCGTAGCAGCCGTTACACACCATTATCTCGTAACAGCCGATATTAAGTCGCCGTAACAAAAATCAATCCTGTAACAGACGCTGTTGCAAAATCACTCGTAACTGCCGTTATTAATTGACTGTTGTAACAGCCCACATTGATAACTCGTAACGGCAATTCAATCATTCGCAACAGCCGTTACCCCAATTGATTCCCAGGCCATCATTCGCAACAGCCATTACCCCAATTGATTCTCGGGCCGTCACGTAACGGTAGAAAAGGAATTTATTCTCATAACGGCAGAGTTGAAAAATAAAGTTATAAATAGCATAGAGCAAAATGGGTTTTGTCGCGAGGCTCTCTTTTCGATCCGGCATTCGTGTGCGCAAATCGTGCGCTCACGCCCAAATTGCTGCTCGTCGGGCCTGGGATTTGCATCCCCTGCGCCTACGCGCGAGGCTTAGTTCTTGTGAAATGAAGTTACCCTCCAAAGGAGTGTAACTTTATATAAACACAACAAAAGCCTTCTTCCTTTTCTATGTAGGACTAGTGCTTTACACTTCCCACTTTCAACTAAAAAAAAATGCCCTTGAGAATTGTGCCCTTGAGAATCAATTTTCTATTCACCCATATTTCCAACATATACATGCTAAAAGAGCACGTTACAACTTGGTTCTCGGTTATTATTTGATTGAGCAATGTCCGTTGCGCATTTAAAAGTTGCATTTAAATTACTTATGAATTTTGTATTGCTAGAAGGTAAGGATCCGCTTCCAGTTGCCCACCTCTTACAAACCGAAATTAGTGGTCATTACAGAACCAATAAAATTGTATCTGACTGTACTATTAAAATCTGAAAATCTCATAAAATTGAAGCAATACTGAGTCACATACCCTTCAACCACTTCACAAGGATATCATTAAAATCTGAAAATTTCATAAAATTGACAGGTCAAATTCTTTTAGAAATGCGGAAGATAACAAGGACGAGAATGAAGATGCCAAAGGTCAATTGATATTCCTTTCCATCTGTGATCAACAAGGTGGAGGTGAACACGTTCTTATTTTATCATCTTCCTGCCCATCAGTTCTATATAATCCCAAAACACGCCCTGCAGCCCCTTCACACAGTATCCCAATAAGCATCTCTTAGTTTGTTTTTGAGTTGCGAGAACCATGTACAGTGGAGCGAGCGCTGTAGAGTACTTGGTCATCACTGGCATCGGCATCTGACATAAAGATAGTGTAGAAGGTATGGGTCCTCCCTGGCCAGTCCTGCGCCATCTTCGACCTGTTGCCAGTGAACTACACCTTCGCGTCGTCATCGACTAGGGCCCGATAGTGAACATTGCTGGGAGGACGAAAGGGAGCTTCTCAGCGCTCATGGCTTGAACCTTGAAGCACATTGAACACCGACGAGTGTCGTGCGCATGCCGTGCCCGTGTCATGTGTTGGAAATAATAAAATATATTTTGGAAGAGAAGTTGCACTTGAGTTTGCTTGATGATGGTGGCTAAGAAGATGAATTAAACGTGCAACATGAGGACATACTTCTTCAATTTGTTCTTGAAGACAAAGACTAGTCAAAGATTGTGGGCACAATCTTTGACTATTAATAAATAAAGAATACACCTTGCAAATCTCTTTGCCGACTTCATAGATAGTGATCTTCAATTTGGTTTCTTTGTTGTCTCAACAATAAACAAATATATCTTGCATGGAAGAGTTAGGCTATAAGCTGCAGGCAGCGGGTGTCTTCAAGTTTGCTTCTTATGTATGTTTTGCTTATAAATAAGAGAGTTGTCCGTAGGAGGAGATGTAGAGTAAAAAAGAGAGAAGAGAGAAACGAGTGGGAGAGTTAGAAAGCTTATTAAGCTTGTATCTCCATTGTGTTAGCCTTTGCAAAGGCATTTTGTAATTTTACTCTCATATTTATTACCCGAGTTCTCTTCGCATTTAAATCCTTCAAACCTCCGCTATTTGCTTCCGCAACCCTTTTGATTCCTACATTTGGTATCAGAGCCAAGTTATGGCGTCCACCAGTTCTGTTCAATTTCTACTTCCAAAGTTAAACGGGAGGAACTTCAACAACTGGTCAGTCCAGATGAAGGTTTTGTTCAAATCGCAAGATTTGTGGAACCTGGTGGAGAATGGCTACATCGAAGTAGCTAATAACGAAGAATTCAATGCCTTGAGAAAGGAGGAGAAGGATTCATTGGTCGAGTCACGAAAGAAAGATCAAAAAGCATTATATGCGATCTTTCAAGCTGTGGAGGAGACGATATTTGAAAAAATATCGAGCGCGGAAACCGCCAAAGCAGCGTGGGATGTTCTGCAGAAATCCTACAAAGGTGATGATCGTGTGAAGCGAGTTCGACTTCAAACACTTCGAGGTGAATTTGAGTCTTTACGCATGAATGACTCTGAATCCATCTCGTCGTACTTTGATCGTGTGCAAACTACCGTTAACCAATTGAGGGTTAATGGTGAAGAACTCCAAGATATACGAGTCGTAGAAAAAATCTTGAGGACTTTGTCTGAAAGATTTGACTACGTTGTTGCGGCAATTGAAGAAGGCCAGGATATATCTACTATGACGTTGGAGCGGTTGATGGGTTCATTATGCTCGCATGAGCAAAGAATGAATCAGAAGTCCGTTGGTTCATATCCCGAGTAAGCTTTGCAAAGTTGGGTTGGTCACTCAACTCGAGGAGGGCATCATGCTGTCCGAGGTCGTGGAGGAGGCCGAGGAAGAGGTGGAAATTCTAATTTCACCAGAAAATTTAAAACACGTGACAAATCAAAAGTCAAGTGTTTTAAATGTAACAAATTCGGACATTACAAATCCGAATGTCGAGCAAATATGGGGCACGAGCAGCCAGAATATGTACATGCCGTCGATGCTGATGAGAATGTCGTGTTAGCATGCAAAACGGATGGGTCGAGTACTGGTGATGCTAATATATGGTACCTCGATACCGGGTGCAGCAATCACATGTGTGGTCGAAAGGAGCTATTCTCGTACCTAGACGAAACAGTTCGTGGTGAAGTCAACTTCGGGAATAAATCAAAGATTCTCGTGATGGGCAAAGGTAACATTGATATCAAATCAAAAAATGGTACTAATGTTACTGTTGCAGATGTTTTCTTTGTGCCAGGACTTTTCTGGAATTTGCTAAGTATTTGGCAACTTTCAGAAAAAGGCCACAAAGTTAACATTGAAAATGGAGTTTGCACCATTAGAGGTGTGAACAATAAATTGATCACGGAGGTGCATATGACAAAAAATCGGATGTTCCCTTTATCTCTTCAAACGAAGACTCTTTTGAGTTTTCAAGCCATGGTGAAAGATAGCAAGTGGCTGTGGCATCTTCGATTTGGTCATCTGAATTTTCGTGGACTAAAATTATTAGTCCAGAAAAAGATGGTGACTGGGATGCCTTTGATTGATAGCCCAGATAGCCCATGTGAAGGATGCCTCGTCGGAAAACAACATCGAGAATCCTTTCCAGTTGGAAAAGCTAGAAGAGCCAAGCAACCTTTGGAGCTCGTACATACAGATATTTGTGGCCCGATTGAGGTAGAATCAGTTGGACAAAAAAGGTACGCATTAATTTTTGTCGATGATTTTACCAGAAAAACATGAGTATACTTCTTGAGAGAAAAGTCTGAAGCTTTTGGAAAATTTAAGGAATTTAAAGCCTATGCTGAGAAATATAGTGGATTCAGTCTAAAGACGTTGAGATCAGATAGAGGTGGAGAATTTACTTCCAATGAATTTGACAAATATTGTAAAATTCATGGAATAAAACGTCAATTGACTGCTAGCTATACTCCTCAGCAAAATGGTGTCGTAGAAAGAAAGAATAGAACGATTTTTGAAATGACAAGAAGTATGCTTAAGGCTAAAGGTTTACCAAAGAAGTTTTGGGCAGAAGCTGCTGCTTGTGCTGTATTTGTCCTAAACAGGTGTCCAACAAGGAGTGTTCTTGGGAAAACTCCAGAAGAGGCTTGGACCAGCAACAAGCCAGATGTTTCATTCCTACGAGTATTTGGGTGTGTTGCATATTCCCATATACCGGACGAACGGAGAAAGAAGTTGGACGACAAAAGCCAGAAGTGCATCTTCATTGGTTACAGTGAGGTGACCAAGGGTTATAGGCTGTATAATCCAATCACAGAGAAGGTAATTATCAGTAGGGATGTTCAATTTTTTGAACATGAAGCTTGGGATTGGAGTCAGAAGGGTGATCCTAAAAACATCACCATTGAAAATGAGCCAACAACGGGAGAGTCAGAAGAATCTCCGACTGAAGATCTACCGTTTTCACCCGGCAGTTCATCTTCTTCACCAACAACGGTCTCAGAACCGTCAATTCGACGTTCGCAACGATATCGGCAGACGCCAGTAAAATTCAACGATTATGTGGTCACAAGAGATGATGATAGTGATAGTGATGAAATCACTGATGAAACAATAGCAAATTTTTGTTTATTTGCTGATTGTGATCCCATATCCTATGATGATGCAGCTATAGATGAGAAGTGGAACCATGCAATGGATGAAGAAATCCACTCTATTGAAAAGAATGACACTTGGGTGTTAACCTCTTTACCACCTGGTAAAAGGGCTATTGGTGTCAAGTGGGTGTACAAGACGAAGTACAAACCCGATGGTCAGGTGGACCGTTACAAAGCAAGGTTGGTCGTGAAAGGCTATAAGCAAAAGCCAGGTATTGACTATTTTGAAGTATTTGCACCAGTGGCCCGAATGGATACCATTCGGATGATTTTAGCCCTTGAGCTCAAAACCATTGGAAGATTCATCAAATGGATGTGAAATCTGCATTTCTCAATGGTTTCCTTGATGAGGAAGTCTATGTGGAGCAACCACAAGGTTACGAGAAGAAAGGGCGCGAAAGTCAAGTTTACAAGTTGAAGAAAGCATTATATGGGCTAAAACAGGCACCTCGAGCTTGGTACACGAGGATCGACACATACCTGTTGAATCATGGTTTTAAAAAGTGTCCATATGAGCATACACTGTATATTAAGTCAAATACTAAAGGTGATCTCATCATTATATGCCTTTATGTAGATGACTTGATATTTACAGGAAATTGTGAAGAAATGTTTGCAGAATTCAGGGAGGCCATGACAAGTCAGTTTGAAATGACAGACTTGGGATTGATGTCATATTTTCTAGGTCTTGAAGTGAAGCAGACAAATGATGGCATATTTATTTCCCAGCAAAAATATGCTAGTGATATTTTGAAGCGATTCAATATGGAATTACTCAAATCAGTTCGAACTCCCGTAGCAGAACGATTGGAGCTGAAGAAAGAAGGAACCGGTGAGCTAGTGAATCCCACTTATTTTAAAAGTATTATTGGCAGCTTAAGATATTTGACCTCTACTAGGCCAGATATTACTTATGGTGTGGGAATTATTAGTCGGTTCATGGAGAAACCGTACCAATCACATTTGCAGGCGGCAAAAAGAATTTTGCGGTATGTCAGTGGAACTCGTGATCATGGAATTTTATATTCTTATACTGACAACTTTGATCTGTTGGGGTATACAGATAGTGATTGGGCAGGTGATACTGAGACTCGAAAGAGTACTTCAGGGTATGCTTTCTTTCTTGGATCAGGAGTGATTTCTTGGTCTTCGAAAAAACAGCAGGTTGTTGCACTCTCGACAGCTGAAGCAGAATACATGGCATTAGCTTCAGGGGCCTGTCAGGCAATATGGCTTCGATGGATGCTGCGTGAATTAATGCATGAACAAGCAGGTCCTACTAAATTGATGTGTGACAATAAGTCGGCTATTGCATTAGCCAAGAATCCTGTATTTCATGGCAGGAGCAAGCACATCGACATCAAGTATCACTATATTCGTGAGCAAGTCAAAGATGGTGAAATTGAACTTAATTTCTGCAGATCAGAAGACCAGATTGCAGATATCCTGACAAAACCATTGAAGACAGATTTGTTCGAAAAATTAAAGGTGAAGCTTGGTGTCATGGATTTCCAAAATCAATTTTAAGGGAGGCTGTTGGAAATAATAAAATATATTTTGGAAGAGAAGTTGCACTTGAGTTTGCTTGATGATGGTGGCTAAGAAGATGAATTAAACGTGCAACATGAGGACATACTTCTTCAATTTGTTCTTGAAGACAAAGACTAGTCAAAGATTGTGGGCACAATCTTTGACTATTAATAAATAAAGAATACACCTTGCAAGCTGAATCTCTTTGCCGACTTCATAGATAGTGATCTTCAATTTGGTTTCTTTGTTGTCTCAACAATAAACAAATATATCTTGCATGGAAGAGTTAGGCTATAAGCTGGGCAGCGGGTGTCTTCAAGTTTGCTTCTTATGTATGTTTTGCTTATAAATAAGAGAGTTGTCCGTAGGAGGATATGTAGAGTAAAAAAGAGAGAAGAGAGAAACGAGTGGGAGAGTTAGAAAGCTTATTAAGCTTGTATCTCCATTGTGTTAGCCTTTGCAAAGGCATTTTGTAATTTTATTCTCATATTTATTACCCGAGTTCTCTTCGCATTTAAATCCTTCAAACCTCCGCTATTTGCTTCCGCAACCCTTTTGATTCCTACATCATGTGCATTTCATATAGAATTTTTTAAACGAGGGGAATCTTTTATCTAAAATTTTGATTTACTCATGGGCAATGATTTTTTTTTTTGTACGTGGACAATCTGCAGGAGCAGCTGCTTCGAGTTGCTCTGTCCTCACTTCTTTTCGATCATGGCCTTGGCAGCCGCTCAGAATCACCGATCTTGCCTCTTGCAACTCGATCTTCCGATTAGGTCTCGCCGGTCGACGCTTGGCATCGTCTTGAGTTCCTCTCTGTCCCATGGTCAACTGCTTCAACCTTTGGTTGAATGTAGCCACCTGAAAATTAGGAGTTAGGCAGTGGTCGAGCTATTTTGTTTTCGGTTATTTGATTTGGCGTTAGTCTGCGTATTTGTTGGTAGCATATAATGTGGCCCAAGTCATATGGCAGTTGTTCGACCATAAATGTCGTCCAGAAAAAAAAATATATGCCTGATGCTAAATACTACCCTATTTTTGTTTATGCTGAAATTGTAATCCTGCGTATACTACAACCGAAAGACCGATCTAGACTCACATCGCGGTTGACCTAGTGATAAAAGGGTTCTTTTTCTGTATTTCCGACTTAGGAAATTTGATGGATATGAATGCGATGCCTGCTCTTAATAATTTATATTTAAGTGAAAATTCATCACGGTGAGTTATTGTGCTTAATTCCTCTTTAAATAGCTCCCTAATTGCGGCCGTGCACCTCAATTGTCAAAAAGAAAAAAGTAGAGGAAGCTACGCACCTCAACAGGTTGTGCATTCTTCTCACAAGAAAATGAAAAACATGAGATTTGTTTCAGATGCAAAAGAGGGACCTTCTCTTTGGGACCCTTTTGAAAGGTTGGGTTTGTAAACTTATGTGGATGTATATGAGGAATAGGCATAAAATTCAAAGAAAATCACCAAAAACAAATTGTAAAACTATTGCAGTGGTGTTAATTCAATTCTAAATCTTTTAATTTGGTCAATTTAATTCTAAACCTTTAGATAATTTGCTAATATAATGCATCCAGCCCTAATTGGGTTTGTAAACTTATGTGGATGTAAAGCTATCGTAGTGGTGTCAATTTAATTCTAAGCCTTTAGATAATCGCTAACGTGCACACTGATTTTTCTACATAGCATGGTCGGTGTTAATGTGGATACTTTTTTTAATTTGTTAAAATATTTCTCTAAAATTTTAGAATTTCTATTTTCCTTTTTATTTTGTTTCATTTTTTTTTTCCTTCTTGTTCCGCTGGCGACGAGTATCATAAATTGCCTGATGTCTCTATCTCTCTTTGGCTCATTTTGATAAGGTCAAAAAACAAAAAAGAAGAAAAGAAAAGAGTCAACAAACGGAAAGGAAAGGGCCGCATCAGCTCGCACCGAGAGCACGCACGAAGAAGAAAGAAAAGGGAAAGAAAGTGAGAGAGATTTTGTGTGTGCCCGTCACAGACGTCTCGCCGAATGCGACTCACTATGGATCGCAATGCCCCGTAAGTTTGCTCGGAGTAGTTTTCAAAGTTAGGTTCTATATTCGTAGTTTTGTGAATTTCAAGCCTCAAAATCCGATTTTTATGTTGTTGAGCCTTGGATTTTCATGAAAGCCTTAGGGTTTGAGGGAGTCATTTTGAACCAACAATTTGGTTGGAGCAGGAATTTTAGGGTTTCACATTTGAGTTTCGCTTTGTGAATAGGTTGATTAATCGCTTTGGGTGTACGATTTGTTGACATGTAGGAGCAAAATTGTCAAAAAGTTCATAAACCTTTCGCAATTTTTCCAATTAAATCATAAATCTTTTAAGTTTGTCCATTCCGTTCTAAATTTTTTCACATTTTGCCAATTCAGTCCAATTGACTAGAAATCACTGATGTAGATGCCAACTTTCCCACCTAGCATCATCAACGTTGACGTAATAATTTTTAAAAATTTTAAAATAAATTTTTTGAATTTATTTATTTACTTTTTTTTTCTTTGGACCTAGAAATCGACAACCCCACCACCCATGGATGAGGCCTACTGGGGGTTAGTGATCACCACTTTACCCTGGATGAGGGGTCATGGCCCTCACCCTCACGAGCCATGGCAAGGGCATCATGGCCCTCACCTGCCATCTTTGTGGCGAAATTTGGCCACTTGTTGAAGCCACTCCTTGGGTGAGGGCTACAACCCCTCGCCCACCGCTACAAGGGCTTCGTGGCCCTTACCCATGTTTTTTTTTTTTTTTGAGGGGGCAGGTCACTGGCCATCATTGGCGCTCGCCCAGGGGCAGCAAGGCCATCGGTTTCGGGGTTTAGAGTAAAAAAAAAGTAACGAAAAAATTATTAAAAAAATTATTAAAATTATTTAAAAATTATGAAAAGTTGTCCACATCTATGCCGCCGGTGCCATGTAGGACGGTTGGTGTTTACGTTAGCGATTTTTAGCCAATTGGACCAAATTGACAAAAGATGAAAAGATTGAGGATGGAATCGATAAATTTAAAAAAGTTTAGAACCGAATTGATAAAAGTGCGAAATGTTAGGGCTTTTTTGACGATCTCTCTAGATGTTTTCTAAGCATTTAAGTTTAGTTTGGGTGATTCGCCGCAGCGATAGCGTTTTACTTAGTTTTGACATTATTTCTCACCCACTTGTTAGGAGGTCGAGCGGATCGGATGTTGACTTGGACCGGTTCTGGCGGTCATACAGGTGACAGGATTGAAGAACTGCAATGCAAGATCTGTGAGAGCATTGTGCTTCGTCGGAGGCCTCGACAGATCGTAAAGTGTTCGGAGGAGGAAGAAAGCTGGCTTGGTTACCGAGACGGAGGAAGTCACGCATGAGAGAAAGAAAAAGGGCTTTATAAAGAAAACCAAGATAAAAAGGTAATTTCACAAATGATTCTAAACTTTTCCTTACGATGAGACTTCGATTTTTTTTTTTCATCTTACTAATTAGTCCAAAATTGTACCGGGAAAATACCTTTCACTATATTCTTATCACAATGTATTACGGGATAGGGAAATCTTTTCTTGATTTCCCTCCCGTTTGTGTAACGGTATATTATTAGGAATAGATATTTTGGATTTGTTAGGATTTTCGTGTGTTCTTCCTTTTTTGTAGGACTAATAAGTCTATTTATGTGACGTTGGCTGAATAATCGATCCAAGTTTTTTGCTCATCATTCACGTTTCCGATTTATTGCAATGGCCAATCAAAGTCCGATATGGCAGTAGCCATAAACATCGATAGGCAAATGGGTATGACATAGAGATGGCCGCATGCTTATATGTCGACTGACAACATAGCTTGTCACATCGGATTTTAATAATCATATGGGCGGTACATATTTTCGAGCTACTGGTACAAATTTGGAATAGTGTTGTCTAACAGCAAAAAATTTCCAAGTTTTTTTTAGGATAATAGCACAAAGTGAAAATAAATGTATTGCATCCACCTCTTCGGTTTTTTTTTTCCCCGCCTCTTCGGTTCATACTTCCTTTTTTACTAGAAAGTCAAACTTTGACCAGCAGTGAAGAGGTCAAGTTTTGTGAACCGGATATAACTCTGGGTAGGATAATTTATATCTTAACCGGTGTTTGGGGTAATGCCAAGTCCGGATACATCTAGGTATGATCCAAATCAGCCCATATAAAAAATCCCACCTAGAGAGTGGAATATAGTCGGATAAGATTAGAGGAGAATCCCAAAGCTCAGCACACTCATTCTAAGGAAGAGCTTTTGAAGTAAATTTTTGACTTGCTATTACCTCCGAGAGTCCAGAATTTTGTCAAGGGAGCGAAATTGACCGATGAACCTTTGAAAATGGGCAAATACCATGTGTCGAATCAATATCATATCATTGTTGCATTTTTTTTTTACAACAACGTCGTGTGGATATTTCTAATAAGGACAACAAATTCGCGAAGTAAGAGATTAACTCCCAGCTTGATCTTGCATACTCAAATTTGCTTTTCGGGTGATTGTGTTCTGGTCCTCATTAGGTTAATCTCAAGTAGACTGGTCCCTTATTTAAACATGAGCGGCAGCATCATGAAGGCTACAACCTATGATTTTGAGTTCTCTCCATCTTATACGGGTCACCCTTACGCCCAATAGAGTATCTTGATCCACGTTGAACATTTGAACGGAAAAGAAATTGGGGAGGGTAAAAAGAGTTTGTTTAATCAGCAAATCATTGAGATAAATCTTTCTTTTTGATCTACGTAATAAAATTTAACGGGCTTAGTCCCGTTCGAATCCGCATAAAAAGATTTGACATTCAGATAGTGACATCAACAGCACACCAAGTTGTAATGTGCCTTTTTAGCATGTGTACAACTAGGAAACGCGCAAGAGTCTATATCGACATTTGCCCTACATTGACATCTGATGTTTTGTCAACACATGTATTTTGCATAATGTGTGTGTATATATAAATATAAATATATAAACGAAAAGAGGAAAAGAAAAGAAAAATGAGGAAAAACGGTGGAAGGGTCCAATTTGGTCATGTTCGAAAAGGCTTGACCAAATTTGTTAAGAATTCATTTACGTTAGAATCCATCTCGCGCCCAACTTTTCATGTATATATACAGGGTTCGCGTTACAAATGAGCCAAAGTAGAAGGGTGTCTAAGCAAAATATTCCAAAGTAGAATAAATTAATATATGAATGACGATGAAGAGACAGCACTATAAAGAAAGAGACGCAAATTGAAATCGAAATGATGAGGAAATTAGAAGAGAAACAAAATTAACATACGTGATTCTTATTCCATCTAAATCGCAACATAGGAGTTCACCGCATCTTTCTTCATCATATATTCATATAAAAGTTTTTTCCCCTAATTGTGACCGAGGATTCCAAGGATAACATTTTGTGAACTCTCCAGACAACCCATCTAGCAAACAAGGACCTTTGGTTTGGTCATATATATCAAAATAATGAAACTCAACAGGCCATTCAAATCTGCAAAAGAGCAAAGTATTCCCGAAGAAACTGGGTACAAATGAGAATCCCCAGCTCTTCGTAATATCATGGAATCCGAGATCGTCCTGCTTCGATTTGCAGTGAACTCTTAGAGTAGTTCTGGCCATCATAATGTTATTGATCTCGACATAGGTCTTTCTCCAAATGCTTCCTACACAGCTAGTTACGAATAAAGAACAAATAAAAATAAATATGAGCGTGGCTGATGTCTTCATGGTCCTGGCGTACACAACTCCGATACCAACATCCTTCCCCTATTACCTTTTATATTTCCATATTACCTTTTGCATTCTTTCCTCTTTACCCAGTGTAAGAATTGCCATTTCTTCTTTCTTACTTTTTGATAAGAATTGGCACATAAGGTCAGCTAGATTGCTCGATATAAACGTCATTCAGCTATTTAACGTCGCCAGCTTGCCATAACCGTGTTTTACCATTTATTTTCCTCTTTTTGCGATATTAATTTTATTTTATTTAATTTTTCCTTTTTTGCAGACGCCACAATGGGAAAAGAATTGCTATATTGCCTTTTCTTTCCTTCTTTTATATTCTAGGATAAGATCACCTTTTATTAGAGTTGTCATTTCTTCTTTTTTACTTTTAGATGAGAATTGCCACATAAGATCAGGTACAAATCAAGTATAATATCTCATGTACAGCTTAATTAAAGGAGAGAAGACGAAAATAACTTTGTGATAACTATTGTCTACTGTCTTTTTCTCATTAACATCTTTGTGTTTGTTTGGAAAAATGTTCACTACTAACTTTTACATTTATTTTTTGATTCGTGCAATTCAAATTTTATTTAACTCAGAATGAAACTTTCAAACATACAATACAATGTAAATTAAAATATAATATATTTTTAAAAAAAAACTTTTAAAAGAAAGGGCATAATTTGTCACTCCTTTGTAATGTTTGAATAGCCTTTTTTTTCTTGTGAAACTTAGTTACATCCTCAGGCTTCAATTAGACGTAGTCAGTTGATTAAAAAAAAAAAAAGAAACAAGAAAAAATAAGCGTAGTCCACTCATGTTTCTATCTCCAACTTGATTTGTATCGGTTACGTTTGGAAGTCTTTTGCATTCAAGAGCTTCTTCAGCGGTTGCAATTCTCTATTCTGTTTTCCTAGCGGCAAGGCTACATTTTCCAGTTCATATATACATAAGCACTATGATCTCATTCTCAGATAGTGAATATTACTGATAAAGGAACTTGAAAGCATTTGCCTAGAGATGATATCTGAGTAAACGAGATTTTTCTTTTCCCACTTTATTACATTGTGTTTACTCTTATGGATTACTTAATTGGGTCACCCATAAGGATGGTAATGGATGGGGTGGGGAGGTAGCGGGTTTTGCATTCCCCATTGACATCTCACGATAATTGAGGAGGCTCCGTATCTTCCCCGCATTGTGGGCCTCAACCCCACGGCCACAGAGCACTCAAGTGTCTCTGCCCTCTTGGTAATATCGTTCCACATCTATCTTAAGCTTAGCTTTAATTCAAACATTTATTTACATTTAAACTTTAGAGGGGGGGGGGGGGGGAGGGTGCAATGCGGACAAATCCTACCTGGGTTAAATTGCCATTACCACTCACTCAAAGTTCATGAGATGATCTCAAATGTTTGAAGAACTGTATTTTTTTCTATGATTAGCTCTCGATCTTACGGTCGCATAAGAGAAAACGGAGCTTGATTCGCCCTTCGGATGAGCTCAAATCGACAATTTCTTATCCGGCGCGCACAAAAAATAGAGAAATGGGCTCTCAGTTTGGGGCTCGTGAATGGAAACTCAAGCGGCGGGTAAGTGAGCTCGCGACGAGGATGGTGGCCCAATGAGGTGGTGAACGGTGGGTGGTGGCAATGGCACGGCGGCGGAGCTTGGGTAGCCAAAAATGGAGGATGGAGACAGGAAAGGATGGCTGGCCGAAAAGAAATAAGGAAGGGGAGGTGTTCCATAGCCAAGGGGGAAGAAAGGGAGAAGAGAGAGAAAAGTGAGGCCCAAGGCTGTAAATACTCATAAATACTTTTCACCTTTTATGAATAATATTCAATGACAATTTGGTTATTTCACAATAAGAGGTAAGTTAGTAATTTGGCATCAATGATTGAGGGTATTTTGGCAATTTAGCACTCAAGGGGGAAATGGTAATTTCGCAAAGGGACAAAATGGTAATTTCATGGCAAGAGCAAAATCGTAAATTTACCTTAAAGGGTAAAATAGTAAATTCGCTTTTAAGGTTCGACTAAGATTAGGCTCGGACATCAATGGTCTTGATGCTAAGATTCAATAGCTCGATTATTTCGAGTCACTTTCCTTTGTCCAATACCTTAAGATTTTCATTCCCCTTTTCAATTCGATAAATCAACGTTCAACTATTGTCTCTTAAATCTCGAAAATGCAATATCATTTATCTTACGAAAAATCGAATTTTGGGATGTCCCACTTATTGTAGGGTCAACGTACTCAATACAACTATTGAATCTCACACAGTTAAAGCCATTTCTCACTTTCGTCCAAAAAATGTTCCCTTCCTATTTTGGATCTCCTCTTCCGCATTCCGCTCCAATAACAACGACCATGGGCTGCCCCGCTCTTCATCCTCCGCCGTTGGGACATTAGCAGGGTGAACATACATCTGACTTCCCTCACAATCCCCACCCACCTCAGCCGCACGCCCTACTTTCCAATCCGCAGCCACGAGTATGTCGTGAGTTCTTTTTGTTGTGCTGACTGTAGTGGTGATCTGTTCACAATGTTATTGGGTTTGAACATCTTCATATGCCTCCTGATTGGGCCTGATTACCTCATATTGAAAGTCACAGTGACAGCATCCACCGAGGCTACTTGAATAGGTGTCGTCTTGGTGGAGAAACCAGAGGAGATTCACAGGAACTTTTTCTTGAAGTCAAGTGCTTCATCTACTACCCTTGGGACATAGCGCAGCCCTCAGCAGTGGCATCAGCTGACCCATTCATGCTGCGGACTACCGACAAAACAGTGATGAAGGTGAATATGACAATGGAGAGGCCCGAGGAGGCTGTGGTTGAGGACATAAGATTGAGAGTAGAGGTTTATAGGCACATTGGCCATTGGGTTTGAAGATGCGGGGCGCGTATGTGCTTGGGTCGTGGTGGAAGAAGGGCTACAATAGCATTGAACCTCAGGGCGACAACTTGAGGGTTGCTTTTGTGAATTTTTTTGATGGAGGGAAGCTTAGTCACTGGCGTTAATTTAGTCATTGGGGATAATCCTCCGTCTAATAATCTTCCGTTGTGCTCCTATAACAATGTTGATTGAATCCATCCGCATGTAAAGATTTATGGTGAGTTTGTGATTAATTTGGATGACTTTTTTACTTGGTGGCAAACGATCGAGTCTAGTGACTGGCGAGCTGGTCCGTGCAACGATGTCTTCTTGGTTCGACGTGCATAGATATATTCATCTCCAAAGACATATAAATGCATGTGCCTAGAGCATTAGTTCGCTTACTAGAGTTCCATCAAATGACCCATTTACGTGACACTACAAGCTACATTATACGAGCTACAAATTCCAGGATTATATGTTTCACCACACCACTACTCTATAATTGCTAGATTAAAGAAAGACTATACTAAACATGGCTCGAAATTTAGACCCAAATTTGGTTTGATCGACTTGAGGTTGAAGTTCGAGACATCTTGAGCAAGAGTCGTGATTAAAGAAAGATACTATTAAGCCAGACCTCAGTTAACTAGGTCCTAATGTCGGAAATGAGCAAAATGGGTGTCCAATCTACTGCAGGTATGAGGTTCAAGACTGTATGTCTGAAGTTCGAATGGGACGTCCAGCCAAAGCTGATCTGAAACGAACGCATCCGTAAGCGAATGGTTTCTCCTTACATGCAAAAATGAATAAAAACCGTATGATTTATTTGGCAAGGTAATCAATAGTTGAGGCTGTAATACAATTATCAACAAACGGAAAACCTATCAAATCCACGATGCAGTGTTAATTATTCAGCATGAGCTTATACATTCCCATCATGATGGATGCATTCTTCTCAGTTTGGTGAAATTCTATACAGATTAAATTACCTACTTCTCATTCTTGATAGAGGATTAAAGCCGCCATCTCATGACTCAACAATAAGCCAGCACACATGTGTCGTGAACCTCTTAAGACGGAGAGCGAGTTTAAATGTAATGCTAAAGCAGGACAGCTGGTCCACAAATGGCTTGGGTTTTTCCAAACCCGTGCCTCACTCTACGTTGGAGTTTACATCTTAAATTCGATAATCCTACAAGATTTCTATGTGAAGGATTAGGGCCGACTAAGAGCCAAGTGATATTTGAGAGAATATCCAACTTCCAACGCAATAAGAGATTTAAGATCGGAGACTTGGTTACACTTATTGCTTGGCTGGTGCCCTTCTGATACCCTAACCTGATTCATTTGTTTACCTAAGATATTTATGCGATCTTTAACCATTTTATTACCCTATGACACTAACGATGCCCATCATGCATGAGTGTGCAATCAATGCAAACTTAAACCTAAACCAATTCAAATCTGAATTTAGCACCCAACTTCAATCCAGACTCTATACACCATCAGAACATGAACAAATATTTCACAGTCAATAGCACATGCTCATCACCAGACCTCTGCTGCCGTTTGGCTCCGGTCATTGGTCAGCCATTGTCGACCACCGCCGTCACAACCGACCATTCGTCATTTACGGCCACAGTATCGCAGAAATGTACAGCAAATGAACAAAAGGCTTATAACAGCAAGAAAGACTCACTCTCAGACACCTATTTCTGGAGAACATCAAACGTGACATCCACTTCAGTCCATTCCACGTCGGCAATCACCGAAGCAAATAAATGCGGAAACGAAGCAAACAAAAATCATTCAGATTTCAGCGACCATCAAGTGTATCAAATTCTAACACACTTAAAATATAAGAAAGATGAATCTTATTACATTTCTCTATCAGACATTCACATAAGAGGTTTAGAATTCCATGGATAACAAACATCGTACTCTCCGGAGTCACTAAGCCTACAAGGACCATCAGGCGAGATCCTCCAAATACAAATTTCGCAATAATGCCAGTCCCTATTTCCCTTATATATATCAAACCACTCAAATCGACCCGGCCACTGAAAACTGCAAAAGAATAATGTCCTCCCGAAGGGATTAGGGTTGAACGAGAATCCCCAGTTGTTTGTTATATAATGGATTCCAAGATCGTCATCCTTGGATTTGCAATGAACTACTAGAGTAGTTTCAGCCGGCAGATTGTTGTTGATCTGAACACGCGTCCTGCCCAAAACACTTCCAACATAGCAAGTTACGAACAAAAGGAAAATGAATATGAGTGGTGTCTTCATCATTGTGGCGTTCAGTGTTCCGATAGCAACATCCGCAAGCTATTTAAGGGTGGAGAATTTACAATAGTGGAGCTTGCCAACTTGCACAACCCATATTACCTTTTATTGTTCTTCTTATCTACTTTGGGATAAGAATTGTCACGTAATCCCAGCTACAAATCAAGTGTTTTTTTTTAATGACAAAATGTTTGGTAATCCTAGATATATTGAGAAGTTATACTAGCATGATGTATCCAAAGGTACTGATTTATCATTCATAGGAAAAAATTTGGAGATATCAATTAAATCACAAGCTGATTCTTGGAAATGTTAATCAAGAAATTGACAACTCTTGCAGTATAATTATCTCTTAATTATCTTATTTTTTTTATTGTTGTATTGTTTCCTTACGAATTGTAACATTTGTAATATAGTGGAAATCATCTCAAAAATGATATCAAGAATCAAACATCTTTGTTCTTTTAGTATCAAAACTTTAACAAACTCTTTTTTTGGGGGGGAAAATGTTGAGATTTTTTTTTTGGTCAAATAAGCGGGTACTAACATTCACTAAAAGAGTTTGAGAAACAACCAGAGACTAAATCAAAACATAACAGATCGCGAAGGGAGGAGGGTGGCAAGGACAGCCAAAAGGAAGGGAGAAAGCCTAATCTATGGGCCTTAGCAACCCAGTCTGCGCAGGAATTAGCTTCGCGGGGGGAGAATATAACCCGGGCCTTCTTTAGTTGTCGCAGCATATCTCTGCACTCTGATATGAGGTTGGAAATTGGCCATGGGCCTGGGCTGGATTGAGTCGAGCCTGCTAAAAGCTCCACCAGAGTTAAATTATCACTTACCAGATCCCACTGAAGAACCACGTGGAAACCACTTCAAGACTTCGACTTCGGCTTCCCCGTACTTGAAGAGTCTTCCAGACGAAGTACCATCTCCAGCCCCTGTTTCAAAGCTAGGGTTTCAGCCGTGAGGGGTGAATCTGCTCGGATTAACTTCGCAAATCCGTCGATGAGCGTGCCTTGGCAATCTCTCACTACTCCAGCAATTGACACCTCCGATCTGCTATCAACCCAGGACGCATCGACATGGATCTTCCAAGCCTTCTGGCTTAACTGCATCCCTTGACGTGGTACGTACATCTTCCTCCTCTCTGGTTCGTTCCTTGAGATCATAAACGGCTTCCTTAGAACTGTAAGTTTCTGCGATGCTAGGGCCTCCTCAATAATCGAGAGAGGAGATGGTCTGGATCCTCGAAAGACCGACGCGTTCCTGGCTTTCCAGATCCCCCAGAGAGCTAGTACTACCAGATTTGCAGTATGGAGAGGAGAGTTCCTGGTAAGTGCTTCGTAGAGCCATAGATCTAGCCTTGTAATATTCTTGTCGTCTGTGTCAAGGTTGAATCTAGGGTCAGACAAGATCTGTTTTGTCCATTCGCATAATATGAATAAATGTTCTGTGGTTTCTGGTGCTCGGTTACAGATAGGACATAAAGGGTTGGGGGAGATCTTCCGTCTGTATAGATTTTCTTTTGTTGGAAGAGCATTTTGACACACACTCCAAATGAAAAATTTCACCTTTTGGGGGGATTGAATTTTCCAAATTCTGGACCATAGGTCCTTTGGGGGTTAATAGGAGGATGATGCTTGATCTGCCGTTGTACGCTTAAGGTCTACTTGCATAGAATTGTACCCACTTTTGACACTATAAGAACCATCTTTAGACTCGTTCCATACCACCTTATCCGTTGTTTGTCTGTCGCATAGGGGAACAGTTAGGATTTCCTGCACTATTTCGCTATCAAAAAGAGATTCCAGCCTAGGAAGATCCCAAGTATGCGCATTCTTATCAATCAATTCCTCTACCGTAATTGGATCCTCTCGGTTGGGAGGTCCCTTCAAGATACCTGCTGGAAGCCATCTATCCTCCCTAATTTTTATGTTTTTGCCGTCCCCAACAACCCATCGCACATTTGGTGCTATTGCATCTCTCCCCAAAACTAAACTTTGCCATCCCCACGAAGGACGGGATCCCTTTTTACCTTTCCAGAAATCCCCGGATGGAAAATATAGGCCCCGTAGAACTTGGCTCCAAAGGGCAGAAGGAGATTCCCACAACCTCCATGCTTGCTTGCCAAGCATTGCTTTGTTGACATTGATAAGATCTTTAAAGCCTAGCCCTCCTTTATCCTTCCTCGTTTTCAGAACGTCCCAACTTTTCTAGTGAATTCCCGAAATTTCTTTACTGCTCTGTTTTCACCAAAAGAAAGCTATCTTTCTCTCTATCATTCTGCAAATGGAGATGGGAATCTTGAACACTGACATTGCAAAATTTGGTAAAGCCTGCACCACAGTTTTTAGCAAAATTTCCTTCCCTGCCCTCGAAATGAGTTTCTCCTTCCAACCTTGAAGTTTCATGTCCACTCTAGCCAAGATCCAGGCAAACATATTTTTCTTCGAATGACCCCAATCAGACGGAATACCCAAGTACTTCCCTGTTTTGTCAACAATAGAAACTCTTAAAAAGTTAGCCATGTTTACCTTTAGACTTGGAGGGCATCCTTGGCTTAAGGAAACCCCTGACTTACTACGGTTTATTGCTTGGCCTGAAGCAACACAAAACTGATTAAGAATAGCTGTTAAATTCTGACATTCCCTGATTGTCCCATCCAGAAAAAACACAGCATCATCCGCAAACATCAGGTGAGATAGTGTGGGACAGTGTCTATTCAGCTTGATCCCTTTTAGTCTCCCATCTTCAACTGCCCTTTTTAACAGAGTGGATAGAACATTAGCCATAATAATAAACAGGTACGGAGACAAGGGATCACCTTGTCTAATTCCACGTGTGGGTTTGAAGAAAGGGAGTGGTTCGCCATTCACCTTAACACTGAATGTGACAGAAGAAATGCATTCTCTAACTAAAGCAACTATTCAGTGTAAAAACCCATTTTCGACATACTAGCACACAGAAAATCCCATTCCACCCGGTCGTAGGCTTTTTGCATATCTAGCTTCAATAAGGCCTGAAACTTTTTAGTTCTCTTTCGAACTCTCATTTGATGTATAACTTCCTGAACCACAAAGATATTATCCTGAATCTGCCTTCCCCCAATGAAAGCACTTTGTTCTAGTGAAATAATGTCAGACAGCCAAGGTTTCAAGCGATTGGCCATAACCTTAGAAATCACCTTATAGTTAAAATTACAGAGACTGATAGGTCTGAATTGAGAGATGCTTTCTGGATTCGATACTTTTGGGATAAGAGAAATAAGAGTCCTATTCAAGGAAGGGTCCAGAGTACCTGAGGTGAAGAACTTCTTTACCATGCACCATAAGTCTTGCTGCAGAATATCCCAGTGTTGCTGATAGAAATGCCCATGAAAACCATCTGAGCCTGGGGCCTTGGATGCTCCAAGCTGGAAAACAGCGTTCTTAACTTTCGCGACCCTCTAAAAAAATTTTAAATTTTAAAGGGGTTAATGGATTATTAGGTTAATTAGATTTGACTAACCTAACGCAGACCCTCCCAAGCCCTACCGAATCGCAATTTTGGTTTTTGTTTAAATGATTTTGAAATTTGGAGTCGCCACTAATCGTTCTTGGTAGGTCGATTAGAAACCTAAATAAATTAGCGGGAAAACTAATTTATTCCTGCGAACCAGAGATTATGAGCTCGGGGACTTAGTTACACTAGTTAATTAAAACTAATGCCTTTTCGGTACCTTAATTTCATGGATATCCTAATTCGGCAACTCAGGCTTAGTTTATTCCTAAGGCTCTAGTAGGGTATTTTCTTTTGTGTTTTCACTTTTTAAATAGGATACATGGATGGCATATATTTTTATTTGTTATATTTTTTTAAGGGTTAAAGATTCCCTGAAGCCGAAAGAGGGAGTATGTTAATGACTTCAGTGCAGTATTACGACCTACTCATCTTTTGGGTCTGATGATTCAAAAATTAAATTATAGGAAGTACATGACAGTGAATAAACACCTCCAATGGGAGGCCTAGCATTGGCTTGGCTCTTCCCTTTGGGATTTAAGTTACATGTATTTAAGTTGCAAGTATTTAAACTACTGTAAGTAAAAACCTCCAATGGGAGGCTAAGCATTGGCTTGGCTCTTCCCTTTGGGATTTAAGGTACATGTATTTAAGTTGCAGGTATTTAACTACTGTAAGTAAAAACCTCTAATGGGAGGCTAAGCATTGGCTTGGCTCTTCCTTTTTGGATTTAAGGTACATGTATTTAAGTTGTAGGTATTTAACTACTGTAAGTAAAAACTTCCAATGGGAGGCTAAGCATTGGCTTGGCTCTTCCCTTTGGGATTTAAGGTACATGTATTTAAGTTGCAGATATTTAACTACTGTAAGTAAAAACCTCCAATGGGAGGCTAAGCATTGGCTTGGCTCTTCCCTTTGGGATTTAAAGTACAGGTATTTAAGTTGCAGATATTTAACTACTATAAGTAAAAACCTCCAATGGGAGGCTAAGCATTGGCTTGGCTCTTCCCTTTGGGATTTAAGGTACAGGTATTTAAGTTGCAGGTATTTAACTACTGTAAGTAAAAACCTCCAATGGGAGGCTAAGCATTGGCTTGGCTCTTCCCTTTGGGATTTATGGTGCAGGTATTTAAATTGCGGATGGACTTTGTCCTCTCCATTCTGGGATATGAATTCTTTAAAATGAAATACAACGAATTGATTCAACAATTTGAAATTTGTGCGCGCTTGAGGACTCCTTCAAGCCGATTTTGTGCTTCCATAGGGTTGACCATTGATATAGAGCTGCGGCTTCCTGACATAAAATAGAGTGAAGTGTCAATATACAAAATATGTGCTAATCTGCACCTAAAACCAGAAGAGTGGAAAGAGTACTTATCTCCCATTTTTTTGGGAGGGATTTCTATAATTGATTTTCGCTCTCTATGTTCCCAATATAGAGAGTTTCTTTTGAATTAAGAGGGACTTTTAGTCACAGATCAGTTGAGAAATCGGTGGACAGCTTAGGAGCTTGTCTGGGCCGATTTTTGCATCTCTACGAGATTTTTGCTGTTGACGTAAAGATATCCTACTCCTCACGTAAAATATGGAAAAAAAAAAGATGGAGAAAGTGTATACAATTTGTGCTAATTTGCGAGTAAAACCATAAATAAATGAATAAATAAAAACACTTAGCGCGAATTTGCTTGCTCGTTGACGAGGATGAACTCTTGATTTATATTGATTGATGAAGGAGTTTGTGATGATAACCCCTAGCTTTAAACTCTCATCATCTTCAAAATTCTCTCTCTTTTGGTATTTTCTTTCTCTCAAATTTTTCTTCAATCTCCCAAAACTCTCTCAAATATCAAAAATTTTCTCTCCAAAATTTTTCAAACACTTCAAATTTTCTCTCCAAAAAATTCCTTTCTCAAACTCACTTCTTCCTCCTTTTATAATCTACTCATCTATCTCGCATTCTAATTTTTCCACTAACTTTATCTCTCATTCTAATTTCTCCACTAACTCTTCTTCATTTTCATCTTCCATTCTCCATCTCTATCTCACATTCTAATCTCTCCACTAACTCTTCTTCATCTTCATCTTCCCTTCTCCATATTTATCTCTTATTCTAATTTCTCCACTAACTCTTCTTCATCTCCATCTTCCCTTCTCTATCTCACATTCTAATCTCTCCACTAACTCTTCTTCATCTTCATCTTCCCTTCTCTATATTTATCTCCCATTCTAAATTCTCCACTGACTCTTCTTCATCTCCATTTTCCTTTCTATTCTTATCTTATTTTCTCCAACCATTCTTCTCCATCTCCTCTTCTCCATCTTCCCTTCTCTATTCTAATTTATCCACTAACTCTTCTTTTTGTTATTTGCAAAATAATCCCTCAAGAGTTAGGTATTTGCACTCTAGTCCCTGAATTTTAAGTATTTACAATTTAGTCCCTGAAAAAATATTTCTTTAAGTCCAAATCTCCTCACAATTTTTGACATACCTTCCCTATACTTAGTCAAAATTCACCACATGTCAAATTTAAGCTCATTTCTTGCCACTGAAAATAATGCAGAATTTAATTAAAGCCCTTTTGCACAATTGAGTCATTCTGGGTATAATTTGGGCCAATATAAAAAATTTGAAATATTAGAGAACAATGTCACAACTCCTAAAAGTGAAAAAATGAAAATAAATTGACTCAAATTGAATTTTTTAGGCCCGGTTCGAGATTATGCTCGTGAAGGAATACACGACCCCGAATTGGATTTTTTAAATTTGTGATGGCCAACATGAAAAGGGATTTAAAATAAAAATATTGACTATTTTTATATATTTTTGTGGCCTCAAATGCTATTATTTATTAAATATGCTCATAATTTCTAAAATATATAAACAATATATATAAATACAAAAAATTATTTTTTTGTTCGAAAATAGTTGCCGAAGCTTGGCCAAGGCTCCAAACTTGATTTTTCAATTTTCTCATTTTTCTTAATTTTTAGTTTTATGAATTTTCGAAAATAAAAATACCGAAAAATATCGAAAATATGAAAAATTATTTTTTGGTCAAAATTGGTTCCCTAGGCTTGGCTAAGGTTCCCAAAGTTTATTTTTCAATTTTATGAATTTTTATGGATTTTCTATGAAATTTCGAAATAAATAAATAAAAAATACGTAAAAATACTGAAAATATGAAAAATCGTTTTTTGGTCAAAATTAGTTCCCTAGGCTTGGCTAAGGTCCCCAAAGTTGAATTTTCAATTTTATGAATTTTTATGGATTTTGTATTACTTTAGCAATAGAAAAAATGATTAAAAACCAAGTGTCAACAGCTACCCCTCTTTGAAAGGAAGCTCGGTAGAGGTTCATTTCAAAGACGAGATGACACCTGAATTCTAATTGACTCAATACGAGGAAATAAAAAAAGTCGTGACATGAATGTTTCACTGAAAATGAAATGAGAACCTAATGATTCGTTATGTAAAAAAACTTTAGGGTGGTTGAACTTGAACCTGTATGGTGGATCAACTCATGGTAGATTCCTAATGAAAGGATTCTACTGATTAAAAATTGAATTAAAATTTGACCCGTATGGTGGGTCATACCATGGTAGATTCCTAATAAAAGGATTCTACTGATTAAATTTTGATTGAGATTTGACCCATATGGTAGGTTACCCCATGGAGATACCTGGAAGAAGGACTTGGTGACTGTAGAAAGGACTTGGTGCCTGGAAAAAGGACTTGGTGCCTGTAAAAAGGACTTTGTGCATGTAAAAAGGACTTTATGCCCATAAAAAGGACTTGGTACCTGTAAAAAGGACTTGTGCCTGTAAAAAGGACTTAATGCCTGTAAAGAGGACTTAATTTGCCTATAATAAGGACTTGATTTGCTTGTAAGAAGGACTTGATTTGCCTGTAAGAAGGACTTGCTTTGCCTGTAAGAAGGACTTTATTTGCCTGTAAGAAGGACTTTGTGCCTGTACGAAGGACTTGATTTGCCTGTAAGAAGGACTTTGTGCCTGTAAGAAGGACTTGATTTGCCTGTAAGAAGGACTTGGTTTGCCTATAAGAAGGACTTAGTTTGCCTCTAAGAAAGACTTGGTTTGCCTGTAAGAAGGACTTGATTTGCCTATAAGAAGGACTTTGTACCTGTAAGAAGGACTTGCTTTGCCTGTAGGAAGGACTTTGTTTGCCTGTAAGCAGGACTTGATTTGCATGTAAGAAGGACTTTGTGCCTGTAAGAAGGACTTGGTTTGCCTGTAAGAAGGACTTTGTGCTTGTAAGAAGGACTTATTTTGCCTGTAAGAAGGACTTTGTGCCTGTAAGAAGGACTTGGTTTGCCTGTAAGAAGGACTTAGTTTGCCTGTAAGAAGGACTTAGTTTGCCTGTAAGAAGGGCTTGGTGTACCTCAAAGGGTGCAATTCTGAAATCTGGGGAGACCAGGAATCCTGCAGAAGCTCAAACCCAAATTATATTCTCCTGTCGCTTTATGAATAAACCAAAGAGGCAGAGATCAAAAGGTCTCAAACATTTCTGTCTTTGAGACAAATCATGCTTTATTGAAGAAGGTGGATACTTGTATATACCGCAATGGATTCGAGTATCCCAACAACCGTTAGAATTCATTCTCTTGAAAGGTTCAGGTTGAAGATATACTTACTTGAGAATTTGGAAGAAATGCTTGGTGGCTTCTCGACAACCAGACTTGTTCATTCAATAATCGCCGAATGAATTTCAAGACTTTGGAAGGTAACTCAAACACCGGGAATGTGTTGCCTGTCAGGCAATGTCAGAGCTAACATGTGCAAGCATTTTCATCAATGCGTTCATTGGTTCATACAAAATTGTTCAGTTAAGTTTGCCATGATTAAAGGCAGTCTGTGTAATAGCTCATGATGCAATCGATCAACATATGGATCATATATTGCATTACCACTTCTGTTTAAGGAGGTTCTTATAGTATGAACATCTCGAATGTAATTTGAATGGTGGACTTCATTCCGAAAGGGCTTTCTCTCACTCTGGAGAAAGGCTGTTTATCTGTAGATTAAAATGTTAGACCTGTGTGGAAATGGTTTGCCTTTCCTCATCCTGTTATGCCTCATTTTGCACATTTGATGTCTCCTATACAGTTTATGCTCTAAGTTGGAGTTGGTAAATTAAACATGCGGAATGGTCATATATAATTCATAAAATGTGTAAACACAATGCCGATGTGACAATTTTTTAGCATCATGTGTGTTTATATAATGTGCAAACATGGGTGGATTTGAATTGTCCCTGGTGTGTGGGTGGATCAAACAAATTGGGAAGCCCACTCCTTATGTCGAGGAGCGGTTTGTCTCAAGTTTTGCCCCCGCACGCTGAGGCATATGGGTGAGGGAGCATTTTAGTTTGTTTAGTGACAGCGACCGCCATGGTTTAGCGGTCAAATGCCCCTGCAAAAAGCAAAAAAAGTATTCGAGATAAGGAAGACATATTTGCTTTTTCGCTTTAGAGCTTGCGATCAACTTGCCCCATTTTTCACCAAAATAGATATTGTCAGATGATCATCATTTTCTTTTGGATTTGTCTCCTTCAACATGTTACATGTTAGTATAAATATTTCCTGTAAAAAGAAAAGGAGACATATCAACCAGTATTAAAAGGGATAAATTGGAAACGATACTGATTTATCTTGAATGCCTTGGACAAGTCTTTTACCAATTTTGCCGGATTGAGTTTTCTTCGACTTTTTTTGGATGCTTTACCATTAAGCTGAGAATGTGGCAAAATATTGACTTCGGTATTACTCGTCGAGTATTCCTACTGTCATCCCCCATACCATTCGGTCCATTGGACCGTAGGTGTCCATGGGGTTTTCTTTTCAAAGGTTAATCCTTAGGGATAACGCGGCCCTGTTGTATCAGCTTGGGCCTTGTTACGGTATTTCTCGAGGTAATTTGCAATCCCTGTTAAGAATGGAATAAAAAAATTCAGGACTCGAGATGATTATGTGCAAATTAGAACGATACAGGATTACCCATGTCTGAGATTGTTCGGGTCCCTCATTCGCATTTTCTTTTATTTGAAGCTGTCCACTCTGTGGTAATATCCATGAGTTGCTTTGCCCCAAATTTTGTTCAACTTGTATTTGGGTATAATTACGTTCTCGAGTCAATTTGAAAACTCCTGAAAATTGAAGGGATTAACTTTAAAACCTGGGTAGTTCGAGGGTAACTTGAAACAATACGGGTTTACCCTTCGGATTTACGCGGATTTCTTCTCGATATTAATTTTTTCGAGTTTGATGCGGTAACGGCTCCGAGCATTTAATAGGGGGAAAGGGAAATGATTACTTCTAGCTTGTGCATCAATTTTAGACATTGATAAAAGGCGAGAACGTGCGATGAAACCAAGTAGATGTATTCGTCTAGGCTTGATCTTCTTCCCTTTGCAAGCTCTTGAATGATCAGCTAGCGTTGTTCCGGATCAGGTATGCGTCGGCCGTGTCGCAGGTCCCATGATCACTAGTTTTGAAATACAGGATCCGTATGCACATTAACGCCCTGGTGCTTCATCAGCATCAAACTGCCTGATCATGGCGGTGAGTTCGTCGCCAATGCCACTTGTCTGGTGATGATACCTCACCTCCTCCTCAGAAGGCATCCATGCTGGTCCCATAGTCTCAGTCTTTTCGTACCTTATTCCAACAGATCTTGATCCTACTATGAACTGATCTAACTCACCTCTTAAACGTGCATTTTCTATCCTCAGATAATGCATTTCCTCGAGGGTGAGGAGAGTATTGCAGTTGGGGCAGGTGGCGGAGTCAAAAGCCTCTTTATATATCTTGTTCTCCGCTCGGAGGTTTTCATTTTCAACTCTTATAAACTCGGCTTCGTTGTGCTCATGACGAGTCTTCATTCGGGTTCGTATATTTTGAAACCAGAACTTGATTTGCGAAGGTTCAAGTCCTAGCTCTTGACTCAGTTCCATTTTCTGTTTGCCGTCTGGCATAGGGCACGTTCTGAAGAAATCTTCAAGCTTTCGTACTTGCTCCTTAGTATGGCGACGGTAATGCTTCTTTTAACCTTTACCGTTGTTGTCCTTGTCCTTACCGGGCTCTTGGACGTCGTCGGTGGAAGGGCCGGGCTCAATAGGCTCGATCCCAAACATGGCTTTGAACTCTTCCTCTCCCATATTCAGCAAGTAACGATAACTTTCAAGTTTGTTGGGTTGAGACATCTTCGATTTGGTTAATGATTTCTCAAAGTTTGATATCTCTTCTTGTATTTTCACTCTCTGGATTTTTCTAGGAGACTGCGTATGCTTTAAGAGTCTCTCTTTCGAGCACGAATGAGAATTATCAAGAAGATGCCTCCTTTAAAATTAGACGTGGGTTTAGCAACTGTATTGCCTCTCTTGAGTGTTCTGGCTTTCTCGATTTTCTTTTCATCGTATCTCTCGCCCAGCTCGTCTCCTTCCATCTTTCCGTGGAAAAGGGCCCCTTGTTGCTATCTCCACCGTCAATTTGCTAGCTAGTTCTTCAATAAAGACGAGTCGTATCTCTTTTCTGCCGAAAATGTCTTTATCTCCCACTTAGCTTATTTTTTATCCTTTCTTTTTCAAAGTAGTGGCGTCCCGTCCAGCTTTTCCGTATAGACGTCGGATTTGCTTGGCTCGAGATTGGAGACGAGTAGCGGAGGTGATACTGATAGGGAATGGTAGACAGGAAAATCTTACCAGTAGAGACTTCCCCTGCAAAAATGAAAGAGAATGCGGCAGTATATGTTTTTCATATTCTAGAAAAATTGGAACGATACTGTTTTACCCTTGTGTGTACTTCCATTGAATTTGAATTAAGGAAGTTTCTTCATTTGGACTGGATTGAATTGTATGTCCCGAGTTGCCCTTCACTTTGAGCTTGCCACATAAGTGCTTTGCTTAGTTGGGCCTTATTTTCTTTCGGGTTACCTTAGACCATCATCATTTTCCATGCCATCGGGACCGTGGACCGGAGGGCTCCTTTAATTTAAAGGTTACCTTCAAGGCAAATGAGTCCTATCGCATTCCATTGGGTCATTTCATTTTGTGATACTCTTGAGGCAATTTGCAATCCCCTGTGTGAGAATGGAACAAATCCGATTTAGCATTTTGCAACGATTGAGGGTAAATTAGAACGACACACAGTTACCCGTCTTCGAGCTCACCTGGGCTTTTCACTTGAAATTTCCCTACGTAAGGCCATTCAACATTTCTCATTATGGCAGTCAGCGACATTGCCACAAATTGATCCGCCCTGAGTGCAGGGGAATTAAGCATGAAATGAAAGGTGCACTTATTCAAGGTCAGTTCTGCCTCTCCTGTGGCTCTTCGATAATCAGCTAGTCTCGTGTTGGTTCGGCTGTGGATGACCGATGTTTGAGAGTCCCTACTCACTGGCTCCTGATCGCAGCTTGGGACGTCTGTCAACCCTAAACTGGTTGACCAGGGCAGTAAGCTCATCATCTGGGTAATCTCTTGAACCTTCCAGCAACTGATACTCGAATTGGGCATTGTTGTTGGCAAATGCTGGCGGTAGATTTCTCATTCTGTCCTCGCTATGAGCAATTTGACTTCTCGTGCTGGAGCCTTCATCATTACTCGAGAAAGTGTGGGAATCACCAACTGTCCTGCTGCTAAAAACTCCTTCCATTCGAGGATTAGAGAAATGGAAGTGCTTAGGATAACTTCTTGTCTGATTCTCTGGCTGCGCAGGCGCGCTGATCATGGGATGAATTCTAGCCACAGGTTGGTGCTCAAACCAAGGAATCTGAATACACTGCCCTTGCGGTCTATACTCTTTAAGAGCATTAGGGTGATTCTGGGGGATATTTTGATTAACGCCTGGGGGATTGATGGCACGGCTACTGGCCTGGTTGATGATGGGAAGTGGCTCGCCCCATGCTAACCTGCGGAACTTATGGTGGCGAGGAGACTTGACGTTCAAGCTTGGATCAGTCCCGCCTTGGTTTTCTTCATTCTGAGCTGCATTGTGTTCTCTCACCCTTTTTTTGTACTTCTGAAGATGACTCGAAACCTTTCCTTTAGTGAGTCCCTCTACCTTCATAATTTCCAGTATATGTTGCGGCCGTGCCGAATCGATTCCTAGCTGCTGAACTGCATTAACAAACATACGATGCAGCTCGGGAGACCAACTCATCTTCTTTTTCCAGTTGCTTGGAACAATATTGAAGGCTTGATGATTGTTCTCTTGGTCGTGCAATTGCTTCCTCACCACGTGCTGCCATATGTTTTGAAGCATCTGAACCCTAATTGGTTTCGTTACGACGTCTTGGGCCCCGTGTAAGACAGCCTTCATTATGGCTTGCTGATCATCGCTTGCTGATAGTACGACAACTGGCATGTTTAATTCAGAATTGATGAATTTCAAGAGAGTAAAAACATCCATGTTAATCCCTACCATGGCGGTGAGGATGATATCAAATTGGTCACTACTCCTCCTTAATACTTCTAAGGCCTCTGTCGCTTTTGCTTGAGCTAAAACCTTATACCGGTATTTTCTCAAAACGGTAACAAGGATTGACAGAGAGACTGGATTACCGTCAATGGCCATGACCAGTAGACCCTCAGGGTAAGGAACTTCATCAGCTTCGACTAGGGTTGAACATGCGTCTGTTTCCCTAATGCTCGACATATTTCTGGATCTAGGACTACCGACTCGAGACCGCCTCAAGATGTTTTCTTGGACTTGAGGGATCACGGGATCGTCGATGGCTTCTCGTAATAGGCTTTGAAAGCCGATGCTTTGATGGTGAAGGTTTTGAATTCCTCTCCCACGAGAACTCATTCCTCTCTATCTTTCTCCTGCGAGTTCTTACAGATAAACTCTCACTCTCACTATCAAATGAGAACAAGTTCTCTCTCTGGCAATAGCAACGACTTCCCTCTTCACGGGCAGCGCTATTAGATTTTTCGAGGGAGAAAATCTGACATTCAGCTTTTGATCAAAGGAGAAATCCTTGTTTCTCGCTCAGTTTATCTTCTTCTTTCTTTTCGTGATAGAGGGCCCCTATCAAGATCTCCACCGTCGATTTACTGGCAGGTCCTCCAATGAAGACAAGTCGTATCTCCTTTTTGCTAATGTTTGTCGTGTCTTCAACTCAGCTCGTCTTTTCGTCTTCTTTTTCAAAGTGGCGGTGTCTCATCAAACTTTCTGCGGAGATTACGGACTCGCTTGGCTCGAGGTCGTCATCTGATGAGAATTCGAGCCAATGAGGGTGGTGCCAATAGAGAATGGTAGATAAGAGAAATCTTGACTGGTTGATACTGTCACTATGAAATATATATTTACTTCAAAGCAGATTACCATATTCGTATTCTGCTCATTTGCCTCACCTTTCTCTCCCTTTCTTTAGTATTCTGCTTTCAAAAATGGCCAATTCTCCTAACCATACGTTCTCTGTCGAAGTCCTGGCTGG
The DNA here is from genome assembly GCA_016432845.1 of Psidium guajava. NCBI lineage: Eukaryota > Viridiplantae > Streptophyta > Magnoliopsida > Myrtales > Myrtaceae > Psidium > Psidium guajava. The sequence continues at coordinate 36,237,796 of CM028225.1, read as the reverse complement.
GTGGGAGAGACTCTACAATCTTCTTGGTAGAGGTTACGCTTATATAGCCCAAAACTCTACCGTTGAGGCTGAAATCCTCGGTTTATTCTGGACCGTGGACGCTGCTTCTGTTGAGGGTACTCAACTAGGGAAGGAGTACCGGAACTTCTTGACCATCTTCATCAATTTTCTGGCTGCCTATAACCGGGCTTATGAGACGGTCCTTGTGACTGCCGTCGTGAAAGCTCGTTACCAAGACCGGCACGAGCGTCTGGATACAGTCACATTTATGGCTGATAATCACAAGGAGGCTCTCAAATTTGCCAACGATCAGCTTTCGTGGCTGGTTCGTGAGAGGGGAAAGTTGGTGGACCGTCTGGCCTTGGTCCGAACTTACTCCGAACAGGAGCCGGGCAATATTGTGATGAGGTGCAAATGCGGTTGGCTGCAGGAGAGACTTGATGACATTACGGCAGATATTGCTTTCGAGAGGGCGGCAATTTCGGACCTGGAGTTTGCCGTCGAGCATTATGAGGCCAGTATGGCCCAGGCTAAGGAGAAGCGCGATCGCCTCTTCTTTAGGCTCGCGGAGCTTGATCCCGAGAGAGTCCGGTGCACCTAGAGCATCAACTATTTGGAGAGTCAGTTGAGCTCTTTCGTAATGGTTATCAAGGCCTAGTTTGGCTTTACCTTTCCTCCCTAGTGAGCTATTGTAAAACCTGTTGATGTATGGAATAAAAGGAATGTTTCGCATGTCTATACTTTTGTTTTCCTGTCATCTCTTCTCTTGGGGAACGATTTAGGGTGCTGAAGATATTGAGGCTTAATCTTGTGCATGATGCTCTCACGAGTTGTGGTAGACGATGATATCAAGAACATTAGAGAGGCATTCAGTATGACTTTCCACCAGCCGCCTAGAGACCCGCGTTCAATCATGTAAATTAATAAAGCTGCCACCACTCGATCAGTGTGCCAATAAATTCGGCCATTTGTTGCGTGCTCCACTTCAACCGTGTTTTGTTGCTTTCGGCGTCCACTCGTATGTATCGGGCACCTGTAGCATCGGGGGAGTGTCCTGTGGGCCACGTTCATTAATAGAACCTCGGTCCTCTAAAACCCTCCGCGTGTTTCGGATCCGAGGAAATTTTAAGACCGGTCTCTGGTTGATTTAATCAGGTTAAGGTACTTATTTCATGGTTTCTGATTATATAATCCATATTGTCTTTCAAAAGACGCGGGATCCTTTACAATACATTAAATATGCCCCCGTGTTTAATCAGTATAAATCCACCGTCATATCAGAATACACTGCCCATACAAGTTTGCGGATTGACACAAGTTTGTCTGTCAAAGATGGACAGTGTTCGTTTGCCCCCCAGAATTAACGGTTGAAGCCTCGGTGTTTTTCGTCTTTTAGTATTTCTGAAGATGATTCTTGATATATTATTGAACTTAATTTTTTACACCCGTCTCGGGTATCTAGGATCTCCCTGCAAAAGAAAAGGATATAATTAGTATGCGACACAAGGAATGTCGGTCCATGACTCCTATATTAGTTCAATTTGATTTTTTCTTTTTTATAGAGAAATCAGAAAAAAAAATTTCCTTAGGAAGAAATGGGTTAATTTCTAATACAGAATTTTTTTGCAGATTTATTACTATTTTTTTTATTATTTTTTTAAAGGAATGTGACAAAATGTCTTGACGTTTACTAAAATTTTTGAAGGAATTTCCTTTTTATCAAAATAAATTTTCAGAGATAAATTTGTCAGGAAAATTTTATTTTTATTGAAGCAGAAAAGATATGACAGAAATCCTTTATTGGTTAACAAAATTCCCTCGAGACATTAGTCTAACTTTATTTAGAGAAAATTTTCTTAGAAAAACATGAGCGAATTTCTCGAAAAGAATTTTTGTTGCAAGTTTTTATAATTTGAAAGAATGTGATAAAATCACTTGATGTTTTCCAAAGTTTTTTTGAAGGAATTTTTCTTTTTATCGAAATAAATTTTCAGAGGAAAATTTGACAGGAAAATTTCATTTTTATTGAAGCAAGAAAAATATGACAAAAATCTCTTATTCGTCAATTAATCTAATTTTATTTAGAGAAAATTTTCTTAGAAAAACATGAGTGAATTTCTCGAGAAGAATTTTCTTGCAAGTTTTTATAATTTGAAAAAAGTGATAAAATCACTTGATGACTACTAGAGTTTTTTTTTTAAGGAATTTTTCTTTTTATTGAAATAAATTTTCAGAGGAAAATTTTTTCAGGAAAATTTCATTTTTATTGAAGTAATAAAAACATGACAAAAATCCCTTATTGGTTAATAAAATTCCCATGAATGGATTTTTTCACAGCATTTTTCAAAAAACTTTTTTAAAAGAAATGATGGACAAATTTAATTTTTATTTTCTTTTAAAAGAATGGTCGTAATATCAAGCTCAAAAACTGACTAACACCTAGCATGGACCAACCGAAAATAAATACAAGATAAAATTAGAGAACTTACTTTTACCTTGGAGAAATGCAAATCACATAGTCATGCGCATGACTCAAGTGAGGAGTGGACTCTAGAAAATAAAAGAAGGAGAGACAGGGTATGGACCTAAATAGCCCCCACTATCTGAATTGACAACCTTACCCTCCGCGCAATCAAATTACAATGGGAAGAATTGTCAATTCAGATAATGAGCGGGATAAAATATGGTCAACCCAAGCGCAATCGACGCAAGAGCTTTGCATATTCGATCCCTATCTATGGTTACCTAGGAAAAATTTCGCGACTTGGGTTTAGACGCTTGTGTGTGCAGGTGTTGTGATCCTCAGAATATGCAAGACATGCACAACAATTGATATCAAAACAGCGCTTCTAAAAATGTGTGAAATTAAACATAATCCCAACACCGAGCCTGCAAAACAAATGGGTTAGCCAAACACTCCGCCCCTTATAACTCCGATCCTGCAAAAACATATAACACCTATAGAATGAGTCCCAAGCAAGATCGCCAGAAGCGAGATATCCATGAAATTTTCATTGGCCTAAGTCCACTAAGACTTTTAAAATTTCGAAAAAGTTTAAGTATTCCAATTGGTATCTTTTTCCGAAAATTTAAAAATCTCTGTCCCCAGCGGAGTCGCCAAGCTGTCGCGACGCTCTAAAAAAATTTTAAATTTTAAAGGGGTTAATGGATTATTAGGTTAATTAGATTTGACTAAACTAACGCGGACCCTCCCAAGTCCTACCGAATCGCAACTTTGGTTTTTGTTTAAATGATTTTGAAATTTGGAGTCGCCACTAATCGTTCTTGGTAGGTCGATTAGAAACCTAAATAAATTAGCAGGAGAACTAATTTATTCCTGCGAACCAGAGATTATGAGCTCGGGAACTTGGTTACACTAGTTAATTAAAACTAATGCCCTTTCGGTACCTTAATTTCAAGGATATCCTAATTCGGCAACTCAGGCTTGGTTTATTCCTAAGGCTCTAGTAGGGTATTTTCTTTTGTGTTTTCACTTTTTAAATAGGATACATGGATGGTATATATTTTTATTTGTTATATTTTATTAAGTGTTAAAGATTCCCTGAAGCCGAAAGAGGGAGTGTGTTAACGACTTCTGTACAGTATTACGACCTACTCATCTTTTGAGTCTGATGATTCAAAAATTAAATTATAGGAAGTACATGACAGTGAATAAACACCTCCAATGGGAGGCCTAGCATTGGCTTGGCTCTTCCCTTTGGGATTTAAGGTACACGTATTTAAGTTGCATGTATTTAACTACTGTAAGTAAAAACCTCCAATGGGAAGCTAAGCATTGGCTTAGCTCTTCCCTTTGGTATTTAAGTTGCAGGTATTTAACTACTGTAAGTAAAAACCTCCAATGGGAGGCTAAGCATTGGCTTGGCTCTTCCCTTTGGGATTTAAGGTACAGGTATTTAAGTTATAGGTATTTAACTACTGTAAGTAAAAACCTCCAGTGGGAAGCTAAGCATTGGCTTGGCTTTTCCCTTTGAGATTTAAGGTACAGGTATTTAAGTTGCAGGTATTTAACTACTGTAAGTAAAAACCTCCAATGGGAGGCTAAGCATTGACTTGGCTCTTCCCTTTGGGATTTATGGTGCAGGTATTTAATTGCGGAAGGACTTTGTCCTCTCCATTCTAGGGTATGAATTCTTTAAAATGAAATACAATGAATTGATTCAACAATTTGAAATTTGTGCGCGCTTGAGGACTCCTCCAAGCCGATTTTGTGCTTCCATAGGGTTGACCATTGATATAGAGCTGCGGCTTCCTGACATAAAATAGAGTGAAATGTCAGTATACAAAATATGTGCTAATCTGCACCTAAAACCAGAAGAGTGGAAAGAGTACTTATCTTCCATTTTTTGGGAGGGATTTCTATAATTTATTTTCGCTCTCTATGTTCCCAATATAGAGAGTTTCTTTTGAATTAAGAGGGACTTTTAGTCACAGATCAGTTGAGAAATCGGTGGACAGCTTAGGAGCATGTCTGGGCTGATTTTTTGCATCTCTACGAGATTTTTGCTGTTGACGTAGAGATATCCTACTCCTGACATAAAATATGGGAAAAAAAAGAGATGGAGAAAGTGTATACAATTTATGCTAATTTGCGAGTAAAACCATAAACAAATGAATAAATAAAAACACTTAGCTTGAATTTGCTTGTTTGTTGACGAGGATGGACTCTTGATTTATATTGATCGATGAAGGAATTTGTGATGATAACCCCTAGCTTTAAACTCCCATCATCTTCAAAATTCTCTCTCTTTTGGTATTTTCTTTCTCTCAAATTTTTCTTCAATCTCCCAAAATTCTCTCAAACTTCCAAAAGTTTCTCTCCAAAATTTTTCAAACACTTCAAATTTTCTCTCCAAAAAATTCCTTTCTCAAGCTCACTTCTTCCTCCTTTTATAATCTACTCATCTATCTCTCATTCTAATTTTTCCACTAACTCTATCTCCCATTCTAATTTCTCCACTAACTCTTCTTCATTTTCATCTTCCATTCTCCATCTCTATCTCACATTCTAATCTCTCCACTAACTCTTCTTCATCTTCATCTTCCCTTCTCCATATTTATCTCCCATTCTAATTTCTCCACTAACTCTTCTTCATCTTCATCTTCCCTTCTCTATCTCTATCTCACATTCTAATCTCTCCACTAACTCTTCTTCTTCTTCATCTTCCCTTCTCCATATTTATCTCCCATTCTAAATTCTCCACTAACTCTTCTTCATCTCCATCTTCCCTTCTATTCTTATCTTATTTTCTCCAACCATTCTTCTCCATCTCCTCTTCTCCATCTTCCCTTCTCTATTCTAATTTATCCACTAACTCTTCTTTTTGTTATTTGCAAAATAATCCCTCAAGAGTTAGGTATTTGCACTCTAGTCCCTGAATTTTAAGTATTTACAATTTAGTCCCTGAAAAAATATTTATTTAAGTCCAAATCTCGTCACAATTTTTGACATACCTTCCCTATACTTAGTCAAAATTCACCACGTGTCAAATTTAAGCTCATTTCTTGCCACTGAAAATAATACAGAATTTAATTAAAACCCTTTTGCACAATTGATTCATTCTGGGTATAATTTGGGCCAATATAAAAAATTTGAAATATTAGAAAACAATGTCACAACTTCTAAAAGTGAAAAAATGAAAATAAATTGACTCAAATTAAATTTTTTAGGCCCGGTTCGAGATTATGCTCGTGAAGGAATACACGACCCCAAATTGGATTTTTTAAATTTGTGATGGCCAACATGAAAAGGGATTTAAAATAAAAATATTGACTATTTTTATATATTTTTGTGGCCTCAAATGCTATTATTTATTAAATATTCTCATAATTTCTAAAATATATAAACAATATATATAAATACAAAAAATTATTTTTTTGTTCGAAAATAGTTGCCTAAGCTTGGCCAAGGCTCCAAACTTGATTTTTCAATTTTCTCATTTTTCTTAATTTTTAGTTTTATGAATTTTCGAAAATAAAAATACCGAAAAATATCGAATATATGAAAAATTATTTTTTGGTCAGAATTGGTTCCCTAGGCTTAGCTAAGGTTCCCAAAGTTGATTTTTCAATTTTATGAATTTTTATGGATTTTCTATTAATTTTCGAAAATAAATAAATAAAAAAATACGTAAAAATACTGAAAATATGAAAAATCGTTTTTTGGTCAAAATTGGTTCCCTAGGCTTGGCTAAGGTCCCCAAAGTTGATTTTTCAATTTTATGACTTTTTATGGATTTTTTATTATTTTAGCAATAGAAAAAATGATTAAAAATCTGGTGTCAACATTAACTTCTTCCAGTGAAACTGGTTCCATTAGGGACCGATTCATATCCATTCCCACCAGACATGGACATTCATCTATAATAGGCTGAATATTCCTAGGGCCCACCGAGTGATATGGGGATTGATAGAATTCTGAAATTTGGTTCTTCAACTCGCTTGGATTTCTACACCAGTTAACTTCATCTATTTCAGCAAGGAGATTCGATTTCTTTGTCTTCTTAGGATAGTCGATGCATGAAAAAACTTAGTGTTTTTATCTCCCCATTTGAGCCAATCAATTCGGGATCTCATACTCCAATAAATCTCCTCCTGTCTCCAAAGACTCTCAATTTGGTTTACAATCCTCTGGGCCTCCTCCCTTTTATAATCCCCTCCAGCACTATTAGTGATCTCGGTAAGCTTCTCTTGGAGAAAGGTGATTTGTTTAGAGCCGTTCGAAAATTTTCCTTTACTCCACTTTAACAAAGCCGAAGCCATAGTTTCCATCTTCATGGCCAAGTGCTTCTCAATACCTTTTTGTTCCTTCCATGTGTCCCTCACAGATCTGGATTTGTGCTTGTGGTGGTGATCCTCTGAACACGAAATTGTTTCTTGTCTTTCATATTGTCTAGAGGAGACATGCGATGAGGTCAAAGGAAGCCGAGGGTTTTGGGTCTTCAATTCTAGCTTGGAGCCAGGCGTCGGGTTGCACTGTACGTCGCTGAGCTGTTCTTCCCAGATCTGTTTGGTCCATGGACATGATAGCAAGGTGTGTTCTGTTGTTTCTACAAGCTGACTGGAAATAGGACATAGAGGGTGAGGGATGATATTATGTCTGTGAAGGTTCTCTCCAGATGGTAGGGCATTTTGAGCTGCACTCCATAGGAAAATTCTCACCGTTAAGGGGATATTTGCTCTCCAGATTCTGTTCCATAGTTTTCGAGTAGGATAGAAGGCGGTTGAGGCTTCATTCTTGCTCTTGTTAGATTTGTGCTCTCTAGACGTATTGTAAGCTGCTTTCATAGAATAGGTTCCCGATTGGGTTTTAGTCCATATCAGCTTGTCCTCACTCCGAGAAGAATTTAAAGGAATCAAAAGGATTTTAGATGCGGTATCTTCTTCAAAAAGCCTGTTAACCTCGCTGGAGTTCCATTCTGCTTGCTTCGGCAAAATCAGTTCCGACACTTTTAGCGGGTCGTGTTTATTTACCGGGCCATATATGATTCCACGTTCCAACCAGCAATCCCCCTTTATATTAACCGATTTTCCATTCCCAATTGTCCACCTTTCTAGTCCCAAGATCATCTCCCTGCCATATAGCATACTCTGCCACCCCCATAAATCTTGAGCCTCTCTTTGCCTGAAGGAAATTGCTCTTAGGAAAGTAGACTCCCTTTAGAATTCTGCTCTATAAGGAATCCTTATTCTAGGCTAGTCTCCACGCTTGCCTTCCAAGCAGTGCCTTGTTAAAAGTTTTCATATCCTTGAAGTCTAAACCCCTGGCGTCTTTCCTAGTTTTTAAAAGCTCCCACCATTGCCAATGCAAACCAGCTTTAGACTCGCTATTCTTCCACTAGAAGCGAGCTTTTTTCCTTTCTATAGATTTGCAAATAGAAATTAGGACTTTGAAAATGGACATGGCGTATTGAGGAATACCTTTGACAATGGCTTTAATCAAAGTTTCTTTCCCAGCCTTTGAAAACAGGTTTTCCTTCTAACTTTCGAGTTTTGAGTCAACTCTGGCGTTTATCCACGCGAACAGCTATTTTCTTGTGTCGCCCCAATCCGATGGCAGCACTAAATACTTCCCTGTTTTCCCCATAATCGGTATTCTGAGTGCTTTTGCAAGGCTGTCCTGGAGCTGATACGGACAGTTTGGCCCCATGAAAATTCCTAACTTGTTGAGGTTTATCTCTTGCCTCGTAGCATAACAGTATTGGTTCAGAACCATTGCTAAATTCTGGCATTCCACCAGTTTCCCATCCAGAAAGAAGATAGAGTCGTCAGCAAATAGCAAGTGTGAGAATGTATGACATTGCCTGGAGATTTTGATGCCTCCGATTGTCCCTTCATCTACAGCCTTTTTCATCAGCGATGAGAGAGTGTTTGCCATGAGAATAAATAGATATGGGGAGATAGGTTCTCCTTGTCTAAGACCCCTTGAGGGTTTGAAGTAGGAGAGGGGTTCGCCGTTAAACTTTACACTCAAGGATGTTGTTCTCACACAAGTCATTACTCTATCCACCCAAAAATGAACAAAAGCCCATCCTAAGGAGACATGCCTCTAAGAAAACCCATTCGACCCTATCATAGGCTTTTTTCATGTCAAGCTTGAGGATCGCTTGGAATTTCTTTCTCCTCTTTCTGACTCTCGATTGGTGTAGAATTTCCTGAACAATGAGGATGTTATCTTGGATTTGTCGTCCTTGGACAAAAGCACTTTGTTCTTCAGCTATAATTCCAAGCAGCCACCTCTTCAGACTAATCGTCAAGACCTTAGATATGATCTTATAGGCAAAGTTACATAGGCTTATAGGTCTGAATTGGTCAAGTCTTTCCGGATTTTTTACTTTTGAGATGAGGGTGATATGTGTTGCATTTAGCTCGGGGTTCATAACACCGTCTGCAAAAAACTTTCTAACCTCCTCGCATACTTCCATCTTTATATTCTCCCAGTTTTTCTGGTAAAAGAGACCATTCAGCCCGTCCGGCCCTGGGGCCTTTTCAGCCTCCATCTCGAAAACATCTACTGCTGATTGACTTGCTATACTCAAGTTAATGACTTGCGGTGCTTCCAATGCAAAAAAAGCTTTCTCATAGCTTTGGGGCTTCAAAGTTTCTTCGATTTGATGACAATTGGCATGCATGGGATCAGAAGATTCTATTCCCTCTTTCCTGTTACTTAAAGAGCAGTAAATACATAGAGCCGATGCTGATCAAGAACTAATGTTTGATCAAGAACCACCGATATACATTTCTCGATGTCAATCCTCAATCTGCAACATTATTTGTCTTGTTCAGTGTTGTTCTAGCAATGTGATCTTATGTCAATTTGCACTCCCCGTTGGTTCAACCTTTGCCCGGTTCTCTTATGGATGTGGTCGTGCTCGCATTGGTGCCCTCGCTTATTGTATCTAGTACATTGTTCAATTTGTAAGTGTTAACAATATTTAAAAAAATATTTTCAAACTTAGTATTAATTCCACAAGAAAATATTGGGTGCTTGAATAGTACCACATAGAATATACCTGAATCCATTACCAATGTTGTCCTAGACAGCTCTAAGAGCATTTTCTTGCGGCCTTTTAACTAAACTTCTTTACGACATGAAAGCATAGGTGCATCTTGAGGTGCTTGATATCCGAGGCACTGAAATTAAAGATTAGCTACTTCAGATTTGGGACTTGCTTCATTGGAGATACATGTGGATTTCCTTATCCAATTAGTGCATGATATAAGAGAATCAGTTTTTTTTTTGTCGAAAAAGATGCTTTTCATTCATCCAAAGTCAGGATTATAGCTGCTAGAAAAACAAGATTTACAACAGATTAAATCCCAAAGTGGTTGGGGGATATCGACAAGCCAATTTAATGGAAGCGTTTTTCGTCTATGTGCCATGGCGATCCAATTAGCTACTCCATTTGCTTCACGGGGGATGGGTTTCACTTGAACACTTGGAGTTGGCCCAACAACAATTTGCATTCTATAATAAGGTGCCGAAAAGCCCATGGGCTATCTTCATTTTCCCCCTTTTTCCCCAGAAGACTTCGAGAACTCTCTTCACTTTGAAGTCTCCCTTCTCTCTCCTCTAGCAAACGTGATAAAGCAGTTTTCAAAGCTACGGTTTCGCATTCCATGGCCGATAGGGATTGAACTGATCTCCCAAAGCCATCAACGACGATGCCATCTTCATCTCTACACAGGCCAACCACCGATCTTTCCATTTCGCCCTCGATCCAAGAGCCATCGATGTTTACTTTCCTGCAACCGGGCATCGGGGTGGACTAGTGAGTCGGTAAGCCGTTGTAACTTTTGTTCCTTTGCCTCTTCCATTGTAGATCAAGGTCTGAGGTTCCTCTAATCGACTATGCCTCTTCAATAACCATGTCTGGATTTGGGTTGCATCTTGCGAAGATGAATCCATTCCTGCCTTTCCAGATTACCCATAGGACATTCGCCACTAGTTCAGGTTTAGGGAGGTTTGGATCTGAGGTAAGGACTGAGTTTAGCCACTTATCAAGCCTCTAAATATTTGCTGGTGTGATCTGCATATTAAGTCTCGAGTCTGACCAGATTCTTTGTATCCATTTGTACAACAATAGGGTGTGTTCAACCGTCTCGGGAGCTTCGCGACAGATTGGACAGAGCAGGTCAGGTACTATATTTCGCTTGTATATATTGTCTGTTGTTGGGATCGCATTGTGACATATAGACCATATGAAGTTTTGGATCTTGGGGGGGTTAGGTAGTTGTCAAATAGCTGACCATAGGCTGTGGGGTGGCTGATACGATGCTGATGCTTGTGGTTGATTGATTTGCTGCATATTTGAAAAGATTTTCTGATAGCCGCTTCTAATGGAATACTTCACCTGTTTGTTGCCTGCCCATATTAGCTTGTCATCCTTAGAGTTAGGACATAGAGGCGTAGCCATAATTTCAGCCTTATCAATGTTGTTAATAGCCGTCAATTAGTTTTGATTTTCTCCATAATTTTAGTTGTTGCCATCCTTGTACATGTACTATAAATAACCTTGAAAAGAGGAGTCTAGGTTTACAGTGTTGAAACATTTGTAATTATTATAATAATTCAAGTTTTGTTAAAAATTATATGTAATTATTTTATTTAGTATGTATTTAATAATTTTTCCTAGGAAAAATAATTTATATTTAAAAATTTACATAAAGAAAAAATTATTAAATACATACTAAATAAAATAATTACATATAATTTTTAACAAAATTTGAATTATTATAATAATTACAAATAAAATAATTAGATATATCTTAATAAAACTATGTTATATAAGTGATAAAAAAAAAAGAAAAACATTGTTAAAAAAGGCCGTGGGCTGCTGAGGGGCCCGTATAGCACTTGTAGTGCCGCACGGGCCCCGTTTCCGTAAATAATTTTTTTTTCACCCCTCTTTTGTAAATATTTTTTTTATTAACCCTAATTTGGAAAAAAAAATCCCTACAACTTAAGAAGGAGGTACGGAGCAACAAAGTTAGCTACTATGTGAGAGGCAACTTCAAGGTCAGAGCAACTCTGGGTTTGATTCATTTCTCTTATTGATTCCATGGTCGATGTCAGTTAGAAATGACTAGTCACCCAACTGGGGTACTACTAGGCCGCATCTGCAAGGTAAAGAGATGACTATCCGGAGGCAGCTTTTTCCTTGTATATCTTTGCTTTCATCTTTTTCATCAAACTTGAATTGATTGAAGCCTAATCGCCTGACTTCGCGACACTCCTCGGGCACCGGCAGAGTCTGATGCCATCGCGGAACAACGGGTTCTTGAAAATTCTGAAGTTGATTCAGAAGAAGCACTGTTGTTGGTCGCCGGGGCGAAAAGTAAAGGATATGGGGCAGTTCCAGCGGGGGAGGCGAACGATGTGGGAAGTTGAGTGAATTCTGACATGGGTGTTTAAAAGGAGTTGAGTCTCAGAGTCGGATGTGGATGGTGGCAGGGAAGTTTCGGCAGAAAAATCGAATCTTGAGGTGCATGAGGCTGATGTTGAACCAAGTTTGGGGAGTAGAGGGCAGAGAATCAGGAAGAGATACGAGAAGGAGCTGAGTCCTATTGAGTTGCAAGTGGAGGATGTGTCATGTCAGCACGTGGGGCATATGCCTGTACGAGAGGGAGTGATGGCGAGATTCATTTCAATCTGAAGGTCGCGACAAAGGAGGGTGAAGAGCCACCGCAGCTTGTTTATGATCTGTTGCTAGAGGAGCTGCAGAGTGGGCTACACGCCCTGTCAATTGTCGCGAAAACGCCGGCTGAAAGTTGACACGAGATGAAGAGGGGAGTTGTATGTTGGCGACGGGTGGTCATTTCATCCCCGAATCATGTTTGCTCAAGGGGTCAAATAATTTTATTGCTTGTCTTGGTAGGTGATTGTAACATCTAAATGAAGTACACTGGTGATCGGAATCACAGGATGAAAAGTTGGCTTTGGGCATTCCCTCTTTGCCAATTCTTTCTTCTGCATGCATGCAGAAGGTCGCAACAAATTGGTTTTACGTCTGCATGCATGCACGTCTGTGCGACAAATTGGTTTTACGTCTGCATGCATGCATGCAGACGTAAAGTTGGTTTTGGGCACTCCCTCTTTGTCAATTCTTCCTTATGGACTAGGTCCGTCAGCTATTGGTAAATTACAAACTCCTGTCAGAGGTACCTTTCCACACGTGCATGCAGCTGAACTAAAGCTGTCTCTGAGTTGCAGTGTGCATATTGATGACGAATGTATCCTAAAGCACCGGTGTTGAACAACGCATGGTCTATAAAACGTGGGATCAAAGGTTTTGGAAAACAAATACAATCGTCAAAGGATTAACATGTATGTTGCTTGTAGCAATTTACTTTGCCGAGTTTCATCAGTTTAGGGAATTAAATTTGGAGATGATGGCATAGGAAACCGTTGATGGCATAAAGGTGGATGTTGCATATATACAAATTATAGCGAAACTGCTTTTGAGAATTAAATAGTGCTCATGAGCTTAATCTGTACGACGGAAGTGAGCTATATCGTCATTGAAATTGATCTCATCCTCCATGTGTACCACTCCTCGTTCCTCGTGCTGTTCTGCCGTTTTTTACAGCTGTACTTCAACTTCAGCTCAATCTTGGCGGGCTGAACGTGTGACCCGTCGGCAAATTCCTCTCTTAATGATGCTTCTTTTTCACTTTTTGGCACTTTTGGACATGGAGAACAGATTACTCGCTGGGTGTGTCCTTCAAGATATTTCACGTTCATATGTCCCAAATCAAGCATAATAATATCTCTCTCTCTCTCTCTCTCTCTCTCTCTGAAACGTGAATGTGCTTTTGCCTGCAAGGGGAAGATTTCTCTCTCTATCTCTCTCGACCTTCTTGTGCAGATGTGTTTTTGCTTGTTTTGGCAAACTGCGAGAAAACGCAGAGAAAAAAGGCAATGCCATCCGCCATATTGGCTCTTCCCATGCAAAGGTCTCGTTTCTCGTGTCATGTACTATGAACTCTACGCATGCGATTATGTATTTCTTTTTTCTGCGTTCCGAAAAATAAATCTTGTAGTTAGATAGAGCAAAAGGATCCTCGTATACAAAACTTTCGACGAGAAAAGCAATCTGGCCAAAACTGGTGGTGGGCACATGGAGATAGTACCGCAGGTGCAGGACGAATCATTGCACCAAAATTGGACTCTATCATTGTTGTCCAACTTTATTAAAGCTGTCCAACTTTTTCCTGGTGGGGCCCGAAGTCAATTTCAGTACAAAAGATATGTTGGGGTGGGCCCGTTTGTTTTCAGTCAAGCGCATTTTACCATATAATGCTGGAAATGGATAGCAATAGACGTGCAAGAAAACTAACTGGGTGTTGCAATGGAACCAAACTATCTACGGAGGAGTACACTCTTAAAGATTGACCATAGTATTTTTCATTAACTGGAACAGTTACAGAGTGAAGTAGAACACAAAGGTGGAATAATGCGTTCATCAAATCAAGATATGAATACTCGCCTTATAAGTGCCAAAAAAGAGACATCAGTAAACGAGCCCGATCTCGTCATATATAACTTTGCCTAAAAAGAGTTTCCCATTATTTTCTGCAATTTGTTTATTTCTTAAAAGCAAATCTGTCGCAACATTGCCCTCCTACCACAATTGCGCGGAGTCCAAACGCAACACATGCCAAAGGAAAAAAGCCTGTACAGTATAGAATAAAATATTTCATTTTTCGATACACTAAGGTAACATATATGACCAAAAACACGATAGAAACTAGAAATAATAATAAATAACAAAAGAGCATAAGTTATTCCAAATGCTCGTAATAAGTACGAAATTGATTGAGTCAATGACGATCCTAAAATAAAGTTCTATTCCATGTTTAAGTAGTCAATTGTGAAAAAAAAAAAAAAGACTGCTGTTGGGCAGGTCACACAGGCCATCCTTTGGTGGACATAAATTATTTGGTTTTGCTGAGTTTCCATGGTATCTACATGAGATTCCTCTTTCTTATTCTTAAGCAAGCCCCCAAAAGGGCTTAGTTGATCCATGATTTATGTTTCATCTTTCGTTTCTTTTTTGTTTGTTTTGAGAAATAGATCGATCAATTCCTAGGCTTATGTTGTGAAAGAATGAAGAAGGTGATTAGGGAAAGGAAAGGATTTACTTTTATGCAAGAGGAGCTAAGTCAGTGAGTGAACCCTATTTCTTTTTCTTTTTTTTCCGACATTTGTTACTCATAGATTCCTTGCATTTCATATTTAACAAGACCAAAATATAATTAACAAGAATCTCAAAAATACTTGTTACGCAATTAATTAAGAAGATTATAGTTTTGTATATATTGACTCTTCGCGTGTTATTTTACATTTGACAATTCATTGACAACATGGTTATTTTGTTATTTTGCTTTCAAAATCAAGAAATTATGTGGCTATTCCTCAATTATTGTCCAAATAAGAGTAAAAGGACATAATTTGAAATAAAGACATTATAGTGACAGGGTATGAATGATTTTGTTTTTGGAAGCAAATTGCATTTTCCGTGCACTTATTCTTTTTTTAGTTTTCCTTCCGAACGCATTTCTTGTCCCCCAAATTTAACTTTCTTCACCCAAAAAACTGCCTCCAATTTTGGGAAAATGTCAAAAAAAAAAAGGCTCCTAATGCCTTCATTTTTTTCAAATAAAAACATAAAATGCCCTCATTGTCTCAAATAAAGGCTTAAAGTGGCCATGATCGTCTCAAATAAAAGTCTCATCTCGCCAGCTGGCTAAATATTTTAACCGATCAAAGGTATTTTTGTCAAAATACACTTTTAGCCAATTTTAGTTAAATTAAATTAAAAATTAAAATAACAACTAATTTCTTTTTTCAAAAGAACCATGGGCAAGAGGGGACTACTCCAGCCGTGGCGACCACCCCAATGTTGGTGGGGGCAGCGACAATGGCCAATGGGGTTGTTGACGCCTTAACGAGTTGGCGACCTTGCTGACCAATAGCGAGGGCCAACAAGCCCTCCCCTAGGTCCGAGGGACGGCCACGACCCTGGACTAGTCAAGGGTCATTATAGGTGGAGGGTCGGCCACCCTTGCCCTAGATTGGTTGAGGCTCGCAGGCATCCCTCGAACCTAGGTGAATGCTAGCAAAACCTAGGTGAATGCTGGCAACTTTCAGACCTAAGAAAGGGAAACCTCGAACAATGCCATCCTGGTCTGTCACTCACTGAGAAGCCGACGCCGGAGATAGAAGGCATTGTCGTAGTTCGTCCTTGTCACTGGTCTGTGCTCTCTCTCTCTCTCTCTCTCTCTCTCTCTCTCTCTCTCTCTCTCTCTCTCTCTCTCTCTCTCTCTCTCTCTCTCTCTCTCTCTCTCTCAAGTGTGTACCACTGCATTATGTTTTGGCTGATACGAGTTTTGCTCTGTTCTTTGCGCAGACTACATTGATTTCTACGAACGGTGCCATCCTGGTCTCTCTCTCTCTCTCTCTCTCGACATTTTGTTTTTCGAGCCACGATCATGTGCTTACTCTAAATGGGTTTCTTGAGTCGCTATGCCATGAATCTTTGGTGTTTAATTTTCAAGGTGTAAATGCACGACCTTGCTCTGTTTCTTCCCTATGCCTTCTCTGGCACTTTCTCAAAATTTTTCTAGCTCATACGAAATCCTTTGGCCTTTTCCACCAGAGGTTTTAGATCACCGGATGCCAGCTTTATGGAGTAATTTGTGGTTTCTAATCTTTAACCGTCAAGGTGATAGTTTTCCCCTTTGTGAAACCCTAGCCCTAATCCATCTTTATTACTTTTCCCATGGCTCTTCCACTAGGCTAGAGCTATTCTTTCCTAGGGTCTGATTGACCTTCCTTTAGCTTAGTCTCGCAGTCCTCTAAGTAGGTTAGTCTGGGCCAATGCTATCCTCCTTCCTTGTTCTTCTTTTCCTTGGTCTCCCGTTTCCTCTTTTTTTTTTGTTCCCTCCTGCCTTCGCATTTCCTTACCTGCATTAAAATCTATTTTTGAGCTTCCTTCAATCCTTTCCCCACCAAACATTCACACACTGAAACTCACCCATCATATCTCTTTCCATCTACAACAAGTTCCTATGAGCCCTTTCTTGTCTAGGAAAAAAAACTTGGAAGAGCAACGTGAAAATGAGTTGCGACTGGTAGCTCTTTGCAAAAGTTTAGGAGAGTCTAACGAGGACATAGTCCCGCTGAAGAAAGAGATTCCAAAGGAGAAGAAAAAGGAAAGCGACCTAACTCTTTATGGGAAGGCCAAATGGGAACCTCCATGCTTTTCTTAGTACAACGAGAAGGGTATGGAAGACAAACTCATTCAAATGTGAAGTGATCAAGACAGGGCACTTCTCATTTTTATTTAGCACTGAAATGGAGATGAGGAGGGTTTTAGATACTGGCCCCTGGTGCTTTTCCGGTAACCTTCTAGTCTTACAGCAAGGAAATCCTGACATCCCTGAACACTGCTATAAATTTACCCATTGTGCGGTATGGGTACAAATTTGGGGTATCCCAAGAGTTCGAGTGAATGAGGAATCAATCCGATAAGTGGCTATGAAAATTGGCCATGTTCTGGAGGTTAAGATTGAGGCTACAGGCTCCACTTCCAGAAGTGTGGGCAAGGCCAAAGTTTACCTTGATTTTTCTCTGCCTTTGAAATGGAGGGTTGGTGATGGAAAAAAGATCAGAATTAGAGAAGACGAGTGGTTGCCATTGGGCAGAATAGGGGGGCCGAACCGCGAAGACCCTATCCTCGTGGCTGACTTGATAGACCACAACGCCAGAGAATGGGACGCTCATAAAATTTCTGAGTTATTTGAGCCTAGTATTGCGCAACACATATTGGCTACTCCTTTGAGTCAAATCCTAAATGTAGATAGGCTAATATGGACAAAGAACCACTCAGGATCCTACACGTCAAAAGTGGGTATAATTCCACTTACCCCTCAGTCACTGCAGAACCAAACAGAGCAAACTCCTCATACCAACCCCCCAAAGATCTATGGCCTAAACTCTAGAATCTACAAATTTTCCCAAAAGTCCAATTCTTTATGTGAAGTGTGTGCACAGATTCTCTCCCTACAAAGGAAAACCTCCATAAGAAGAAGGTATTACCTGATCCAATGTGCCCTTTGTGTCAACAAGTGCCAGAGACAACCGAACATCTGTTTATCTTGTGCAAATGGACACAGGAAATATGGTCAGAATCCAGATTCCGGATGAACGGTTCACCAACAACCATTACAAGAATCGAAAAGTGGGTTCACGAAGCCCTCACCTCTTACACAGATGCGTCGTCCAGAGCTCTGTTCGTCGGAGTCCTATGGCAGATCTGGAAAGCGAGAAATTTGAAGGTTTTCCAAGATCGAAAACCCAATTCAAGCGCAATCTTAGAAGAAGCACAAATACTGGTCAGCAACTATGAAAGAAAGGCTAAGCCGAAGGAAAAGGCTAGATCTTTACCTACTCAATGGACTCCCCCCTCGGCGAACTCTTTGAAATTGAATATCGGCTCAGTGACACCTTGGCTGGAGCGTCAGCTGGAATCCTTAGGAACTCTGACAAGACTGTCGCCGATGGCTTCGCGAAGCCTATTCATGCCTCTTCCCCACTTATCATAGAAACCCTAGGCATTTGAGAACTCCAGAGAATGGACGAACTAACTTAAAACTTGAGCCTTCCTTATCAGTGGTGGAGTTCATTTTAGGCATGAAGCCCATGGACCACACGGACAATTGTGGAGGATTGATGCAGTTCACTGGCCCAGCTGAAGAACCTCAAAATTTCTTTCGGCCCACGAGAAACTAATAGGGCTGCAGATTGGGTAGTAAAAGCACTTTTATCCGACTCCCTCCCCTCTACATGGCTTTATTAAATACCTACCCCCCTTCTACTTATTTAATGCCTTGATGTCGAAAACTCTAGTTTATTTCGGGCTCCGACATAATGAAAGTTTATTCTCTGACCAAAACAAAAAAATCTTTAACCGTCAACATGCAAAAAAAAAATCTTTTGATCTGCTAATTTCGATTGGATAATGAAAATAAAACGAATCTTCTTCGTTGTTCAGCCCAAGTGTATGTTGTTGAGAGAGAAAAAACTAAACTGAATGCTTGGTTAGGTCGATGTGACCTCAAGCTATCTATTTATAATAAAGCCAAAAAAGGCCAAGAATTACAATATTGCCCTTATTGCTACTATTCATAAAATATTAAAGAAAATAGACAAATATGCCCTTATCGTCTAAAGACTCTCAACACTCCCCCTTAAGTTGGAGCATAAATATCACATATGCCCAACTTGACTAAAATAGGATGAAATGATTTACTCCTTATTCCTTTAGTAAAGACATCAGCAAGTTGATCACCAGATTGAACAAAAGGCATACAAATTAATCAACTCTCCAACTTCTCTTTGATGAAATGTCTGTCAATCTCCACATGTTTTGTACGGTCATGTTGTATAGGATTGTGAGCAATACTAATGGCTGCCTTATTATCACAAAATAACATCATAGGAAGATGAACGGATACACCAAGATCTTCAAGTAATCCTTTAAGCCATAACAACTCACAAACTCCCTGTGCCATCGCACGAAACTCTGCTTCAGCACTAGACCGAGCAACCACATTCTGCTTTTTGCTGCGCCAAGTCACAAGATTTCCTCCTAAGAAAGTACAATGCCCAGACTTAGACTTTCGGTCAGGAGATCCAGCCCAATCAGCATTTGTATAAGCTTCAACCTTCAAGCCATCATGAGGAGATAAAAGAATCCCTTTCCCAGGAGCAAATTTTAAATACCGAAGGATCCGAAGAACAGCATTCATATGAGTAGAGTATGGATCATGCATAAACTGACTCACCAGGCCTACAGCAAAAGCAATATCAGGTCGGGTGTATGATAAATAAATCAACTTGCCCACTAATCGTTGATAACGACCTTTATCCACTAGATCGCCATCTTTTTCTCGAAGACGAGTATTGGCATCAATAGGTGTATCAGAGGGATGACATCCCAATAACCCCACTTCTGTCAAAAGATCAAGGACATACTTCCTTTGGGATAGAAAGATACCCTTTGAAGATCGAGCAACTTCAATCCCAAGAAAGTACCGAAGCTTTCCAAGATCTTTTATCTCGAACTCTTGTCCAAGAAACTTCTTCAACCGGTTGATCTCATCACTATCATTTCCTGTGACAACAATATCATCTACATAGACAACGAGAATAGTGATTTTAGTACCTGCTTTCTTCACAAACAAAGTGTGATCAGCATTGCTCTGTTTATACCCAACAGAGACCATAGCTCTCTGAAACCTACCAAACCAGGCTCGAGGTGATTGCTTTAAACCATAAAGTGCACGTTTCAACTTGCACACTTTACCTTGAGTTTTATCACAGGAAAAACCTGGAGGAATCTCCATATACACTTCCTCTTCCAACTCTCCATGAAGAAAGGCATTTTTCACATCTAACTGCATAAGATCCCATCCCTGGTTGACAGCAAATGAAAATAGCACTCGAACAGTATTCAACTTGGCAACAGGAGCGAAAGTTTCTTGATAGTCAATCCCAAAAGTCTAAGTAAATCCCTTTGCCACTAATCGTGCTTTATATCTGTCCATAGTACCATCCATCTTTTGTTTGACTACAAACACCCACTTACATCCTACCGGTTTTTTTCCAGGAGGAAGAACAACAAGATCCCACGTGTCATTTTTTTCAAAGCATACATCTCTTCCACCATTGCTGTTTTCCACTTCTCATCTGCAAAAGCTTCTCGCCAATTTTGTGGAATAGAAACAGAAGATAGACAAGACACAAAAGCACGATAAGAGCTAGACAACGAGTCATATGAGACAAACTGAGATATAGGGTGTTGAGTACAAGTTCGAGTACCCTTTCGAAGTGCAATAGGAAGATCAGAAGAGGAAGCCTTACCAAAAGTAGTAGAATCCGGATCCGGAGATGATGATTGAACAGGCAATATATCTGTGGTCTTAACTTGCTTGTTGGTAGTGGGCTCCCTACGATGATATGTCTTCAATGTCTTACTACTATCAATAGTTTGCCTAATAGATGTGGGAATAGACTCCCCTTGAAGTGGTTGATTTGTTATCTCCCCCTGTGGCACTGTATTATTTTCTTCTTGTGTTGTATTGTTTTCCTCTTGGGAAGGAGGAGAAACATCAAAGACTATCAGAGGGTAAGTAGAAAAAGGGTAAGTAATATCCACAAGAGCATCTAGAGTGGGGAAAGGGAGCATCTCTACACTAGGACACTCCCCATAAAGAGGTGGAACTGAATAATAGGAATTAGACTCGTGAAAAACCACATCCATAGATATAATGGTGCGCCTAGAAGGAGGATGATAACACTTATAACCCTTTTGAGTAGCTGAATATCCAAGAAAAATGCAGCGGAGACCACGGGGTTCCAGCTTACTCTTAGAGGCGGTGTTGCGGGCATAACAAACATAACAAAAAATTTTTGGGGTAAGAATAAAAGTCGATGATCCCTGCAAAACATCAGTAGGTGTGCGAAAATCAAGAATTCTAGTAGGCATTCGATTTATTAAATAGGCAGCGGTTAAGATAGCATCACTCCAATATTGAGCTGGGACATGACGAGCAAACATAAGAGACCTAGCGACCTTTAACAAATGTCGGTTCTTTCTTTCAGCAACACCATTTTGTGCTGGGGTATCAACACAACTGGTTTGATGAATAATGCTATGATCAAAGAGATATTGTTGAAATTGACCTTCAGTGTATTCAGTGCCATTGTCACTGCGAAGAATTTTTAAAGTGACATTGAACTGAGTCTGGACCATTTTGTGAAAATTTTGAAAACAATGAAAAACGTCACTCTTATGTTTCAACAAATAAACCTAAGTTGTACGAGAATGACAATCGATAAAAGTGACAAACCAGCGATGACCGGAAATAGAAGTATGTCTTGAAGAACCCCACACATCAGTATGGATCACATGAAAAGGGAAACGGCTTTTATTATTTGAAAATGGATATGTTGAACGAGTTTGTTTAGCCAAAACACAGGCTTCACAAAAAAACTCATTCTTATTACAAGCTGAAACGAGACTAGGAAAAACTTTTTCTAAAGTTCCTAAAGGGGGATGACCTAATCTGTAGTGCCACTGGTGGAGATCTGTCAATGTTGAATTAACTTGATAATGCGTAGAAGACAAAGTAGAAGTAGAAACCCCACTACCCTCGAGCAGATAAAGACCACCATCCAATCTACCATATCCAATCTCCTTCTCCGTTACCAGAACCTAAAAAACACAATAAGAAGGAAAGAAGATTACTTTACAGTTTAAATCTCGAGTCAAACTGCTGATAGAAAGGA
The DNA here is from genome assembly GCA_016432845.1 of Psidium guajava. Lineage (NCBI taxonomy): Eukaryota > Viridiplantae > Streptophyta > Magnoliopsida > Myrtales > Myrtaceae > Psidium > Psidium guajava. Next base: position 36,215,919 of record CM028225.1, on the reverse strand, counting down.
GATTAGTAGAGAATGATGGGATATGTAAAATAGAAGATAATGAAAGAGTGGGAGAACAATTGATGGACCCTTTTCCAGCAATGGAAGAAAGGGTTCCATCAGCTACGCGCACTTTGTCTCTGCTAGAAATAGGAGTATATTGCTGAAGAGACTAGAAGAACCTGTCATGTGATCTGTAGCCCCTGTATCAATGATCCATGGGCTGGAAACAACAGATGTATTAAACTCCCCAAAGAAGATACCTGAAGTGGCTATGTTTGAAATAGAAGGAGAAGACGAATTGGCAATTGTGGAGGAGGCAGTAGCAGTAGAAGCTTTCAGTAGACGTCGTAATGCTTGAAGTTCTTGGTGTATCCGTTCATCTTCCTATGATGTTATTTTGTGATAAACCGATATCAGTAGTAGGTGTAGTAGGAACAGTTTCAGTATGGTTTGCCTTGTTTTTTCCCTTTCTTTGAGCCCTTTGTGCCTCAAAATCTGCAGGTTTTCCATGTAGCTTCCAGTAGGTAGCCTTAGTGTGATACGGCTTATGACAATGTTCACACTTCACAACCTCCTTAGAGGTATCGAACCGGAAGGATGAACCAGATTTGGCAATAGTGCCAGTACTAGTTTGTAGAGCAGACCGATCAACAGTAGGGGGATGAAGCATTGCTGTCCTGCGGCTTTCTTCAGAGTGAACTAGGGCATAGGACTGTTCCAGAGTAGGGAATGGAGACCGCCTAAGGACTTGAACACGTATCTGATCATATTCAATATTTAATCCTACCAAGAAATCATAAACTCTGATCTTGTCCACATGCCTCTTGTAGACAGAACATCCGCATCATTGGTTGGATGATAATCGGCATAATGATCTAGCTCTTGCCACAAACTTCGAAGCTCAGCATAATATTGAGATATAGTCATCTCCTTCTGAATGGTGTCATGAACCCTCTTTCGAAGTTCATACACCTGCGCATCATTCCCAAGTTGACCATAAGTATCCCTTGCAGCCGACCAAATCTGTGCCGCAGAATCAAGAAGCAAATATCCTTTTGCAATATGTGACTGCATTAAGTTAAGCAAGAAAGAAATTATCAAAGCGTCGTTCGAGATCCACTTTTCCTGAGTAGTACCTGAGGTAGCTGGCCTCGTAGAAGTGCCGTTGATATGTCCCGTAAGCCCTCGGCCTGCGATGGTCAAGAATGCCGATCGAGACCATATCAAATAATTTGTATCGTCAAGCTTCATAGGCATCGCAGCAAAATTAATATAATCTATACGGCCATCCCCTGGAGGTCCAGAGCTCACAGTTGAATCCTCAAACGACATTATGTCTCAAAATTCGACTCGAAGAGTGTAAATGGAGAAATCAAACCACCAAAAGTTGCCAAAAAAGGCCAAAATTTTGATGGAAGCCTTCGGTAATAGGTTGAAGTTGTCCTCCAAGAGAAAAACCAAATCAGATCAAGGGAAAGAAAAAATCGAATTTTTCCAGGGTTTTGAAAACCTGAAAAAAAGAATTCGATAATTCTGATTTTTTCCCAAAGAATCTGAAAAAAAAATATATGGTGGTCCACGAACTGCAATACTTTGGTCTTCAAACACGAGAGGATAGTCCAGCGGCAAGGCACGAAACAATCTCAAACAAGAAGACCCAAAAAATCGCAGAAGAGGTTGAACCACCTATCGCAGATTACAAAGAAGCTTTAATTTATCTCATAGAGGTGAGGTTTAGGGCAGACACTAGATTCAAAGAATCACCTCATTAGTGCTACCCTATGCTGTGAAAGAAAGCAAAGACGAAGGTAGGAAGGAACTGCGGTGGGGTGAGAGAAGAGAGAGAGAGAGAGAGAGAGAGAGAAGAACGTAAAAGAAATTAGGGTTAGGGTTAGGGTTTCAGTTCAGCCCTAGCTCTGATTCCATGTTGAGAGAGAAAAAACTGAACTGAATGCTTGGTTAGGTTAATGTGACCCCAAGCTATCTATTTATAATAAAGCCAAAAAAGGCCAAGAATTACAATATTGTCCTTATTGCTACTATTCATAAAATAATAAAGAAAATAGACAAATATGCCCCTATCTTCTAAAGACTCTCAACATATGTGCTTTCAGACGGTGGCTCTGGATTGATTTTTTTCATGTCGTGCTACTTTAGAAGGGTTAGATAAGTGGTTGGATGTAATTTAAATTGGAGGTTAATAATTTTCCGATGAATTTTCAGTCAGACTGAACAACTGTAGTGATTAAAGGAAAATTGAGGTTCATCTGCATGTATACCTACTATGTCGAGTAGTTCTGGGCTGCTTCTATCCAAAGAACTAAAGCTATGTTCCAATTACAATCAACTTCAATTATTGGAATTTCGATTCCATTGTTTTGCAGTTTGTTAAGCTCTATGTTAAAAGTTGTTACTAAACTTTTAGACTTGACGTGTGTCATATGAACGAAACTGGCCTTTCCCTCCAAAAGTTTGAAAACTTAAAGAGTTAGGGTCTTTGTGATCAATTCAATGTTTTTTCCGGAGGAGGCTAGGGAAGAAGTGTTCGAAGTAGGTGATGATAGAGTGGAGGAAGACAAAGGCAAAGAAGCGTTGGATCTCAATGTGATAGAAGAAATATCGAATGAAGACCTGCCTGAACCTAGGGGTGAGCCTGGAGCAGGAGACGAGCATGTGCCTGAGCCTGATGTGTTGCAAGACCAACCTACTCAAGAAGGCGAGGCTGGAGCAGGAGACGAGCCTGTGCCTGAGCCTTATGTGTTGCAAAACGAGCCCGAACTTGTACCTGATGTGGTGCAAGATGGGGTCGAGTTGGCTCGTGCTCCTTTTGAAATAGAGGATGAAAATGATGAAAACGTGGGAGATCACCCTTCTCAAAACGCAGGAGATGGTGGCGACTCTTCTCAACCGAGTGGCGACCCGGAACCTGCACGTGATGTGTTGCAAGACCAGGCTACTCAAGGAAACGAGCTCGGAGCAGAAGACAGCCTGAACCTAGGGTGGAGCCTGGAGCAGGAGATGAGCTTGTGCCTGAGCCTGATGTGTTGCAAGACCAGCTTGCTGAAGAAGGCGAGGTTGGAGCAGGAGACGAGCCTATGCCTGAGCCTGATATGTTGCAAGATGAGCCCGAACTTGTACCTAATGTGGTGCAAGGCGGGGTCGAGTTGGCTCGTGCTCCTCTTGAAATAGAGGACGAAAATGATGAAAACGTGGGAGATCACCCTTCTCAAAACGTAAGAGATGGTGGCGACTCTTCTCAGCCAAGTGATAATCGCATCAGGTTTGACTATACTGTCTTTCATGAAGTGTCTGTTAACTGTGAGTTTTCTGCTTGTAAGCTATTTCTAGAACTGTTAAGTTCCTTCTAAGCTATTTTTGTAATTGCTAAGTGCCTTCTAACATTCCTTTGCCGGTCGTTGGTTGTCTGTCACAATAGCTATAAAAAAAGAACACACACACACATACACACAGGAGAGTTCCATCTGCAGGTAAGCACGATCGAGATAAAAGAATTGTGTGAATAAAGATTGAGGGCTTGTGGTTTTGTTAATGCTTGTGTGCTGTGAATTATTTTGAAGCTTGTGTGTTGTGAATTTCCTTGCCCATCGTAAAATTTCTATTTTCTACTTCAACTACTAGGGACACTTATAAAAAGCAAGTGCTCTATAACTTAAAATTTCTCAAAGAGCCATTCAAGTTGAAATTCGCTTGGTTTATTCAAGTTCGGGCTTTTCTGCCAATTTAGGTTATAATTTTTAAGTGCCGCATGGGCCGTTCCGGCCAGTTCGGCCCATAAGACCCAAGGCCCTTTTGTTTTCGTTTTTCAATATTTTCTTATGCATTTTTAATTATATTTAAAAATATACATAAATAATTATAGAAATTGTTAAATATAAATTTACACATATAATTATATAAATAATTTCATAAATTTTATATAATTAAAAAATATTCATATAAATAATTATCTAAATTTTTAAATATAAATTTTGATTTTGAGGATTATTAAGATATATGCAATTAATTTATATAATTATATAAATTTTTTAATATAAATTTATATAAATAATTATATAAATAGTCGTATAAATAATTATATAAAATTTTCATTATATTTAAAAAATTATATATAAATATAAATTTTTAAAAATAAATTTTTATCTTGAGGCTTATTAAGATATATGTAATTAATTTATTAGTTGTATAAAAAATTAAAAAATACTCATCAAATTGATTTATATTTAGATAAATTTTTATTAATTATTTGTATACTAATGAAATTAATTACATACATATTAATAAAATTTTCAGTTAATTAATGATAATTACGTTATAAAAATAAGCTTCGAAAGGGAAAATTTATATTTATAAATTAATAATTAATTGAAACTTTTATTTATTAAGATACATTTTTTCATATAAATGAATATATGAATAATCATATAAATAATTTATTAAGATAAAACTTTTATATAAATTTATATTAATTATTTACATACTAAATAAATTAATTAAATAATAATAATAAAATTTTTAATTAATTATTGATAATTATTTTACAAAAATAAGCTTAAAAAATTATATTTGTAAATTTATATAAATATAAAATTATAAAATAGGAAAAACATATATGATATTTAAAAAAAAGCTCCAATAGTGAATATTTTGTATTAATTATTTACGTAGTCAATAAATTAATTACATATATCTTAAAATATTTTAATTAATTATTGATAATTACGTTATAAAAAAAGATTGAAAAGGAAAGATAATATTTTAAATATAAATAAAAAAATTAAATATTTATGTAAATATAAAATTATAAAAACAAGTAAAAATATGAATTTAAAAAAATAAAATTTTCAATTAATACAATTTAATTCGTATGTAAATAAATAATTAATTTATTAAGATAAATTTTCATACAAATTTTTATTAATTAGTTACATATTAAATAAAATTTTCAATTAATTATTAATTTATAAATATAATTTTTCCCCTTCTGAAGCTTATTTTTGTAATGTAATTATCAATAATTAATTAAAAATTTTATTAATATGTATGTACTTAATTTATTTAGTATGTAAATAATTAATAAAAAATTATATGACAAATTTATCTTAATAAATTATTTATTTATATTAACAAAGTTATCTAAATATAAATAAATTTTGTGAATGTTTTTAATTTTTTACATGCTAAATAAATTAATTACATATATCTTAATAAGCCTCAAAATAAAAAAATATATATTTTTAAAAATTTATTAATTATATATATCTTAATAAGCCTCAAAATAAAAATTTATTTTTAAAAATTTATATGTCCCCCATGAGCTTTAGCAATGTTGTTGATCAATTCCATAATGAGTACTGTTTTACCCACTCCAGCCCTCCTTCAACCCTTTGAGCGAAATGCGGCAAAAGGAAAGAAAATCCATGGATCAATCTCATCGTCTCCACCCCGTAGGAACTAAGAGATCACCTCAAGGACCCCGTAGAAACTTTATATAATTATTTATATGAATAGTTTTAATTATATATAAATATTTATAATTATTTATATAAATTTATATTTAAAAATTTATGTACTTATTTATATAATTATATATGAATTTATATTTAAAACTTTATATAATTATTTATATATTTATATGTATAAATTTATATTTAACAATTTATGTAATTATATAAATTGTTAAATATAATTAAAAAACACATAAGAAAATATTTAAAAAATGAAAAAAAGGGCCTGATGCCTTTGGGCCAAACGGGCCCTAAATTGGTAAATATTTTTTTTGCCCTTTTTTTGTAAAAGAAAAATTAAAACCTAAATTGGAAAGAAAAACCTTCAAGTGCACTACTATTTTACTAAAGTTATTTGAACAGCTGCATTTGTCACCGCTAGGCAAATAAGGGTGCCCGTAGCTCATCCTTATTCATTTTGTCATTGCTAGACGAGGAACGATCGAGCACTTGAATCCTTTGGCCAGACTGCTTCGGAACAAGTACGCCTTGTGCTGCACCAGCACTGCCTCTATCATCACCGTTTCGCTAGCTTATGGTTAGTCATCTCTCTCTCTTGTTCGATATTGTGAAGTGTGCGAAGACTCACCTTGGCCGTCCATGAAATCTGGACCCATAAGTCTGCATGTGGTAGAGCTTGAGCTTTGGGGAAATGACTCCTTGGCTCAAGGGGTAACTGCTAGTTTAGTATTTTGGTGTAGTTATTTGCAAAATAGCTTTGAAGTTTAAAAAAAAAAAGAAAGAAAGTAAAGACAGAACTTCATGGATGTCCTGTGATTTTTCATCAAAAAGGAACTTCAGGATCGACATGGACGTCCTTTGAATTTTCATACAATGCATCAATCTCTTACAACTTAATTCTGTTGCAAAATAAAAATGATAACAATAATTAGGTTATATCTTAGTCATTGCAATCTTTTTGTCTGGCTTTATTACCGATAACAATGATAGAACTAGCACAGTAGGTTTTTTTAATGCATTAAATGATTAAAAAAAATACTATTCCTCAATTTCGAATATCATCCACTTTTTTCTTCACGTGTTTTTTTTTTTGGCAAAGCAAGTTAATTTTGAATAGTGTCCATCGCACTTATTTTTCACATCATTCTTTTCTTATAATCATATCTATTATTATTCACAGAAAAGGGAGCAATACAGTGCATGGAATTTTCTTATTTTTATGTTTCCAATTCCTTGTATTGGGTTCCGATTTACGGGCGAACATTGTGACGACAAATAAGGTTTCTCATTATTAATTTTCTGAATTTTGGCAGACCAAGCAGTGATGAGCGGGGCGGCAACATATATAAAGATGGACTTGAAAATGTCCGACGCGCATTTTCAGTTCTTGATGGGAAGCCTTGGTGTGTTCACGCTCCTCGGGTTGGCGTCGGCGAGATTGATCTCAGATTGCTTCGGCCGCCGTTGGACGATTATGACGGCGGGGGCCCTATTCTTCCTTGGGCCAATCATTATGGGCTCCACCAATAATTATGCCGTCTTCCTGGTGGGCCGCTCCTTCGCCAACCTCGGCGCTGGCTTTGCAGGCATGATTGCCCCCGTCTATGTTGCTGAAATCTCCCCTACCTTCTCCCGTGGTGTCTTCATCTCCTTTCCAGAGGTACTCATTCACTATCGTTCCTTTTTTTTTTTTGCCTAAGTTGGGAAAACTTACCAAAAAAGTCTTATACCTATTGCAATTGTGTCAATTTACTCATAAATCTTTTTTTATGTCAATTGAGTCTTAAACCTTTTTTTTTGTGCCAATTGAGTCCTAAACCTTTTTTTTGTGCCAATTGAGTCCTAAACCTTTTGTATTTGTGTAAATTCAATTCATTTAATCAATTTTGATCGAAAAAGATTGACGTGGACACTAATCATCCTACATGGCACCACTGGAACTGACTTACATAATTTTTCTTGTGTGATTTTTTGAATTTTTTATTATCATTTTTATTTTCACCATTTGCATTGTCGTGTATCATAACTCCTTTCCATTGGTTCAGGTGTTTCTCAGCTTTGGCACTTTGCTTGGCAATTTCTCCAATTATTGCTTCTCCAAGCTCCGCCTCAATCTTGGGTGGCGTTTGATGGTTTTCGTGGGAGCAATCCCCTCGGTGGTTCTTGCCTTCACTGTTTTCGCCATCCCAGAATCTCCCCAGTGGCTCCTCATGCAAGGCCACTCGGATGAGGCGAACCAAATTGTCTCGAAGATCTCCAACTCGACGGGGGAGGCTGCGCTGTGGCTGGATGACATCAAGAAGGCTACCGGCGTATCTGAGGAGGGCAATGGTGACAATGTCACCAATGCGGATCAGAACACCAGCGTATGGCGGGCTATTTTTCACCCAACCCGGTCCATCTTCCACCTGCTCATCTGCGCCGTTGTGATTCAGTTACTCCAGCAGGCATGTGGCATTGAGACTCTGCTGCTCTACAGCCCTCAGATTTTCGAGAGGCTCCGCATTACCACAAGCTTCGGAAAACTCCTCGCGAACACAACTATTGACATGGTGAAGATAGTGGTCGTCCTCTTCGCCACCTTCCTTGTTGATCGGGTCGGGCGGCGCCCATTATTACTGAGTAGCATCGGCGGGATTATCTTATGGCTAGTGTCCCTCGGAGTGTTCTTCATCCTCATCGACCACCACAGCCACAAGAAGCTCTCGTGGGCGGTGGACATGTCCTTTATCTCAGTGATTTTCTACATGATCTCCTACTCCATTGGGCTGGGGCCGATCACGGGAGTATACTGCTCGGAGATCTTTCCACCGAGGTTGCATGCGCAAGGGTACGCAATCGGCGTTGGCGTTAAAAATGCAGTGAAAATAGGATTATCACTGACGTATTTACAGATCTACAAGGCGATCACCCTTGGTGGGGCCGCCATCTTGTTCGCAGCGATTGCGATTCTCGGATGGGTGCCTTTATATATGGTTATGCCAGAGACAAAGGGGCGGAAGTTGGAAGAGATTGCACAGTTGTTTGGGAAATTCATCAAATGGAGGTCCATGCCAAGGGATGCGCAGATGCAAGAGGCCACGGCGAGGGATGTGGAAATGCAGAGGACCTAAAAGTAAGATCACTAGCACTGTGAACATTCACACCTATACTATCTTCCATGATGTTTTGGGTTTCGAATTTACTGCAACGGTCAAGGTGAGACGAATTATAAGCGAGTTGCTCAAACCGTTCCTTAGAATTCAAGAACTAATAAACAACGAGTTTCGAATGAATAAATTGCAATTTTTGAGAATCAATAATATATTCTTAATATATTTGTGCAAATAGCTATAAGATATTTTCTTGTGGCGGTGCATTTTTCAACTCAATTTGAATTTGCGCTTTCATCTTGTGTGCTTCCAGTGCATGATTTTGCTTGAGAGTAGTTTTATTGGAACTGGCTGTCAAGCTTTCGAGGTGAATAATTGCACCACTGAGATACGGATGGTACCTTATGGTTAAAATCACACGTCAATCGTAATTTGGAGCACCAAAAGTCAATCTTGCTTGGATAACGATGTTGTCTGGACTGGAATTTTTTGACATCAGGAGAAATAATTGTTAGGATATCAGTGAACCCGATGAGTTGTGCACTACCCTCTCAATGCATTTGTGAGATAAAATTGTAGTTTATGAAATGATTGAAAAGGGGCTTGTATGTGTCTGCAATCGATATAGGGATGCCGCACTTTTGAATATTAATAACGGCATCCTTAGCTTTTCTTATGAAATGATTGAAAAGATTCCGGAAAAAAAATTATGGGGATCCAGTTTTATGATTAATATAAGATTAATTGTTGTTCTATTGATGTCATTCATCTCTTATTGAAACTTTCTAGTTCCTATTGTGTTATTGATGGTTTGCAGCCTTTGCTAGATTTATCTTTGATTCGACTTTCCGAGGAATCTGTGTGCATTGGTATCTAGAGAGACCATTGCACGGTTCAAGATTTTTTTTTTTGGACGAAACAGCGATTAGCTTTCATTCATGAACACGAAGTAGATACATGTGAGTTCCCAAAGTCGAGACACAGTAGAGCATAAAGTGGAGGAGGCGGCCTCTTGAGCCAGTTGGGACAAAGTGAGTTTGAACGTTTGGCTTTGGCCACCCAGTCGGCGGCTAAATTTTCGGAACGAGGGCAAAATCTCATACTAACACAGCCCATACGTTTGAGTAAAGATGCACAATCCGATACTATTAGGTGCTCATTCCATGGGCTGACATCCTGGCCCAAGACCCACCGAGTGGCGGAGAGGCAGTCAGATTCGGTTAGTACTTCCGTATCCAAGGAGATGTAGACCCCAGGATTTTCTTCAGCTTTTCCACATCGTACTTTCCAGAGAAACTCCAAGCCATCTCGCAAAGCTAGGGTTTCTGCTACACTAGCTAAAGTCGCTCTGATCTTCCTCGCAAAGCCTGAGACCATAACGCCAGAGACATCCCTGAGAATACCCGCAGCAGCACCCTCGCCTGAGTCACTACTCCATGACACATCTATGTTTAATTTCAGCCAGCTCTGATTCGGTAAGCTCCCCCGAGAAGGAATGGGGTTCTGATTCCTCTATTTGAGCCTTCCACGCGGGTTCCATCTCATGTATAGCTTCGCGGAGTTACTTGCTTCTTCAATGATGGTGCAAGGCTTTGGATCTCTCCTACGGAAAACCCACTCATTGCGTGATGTCCAGATTGCCTAGAAAGTTTCAGCCAGTAGCAATTGTAGCGTAGGGGAATTGTCATCCGGAGGGAGATTCCTCTTCACCGACAGGTTATCAGCCAACCACTTCTCGATTCGTGTGATGCGGGTGGGTGAAGTATCAAAATTCATTCTTCTATCTGACCAAATCTCTTTTGTCCAATTGCACAGCAGGAATAGGTGTTCCGTTGTTTCCGGGCTTAGGCCGCAGAGAGGGCACAGAGGGTTGAGGGCCATCTTCCTCCTAAATAGGTTGTCTTTTGTCGGTAAGGTATTGTTGCATATGCTCCATAGTAGAAATCACACCTTTGGGTTAGATTGGGTCTGCCAAATCCTGGTCCATAGATTCCTTGGGGGGAAGTAGGACGATGATGCTGTAGCCTTAGGTGCCTCACCACCCGCTGACATAATCTGGTTGTAGGCTGCTTTAACTGAGTTGATACCTTCCTTATTGCTTGTCCACGTTAGACGATCTTTAGAGGGATAGTGGCTTAGAGGAATCTTAAGGATCTCCTGAGCCATTTCCTCGTCGAAACATTCAGCTATTAATTGCGAGTTCCATTCGTGGGTGCCCTGGTTGATAATATCAGCCACCAATCTAGGCTCGGACTGATTTGCTGGGCCTTCATGTCTGCCCGAGGGGAGCCATTTGTCTTCCCTTATCTTAATCCTTCTGCCGTTGCCCACAACCCAAATAGTCACGGGTTCGATTGCGTGTCTACCCGCTAATAGGCTCTGCCACCCCCAGGAAGGACGGTGACCTTTCTTTGCTGACCATACATCTCCTTCAGGGAAGTAGATCCCTTTCAATATCTGGCCCCATAGTGAATTAGGAGATTGCTCCAGACGCCAAACCTGTTTCCCTAGCATGGCTTTGTTGAAAGCGATTAGGTCTCTAAAGCCCAAACCCCCTTTGTCTTTTCTAGATTTTAAGAGCTCCCATTTCCTCCAGTGGATACCCTCTTTGTTTGCCTTTTGCTTCCACCAGAAGGCGGCAATCTTCTTTTCTATAACTCTGCAAACATATAATGGAAGCTTAAAGATGGACATGGCATACTGCGGCAGCTTGGATTACAGTCTTGATAAGAACTTCTTTTCCGACTTTGGATATGAGTTTTTCTTTCCACCCCTCTAGCTTTAAATTAACCTTAGCCAGCACCCAGCTTAACATATCTTTCTTGGAACGGCCCCAGTCTGACGGGATTCCTAGGTACATGCCTGTTTTTTTCCAAAATAGGGACTCTCAGTTCGTCTGCTAGGTTCCTCTTTAAAGTATCAGGGCAACCCTTACTGAAATATAGATTTGTTCCCGTTCAGGGCTTGCCCCGACGCGTAACAATACTGGTTCAGGATATTGCTCACATTCTGACATTCTCTCAAGGTTCCGTCTAGAAAAAATATAGCATCGTCCGCAAACAGTAGGTGTGATAAAGTAGGACACCTTCTGTTCAGTTTGATGCCCTTGACCGTGCCTTCCTCCACTGCCTTGTTCATCAGTAATGACAATGAGTTGGCCATGATGATGAAAAGATAGGGTGATAGCGGATCTCCTTGTCGGATTCCCCTTGACGACTTAAAATAATCCTGAGATTCCCTATTCACTTGGATGCTAAGTGAGGCTGAAGAGATACAATACTTGATCCAATCGACCCATCTTTCGCAAAACCCCATACTTCGCATACAATCACATAGGAAGTCCCACTCAACTCTGTCATATGCTTTTTGCATATCCATTTTCAGCACTGCTTGGAACTTCCTCTCCCTGTTCCTGATCCTCAATTGGTGCAAGACTTCCTGTACCACGAAAATGTTGTCTTGGATCTGCCTTCCACTAACAAAGGCACTTTGTTCAACCACAATCAAATCCGATAGCCAAGGTTTAAGCCGATTAGCCAGCACTTTTGAAATAATTTTATAGCTAAAGTTGCATAAGCTAATTGGTCTGAATTGTGATATGCTTTCAGGGAGAGCCACCTTAGGAATCAACACAATATGAGTCTGGTTTAGGGTAGGGTCGAAAGAACTTGTTGAGAAAAAGTTATCCACCAAGTGGAAGACATCCTTGCGAATGCTTTCCTAGTTGTGTTGGTAAAACTGTCCATTTAGTCCATCTGGCCCTAGTGCTTTTGTTTCCCCCATTTGGAATGCAGCGAGTTTAATCTCCTCCATTGACACCTTCTTAGTCAGAGCTATGTTCATCTCATCCTTAACTATCACAGGGCATTGGGCAAGCACAGGCTGAGTATTTCTTGCTCCCGCAGATTCATAAAGGTCTTTATAGAAGGATATGGTATGATTCTTGAGTTCGGTAGGTTACCTGCACCACGAGTCATCTTCTAACTTTAGCATGATGATTCTGTTGAGTTGCCTGCATTGTATAGTAGTGGCATGAAAGTATTTTGTGTTACGGTCTCCCTATTTCAACCAGTTAATCATTGACCTCATACTCCAATACATCTCTTCTTGTCTCCACAGCCTTCCAATCTGCTCCTTTGTGTGCCTCAATAACACATCATTGCCATTCACAGCTGGATTGTTTGTGTAGGTCGTAATCTTCTTCATTAGGAACTCAATCTGCTTCTGAGCGTTTGTGAATTTTCGCCTACTCCACATGGACAGGGTTATCCTCACCTTGTTAGTTTTGCGCACAAAGTCTGAGTTATACCCGTTCCGGGCACACCAGGCATCTTCAACAATGCTCTTGCATTCCAGGTCATCCAGCCAGAACGCTTCGAAACGGAACTCTTTCGATTTCTTTCGCGGGGTTTGGAAGAAGGATATAAGTATGGGGCTGTGATCTAAGCCGATAGCTGGTAGCGCAAAAACTTCTGCCTCTGGGTATAGCACTCTCCATTCCAAGTTGCAGACAGCTCTATCCAACCTTTCCCTGACCAACTCTGTTCCATTTCTATTGTTTGTCCAGGTAAAAGCGCACCCTTTACCCTCCATGTCCATGAGGGCGCAGTCATTTAGCATGTCTTGAAAAGCGACCATTCTATAGTACTCTGCCTCTCTTCTGCCAAACTTCTACCAGTGATAAAGTATTTCGTTGAAGTCCCCCCAAGCACAGCCATGGAAGTGTATTCACGCTATGGATGGACCTTAGTCTTTGCCACAAAACTAGTCTCTCTTGATAGTTGGTAGGTGCATAGAGAAATGACAGGTGAAAAGCTTTCCTGCTACCTGGGATTTTGCAGGTGAGGTCTATTAATCCATCCCCACTCTCGGTTGTCTCTATCTTTACGTCTTCTTCCCACATCACTAACATGCCCCCTACTGTACCGACTGGGTCTACAGTTATTGCGCGCAGTTGAAATTTAGGCTCAATCTCACTCTATCCACCATCTCTCTCTTGTTCTTAGTCTCCATAAGACAGATAATTTTAGGTCTTTCTCTAGCCGCAAGGGCTCTAAGATGCTGGATTGTCAGGGCAGACCCCAGCCCTTGACAATTCCAGCATAGAAGTTTCACTTGTCCCTGGTGGCTTATTAGGGCTAGCCACCAGAGCCTGTTTTATTGAACCGTCATCCATGTGGATCGGAGTTGTCGCAACCTAAAATTCATTTTTTAGGTTAATGGATTACCAGATTAATTGATTAAATTAACTGACCTAGTTCGAGCTATCCCAAGCTCTACCAAATCGCGACTTTGGTTTTTTTGTTCAAATGGTTTTAAAATTTGGAGTCGCCACTAATCATTTTTGATAGGTTGATTAGAAACCTAAGTAAATTAGCGGGAGAACTAAATTACTTCTACGAACCAGAGATTATGAGTTCGGGGACTTGGTTACACTAGTTAATTAAAACTAATGCTCTTTCGGTACCTTAATTTCATGGATATCCTAATTTGGCAACCAAGCTTAGTTTATTCATAAGGCTCTAGTGGAGTGTTCTCTTTTTGTATTTTCACTTTTTTTAAATGGAATATACGTGAGTGACATTTTTTTAGCATTTTCAAAATATTTAGCATTTCCCTGAAACCAAAAGAGGGAGTGAGTTAACGACTTCTGTGTAGTGCTGTGAGCTACTCATTTTGGGGTTTAGTGATTCAAAAATTAAATTACAGGAAGTAAATGATAATAAATAAAGACTACTAATGGATAGCTCAGCCTTGGCTTGGCCCTCTCCTTTGGGGTTTAAGGAGCAGGAATTTAAATTGCAGAAATTTAAAATGACCTCCAGTGAGGGGGCTCTGCCTTTCACATTTTGGGGTTTAAATTCTTTAAAATAAAATGAATTGATTTGACAATTCGAGCTGAAATCCATCGACGGATCAATTGAAAATTTAATGGGTACTCAAGAGCTCGTCAGCGCCAATCTTACACCTCCATGAGATTTACCGTTGACTTGGAGTTGTCCTTTGCCTGACATAAAAATATGAAAAAATGGAGTAATTGAGCAAATATGATTTAATTCATATTAAAAATTAGAACAACGAAAGAAGCACTTAGCTTCAATGGCATTATGAGAAGTTCTTGATGGATATAATTGGTTCATGCCTGAAATCAAATATGGAGAAATGGGAGAAGAGTAGAAAATTTGGGCTAGTTTATACTAAAAAATCAAAAAGAGTAGAGGGACACTTAGCTTCAAATTTGGAATGAATTCTTGATTTATGTTGATCGATGAAGAAATTAATGATGATAACCCGCTAGCTTTAAACTCCCATCATCTTCAAAATTCTCTATCTCTTTTTGGTATTTTTTTCCTCTTAAATTTTTCTTCAATCTCCCAAAACCCTCTTAAACATCCAAAATTTTCTCTCCCAAAAAATTTCGCTCACAAGCTCACTTCTTTCTCCTTTTATAACCCACTCATCTATTTCTCATTCTAATTTTTCCACTAACTCTATCTCATATTCTAATTTCTCCATTAACTCTTCTTCATTTTCATCTTCCCTTCTCCATCTCTATCTCACATTCTAATTTCTCCACTAACTCTTCTTCATATTCATCTTCCCTTCTCCATATCTATCTCCCATTCTACTAACTCTTCTTCATGTCCATCTTCCCTTCTCTATTCTCATATTATTTCCTTTATCTTATCTTCTCTATTCTAATTTCCATCTTCCCATCTTCATTTCCTCTTCTCCATCTTTCCTTCTCTATTCTAATTTCTCCACTAACTCTTCTTTTTGTTATTTACAAATAATCCCTCAAGTGTTAGGTATTTGTACTCTAGTCCATGAGATTTTAAGTATTTGAAATTCAGTCCCTGGAGAAATATTTCTTTAAGTCCAAACTCCTCACAATTTTCGACACACCTATCGCATGTTGAATTTAAGCTCATTTCTTGCTATTGAAAATAATGCAAAATTTAATTAAAGCCCTGTTTGTAAAATTGAGTCATTCTGGGTATAATAGGGCCAAGATGAAAATTTGGAATATTAAAGAACAATGTCACAACTCCTAAAAGTGAAAAATGAAAATAAATTGACTCAAATTGAATTTTTTTAGGCTCGATTCGAGATTATGCTCGTTAAGGAATACACGACCCCGAATTGGATTTTTTAAATTTGCGATGGCCAACATGAAAAAGGATTTAAAGGAAAAATATTAACTATTTTTTTGTATTTTTGTGGCCTCAAATGCTATTATTTATTAAATATTTTCCTAATTTCTAAAAAATATATTTAAAAAAAATACAAAAAATATGAAATATTATTTTTTACTTAAAAATGGTTGCCTAAGTTTGGCCAAGGCTTCCAAAGTTGATTTTTAAATTTTCTCATTTTTCTTGATTTTTTTATGAATTTTCAAAAATAAAAATATCAAAAATACTAAAAATATGAAAAATTATTTTTTGATCAAAATTAGTTCTCTAAGCTTGACCAACGTCCCCAAAGTTTATTTTTTTATTTTATTAATTTTTAAGAAGTTTTTTTTATTAATTTTAAAAGAGAAAAGATGATTAAAAATCAAGTGTCAACAGTTGCCCCTCTTTGAAAGCAAGCTCGGTAGATGTTCATTTCAAAGACGAGATGACACCTGAATCCTAATCGACTCAACGCACAAGGAAATAAAGTGAGTCGTGACATCTGATCACCAATACCCTTCAATGTAAGTTTCGATCCAGACTTGATTTAAGGAGACTCCGATGGAGGGATAGAGAGACAGAGAGGAAAGTTTACCTGACACTTACCTGCCTGTGAGGTTGTCAGTTGACATGAATGCTCTGTCGAAAGTGAAATGAGAACCTAAGGATTCGTTATAAGAAAACCTTAAGGTGATTGAACTTGGACTCGTATGGTAGGTTAACCTATGGTAGATTCCTAACGAAAGGATTCTACTGATTAAAATTGGATTAAGATTTGATCCGTATGGTGGGTCACCCCATGGCAATACTTGTAAGAAGGACTTTGTGCCTATAGAAAGGACTTTGTGCCTGTAAGAAGGACTTTGGATTGCCTGTAAGAAGGACTTTGGGTTGCCTGTAAGAAGGACTTTTGTGTTACCTGTAAGAACGACTTCGGGTTGCCTGTAAGAAGGACTTTCGTATGCCTGTAAGAAGGACTTTGCGTTGCCTGTAGAAAGGACTTTCGTTTACCTGTAAGAAGGACTTTTGTGTTGCCTATAGGAAGGACTTTGGGTTGCCTCTAAGAAGGACTTTTGTGTTGCCTGTAAGAAGGACTTTGATTGCCTGTAAGAAAGACTTTCGTTTGCCTGTAAGAAGGACTTTGGGTTGACTGTAGAAAGGACTTTCATTGCCTGTAGAAAGGACTTTGGTTCCTATAAAAAGGACTTTTGTTTGCCTGTAGAAAGGACTTTGGTTTGCCTGTAAAAAAGACTTTGGTTTGCTTGTAGAAAGGACTTTGGGTACTTGTAAGAAGGACTTTGGTTGCCTATAAAAAGGACTTTAATTGCCTGTAGAAAGGACTTGGTGCCTGTAAGAAGGACTTTGGGTTGCCCGTAAAAAGGACTTTGATTGCCTGTAAGAAGGGCTTTCATGTTGCCTGTAAGAAGGACTTTGGGTTGCTTGTAAGAAGGACTTTGAGTGCCTGTAAGAAGGACTTTTGATGCCTATAGGAAGGGCTTTGGTGCTTGTAAGAAGGACTTTGGGTTGCCTGTAAGAAGGACTTTGGTGCCTGTAAAAGGGACTTTTGTGTTGCCTGTAGGAAGGACTTTAGGTGCCTATAAAAAGGACTTTTGTAAATGGACCATTCCGTGTTGGGTCTCCAATGGAAGGGCTCCAGAGACAGTATACCATAAATGTCACCTTTTGGGTAGACTGAAGAGGTATTGATTGAGAAAATGATTTTCGGGTGCCAATCTGGAATTTGTGCAGACCAAGAATCCAACAGACGCTCAAACCCAATTTCACTTATCATGAAGAGTGCCATTCTGGGATCTGGGGAAACCAAAAATCCTGCAAAAGCTCAAACCCAATTTTTGTTGTCCCATCACTTTAGGAATAAACCGATGAGGCAAAGATCAAGAACACGAGAGTTGGTCAATCATGATTTGATAAAGCTTAAGAACACGAGATTATATCAATCGTGAGCTGATGAAGACTTCATGAGAGCATGTTGATCATGAGTCGCAAGGGTTCAGAAGACTTACCTGGATCTTCTGAGTTAATGATCGAGGCATAGACAGACTGATTGTATCATGTCTTCTTGCTCACTAAATGACCTTATATGCTGCAATGGATTTAAGCACCCAGACAATCATCAGAATTGAAATGTTTAGGCTGAAGATATACTCACCTGAAAATGCTTGGCGAGCATTAGCCAACAGGGCTTATTTGTTCAATAGCCTCTGGATGAATTTCGAGACCTCTGGATGAATTCCGAGAGGGTAACTCAACTATCAGGAATGCACTACCTGTCAAACAGTGTCAAAGGTAACATGTGCAAGCATTTTTATCAATGAGTTCATCGGTTCATGCAAAACCATTCAGTTGAGTTTGCAATGATTAAAACCATATGTGTATGCTCATAATGTGGATCATGCATGACTATTCTGTCGAGTTTGCATTTCCAATTCTATTTAGGGAGGTTATCATGTCATGAATACCTCGAATGTAACCTGAATAGGGACTTCAGTCCGAAAGGGCTTTCTCTCACTCTCGAAAAAGGCTTGTTTATCCTCATTGCAAGATTTGAAAAGAAATCACTCAACCTTACCATCATCGCATTCGGCGAGGGTTTGAGTAATCTCGCAATTAATACGATCAAGCCGATCTGGAGGTCTTGATTAGGACCATAATGTGGGCTGGGTTAAAGGCTTATCAAAGGGGACTCATTTCGAGTCAAGGTTATTGACAAAAAAGTCTTCATCATCTACTCCGGGTTTACAAGTCAAGAACCCTGCAAAATGAGAGAGAAATAATCTTGCTCGAACTTCTTCGAGCGATGCTTAAAGTCATTCAACTCTTACATTAATTCAAGTGCTCTAATCAGAAGAAACTTTCAAGGGTCATAACGTAGGTCGGGATTTGGGTCTAAGAAACGAAGGGCTCGTTTTTGCTCAGAAAAATATATAAGAAGGGCTTGGTGTTGGTGATCATTACAGTCTTGTCACCGATCTTTGACCTTCCTGAATTTGTCTTCAATGAATACCACCATTGGCTGAGGGGTTGTAGTTCTTTTACACTTTGCAAACTGACTTCTTTGGGGATCCTTTTCGGGAATTCTCAAAATGTATGTTCGAAGTCAGAAGTTCATTATAGATATATGGGCATTGGCCTTGCTTTTGATAAACACTTTGCTCTTTCTATCCGAGATTCTTTGGAGTAGCATTTGCTTTTCTTACTCCCGACTCCCTTTTGTTTAGAAGCAGGCCCATTTTCTTTAAGCTACACTTGTTTTCCTTTTTCTTTTGTTTAACAATCTTGTGATTTTGAATTTTAGCAACAAGATGATTTTCAACAAATGATACTAGACATTACATGAAAGTCTAGCATATGAAATGGGCTAATTCGAGAATTCTCTATTGGCCCAATTTCTTCAATTCTGCTCCTTAGGGAAAGGTGTCGTCGTTACATTGAAATGAGCACCAACATAGGCTTGAAAAATGAATTTGCAGGCTCAATTTGGTTATGCAAAGGATGAGTGTGTAGGGTAGAGAAAATAAATGTTCTTCGTCATCCTAAAGCACTTCAATTAAAATTCGAGTATCATGCATAGAAACACTCGAAGATTGGTGTTAGTCCAAGTAAGAGAATTTCTAACCATTTATCTCCTGATATCGTTGGAATTACCTCTGTTTTGCCCTAGTGTAGGGTGGTTCTTGACAGGGTTATGAAATGAAATCACCATTCAAATGGGTTGTCAATGGTTGCCTGAAATGTTTGGAATAGAGAATGAATGCCTCCTTCACTTCGACTATCGTATCTTTTGCGAGAAAACCCATTGCCTTGGAGAATGCAGAATCTGTCTTCCGCTCAACTCACTGTGGATTAAATATAGGACGTATGTGGAAATAACTTGCCTTTTATCGTCCTATCATGCCTCATTCTGTACATTCGATGCATCATGTATAGTTTATACCCCTAGTCAAAATTAACAAATTGAACATGCAGAACAGTCATGCATAAATCATGGAATGTGTAAACATCATGCAAATATGGTAATACAATGAATAAGTATGGAAATTTCCCCTGGCTGTGTGGGCGGATCAAACTCGTTGGGGACCTATTCCCCGAGTCAAGGAGTAGCTTGTTTCTGGTTTTGCCTCTTTTCGATCCAGGGTTCGCCATTGATTTCCCCTATTTCATTAGACAGATCGCATCATGCGATCATAACTTGGCCCATCGAGACTGTTTTCTTTGACGTATCAGATGTTAGTTTAACATTTCCTGTAAAAAGGAAGGAGACATATTAGCCAGTATCAAAAATGATGAACTGGACACGATACTGAGTTACTCTTGAGTGCTTCGCGCAACTCCTTTACCAGTTTTACCACTCGGGATTTTCTCCGTGAGTATATCAAGTTAGACATTTCCTGTCAAACAATAGAGAAGAAGACGTGTTAGTCAGTATTAGAAATGATGAATTTGATACGATACTGGTTTACCCTTTATTTTGAATGTTTTGCGTGACCCCATTATCAAGTTCACTAGATTGAGTTTCCCTTGTCTTTGGCTAGGTACTTCAACATTAGGCTAAGCTCATAACAAAATACTGACCTTGGTATTGCTCGTCGAGTATTCCCGTTTCTTTCTGCAAAAAGAAATGCGAGAAAAAGTTGCTTTATTTATTTACAATACTTACAACATTCCCCAATCTTGGGGATCGAACTCGGGATGTTTCAGACCACTGTCATTCCCTATGGCATTCGGTCCACAAGACCGTAGGCATTTGTGGAGGTTCTCTTTTAAAGGTTGATCTTCAAGATAACGCGATCTTATCGCATTGCATTAGGTGACTTCACATCACGATACTTTTCAAGGCCATTTAAAATCCCTGTTAAGAATAGAAGTAATTCAGAACTCGAGACGATTATAGAAAAATTAGAACGATACAAGATTACTGATCTCTGAGATTGCTGGGTCTTTTGTTTGCCTCTTTCTTGTTTGAATCTGTCTGTCTTGCGATAATGTCTATGAGTAGATTTGCCCCCAGTCTCCTTCAATATGAGGACTTCGCATTTGGGCATGACCGTTATCGGGTCAATTTGCAAATTCCTGAGAATAGGAGGGGCTTAATTTTAAAACTTGGAGCAATTGAGAGTAAATTGGAACGATACGGAACTACCTTTCGAGTTTATGTGGATTTTTACTCGCTATTAATTCTTCCTCGGGGTTGGTGAGGTGGCGGATTCAAGCATTTAATAGGGGGAAGTCGGATTATTACTCCTTACTTTTACATAACTTACAAAAGCAGAAAAACACATCATGCAAGGAAATAAAAACACATTCACTCATTCAGGATGAGTTCTACTTCCTCTGCAGGCTCTCCCATGATCAGATGGCTTTATCCCGGATTAGGTATGCATCGGCCATATTGAAGGTCTGGTGGTCACTGGCTGAGCATGTGCATCACAGCCTCGATGCTTTACCGATATCAAATTGGTTGATTATGGCGAAAAGATCATCATCAATGTCCGCTTGGTGGTGATCTGTCTCTTCTTCCTCGGGAGGTATTGATAATGATCCAGTAGCATTGGTCCTTTTGTACCCTCTTCCAATAGAACTCAATCCTGTTATAAACTGGTCTAACTTACCTCTTAAACGTGCATTTTCGATCCTCGGATCATGCATTTCATCGAAGGTGAGGAGGAGGCTGTTGCAGTTGGGGCAGGTGGCGGAGTCAAAAGCCTCTTTATACATCTTGTTTTCCGCTCGAAGGTTTTCATTTTCAACTCTTAGAAACTCGGCTTCGTTGTGCTCATGACGAGTCTTCATTCGGGTTCGCCTATTTTAAAACCATAACTTGATTTGCGAAGGTTCAAGTCCTAGCTCTTAACTCAATTCCATTTTCTGTTTGTCGTCTGGCATAGGGCATGTTCTGAAGAAATCCTCAAGCCTTTGTACTTGCTCCTTAGTATGGCTACGGTAACGCTTCTTTTGACCCTTACCGTTGTTGTCCTTATCTTTACTGAGATCTTGGACGTCGTTGGCGGAAGAGCCAGGCTTCATGGGCTCAATCCCAAACATGGTTTCGAACTCTTCCTCTCCCATATTCAGCAGGCAACGATAGCTCTCGGGAGTATTGGGTTGAGACATCTTCGATTTGGTTGATGATTTCTCAAGATTTGCTATCTTCTCTTGTATTCTCACTCACTCTGAATTCTTCTAAGCGATTAGGTATACTTTCGAAACCTTTTTTGAGCACGGATGAATGTTTCAGGAGAATGCCTCTTTTTAAAACTTAGGCATGGGTTCATAAATCGTATTGCTCCCTCCAAGATTCCTGTCTTTCTCAACCTTTTGCCGTGTCTTCTGCACTGTTTGTTTTCTTTCATCCTTTTCATAGTGGTAGGGCTCCTATCGTTATTTCTTCCACCTATGTCAAGCGTCGGCATTGCAGGTGAGGTTTTTTCCCCGTTCACAAATGAAAACAAACCTTCTCTTCTTTTCACTAAGGTTTGTTGTGTCTTCCACTCAGCTCGTCTTTTCGTCTTTTTTTTCAAAGTGGCGGTGTCTCGTCAAACTTTCTGCGGAGATTTCGGAATCGCTTGGCTCGAGGTCGCCATCTGATGGGAATTCGAGCCAACGAGGGTAATGCCAATAGAGAATGGTAGATAAGAGAAATCTTGACTGGTTGATACCGTCACTATGAAATCAATATTTACTTCAAAGCAGATTATCATCTTCGCATTCCGCTCATCTGTCTCACCTCTCTCCCCATTTCTTTCGTATTCTGCTTTTAAAAATAGCCAATTCTCCTAACCATACCTTCTCCACCGAAGTCCTGGCTGGGTGGGAGAGACTCTACAATCTTCTTGGTAGAGGTTACGCTCATATAGCCCAAAACTCTACCGTTGAGGCTGAAATCCTCGGTTTATTCAGAACCGTGGACGCTGCTTCTGTTGAGGGTACCCAACTGGGGAAGGAGTATCGGAACTTCTCGACCCTATTCATCAATTTTCTGGCTGCCTATAACCGCGCCTATGAGACGGTCCTTGTGACTCGTCGTGAAAGCTCATTACCAAGACCGGCACGAGCGTCTGGAAACAGTCACATTTATGATTGATAATCACAAGAAGGCCCTCAAGTTTGCCAACGATCAGCTTTCGTGGCTGGTTTGTGAGAGGGGAAAGTTGGTGGACCGTCTGGCCTTGGTTCGAACTTACGCCGAACAGGAGCCGGGCAATATTGTGATGAGGTGCAAATGCGATTGGCTGCAGGAGAGACTTGATGACATTACGACAGACATTGCTTTCGAGAGGGCGGCGATTCCGGATCTAGAGTTTGCCATCGAGCATTATGAAGCCAGTATGGCCCAAGCTAAGGAGAAGTGCGATCGCCTTTTCTTTAGGCTCGCAGAGCTTAATCCCGAGAGCGCCCGGTTCATCCAGAGCATCAACTGTTTGGAGAGTCAGTTGAGCTTTTTCGTAATGGTTATCAGGGCCCAGTTTGGCTTTACCTTTCCTCCCCAGTGAGCTATTGTAAAACCTGTTGATGTATGGAATAAAAGGAATGTTTCGCATGTCTATATTTTTATCTTCGCGCCATCTCTTCGTTTCCTCACGAAATCAGAGTTAATAAAAATATCCGGCTTGGTTAGGATCAGAGCACCTTCTGGAAGGACTTTTTTTTACGTCATATGAACCGTCACAGTTCGGTGTAATCTTCTCTTCTGGAAGAGGGACTATTAGGCATAACCTTCGTAAGGTCATTCGCCTCTGCTAGATCTAATCCACCTCTATTAATCGTGCCTCCGAAAAAATATACAGTAAACATGTCTCAGCATCAATTAGCAGGATAGCCTCAATCATATATTATCTTGATAGATGATGACTGTAAAAATGATGATACACAACCTAACAGATAAAGGTAAGACGCCATCACTCCTCTCTGATGATGATATCGAAGACATGGAAAAAGAATTCGGCGGCGGCCCCCACCGATCACAGTAAAACCCACAACTGGTCATTATTATCGTTCTGACCACTCGATTAGTATGCCACTAAACCTGGCCATCTGTTTCGTGCCCCACTTCAATCATACTTTATTTCTTTCAGCATCCACTTGTTCGTGTCGGTCGCCTGTAGCGTTAGGAGAAACGTCTGTGGGCCACGCTTAATAATAATTCTCCGATTTTCCAAAATTCTCCATATTATCCGAATCCAATGACGCTAAAGGGCAAGCCTTCAGTTGATTTAATCAGAAAGACATTGTAAGGCGAGGTTAATAAAATTGCCCTATGGGTTTTGATTACATTATCTCTGCCTTTTCAATAAAAATACAAGTATCCCTTGAATACATTAAAAAATGCCTTCATGTCTGATTCAAATACATTCACGGTCCCATCTACATATAGAGCCCATACGTGCCCATTGGTTGACATAATTCTGTCTTTGGGAGAATGGATTTCTTCACTTGCCCCCAGGGTCATTAGCTAAGGCATCGATAATTTCCATCCTTTCTGATCCCTGAAGATTATTCCTGATGTATTGGTGAACCCAATTTTACTTCCGCCTCGGGTACCTATAATTCCCTGCAAAAATAAAGGAAATAATTAGTATGCGATCCAAAAGGGGTCGATCCATGACTCCTAGATTAGTCCAATTTTGTTTCTTCGTTTTATGAGAAATCGGAGAAAATTTTCTCACAAAAACATGGGTAAATTTCTTCAGAAAGAATTTCCTTGCAGATTTTATAACTTAGGAAAAATGTGACAAGTTCCTTTGATATTTACCAAATTTCTCGAAAAAATTTCCTTTTTCCTCAGAATGAATTTTCAAGGTAAATTTGTTGAGAAAACCTTGGGTCCATTGAAACATTAAGGAAAAATGTGACAAAATCTTTTTATTGGTCAACAAAATTCCCCGAAGGGATTTTTTCACATTCATCATTTTTTAGAAATGGGATACCAACTTAATTTTTATTTTCTTTTGAAAAATGACGATGATATTAAGTTTAAAATTTGACCGACGCCTAACATGGACTAACCAAAAATAAATTCAAGATAGAGTTAGAAATCTTACTTTTACCTTGAAAAATACCATGTAGGTCACATAGACATGCAAATAGATCGTGAGTTTAAATCTTAGCCTATCTACTCTAAAGGCTGACAAATTGAAGCGAAAGACTTACGGCAAGGCGACAATCTCGCGCACATAATCAAGATTAGCCGTGATCTCACGACGTAATCAGGATTAGCCGGGCCTTCCCACTTCGGCTGCTCGAGCTAAAAATTAAAGCCACTGCTTTGGTAATCTTACCAAGCCTGAGGCCTATCTTTTGAAACTCATTTTTAAAAAAAGGTTCGGGATTGAATCTGGGCTAACTTTCGATGTGATCTCACGAAGAACGCTAAAACCAAATCACAATACCATCCTAAAACTAGTAACCCAGGTCCGACCACGGGACGTGTGTGATTTAGTGCTAAAACAGTAGACATGTACACAACATTTTAATGCAAACACCACTTCAATAATGTGTAGAATTTAAACAAATAATTCCTATACCAACCTGCAAAACAAAGGGTTAGTCAAATACTCCACCCCTTATAACTCCCATTCTGCAAAACCATTTAACACATAGAGGTTAGAATTCACCCAATTCAGATGAAATAAATTTTCAGGAAATTTTTCGGCCTAAGTCCTCTAAGTTCTTAAATTTTCAAAAATTAAGAACACATCCCCAGCGGAGTCGCCAAGCTGTCACGACCTAAAATTCATTTTTTAGGTTAATGGATTACCAGATTAATTGATTAAATTAACTAACCTAGTTCGAGCTCTCCCAAGCTCTACCAAATCGCGACTTTGGTTTTTTTGTTCAAATGGTTTTAAAATTTGGAGTCGCCACTAATCATTTTTGGTAGGTTGATTAGAAACCTAAGTAAATTAGCGGGAGAACTAAATTACTTCTACGAACCAGAGATTATGAGTTCGGGGACTTGGTTACACTAGTTAATTAAAACTAATGCTCTTTCGGTACCTTAATTTCATGGATATCCTAATTTGACAACTCAGGCTTAGTTTATTCATAAGGCTCTAGTAGAGTGTTCTCTTTTTGTATCTTCACTTTTTTTAAATGGAATATATGTGAGTGACATTTTTTTGGCATTTTCTAAATATTTAGCATTTCCCGGAAGCCGAAAGAGGGAGTGAGTTAACGACTTCTGTGTAGTGCTGCAAGCTACTCATTTTGGGGTTTAGCGATTCAAAAATTAAATTACAGAAAGTAAATGACAATAAATAAAGACTACCAATGGATAGCTCAGCCTTGGCTTAGCCCTCTCCTTTGGGGTTTAAGGTGGAGAAATTTAAATTGCAGAAATTTAAAATGACCTCCAGTGAGGGAGCTCTGCTTTTCACATTCTGGGGTTTAAATTCTATAAAATAAGACGAATTGATTTGACAATTCGGGCCGAAATCCATCGACGGATCAATTGAAAATTTAATAGGCACTCAAGAGCTCATCAGCGCCAATCTTGCACCTCCATGGGATTTACCGATGACTTGGAGTTGTCCTTTGCCTAACATAAAAATATGGAAAAATGGAGTAATGGAGCAAATCTGATTTAATTCATATTAAAAATTAGAACAATGAAAGAAGCACTTAGCTTCAATGGCATTATGAGAAGTGCTTGATGGATATATCTGGTTCATGCCTGAAATCAAATATGGGGAAATTGGAGAAGAGTAGAAAATTTGGGCTAGTTTATACTAAAAAATCAAAAAGAGTAGAGGGGCACTTAGCTTCAAATCTGGGATGAATTCTTGATTTATGTTGATCGATGAAGAAATTGATGATGATAACTCGCTAGCTTTAAACTCCCATCATCTTCAAAATTCTCTCTTTTTTTGGTTTTTTTTCCTCTCAAATTTTTCTTTAATCTCTCAAAACCCTCTCAAACATCCAAAATTTTCTCTCCCAAAAAATTTCGCTCTTCCTCCTTTTATAACCCACTTATCTATCTATCATTCTAATTTTTCCACTAACTCTATCTCACATTCTAATTTCTCCACTAACTCTTCTTTATTTTCATCTTCCCTTCTCCATCTTTATCTCACATTCTGATTTCTCCACTAACTCTTCTTCATATTCATCTTCCCTTCTCCATATCTATCTCCAATTCTACTAACTCTTCTTCATCTTTATCTTCCCTTCTCTATTCTCATCTTATTTTCTTTATCTTCTCTTCTCTATTCTAATTTCCATCTTCCCATCCTCATCTCCTCTTCTCCATCTTTCCATCTTCATGTCCTCTTCTCCATCTTCTCTTCTCTATTCTAATTTCTCAACTAACTCTTCTTTTTGTTATTTACAAAATAATCTCTCAAGTGTTAGGTATTTGTACTCTCGTCCATGAGATTTTAAGTATTTGAAATTCAATCCCTGGAGAAATATTTCTTTAAGTCCAAATCTCCTCGCAATTTTTGACACACCTATCGCATGTTGAATTTAAGCTCATTTCTTGCTATTGAAAATAATGCAAAATTTAATTAAAGCCCTGTTTATAAAATTGAGTCATTCTGGGTATAATTGGGCCAAGATGAAAATTTGGAATATTAAAGAACAATGTCACAACTCCTAAAAGTGAAAAATGAAAATAAATTGACTCAAATTGAATTTTTTTATGCCCGATTCGAGATTATGCTCGTTAAGGAATACACGACCCCAAATTGGATTTTTTAAATTTGCGATGGCCAACATGAAAAGGGATTTAAAGGAAAAATATTGACTATTTTTATGTATTTTTGTGGCCTCAAATGCTATTATTCATTAAATATTTTCCTAATTTCTAAAAAATATATTTAAAAAATACAAAAAATACGAAAAATTATTTTTTACTCAAAAATGGTTGCATAAGCTTGGCCAAGGCTTCCAAAGTTGAGTTTGCAATTTTTTCATTTTTCTTGATTTTTTTATGAATTTTCAAAAATAAAAATATCAAAAATACTAAAAATATGAAAAATTATTTTTTGGTCAAAATTAGTTCTCTAGGCTTGACAAAGGTCCCCAAAGTTGATTTTTTAATTTTATAAATTTTTATGAATTTTTTTTATTAATTTTAAAAGAGAAGAGATGATTAAAAATCAGGTGTCAATAGGAGAGCCGTGGAGTTGAGCATCCTCTGGATTGTACACGATTCTCCCCTGTAGAGTGATAGGGGTCTGTCTTCTCACCTTCTTTGCCACTGGCTGTGAATCCTGTCTATCCCTTTCAGTTGAGGTTTCTGCAATAACCAGGGGGGTTTTCTCTTACCAGGGGCTATTCGAGATCAACAGTTGGGTGGTCGCAGTTCCCGAATCCTGGGCAACACTTTTCTCCCTGCAATTGCCCCGCTTTCTCAGACTTTGTATAGGTAGATACTCCATTAGTCTCGGTTCAATCTGATTTTCCTCTTGAGGTGGTGACTCTTTTTCTTTCTCAGTCTCTTGACATGGAGTCTCCGGTATTACTTCATCCTCATCTGACTCTAAGTTCTCCTCTCCATAGAATAGATGCCAGAATGGACTGGCCTCCTTGGCTTCTGCTTTCAGCCAGTAGCCAAAGTTTCCTTCCCTAATCGCCTTGGATTCCACTTTCTGATAGGGTACCTCCATATAGTTTGTAGTATAGTGGCCCATCCTCCCGCACGGGTAGCAGAAGCTGGGGAGCCACTCATATCTAAAGTCCACCCATAGTTGGTCCTCTTCAAAATTTACGATCACTCCAGACTTCAACGGTCGCGTTAGATCTAGTAGGACCCGGGCCCTCCCTACTTTGCAGAGGCCTGCTTCTTTTGCTGTCAGCTTCACTTCCAAAACTACTCCTATTTTTGATAACACCTCCTCCATTACGACTACTGTGATTCGTCCCAGAGGTAAGCCGTGAACTTGAACCCAAAAGGCGCTATGGGAGAAATCATGACAATGGATTGGTTTCTTGGGATTCACCTGTTGCAGGATTAGGAGGTTACCCGAAAAGGACCATGGACTCCCTTCCAGGACTCTTTCCTTCTCGTGCTCCGACCGAAAAGTAAAGGTGAATAAGCCCTGTTGAGGTTGGTCCCCGACCACGTCTTCCGTCTTCCATGCCTTCTTCATCGTGGACATGAAGGCTTGGAAGTTGACAAAGGGTTTAGAATGGAGTTTCCCCAGAAGGGTGAGATTACATTCTCTCTTTTTCTCCTCAGGTATTTCCTCAAACACGTTGGCTACATCCTCCTTTTACCACAGTTTTCCCATTCTTCGGCAAATGTTAGCCAATCTCCTTTCTTTCAACTTCTCCTCCTCCATTGTAAGATACACACGGGTTGACACCTTCTAACTGTGAACGCAGGAAATCAGGCGGGTGAGCTGTGGGCTTCCTGACCGAGGGGGAGGTCGGTGCAACTCGGGTTGCAGGTCGAGGAGATGAAGGAAGAGTCTGGGAGAAGGTGAGCTTTAGATTGAAGGGACCTCCAGATGCTTAAAGCCAGCGAGGATGAGGCAGGGGAAGGGATTACAGTTTGGGAAAGAAATAAGGGTGGGTACCGACTAGGTTTTAAGGGGCCAAAGGTTTTTGTTTCTTTTTGAGCGTAGGATCTCCATGTGTGCGGGGAGATGGGGGCTGAAGGAGAGGGACACTAGGGGGTAAAGGCTATGGGGCAGCTATCGCCATGGATAGGGAAGCACTCTTCCGAGGAAGAGGGAGGGGACGGCGATCATTGGCCTTGAACGGCGTTGTGTTCGGATCTTCACGGTTCAAGATTCATTAGTAAATAAATTACTTCAAGCAATTTACTAGTCATTGTTATTGATCAACTGTCCACAAGGGCAATGGATAAGGTTTTCTTTTGACCTTTTTATTTTTTATCGATCCCATGCTGTGCATGAGTCGGATTGATACATAAAGACGCAACATGCAAAGAACTTTGAAATTAGCTGGGGTGATAGGTTTTCGGTCCCACCTTGGAATCGGACCTAACCGGACTAATTCCTAGCGATCTTGTGGAATCGATCGCATGTGCTTGAAACACATGTCACATTTTAAATGTATAGAATTTCCCTTAATAATTGGAAGCTTAAATGATTTCTTTGAAGATTTTAAAAAATAAATTTAAAATGAAAAAGTAGTCGGTCCAGTCCAAATAGGTGGTTACACCCTTGAAACTGGAAATTGGATTGACAATTACCAACTTTAATTTTATGGAACCAAAAATTAGACTGAACTGACTGATTCGGTTTGGTCTTGGCAGTTTTCAATCTGATTGGTTCTTTTTGCCTACCCTTAGAAATTTGGCATACATGTACTCGAAATTTTGGAAGATCCATGTGTTGTGTTCACTAATCTCAAATATATATTATATGTGTAAATATATATATCAAATATATCACCATTCATAATTTTTTAGTAGTGCTTTGATTTTTTTTCTTTTTTTCTTTTCCTTTTTCTGCTGGTGATCCCATGTGATGGTTGGGGTTTTGATTGCCGTCTCTGGATCCCACGAACGATAGGGATGACGATGACCACGATGTTATAAAGGTCTGTGCTGTAGCAGTTACCACAATTATCACTGTAAAAATTTATTGTTCAAAATAAAGAAGTCCACCTCACGATTTTTAATACTTTCTGCAAAAAATAAAAGGCCAAAAAAGAAGAGCAGCTTTTAGACTCTATGTTTGACCCTTTTCTATCTTAAGAAAGGGTAGGCCGAGTTGCATTGAATGCCAGTCCAATCTCCCTCGCGCCTATTTCTTCTTCTTTCTTTTCTTTTTTCATGGACGTTAGTTTTAGAGAAACGTCAATTTTCGCGTTGCCGGAATTTTCAAAATCCCGGTGTTTGTACGGCCATTTTCTGTGAACACAATAATTATGGCCCTTAAAACATAGTCCCAATGCAAATCTATCCTGAACATTTTCTTCTAAGAGAAAAATCACATATTTTTTAATCTAATCTCAAATATACCCCCATTAGTTCTCTGTTCAAAAATCGTCATTAGTTATCCTTAATTTTTATATCAGAGAACAGTTTCATTTTGGAGACTTTCAATAACTTTTATCAGGGTGAATTTCTTATTTACATGAAAACGCGATGTTGGAACGTATCTATTGCTTCATTAATTTTTGGAAAAATTTCAAAAAAAAAAAAGAGGCTGAAATCCTCTCAAATTCTCAAATAAGGATCCCAAATAAATTATATTTTAAATAAGAGCCTGAAGTAGCTATAGAATTTCAAAAAAAAGTTTGACCTAAAGGGAATTTTTGTCATTTCATGTTTTGATTTGTTTATGTATTTTTTGCTTTTTTTATTTAAAAAAAACCAAAACCAAAACCAAAACCAACACACACAGGCAGGAGGGGCAGCCCTTCCGCTTATGGTTGTTGGCCCATTGCTAGTGGGGGTCAGCAGGGGTCGGCAACCCCTCCAACCAGAGGCAAGGGCCAAAATCAAGAGAGGGTCGAGCCCTCACCCAGGACCCGACGAGGGTCACCGGCCCTCGCTTAGATTCGGGAGAGGACTCGACCCTCTCCCCGTTTTGGCGAAGAGTCAGTAGGGTCGCCGGCCTTCGCCGATAGCCACGGGTGGGAGAGGCAGCCCTCCCGCCTATGTGCTTGTCTTTCCTTTTTTTTCTTAATTTTTTTAAAAAGAAAAGTCTAATAAAAAATCAAATAAGGAAAAAGATGCAAAATGCCCTTGAAATCAGGCTCTTTTTTGAAATTTGTTGGCTACTTCAAGATTTTATTTGAAATAACATTCACTTCAGACCCTTATTTGAGAAAATGAGAGCATGTCATGTCCTTATTAGAAACGATATTCACTTGGGGCCTTTATTTCAGAATTTGAGAGGACCTCGGGCCCCTTTTTGTAATTTTTCCTTACTTTTTCGGTGTGGGATTTTTAGCAACATCGAAATGCCACATCAAGGGCAATTTGAGAATAAATTGAAAGTTTGTGAATTTTTTTAGGCAAATCGAGGTGAATTTGGGACTGGACCTAAAGTTTAGGGCTTTGTTTGAGAAAAAATAAAAGTTCGGGCAAATTTGAGACATGACAGAAAGTTGGAGTATTTTATGAGAAAAAA
Source organism: Psidium guajava (assembly GCA_016432845.1). Taxonomy (NCBI): domain Eukaryota; kingdom Viridiplantae; phylum Streptophyta; class Magnoliopsida; order Myrtales; family Myrtaceae; genus Psidium; species Psidium guajava. The sequence goes on along the minus strand of CM028225.1, from coordinate 36,184,108 downwards.
CAAAAAGTTCGAGATAAATTTGGGACTAGACTGAAAGTTGTAATTTTTTCTAAGAGAAAACAAAAATCGGGATGGATTTGGAATTGGACATGAAGTTGTGGGTTTTTTTTAAGGGAATTAGGCCTCCTTAAAACATAGGTAATTTTTGAAAATTCTGAAAATCACTTGTAATTTCGTCGCCATTTCTTTCATTTAAAATTGAGAATATCGTAGTCCTGTGTTTTGTTCAAGCGCAATACATTATAAACATGCCACAAATATAAGCCAAAACCGACTCTATTTTTTTTATGGAAAATAAATATTTTAAAAAATATTTTTCTAAAAATAATAATTTGTATTGCTTGAAATAGTTAACTGAAAAAATATTCATTATCCGCAACCTCTGAACATTTTCAAGGATGGAATCCACTCATTGGTGACCCAGTTGGTTTGCGCTCTAGTCCTTTCACGAGAGAACTTGAGTTCGAACATCGCTGGGTGCTGGTGATTTAAGCGGAGGGTCGTGGCGGTGGGATGATGTGCTAGCCCTTCCGGAGGATTAGTTGAGATGCGCGATTCGTACGGACGCTGGTCCGAATACCTTCGATAAAAAAAAAACATTTTCAAGGTTGGAGAAAATATATTTTGTTCATTTGTTTATTTAAGCAATAAAAACGACCTTTTTTTTTTGAAAAAAATGTCATTTTTCGTAAAATAAATAAACCCTGAGATTAATATTACTTTACACGGAGATTAGTCCCCCGCCCGAGGCCAGCAACCTCCGCTGGCCATTGACATGCAAGAAGGAACAATGTTCACCAGCTTACTGCATTTCTACACCAGATGCGATTTTAGATGGAGACAAACGACAATTGACATGCTTTGCTTCAACGTGAGATCCAATCTTCTTCATTTAATGCAAAGATCGAGTCACTCTCTTCTCTGACTTGGCGTTACTGATTTCTTTGGCTTTGTCCAGAAAGCTCTCCAAAATAATTTGACCGCCAAAGGAACCCCGTTAGTCTAGTACAGCAATGCAATAATCTCAAGACATAATTCACGACGGGGCAGCAGCTCAAGCTCAAATCAACATTTGCAGTCAACAGAAAACCTGGTAAGTCAAAAGCCACATTTGATTTTTGAGAGCATCTTCAGGAACACACAAGTTTCGAAGATGTCATATGTCCATAATGGACCAGTGAACTGGAGGAGAGACTCCTCGTAAAGGCGAGAGATTCTAAAGGAGACACCCTTAATCCAATTTCACAGAACATAATACACCCTACATTCAATTTAACTGTTAAAGAAGAAATGATCACTAACATCATGTATCCCTAAAAAGGAAAAAGGACCATCATGGTCGACAAAGAGTTGAAGCCAGGCTCGCTCACGATAAACCTTGACATCGACAGCAGCTCCTACGCGTGGGGCTAGGCGTAGGACCATCGCAGTAGGTGCACGGCGGGAGATTCTTGGACGGAGGATCATCGTCCGTGACCAAATAACCGCCGGTGACTAAGCTTCCTTCCGCCGTGGAATTGGCAAAAGCAACTTTCAAGCCGCCGCAGTGAGCTTCGATGTGGCTGTAGCTCCTCTTCCACCACGACCCGATTACGTACCTGCCCCGCATCCTCAGGCCCAACCCAATGGCCACTATCCCCGCAGACCTCCGCTCTTGATCCATGTCCAAGACCGCCGCCCGCTCCTCCCCGAGGCTCCCCATCGTCATCTTCGCCTTTATCACCGTTCTGTCGGCGGCCGCCCACAGCATGAACGGTTCTGCCGACACCACCGCCAAGGGATGCGCCGTGTCCCAATGGTAGTAGAGGAAGAGCTCCACTTCACTGAAGAAGAATCTCCCGTGAATGTCTGGTTTCTCCGCCAAAATGGCGGCTTTCCAAGTAAACCCAAAGGATGCAGCGACCGTGAAGTTGGACAAGGTCAGTCCGGCGACTTTCAACACGGGGTAATCTGTTTGTGTGAGGGCGAGGAAAACCACGGTGACAATGTCGACAACCACCAACACTGCGACAATGATCGATAGGACTAAAAGAGCACGTTCGTCGGAAGCGTGGGGGAGTCGTCCGTCGGGAATTCTGCGCCGTAGCTGAGGATTGGAGAGTGGGGCGAATGCTTGCTCACCCGGCGGCGGAGGATGAGCAGCGGGACAGCCCGAGGCCGCCGTGCTCGGGGCGGAATGCGGAGGAGGAGGGGATGACATGGGAAGAGAGGAAGAGGGCTTCAGCGTTTCGGAGGAAACTGAGGTCTTGGCCGAAAGTATTGCAAAGGGACGGTCAGTTCCCCCCTGCTGACACCTGCCATAAATATTGCATACGTCGATTAAAAATGGTGTTTTGAAAATGGTGGAATTTCATGTGTGAATATTTAACAATATCTTTGTTTAATTAATTGTCCGATTAACAAAGTCTTGGGGGCATCCGTGTAAAATCAAGACTGCAATAAAGAAGAAATTTTTCTTTTTTTTTTTTTCTTATTGGGGACGTTGGCGCTCTGGAATTGGAAATGATGTGTGCTCGTTGCATCAATTGGAACTTCCGTTAATTTTCACATTGTATGAAGCCGGAGGTGTTATTTATTATCTATTTTACGGAAAAATGATGCCTGGTTTTAGCTTTTTTATTTTTTACTCGTCTAGCCAAAAAGAAAAAGAAAACAATGCAAGGGAAAATAAAAATCCCCGAATATCCGAGGTGGTTTATGTAAAAAAGTGCAAAGTTAGGGGGTTGCAAAAGGGTCCCACTAAAAATAGACAAATGAATTATCATCTTAATTAGAGTCACTTGGGACTATAATCGCTTGCTTCAATCTTAAAGCTCGTTTGATTAAATTGGCATTGAGCAATAATCAGTTACTTTTAATTTATGGCTTTTCAGATCTTTTGGGGGAAAAAAATGATGTTCTTTTTGTTGCGTTTGTAAGGAGAGAGCAAAATAGGAAGGAAAGAAAAAAAGGAGACGGGGAAATGACCCCTCTGTCCATTTGATGTGGCAAAACAAAGTTGTCAAAAAGGTGAGGGGTCTCTAGTCATTTTCGAATCATATGCATGCCCGGGGAAATTTCGCCCTATTTTATCCCTAATTTGGGGATGATCATTCTGTATTGGGGCCTCCAGAATGATTTTCTAAGCAATTTTTGCACCTCTAATGTTCTCGTCTTGGATGCTACCAATTCCAATGGTGATTTCCAACCATATTCCTCATCTCCTTATTTCTTAATTCATTGAGTAAATATGGTTCTATTAAAGTGCGTGTGGAACATATTTCATATGAAATGCTTCGTTTTTCAAAAACATAAATCACATAATACGATATGGGTAAGTGTATTGGAAAATGTAAAATTTTCTCTAAGGTGTCCTCAGCGAATTAATCATGCCTAGCAAGAAATGCTTTAATTTTGAATGCATTGATTATGCCTAATACGAGAAAAGAGAGTATTTTGAAAATGGTGAGATTTCATGTGTGAATGTTTAACAAATGTCGTTCAAACCCACGTTAACAAAATCAATTTTTTTTTATTAATTGCTCCATTAACAATAGTTTGGTGCATTCATGTAAAATCAAGAGTGCAGCAAAGAAGAAATTTCTCTGTCTCTTTTTTGGGGGCAGAATTGAAAATGATGGGTATTGCGAGAAGATAGACCTGAGAGAGAAAAAAAGATAGTGTCCAATACTTACAATTTTAGCTCTCTTTAATGATATCTTGATTTTTCTAAACTGACTCCAAAATTATATACAAAGATGGGTATAATCTATCTTATGACACGACAAATATTTTCTGTCAAATTTTTCTTGAACCGAAACACGATGTTTTATAGTTAAAGTGTGTACCTTATGTGATTTTATCGATGACCTGAATTTGATAACCTTCGAGAAAGATTTGCGCTCCTCCACCATGAGAGATTGAAGATTCCTCAACCCCAGTGAAGATTCATCGCTCCATATTTCTTTCAAATTGGACAGTCTAGACACGGTCAAGATCTTCAAAGATGGGATTGAAACCTGGCGTACAAACCCATCAAAGATAGCATTAGAACAGACAAGCTGGAAATATACATGTTATAGAAGGTTATTCACAATTTTGCTTTTGCAAGAATATTTGATAGGGAAAACCTACTTTACAATCTAAAAGGGTCTTTTACGATTCCAAAAGGCAACCAATGAGCTTCACTTTTTTTATTTATTTACAATATAGCGAGGGATCTAATTACAATTAAATTTTGTTTGCAATTTACTAACAATAAGGAGAATTACACTGAGAGTTTATGCATGAGTAGCATTACCTTGATAGGGAGCACGCATGATAACACTTCAGAAGTTACTTCTGGCAGAGAAATCAACTTCTGGCAAGGAAATCCGTTTGGTAAAATTATTTCTGAAGTAAAAATCCGTTTGGTAAATTTTTTCACTTCTGGTTGGATTTTCTACTTATGATTGGATTTTTTGGCCAATTTGAAAAATAAAAAAAAAAGTTAATTCTCAGCTTCAAAAATCACTTCTAGTCTTCGCAGCCACTGCCGGTCGCCGTTGCCGCCGCCGCCGATCATGACCACCGGTCATCGCCGATCGCTGCCGCCGGTCACCGCCGTCGGTCGCTGGCAAAGAGAAACGTTACCATGCGTGCTTCAATGTATTTCTCTATCAGAAATCAACTTCTGATAGAGAAGTTGAAAAATCAACTTCTACTTCTGGCAAGAAGTTGAAAAATCAACTTCTCTATCAGAAGTTAATTCTGGTAAAGAAGTGTTATCATGCGCGCCCTTAAACTTCCAATGATCCGGCGCCCCTCTCGAGCTAACATCTCCCACCCCTTGCTTCACAGCGCCTACAGTCCTGCCAATCCCATTTCCAATGATAGCCGCAACTTCATCAATGGAGGTCCTTGATTCGGTCCTCGGAATCGCCAGACGACGTAAGAAAATTTACCAATTTTGAAGAGTCATCTACTAGTTCACAAGGAAAATTTTCTATTATTGGGCTTTGCCCAAACCCAATTAATTTATGCATAAAAATATTATATTATTATCCAACAATGTCCCCGTAAGCTATTGTAATTTATTTAATGACATGAGGATGTCCTCGGTAATAATTATATAACACAGTCCTATCCTCTCACATGTGCTAATAATTAGGAGTTGGTTATGGCTTCGTACTTCACATCCATACATGGATCGTCTCCTACGATCCTTCCATTCATTGTCTGCGCCTCGAACGAATAGATAAACACGGCGCACATTGTCTTCTTTGGCTCCGTTTGTTTCATGGAAAATCACTTCCTGAAAAATATTTTTTGGATTTTTAGATGTTTTGGGGGTGGAAAATAAGCTAATTTTCCTCTTTGAAAAGTGTGGAAAACATTTTTCTCATTTTGAAAAGAAGAAATCATTTTTTGCCGGTCGCCGCCGCCGATCCCTAGCTACGGGTCTCCTTTGGCCAGTGACCGCTGCCGATCGCCGGCCGCCATTGATCCCCAGCCGCAGGCCTCCTCTGGCCGATCACCGTTGCCGATCCCCGACCGCCGCCGGTCACCGCTGGTCGCCACCCGCCACCAATCGCCGGTCGCCGCCGGTCGCAGGCGCCACCGCCGGCCGTCGAAAATCAATTACTTGTCAAATGACGGAAATTGTTTTCCAATTTATTTTTAAGTATTAGCCAAAAACCGAAAAATATTGTTATTTTCTTGAAAAATAACTTCCTAAAAAAAATTTCCGCCAGGAGGTCATTTTTCATGAAACAAACGGAGCCTTTGTTCTTTTCTTTTCTCAAAGGTTCATTGCTTTTAACTTGAGAAAAAATCCATGGCCTGCAAAGTCGCTCGAAATCCCCCAATCTAACTTGCTATCCCCTGACCAAAAGAAAAATGAAAAAATCTTGCTATGAGCCGTCCCTCCCATCTAAACAACAAAATTTAACTTCTGAGTGTTCTGTCCATTGGTCTATTTTCCATCTCGGCCAGCCAACCTTTGACTAGTACTTCCGTCGCCGCCCCCTCTTTACCATGATTCTTATTTTTCCGAGGCCGCGCGAGGGTCACTCTCGTCGATTGTCGCCTTTGGCTAGTCACTTGCAGGACCGGCAACCAACAAAGGAAAAAGGGGGGGGGGGGAAAAGGGCAAAGGAAAAGAAAAAATGATAAAAATTGGAAAAGAAAAACAATGATAATTGCAAAAAATTATAAAAATTATCCACATTAGCCCTGACTTAGCAATTTTCGATCAAAATTGATCAAATGAACTACATTAGTAATATGTCGAAAGGTTTAGGATTCAGTTTTATGATTACTATAAGATTAATTGTTGTTCCATTGATGTCATTGATCTCTTATTGAAACTTCCTAGTTCCTATTGTGTTATTCATGGCTTGCAAGATTTTTCTTTGATTCAACTTTCCTAGGAATCTGTGTGCATTGATATCTAGGAATCTGTGACCACCTCGTTGGTAAAGAAATTACTTCAAGGAATTTACTAATCTTCGTTATTGATCAACTGCCCACGAGGGCAATGGAAAAGGTTTTCTTTTGACCTTTTTAATTTTATCAATCTCATGCTGTGCATGAGTCCAATTGATGCGTAAAGAAGCAATCTGTAAAGAGATTGAAAATTAGTAGGGATGATTGATTTCCTATCCCATCCTAAAATCGGACATGACCGGGTCGATTCTTGGCGATCTAATAAAATTAGTCGCATGTGCTTGAAACCTATAGGTGCAGAAGTGCCCCTAATAATTAGAAGTTTAAATGATTTCTTTAAAAATTTTAAAAATTAAAATTAAAATAAAAAATTCAGTCTTATCCGGATGAGCTGTTCCATCCCTAAAGCCGAAAATCAAATTGACAATTACCGACTTTAATCTTATCGAATTAGGAACTGGATCGAATTGGCTGGTTCGGTTTGGTTCGGGCAGTTCCCGATCTGATTGGTTCTTTTTGCTCAGCCTTGGAAATTAGGTACACATGTACTCATAAATTTTGAAAGATCCATGTGTAGTGTTCACTAATCTCAAGGAAAAAAATTCAAATACATCGTCATTCAATTACTTGCCGCAGAAAGTTTTGCTTGCTTTGATATGATTAACAAACAAAAATATATATATAGTGAAGCAGAGATTTTTCTACAGTCGTTACCAAAGTTTACGCTCAAATATTTAGGAGTTGCGGTTTGCATGCTTCCATTGGTGCGTAAACTCCCGCCTGCGACGTTCTGCAGAATTGATCTTTGATAACAAATGAGATATGAGTAAGAACATAAAAGGAGTGATAGACTACCACAAGAAGTGATAACTAGACCACATGTGTATAATTTCAGGAAAATCGTCCAAAAATTTTTAAATTTATTTCATTTTCACCAATTCAGTTTCGAACGTTTTAATTTTGTCGATTGAGTCATAAATATTTTCATGCTTTATTGCCTCAGTTCATCCAATCAATTTTAACCGAAAATCATTGATGTATCATAATCGACACTTGATGTGGATAATTTTTTAGTAATGTTTTGAATTTTTTTTTTCTCCTTTTCTCCTGGTGATCCATGTGATGGTTGGGGTTTTGGTAAGTCGTGTGCCTGGATCCCACGACCGATAGGGATGACGATGACCGCGATGTTATATAGGTCTGTGCTTTAGCAGCTACCACAATTGTCACTGTAAAAATTTATTGTTAAAAATAAAGAAGTCCACCTAACGATTTTTAATGCTTTCTTAAAAAAAAATAAAAAAAAAGGCCAAAAAAGAAGAACGGCTTTTTAGACTCTACGTTTGACCCTTTTCTATCTTAAGAAGAGGGAGCGTGAGTTGCATTGAATGCCTGCCCAATCTCCCTTACACGGATTTCTTCTTTCTTTCTTTTTTCATGGACGTTGGTTTCAGAAAAAAGTCAATTTTCGCATTGCTGGAATTTTCAAAATCCAGGTGTTTGTACCGCCATTTTCTATGAACACAATAATTATGGCCCTTAAAACGTAGTCCCAAATCTATCATGAGCATTTTTTTTCCAAGAGAAAAATTACCCATTTTTACTCTAATATCAAATATATCCTTATTAGCTCTCCGTTCAAAAATCATCGTTAGTCATCCTTAATTTCCTTATTTGAGAACGGTTTTATTTTAGAGAATTTTAACAACTTTTTATTGGGGTGAATTTCTTATTCACGGAAAAAAATGCCATGTTTACCTATCGCTTCGTTACTTTTTTGACGTGGGATTTTCAGCGACGTGGAAATGCCACGTTAAATTGAGACAAGATCACGGGATAAATTTGAGAATAAATTGAAAGTTTGTAAATTTTTTTAGGCAAATCGGAATAGATTTTATATTGGAGCTAAAGTTTAGGGTCTCTTGTGTGAAAAAATAAAATTTCAGGGCAAATTTGGGACTGGACATAAAGTTGAGGGCATTTCCTGAGACAAAACAAAAAAAATTCGAGACAGATTTAAGACTGAACCAAAAGTTGAGACTTTTTCTGAGACAAAAAAAATGCGGAATAGATTTGTTGCTGGACATAAAATTGTAGTTTTTTTTTTAATTAATTAGGCCTCCTTAAAACATAGTTAATTTTTCAATTTTCGTGTCGCTTGTTTAGAATAATATACATTTTGAGGTAAAAAAGTGACCGCTCATCTCTCATTTATATTCTGGACTATAAGTGCTTAAAATATCCTAACTTATTTTCAATCATAAAGGGTTTTACATTGGAGATTCAAAGCTCGAAATCACCCCTAATTCGTCAATATAATATTCATTCGTATAATATCTAAAATTCTTCGAAAATATTGATCCATTAAAAAGTAAATACGTTTAGACATAAGCAGATATTGAAAAGACCTCCCCCCCCCTCTCTTCTATCTTCAAACTCCAGCTCTTTGTACTAAGTATGATTACTTTTGTTTTGCATGAACATGTATGTGAATGGATAGTCACATGGACAATAAATTACACATAGACCTTGGAGGGAAATTTCGATAATCACCTATAATTTCATCGTCATTTCTTTCATTTAAAATTGAGAATATTGTAGTCCCGTGTTTTGTTCAAGCGCAGTAAATTATAAACACGCCTCAAATATAAGCCAAACCGACTTTAGCAAACTTTAAAGAGAGGGTGTGACGAAATCGAATACAACAATTAAATGAGAGTTTAGTGTATGTGTATAAATGAGTAGCTGGTATTTTCAAACTCCAGCACCAGCTCTTTTCAACTTCTCTGTTGTATATTTAAACGTACTTAGCCACAGAGCATTTTTCAGCATTAACGTTTGATCGTCCTTTCGCCTAGATTTTTTCGATTACCTTCAAGTTAATTTTAATGAAGTTTTCGTTAGCAGTTTTCAGAATTATTATTTAAACGTCCTTCTCCCATATAATAGCGTACGTGAGAGAAATATCTTATAGCTCTTTGCACAAACATATTAAGAAAATAATATTGAGGACATTATAGACCAAACCAGAATGATAATATGTTATCGGTTTTGCTACAGAAAAAAAAGAATTTTCTTAAAAACAATCACTTTTATTTTCAAACTTTCTAAGCTCTAGAACTGTCCTACAATATAAGAAGAAACAATATTCACTAGCTTATTGCATTTCCACACCAGGTGCTATTGTAGATGATGGAAAGCATTTGCAGCTATTGGACTGTCACATATCATCTCGATATTTATCTATGTAACCGATTTTTAAAGCCTTCAAGTTAGGAAATGCAATGCACAAGTTAGCTTTTGCTTCTGTCCACCCGCGCACGCGACAGAACCAGGAAGAGCAGGCATTCCTTTCGTCCCCCTCATACACCAGGGTGTTATGAGCAAAGGGCAAGTGGAAAACGCCAAAATTCCTCGGCAATCTGCAATACCCAGAGGGACAGCTTCCCCAAACGGATAGCAACCTCTCCCTTGGACCTCCAGCTGTGCCGCCCCAGGTTACGCAAAACAGGAGGGTGAGAAAGCTAATGGTTGACCGAGAGGAAAGCTGAGCCAATGCTATTTTGGGATAGCCATCAGGCTTTGGGCAGAGAGTCGACAAAAAGAAGAGAGAGGGAGCGAAGTCAGGGTTCTTGCGTGGAAAAATGGAGGAACAGACGAAAAAGGGGAAGTTTCAAGAAAGGAGTCTGATAAGAGAAGTAAAGAGGGAGAAGTTCATAAGGAGAAGGGGAGCTCGCTGGAAGAGCAAACGTGAGAGGAAAAAAAAGCAGAAGAGCCGGCGAGAGGGGAAAAGAGGAGAGGTTCAAGAGAAAGCTCAGAAAAGAGAGAGATTGAGGGTTCTCGCTCGCGCGCTTGCATGTCCGAAAGGTGACTCGCCGCCCGTCATCGCAGCCCGAGGAGCCAGCCTCGTGGTTAGCGGCAACGGCGGCGTGGCCATCGTGCGAGACTAAGTGAGCTCGCTTTTGAGCATGGAATGAGGGTACGATCGTGAAACAAAACAGAAAAAATAAAAAGGGAGAGCGACAGAGAACTGAGCAAGAGTTCTAGATTTTGTGGGTTTTCTTTTATGGAAAAAGGAACGTAGCGAAGGTGAGCTCTCGGGAGCATGAGGAATAGGGGACCGGACGCCATCGTCGCGGCCCAAAAGGCGGCCTCGTCGAGGTGGCAGCAGAGCGATGCCCGCATCTGCCCAGCGACCACGCGTCCGTCCGTGGCGTTCGAGTAGGGACTTGAAGATGGCAAATCGCGTCGGCTCTGTCCAAGGTGGTAGTGGTGCAAGCCGCGGCCGTCGAAGAGAGTCGAACCGGGGACGGCGCGAGCAAACCCGACCGTCGAAGCGAGCCAAACCAGGGGCAGCGCGTGCAGACCCGACCGTCGAAGCAATCCGAATCCGGGGGTGCGTGCAGACCCACGAGCAGAGCCGACGGTGGCTACCCGCGAAGAGAGCAGACGGTACGGCCCCGCGATGAGGGCGTGACCAACGGAGGCACTAGCGAGGGCGGCGATCCGATGACAAAGGCGCAGCGATGATGGCCGGAGGTAAGGTTGCTTCGCCGAGTTCGTTTGCGTCTCCGAAAAAAAAAAACAAAAAGAGGTTGCATAGCTTATTTTTGTTGATTGGGGCCTAGTTTAGGCCTTTGCTGGTGAGAGTCAGTAGCTTGCCAGTGCAGGGGTGTCTCGCCCGTGGGCCTGCGGATCCAGGCCATGGACGCCTGGGACCAGTCCGGGTCGGGTCGGGTCATTCAACCCGACCCGAATCAATTTATTATTAAATAAATATAAAAAATAATATATAATATAAAGAAATCCTTAAAAAATATTCAGAAAAATTCCATAAAACCATAAAAAAAGGAAATGACTAGATTGACTTTATTTTCCTAGTTTTGTCTTAGATTCTCTTAGAAAATGACGATTTTGCTCTTCTTGAGCAAATTATCTCAAATTGAAATCAAACCTTAAGTGAACATTTTTCTAATCTCTTAGGATTTCACTAGGGTTATATGATACATTTTATCCCTACTTTTGACTCCTTGATTGCGCACATTATATGCATTGATTGTGATTGATAGGACAAACTCACACCTACATGAGTAATTTAGAAATACCCAATTTCGGTACCAAAAGGGCATTGGTGGAAACACCGATGTAACCAAATCCCCATACCCTTAATCTCTAATTGCATAGAATCAAATAGCATATCTCGATCGCTCGATAAGATTTTCGGTCCACCTTTCTTAAAAATCGATGGTGACCCCTTTTCCATGTACACCATACAAATGTCACTCAATCGCACTAAGAACGAATCTGATATATATATATATATATCCATAGCAATTTGAAATGGGTCTGTGAGGGTCTGAGCTAAGCCCACTCTAGTAGCTTAGTAATCTATTAACCCGATCATTTTCAAAATCAAATTGCAACAATAGTTTGTTAAGCTCTATATTAAAAGTTGTTAGTAAATCTTTAGAGTTGACGGGTGTTATATGAACGAAATTGTCATTTCCCTCCAAAATCCTAATAACTCAAAAAGGCAGTCTTTGCAATAGATTCGATGATCTTTTTTCTAGGGTTAATTCGTCCATGAGCTTTTGATTTTGACTCTGAATCTTATTAGCAAAAAACTCTACTCCCTATGAAGAATCATGTTATCACGTGAAGAACCGTTTGGTAAAGTTGATAGCTACCACACTTTCATATTTAGCTATTTAAAGCATAAGAATAAGACGGGGGAGATGGGTTGGGAGAATTCATAGAAGTAGAGTATAAAAAAATGAAGAAGAGCCTGGAGAAGAGCCGTTTGGTGGAGATGAGAGTTATCTGCCATTCCTCTTATGAGTATTTAAAGGAGAAGAAGAAAAGGCCGGGAATGATGTGTTGGGAGCAAGCGATGAAATAATGGAGGAAGACGCAAGGAAAAATGTGTCGACACTCAATGAGATAGAAGAAATACCAAGTGAAGATTCTTAAAGCACATTTAGGGCTAGTGGCAGCAACCTTTCTCAGTTGCAATGACGGAACCAAACGAGATCCACAATAATCATCACAACAGGTACGTTTTGACATCTTGCTCTTTATTTTTTTTTAAAATCACTATCATTGGGGAGAACTAAAAATTTCTAGTACATGTGAGTTCCATGAGATCCATGTAATATAATGGAGATAGGAAAGAAATGTGTTATATCTAATAAATTAGTTTGTTTTTAATTCAAGTTAAATTAAAATGTTCAATCAATTGCTTCAAATGTTTAAGCAGATAATTCATCTTTATATACAAGACTCTTCCAATGATGCAACATCTTCACTATGGTAAATGCACTTACAAAAACACTAGCCATAAAAGACCGAAATTGATATACTAAACGATATAGCAAACTCTTGCTTGATCCACTTGCATACTCTCGCTTCACTTAATTGTACTCATGGTTCGATCTTTAAGAAACCTAGATATCATGTAATCAACATACGATCTTATCATTTGAAGCAATTGACTAAGCATTTCAATCTAACTTGGATTAAAAACAAATTAATTTCTTGGATATAAAACATTGCTTTCCTATCCTCATAGTACTACCTAGATCTCATGGAACTCGAATGTACTAGAAATTTTTAATTCTGCTCAATGATAGTCGTTTTTATAAGAAATAAAGAGCAAAATGTCAAAACGGACCTATTGTGATGACCATTGTGGATCTCGTCTGCTTTCCATCATTGCAATTGAGAAAGGTTGCTTCCATCAGCCCCAAATATGCTCAAAGAATCTTCACTTGGTATTTCTTCTATCTTATTGAGAGCCAACGCATCTTCCCCTTCATCTTCCTCCATTATTTCATCGTTTACTCCCAACACATCATTCTCGGCCTCTTCTTCTCCTCCTTTAAACAGTCATAAGAGGAATGGTCAATAACTCTCATCTCTACCAAATGGCTCTTCTCCGGACTCTCCTTCGTTTTTTTTCATCCTCCACTTCTATGAATTCTCCCAACCATCTCCCCCATTTTCTTCTTATGCTTCACATAGCTAAATATGAATGTCCGGTAGTTATCGACTCCACTAAACCGCTCTTCATGTGGTAACATGGTTCTTCGTAGAGAGTAGATTTTTCTACTCATAATATTTAGAGTCAAAATTGAAAGCTCATGGATGGATTAACCCCAGAAAAAAGAATCATCGAATCTATCGCAAAGATCTCACCTTTTTGAGTTTTCAAAATTTGGGAGGAAAAGGACAATTTCGTTCATATAACACCCCTCAAGTCTAAAGATTTACTCACAACTTTCAACATAGAGCTTAACAAATTACAAAGCAATGAATCCGAAATTCCAATCGTTGAAGTTGATTATAATTGGAATATAACTTTAAATCTTTGGATAGAAACACAACAGAACTAATTGGCATAATTTTTTTTGGTCGAAAATTGGCATAATAGGCATATATGTAGATAAACCTCGATTTTCCTATAATTACTACAGTTATTCGTTCTAACTCTCTAACTGACTATAATAGATGTAACTTTTCTGAAGTAGCACAACACGAAACAATCAATCTAGAGCCACCATATGAAACCACATACACTTGGACTAAACAATAAAGAAGATTCTTTATGTTTTCATTATCCAATTGAAAATGGCAAATCAAAAGATTTTTTTCCTTCATGTCGACGGTTAAAGATTACAAACCACAAATTACTCCATAAATCTGGCATTCAGTGATCTAAAAACTCTAGTGAAACAGGCAAAATGATTTCGTATGAACTACCAAAATTTCTTAAAGTGTCAGAAAAGGATTTCATATGAACAGCCTTTCAAATTTACATCTAGGCCACAATGTGATCAACTTACTTTGAAATGCACTATACTTATCTCCAACCTAGCTTTTTGCCTATGGCTACACATGCTCATTAGATAATTGTGAGGTGATTTTACCACAAAATGAAAAGCCCTAATCTTTAGTCATCCCTCTCCTCTTAGTTCTCTCTCCACCCTAATCTTAACCTAGCCTTTGTCAATGGTTCTTCCTTCAACCAAAAACATCACTAGCAGGAACATTGACCACTGCTTTAGTTACTTTGTCAAATCAGGAACTTTGAAGCATCATTCACAAGCTTTCTCAGTAACTACATCTACTGTTGTCGTGAACTTATAAATCATTGTCTAGATCGTATACTCAATCTAACTATCAATCACCACATTAAGCAAAAAAGAAATTAGTTTTTGGTATCACAACTGTCAAACCACGTTAACATAATAGACATATATCACGATTTTAGTCAGGTGTCAACCTTATGAAGTTTGAGTGCATAACTTGTGCTCATGACCTTCGCAATATATTATACTTAGTAGTTAAGATCACACAAGACCATCGAAAATAAAGAATAATTTGGCATGCAAGAACTCATTAATCAACCATGTACTCTTAAAGCAGACGATTCTCCCTTTCAAAGACCTTGACAAGGTAATTGTGGCGTAATTTTTTCTATTGTCCAATCTTCGAAGAAAGTGACGCACACTAGCTAACCACACAACTCCAACTGACCTAACTTAAAATGTTCTAAACTTTGTTTTAACTAGTAATTTATTCCATGAATCGGCAATCAAAATCATTATTCCACCACCCCGACCCTTAATCGAGAAGAACATATAAGCTTTGAGTTTGGCCTCATGTAAATGTAACTTTCCTATTTCCGTAGTCTTAAACTATCCACTAATTCTTGCATCTCTGCTTACCTATAGATGGAACTATAATGTGGTTTAGGCTTGTCTCTTTCTCCAGGCTAGTCTCCATAAGAAAGCTGATCTTGCAACAATCAAGTAATTTAGGGTCATCTCTGGTGGCCTTCATTTCTTCCAATAACACACAAGATCCATGGGAATATGAGAGAGAATCTGAGGTTCTTCAAAGATACAACAATTGGTCGGACATAATTCAATCCATGCATGACCCATAATAACATGAAAAAGAACCCATTGTTCTCCACAGACATAGTAGCTCATCGAACATAATATTGCCAAGGAACAACCTACAAGAACATGAAAAAGAATTCATTGTTCTCCAAAGACACAATAGCGTATAAGAAACACATCCTAGTACATTTTCAGTTTCATTAGTATACATTCTCAAACACTTCCTAACTCAGACATTTACGTAGATCTTGAGCTTTGGACGAGTGAAGGAGTTTGTTGAGCTAGGATGTGTTTGAGAATGTATGCAAATGAAATTGAAAATGATTGTACTAGGATGTGTTTCTTATTAGCATTTTGATCTGAGCAACTATTGTATCCTTAGAGAACAATGGATTTTTTTTTCACATTCTTGTGGGTTGTGTCTTGGCGATATTGTGTTCGAGGAGATGCTGTGTCTATGGAGAACGATGGATTCTTTTTCATGTTTATGTGGATCGTGCCTCGATGGTATTGTGTCCGAGCAGCTGCTGTATCCTTGTAGAATGTCGTCTCTCTCATGTTTCTATGGGTCTTGTGTGTTGTTGGAAGAAATGAAGGCTGCCGGAGACGATCCTCAACTACTTGATATGTTGCAAGACCAGCCTGCTCAGGGAGATGAGCCTGGAGAAGGAGACGAGCTTGAACCACACGATCGTTTCATCTGTAGGTAAGTAGAGATGCAAGAATTAGTGGATGGTTGAAGACTACAAAAATAGGAACGTTGCAATTACGTGAGGCCAAACTCAAAGCTTGTATGTTCTTCTTGATTAAGGGTCGAGGGTCGCAGGATAGTGATCTTGATTGCCAATTCATGAAATAAATTCCTAGCTAAAACAAAGTTTAGAACATTTTAAGTTAGGTCAGTTGGAGTTGTGTGGTTGGCTAGTATATGTCACCTTTTTTGGAGATTGGACAATAGGAAAAATTGCACGACAGTTACCTTATCAAGGTCTTTGAAAGTGAGAGTCGTCTGCTTTAAGAGTATAAGGTAGATTAATGAGTTCCTAAATACCAAATTATTCTTTATTTTCTCAATGGTCTTCTATGATTTTAATTGCTAAGTATAATGTATTGCGAAGGTGAGCGTGGGTTACACACTCAAACTTCAAGAGGTTGACACCTGACTCAAATCATGATATATGTTTATTGTATTGATGTGGTTTGATTGTTATGATACTGAAAACTGGTTTCTTTTTCACTTCATGTGCTGATTGATAATTAGCTTGTGTATACTGTCTAGACAATAAATTGTAAGTCCATGCAACAATGGATGTTAGTGATGAGAAAGCTTGTGGACGATGCTTCAAATTTCCTAAATTGACAAAGTAACTAAAGTAGTGGTTAATGTTCCTGCTAGTGATGTTTTTGGTTGAAGGAAGAATCATTGATAGAGGCTAGGTTAAGATAAGGGTGGAGAGAGACCAAATACGAGAGGAGTGATAGAAGATTAGGGTTTTTCGTTCTGTGGTAAATGAGCCTCATAATTACTTGATGAGCATGTGTAGCCATAGATAAAAAAAAAATAAAGTTGGATATAAGTATAGTGCATTTCAAACTATATTGATCACATTTTTGGCTCGGACATAAATTTGAAAGGTTGTTCAATACCGCTTTCCCTCGATAATTTCGCTTGTCACTGGTCGTGATGCTCCTCCTTGTCTCACTAGGACCGACGATGCCTTGTCTCCATGTCGCCATCGTCGAATCTCGAAGCTTTGTATATCTTTCAAGTCGATAAATCAGTAGATTTTGCGGGTAAGTCGGGAGTGATTTTGGGGCGACAGATTTGCTAGATGCAAGAGAGCCCAACCTTTGGCCATGGAGGGTGGTTGTGGAGAGTTAAAACGGACAAGTTCAAGGCATTTCTGGATTTCAAGGTAGCTCTCTCTTCTAAAGCTGAACACATCTTCTTCCTTGATGATTGTACCAACTAAAACTGCATTATGGTTAGGATTTTGAACAATGTGGCCAATCAAAATGTTCTTCATGTTGGGTTATATCCTAAATTGAATCAAAATAATCATAATAAATAGAAAAAGAATAACACGAGAATTTACCAAAGTTCACACTAGAATGGAGTTACATCCTGTAAAGGCATTTCACTAAAATATTTAGGTTTTTCAATCACAATCACTTGTTATAATGATATCTCATACGATTACAATATATAAGACTTATAATGGGTTCAAAATTATAGTCTATCCAAATCCATTTGATCCCATAATAAACGAGCTAACTTAAACACAAACGAGCGAAACGCCCACTCACTCTCCAGGTAGCAAGACCCTGACATTCCGTGTGTCGAGCTCACATGCCATCGACCTATATTTCAATTTTCCTAAACTCACGTGAGCATGCTCGGTATGAGAAATAAAGGTATCCAAAGTATTTGCAAACTCTATTACTCACGATTGGAAGGTACATTGCTTACACTGCTGTGGTGAATATTAAGCCTAATGATCTAGTCGGTTCATGGAATTATGGTATTGAGCTACAATGGGTCTGTCCGTATTGAGGCTTTTTGTCAAGGGGTAAACCAAATGCAATACTGTCTACTTATTTAGAGGGATGGGTTAAAAGTCTGTGTAGATATTGCTTCTTTGCCATTAATAATGTGGTGTCGTATCTCCTCCAAAGCATGTCAAATCGCCGATTGAAGATGGTCGCATGTCCTATCGTATTTTGTTATCAATCGTCTTCCGTATCTTCTATAAATCTCCATGCTTAGTTAAGTCCTAAGTATGACCTTCTAATTGAGTAAGTGGAGCTGAAGATGGTTGATGATGCTCAAAATAATGATGGTTTCTTGGTCTGCTCTACATAGATTTCAATTTGGCTTTGTTTGCTAATGTGGTGTCGTATCTCCTCCATGCATGCTTCATGGTTACTTCTCAAGTTCAACCAGTCATTTGCAGGTACTAATAGTTAACAAATTCGTCCGTACAGCCTGTTTGTAGAAATTGATCTTTCTATTGTAGGAAACTTTCTTGTGCTTGTGTGTAACTTCTCAATAATTTGATGTTGCGGCAATAAGACTAGGTGCACATTACAAAGGCCGTGGGCCTTGGGAGAAGAGAAACTCGCCGAGCTCATTTTCTGCGCAATCCGAGTAACTGAACTCACCTCCTCCTTAGCAACCTCCTTGCCTATGATGTGTTTGAGAATATATGCAAATGAAATTGAAACTAGCTTCAATCAGCAGATGAAGCGAAAAAGAAACCAATCTTCAATAACACAACAATCAAACCACGTCAACACAATATACATATATCACGATTTGAGTCAGGTGTCAACCCTTGAAATTTGAGTGCATAACCTGCGCTCATGACCTTCACAATACATTGTACTTAGCAATTAGGATCACACAAGACCATCGAGAAAACAAAGAATAATTTGGTATCCAGGAACTCATTAATCTACCCTGTACTTTTAAAGCAGACAACTCTCCCTTTCAAAGACTTCGACAAGCTAATTGCTGTGCAATTTGTCATGTTGTCCAATCTACGGAAAAAGTGACAAATCAGCTAACCACATAACTCCAACTGACCCAACTTAAAATATTCTAAACTATGTTCTAACTACGAATTTATTTCATGAACCGGCAATCAAGATCAATATCCACTGTTGTTATGAAGTTAAAATTCAGTGTCTAGACATTATACTAGTGTTTTCATCACTCTCTTCGTCTGTTTCGTGAGGAGCACGAGCCAACTCAGCCTCGTCTCTAGGTGCAGGTTACGGCTTGTCTCCTTTTTCATCACTCTCTTCCTCTATTTCGTGAGGAGCGTGAGCCAACTTGGCCCCATCTTCAGGTACAGGTTCAGGCTTGTCTGCTTTTTCATCACTCTCTTCCTATATTCACGAGGAGCATGAGCCAACTCGGCCCTGTCTTCAAGTGTAGGTTCAGGCTCGTCTTGCAACACATCAAGTACAGGTTCGCCATCTTCCAACAAAAAGCAAGACGCACAGGAACATGAGAACTCATCCATCGTCGTTCAGCTTATAGTTGAGGACACAGATCCCAAATTTAGCAGCCATAAATCAAATCATCGTCTCAATTGTAAACAGGATACTAATGACATCCCACAAGGCTCTTACAAAATTGACCTCCTTTGTAATTTATAATCTTTGCCACAAAATTTAAGTTATAATCTCTGTTACCAAGTTTCGTGCATCGTGTATCGAAAACCGTCATCTCTTCATCTTGAGTAATGTGGTTATTTTTGAACTATCTGAAGACCTTAAGGACTTAGCATCCCTCGATCTCGTGGCTGTGGTGTTTTCGCACATCCAGTGAGCTCGGAATAACTTCATCTTCAAAAAAAAAAGTCAAGCCTGACCCAAGGAGCATAATGGGATCGATCCTTGCAATAGGAAGGAAGTAAGATGGTACTTGACAATAAATAAAGATTCTAATTTAGTCCGTGGTCCAGACAAAAATCTAGAGAATAAGAACACGGCTTCTCCCACTGTACAAAACGTCAGCAGGCAAAATTAATCAACACTAAACGTCGAAAGCTTGACGTGCCACTGAATATAAAATCTCGTCGGCGGATGCATTCTTGATCTGCTCGAGACCTGGGGAGATGAAGAAGCTTTGAAGGCCTTCGAGCTTGGGAAGACCACCGATTTGTGCTGCAAATATTGCCTTTCACCTGTCAATGGTTGGACAACTTCGACTCGCCTCTCGTGTACAGATGCTGCTTCAATCCCTTCGCATACCATATTATCCTATCACACCTACATACATCATCAACGATATGATTTACATTAAGAAAAGCATGGTAAAATACTCGTATGTATATAAACAGGGTTCGTGTTGCAAATAAGCCAAAGTAGAAGGGTGTCCCAAGCAAAAACATTCCAAAGAGGCATAAATCAATCTATGAATGATACAAATTGAAGAGAAAACACTATAAAGAAAGAGATGCAAATCGAAATCAAAATGACGGGGAAATTAGAAGAGAAGCAAAATTAACAAAAGTGATTCCTATTCCATCCAAATCACGGTAATTGAGTCCACCACATCACCTTTCTCCATCATACATTCATATAAGAGGTTTTCCCCGAAATTTAGATAAGAATTGCCACGTAAGATAAGCTACATTGCTCTGATACCAACATCGTTGTTTAGTTCATGATGTTTTCAACGTAACTGGAGCAGGTTCGCACAATGAAATGTCTTGCTGTACGATCTCAGAATCTTGCTGCTTCGTTGATCGGCCGTAGGTCTTACAGACACTGCGGCTTTTCACAAGGCTCAAACTGAAACTTGGCATGAAAATGTGAAATAACATACAAACAGCCGCGCAACATTTGCATTCCACGAGACCTTACATTCACGTCATAACTGGTGCAAATATAAGATAATATGATTAGTTGATGTCCAAAAAAATGTGATTTTCGGCGGAATAAATGGACTTTGATATTCTAGGTGAATAATTAAATTTTTCCAGGGATAACAAAAATATCTGCGGATCATTAAAATTTCACTTAGTCGTGAAAAGTTACGCAAAGTCTTCAAATCCACCACATATTATAAATGCTACCTTTGGAAAACACTCAGTAAATGAAATTATAAATGTTCCTTTACGTCTTCCTCCTCTATTTACTCTCTTGTTTCCTACCTCTATCAACTGCCAATGAAGCTCCGACCCAAAAAAG
This sequence comes from Psidium guajava, assembly GCA_016432845.1. Taxonomy (NCBI): domain Eukaryota; kingdom Viridiplantae; phylum Streptophyta; class Magnoliopsida; order Myrtales; family Myrtaceae; genus Psidium; species Psidium guajava. The sequence continues at coordinate 36,163,097 of CM028225.1, read as the reverse complement.
GGGAAAAGGAAGAAGAAAAAACTGCCATTAACCAGGCTGGCGGGCTTCTCGGTAAAAACCATTCGATGTGGGACAGATTAAACAAGGTCGTCGTAAGATAAGCATTAGTGCACAAGCTGCGCATGCTCCAACGTAAACATAAAAAATCTGAATTTCGCTTAAAACAAACATCACAACCCCACATACATAAATACTGATAAGTCATAATTACTTTTTGTTTGTATAGACTGATTCGAAGTTAGCAGCTGCCGCCGCCGCGACCTCCGTTGCCCCCATCCCCACTTCCACCAAAGCTAAAGCCGTCGCCGCCGCCAGCGCTCCAACCAGTAGTGCTAGAACCAACGTTATACACGTAAAAGACATCAGCTCGAGCAAGATTACCCCCTCTGCCGCCGTCGCTGCCCTTCTTTTCGCAAGGTTTCTGCTTGATTTTGCCGCATACTCATTGAGATGAATGACAGGGAAATGACAGGGAAAATGCAACCACGCAAAGCCATATCAACTCTAGTTGGTTTCCTTGGCCATTAGTAGCATTAATAAGAGGAGACACCACTCTACCCATTTTCTTCTCTTCTCTTGGCACCCACACACGCACAACGTATGATTTCACGTACAAAAATCCCTTTATTTATTAAGTCCATCACTAGGTATATTTATAGAGATTAAAGATTTTCCTAGAATACCATTAGAGATATTATTAGATATTAGGAATATCATTTGATATTTTGTTGTTCTCTAAGATAACTAATTTCAATTCTTGTAAATCGTGTTCTTGTATAAATACTATCCTTTAATAACGTGTAAAGTTAAGCCAATTAAGTAGAGACTACATTTTTACTGGGAAACGACTCGGACTCACCTGACGATTGGGTCTCACCGGTGTGCTCGGATCTGAAGCTAAACGTCAACGCCTCTGTGGACGAAACAGATACAGGAGGGGCCATAGCAGGAGTCCTCCGAGATTCTAGAGGAGTTGTGGTGGCGGGTTTCACCAAAAAAATCTCTTCTTGCTCCCCGTTGGCCGCTGAAGCTCAAGCGGTGGTTTGTGGACTAAAGTTTCTCGAAGAAAGAGAGGCGAGAGGAGATCTAAGAGCCTGTGTCAAAGTAGAGTTTGACTCATCTACTTTAGTTCGTGCGGTCAACGAGGAAGTGGAAGCCAGCTGGGAAGCATAAGCCTTTATCTGCCAAGCCCAACATATTCTAACCTCTTTGCCGCGTGCATCATTGGCCCACTGCAAAAGAACGGCAAACAAAGTAGCCGATTGGGTTGTCAAAATGTATCGCTCGGGGAAACTACCGGCCCATTGGATCTCCAATCCACCTCAACCGCTTTGGGGTTTACTATGTATTGATGCTCGGACTTTGGGTCCTATTGTCCTAAACTCCCCTATTTAGTTATGTTACCTCTTTTTCGACCCAAAAAAAAAAATTTCTTCATCCCCCTATCTTGAAGATCTTGGAATATTCGCAGTCGGAAGTGCAGTGTTTCCTCATATTGCCTATTGGTGAAGGCTCTTCGTAATTGCTTTTGATCAGGCTTGAAATTCATTGCAATAGAAAAAGAAATTGAATTGCCAAGCGGTGACATTGAGCTCGTCATCCTATCCTCGTGTGCCTTCACTGATGGTTATTCGACATTGATAAATTTCGTACATTTACGATGCTAAAAGCGATCAAACGTCGGTGAGTTACATAGTAATTACTAACTTCGACGATGGAGCTTTATTATTTAATATTGAATCTAGTAAATTATTGTACTAAAAGCGGCCTATATGGGTATTTGGTCATTAACACTCTGAGCCATGATAAAAGATTCTACTATTTTTAGTCATGACATATTCACATCAATCTGCCTGAAAATATTCTGTAATCTTCTTCAGGATACTACATTCGTAAATTTTGTTTTGGTAGTCTATCCTAGAGTCGGACCTAATATAAATGCTAATGATTTTTTTTACCAAGTCATTTTAATGTTCATTGATAAAAAAAAAATCATTCTGATGTAAAAAGTATTTTGCTAAGCTCTTAATTTTTTTTTTAACAAAAGAAGTTTAATGAGCGAGTACTTTAGAGAAATTTTGGAGAAACTAGAAGTGCGAGATTAAAGTTGAACACGATCACCTTTAGATCAGGGCGATCTAGGATGGATAGGCTACCAGGCTTACTCTAATCTCGGCTCTAATCCAAAGAAAATCATAAGAAGATCATAATCCAAAATTAAATCTAAAGGAAATCATAATGTTGAGCCTAAATGCCAAAAGCATAAAAATCTCATGCGCAGCACCAATATTATCCTTAACCCTAGTAAATGCTAATGATTTTTTGTTGATTCATTTTACTTGTTTAAGAGAAATTTCCTAGAAACCTAGTAATCCATGCTTATTCTAATCTCCTTTAATTTAGTACTTTTATCGGGAAAATTGTCAAAAAAAGTCCTAAACCTATTGCACTTTTGCTGATTTAGTCCTAAACCTTTCAATTTTGCCGATTCAGTCCTAAACCTTTCGATTTTGCCAATTCAATCCTAAACATTTTCATATTTTGCCGATTTAGTCCTAATTCTTTTCATATTTTTTCGATTCAGTCCTAAACTTTTTATTTTTTTAAAAAATATCTTGGAAATAAATCCGAAAATTAAAAAAATTATAAGAAAATTAAAAAATATAAAAAAAAATTAAAAAAAATTAAAAATTAAAAAAATTAAAAAAAATTAAAAAATTTAAAAAAAACATTTAAAAAACATTTAAAAAAATAAAAAATGAGTGAGCCCTCGCCGCTGCTGCCCCACCATCGCCGGCTCACCCATTTTTTTCAGATTTATTTTCAAAATATTTTAAAAACAATTTAAAAAATTTAGGACTAAATCGTCGGTTTTTTCTCTTTTTTCAGCTTTTTTTTTCCAAAATATTTTAAAAAATTAAAAAGTTTAGGCCCCTCACCGGCTAGCAATGGTGAGTTAGTCCTAAATCTTTTCATGTTTTGCCAATTCAGTCATAAAATTTTTAATTTTTTAAAAATATTTTGAAAAAAAGCTAACTAAAAAAAAATAGATGAGCGGCGACGGTGAGTTAGTCCTAAATCTTTTCATATTTTTTCGACTCAGTCCTAAACTTTTAAATTTTTTTAAAAATATTTTGGAAATAAAGCTGAAAAAAAAAACGGGCAAGCCGGCGATAGTGGGGCAGCGGCGGCGATGGCTCACTCGTTTTTTAAATTTTTTAAATTTTTTTATTTTTTTTATTTTTTAAAATTTTTAATTTTTTTTAATTTTTTTTATTTTTTTAATTTTTTTTTTATATATTTTTATAATTTTCTTATAATTTTTTTAATTTTCGGATTTATTTCCAAGATATTTTTAAAAAAATAAAAAGTTTAGGACTGAATCGAAAAAATATGAAAAGATTTAGGACTAAATCGGCAAAATCGAAAGGTTTTGGACTAAATCGGCAAAATATGAAAAAGTTTAGGACTGAATTGACAAAATCGAAAGGTTTAGGACTGAATCGGCAAAATATGAAAAGGTTTAGGACTAAATCGGCAAAATTGAAAGGTTTAGGACTAAATCGGCAAAAGTGCAATAGGTTTAGGACTTTTTTGACAAGTTTCCCTACATTAAAATGTAAATATGGTAAATATAGATGAATGACAAGGGGAGAGGGGATTATGAAGTTGCACAAAAGGGAAAAAAAAAAACAAGAGGTAGAAACCTTCATATTAACGTCATTTCAGTATTTTATAAAACAAAAAAAAACCATTAAAACTATCTAGTCTTCCCTTTATTTATGCTCCGTTTGTTTCACGAAAAATAAGATATTTGAAAAACATTTTCTAAAAAATAATTACTTATATCGTTTAGAAAAATTAGTCATCGAAAAATATTTTCATCATTAATAACAATCTATGCCTAACTATTTTCGTTGGTGATGAAAAATTTTCATGTATTCATTTTTTTAAGCAATTAATTTTTTAAAAATATTTTATAAATAGCTCATTTTTTGTAAAACAAACGGAGCCTTAATACAAAAATGGAATCTCTCTTCACTGAGTCCGCGTGCTACTTTCTTTATTTTTATTTCCTTGAGTATTTTATAAAACAACAAAAAAATTTAAAATTGAGGCATCTCTATCCGGTGTCCCTTTTTTCCAATGCAAAGGTGGAATCTCTCTCTTCACCGAGTCCGCGTGCTGCTTTCTTTGTGATGTCGTACATATATGTATTTCGACCAATATATATATAGAGGTCTATTATGCATTTATTTTTATTTTTATTTTTAGTTGTAAAAAGGGTGAGGGGTCTCTAGTCATTTTTGAATGATATGCATGCCCAGGGAAATTGCCCTTTTTTTCTCCCTAAATTGGGGATTATCATCCTGTATCGTGGCCTCCAAAATGATTTTCCAAGCAATTTTTGCACCTCTCATGTTCTCGTCTCGGATGCTTCCAATTCCAATGGTTATTGCCAACCATTTTCCTCATCTCTTTGTTTCTTTAATCATTGAATAAATATGGTTCTATTAAAAAGCACGTGGAACATATTTCATACGAAATGCGTCGTTTTTCAAAACAAAAATCACATAATACGTTATGGTTAAGTGTATTGGAAAATGTCAAATTTTCTCGAAGGTGTTGTCAGTGAATTAATCATGCCTAACAAAAAATGCTTTAATTTTGAATGCATTGATTATGCCTAAAACGAGAAAAGAGAGTATTTTGAAAATGGTGAGATTTCATGTGTGAATGTTTAACAAATGTCGTTCAAACCCACGTTAACAAAATCAATTTTTTTAATTAATCGCCCCATTAACAATAGTTTGGGGCATTCATGTAAAATCAGGAGTACAGTGAAGAAGAAATTTCTTGCTCTCTTTTTTTGGGGGAGAATTGAAAATGATGGGCATTGCAAGGAGCTAGAACCGAGAGTGCAAAAAAGATATTGTCCAATATTTACAATTTCTTTCAGAAAAATTTCAAATAAGGACATGAAATCTCCATATTTTCTCAAATAAATACCTGAAATAGATGTTATTTCAAATAAGAGCCTAAAGTACCCTCTTGTTTCAAAGAAAAGACTGATTAAGGGCATCCTTGTCATTTCCTTTTTTAATTTCTTTCTCCCATTTTTTCTTTTTCTTTTCTGTTCTCCTTTTTTTTTCCCTTTGTTTCACGCCGGCAAGAGTGGCCACCTCTTCGGCCACTAGGTGAGACCGGCCATGGTCCGCGGAATTGATTTTTGATAAACAAATGAGATATGAGTAAGAACATAAAAGTGATGGACTAACGCAAGAAGTAATAACTAGACCACATGTGTATAATTTCAGAAAAATCGTCCAAAAATTCCTAAAATCATTTCACTTTCATCAATTCAGTCTCAAATTTTTTAATTTTATCAATTGAGTTCTGAATATTTTCATATTTTGTTGTTTGTCTGATTAATTTTGATCGAAAATTAATTAAATGGATAATTAATAAAAAAATTACCGCCGTTTGATGTGGATAATTTTTTATTAATGCTTTTTTTCTCCTGGTGATCCCATGTGATGGTTGGGGTTTTGGTTGTCGTGTCCCTGTATCTCACGAACAATAGGGATGACGATGACCACGATGCTATATGAGTCTGTGCTTTAGCAGCTACCAAAATTATCACTGTAAAAATTTATTGTTCAAAATAAAGAAGTCCACCTCATGATTTTTAATACTTTCTTCAAAAAAAAAAAAGGCCAAAAAAGAACAACAGCTTTTAGACTCTATGTTTGACCCTTTTCTATCTTAAGAAAGAGAAGGGTGAGTCGGATTGAAATAAAAAGGGCCAAAAAAGAAGAGCAGCTTTTAGAAATGACCAATCGCATGGAATTTTGGCCTGTCAAAAGTTCAAGAAGGGGGGGAAGAGTGGGTTGCATTGAACGCCAGTCCAATCTCCCTCACGCCTATTTCTTCTTCTTTTCTTTTCTTCTTTTCTGACGGACGTTGGTTTTAGAAATACGTCAATTTTCGCATCGCTGGAATTTTCAAACATTTTTTTCTAAGAGAAAAATTACCTATTTTTACTCTAATTTCAAATATACACCCATTAGCTCTTTTTCAAAAATCGTCATTAGTCATCCTTAATTTTCATATTCAAGAACAGTTTCATTTTAGAGAATTTCAACAACTTTTATTAAAGTGAATTTATTATTCACGTAAAAATACCAAGTTGGTTCACCCCCTCCCATCATTAATTTTTCGATGTGGTTTTTATCGATGTGAAAATACCACGTTAAGTTGGGATTAGATCACAGGATAAATTTGAGAATAAATTGAAAGTTTGTAAACTTTTTTAGGCAAATCGGGGCAGATTTGGGACCGAACCTATAGTTTGAGATTTTTTCTGAGACAAAATAACAGTTCAAGGGATATTTGGGGTTAGACAGAAAGTTAGTGGTATTTCTTGAGACAAAACAAAATGGTGGGGGCAGATTTGGAATTGGATCGAAAGTTGAGATTTTTTTTTAGTTAAAAAATATCGGGATATATTTGGGACTAAACATAAAATTGTGGGTTTTTTTAAGAGAATTAGGCTCCTTAAAACATAGTTAATTTTTCAATTTTCATTTAATTTGTTTAAAATAATATACATTTTAATGTAAAAAAGTGACCAGCCATCACTCATTTATATTCTGGACTATAAGTGCTTAAAATGTCCTAACTTAATCATAAACGGTTTTACATTGAAGATTCGAAGCTCGAAATCACCCCTAATTCATCAATATGAGATTTAGTCATATAATATCCAAAATTCTTCGAAAATATAGGTCCATAAAAAAGTAAATACGTTTAGACATAAGCAGATTGGAAAAGATTCCCTTCTATCTACAAACTCCGCCTTTTTTAATAATTGTGATTACTTTTTTTTTTGCATGAACATGTATGTGAATGGATAGTCACATAGACAATAAATGACACAGACTGTGGAGGGAAATTTTAAAATTCACCTGCAATTTCGTCACCATTTTTGTCATTTAAAATTGAGAATATTGTAGTCCCCGTGTTTTGTTCAATCACAGTAAATTATAAACATGCCACAAATATAAGCCAAAACCGACTTTAGCAAACTTTAAAGAGAGGGTGTGATGAAATTGAACACGATAATTAAATGAGAGTGCAGCGTGAGTGTTCATTGTATAGCTGGTATTTTCAAACTCCAGCACCAGCTCTTTTCAACTTCGCTATTGTATATTTTAAACGTATTTAATCAGAGCAATTTTCAGCATTAGTCTAGTATAGCAAAGCAATAGTCTCAAGACACAATTCATGATGGGGGCAGCAGCTCAAGCTCAAATCAACATTTGCAGTCAACAGAAAACCAGATAAGTCAAAGCCATATTTGATTTTTGAGAAGATCATCAAGAACAGTGTGGAAAATGAAAAGTAGATGGCAGGAAGTTACAAATTCTCCTAAGGACCGCAATAAGAAAAGCAAACACAAGTTTCCAAGATCTCACATGTCCATGATAACTGGTGGAGACAACCTTAATCCTGTCATTACGCCCACGCATCAGAACTAGTATGATTTATGAAAAGGAAGTTGTGTAGGAGACCAATGATAGTCAACAAAATAGCGAGAAAGCTCACGGAACATAATACGCCCCACATTCATTTTAACTGTTGAAGTAGAAACGATCACTGGATCCCTAAAAATGAAAAAGAGTTGAAGCCAGGCTCGCTCCCAGTCAAACCTGAACATCCACAGCAGGTCCTAAGCGTCGGGGTAGGTCGTAGGATCATCGTTGTAGGTGCACGGCGGGAGATTCTTGGACGGAGGATCATCGCCGGTGACCAAATAACCGCCGGTGACTAAGCTTCCTTCCACCGTGGAATTGGCAAAAGCAACTTTCAGGTTGTCGCAGTGAGCTTCGATGTGGCCGTAGCTCTTTTTCCACCACGACCCAATCACGTACCTGCCCCGCATCCTCAGACCCAACCCGACCGCGACTGTCCCCACGGACCTCCGCTCTTGATCCATATCCTCAACCGCCGCTGCCGCCGCCTCTTCGAGGCTCTCCATCGTCATCTTCGCCTTTATCACCATTCTGTCAGCGGCCGCCCGCAGCACAAACGGTTCTGCCGACACCACCGCTAAGGGTTGCGCCGTGTCCCAATGATAGTAGAGGAAGAGCTCCACTTCACTGAAGAAGAATCTCCCGTGAGTATCTGGTTTCTCAGCCAAGATGGCGGCTTTCCAAGTGGACCCGGCGGATGCAGCGACCGTGAAGTTGGACAAGGTCAGCCCGGCGACTTTCAATACGGGGTAATCTGTTTGTGTGACGGCGAGGAAAACCAAGATGACGATGACGACAGCTACCAGCACTGTGAAGACGATCAACAGGACACGAAGAGCATATGCGTCGGAACCGTGGGGGAGTCGTTGGTCGGGCATTCTGCGCCGTAGCTGAGGGTTGGAGAGGGGGGCGGATGCTTGTTCACCCGGCGGTGGAGGATGAGCGGCGGGGCAGCCCATGGCCTCCGTCTCGGGGCGGAATGCGGAGGAGGAGGGGATGGCATGGGAAGAGAGGAAGAGGGCTTTAGGGTTTCGGAGGAAAGTGAGGCAACAAAGAGAGAGGAGAGAGAAATAATACTAGTTACTTTTAATTTATGGTTTTTCAGATCTTTTGGGAAAAAAAATGATATTCTTTTTATTGTGTTTGTAAGGAGAGAGCAAAATAGGAAGGAAAGAAAAAAAAAAAAAGGAGACCGCAAAATGACCCTTTTATCCTTAGTTCATTTGATGTGGCAAAACAAAGTTGTCAAAAAGGTGAGGGGTCTCTAGTCATTTTTGAATCATATGCAAGCTCGGGGAAATTTCGCCCTTTTTTCCTCCCTAACTTGGGGACGATCATTCTATATTGGGGCCTCCAAAAGAATTTTCTAAGCAATTTTTGCACCCCTAATGTTCTCTTCTTGGATGCTACCAATTCAAATGGTGATTTCCAACCATATTCGTCATCTCTTTATTTCTTTAGTCATTGAGTAAATATGGTTCTATCAAAAAGAGCGTAGAATGAAATGCTTCATTTTTTAAAATGTAAATATCATAATACGATGTGGTTAAGCGTATTGGAAAATGTAAAATTTTCTCGAAGGTGTGATTAACAAATCAATCATGCCTAACAAAAAATTCTTTTTAACTTTTTTTTGGTCGAGAAACTATTTTTATTTAATCAAGAAGTACTTAAACAACATAGCCCATCCAAGGTGCATCAAGATAGAGCAAATTCCAAAGATTTAAGAGAGGGTTGGCCACCCAATTTGAAGAAAGGACATTTCGTCTCTAGGCTTTAGCCACGCAGTCAGCAGCAATGCTTTAATTTTGAATGCACTGATTATGCCAAATATGAGAAAAAAACAGTACTTTGAAAATGGTGAGATTTCTTGTGTAAATGTTTAGCAAATGTCGTCCAAACCCACTTTAACAAAATCAATTTTTTTTTATTAATTACTCCATGAACAATAGTTTGGGGCATTCATGTAAAATCAAGAGTGTAGTAAAGAAGAAATTTCTCTGTCTCTATCTTTTTTGGGGGGGAGAATTCAAAATGATGGGTATTGCAAGAAGATAGAACTGAGAGAGAAAAAAGATATTGCCCAATACTTACAATTTCTTTTTAACTCTCCTTAATGATATCTTAATTTTTCTAAACTGACTACAAAATTATATACAAAGATGGGTGTAATCTATCTTATGACACGACAAACATTTTCTGTCACAATTTTCTTAAACCAAAACACGATGTTTTATAGTTAAAGCGTGTACCTTATGTGATTTTATCGATGACCTGAATTTGATAACCTTCGAGAAAGATTTGCGCTCCTCCATCATGAGAGATTGAAGATTCCTCAATCCCAGTGAAGATTCATTGCTCCATATTTCTTTCAAATTGGAAAGTCTAGACATAGTGAAGATCTTCAAAGATGGGATTGAAACCTGGCGTACAAACCCATCAAAGATAGCATTAGAACAGACAAGCTGGAAATATACATGTTACAGCAAGTTATTCACAATTTTGTATTTACAAAAATATTTGATAAGGAAAACCTACTTTACAATCTAAAAGGGTCTTTTACGATTCCAAAAGGCAACCAATGAGCTTTGCTTTTTTTTTTAATTTACAATATAGCGAGGGATCTAAGTACAATTAAATTTTGTTTGCAATTTACTGACAATAAGGAAAATTACACCAATAGTTTATGCATGAGTAGCATACCTTGATAGTGGGACACATCGAACTTCCGATGATCCGATGTCCCTCTCGAGGCGACATCTTCCACTCTCTTGCTTCACAACGTCTTCAGTCCGGCCGATCCCATTTCCAATCATAGGTGCAACCTTCATCCATGGAGGCCCTTGATTCAGTTCCCTTGGAATCGCAAGACGAGGTAAGAAAATTTCACGATTTTGAAAAGTCATCTACTACTTCACAAGGAAAAATTACTATTCTTATCCAACAATGTCCCGTAATCTATTGTAATTTATTTAATGGCATGAGGATGTCCTCGATAATAATTATGTAACACGGTCCTATCCTCTCCCATGTGCTAATAATTAGGAATTGGTTATGGCTTCGTATTTCACATCCATAAAATTGACTTCCCGAGGCATGGATCGTCTCCTACGATCCTTCCATTCATTGTCTTCTTTGTTGTTTTCTTTTCTCAAAGGTTCATTGCTTTTTGACTTGAGAAAAAAAATCCGTGGCCTGCAAAGTTGCTGGAAATCCCCCAGTTTAACTTGCTATTCCCCGTTCCTCCCATCTATACAAGAAAATTTGACTTCTGGGTGTTCCATTCATTGGTCTATTTTTCATCTAGACAAGCCAACCTCTGACTACTGCTTCTTCGTCATCGCCAACTCCTTACCATGATTCTTATTTTTCAAAGGCCGACGGGGGTCACCCTCGTCAATCGTCGCCTTTGACTGGTTGCTTGCCATCTCCAAGGACTAGGAAGGAAGAAGGAAAAAAAAAAAGAAAAAAAAAGGGAAATGGAAAAGAAAAAAATGATAAAAATTTGAAAAGAAAAACAACGATAATTGTAAAAAACAAATTGTAAAAATTGTTCACATTAGCCATGACCTAGCAATTTCTGGTCAAAAATGACCAAATAGATGACATTGGCAAAATGTCGGAAGGTTTGGAATTCAATTAGTATAATTAAAAGGTTTATGAATGAATTGGCATGAATGCAATGGTTCGAGGATTTTTTTTTTGTACTTTTCTCCCATAGATATTTGCAAATCTAGTTTCTAAAGCAAAAATCTAATAATAAAGTATTAAGGCAAGAGTAATTCTTTACTGCATATTTAAGAATAAATTGACAATAATATGTACTTGACAAACAATTAAAAGCTCCACAGCCTCTTTGCAAATTATCCAAATTCGGTTCCTCAATTTTCGTTGAAAACGTGCTCTATTTTTGGAAAAGCTTGGGAAGAAGTGGGGATTGAAGTGGAGATACTCAAACAATTTGACTTGTGGGACCTAGTTTGATTAATAATGGCATCCTTAGTTTTTCTTTTGAAATGATTGATAAGATTCGGGACGAAATTTATGGTGATCCAGTTTTATGATTAATATAAGATTAATCATTGTTCTATTGATGTCATTCATCTCTTTTTGAAACTTCCTAGTTCCTATTGTGTTATTCATGGCTTGCAAGATCGTTGATTCGACTTTCCTAGGAATCTGCATGCATTGATAATTTACTAATCATTGTTATTGATCAACAGTCCACAAGGGCAATGGATAAGGTTTTCTTTTGACCTTTTTATTTTTACCGATCCCATGCCGTGCGTGAGTCGGATTGATACATAAAGACACAATATGCAAAGAGATTTGAAATTAGTAGAGGTGATTGGTTTCTAGTCCCATCCTGAAATCAGACCTAACCAGACTATTTCTTGACAATCCAATAAAATCATTTGCATGTGCTTGAAATACATAGAAATAGAAGTACCCATAATAATTAGAAGTTTAAATGATTTCTTGAAAGATTTTTAAAAAATAGGTGGTCCAGTCCAGGTGAGTGGTTCCATCCCCTGAAACCGGAAACCGGATTGACAATTACCAACTTTAATTTTATGGAATCAGGAACTAGACCGAACTTGCTGGTTCGATTTGGTCTTGACAGTTACTAATTTGATTGGTTCTTTTTGCTCATCCTTAGAAATTAGGTACACATGTACTCCAAAATTTGGAAGATCCATGTGTTGTGTTTACTAATATCAAAAAACAAAAAAAAATCAAATACATCGCCATTCAATTACTTGCAGCAGAAAGTTTTGCTTTCTTTGATCTGATTAACAAAAAAAAAATAACATAGTGAAGTAGTGATTTTTCTGCGGTCATTACCAAAGTTTACGCTCAAATATTTAGGAGTTGCGATTTGCATGCTTCCATTGGTTCGTAAACTCCTGCCTACGACGGTCTGCGGAATTGATCTTTGATCAACAAATGAGATATGAGTAAGAACATAAAAGGCATGATAGACTAACACAAGAAGTGATAACTAGACCACATGCGTATAATTCCGGGAAAATCGTCCAAAAATTCCTAAATTTGTGAATTTTTTAATTTTGTCAGTTGACTTGTAAATATTTTCATGTTTTATTAATTGAGTTTATCTAGTCAATTTTTATCGAAAATCGTCGATGTAGCATAACCGATGCTTGACGTGGATAATTTTTTAGTAATGCTTTAATTTTTTTGTCTTGGTCTTTTTTTTTTTTGCCCTTTTCCCCTGGCGATCCCATGTGATGGTTGGGGTTTTGGCAAGTCGTGTCCCTGGATCCCACGAACAATAGGAATGACGATGACCACGATGCTCTATCGGTCCGTGCTTTAGTAGTTCCCACAATTATCACTGTAAAAATTTATTATTCAAAATCAAGAAGTCCACCTCACGATTTTTAATACTTTCTGCAAAAAATAAAAGGCCAAAAAAGAAGAGCAGCTTTTAGACTCTATGTTTGACCCTTTTCTATCTTAAGAAAGAGAAGGGTGAGTTGCATTGAATGCCAGTCCAATCTCCCTCACACGTATTTCTTCTTCTTCTTCTTTTTTCATGGACGTTGGTTTTATAGAAACGTCAATTTTCGCATTGCTGGAATTTTCAAGATCCAGGTGTTTGTACCGCCATTTTCTACGAACACAATAATTAGGCCCTTAAAACATGGTCCCAAATCTATCCTCAACATTTTCTTCTAAAAGAAAAATTACCTGTTTTTACTCTAATCTCAAATGTACCCCTATTAGCTCTCTGTTCCAAAATCATCGTTAGTCATCCTCAATTTTCATATCCGAGTACGGTTTCATTTTGGAGAATTTCAACAAATTTTATTGAGGTAAATTTGTTATTCACGTGAAAATGCCACTTTAGTTTGTACCTATCACTTCATTATTTTTCTGATGTGGGTTTTTTATTGACATGAAAATGTTACATTAAGTCGGGACTAGATCACGAGGTAAATTTGAGAATAAATTGAAATTTTGTGAAATTTTTTAGGCATATTGGGGCGAATTTGGGATTGGACCTAAAGTGTGGAGTTTTTTCTGAGACGAAATAAAATTTCAGGGCAGATTTGGGACTGGATAGAAAGTTGGGGGTATTTCCTGAGACAAAACAAAAAGTTTAGGACAGATTTCGGACTGGACCAAAAGTCAGGTTTTTTTCTGAGACAAAAAAAATTCGAAATAGATTTGGAACTAGACATAAAGTTGTAGGTTTTTTTTTTAGAGAATTAGGCCTCCTTAAAACATACTTAATTTTTCAATTTCCATATAATTTTTTTAAATAATATACATTTTAAGATTAAAAAAAAAAGTAAACGTCCATCTCTCATTTATAGTCCGGACTATAAGTGCTTAAAATATGTAAACTCATTTTCAATCATAAATGGTTTTATATCGAAGATTCAAAACTCAAAACCATCTCTAATTCGTCAATGTAAGATTTATTCATATAATATCTATAATTCTTCAAAAATATAGGTTCATGAGAAAAGTAAATACGTTTAGACATAAGTAGATGTTGAAAAGACCCCCCTTCCATCTACGAACTCCACTTTTTTAACTAATTATGATAACTTTTTTTTTTGCATGAACGTGTGTGAATGGATATTCACATAGACAATAAATGACACATAGACCGTGGAGGGAAATTTTGAAAATCCCCTGTAATTTTGTTGCCATTTCTTTCATTTAAAATTGAGAATATTGTAGTCTTGTGTTTTGTTCACGCGCAGTAAATTATAAACATGCCGCAAATAGAAACCAAAACCTTTAGCAAACTTTAAAGAGAGGGTGTGATGAAATCGAATACAACAATTAAATGAGAGTTCAATGTATATGTATAAATGAGTAGCTGGTATTTTCGAACTCCAGCACCAGCTCTTTTCAACTTCTCTGTTTTATATCTAAACGTATTTAACCACACAGCATTTTCCAGCATTAACATTTAAACGTCCTTTTGCCTAGATTTTTTCGATTGCCTTCAAGTCAATTTTAATGATATTTTAGTTAGCAGTTTTCAGAATTATTATTTAAACGTCCTTCTCCCATATAACAGCATACGTGAGAGAAATATCTCATAGCTCTTTGCACAAATATATTAAGAAAATAATGTCAAGGACATTATAGACCAATCTAGAACGATAATATGTTATCAGTTTTGCTACGGAAAACAAGAAGGAAACACATATTTAACTTTTCCATGGAGATGGGCGATTTCTAGAGGCCAGTTGTCTCGGCATCGGCGAGATTAATATGATTGGAGTAAAACTTTGTTTGTTTCATAAAAAATAAATATTTTAAAAAATATTTTCTTAAAAATAATCTCTTTTATTTTCAAACTTTCCAGGCTCCAGAACCGTCCTAAAAAATATTCACTAGCTTGTTGCATTTCCACACCAGGTGCTATTGTAGATGATGGAAAGCATTTTGCAGCAATTGGATTGTCATATATCATCTCGATATTTATCCATGTAACCGATTTTTAAAGCCTTTATGTTAGGAAATGCAATGCACGATGTTTCCTCAGGGAATTGGTGATTTGATTAAATTACGAATTCATGAACGTACATTAAAATGTAGAAGGGGAGAGGGGATTATAAAGTTGCGCAAAAGGGGGAAAAAAACAAGAAGTAAAACCTTCATATTAACATCGTTTCTAATTTCCTTGAGTATTTTATAAAACAACAAAATAAATAAATAAATTGAGGCGCCTCTATCCGGTCTTCCCTTTATTTAATGCAAAGAGGGAATCTCACTCCTTCTCTGAGTCCGCCACCTGCTTTCCTTGGCGATTGAGGTCCATTGTGCATTTATTGAGATGGAGACAAACGACAAGTGACGTGCTTTGCTTCCACGTTCTGATTCCTTTGGCAAAGCAATAAAATCAAGACATAAATCAAATTAACCATATTTGATTTTTTGAGGGCATCTTCAAGAACAGTGGAAAATGAAAAGTAGATGACAGGAAGTTACAAATTCTCCTGAAGAAGACCGCAATAAGAAAAGCAAACACAAGTTTCGATGTCATATGTCCATGATGGGCCAGTGAACTGGTGGAGATAACCTTAATCCTGTCATTACGCACACGCATCAGAACTAGTATATGATTTACGAAAAGGAAATTGTGTAGGAGACCCAAATGTGTCTCCAGATATTGAAAGCACATCGAAGACTCCCATCTCCAACCTCAAGAACTGCATGGCGAGTAGAATCAGGGTTTCTTTTTTTTTTTTTCCAAATTAGGTCTAAAAAAAATACTTACCAAATTAGGCAAACAAAAAATATTTACCAAAACGGGGCCCGTTCAGCAATTTTAGTGCGCCCCATGCGGTGCACTTTGACGGCTAAACGGGCCCCGTTCGGCATTTAGGCTGCCGAGCATATTCGGCGGCGGCCCAACTACCTCACGGGCCCGGCGGCCCTAGCCTTTTTTTCTAATTTCGTTTTAAAACACAAATGTTATAAAAAATAAAAAATAAAAATTATATTTATAAATTTATATAAATATAAAATAAATAAAAAAATTTTATAAATATAAAATAATTAAAAACAAAAATCTTATAAATATAAAAAATAAATTTAGGAAAAAATTATATTTACAAATTTATATAAATAAAAATGTTATAAATATAAAATAATTAAAAACACAAATGTTATAAATATAAAAAATAAATTTAGGAAAAAAATTATATTTACAAATTTATATAAATATAAATGTTATAAATATACAATAATTAAAAACACAAATGTTATGAATATATAAAAGAAAACTTATATTTACAAATTTATATAAATATAAATTTTATAAAGATAAAATAATTAAAAAATGTTGTAAATATAAAATAATTAAAAACACAAATTTTATAAATATAAAAAAATAAATTTAGGAAAAAAATTCTATTTACAAAGGAGAGATGGAGAGAGAAATTTTTCCTTGCAGGCACAAGCAGATTCACGTTCCAGAGAAAGAGAAAGAGATGTTACTATGCATCTTTTTGGATACATGAACGTGAAATATCTCCATACCCACCATCTAGTGGCCGAGTTGGTTTGCGTTCAGTTCCTTTCTCGATAGGTCCTGAGTTCAAAACTTCTCGGAGCTAGGTGACTTAACCGGGGACCCGTGGTTGTGGGGTTTGCGGGTCCTCCCGAGGACTAGTCGTGCTTCACCGCTGGTTTGAGCATAAGCTCGCCGGCCGCGCGAACACCTCGGTTATCAAAAAAAAAATATCTCCATGTCCAAAAGTGCCCAAGAGTGAAAAAGAACCTGAGCTACTGAGTTATATCCGTGTATCTTTCCTTCCTGCTCAGTAGAGTCCCTAGCATTAGTCTCTAGCATTAGCGTGTGGGTGCTACTAGGGGTGAACAATTCCAGGAATAGGGTTTTCACCCTAGAACCGCGAATTGTCAGCTAGGGACTGGTTTTCGCAAAATGCGAACCATGAGTCACTCGCTTGTTCCATGGATTCACCTGAGAATCAAACCACTACTGGTCTTATCCAGTTCCTAGTTGGATCCCTGTTATGGTCCTACCGAGCACCAATATAATTTAAAAAGAAAATGGAACCTATCCCTCGCGCTTGAAGGAGAAGGGAGGCTCAACTTGGGACTTTGGCAATGTATTCCCCACTTTTGTGTTCAATATTCTTATCACATGAAAAACTTAAAGATAATATCTTTGCAGGTGACAGTATTATTATCAGCAATTGAGTCAAGCATCGTAGGAAATGTAATAACAGTCGATCAACTAATTAACGCAGATTTTCAAATGCATCCATAGTGTGCAATACGTATCACACATGAAAATAAGTTAGGTATGGACTCTAGACCTTTGAGGGGGATGGCTTCAATAAAAGAATATACATTTATATTATATAAAGAGATGGGTTCGGTTGGGCCGATTGGATGGTTCCCACTCGAAACTGTGAATTGAACCGGTATTCGCCAGTTCCAAAAAGTTGAAATCAAGAACCGGACCGATACCTACCGGTTCCATCCAA
Source organism: Psidium guajava (assembly GCA_016432845.1). Classification (NCBI taxonomy): domain Eukaryota; kingdom Viridiplantae; phylum Streptophyta; class Magnoliopsida; order Myrtales; family Myrtaceae; genus Psidium; species Psidium guajava. The sequence continues at coordinate 36,145,558 of CM028225.1, read as the reverse complement.
AATCAACCGGTTGGGTATAGTCTGGTCCGGTTTGGATGGATCATAATTTTTTTGCTCACCCATAGGTGCTAGTTAGCTATAGGCACAAAACAAACAAACACATCGGCACAAGAAGAAGGTCTACTCAGGGGTGAAAGGGAGAGATAGAGAGAGAAATCTTTCCCGTGCAAGCACAAGCAAATTCACGTTCCAGAGAAAGAGAAAGAGATGTTATCATGCATGCTTTTGGATATATGAACGTGAAATATCTCCATGTCCAAAAGTTCCCAAGAGTGAAAAAGAACCTGAGCCACTGAGCTATATCCGTGTAGCATCAGTCTCCTTGCATGGTTATAGCTTTGGCTCATGCGACGATGCGGTGAAGCTCACGAAGAAAGAAAGCAGAAACAACACAAGGAACGAGGCTTTTTCACACTCGCGAATAGCATACATGACCGCCCTCTTCATTGCGCTTGTATTCTAACCGGAACATGCAAGCAGAAGGTACACAATTTATAAAAAAAAAAAGAAGAAGAAGAAGAAGATAGGTTTCGGTGGGAAACCCTAATCGGGTCAATATCAACCCTCATGAAAATGTGATACATTTGTAAATTCGAACATGTATAAGAGATAAAGATGATGAAGGAAATCACATCACTTCTATGACTTAGTGGCCTCTTTTGGAAATAAGCAGTAAAAACTATACAATTAAAGATTTTGTTGGTAAATCCGCCAGCCAATCCTTGATCAAACCAATGCAATCACAACCCAAACAACAGCACCGGGAACATTTTTTTTTCCCTCTCTCTCTCTTATGATCCTTCATCGGCTTTTAGTGCCATTTCGTTTACTAGTTGCAAGCAATGGACTTATCTTGGACAGCCGCACATGTACCAACAGGCTACAATGTCGAGAGAGAGAATGTCAAGTTGAACATTATGCAAGACATGCTTAGATGCTTTTTGCCTCATGAGATGCACCATAATCTCACGTCATCCCCAATAAGGCCATTAAACCAAAAAAAAAAAAAGTAATTCAATCCAATTATACTTGGTTCCATTTTTAATTAGTGATAACTTCTTTGTATCAAGTTTTTTTTTATTGGGGTTCCAAAGTCACGATGCTGTACGCATGTTTTTTTTTCCGAGACGAAATGAACATGTAAAATTAACTAAATATGAACGCTTGTAATGTCCATACATATATATATTTTTATCAAAAGATTGTCCATGTTTATGCGTTGTAAAGCATACATGCATTTTGACCAGAAAAAAAAAAGGTACATGCGTTGAAGATTACCGTCCGCTAATTTCTTGTCGTAAATCAATCCCTACCCATTTCAAAATTGGAAGGAATTGCCCATTTACGGCCTCCAGCTAAATTTTATCACTTTCCAACTCCCAAGCACATTAAAAAGTACCCATTGGCAACCCGGTCAGCCGGTCAATTCATCCACTGCGGTGGTGGGCCCCAGCCAAGCAAAACACTGTGTTCAGAAATTTAGACAACCTCGCCTTAGCCTTAGCTAGCATATCGATCGATCCTCTTTTAGAGTTCCCTTCCCTTCTAGGTAGCTTCTTGGGTTCTTTTTATGGATTTGGATCCCCTACCATAATGAAGTGACATAGTTTTAATCTCGATCGTCCATGCTCATCGGACGGCCGAGATTTCGCCACGTCATCCGGATGAATTTAACCCAAAATTTGCGCGCCACACCCGTGTATTGTAGCGTTTTTGAATTTTAAAGCTATGGCAGGGGATCCGAATCCTCTTTTTCTCGTCCTGGTTATTCCCAACGAAGGAGAGAGAAAAGACCACCAGGACCTGTAGAGGAAAAAAAGACTTTATAAATAGCTAAGCACAAGGCTCCACTTACCCTCTCAGACCAACATCTTCCAAGCGCGCCCACGCTCTCTCTATCTGTCTTTTTTTTTCTGGTAAAGCACTCTCTCTATCTGTTTCTCTCTCATTCTTGTTGAAAGATTTGTGCAAACATCATCTTGCGTAATTTCCCCGGCCTTTGGTGATGTGAACAATTTTCTGTAATTTTTCTTAAAAAGTTGATTTTTTTAATTTTGATTTTTTTTCTTTACTTTTTTTTTTCATTGTGCTGCTGAGGGCCGGCCACAAAGAACTCACCTAGATTTAGCAAGAGCCTCTGTGCTCTCACCCCTGGCCGCGCGAGACTAAATTGGCCAGAAGTACTCAATTGACATATTGTAAAAAAAAAATTAAAGGATTAAATAGATCAAATTGAAAGGTTTAGAAGTGAATTGACACAAGTGCAATGGATTAAGGATTTTCTGGTAATTTCCCCGCCCAGTTACAATCTATCAAAATAGTTAGCATGCTAAGTTTATCGGCCAATCTTGATACATGTATTATTGCTAAAAAGTGTATATCATAATGTGACCATTTGATCAAAACCCTCCATAGTTTCTACTAAGTTTGATGAACATGTTTCTAGGTAGGATTCATGAAGGAATCATTTTCAGACTCCGATTATTGTCATCTAGATATTGCATCGAAAGCTCTAAAGATTTACTTCGTGGATATCATGTATGACTTGGATATTATTGGAATAATATGAGAATATCATCACAGCTTGTACGTGTTCAGACTCTATGAATAGTCTCCTCAGACTCAGATAGTGCTATCTAGTTTATTCATACCTAGTACACGTCGAATCTAAATATCGCAACAGCTAGTGATTGAAAATTCCTTCTTTTTTTTCCATTTTCTCTATTCTTTTGTGGGGAATAACAAGAGGATAGTTGATAATAAAGCATTGAAATAAATAGTTTGGTGGACACTTCTTAAGCTGTGCAAGGCAGGACTATGTAATTGGGGGAAGTTTATTTGTACAAGGCTCTATGTACATGTGGTGATCTTGTAGATCAGTTGGAAGCTAATAGACACTTCTTTTAGAGATTGAGAAGTGATTTAGACCGGTTCTCTAAATTTGACAAGTATGATATTGTTGTGGCGCTTTTAAGTGTGATATATTTTTCCTACTGCTTTTGCAGGTTTTAAGATTATAATTCCTGATGATTGGCAGTCTTTTAGGAATGAACTGCTAGTTTGGGAGTGTTTTCTAGAATTTGTTTTGACAAGCTTTTTTTTTTCCATGAAAAATAACAACAATTCAAGTCGTTTACATGTAAATATTTCGGCAGATTTTCTAGCTCTTTGAATTGTAGTTTCTTTGCATCCTATAATAATTGCTCTTACCAGGTGTTGTCAATTTGCAGAGAAAAGTATAGTAAATATGACAAAAGAAAACCTCGTGTTCCCATAAATGTGTTTGTTTGTGGGTGGAAAGAACAATAATCAATAGTCAAAAACTGGTTTAAAAGACATCTCCTGGCCAGCCTAGATTTTCTTGGCCAAAAATATAAACAAGCATAGCTTCTGAAAGGGAAAAGAATTGAGAGGTGTCCGTTTAACTGTTGTCATGGCGACTGTTTTTTTATCTAACCTTGACAGGTGCAACAACTGACTGTGGAAGTGCTATGCTGTTTGCATGCCGAGGAAGAAATGTTGTTCTGTTTCCATACATGCGACTTCAATGCTCAGCATAATGGAACTCACAGTAAAACACTGTTACATGTAGGCAAATGAGGATTGCAATTGCTACACCTACAGCAATGATGCGAGAAAGTTGGAAGAAGCCAAATGTGTGCACAAGGATCATGTTTCTGCTGTGTAAGATGATGGATTAGTAGTTTTAGAGACCAGTTACAGTCTTGAGTTTATTTCTGTCGGTAAGGATTCTTTGGAATTGAAATCTGTCTCCCTTTCCAGGATGGATATTGATTACTCACCCACTGGCCGAGAATTTGTAACTGGATCCTATGATAGAACAGCAAGTCCAGCATCACATTTGCTTTGTGTGAATAAAACTGTGTGGTAGGTAGAATCACAATAACTCTTGCTATTTCTCAGGTAAGGATTTTCCAGTATAACGGAGGTCACAGTAGGGAGGTTTATCATACGAAAAGAATGCAAAGGTATACCCAACTACAGAGCTTTACGTTTATAATCTCTCTCGCTAGGTGCTTATTCAATTGGTTGAGATAGTTAAATTGGAAATGACGTTTAGATGGTAGTCTAAACTGAGCCTTTAAATGAATATGGTCTTATTCAGGTTGGAATTCCATTGTGTAAGCTCACTCTTATGTCTTCTGACCGGGTTGCTTGCATGTAGGGTAATCTGCGTCAAGTTCAGCTGCAATGCAAGTTATGTTATGTCTGGGGGTGATGACACCAACTTGAGGCATTGGAAAGCTAAAGCCTCCGAACAGCTGGGAGTTGTAAGTACTGCTGTTGACACTGGTTTAGATCAATAACTGAAACTCTCTATCGACCAATGTAGTAACTGAATGTGTACTTTCTGCATAGCAGAGCCAGTGCATGAGCAACTGGACAGAGGACACTTTCCTTTCACAAATGACCATTTTGATAAGCCAGATAATTGTCATTATCGCGCACTCGTGTAAAAAAGGTCACCGATTGAACATTGAATTCAGAATCGAGGCATGGTTGGAAGTTAGTTGTGTGATTGTCAAAAATGAATGGAATGAAGTTGATTCTCTATAGAGTAGTTGTCTGGATCGGCAAATCGAATTCCTCACCTATTATTTTGCATGCCATCATAGGTCCTCCCAAGAGAGCGCAGGAAGCATGATTATCATGAAGCTGTCAAGAACCGATACAAGCACCTCCCTGAAGTGATGCGCATTGTGAGGTAACAATGTCCACTTCAAATTCGTGTGCCGACAGATCGTCACGCTTTTGTTTTTAGTGTGAACCAAACTCATCACGCTTTTTCCCGGCAAATTTCTTGATTGGATATGCAGGCACAGGCACTTGCCCAAACCAATATACAAGGCCGGTATTCTAAGACGCACAGTGAATGAAGCAGAGAGAAGGAAAGAAGAAAGAAGTAAGAGCACACAGTGCCGCTGGATCTAGTTCAACAGAGCCCATTACGTAAAAGAAGAATCATCAAAGAAGTTGAATGATAGCTTCTATTAGCATGTTGTGCCAGATGGCACAACATGCTATCTGCATGGATGGGCTATCTTTCTCAAGAGTTTGCCTTTAGAGTGAGAAGTTGCTTCACCTCAGAGATGAGAGGACGACGACGTTGCTCAAGCTCCTCTCCGACTTTAACAATTTCGGTAGAATATCACAGTCCGTTGGTTGGAAGAGTGGCTGCTCCAGAGTATGCTCTCTAATATTCAATTTCTGATTTATTGGCCAGTTATCAGGATATGATACGCAGTTTATTTGATTGTATCATAAGCTTTTATCTTTAATTCATCTGAGCAGGAAGTGGGGAGAATTTGGTTCCCTCCCTTGTGCATCATGAAAAAATGAGGATTTTTTTTTTTTGGCTGGGAGAGGGGGGGGGGGTGTAGAATTGGAGATGAAATCATCGAGCCATCAATGCTCTCTAGTAGGAACTAGAACCCGTTCAGTGCATTATCTTACAGTTCCAGTAGAAAAGAAGGGGCATAAGGCCCTTTTAGTATTAACTGAGATGTCAGTTCCATTCGAGATGATGATGCATTACCATTTTCTCTAGTAGGAACTAGAACCCGTTCAATGGTTGCACTTATGTATATTTGACAGCGTCTTCAGCATCTTCTCTAGAATAGCATATGAAGGAAATAAACAAGATTACGTGAGAAAACTGGTATCCACAAAGAGATCATCAGAGGGAATCAAAATGTCACGGCAAGTGAGCCGACTTCAGTGATGGCTCTATCTGACAGTAATCCCACTCAGAGGAAACACAAAATTTGTGCTGCCATAAAAATCTGCGAAATAAGAATCACAGCGAGAGGGGATGAAATGATCATGGTACGGAAGAGCATATGTCACGATTTCAATGTTACATTTTAGAGCCGTGGTGAGTACTCCACGAACTATTCTCTTGCCTTCTGCTGAAGAACACGTGCCTATCCACCAATGCAACCAGAGCTGCCGGCAGAAATCGTTGCTAGCAAAATCTGCACGGACTGTATAAGAGGTTCTTGTGATTTTCGAAGCAAATTTTTGATCCAACTGAACAGCCATGTGTTTCTAGGGAATGAATTCATGGAGATTTCCTTCATCAAAGTTGAATCTGCCGGTCTTACCTGATCATCAGCTGATTGGAACATGGCATTTCGGTTGTTGAATTATCTGCTTATCTTGTGGCCACGCCATGGCAACCTTCCTAGCTATTTCTTTGCTTATTGCTAAGTAATGATCAACGAGTAATATGCTGAACTGGACTCCCCGTGTCACTTCTTTCTCTCCTAAACAACTTCTCAGTGTAATCCATTCGATCAATTTTAGGTTGGCACAGCTCACCTAATGTCCAATCAGCACCAACTCTCCTAAGTTTTTTTTTTTATTTTCTCTTGACACTGACATATAGACCCTATGACATCTGTTCATTTTCCTTAAGTCTCCCAAGATTGCCTGTTCCTCTTCTCGTGCACTCTTTACTTCGTCCCCCATGCAATTAGTAATATCTGTTTGCATGTCATTTCGTCCCGGTTGTGTCTCGGCAGGTGTCTTTTGCCGGCCCTTATTCGCCAAAGCGACCTCCGAGGCTGATGGAGACTTGTCACGTTTGACGATGTGAAATGCTAGACACGTAAAGACCTCTCCTTTAAGCCAAATATATATATATATATATATATATATATATATATATATATATATATATCTCTTCCAAGCAAAGCAGGATTGTCAAAGAATCCTCATTTATCCTTCACATTCTTGCGGCTGAGTATCGATCTTTCGTTATTCTGGGATGTTATCCAGGCTAATGCACACATCATGAATCCTACGAAGATAATGAGATGTGAATCAGAACTAAGCATCCTCAAGAAGAAAAAAGGAAAAATCTTTGTAGGTTTTAAACCCGACTTCGAGGTTGAAGATCAACTACTAAGGAAAGCACCTGCTAAGATGTTCAACGGAGACCATGTTCTTTTGTTTGACAGTGACCCGCCTGCGTGATCATCGTATCTTGGATGTTACTAACGAAGACCCTTTATCGTCCTAAATTTGCTGAACTTATAGAGACGTGTAACAGATTAGAACTGCAACTCTTTTGGGGATTCAGATAAGGACTTTGCACTGGACAAGATTAGTTTTTACGGTTTCTAAATTCATAAACCAAGACTGACCAAACTTTGATTACCTGAATCGCAGTTGGAGGTGGAATTGGAGCACCCACACATGCATAATTGGTTGACCCCATCGTTGTCATGACCATCTACGTCGCTGTACCACGCATGTGCAGCTGGTGGCCTCGCACCTCTGCAAAACTCGTCACCCCCTTGCACCGAGTATGTCACGTGTATGCCATACGCCCGCTCGTGCGGGCCATCCACCCTCAACGGGGCGAGAGTGTACGCGCTGCTGTAGCCTTTGCACTGAAGCTTGGTCAAGTTGATGGCCTTGATCGCCTCGAATGTCACCGCGCAGCACTCTGGAGGGCCTGACCCAAACTTCAATCCAACCTTGCTCCAGCCAACCCGGTTCCATCCTGGGCAGTTGTAGTACTCTTTTCAGCCCATCCTCGAGACGTTCCGGCACGGCAAGTGGCGGTCAGCAAAGCCCTGAAAGAAGAGAAACTATTTTGCGCATTAATGATAGGATAGAACACCACGAACAAATCAATGAAAGAAGCGAGTTTTTCAAAGTCGTAATGCCTAGGTGGAACATCCAATTTACAATCAAGTGATGATTAAAACGTTACGCAACATCCAATTGACGATCAATTGATGATCTATGCTAATGTGAAATGAAATAAAATTCTATTCATATCCTACTACAAATCTTTAATCACATATCACATTGGATTAGAAAAACATGCATTAGACAACGCAAAGCCATTGCAGTAGGATTCGAGCCATACCAGATGGAGTCTAAATTACCTGGAAGAGTGGGGAGACTGCAGAGCAGCCGAGGAGCATGAAGGCGTTGTCGGGGGAGGCGGAGATGTAGGGGCTGCGCCAGGGCTCGACGGAGAAGCCGTTGCCTCAGCGGCCGAGGACAATGGAGTCCCAAGTGGACAGGTGGGGATCGTGGAGGGAGAGGGAACAGTAGGCGTAGTCGATGTCGAGAATGCGGTAGGACCCCGAGGGGATGTGAAACATGAGGACATCATTGATGCCAAAGAGGAGGTCCCGGAATCCCAGGTGGCCGCAGCTGTACTGGAGAGAGAAGGGGTAGTCGACAGTGATGTTGCCACAGTACGATCAGCACGTGGGGAGTTGGAGGCTGGCCAAGTTCGGAGGGATTATTAGGACTGTGATGAGGAAGACGATGGTGGTGACCAGCATTTCGAGCTCCGCCATGTTAGCGTCAGAGTCAGCAGTAGCAAGAGGGTGAAGAAGATTTGGCGACGGGGGAATACTTCGCTTGTGCGGTTGGAAATCGCTTTGAAAGAGGAAGAGTGAAGGTAAGCTGGGTTGGAGATTTTGGTAATATGGAGGGTTGTGGGTTTGCCTTTTCTGCTTTATGAGTGCATCATCAAATCACTTTGCTTTGCCTTTTTAACAGGCTCTTGTCCCTGCTTTTTAGCTTCGCCTCTTCTACTTTTTGGATTGCAGCAAGATTTCACTAATGACCCTTAATTTACAATTACTCGGGTTTGTTTATTCAATGCTTTGGTGCATCAGTGGCCAAGATAAACTTTTCTTTATTGATTTCTTAAACGAGTCCTATGGTTCATTAAACAAAATATCCGTGCTCAGTATTGGCCTGTTGACTTCGGCAAGGAGAAGTTCCCTTCCTACCAAACTACACAAGGACTGAGAATCTGCAACAAGGGTGACAGCACCTTATAGTTGAGCACAAACATACCTTGATCAACCACATATTACATCCCCATGCACACTATGCTCGGCCTATTTCAGAAGTAAAACATCAGCAGCAACCACTTGTCTACTCGTTCGCGAAAAAGAAAAAGCAATGTAAAGGAGAGCCCTAGGCAATTCCCAAAAATACTGGCAACTATGATCTCATGGGCAGCTAGATAATGGTTCCTTCCTGGACAGATAAATGCCTATATCTTTGATTCAGTAGACTGAGTTCGAAAGCAGGTGCTCACACATTAGTGATAAAGCATCCTCACAATTTGCTACAGACGGTCCACTGTCAACCGTCTCATACCAAGGCTCAATGTTTTGTCCTTTAGCGTACAAGTAAGCACCTTCCCAGGAGGCTACCCATCCTAGAAGTGCTCCCACTTGAGCACACTAACTTTGGCTAATTAAGTCAGTCGATTACATAACATCCCTGAGTTAAGATATTACTCCAAAATTTTCTCCTTTCAATAAAAAACTAACATGAAGTAGAGTGGCTTAAATAATCACACCAAGTAGCTCTCCCCCAAAGATCTTCCATCTATTTTCAATGTCTCTCTATACTTCATGCCAAACCAATCAAAACTTTGTGGACCTTGACATTGAGCTGGGTCGATGAGGCACTAAAAGAGCCCACCCATTCTCTCTTTCCCTCTGGTTCTTTTGTCTCTCAGTATATGACAATTACACCGGACTCCCGTTTGAGAGGAATACGGAAACCCTTGACAGAAAATGGAACCTCTGCAATATCTATTCCTCTTTGCCTGCATTTACAGAACATTTCAATGCAGAATTCCAAAACCACCGCAATATAGGTCAACGCAAAAATGATAAAGTGTACCTTCACTGCAATTCAGTGCTGTTTCTCTACCCTTCTTTGCCATCCTTTTTGTTGCCTCAGCTGTAGTCAAGTTGACACCAAACAAAAGGTAAATCTTTAGAGCAAAAGCAAAATGGAGCCAAAAAAGAATACAATACAGAGCATTGGAAGAACAAGGACAATTTTGCATGAAAAAACTGTATATACTTTTATGTTTCCTTTTCTTCTTAGCTCTCCTCCTCTTCCTGTCTGCCTGTGTTAGCTCTGTTTCATCCTTTATGTCACCTTTGCCAGCAAATACCTCCTCAGGTGCCAACATGGCTGCATCAGAGACTGCCAATGGTGCAATCTACTCCCAGAAACATGAAGAAATAAAGTCAATGATGGTAAACCAAATGCAACAGATATACATCCATATTGCCCAAAAACAAATTAGCTACCTCCTCCATGGCAAGAGCAGGGACATTAGCTTGTATGGACAAATCTTCAATTATCTGCCAAGTCATCGGAAAATAGTTAATAACCAAAAGCTCAGCCATCAGCAAGGAACTGTTTGATGGTGTGTTCCTGCACTTACAGGTTTAGGAGCAAAATGAAAGTGAGAAAGAGCATCCAACTTCAAAGACACCTTCTTGAATAGCAAGCTAGCCTGATCAGAACAGAGTTGTAAGACTAAGCATATTATATTTTAGGAGCCATTAAATCGCATGAAGTTTCCGATGGGGAACATAAAGAGCAGAGGTGATCATGAAAGGAGAGGCATCTAATATTCTGTGTAAGGAACACGAATGGAACGAAAAGGTAGGGAACATGCCTCTTTTTTCAGCTCATCAGAAAAAGACAGTGGGGCAGAAGCCAAATTTGTTCTCTGTGCATACTCTTCCTGCAAGGGAGAAACTTCTCAGATAAGAATCAATGTATTGCATCAAGCAGAAAGAGTCTCCACAGTTTAGAATGACGTGAGAGAGGACATAGATGGGGAAAAAGTAACGAACCACATGCTAACCTCATAAATTTCAGCGAGCCCTCTCTTGCTTTTGTTCTCGTCCTGAAAAAGGCAAGAAAATTAAGTTGCATAATGCCCACCGCAACCAATTAAACAGCCATAAAAAACAATTCTTACCAGTTGTTTAATTTCTCTTGGTGCTTTCGTTAGTAGACTAGGAGGCTTCTCCACATCATCAAAATGCCCCTATAGAAGATCATACAATAGCTTCTTGGGGTTAATTTGCTACAAACATAGAACTTCAAGTGCATTATAAGAACAATAATGGAGAGCCAGAGATCTTCAATTAAATCCTAAGGTACAACAAAGAGCTTCAATAGGGTATTATAGATTTTTAGTCCACATGCCCCAGAAGTTAAAATAGGAAAGAAAAGGAAATCCTTACATTTCATAGTAAGACGTGAGGGAGAGTGGATTATTAACTAATCTGACAAGAACAGCATATCTTAGAATCACCAGGCAATGTCATAACATACATGTCAACCTTCCAAAGTCAGAAGTTTTTGTCTAGCCTAATTCTTGCACATTTCCAATCTTTGAGGGGATAAAGTATGCATTTGAATGATGGCACTAATTCAGACTTTTTGAAGGGATTTTGCAAATTATAAGCCACATTATTTTGTCAACTAAAAATGCGTTATCCATTATTTTCTATTTCTAGAAAAAACAATCTCTAAGTCGGTGTTGCCATCTTTGTTAAAGAACGTGAGAGTAAACATTCTTCCAGTTTTGCATTCCATCAACATCAATTGCAAAGCCAAGTATAACCTTTACCTCGCGAATCCTACCACGGATTAACTCTTCAAGAGAAGCTGTAACCTCTTCAGTGATTACAGGTACCGGCCTAGCATTGTGTTCAAAATCTAAATCCACTTCAAGAGCACTGTTCTTAGGTCTCTTTGCAGCAGTCACCTGTCATCATCATCACTATATAATTCAGATGCGAGTATTGTGTAATTTTTCCAAACCAATACAGAATGCCAATTTGCCAAAATTAAACAAATAAAATACAAAACCTCACCTCTCCTCGCATTGTCCATGTTTTTGGCTCTAAATTGGACTTCTCCATCTGCTCAATTTTGGCTTTAAGGTCCAAGAGTTCCTTCTCATGGGTAGAAAGATTATGGTTTCCCTGCACAGAAGGGGATTTAGGTCTTGAGTTGTTTCAACTAACACATGAGCATCCAAAAGACAGTCCATCACACGGCACATATCTGAATACCTATGCAAATGCACTCAGTCAGTGATTACCTTGTTTCCATCTGCTCCGTTTTCTTCATCTGTAGAATATCCTAATCCATCACTTGACTTTGGTTTCCTTTGAGTGACTTTCTTCTTTTTAGCTCCAAACAAGTCTTCATATCTAAATAATATCATATTATGCAAAAGAGGTCAATAAGAAAATGCTGCATAAAAGTTGATTGCTAGCCAAAGAACTCCAAGAAAAAGATATTACGTTCGTAAGCATGGTGGAAGTCAGTTGTTAAACAGACTATGTAATCATGGCATTCATGACTTGAGAAAAAAGAGCCGGATGCAACTTGGATAGCAAATAGGAAGGAAGGTCTTTTGCAATCTCTTTTGCTACTTGGGAAGAACATGATGGATTGGAGATGCCCATAAGGTAGTACATAATTCAAACGATGCTCATGCATTTGTTATTGCAACCAAAATTAGAAGACTTACATTCTTTGAAAGAAAGAAAGATGATAAAACCCTACCTTCCGTCAACATTTCCATCAACATAATCAACCATAAAGAAGTGATTGGAAACGTAAAAATCATTACCTAATTCCTAGCTTGTCCTTGCCTTCATCATCCTCATCAAATTCGCCGAGCTGCAAAAAGATGCGTTCGCTAATATAAATATTCCATTGTGAGAAAATGAATCTAAATTACCAACAAGGAATTAGATGAACTCACATTTCAGGATTTCTAAAAAGTAATTAGACATAAAAAAAAAAAATGCAAGTAAAATTTCCGCAAACATAAAGCAGTCTTGATTTTCAAACTCCTCACACAAAATTTGATTTTTATGTGATCAAAATATTAGCATCTATCAGCCCATTCTCACCTCATCATCATCACCTTCTTCTTCTTCTTCTTCCTCCTCCTCCTCCTCCTCATCATCCAAGTCACTTGTCACCGCCTTCTTCTCCTTCTTATTCTCTTTGGTGGCATCTTCCAAATCATATTCTCTAGCCTCGTCTTTCTGCAAATATTCCTCCAATTCCTTGATCTTCAAGAATTTATCCTCAATCCCACCATCATTCCTTTCTTCTTCCCCCTCCTCACTCTCCCCACTTTTAACCCCTCTGTCTTCAAAAACACCCTCTTCTTCACCCTCCTCCTCATCCTCCCCTTCATCACTATCACCATCCTCATGAACTTCAGCAAACCCATCCACCCCCACGCCCACGACACTCTCTTTAACATCCCGACCTCCTCCACGACCCTTCCCTTTCCCCTCCGTAGCTGCGCTGTCGCCAAAAAGATTCGAAATTTCATCTGGGTTCTTCTCGAACAGCCTCAATTCGCGCCGCAAAGTCAACAACAGAGGCTGCAATTGAAGATCGATCTGCTGCCAGATTTGCTCAGCGTCGAAGCCGTTGATCAGGAGCTGGTCGAACGGCGACTTGGGGGAGAAGGGTATTAGAGAGGAGAAGAGGTGAAGGGAGGCGGCTCGCGTTTCTTGAGAAAGGGAGGGATTGGGGGCGAGCCACATTGGAGGGTCGGTCGATTGACATCGATGCAAGACTCGAAGGCCGGCTTCCTCTGGGTTCAATATCAGTTTCCTTTCTCTAGTTCTCTCTCTTTTTTTCATTCCTCTCCCCCAGAAAGTGATGGAAAAGAAGAAGCCGAGAAAATTTTGGTGAAGGCGCGCAGAGTGGGATGAAGACCTCTGTAGCCGCGTCCGACACTCAGACTGCGGGTGGGGTATGTTTCGAGACGCGAGTCAGTGAGAAAGGAGAGCGAAAGCACAGATCTGGAGGTCGGAGATCGGCAGCGCAGATCTGAAGGTCGAAGATTGGGGGAAGAGGAGAAGAAGGGTGCCTGCGTCTCGAAACATGAGAGAGAGAGGAGAGTCGGCAACGAGTGAGTCGGTGGGGCAGGAGGGCTCGATAGTGCGGATCTGGAAGGAGGGCTGCAGGCAGTGATGGAGCAAACCAGCGCCAGAAGATGGGCTTCGTGTGCGCCGGAGAATGAAGCGAGAGAGTGCCAGAGGAGAGACGAGACAGCCAAAATCACGGTAGTCGGGTTGCTTCGCGGAGAGGCGAGAGAGAAAGGGGTGAGACGAGTGAGATTTTTAAAAGAAAAGAGGTCTGACAGAGATGAGAGAGGAGGGCGTGCAATCGCGGGGGGAGGGAGAAGACAGACTAGAGAAGCGGGGCGGAGGTTAGGGGAAGGGATTGGGGGGGAAGAAGACAAAAGATGAGAGAGGAGAAAGGGCGTCTTGCAGATGCAGATTAGAAAAGATAGTAAAAAAGATAATTTCTTTTTTGAAAAACTGCTTTGACTTACTTATTATCTTTTCCCCGCTATACCCATGATAGAAAATTTCTTTTGTATTATAAGAACTCTTTATATAAAATCATCATTTTTATAATAATAATAATAATAATAATAATAATTTATCATTCATATATAAAAATTTATTTTTAATATACGACGTGTCTCCAACGTGTCGAAAATTTTTATTTTATAAAAACGACGTGTCGTCGCGGCGTGTCGTGTCGCGTCTCGACAGCTCGACAAAGGTGACCCGCCCCGCGAAGATGAATGTTCAAACTTAGCAAGCCACTCGGTTACAAAACAAATTTCGGCTTGTTCTTTTAGGTTTCCATAATAAATCAGTGATGTTCGAAAAGATATAATTTTGAGATCAAACGGTAAACCTTTTCTAAGCGCAAAAGGAAAACCATCACTGACTGTCCACCTACCTTATTAGTTTGGGGTGTGTTGGCCCTTCTCTTTCGCGCAATCGCAACAGCCCGAGAAAATCCGCCGATTTGCGTCAACCAAACCTCGTTGCCTGTCCTTACTCTCCCTTGAGCATCCTCCTCCATCTTATCATCAACCTGTGGGAAGTTATGACAATTACAATTCCATTAAGTAACAGGTGTATATCAGGCGGGTTCTATAGATGAACCCCAAATGTTGCTTCCGTAACCGGCATTGATCGCGAGAAAAGCCACCTTATCGCGAAACATTTTGCACGCATTATTTGCTTTCTTGGCAAATAGCTCTGCCTCACCCGGCCTGCAATCATTTATAAACAATCCAGAAAAAAGTGCAGGAGAAACAGTTACATTGGAATGTGTCATCACATAAAATCCAAGAGCGGCACTCAAAAGTCGCAATACAATTATCAAGATATCTTCCTTAATTTACGCCTCAAAGTACCGGGGCGACAATGCCTCTCACCTAAAAGGTCGTTGCTCAGCCTCAAGGAGCTCAGCATATTTTCCCCTTGATATGACCTCCTTATTGAAGCCTCTTTTCTCGTACAGATTCCCCAGGTTAAACTTCCCGGAAAGGATAAAAATGACACTCTCAACCCCTTTAGAACCTCCATGAAGCTACGAGAATTCAAACGGAAAGCGGTGGCATAACAACCATTGCAAGGCATGAGACTACAAAGAGATATTAGGTTCACCTGAAACAACTCCAATAGAGCCGGTTAAGGTAAGACTTTCTGCAACAATGGTTGGTGTTCCCATTGCCATGTAACATCCTCCACTGGCTGCTACATCAACCATTGACGCAACAACAGGCTTTTTTTGATGCAGTCAATAGACTAATCTCCCTCCACATTCTGCTCATCATAAGCATCATGAAACACCCAGTAAAGCTACAATTAGAAAAGAAAGCAGAAGGAAAGAGTAAAACGTTCGATATGATAGTTAAAGATGAGGTTTTCCACTGCATGGAAATGAGGGGCAAATCACTTAGGGCAAGACTTTACTTCTGCCAAATGCATCTTATGACCTATCCCGCCAGCTTCAAATTTCAACTACATAAGTATGAGTCACTACAGAGAGATGAGTAGTTTCTCAATCTTATGGCGCAATGTCGACCATGTTCTTGGCAAAAAATTATTTTGAAAATAGCCTATTAAAAGGGATAAGTGCAGAAACTAGAGTTCATTTTGACTGGTAGTCATTGAGGACTTTAGATTTTAAAAGCTCTTTTCCAATTAGGTCTTAAACTCACTATAGATGGAATCAAGGCGTTGCAGATCATACATGCGAAATGACCAAAGTATTCCACGTTGGAGCCACGTACGAATTTTGGCACAAGAAATGAACTGAAAACAAGCTCAAGACCAGATTAGGGCATATTGTAAGATCTCAAATCCTCAATTGATCGAAAAGAAAAATTAAGTACTTGATTGACCAGGGGCCAAAACATTTGTCTTATTTATCCCCCTACCAAACCACAAACACCACAGTGATAGCAAGATATTATCATGATTGATTACAACCACATCCGTAGAAAACTGGGATATTTGAATAGCTTGATTTCTCACTAATATATGCTTTTATGTCTAAGTATCAAATGCAGCTCACCAGAAAAAGTCTAAGTATCAAATGCAGCTCACCAGAAAAGACAGTTGAACAATGTTCAAGTGACATATAGCAGCAACTTACAAGTCTGAGGCTAGAGCATCACCACCGGGACTGTCGATTCGGATGATAGCTGCTTTAAATTTTTTGACTCTACAGAAAGGAAAGATATAATGCTTCAGGACACATGAGATGAAAAGGAAGATGCAATAAATGATAATTCTCAATGTGCCATAAACAAAAAGGAAATAGTAACAACATGGGAACACTTTGAGATGAGCTATCAGCCTATGCTTTGGAGGGAGACCTTTCGAATTGGCTTTTTATCTAAAAGATTGACAATTTCTTTTTTGCTAAATGCATGTGGACTAACAAAGCGAACAACACAGTTCACCCCTAAATTCGCTTGCATCCACCCCCACTTACTCAAAGTTCACTAGAATTATGACCTTAAGCATGATGAGTCAGATAAAGAACCCATATATCATGATCTTAAGCAATTTTGTGGAGATACTATATATGCGTTTTTACTTTGACATAATGTTACAGGCAGAGCCAGAGGTATCAAATGCACAGGCTTTTTTGCTGCACTTGTATGCCATTGTTAATTATTTTAACTTACCCTCTTGCGAGACAAATAAGAAACAGAACATCAATATAAGCAAAGGGTTTTTATTCACACTCTCGGTAGTGTACTCTGGAGCAATTGACATTACATTGAAAAACACACAAGTAAACTTAGAGACAACTTTTAGCTTGTGCAAATGAAAGAATCATCTCATTATCAGAAAACCATTTCTCACTGGTCCTCTATCATGCATCTTGTAACTTGTAAGTAAACAGATCGTTAACATGTCTCACTCCTATTCCCGTAACTATAAGTAGCTGTCAAAATCTGAAGATGAAACTACCATATTTAGAGGACCGAGAAGGAAGTGGGCAGATCGTTAACATGTCTCACTCCTATTCCCGTAACTATAAGTAGCTGTCAAAATCTGAAGATGAAACTACCATATTTAGAGGACCGAGAAGGAAGCAGCGTTTTCGATGCCATTTCAAAGATATTGGAACATTGCAAATCGCCTTCATAAATCATTAGAGGAGTACCTCAAAATTGACATCTGAATTACCGTAAAGCTGACCTCTAGCATGGCAAAACACCCAATTTTTTGTTCTTTTTCAACGACGAGGAAGCTACACCTAAGTCTCCTGCTACACCCAATAGGTATATGCCAAAGCCCGCATATACGGCAAGATCTTATGTAATGTGCTGAAAGGGGTTAACTACTCAAACCCAAATGAATAATACAGATACTCTTCTCAAACTGAAAAAATATCGTTCGTCAAATGGCCGAACCTGGCCACGCAATTTCATAGTCAAGACACTTCCTTTTTTCACACGCTCCCAAGGGAAAGCAACGAGCATTTTGAGCTTGATGCCGAATTTCTTCCACACTCCAAACTCCTCAAACTCAAACTCCCCACTGGGGTAGTCCCCGGCTTTCTTGGCGTGTGGTTCCTGTTCTTTCGTTTCTTGCACTTTTTCTGGTTTCTGGGTCTCCGTCGCTGACGCGGAATCATCGAACGCTCTAATGGAGAAGCTCCTGTTATGGGTGGCCGGGGCAACGAAATTCAAACAACGGGTGAAAGAGAGATTGGTTCTTGAAAGTGAAGAAGTGGTGTGGAGGACAGAGATGATTTTCGAATGGAGAGGGGAGAGAAGGGGAAAGAGATGGAGGTGATTGTGAAGAGGAAGACATGGAGCGTGTGTTTTGGATAGGTGGAGGATTGCGGAGAAGCTCTTGCGGTGGGTCTGGACTGTGGAGGTTATTTGGGACAAGTGAAGAAGCTTTGACATCTCTCTCTGCAAGTCCTGTGCGTTCCGTTTTCGGTAGTCGAAATCACTAAAGTCGGAGGACCAGAAACTAAAAGAGAGACCCGTCAAACAATAAATTGAGTTCGAAAAAGCGAACACAACAACAAAAAATATTCTCCGAGGCCACCGAAAAATTTGAACTATTAAAAAATGATATCACGACTTCAGAAATGCAAAACTCGAAATTACAGCATCAAAATGAATTTTCTACAATTTTTACAATTAATCTAAAAATAAAATTAACAAAGCAATTCCTGATTCAAAATTCATTTATATAGATTTTCTTTGGCCAAAATAAAGAGAAAATTGAAATAGAAACACTGACTATTTTTTCATGTTTTTGTGGTCTCAAATGCTATTTATTTATTAAATGTTTTCCTTATTTCTGAAAAGTATTAAAAAATGCAAAAAATATGAAAAATTATTTTTTGTTCAAAAATGGCTCTCTAGACTTGACCAAGGTCTCCAAAGTTTATTTTTTAATTTTATGGATTTTCTATTAATTTTCAAAAATAAAAATGATGAAAAATACCAAAAATATGGAAAATCATTTTTTGGTCAAAATTGGCTCCCTAGGCTTGGCTAAGGTCCCCAAAGTTGATTTTTTAATTTTATGGATTTTTTTAATTAATTTTAAAGGGAAAAGATGATTAAAAATCAGGTATCAACAGCGTGCAGAGTGGAATGCAGACAACAAGTATTGTAGGGGTCTTGGGTTTCAGAGGTCGTGGTTTGAAGAAAGCAAAGCGATGCCCCGGTGAATAGCACTCTCTTCTTGGTCTGGTCGCCGCCCTTTTGGAGCATCGGTCATTAAAATAGAAAAACAACGACATACTTATGAATTGTTAAGCCTCCATTGATGTTTTTATAAGTAAATAAAAAAATTGCAATTTGTTTTATAAAGTTAGTGCAGTTTAGGCATCGTCACAGGCTGATTTGAGTATGGAACCGACCCATGGCCATAAGGGTCCGGTTTCGATTCCACATTTTGTGAAGCCGAAATTGGAATCGGCCTGAAACCTCTGGTACTGAGCCATTAGTGTAATGGCTCTTTTTTAGAACCGTTGGAAGCCAATAGCCAATATAAAAGAAAATTAAAAATTGCATTATAAATTTTTTATAAATTTTGATTTCATCTTTCATTTTTCACATAAATTTTCTCAATTCTCTTAAATTCTCTTTAACACTCAACATCAATATCAACATTACATTTATCCTAAATCAATTGGTGTCGGCAGTCGATGAACCCGAAAAGAAAAACGTAAAATATACTAAACTAAAAGTAAAGAGTGGGGTACCAAAAAAAAAGGGAAAATGACTAAACAAGGCAATCTAAAACATAAAAAAATCATCCATCTACAATGCGAATAGCTTTCCTCCGCAAGGTTATAAGACAGACCGTACGTCAATCTATTTCTCGCTCCATTAAATCTTGTTTTACTATCTCCCCTCAAGTATGTTTCGGTTGACCTCTTCCTTTCTTCATGTCATATTTGCGGTAATAAACTTCTGTTCTTATCAAAGCATCTAAGAGTATATGGAGAATATGTATAAATCATCTTAATTTGTTCTCACATCTTCTTTGCCACCAGTACTATTTCAACTTTTCATGAAATATCGCCATTTATTAGCTTATCCATTCTTATATGGCCACACATCCACCTTAACATCCTCATTTTCGCTACCTCTATTTTATGCTCATGTTGCTTCTGTACTGGTCAACATTTAGCTCCATATAATTTTGCAGGTGTTATTTCTGTTCTATTAAAATTGTCCTTTTAACTTAAGAGGAATTTTGCGATCACACAAAAATCCTGATGCATTGTGCTATTTCATTTAACTTCCTCTTATTCTATGGCTAACATCCTTGTCGCGACCTAAAAAATTAGTTTTCTCAGGTTAATAGATTATTAGGCTAATTATTTAACTAACCTAATTCGGACTCTCCTAAGCCCATACCAAATCGCAACTTATGGTTCAATATTTAACATGCAAAGATTTTCAATAGGAGCCGCCATTAATCGTTCTTGGTAGGTCGATTAGAAACCTAAGTAAATTAGCGGGAGAACTAAATTACTTCTACGAACCAGAGATTAAAAGTTCGGAGACTTAATTACGCTAGATTACTCTAACGCCCTTTCGGTACCATTTTATTTCATGAAAAAAATCATTTGAGAAGGCAACATTAATCGATTTTAACCTAAGTCACTAACAAAGGTTATCATCCGGGTGCACAATCAATTAATTGAACATCCAGAAATCAAATAATCAAAGGAGCATGCGCCACACAAAACATTACTTCTTTTTTTTTAGTTTTTGATCTTTATAAATGCATGAAAGACTATACTATATGCAATGCATGAAATTATTCTAAGATGCAATGACATGAATTAAATGCAAGTCTAAAATGCAACCTATATGGCATGTCAAAAAAAAAGTAATGACGTGCATGAATGACATAGCATAGATGACATAGCAAATATGACATGGTAAGTATGATTTTTTTTTATTTTCTGATGAATTTATTTTCTAAAATAGAACTATGTCCAAACAATATTTATCTTGCATATTTTAGAGTTTAAATTGACCTAAACCCTAATATATTAAAGATGGATTATTTTAGACATGAGATTCTATTAAAACATGCAATTTCTATCCTAAAATGCAATCTAACCTAAATATTTTACAAAAAGTAAGATATGCAATTATCTACATGATGCTATTTTTGAAAGATATGCAATGTTCAAATATGAAATATGAATGAATGCAAAATTTTTTAGAATTTTTCGAGATCACCTCATGCGACGAGTATCTTCTAACAATCAGGCAATCCAAGTCAAAATAGGAAAGTAAATATGCCAATCAATCCAAACAAGAAAGTGGATATATCATTCAAGTTTTGCAAACATTTCGCGAGTATTTGAATCCAATCTTTAATTCGTAATCTTACGAATTAAAGATTGAACGCAAATCCTTGCCTAATCGAGTATTCCATCAATAATCCTAAAGATGGACTTTCCCGATTATGTGACAAGTTGCGGATTAGGAAAGAAAATTTTTCTAATCAATCTGTATTTTGAAAAATATCCACTTTGATGCAAGCAAGATACGCGAAATATGCAAAGTATAATCAAATAGGTAAATGGGTATATTTGAAAATAAGAGACTTACACGAGGTCGTCTTTCTGAATTTGTTTACACCCAAAACTTGGCACCAGGCTCAAGATTTTCTGGACTACCGCAGGACCAATTGATGTCAAGTCGTAACGCTGAACAGTAGGGCAAAAGTGTTGATCCAAAGGAAGTCTTCTACTCCACTTCAAGACAAAGACCAGCCGAGATTATTGACTTCAAGGGCAGCAATTACGCTCTCGGCAAGCAGTGGATCTTCGGTGCAGCAAGTCTCTTTCTTTGGTGCAGCAGCCGGGTTAGACTCGGTCAACTGGGCAGAAGATAAAAAAACATGGATGATGCAGCAACCGTAATGGCTTCTCGGTGCAGCAGCAGCAGGTGGAGCAAAAGAGTTGAAGTCGGCTGCAGCAATGGAGCAGCTTCTCGGTGAAACAGAGGCCTTCTTGGTTGCGGTAGAGCAGTGGAGCAACAGGCAGAAAGAAGCAAGGACACCAGCCAAAATTGAGACCACCGAAGAACCCTTTCACTGAGCTTGATCCCTTTCTTGCTCTCTATTGATTCTCACGTCAGTCCGTCCCCCCCTTTGTGAATGTCCATAACATATGTATATATAGGCGTGAGATTAGGTTTTCTTGCTCATCTATCTTTCCTATTTTAATTCAAAAGATATATTCCGATATCTCCAATAATCTCCGATATTATCAAATCAATTTGCTCATTTGTCCTTTAAGATTTGAAATATAATAAAATCCAGATTAATTGCCCCCCAAACCAATATTTCGGAAAGAAATTAATCTTTTCTGTCGCCAGTGGTCGGATAAAATGCAATGCAGAAAATTAGATATGCTATGCATGAAGAATTATTTTTTTGCGAGAACTAATTCTCATTTTTATGAAAAATAATAAAAAAACAAAATCAAAATTTAGGTGTCAACAGGCTCGCAGAGGTTTTGCTCAAAGACCAAGTTGAACCTAAATTTTGCCAATACAAATGAAATTGATGATGATTTTTGTGGGAGTTTTAATCCCATTTTTCTATGCAAATGAAATGACACATGATATGCAAAACTGTAAATAACATGTGTTAAGACTTCTATCTTCCAAGAAAATGGATTAGAGAAACCTGCACATGGATCGCACATGAAACATTGGTCTTACCAGACATCTCATAATACTAACAATTCCCTTGGTTTCCAAGCTTCTTCTTGTTGATGCATGGAACTCAAGGTACTGTGGCCTATCTTTTGTCTCTTGGGACCACCATCGTTTCAGCAGGTCACCATGAGTCGATAGAATGCTTTTCGAGATCACGAGAGCAGGTCGATCGTGAGTCGGTAAAACTTTTCTTGGGACCACCATCGTTTTAATGGGTCGCCATGAGCTGGAGAATGTCTCTCGAGACCACCATCGTTTTAACGGGTCTTCGTGAGTCGGTAAATTTCTCTTGGGACCACCATCGTTTTAGCGGGTCGCCATGAGCTGAAGAATGTCTCTCGAAACCACCATCGTTTTAGCGGGTCGCCATGAGCTGGAGAATGTCTCTAGAGACCACCATCATTTTAACGGGTCTTCATGAGTCGGTAAAATTTCTCTTGGGACCACCATCGTTTTAGCGGGTTGCCATGAACTGAGAATGTCTCAAAAAGGAGTGCGTCAAGCGAATCTCATCAACCTGAACACAAAAAGGGTGTATCACATGAATCTCATCAGTGTGAATAAAAAAATGGATATGTAATGAACACATCAAGATGCATCTTATCAATGCAAACATGGAAAGTGTATCATACAAATCTCATCAGTATGAACACAGAAAAGGGGTGAGCCACACTAATCTCATCAGTGTGAATGGATATGTCATGTGAATCTCATCAGCATGAATACATCAAGGTGCATCTTATCAATGCAAACACGAAAAATGTATCATACAAATCTTATCGGTATGAACATAAAAAGGGGTGGCCTACACGAATCTTATCAGTGTGAACACCAAAGAGGGATGCATCTGAGATGAGACAAAACAAGCACATAAGAGTGTGTGCCTGATATGAGTCATGTCAATACATAGGAAGAAATGTGAACTTAGATCAATAGAGCCACTGAAATGTCCTTGGGGGATAATTGGAAAACGTACCTGGTTTTTCTGGACAATGATCAAGGAATAGACAGGTTGACTGTATCACACTTGCTTATTCACTTGAAATAGAATTAAAATGATCATGTGCATAAAATCAATGTAAATGCAACATCATATGCCAGTAAAAACTCTTTTGCTTTGCTTGCATTACAAAGCTTCACTAGGGAATTCTATCAATAAGGAAACCTGCATGATCCTTTTGATAATTTTGATCACATTGAATGAGAAACCTTCAGTCAGAAAGGACTTTTACTCACTCTCTTGAAAAAAAGCTTTTTGAACCCGACCATTGATACGGGTATGAAAATCACTCAGAACTGTCATCATCATGCTTGACAAGGGTCTGGGTATTCTCGCAATCAGTATGACCAGACCAATCCGAGAGGTCTTTGTAGGGATTGTAATTCGGGCTCGGTCAAAGGCTTAGCAAATGGGACTCATTTGAGAGTCATTTTGGCTTTGCAATGAAATGATATCTTCAGCTGCATCGGGTTTAAAAGTCAGAAATCCTGCAAAGATGAGATAGAAAAAACTTGCTTGCACTTCTTCAAGCAATATTTATAAGCATATAAAACCCTACGTTAACTCAAGTGCCATAATCTGAAGAGACTTCGATAAGGGTTGTAACGTAGGTCTGGGTAGGCTTGAAATGAATGGCCTTTTTATGACAAGTGGGTATATCATGAATCGTGGGAATTGGTGATCATCCAGTCTTCATGTTTTTGCTCTGGCAATTGTTTCACAAGAAAACCTTCAAATGGTCTCTTTTTTTAGGAATACTTTTGCATATCGACTCTGTTTTTGTTGAAGCCTCTCTCTTTCATTTTTCATTTTTCATTTTTCTTCTCCTCTTTTTTTTTAGAGAGATTTTTTTTTTTGAGAAATTTTTCTTGACTCCCTTCCCTTTTTTTTTAGATACAGAGAATTTTTCTTGAGAGAGAGCTTCGCTTGATGGAGTCTTTCTTTCTTTTCTTTTTTTCACCCCCTTTTTTTGGACTCTTCCCTGAACTTCCAATTGCCCGAAGTTACTTTGAACTTTAGTTATCTCAACACTTTGAGATGAACTCTTTGATTTGCCATAGGGATGATCACCAATTAGGTTATGAAATGGGTTCACCGCTCAAATTAGGTAAGCAAAGGGTATGGTGTGTGGGGATATAGAAAGAAAATGCTCTTCGTCATGTCTAAGGCACTTGAGCTAACACAAAATTTACATGTAATAAATATACTCGAAGATTGATGCAAGTGAAAGCAAGAAAATTCTAATCATTTGAACTTTCTGGTAATTGCCCCAGTGTAGGGTTGTTTCTGACAGGGGTAAGAAATGAATCCTCCGTCCAAAAGGGTTAAACAAAGGATAACATGTAGTGTGTATGATAGAAGAAATAAACGCCTTACATCACTTTGGTCCTCCTACTTTTCGCGAGATAACCCTTTACCTTGTCAGCATGGAAACTTCACTCAATTCCCATTACGAAATAATATACTGGATATGTATGGAAATGGTGTGCCTTTCATCGTCCTGACATTCCTCATTCAATATGATCATTTTCATAGAATGGAACAGATTGCCTGATCAGAACTCTTCGCCATTGAAGATTAGCAATACAGATAAAACCATGCAAGAAATTTTGCAATATGTGAGCACCTTTTTAGCATGCAAAATGTAGCAATGAATTACGTAGTTTTATGAAAAATTCATGCATATTCTTAAGAAATGAACTATGCAAACACGTTCAAATTTGCAAGAAAACTCTCAGGAATGGGGGACTGTAGACTGCCCCTGCATATGGTTTAGCAAGTTTGAGAGCTTAATCCTTGGAATGGGAAAGACTTGTTCCTGACTTTTGCGCTTGCATAAGGAGAAATGTGTGTGAAATAAATCAGGTAAGGACTCAAGATGCTCTAACTGTCTTTTGGAGATGACTGTCATGTTTGTCATATGCCCCTGCAAGAAGAAAAATTGAGCATCATCTTGAAAATGGCATGAAACAGAAAAGACATACTCCATTTCCCAAGTTGGGGTTCACTGCCATTTTGCCCCATTTATTGTCAAAATAGATCGCATCGGGTGGCTATAGCTTTGCAAAGATTTGGCCTCCCAGGTATGACAAATGTTAAGAATTTGGTCTTAGGTTTTGGTAAACATTCCATCCGACACTTGCCCCTGCAAGAAGAAAGATAAAGTGTTATTTTCAAAATTGGTGAAACTTGAATAGGGATATTGCCCTTTAGATTGAGCAGCCTTTGCTTCGCTTTCCATCAACTGATACGGTATGGTCGAGGTTGAAGTGTGAATCAATCTTCCATTGGCCGATAACCTGATGTATAAGCTGGTACGGGATTAGCCAGGTCTTCTAGCTTAACTGTCTGCTACGGGGTCCAAAACTCATGCAGAGATTGTGCAGAGTCGTTCAAGGATCGATCGAGTTGATGCATGGCTGGAGTAAGAATGTCTGCCGTTGCTCCTGAATTGATTCTGAAACATATAGTAGATGGATTAGTAGGACAACTAGGATTAAACTGCATGCTAGCCATTTTCGAAGATTTTTCTTGAAAAGCCATTTGTTTTTGAAAACCTTAGGAGAAGAATTCTTGAGAAGCCCAACCCTCAGTACTTACCATGGATAACATATTTTTCGATCATTGGTTATCGTCATCGGGTTTAGGATACTTCAAAAAAATTCCAAAAATGATGAAAAAACTTCTGTAATTTTATTAATTATGAATCAAAAAAATTACATCTTATTGAAAGGGAAATCCTAATTAGAATGAAAAGTCCTAGAAAGCAACAAAGGTTCCCACGCAGGGGAAAAGCAAAAACATAAAAATGTTACTCATATGGGCCTGTGCCCATCCACACCAATGATTCTTCAAACATTGCCTGAATGATTTGGAAGCTGGTTACTCTGCACATTCGGTTGGCTATTCGTTTGGAAGGAAAATGCCCCAGATTCGAGCAAGTCTTGAATACGATTCTTGAGTACTGAACAATTATCTGTGTCATGCCCAGGCTCCCCCCGATGATAATCACATTTTTTCGACGGGTCATATTTTGGAAAAGTCGCATAACCAGGTCGCAACGGCTCAGTGGACAGAAGCTCCTTCTTACGTAACACAGCCAATACCTGGGACGGAGTTCCAGGAAGAGGCGAAAATTGACGATTCCTTCGCTGATATTTTCCCTGATCTTGTGAACCGAAGTTGGCCGCCTGTCGATTGGAGACTTGTACTTTAGGTGTATGAACTGGAGGCTTCTGGACATAAGTCATGTTTACTTCAGGGTTCGACTCCTTGTCCTTCTTGCTGAAAAATCTTTTGCCAGACGAGCTCGAATCTCCATACCATCCTTTCTTGAGCCCAGACTCAATTTCTTCACCCATGGCAACCAACTGGCTAAAGGATTGAACAGCCGTCACTAGTATTCTCGAACGGATCGACTGCGGAAGTGTGGATGCAAACAACTTCATTAGATCATGCTCAGGAGGCTCAGGCATGACCTGGGATGCCATGCTCCTCCAACGGGTGGCGTATTCTTTAAGGGTCTCACCCCTTTTTAACTCAGCCCGTTCTAAATCCTCCCGAGTGATAGTGATGTCGATATTAAATTTGAAATGCTTAATAAAAGTATTGGCCACCTCCTCCCATGAATCTTTTCGGTTGATTTGATGGTTGGTGTACCATCTCATTGCAGCATCTTTCAAACTTGCCTCGAAGGTTTGGACCATCAGTAGTCCGTTTGAAACATATTTATTCATGAGGCCTTGAAACATTTCAATGTGTTGCACAGGATTGGATGTGCCATCATACTTCTCAAAGGTCGGCATCTTAAACTTCTCTGGCACTTGCACCCTGGTGTACACTGACAAGTCGATCGAGGGAACGCTTTGGGTTCCTTCAACATCACGTATCCTTTGTTCGAGCCTCGCTATAAGCTTAGCATTTTCGTCATTCGGGGTTGGAGAAGATGTAAGAATAGGTTGAGGAGCCGAGGTCATAGGAGGCATGATGGTGCCTGTTAGAATGACTTCATCTAAAGGTATGGTGGGATCATCATTCATCATGTGAGCTTTGTCAGGACGGAGCCCTGGACGAGCCAGGGCTAGAGTCCCAAACTGGGAGCTGGAACCGATCTGCTGTTGCTTGGCCATAAAATTTTCCATCACTTGGGTCAGAGCGGCCATCTGATCATTCATTGTGCTCATATGTTCCTTCAATTTCTCATCCACAATAGCCACGATCTCAGCTTGATCAGCCATTTTCCTTACTTTCAAACGGGTGTTATGGGGGTGTGGAGTTCCCGTGATGAATTACCTTCAAAAATTGAATTAACATGATCAGCATGAGGAAAAATAATGACGAATCGGTCCATGACATTCCTCTAGACCCAAAAACAAAAACAACCATGATGTGGGGATTGATTCAAAAGATTCCAGTTTCGTCGACTTTCACGAAAAAATTCGTATCAATTCATGGAATGAACGAAATAATGTGAAAATTTATGGGAGCATAGATAAGACGATGATGAACAACTTTCATGTTTTGAGTTTCTATTGAAAACGTCCAGATCAATACAGTTTAATGCATCTTTCCAAAAAGTGTGTCCAGAAAACTGATTCGTCTGGTTTTTGTTTGAGGGACAAATGGGCCATCAAAAAATGTGAATTGATGCCCGAAAATCTCAGTTCACTAATTTAAAGCCCATTCTACAACTTTCATGTTTTGATTTTTCTCAAAAAAGCACGTTTACTAGTCGTAAATGGAGAAATAAAAGTGAAGTCGGAAAAATTCTGGAATCCAGACTGTTGTTCTTTCATCTTAAATTCCGTAATAATTGGAAAATGTACTGGATTGATCTGAAAATTTTTGAGGTCATAGATTAGGATCTTATGAACGTTTTCCGTGAAGACATAATGAGTCAATTAAAATTGAAGAATTCATTAAAAATTATGGAAGACCAGAAGGTAAGTCTGAACAGTAACCTTTATTACAAGAAAAAGTCATGAAATCACGAAATTGCAATTAAACATGAAACAAGACTCCTAAATCAAACTGATTTTCTTTTCTTTGTGGCAACATGATCTATAAACGAATGGGCTTCCAACTCTTTCCGAAGTCGTGCATTCTCTTTAGCCAAAGTCTTCATTTGCTTCTTGGTCTTTTGCATCTTCTTCTCATAGGCTTCAATCTCGGCTTGACGGGTGGGCTTCACGGTCACCAACGGGAATTTTGGAAGCATATGAGCCGGTATAAAATGATGCTGAATATACCGAGCTTTCGCATGATAAAGCCTTTCTTTCCACTCGAGCTCCGCCTTGGGTAGTGATAATAGACGAGCTTTGGACTTGAGCCAAGTTTGATCAAAGCGCTTGATCTCGGTTCCATAATTCTCAACCGCAATAAATTCAATTTGGAAAGGTTCGGCCCCAAAGGTGGTGGAATATTCTGCAAAACTCCATATTGTCGTGCCACCCGGAGAGGGTGATACCTTGTTGCGCCAGTAATGCCCAAGAGAAATATGGGCTCCCGTTCACCATGGTACAAATGGGCCTCAGAGACTTGGAACCATAAAGCTTGCCAAAGAAAAACCTCGGGATTTGGATCTTTAAATAAATCAATCCACTGGGAATAAGACAATCCATCGGTATGTTTTTGCAATTTTTGAAATTTTACAATTTGGTTTTCCTCTTGACTTATCTGAGGGATAGTCATCATGGAACCAAACTTAGCATAATGAGAGAAAAACCACATTTGCAAAAGTCCAACCGAAGCATGGAATGTCTTATCCTTGTTTTGCTTAAAACGAGTCAGAGATATAAAAGTCTCGGTTAGGATATCATTAGTAAAATTCATTCCACTACAAACTTGCCTAGCTATCCAAGCCATGGATGGACTAATGAAATTCTTTTGGAGTGGAAAAATCACAAGCCCGAAGAAAGCTAGAATAAAAATCCTACTTTGCAAGTATGAATTGCTCTCATAAAAACATTCAATGAGGAATGAGAAAGGACACATATGGCAATTTTCTCTCAAAACTTTCCTCATTTTATTTTCATTAATGTTCAAAAATTCAGCAAAGATGACAATTGGATCCATTCCCGCACAAGGACTAATTAAATGATCACTCAAAGGTTTTCCAATGGCAAAGCTATATTCTTCCAAAGTCGGAGTGAGCTCATGCTTACCTAGAATGAAGGTAGCGGTATATGGGCACCAAAAATGTGCGAGTGCCTGCATGACCCCGGTCTGTAATCCGATATCCAAAAGTGGCAACATATGACCCATACGGCTAAGGACATAGCTCCGTGCATCAATACTCAAACGGCCCCACATCTGCTTCAACTCAGCCTTCGAAATGTACACGAAACGGATGTCGATGTGTCCCATTGTCTATAGACCACGTGCCACAAACCCTAAGTATCATGGACCGACCCAAATAAAATGAGACAAGATGAAGTTCAGGAGCATACTTTACCGTGGGATAGGAAAATAAACAATCACATAGACATGCACATGATTCGTGGGTTAACTTTAATCTAACTATCCTAAAGGCTCACAAATTGAAGCGAAAGACTTACGACAAGGCGACAATCTCGCGCACATAATCAAGATTAGTCGTGATCCCACGACATAACCAGGATTAGCTGGGCCTTTCCACTTCGGCTACTCGAGTTAAAAATTATAACTCCCGCTTTGGTAATCTTACCGAGCGAGAGTTCTAACTTTTGAGACTCATTTTTGAAAAAGATTCGGGATTGAATTTGGACTAACTTTCAACGTGATCTCACGGTGAACGCTAGAGCCAATCTCAATACCATCCTAAAACTAGTGGCCCAGGTTCGGCCACGGGACGTGTGTGGTGTAGTGCTAAAACAATTAATCATGCACAACAGTTAAATCCAAACACCGCTTCAAAATGCATAATTAAACAAACAATTCCCAAACACCAAAACCTGCAAAACAAAGGGTTAGACAAACACTCCTCCCCTTATAACTCCTATCTGCAAAAACCATTTAACACATGGTTAGGGACTTACCTGGAACCCAATTGCCAAACAAAAATGCGATTTTTCATGAAATTATCGGCCTAAGTCCACATGAATTTTAAAATTTCGAAAATTTTCAAGATGAATGATTAAGTCACTTTATTTTTTCGAAAAAATTAAGTATATTATCCCCAGTGGAGTCGCCAAGCTGTCGCGACCTAAAAAATTAGTTTTCTCAGGTTAATGGATTATTAGGCTAATTATTTAACTAACCTAATTCGGACTCTCCCAAGTGTTGACACCTGATTTTTAATCATTTTTTCTATTGCTAAAGTAATAAAAAATCCATAAAAATTCATAAAATTGAAAAATCAACTTTGGGGACCTTAGCCAAGCCTAGGGAACCAATTTTGACCAAAAAACGATTTTTCATATTTTCAGTATTTTTACGTATTTTTTATTTATTTATTTTCGAAAATTAATAGAAAATCCATAAAAATTCATAAAATTGAAAAATCAACTTTGGGAACCTTAACCAAGCCTAGGGAACGAATTTTGACCAAAAAATAATTTTTCATATTATATATATTTCAATTTTTTTAAAAAAAAAATACAAAAATATTTGAAAATTTTGGAAAAATAACATTTGAGGCCAAAAAATACACAAAGATAGTTAATATTTTTATTTTAAATCTATTTTCATATTGGCCATCGCAAATTCAGAAAAATCCAATTCGAGTCACGTGTTCCTTCACGAGTATAATCTCGAATCGGGCCTAAAAAAATTTAATTTGAGTCAACTTATTTTTAACTTTCACTTTTTATGAGTTGTGACATTGTCTTCTAATATTTTAAATTTTTATCTTGGCCCAATTATACCCAGAATGACTTAATTTTGCAAAAGGGCTTTAATTAAATTACGCATTATTTTCAGCGACAAGAAATGAGCTTAAATTTGACATGTGGTAAATTTTGGTGTGTCAAAAATTGTGAGGAGATTTGGACTTAAAGAAATATATTTTTTTCAGGGACTGAATTGTAAATACTTAAAATTCAAGGACTAGAGTGCAAATACCTAACTCTTGAAGGATTATTTTACAAATAATAAAAAGAAGAGTTAGTGGATAAATTAGAATAGAGAAGGGAAGATGAAGAAGAGGAGATGAAGAAGAGAAGTTGGAGAAGAATGGATGGAGAAAATAAGATAAGAATAGAGAAGGGAAGATGGAGATGAAGAAGAGTTAGTAGAGAAATTAGAATGGAAGATAAGAATAGAGAAGGGAAGATGGAGATTAAGAAGAGTTAGTGGAGAAATTAGAATGGGAGATAAATATGGAGAAGGGAAGATGAAGATGAAGAAGAGTTAGTGGAGAGATTAGAATGTAAGATAGAGATGGAGAATGGAAGATGAAAATGAAGAAGAGTTAGTGGAGAAATTAGAATGGGAGATAGAGTTAGTGGAAAAATTAGAATGGGAGATAGATGAGTAGGTTATAAAAGGAGGAAGAAGTGAGCTTGAGAAAGAATTCTTGGGGAGAGAAAATTTGAAATGTTTGGGAGAATTTTTTGGAGAGAAAATTTTGGATGTTTGAGAGAGTTTTGGGAGATTGAAGAAAATTTTGAGAGAAAGAAAATACCAAAAGAGAGAGAATTTTGAAGATGATGGGAGTTTAAAGCTAGGGGTTATCATCACAAATTCCTTCATCGATCAATATAAATCAAGAGTTCATCCTCGTCAACGAGCAAACAAATTCAAGCTAAGTGTTTTTATTTATTCATTTATTTATGGTTTTACTCGCAAATTAGCACAAATTGTATACACTTTCTCCATCTCCTTTTTCTTCCATATTTTATGTCAGGAGAAGGATATCTCTACGTCAACAGCAAAAATCTCGTCGAGATGCAAAAATCGGCCCAGACAAGCTCCTAAGCTGTCCACCGATTTCTCAACTGATCTGTGACTAAAAGTCCCTCTTAATTCAAAAGAAACTCTCTATATTGGGAACATAGAGAGCGAAAATCAATTATAGAAATCCCTCCCAAAAAAATGGGAGATAAGTACTCTTTCTACTCTTCTGGTTTTAGGTGCAGATTAGCACATATTTTGTATACTAACACTTCACTCTATTTTATGTCAGGAAGTCGCAGCTCTATATCAATGGTCAATCCTATGGAAGCACAAAATCGGCTTGGAGGAGTCCTCAAGCGCGCACAAATTTCAAATTGTTGAATCAATTCGTTGTATTTCATTTTAAAAAATTCATACCCCAAAATGGAGAGGACAAAGTCCATCCGCAATTTAAATACCTGCACCATAAATCCCAAAGGGAAGAGCCAAGCCAATGCTTAGCCTCCCATTGGAGGTTTTTACTTATAGTAGTTAAATACCTGCAACTTAAATACCTGCACCTTAAATCCCAAAGGGAAGAGCCAAGCCAATGCTTAGCCTCCCATTGGAGGTTTTTACTTACAGTAGTTAAATACCTGCACCTTAAATCCCAAAGGGAAGAGCCAAGCCAATGCTTAGCCTCCCATTGGAGGTTTTTACTTACAGTAGTTAAATACCTGCAACTTAAATACCTGTACCTTAAATCCCAAAGGGAAGAGCCAAGCCAATGCTTAGCCTCCCATTGGAGGTTTTTACTTACAGTAGTTAAATACCTGCAACTTAAATACCTGTACCTTAAATCCCAAAGGGAAGAGCCAAGCCAATGCTTAGCCTCCCATTGGAGGTTTTTACTTACAGTAGTTTAAATACTTGCAACTTAAATACCTGTACCTTAAATCCCAAAGGGAAGAGCCAAGCCAATGCTAGGCCTCCCATTGGAGGTGTTTATTCACTATCATGTACTTCCTATAATTTAATTTTTGAATCATCAGACCCAAAAGATGAGTAGGTCGTAATACTGCACAGAAGTCGTTAACACACTCCCTCTTTCGGCTTCAGGGAATCTTTAACACTTAAAAAAATATAACAAATAAAAATATATACCATCCATGCATCCTATTTAAAAAGTGAAAACACAAAAGAGAATACCTTACTAGAGCTTTAGGAATAAACCAAGCCTGAGTTGCCGGATTAGGATATCCATGAAATTAAGGTACCGAAAGGGCATTAGTTTTAATTAACTAGTGTAACCAAGTCCCCGAGCTCATAATCTCTGGTTCGCAGGAATAAATTAGTTCTCCCGCTAATTTATTTAGGTTTCTAATCGACCTACCAAGAACGATTAGTGGCGACTCCAAATTTCAAAATCATTTAAACAAAAACCAAAGTTGCGATTCGGTAGGGCTTGGGAGGGTCCGCATTAGGTTAGTCAAATCTAATTAACCTAATAATCCGTTAACCCCTAGAATTAATAAAAATATTTTTAGAGGGTCGCGACACCAAGCCCATACCAAATCGCAACTTATGGTTCAATATTTAACATGCAAAGATTTTCAATAGGAGCCGCCATTAATCGTTCTTGGTAGGTCGATTAGAAACCTAAGTAAATTAGCGGGAGAACTAAATTACTTCTACGAACCAGAGATTAAAAGTTCGGGGACTTGATTACGCTAGATTACTCTAACGCCCTTTCGGTACCATTTTATTTCATGAAAAATCATTTGAGAAGGCAACATTAATCGATTTTAACCTAAGTCACTAACAAAGGTTATCATGCGGGTGCACAATCAATTAATTGAACATCCAGAAATCAAATAATCAAAGGAGCATGCGCCACACAAAACATTACTTCTTTTTTTTTAGTTTTTGATCTTTATAAATGCATGAAAGACTATACTATATGCAATGCATGAAATTATTCTAAGATGCAATGACATGAATTAAATGCAAGTCTAAAATGCAACCTATATGGCATGTCAAAAAAAAAGTAATGACGTGCATGAATGACATAGCATAGATGACATAGCAAATATGACATGGTAAGTATGATTTTTTTTTATTTTCTGATGAATTTATTTTCTAAAATAGAACTATGTCCAAACAATATTTATCTTGCATATTTTAGAGTTTAAATTGACCTAAACCCTAATATATTAAAGATGGATTATTTTAGACATGAGATTCTATTAAAACATGCAATTTCTATCCTAAAATGCAATCTAACCTAAATATTTTACAAAAAGTAAGATATGCAATTATCTACATGATGCTATTTTTGAAAGATATGCAATGTTCAAATATGGAATATGAATGAATGCAAAATTTTTTAGAATTTTTCGAGATCACCTCATGCGACGAGTATATTCTAACAATCAGGCAATTCAAGTCAAAATAGGAAAGTAAATATGCCAATCAATCCAAACAAGAAAGTGGATATATCATTCAAGTTTTGCAAACATTTCGCAAGTATTTGAATCCAATCTTTAATTCGTAATCTTACGAATTAAAACGAATTAAAGATTGAACGCAAATCCTTGCCTAATCGAGTATTCCATCAATAATCCTAAAGATGGACTTTCCCGATTATGTGACAAGTTGCGGATTAGGAAAGAAAATTTTCCTAATCAATCTGTATTTTGAAAAATATCCACTTTGATGCAAGCAAGATACGCGAAATATGCAAAGTATAATCAAATAGGTAAATGGGTATATTTGAAAATAAGAGACTTACACGAGGTCGTCTTTCTGAATTTGTTTACACCCAAAACTTGGCACCAGGCTCAAGATTTTCTGGACTACCGCAGGACCAATTGATGTCAAGTCGTAACGCTGAACAGTAGGGCCAAAAGTGTTGATCCAAAGGAAGTCTTCTACTCCACTTCAAGACAAAGACCAGCCGAGATTATTGACTTCAAGGGCAGCAATTACGCTCTCGGCAAGCAGTGGATCTTCGGTGCAGCAAGTCTCTTTCTTTGGTGCAGCAGCCGGGTTAGACTCGGTCAACTGGGCAGAAGATAAAAAAACGTGGATGATGCAGCAACAGTAATGGCTTCTCGGTGCAGCAGCAGCAGGTGGAGCAAAAGAGTTGAAGTCGGCTGCAGCAGTGGAGCAGCTTCTCGGTGAAACAGAGGCCTTCTTGGTTGCGGTAGAGCAGTGGAGCAACAGGCAGAAAGAAGCAAGGACACCAGCCAAAATTGAGACCACCGAAGAACCCTTTGACTGAGCTTGATCCCTCTCTTGCTCTCTATTGATTCTCACGTCAGTCCGTCCCCCCCTTTGTGAATGTCCATAACATATGTATATATAGGCGTGAGATTAGGTTTTCTTGCTCATCTATCTTTCCTATTTTAATTCAAAAGATATATTCCGATATCTCTAATAATCTCCGATATTATCAAATCAATTTGCTCATTTGTCCTTTAAGATTTGAAATATGATAATATCCAGATTAATTGCCCCCCAAACCAATATTTCGGAAAGAAATTAATCTTTTCTGTCGCCGGTGGTCGGATAAAATGCAATGCAGAAAATTAGATATGCTATGCATGAAGAATTATTTTTTTGCGAGAACTAATTCTCATTTTTATGCAAAATAATAAAAAAACAAAATCAAAATTTAGGTGTCAACAATCCTCATCAATCTCTCTCCTCTTTTGTAAAATTGATCCCAATTATATGAAGGTATCGTTCTTAGGTATCTTTTATCCAAGCATATCCACAGATTCTTGATCTCCTCATGTTGTTATGGCGAACTCACACTTCATATATTCCTTCATATTCCGACTTAACGTAAATCGTTTAGACTCTAACGTATTTCTCCATTATTCTAATTTAGCATCAACCCTAGTCCTAATCTCATCAATAAGCATAATATCATCTATGAATAGCATACATCACAACACCTCATCCTGGATATCTTTTGTTAGCTCATCCATAACTAGTGCAAAAATATAAGAACTCAAAATCGAACCTTGATGTAAATCTACTGTTATTGAAAAATAACTTGATGTGACATTACAGGCCTTCACATATGTAGTAACATCATCATACATATCCTTGATTGCCTCTATATGCTTTAAGGGTACTTTTTCTTCTCAAGAATCCATCTCAAATTTTTTCTTGGAACCCTATTAAACGCCTTCTCGAGATCAATGAACACTACATGTAAGTCCTTTTTCTTCTCTCGATATCTCTCCATCGACTGTCGTATTGAGAAGATAGCCTCCATGGTATTTCTTCATGACATAAATCCAAATCAATTTACAAAGCCCTTGGTTTTTATTATCAAACGATGTTCAATAACTTTTTCCCACAATTTTATTATATGGCTCATAAGCTTAATGCCTATATAGTTATCACAGTTCTAGATATCGCCCTTGTTCTTATAGATAGGCATAATCATACTCTTCCTCCATTCATCAGGCATCTTATAAGTTTGAGGAATCTTGTTAAATAGTTTAGTCAACCAACTTATTACCACATTCTTTGAGCATCACTACACTTCAATAGGGACATCAACTGGTTGTAAAGTTTTACTAGTCTTTTTCTTTTTTAGTGCCTCATTAACTTTCTACGCTCTCATTCTACGCATAAACCTTCTGTTTAAATCGCCAAAGGCGTCCACAAATCCACTTCACTTCACTTCACTTCTATTGCTCTCCCCATTAAAAAGCTTATTAAAATAATTCATCCATCTTTCCTTCACTTCTGCATCTCTTACTAACAGTTTTTTATTTTCATCCATGATATATTTTACCTTGATCAAGTCTTTACTTTTCTTGTCCCTTATCTTTATAAGCATATAAATACATTTTTCTCCCTCTTTGCTCTCAAGTTTTTTGTACATATCTAAGAAAAGCTTTGCCTCTAGCCTCTCGTATAGTTTTCTTGATATTTTTTTGCGCTAATCTAAATTTTTGCAAATTTTCTTCATTAAAACATTTATGCAAACATCTGAAAAATTCTTTCTTTTGTTTAATTGTCTCATGCACCTCTTTATTCTACCATCAAGTTTCCTTTGTTTGGTGTTCGTGCCCTTTACTTTCACCTAACATCTCTTTTGCCACTCTTTGTATGCATTTAGACATTTCGCTTCACATTTTATTTACTTCTTTCTCTAATTGCCACGGTCCTTCTTGAAACATACTTTCCTTGTAATCATTCTATTTTTCTTCCTTTAACTTCCACCATCTTATTCTAGAAGTTTGAGCCCTCCGCTGCATTTTCTGTGTCTTATACCAAACTTATAAAACCACCAACTTATCTTGCGTAGCTACACATTCTCCAAAGTAGATTTTACAATCTATATACGAGATTCAATCTTCTCTTATAGCAAGAAAGAAATCAATCTAACTATAATTTTGACCTCTACGAAAAGTGATTAGATGTAACTCTATTTTCCTAAAGAAGTTATTTTCCAACATCAAATTATAAGCTAATGTAATATTCAAGATGTATTCGCCACCCTCATTTCTAGTCTCAATGAACTCTGTCAAAACCTCCACTGCTTTGGCCAATATGTCCATTAAAATCTCCTCCTATGAATACCTTTTCCTCATGTGGTATCCCTCTTAAAATCTCCTTCAAATCTTCCCAAAATCTGTTCTTATCGGCTACTGGCAATACAACTTGGGGGGTATACTCACTAAGGATGTTTAAAATCAAATCTCCCATTACTAGCTTAACCAAGATAATCTTATCGCCTGATCTTTTAATATCAACAACTCTATGTTTGAAACTTTTATCGATTAAAATCCCAACTTCATTTTGACTCTTTTTTGTGCCTACCTACCATAACTTGAATCCATTGCCTTCCACTTCCTTAACCTTTTCTCCAATCCATTTAGTTTCTTGCAGGCAAGCAATATTCACTCTCATTCTAGCAAAAGTGTTTGCTAACTCTCTTAACTTAACCATTAAGGTTGTTATGTTCCAACTCCCCAGTCAAATCATTACTCCTTAGGCATTTATTGCCGCTCACACTTGCCCACAAAAGTGTGAGGAGCATAGCTCACTTTTCGCTATATTCAAGTACCAATGTAGCCTATTACTCTGGGAATGATGGCTTAAAGCTAGCTTCCTTACTCCTCGCACCCACTTCTTTTGGTGCAAGGACCCTTGCCCATTTTTCTCTCTAACACTCAATTCTCTCAAACTCTTTTTAGCTCTCAATTATCTTAGATTCTCTCTAACTCTCAAGTCTCAATTACGTCCTCGGTTCTCTAATTTCTTATTTTCTTTATTTATTATAGCCTTTAATAATTTCCTATTTTAAATTATTTTTCCATACCCTATATTTTTTGCATTGTACCATATTATATATAATGTCAAATGAAAGTAGAGCTAGTGGCAGAGGCAAGAGCACAATGGGAGAATCTGATTATTCTAATCCTTATAATTATAAAGATTGGAAAATTAATGTAAATGATGAAATCAATGTTTTCCCTAATATAGAGAAAGTTTAAATGCAAAAGAGTCTTCATCCTCCTACTGATGTCGAAGAATTATTAACAATAAAGGAGCGGGAGGGTGCATCCAACATATGAGAGCACTTCATGAAAGTCGAAAATTTTGAAGAATGTTCAAAAATATATGAATATACATATGGACAATGATATAAAATATTTAATTGGCATCTTAGATCGAAACATTCAATTGAAGTGAGAATTGACACCAATCAATAATAAATTTTCAGGGTACACCAATCTTAACATTTTTTTCTTTATTTCATTTTAATAAGAAAACTTATAAATAAGAATTAGGTAAATTTGTTTCCATTGAACATTTATCATTTAGTTTTTGTGAAAATTTTGGTTTTAATCAATTTATACAAAATGCATGTGCTCCACAAGCAAAATGTGTTCCTAGAAATACACTTAAACTAGAAATTAAAAATATTTATAAAAAATAAAAAAATATTTAAAATTTTTTTTTGTAAATTTTAATGGATGTGTGCATATAGATAGCGATATTTGGAGTGATCATTGGCCAACTAATTTTCATATGGGTATAACATATCATTAGATAGATAATGATTAGAATATTCAAAAAAGAGTTATTGCATTTAGAATTTTTTTATGATAGGAACATGATAAATAATATTTATAGATTAATTAGGCAAATTTTATAAAAATATTATTTGCTTAATAAAATTTTTTTAATTGATTTTGAGAATACCGCGACAAAATACCGCTTCAATTGTTGAACTGGAAAAGATTTGTAAACCTGCTTTTGGTGGACAATTTTTCCACATAAGAAGTGCTTGTTATGTTTTAAACTTATGTGAATAAGATGGTTTAAAATCTCTTCAAATTTTTCTCAATCGATAAAATAGCAATTCAATATTTATGGAAACATATCTAAATAATGAAAGAATAGTTAAAATTTTGTAAAGCGAATGGAAAAAGACCAAAAAATTTTCAGAAAGGTGTTCTAAATCATTAAAATTCTACTTACGAGTTGTTTAATGAATCTTTTGCATATAAATATTTATTATGTGCATTTATTTCAATTAATATATCTCAAATTAATTTATATCCAAAAGAATTAGATAGTTGCCAAAAAAATTTTAGATATTTTAAAAGTTTTTAATGATGCAACTTATATTTTGTCTGGTATTTATTATCCTATTATGCATTTATTTTTAATAGACTGTATTAATATTGTTGGAGTTTTTGAAGAAAATGAAAATGACAAGAATTTAGATGATGCTATTAAAATAATGTGAACAAAATGGCTACATTATTATGAAGAAATTCCCATTATTTATTTATTTACTTGTGTTTTTAATCCATGTTGTAAATCAGATGATTTATATGATTATTAAATACGTATTATGAATATTTACATTTAATTGAAACAGAAAATATTAGAACTATACAAACAAGGGTTAAAAAAGTAATAATATAATTATATAATGAATTCTGTTGAACATATAATCTAGGTGATAATGGATGTGAATCTTCTCATCTAGTGACTTACAAAGTGGGAACACATATAAAATTAGTAAATGATACCGACTTTTGATGCATAGGCAAAAAAGGAAAAAGGAAGTAATTTGAAGTAATTCTGAAATAAAGAGCTATCTAACTGTTTCTTTTGAGTTTAATGAATCTCAAGGCAGCACAAATTTCTCAATATTGGATTGGTTAAAAAGGCGTTCCACCCAATAACCAATTTTTACTATGATTGCAAAAAAAAAAATTTTGCAATTTCTTGTTCAACAGTTGTGGTAAAACAAGCATTTAACACTAAAGTCAATATTTTGGATGAACGACATTCAATATTAACTCCCAAATCAGTAGAGTTTTAGGTTTATGTTGATTATGAGATAAAGGCTCAATATAGACAATATGGGATAGATCGCAATAATGAAGTCGAATTCTTTGATGACGGAAATACCACCACCACCGATGCATGAACCAGTAGCGACGATTGAGGATAAGATAAATAGGGGGTTATCAAAGGTAAGAAAACTACATGAGTTTTGATTTTTCTATCCCCAAGAAGATATGTAGGCACTTAATGATGAATCATTAAGTTCAAGCTCCCTCCCCTTTTTTTCCCTTACATTTGACTACAATTTTTATTTGATAATACATTATTTAATAATATATAATTTATTTTTTTATTTTATTTCATAATTCATTATTTGATAATTTGATTATAATTATCACAATTTAATTTTTAAACTCAAAAATCTTTTAGAAAAAAAATCGAAATTGATTCGAAACAACCGCCGGTTTGGAACCATCGAACCAGCTAGGAACCTCCGGTTCCAGTTCCACCAAATTTGGAATCGGAATTGCTAGTTCATGAATCGGAATCGGCAGTTTCAGAATCGTGGCCATGCCAAATGCAGCTACCAAGCACATTTTTTCTACTCAAAAACTCGTCTAGAAAATAAAAATATAAAATACTATTTCTGAATAGAAATTATTGCTGTTGGAAATGTTAGCAAATGCACCCTTACGTGGCAATAAAAAAAACAAATGAAATTATCAAATGCTTCGGGGAAAATTTTAAAAAAGGGCTCAAAGTGTCTTCATTTTTCCAAATAAGGATCTAAAGTTGACTTTATTTCAAATGAGAGTTTGGAGTGCCCTGATTATCTCAAATAAGAACTTGAAATGTCTTCATTATCTCAAATGATAAGCTAAAAGCGACCACGACCGTTTCAAACAATGGCCTCACTTTTTAAGTTAAATTAAATTAAAAACTAAAATAACAACTAATATATATAGGGTGGGGCCCTCTCCTTACTCTAGAAAGGGCCAACAGGCCCTCGACGAGACGTCTTGACCCTATCGGCCATCGCCGCCACCCCACTGGTGTTCGGGCGACGGCCACAGGCAGGAGGGCAGCTCCCTCCTGCTTATGTTTTCTTTTTCCTTTTGTTAGTTTTTAGTTTTATTTTTTTTATTTTTGAAAAACTCGAAAAAGAATAAACAAATGAAAAATAATTAAATGACCAAAATTTCCCATATTAACTGGGGAGTCAAGCGCTTTTCTCAAACTAATAAGGTCATTTCAGGTCCTTATTTGAAATAATATTTACTTCAGGCCCTTATTTGAGATAACGGGGGCACTTCATCCCCCCATTTGAAATAATGTCAATTTCATGCCCTTATTTGAAAATATAAAGACACTTAGGGCCTTTTTTGAAATTTTCCCAATACTTCAAGTTTTCCTATAGTTAATTGTGAATTATGATTTTTTATCCTAAAAGTTTCTAGAATTCAAAAGCCAAGAGAGCTTTTCACTATGTTTAGTTTTAAATCCGAAAACCGTTGAATAGTTTGAAAAGCGCACTCAAAGATGAGTTCATTTTCCTTCCTTTCCAAATGTGACTAAGAAATTGTAGGCAGGATCTATTTCACTTTCATTCCTATCTTCATCTTTTTGGGATTTCGAATTGGTTCCGTTTTTTTTTTTTTTTTGGTAAAGAAATTGGTTCCGATTCTTTGTATACGCGATATTTGAAAAATGTTAAAAGAGCCTCTTAGCCATTTCCATGCTTTGGTAATGAAATGACGTTCTTAAAATGAGTAGTTCTTCCATTCAAACTAGTGCCCTAGAGGCACTTTTATGTCACTAGTTAACACGACCTGTGATATAATGCGACCAATGAACTCTTGTTCACCAAGATAGGCGTATGATACAAAGGTGACATATCCTAGAATTAAAATGGTGTCCGGTAAATGTTACATTGTATGCTCGGGTTTGCTACAACAAAATAGAGACAGAATGAATATTTCCAGGAAAATATGAGATGAGTGTGTGCACAGAAGGAGAGGGAGACAATTCTTTCTTTCGATTTCTTTTAGACAGCCGCAAGTTCTAGACCTTTTGACATGTT
Organism: Psidium guajava; assembly: GCA_016432845.1. Classification (NCBI taxonomy): domain Eukaryota; kingdom Viridiplantae; phylum Streptophyta; class Magnoliopsida; order Myrtales; family Myrtaceae; genus Psidium; species Psidium guajava. Next base: position 36,102,937 of record CM028225.1, on the reverse strand, counting down.
ACCGGGGATTACAGAAAGCTGTGTTGATCAAAATTTTCCTGCTTATTTTCTACTTCCAAAACTGAATGTATTGAGTAACTCTGCTATAACCTGTGCATTATCTCAAAAGAAATTGTCACTGTAGTCTCCCGCACCACTGCTTACTTCAATGGAGAAATGCCGGATAGCCTGAAATACGTCTGCCTCGCATACAAGCATTTCATCCATGTCACCTCGAACCTTGATACGACTGAGGGAACCATCTCGCCAATAGACTGTGTTTCAGCTTTGCCACCAACGCGAAAACCCCGTAGCATGGGAAGTGCATTAGTGCCACGGAGAAGTTGATGCCGAAGCGCGTACGAAATTGGCCAAACAGAAAACTTGGAATGATAAACGAGGAACAATCGTTCTCTCAATTCAATTTACTAAAGAAAATATCAAAGTCTGCCTTGAGAATCCCTAAACACCCCTTTTATATGGCGTTAACCCTAATCTAAAAAAGGAAACACGAATATTGCAAAAACGCCACTAAAAAGAAATCCCGAAAATACATAAAAATAATAATAAATTAAAAGTCCATCTAAACGCTCCTGCTGAAATTTCTGCTCATCGGTAAAAACTGCCGAAATCGGGTGCATCAGAAGTACCTTCAAATGCCATAAAGGAGGAGTCAAAGCTATTTGCTAAAGAAAGCCAAACTACTAGGAAATTTGCTCTGTTTTCTTTACAGCTAACAAATTCTGTCAGGAATATCCAGTGTTGGGTGCAACGTAGAAGGTCGTGGTCATAATAGCTTTCTATGTGAATTGAGCCTCACAATCATTTGTGGAATCGACTAAGGCTGTTTGATACTACCAGATACACATTAAAGTACTGCAAATTCGAAAATAAAGCCAGGTAGATTAAGGGGAGTTGCATTGTTCGTCTCCCATGCATAGTGAACGTTATAGGACGAGCTGTCCAACATAATGTCAGAAGGTCTACATACCATAAAGGAGCATAAGGAGATGACAAGTCGAGAAATGGATACGGCCACCTGTGAAGCAGTATGCAATTCAGTGTCATGATAAGCATAGATCATAATGAATCAATGATGCAGTAGAAAAAATTACAGATGGTTACCAGGTCGTGAAGCAAGCATGGACAACCCACTGGAAAATGACGTAAATGGTCGTCCACAAGAAGAAGTACGCAATCCAAAAGAGAGGAAACCACTGCAAGGGAAGAACTCCAGGAATCAGAACACATGGTATCTGACGTTAAAAGAGAGAGGGAAATTAATGCCCGCGAGATACTTGCTTACTAAGCAAATTCAAAGCTGTATCTCCAAGAAGTAAAACAACGTTGATGGTATGCATGTTTATGTCCAACTGCAAGTAAAAGGTCAGATGAATAGGTTAGATGAGTAGCACAAACCAGACAGGTCATTGGGAAGGACTCGAGATTTTTCGAGCAATTTTGTTTTAAATACAAGCTTAAGACTGACTGAATTTCCATCAGACAATTGTGCCAATTATAAAGAAATGCACTTCTGTGCTGAGTTCACATGGAAGAGAGAAGTTGTACATTCTCCCATTTGTATGAAACGACTAGTGGATAATTGTCCATCAAGGAATCTTTCACCACATAAGAATTTGATTTTATGTGCTAAAGAAGAACTAGGAAATGTTCTGTTTCTTAAAAATCTCAGTCTATAATTGTTGACGGCAAGAAATTGGACAATTATGAACCAGAAGACGCTATCTGTGAGAACGACTGCACCGGCATTCATCTGTCATTTACAGGGGGAGAATAATGTCAATGTCCTGACCTCTCATCAAAGCTTAGGAGATAATGATTAAATATTCAATATATACCTGGAAAATTATTTGGAAGGAATAGCCAAAAATGCCCGCAGTTTCACGAACGGCTTGACTAGGTGGAGCAGAGCTTTTGTTGCTGCTAGTCATGCCAGAAGAATCCTTAAGTCTAGGAGCCGCAAAATTTGCTTTCTCTGAATCTATCTCTGTGCTGTCAAATTTGTGGCCGTACCTGTAACATCCGTATGCAGAGAGCATCGAACCAAGCTGGTGCAGCCTTGCAGGCCCACAAAGTAGTCATGTTAGATATATAGAGGAAAATGCGAGGGTAGTGACTAGTGGAAACATAGAAGGAAAGAAGCAAAATGAAGGATTTGATCATAATGGTTCAGCAGAGCTGCATAAGACATACCCCGAAATAGATGGTGACCAACCAGATGCACCAAGGCTCCCCTTCACTCTAACTGAGATGATAATGGATTGAGAAAAACTAATTATGCAAAAGAGAGGAAACAGAGGACTTACTGAGTGTAATAGTAGCATATGCTCACGCCGTCCACGAGAGCATTCACACATGACATTCCCAAGACCAAGAAGAAGGCAATGACTCTTAAAGCCAGAAGCCAAGCCGGGTGGATTCCTTTCAGACATGGAGTCCAGGTCTCGTCGTTATACAAACACCTGCGGCCTCTCGATTGGTTACTCGGCCACCATTGCCATTACTATGACTGCTAAAAGCTTCATACTTCCTCACAAGCATCAATGCGAAACATGACGATATTAATACCCAGATCGCACAGAGCAAGACCCTCCAGTTGAGCCAGTAACCCACAGCGGTCGTGGGACCACCCGGCATGGCTGGCTTCCAGGAATTATCTGAGGATCCTGTTAGGAAACCCATTTCATTGTTCTTGATTTCCCGAATGTTTGCTTGATTCAGTGACCTCAAAAATGAACCGTTTCACCTCCAAATTCTCAATCTCGACAGGGAAATAAAAGGGCAAAGAAGATGACAAGACGGGGGGAAATGGAAAGGCACTAATGGTAGCTTAATAAATGCGGGATTAGAGAACGACCCAACTACGATTTCATTGAAGCAATCGTAGCAAACTTTTCAAGTTCCTTTTCCTTATTCGATTTCCAGGATCAAAAGTACAAACAATCCTAATGCGACCTTATGCGCGGTCCATTGATAAAACGGATTGACATCCGACGACTGGAACGAGATGGGCGCTCGCAGAGAAGTTCAAAATTCATATTCGCAAAGCTTAGGGGGCTTTCTTGGCACAGAAAAGATGGGACATACGACGAGATTGAAAAAGCAGAAGCCAAATTCTAAGCTAAGGAAGGTATTGGCGATATTTGCGTGATTTACGATATTTGCGTGATTTGCATTCCTATTCAAAGGAAAGGAGAGATTGCAGGCAAATCTGTATATTGATTGCATTCTCTAATCTTCGCGTTTATTTATTTCCTTTGTTGTAACAGCCCTTGTGTACAAATTGCAGAATAATGGCTGCTGATAAAATTCATAAAAAAAGAGACGAGAGTTTTTTGCCCGAGGACGTAGGCACATTGCCGAACCTCGTAATCCTTGGGTTCTTTTGAATGCTTTACCAAAATTCAACAGAAGGGATAACACTCACAAGGAAAGACAAATGGTGTGATGGGTGAGAGGAGAGGCTACGCGTTGAGGGAAAGGCGGTGACTCGTGAACTTTGGGCGCAAGCTTCCTCTTTTCTTCCCAGGTAAGATATCGTAAACTACAATATTATGCTGCTCCTCAGTCGCAATCTTAGGACAACCATGCAAATATGAAGTCCTCCCCATTCTGCGTCGGCTTTCCTTTTGTTTTCTCGTGTTTCTTTTCAAGCTTGCATTTTTATCTCCCCTCCTTTTCTGAAGTGAAGACTCGAGAAAGAGAAGGCGGCAAGAAGACAGAGATGGGGCGCTCGCAGTGCAAAACCCTTCTTCAACCTTTTTTTCCTCTGAGGGGTGTGGCTAATCAACAAGCCAGTGTTAAAAGGCAGGGACAAAATCATGTGGATCTTCGCGCGAGTGCCATAATTTGTCAATCAAGCACCTAGGAACTGTAACAACTTAGGTCGGCTGGCAGAGAAGCTCAAATCTTTCGTCTTCTTCTACTCTCCCTAGATTCTCACCAACTGCGTTGAAACTGAAGAGTTCATGGCCCCGATGGTATCTAGCTTTCCTCTGTGATGGACCATTTTCTTTTCGCCAGATGCGTGAGAAAAGGAATATGAGGATAATTTTTCTTCTTTCCTGTGTTTTCATCATGGGCTTGAACTCTGGAAGCTTGAGTCTTTAACCTCCCGGCCCAAGCTGAAGATGATGCAGTACCCCGACAGATACGCCTACGATGCAATGTTCAATTTCACGGAGGACTAAATTCTGAACATATTTTCACCACCCATCTTCTGGATCGAGTCGGTCGACTCGCCAAGACGAGCTGAATGTATCGGGACCAGGTCCTTTCGTGAGATCAGTGTGATTCGGCGGCTCACATACATGTAATCGGCTAAAAACAACTTGGTGCGCGAGAGTGTCATTCGAAGAGGACATCCATATATTTCTCGAGAAGAGAGAGGAACTTTGCTTGATAGGGACAAAGGGTCTTCCTTTCATTTATGAAGACTAAATTTTGACCCGGAAAACCAACCTTCATTTATGAATTATTAAAAGCGCAAATGTTATAAATGTAAAAAAAAATAGAAAAAAAATTATATTTGCAAATTTATATAAATATAAATGTTAGAAATATAAAATCATTAAATTTTTTTATAAATATAAATAATTAAAAGTGCAAATTTTATAAATATAAAAATAAATCTAGAAAAAAAAATTTATATTTACAAATTTATGTAAATATAAATTTTATGAATATAAAATAATTAAAAACAGAAATGTTATAAATGTAAAAAAATTATTTATATTTATAAATTTTTTAATTATTTTGTATTTCTAGCATTTTACTTATATAAATTTGTAAATATAATTTTTTCAAAAATTCTTTTTTTATATTTATAACATTTCTTTTTTTAATTATATTATATTTATAACATTTTATTTATTTAAATTTGTAAATGTAATTTTTTTTCTAAATTTCCTTTTTACGTTTATAACATTTGTGCTTTTTAATTATTCATATTTATAACATTTATTATTATTATTTTATATATCTAAAATTTATATTTATATAAATTTTTAAATATAATTTTTTTCTAAATTTCGTATTTATATTTATAACGTTTGCGCTTTTAATGATTTATATTGATAAGATTTTTTAAATTATTTTATATTTCAAATATTTATATTTATACAAATTTGTAAATATAAGTTTTTCCTAAATTTTATATTTTTATATTTATAATACTTTTGTTTTTAATTATTTTATATTCATAAAATTTTATTTATATAAATTCGAAAATATAATTTTTTCTAAATTTTTTATATTTATAACATTTCTGTTTTTAATTATTTTATATTAAAAACATAAATTTTATAATTATAAAAAAAGAAATTATAAAAAAAAGCCCAATTATTTTTTTATTAATTATATAATAAATAAACTAATCATATGTATCCTAATAAATTTTATAATTAATTATTGATAATTATGTTATAAAAATAAGCCTCAAAGTAAAAAAAATTATTTTTAAAAAAGGTATATATATAAATAATATAAATATAATTAAAACGGCACAAAAATAAAACAAAAAAAGGTTGGGGCCGAGCTAGGCCCACGCGGCACTTATATTGCCGAGCTGGGCCGAGCTCTCGGCACTCCATGCCGAGCACGAGTACGAGTCGGCCCGCTTGGCAGTTTGAATGCCGCGCGGACTCGTGCGGCATTTTGACTGCTGAATCTGGCCCACGCAGCATTTTTAGTGCCGTGCGGGCCCATAATCGGTAAATAATTTTTTTTTTTTCAACCTAAATTGGTAAGTAATTTTTTTTAAAACCTAAATTGGAAAAAAAAACCCTATTTTGGCTCCCTATTTAATTGGTTTTAAGACAGCATGGTAATTGTGTATAAGGAGGTGGTTCGTTCTGACAGAGACGGTTTACGTGGGAAGACTGGGGAAGTTGGCAAATTCGCATGTTCGCGGCTTCGGGTCTTCGAGTTTAACTCATGGCACCTAAATTCTTGTCAAAATTTCAAGTCTTTCAACTGTACACTAAAAGCGATCAAACGTCGGCGAGTTACATAGTAATTACTGACTTCGACGATGGAGCTTTATTACTCAATATTGAATCTAGTAAATTATTGTACTAAAAGCGGCCTATATTGGTACTTGGTCATTGATACTTTGAGCCATGATAAACGATTCTACTATTTTTAGTCATGACATATACACATCAATCTGCCTGAAAATATTCTGGGGGAAAATTGTCAAAATAGTCCTAAACCTATTGCACTTTTGCCAATTCAGTCATAAACTTTTTAATTTTGTCATTTCAATCCTAAACCTTTTGTATTTGTGTCAATTCAGTCCTAAATCTTTTTTTGTGCCAATTCGGTCCTAAACCTTTTGCTTTTTTGCCAATTCAGTCCATCCGGTCATCTTTGGCCGACCGGCGATGACATGGACCTGACCAGTGCTGACGTGGACCCAATCGACGATGACGAGGCAATTTTTAATAATTTTTTAATATTGTGTGTTTTTTATTTTTCTTTTTACTGTTCATCTTCTTCCTTCTTAGCAGCTGGCCTCCTCTTCTTTTTCCTTCCCCATTAGTGACCGGCTGGAAGCGAGTTCCTCGCTGGCCAGTGGCGCCGCCGCTGAGTGAGGATAGCACTGTCGCTAACTTATCACATTTCATCCATGTGAAGACAACCGCTGACCTAATCAAAGATGGCTGGATGGATTGAATTGGCAAAAATGCAAAAGGTTTAGGACTGAATTGGTAAAATTAAAAGGTTTAGGACTGAATTGGCAAAAGTGTAATAGGTTTAGGACTGAATTGGCAAAATTAAAAGGTTTAGGACTGAATTGGCAAAAGTGCAATAGGTTTAGGACTATTTTGACAATTTTCCCATATTCTGGAATCTTCTACAGAATAGTACATTCGTAAATTTTGTTTTGGTAGTCTATCCGAGAGTCGGACCTAATATAAATGCTAATGATTCTTTTTACCAAGTCATTTTAATGTTCATTGATAAAAAAAAAATCATTCTGATGTAAAAAGTATTTTGCTAAGCTCTTAATTTTTTTTTTAACAAAAGAAGTTTAATGAGCGAGTACTTTAGAGAAATTTTGGAGAAACTAGAAGTGCGAGATTAACGTTAAACACAATCACCTCTAGATCAGAATGATCTAGGATGGATAGGCTACCAGGCTTACTCTAATCTCGGCTCTAATCCAAAGAAAATCATAAGAAGATCATAATCCAAAATTAAATCTAAAGGAAATCATAATGTTGAGCCTAAATGCCAAAAGCATAAAAATCTCATGCGCAGCACCAATATTATCCTTAACCCTAGTAAATGCTAATGATTTTTTGTTGATTCATTTTACCTGTTTTAGACAAATTTCCTAGAAACCTAGTAATCCATGCTTATTCTAATCTCCTTTAATTTAGTACTTTTATCCGACATATAAAAATACAAAGTTACCGAAAAGTCTATAATTTAAGCCATAAAATAAATTTAATAATCCAAATGAGGGAATATTCTAGAGAAAATTTGGAGAAATTTACTGAGCAAGTATTTTGGAGAAATTTTGTAGAAACTAGAATGCCAGGTTAACTTACACCTTAGATCTGGGTGATCAAGGATGGATAGTGCTACTTCACAAACGCACCGAGCATTATGATTCCAACTATTCTCATGCTCGCTACTTCACGATCCACACTATTCCCCATTTGTCAATTGACAAACCAATTCCTATGTGGAGTCACATGATAGGAACATCCTGATATTAGTACTCCATATGAGCAAACAGTGTCTGACAAACATGTCAATGAATGACACTACATGTGAATTTTGTTCTTGTGAGGTTACACTTCTGTCGTGGTGCACAAGCTAATGCTCCTCGACATGATTGATTTCTGTCTGTCACTTACGTAAAGATCTACAGGGTGTGCATTTCTTGCAGCAATCAAAGTTCTGGACCTCCTTGTGAAAAGAGAGAGCACGGTGATAAAAATAGAGGCAACATGGTAAAGTGCAAGTACGAAGCTTTGTTATCGTTGTTGTCGTAATTGTTTTGCCTTTCGATTTCCTTAGCATTATTTGGGTAAGTAATTAGATAAGATTTTGTCTGATTTTCAGAAAAGCTCTATTGACAGCCTGATGCTGGGTGAAATGTGTACTGCATATCCGATGGTAAATCCCAAACCCTACTTTTATGAATGGTAAAAATGAAGGAAGATGGTTACAGAACCAGGAGTAATACGGAGGTTATGCCTTACTGGTGCATCCCTATACATGATGCTCGCACATTGGCTTCAAGGCATTTAAGGAGTGTTATTTCTCTTGTTCCAAATCATGGAGGATGAGGAGTAGATCTGGGAATCTGATCAACCCGTTGAATGCTAGACTGTAATTTTTGTAGGACTGAATACAAACGAGGGAGGACAAAAACGAAGGCTTATTGATCATGTATTTGTCGTTTATTCGAAAGGCAGAAGCTGAAGTCCAAAACTTACCAGTGAAATCATCAGCGATCGCGATGTTTCGGGTTGTTATTAGACGTTCTTCGAGGGTCAATGCTCAGATCTTTTCTCTTAGCTCCTGTTGTTTCAACTAGAGGAGCTTTACGACAAGATGTTCTACATGTTGTGTAGTCTTTTGGAATAACATTAAATGTGTGTATTACACATTTAGAGTATGAAAACTGAATCCGACATAAGATTTCTTTATTCCACTGTTGTTAAACAATACTATGTTGGCTTCATCTGTTATTTATGTACTGCTCATCTGATGGCTGATGTTGCTCCAAGTAGCCTAGTGTATTCAAATATTTCTCTAGCTCATTTGCTCTGAGTATGTAAGAGTCGTTCTTCGACGGTTTGTACGATTTGATGGTTGTACGTCTTGGTAATGTACATGCACAAAAATTGCTATAATATTCATGAGTACCCCCCCAAAAGATATGTTGGAGTATATGGGTTTGAGAGAGTATTTGGGTGCTTGAAGTATTAACCAAGAGACATCAAGTTTGGAATGCTCAACAGTGTTACCTCCAGTTTAGGAAACCCTAGAGTTACTATACAAGATATTGGGCTCCAGCCCATATGGACCCAAACAAGAAAGCTTTCACCTATTGGGCTTGTATGTGAACATATTATTTGGACTATATCAACAATATGTCCAACAATCTCCTCCTACGTTACCCATACAGCACAATCCAATACGGTGACAGTGTAATGTTCAAACAAATATGAATCATCCACATTCAATCTAAGACAATCAACTCGGATCAAAAACTCAATCATCATTTGCAATCCAAATGAGTGAGTCATCGTTATCATGAATCTGTTTTGAGGTCAGCATACCCAAAATAAATCTTAAAATCAGTTCATAACCAATATATGCATAACAGTCAAGTATAAGTAAGCCAGTCAAAATAGTCCAAGGCCTTACAAATACAAGAAACAAGCATAATAATATTCCCAAGATAGAGATAGCAAAAGGCACGTCTCAAATAAATGGACTCCATCAGAAATGGGCAACAGCAGGTGAACTGTCAAGTCCCACACACACTCTAAATGATATATATTCATTCATCAAGTAGATCATCCTGATCAGGATCCCACTCATCAAGCTCTCCTCTATCTCTGCCATCTTCTGTAGAATGTCAAATATGAATTTCATATTATCATGAATTCAATCATTTGAATAATCTACTAAAAGTGTCTAGTTCTACTAAAAAAAAACTTAGCACCTATCGACATCTGATTTTTAATCATTTTTTCCTTTTTAAATTAATAGAAAATCCATAAAAATTCATAAAATTAAAAAATCAACTTTGAGGACCTTGGCCGAACTTAGGGATCCAATTTTGACCAAAAAATAATTTTTCATATTTTCAGTATTTTTCGATATTTTTATTTTCAAAAATTCATAAAAAAAAATCAAGAAAAATTGAAAAAAAAAATGAAAAATCAACTTTGGAAGCCTTGGCCAAGCTTAGGCAACCATTTTTTAGTAAAAAAATAATTTTTCGTATTTTTTGTTTTTTTAAATATATTTTTAGAAATTAGGAAAATATTTAATAAATAATAGCATTTGAGGCCACAAAAATACATAACAATAGTCAATATTTTTCTTTTAAATCCCTTTTCATGTTGGCCATCGCAAATTTAAAAAATCCAATTCGGGGTCGTGTATTCCTTCACGAGCATAATCTCGAGTCGGGCCTAAAAAAAATTCAATTTGAGTCAATCTATTTTCATTTTTCACTTTTAGGAGTTGTGACATTGTTCTCTAATATTCCAAATTTTCATCTTGACCCAATTATACCCAAAATGACTCAATTTTACAAAAAGGGTTTTAATTGAATTTTGCATTTTTTTAATAGCAAAAAATGAGCTTAAATTCAACATGCGGTAGGTGTGTTAAAAATTGTGAGGAGATTTGGACTTAAAGAAATATTTCTCTAGGGACTGAATTGCAAATACTTAAAATCTCATGAACTAGAGTACAAATACCTAACACTTGAGGGATTATTTTGTAAATAACAAAACGAAGAGTTAGTGGAGAAATTAGAATAGAGACGAGAAGATGAAGATGGGAAGATGGAGAAGAGGAGATGAAGATGGGAAGATGGAGAAGAGGAGATGGAGAAGAATGGATTGAGAAAATAAGATAAGAATAGAGAATGGAAGATGGAGAAAAGAAGATGGAGAAGAATGGATGGAGAAAATAGGATAAAAATAGAGAAGAGAAGATGGAGAAGAATGAATAGAGAAAATAAGATAAAAATAGAGAAGAGAAGATGGATATGAAGAAGAGTTAGTGGAGAAATTAGAATGGGAGATAAATATGAAGAAAGGAAGGTGAAGATGAAGAAGAGTTAGTGGAGAGATTAGAATGTGAGATAGAGATGAAGAAGGGAAAATGAAAATGAAGAAGAGTTAATGGAAAAATTAGAATGGAAAATAGATTGATAGATTATAAAAGGAGGAAGAAGTGAGCTTGATGAGGGAATTTTTTGGAGAGAAAATTTTGGATGTTTGAGAGGGTTTTGGGAGATTGAAGAAAAATTTGAGAGAAAGAAAATACCAAAAAGAGAGGTAGAATTTTGAAGATGATGGAAGTTTAAAGCTAGAGGGTTATCATCATCAATTTCTTCATCGATCAAGAATTCATCCCAGATTTGAAGCTAGGCAGGAACCAATTATATCCATCAAGCACTTCTCATAATGCCATTGAAGCTAAGTGCCTCTTTCATTGTTCTAATTTTTAATGTGAATTAAATCATATTTGCTCCATTACTCCATTTCTCCATATTTTTATGTCAGGCAAAAGACAACTCCAAGTCAACGGTAAATCCCATGGAGGTGTAAAATTGGCGCTGACGAGCTCTTGAGTGCCCATTAAATTTTCAATTGATCCGTTGATGGATTTCGGCCCGAATTGTCAAATCAATTCGTTTTATTTTAAAGAATTTAAACCCCAGAATATGAAGGGCAGAGCCCGCTCACTGGAGGTCATTTTAAATTTCTGCAATTTAAATTCCTGCACCTTAAACCCCAAAGGAGAGGGCCAAGCCAAGGCTGAGCTATCCATTGGTGGTCTTTATTTATTGTCATTTACTTCCTGTAATTTAATTTTTGAATCACTAAACCCCAAAATGAGTAGCTCGCAGCACTGCACAGAAGTTGTTAATTCACTCCCTCTTTCGACTTCAGGGAAATACTTAATATTTTGAAAATGCCAAAAAAATGTCACTCACGTATATTCCATTTAAAAAAGTGAAAATACAAAAAGAGAATACTCCACTAGAGCCTTAGGAATAAACCAAGCCTAAGTTACCAAATTAGGATATCCATGAAATTAAGGTACCGAAAGGGCATTAGTTTTAATTAACTAGTGTAACCAAGTCCCCGAACTCATAATCTCTAGTTCGTAAAAGTAATTTAGTTCTCCCGCTAATTTATTTAGGTTTCTAATCAACCTACCAAAAATGATTAGTGGCGACTTCAAATTTTAAAACCATTTGAACAAAAAACCAAAGTCGCGATTTGGTAGAGCTTGGGAAAGCTTGAACTAGGTTAGTTAATTTAATCAATTAATCTGGTAATCCATTAACCTAAAAAATGAATTTTAGGTCGCGACAGCACCATAACATCAGGCAGCGAATAATACATATTAATGTCATAAAATATCAATCCAGTTTCATAAATTATGAAGAAGATCGATAGACTTCTTATGCAGACATCCGTATGTCGAATTTGAGCGAGTATGGTGTCTACTCGAAGATCTCGTCAAGACGAACTCGCAGGTATAATTTATTGTCGATTTTAACGGTCGGATTGACCGGGATCTGAGTTTGAAGTTCCCATAGCCGAAATCTTTGAATCAAAAGCCCAGAAATTATAGCCAATTTCAAAGGCTGAGACCACTTGAGCTTTGTTCTACTCATCGATACGAACATTTTGAGTCGTCATTCGCATCAAACTGAGGTCGGACGACGGAGATACGGCAATCGGAAGTTTCAGCGCGTTTCCGGTGACGGGATTTCTGCAGAATCTTTGATTCAAAAGTCCAGAAATTATAGCCAATTTCAGAGGTTGATACCACTTGGCCTTTGTTCTACTCGTCAAGACGAACGTTTTGAGTAGTCATTCGTATCAAACGGAGGTCGGACGACGGAGATACGACAAGCAGAAGTTTCTGGCGCTTTCGTGACGACGGGATTTCCCCGGAATCTTTGATTCAAAAGCCCAGAATTTACAGCCGATTCCAGAGGGTTAAACCACTTGGGTTTTATTCTACTCGTCAAGAAGAACGTTTTGAGTGGTCACTCGTCTCAAACGGAGGTCGGACGACGGAGATACGGCGATCGGAAGTTTCTGACGCGTTTTGGCGACGGGATTGCTCCGGCGACAGGAATTTTCCAGTGACCGGATTTTCTCCAGCGACCTTCGGTGACGAGGGCAGTTCATCTTAAGGTTTTTGGGCGTTGCGGATCCAATTTTTGGGTATGTTTTGCCAAATTCCACCTCTACAAAGCTCTAAGGATTTCAAGGTGCACTCTTTCTAACACTTTACTTTGATTAAAATGGCAAAGCGTAGTTCTTATGATATTATAAAGCTGCAATCGTTTGATGTCACTGAGTTTCATGGCTGGAAATTACACGTTCAATTTGGCATGAAAGAACGTGAAATATTCTACACTGTTTTGAGTGACTTTGCATCTACCGTTGAAGATGTTGATGAATATCAATGGAACAAAGATGAAGATTTTTGTAGAGATTACTTGTTGAACTCTCTGAATCCTCGCCTAGCTATGACTTATAGTGAATATAAGACGGCGAAAGAGATATGTGATCACTTGAATGCTCAGTTCCAAAAATAAGATGGGCTCTCTAAAACCCTCTTAGCAGAGAAATTCTTTGACTTTAAGTTCAACATGAATTCAAGTGTCACTTCTCAGTTAATTGAACTTGAAAACATGAGGAACAAATTGAAAGATGATAAATCTGATATGTCTAATAATCTCTTTGTCGATCTTGTTTTGAGTAAGTTACCTGCTGAATGGAGTTCTTTCAAGACTGAAATGCATAGACTGAAAGAACAGATGGGACTGGATGAATTAAAGAGGTATATTCACATTGAGGATCAAAACAGTTCTAGGAATATACCTCAATGTGAATATACCTCTTTAATTCATCCAGTCCCATCTGTTCTTTCAGTCTATGCATTTCAGTCTTGAAAGAACTCCATTGAGCAGGTAACTTACTCAAAACAAGATCGACAAAGAGATTATCAGACATATCAAATTTATCATCTTTCAATTTGTTCCTCATGTTTTCAAGTTCAATTAACTGAGAAGTGACACTTGAATTCATGTTGAATTTAAAGTCAAAGAATTTCTCTGCTAAGAGGGTTTTAGAGAGCCCATCTTATTTTTGGAACTGAGCATTCAAGTGATCCCATATCTCTTTCGCCGTCTTATATTCACTATAAGTCATAGCTAGGCGAGGATTCAGAGAGTTCAACAAGTAATCTCTACAAAAATCTTCATCTTTGTTCTATTGATATTCATCAACATCTTCAACGGTAGATGCAAAGTCACTCAAAACAGTGTAGAATATTTCACGTTCTTTCATGCCAAATTGAACATGTAATTTCCAGCCATGAAACTCAGATATATCAAATGATTGCAGCTTTATAATATCATAGGAACTACGCTTTGCCATTTTAATCAAAGCAAAGTGTTAGAAAGAGTGCACTTTGAAGTCCTTAGAGCTTTGTAGAGGTGGAATTTGGCAAAACAGACCCCAAAATTGGATCCGCATCGCCCAAAAACCTTAAGATGAACTACCCTCGTCACCGAAGCTCACCGGAAAAAATCCGGTCGCTGGAAAATTCCCGTCGCCGGAGCAATCCCGTCGCCAAAACACATTAGAAACTTCCGATCGCCGTATCTCCGTCGTCCGACCTCCGTTTGAGACGAGTGACCACTCAAAACGTTCGTCTTGACGAGTAGAATAAAACCCAAGTGGTTTCACCCTCTGGAATCGGCTGTAAATTCTGGGCTTTTGAATCAAAGATTTCGTAGAGATCCCATCGCCAAGAAAATGCCAGAAACTTTTGCTTGTCGTATCTCCGTCGTCCGACCTCCGTTTGATACGAATGACCGCTCAAAACGTTCGTCTTGATGAGTAGAACAAAGGTCAAGTGCTATCAACCTCTGAAATTGGCTATAATTTCTGGACTTTTGAATCAAAGATTCTGCAGAAATCCCTTCACCGGAAACGCGCTAAAACTTCCGATTGCCGTATCTCCGTCGTCCGACCTCGGTTTGACGCGAATGACCACTCAAAACGTTCGTATCGATGAGTAGAACAAAACCCAAGTGGTCTCAACCTCTGAAATTGGCTATAATTTCTGGGCTTTTGACTCAAAGATTTCGGCCGCCGGAACTTCAAACTCAGATCCCAGTCAATCCGACCGTTGAAATCGAAAATAAATTATACCTGCGAGTTCGTCTTGATGAGATCTTCGAGTAGACACCTTACTCGCTCAAATCTGACATACGGATGTAATACTTCAAGATTGTCGGAGTATATGGGTTTGATAGAGTATTTGGGTGCTTGAAGTATTACACCAAGAGACATCAAGTTTGGAATGCTCAACAATGTTACCTCCAGCTTAGAAAACCCTAGAGTTAATATGCAAGCTATTGGGCTCCAGCCCATATGGACCCAAACAAGCATGCTTTCACCTATAGGGCTTGTATGTGAACATATTATTTGGACTATATTAACAATATGTCCAACAAAATATATAGTAAAAACAACCTTAATTGAACCGCCTCAAAGAAGCTTTCAGGTGATGGAAACTTGTTATCCAACTAAATAAGTGAGAGTATGAAGTCCAGATGGGGAGAGAAGGTTGCAAAATCTGGTTTCTAAACTTTTGGCAAATGCTTGCTTTGTGCATGCCATTGGAAAAACTTGTCTACAAACTTGTCTATAAGGATAATTAGAAGTTTCGAAATCACGAAAAAAAGCTACGCCCTTTGCAGCATCCAGTGCGAGGGGAAGTCTCTGGCATTTTATCACTAGCTGTGGCAGATGAAACCCCAGGAGAAGCAGGCTGATCTCCGTTTGCATCATTCGGAATACTTTGTGCTGCTCAAATACAAAAATCGGCATGTCAGACAAAACGAGTAACTACCAATTTGGATCACTTAGATGAACAAGAAGCACCGAGCATATTCGATTCGAAAGAAGATTAGAGTTCATTCAGATAAGTGTAGACATTCTAACTTTTCTCTTTATTAAAGCCAGGGCTGCATGCAGCCATTAAATTTGTTCAATCTAATGTATCAACTGAAATTGCAGAAAAGACATGCATCACTTCAACAGAACGATTCTATCTGCTGATTAGTGCCCTTACCTTGTGCCCGTCACATGAATGCAGCAGATTTCATCAGTTAATGTCCTCTTGAGATTTGGACAAAGATTCGGACAATCAGGAATGTTTATTGCTGTCAAGTCTGGTGCAATGTGTGAGCCTCCAAAAATGCTAATGATTTGAGGCAAACAGATCAGGGATAACTTTCTCATCTTTGGGAGGAAGTAGCTGCTTGCGTAAATGGAAGCATCTTCACAATTCACTATACTTGAGACAAAGGGACATTCTACCGCTTCGAGCTGCTCTAAGTCGTAGAGGTTTTCCAATAGGCCATGGGCGAATATGATCATCAACTCAGGACATGTGAGTAAAGAGGAGTTTAAGACGAGACAAACATCCTCGATACGGTGGCCCCTTGTAATAGCGCCTCAAGTTCTTCATACAACATATGTAGAGATACCAGAGCTATCCGAGAAACCGCCTATCATCCTTCCGTGTTACCAACACAATTTTATCAGCTTTGTTGTCCATGTTAGTTCGGTCAAGACAAACCTGTATCTTAGTACACTTCCTAATTATGCAGCGTTTCAATTGATCCATGTTCTCAATACCAAAATCAAATAATTTAGTGACATCCATATGGTGGTCTAAGTAAAATGCAGTACTATGCAGAAGCAATTTCTTGATTTCAGTGGGGAGACCATGTCAATATATATCTCAAGAATCTATCCTAGTGGTCCACCTCAAATTCAAAATCCACCAGGAGACGATTCATGATGCACTCGTCGTGATCACCAACAATGAATTTGAAATACGATAATGATCTAGATACCTTTGGTACGAATTTCCTTAGAAGTTCCACTTGCAAGAAGTAGAGAATAAGCGTATCCAACCTTGTCAAGTCGCAAACATTGTCGATGACAGCTTCCACTTCTCTCCCCCGCCTGTACTCCTTTGGACTTACCTTGATACTAAGCTCTTAGTAGAAATAGTGCCTCGAGTAAACAATGCATATACTTTCCTATATTTCGGATTGCAATGCATGCTTCGGCAAACAATGCATACGCTTTCCTATATTTCATATCGCAATCTATGCTCCGTAAAAAGTCGCTCGTAAGCAAGTAAGCTTTGCTAGCTTCGCAACCTCCTTTGGCAGAGCCAATATCACACTTCCTTCAAGATCAAGCACCTATCCAGGATCACACTCCCTTTAAGATCAAGCATATCATGCTGCTGAAGTTGTTCAATTTCTAGTGATAACAAAAACAATAGAGGACAATGAGTTAAGAACAATTTTTTAAGCTGCTTAACTTGAGTAGTTCGGGATAAATTTAGGATTTCGAAAGCCGGCATGTAATCAAAGAAAGACGGACTAATGCCTCTGAGCATGCAATTCCTATTTAGATACAATACCAAGAGATCAGGACACCAAGGACTCTCGAGTAACTCAGCCAACTGATTTTCCATCAAGTAAATCTCTGCGTAACCCCACCGTTGCACGACCTCCGGTGGCCCCGTCAGTCCTAGTCCCCCGCCCAAGAGGACCCATCTTCTGTGTTCCGATGGACTGGATTCGATGTCGTCGGGACATATCTCAAGCTCCTCTGCCTGGTGCAGCAGCTCGAAAGTACCTGACGAGTAAAGAGATCCATTAATTCTCCCCATGTTGAATAATCCTACTAGGAAAGTCACCTACCAAAAACATGTGTGCCAAGCCCAACAACACACGGAAGTAAACTACTAAAAACACGTGAGCCAAGCCAAACAACACACGGACGATCCAACCAAAGACCAAACATGTATGACAAAAGCTCGAGGAGATCAAGGAACTGCGAGAGGTGTCGGAATCGAATGGTTGAACAGCCGAA
Organism: Psidium guajava; assembly: GCA_016432845.1. NCBI lineage: Eukaryota > Viridiplantae > Streptophyta > Magnoliopsida > Myrtales > Myrtaceae > Psidium > Psidium guajava. The sequence goes on along the minus strand of CM028225.1, from coordinate 36,085,232 downwards.
CCTGAAAGCAAAGCAGAATCCAAATCGAGGGCCTGCGACGGAAAGCTTGCTCTCGTCCTAGTTCTGTGGTTTCTCCTCCGCCCTGTGGACTTCAGATTGCTTCTGATGCTCCCCATGATCGAACCCCACACTCCTATGTAAAATAGCCAGACGTAATGTTAGGCAAGAGCACGTTTCTTGAAAAGGCACTAATTATCTCGTTCTAATATGTCTGAGTCCGACTCGGATTCTTGTTTCCTAATTTGTTTTCTCGATTCGAAATTGGTTCAAATCAATTAGAATTCGAGATTGATTTCTAGATTTAGCTCATTATTTTTCAAACTCAATCACAAGCTGATATTATATCTGAGCGTGAAGTTTGAAATAGAAGAGATGGACTGAATCGAATTCGGAGATGGGCTTGGGACTTTGAAAGGGAAATTCACGAGAAGGAATTTTCTTACATCATCTCTTCTTGCATGCATGTAGATTAGCATCCCAAATAGGTTGCATTTATTTACAGGATCAATCCATTTTTTATTTCAACTCATAAAATCATCATCATTGCCATTTAATAATTTTAATTACTGAATGTTGCACGTCATTCAGGTTTCGATATGCCGTTCGGATGAAATTTTGATTTTTCGTGACTAGCGTTGTGCGTAGGTCGTGTTTAGTATTGCATTGCATGCATGTCATTGTTTAAGTTAGGAACTTATGCCAATCTACTAATGCATATTAGATTAGGAAATATTTAATCATATATAGGTCACGGCTTTACGTAGTCTTTAAGGATTTAATTTCGCATTCACAAGATGAAGAAAAACCTCAAAAATATTTTTTAAAGATAGTGTAATGTCTCATTTATGTTATGTCTAGTTAATCGTTGCATCAAAATTGTTATTATCATTTATGTCATTTAGTGATTTAAATTAAGCATTGCTAGAACAACAGCGGACGAGACAACTATGTCCACGTGCACCTGATGCACTCATAATTTGCTCCGGATCGCCTAACTTGGAAAATAAGACGACTTGTATTATTTAATAATTTTAAAAAGTGCAAAAATTATGCTTCAAAGAAAATCAATTAGCAAAGAAAAAAGAGCCCCTGCAGTATAATTACACCAGAACAGTCAATTAGTGGAATGGGCTTGAAAGAGACTGGGCCAGTTTAGGCCCACAATCAGGCCCAGTGCCCTCGAGAGAGAGAGACAGTGTGTGTGTGTGTGTGTGTGTGTGTGAGTGTGTGTCGCAGCCTCTTCAACTTTCAGCCGCCGTCGAGCTTCACGACCTCAACAACTTCCGTGCTCGATAACCTCCTGTTGGGCCGGTGACAGAAGATTGCTGTGAGTGCGAAGGACAATGAGCGGCGAGAACGATGCGTGGCGAATCATCCACGTTCCTGGCAGGCCACCGGTTCCTCCTGATCAGCAACTCACAGGTTTCTTCTTCATAGACTACTGACGAAATCCTATATTTCCAGTGAAATCTGTGGGCTTAGACTTCTGCTGATGTATTTTGCGCTTCCGAATTGGCGTCTCCTTTTTTTTGGGCAAGCAGTGAACGTGGTCGCCGCTCAGATTGAGCAGCCAAAGCTCACGAACACTATCATAAGGTCAGTCTCGAGTGTTTTACGTTGTATTATATGTATTAAGCTCGTGCTGCGCTTCTCAGACCTTGCTGTTTCGTACCTGGTTTTGATTTTCCGCTCGAATTTGAGAATCGATTTTTTGGGTATCGCTTAGGCGCTTGAGTCAAATTGCGCCATTGGAGGACCTCCATCACGTGAAGCGGGTGAAGAAGAAGTGTCTCGAAGGAGGTACGTTCTTGGTTCATTAGCATATCGGTGTTATGTGGTGCCTCTTTATGTCACTGGTGTGATTGATCACTTAATGCTATTGGCATTCGAAAATCATTGTTTCTTGCATCTTTGAACTTGAGGAACAATTTTTGCCGTGCATTTCGATTTGGAATAGTACGATGGAAATCATGGGTGGAGCTTCACTCATCAGGATTGGAGCTTTAGTCATAAAGTGTGCATAAGAGTAGTTGCTTAACTAGGTCTTTCTATTGCCTTTTTTGTTCATGGGTTGCCCTTTAAAAGTTTAAAAGATGATTGCGATGTTGTTATCATCATGCGAGGGTTGTTTAACAAGAACAATTTCATAAAAAGAATGAAATGTCTGTTGTTTATACTGACACGTGGACTTCTTGATCAGACATCAGTCCCGTGTTTACTGCTCTTAAGTGTTCTTGATCAGGCATCGGTCCTGTGTTTACTGCTCTTCAGTGTCCTTGATCAGACATCAGTCCCGTGTTTGCTGCTCTTAAGTAACAGAAAAGAGAGAATAGAATCTTCTGATCCCATGCATGTCGATTATCATGAGATCGGAGAAATATCTGAACTTTTTAAACCCCAAAGCTATGAGAAAGCTTTTTCTGCAGTGGAAGCACCGCAGCAAGTCAATCAGCATTAGATATTTAGAGTCGTATTCACATAATCGGCATAATTCCTCTACAAGGCACCTTCTCCTAATCCACACTCTGGAGTGATGAAGCTGTGTTCTATGGTGGATGGTTTGCTTATGTTGTGTGTGAATGAGGGGTGCTCCTTACCTCCTCCAGTCTGCAGGCATATCCTAAATTTTCTCCTTCTACTGCTGGAAATTCTTTTGAGGGACTATTATGAAAAACAAAAAGCTTGATTCAGGAAGAATATTTTCTGCTGAAACTCAAAAGCTACCGTTTGTTTCTGGTTTTTAGCTTGTTTTCTAATATGAATTAGCTATGCAATGCGTTGAGAAATTTGATGAACAGTTATGAAAACAACCTGTATTGCTTGTTAAATCAATCTTGAAAATTGGTTGAATAGGATTACAATACTCCTTATGTGCACATGATGTGCAGAAAAGGAACATTAGCAGGAAGTAAATAGGATTGAAAGATCAGAAAGTTGAGAAAACAAGAAACCAAACGAAAACAGTGGCCCACGCAATATAAGGTAATTTGCTTTTGAGGATGAACTGGTAATTGTCTTGAAGAATCTTCTAATTATTTGCTATGCAAGGTCCATTAGCCAGGATTGGTGTTCGTATTTTTTTTAATCAAGAAATCATCTTTTACATACCCAGCTTTTCAACGGTTCTTTAACTGGCTTCTTATGGAATTCTTGAACTTTCTGGTTGTTGTAATGGTTTTGACAGGAAAAATTCAGCTATCAGTGATCTTATGTCTGGCTCCTGAAAATGGTGATTTTGATGGAATTCCGTGTGACGTGAAGGATGTAATTAATTCTTATCAGTTGAGTCCTTTTGTGGCAAAAGTGGGTTGTTTTCTTGTTAGCATTTCATGTTGATTTTCCCATACTTTCCATTATCTTCAATAACTTGTAGAGAGAACCATATTCAACTTCGACAAGTGAAGATATCTGTGAGTGGTGATGTTTACTTACGGGGTATCTACTACCATGAACCGCTAGCGTGTTTGACATCTATTCATGCCTTTTATCTTCTCATATTTTCCAAGTTCTTGAAAAGTTATATTTCATGAATTCTCCCTCATTTTTTTTTTGACCCCAACTGGTTTGGGATAAAGGTGATGTTGATGTTGATGTTGATCTGATTTAAGTAACCAGTGCATATTGGGTGATATTTCTGCATCAAACTGTCGTTTAGAAAAGAGTTCTTTTGCCATGATTATCTTTCTGCTGCTTTAGGACGTATAGTTGTGTTTATGACCGAAGTGGACAATAATGGGTTTCGCTTAGGAATTTCTTTTGGTCTTCGTAGTTTTTTTTTTTTTCAAATGCTTTTTAGGTTATTTATGCCAAAGAGGGCTTCTTTGGTATAGGTTGTTGTACACTAGTATTCTTTGCTCTACTATGTCCACACATCCAGTGAACTGTACTTTCAAGTGAATGAGTAGTTGGAACATCTTTACTGGTTGATCGTTATAAAGCAACAGTAAACACCTGCGATGGGGTTAGATTCTTGTAAGGTAGCACTTCAGTGGCTGGATAGGGTGTCACTGTATATGTAGATCAAATTGGCTTTCAAACCCTGAATCTAAACGAAATTTCCGTCTCTTGATTTTGTTATCCTTTTTCTTGTTCATCATGTAAATTGTTTTTTTAAGTTCGTTATGGCATGAAAATAAGCCATGTTTATAGATTGGAATAAAGACGGGATAGGATATACCATATCCTATCTAATGTTTCGTGGAAGTGTGTATCTTTCTCAAATTTTCCAAAATGCACAGATGCTTTGATATTAGGAAAATTTATTAGTTTTAAATAAAATTCTAAAGCTTTATCTGCTGCATATCGTGCTTCTCTGATTCTTTATATATTTGTACATTCAAATATGCTTGCAAGAAGATGCACTACATAAGAACTTCCTGTAACATGTAACCTGAAAATGGCGTTGTTGCACCTCATTATGTGATGACAAAGTGAGATTTTGTTCTTTGTGCTTATTCGTGCTAATTTGTGATAGGTCTGCAAATATGCTGCATCGTCAAAGGAAGAGTGGGTAGAACAGTGCAAGCTATGGCCCACCTCATTCCATCCTCCAACCTAGTACGGCTCTTTTAAATTATCCCATCAGCAGTGGTAATGCATGTTCATGTCTTAAGCCAGCATGTCTTAGAACATTTTTGTAGTTTTAGGGTATTTCCATCAGGATGTGCAGATGTCTCTGATTCTAATGTTTTGTCAGTTAAAGGATCAGGTTAAGGTGGTTTTTCCAGGATGACTTCCTTGTGAATTTCGATATTGGGTGTACATTTTATACTTTTTACCTCCTTCAGAATACATTTCCAAGCATAACAAGTTGGAAGTTGGAATCTGAAAACCAAAGACTTACAAAAAGTGCCCATCTCAACGTTGGAAATTTGAGTGCCCGTCGCAAATTTGATAAGCTTTCTTTTTAGAAATTTAGGATGTGATCAATTTTACATCGTTCAGCTGAGTTATATCAGTTTTGGTTGCATCTGGACTGAGAGGAGTTTTGGGTCATGTATAGACCAGAGAAATCACTCTCAAGGAATAATTGACCAAGCCATCTCCATCATACACAGTGCCTGCTAATGAATTATGACTATAGAGACCAAGGGTTGCATAGTTGGTTGGAAATCACTCTTTAAGGCACTAGGCCAGGTTTAAGTCTTATGATTCTCCTCTCCGACCTTTCGCAATCACACTTAAGCTTTACCTCTTTGCATGAGGCATTTCAATGGATTTTGTGCTAATATTTTTCCTTAATTTTCGCATTTCCATCACAAGGAACTATCTGTTCCTCTATAATTCAGGTGTATCATGTGCAGTTATCCGTACCCTATGTCAATACTAATTTGTTGTCTTGACTTCTGACTTTCCTCATGGCAGCAATATCAGTGGCATAACTGGGTTTACTGAAGAAGACTCACAATCAGTTGTAAGGTTTATGAAGTATGCTCTGGAATTGGCGAAATCTCATGGTAATGTGGTAAGTGTTCGGGTGTGCCCTTGACTTGCAATTGATGAATGCAACTTTGTTTGATTTCTTCAAGTTCGCAGCTAATTATATCTCAGACTAATCAAGATATGAGAGGTCTTGGATATGAGTTCTACCCTAGCCTACCCATCCGACCAAATAAAATGAAAAAATCTCTTATACATGGCACTCATATCTTTCTGAGGGTTATACTGCTTTGACAATTTGTGAGACAACTTGGCATGCTTTTAAGGCCTTCCTTTTGTCCTACTTGTTATTATCCTTTGAATTGGTATTATCTGAAGTAAAGAACACCCAAGGACAGGTTTGACGAGTGTCATTTCTAACTGCTCATGTATTTGCAATTTCAACATTTTTCCCTTCAAGCCTTAGAGGGTTCAACATAGCTTGCATAGGCTCCCGGGAATCATTTGGGTTCCATGAAGAACTGAGATTTACTTGTCGTAATTAACTTAACAGGAATATGAAGTTTTTTAGTGAAAGTCACGTTTATCGACTTTTGAACCAAAAAACAAGAAGAAATCTGTTTTATATTAGTGGAGAACAATCCGAACATTTCGAAGGCTGGGCCTTGAGACGTTATCCCTTGAAATGTTCATGCATAGACATAGTAAAATAGAGGTTTCGGGAAGGAAATGTAGCACTTCATGTTGCTCCCCAGTTGCGTGTCCAATTTTGCTTTAAGCTGGTGTGGGAGCCTCTTAGGTTGTGGGAATTGCACAAATTTTGATTTTGTTACAGCATTCTCTTGTCTACAGGTGGTAAATGCTGCAGCAATTGTAGATCCTCTGTCTAATCAACTGATTGCAAGGGCATGTGATGAAGTCTGCCCTTCGCACACTCCAAAAACAGAAGTTGGTGCTGAATGTGGTAGTTCCACCAAATCTCCTGACGACATGACTGGATGGACAAAACATGAATTGTGTCTTCAAAGCTGTTCCTCAGGTGTGCCGGAGCAAGTCGAGAGATCCATTTCTTGTCTACATCCTCGGTGGTGGGTAGATGGACAGACTCGCAGTAGCTCTTTATTTCGGCACCCGTTGCGACATGCTGCAATGGTGGCCATTGAATCATCTGCTGCCAGGGACAGATGCTTATTCCCCGATGTTAGATATGAAGATGAAGCCACGAAAGAAGAGTGTGTTCTATCTCCTGCAAAGTCTCAAGCAAAAAGACGGAAAACTGATGGCATTGACGTAAGCTTTTCCTTTTCGTAGGAAGGAAATCCTGTCAAACCTTCCAGCATGACAATGGCATCTAGGTGTAAAAAGTTTCTTTGTTTTGAAGTGCATGATCTTTTGTCAGCATTTGTGAATACCATCATACTAGGTCATCCGTTATTGCTCAACTCAAACTCCTATTAGCTCTCGGATGGTTGGTTGGGTGGTTGTTATAATCAACCCTCAGTCAATTTCATTGTCTTAATAGACTAGCTAAAAGACAGATCTGTATATGCGATGATTATCAAGTGAACACCTTTTTAATGACAACGCTTACTCAACCAATAATACATGCACTTTCCACCGAATAACTTGTTGGCACTTGCGATGAAATGCTCGAGGACTATTTGGCACTGAACATATGGAGCCAACTCTTGCATGTGATGCTATACCTTGATTCTCTGCTCCTTCTTTGCATTCAATACAACTATATTTCGGGTTGGCACTGACATCTATGTAATTGACCATTCAGATTGACAATGATGATGCTCATGGAAAAGGTGATCTCTCTAGTAGACCGTACTTATGCACTGGCAATGACATCTACCTCGTTTGGGAGCCATGCACAATGTAGGTTAAACAAATCAACTGCAGCTGTCTGGTTTGGTGCACATGCAGGCTATTTGTCTCATTACCCTTTGCCTGAAATATTGAGATCCTGCCTCAGACAGTAGTGGTTCCTTGCACATGCACTTTTCATTCCTGTCTTCTTTCTAGATTAGATAATTTCACACTTGAGATCTGGATAAAACAACGTGGAGAGTCGCATTTCATTTGGCATGACAAGCGTTAAGAGTTATAGATTTTCTCAAATAGAGTGATGAATTTCCTGATGTTGATCTTTTCTGTTGCATTGCGTTTTGTGTAAGGTGTGCGATGGCACTTGTGCATCAGAGAATCAGGCGTGTGTTTTACGCTTTTCCAAATCTGAGTGCGGGAGCGTTGGGCAGCATTCACCGGCTACAGGGGGAAAAAAGCTTGAATCATCACTATGCAGTGTTCAGGGTTGTGGTGCCACGGGATATCCTCGACAAAACGAAAACATCAACATCTGGGAGCTGAGGATGAGAATGTTGAGTCGAGGATGCCTCAATTTTTGCAGGAAGAGAAGATAGTACGAAGATTGTATCGCGTTTTTTTATCTGCCTGGTCATCAGATTTTGGACTTCGTTTTCCCTTTTCTAATCTTGTTCGAGTTATGTATTGCATTTAGATGTTCATATTTAAATTATAGATATTCCAGAGTTATTATGAAGTTGTTGGCCCCTCGTGCTGTATTCTTCTGAATGAGAGAATATAATATACAGAGCAAGGAACTAGAGAGATGGTATTGTAATTGGGAAAGAAGCATCTGAAAGACTCGCTGGATGTAGGGGTGTGCAAACCGGACCATACCAGCCGGGTTGGTCCGGTCCTTGAGGGATGCGGTCCGGTCCTTGGTCCCAAAAAATGGGACCGATGACCGGGTGGTCCGGTCCCCGGTCCCATCCCAGAGAACCGAGGACCGGACCACCCGGACCGGACCATTAGAATATATAATTAAAAGAAAGAATTAAAAAATGTTAGCACAAATCTATTCTCGAGGATATTGCTAAAAAAAGTGAACAATTGGTCTGGGCTCTCTTTGCCTCATACACTTATCATTCAGTTATGATTATATTTTTTTTTCAGCACTTTCACTCTTTTTTCTTAATTTTTTTTGTCTTTAAATTTTTCTTTTTCTTTATTTCCCTTCGAAAATTGGCAAGGGCTTCGCGGCACTTGCCTTGTGGCCAGTGACCCTTGTCGGATTATGGAAAAAGAAAATAAAATAATAAAAATAAGAAATTACGAAAAGTATTCAAAAAGACGGCATATGGTGAATGGGTCAACTCAATTAATAATTTTGAAAAGCTAAATGGGTTGTAAATGAGTTCAGGACAAATCCATTACGACCCACCTATAATTAGGTTTACAACTCAAAATCCATTTATTAGAATATGACCAACACATTTATGGCTCACCCCATTGAACATGGGTTAAAAGTTGGTTTTCAATCCACTTTGAGGCCTCTAGAGTTTTGCAAATATATCGCTAAGGGGATGTGCGGATGTCGCTCAGCCCCATATTATCATGCATGTTGTATGGCCTCTTTGAGTTGAAAATGTCCACTTGCTTGAAATTGGCTTTTTGGCTTGGGCAAACTTCTTGGTAAGACCCAATCTGTGACTTATTCGAAAAGTTCTTGATCTCTGTCCTTACATTTCCTTGTAATAATGCATCTCTGCTCTTACAAGATCTTTCGAACCATTTATGAACTCAAGTTTTTACAGCTAGGCAATTCTTGCTGATTGTGGCTTGTGCAGTTCGGTCGTTTTAGTTTAGCAATGGTTGGTGAGTTTGGTACCGGAACTTCCCCAAAGGAGCGGTAATATTTCAGGAGCTCGATCAGAAGTTATCACGATGCAAGAACGGATGAATGTAACTTATAATTTGAAGCTATAATAATGGAATGGACAAACCCTAGGGTACAAAACAAAAGCTTATACAGCTGAAGCCAAAATGGGGATACATGACAGACACTACCAATTGAAACAAAGATTGAATTTGCTCGTACACCTTTAGACTGTGGCACATGTCCTTATTTTGCAAACTTTACACTCATTCTGCGACTTGCATTGAGAGAGAGACTTGGCAAATTCTATACACAAAAGGGGGGGTCCTCCGAATTTCTCGGCAAAATCCGCATTGACATCGGGCATGTCCTTCGAATCCTAGATTGAGATGTCGAACATGTTCTTCACCAAGTTGTCCAACATCTGACTCGCGACTTCCGCAGCGCATTGCATTTCCACGCTCCGATGCTCAAACTTACCATACAATGCGGATGGCATGGGGTCCTTGCTGGTTTCGGGGAGCTTGAGAGGGCAGGAGGACAGGGGAAGAACTGGGAGGTTGTCGCAGTTGCAGATCTCGATCATGTAGCCATCCGGGTCGTGGAAGAAGAGCTGGTCGACCTTGATGCCGCCTTCCTCGACGACGGCGGTCACGTACTCCATGTTCATCGCCTCGAGCTTCTTCATCACGAGCTTCATGTCGGAGCACTGGAACGAGATGTGGTTGTCCTTGGGATTGATCGCCCCTTTCTTCGTCGGGACATCGTCCACTTCAAGCAAATGGATGCCAATTCCATAGTTGAACAGCCTGAAAGAGAAGGACAAGGCCAATTCCCTCGTCAAACCCACAATACCATTCATAGACGGAAGTGCAAAATGCTAAGCACGTCTACCTAAACAAGGACTGCCCCCCAAAGAACCAATCAAGGTTATTGATGGATTACAGATTTACTCTTATTTAATTGATTGAAGTAAGACTGCCAATTTCAAAAGAGTTGGTGGGAAATTGACCCAATTTGGTTATCACAAAATTTTGGATTCCCAAAGTTTGATTCTCATTTTAATATATTTTAAAAGATGCCTCGAAGAAGCAAATCGGCCGACGGCACTTGTAAGAATGTTGGTTTTCCCCTTGTGCTTTTCAAATGCTTTGCTCCTGAAAGGGATTAAACTTAATTCGTCCCCCCCAAAAGAAAATAGTTTTAGAAATTCTTAAAATTTCTGCAATGATTGTCTCGCCAGCACGCGGTGGGGCCCCTTGTTGCGTGCGAAAGAAACTTTCCCCTTTTTTTTTTTTCCTTCGATGAAAACGATGATAGCCCCCCAGAAATGTGAAAACCCATATCACCACATGTTTGTTATCTTTTTTTTTTTTCTTTTTCTTTATTGTCTCTTCACGCACCTACACAAAAGCACTTTCGAAAGGCTGCTACGATAAAGAAGGGGAATAACCTGAACCAGCACTAATCAAAACCAAAGTTGGGCTAAAAACATTGATTTCTTCAAAAGCCGTTCCATTAGGTCCAAAGGTGCTTGATGATGTTTGACCGCATGAGATTGAATTTCTTTGGAAGCTCCCAAAACTGTGACTTTAAAACACACACACACACACACACAAAAATAATTTGGTTTCAAAGATGACAAAAGGTTGTGTTCCTTGGTAAAGATTGGAATTTGGAAAGGAAAAATGATTCTGAATGTAAGTCGAGAGGCTCCTTTCAAAGACTCCTTCGTGAAATTTGAGTGAAAAAGGCGTGAAAGGATCCATGTGGACTCCCTCCAAAAACATATGTCCAAGTAGAGCTAGGGACAAGCCGAGATCCACATGCTTAAGCGGGACATCTCATCTTCGATGTCCCGACATCAAACCTCCAACCAAGCTAAAGTTTCGCGGGCAACCAGACCGACCGAAGCACATAATAAACATGAAATGCCACGTCGAAGGCCGGGCACGACTCGGTACGATTTTCAAAGCACTGACTGGGAGCAAAGGAACGAGGAAAAGTGGGGCGGGGACAGGGGGATTTTACCAAGCGCCTTCGAAGTCGAAGGAGGACGGGCGTTTGATGAGGACGAAGCCGAGGACTCGCTCGTAGAACCTCACGGACTCGGCCACCGACCGGCACACGAACGACACGTGGTTCAGGGACAGCAGCGGCAGCTTCGGCTGGTACCCCGCCGGCGGCGGCGCCGACGGCGAGGGGTACGAGGTTTCCGTCAGCCATCTCTGCACCTCCTCCTCCGCGCTCACTATCTCTTTCCCCATCCTCTTTCTCTCTGTCTTTCTCTCACTCCCTCTCTGTCTCTCCCTCTCTGTTTGTGAGTATGATGAGGGAAGAGAATATATGAAATGAGCGAGGGCGGAGGGAGGGCTTATATAAAGGCAGAACCCACCCAAGTTGGATTCCCATGGCGTTTTAATTTAAAAAATAAATAACGTAAAAAATATCTGTCATCACCCAAAAGGAAAAAATAGTAATTTGAGCCCTTTCACCATATTTCTTCCAATATATATATATATATATATATATCATTTTTGTCATAAAGCCATCAATTGAGAAGGGTTTGTTTCTCTTAACTACAAAATTGAGATTAGTTCTTGAAGAATCAAATGAGATTAGGTGATTGATCTTTTTAATGCAAGTGAACATAGGACTTGTTCAATCATAAAAACAGTGAAATTTATGCATTCCTTACGAAATTGTCGCTAAGGAGGTTGGTTTCTCATTTAATATTCTAAAACCTAAAAGGTAACGTAACGCCCTAATTTGCTTATGTATGATATAATTTTATACCCGTAAAATAAAATTCAAATGAGATTAGGCGATTCATCTTTTTTCGGTTCGAATTCTTTTTTCTTTTACTTTTTTCAAAAGTTACCGATTTCACTTGCAACCCTAAATGGTAACGTAACGGCCCTAATTTGCTTATGTATGATATAATTTTATACCTGTAAAATAAAATTCATGAAAATCCAACGGCCCTTTTCGATGGCATCTCTTTTCTTTGAAAGGAGAGAGATTGAGAATTCAAGTTAAGTATCGACGATTTCGGGAAAAAAAAAAAAGAAGGAAAACTGTGCATGGAAATTTGTTTTCCAACTTTTTGGTGCTTGAATGCCGGTAAATTAATCGATGACTAAAACAACAAGCTTAAATTTTGGTTTGGGGGTTGGTGAATCGCTTCCCTTTATGATAAGAGGGAAATCAATTTCCTCAAATCATCAAATAGAAGAAAACTAACCATCGTCCTTGAGAATGATCATCATAAAAAATATTTTCCTTATCATAAAGTTTCAGTGACACAAACATACCCTAATAGAAATCGACGGTTCAAAAGTAATGTTATTTTTTACTTTCGATGTGTGTAATTATATAGAATGATGTCTATATCCTATGATCCTTTATATTGGTCAATGAAGAAATAGAAGTAACCAAAAAATTCAAACCTTGCCGTACCACTCTCTCCACTTCAGCACAAACCCACGGTAGTTTGAGGTCGGACCCGTCGTGCTGCGTTAGACAAAACTTTTCAAGAAGCATCGCGAATGGTCGAACATTAAATAAGTATAAAAAAAAATTAACTTTCCTTAAGTGGCCTCCAGCTATTAATCACAACCTCCTCTTTTTATTTTAATCTTAGTCCCCGAAGTTTACCGATGTGAATCCACCCTTTTCCACTTTTGATTAAAATAATTACCATTTAACTATGTGAAACTTCTGAAACATTCTGATGATCACATCCCCTTTTTCACTAATTTAATCTTTAAAGCATGTGTAAAAAGTTCCTCTTGTGGTCACGCCGATCAACGTCACTTCTACAATTATTGTTCTATTTAGGGTGCGGGTCACCACCACGTACGGGTAGCTCGGATCACCCTTGTCCCCCCCTGAAATGACTCGATAATAAAGACAATGCAAAAAATGCAAAAAACAAAAAAAAATTAATGCCACCCAAAACCTAATAAATGTCCACCCTAATAGGAATACCTGAAAAGTTTATTATGTCACAAAAAATTTCTAAATTATGTTCGCTTGGACGTCAATTTCACAAATCATTTTCTTGGAAAATTATCCAATCAATCATGAAATATATTTTCGTACATATGTCGGTTCAATCCTAAACTTTTCAATTTGCTAATTTAAGCCTAGGCTTTTTCTGTAAACTTTCAATGTAGTCCTTATGGCCAACTTTTACGTGGAATCGCTGACTTGGCGGTCCAATATTGCCGCACACTATCAAGTCAACGACTTTTAGAGAAAAGTTGGTCGGGAGGATCATATTGAAATTTCGCGCGAAGAGTTAAAATTAAATTAGCAAGATTGAAAAGTATAAAATCGAATTGACATCATATAAAATAGGTTAAGGACTTGACCTACATACACGGCACATACACCCTCGCGAAACATAGATATCAAAAGCGCATAAGAAATAGAATTTTTTTGCCACGCTAGCTCTTGATATAAGTTTAGGGGTGACACATAGGCATGCATAACAATTCTTCTAATAACAATTCTTCTGGAGCAGAAAATTCGTTTGGTTATGTAATTTTATTTTTTTTTATTTCTAAAGCCATTCAAAAAAGTAAAAAAAATTACTTCTCTCTAGAAGTAAAAATCAACTTCTGTTTAGAAAAAGAAGTAAAAAAAAACAACTCAGAAGTGTTGTCATGCCGTGCCCTAAGTTGGGGACTTTGGTGTTATAGTGGGTCTAATTTAGATTTTTTAGGGCATTTTTCAAAACGAAAGAGAAAAATATAAGAGCCACAATAGTCTTGTCATATATGGTTGGGCGCCCCCATTCCCCTCGACACCCTTGCATCCGTCATGAGATTCCCTAGTGTCATTTTGTGTGTGAGGTTAGAGTGATCGGATTTCTTTTTTTGTAATTCGCGCTTTGGTTAGTTAATAAACTTCTTGATTTACCAAAAAAAAACATAAAAGCCATTTTTCTGGCAAAAAAAATAAAAACAAAAAGCCGTTTGAATTGGAGCTATGGTTTGTTAAAATGGAGACAACGCAATGAATGTGTAGGGACAGGCTGATGATCATTATACCGTGTCGGGTTCTACTTATCACACTCTCCTCTTTTCCACTTTTATTATTTTATTATTTTATTATTTTTTTCAAAAATGAATAATCTATTTTTTGTGGTAATGAATATACAGTGGGCGATCCTATCCACACCGAGCTCCCAACTACTGCCTACGTGGCCTTTTTCAAAGGTTCGTGCGCCACGTGCACCGCGTCGCGTTCGCTTATTTCGCAAACGTTTTTTGTCTGCGACAAAATAGGGGTTTACCGAGTTTAATTTAATTTAACTTTTTTTTTCTGGGGCTTCACATTATTTATTGTTCAACGACGTGGATCCGACGTGTAAATTCGCCATGATTGGATTTCCTAACGAGCAAGTTTTGGGGAGCCAGATCAAAACCCTCTTACGACTCGAAAATCTACTAAAATCCCAAATTTCGTCCTAATTAATTTCGCCTTGAGATTCTAGTAGATCTATGACTAGCGTACCGATTTGAGGTTTTTGTAACTCGAAAATTAGTTTATGATGAATACGACATTGATCTTTCAATTTTAGATTTTTTGCGGCAATAAATCTTGAATTTCTCCCTAATTTCTGGCCATCCTATGAATAGGAATTAAATCAGTGGACACAACAATGCAATGAAGAGATATGGTGGGGGCTAAGGCAGAAATGTTTCTCTTCACAATCACGGGGATTATTGTATACTTAAAGTCGTATGTTTAGATGTCTAGTCATCGTCACGTCATTATACTTCCAAACATAGCCATCTATTTACAAATGTAGGTTCAAGGCAAGGTTTATCTCAAGTAAGCATACGCGACTTATGTTTACTTCATTTTAATTAGGCCAGACTAAGTCCTAAAGGATTTGACGATTTGCCAACGTAGTCCTTCCGACTAATTTTAACTGAAAAATCACTCACGCCACCATCAGTTATGCCACATAGGACAGTTGGCAGTGATTGGACCTTTACATCAGTGATATCTAGCCAGAAGAACTACGTAGGCAAATCATCAGAAAGTTTTAGAACTAAACTAGTCAATTTGAAATATTTAGAATTGAATTCGTTGTACCATAATTTTATTACTTTTTAGATAAATTTCCCCAATCTCATGAGTTGTTGATTTCTTTTTGTACGTGAATGGTTTTGTTGTTGCAATTACTATTTTTTGCAGATATATTAGGCACTCCCACAAATTGAATTCGTTATATCGGCGATTTCTAGGCAGAAGAACTACGTAGGCAAATCATCAGAAAGTTTTAGAACTAAACTAGCCAAATTGAAGTATTTAGAACTGAATTTATCGCCGTACGATAATTTCATTATTTTTTAGATAAATTTCCCTAAATCTCATGAGTTGTTGATTTCCTTTTGTACGTGAATAGTCTTGTTGTTTGCAATTACTTTTTTTTTTTTTGCAGATGTATTGGGCAATCCCACAAATTTTCTAAAGAAGTTAATTTGTTGCACTGGTGTGAACCTAAACATGGGAAAGCTCAAGGTCGACCTTGAACGAAACTGGCGTTGAACTTCCAGATTGTTCAAATGGAAAGCTCCCCTCGAGTTTCGCCGCCAGAGAGCGGCTTGACTGGCGGGCATGGCCCGCTAGGTAAATGACAATTTTCGTACACAGATGAAGATCACATTCGCACTAATCAATGATCATCACCACGTATGACCATTAACAATAAAATTGACAGTCACGACCTGGCGTGGTATCTCGGGTCAACTTCCGCTCATCCGACTCTGTCCAATCCGCCTCTTCGATAACACGAGACCGTTCGTTCTACACTTCATTAGGAGTTGCTTTCATGGAACCTAACCCCGAAGTTGATCGAGCCACGGCTTATTTTAGTTTAGTGATAGATTCAGTGTATAATTTGGTCACTGAGTCGTCATGATGTCCTACATTAGGATTTCGACTTGACTCGTTGCTCCTTGATTAAGCATGCGCACATCTCGATAATCGCTCTTAGAAACTCCACGAAAAGCGACATATTTTTGCCGATCATCTATGAATTATTACAAGCAGACTAATACAAGGAATCGACCGTCATTTTCTAATCAATTTCTTGATTCGCGCTTTGAAATAACACGTGGATGTGACCCGATCGTCAATAATTATTTTTCGTGAATTTTTTTTTTTCGATATAGCGTGCAAGTCTCCCCATCAGATGAGTTGCTTTTGCCAACTAATTTGACCTGGCAAATTTAAAATAGGGTGCTTAGGGTCGTTCAACACCTTCGCTTCCATCGAGCGTACAAGTAGGCATTATTAAATTTCTCACCATAAGAACTTAAAGTATGTAAGAAGTAATTGATTATCGCCAACCACTTTAAGCTTGTCTTTATCACATAAGCTATAAACTCGTATGCGAACAATCATGTTTCGCCCACCGTGTTTAGATTTTTAATTTAGGGCAAAAGCCATAAAAAAAAAAGTCAAATTATGCACATTGTGAGACATTTACAGTAATTTTTTTCTACACCAAAAATCGCAAAATTTTACCTACACGATAGATTTATTCTCAACTAAAGTTCCGTTAATTACGATCGCTAAAAATCTGCCTAGAAGAATGTTGGGAAGCAAATAGTGTTGACACGAGAAATGACGTCGCTTTGGCTGAAAAATCATTTGATAGGATTTTAATGGAGAGTAAATGTGTCACATAAAGATCTCAAATGCTCTCATTTTCTTAAATAAAAACCCCAAGTGAACATTGTTTCAAATAAGGGCATGAAATGCCTTCATTTTCTTAAACAAGAGTCTAAAATTATTTCAAATAAAAGTCTGAAGTGGCCATGGAGTCTAAAAAAAATAAGCCTGATTTTATAGGCATTTTCGTCATTTCCTTTTATTTTATTTTTTATTTGTCTTTTCTTTTTTTCTATTTTCTATTAAAAACACACACGCACACGCACACACCCAGGCAAGCGAGAGGACGACGAAAGTCGACTCCTCAACGAGGGTCGGTGACCCCGCCGATCAAAAATCAAAATGGAGAAATGACGAAAATGTCCTTTAGGTCAGGCCCTTTTTTGAGACTTTATGGTCACTTTAAGCTCTTATTTGAAACATATTATGATGTTTTAGATCCTTATTTGAAACAAGATTCACTTTGGGTCTTTATTTTAAAAAATGAGAGCACTTCGAACCCTTATTTGAAATTTTTCCTTAATTATGGGAATTAAGCACCTGACCTATCAAGCCTCAACTAACCCCCTTTGATTAATTCGTCTGATGACTAATTAAAGGAACCATTTCATTTTCATGACAGTGTTGTACCTCAGTTGGCTAATAATTCCAATACCAATAATTTTCTAATAAATAATGCCAAATCAATATCTTTATAATTTCAAAAAAAAAAACCAGTTCAACATTAATTAAAAGTAAAGGAACTGAACCTTCGGCAAAAAAAAAATAATTAGAAAATCATTCTACCTAATCTATCCCATCGTTCTTTCAACGCATTATTAATTTTATCACTTACAATATTATTTGCCTCTCATTCTTTAGTATCTTAAATTTTTAATCAATAAAAATTTTGATAGAAAGACGTTAAATGTGTGATAAAATTTGATCATATATTAATAATTTTCTAATAAAAAAATATGGAGGTCCGATTCGGGTGATCCTACTAACTTTCATACCTAGAACAAAAATCAGATCGTTAATCACTGGTTCATATTTTAAGAATCGAAAATTATCCGAAACCAAGAGTTTGGTCCGGTTTCAACGTACATCCTTTATTATAGCGTAGAATCTTCTCCGAAGCATAAGCTGGTGCTCCATATCCCCATTTATCTTCAGTAACATGCAATCATGCATGGCCAATAGTATAATGCCACAAAGATTCTCTAACTACACAGCATGTACCATTTTTCCTGGTGGCTATTATTATAATAATTTAAATTAAAAAATTTATGATTGATTATCTATTTTTTGTGGAGGATTGAGTATCATATCAATCAAAGACAGTCCAGACAGTCCATGGATGATCTCCCAATTTCATATTGGAGGTTGTCCATGCATTCTGCTGGATCCATGCAGTTTCTCTCTCTATTTATGTTTTGTGTTGACATCATTCCTTTCAACAAACCCTTCATTTCGATCCCACATATATTTCAGGCCAAAAACAAAAAATCCCACATATATATTTTTTTAAAATAAAATAAATGTGAAACATTTTTTTAAAAAATGTGACACATTTAGGGTCCTGCATGATAACCATTTTGTTTCCTCAGAAGGAACAAAAATCTCTTTGATGATGCACTTTCATTTTTCTATTTTCAAAATAAATTTTTAGTCCAGAAATGAGAAGTAAAAATTTTATTCTTCTATATTTCTAAGTAAATTCTTATCATTGCTTACTCCCTTTTTCTCACATGCAGTCTCTCTCACTCTCATGTCCCTATAGCTAGTCGTCACCCACTGTTCACCTACTGAGGCTCGACGGTTGACAACCATAGAAATTTTAAAATGTTAAAATATAAATTTTACGAAGTTATCAAATGCGTTTCTTTGCTTAGAAATTCTTCTAAAATTTTTTGTAAAGAACAGAATGATTATCATTCGTGTCCTTAACGGACCCAAAAGTTTTCACTGGACAAAACAAGGATTACAGTTTTAGACCGGTATATTTTAGACTAAGCTTTGTGTGCTCTATAGAAGATTAATGATTTAAAAAATATTCTTCTATAAATTGATTATTTGTATTCTTGAAATTATTAGCCAAATAAAAATATCTTCATTATCAAGAATAATGTATAATTAAATACTTTCGTGGACGATGATTTTCAAATTATTCATTATTCGTGAAATGAATGAAGCCTTCCAATAAATTACTTGATCCTATTAAAGATTAATGAAATATCGTGGGTTGGAAATATATTCATGTAATAGGGCGTCCTAATCAGAGGGTTTAGCTGCTCACAAGTGGATCGGACATAATGTTTCGTCTAAAGAGGGCAAAAATTAATCATTTATGATTTTTTTTTTTGGTCGAACCATTTATGAATTTGAATTGCTAAAAAATAATTGCAAAATTTAGTTTCGAATGAAGTGGGAAGGAATCTTCTTTCCTTAGTTAAGCTCACCTAATCTTTTAGGGTGCGCATCATAATACTTTTGGAAGTAAATTTCTGCTCCATAAGTGTTTATGGAGCAAAAATCTATTTGGTAAAAAATTTTACTTTTGAAAAACATTTCTACTTATGAAGTGAATTTTTCACTTATGAAGTTATTTTTTTTCAATTTAAGAAGTTAAAAAAAATTATTTCTCAACTCAAGAAGTACTTCAGCTAAAAAAAAAAACTCAAGAAGTACTTCTCGCATCACCCTCTTTCCATTCTGCCTTCACTGTCTTTTCGATCATGAGCCCGCCACCGCCCGCCACCAATCACCAACCATCGCCGGCCACTACCCATTGTCGACCTCCATCAGTCATCACCCATTGATGCCTACGATCACTGCCAACTGTTGACCATCACCCACTGCTACCCATCACAGGCCTTTGCCGACCGCCGTCCATTGTCGCTTGCGATCACCTCCATCTACCACCGTTCATTGCCATCCGCAACCTTTACCACCCGCCGCCACCCCCCCTCTGCCGGCCATGATCATCGCCCCTTACTGCTGCCCATTGCCATCGTTCATCACCCCCCGCCGCCAATTGCTACCGTTGTCCGCCGTCCATTGCCCATTGTCGATCGCCACCCATCGTCGATTGTTGCCTACCACCGGTGCCCCCCATCGCCAACCATCATCCATTGCATTGCCTATCGCTACAATCTATCGCCAACCTCCGTCGGTCATTGCAGCCGAGTCGCCATCTCCAGTCGTCCGAGTGAAAAATAAATAATATATATTTTTTTTAAAAAATAAATAATATTTTTATAATGAAAATTATTTTTAAAGAAATTTAAAAATTTTAAAAATGAAGTAAAAAATTTTCGACCGCCGATGATAATTTTTCATAGAAGATTTTATGTTTATGATTTTTCAGAAGTAGAAATTTTCAACTGTTATCAAATAAATTTCTCTGATCAGAAATCAACTTCTACTTCTAAGGAGAAGTAGAAAAATTAAATTTTGACAAAAAAAAATAATTTTTGAAGTAGAAGTGTTGACATGCGTGCCCTTAACAAGTCCGCCTCATTTATTTTGTGAAAATTAAGTGTTCTAAAAAATATTATTTTAAAATAATCACTTATAATAATCAATCCATAATCATGTCTAAATATTTTCATGAATGATGCTTTTGTTTTTTCGTCTATTCGCTTTTATGAACGATACAAATAATTAATTTTAAAAAATACTTTTCAAATCATTAATTTTTCGTAAAATAAATCAATTGTTGATACATAAGACCCTTTCTTTACAAGAAATAAACTTTTTGGTAATTACTAAGCACTACACGTAAATGATGATTGTATTCCACGCAAGCGCGATGGATCAACATGATACGAAAAATTCGGTGCTTTAAATCCAATCCCATTTTGAAAGAGTCGCGTCGTGATTATCCGTACACGTGACCAACACCTTGTCCCAGTCCAAGTCAGCGTCCAGGAGCGGGGTCTATCTAATTGATTATCCAATTCATAAGTTACAGTCATTTTCATTAATAAAAAAATAATTTATTAACTTAGCCTTTGTTTGTTCTTATTTTTTCGAAAATAAATGATTTGAAAAACATTTCTTCTAAAACAGATTGCATGTATCGTTTATAAAAATGATTAAACAAAAAATATTTTAATTATCCAAAAAAATATTTAAATATAAATTATTATTAATAATTAAAATATTAAGAGATACAAATAATCATTTTTAGAAATATATTTTTTGAATCATTTATTTTTTAGATAATAAATACAACCTTAAAATGCATTTGGTTTGTTTACGGTGTAGTCTGATCTTGTAATGGCTAGGATACTTCGATCGTGTCGGGCCACGGCGAAGAGCACACTTGGAGTCTTCGGCTACTGGCTCGCCGACGACGGATTCTATCCCTTCGTTCGTCGACATCTTCTCCATCCCTGGCACGGTGCTGCTCGCGGCCACCATGGCTGTGGAGCTCAAGCTTGAACTCAGTGGCCATGCCAGCCAAGAGCCGTGGGCTCGAGCTCCACAATCATGGCCGACATCTTCCTTGTCCCCTATGACGAAGTGCAAGCTCAAGCTCACAGCTCACGACCGCCATGGCTGTGGAGTCCGCAGCCGTGGTAGTGTGAGCTTGTCAAATTGGCATCTTGGCCACGAAGGTTGTACCTGCCATGGATGTGGAGCTCGAGCTCCGTTGGCCATGGCGGTTGATGCCTTCTCGATTTTTCGGCCGAGATGCAATGAGAGAAATAGGTAGACGATGAAGAGAGAGAGAGAGGAGAGAGAAATTTTTCTTTTTTTTCTAACTAGTGGGCCCTCGTGTGTCACATGTCGTGTATAGTAGTTTGGATTATGCCACGTGTCGTAATAGATAAATACTAGTTTGGATTATGCCACGTGTCGCACCGTGTTATGGGAAGGATAACTACGGCTCTGCTTTCACAGGATATTTCCGAGGCAGTGCCGCACTGGCCACGCATTCCTTGCCCTCCGTCCTCATCCCTAAAGTCACGACTTAAACGAGCGGAATGTGTCCATCTTGGGTGTAAACATATGACGATGTCCCCAAAGGCTGGTCGGTGTCGGTCACTTCTCACCCTCTATACCGAGAAAACAAAATGTTAGAACGAGTGCATGGTCCTTGATTCTATTTCATTGATTAGCCCCATTTTTTTTTCGAAAAAAAAATATGTAATTTGATCTATGAATTTTCGCTTTTTCCGTAATTGACCCTCAAA
Source organism: Psidium guajava (assembly GCA_016432845.1). Taxonomy (NCBI): domain Eukaryota; kingdom Viridiplantae; phylum Streptophyta; class Magnoliopsida; order Myrtales; family Myrtaceae; genus Psidium; species Psidium guajava. Next base: position 36,063,287 of record CM028225.1, on the reverse strand, counting down.
TTTATAATTCGTGACATCAGGGCCTTCAACTTTTGGAATTATCCAATCAAGTTCTTCCTGATTTTTATCATGGAAAAATTGAAGTTTGACTTACCTATCAATAATAATAAAAAGTATGCTTTGGAAATATTTGGTGCGCCCCTTAGACAATCAATTTGCGCAAATCGAACTGTGCAAAAATTAATGCGCATTAAGCAAGTTGAGCTTTAATTTTCTAGAATTAGCGACGAAGGGACTCTATTGGAAAAAGAAAATAAATCCTATAATGTATGATTATGAATTGCATAAGTTAAGAGGTCGGAGACTAATTAGAAAAAGTACTGAAGAAAAATAAAAGGGAAGAGTCTCGAAATGATTAGCGGCCAGCGAGATACATAAAAATCAGGAAAAATTTTAAATAAGGGCATGAGGTAGATATTATCTCAAATAAGAGCATGGAATGTCGTCATTATTTTAAAGAATGGCCGACCAAAGATCATTTTCGTCATTTATATTTTTCTTTTTCTTTTTTCATCTCCCCTCCCCCGGTCGTCGCTGAGCTGCCGGCATCAGGCGAGGGTCGCCCACCTAGCCCAGGCGAGAGCGATCCTCACCCAATGCCAGCCTAGGTGAGGATAACCATATCACCCCTTCAGTTCGATCCTGGACAGGTGCTGAAGTTTCTTCATTTACAACTACCATATGCATGTCTTCTTCTGATGATGAACCCTTGTTTGGTGAAGCAAGTCTCGCACTTGGCTTGTCGTAAGTTGGGATGTTTGGGAAAGTGGCCCGGGGATGGCCGGGGGAGGGGTAGGGGAGAACGAAAAAAGGAAAATAAAAAAGAAAAAAAATCAAAAATATAAATGACGAAAATGTCCTTCGGTCAGGCCATTGTCCACAGTGATGTTCAATAGAGAGAGCTCGAGAGGTTAGCAACGGTAGCATATTTGGAATTGCGCTGTTGATAAGTTATGATGTAGATTTCTCGAACATTAGAAACCAAAATTAGTCGACATCGGGTTCAATGCTGAAGTTGATATGGGGAACTCTCGTTTCCGAATTGGGCATGTGCTTTTAGTAATAATGCTTATAAGGGATTAAAAAAATGTTTCACTAGCAATTTCGTGGAAACGACATGAACATTGATAATTTTTCATCGTTCACAAAGATATTTAGATATAAATTGTTATCCATAATAAAGCACTCATTATTGGTTAATTATTTCATATGATAAAATCGATCATTTTTTCGAAAATATTTTTTTAATTATTATATTTTACAGAAACAAACAGAGACTCGATATGAGCTAAGCTCCTTTTTTTATATATAAAAAAGAGAAAATTTTTTTAAAAAAAAGGACATTAACTGCCTTCATTCTCTCAAATAAGAGCTTGAAATTGACTTTGTTTAAAAAAAAAAAAGCCTACAATGCCCTCATTATCTCAAATAAGGTCTTGAAGTGGATATTATTTCAAATAAGGACTGGAATATCACTGATTGGCAGAAATATTTAGCTGACGGCTAAATAATATTTTTGGGATGACTAAAGCACCACACGTTAATGATGATTGTACTCCACGCAAGCGCTATCAATTCAATCCACTTGAACAATCATGTTGATTAGGAAAAAGCCCGTGGTGAGTATTCATACACATGTCCAACAGCTTGTCCCGGTCCAAATCAGCATCCACGTAAGTTGGTGGCCTGTCTAATTGATTGATTATCTAGTCAATAATGTACATTCTCATTTTTATTATAAAAAAATAATTTTATCATTTAAAAATGACAAACGTGAAGAAATTAGTAATTGGGAGGCTCTCAGCTTTTGTTTTCTTTCAAGTGATATGGAGACTTCGTCCACATAAATAAAATAAAAAAAAAGTGATTTGGAGGACTTACCTAATCAGAATTTCGAAATTCCATGGTCGATCCTTGACCTAAAAAGTTAGCCTTGGTTCGACGGCGGCGGTAGGATCGATCATATCATGGCATGAGAAAACTTCCGCTTGACTCTAATTTGTCGCATGCGGGGCAATCCACATGGGATACTGATTTCTTACGATCCATACCCATCCTTAAGTTATGGCTCAAACCAAACATTTGTCGTTTGTTTGGAATTCACATGATCGTGCTCCAGGGGTCGCCGACATCGGCCGGCCATTTTCGCCCTTCTATCGATAAAAAGAAAAGAAAAGAAAAGAAAAACACCGTTAAGATGAGTGCATTGTCCATTACTCCAGAATCTTATATGACGAGTAGGAGTATTGACATTTCACAAATTAAGGCCAGAGATATATAGGTTGAAGTTAGGTGAAGCTCATAAGGCAATTTTTATTCACTTAGAATTAAATAAGGCAGTGCTCGAAAGGATTTTGATATTTAGTTATTAATATTCAGTTTAACAACGCAATTTCCATTACGTTGCATTCAATTCCCACATCCTCGGCAGGTGCCTGGGGCCTCCCCTTTCAATTTTATCTTTTATACAGCTGGATACCTAGGGTTACTCCTAATTCTCAACATGATATACAAAAAATTGCATTTATTTTTTTTTCCACATTATGGAAGACTACTTATGTATAGGGGTGAGGAAAAAAAAAATCATGATCCGCCCAAACTGAATGGAACCGTACTCATCCAGTTGATTTGGATAGAACCTGTGGGTTTCGATCCAGTTCCTAGTTCTAATTTTATGGAATTTGCAGGTATCAATTCAGTTCGCGATTTTAGGTGAAAACCATCCAACCGGCCCAACCAAACCAATCCCTTTATATAATACAAATGTATATCCTTTTAATTGATGTCATATTCCTCAAAGACCTAGAGTCTGGATCCGTTTGTTAAAAAAAAAAGTCCAAACTCAACTTATTTTCATGTGTGATATGTATTGTATATTATGGATGTATTTAAAAATTTGTATTAAATTATTAATCAACTGCTAGCGCATATCCCACGGTGCTCGACTCCATTATTGACAATGATATTATTGCCTGTTGAATACGTCGTTCTTAATTTTTTTTATGTAATAAGAATACTAAATGCAAATGTAGGGAATGTACTACCAAAGTCCTAAGTTGAGCATTCTTCTTTCAATTGCTAGGGATTGGCTCCATTTTCATTTTTAATTGATATTGGTACTTGGTAGGATTGTAATCGGGTAGATTTATGAAACGAGCGGGTGGTTTATGATTTACATTATGTGGAACCTGCCTTTCGTGAGCGATTTTCGATTTTAAAGTTGGAACCACCCATCCTGAAACCGATCACCTCTACTTATGCAGGCCACAAATGAACCCGCATGTCGTCATTCTAACAGTGTTGTCAAAGTCCGATTCCTCAAGCTAGACCCGATTGTCGGCGTGATGGCCCATGAGCCCGTACCGACCCAGTCCGGGTCACAAAGGGAATGAAGACACACACAGTTAGGCGGGGCTCCAGTAATGTTACTTAGCCCCTTGTCCACATATTTGCACATCACAAGACGAGCGAGTTGGATCGACAATTCAAAAGGGCGATCGAAAGATTCGATCCAAATCCGCTTATCGATCACATCTGCTCAATCACCGTGGCGGCCTCTCCAATGTCTTTTCATGTGACCGGGACTGCTCTATAAATAATGCTGTTTACACTAGCGATGATTTCTTCTTTTTCTGATATATATTTTTTTTCCATTTGGTTGAAATGAGAATTTTTTTTTTCCCCTTTCCTTCGGTTGAAATGGGAAGTGAGAGTTGCCTCGCCGGGCCCCTTTTGCCACGAGGTGGGTACGACAAAAATTGTACCTTCCGCCTTCCCCCGACCTCGACCTCTGCTCGTTGATTGGAAAGCGGCCAACCCAGACCACAACGTGAGATGTCGGCCCCACGATGGACTGGGAGCAGCGCCACGTGGTGGCCCCCGCCCCGGTTCGCTTCGGACGGTCGTGATGGAGCCCCCCCTGGCGGCGGACCCCACGATCGCGATCACAGCCTGTCTCCGATGGTGACTGGGGACTGGGGGTCCCTATGTGGGGGCCCCTCCTTGGGATCTAGAGTGAAGATATCAGTGGGGGAGAGGACGGAAGGGTCTGCACGCCAACTTATCAAGAACGCCGCGTTGATAAGGAGCGAAGCCCTCCTTGTCCTTTTCTGTTTTTTCGTGATAAGTGGTGGGGCGTCGACAGATCATCATATCTACAGATGAAGAGATTTTCAATGTGTCCTTTTGCTTTTGTTTTGGTCGATTCTGTCCTCGTGTTGAATGACCACATGGGCGCTTCATTCACCGACACTCAGTTAAATATCTAATTAAGAATTATCTTTTTGTAATACTTAACGCGTCATATATTCGTTATAACGATGCATTATGTGCCCATTTCGAACCCTTATTTGAGGCTAATTTTGCCATTTTATCGCATTCCTTTAAAAAAAAATTATTGAAGTTCGTATTGGAACAAATTTCCGTGTGTTGGAGGGCTTTTTAACAAGAATTTTTTTGTTTTAAGGTGGTACCACCTTAAGTAGGACGCCACCTGACCCATTACCTATCCACCGTTCAAACCATTGACCTGGCTAACGGAGAATGAAAATTTGTGGGAAAATTGTGAATTATTGTTATTATTATAAAAAAAAAGTCAGAAGAAAGAAATTTAATATCAAATTTTCTTTCACAAGTTGATCCAAACTATGCCCTAGTCATGCTTCGATCGCTCGCTCGTACTTAAATTAGATCCCTCGTGCAGCGAACTAGGAAGTCGTCTGAAAATTCTAACTATGAAATCGGTGTTGGAGTAAAGAAAGAAAAGAAATCTGGGCTGGAGTAAAGAAAGGAGAGTAGGTCTATCTCGTGAATTCAAGCCATCGCATTCGTCAACTACTCTTTCTTTAATCTTGCAAGCTAGAATAATAAAAGACAATTGGCTTTCCCATAATTTGTTGTGATCCTACCCGATGATAATTCAAATGTTAGGTGAATATGATCATTGCAAATGGCCCAAGTCGATACAGAAGCGGGTAGCTAGAGTCGTTACTTGTTACATGTTCTCAATATCAACTTATGGGGTCAATCGAAACTACCGTCCATTAGTTCGGTTCGGTTCTGGCGACGACAAAATCATCGACGAATGATTAAAAAAAACACTTAATCGGGAGGATAAAAGAAAAAAAAAAGGGGATATGACTAGATAATCTTACTTGTGTATGAACGTGGATGGACAAATCTAACGGTCGAGAATAGATGGAGAGAGAGAGAGAGCAAAAACGTGGGAAATGAGATGGAAACGTTGACCCATATCTATTCCAATAGACTAGAGTTGGTAGCTGGATTGCACGTGATTTCGTTTATAGGAATCGCCTTCACATGGACGTTTTAAAAAAGATGTACGGGCATGTCGAGATGCTCATGGAGTTTGATTCTTAACAACAATCATAGGGCATGGTGGCCCGCCATGATCGAGCTAGCCCGTTCGACCAGATTTGCATAATCACCAGGTCTAACACATGTCATGCCTACATTCATTTCCACTCGCTTAATTAGGCCTTTTTGAAATTTGATTGGACTTTGATTGAGCGTACGTGAAATATATATATATTTCCCCCCCTCAATCTTGAATTGGTCTAGGCAAGAAATTTCAGATCTAACGTCGAATCTGCCTCTCTCGTTCATGAAGTTTACTTGATACAGATTCAATCGTCGTCTGTAACTATTTAAAATGAAAAAAAAAATGGGTTTTCAGCTAATTGCAAGCTTCAAGCGACACCCATTTGTTTGATTTCAAATGACAAAACTTTCGGTTTTTTTCCCGTCGATTTGAAGATTGTTGAAGGCTAATTATGGCATAGAACAGTCCTCGCGGAAACTGCACGTGATTATTCGCATGCTTTTGATATTCATCGATTCTAAGTACGATCCATCGAATCATGTGAATCTCACGTCGGACTTATTTAACACAAGTCAAGAGGTATTGGCTCAAACCCTCTTCTGCCATCTCTCTCCTCTAATTTTGTCGATTTTTTTTTTAATTTTATTGAAACCGGACATTCATAACGTATTTTTTTTTCCCGTCACATATTAATCTTAGGCCTTCAAATAACACGATATTCTTCTACAAAACTATAAACAAATCTCAGGCCCGGGCTCGTTGTTGTTTAGTTTCCGATCGGGCCGGATCTCTGTGATACCCAACTTGACCCGATCTGGCCCATTGAAACCCCTAAATCAAGACCCGCAATCTGGGGAGAAAAGGTGCCAGCCCTTACATTGCATTTTTGGTGCATTCCTATATTAATGAGACCGTGGGCTTCTTTGGGCTTCCACGTGGTAATGGACTTTTCAATTCTTGACCCAAATCGAACCATCAATCGCGGCCCAACCACTGAAATTTGAAGGCCTTTTTTTTTTGGGTAAGGTAAGAATAATTCGAAGGCCTTTTTTTTTCGCTGGAAAGGTAAAAAAAAAAGGGTCAAATTGCTGGAAAAGTAAATGATTATGTCAATTCAGGCCCGATTTTTGAGTTAATGTGATCATGGAAAATGTCATTTACTATGGAGATCCTCTAAAATTAGAGATAATGGCGTACACAATTATCCTTAAAAAAATGATAAAGTGACCTCTAGATTTAGAGAAACTAGCACTAATTCGTGCTAAGCTCGTGTTCATGAAGCTATAAGAGTTACTATGTGAGTATTAACTTTCATATATGCATCGATTTAGGAAGTAGTCTGCGGTCGCCAACGAGATCATAGGTAAGTGGAAACTCCAAATCGATGCATAAACTCAAAAATCGATGATCTCTCTCTTAGTATTAGTAATAGGTTCACCCGGAAACTCCAAATCCAAAACCCAACTTTTTTAGCTGTGTGCGATCACAACTTTTCAGTTTGGCGCGATTCACTTCAAATGATCAATGTCTGTAATTGATTTGATAAATACGGGTAAGGTCGAGATAAGCATCCACCCTCAAATGGGCTAAGTTTGCTTGCAACAAGCTAGTTTTTCTAGAAGGACCAAAATGGAACGCTACACGAAAGGACCATATGGTGCAAAACAGACGTATGAATAACCTAAGGTTACTTAGGGCGCGCATGAGAACCATTCTGTTTCTCAATTTCTGTTCCAAACCTATTCCAGAAATAGGTTTGGAACAGAAATTCGTTTGGCAACGCAAATCTATTTTTCTGTTTCTGGAACAAAAAGTTGTTCCAGAAACAGATTTGGACAAGAAATCAGAAACAAAATTTTTTTGTTTCTCAGAGAAACAGAAATTGATTTCTGTTCCTCACCGCCGCCGCCGTTCGTAGGAAAAGTAGAAATTTTCAATTTTTGTCAAACGAATTTCTGTTTTAGAATTAGAAATTAGTTTCGTTATCAAGAACATTTTTTTTTTGCTCAGAAACTCATTCTGGAACAGAATGGTTACCATACGCACCCTTAAAGTAACAAGCATGTCCATGTTGATGGTTCAATGTTTCAATTTCAACCACTAGAATTACACTTTCCTTAGAGCCACCAAACAACGTAGTGGTGATCATGGGCTGGCCTTAACTCTTGTCTAAACATGCGCATCGTCGATTCTTATGTACGATTCTCCCGGCATGGTCGAGCTTGATTTGAGGTTCGATCAAGTTGGGCTTGGGCTGGATTTGTCATTAACTGCCCTTTACCCAAGCTCGCAAAAATTGTTCTTGGGGACTCCATTACTTGAGTTGGGCCTGATGAGCCCATGTGTCCCCTAACTCGTCATCAAGTCTATTTGCGAATTTCGATTATATTGAGATTGTAAGGTAACCCTGAGGGCACGCTCGATGGGGCTAGTCGGTTACCAACTGTCCCAAGACACCAGCAACCTTAATATTTAGGAGGAATCCCCCCAAAAAAAAAAAAATTCTAGACCTTTCTCGGTCGAACACAAATGCCTCAAGTGTTTTTTTTTTCTCCTCTCATAATACCATTAAACTCGTGCTAACGACTCAAAAGTACCTTCCATCCATATGAACGTTAAAAGTTCGGTGTGACAGCATGCGTGATTGTAAAGAATTCGACGTGATTATACACTCGATTGATCGTTGCAGTACGCGTCCATTGTTGCGTTATCCATATATACTGCCACTTTGAATTTTTAACGGCCGTTGTAAACGAAAGTCTAATAGAAGGTACTAAAAAAAAGTTTACAAAGCTTTGTGGTGGGATTTTTCCTAACATTTTTAAAAGTGTTATTAATACCACGAAAAATCTTGAATTGATACACCTATAGCAAATTAATCCAAAATTATTTTTCAACCGCAAAAAATCCTAAACTAGTACACTTATGATAAATTTACCCAATGTTATTTTTTTTGTTAAATCTAACCATTAAAACACTAATTGTATGACATGTGGCAATTGAGTATGTTTTTTACCTTCCGTTTATCATAAATGCACCCGTTTGAATTTTTTTTTGTGGTATTAGCCTAATTTAACATATGATAAATTTCTCACAAGTGTATTGATTTAGGGGTTTTATGATAAAAAAAATTAATTTATAGTAAATTTATCACATGTATAATAGTTTAGGGTCTGGTGGTCAAAAAATAATTTAAGGTAAATTTATCACAATTGTATCAGTTTGTAGCTTTTCATGATCAAAATATTAATTTGAGATAAATTTATCATATGTGTATTAATTTGGAGTTTTTGATAATATTAACTTTTTTTTTAAGGAATGTATAACTACCGATTTGTATATGGTCCATCTCTGCAACGGAGCGCAGGCGATTGCCCCCTTCGAACTTTGAGGCTGAGGATATCATTCGACCCAAAACCAGTCTCACATTCAGACACACCTCCAGAGGATTGAGAAACTGAGCAAACCTCAGTTCCCCACTTCGTCTTCTTCCTCCTCTTCCTCACAAGCCTTTCCCTTCACTCTTCAGCCATGTCTTTCGCTCTCTTCAACACCCCCAACACGCTCCAGACATGCCTTCGCATACCCAACAACAGCTACAAGCTTTTCCAGACCCCCCTTCCTCCTGCTGTCTTCAAGCTGCTCCAACCCCTCGATTCTCATTCTCTGCCGTCCCTCTCGCGACCCATCGTCGCCTCGCGGCCCGTCGTCGCTCTCTGCGCTAAGAAGACGTCGCAGGGCATGAAGGAGCAGAAATGGACCCACGAGGGCGTCATCGTGGAGTCGCTGCCCAACGGCATGTTCCGCGTCCGCTTGGACAACGCGGACGTGATCCTCGGGTACATCTCGGGGAAAATCAGGAAGAATTTCATTCGGATGTTGCCCGGAGATAAGGTCAAGATTGAGGTGAGCCGCTACGACTCGACGCGAGGGCGCATCATCTACAGGCTTCGCAACAAGGATTCTGGTGATTAGGCAAGTCTTTACTAATCGTGCGTGATCCAAGTGTTTGATGAAATGACTCTGTTGGATATTCCTCTTAAGTGCTTTGCTAATGGAATTGCGAGGAGTTGGGAACTCTGTTTTTGCTTATGTAATTAGTCTAAATACTTGACCGCTTGAGTTCAATGTGGCATTTGGGGAAGCGTTTGTGTTTTAGCTTGCATACTGGAGCTTAGTGTAAGAGTTGCTGTTCGGTTGAATTGGAAATCAAATGTATTTATCTCAGATTGTTCGATGGCGAAAATATGTGCTTTATGAGGCGAATAATTAGCATCAATATCTATGCAATTTAGCCATAAATTCCTATTGGGATTTCTACTACATGAGCGCCGGTTGCGAGCTTCAATTTGGCCTGTTGTTTGCATGGTTTGAATTGTGAAGTGCCACGAAAACTAAATGTGTTATTAATGATCGTCTCTTTCATTTTGCGGCATGAAAAACTGAAGTAAGAGTCGCATGGCTTCATTACTACTTGACCTGAATTTTGTGACCAGTATCCAGATTATGCTGGACCGAAAATTGGAGATGCAAAACTAAATGCGGAGGAGAAGTTGTGTGGGCATGTAAACGTGCAAATATGCATTCCTGAGCCGACTGATTCGAAAGTCTGCATCAGACACATTGATGAAATTAGGTAGGGAATAGACATAGACTGTGGAGAACTTGCTGCAATAGTTCTATTTATTTCTAGTATTGTACTCAAGATCATATAGCTACGGACAGAAATCATCACACTGGTAAGTGTTGATTGATATAAGAGGATATGGTAATATCTTGAGCTCTCAAATTCATCATTGTGCTTATATATGACACTATTAGCTCCTTACTCTATACAGTAAAATAATTCCATTAGTAGCAATCCTGTTGCATCTCTGGCTGTACAAGAGTGGAGAAGACAGTCTGAAAAAAGACCAAAAAAAAAAAACCGGCAACGACGTTTTAGTTCTTCAATCTTGCCTCTTCTCCTGCACGAGCGGCCTCCCATTGCTTAATTTTAAAGGAAACATGGCCCTGCCATGCGAGAAAAAGTCGGTAGGCAGAATTGCAACGCACAGTTCCACATGAAGATCTTGGTCGCACGATTCGCCAAGCATCGCACTGGTGAGAGGCCCGGCGCAACTCTCGAAGGATGCTTTAAATGACAGGGATGTTGTATCAGGAAAGGCAGTTCGGCAGGTGACTTGTGGAGGGAAAAGTTCGCATTCTTCCCTGCAGGACATTGAACCCCGGATTTCCATTTTCGTACATCGAACAGTCTGGACGTTGAATGGAATTGCAATATGTAACGCTCAAGTCTTGAAATTGTAAATTAATGAGCATGACCTGGATGTTCAAGACTAGCCACTTCAGACTGATACGTTGCGAATACTACTTATTCCGGGTTTATTCCCGAATCCTACAGTACTAACTTGCCTTCTTCATCACAATAGAATATAAGATGGTCGGCGATAACTACTTTTGGCTTACAAAGAGTTGAATTTGAAGTCTTGCTGACAGTCCAATGGTACAGGATAGCCGGAATGGTCCAGAAATGGCAATTGCCATCAAGCTGACGACTATGTCTGCTTCGATTCTCTTTAAAGCTCAAACTGAAATAACAACCAGCTCTTCGTCGGTACCCAAAACTTGCAGTACTCAGACTTGAGAACCGCTTGGCCCTTGACGTGAGTTTTGTGATCTAGGATCGAGAGCACGCTCGAAAATCAGAGATGCAAAAGTAAATCCTGAGAAATCACTACACCGCTAAGTGCCGATAGATACAAGAACCATATATGACTGTAAAGATAGACTATGGGAGATTATACGGTAACTAACTCTATTTACTTTATAGAGTCATAAACTCAGGATCATATATCTGTGCAAAGAGAAATGATTACCCTGCTAAATGCTGATGGATACAAGAAGGTTCATGCAAGAGAAAATCTCCCATGGCCCAGTGAGAAAAGAAAGGAAATGTTATTAGTACCTCAGACATAATACACTAAGAAATTTCATCATGTTAACGGTACTGTTGCATCTGTAGCTGTACAAATGTGAAGGACACTATCACAAAGAGAGGAAAAAAAAGAAAGCAACATTCACATTTTTTATCCTTGCATTTTTGCCTGTACAAAGAGCTTACCATTGCTTAATTTGAAGAAAAATAAAGCTGTGTCATGCCTAGAAACATTTATCTCCTTTGATGGATCTCAGGATCCCAAGACCTACAATTTCACGTATCTTTTCACAATCTTCGATGTACAGAGATTTCAGGCATTTGAAGTTCGATAGGTCTGGTAACTTTTCCATGGATTTGCAGCCAATAATCCTCAAGTTCTCCAAGGACTCCAATTGGTCAAGGCCTTCAACGTCGCTTATCTTCTCGCAATTGTCGATCTCCAAGTCTTTCAGCTTCTTCAACTTTGACAAGTTTGGTAGTCTCTCCAAGGATCTGCACTCTGAAATCTGCAGTTCCTCCAGCGTTTCCAATCTGTCAAGCCCTCCAATATCCTTGATCTTATCGCAATTCTTAATTTCCAGAACTTTCATCTTTTTCAAGTTCGACAAATCAGGTAAACTCCCGATGGATCTGCAGTGGGCTATCTGCAGTTCTTCCAATGACTCAAATTTATCAAGTCCTTGGATCTCAAGCAACTTCTCACAGTCTCGCAGCTTGAATTGTTTCAGCTTTTTCAAGTTCGAGAGATTCGGTAATCTGTCGAGGGACTCACAGTTACGTAGAACCAAGCGTCTCAGGGATTCTAACCGTTCGAGCCCATCAAGCCTTTTCAATTTGCAGTATATCACATCGAAAACTTGAAGCGACTCCAACCCTTCAAGGCCCTGAATCTCTGATATAGCCGAGTGAAGGAGCTCCAACTCTGTCAGGTTTCTCAAGTTCGAAAGATCAGGAACAATTGTCATAGACTTGCAGTTGCCTATATATAATGTAGATAAACTAGAGGGAAGTTGAATGAAGGACTGCAGATCTACACAGGACAATACCAGCTTCTTCAGTCGATAAAGTGAACCCAGGTTAGCCGGTAAGGTTGTGATTTTTGAGAGGGATAGCTGTAATGTCTCCAATTTGGATAACATTCCAAGCCACATAGGGTTAGGATCTTCAACCAGTTTGGTTGGGTCCTTGGTGGGAAATCCCTGCAGATGAGAGCCGTCGGACAAATACAAATGCCTCAGATTAATCAGATTGGAGAGGTCTGGGATTTTCTCCATTGACTGAGAACTAACTCTTAGATTAATCAAGCTACTAGGAAGCTCTGGAAGCCCTCTAAGCTCTTTGCATAACTCCAAATCAAGGGTCTCCAGATGAGAGAGTCCGCAAATAGTTTCCGGTAAACTACGAATGCGATTATCTGACAAGCTCAAGATTCTAAGATACGCAAGTTCCCCTATATCACTAGGAATGTCACCCTCCAGGTTGCAACCCTTGGCATGTATCTCCTCAAGCTTTTCTAGCATCCCAATAACAACTGGTATTTGATCTATGTAACTTCCCTCGACTTTCAACACTTTCAGGTTTTTCAGATTGCTAATCGAATCGGGCAACTCAGTTATCCCTGTGCTGGATAGATCCAGCTCGACCAATGACTCTAGTTGCCCGATGGTGTCTGGAAGTTTGTTTATTGACCTGCAACCTTTCAGAGATAAGCGCTCAAGTTTTACTAGCGCTCCGATAGAGTCTGGGAGTTGAGTGATCTTTGCATTATCTAATGCAAGATACGTGAGAGATTCCAGCTGGCTGATTGAGCTCCTAATTTGGGTCAATGACTTGCAATCACGGGCACTGAGAATTTCGAGCTTCTTCATACTTCCAGGCATGATAAAAATTTCTTGTATGGAGGTTCCATCTACAATGAGCTCTGTCAAAGCTTCCATGGAGCCCAAATTTTCAGGCAACTCTTGGATTGAATGGCAATCCTTCATGTTTAATGAAACAAGGTGCTTTAAGCCACCAATGGATGCATCGATTCCCACTAAACTTTCACAGCCTTCAAGAATCAATATCTCGAGAACTTCATAGGGAGAAAAATCAGGGTTCCTGTATAAGTATGTACATCCCGTAAGATTAAGAACCTTTAGGTTCTTTGACATCTGCAAGAATAACAACATTGAGAGCAATAAATACATAGGTATACTGAAATATATTGAAAACCTTGAATAAGCGCATGGGAGTCACAAAGCATGTCCTACCTTGAGTTGATGCCAGCCCTCCCAGTATTCGCTGATCTTGCTCCAAGAGAGATCAAGTATGACCAGATTTACCAGATAAAAGTTCGTAGGCAAGAAATTTGAAGGGCAATAATGCCAACAAAGCCACCTTAACTGTGGAAAAAGATCTTCAAAGTTACCAGCAAGGTTCACACCATTGACCTGGAGGAACCTTAAGTTTGACAGACATGCAAATTCAACTCGAGTGAAATAGTACTGTGAGTTGCTATCAAACTTAAGACAGAGGGCTTCAATCATTTCAGTACCCTACAAATGCAACACGAAACAGAATAAGTACAAAAGCCATGACAAATCTACGTTACAAATCAGCAAAATAGCTTGTTCCTACTTTGGAGCATTTTAAGGAGGCCATTAGTAAAAGCACGTAACAGCATTTAGCACAATGAAAGCAAAGTGTGTAAGCCCCTAGAAATGAATGATTATTTACTGATGGTAATGGTCAACAAGGAAACTTTTTTACCTTGTGATTTATTAATGTGCGCAACGCTTCCTCATGGTTCCATAATCTACTGCGCCTCCCGAATTCCATGCTACCTTCTTGTCGAACAATCTCTCGACCGAGGTCTCTAAGCTGGTCGTGCATCCACAGCTTGTTGTCATCACCAATCTTTATCATAGACATGAGACGAAGGACTTCAATACCTTCCTCTGGGAAAAAATCAGCATCATCCCACAAATGAACCACAATTCTCTTGTCAAATCCAATGAAGAAACATGCTATGTCAAGAAAGATCTGCTTCTGCCAGTGATCTAGAGCATCGTAGCTTATCCTCAACTTTTTCCCAACTTCATCGCGAGGCACTTTTTCCAACTTTTTCAATGTGTCCTCCCAAACTTTTTTTATTTTCCCGGACAGAAATGAACCTATGGTTTCAAGAGCTAGAGGAAGGCCTCCAGTGATGTCGACCACCTTATTCGAGTAAGCCAAATAATCATCAGGAGGGCAGTCCCTTCTGAATGCATGCCTACTGAAAAGTTGAATGGACTGGTCTTCATCCATCCTTTCCAGTTCATATGCCCAATCCACTTCAGGCACATTGAGCACATCTTTGTTTCTGGTTGTAACAATGATCCTACTACCTGGACCAAACCAATTGTGCTTTCCTGCGAGCGCATTTAACTGAGCTCTCTGGTCAATATCGTCAAGAAGGATAAGAACTTCCTTACCAGAGAATCTCTCTTTGATAGTGTTGATGCCTTCATCCACATTAGTAATTTCGGGACCCTTCTTTTTGAGGATGTGTGAGATCAGTTGATTCTGCAAAAATTCAAGACCCCTGTTCTGTGATGTTTCTCTTACGTCTGCAAGGAAGCTACAGTACTCAAAACGACTTGAAAGCTGGTTAAATACAACCTTCGCAAGAGTGGTCTTTCCAATGCCACCCATTCCATGAATCCCAATGATCCTTACATCATTGGAACCCACATTCAGCATTCTCATGAGTTTATCCACATGATCATCGATTGCAACTAACTGGTCAGTTACATTCAAATGGTGCACCTTCAGGCTAACCAGAACTTTTCGAACTATTAACTCTATGAGTTTTCCTTCATGCCTGCATTACATGGATAGTTGATGGCATGAGGGATGAGAACACTCCAACAAGAAAATCATCAAATTAAGGAAAACGGAATTTCAGAGAATGACTTATGGCATTCTAGTCCATCCAGGGACTTACCAGTAAGATGAGGTAAAAAAATTCAGTTTGACACAAAGAAATTGACAATATCAACAAACATGTGTAGAAACGGAAATTCTGGATGTACTTTTTTTTTTTTTTGCAGTTTCCCGAATTTTGTTTCATTTCCTTGACAAGGAGAACTAAACTAAGATTCCAAATACAATTCACAAGTAATGAAATGAAAGAGCAGCAAGGGTCAAAGAAAGTTACCCATTCGTATCCTTTTCTAACTCCCAGCCCTTGATCTTTCCAACCTCCTTCAGAGCCTCTTCCCATTGGTGCACGAGATTGGGCTTATTCTTCTTCTTGTGCTGACGGAGGGCTTCTAAATATGGTCCCTTGTTCAGCTTTACTTCGGACGGATCCGCATCGTAGAATATGGGCAGAATTTCCAGCCCAGTTAGTTTACTGCATTCCACCATCTGTGCCAACTCGCGCAGGCACCATTCACTCTGTGCATAGTCTTTAGAGAAGATGGGTATGCATATCTTTGAGTTGTTGATTGCTTGGAGTAGCCAACTGATCCTCCCTCCAACTGGAAGCTCATCATTGTCTCTGAAAGCACGGATTCCAGCATCCACAAGCCCATGATAGAGACAATCCACAAACCCTTTGCGTGTGTTTGGGCCTCTGAAGCTCAAGAAAACTTCATACTCGACACCTGGTAAATCTGCAGAGCTATAAGATGGCAGATCGGAACTTTCCCCTGTATCTGAATAACTGCTTTGCAGTCGTTTTCTCCGATAAAGATCTTCATCCGATCTGCTGGTCCAATCAAATTTCTTTTGCAAAAATTGTGCTGGAAGAGCACAAAGAGTTTCCCGGAAGCGTAATTTCAGAGTTCTAATATTAGATCTGTGATCAGCTTTCCTGGGAGTAAATGGATAATGAAGACGAGAATTAGCAATAAAGGGGGTACTATACATTTGATTGGGGGTTGGAAGATTTACAATTGCTTTGCACATCATGATGAAGATGTACCAGAACTAAAACTGGTGAGGAGAGGTTTTGATCCTATTATGAACAGGCCAAATGAATGATACGTTTGATGGAGTCCCTCCCTTATATATATTTCGAGAACCTGCATGGTTGCACCACCAGAATTCAAATGATCTAATCATGATAACCGACACAACACGGTCTTGACCGTCTGGACCAATAACAGAGATTCTTGCGGACGAAGTTTTAAGATTTCTAACAGTCAACTGTTTGGTTGCTTCTCTAACGACATTTCTAAAACTTTTCCTCCAAATCTCTTGAAAAATTCCCCTCATAATGTCGGTCTCGAAAATGACATTGGCTTATCCATTTGCAGAGTCACCAAACAAGTACAAAAGTAGGATCTCAACAGGAAAAGCTTTTTGCGCCCCCTTTTCACCACCAACCTGCAGAAGAAAAGCCTGCCCCAGAATCTATTGAGCATAGGACTTTATTTCTACTTTCCCGGAATCTACTTTGCAATACACCATATGGGATTTAACTTAAGAGAGAGAGAGAAGAATTGTTTACTTTTCCCATGATTACTTGTTCAAACCAACTGCTTCAGCCAAACCCAACGTCCTTTCCTAATCACTGTTCTGGAAATTTCATGTGCAAAGTTCATGAATGCTAAAAGCATGCAATTTTTCAGACAAGTCAGATACTTGGAAAACAATTAAAATTCAGTGCTTTTTGAGAAAGCAAAAGTCCCTTATCTGTAAAGAAGGAAACTTCGCTTCAGATGCTTCCGACGTGGGAACAACTTGGACGATAAATAGAATATCCCAGATCTTTGACTTTACGTCATGCATAAATCACAGCACTGAAAGGTAATGAAGTCGGCCTAAACTAAGAGCCAAATTCCAAGAAGCAATCCCGCTAGTAAAAGGGGGAAAAAAAATCATTCTTGAATGAGGCCGGCGTGGAGAATTCGGAATTTTCCCGGAAAACGTCGCGATCTTCCAGAGTCGGACGGCTCTTCCATGCTCGAGTTGGAGTGAAATAGTGGGTAATCGTCCCATGGTCGGTTGCAAGACGAAGGAAAGCTCAACACAAAGAGCGACTCAAACCATCACTTGCTTGTTTTTGCGCGATTGAAAGTACTCGCCACATCACGATGACCATTTTATGATGCATTCGGCTCGAAGATGAAATCTTCCATGTAAATTTGAGAAAATTATACGTAAAATCACAATTAGAAAAAATTTTGAATGGAAGTACAAAGTGCTATCATTTTTTTAAATAAGAAATCAAAGTAAATTTTATTTTAAAAAAAAGGTATTAAGTGCCGAGTTATGCCATTCTTCGTAATATGCATGAAATCATTTTATGATGCATTCGGCTCGAAGATGAAATCATTTTTCTTCCATGTAAATTTGAGAAAATTATACGTAAAATCACAATTAGGAAAAATTCTAAATAGAGGTAGAAAGTGCTATCACTTCCTTAAATAAGAAATCAAAGTAAATTTTATTTTAAAAAAAGGCATTAAGTGCCGATTTATGCCATTTTTCGTAGTATACATGATAAATCGAGATGCTTAACCACAACAGCATCAGTAAGCATCTCTTGTGGCTCAAGTAGTGAGTCGGGAGGTGTAACCACAGCAACATGAGTAAGCGATAGAATTAGCTCCACTGATATGGTCATAGATTGAATTAACAGAGGTAATTTTATGCTGCCAAGAGCTAATTATCGAGACTTTGGGCTTTTCGAACTCTCTTTATTGAGCGAGACTCCACCCATATCCCTACTAGTGAGTGGTTTTAACATTTTCTAGTTACCTTTTATTTAAAGAGGAAGTGCTAAGTCTTTAGATGCATGAAAAACTAGCAATCCAAGCGAAGTGGGAATACTTGCCCTTTTTGTTTCAAAAATGAGCCTAACCAAGGATCTTTTAATCATTTTACATTTTCTGACTGTTTTTCCTTTACTTTCTTTCTTTTTTCCTTTTTCCTCCCTTGATAGGAACAACCACTGGCGAGGAAAGGATGGCCACAGGCCTTGCCTAGGTGACCGTCGAGCTCGCCTTGCCGAATTGGCTATTGCGCCGGTGGCTGGTCCATTCCAAAGGGAAAAGAAGAAGGAGGAGGAAAAACAGAAAGAAGAAAAGCAAAAAAGGAAAAATATCCAGAAAATGTAAAAAAAACCTTTGGTCATGGCTTCATTTGAAAATTTCTCATAAAACAATTACGAAGGTTAGAATTTAGGATAAAAATATTTCGGGATTTGAATTTTTTTTTAGGAAGGTTATCATATGATAGGAAAAAATTTAGATTACTATTCTGAAACATGTAAGGGATTTTAAGAGAATTGTACCACACACATTTGCTCATAAACTTAACACTGGCAAACTACAATATTTTAGGACACTTAACATTCTTTAAGAGTATAAGATTTTTTTTCCCCCTACTTTGTACAATCTATAGATCATGACTAACACGAGATAATCTAATGCATGTAGCATTGCATGAGCAAATTCAAGGGATTGCTAGCTAAATTAGTTCGCATGTCATTCCCCAATCAATGGTCTTTGAGATTCAAATGTTGCTTCAATTATGCCAAACTAGACAAAGATAATGACGATTTTATTTGACAAATAGAGGACGCAACTGAGATTACCCACGATAGAGAAAACAAAAAATGCAAGATGCAATTTTCTCTTAATTCCATATTATGGTTATTAAGGACTATATCGAAAAACTCTTGGGGAATATTTAGCTGCTATATCATTAAGGACCATTTTTTCTTTATATTAGCGCAGCTGGGCAAACCTGGAAATGATCACGACGACAAGAACTTTGTCGGCTGACAGAAAAACAACTCAAATAAAGAACTTCGACAAAAGAAAGACGAGTTTGAAGACTGATGGTTTCAAACATACTCTGATGATAACCACATTTTCCTTGGAACTCTGATCTGTTCGTAGAGTCTCACCTTCAAAAAGGGCAAAAACGGTGAAGGCTACTAGACCCCAATCATGCTGACGATAACATAGGGGTTACATTCAGATCTACAAAAGACTGGAGTCCTGTAATTTGTAGCCACGTCAAATATGGCATTATGTGGACAAATGCATCTGCGGAGACTCTGATTGTGGCGAGTGTGCTTGGGGAGACGCATGGGGAGACGCATCTTCACTTCATATGCTTGAAAACAACAGGGAAACCTTAACTTCGCCCTCAACATAGAGCTCCAATGATATTCTTAAATCAGATGCATCGACCTCCAGATTGCATGGATCATAATGTCAATACACATCAGTGAGAATCAAAATCATGAACGTCAACCTACAGGTTGGAACTTACATATTGGCGTATAATATGCCCAATGTGAACAAAAGATTTGACTGCTGAGATGCCATTTCATAGTTCAGTTGACAGGCGTTTGCTCCTGGAGCAACAAATGAATGATGGAGCTGACGACTTCATCGCTAGCAGACGTATCCTGAAAAGACATCAAACTTCATCAGCACGTTGCCATGTGCAAGAATAAAGATCAGAAGGATACTCTATGATCTGGATCTATGCACATCTAATGAAACAGAATAGTAAATTCTGAACACAAAATACGTATATACTTGCAACTAATACTTGCAATTCATGTGAAGAAAATGTATAATGTTCGTATATCCATATCTCCAGTGAAATGTCTTCAGCTTTACAGAAAGCAATAAAATAAAGGTCATATCTACCAACTTTTGGTGCAATAGACCAAAAATGAGTGATGTCCAATTTTTACTGCAGACATCATTGCACAGATTTCTTGTGCAATGATTCCAACTCTATATCAGCCAACCTGAATACATCTTATGAACAGCGGTTAATGCTATCCAAGGCGAACGTTCTGCACTTTGTCACGGTCAGCAGCAGGACAACCTTCCAATATTAGACAAAACTCATTTTGGATCAAAGGACTGGTCCATATAGGCTATCTCCTAATACTGAGCTAAAAAATTGCCAAAGTCTACACACCAGTATGGTCTGGACTACAGCTTCACACTGAACTCTTGCCTTTAAGAAAAACGATGAGCTCATCTGATTGTTGAGGAAAAATACTAAGCAATGAAGAAAAAGGAAAGAATGATGATTCCATCTTTGGCATTATTGCCACGAGTAAAAAGAGATGTTTGTGGCAGACGACAGATTACTATTATTCATTGTACTTACATAGTACGATATCTGATTGCTCATTTTTTCAGATGATACTTCATTATTTATTTCAGAAGTCAGCAGCATGCTTTTAAGCATGAGAATTTTGGATAGACTATGCCAATGTAGAAGCGTAAGTGAACTGTCACAAAGCTGATTAAAGAGCCTGTGGAATGTAGGCAAGAGAGGAGAAGGAAAGAGGAGAAAACGAGAGGAGATGAAGAGAGAGAGAGAAGCAAACGTAAAGCCAAAAAGAACGTCTTTCAATTTCTATGAATTAACCACCCTAGACCTATCGCAATATATATATATATATATATATATATATATATATAACTTGTACAATGACCATAATGCCCCCAAGTAAGTAAAAAGAAATAAAACCTAGAAAATACTTAAGTAATATAACACTCCTCCTCAAGCTGAAGCATATAGGTCACCCATGCCCAGCTTGGTACAACCACTAACAAAGGCAGGACGAAACAACGCTTTAGTGAACATATCAGCAAACTGATCTTTAGAAGCAACATAAGGAGTAGCAACCAACTTCCGCTTCACAGCATCACGAACAAAGTGACAGTCTACTTCTATATGCTTAGTTCGCTCATGAAAAACAGGATTCCCAGCAATATAAATAGCTGCTTGATTATCACACATCACATCAATAGGTTGATCGGTAGAACATCCAAGCTCCTGGAGAAGGGATTTCAACCACAATAATTCAGCTACAGTATGTGCCATGGCACGATATTCAGCCTCTGCACTAGATCTAGCAATGGTAGTCTGCTTCTTGCTTCTCCAAGTAATTAAATTACCACCAAGAAAAGTGCAATACCAAGTCGTAGACCGCCGATCACACGCTGTTCCAGCCCAATCAGCATCAGAATAGCCAACTAGAGTAGAAGAACCATTCGGTTTATAAATCAGTCCTTTACCAGGAGAGCCTTTAAGGTATCGAAGAATGCGACAAACAGCATCCCAATGAGCTTTCTTGGGTGACTCCATAAATTGACTCACCACACCAACAGCAAAGGAAATGTCGGGACGCGTAACAGTAAGATAAATTAGTTTCCCAACTAAACGCCGATATTGATGTTTATCTTCAACGTCATCTCCATCATCAACTCCAAACTTCTGATTTGGATCCATAGGAGTATCTACTGGCTTGGATGCTAGTGTTCCAGTTTCAGACAAAAGATCAAGAACATACTTTTGCTGAGATAAATTTACCCCTTTCCTACTTCGTAAAACTTCAATACCGAGAAAATACCTAAGGATTCCCAAGTCTTTAATTTGAAATTGCTGTTGAAGAAAAGATTTGACCTCAGAAATGCCAATCGCATCACTGCCAGAGATAATTATGTCATCCACATATACAACAAGAATGACCACCCCCGACTCCTTCTTACGAACAAAAACAGAATGATCAGAATAACATTGGTGGAAACCACACTTGGAAATCACTGAACTGAATTTCTCAAACCATGCTCTTGGAGACTGTTTCAACCCATAAATGGCTTTATGCAGCCGACATACTTTACTATGATTCTCCCCCTGAGCAACATACCCAGGAGGTTGCTCCATATATACTTCCTCCGATAAATCACCATAAAGAAAAGCATTCTTCACATCTAGTTGATATAATGGCCAATAAAAATTCACAGCAAGAGATATAATAACACGAACAGAATTGAGACGTGCCACAGGGGAAAATGTCTCAAAATAGTCAACTCCATATGTTTGAGTAAAACCTTTAGAAACAAGCCTAGCCTTAAGACGCTCAACTGAGCCATCTGGATTGTACTTAATAGTATACACCCACCGACGCTTCACCACATCTTTTCCAACAGGAAGATCAACTAAAGACCATGTCTGGCGGGACACTAGTGCTTCCATTTCCACATCCATAGCTCTTTTCCACTCAAGGTGAGACAAGGCCTCAGTGGTAGAGGTAGGAATTTTATGAGCATGTAATGATAGAGCAAAGTCATGTAATTGGGTTGGAAGATGTGAGAGAGACACATAACGCTCAATAGGGTAAGCGAAAGAGGATTTTTGTTTACAAGAACGAGTACCTTTGCGAAGTGCAATCGGAAGATCGTCTGGACCAGGAGACAAGGAAGGAGATTGGATAGAGGGCACGGAAGAGCTGGAGACTGGTGGTGCTGTAGATTTCTTCCGCCGTTGATACACCTGCAAGGGAGGAGATACAGGAGGACTAACAGAGTCTAAGGGGATAAATTGCGGGATAGGGGGATCGACCACAATGTCAGTTGAAAACTCTTTACCCTCAGTAGAATAGTGTGGTGTGCCCTCGAAGAAAGTAACATCAGCACTGACATATTGTGTACAAGTCATAGGATCATAACACCGATATCCCTTTTGAGTACGCGAATACCCAAGAAAAATACATTTGGTGGCACGAGGGGATAGTTTATCAGCACCTGGACGTAAGTTATGGACAAAACAAACACACCCAAAGACGCGAGGGGTAAGAGAGAATAACGGCTTGTCAGGGAACACAACACTGATCGGTGACTGATTATTGAAGACAATGGAAGGCATACGATTTATTAGGTAACAAGCGGTAAGGATAGCATCACTCCAAAAAGATTTTGGGACCTGCATATGCAACAAGAGTGAACGAGCAACTTCTAGAAGATAACGGTTCTTTCTCTCGGCCACACCATTCTGCTGAGGGGTATAAGTACAACTTGTTTGATGTATAATGCCAAGATTAGAACAAAACGAAGAAATCGATTTCTATGAGTATTCTAGAGCATTATCAGTTCGCAAAATTTTAAGGGATGCATTAAACTGATTAGTGACTTCACGATGAAATAATTGAAAAACAGATAAAAATTCAGAACGGTCATGGAGTATATAGAGCCATGTTAGACGAGAATAATCATCCACAAAAGTAACAAAGTACTTAAAACCATTTCTACTAGCAATACGAGTGGGTCCCCAAATATCCGAATGGACAAGTTCAAGTAAAGTAGATGCACGAGAATCACTACGACTAGGAAAAGAGCTACGATGATGTTTCCCAAGTTCACAAGCCTCACACTCAAGAGTAGAAACTGATTTACACTCAGGAATTATTTGCTGTAACTTAAATAGAGATAAATGTCCTAGACGAGAATGCCATAATAGGGGACTAGTAGAACTAGCAGCTAGAACATTGGCATCAGCAGTAGAGACACCATCCAGATAGTAGAGTCCATCATGTTCATGCCCTCCACCAATCGTCTTCTTTGTCTGAAGGTCCTGAAATATGCAAGAAGAGGGGTAAAAAGTAACAGAACAATCAAGAGCTTTAGTTAGCTGACTAACAGACAACAAATTCAAAGGAAGTTGGGGAACATGTAAGACAGAGGACAGAGATAACGAAGGTGTGAGTGAAATAGTCCCTGATCCAATCACCTGAGTAGAGGAACCATTAGCTAAAATAACTTGAGACAAAGGACTAGAGTTTTAGTGGGAAGAGAGTAGTTCTTGCTTACCCGTCATGTGACTAGAAGCTCCCGAGTCAATGACCCAGGTGCTAGGAGATAAAGTAGAGAAAAAGGCCATGTTACCTGTTCGTGCAAGAGTTGCAGTGGATGAGGAATTGGAAGCCTCTAGTTGCTGGACATGCTTGAGAAGTTGTGTAACTAAATCATCCTGAGCCGTAGACTCAGAAGAACTACCCCCAGTTGGGATAGATGGATTCGTGTCACCAAAAGACGCACTTCCAGCACTTCCTTCAGACACAGCAGCATTAGCAGTAACTAATCGTTGAGCCCACTCGAGCTTGCCATGCTTGGCCCAACAAGTGTCAAAAATATGACCAGATTTGCCACAATATGTGCATTGACGGCTATCTCGATCAAAACTTTGTCCACTACGTCCACCAACACGGCCACGGCCTCCCCCTGAACCACGGCCTCTATAAGAAAATCCACCATGACCACGACTACCACTACTAACCACAAGTGCTGAATTGTCTTTAGATGATGTAGAAGATGGAGGAACAATGCGCTGAATCCGACAAAAAGCTTCATTCATAGAAGGAACATTCTCTCCAGCGAGAAGCTGACTCTTCACGGGCTGCAAGTCAACATTCAACCCAGATAGAAATTTGGCCACTTGAAATTCAGCTCGTTGGGCCTTTAGTCTTTCAAGATCAGTAGTGATGGGTTGATAAAGATTGAGTTCTTCCCACATGCCTTTCAAGGCACTGTAATACTCTCCAAGAGATTTGTCCCCCTGTTTAAAATTAAAGATCTTCTCGTACAATTCATAAATTCTAGACATGTTTTTATCCTGTGAGTAGCTCTCCATAAGATCATCCCACACTCCCTTGGCAGTTGTGTGGAACATCACATTAGCAGCAATAGATGGCTCCATACTGTTCCATAACCACACCAAAAGTGTGTCATTCTCTCTCATCCAGTCCTTATACTCTTTAGCATCAGCATCAGGAGGGGGAGTTGTAAGATAATTGAGTTTCCCCTTAGCATTAATATAGACTTTGACAGCTTGAGCCCATAACAAGTAATTAGAGGCTCCATTTAATTTAATAGTGGTAATCTGAACATTAATACTATCTGGAGAAGACTTACTAGTACTTATGACGATAATCTCCAAATAAATATATATCAACCACAGATCAAGAGGATTGAAACTTCAGCGCAAAATATAAAACAGCCCTTCGCTCGGTATAATCAATACCAACAATCATGTATTTTTGATGAAAATCATACAATACCAGTCAACCATGATTAACGAAATATTCTGACCCTTGAATCCACTGATTAGTAAGTGTTGTGATCCATAGCCGCAAACAAATCCATAGCCGCAAAGAGAACTTGATGGATTTGATTTCTCCTAGTCTTATCTGAAGCGAGACTAGGAAAGAAATAGATAAAAAATTGCAGCTTTAGGTGGCTGCACACCAGAGAAGGAAAGGGGGTATTAGGGGACTCTCAAACCAGTGACACGATCAAGGAATCAAGTAGTTAGATCTGCTCTGATACCATGTCACAAAGCTGATTAAAGAGCCTGTGGAATGTAGGCAAGAGAGGAGAAGGAGAGAGGAGAAAACGAGAGGAGATGAAGAGAGAGAGAGAAGCAAACGTAAAGCCAAAAAAAACATCTTTCAATTTCTATGAATTAACCACCCTAGACCTATCGCAATATATATATATATATATATATATATATAACTTGTACAATGACCATAATGCCCCCAAGTAAGTAAAAAGAAATAAAATCTAGAAAACACTTAAGTAATATAACATGAACATTCCACAAAAATAAACCAATTCAAAGGCAGTGAAAGTAATGGCTTGGAAAGTGGTGACTCAAATTGAATTGAAAGTGTTAGAGATAAAAGAGCAATTGTTTTATTTCTGATATCAAAGAAAGTACTTATAGGCTTAGGGTTAAGCCTAACACAATTACATATTTGCCCCAACTTGCTAATATTAGTAATAAACTCAACGCTCCCCCTCAAGTTGGAACATACATATCAAACAGACCTAACTTATGACAAATATATGAAACTCGTCCACTTCGAAGAGGCTTTGTGAAAATATCCGCTAGTTGCTCTTCAGAACGTATGTGCGCCAGCTGTATGTCCCTACAGTTCACCTTTTCCCGAACAAAATGACAATCCACCTCTATATGCTTCGTTCGCTCATGAAACACTGGATTGCTAGCAATATGAATAGCAGACTGGTTGTCACAACAAAGAGTAGATGATCCGGTCATAGGTAATCCAATTTCAACTAACAACATACGAATCCATTGAAGTTCACCTATGACATTAGCCATAGCACGATACTCGGCCTCTGCACTAGATCGAGAAATAACAGTCTGCTTCTTGCTTTTCCATGACACAAGATTACCGCCAAGGAAAACACAGTATCCCGAAGTAGACCGACGATCCATAGGACAACCAGCCCAATCTGCATCAGAATATCCCGTCACCTCCAATGACTTAGGGTTAGAATAACCAGCTGTACGAAGATGACCCTGATTATGGAACATAAGTCCTTGACCCGGAGCTCCCTTCAAATATCGAATAATTTGTAGATTAGCTTGCCAATGAGTAGTACGAGGAGAGCTCATAAATTGACTTACCACGCTAACAGCAAATGAAATATCCGGACGAGTAATGGTAAGATAATTCAACTTGCCTACTAATCGGCGGTACTTTTCTGGATTATGAAGAAGTTCTCCGTTTTCATTATCAAGTCTCACTCCAGGATCCATAGGTGCTTCACCAGGCTTAGCATCATGTAAGCCAACCTCCTTAAGAATGTCAAGAGTATACTTTCGTTGGGAGAGAGCAATACAACCATTAGCATAGGCAACTTCGATACCAAGAAAATATCGAAGACGGCCTAAGTCTTTAGTGTTAAACTCTTTCTGTAGAAATTGCTTGAGTCGTTGTATACCTTCAACATCACTTCCCGTGATAATAATATCATCAATATAGACAACAAGAATAACACACCATTTAGAAGATGACATACTAAATACTGAGTGATCCACACTACACCGATGCATGCCAAAAGTGATAATCGCATCACTAAAGCGGCCAAACCAAGCACGTGGAGATTGTTTAAGTCCATAAAGAGCTTTTCGCAATCAACATACCTTTTCCCCCTGAGCAACAAACCCAGATGGTTGCTCCATATATACTTCCTCGTGAAGATCTCCATGAAGGAATGCATTCTTAACATCAAGCTGATGAAGAGTCCACTGAGATCGTGCAGCCAAGGAAATAATGATGCGAATGGAAGGAATTTTGGCCACTGGAGAGGAGGTCTCATCATAATCAATACCATAAGTTTGAGTATAGCCCTTTGCCACAAGACGCGCTTTTAAGCGCTCAACTGAACCATCCGGATGATGTTTAACAGTAAAGACCCAACGACAACCCACCAATTGTTTGTTAACTGGCAACGGAACCAGCTCCCAAGTTTTATTTTGATGTAATGCAGTTATCTCTTCCTTCATAGCACAAGTCCAACCTGAATGAGCCAAAGCCTCCTGCACACTACTTGGCACAGACACAGATGCAAGGGATGACACAAAAACAGACATCTGAGGATTTAAGTTATGATAAAAAACAAAATGAAAAAGAGGATACCGTGACCGAGTACGATGAGCAATAGGAGAGCTAACAGGAGATGGTGGAAGAGGATCGGAAGCTTGGACCAGAGATGGTGATGGTGGAGCGCTTGCTGGTGGAGAAGAATGGCCCCAAACAGGTCGAGGACCGCGTGTATAAACCTGAAGAGTCGGAGCTGGTGATCCTGGATCCAGTAAGGTATCATCAGAAATAGCTGGTTGTGGCTCTGACTGAAACATAGGTGCGGAGGGTGGTAGAAGATCCATAGTGAATGATTCCTGAGGGCTAACATCACGAAAAAATGCTTGATGCTCAAAAAAAGTCACATCAGCAGAAATATACTCTCGACGACGAGAAGGACTATAACAGACATACCCTTTTTGGGTACGAGAGTAACCCACGAATACACATTTTTCAGCACGAGAAGATAATTTGTTTAACCCAGGAGACAAAAAATGAACAAAACAAACACATCCAAAAATACGAGAACGAATAGACCACAAAGGACGATC
This sequence comes from Psidium guajava, assembly GCA_016432845.1. Taxonomy (NCBI): domain Eukaryota; kingdom Viridiplantae; phylum Streptophyta; class Magnoliopsida; order Myrtales; family Myrtaceae; genus Psidium; species Psidium guajava. The sequence continues at coordinate 36,035,265 of CM028225.1, read as the reverse complement.
AGGATGAAAAACAGTATAAGGAATAGCTCCTTTCAACACGGAGGATGGAAGGCGATTAATAAGATGACATGATGTAAGAAGAGCATAGCTCCAGTAGGACTTAGGCATATGAGTATGAAGAAGTAGACAACGGGCAACATCTAACAAATGACGGTTCTTACGTTCAGCAACTCCATTCTGCTACAGAGTATGAGCACAGGAACTTTGATGTAAGATACCATGAGATTCAAGAAATGGAATGAAGACGGAAGAAGAAAAGTATTCACGAGCATTATCTGTACGCAAACACTTAATAGAAAAACCATACTGAGTACGAACTTCATGATAGAACTGTTGAAAAGAATGAAAGACTTCAGTACGATCTTTTATTAAATATAACCAAGTGGTTCGAGTACAATCATCAATAAATGTGATAAAATAACGAAGACCAAAGGAAGACTCTCTACTAGGACCCCAAACATCAGAGTGAACTAACTCAAATGGTTGGGAAGCACGACTCGAAACATGAAGGGGAAAAGACACACGATGGTGTTTACCTAACTCACATGTTTCACAATGAAACAGAAGACCTGAACTAGACACAAAGGGAAAACGTCGAAGTACGTCTGCTGATGGGTGACCAAGGCGATAATGTAAGCGATAAAGATCATCCACAGATTTATTTTGGATTGTTGTGGTAGCAGCAATAATCTTAGGATCCAGGATGTACAATCCACCAGCCTCACGCCCACCACCTATTCGGCGTCCAGTCTTCCAATCCTGAAGAACACAAGAAGATGAAGAAAAGATGATATCACAGTCGAGATCACGAGTAATTGAACTGACAGACAAAAGGTTGTAAGGGAAATGAGGAATATGGTAAACAAGAGGTAAAGAGACAGAAGAGCTCAATGATACACAACCTGTACCAGTTACTTTGGAATGAGAACCATCTACTAGGGTAACTGATGTAGAAGGAATAGACAAAGTGGATGTAAGAAGACGAGAGTCACCGGTCATATGATGAGTAGCACCTGAATCAATAATCCAAGAACGAGGAGCAGATGAACTAGACAATAGATAGGTGGGATCATTGTTCCGTGCCAAAGTAGCAGTAGGACCAGAGATAGCATCACTCATGCTATGTCGTGCTTTAACCAACTCATCATATTCTGCACGAGTCAAGTTTATCATACCTTGTCCAATAGAGGATCCAGATAGAGGAGTCCAAGGCTCGATATTAACAGAAGCATGTAGACCTCGTAACTCAGGATGAAGATCATAACAGTAATCAACCGTATGCCCAGACAGTTGGCAATGAGTACAAAAACGGTTCGCTCGACCACTGCCACGAGCTCCCCTAAGAGTATTATTACCACCACCACGAGTAACGCCCCGGCCCTGAGGACCACGACCACGACCACGATATGAACTGTCAGTACTCCAATGGCCTCGACCATTAATGCGACTACGAGTCCTGTGGCCTCCACGAGCTACCATAGCACTACTTTCTGAAATTGTTGAAGTTTTAGAACTGGAAGTGTAACGCGCAGCTCGAGAATACACCTCTTCAATGGATGGGAGAGTGCTCTGGGAGGTAATCTGCTGTCGAAGAGCATTGTGATCTGGACCAAGACCGCGGAGGAAGAGCACTGTTATCATGTCAGTTTCTCGTTGCTGCATCTGAGTAACCGTGGTCGCTGGTGGAAAATAAGATTTGAGGCACTGATACAAAGACACAAAACGAGCATAATATTCTGTCAACCCAGCATCACCAATTTTGGCTTCAAATAAAGCCTCCCACATATCACAAACTCGGCTCATGTTATTTTGTCCAGAATATAGTAAGCTACACTTCGTCCATACCTGACGAGCTGTTACACAATCCATAAAAAGGTGGCGAACAGATTCAGCCATACTTCCCCATAACAACGTACGTAAAGTAGCATCAACAAACTTCCATTCTTCTAGACTGACTAGAACTTCAGGTGGTTCTTCTTTGAGCCATCTAGATTGACGATTAGCATAAATAAAGGTTGAAAGAGCCATGGACCAAGAAGGATAATTGGTACCATCCAATTTGATCAAAGTATTATGCAAACCAGTCATACTGTGATATGGTCCAACAGATCCTGAACTCAAAGAAGCACTAGGGGGAACAGATCCCGAAACAATAGACGGGGAGCTTGCTGAATCAGTAGACATTTCTCCAAATCACTTACTATCACAAATAATTCGTCAAAGTATCACGTCACTAATCACTCCTGAACTCCAAATTCAGCCACACTAATTCAGCAACATCACCAAATTCAGTCGTACTAACTCAGCAACAACACCAAATTCAGCCACACTAACTTAGCAACAACACTACTATGAAACCACATTAAAATTTAGCAACGCATACTCAGTTCATGGAAGCAGCACGGACGAGTCTTCAACAATGGGCAGTACTTGGCGACGCCGGCTTGTAAGTCGCCGGCCCTAGGCGACGCCGGCCAGTGGGATCGCAGGGGCTGGTCGGGGGTCCTCGGGGGTCGTTGGGGGGGTCAGGGGTCGTCGGGGTTCGTCGGAGGCTGTTCTGGTCTGGTCACCGGAAGGTGGCCGAGAGAAGTGGCCAAGAGCACGGGCCGTGGCCGAGCTAAGTGGCCGATCGCACGGGCCGTGGCTGAGCTAAGTGGCCGAGCGCATGGGTCGTGGCCGACGGACTTGGCCGGGCGCACGGGCCGTGGCCGAGCGAGTTGGCCGACCACACGGGTCGCGGCCGGCGGCTGACGGTGGGTTGACGACTGAGGATTAGGGTTTCAAAGAACCCAGCTCTGATACCATATTAGAGATAAAAGAGCAATTTTTTATTTCTGATATCAAAGAAAGTACTTATAGGCTTAGGGTTAAGCCTAACACAATTACATATTTGCCCCAACTTGCTAATACTAGTAATAAACTCAACAGAAAGGATTCACTTAATCGGATCAGAATGAAATCAAATAAGTATCAATCTTCATAGGCATGTAATGCAACTTCTAAGTACTCCATAACTTCAGATGAAAGGAAGCATACAGCAGTACCTCAGGATTTCTGATCAGCGACTTCAACACAGAATGAAGCATCAATCGAAGTTCCTTGAATATGACAGCTGTTTGAGCCGGTGCCATCAGTTTCAACCATCCATCAATGATTAGGACTCCGGACTGAAACAACCAGCATCATAAACACTAAACGTGAAGAAAAATTACCAACAAGTGGAGAAATACTAAACAGGTTGGAACTGTACGGGTTTTCCACATAAAAAGTTACATCACGGAGTAGTACAAGGCAATCACAAAAGTTACTGTGTAGAACATTTTTACATAACACTTTCTCCAGTAAAAGCCCACCAGGCATGTTCAACTAGTGTTACTTTGCTTTTCTAGGAGACATAGGACATTGATTGCAGGTGCACATGCACCCATCAACATGAACATACTATCTCCATTCCGTTCATCATACAACTACTGAATCCTAGTGAACTAAAAGTGGATTACCGTTGTTGTTAACCAGATCTTTTATGTGTCTTCTTTCTGAAGAAATTGGAGAGGGGACATACTGATGTATTTCCTACTTCCTAGTTTACAAATACATGCATATATTCAGATAGAAATTCACCAAGAAGACTACCTTATGCTGAATATCAATGGATCCCCCAAAAAGCAAAATCGAATATGGAGAAACAATGGACGTATCCCGCAGAAATACCTTGCCAGTTTCTACCTGAAAAATGATATTGTAGTCATCAAACAGGCTAATCATAAAAAGGCAGTGAATATTTATTTCTTCTACACAGAATTGGAGTTCAACTTGCCATAAGTGTCAGCTTGATGTGACCCATAAAGCATATCTCACTGCCTACATTGTTATAGAGCTCAATAAAAAATTTAGACATGTACACCACTTGTGAAACGAACCGGTTGTCACAGAACTAATTTCGCATCTACCAAAGTACTGACCTCCCTACACTCATCAAGAATAGGTGCTTTGCCATAAATGTGTAAATTACTTGGTCTGATTATAAGGACAACCCACATAAACTCCAGGTTCAAAAGTTCAATCTATCATTGTCATTTCAATAAAAAAACACTCTATATTAACTTATTACACATAAAAGCTTTATGCAACATCATGACACAGTTAAGGGTTATGGCTAGTATGGGAACCGATTCTTGTGACTTCTAGAACTCCAGGACCTAATTTAGGCATCAGATTATGTGCTGCCGGAAAGTACTGCTAGACAAATTGGATTCCTTCGTCAATAAATAACTATTTGTCTGACCAATAATACTATTTCTAGCTAGATCAGTGTGCAGAGAACAATTTGCAGTCGTCGTCACCGAAGCACACATGTAGATCAGGAACTTAATGCAATTCGAGGTTGGAGGCAACTTTTTGAGCTCTTTCTACCAGCCTTTCCCATTAAAGATTGTAACAATTACAATTTGCCCACTGGGACCCCCTCTTGAACCCTTTATTCGACATGGACAGAACTAGATCACGTGTACATTCCCATTGAAGATAATGGATGTCCTGTTGTTTCATCAACAAACCTCACCAGGTATCCAGTTGATACAAATATAGAAAAAGAACGAGTCGACGTATCTTATGATCCTAGGATTCATGGATTAACAATTACAGAAAAAAGCCAGGGGAGAAAAAACAAGGAAAAGGACGACAATAAGACTAAGAGGTGGAGGTCAGAAGAACGAAAAAAAAAATGGTATCGACATGTCATAGAACTGAGCTTGGAACAGATTTTTATAATTTGGGGAACAAATATAAAAGAGGAAGATTATAAAAACATTAATGCAATTGATTAGCTACAACTTCACAAACCTTTTCAAGAAAAACCAGAAATGGGTACTGAAATGATCGAACGCTACTGTTGATGGAAGTATGGTGTATGTAAACTTCCCTTCTTCCATCATACCAGGCTAGATTACCCTTGGACAACGGACCAGCTGACTGTGTAAGATTGCTGAGAGCTGCCCCTGCCATTCCTAGCTCGGTGGCTGCCACATTGGGGTATAGACCTGCACATAGAATTGCCTACAAAGATAACATAAATTAATAAAGTATCGTGATATCATCAGACTGAAAGAATATGGTCTAAAGTCTGGACAATAAAAAGCTTTAGATGTAACATATGAATGAGAAAACCAAACTCGTATAAAAATGTTTCCAACACAATAATAAAAAAGAGCCAAATACTAATTCAACTTATTCAACCACTTGACCGCAAATCAATTTGATACCGAGATAAAGGAAGATGTTGACTTAATGATACCAAATGTTCTTCCTTCTACCAAGAAAGAGGTATGTTGCATTCATCTCTCAATATGGAATTTCATCCAAATAAGAAGGTTGCATGAATCCGCAAATTTCAGCAGCCACATTTTCATTATGAGCATTAACTAGGTATTACAAGCACAGTTGCACAGAGTTTTAAAAAAGCTTGAGAAATATGGCAACAGCACAATCTACACACAAGGCAGCTTTACACTGGCATCTGAAGACTGAAACATGGTTATTGAAATCAAGATCAAGACAAACAGAAAGGGAAACAGAGATCCTGGTCAATGAATCAACACAATTACCATCGTTGTAAATTAACCTATGGGTATTGACTCAAAAATAACTCCTTTCTGCATCCAGGATTAGGGGATGGACAGAGGAATTTCAGATCCTGAGGATTCAGATTGACTTTCCAATGCTAGCAGTGCTTTTGCATATCTATTTCTCTTCTTTTATTTTCAAACAAGTCTAGTTCCATCCATACTGTAACAAAAGGGATGAATAAGCAAATACTTTGGGTGACTAATAGATAAGAAGCCATATATAAGGTCTACACTTACGCAAGCATTGACAGACATTATTTCACTCAATGTCCAAAGCATACATGAAGCTTCTCTCTCAGGGGGATGTACAGTGCATCATCATGTCTCTAGCAGTCAAGGCACTAAATAAACCACGGATGAACCATCCCTAATCTTCGAACCTCCCCTTATTTCTTTTGATGTTGCTCCCACCAGTCAGTGGGATGGTTTTCATATGTTCTACTCAAGGGGATAGTTCCTTCCTACTTCTGTATAGTTCTAAAACTTTACTAACGTTCAATTAAATGGCCAACACCATAAAATTTTACTATGTTAGACAATGTGAAGATGATTACTGATCAGTGTTGTCCCTTATGAAGTTGGAATAAATACCACGTTTATGTTTCTCCTTTAATTCCTCTTGATTGATGTAAACAGACTTACAGATAAGAGATTTCAATCCCAGCAATATGAATTTGACTTCAGATTAGTCTACAGTATGCACAGAGACATGTATGGAAAACTTAATCAACTTTGAGGCAATAATGCTCGAAGTGCCATTCTTTCATGTTATCAAGCTTCACTGAGATATTCAAAGCCACGATGTTGTGCTTAACTTCTAATGGGGTATATATTTAACCTCAATTTCCTATACATTATCAGCCAAACTAGTTGGGATGATTTCACTTCTAGCAATCAATTAACTTGATCTTCTGATTCTGCTGTCATCAGAACATTTGATCCCAATGGAGACTGACTAGGTATATATTTAACCTCAATTTCCCATACATTATCAGCCAAACAAGGTCGGATGATTTCACTTCTAGTAATCAATTAGCTTGATCTTATGATTCTGCTGTCATCGGAACATTTGATCCTAATGAAGACTGACAAGCCAAAGTGGAATCGGTGTTTTGCAAACCGGACTAGACCAGCCAATTCAACTGGCAGCCAAAAGTTATTCCTGTCTAGTTGAGTAATTGGAACCATATTGGTGAGAGAACCAGATAGAATTGGCATTTACCACAGTTCAACCATTCAAACTACTGTAACCCACTTAAAGTGGTTTTGAATTCCATGACTTAAAAATCTTGTCAGGGCCCCTCTTCATTGCTTTTAACAATTGTAGAACTTCTTCCATCCACTATAATCTTATTATTATGCTCTTCATTCTCCTTCAGTTTGAATCAACCTTGCCATGAATTCCATTGCTGGCGCAAGGCGAGGGGTTTACTAGGTTGAAACTTGAATCTTGAAAAGAAGAGACTTGGACATGAGTAAGAGAAAAACAGTGAGTTATAGGATTCAAGCAGGAATATCGCTTAATTGTAATGCAGATTGTCAAAACATGATGATTTGACTATGTCAACATCAACAACACCTTTATCCCAAACTAGTTGGGGTTGGCGGTCGATGAACCTGAAGTGAAAAGCTTAAAATATACTTAAAAAAAGCAAAAATATGGGTACCAAAAAAATTAATAATAATAATGAAAAGTAGAATAAGAAATAAAAATAAAATAAAATAAAATAAAATAATAAAAAAATGAAAAAAATATAAGGAACAAACAATAAATATAAATATAAATATAAATAAATAGAAATGACTAAACAGGGCACTCTGGAACATAGGAAATCCCCCCCTCTATAATGCAGATAGCTTTCTTCCACTCCGTCCTAAGATAGATCGTACGATAATCTATTTCCCATTTCATTAAATCTTGTTTTACTACCTTCCCCCAAGTAAGTTTTGGCCGACCTCGTCCTTTCTTCATATCGTGTTCTCGGTAACACACTTCTGTTCTTATCGGAGCATCTAGGGGTCTACGGAGAATATGTCCAAACTATCTCAATCTATGTTCTCTCATCTTCTCTGCAACCGGTGCTATTCCAACTTTTCGTCGAATATCATCATTTCTTATCTTATCCATCCTTGTATGACCACGCATCCATCTTAACATCCTCATTTCCGCTATCCCAATTTTATGCTCATGTTGCTTCTATACTGGCCAATATTCAGCTCCGTATAGGATTGCAGGTCTTATTGCTGTTCTATAAAATTTTCCCTTTAACTTAAGAGGGATTTTGCGATCACACAAAACCCCTAATGCACTCCGCCATTTCATCCAACCTGCTTTGATTCTATGACTAACATCGTCATCAATCTCTCCCCTCAATTTTGCAAAAGAGGGGAGAGATTGATGACGATGTTAGTCATAGAAGAGGGGAGAGATTGATAAGGATGTTAGTCATAGAATCAAAGCAGGTTGGATGAAATGGCGGAGTGATGGGCAATGTTGAGCTGTGCAAGATCCATGCTACGGGCACACGAATGAGTCTGTTAGTTTTATTACTTTAGATGTATTAGCAAGTTGGGGTCAATTATGTAATTGTACTAGGCTTAAGCTTAAGCCTATAAGTACTCTTTGTGTTTTAGAATTAAGAAGTTGTTTCCTCTCTTTTATCATTAACATGATATCAGAGCACTAATTTTTATCTAGGTCAGTCTTCTGCCGCCAGCAACCTCCATCTCTTGCGCCACCAGCCACTTGCCGCCAGGCTGCCAGCCATCTCCATCTCAGTCACCCAGCCCAGGCGACCCCTGGGCTGAGTCGCTCAGCCCAGGCGACCTTCAGAAGGAGTCGCCCAGACCAGGCGACCCCCAGGACTGAGTCGCCCAGGTCTGGCGACCTCTCCCGCGGACCACTTCGACCTTCATCACCGGCGTCGACCTTCATCTTCATGCATGAACTTGTGACGCGAACTGTTCTTCATCTTCAGTCTTCCTTCTTCATCAACTTCTGCTCCTTCCGTAGAAAGGAAAATGCATTAGAATAATCAGCCCCCATGTGCCTTCTCTCTCTTTTTTTTTCTTTTAGTGCTCAGCCATCATTTTGTTCCCCATGCAGCTCCCTCCAGTTTTGTCCTTTCCTCTTTCTTAAGTTGTTATCTCACCGAAAGTGTTCCTCCATTAAAAAAAATTTGTCGTGGCCTTTCCAGCGGTGACTCCTTCTTCTAAGTGTTTTCCTTTGTCCTGTGGACTGCTGCCAAAACAGTAACAGCATCTCGCCGGAACAGTATCTCACCAGAACAGTATCTCGTCGGAAATGATCCGTGAGTGAGATTTGTCAATTGTGCTGCTGTGATTGGGTTTTTCGTTGATAGGTGGTGTTTTGCTGATTTCATTGATATATGGTAGTGAATTTGGTACTGTTGGTGGTGTTAGAATGAGCATTGGGTTTGGCGGTGTTGCTATTTGGCTGAATTTAATGCTATGAAGTGTCAGTTTTCTTTCCTTTTTTGGTGTCGTGTGGATACTTGAAGAAGTGATATAGTTAGTATAAAGTGGTCTGTGGAGATGTCTACTGATTCGTCAAGTTCTCCGTCTAATGTTTCGGGGTTAGGCCCCCTGCCCCCTTAGTGCTTCTTCGAGTTCAGTATTTGTTGGTCCATATCATACTATGACAGGTTTACACAATTCCTTGGTCAAGTTGGACGGTACTAATTATCCTTATTGGTCAATGGCCCTTTCCACATTTATTTATTCCAATCGCCAATCTAGATGGCTTGAAGAAGAACCACCTGAAAATTCAGTCAGTCTAGAAGAATAGAAGTATGTTGATACTACTTTGCATACACTTTTATGGGGGAGTATGACTGAATCTGTTCGCCATCTTTTTATGGATTGTGTAACAGCCCATGAGGTATGGACAAAGTGTTCTTTACTATATTCTGGGCAGAATAATATGAGTCTAGTCTGTGATACGTGGAAGGCTTTATTTGAAGCCAAAATTAGTGATGCTGGGCTGACAGAATATTATGCTCGATTTGCGTCTTTGTATCAGCGTCTCAAGTCTTATCTTCCACCGGCTACCACAATTACTCAGATGCAGCAAAGGGAAGCGGACATGATGACCATACTCTTTCTCCGGGGTCTTGGTCCAGATCACAATGCTCTTCGACAACAAATTACCTCTCATAGCACTCTTCCGTCCATTAAAGAAGTGTACTCTCGAGTTGCTTGTTATACTTCCAGTCCTAAGACCACAACAATGTCAGATAGTAGTGCTATGGTAGCTCGTGGAAGTCAAGGGACTCGTGGTCGTGTTGGTGGCCGTAGACATTGGAGTTCTGATAGTTCTTACAGAGGTCGTGGTCGTGGTCTTCAAGGTCGAGGTGTTATTCGGGGTAGTGGTAATAATGTTTCTAGAGGAGCTCGTGGTGGAGGTCGAGCGAACCGTTTTTGTACTCATTGTCAACTTCCTGGACATACTATTGATTACTGTTATGAGCTCCATCCTGAGTTACGAGGTCTACATGTCTCTATTGATGCTGAATCTTGGACTCCTCCACATAGATCCTCTACCGAACAGAGTATGGTAAATATGACTCATGCAGAATATGATGAGTTGGTCAGAGCACGACACAGTACGAGTGATGCTATCTCTAATCCTACTGCTACTTTAGCATGACACAATGATCCTACCTGTCTATTCCACCACCATCTTCAGTCCAGACTTCCGATCCTATTCCACCGTCTCCTGTCAGCTCTCCTATTGCTCACCGTACTCGGTCTCGGTATCCTCTTTCTCATTTTGTTTCTTATGATAACTTAAGTCCTCAGATGTCTGTCTTTGTGTCATCCCTTGCATCTGTGTCTGTGCCGAGTAGTGTGCAGGAGGCTTTGGCCCATCCAGGCTGGGCTCATGCTATGGAGGAGGAGATAGCTGCATTACATCATAATAAAACTTGGGAACTGGTTCCGTTGCCGGCTAATAAACAATTGGTGGGGTGTCGCTGGATCTTTGTTGTCAAACACCATCCAGATGGTTCAGTTGAGCGCTTGAAAGTGTATCTTGTGGCAAAGGGCTATACTCAAACTTATGGTATTGATTATGATGAGACATTTTCTCCGGTAGCCAAAATTCCTTCTGTCCGCATCATTATTTCCTTAGCTGCTCGGTCTCAATGGACTCTTCATCAGCTTGATGTCAAGAATGCATTCCTTCATGGTGATCTTCACGAGGAAGTATATATAGAGCAACCACCTGGGTTTGTTGCTCAAGGGGAGAAGATATGTCGATTGCGAAAAGCTCTTTATGGACTTAAACAATCTCCTCGTGCTTGGTTTAGCCGCTTCAGTGATGCGGTTATCACTTTTGGCATGCATCGGTATAGTGTAGATCACTTAGTATTTAGTATGTCATCTTCAAAGGGATGTGTTATTCTAGTTGTCTATGTTGATGATATCATTGTCACGGGTAGTGATATCGAAGGTGAAGAAAAGAATATGTTTCTTCTTCTTACTTTGCATTGAGAGATTACAAGGTCTATATATACAAGAACAAAAGACTTAGGTTAGGTAAGAAACCTAATTTAGGTAGGAAACCTAATTTGACTTAATTTAGGTAAGAGCTTAACTTTCAACATTAGGTTGCCTAACTTTCAACATTAGGTAGGCAACCTAATTCCAACTAACTCTAGCCTAACTTTCAACATTATTCAACACATATTTCAATACTTTACATATTCCAATACTCCCCCTCAAGCTGGTGAATAGATATCTTCCATTCCCAGCTTGGTAACTAGCTCGTGAAAACTTCCACCATTAAGTCCTTTGGTTAAGACATCTGCCACTTGCTGTCCTGACGGGACATAAGATAAGCAAATCAGTCCATCTTCAAGTTTCTCCTTGATGAAGTGCCTATCAATCTCAATATGCTTCGTCCTATCATGCTGCACAGGATTATGAGCAATATTAATTGCAGATTTATTGTCGCAATACAGCTTCATAGGACTCTGCCACTCAACCTTCAAGTCATCGAGAATGATCTTGAGCCACAATAGCTCACATATTCCTTGAGCTGCTGCTCTAAACTCAGATTCTGCACTGGATCTTGCCACCACATTCTGTTTTTTACTTCTCCAAGTTACCAAGTTACTTCCAAGGAAAATACAATAACCAGTTGTAGACCTCCTGTCAACCACTGATCCAGCATAATCCGCATCTGTATAAGCCTCTAGCTTGAGATCGGGACTCTTCTTGAATAGTACTCCCTTTCCTGGACTCCCTTTTAGGTAATGTAGGACTCGATGAGCAGCTTGTAGATGTGACTCCTTTGGATTATGCATGAATTGACTAATTAAGCTTACTGCATAAGAAATATCTGGTCGAGTATGAGCAAGGTAAATCAGCTTTCCTACCAATCGCTGATACATTTCTCGATCCACTGTTGTCTCCTCTTTTGCTTCTGCGAGTCTCTGGTTCGGCTCAATCGGAGTAGTTACTGGTTTGCAACCAAGCTTTCCAGTTTCTTCCAAGAGATCCGTCACATACTTTCGCTGTGAAATAAAGATCCCTTGCTTTGAGTATGAAACCTCAATTCCCAGAAAATACCGTAGCTTTCCTAAGTCCTTTATTTCAAACTCCTTAATCAAGTTCTGTTTCAGCCGCTGTTTCTCCCTTTCATCATTGCCCGTGACTATTATGTCATCAACATACACCAACAATGCTGTAACTCCCCCTGCATCCGAGTGTTTTATGAATAGTGTATGATCTCCCTGGCTTTGTTTATATCCAGATGCCTTCATGACTTTAGTAAATCGTCCAAACCAGGCTCTAGGTGACTGCTTGAGTCCATATAATGCCTTCTTTAGTCTACAAGCCTTTTGAACTGTTTCCTTTCCTTCAAAACCAGGTGGCATGTTCATGTAGATTTCCTCTTCCAAATCTCCATGCAAAAAGGCATTCTTCACATCATACTGTTGAAGTTCCCAGTTAAAATGAGCAGCTAAAGATAGCAAGATTCTTACACTATTCATTTTAGCCACCGGTGCAAATGTCTCTTGGTAATCCACTCCATACGTTTGAGTGTAACCCTTCGCAACTAATCTTGCTTTGTACCTCTCCAGAGAACCATCTGCCTTGTACTTCACAGTGAATACCCACTTGCAGCCAACCAGTTTTTTCTCTTTTGGTCTGTCAACAACTTCCCACGTTTTATTCTTTTCTAGTGCCTTCATCTCTTCTTTCATGGCATTCCTCCATTCCTCTCTTGATAGTGCTTCAGATAAAGTGTTAGGGACGGCAATAGTGTTTAAGCTCACAATAAAGTTTCGGTATGGTGATGATAACCTATCAAGGGACACATAATTTGATAGTGGATAAACTGATTTTTTGGTACATTCTCTTGTCCCTTTTCTAACAGCAATAGGTAAATCAAGATCAGTCTCAGGTGTATCACTAAGCTGTTCATTCACAGGAGGTTCAGAACTTACCGTGCTCTCATTGGCAGGACTCGAAGTGGCATTTTGGACCTGCTCTTGTGTTGGAACGGCTGTCCTCCTTGAGTACACCTGAGAAAATCTCATAGAATCATGAAAACGAGTTGAACTAATAGGAATAGGAACAGAAACTGGTTGGTTTGTGTGAGAATGTGATGGAGGAGAGATAGGATTCAAGGTAGATTCATGAGCTACGGTGGAGGAATTTGGATTGACAGGGACATTGGATGATAAGTCCAGGTTATCAATAACCCCAAGGTCCTTATCTTCCTCATCTTCCATGAGTGAAATCTCCCCCTGAAGATAAGGTTTTGAAAAATAGGGTTTATTTTCAACAAAAGTGACGTCTGCGGAGAGATAAAATTTTTTGGAAGGGGGATGATAACATTTATAGCCCTTTTGTGTTTGTGAGTAACCAAGAAACACACATTTGACCGCACGAGGATCTAGCTTTCCTCGTTGATGTTGATGAATGTGGACAAAAGAAATACAACCAAAGACTCGAGGTGCAAGGCTATTAGATGTACGGAAATGGGGATAGAACTGAGAAAGAACTTCCATAGGGGTCTTGTGATCTAATGTACGTGATGGTAGTCTATTGATCATGTATGTAGCCGTAAGGACAGCTTCCCCCCAATAGGTTTTAGGAGCCTGCCCGTGAAACAACAAGGCACGAGTTGTGTTAAGGAGATGACCATTTTTCCTTTCAGCAATCCCATTTTGTTGTGGTGTATTCACACAAGATGACTCATGGATAATGCCTTCCTTTTGAAAATAAGAGGACAATACTTGATTGAAGTAATCTTTCGCATTATCTGATCGAAAGACCTTAATCTTGACCCCAAACTGAGTTTGAATCATGGAGTGAAAGGAAGGAATAATGTTACTCACATCAGATTTTTGTTTGAGCAAGAAAGTCCAAGTAGCTCTAGAGCAATCGTCAATTAGAGTGACAAACCAACGGGCTCCAGAAATGTTTGGAACCGTGGAAGGTCCCCAAATGTCACTGTGTATCAAGTCGAAAGGGTTAGAGCTACGATGATTGCTAATAGGAAATGATACCCGGCTATGCTTGGCTAACTCGCAAACATCACAATGGAAATCTTTAATATTCAGACCCTTAAACAAGGCTGGAAACATGACACTCAAGACTTGAAAGGACGGATGACCAAAACGAAAATGATGAAGCCAAATAGCTTCCTTGTTTGAAGTACTAAGAAACGATGAAGATAGATTAATCATGATTCTTCTTATAGTGAGAGGTGTCTCAAGGTAGTACAGTCCACTTTGTTCCTTAGCAAGTCCAATCCTCCTCTTCGAGTCCCGATCCTGAAAAACACAGTAAGATGGGTAAAAAACAGCTTGACAATGAAGATCTTTTGTGAGTTTGTGTATGGAGATAAGATTGGAAGACAGTTTAGGGACATGAAGGACATCTTTAAGGACAAGATTTGGTGTGACAGGGACATCTCCAACACCTGCAACAGTAGCAAGTGATCCATTTGCCACAATAATCTTTCTATTGCTAGGACAAGGTGTATAGGTCCTGAAATGTGATGAGGTGTAACTCATATGATCAGTAGCGCCGGAATCAATAACCCAAGAATTACCTGAGAGTGCTAGTGAGCATGCACCAGAGGGTTTATTAAGAGACCCTAACAAACCTCTTATTTTCTCAATTTCTTCACTGTTGAAGGTTGTTTTCTCCTTAACTTCGTCATAACCAGCTTGCTTGGTTAGGTGGACACGAGGCCTTGACTGTGTTGCCCGGTTCACCCATTCTCGGCCCGAAGAAGTGGGTTTGCCATACAATTTCCAGCATTGCTCCTTTGTATGTCTTGGTTTCTTGCAATAGGCACACCACAAGTTGTCCCGGTTATCTTTCCTTGGCAGGCCACCCTTCTCATCAACCTTTTTGATTGTCAAGGCTGACCCTTCTACTGCTTGTGGTTTGAGCATGACAGATCGACGGCTTTCTTCTGCCCGGATCAAGGAAATTGTTTCCTCCAATGATGGTACTTCCTCCTTGCCAAGTATTTGAACTCTGACTTGATCAAATTCAGAATCAAGCCCTGCTAAGAAATCGTAGACTCGATCCTTTTCAATAAAATTCTTCAGAATGGCTGCATCTTCTGGACACCGCATGTGGAATACTCGATAATGATCGAGTTCTTGCCATAAGTTCTGCAGAGAATTAGCATATTCAGTGATAGTTTTACCTCTTTGCTTTGTCCCACTGGTTTTCACCTTAATTTCATACACCTGGGCTGCATCACGGGCCTTTGAGTACGTCCGTTGGATAGAATCCCAGATCCCCTTTGCTGTTGGTAGAAACATACAAGTATCGCTTATGGCTGGTTCCATTGAATTCCATAACCATGACATGATCATGGAATCAGCCTCATCCCATGCATCGAAACCAGGATCTCCTTGCTTGGGTCCCGTCCCCAGCAGATGGCTGAGTTTTCCTTTGCCCTTTAGGTACGTCTTGACGAATTGTGACCACTTGAGATAGTTTTTCTCATTCAGTCTATAGGTTGGCCTCATATTCTGAAGATCACCTGTCATGTGTGACGAGGCGTCCCCCTCTGATTGGGTTGTAGGAGAGGGAGAATCTATGGCTTTGGGTGTGGTTTCGGATGTGGTCATTTTGGAAAGAGAAGATTAGCAAGGATACAAGAGCAGTAATGTGGCTGCGTACAAAGGAAGAATTTTCTGGAGAATAGACAGCAATGAAGGCTGTAATTTGAAATCCAGAAATCTAACCTAGGGCTCTGATACCATGATGAAGAAAAGAATATGTTTCTTCTTCTTACTTTGCATTGAGAGATTACAAGGTCTATATATACAAGAACAAAAGACTTAGGTTAGGTAAGAAACCTAATTTAGGTAGGAAACCTAATTTGACTTAATTTAGGTAAGAGCTTAACTTTCAACATTAGGTTGCCTAACTTTCAACATTAGGTAGGCAACCTAATTCCAACTAACTCTATCCTAACTTTCAACATTATTCAACACATATTTCAATACTTTACATATTACAACACTCCCCCTCAAGCTGGTGAATAGATATCTTCCATTCCCAGCTTGGTAACTAGCTCGTGAAAACTTCCACCATTAAGTCCTTTGGTTAAGACATCTGCCACTTGTTGTCCTGATGGGACATAAGATAAGCAAATCAGTCCATCTTCAAGTTTCTCCTTGATGAAGTGCCTATCAATCTCAATATGCTTCGTCCTATCATGCTGCACAGGATTATGAGCAATATTAATTGCAGATTTATTGTCGCAATACAGCTTCATAGGACTCTGCCACTCAACCTTCAAGTCATCGAGAATGATCTTGAGCCACAATAGCTCACATATTCCTTGAGCTGCTGCTCTAAACTCGGATTCTGCACTGGATCTTGCCACCACATTCTGTTTTTTACTTCTCCAAGTTACCAAGTTACCTCCAAGGAAAATACAATAACCAGTTGTAGACCTCCTGTCAACCACTGATCCAGCATAATCCGCATCTGTATAAGCCTCTAGCTTGAGATCGGGACTCTTCTTGAATAATACTCCCTTTCCTGGACTCCCTTTTAGGTAATGTAGGACTCGATGAGCAGCTTGTAGATGTGACTCCTTTGGATTATGCATGAATTGACTAATCAAGCTTACTGCATAAGAAATATCTGGTCGGGTATGAGCAAGGTAAATCAGCTTTCCCACCAATCGCTGATACATTTCTCGATCCACTGCTGCCTCCTCTTTTGCTTCTGCGAGTCTCTGGTTCGGCTCAATCGGAGTAGTTACTGGTTTGCAACCAAGCTTTCCAGTTTCTTCCAAGAGATCCGTCACATACTTTCGCTGTGAAATAAAGATCCCTTGCTTTGAGTATGAAACCTCAATTCCCAGAAAATACCGTAGCTTTCCTAAGTCCTTTATTTCAAACTCCTTAATCAAGTTCTGTTTCAGCTGCTGTTTCTCCCTTTCATCATTGCCCGTGACTATTATGTCATCAACATACACCAACAATGCTGTAACTCCCCCTGCATCCGAGTGTTTTATGAATAGTGTATGATCTCCCTGACTTTGTTTATATCCAGATGCCTTCATGACTTTAGTAAATCGTCCAAACCAGGCTCTAGGTGACTGCTTGAGTCCATATAATGCCTTCTTTAGTCTACAAGCCTTTTGAACTGTTTCCTTTCCTTCAAAACCAGGTGGCATGTTCATGTAGATTTCCTCTTCCAAATCTCCATGCAAAAAGGCATTCTTCACATCATACTGTTGAAGTTCCCAGTTAAAATGAGCAGCTAAAGATAGCAAGATTCTTACACTATTCATTTTAGCCACCGGTGCAAATGTCTCTTGGTAATCCACTCCATACGTTTGAGTGTAACCCTTCGCAACTAATCTTGCTTTGTACCTCTCCAGAGAACCATCTGCCTTGTACTTCACAGTGAATACCCACTTGCAGCCAACCAGTTTTTTCTCTTTTGGTCTGTCAACAACTTCCCACGTTTTATTCTTTTCTAGTGCCTTCATCTCTTCTTTCATGGCATTCCTCCATTCCTCTCTTGATAGTGCTTCAGATAAAGTGTTAGGGACGGCAATAGTGTTTAAGCTCACAATAAAGTTTCGGTATGGTGATGATAACCTATCAAGGGACACATAATTTGATAGTGGATAAACTGATTTTTTGGTACATTCTCTTGTCCCTTTTCTAACAGCAATAGGTAAATCAAGATCAGTCTCAGGTGTATCACTAAGCTGTTCATTCACAGGAGGTTCAGAACTTACCGTGCTCTCATTGGCAGGACTCGAAGTGGCATTTTGGACCTGCTCTTGTGTTGGAACGGCTGTCCTCCTTGAGTACACCTGAGAAAATCTCATAGAATCATGAAAACGAGTTGAACTAATAGGAATAGGAACAGAAACTGGTTGGTTTGTGTGAGAATGTGATGGAGGAGAGATAGGATTCAAGGTAGATTCATGAGCTACGGTGAGAGATAGGATTCAAGGTAGATTCATGAGCTACGGTGGAGGAATTTGGATTGACAGGGACATTGGATGATAAGTCCAGGTTATCAATAACCCCAAGGTCCTTATCTTCCTCATCTTCCATGAGTGAAATCTCCCCCTGAAGATAAGGTTTTGAAAAATAGGGTTTATTTTCAACAAAAGTGACGTCTGCGGAGAGATAAAATTTTTTGGAAGGGGGATGATAACATTTATAGCCCTTTTGTGTTTGTGAGTAACCAAGAAACACACATTTGACCGCACGAGGATCTAGCTTTCCTCGTTGATGTTGATGAATGTGGACAAAAGAAATACAACCAAAGACTCGAGGTGCAAGGCTATTAGATGTACGGAAATGGGGATAGAACTGAGAAAGAACTTCCATAGGGGTCTTGTGATCTAATGTACGTGATGGTAGTCTATTGATCATGTATGTAGCCGTAAGGACAGCTTCCCCCCAATAGGTTTTAGGAGCCTGCCCGTGAAACAACAAGGCACGAGTTGTGTTAAGGAGATGACCATTTTTCCTTTCAGCAATCCCATTTTGTTGTGGTGTATTCACACAAGATGACTCATGGATAATGCCTTCCTTTTGAAAATAAGAGGACAATACTTGATTGAAGTAATCTTTCGCATTATCTGATCGAAAGACCTTAATCTTGACCCCAAACTGAGTTTGAATCATGGAGTGAAAGGAAGGAATAATGTTACTCACATCAGATTTTTGTTTGAGCAAGAAAGTCCAAGTAGCTCTAGAGCAATCGTCAATTAGAGTGACAAACCAACGGGCTCCAGAAATGTTTGGAACCGTGGAAGGTCCCCAAATGTCACTGTGTATCAAGTCGAAAGGGTTAGAGCTACGATGATTGCTAATAGGAAATGATACCCGGCTATGCTTGGCTAACTCGCAAACATCACAATGGAAATCTTTAATATTCAGACCCTTAAACAAGGCTGGAAACATGACACTCAAGACTTGAAAGGACGGATGACCAAAACGAAAATGATGAAGCCAAATAGCTTCCTTGTTTGAAGTACTAAGAAACGATGAAGATAGATTAATCATGATTCTTCTTATAGTGAGAGGTGTCTCAAGGTAGTACAGTCCACTTTGTTCCTTAGCAAGTCCAATCCTCCTCTTCGAGTCCCGATCCTGAAAAACACAGTAAGATGGGTAAAAAACAGCTTGACAATGAAGATCTTTTGTGAGTTTGTGTATGGAGATAAGATTGGAAGACAGTTTAGGGACATGAAGGACATCTTTAAGGACAAGATTTGGTGTGACAGGGACATCTCCAACACCTGCAACAGTAGCAAGTGATCCATTTGCCACAATAATCTTTCTATTGCTAGGACAAGGTGTATAGGTCCTGAAATGTGATGAGGTGTAACTCATATGATCAGTAGCGCCGGAATCAATAACCCAAGAATTACCTGAGAGTGCTAGTGAGCATGCACCAGAGGGTTTATTAAGAGACCCTAACAAACCTCTTATTTTCTCAATTTCTTCACTGTTGAAGGTTGTTTTCTCCTTAACTTCGTCATAACCAGCTTGCTCGGTTAGGTGGACACGAGGCCTTGACTGTGTTGCCCGGTTCACCCATTCTCGGCCCGAAGAAGTGGGTTTGCCATACAATTTCCAGCATTGCTCCTTTGTATGTCTTGGTTTCTTGCAATAGGCACACCACAAGTTGTCCCGGTTATCTTTCCTTGGCAGGCCACCCTTCTCATCAACCTTTTTGATTGTCAAGGCTGACCCTTCTACTGCTTGTGGTTTGAGCATGACAGATCGACGGCTTTCTTCTGCCCGGATCAAGGAAATTGTTTCCTCCAATGATGGTACTTCCTCCTTGCCAAGTATTTGAACTCTGACTTGATCAAATTCAGAATCAAGCCCTGCTAAGAAATCGTAGACTCGATCCTTTTCAATAAAATTCTTCAGAATGGCTGCATCTTCTGGACACCGCATGTGGAATACTCGATAATGATCGAGTTCTTGCCATAAGTTCTGCAGAGAATTAGCATATTCAGTGATAGTTTTACCTCTTTGCTTTGTCCCACTGGTTTTCACCTTAATTTCATACACCTGGGCTGCATCACGGGCCTTTGAGTACGTCCGTTGGATAGAATCCCAGATCCCCTTTGCTGTTGGTAGAAACATACAAGTATCGCTTATGGCTGGTTCCATTGAATTCCATAACCATGACATGATCATGGAATCAGCCTCATCCCATGCATCGAAACCAGGATCTCCTTGCTTGGGTCCCGTCCCCAGCAGATGGCTGAGTTTTCCTTTGCCCTTTAGGTACGTCTTGACGAATTGTGACCACTTGAGATAGTTTTTCTCATTCAGTCTATAGGTTGGCCTCATATTCTGAAGATCACCTGTCATGTGTGACGAGGCGTCCCCCTCTGATTGGGTTGTAGGAGAGGGAGAATCTATGGCTTTGGGTGTGGTTTCGGATGTGGTCATTTTGGAAAGAGAAGATTAGCAAGGATACAAGAGCAGTAATGTGGCTGCGTACAAAGGAAGAATTTTCTGGAGAATAGACAGCAATGAAGGCTATAATTTGAAATCCAGAAATCTAACCTAGGGCTCTGATACCATGAAGAAAAGAATATGTTTCTTCTTCTTACTTTGCATTGAGAGATTACAAGGTCTATATATACAAGAACAAAAGACTTAGGTTAGGTAAGAAACCTAATTTAGGTAGGAAACCTAATTTGACTTAATTTAGGTAAGAGCTTAACTTTCAACATTAGGTTGCCTAACTTTCAACATTAGGTAGGCAACCTAATTCCAACTAACTCTAGCCTAACTTTCAACATTATTCAACACATATTTCAATACTTTACATATTCCAACACATGAAGAAAAGAATATGTTTCTTCTTCTTACTTTGCATTGAGAGATTACAAGGTCTATATATACAAGAACAAAAGACTTAGGTTAGGTAAGAAACCTAATTTAGGTAGGAAACCTAATTTGACTTAATTTAGGTAAGAGCTTAACTTTCAACATTAGGTTGCCTAACTTTCAACATTAGGTAGGCAACCTAATTCCAACTAACTCTAGCCTAACTTTCAACATTATTCAACACATATTTCAATACTTTACATATTCCAATAGAAGGTATACAACAACTCAAGCAATTTCTACAGAAGGAGTTTAACACTAAAGACTTAGGCTGTCTTCGATATTTTCTTGGCATTGAAGTTGCCTATTCTAATTGCAGTATTGCTCTCTCTCAATGAAAGTATGCTCTTGACATTCTTAAGGAGGTTGGATTACATGATGGTAAGCCTGGTGACACACCTATGGACCCTGGAGTGAGACTTGATAATGAAAATGGAAAACCACTTCATGACCCAGAGAAGTATCGCCGGTTAGTAGGCAAGTTGAATTATCTTACCATTACTCGTCTAGATATTTCATTTGCTATTAGTGTGGTAAGTCAATTTATGAGCTCTCCTCGTACAACTCATTGGCAAGCCGCGTTACAAATTGTTCGATATTTGAAGGGAGCTCCCGGTCAAGGACTTGTATTCCATAATCAGGGTCATCTCCGTATAGCTGGTTATTCTAATCCTGAGTCTTTGGAGGTGATAGGATATTCTGATGTAGACTGGGCTGATTGTCCTATGGATCGTCGGTCTACTTCGGGATACTGTGTTTTCCTTGGTGGTAATCTTGTATCGTGGAAAAGCAAAAAGCAGTCTGTTATTTCTCGATTTAGTGCAGAGGCCGAGTATCGTGCTATGGCTAATGTTGCGGGTGAACTTCAATGGGTTCGTATGTTGTTAGCTGAGATCGGACTGCCTATGACCGGATCATCTATCCTTTGTTGTGACAATCAATCTGCTATTCATATTGCTAGCAATCCAGTGTTCCACGAGCGAACGAAGCATATAGAGGTGAATTGTCATTTTGTTCGGGAAAAGGTGAATTGTGGGAACATACAGTTGGTGCACACACGTTCTGAAGAGCAACTAGCGGACATCTTCACAAAGCCTCTTCGACGTGGACGAGTTTCATATATTTGTCATAAGTTAGGTCTATTTGATATGTATGCTCCAACTTAAGGGGGAGTGTTAGTTTTATTACTTTAGATGTATTAGCAAGTTGGGGTCAATTATGTAATTGTACTAGGCTTAAGCTTAAGCCTATAAGTACTCTTTGTGTTTTAGAATTAAGAAGTTTTTTTCCTCTCTTTTGTCATTAACAGAGTCGTTCATGAATCAATAATGATTTGACTATGTATGATCTAAAAAAGAAAAAAGGGAATAAAAAAGATTAAAAAAAATCGACAATGGG
This sequence comes from Psidium guajava, assembly GCA_016432845.1. Lineage (NCBI taxonomy): Eukaryota > Viridiplantae > Streptophyta > Magnoliopsida > Myrtales > Myrtaceae > Psidium > Psidium guajava. Next base: position 36,012,839 of record CM028225.1, on the reverse strand, counting down.
TAAATCTTTCTATCACTCAACCAAAGCTTTTGAGGGTAAATCTTTTTATCACTCAACCATTGATCGCTTATCAGGCTTGAGGCGCATTTGCTAAGTATACGGTGTAATCAACAATGGAATACCTGTCAAACCAGTTCAATCTGATAATCTGCTGGGCGATACTAAACCCTACATCTTCCTCAATTTGTAATTATTACAGGAAATTGGATGCAAAAGTCAACTGAAAGGGATATTTTTCTTACCTTTACAACTGACGAATGATGTGAGTGCCTATTGAAAGGTTGTGATGAATCAGAAAGCCAACTGTCAAGATTTTCCTTCTTTCTTAGCATAACCTGAGCACAAAATCATGTCACTGTTAGAACTCATTTAAAAGTTAGAACTCATTTAAAAATGGGTTCCTTCCTTGTGATATAATGCACCTTTTACCACCTAATGTGTAAAGCTAACTTCACCATGTACATAAGACTTATCACGAACAAGTTCCAATGTTGCAGCAAGTTAGGACTATATATGAAAATTCTCGTAAGGGAAACAATAGGCTAAATGAGTAAAAGAATTTATATACAAAGACGACACAATACAACTATACAATATTAGAACAGGTTGAAATAGTGGAAGACGACGTACATTTTTTGGTAAGAAAATCCTACATTGACCTAGCCAACAACACAAGGGGAAGTGGTGAGGAACGATAAAGCAAATCCAGCCAAGTCAGGTTTAACTGGTAGATGGTTTTTTCCTCTCTGGGTTTTTATTTTATTATTATTATTATTTTGGGTTCTTTTTTTTTTTTTTTTTTGGGGGGGGGGGGGGGGGGGGGCATTATTAGTTTTGTGGTTGAATGATCAGCCCATCCATATATCCTTCAAGCCTACCTAACTCATTGGATCCACAACCATCCTAAAGGGCCATATTGCGCGTGTGCGAGAGAGAGAGCACCACTCAAAAGAGCGAATACTACCCTTCTCTTTACTTTTTTTCTCCCAATGTTGGATGAGAAGAATAAAAAGATTACACTAAAAATTAATGTGAGCTATGCAAAGAAAAATGTAGCTCCACAAAAGTTCAGTAAAATGAGCGGAAGTTGCAATTTATTAGCAGGTCTCATTCCATTTCAGCAATAATTACGCTTTTGGCATAAGAAAAATTACAGTTTGAATTTCCAATTAAGAAGTAAATCTTCATGCTATTTGCACTATGTATTTTTTTTTTTTTTGCTAGGATCTGATTTGTCATTGAGCACACTGATGATAAAGTGATCTGCTGCACATAAAATCAACACATTATGCATAGGTACCCTGTTTGAGAGATGGACTTCTAATCCATAACTTATATTTGGGATATTTACGTGTTGACCATACACTCTTTCATTTAATCACAAAGAAAAAAATATAAGTGAATCACTAAAGAAATTCTTTACAGATACATAACATCGTCCTACCTACACATAGCTTCACCAATTCTGTTGTTGCTCTATTTATTCCTTTAACAAGATTTTCTGTTATTTTGAGTAGCTAGGTGTCAATTATGATTCTTTAATTATATCACAAAGAGAAATTGATAAGTAAAGGGCCAAAGATAATTCTCTACAGCTACATGATATAGTCCCAGCTACTGTAGTATAATTCATGGACCAATTTTATGGTTGCTTTAATTTTTTTTCATAAGAGAAAAAACGAAAGATTGCATAAATGGTGATATTTCTTATAAACAATATCTAACTTCATTATAGCATTAAATTTGATCTATAAAATCACCTGATAACATTAATTTAACGCAAAAGGGCTGTATTATGAAACAACCGTTACAGATGCTTGAGAATGTAAGGATATCAATGCCTACAGCAACTTGATCATGTAAAAATATCGATCATTGAACATCTCATATAAGCATCCTAGGTTGTAAATAATGTACTCCGCGAACTTTAAGTTGCACAATAGAATAACAAAAAATAATGTATAATATACAAATCGACTAGTGCATTAACTGCAGGTAGAACATGCACCTGGTAATTCTTGGGAAAACGGATAAGTCCAATATCTGTTAGCAGAGTTCCAAACTGTACCCTCATGTCCCTACATATTAGTACCTCCATCAGAAAATCAGAGGCAAAAGACAAAAAAGGAGGTGTTGGACCTGTTGGCTTGCTACCAACATGAAAAGTTAAGAAGACATTCACCTTATCATGAACATAACTGGACTGCTTAAAAAGTATGAATTGCAAAACTGGTGAGCAGCTTTGGCTCCTTTCTGCAAAAGCAACATTGGTACAAGTAATGAACAGCATGCTTTGGATAGACATGGTTTCGTTTGAAAACTACATGCATTATAGTAACAGCAGCAAATTACTTCAATTACTTAAGTTCAATTTGTAAAACAAAGGGAAATGGAAAATAAAGTCTCTTTAGCACCATCCACCATGCGAATACCAATCTTACATGCAGGACATATTCAAAAGAAAAAAAAATAAAGAAACGAGAACATAAAAGGAGAGAACACATTCCGCCATAATCATCATGCATTACCACTACTCATCATGAAATTCACAAGTCAGGGTATTGGAGAGCTATTTGAAGACCTAATGGAAGGAAAAGCCAACAAACCTCATTAAGAACTTTTTCCCATTTCTTGTACACAACCATCATTAATAGATGGTCAGACTGCTGGTCACCCTCATTTAGATCTGTCTTATCAGTTAGCAATGCCAGTTTTGCCCTTTCAACAGCATGCTTCTGGAGATGAAAATACAATGTGGTCATAGACTTGCCCAAGTTCATGCACAAAGTCACAAATGGATTATAAAAGAAGTTTGGAACAGACCTCATCCTTTGGGTACACGAATGGAGATTTATAGCTCAGAAAAGCTGATATTGAAAGAATGGGCGACAAGCAGCCAAAAATTGCACCATAAAGCATCATCTGGAATTTGAATGAAACAAGAAATTTCTTTAGCAAAGTCACCAAGGAAAGAAACAAAATGTCACAACTAAGCTTCATCAGCAAAGTCAGGATCACCCTGCCAATATCTCACTATATCTGAAATTCAAGAGAATAGGCTATTCAGAGGAGACAGGACAAAATTATAGGAAACTGCAAAGTCGAATGAAATACACTGTGGATATTGATAAAGCATATCCTAGGCTGCAAATAATGAATTGGCCAAAAAGGAAATGATGTGTTTGTAGACCGATGGGGTTTATATAGTCAGTAAAGCAATTCAGATCAAGGTAAATCAGGTTGAAATCATTCTAGAATTATTGTGTTCCTTTGTTCCTCTCTGTGTTGTCAGAATAAGTTCCAAAGCATCGTTAGATAGCTCCCAATAATGAAACAGACTTTCCCATTAGGGGAATGTCTCAATCCATCAACAAAATTGAAACAAATAGGAATTTAGGTACTTAAACCCCGCTCAGATCAGTTTTATATATTACGAAGATTATATATTACAGCGTAAGGCAAATTCGCACAATATACTTTCTTTTGGTAGAAAGACTTACCAGCAAACTTGCCTCTTATTTTTCTAATTTTAATTTTATTTTTCTTATGACATGAGAAAGAGTGGACATGCTTAGCATTTCAGGAACTTTAGGAGTGAAAAAAGCTAGTCTTTATTTCCAATGTACAACCTTGGACACACAGAGTATAAGTGTTAAATTTGTTCAGACCTTCCCTATCAGTACATCAACTGGAAGTTTTGCAAGATGATATCCGAGAGGAGTCAACTCTTCATTCCCTTCCAATGCACCAACCTATAAAAATAAACGTACCGAATAAATTTGCAGGATACCACTATATCCAAAATACTCAAAGTCAGAATTAACGAATAATAGTCAATATCTCATTATGACTATGATGCCCCATCAAAAGATTCCGCTAACATCATCTTTCTGGCAAGTTTTAACGTAAAATACCATGTCTCATCATGGTTCCTATTCAAAACCACCACTTAAAATTATATTCCTGATGGTCATTAAGAAGTACCTCATACAACAATGAAATTGCTGAAGTCATAGCCTCTTCTCTTGGAGGTTCTAAGGCCTGCAAAGCAGAATGATTGGACAAAGTAAAACTAATATCATTACAGAATAAGAGAAAAAAGACACTTGATCAAGAATGAACACTAATTACCTGGAAAAGGAAGGATTTTATGTTACCCAGAGAAAGTAGCTTAATCTGCAAACATAACTCTACCAAGGGCATTCGAAGCATCTCAGGAGCCTTCGAGCAAAAAACAATCAAGTGAGCTATTCATTAAAACAAATAGAATTGACTGTCTAAACAAATAGAGAGCTGTCAGAATTAACTCGATAATAAGCACCTGAAAAGGCCGCATTAGCTTCTCAAATCTGTGACGTGTATATAAGCAGAAGCACGTTCCCGGTTTCACACGCCCAGCTCTTCCTCGCCGCTGTTTTGAATTTGCTTGAGATATCCAGTCTTCTACCATGCTAGTTAATTTCTAGACGAAAAGAATTAAGCCGCTGTAATAAGTGCATAAACTCCTTGAAAGTTACAGTTCTCCAATTATCATGACCCATGCCATTAGGTGCCAACTATAATCAAAACTTTACAAGCATAGCCTACATAGCATTTCGTCAAACAAAGGTGCACTGACGGATTAGCATATGAACATCCACACTCTACAGAACAAGATTACAAGCTCATTTAACTTCACAGACAATGGAGCCACAACAAAAAGTTATTTGCAAGCAATAAAATTATGGAAATAGCAGGTGTTCACATATGAATAAAGGTATTCTAAGCATACTACCTGTTGCATTATTGAGGATCTGCAAGAACATTAAACCACGGTATGCCAGATAGTTATCTAAACAATAAAATGAAAACAAGACCATGTTGGCACTACGCTCTACATGTTTGCAGTGCAATGCAAATCTTATTAGAAGAGGAGTGCACCACCAACCTTTTGTGGGTTATACCGATTTTCCTTGTGCTTTCCACTGTCAATGACGTAAACAACATCATCGATTGTTATACTTGTCTCTGCTATATTTGTAGCTACAATGACCTATCAAAATATGATAGAACTTAAGTCATAAAAATAACAGATATATCATCAACACAAGAAACGATGCTCTCCCGAGAATGAATGAAAAAAAACAACCTAAGATCTCTTCTTTGCAGAGAAAGCAAATGGTAAAACAACTTCTTTGTTTTTTGAAAAGGAGAGGGCGAAATGTGCTCCTGGCATCTGCCAGGCGTACATGCAGCTTTTTTCTTCCAGAATTTTAGGACCAATTCAACTATATGATGAGCAGCAACTAAGCGAAACTTCTGTAAAAACAAGCGTATATTTCTTAAATGCTGCCAGTTAACAATCTAACTATCCAAGACATGAAGACTTCGCACAGAAATAAGGAAATAAATGAACAGAAGTCTTGGATATTATTACTTCAATAGATACATTTAGAAACAACCGTCAATGGAGTCTTTTCCTTACAAGTGGTCTTAAGATCAAGGCCCAGTACATGTCCAGGCTAATTAACCCCCAACCAACCCCTCCCTCCCCTCGCTAAACAACCCCCCCACCCCCCCCCCAAAAAAAAAAAAGAGGTGGAGTCTCAATATCACTTGGGTAAAATGTCAGTATGTGGCATAAAATTGCTACTTCATAAATCAGACAAGGTCTTCTCGCTTATTTCATCTGCATGATAAGTCGCTGTTTACCGGGTATTCTATGCTCATTTGGATAACTGTGTCCAATACATAACAATATGCCAATAGAAAAAATTCCAACAATTTACCCCTTTAATGCATTTTCTATTCCATCCTCATAGTGGAGAAATGAGTGTCAATTTAATCCCTTGCTTCAATCAACAAATCTTACAAAACTTGTTTTACTGCAACTACTCATTACACAGGAAAATCATGGAAAAGATGCAGAATCTAATGATTAGGGGGGAAAACCTTTCCCTTCTCCAAGTATCTACTTTTCATCATGTATATCTGTTATTGAACAAGCCATTATCAAATGTATCGCCCATTTGCAAAATAAGAAAGTGATTTTCTGCTCAGAATCAAGGTGTACCACAGTCAGAAGAGTGCTTAATCTTGGGAACTGGGAAAATTATAACAAAAGCATACCTTGCGTATATTTGCAGGAGGCTGTAAAAAAGCTTTCTTTTGGTCATTAGGTGCCAAAGATGAATGTAGAGGAAGAATCCAATCAGATGATGGCCCACTAAAACGATAAGAGGCAGTCAACTTATCGACTAGCTGATGAATTTCATAGACTCCCTGTGAATGTGGTGAAAGAGGAGTATTACAATTATTTCAGTACTAAAACATCACAAAACCAAGTTTCCACAATTGTTGAAGTGACCTACCGGTAAAAAGATCAGTATTGCTCCCTCACCACAAGTTTCATCAATATAACACACCAAGTCTTCAAGAAGATCATAGTCAATGATATCCTCATTCAATTTTCTCTGTATAGAAGGTTGTGAAGTGGGAAATAGTAAGTGGAAAGAAAAGTAATCGATTATTTGATAAGTGGTCTCTATAAACATTTACCAAGTTCAAGCGAGTTTGCTCGCTATAAGCTTGGTAATTACTTGGCTCGTAAAACGGATTCAGACAGTCTTCTGACAGCTGAGAATCATCACCCCATGCAGACAGGACAAGATTCTTCTTCCCTCGATGGTTGTCCACATGACCTCTCTGAAATGAAACCAGATCCATGACAAACAAGGGGGGAAAAAACTGCACAATATACCCATAACACCAAAGTTTCCCAAATGTAGCTTGATGTATAAGGAAGAAATTCCAGTAGTGAGATTTTCAATATCCTTGAAAAGCAGGTTGTAAAGAAAGAAGGAATTATGCAGGAAAGGAAAAAACGAAATTCACATTATTTTCTGGGCCAAAAAAAAAAAAGGATGATTTCTGTTCAACCAAACAGGCAGCCTAAACAATTGGCTGATGATGAATGATAATGCCAGGCATATATACAGCTTGGCATATCAAGAAAATCAGGCCCATGTCTTCTGACAGGAAAATTACGAAGCAATCATGTTTATGCCATAATTGCTTATCCACATTCTTACTTGTGCATTCAAATGCCTTAAATTCAACAATCACAAAACATGTACAGCTGAACAAGTTCACCTCGTCTGAAAACAGAACACGTGTTACAGCTAGTGCTTGTTCTCCCTACATAGAGAGGGAATGCAACTACCCATAGAATGTCTACTTTGTATCAGAGAGAGCATTAACTTTACAGCCATTGTATGAACATTATTTGAAATCTTAAACTACCGAAGGTGCCAACATAGAACCCTAAGTGTAGGTACCTTTAAATGGTGAAAATGAAAAATCAAGTTTTGTTTAACAGTAGCCATCAATTGAATGCCGAATACAACCCAACTTTTCAGTGAACACAGAAAGCGAATTTGGTAAAAATAGTGCTGCTGATATTTTAATTCTATCAAAAGCCCTCCAGTTGAAGACTTAAGTAGCTTCTTCTTCAAAGCATTCAGCTATCTTTTTATATATATAAAAAACCTAATCTTTCAAAATAGAAAGATAGTTACTCATATCAAACATTCTCGATCTTATTCAGGGCTGAATGTCAAAAATTTCAACACAGAAGATGCATGTTTTGGCAACTAAGATACCTTGTCCTTAGAGGTTGTTTCCCATCTTATATATGCTGGAGAATCTGAAGCAAGACGATACTCAAGTGTTTCATGTATATCCTCCAGAAAGTACGATTTCACAGGATGTGTCCGGCCTTGTGCTGTTATTACAGGGCAGTTACCAAAGTACCTTGAGAACAAAGCTGAATCAACTGTTGCCGACCTGGTAAAAGAAAATAAAGCAGACTGGGGGTTACCCAAAGCTTGTCAATCATCACAAATGAAATAGTTCAGGACAATATCGTCCAATTTAATAGGTCAACTCACATTAGAATTACTTTCAGCACCTGCCCGTTGTGAGCAGACTGTCTCTCAAGAAGATTCTTCAAGACAATAAGTAGAAAGTCACCCTGTTGCGGGGAAGAAACTGGTCAACGTTTTTCCAGGTCATATGCTTCATTCCAGCAGTACAAAGAACATGCTAAAATTACTCAGACATAGGTTCGAAAACAGGGAAGTAAACATAATTGTCAGAAGGAAGGGTATCAAATAGACATAATTGTTAACTGTGTAATCCAGTCATGTGTTATTCACACCATAAGAGAAGTTTTCCCACTTCATCCGTTATTCACCGAATAATAGAAGATCTCCCACTTCATCCTTGTTTGGCCACAACTTTATGGGCAACTCCTATTACTCACACTACCTCAATCTTTATTATTTCAACCAATTGTGCTTGCTCTTATGCAAGGATGTCTTGAATGTATATATCAATGTACCTGGCTAGTCTGATGCGCAATGTTTAGGTACAGGGACCCAGTCAAGAAGGCCAAAACTTGCCTTTGTGTATGCAGATAAGTCTATGCAACAACAGAAAAGACTGCGTTTTGAGCAAATAAGGATCATTGCCCTTTTTACTTTCACCTCACTCAAATTTGACCATTTCACTTCTCTTTTCAAATGTCTGAAATAATTGAACGTCCAATTACATCGCCTAATCAGACTATTCTTGGTTCTTAAGATCCAGTAAAGTACTTCATGTCATTCTCCATTAAATAATGCCTTAGGCATGAGCAACAAGGTGATTGGTGGTCTGACTCATCTGCAAAGATGTATCTCTTAATATGGCCTTAGACAGGAAAATAAGGTACTATTAGATAATACATGAAAGAGGACGAGATTGTAATTGTACCTCTCGCCAATGCCTACAAATGGCATTTGGAAATCTAAATGTATCCCCCTTAATTTTGGAGGAGAGCTTGAAAATCAGAATGAACCCAAACTTAGAATGTACAACAGCATGACCTAAATATGACCTAAATTTTGACAGCTATTTTGGTTGGAATTTAACATGAAAGTTGCCATCATAGCAGCTCAGAAGATTAGAAGGCATCACGACAACGCTTCAAATTCAGAAGAGCACAGTTAAAGAATAAAATCAGATCATACAGTTTAAGTGCAAAGAACAACTAAAAGTGCAACAAATCCTATTCACCATTGGACGGGAAAACTTACAGTCACAAATATGAATAGAGTGACAAAGAAAAAATAGACAGAAAGATGCATGGATTGACAGATAACAAATAGAATGGCGCAGAAATACTTTTCCAAGTAGAAAAAGGAAGCTCACATAGAAGGAAAGCAATTAGACAAAATCAATGACAAAGTTCCAATTCTACTAGGCTAACTGTATAAGGACAAGTATCCTAACATAGCTAAGTCAAAACAACTTAGAAACGCTGCTAGGTCACCTGACTTGCATCATGAACAGATGCATTACTCCATCAGCATTAAGCTTAGGATATTCCGTAGAGGGAGATCACATGTATCTAAGTCCACTGTAAACCCCATAGGAAGTGATATAGAATACCACTCCCTCTCACATGCAAACTGGATTGAGAACAACCCGCGGAATTGATGAACAGGGAACCACGTGCAAAACAACCATAAAGCAAACCTGGCTCCAATAGCATGTTAAAAATCAAACAGAAAAGTTAAAGCCACTAGGTGGAGAAAGCAGATTTATTTAAGGCCAATGTAGACCTTATATACAAGCAATGTCAATAGTCTAATGGTGTTGATACCTTAACATTTGGAACAACATTTACTTCTCTATTATTTACCCAAATGGAGAAATCTTGCACTTGAGATCAAAATGTTAGATTCATCCAATTAATCTCCATCATCATTAACTTGAAGTAACTACTTTTATATATGCATATGCTTAAGTGCTTCACCACAAACTCAAATACTCAATTTATTTTGATCCCTTTCATGCAAACTTTCTTCCATCAATAATTTCTGTCATTGAAATCCTTTGTTGTCAAGCATGATAAAATCTGTGCCTCAAAGATCTCAGAAACATTCTAGAGAATAAAGGTGCCCCCTATGCTGATGATGACTAAAGAATGCAAACACACTAATTAATAGACAGTCTATTTTCGATGAGGTATAAGAATAAAATGCAGGCGGTACCAAGATAAGAATTTAACAAATTGTTCTTTTGCCAAAAGTTTCCAGTCCATGATCTCTTTACAGCACAGTGATCCCTAAGTGGCACCTTCTTCTTGTAGCGAGAACACTCTAAAGGATCCAACTACTATGGCATTAAAATAAGAGTAGATTGAAATGAGTGTACGACTTAGATGCATTAAAGAAAATATTCAAAATTTTTATTTGATAACTCAACTTGATGGAACCGGCATACAAGGAAAGTACTAGATTGTAAATTGATCGTACTTGAGTATTTTGCCATTAGGGTGTTAGAAGATTCACTCAAAAGCTTAAGCTAATAGGTAAAGGAAGACAATATGAATAAGAGGCCCTTAGAAACCCCATAAGCGATGTAGGACACCATGTGCAAAACCAGATTCAGAACAACATGTCTAGTTAAGAACAGTGGCCACACAGTCAAAATGAACTTAGAGAAAAACTTGGCTTGGATAACCATGTTAGAAAGTCCAATCCAAAATCTTAAGCCAAGAGGTGGAGAGATAGACTACGTGAATAAATGGTTCATAGAATTCCAATAGACAAACAATGCAGGATGGGGCCCTTTAATAGATGAAAACCGTTAGAAACACAAGGGTAGATGAAACAGGGGATCCCCATTTGCTAGTATGTTAATGCCCTGGATCCTAGATGAAAACTGTTTGAAACAGCATATTAGATCATATAGACACAATCTCATTAACACGATACAATTGTCAAGTTGTTACCAACTCACCAACAATGACCGCTCATGCACTTCATCAACTATCACGTGGGTAATGCCAGTCAGGTTTTTGTCTCCCTGTAAATCAAAAAAGGAGAAGAGGAAACAATCAGATAGATCAGGAGAATATCCTAATGACATCTTTCGATAAAAAAGCCTTTTTATTCATAAAAAGAGCATCCAGTGTGCCTCCTAGTACAAAGCTCCAATTCCTATGTATTTTCCTTACACCTTCTAGACTCTTCAAGTGCAATGTCATATCATGGTAAACAATGGCCGTCCAAAGTTTAAGTTGTCAGAAAAGATGCCCACAATACATATCAATCATGTTTCTTAACATCTCCAAGTACACAAATGTGCAGTGTCATAGGCTGTTTAAGAATCATGCTTCATCAACCAAAATACATGATTGCACACATAATAGCTAGCTGCACAGCTCCTTATCACACACACTACATCTATGGAATTAATAAATAAAAAACTTACAGATATGCTCCTTAGAAGAATTCCTGTCGTGCAGAAAAGAAGCTTTGTCTTTTCATTCCTGAAATATTCGTGAACAATAACCATCAATAACTGAAGTAAAATAATGAAGAAAATGACCATAAGGAACTTATCTCGCAGTTTTATTTAGAAATAAGCATGCCAAGAAATGCAGATTTGTCAACACCTGGTTAAACCAAATTAAGCTACTACATCCAAAAGGAGTGGATCTAGGGTTACATCACTGGGCCTCTTCCTCCTGAAACAGGACAAGAGCATTCAAGGCCCTACCTTTTCCATAACTGAGTCTCAATCAATGCTTCCCTCAAAGTCGCAACTGATTACTGGTTCAGGAAATTTAAATTGCTAAACATAAAAGCATAAAAAAAAAATCTGTTAAAAGCTTGAATGGAGGGGGGCTAAGGTTCCCAGCAGTGTGGGGGCTTGCTTTTCCCAAAAACTGAGCATGAGGATAGATGCATACAATGTAGCACATCCTCATCATTACAGAAGTTTCAGCCTCATGTATCACTTCCTCTCCATGATAAACAATCAGATAAAAGGAGTTAAGCAAACTAATATGCTGAGTTTTAAAGCGAGGGAGAAAATTTGCATGTTCTCCCCTGCTTGGGAATCTCCAATTTGGTATTGTTTCATGTTTAATTTCTTTATGGTTCTTAATGCCCTACTGCTTCGTTTACCTTTTATCTGGATTGCTCCCTGATTTAATGCCAACCGTTGTGATTTCTCTTCATCAAAATTGGTCTTTTAACATGAAATAGCTTATTATCACGATAATTTCTTCCTGTCAACAGTACATCAAAAGTTTAAATCAAAAAGAAATAAGCAAGTGAAAAGATAGCAGAAAAATCTCAAATTGAAACGAAAATCAGTATCGGTGAATGATCAACAAAGCGTTACTAGTTACAACTGCCACAAGAACCTTAACTATGTATTTACTTAATAGTCTAAGAGAAGGAGATGAAGTAAAAACATTATACCGAGCACTATCAAGCCTAACTTGATAACCAATTAAAGAGCCCTTGGAACCTGGGGAACCTTCACAACGTTCCTCAGCAACCCTTTCAGCTACAGAAATAGCCTAAAATGAGAAATCAGATCCTCTATTAGTGTGCTAAGTTTTGCAATTCATTAGAATTTAATGACAGGAATAAAAAAGAAAAGAAGTGACTTCTCCACCTAAGAATTTGCTGTTGATTTGCAGCTAAGATATAAGCAAATGAGCTGATGCTTAACTAATTAATGCTTTGGTAGAAGAGAAGATTTCAGAAGTATAAAGGCACAAGAATGAATATAGGCTGAATGCTGAAAGAAGCATGATAAAAGGTATGTTTCCTCTACTCCCCTTTAGGGTCCTTGCACATAGAGAGATACAATAGGACAACTTGTGGAACACGGTCAAGTCCAATACGCGAGATAAAGATGGGTCAGACCAGCATTAAGATTAGCCAAGAGAAATTGATCTATCGAATCCTGAGTCCAACCTGCAGGCTTTATCACTTTAAATTAGTGGCACTTACTACTGATAGCATAAGGTAGGGGATTAGGAACAGGGCATGCTGCGTATAAAGAGCACATTACGTTTGGGATAGCCTTTAGTTTGTTAACTTGGTTCAGAGGTGCTTTTTGAAGAGTAGTTGGGTTATGTCCTCAGTGTCAGAGGAACTTCACAGTTTTTGTAATATATTTGCTTTAAGTCGCAAGGTGTAGTGTAATATAATAAAGGAGGCCACCACTCATTGAACTTGCTTCCAACAAATCCAAAATCTTTAATTTGTTAAAAGAATGTTCTAAAATAAGTTAAAAAATATATTAGTTGTCATCTTTTGATGCGACTCATTCGCATTTACAACCCAATCATATGAGACAGAATCATTTGAAGGGTTGATCATAAAGAAATCAGAGTTTGAATCAAATCGAGTAACATGATTTTAACACTGCCAATTTGAATTGCTCAATTTTGACAGCATTGATGAGGAATACTGGGGTACGAGGAAGGAAGTACTATGAGGAGAAGGAATGGTTCAGAAGCAAGAGGATAAGAGGAGATGAGAGAGTTGTATTTATGAGTTGGAATGGAGCTTACGATCACTCCGGTGAGGATGCAGCAGGAGTGACTGCCAGGGATAGCACAAGCATCTTGTTAGCTGGAGATTGTAAGCGAATACATCTGCAGACGAAGAAGTAAATCAGGCTTAAGCAATCAACATCAGAACGGATCTAAAGGGAGGATGAAAATCAAAGTGGAAGGATGATTTAGAAAAATTTATCATCACTTCAAAAAAGAGAAATGAAGATGGTTATTTGAAAGATAGAAGTACATCGTTCAGGAATGAACAAATACAGACACAGAATGGTGAAGAAGTAAAATTTTTATGTTGGAAAAACAAAGCAAATACATATGCTCATCAGGTTGGTACTAATTGAAGGACAAGGATGTACTCCTCAAATTGGGTTTCGCAACCCCCAACTTCCTCCTCCTACGAACAAGATGACGCCAAAGGCTTTTCTGCTATGGTTGGGATGTAAACTGTCGGGATTTTGCTCTTTCATCACAAAAGTATTTTCCCTTGTACCAGCAAAATTTAACAAAGAAATCACCACCCCTCTAAACATGGACAATCTAACAATGCTTGAAAGTTTAAGCAGCAACCTCACGACTCAGCTTCAACGAATGGTGTAAAGAGACCACAGCAACCATAATTACAATGGGCAAGGCATAGAGATAAACGAAAACCATTAATGAAGCAAATATGACGAATCTATTCTCCCATGAATAATTGCAAGGTCACCACAGAGAGAAGATGTTGAAGAAATTCTAAACTTACTGCTATTCTTCTTGGCTGTGTGCATATGATGTTACAATATCCACCACATCCTGATTCAATCATGTCATCCAATATAAATTGGGGAACCTACAATAAAGGCCATTTGAAAGAACATAAGGAAATGCCTGCCAAAGATCACATCACCGCTTGAGAATTTGGTAAAAATCAGATTCAATCAAGCACATCTCAACCCATCCACCATGCTTTTGAAATCATCAGACAGCAGACAATCTTTATGAAAACTAAGCGTAACCTTCACCTGAGTTGTCTTGCCAGAACCTGTTTCCCCACAAACAACAAGAACATTGTTCTCCTTCAGCAGTTGCAAAATCTCACTCTTCGAAGCAGCAATAGGCAACGCAGCTCTAGCTCTCAGCATTTCCTGAATAATAGAACAATGCTGTTTATGTATACTGAAGTTTTACTAAATGAATAAAGGGAAATCAGTCGAGTTTTGCTACCAGATAATCAATAGAGAGATTGCTAATCTCAGTGTCAAAACATCTATATGAAAAGCATTGCAACTCTTTTTATGGCATATTCATATTTGCCACACATGCTCACTTGTATGTTAATTTCCTAGGTTGTTGTGATATCAAGCCAATGATGTGCAAAGTGAATTACACCAGCCAGTTTATTGGTTCAACCAGGGAAGGTCTAGACCTCAAAGCAGTTATGGTCAGAAACAGGGTCATGCACATCAACTAAACCAAGAACCTCTTTGGCCCTGTTTATCAGAGAAGAGCAAATGGAAAAAAAAAAAAAAAACCAATAGCAGGGGGGACAATTCAAACCAATAGCAGTACTAGAAACACAGTGCCCTATCTAGCCATGCGTCACTTTCACTAAGGTCTCAATTAACTTAATAGATGTCCAACAAGAATGTGAATCGCATGCATCAGAAGCTTTATGAAAGTCTTGACCGAGAGCATCCCTGTTCTTTGCTCTCCATATTTTCACTTGACTCTCTCTTTTCTCTCTCAATTTTTTTTTTCTTTTGATGATTTCACTCAATAAATTGAAGACAGGTTCTACAGATTTTCTTTCTTGAAGTAGCATGTTGATGGGGCTGGGGAAAGTGGGATCAACATAATGGAGCAGAAGTTCCAAGCATTCGAGGGGAGATATTAAGAATATCTTTTTGAGAACTAGTTTGTTTGATGGGACGATGGGCTAACAAGTCGTGGGCGCGCACGCGCTAGAGAGAGAGAGAGAGAGAGAGAGAGAGAGAGAGAGAGAAGTGGCAAAGAAATCATATTAAATAAGAAACAAGAAAGCTAAAATCCACAAAAAAAAAAAAAAAGGTTTTCTTGTTGCAATAGCTAAACCTCTCTGATTTTGAATATGACCAATGAAAAGGTTGAATACCATCATCACAAAAGCTTGAGAAAATTTCCCGTATTCTGCCTTCTCAAATAATATATCAATGGACATAGATCCTCCTTCCACTTAAACAGCAGGTGATTTCTATGTCAGATGACTTCCCACAAATCCATGAAAAAAGTGTTCACTCCAAAGTATGTGAGAACATTTTTACATGCAAATCAAACCTTTTAACTAGGACAATCCAGTCCTATGTCCTCCGAAAAGGCAATCAATTCCACAGAAAACAATAGATTTGAACCATGAAACTGCTACACACTATAAACTTGCAGTCCTCTCGATTGATTTGAGTGACGATATACCCATAATTAGTTGAGATAATAAGTCGACAGGCACAATATTACTGAAAAACAGGGTGCAGAACTGCAGATATAAGTATCTCTGACCAGATATCAACATTTGCTGAAGAGAAATAATCTACTGACCTTGTATTTCTGCATTTTCTTTCGACTCTTGTGTTCCTTTCTCAGGTAAGAACTCTCTGCTTCTTTAGAGAGCTCTACTCCTGTAAATTGTTAAAGTTAGACCATAATATAAATCGCCGCCATGCTCTCATGAGATAATAAACATCCTTAATCAATTGATGTGAAAGTGTCAATGTATGATTTTTTATCACAAAATAAGAAGATCGCTAAAGAAGCGCCTGCTATTCGATGTCTAGAAATCCATGGCACCAAAAATCTCTTAGGTTGATCAGCTACAATCTTTATCATGTAATATCGGTAGCACTACCTACAAGTAAACAACCGCCCATCCAAAATCCACTCACGATGCGCACAGATACATTGACATGCTAGCACTTAATCACACATTTTTGGCCCATCCATAATCTGAATTTTCAAACATGCTCAGATGTACAGACATGCTAGTACTTTTTTTTTTGGTCTAAAGACATGCGAGTACTTAGGTTATATAATCTTGCAATATAGTTTAGCCACCCTCACACGTAGCTACATACTCTTATTTTTAAACTTTCATAGGAAATTTGATAGGAAATGTTTCTTTTCTCCTATGGGCTTATCCTGCTATTTGCATTAAAGTGGAAGCAGGGAAGTTGGAGGAGTTTTCATAAAGAAAAAGTATGAAGATATAGGAGTAGCTATCATAAAAGGAACTCGGCATCCTCTCTATTCTAAATGTCCCAAAATCAAATGCGTTAAAAGACAACTAATGCAGCATGTGGCAAGTCAAGCGGTTCAAATTCTCACATCATCGGTTTTACATGAAATAAATGCAATCATAGATCTTAAAATATCAAAGTCGTGTGCGACACAAATGGCCAGACCACTTAGGCAGAAGGGAACAGTTCTTTTTCCCATGTAAAAAACATGTAGCTTTAAGTAGCATAATTTCCACCGCAGCTGACAGACGACAAAATGACCCACATACAGAAGAAAAGACATGCATATCAAAATCATGCTCCAATACAACAAATCCAAGGAGAAACTCGATGACGTCTGCATGAACACTCCACCAGCAAATGAGACCACTCCAACCAAGATGAAACAAGCAGTAGGTAGTGAATAACGTGAAAACGAGCGGGACTTGGCTTGGGACAGTACCCAATTCAAGAGAACAATTCATGCTCATTTGTTTTGAAAAATCATAAAGTGTGTCGAAGAAAAGCCTGTAAACATCAAGTTCCATCAATTTGTCAAACATCATTACAATATGAAAAGGGTAACATCGAAATAAATATGTGGGAATGGGTAGAAGGGTGCCAAACTATGTACTCAGTAGCATACCAACTAAGAGAAAATGCAGTTGAAAATGCACATTCAACATAGATGTAGACTATTGCACCCACAATAGGAACATACTTTGAGTGTCTTCATTGTCATGGGCACTTCTGTTTTCTTTAGCTTTAGGCTCTTGAGACTTTTCCATAAGTGATCTATCAGTCACATCAGCCACTTCAGTTGATCTCAACAATGAGTCTACAAAATCAGCCCTTCTATCTTCCTCACTGGCTTCATTGCTAATCGACTGTTCCCCTGCAAAATTCAAGATGTTGATACAAGAACTATTGCCAGTGAAAAGAACAGTCATGAACATCCTGAATTCATTGGCCTGCCATATATTGTAGGTGTGCTGATGTAGCTCATCATGCACAACAGAAAGATGCAGTCTTCAAACAGAAATGACTTGGAATGGAGAAACACTGACCTTCCTTCCAGTGCAGAACGAGCGAGACATAAGGCTCTGTGATTATAAGATGAACAGGAAGATCCGGAAACAGGTGACAGAGAGCGTAGGCAGCAACTTTATTTTGCCCATCCTGTCAAAAGTTTGAAAGAGGTTATACAAGCAAAGAGCAGAACAATTATTCACATTGACTAAAAGCTCTTTCTGCAAGACAATAGGACCATAGGTCAGAATGAAAATATGATTGTATCAACAGATCAGGCTTCTCAAACCATCAAAGCAGATACTTGATGAATCAACCAATACTAGAGGAAAGAAGATGCAAGATGATGCAACATAGAGATAAGACAGTGCTATTGTGCTATTGGTACCCAATGTCCCACTGTCACAGTTCTATAGTTCAACCACCGGGGTAATTCTGATATTTTGATCAGTAGGTACACTATCAGATGAATCAACAACACCTATGCTAAAATGAAAGACACGTACCATTAAGCCAGCTAGCTGTTTGTTAAATCTGATGACAACTATAAATTATAAGGTTTTTGTCAAGATCATGGAAGATTGAAAAGAAAAGGATGAGTGTGGTGCTCCAAAACTTAACATGTATCTCACAAACAAAAGAACTCTTAGTTTCTAAGGATGGACACTCCTCAATAAAGCTATTCAAGGTAAATGGCTTTCCAGTTTCTTAAGGGAAGAAATTCTCTCTGGGATAGCATGATTAGCACCAAATACAGCTCTATTCCGTGTGGTTGATGCAAAAACCAATGAGAAATCTCCATGAGGGATCAATCTTTCAAAACATATCAGGAAGCCAAGCATTCTCTTAGACGGTTGATCAAATTCTAAATTGGTGAATGGATGTGAAGTTCATTTCCTGTATGTTTGGTCCATCTCTCCTCTTAGATCTAGGTTTCCTTCTCTCTTCTCCATCCTTGATCAGAGCATTGTGATGATTTCCGACATGTAGTATGTCGATTCTGGATCTACCACATGCTCTCTGGCCTTAATAACATCAAAATTGGCAGCTCAAGATAAGACAAGCTTCTTCCATGTCTTTCTTACAGCAAAGTCTTCTAGGTTAAAGCGGCAAACCAAAATTTTCATGACTGAAGACACGAACATACAAGGGAGCAGACATACCTAGAAACAAGCCAAATCCACGTATTTGGCAACTTTTATCCAGTTCAAAGTGAAATTTGGGAAAGTAATTGCATGAATGCACCTCAACATATTCATTTCAAGACAAGAATATGCATTTACAAGAGAATAAGCAGGGAGAAGGCCAATGACAGAGAGTGTGAGATTGAGGTATACAAAGGCACAAAAAGATAATGAAAAAGGCGGCCCAGATGGTGGAACAAAAAAGTTCAATCATTCTTACTCACTGGATAGACAAGTGAAGTTGTTAAAGCCCCTTTATGTTTATTGTTAATGTTATTGGGCCTAGTTAGTTGGGCCTAGTCTATTTATCTAGTTGTCTTAGGGTTAAGGTCCATCTCTTCACTGTATATATATTGTATCTCTTTCTCTTGAATAGAGTAGAAGAAAATTATTCTTTCTCACAACATGGTATCAGAGCCAAGTGCCGTAACCTAGCGTTCCTTCCTTTGGAACCTGCTGCCATCTTCTTCCTAATAACCTGCGTCCCTACCTTCCTTCTCTTCGCAACCTCTCATTGCTGTCGGCAGCCTTCATGCATCGTGTAGTGATAGCCTAGACCTCTCCATGTCCTGTCCAGTGTTTTTGAGAGCCTCCCTGCTACCGACCAGTCTTGATATTTTCTGGATCATTTCTTATATGATCTAAATCCTGACTTTTCTTTCAACCTATCATCCGAGACCATGTCAGAGACAAAAAGCTTCAGACTCTCTTGGAGAATTGAGCCGCAGTGCTCCTGGTGTTTATCCCTCTTTTCCGACAAATCCCATCAAGTTAGATGGCTCCAACTATCTGATTTGGTCTCGCTCTTGCTACCTTACTGTTAGAAGTAAAGAAAGGGCAAAATTGTCTTTGTGTTTGTTGGGTTGTTCATGTATAAGAGTCTGGTTATTGAATAATATGATAATCTTTTCCTCTTACATGGTATCAGAGCTAGGTTAACCCCTAAATCTAAGAACCAGCGTTAACCATCTTTGACCACCACCAAAACCTGCGTTAACCACCACCAAACCTTCAGATTTAGTGTCGCCCAGGTCTGCGGGACTCGGATCCAGGGTCGCCGAGTTCCGGCGACCCTCGCAGGAGAGTCGAGGAGGGCCGGCGAGCCTTCCCCGACGTTGCAGAGGGTCTGCGGGACTCAGATCCAGGGTCGCCGGACCTCGGCGACCCTCGCAGGAGAGTCGAGGAGGGCCGGCGAGCCTTCCCCGACGTTGCAGAGGGCCGGCGAGCCTCTTAGGGACCTCGCCTAGGTCCGGCAAGGCCATATCTGGCGTCGCCTGCTCCCAGCGAGCCTTTCCCGTCGCCACCTGCTCCCGGCGAGTCTTCCCCGGCGTCGTACAAGGCCGGCGAACCTCTCAGGGACCTCGCCTAGGTCCGGCAAGGCCAGATCCGCCGTTGCCTACTGCCGGCGCTGCCGGCTCCCGGCGAGCCTTCCCCGGCGTCGTACAAGGTCGGCGAGTCCAGCTTTGGTGTCCTTGAGGGCCAGCGTATACTTTGGCTACTGTGCAGGTCACATATGTCCTAGTTAAGCTCAGTTTTACTTGGTAAGAGAAGCTATGGTATGATTTGTTGATGTTGCTGTTAATTCATTGGTGGAGTTGGAGTTTATTGCTGCTGGTGATTATTTGGGACTTTTGTGAGTTGATGTGATAAGTTTCAGTTTTGGTGGATTATTGACGGTTAAATATGGGAGATTCTAGTAAAACTGAGGGTGGTACTGAAAAGAGTAATACTGTGATGACTGAAGTGATTTCTTCCTCATCCAATCGAATCACTGATAAGAAACTTGAGGGTGGTGTTAACTTTCATCAGTGGAAAAAAATTGTGAAACTCACTTTGACAGGTAGGAATCAACATAGGCATTTAACTGAGCCTAAGCCCAGTAATGATGAAAATTGGGAGGTTACCGATGCACGTATTCTAGGCCAGATGTTAAACTCTATGGAGAGTAATATAGTTGATTTAGTGACTCATATTGACACGGTTAAAGAATTGTGGGAGTATTTGGATGTATTGTATTCGGGCCAAAATAACTTGTCACGGATATATGAGTTATCACAGGAATTTTACCGATCTGAGAGAAAAGGGCGTTCTATTACGCAGTATTTTGCTGATTTTAAGAAAATGTATGAGGAATTGAATGCTGTTCTTCCTATTTCGGCCAATATTCAGCAAATGCAACTTCAGAGAGAACAATTGGCTGTAATGGGATTTTTAGGTGGTCTTGGTCCTGAATATGAAACTGTTAGATCTCAAATTCTTGGAGGAGAGACTATTGCGTCACTTACAGATACGTTTGCTCGGGTTCTTCGAGTATCTCGTGAGTCTTTTCAGGATCCCGTTTCTGTGGTGGATAATTCAGCACTTGTGTCACAGTCTAGAGCTGGTAGTGGGAGTAGGAGTGATGGAGGAAATCGTGGAGGTTATAATGGACGTGGTGGCCGAGGAGGAGGCCGAGGCACAGGAATAGGAAGAACCCAGGGTCAGCAGCATTTTTATGGGCAATCTCAATCGTCTACAGATAGCTCGGGGGCAGCACGGACTTGTCATTACTGTGGCAAACCTGGTCATATTCAGAAATTTTGCTACAAGTTACATGGGAAACCAGGACACCAGCAACAGTTTGCCAATGCTGCATCTAGTACTGATTCCTTTTCACAGTCTTCTGAGAGCAAGGTAGTGGTTATGTCTGAAGAGGAGTTTGCTCGGTACAGTCAGTCTCAGAATTCACAGCCTACTTCTTCCACTGCTACTTTGGTACAGACAGGTAATGCCACTGCATGTGTTTCAGCTGCTTCTCGTCCTTGGGTCATTGATTCAGGGGCCTCTGATCACATGTCAGGTCTTTCAGGTATATTTTCCTCTCTTACTCCATCTTCGTCCACAGTTACATTAGCTAATGGTTCCTCCACACATGTTAAAGGAGTTGGCACAGTTTGTCCGACCCCCTCATTACCATTATCCTCAGTGCTTTATCTTCCTCAATTTCCATTCAATCTCCTGTCAGTCAGTAAGCTAACTAAAACCTTTCAATGTTCAGTAACATTCTATCCTGATTCTTGTATATTCCAGGATCTGGCTACGAAGAGGACGATTGGTAGAGGACGTGAGGAGGGGGGGTTGTATGTGCTTGAGGAGGGGGGATTTGCATGTGCTGGTGTTACTTCTCTACATCAGATCCACTGTCGCCTTGGTCATCCTTCTCTACAGAGTCTTCAGAGATTAGATTCCAGTTTCAAGTCTCTTTCTAGTTTAGAGTGTGAGTCATGCCAACTTGGCAAATTACGTCGTGTCAGTTATCCGCCTCGAGTCATTAAACGAACAGAGTCTCCGTTTTTGTTAGTTCATTCCGATGTTTGGGGTCCATGTCATGTGACTTCCAATTTGGGTTTTAGATATTTTGTTACTTTTGTTGATGACTATTCCAGAGTTACTTGGTTATACCTAATGAAAAATCGTTCGGAGTTGTTTTATATATTTCGTGCGTTTATATCAGAAATTTATACTCAATTTGGTGTGCATGTTAAAGTTTTGCGTTCTGATAACGCAAAGGAGTACTTTTCTGCACCTTTCTCTGATTTTATGACACAACATGGTATGATTCACGAATCTTCTTGTCCTGATACACCGCAACAGAATGGTGTTGCTGAAAGGAAAAATCGACATCTGTTGGAAGTTACGAGATCTATGCTGTTTGAGATGAAGGTCCCTAAGACCTTTTGGTCTGATGCTGTTTTGACTGCATGCTATCTTATTAATCGCATGCCTTCTTCAGTTTTGCGAGGTGGTATTCCGTTTTCTACTTTATTTCCAAATCACTCACTATTTGACTTACCACCTCGTATATTTGATTGTGTCTGTTTCATTCGTGATCATCGACCAGGAGTATCCAAACTTGATCCCAGGGCTATCAAGTGTGTGTTTCTAGGTTATTCCCGTACTCAAAAGGGGTATCGTTGCTATTCTCCATTACTGAAAAAATACTTCATAACTGCTGATGTTTCATTTTTTGAATCCACTTCTTATCATGATGTCCCCATTTCTGTGTCTGAGTTGGATGAGGAATTTCATGTAACCACCATTAGGTCAACTGTTCCTGCTACTGCACCTGTATCTACACAGGAACCACCTCCTTTGCAGGTTTATACTCGCCGCTCTCAGGTTCATACTTCCTCTCCACCTGCAGCCTCTACTACGTCATCTTCCATCCTAGATCCTCTTCCTGCGTCCGATCTTGACCTTCCTATTGCTCATCGCAAAGGTACACGTGCTTGCACTCAACATTCAATTGCCAATTTTATTTCATATTCTTCCGTGTCTCCTTCCTTTCGATCATTTTTATCTACTGTTGAGCAATATCCTGTTCCTAAGTCTGTATCTGAGGCATTACAAAGTTCTGGCTGGAGGACAGCTATGGAAGAGGAATTACAGGCCTTACAAGATAATCAAACTTGGGACTTGGTACCTCTTCCTTCAGGCAAAACTGCTATTGGTTGTAGGTGGGTATATGCTGTGAAAGTCAATCCCGATGGTTCCCTTGCTCGCTTAAAAGCAAGACTTGTTGCGAAAGGGTATGCTCAAGTATATGGAGTTGATTATCTGGATACTTTTTCTCCTGTTGCCAAGCTTACTTCTGTTCGGATTTTGATCTCTCTTGCTGCTACATATAACTGGCCATTGTTTCAGCTTGATGTCAAGAATGCCTTTTTACACGGTACTCTTCATGAAGAAGTTTATATGGAGCAACCTCCGGGGTTTGTTGCTCAGGGGGAGTCTGGAGGACTAGTTTGCAAATTGAAAAGATCTTTGTATGGGTTGAAGCAATCTCCACGGGCATGGTTTGGAAGATTTTCTGAGTCTGTACATTCTTTTGGCTTGTCTAGATGTGGCAATGATCATTCTTTATTTTATAGACAGAGAGACGAAGGCAAGCTATTCTTGATTGTATATGTAGATGATATTATTATCACGGGAGATGATTTAGTTGGTATATCTGAACTAAAGGTATATCTTCAGAAACAGTTTCAGACTAAGGATTTAGGGAAGTTGAAGTATTTCTTAGGAATTGAAGTGGCACGGTCACAAAAAGGCATTGTTCTATCACAGAGAAAATATGTCCTGGATCTACTTACTGAGACAGGTATGTTGGGATCCAAACCTTTTGATTCACCTATGGAACAAGGGGTTAAACTAGTTGCCGATGGAGGAGAGCCTCTTAATAGTCCTGAAAGATATAGAAGATTGGTGGGGAAACTGAATTATCTCACGGTTACTCGACCAGATATTGCCTTTTCAGTTAGTGTGGTGAGTCAGTTTTTGTCTTCCCCTCGTACATCTCACTGGGATGCAGTAATTAGAATTTTAAGGTACTTAAAGAAGACTCCAGGGAAAGGAATTGTTTACGAAAATCATGGTCATAGTAGCATTGAAGGGTTTTCTGATGCTGATTGGGCAGGGTCTCCAGATGATAGGAGATCAACTACTGGCTATTGTACATTGGTTGGAGGAAATCTGGTGTCATGGAAGAGTAAGAAGCAGAATGTTGTTGCTCGCTCCAGTGCTGAGTCAGAATATAGAGCTATGGCACAAGTCACATGTGAATTAGTGTGGATTCAGCAGTTATTGACTGAGCTAGGCTTGAAGGCTTTGGTTCCTATGCCTTTGTGGTGTGATAATAAGGCTGCGGTGCATATAGCATCCAATCCTGTGTTTCATGAGAGAACAAAACACATTGAGGTTGATTGTCATTTCATTCGAGAAAAGCTGCAAAGTGGAATGATTGTTCCCAGTCATGTTAGAACTGGTGAACAACTTGCAGACATTTTTACTAAACCTTTGGGTTATGGGAGGATAGAATATATTTGTAACAAGCTCGGCATGATTAATATCTATGCTCCAGCTTGAGGGGGAGTGTTAGAAGTAAAGAAAGGGCAAAATTGTCTTTGTGTGTCTCTTAGGGTTTGTTGGGTTGTTCATGTATAAGAGTCTGGTTATTGAATAATATGAGAATCTTTTCCTCTTACACTTACCATTGTTTCACGTGGTCTTACCGGCTACCTTACCGGAGAGAGCATGCAACCTACTACCGGAGATGATGCTATCCGCAAGTGGATCTCCGAGAATGCCTTGGTTATGGCTTACCTTGTCAATTCAATGACTGACTCTATCGCCCGTGGCTACCTATTTTTGGACACAGCAGCCAAGATTTGGGAGGCTGCTAAGGAGACTTATTCTCAAGTGGGCAATGATGCCCAAATCTATGAACTTCAGCAAAAAATTCATGAAACCAAGCAAAGGGAGCTGTCCTTATCTCAATATTATTCTGAGTTACGTAGTCTATGGCATGAACTGGATTTTTATGATAATTTTCATCCTACCAACCCTCTTGATGCTGCTGCCTTTCGAAAAAGGGTGGACAAATTCCGTGTTTTTGAGTTCTTAGCAGGTCTTAATATGGAGTACGATCAGATTAGGGCTCAGATTTTATGTCGTGTGCCTTTTCCGACCTTGGAACAATCCTATTCCGTGATCCATCTAGAGGAGAAGCGTCGGAACACGATGCATCAACCCGCTGTCCCAGAGCGCTCTGCCCTTTATACTATTGCTGGAAGCGAATCTCGCAGTTGTTCTAGGAATGACAAACAGATTGTGAAGTGTGATTATTGCGGAAAAGAACGTCACACCCGCAAAACTTGTTACAAACTTCATGGACGTCCTTCCAATGCTGGTCGTGGCCGTGGACGGGGTCGTTCCGGGGCTCAGGTGCACTTAAGTGAGGCCCCAGTTCAACAACCAGCCACTTCATCAGACTCTTTATCTGCTGCTGAGTTGACTAGTCTACGCCTCCTCTTAGCACATAACGTAGACAACCCTGGCACTTCGACCTCTAATTTCGCACAGTCAGGTAGTTATTTCAGTGGTTTATGCAAATCTTCTCGGCCGTGGATCCTTGATTCGGGTGCCACGCATCATATGACTGGAGATATTACATTTTTTGCTGATTATTCTCGTCCTCTTAAGCCTGATTGTGTTACTGTTGCTGATGGTTCTTTAGCCCCTATCGCCGGCCAGGGCTCAGTGTCTATTACCCGGGATATTACTCTATCATCTGTTTTACATGTTCCTATGGTTTACACTAATCTCCTATCAATTGGTTCCCTGACTCGTGATCTGAATTGCCAAGTGGTTTTTTTCCCATCTTATTGTATTGTCCAGGACTTGGCAACGGGTCGGGAGATTGGTCGTGGTAGACTAGAGGGGGGCTTATATCTGTTCGATTCACCACCATCAGCTCATCTTGTCACTCCAACTTCGTCGGCTACCCTATCTGAGCTCCATGTTTGGCATCGCCGTTTGGGACATCCACCGCTTGGAACTTTAATAAAGATTTTTCCAGATTTAGTTGACAAATGCAGTAGTCAAAATTTCTTTTGTGATTCTTGTGTTCTTGCAAAACAAACTCGTGTCACTTATTCTTCTATTAATAATAAAAGTGATGCACCTTTTGCTCTTGTGCATTCGGATGTTTGGGGCCCTGCCCGTGTCTCCTCCATTTCTGGTCACCGTTGGTTTGTGACATTTATTGATTGTTATACCCGCACTACTTGGGTTTATTTACTGCAACAAAAGAGTGATGTTTTCCAATGCTTTCAGCAGTTTCTGGCAATGATTCAGACACAATTTGATGGTAAACTTCGTATTCTTCGAAGTGACAATGGGACAGAGTACACCAGATCAGATTTTCAGGCTTTTTTACATGACCGTGGCATTCTCCATCAGACGAGCTGTGTTAATACTCCTGCGCAAAATGGTGTGGCGGAACGCAAGAATCGCCACCTCTTGGAGGTGGCTCGTTCCCTCATGTTTACCATGAATGTTCCAGCTCAATATTGGAGTGATGCTATTTTGAGCGCAGCTTATTTGATCAATCGCCTACCATCACGGATTCTCCAATATCGCTCTCCCATTGAGGCTCTTACTGGTTCCCATAAGTTTTCGGTCCCTCCGAAGGTGTTTGGGTGTGAATGTTTTGCTCGTATTGCTCACCCAGCCAGTAAGCTTGCCCCTCGCAGTATCAGGTGTATTTTTTTGGGCTATTCACCCACGCAGAAAGGCTACAAGTGCTATTGCCCTTCTACTCGGCGCTATTTTATCTCCATGGATGTTATCTTTCATGAGTCTCAGCCATTTTATTCACGGACACCTCTTCAGGGGGAGTCTACTCATGGTGAAGATGTGTCCTCTAGTTTGGATGTGATACCCTTGCAGGGGAAGTTAACTTCTGACATTTCTGGTAAAAAATCAGATGCTACAACTACTGCAAATGCAGAAAACCAAGCCCCACCAGCAGCTCCAGTAGACTCAGCTAGTGCTAAAAATCCCGATTCTGTCAATACAGAAAATTCAGCAGAAGCCCCTCCGATTCAGGAACAGTTTCGGTACCCGATTGTGTTCCACCGACAGAATTTTCGTGAAGCCCCTTCTATCACTACTCTACTCTTCGACCAATCTCGTCCTGCTAGTCCTATAACCACAGTTCCGGGTAATGGCACCCCTTCTCAGAGTATTGATAATGATGATACAACTAATGACTTACCAATTGCACTTAGGAAAGGCAAATGTTCATGTACGCAGCATCCCATATCCAATACTGTGTCATATGATAGATTGTCTTCATCCTACCGTGCCTTTTCTTTATCTCTATTGTCCACAGCTGTCCCCAGAACATGGCAAGAGGCTCTGGCTAACGAAAAGTGGAAGGAGGCTATGCTAGAAGAGTTGAGAGCTCTTAAGAAAAATGGTACTTGGGAGTTAGTTCATCTTCCCCCGGAAAAAAGTACCGTTGGATGCAAGTGGGTATTTGTTGTCAAACAAAAGGCCGATGGAACCATTGACCGCTACAAAGCTCGTTTGGTGGCCAAGGGGTACACCCAGACCTATGGCCTTGATTATACTGAGACATTCGCACCGGTTGCCAAGATGAACACTATTAGAGTTCTTATCTCATGTGCTGTCAATCTTGGATGGGACTTGCAGCAACTAGATGTGAAGAATACATTCCTTCACGGAGAACTTGAAGAAGAGGTGTATATGGACATTCCCCCAGGTTATTCTGGCCCGGAGACAGAAGGTCGAGTGTGCAAACTCAAGAAGGCATTATATGGATTAAAACAGTCTCCTAGAGCCTGGTTTGGGCGATTTCAAAGAGCTATGATTGTTTTTGGTTATACTCAGAGTAATGCTGATCATACCTTATTCATCAAACGATCAGGTACTCAGGTTGTTATTCTCATTGTATACGTCGATGACATTGTAGTGACAGGAAATGATGCAGTTGAAATTTCTCGTCTAAAACCATATCTGGGGAGAGAATTCGAAATTAAAGACCTAGGAGCTCTTCGGTATTTTCTAGGTATCGAAGTCGCTCGATCTGAAAGAGGAGTATTTCTCTCTCAATTGAAGTATATTCTAGATCTTTTGTCTGAGGTTGGAATGCTTGGATGCAAGTCAGCTGAAACCCCTATTGAGGCCAATGGCCACTTGCAGTCAAAAAGGGGAAAGCCCGTTGATAAAGGAAGTTATCAACGATTGGTAGGTCGCCTAATTTATCTCTCCCATACTCGACCTGATATAGCATATGCAGTGAGTTTGGTGAGTCAATACATGCACGATCCATACTCCTCGCACCTTGACGCGGTTCATAGGATTCTTCGTTATTTGAAATCTACTCCAGGGAAAGGGATTCTATTTACACCCCATGGTCATCTTTCTGTGGAGTCTTACACGGATGCTGATTGGGCTGGATCTTTGGATGATAGACGATCTACTTCTGGTTACTGTAATCTTGTTGGGGGTAACCTAGTCACCTGGCGTAGTAAAAAGCAATCTGTGGTTTCCCGCTCAAGTGCCGAGGCAGAATTTCGTGCTATGGCTCAAGGAGTTTGTGAACTACTTTGGCTTAAGACCCTTCTCGCTGATCTCGGAGTTGCTGTTCCACAGCCAATGCGACTTTATTGTGACAGCAAGTCTGCTATAAGCATTGCTCAAAATCCAGTACAACATGATCGCACCAAGCATGTGGAGATTGATCGTCATTTTATAAAGGAAAAATTGGACAACAACCTCATCAACTTGTCTTTCGTTGTCTCTAAAGATCAGCTTGCTGACATCTTCACCAAAGGCTTGAACGGGCGCACGTTTAATACCATTCTCTGCAAGTTGGGCATGTCAGATATCTATGCTCCAACTTGAGGGGGAGTGTTAAAGCCCCTTTATGTTTATTGTTAATGTTATTGGGCCTAGTTAGTTGGGCCTAGTCTATTTATCTAGTTGTCTTAGGGTTAAGGTCCATCTCTTCACTGTATATATATTGTATCTCTTTCTCTTGAATAGAGTAGAAGAAAATTATTCTTTCTCACAACAGAAGTTGGTTTCAAAAAAGGTTTGATGCTCCAACAGTAGCTTTTATTAAAAGTTCATGTCGGTTTTTCCTTTTGTTATGATGTTTATTTAGTTTTTAGATAAAGAAGGCAGAGGAAATGGACAAGCATGCAAGAAAGATAGGAGATACTAAAATGACGTTAGCTGATGAAAGAAGGTAAAAAAGCAATCAAGGACCAAATCACTCAATAAAGCTCTGGGAGTGGTTCATGCTACAGAAGGATTAAAGTATTTTTCTTTGTTTTTTGTTCTTTCAGCTAGGCTGGTATTGGGAGGGAAGATCAAATCTGAATTCGAGATCCTCTGGAACTCACTAAGGGTGAAGCACCATTTAGACCACACCCCTATTCCATGTACCAGGCTTTTCTTTCTTTTACTTTTTAAGGCCACTCTTTAAATGGGCTCACACACATTACCGTAGCCAAATATAATATCCCACACAAAGAGGCAGTAGTGTAAGAAACCAAGAAAAATGGGTACCTCAACTGATTCCAAAACTTCACCCTGGTTAGGAAGCTGAAAAGTAACTAGTCCCCCAGCTTTTCTGCTTTTGCCTCTTCCGCTGGCTTTACGGACCACACTGACAGCATAAGAAAATGCTTTTGATTCACCAGGTACTTTATTAAACTTTGGTGCTTCCCACCCTGATCTTTGACATAGTTGATGTAACACAGCTTTTGGAATTTTTGGTGGATCCCCCTGTCAAAATCTAGTCTGCATTAAAATTTGCAAAAAAACCAAGAGACAAGTTGAACTATCACTCTATTATTGCCTAAGAAAAACCTCTTTTTTCTCAAAAAGATGTGTTATCCAGAGAGAAAAACCTCTCTTTTCTCTAATTTCCCGGAAAATGAACCTCCAGAAGCAAGTTCCCATCCAACAGACTTTACAACTGCCCAAAGTTAATGCTACTTGCTATAACTACAACTCAAAACACCCAATCCAATGTCAAGACAACACCCAAAACGGGATTGTCACACAAATTTCTTTCAAGTCAAAACACCCAATCCAATGTCGTCCCTTAAATTCATGCACTGATATTCTCTGTTGATAAAGCATACCCAGTTGTCACATCTAATAATGACCGACATAAGATACTGTTCACAACAACCATTGTAAGGAAAATAATATCTCAAGACAACATGTCCCCAGCAGTATCCAACCTAGAAAGAGGAGAAAAAGAGGGAAGGATAAAAAAAAGAAGGGGGGGGGGGGGGAGGGGAGGAAAAACAGGACCTTAAACTAAAGCACCATCGGTAACACCAACTTGATCATGTTTTACCTCATCAACCATCAAGCCATCCTATATTAGACATTGCAATTCTTTATAATCGATGTCTGAAAATTCAGCCTTTAATATCATCTATAAGGTAAAAGCTAAATATGGGCAGACATAAATTAGATTCTTTTTTTCTTAAGATGATAATAAGAACAACATCAAGTATGGTTAATGTGTAAAAGCAAAGACAATGCAAGCAAGCAGAAACACTTGAGTTGAGTCCAAAATTGTTGTTCCATTGATTTGCTCTTCATACGCTCATGGATCAGTCAAGCTACTTCATCTAGAAAGAGCAAATTCACGAAAAAGCCAGAAGGAGAAAATTTTTATGGTGAAAATCAAAGAGTTATCGATGATTCAATCTCCGGGCACTCAAACATCATATCTGAAGCTATCAAGAGTGTTTAAGCTGGGAATGATCTTCATCTCAGAACTGCAGGTTTATTTGTTCCTATTAAGCCACATCATGAAACAATTTATGTGATAGGTGACAAACGCAAATTCATTTCAATTGATAAGGAATTTTGCAGCATTTGTATAGCACCACAAACAAACCACAAACAGGCATTACCTTTTTCCAGATACCCTCCAAATTCTTTTCACTGCATAGTTCTCTCATTTTTTCTTTCTTTTGTAGTCTCAAAACTTCAGAAGTGACCAGTTCATTCTCTGGCGCATCATCTGAGAATAGCCCGCCAAGCTCTACTTCCCCTGATTCATCTTCTGTTGTGCTCTCTTCACGAATAGGTAGGGTCGCATGGGTAGGTTCCTGAAGAGAATCTTTGGGGCCATGGGAAGCCATACTCTTGTCAACTTCAGTAACATCCACATCTACAGAAGGAGGAGACGAAAGACTGACATCTCTTGATGTTCTCTCCAGGTGCTCTACAGGAAGAGAACTAGTCACATTCTCCAAAGCATGTTTATTAGCAAAATCCTGTGCCAATACGTCCTCAGATAATCCTGCTTGTAATGGTTAAGAGAACACAATCATTACCACATAATCGTAAAACAAGACAAATCGTAAAAGCAATAAAACGAACCTAGAGCAGACAACTCTTGCTTGAGGTTACGGATAATTAAGCCTGCCTTTTCCTGGCTACTCTTATCTCCTTTTTCTTTGGCTCTGGAAGCATCCAAGCGAGCAGCATGGAACTCCCTAGCAATTTCATCATATGACCTGGGTCCACGTACCTATAGAATTGGCAAAACAAGACAAATGTAAAAGCGACCTTCAATCTGAAACTCATCGCACCTAATAAAAAACTTCAAAACACAATACCATCTAATCGTCAAATTAACTCCCTGCTTGTGAAGATACAAAAAACAAGTCACAGGTGTTGCCAAAATTGACTTTGTACTCTTAAACTTCTGCCACTAAATAAAAACTTCAAAAAAAATTCCACCTGAACCATACCACAACTCACAAGCAATGAACATCTCTATCATGAAGATGACAGGTGCAACTTGAAGAAGAAAGCACACGAAAGAACAAAACCATGTTGTCGAAGCTGTGGAAACATATTCAATATAGATATTTGAGACCCTCCAAAGGTCCCAACAAACATTCAGATCACAAAAGGAAAGTATCTGTGGTGCCTTTGACAGAGACTTGACTCAAAACCTTTGGGAAGGAGGAAACAGGCATGTGGATGTAACTGCATTGATTGACATTAGATGCTTAGTCCTATATTTGAGCTCCTTTTCATTTGTTTTGTTGATCAATTCTTGTACTCGGGTTTGGACCCCCTGGGTGCCTTATAGTTAAATTAATTTCACCAGAAAAAATTTAGTCTTTCCCCGATATATTTTTAGTAAGCAGAATGGCAAGAAAAAGAAAATGAGAACACCATATCAAATCATTCACGAGTATCATCGATTCCTTGAATCACTAATGCTCAAAAGTTGTCTAAGTATAATCAGCAATTTAATTAGTATTAATTTCCAGAAACAAAACCATTTATACTGCGCTATAATAAAGTAATTAAAGCTACAAAGCAATTACGTACCTTTTGCAAAGCACCTTCATCAGCCAAGTGATCTTCCCATGTATCAGAACTATCCAGCTGATACAGCATTGGGAAACGATAATAAGTAGTTTTAATGGCAACCAAAGAATTCTATGGAGATAACATAGAAAAGTAAACAAATGTAACTGTACATTTTTTGGCAGGGAAAGATTAGAGTCTGCGACACAGTCCTTCACCACCAAATAACAAGTCCGGGGGTGATTGATTCACAAGTGGATCAATTCAAGGCCAGAAATTGGAATCACACCCGCCAGTTAGAAAGCAGTCAACTTCTTTTTTCTTTTTCTTTTTCTTTTCCTTTTCCTTTTTTTTTTTTTTTTGGTTACGGTTTTTGTAAGAAATTGAATAAGATTGTCCAATATGGAATCACGTCTTTTAAGTGAGAGAATTAATGTCAATTGAGGGATCACATGCATGTGTTTTCAGGTTGGAGCCCATTGTGCAAACCTCAGTAAGTCATTTGCTAACTTTTATGAAGAAAGAAAACTGATTAAAAGCCAGTTCAAAGGTGGAACTGTCCTAATGAGACCAAAGAGCTGTTTCCTGTAAGCACACCACCAGTTCCGGCCTATTCTCGAGTTAAATCGAACTACTCATCCTTATCCGAGTTTTCAATGTCAAATAAAAATTACCAAACAAAAGTATGATAAATAGAAGAATACACTAGGCCAATCCACAAGTATACTCGAAAAAGAACTGAAAAGTAGCAGCACCACACGTAAAAGAAATAATCCAATTTGAAAGGTATACAAGAAAAATTTCCAAATTCAACAGCA
Source organism: Psidium guajava (assembly GCA_016432845.1). Classification (NCBI taxonomy): domain Eukaryota; kingdom Viridiplantae; phylum Streptophyta; class Magnoliopsida; order Myrtales; family Myrtaceae; genus Psidium; species Psidium guajava. The sequence goes on along the minus strand of CM028225.1, from coordinate 35,979,475 downwards.
AAAGTGAATAAGCTGTTTCGACTTAATTTTCCTTCTAATTACTAGAGAATAGGAAAAAAAACAACAAATTAATATATCAACATCAATTTAGCAAAATACAAAAATAATACAATTTCCAAATTATACTTGAACCAACCTCTTCCTGCTGCTCCACATATCGTTTAATCCAATCTGCTTGGGATGGTTTGTGGGAATCCAGACTCTCATTTTCCCAATCACCCTTAACCTTAACAGAATACTGGGCAGCGTCCTCATTGACCTTTGAAGATGGATCCACTGATGGTGTCCAATTTTCCCGTGCAGACACAAGGACATTGACAGAACCTCCTGACAGAACACACACAGTGCAGCATTCGGTCATGCAGGTGCTGTAGCACAGACTCGATATACTAAAATAAGCCATTTGCTATGAGTTCATTGCTCATGTTATATTTTACCTGTACTAGCAAGTGAAGAGACACCACTGGAGAATTTCAAAGGAAGCTCGTTCCCAGGCAAATTCAAGCATAACCAATCAAGAGCAGCCTCAAACGTGGCACTACCCTGCCCATTTGGCAAAAAAAGATGAAGAAAATCACGAACCTCTCCGCTGCACTAAACTGTTAGAATTAAAAACATTGCACTGTTGCATCGGAACAGCCACTTTGGCAAGGTAAGAAAAGTTTCGGCAAAAGATTTTGATAAAAAGTAGGTAATCTCTAAATAGACTTAGCATAGTAAGCTAAGCCCTCTAATCCTCTACATAAAAGCGACCATTTCAATCTCCTCTTTCACTTTGAGGCTTCGCAATCCGATATTTTCCGTTCTTATTCTCAATGCTGATCGGGGAAAAAAAAAACGGAAGCAACTGGACCATCAAGGTTCCCACAGTACACATCCTCGCTACTAATTACAGAGAAACTGAAATAACATTTGCGAATTCACAGTAAACCTTGAGAGCGGAGAGAGCTCGTTCAATCTGATCATTCGAGAAGCCCTCGCAGGAGAGCTTCTCGTAAACGGACTTGAGGCGCTTGGCCTTTTGGGCATCGGAGAGGGAGTCCTCGGCGGGAGCAGCAGACTCGGGCGATCGGCCGGAGGCGTTGTTGAGCAGGAGGCGGCGGAGACGACTCTCGTTCTCGGCCGATAGCTGGAGCTTCGGACCGGAGGAGGCCGACGTTTTGGCGGTGGCGGTGTTGGGTCTCGAAGTCTGCTTCGGTTTCTGCGGCTGCTTCTTCTTCGGAGCCATTGTCCAACTTCGCTTCTTCCCTCCCCGAAAATGGAGGGAGCTGATATATGGGTGAAACGGCGGAGGTCCTTCTTTACATGAATTACACTTTAGCCCCTACATTTTTCAGCTGATTTCATTTGGCTCCCCAATTTTGATTTACAAGGCGAATTATCAGTTTATCACCTGAAGTCCAACTACCCGGCGGCAGCTTCAAGCGCGCCACCCCGCGATGTACTTCAGTTTAATCAATTTCGTGTGTTTTTTGTTAATAAAAATCGAACATTGAGATGGCAAAATAAAGTTGAAAAAAATAGGTCATACACCAATGGTAAGATCAAATGAATTGATAAAATCAAAATTAATTATAGTGATAGAGCGTAATAAAAAGTATAAAATTTCAAAGATCAATTCAAATGGAAAGAAAAAAACAAAAATAATATAATTAATATTTTCATCTAGACAGAATAACACTAAAATCCTAAATTATGATTATGATGCCAATTTCTCAAAAATTTTATCATATTGATTTAATTTTGCACAATCTAAAAATATCGATAGCACAAAATATGAATTAAAATTTTTGTGTTTTAGAAAAATTCTATTCCGAACACGTGTTGACATAAATAAAAAAGATTAACCAGCTCGTCGATTGCTGATTCACCAACCAATTTTTTTGTTTTTCTTTTGGTCGTAACGCCAACCGACTTCGCTTACTTCTTGTTCTGTCATTTTATGCCTTCAGCATTCTAATCTTCCATTTTGCAAAGTTAAATTGGCCCTTGAGATGCTTTTTTTTTTGTCGTTTAGTCCTGTCCCACAAAAAAAAATCACAACTTTTCCCCTAATATTTTTCCTTCTTTGCAGCTGCCGAAATAACGAACAGAAAAATCGCAGACGCCGACATAGCTCCTAGAGAGAGGGAGAGGCAGAGAGGGAGAGAGAGTGTTCAATTTCGACTGCGATTCCTTTTTCCTCTTCCGTGCTCTGATCTTTTTCTACGCATCTGGGATCGACTTGCGCATATACCATCGATTGGGAGCTGGGCGTTTGGACGTTGAATCGGAACCGTCTCGGTGTTAGCTCGTTACCTAACAAGAAAAATGCAAACGGCGGTGGCGAACCGGCCCCATTGCAAGTTCCACCAAACCCCAGAACCGCCATCTTCTTCGTCGGCTATCAAGGTCTCACCTTTTCTTCAGCTCTTGCTTTTGCTCTTAGTATACAATCGTGGGATTTTTTTTTTTATCGCTTTCCGCTTTGCTTATGGGGTTTCAAATTCAGCAGAGTTCGAGCTTTCTTGGAGCTCATGTATCGCTGTTGAAGGGTATTGGTCCGTTGATGCCGGCATCGTGCCGCTTCACGCGGGTTCAGATGCCTACTCCAGTGCGCAGACGAGGTGAGACGAGAAGTACTTTGTGGAGAGGGCAGGACACGTCTATTTCCCTCAATATAGTCTACTTTATCCTGCTGCTTGAGTATACCGCTAGTTGATTACAGAAACAGTGTATCCGATAGTAGCAAGAGAAATTCTGTACCATCCGATTGAATAACGGTATCTTCATGTTGTATCGGCTCGTGGTTATATTGGGTTGGGTTGGTTCGGGCTGGCCATCTGTTTCAACGCATAAGAGTGAGAGGAGAGAGAACTTTAAGGGTTGTTTCCTATTGGGTAAGTGAAGAAAGACCTCCCTTATGGTCTATCGGTTACTTGGACATACCAGTGAGTCTGCGAGGCTTTGTTGGTTTTGGTTTCAGGCGGTGTTAAATGTGCGCTGTGGTTTTGACAGTAGAATGAACCCAAGTGTCAGTGTCTATCAAGATGCATCAGAGATGTATGCCTTAGTCTGCCTTGTAGATTCACGATTTTGGGCGCTCTTGTTGAGATACAAGTTTTGAATTGACTAGGGAAGCTGTTTCTGGATTGACCTTGTGGTAATTCAATTAGAGATCTATGTAGATCTTTTAGTTGTCTGGCGAGATAACGGAACATATTGAACAGTTTTGAGGGGTCTGCCACATTTCTCAATGTCTTCAAAGTGTGCCAAAATAAGGCCTACTGATAGATTTGGTGTGCAAGATATAAATTTGGAGATCCTATCTATGGGATTCTTCAGTTTTTAAGCATGGTCTATTTGATATTCCACTGTCTTCTTCTGTGGCTCTACCAACCCAAACATATGTAAACATCTCTTATAATCTTCCTCGGGCAATCTTTGAGGGGTATCTGCTGGAAATGATAGCTACAGAGGGAGCCAGCCTACTCAATTTTGAAACGAACTTTCCCCAATGTGCTTCCTATTTAACCTAAGCATTGTGTTCTTGTTTCTTCATCCGGGGTACTCTTTTTTCCAGGGAAAAATGACTGTAATAACTGTGGATTTTGCTAATTGTTCCTCCATTCTTGACATGTAGTTGTGAAGGCCGTTGCTACACCCGATTCAATGGTGGAACTTCCACTGACAGCAGAGAATGTTGAGAGTGTACTCGATGAAATCCGACCCTATCTAATTTCTGATGGGGGTAATGTTGCATTGCATGAGATCGATGGCAATGTTGTGAGGTTGAAGTTACAAGGAGCATGTGGTTCTTGTCCTAGTTCTGTAATGACAATGAAGATGGGCATTGAGCGTCGTCTGATGGAGAAAATTCCCGAAATTGTTGCAGTGGAACCGATAGCAGATGAAGAAACTGGCCTTGAGATGAATGAGGAAAACATAGAGAAGGTAAGTAAGATATTGTAGCAAATATATGTTGCTTGGTATCATTAATACGTTTTTCCTTTTCCCTAACTGCTAGGACTTTGTTTATAGGATATTTCTCCTTAAAGAATTTCCTTTTGTTAACTGCTTCAAGGTCTCTAGGTACCTCTGCTTGCTTTTTTTTTTTTTTTAAACAAATTGGTTTGGATACTTTTAGTAATGGGGTATTGGATCCCTATGCTTGCAAGTTGCAAGTAATGACTGGCTTGTCTTTTTCCTTTCCTGCTAAGCTTCATTTCTGTCCTTTTATCCGTTGCTTGTTGATGTTGAAAGAGGTTCTCAACTTCATGAAACGTTGACAACTAGGTCCCTGAAATTCGTTTGGATATTTTAACTAATGAAAGTTTTGATCCTTGTGCTCTCAAGTAAGGGTGTGTTTTTTGTTTACCTTTCCTGCCAAGTTCGATCTATCTTTCTGTTTACCCCTTTAGAGTTGAACGGTTAGCATTAGGTTCAGGTCCTCAAGTACACAAAGAGCTCGCAAGTTGAGGAGACCTGCCCAACTGTATTGCAAATAGCTCAAAGTGTTGAACCTCGGCCTACACGAATGCAGTGTAGGAAAGACAAGTGTGCAATTCATGCACTAAAATCTAGTAACTTACCCAAAAAAACAGAGACTGTCATAGAAAGGAGTTAACAGGTCGAGATTTGCATTTTGTCAGAGATTCTCTTTATCCTGGGACTGACCTCACGCACTTGTTTGCCGGAGCACTCCTGAACTTGTCTGTCTCAAATTGCATTTGCTTGAACAAGCCCCGGATGCGTAGGCAACCTCATTAAGATATCCTTATGCGTGTGACCTGGAAATCTGCTGGCCAACATGTTATTACTTGATTATTTCAGGTTCTTGAAGAGATAAGGCCATACCTTGTTGGTGCAGCTGGCGGATCACTTGAGCTAGTGGCGATTGAAGACCCAATAGTTAAAGTTAGAATCACTGGTCCTGCAGCTGGGGTCATGACTGTTCGAGTTGCTGTCACGCAGAAACTACGCGAAAAAATTCCAGCCATTGCGGCTGTCCAACTTCTGTAATGTTGACAGCATTGGGTAATATGAAAGGTGTAAAGCACAAGTCTTCTTCTGGAAACAATTTTTATCATTAGAGGCACATGCAAATAATCTGTCTACATTTCAAACCTCACCCGATCAGTGCAGTAAATTATGTACAGTTTTGAGAAGTCCTCTTATTTTGAAGGCAGAGATAATTTAGTCATTGATGTAGCTTTTACCACTTTGAGCGGCAGCAGTGATCGAGCCTCTGCATCCAACTTCACGATTGTATTCCAGGCTGAGCACAAGTTCAAAAGGTTGATCTATTCAGGAATTTCCTCTATTTATAGCCTAATAATAATAAAAAACAGCGAGATTATGGAAGTAAATATTCTCGGGTTTATTTTTACTGCAATACTCATTGTGGAATTGATCAAGGGCATTGGTAAAACTCATGGTGTTTAGCAGAATACACGTGCACGCATTTTCCCCTGATGAGTTAACAGGAAGTACTAAAACCGTATTAATATTGGGTGAGATTTCTCAAGATTTTCATATTTCAGATGTAGGATAGAATTAAAGGTGGGTTACTCAGTTTTTCCTCTACTTTTCTGGTCTTGGTACCGAATCTCCCTTCCCTTTTTGCGCTTCGATTCTTTCGTTGTTGTTTTTAATTGATCAGTAATAGAGCCTAATTCGTGGGAAACTAATTGCCACATTCAAAGCCTAAGCCAAATTTGCTCTCTGATTTTTCAGAAGAACTAAATATTGAACGAGGAAGTGAAGCACGTTTGGTTTGTCTGGTTTGTCAATCTTAGCCCAGCTTGGCTCATGCCAACTCGCACGCCAGAACGAGTCATTTGAGTCAGTTGCTTGCATCCGGATTGCGAATGAAACTAGCTCCGTTACTCCTTGCCGAATTACAAGCACGATAGTGCACTGAATTGGCGACCCCAGCTAACCCAAGCCGATTGGTTCTTGATAAAAATTCTTTCGTGTGGCCTTAAGGAAGACAAATAAAAGCAAGACTGAAGATGATTCCTCATCACGTCCTAAAGTTAAACAATTTGATGGCAACTACATCAATCTTCAGTGCCTACCGTCTATTCTTCATCTTTGTGCCCCGAAATCCACGAAATCCACATCGAAGATTGCATTCACTGTATATGTATGGAGAAAACTTCACAAACCAAGACGTCAGCAGTCAGCATTCTCTAACTTTCCCTCAAAATTCATAAACAAACAATTGCGAGTTCGACGGGATACATTCAATTGACGACATACACAGCAAAATTGAGGGGACTATTAAATCTAACCAATAATAATATGATTTTTTTTTCCCAGATTAATGCTCAGAAGCTATTTAGCATAGGCAGAATAACAATTTAATCTGGAGCTTACGAGAAAAGGCTGCTGGACGGCCGGCCCATCACCATTCTGGTTTAACTTATTCCAAGAAGAAGCATGTCTCAGCATCAGCCTTCTAGAGCGCAGCTCCATTTAATCGTCGTATTCAAGTACACAGAAATCAAGGGATCGTATTTCAGAGAGTCATCTTTTAGTGACAGTAAAGTCTGACCACAGAATCAGCTCCAGCTGTGAACAACCAAGGTTGCCGTGGATGGAATTTGCAATCCAGCACCCCTGCCGATAAGAAGAGTGATAAATAAATAACAATATACCCAGATGTCAGTTTATTATCGGCATGGCAAAACTAGTTAGCTTGTAATTAGAGGTGCAGACAATGACAGTGTGAGAGTGGAGGGGACCTGTCTCAGCAAAAATGGTTTGAGACATTTGGTTATAAGATTCGAAAATGGCCCTGAGGAAGGATGCGATTTTCAAGTGTAACAAAATGGCGAAAATATGTTTTCTCCCCCTTTATAAGGTTTACGCAAGAATCTCTGACACAAGTATCAGAGCAACTTAACTAAATTTTCAATAAAAAAGAAAGATCAGTTCTCTTTCAATCTGCCTCCACTATGCTGATGTCAAGGAGAACCTGCTGCACCATGCACATTTATCCAAACTTTGATCTGTTGCCAAGAAGTATCTTGCACAGAGAGACTGCATAGTTTTCATGTGGCCCTAGGCTCTAGCCTCACCTTAATGATGGAAGGCTCGAGATTTTGTCAATAAAGGAACAAATAAATGGAGACGTCTGAAAAATCTTATGGCCAGAGCTGCTTTAAGACTGTACTGACAAATGAAGAAGCTCTTGCATTGCTCTAAGCTGAGTGACATACAGCAGAATGGTGGACCTTTTAGCATCCCCAAGCTAATTTATAGAAACTCGCTCACCTCTTCCATTTGAGCTTACATGCCCTCGGAGAATTTCCAAGGGAACAATGAGAGGGTTCTGGTTGAAATCAGAATAAACCATGCCATGGAATACATAGGCTGTGCAATCATCAGAGCACGATGCAAAAAGGGGGTATGACCTATGGAAGGCCACATTTGTAATGTCCTTCGAATGACACCTGACAATCAGAACAATCAAGTAACAAGCTGAAATCTGCCAAACTGTATACATGCAAAAAATTATCCACCCAGAAAAGGCAATGGTGTAACTACAAGCAACCCAGTTTGATCAGCTATACTTCCCCGAAACCAAAATTCATCCAAAATTCAACACTTTTACATAGTCACAAAGATAATAGCAAACTTACTTGAGCGTCTTGTAAGGTTGAGATGAAAGGTCCATATCAAACCAACAGAGTTTTCCCTCTCTGCTTCCAACAATTACATTATCCCCTGCAAGGTACGACAACTAAGAAATATGGGGATCTAGAAATCAACAAGAAGAGAATACTAAGATCAGATCTTCGATCATACCTTGAGGATGAATCGCAATTGAGGAAACTTCACGAAGTCCAGTCTCAAGCTTTTTGATGAGTTTCTCCTTCAAGAGATCATACACGCGAACATTCTTCTTAGTTGAAACAAAGAAGATGGATCGAGAAGGATGAAAAACTGATGAAACTGGAAGACCATGCAACTTGAATGGGATCTTCTGAGTGATCTTCTTTGATAACTGGTGTATTAAGATTGCTCTTGATTCACGTAAGGAAAGTTAAAGGAAACTTTTTAGAAGAAGTGACTAAACCTACTGCAAATTAAAAAAACTATCACACATTCCACATATTATGGTGATCTCGAACCAGAAAATGCAAAGAAGCAAATAAAAGTTCTTACCTATTTAGTTTGGGAAGTCACATACAATTTTCGCCTAGGACAATACTAGAAGAAAACAGAAGCTCATGGCCAAAAAATGCTTCCACCAAAATGACAGGAAGAGAAGATGACAACTGAACTACCACATTAAACATACACAGGTCTCTCAACAATGGTCTCAATTGTGTCACAGGCTTAAAGAGCAAGGATTATGAGTGTGGCAATGTCATTAGATCTCTTGTAACAAGAAAAAGTTGGGGATCATCATTTCCTCTTACCATTTGTTGGCTGGTACAGAAAGAGAGAAAAAAGAGGGAGTTTGATAAAGTCTGTCATCTCTGTGATTTACTAAAAACTGGTCCAAAACCATTAGGTTCTACCAACCTTCAATATTGCACAAAATTACTCAGGGATGCAAATAGTTGGGGGTCATCATTTCCTCTTACCATTTGTTGGCTGGTAGAGAAAGAGAGAAAAAGAAGGGAATTTGAAGAAGAGTCTATCATCTCTGTGATTTTATTCAAAGCTGGTTCAAAACCTTTAGGTTCTACCAACGTTTAGTATTGCACAAAATTACTCAGGGATGCAATACTCAGATTGACATTGATTCTTGTCTTGCAAACAATGCCCTATTTAGTTTCCACTAACCTTGTCTGTACATACCTTCCAGAAAAAAAGTTACCCTACTACAACAACGGATGTTCGGGGTTCTTTCATGTAAGTCACACTATTAGTGCTACATATATATCTTAATGCTGGAAGCTTACACTTTTCTTCCAACGATGTATTCAACTACCCCTCAAAGAGATGCATTGTCATAAAGCACTAAATCACAAGGATATCTGCAGGCGTCACTGTGGATAAATAGTCTCCTTTGCGATGCCATTCAACTGAGGTTACAGTCTGCACAAACCCAAGAAACCAGCAACCATGGCTTCAGTGAAAAGGCATTTAGATAACAACGACTTGAGCACAAAGTAATTTGAATAAATTCTAAAAGGGTACCTTGAAATGTCTTAATTTGATTGCCTCATGCTTGTGACTATTATCTTGAAGCCAGCTCACCAAGGGCTGCTCATCTGTGCACAGCCATAGCCAACAAAGTTAAAATCAACTTCAAATGGAACTTCAAACAAATTTGACGTAGGACGATGAGTTCCAAAATAACGAGCCCAAATTGTTTGAGAACCAGATGAGACTGACAATGAATGATGTCTCAAAAGGATCACCACTGGGTTTATTAAGCATTTATTGCATCACATGATTCCAAAGCAAACGACTGCCAATATTCAAATCATATTGAGTAGAATATCTGTCTCCACAGGAGAGCATGTATTTACATATTATTAAATGCTACTTCAAGTAAAGGTAGAAAGCCTTTAAACAACAAACGACATAAGTAGGAAATGTCCACACGCAACACAGGATGACCTTATTTATAATAGGAAAAAGAAACTTATTGAATTCACACAGAAATATAATAACTAAGACTACCAATTATTCTGAAAAGAAAAGACAAATTTACTATAGGACGCCTGAGGGGATAAAACTGCTAGCTCAATGACAAGAAGAATCTCAATCAAATGAGGAATCCTCATTGAATTGTGAAATCATGCTAAGCTCTATCTTCACCAAGTCAAAATGTCAGAAAACTTGTCTGAACTTCAGAGTTGCATACAAACAGTAACAAAACCAGAATCACCTGCTGTCCCAGATATTTCAACATGAAGAAGTTCCTTAATCTTCTCCTGATTTTCTTCATTACCCAGTCCTGTGTTAAGAAGCAGTACATCTGGTCCCCTGCAGAGACAAACAAGGCAAAAAAACATCAACATAAAAACGCGAAGCCAGGACGCAGATAGAAGATTAAAAACCAAATTGCTGGAACTCACGCAGCAATTGCCAAAATTGGAAGCTCGGACAATGGATTCCAGGATACACACTGGACCGGTTCGCCTATAGTCCACACCCCACGACATCTGCCAGTTTCAACCTCCCAAATGCGAACAGTTCCATCAGCAGAACCTTCATTTGCCACAATAGAAGAAGAGAATGAGATTGGGTGAGTCTAAAAGTCATGAAACTCAAAGAAAGAAGAATGTGTGAGATCACACGCACCTGAAGCAATCCACTGCCCTGAAGCTTCAGTAGAAATTGACACAACAGCACCCTCATGACCTCTGTACTCAAGATAACATGTCACCGGGTAAGGCTTAAGATCCTTCCGGCTAGGTAACTTGGGCTTCAAAGACTCGGGGTCGATGTTAAGCTGAGGCATTAAATTGCAAAAATCAATTCATTGAAGAATTTTGAATTGCAGTTGCCACTTGCTAGTAAGTACATAATTCTACTCAAAGACGGCATTGGTCGCCTCTCGCATCATCCAGGCCAGCCATACGACTTACACGTTTTTTCCAAGCTCTATATGACATGTAGAGATCCATGCATCGCTCAAAAGAGTCATTAACAGCATTTTCATAAGCCGGCACACTTTTGAGAGATGTGTACCTAGATAGAAAGAGAAATAAACAAACAATCAGGAAGCATGACAAAAAGAAGACCAGCCGAGATAATGGGGAATATCTCATTTACCTTCTAGGAATGAATTTAGGGCGATCTTCCTCATACATAAGCTGGTAGGAATTTATCTCTTCCTGTGAGGGTATATACTCTAAAGATGGATTATAAGATTCTTCATGCCCTGGCAAAGAGGAGAGAAGAAAGGGATATTTGTCACCAAAATGAATCGGGACTCATAAAAAAATAGTGGATTGACTATTATGAAATGTGGAGGACAGACCACCTGGTAATTTGGGTTTTGGCGCAGGAATATAGGCTAGATGACCAGCCCTGTCTTTTGAGTTGGGATCATCTCCCCACAGGTTATAGAAACGTGGCTCTTCTTTTGGCTTGTCTAACTTAATTAATCCCTCCCGAATTGCCCTAACATACTTTGCAACCTGCATATGTTCAGTGACCCACATGAACCGTGCTCACATGATCATTCTGATGCAAGATGCAATGCATATTTCAGCATCCATTGGTCGTCAGGTGAATTGCAAAGTGGAAAGAGTAGAGGCAGGTTACTGAGTGCTTCAGTTTCTTACAACAGTGGTATAAATTCAGGCCTTTCCAGTATAGCTTAAAGACATTTAAATTGACCAGTCAACAAACTATTAAGAGAGAGAGGAAAAAGTATCTGAAGTGTATGTCAGCTATTAGGAACAGTAAGCAGCAACCAATAAGCACAGTTCGAAGCCAACCGCGACAAGAATATAAGCCATCAGGATCAAGACCCCAGTAAAGGACCTTAAACGCGTTTAAGGAATACTGACTTCCTCACATATGTCATTCAAATAGGGAAATGCTGTCAAGAATGACCTTTTTGGCCTCCCATTTTGAAGGAATGAAACGTCTCTTTGGTTCTGGGGCATTTGATAGTGGGTGCTTTGCATCATCCCATTTGAAAAAGTCAACATAATCCTGCATTTTAGAAAGAAAAAAGTCACATCGAAGCCCCTTCAATAAGTAAACCTAGGGTTATCACACAACGATGACAAATGGCACGCACCGGATATGGATCAAATCCAGCATGTGGTGCTTTTCCTTTGAGCAGTCTATGAATAAGTCTTGTTTCATCTTTTGTCAGCTCTACCACCTCATCATTGTACTCATCATGTATCTTGCGCCTGAATAGAAATCAAACAAAGAAACACATAAAATTCTATGAAAAACCAATTAATCAAAGTAACGGATAAGAGCAAACTTTTTCAACTTTCTTTAAAGAAGTTCTAAGCAAGCTCTCAACTCAGATTAGGCACTGATTGGGTAGAGGCAACTGGCAATGCAGAAAAACTGACGAATCAAGGCTGAAAAATGATAATACAATCAGGGCAAGCAATCATACACGAGTTGCACTTCATAAAGCAAAAGCATCTGATGAAAACAAATATTAATCTGTTGGCTTTCTTTCCAAAATTTAAGACTAAACTAACTAACCACTGAGGAAATAAAAATATTGCTCAACTAAACATTGAAAGAAGAAGGATGTGAAAGGGGAACAAAATACTAGGCATTGTGAAAAACAAATAGTCAACTAGAACCGTTGTCAAAGTAAGAACAGCAATCCCCCGTCTCCTTGATCTTTGGATAGGGACTCCATACTCTGTTAAATTGCTAAATTAAAGGAAGTGACAGACCACCAGTTTGAGGCATATGGACTTTCAATATTATCCTATGAGGAGCTCAATAGAGAGAAACCATTGAAAGGAAAGTTGTACTCACCAATTTTTTGAGTCATCAGCACTGGCAAGAAAAGCATCCAATTTATCTTGTCTTTCTTTCTTTTTTATCTTTTTCCCCTTCACATCATAACCAATATGTTCCTCATCCCTATACCACTCAAGAGGAACATCGCCAATTGTATTCCGTGAAGGAACCTGTAAATTACCCAAGTGCCAATCAACTATAGTTGAGCATCACGCAATTCTAAATATGCTCCCAACCATCTAGAGAAGTAAGCAGACCTCATCTTCAGATGAATCACTCTCTTCAGCTCTTCGATCCGATTCAGAAATTTCACCTTCACTATCATCAATTTGGGCACCATCATTGCTCAATTTGCCTTTGTTGTTTGTCTTAACAGAGACCTGCCATAAATGCCACCAACAGCATTAAGTTCCAGTTTAGGGCAAAAGATAAGTATACAAACAAGCGCATCATAGCAGAGCAGACAGAACAAAGACCTTCCTGTCTGTTTCATAATGGAAGGACAAGAAATGACATTACAAGTTCTAACCATAACTCTAGTATTGCATTCAATTGACTTCCCTTCAGGAGTTCTACTTCAGAATCTTCTTTCCCTCTAATTATTATGGACATCTACTCGAGCTTCAAAGTTGAAGTTGACTCAGAGTTTCATCGTAGTATTCCTTTTATGCTTAAGAACCAATACTAAATGTATGAATAAAATTCACAATTCTCACTAAGAAGCAGGAAATATATCGCAGTGAAGAAACAAAGGAGGCAATTACCATGTACCTTGTGCTCTTGTGAGTCACTTTCTCCGGATTCCGACTCCGACAACAACTCAAATTCCTTGGAATTTCCTTCTTCAGATTCATCCTATAATCATGACACCAAAGAAACGTGATTAAGCCTGCCTCCCCTGGGGGAAGAAACATGACAGTCGTAAACAAGCATGCACAAACTGGCGTTGCACGAAAACAAAAGAACATGTAACAGATACCTGATCAGAACCGGAACTAGTAGCGCCCTCTTCTCCAGACTCCACGTCCTCTTCCCAAGATCCATTATCTTCGGAATCTCCATCGTCAGAGTAATCCTACAAAAGAACGCATCAATGTCAGCACGCGAATCGACAGAGACGAGCAACAGAGGAACGCAAAAGCAAAAACCAAAGGAATAAACAAAAAGCAAACGAAAGAAAAAAAAAAGAAAACCTCATAATCGGAGCCGGAATCAACAGGCGAACCTCCGCCGTCCAGAGCCTCCGGATCGGACCGAGCTCGCGGTGCTTCTTCCTTCACTCCCTCCTCCTCCTTCCCACTCCCTTTCTTCTTCATCTTCTCTTTCTTATCGAACGCTCCCATAACCCCTCGCTGAGGGAAAAAAAATGGCACCAGAGAAGAAGAAGAAGCCGCCACGGACTGTGGAAGCAGAGAAGGGCTTAGCAGTTTGGACTAGGGTTTAAGCCGGAGGTAGAACGGAAGAAAGCGGCTCCCCGCGTAATACCGTTTTGCATGAAATACGTAAAACATTTTTAAAAAGAAAAAGGGAATTCTGATTTAGCACCGTCGCTAGAGCCAATGCAACAAAACGAAAGGAAGCAAACAAACAAACCAATTACATCCAAAGCATTTTTTTTCTCATAAAAAATTTAAATTTTTACTTTTACCCCAAGTCTACCAATCTGATCCTAAAAAAATCCCAAATTACAGCATTTATCCCAATTATATCTAAAAAAAATTATCTCATGAAGAACCGCAACTTTTACTTTTATCTTAATTCTATCATTGTCAACTTTTCGTCCATAATCATCATTAGTTAATCTTACGTGGCTCAAAATTTTTTCGTTAAACTTACTGATAAATTTTTGGAATTCGAAAACAACGGGCTTTAGGGACAATGATGTTTAAAATCATTCATACAAATAATCAAATCTTCACGTCTAGTCATTCTTTGGGTTGTTGAATGTCAAAGAGAATTCGGAATGCACCATCTTCAGTAGCTCCGTATTTCTCCACAATGTATAGGGGAAACATATAAGAGAAAAGAAGTTGTGGGATTTCTTTTTTTTTTTATGTCAGCTTTACTAAGGCAATGCTAACATGTTATTAATTAACCACGTGAAAATGTCACATAGGATTAAGTAACGGTGATTATAAACGGAAGATTAAAGATAGTAGAATTAGGACAAAAGTAAAAGTTATGAATTTTTTATGAGATAAAAAAGGGTTGATGCCAGGTGTCTTACCCGGAGTGCCGTGGTGGTGGGTTCCTGCGGCCCTCCCCGGGGGACTAGTCGGGCTTCACCGCCAAGCGTGAGCGTAAGCTCCCCGGCCGTTCGGAACCCCCGGTTACCAAAAAAAAAAGGTTTTGGATATAATTTGGACAAATACTAAAGTTATAGGTTTTTTTGGGTATAGTCTAGTAGAATTGGAATAAAAGCTAATATTAAGATTTTTTTTATTAGGCTGGTAGAATTGAGACAAAAGTAAAATTTAGGTTCTTTATGTAAAAATATAATTGGGATAAATTTTAAAAATTGAGGATTTTTTTTGAAGTATTGGGCCCCTCGGAAAAGGTAAATGTCAAATAAAGACCTGAAAAATACCATCACCTTTTAAATAAAGATATAAAGTATATATTATTTCATATAAGGGCCTGAAGTATATCTATTGATTCAAAAAGAATGGCATGACCAATGGGTATTCTCGTCATTTTACATTTTTTTTAAATTTTTCCCTTTTTTCTTTTTTTTTATTCTTTTGTTTTTCTTTTTTTCCCTTTCTTTTCGTAAGTGGCAATCAATCGAGGCCATCTAGCCCTCGTAGGTGACTTGCCATTGCTTGAGATTGCCACTAGCAAAAGAAAGGGAAAAAAAAAGGAAAAAAATATAAATAACAAAAATAGTCTAGCTAAGGATTTTCTTTTAAATAATGAAGGCACTTGAGGTTTTTATTTAAAATAAAATCCACTTTAAACTTTTATTTGAAAAAATAAGAGTACTTCGAACCATGTAGCAACAAAAATACACATTATTAATTTTTCTAGCCATGCAAATCGGAAGTTGTTGAAAATCATCGATTTAGAATATTGATAAATGGTTCATGAGATTTAGTCTAATGTGTTATTCGGTTCGTAATTTTTTAATTTATTATCATGATATTTGAATTTTGGTCAAATGGGTAATGTCATCTCTAGACTTTTAATTAGTTTAATGAAGTCCATGAATTATTGATAAATGTTTAATGTAGTCCACAGGTTGCATGGAAATATTTAAAAATTCAAGGTTCATACTGAACGAAATAAAAATCTGAAAATGACATTAAATATAGAATTTAATTTTAGAGATCACATTAAACAAACTAAAAGTTCACGCATTGAATCAAGTTTCAAAAATCATTTGTGTCATTCTCCTTTAAGAATACTAATATTTTGTTTGATTTTGAGGCTACTCAATTTTTTTTTTATTTTTGGGTGGAAACAACGAACCTCAATTGGAAGAACTTAAAAACAACGTCGTCATGAAAAACCAGACCTGTTGATTTTCCCTTTCGTCCTAACACCGGTTGGCTTTACTGACATGTCTATCGTGACGTGTTAATAATGCCATTACCGGTCATGTCGGATCTCTCGTCATCTCGAATGAACGTAAAAATTTCAAATTGCGGCGAGAAATGGATAGCGTCTTTATCTAGCAGGAGCATTCGGCCCGTTACTGCTTGGGAAAAGCCCATGCACAGCATGGACGTCTTCTGTTGGGCCAGTAAAGCCCACGGACACAATTCTCTTTTGGACCTTTTGGTGTACATTTTATGGGCCCCTTCGTTTTTCCCAGTTGAACGAAATGCAGCTTTGTTTCCCACCAAAGGGGGAAAAGAAGAAAAAAAAAAAAAAGAAAGCTGACTGGGCTGTGCGCATGTTGCTTGGGATTGACATTTTTGACACTCGCCAATCGCAGCTATTAATCACATAATTAGCAAAATACACTTAGTCACAGGAAGGGTCAGAGAATAGGTAAGTATATATCGAGTACACTCTAATTTTCAGAGATATGGGTACATATAACATCTTGTGAGTTATCGAATTAATTTTTTTTTCTTACGTCTTTTTAAAGTTTTCTCATAAGCCACGATACCTAATTTCCTCGATAGGTGCACCAACTTAGGAAGATATTGAGGTGAATTGACCGTACCAGAAATAGATCTAAACCGACCATTACGGAGAATAGATGTAATGGGTGCGATCCTCATGGTTGACCCTTCCGAGGAATGTTGTTTGGAGTGGTCTATGGTTGTGCTCTGAACATCATTCCAATAGTAAAAGCCGTCATAAAGCAAAATGGATGGTGTGAAAACATCTTCATTTGCGATACCATTAGTTGCTTTATCTTCTGCTATCGGTACAATTCGATACTCGAAATTTCCTTCTTGTAACAGCCAAGTCCCCAACTCATCTGACTCGCGTGGGTATATCCAATATGATTATGATTCGCCATACTTCATTAGCGCCGTTGATCACATCGAATTTTTGGAGAAGATGGAAATGCTTATCTCCGTGTGCTTGATTACTTTTAAGATCCTAGACATGATCTCTCCTCCGACCTCGATCCCATCACGATCGATAAATGCATAGATCCCTGAATTAGCGAGGCCTTGGTAGAGAAATTCAATTTTTAAAAAATAACGCTGTTTTATTTGTGAAAAAGACGCCGTTTCCCGATACTCATATGTGCAGTATGATTCATTAGTGCCGTCGATCACGTCAAATCTTTGCAGAATATGGGAATGCATATCTTAGTGTGCTTGATTATTTTTAAGGTCCTAGGCACGACCTCTCTTTTTTTGACTTCGATCCCATCTTGATCAATAAATGCATGGATCCCTTAATTAGGATAAACTAATTTTTTCACCAAGAAAAATCATAAACTAATACATATGTGACATATTTACCAAAAAATAATTTTTTTATCACAAAAAATTACAAATTAGTATACTTGTGATAAATTTATCCCAAACTAATTGTTTGACCACTTTTACAAATTTACCATTTGTTAAGTTTTGTTAAATTTTATCGACAAATTCCTGAATTAGATGACACATGATAATTGATATAGGTGTACCAGTTTGAGGTTTTTACCCCTCATTTATCACATGTATACTAATTTAGATTTTTCGTGATATTAATCCAATTTTACGGAAGCTAATCGAAGACAAATTTGCCATAGATGTACGATTTTTGATGGTCAAAAATCTTATCGGAATAATTTATCACAAGTGTACCAGTTTGAGATTTTTTGTAGTCAAAAACGTTATTTGAGATAAATTTGTTACGTGTATCGATTTGGCCTTTTCGGTGGTTAAAAAATTAGTTTGAGATATAAGTTTGTTACAAGCGTACTAGATTGAAATTTTTTATGTCAAAAAATTTATTTATGGTGAATTTGTCACATGTGTACCAATTTAAAATTTTTGTAGCATTAATCCTAATTGTTATTATTATTTATAACATTAGAAAAAAAATGAAAGGGATAATGAACACGATCAGCAACAGCTGCTGATAGTAGGTGTGCAATGCGTGCTTCAGAGAACAAAATATTTCTCTCCCTTTTGTGAAGAGCGCGAAGTCTCATCGCAAAAACGAAATTGCTAGCACAATTAAGGCAGTGATTTTCGTGAGTTTTTTCTTCCGTTCAATATTACGAGAGGTAATTCGATTAACCTCCTTTGCTATTCTGATTTGTTTTTTTTATTGAAAATTGAAGATACGTGTAATGATTTTATTTCCGCTGTGTTTAAGTTGACATGCATGTATCCCAACACCATCCTCGTGATTAGTCTTTCCGAGGAACGTCGTCGCTAGCTGTCTCTGATCGTGCCCCGAACGTCTTCCTGACGGCGGACGCCATCGCCTAGCAAAATCAAAACAGGTGCGAATATCTTTTGTCTGGGACGCCATCGGTCGCTTGTATCTTCGGTCGTCTGTAAAATTCGATCCTCGAAATTTTCTTCTTCTTCTACAGCCAATTCTGCCTAACTCATCCGACTCGTGTAGGTATTAGCAGCGCTACCAATACCGCTAAACCATTCGCCTCCATTTTGAGTTTGTGTAGGTATTAGCAGCAACTGTATATCTTCCAAAGTGCATCGTGAAAGCCAATTGTCATCAAAGACATAATCACTTACAAATAACGTCGCAAAATAAACTTTAGGATCTTCCCACACTTCCTTATATTCTACAACTGATCGCTATAAACCAAACAAGGAGGAAAAATATAGAGGAAAAGAAATAGCAAATATAAAAGAACAGGTACGGCAAAGCTACCGGCTTATCTAAGATACAGTGTTCCGGGATAAATTTTACCCGCTCCTCTATCTTCTCCAAAAGCCGGCTCTCCAAGTCGAGCACCTCTAGTCAACCAGAGCACTGGCTACTGAGAACTAAAGCCCGAGTTTGGACAGAAGCTGCCGCCATCTGGGAGTCTCTTCATCGAAAATGTAAGTCAAAGGAGATATTAGAACTCCACTACCCCCGATCTGCACGAATAAAAGTTTCAATATTATTCGAAAGGTCCTCAGGAGTGTTATCAAGCTATGATTAACGATATTAACAGCGGCAAATATCTTCACTTCATATGAGGATGTGACCAGGGGAAAACAAAAATCTTTGCATAAAGCAGTTGTGTATTGGCTATTTCCAAAATTAGGACTTACTGCTCTCAACTGCTGCACAGAGCTATAGAGCGCCTTTTTAGGAACGCAAATGACTATTGCATAGTAGTCTGCAACCACTTCTCCAGCACGTTTGCAAAAGACCGGACTTACCGTAGGTCCCTGTTAGCATATGAGCACAAGAGAATCAGAAACTCAGGAGAGTGAGAATGAGATAACTACATTTTAAACTTCAAATCGAGCTGAGGCTGAACTTGGAGTCCGTGAAAAAAGGGCTCCCTGCATTACCTGCAAACCAGAGAGTGATGGTTGACTGAGTACTTGCTTAGCGACTTCCTCTGCACTCCTCCCTCTCATATTTGCTGTCACCTGTAACAAGAATTGATACCAATTATAAAGCATTCACTTTGAGACTTGGATAAAGGAGTTGATCACAAGTATGTATATGCAGTATCCGGAGGCTTATAATTTAAATTTTATGTTATTTCCCCAAATTTTTATGGCAGCAATTCCCTACTTAATTGTTGAATAAGAAATGGTTGAACAAGTCATACTTGATAATGAGATAAGGTACGCTTATGTCCACAGAAAACCACATCATATCCGATTGACAGTACTAAATTGGCCTCAACAGAAAACTTGCACTTACATAAGTCACCTGGTTAAATTTTGTTTCTTGACGAGTACACTGATATATCTTTTTTACACAGTTCAGTAACACAGTAATGAGTGAAAGGGGAAACATTGTAATGAGTGAAAGGGGAGTATGTCCGGATGCTAGAAAGGAAGTTCATCATCATATACACAATAATCCACACACCGTGAACTGACCAACTGCCTTAAGATGTGCCTCCAATCTTTCAAGAATCTCGTGAGTTGCGTCAAGAACACCTTCCCGTTGGACTAGTGAATTCCTGCTTGCTACAAGAACAGCCTGAAGGATATTCAGCCCTAGGGTAAGCAAAGTTCGAAAAAGATGGAATGAAGAAACTATCATATGGTATGCCAATACAAACATGTTACCCACCTGGCTTTCCAACACTGTCCCACCTTCAATTTCTTTTAAGTTATTTTCCTTTAATGTTGTCCCACTACTTACAAGGTCCAAAATAACATCAGCAGTCCCCATCTGGATGACCAATGAAAAGAAAAGAAATCAAAATTAAAGATCATGCAGACACAGCATCAATACTTCACTGCCAATGCCATCAATTAGCATCAGTTTAATTAAATCCTTGACCTCCCCTCATGGAGATGCCATTGCAGATACCAGTGTGTCATATGCCAAGATATAGTGTCAGTCGTACATATTTTTCTGTTCACCTAAAATGCAGCTTCTAAACAAATACATTAATTGAACTAAGTTGATATGCTCATGAGGTCACTTTCCTAATAGCTTAATCTTTGGGGGCATAAGTGTACTTCAGATTCTTTTTAACAAAGGATAAAGCAAATGTCCAAAGAACTATTTCCTTCCCAGGGATAAAATTTTCTATCATTCAAAAGAGAAAAAAAACCAGCAATTCATGGACTAATCACATCAATGGATCATATCACAAAGTGAATGGCCACAAGATCCATAGGCAAGGACAGATTGATCCAACCATCGTATCATCAAAGGAAACATCAAAAGATTCAAGTGCCTTTTTAAAAAGGATCCTGCTGCTAAAACTATGGTCGCCTGATATAGTCTGATGTATACATTCTCCAGGACAGGGAATGTACATACATTGCCCCATAGTGTGTATACGAAAAGGTCTCCATGGGCACAATGTACGACGTCTAGAATAGGAAAATTAGTGGGATGGACACTAGTCCGTCCTTCCTTTCACTGCATCTACCCGTCATCCTTGTTTCCCCTCTTCA
Organism: Psidium guajava; assembly: GCA_016432845.1. Taxonomy (NCBI): domain Eukaryota; kingdom Viridiplantae; phylum Streptophyta; class Magnoliopsida; order Myrtales; family Myrtaceae; genus Psidium; species Psidium guajava. Next base: position 35,958,560 of record CM028225.1, on the reverse strand, counting down.
TTAAGAAATATTTCTCTGCCTTTCTTGTTTACTGAAGATTCTCATGTAACTAGATTCGGGGTGCATTTAGGAGTGACATAAAGGGCTGGACTCCATAGATCAACCTAGAAAATTAGTGGGAATCAAGGTCTTTGCCAATAATGTAAAGTAACAAGTTGACCCCTAAAACAGCATGAAAAGAATAACACAACCCTGCCATACTGAGCAAAAATATTTGTAATCACGGATCTGCACTTTCAGTACAGATCTTCCACCTGTCTTAAGTGGAAAAAGAAAAGGAACTCGAATCCAAAGCCATAGGACTCTCAATGCAATTTATCGTCTTTTGTTTTCAAAATAAATATTCAAATGGTCTGAACCTCTTTCGAACTGGAAAATGAAATAGTTTAAACTTCTAGATTCTAAATTCTAGTTGAGCAGACAAGACTGATCCCTCCTTGACATAACTCTACCAGAACATGGGTTCCCCAACCCCATCTCTTGAATCTCTTAAGAGAGCTTCCACAGACAAATACACTCCAGTGTTAGTTTAAAAACAACATGCACTTAATAAAAAATTCATCGTGACAACCATCTGCCAATACGGGCAACGAGTTAGTAAGCTACAAAGATATCAAATAAATGAAGGAAATTGGTATTTTTACCGCAGGAGCTGCCTCCAATGCTCCTTCACCAGTTGAAAAGCTCACATGCTTCAGTCCATTTTCCTTCATGAACTTAGGCCCCAGCTATAATGACACATGAAAGAAACTAAGCAGTTGTAAAGGGCAAAAGCTCTGGCACCCTGTAATAAAATTTCCCACTGAAGGTGGACAAATGGAACAATAAACAACGACATTTAAGATCTGAAATTCAAACATACGTAGGAGAAACCAGTAGCAACTCTGAGTGGTTTCTCTTCAGTCCATTGGGGCATTTGTGCTAGTTCCTTCACCGATTTGATCTTCTCAAAGATCCCATAGTTGGGAATCTAATAGGAGATCGAAAGAACATATCAACGCTACAAATTCCATAGAAATGAACCAATTGGAAAAAATTCTAACAGTATATCAAAATTGAGAGCATAAACTTTCTTACTGCGAGAGACAAACGGCAATCCCCATAATCAAGAGCTTCATGGACAATAATAAGATCTTCGTTACCCTGAATAAAAGGAGCATGAGCTCTTTTAGGACAGTCTACTATATCAAGTTAGTGTTGCCAAATCAACATTCTACGATATCATGACTTTGAAAAGCTTGATGAAAACACAAAAACACCACAAAAAGATCAGAAAAAGCTCTGATATATGAAGTTGAAGCAATCAGGAAGTTTTTGACTCTGTCCAGCATTCCTCACAAGGTGACCACTCAATCGTCATTCTAGGATTTCAAGTCATAGTTTCCTGTCCACACATCCAAACAAACACATAATATATGAACACTCTAACCACCTAACCTATCTAAAGACTTCAGGTACATACCGAACCTTGACATCATGCAGTAATTCTGATAATCCAAGCCATTTTTCTAAATTGTTTAGATGGAAAAGGGTAGACAACCCAAACAGATTGAGACAACAAGTGCTCCAAACTCAAGCAAGGTAACATGTGATCTGTAACTACCATTGTCATATGTTCAGGTAAGATCTGTGATCCAACTTCTCTGCTGCATATTTGACGCATAGGAAGTACCCTGTCATCTACTAACTACTAATCTGCACAATTGCTGGGGATCTATATGACAAGTCAATCTTTCATCTTTCAAGGACAGCATTCTGATTATAAACAAGCAGGGAAGGATGACATACTACTGAGGCTACAACTGAACTTTGACAAAGTCCCCTCACCTGTTTTTCACGTATCAAGGATGGCCGACACTTTCTAAAGACAACAACAAAACTAGGATCTTCCATCAGATGCTCACAGGGACTCTTTAAATTTAAACTATTCAGACAACTATTCACCAATCAATTCTGTACATAGCAGTCAATGTGTAATCAATACGCAGCATTTTCAATTTGCAGTAGACATCTGGTGTGACTTTAGTTTTAGTTTTCTGGACGTAGTTGTTGCCCTTAGCATTTCAAGTTTAACTTCTGTTTGATACCAAACACATCTAGTCGTGAAAAAAAATGTGAACATTCACATTCCAACTTAAAACAAACTATTCATAATTTTTTTTGGTTTTAGCATGAACACTTGTTCCAATATTTTGGGTTTTAGAGGGAAAGCAAATATGACTTTTTGTTTGATAAAGTGCTCTTGATCTTCCACTTCATCCAAAGCAGGGGAAAACTGTGCAATAAATTGTTTCGACAGCTTCAGAGTGTAAATCTTTGAATGCAGAGAAACGATAATAAAAAATGATGAGTAAAAAATCCAACCAATGATCGAACATACAGCATATAACATCTTCTGCTTACCTGTCCAAATTCACTAACTGTGTCGAAACCCACTATTCCAATGTCTAGATCTCCAGATAACAATTTTCTTACAATGTCCTTTGGTCGCTGAAACCAGACTTGCAAACTAGAGAGCTGCAAGATAAGTTAGCCACCAAATCAATTAAGAACAGTCTGCAGTATACAGAACTAACAACTGAAATACCAAATGTCTACAGTAAACAACTTTAATTGGTGCTGCGGAGATTTTCTTAGTTACGTCAATTACATTTTGTTATGGAGCTTTCCATGTTATATGAGTGAGAGTAAATCTATCTAAGAATAGATAAGCGCCTGTCTAACTCATCACCACAGCAGTATTCTTAAGACACGGACCTTTTCAACCAAAGCATTTGAGTGACTGGAGTGGGTCATTTCTTCTTCTTGCGTCTCACAAAGATGGTTCAGCATTACGCTTTGGGATCAGACCATCAGCACTTTGTAAAGATTACACTCTATCTTATTTAGTATATATATCCTATTTTATATTAATGATTCTGTAAAGGCTTAGCACTCCTTGGTTCCCTGTCCACATATCTTAGATACGATGACTACAAAATCTCTCTTGCTAACCTATCTCTTGTAATTTTTAAAATCAAAATAGACGTCTAAATGAATAACAATAAACGAACTCAAAGTGTGTTACCACCGTGTCTAAACCAAAATAAGGCACCCATTTTTATGAAATCGCCATACCTGGGGAATTTCTGCAACGTACTGTCGAGGATTAACCTGCTTGACTGACAATTGGCAATCCTTCAGGAACAAAGTTGAAGAGAGTTAGTATGCAGATAAAGGGCAAACCACAAGTCTCCTAGAGCGGCATGTCAGAGACTTGAGCCACTTACACCGTCGAACTCAAATCCGATGTTTACTCAATTTTTTTAATACGCTTCACATTTGGAGCCAATTCCTTAGCAACCAAAACCGCAATGCGAGTCGTGAAAAGCAAGTAATACCTTGAGGAGGCCGAGAGTCTCGTCGGCCATGCGCCCTTTGCTCGGCAGACCAAGCCGGATCTCTCTCCGCTCGCCGTCCGGTCTGCCATTGGATACCGCGACCGCGATCCCGGACGGCAAAGGGCCAGAGCAGCAGACGATCCTCGGGGACGTGGACGGCTTCGGGGAGGCGCCAATGGACGTGCGGGCGCGGAAGGCGGAGAGAGAAGGCGTGATTGAAGATGGCGAGAGGAGCTGCTGGGCACCGCGGGATGGCGAGACCAGGGACATCGACGCGGGCGCCATTGGGACGGCGTGTGAAGCTCCGAGCGCTCGCAGCTTCAGATAATGATTGAGAGAGAGAGTTTCGAACTGTGAATATCTGGAGCGCCGCCGCGAGTGGAGAACGACGGCGGCGCAAGAGAGTCAAAAAGAGTGGGGATGGGAGTTTGTGCGTGTGGGAAGCCGAGAAATGTCAATTTTGTTACTTTTGTCCACACGTGCGACTGCGGCGAATCAATAATTGAATATCCCGTGGCAATGTCTTGCATGCTTTTTGAGATTCGACCACAATTACAACGAAATAAAAGGCAAAATAAAAAAAATTAAAATATAAAATTTTATTTTGATTCATTCTTAAATTAAAGTTATGTCTAATGAGTGATTTTACTATAACTAACGCATTGCATCTCTCATTACATCACTTGATTATAAACGAAAAATAATATATATAACAGCAACTATTCATGAGTTTAAACAATACTACTAACGAAAAATTATGAGCTTAAATAGTAAAAGCCCAATGGCGTCCAAGGGGCGTTGTCCTCTTGAGATCCCGATGGGAGCGCCTTCTCGGATTGCCACCCACTTAGCTTGGAGCGAGATCTATCTACTTTTTTCTATCGATAGGAAGTATAAACCATACCTGAACAACTTCAAGGTATATGCGTCTCATTTGGTCCATTTTCTAAATCCAATTCCGCCGATAAATTGGATTTAATTCCAACTAATTTCATGCTTGAGAAAAATCAGAGTACCGATTTTGGATTCCATGAAACAAAATTCTTAGATAAAAAAAATGAGGGATGAAATAGGTTACTTAACTAAACCTAGAATTACACCATTTCACATTTTAATAAAATCTTGATAACTTCGTTATTCTATTTCCCCATCGACTACTGTTCGCCGCTCCCGCCGCTGATCGTCAGCCTCTAGGCTTTGTTGCCCGGAGCCAAACTCCTCCATTGATCATCGATCGGACTTTGTTGTCAATAGTCGAATTCCGTCGCTTGTCGAGGGACTTCATCGGCAGCGGTTAGTCCTCAAAATGGCGGTTCACCATCGTTGGTGAGAAGTATTTTTCTCATCGAAGACCAAAACTTCTTGCAATCCAAACTATTGTAAAGGAGACCGGTTGGAATGGGAATCGATTCGGCAGGGGTCCTCGTCCTGGAAACAAACAACGGTTTATTGGGCTATATCAGTACTAGGCTGAGGTCTCGAGATGATCAGTTTTAAGTGAGATTTAACTGAAACGCATTTTTGAAATATATCCATTATATATGATAAATTTTGAAAATAGATCGAATTTTAGAATGTCACAATTCTTCCTTCCTTCCTTATAGAAATTTCATTCTCGAAATTTACGTTCTACTAATACTACTAATTACACAAACAGATGGGGGTGCTTGCGCCTTATTTCATCCTTGCTTTCCCATGTTGTGCCTTTTGTTCTATGACACCCGGCCGAGGGTTGGTCCCTTTGGTGGATGGTGGATGCAGGAGGTGAAGTAAACGACGAAATAGTCCAATGGCAATTTTTGTGGCTTGCCATAATCTGTAACACACAATATAAATAAGCTATACGTTTACGATTTTTTCAAATCAAAACAAAGATGAAAGAAAAGTTGATCATTACCTTTTGGTTGCAATAAATATGGTAGGATGTAATGTGAGATGTAATTTTACCAAACTCGATCCCTCCGGTAGTATAGTTTCTATCGGAGCAAAAAATGATATGATTCCGAAAGCCACTATGTGTTTATCACCATATTTTTTCAGAAGTATGCTAGAAAATTTAATAATTTGTAAAACATGATCTAAAATGATGATATCATGAGTTTACACCGAACTGTAGATGAGAAAGCTCACCTATTATACACATCACAAGATTTGAGGAAATTAACAAAAACAAAATCCTAAATCTATTGTAATTATGTAAATTTAATCTTAAAAATTTTTCTTTTTCAATTTAGGCATAAAACCTTTTGCATTTGTGTCAATTTTAGTCTATCATGCAAAAAATCGTCGAAGTGGACACCGACCGTCCTAGGTGGAGTCATTAACACTAAAGTAGACAATTTTTGTAAGTTTTTCTTTTATGAATTTATTGTTTTTCTCATTTTCTCACTTTAATGTTTTAAAATTTTATGAATTAATGGAAGGATTATATCGAACATCTTCCTATAATTCTAGAATTGAGTTGAACATATTTTACAAGTTCAATAATCATATTGGTCAAATCAAAAGTTTAGGGATCATATTGCGCATTGAGCTAAAGTTCAAACTATATTGGTCAAATTAAAAGTTCAGGGGTCATATTGCACATTAGATTAAAATTCAAGAATTATTTATGTCATTATCCTTTTTCAATATCCTTACTATTTGATGATACTTTCTGAGGGGACTTCATTTATAATTTGTTGTTCTGAATGTAGTTAGGAAATTATAATATAGAATGAAGTGTTTTTTTTCCTCTCTTGGGATGGATGACGGTGATATTCGAACTAACTTTTTAAGCTATTGTAATTCTTTTGTGAATTGTGACGAGGTCGGTGCTGTTGCACAAGCAGTTTTCTATTGTGATTCTCTCTTTATCATGGCATAAGTTTCTTTGGCTTTGCTTGAAATTTGTGCTTGAGCGAAAGGAGGGAAATTTCAATGGAACTCATGATAAGGGGACCTTTGGAAGTACCCATTGGTACTTAAAGAAGAGAGGTTCCGGTTCTCCTAGAGCACTACGCTCCTGTCCACCCAAGTCAATTTCCATGTGAGAGGCGTCACAAATTTCGAATAAACAACTCTTGATACTTGGCATGCTCTTCCAGGTTACTGGCATGGTTGGATGGTTACATTATGCTTTGGAGCACCTAAAAGTTCCTCCACTGAATGAGGGTAGAGTCTTGCTAAGAAAAACGAAGAGTAAGATTGTAGAAAGACTAATCATGGGTGTGTTGGAAAACTCTCAAAAAACATAATGAACATATTGAATTCTTAATGCGCTATATTTAAGCTAACATTTGATGAAAGGACTAGTGCTTTACCATTAAAATTTGGTGCACGAGGCAAACTTGAGCTAGAAAGGTGAAGGTAGAGCTATGAAGTGGATGGCCGGGACGGTACATGTTTAGCCGGAAGAGCTGAAAATCTACCATCATCTTTAGTCAGGAAAAATGTGCAAAGCATGTATCGATCTGTGTTCCAGAAACTAGTTGACTCAAATTGTGAAGTATTTCCCTAGCATTCTCATTGCATTCGGTTGTAGATATTTCCTCAAGAGTTTTATTCAGTTGAATCTTAGATTGATTTTGTTTCTCAACTCTTCTATCAATGCTCTTCCACTTCGTCCTTCAAAGTTCGACGTGCTGTAGTCGTGACCAAAAAAAAAAACCTCGATTTATTTGCAGCATACTTGTCTTACATTTGCTTGTCATCCCTACTCTTCAGTGGATATTGCCTGAGAACTGCTGTCAGATTACTTCTCAAGATTCTTTCTTCATAGAAGCATAGGAGTACGAGAGCTGTATTCCATAGTTTGTTGTACTTCTATGTTGCTTAACTTTTGATTTCTTCCTAGATTGGCACCAGAGTTAAATCACATTTTAAATGTTGAGTATTGATTGATTTTGGACTAGGAAATAAACAAATTATAGGTATTATAATACTGTTTAATATCCAGGTACTTAAGCTTGGGAAATAGTTTCGAGACATATGTAGGTCATGGAAAGTACTCTACTGACCCCTGAAATTGCTCAATTGAAAGAGTACTATTAGTGATTTGAATGCTGTAGCCTTCATGTTAAAAGCAAAAAAAAAACCTCAAGATAAGAATTTAAGAGAGGTGCATTCACATCAGGTTCACAGAAACTCAAAGAATGACTGGTAGATTTCAATATGAGAGAGCTAATGTTTTGTGTTCATGAAATATAAGGTAATGTTTTGTGTCTATGAAAAATCTTGTACCCTCACGGATTGATCAATTTGCACCTGGATTTTTTTTTTTTTGTGAGCAGGTTTTCTGGTTCTACCCATTGTACATTTTTAGCTTCATTTTGAGCGCTATATGGTGTTGTCCTCATTACACTAGTTAGTTTTATGTGTAATTTTCTCTGCTAGTGTTGTTTGTTTGAGATTTCTGTGAAAGTTCAGTTGTAGCCCTCAGTAGTATGTCATCCTTCCCCTGCTTGCTTATTACTCAGAATGTTGTCCTTGAAAGATGAAATATTATGAAATGTTGCCTTGGCATATAGATCCCCCCTACAGTTGTGCAGATTAGTAGTTCGTAGATGACAGGGTACTTCCTATGTGTCAAATATGCAGCAGAGAAGTTGGATCCCAGATCTTACCTGAATGGATGGCAAAAGAAGTTGCGGATCACATATTACCCTGCTAGCACTTGTTTTATGAATCTCTTTGGGTTGTTTTCTCTTTTTCTCTTTTCCATGTAAACAATTTAGAAAAATGGCTTGGATTAGCAGAATTACCGAATTCGCGGACTTTCGTTGTTGAACTTACGATTTTGAGTTCTTTGGGACTTTCGTTGGGGGTCTATATGTTAGCGATGACTGAGATCAGAAGGTAAGTTAGCTTGGAAACACTTCCCTTTAGTTCATTACCGCAAAACGGTGGTATTCCAACGAACTTTTTAAACTACTGTGATTCTTTTGTGGATCGTGATGAGGTCGGTGCTGTTGCGCGAGCAGTTGTCTATTGTGGTTCTCTCTTTATTCTGGCAGAAGTTTCTTTGGCTCTGCTTGAAATTTGTGCTTCTGCTGCATTTGATTGAGCATTTAGGGAAAGCCTCAACGAAAATGCAAAGGGCTTTGGCATCGGCGGTCCTTGCTCGGGGTCGCGATCTGGCTCGTTGCCTACCAAGCGGCCTTGCGCAGGCCCTTGGCAAAGCTTCATCGGCAACCCAATATGGATAGTGCCCAGGCAAGGGCAACAATGGAATATGAAAAAACTTGTGAGTGTCATATTTAGTCCTTTCTATTTATGTATTTATTTTTGGGTAGCCATATTTTTACTTTTATTTTAGCATATTTTAAGCTTTTCGCTTTGGGTTCATCGACCGCCGACCCCAACTGGTTTGGGATAAATGTGATGTTGATGTTGAATCCCCACACTAGTGTTCCGAAAAATGCTGAGGACCTGTCTTGGGCTTTCGACATTGCCAAGGCCAACATTTGGCCAAAGGAGTCTAAAAAAGGAAAAAAAAAATTGCTAAGTACCTCAAATTTTTCTCTCATGGGAAGTGTAGAAGAGAATGCAGTAATAATAATCTTGCAATAGTCACAAACTTTATGGGTCCACTTCATATAACTTAGTCTTTCCCTCATATCCCCCTCGCTTTCCTCCTCGCTTTCCCTCAAAGCTTTGGTCCGGCTCTGTTCCACAGCTTACTCTTCTGAAGACTTTTAAGGATGGAAATTCCGCACAGTATTTCTCAGCTAAGAATCTCCTGAATTTCGGCAGATTGTAGAGTCAACGACCCGTTAATTCGGAGAAGGAGATTATCCTACATTCTTCACGGCCAGCAATTAGCTCCATATCTTCATGTGACCGGCCTACCGCCAGCTCTTCAATTTTCCCGAGAAACTTCGCCCTGGAAGTTGGGAAAAAGCATTTCCAAGCATGAGCACCGCCGAGCCTCTATGAATCTCAGGTTTGGAAACGGGATGTCCGGGAGACCGTCATACTGCCAAATGTGCCTCAAAGTTTCGAAGATGATACAAATAAAGGCTCCTCAATTTACCACTCTTTGTATATGTCCCGTCACTTTCATATGTGATCTTGATCGAATGACAGGAGCTCACTTTTAGGATCTTGAGACAGTGCTGCAGCCTCTTCCACCTATAGGATGGAGCAACACATTGGAGATTGTTGCAGCGCTCCAATTCAAGAAATTCCAATTTGCAAAAAGAATCATTAGGAATTTGATCGTTCCATAGCTCTTTGCATTGAGCACCTTCAATTCGTAGACTTCTTATATTGGGAAGTTTAACCTGCTCAAGGATTAACGTGAGAGAGAGGAGTATAGTAGCAAATTATTAAATTGTTTGTTCTAAAACATGATAATGGAAGAATACGGATAACCCCAGTAAGGCATAGAGCAAACCATTTCATTGAATAACGGTTGTGGGGATTCATCATTTTCTTCGGTTGTCTTGTCTGACTTCCTGTCAACCCTTGTAGGACTCGAATTAAAAGCTCTAAAATTACGGCACCCCAGAATAGTTATATCTGTTAAGGAAGGGAAACTCATCACTACTCCCTTTGATTGACTACTTTCTTCCTTGGGAACCACTTCCTTCATCTGTTCGCAATTGACATTTGTTAGACGAGGAAAATCCAAAACCGTTTGGGAGTCGCTCTTCACCACGTGTCTCAGCTTTTCTGCTCCATCTACTGTCAATACTTCCAATTTGGGGAGCAATACAATTTTTTGTTCCATATTTGAATCAAGGGACCCACAATCAAACAACGATTCCAGGGAGGGACAGTTCAAAACGCTGACTCTTTTCAGTTTGTGCAACCTCCCTATGATTGTCGAAGGGAAGACGTTGAGTAAGTTGGAGCAGTTTTCAAGGAGGAGGGTGGCTAATTTGCAGAAGGAACTTCTAGGAAGTTCACCGTGCCATATCCTTTTGATAGATCTCATCGAGTGAAAATATAGCTGCTCCAAGCATGGTAAACTAACCTGCTCATAAGAGTTATGTGTCAAATCATAACTATGAAAAATTTGACAATTTAGCCTGATCTTGATGATCTATCTGATGTGGTGGAAGAATGGATTTTTACTAAAGGCTTTATTCTGATGGATGTAGTTATGATTTATGAACATGTTTTAACTAGCAAAACCAAGGAAATAAAAATTCCCAGAAAGATATTATTATTTTTATTATAAAGAGCATGCCTATAGCTATTATGGTATAAATCTGAAGAGAAGGGATGCGCACCTTTCGATCGAAGAAGGAGTCGTAATAAGCATCTTGTGAATCTGAAGTAGTGGTTACCAACTCTTTCTTTCCACCAAGAAATGAGAAGAATTTCTTCGTGGGATAGTCATATATATGCAGTCGTTCCAGTTTCGGGAACTCTATAATATCATCTGTCCCTCCATCTCTTCCTTCCTCATCCACAATCACCGCCTCCATATTTTGACAAATTTCAACTTTAATATCTGTAATTGCTCTAAGAGATTTAGCCACAGGCAGCGGAAAGAGAAATGTCAGCCCCGTACAGATGACATTGAGTTTCTTTAGGTTCCGAAATACCGATAATCCTTGTAATTGTACATTCCGTTTCCATATGCGCTGCAAGTCTTCTAAAAACTCTAATGACATCTGAGTTAACTGAGAGAGAATCTCAGCACGTTCTGGGACTTTTAGCTCCTCTAGGTCGAAAACTACTTTCGTTGATGGAGAACAACGGCTAACGAACAATGACACCAAATTCGGCAGCTTCAGTACCCAATCTGATTTCAAAATACTCGACGAGGATGATGCAGAGCTCGATATCACTATGTATTTTAGATTTGTGAATTGCAATTGAGGTCGACTGTAGAGTACCTTTTCCAGGTCGAGGAGTCCCTCCGTCACCAGGAATTCCAAACGAGGGAATGAAACCTAACAAAAGCGCCAAAACGAAACTGAGTAAGGGCTTTGCGGTTTCTATTAAGGATCTATAAGAGTTTTAACAGCAATTGTTTATAAATTTTCTCGCTAGCTATTCAATCATTAATAAAAAATCATAGATCATTTTGTCAAACTGTGTTTTTAGCATAACCAAGTACAAGAACACAATTCATTTTCTAGGAAAACATTCTTTAGCAAGAATTAGTCTTCAATTAGAGTAATAAATTAATCATAATTAAAAATCACGTTAAAGCCCGAGTAATTAGTGCAATTATCTAAAATTGAAAGAGAAAACAATCAGTCGTACAACGAGGCTTCCCTCTAGCTATAGATGAATGTGAATCAAAATGTGGGCTCTGTGGGTTGTTTGAGAGGATTTTTTATTTGTCATTCAAACATCAAAATTTACAAATAATCAATTGTTAATGCTATACGATATTGGTAGCTTTTGCAAGGTTAAGAATAAATGAAACCTATACTCTTTTAAAAAGATACATTGACACTAGGAGAAAATGAAGTAGTTACCTGAATTGGAGCACCCTCTGATGTGATTTCAGCTCTGACGCAAAAGCTAGTCATTCTTGGTAGCCATTGCAAATCTAGACGGCGAACATTAGGCAACTCAACTATATCTTCTCTTGCATCGTCTATGACAATGGCTTGCATCGATTGACAGAGCCATACTTCAATCACTTCCAGATGTACAAATCTTTGCATCTGTGAAAGGCACCACAAGGATTTCAATCGGTTGCATAATCTAATTTTCACGGTTTTCAATTTGCTGGAGCAATCTGGTGCGACAGGGCCATTACATATCTTCTCCAGATTAATAAGATTTACGAGGAACAAAGATTCTAATCTCGTAAAAGCAGTGGGAGAGATGCCACCGGGATGAACTGGCAATATACTCGATTGATGGGTTGTTCTGAATGTCGAAATGCTTTAGTTGTGGAAATCCTTGGGCGCACAACTCGTGAGCACTGAACAACGCGTGAGCATGCTCTTTGGACTCTCCCAACCCATCCAAATGCAAGTATTGAGTCTTATGTAGACTTTTCTGAACCCATTCTTTTGAAAGAATACTATCGCACCCTTTTAATTTGAGCATCATGGTTCTCAAACCTTCAAATTTCCTTCCGACAACATCTCCTATGTTGATCCAAAATCTGATTAGGTTCCCAAATGGCAGGTCATCAGCCTCCAAGAGTATAGTGGGATCACGGATCGATATTTCCAGAACGGTTAGCCTTGTCAAGCTCTTCAAATTGACAAGCCTGGCATTACGCGATTCCGATGGTACTTCATCCTTGCCCATCCATCGATCAAAGCTTCCCTTCATATATAACTCTTCCAAATTGGTTAAGCCCTCTAGGACACCAGGCTCGATTATCACAAGCTCCTTACAATTGCATAGATTCAATGATTTCAGATTCGTTAGCTCCCCGATTTCCTTAGGTAGCCTTGAAATTTCAGACCTTGCGAAGCTGAGAATCTCCAATGCTTTAAGCTCGCTAAGAATTGCCACATCCTCCACACCACAATGGTCCAAATATAACAACCGAAGGTTCTCAAGAATTTTGATTGAGGAAGGTAAATTGGGGATATGCATGGAGCGAAGATATAGGACTCGGAGCTGCTTCATGTGTGTGAAATCTAGTCTACACCAATATCCCTCATCACGTCGGTGTGCAGGGCTCCCATCCCAGTCTCCTGGTTGAGACAACATCAGTATCTTCAAGTCGGGAGACCTACATCGCATTAGTTCAGCAAGCCTATCACTGCCAACATCCATTAGGCATATTGCCCAACATTTCTCAAGCTTTTCCTCTGACCATGAATTGTTGTTCATGATTAAGGAATTCTGACCTCTAAATGGAGTTGAGACGACCACCTCGCTGTAAAGATCATGTATGGTCACCTTGTTCTTGTCATCGCCACCATCTAGCAGCAAACAAGCAGAGCGAAGTTCATCAAGCATAGTATTCAATTTATCCCTTGCATCTTCCATCGTCTTGTGGAATCCCTCGAACAAGCCCAATCCCATGCTTAGTACCAACAGAAATTCAACTCGAATGGTTCCACCAATAAGACCGCAGAGCAAGAATAAGGACTTGGCGTCCTCACTCTTCAAATGGTCGTAACTCAACCTCACTATGGTTTCTATATTTGACTCGTCTATTTTTATCAACGCGTTTCTCCATGCGGGCGCATCACTGTATTTCAAAGTGCTTGCGACAGAGATAATCAAAAGAGGCAAACCTGCGAGCTCCTTCACCACTTCAGCGGCTATTGGTTTCAGCTCCTCCTCATCTTTGAACTTGTCACCGACCATCATTTCAAATAGCCTGAAAGCTTCGTCGTTGTTTAAACCTTCAAGACGAAATGTTCGATCGGCATGCATCTTTTGCTCCAGCACATCTTTAAATCTCGACGATAGCAGCAACTTGCATCCCCTGCTCTCATCTCCCGAAGGAATTCCTACTGCCTTCAAGTCAAGTTTATCCCACAGATCGTCCAATATTATGAGAACATTCTTTGACGGATCGCTCTGTATTTTTTGAAACAGAAGGTCTCTTCTTCCCTCTTCGCTTGGCTCGTCCTTCAGATTAAGACCGAAGGCGTAAGCGATGTCGTCTTGGATTTTCTTCGAGTCAGGAGTCTGCGAGACTTTCGCTTTGACGATCATGTGGAACGGTCTCCCCTCTTTCCTGAGTTTCTTCTCGACTTCCTCCAACAGCGTAGTCTTCCCAACGCCGCCAGGCCCATAGACTCCAATCACTTTTAACTTCTCATCATCCAGAGCTTTCATTATCCCCTGAAAGATGGAAGCTCGCGAACCGGTAACTGTGTCCAAGGAAATCAAGTTGCGAGCGCCTTCGATGTGCCATGGAGGGGCATTCTTGTAGGAGATCCTCTCGAATCGACTGCGCACAAGGAGTGCCTGGACGTCTTCGGCTGTCCTCCTCGCCTCCCTACCGAGACGATAACGCTCTTTTGGGTTAGGGAGCCACCCGCAGAAGCAAGTTTTCTTGGCTCTTACATCGTTATCCAGTAGGCCGCGTGCGTTGTTGCTCACGGTCTCCACTTTTTTCATCCATTCCTCGACATCAGCTTCGATCTGCTTCATGTTGTTTCGAGCTTCATCGACGGAATGCTGCACCCTTTGCCTCTCATTTTCCAGCTGGACAAGTTCTTCCTTAAGTTCGCCGACGTAGCTATTAGAGTATATCACGTAGCCGCATTGACGACAGACCGGAGCTACCACGTACTCTGTCGCCTTGGAAGCCACAGACAGAACAATATCCGCCATTTTCCCCTTTTTTGACTTCTTTATGATTTTCTTTCCTTCCTCTTTGTAGAGAAATGAAAGCTAACGAAATGACTGAAGAAGAGGAAAGGTTCAGTAAGATGGATACAATGAACAACTCTGTGTGTGTGTGTGTGTGTGTGTGTGTGAGAGAGAGAGAGAGAGAGAGAGAGAGAGAGAGAGAGAGAGAGAGAGAGAGAGCTAGTGGCTTGAAGGAGACGGTGAAGGACACAGATTGAAAATGCGAGATGGGGGAAATGCGACAAATTTATGAATTAGATGGGATGAAATCTCCCAAAATATATACGAAGACGTTGGCAACGAAATGGCGTGAAAACCATCTCATTTTTCCTCGGCCAAGACAAGAGTAACTTGAAGAAGAATCTCCCATGCTGGAGGAAAAGAATCCTCTATCATAGAAGATAAGTATCTGAATTGAAAGATGAGAAAGCATCCTCAACGTGAAGGGAAAGGGGGAAAAAATGAAAGAATCATCAGCCATGTCATCATTTCTTCACTTTGAAACCTTCAAATAAAGCGAAAAGGAATTGATGCAGCCCGCATCGAAGACAAGCTCACTCAGCCAAGGAGATCAGCCTGCGAGCTCGACAAGTTGAAGAACACAAATTCGTAACCAAAAATCTCTTTGCATTGGAAGCTTGCGAGTCCACCCCCTAATGAAGACTTTGTCATTCCCTTTGCATTGGAAGCTTGAAGACACCTTGGATAATAGAAAACATGCAGTAGGTAAGCCGAGCACACAAGTGGAGGTTCTCCGTGAAAGGACCAATGAAAGCACCTCTCAAGAAGCAAAGAAAGCAGAGAGCCTTGTTCCTACTTTCACTTTCCTTCTTCGAGGCGACGGGCCATAACCATGACAAGCATCAAGGTTCCACTTTTGAAACGGAAAGTATTGAGGGGGGCCATGGAGTGTTGGGGAAAATCGGGCAGCACTTCGCCTCTAACTAGACCAATCCAGGATAAAAAATATTCCCCTAATTTCACAGATTTAATCCAGCAACAACCAGCATTATATCCAGACAAATATTCTAATGCGGAATGATAAAACAACACACCAAGATTTACGTGGAAAACCCAAAACGGGAAAAACCACGGACCACCCAAAATCTTCCACTAATCACCAAGAAATAGCAGGTATACAAAGGGTCTTCGCTCTAGTCACACACTAGAGGCTATACATCAACAATACAATAATACTTCATCACCACAAAGGTGAAATACTACACAAATGGGCAAGAAACCCTAACCGCAATTGGAGAATCGGAGGAGAGTCTCAACGAACGAGAACCATCACCACGTAGGTCTCGGCCTCACGAACAACATATCCAAATTTGAGAAAATTCCGTCAACGTTTGGCCCTCAAATCTGGACTGCAAATACTCTCCTCTCTCATTTTTCTCTCTCGCAGAAGCTCTCTGTAAACTCTCTCGCACTCTCTTCTTCTCTTACTCTTCTGAAGCACTCACGCACACATACACACAATATTTTATTTTATTTTTCTCCCTCATCATTTTGTCTCCTCTTTTTCTTTTCTTTTTCTTAAACAAATAAAAAAGAAAAGTTGGTGGGTCCCCCCACATGAGGGAGACCCAACCGACAAATCTCCCCCTCTACCTCATGTGGGGAGTTCCATCATGCCCGCTTTGCTTCGACAGGAGTCAAGTTTCATCACCGGCAAGGCCTTAGTCATCATATCAGATCCGTTGTCGTCGGTATGAACTTTCTCAAGTAGAAAGAGCTTTTCTTCTAACTTTTCTCGGACCCAATGATACTTCACATCAATATGTTTCGATCTTGAATGCAACACTGGATTCTTGCTAAGATAAATAGCACTCATGCTATCACAATATAAAACAAATTTCTGTTGCTTCAAGCCTAACTCTCGTAGGAATTTCTGCATCCACAAGAGTTCCTTGCCTCCTTCGGTGATAGCAATATACTCCGCTTCAGTTGTAGATAGAGTAATACATTTTTGCAATCTTGATTGCCATGAAACTGCTCCCCCTGCAAAGATCATCATATAACATGATGTAGACTTTCGGGAGTCACTGTCACCAGCATAATCAGAGTCTGAATAACCATTCAACTCAAGCTTTCCATTTCCATAACACAAGCATAATCTAGAAGTGCCTCTGAGATATCTCAAAATCCATTTTACACCATTCCAATGTTCTTTACCTGGATTTGAGAGAAATCTACTCACAACACCAACTGCATGAGCAATATCCGGTCTTGTACAAACCATGACATACATCAAACTACCCACGGCAGATGCATAAGGAATTTTCATCATCTCTTCCTTATCTTTCTTACTCGTAGGACACTCAT
This sequence comes from Psidium guajava, assembly GCA_016432845.1. Classification (NCBI taxonomy): domain Eukaryota; kingdom Viridiplantae; phylum Streptophyta; class Magnoliopsida; order Myrtales; family Myrtaceae; genus Psidium; species Psidium guajava. Next base: position 35,941,629 of record CM028225.1, on the reverse strand, counting down.
TACTACTCAACTTGAAGTGACCAGCAAGTGGAATACTTACCGGTTTACATGTGCTCATGTTGAATCTTTCAAGCACCTTTTCAATATACTTCTCCTGAGATAGCCAGAGTTTCTTATTCTTCCTATCACGAGTAATTTGCATACCAAGGATTTGTTTAGCCGATCCAAGATCCTTCATCGCAAAAGCTTTACTCAACTCATTTTTCAAGCTCTTGATTTTATTAGCATCATGCCCAACTATCAACATATCATCCACATAGAGTAGGAGGATAATAAAATCATCATCTGAGAATCTTTTTACAAAGACACAAGAGTCAGAGTTGGTCTTACCATATCCATGATCTTCCATGAATGAATCAAACTTCATGTACCACTGTCTTGGCTCTTGCTTGAGACCGTATAAACTCTTTTTCAACATGCATACAAAATGCTCCTTGCCTTTAACTTCAAAACCCTCCGGTTGCTTCATGTATATCTCTTCTTCTAAGTCTCCATGAAGAAAAGCTGTTTTTACATCAAGCTGTTCAATTTCTAAATCCAAACTCGCGGCTAACCCAAGAACAACTCGAATAGAAGGCATTTTTACAACTGGTGAAAAAATCTCTTCAAAGTCGATTCCCTTCTTCTGACGAAAGCCCTTCACAACAAGTCTAGCCTTGTATCGTGGTTGCAAACTGTTTTCTTCCGTCTTCAACTTGTACACCCATTTGTTTGTGAGTGTTCTCTTATCCTTAGGCAACTTCACCAATTCAAATGTGTGATTCTCATGCAAAGATTTGAGCTCATCTCGCATAGCTTCATGCCATTCATTCTTCTTATCACACGATATAGCCTCTTCATAAGTTTCTGGCTCCCCTGCATCGGTGAGTAACACATACTCATGTGGTTGATATTTTTGTGATGGTCTACGCTCTCTTTCTGATCTTCTAATTTGAGGTAGAATCGGTTCTTCTTGCTCAACTGGTTCAACTGGTTGCTCTTGCTCAACTGATTCACCTGCTTCCACTGAAGAATCAACATTCTGTGAGGATTCATCATCTTCATGATTTCCATGCGCTTCTCCCCCTTGATTTCCACCCAATATGGTCGGAGGATTTGGGCTAAAACTAACCCTCTGTTGAGCTACATTCTTTGGCTTCTCTGGCTTGTTGATGTCTTCAATGGTTTGATGCTCAAAGAATACCACATCTCGGCTTCTGATGACTTTCTTTGTAGCTGGATCCTACAATCTATAACCAAACTCTTCATGTCCATAACCCAAGAAGATACACTGTTTAGACCTGTCATCAAGCTTGGATCTCTCATCTTTTGGAATATGTACAAATGCCCGGCAGCCGAACACTTTCAAATAATTGTAGGAAACATCTTTCCCACTCCAAACTCTCTGTGGAACATCCCCTTTAAGAGGAACTGATGGAGAAAGATTTATCAAGTCTACAGCCGTTCTCATTGCTTCACCCCAGAATGACTTAGGCAACTTCGCATGAGATAGCATACACCGAATCCGATCATTAATCGTCCGGTTCATTCTCTCTGCCACTCCATTCTGCTGTGGTGTTTTCGGAACAGTCTTCTCAAGCTTGATACCATAATCCCTGCAATAAAACTCAAACGGGCCTCTATATTCTCCACCGTTGTCGGCTCGAACACATTTCAACTTCTTCCCGGTTTCTCTTTCCACGTCGACATGAAATTGTTTGAAAGCCGCAAGCACCTGGTCTTTAGATTTCAAAGCAAAAGCCCACACTTTTCTAGAGCAATCATCGATAAATGTCACAAAATATAATGCACCGCCAAGTGTTCTAGCATCCATGCAACAAACATCGGTGTGAACTAGATCAAGCACATTAGATTTTGTGTGTGGAGATGGATTCTGAAATGAGAATTGATGTTGCTTACCCATTATGCAATGAGTACACTTTGTCAGATTTTTCTCCTTCAATGGTAGAAAATTCTTTCTAGCAAGAGTCTCAAGTCCTTTCTCGCTAAGATGACCAAGTCTCATGTGCCATAAATCAACTGAGGAATCTTCCACTGCATTTACCTCTTCTTTGATCAACTTTGCTTCCATGGTGTAGAGAGTGCATGTCTTCTTGCCTTTTGCCACTACCATAGAGCCTTTAGTCAATTTCCATTTACCATCATAAAAGAAACTGCCGTAACCATCATCATCTAAGGCACCTGTAGAGATCAACTACAATTGAATATCCGGAACATGTCTCACATTTCTTAGAAGCAAATTGCATCCCACATCAGTCTCCAAGTGAACATCTCCATGCCAACAACTTTAGAAACACCACTGTTTCCCATCCTAACACAACCGAAATCACCGGTGCGATAATATGTAAAATAATCACGTCGTAAAGTGACATGAAAAGAAGCTGCAGAATCAACAACCCAGCTAGAGTCTTGACATGTAAGGTTTACATAACCATCATCACAAATGAAGATAATATCACCATCGGATGCAGCTGCTGTTGTAGCCTGATTTTCTTCTTTCTTTTTATCTCCATTTCTATCATGGGATTTATCTCTCTTTGGTTGCCAACACTCTTTAGCATAATGTCCCATCTTGCCACAGTTGTAACATTTCACATTTCTCCTCGGTCTGGACTTCGATCTTCCTCTTGACTTGCCCCTGTCATTACTTTGAAACTTCCTTAATTGACTTCTGGACCTGTTTTCTATGACAAGTGCCTCCGATCTAGAAGCATAATTCAAGCCTTTTCTTCTTGTTTCTTCATTGAACAAGCTTTCTTTAACCATGCTCATAGAAAGCACACCACCAGGAGCTGAATTATTTAACGCCACAACTAGTGTGTCCCAACTATCAGGAAGAGTACCAAGCAACAAACATGATTGCAATTCATCACCTAAGTCAATCTCAAGATTTGTCAATTGATTTACAACATCTTGAAACTCACTCAAGTGTTCTGACATACTACTTCCCTCCTTATATCTCAAGTTCACAAGTCGCTTGACTAGAAAAGCTTTATTTTGCGGGGTTCTCCTCTCATAGAGATCTTGTAGTTTCTTCCACAAGGCATCCGCTTTGGTTTCTTGCGCAACATGATAAAATACACTATCATCAATCCATTGCCGAATAAACCCAACCGTCTTCCGAATCATTCGCTCCCAGTCTTTGTCTTCCTTGTCTCCTTGAGCTTCGTCACCGTCGATGGGATCAAACAAATCTTTGCAATATAACATGTCTTCCATCCGAGGCTTCCATATAGAATAATTAGAGGCATTCAACTTAAACATGGTGCTACTTGATTGATCCATCTAATACTGAAATATCAACACAAGCTCTGATACCACTCTGTTGGGGAAAATCGGGCAGCACTTCGCCTCTAACTAGACCAATCCAGGATCAAAAATATTCCCCTAATTTCACAGATTTAATCCAGCAACAACCAGCATTATATCCAGACAAATATTCTAATGCGGAATGATAAAACAACACACCAAGATTTACGTGGAAAACCCAAAACGGGAAAAACCACGGACCACCCAAAATCTTCCACTAATCACCAAGAAATAGCAGGTATACAAAGAGTCTTCGCTCTAGTCACACACTAGAGGCTATACATCAACAATACAATAATACTTCATCACCACAAAGGTGAAATACTACACAAAGGGGCAAGAAACCCTAACCGCAATTGGAGAATCGGAGGAGAGTCTCAACGAACGAGAACCATCACCACGTAGGTCTCGGCCTCACGAACAACATATCCAAATTTGAGAAAATTCCGTCAACGTTTGGCCCTCAAATCTGGACTGCAAATACTCTCCTCTCTCATTTTTCTCTCTCGCAGAAGCTCTCTGTAAACTCTCTCGCACTCTCTTCTTCTCTTACTCTTCTGAAGCACTCACGCACACATACACACAATATTTTATTTTATTTTTTCTCCCTCATCATTTTGTCTCCTCTTTTTCTTTTCTTTTTCTTAAACAAATAAAAAAGAAAAGTTGGTGGGTCCCCCCACATGAGGGAGACCCAACCGACATGGAGCCACTGGAAAAGCTATTGGCTTCAGTAAATGTAAGCATATCCAAGAAACAGTAAGGAAACTGACGCTTAGCCTAGCCTGCAAGAGGAGACCAGTACATTTCTACATGAGGTGCAACCATGACAGCACTCGACACAACTCAAGATCGACTCATTTTGTTGTCACCGGATGAGAAAATAGTTGGCTAGGGCCCCAAAAAACTAGAATTACTAACGAGCCCCCCAATGAAAAAGATTTGCACCTACTTATGTGCCAGTCAAACTCATTGCCTAAAAGAAATACTTGCCTCAGAGAGGAACTACCTAGAAGAATAGAGATCAATCATGAACATGTGTCAAAATATTTACCAAGGTTCCTGTAGATTTGGTCGCTAAAACCTCAAGCCGAGTACGCTTGGGATCAGCTGTCTTTGCAAGTATGCTCGGCCATGACGTTGTGATGTGTTGATGATGAGTTGAAGTTAATCCCGGTTGATGTAAAATCCGACCCATGATCCAATTGCAAAGCAATCCTGGCCATATTAGGAAGTCAAAATCAGACTCTTGCCAATCGGAGTGTCGGTGATGCAAGAAGCGAAATTTATTTCTCACAAGCGTTCTTTTCATTATTGAAGATGAAATCGATGTTGTAGTCAAATAAGGGCTGATGGCATATAAATATCTTGTTGTCGGGTTTGGCCTTGCGTGCATAAGGAGTGTGATTAGTATGTATAAAAACTTGTAAGAGACAAAGAGAGTATTGAGAATCATCGTCCAAGAGAGCGAAGAGTCTGAGAAACCTTATTTCTTGTAATTGATTCTTGTGATACTCTAGGATAGGGGTGTGATAGAGCAATTTTAACTTCATTTTTTGCGGATTGTCATGGAACCATCTCGTTAATTCTCCATGGAGTGAGTTAATCCATCGAATCTCCTAAGCTGTGTTCAATTTTTTTAAAATTCAGAACTTTATTTCTTACTTAATTTATTTCATTTGTCTATGTTTCCACATTATTAATAACAACTGGTATCAAAGCCTAGGGTAGTTGTTAAGCGATTGTTCTGGGTATTTTGTCTGTTTGCAATTATCGCTATGGCTTTTAAGAAATTCGAGTTGAAGAAATTCACTGGTAGGAATAATTTTAGTCCGGGGCTCATTAAGATGTTCGCGTTGTTGGAGACATAAGGTTTGGATTTAGCGTTGGGGGGAGAAGATGAATTTGAAGAATTTGAAGAAGAAGAAGAAAGGGATATGCTGGAGGAAAAGAATTCTCCATATGCCTAGGGATAACTTATAAAATTTGAAGAAGGATCCCTATGCTGGAGGAAAAGAATCCTCTATATGCCTATTTGATTTAGCTTTGAAAAAATGTCTTCAGAAAAATGTAAATACTATTAGAGTTTAAAAAAAAAAAGGATCAAATACTATTTACATTTGGGCAAAGGACTTCAAACCTCCAAAGCCCTTTCCATATACTGAACCAAATAGGCCTGTACACTTTGAAAATTTTCTCTTTGATGCCTTCTTTCTTATCGATGCCTCGTTTTTCCTTGCTTCTAGAGTGTAAATTTTCCTGCCATCAACTCATTTATCATCGATCAAAATCAAGGAACAAATAGCCCGATGATTCGAGCACATTTCGAGGCGAATGCCGATGTTGAGATTCTAATGTACACGACGCATATCAACATAGGAACGTGGACTCTCTTCTCGAGCAATTAATAATCCAAAGATGGGCCAATACAAACGTCAACCCATTGGCCCCATCCTCCAAATAATCCAAACCTAACCTATTCCCTAACTTTAGACATGTTTTTCCTTTAAAACGGTAGTAAAAAAATTTTCCCTAACCCTATTAGAGTTCTTCTTGTCATTTATAACTATGTTTATTTCGCGAAAAATAAATAATTTGAAAAAAATCCTAAAAACGATCGCTCGCTAGATTGAAATAATTAATCAATAAAAAATATTTTCAATATTGGTAATAATTTATGTTTAAATATTTTAGTGAATGATGAAAATATTTTGTGTTTATTGACTTTTGTAAACAATACAAGTAATCATATTTTAGAAAAATATTTTTTAAATTATTTGTTTTTCGCAAAACAAAACGGAGCTCATTTTTTAAAAGGAAATTTGGTCCAGGGAATGCGGTTAACAGAGCAAGGGTAATTATACCAAGTCTCTAATGCTCAACAGCTCCGGTTGCCAGCAGATTAGTAACAAGCAAAGGACGATAGGCTATCAACATGGATCTTGACAGTGACATGTGATGTAATTTTTTTCCGGGCAAAGATGAGTAGATCATCGAGATACATTTTAAAAAAATCAGTTCAAGTAATCTGCCTCCGAAAGAAAATCAACATAACAGAAAACTAAATCGAAATCCTGTATACCTGAAATGTTGAAGACCCTTTCACATTATGCAGGTCTCACAATCCATTTACAAGTTGAATAGATTGGAATCCGGTTTAAAAGAACCTCTGTACCTTAGTATCTCAATGCCCAAATAGTCAAGAGGACCAGGAACTGAAACATGAGGCTTCCTGACTTTCACACGAACAGCCATTATCTGGGGGAATTTGCCAAAGTAGTGGACGCAATGCGTTCTGCCACCGCCTCCAGAAGATTCATGGGCAGTCCTTCCACGACTTCCTTCACTATGCTGACAATTAGACAGGAAGTATACTTGGGAACGGTTCATACAATCAATCAACTCGAGATAAGTATAATGCTGCTAGCAGCGGAGGAGGCACTCTTGCTATTTAGTCATTCCTCGCAATCAACCTAAGTCATGGTCCACTTTAACAAGTTCAAACAAACAAAAACATGTAAGTACATTTGATGAGTGGAACAAAACGTTGGGCTAGAAAAGGGAAAGCATTTGGAGGGAAGAATTTGGCAAGGAAATCAACTTTCACATGGATGACATTCTTCGAGGCATTTCAACTATGGCCACTCAATAAGCATGAACTGACTCACCGATAGATGTCGGTGTAACTGACAGTGTCAGACAACACGTCTGACTTCCCAGCTGCCTGCAGATCCATCCAAGCATCTACATCAATCAAAAATTTCTGACCTAGTTTCCTCTCTTCTGGCTTCACTCCATGGAAGCCATGGAACAACAAGCCTCTCAATATGAGCTTGTCACCCCTCAGCACCCCAAGATTTTCCATCGACATTCCTGACAAAAATGACATCATTGGATTTATCAGAAAAACATGCTAATAAAGCCCTTGAAGAGTAAGTTAACTTCTACTTGATGAAAATTTGCTTTAACTTCCAAATTCTGATGATCGTGACATTCACTAGTTATCAGTATTTGCTACATTTTTCGGCTTCAAAGCCTGCCCTATAGATATGATGATGAGGATAATCGTGCGAATACATCAGGGAGAAAAAGAAACTATGCAACATCTCTAATTTCCCAAATCACCGATGGAAGTTCCATGTGAGTAAATTTAGCCTCATTTTTCCACAAAGATACAAACTCATTTATTTACTACAACAAAAGAGCTGAGCTTTGACTCTGTCGACCAAAAATTTTGACCCTTTAACTTTGTATCAACAGCCCATTTATCAAGCCTTTGCCAATCCAACTGCCATAAAATTTCAACAAAACTACAAGTTCGTTTACGCACCATGAGGTCCATGATCCTAGCTCGGTGAGTATGACGTTCAAATCTGATGCCCACCAATACCAAGGGGGAGGTTTTTCTCAAAGCGTGTTACTTTAAGACATTGGCACAAGAAAGAGGAGCATTTTCCAATGCCAAATGGGCCCAGCTCCGAGACAAGCTACAAGGGGCCCCATGACCCACGCACGTATCTTCTATGCAAGAAACAAGCGTCAACTAGGCACCTGACATTTTCACAAACACATGGCGCGCAAGAGTAGGCTCCAAACAGAAGGAACAAAAACTTTCGGGAACAAAAGTTAGAAAGGGCGAGGCAAGACCCATTACCGAAGAGCGCAGCGAATCAAAATCAAAAGGAGGAGAGTGGACACACCTCACGCCTACCGTATCGAGCAACGAGAGTTAACGAAGGGAGAACATAGCGACTTACTGGTGTCGAAGGAGACAGATGACCCTTCAAACCAACGATGATGTCGCCACCAACATTCAACAAATTGCGACGCTCGTGCTTGGTGAAAGGAAGACAACTGTGCGTGGTTCACGAGCTTGGGAAGTGGAAGATGAGAGGCCAACCAGATGGGCTGGTGGGCCGGGCCTGAGATAATCCATGGCCCTGGTGGTTATGACAAGTTTCGAAAATTGCAAAAGACCCCTCCAATTGATCGCCCATTTTTCAAAAGGCCCCTCACATGCCTTTGTAAAGTGAATCAATGTGTTCCAATTGACCCCCTCCCCAACTCTTTTTTTTTTTTTTTTGGGGTCTAGCACCAACCTTGTCGCGGTGCTAAAATTCACTGCGTGGCGACTGTCATTTATCTGATTTTATGAATATAAGAAGAATTAGACGAGAATATATTATTTCGAACAGCGAAAGATATACTCTGGAGTTTTCTATTCACTAGCAAGCACGGGACTATCACTTGCCCATATCTAGTTGGTGGGCAAGAGCATGCTCATAGCGATCCAGACTCTTGGAATAAATCTATATTTTTGTCACGACCTAAACATCGATTAAGACATTAGGTTAATGGATTATTAGGTTAATTAAATGATTAACCTAATGCAGACTCTCCCAAGCCTTATCAATTCGCAACTTTGATTTATTCGAGCAAGTTAGAATTCGGAGTCACCACTAACCATTTTTGGTAGGTTGGTTAGGTACCTAAATAAAATAGTGGGATGGCTATTTTATTTCCGCAAACCAAAGATTAAGTGTTCGGGAACTTCATTATGCTAGTTAATTGAGACTGACGCCCTTTCGGTACCTTAATTTCATGAAAACCTGTGCTCGGTAACTTGACATTGATTTATTTGTTTATTATTTATTTATTTATTTTAAAATCTAGATGAAGGCTTTTTTAAGGTATTTTTTACTATTTTGGAAGGGACGCAATGCATGACATGCGAGAATTAACCTATATGCCGAATTTACATGAGTAAATTAAACGTGCAAGATTAGTCGAGTTAATGCAACACTCAAGGCCAAAAAATCCTAACTAAAATAGGCATGCAAAGATTTTATATATACATATATATATAACATGCACTTTAAATGAAAAAATAAACATGCAAATATTATATATAGCATGCAAAAATCCTAACTAACTAGATAACATGAAATTATGACTCAAGCAATTAAAATATATATATGTACACAAGTCCTACATGAATATTCTAAATTTCATACTAATGACATGCCAAATGTTGTGGTGAAGAGAAAAAAAAAATAAAATAAAATATGACTTGGACCTAAAGATATGATGCATGCGGAAAAATGATGACATAAAATGATATGCATGATTTTTTTAGAGAAATAATGGGCTAAATGATGTTTAAAAATGTGAACGGCAAGAGAGATTATGCAAAGATATGATGTCATTTTTTTTAAATATGGAATGCATGGTATTGCATGCGATGCATGGGAATTTTTTATTTATTTTTATTTTTTTTATATTTCTCTTTTAAAAAAAAATTAGCCACGTGAAGACACATTTTTTTTATTTATTTGACACTCATTTCCAAATTAAACTTGATTCCTTAAAGATTTAATTAGATATAATTTCTAAATAAACTATTTCTCCCTAAATCTCAGAAGACTTTAAAATCTTAGAAAATTTTCAGAATTAAGCGAAACCTCAATCAACTAATTCCAAGTACGATGGCCATTTTCTATCTTTAAAATCGGCTTTCGAAAGACATTGAACCGGATCTAAATGGTAATAGATCGGGTTGATCACCTTTCCTGCTTTTCTAAAATTAGAGAATCGTTCCCAAATGGCGACGGGAAGAATTATCCGAAGTAAGAAAAATCATTGCCTATTGGGAAAAGGTTCTTTCCTAATTTAGATTTAGATTTTACGATTCTGAAAAGAACGCGAATAAATAAAAATCAACCCCTCTTCACAAACGCAATGGAAACTAAGGTTTGTTGATTTTTTAATTTTACCAACAATTTGCCTCTTGATTTTTTTTATGACAATTTCAGTGATTCATGGCTCGAAACAGGAAAAACAACAACATGCAATCTGTACGGGACAACAACTAAAATAGCTAAAGACATATCCTCGAGCTCTTAGGAAAGTCTGCATGAGTTAATGATTGCGAAATATGCAAAAAAAAATGGCCTTGATTTAGGCTAAACATCAGGTTTATATTCCAAAACTGCATTGAAACAGCATAAAAATGGCAGTAAAAACAGTCCTAAACAATACAAAAATTACCATAAATTATGCTCATATGAACCCTAAAAGGATGTGGGACAATACCTTAGTTCTTCGAGCAAGACTTGAGCTGATTCGAGGTATAAAAGCCACTAGACAGCAAGCTCTGGACACCAAACTTATTCCGCTCCCAAAAAAAAAAGGTCTTTGAACAGTAGCAAAACAGGGGGCTGATCTTGGGGCAGCTTGGTGTTAAGTTGATGCAGTAACCACAGGACCGAGCGAATTTCAGCATTCGGCTTCTTTCCTTTTTACTTCCCGGGTCAAAGGTAGTGACTGCAACACCAATTACTCTGGCTGGGCTTGCGACTAAGGACGACAATGATGCTCGACCAACGAGGACTCATGACCAATCGGCCTCCGAAAAACACGAGTACCAGTCGAACTTCATATATAGGCTGAAACTCACAAGAAACAACAAGCAATGGAAAGGCAAGTCAAAGTTGACGGCTAGATAACAATAGGGATTAGAGTACCGATCATAGTTTGTTATGGTGGTACTATAAAATCTTCACTGGATCCCTGAGACAGAAGGCCCATGTCTCTCGAGTCAATCTTACTCCTCCTCCAATGTAAACGTCTCTGTTTTTTTTTTAGTACCGACGAATCCCCCCATAAACTCTCTGACCTCTCTCCACTTTTTTTTTGAAAATTTCCTCCCCCAACAATTCTCAGTCTCCTCTTTTAAATCCCTCCGTCACCAAGGAAAACAATCATTATTCAAAGTCAAAATTTCTCCCTCTCTTCATGATGCTCTTCTTCTCATTTGTGCTTCACTTTTGCCCCTTCTTTGGCGCCCGCCACATGCATATATTCAATATCCATTGCCTCTACTCATTCTCAATGATGGCTGTTCCCCAATCCTTTACATCTGCATCCTCTTGCAACGATGAGGCTTTGGATTCGCCAAATCTTAGGAACAAAATAAAAAAAACAAAAGAAGGTGGACCATTTGATGTCATCCTGTCAGCTGAAATTATAAAAGATGTGAAGATATTACAAATTTGCTGGCCCCAAAACCCACGACCTGAGGCGACTAGCGCCGGTCAGATGAAAATGAAATTTTATTATGACAGAACCATGAGATCCTCGTATACCTATGCATCCTAATGCATGATCATATCACTATTGGATGTTAAATTGCTTATTGAATTCATTTATTGTCATGACTGAGTTGTTAGTCTAATGGCATGCCTAGAATTAATCGTCTGATTACGCGTTGTCCTGAGTGGGGTTTAGGAGGCAAACTTACTGAGATGTGTTCTTATAGTTGTCGTTATTTTCCCCACCTTTCAGACCCTAGACAAGGATTATGAAAAAACCACCACCGCGCCGTTTTGGGATTCCACGAGAGATAGAGACCGAAGTGGAAGAGTATCCTATTAGTGAAGATCGAACGTACCTTAGGTATAGTACTAAAGTTTGGGTGGACGAGGGAGACGACCTATGGAGAGCACATTTCTATGTTGCGTGGAGGTACCGTTTGGACGGTTTACTAAGTAATATACTCCATGGATTCAAGACCCCATCAGAGGTCGAAGGCAATTGGGACGCTTCAACTATTATTGAGAATGGAGAGGTAGTGGATCCTGAGGATATTCTTGTACCGATAGATACCGACGAGAATTCACTAGCGAGTGATCCCGAGGATGGAGAGATTGCGATGGTGAGCGACCCTGAGGAGGTTCCTCTGCCTGATGTCAGTAGTGGAGGCGAGCAGATCTCAGTGTGTACTTTGTCGGATATGATCTTTTGTTTAGAATACAGCCCTTTCGACTATAGATTCTTTTTGACATGTGGTCGACCTAGTTTGTATCACTTACACAATTGATGTAATTAATGGTATGAATGATGTATAAAGGATGCGAATATACTTCAGCAAAAAAAAAAAGGATGTGAATATATATATATATATATAAATATTTTAGTCGTACTTTTACCTTGCTCAGTTGTTGTCGGGGTTATTGTGTCGTTTCCGCTAGCGTTCGCTTTAATAGAATCGATTTGGGTCGGCGACAAATCCTGGGACGTTATATTATCCTTATCGATCAGTATATTTGTGTGAGATGTTGCGTGCTCGTGGGGTTCGGGACGTGACAATCATTCTCTGCAAGCAATACATGTCTAGCCTAATTTCTTCTGCAAAAATGATATTGTTCAGGTCTCCTCATTTTGGTCTGCCATCTGAAAGCCCTTATCAAGTAAAATAGCCGTGATCCCAGTTACTCTATGCCATAACCCAAATCTGACCCCAGCTAGGTGCTGATCTGACACAATCACCCTCACCTAAGCAGTAAAACGGATCCCCCGCGTTCAGCTCTCTTTGGTCTTGCTCTCTCTCCGTTTTATTGCCTTTTGCTAAATAGCTCACAATCTACAAAATCGAAAAGTGCATGCTAATGCAATTATGAATCTGTATAATTATTTGCTTCTTTGATGGAGTTATTAACCATATATAATTTGGAAGCCTTTCTGAGGCTTGCTTTGATGCACTGAGATTGTAATTTTCAGAAGTTTGCTGACCCCTACTTGAAATGTAGTTTATCACTGCTCGTGATCTCCTCTAATTAGGTCCAATAGGTGTTTTAAGAAATGATAGGTATAGAGGATTTAAATTCGCCTGCTCAGATGGGCTTCAACCTTTTTTTTTCCAAAGTCGAAGAGGAATGCTTCACTGTCATAATCTTCTCATCTCAAGTTGATTTTCTTCATGTGATTTATTCAAAAGATCATTGCACAAATGAAAATATCTAGTAGCATTGTGATGTTATGAACTCCAACTCTTTTTTCACACAAAACAACAAGCTAAATGAAATGGCACTAGAGGAGAAAAATGTGTTGAGACATAAATTTTGATTTCTCATTTAATCATTTATTTCAAAAAAAATTAGAGACTAACTTTAGTTCCTACAAAAATAACTAAATTATTCTGCAAAGAGTTTGCACCTAGCTCATTTTGACTTTTTGGCGTGCACGAATTTGTATTTTCAAATTGAACTGGTAGCGAATATGCTTAAATGTTTCATTTGCGGCACAAATGAAATCGTAAAAAAAGAAAAAAAAAAGAAAGAAAGAGGAGAAGACGGTCGTGAGCAACAATACGAAGATGATGTTTTGTGGGTGAAGAATCCGATGCATATCTTTGGATGCTTAATGGTAATGATTAAGGCAAGGTCATTAAGTATGATAAAGGGACAAATTTGAAAAGCAAAAGGAAAAAAAAAATAAAAAAAGAGAGGAGAAGATGGTCGTGAGCAACGATACGAAGATAGTGTTTGGTGGGTGAAGAACCCAATGCTGTGTCGCGACCCTCTAAAAAAATTTTAAATTTTAAAGGGGGTTAACGGATTATTAGGTTAATTAGATTTGACTAACCTAATGCGGACCCTCCCAAGCCCTACCGAATCGCAACTTTGGTTTTTGTTTAAATGATTTTGAAATTTGGAGTCGCCACTAATCGTTCTTGGTAGGTCGATTAGAAACCTAAATAAATTAGCGGGAGAACTAATTTATTCCTGCGAACCAGAGATTATGAGCTCGGGGACTTGGTTACACTAGTTAATTAAAACTAATGCCCTTTCGGTACCTTAATTTCATGGATATCCTAATCCGGCAACTCAGGCTTGGTTTATTCCTAAAGCTCTAGTAGGGTATTCTCTTTTGTGTTTTCACTTTTTAAATAGGATGCATGGATGGTATATATTTTTATTTGTTATATTTTTTTAAGTGTTAAAGATTCCCTGAAGCCGAAAGAGGGAGTGTGTTAACGACTTCTGTGCAGTATTACGACCTACTCATCTTTTGGGTCTGATGATTCAAAAATTAAATTATAGGAAGTACATGACAGTGAATAAACACCTCCAATGGGAGGCCTAGCATTGGCTTGGCTCTTCCCTTTGGGATTTAAGGTACAGGTATTTAAGTTGCAAGTATTTAAACTACTGTAAGTAAAAACCTCCAATGGGAGGCTAAGCATTGGCTTGGCTCTTCCCTTTGGGATTTAAGGTACAGGTATTTAAGTTGCAGGTATTTAACTACTGTAAGTAAAAACCTCCAATGGGAGGCTAAGCATTGGCTTGGCTCTTCCCTTTGGGATTTAAGGTACAGGTATTTAAGTTGCAGGTATTTAACTACTGTAAGTAAAAACCTCCAATGGGAGGCTAAGCATTGGCTTGGCTCTTCCCTTTGGGATTTAAGGTGCAGGTATTTAACTACTGTAAGTAAAAACCTCCAATGGGAGGCTAAGCATTGGCTTGGCTCTTCCCTTTGGGATTTAAGGTGCAGGTATTTAAGTTGCAGGTATTTAACTACTATAAGTAAAAACCTCCAATGGGAGGCTAAGCATTGGCTTGGCTCTTCCCTTTGGGATTTATGGTGCAGGTATTTAAATTGCGGATGGACTTTGTCCTCTCCATTTTGGGGTATGAATTTTTTAAAATGAAATACAACGAATTGATTCAACAATTTGAAATTTGTGCGCGTTTGAGGACTCCTCCAAGCCGATTTTGTGCTTCCATAGGATTGACCATTGATATAGAGCTGCGGCTTCCTGACATAAAATAGAGTGAAGTGTTAGTATACAAAATATGTGCTAATCTGCACCTAAAACCAGAAGAGTAGAAAGAGTACTTATCTCCCATTTTTTTGGGAGGGATTTCTATAATTGATTTTCGCTCTCTATGTTCCCAATATAGAGAGTTTCTTTTGAATTAAGAGGGACTTTTAGTCACAGATCAGTTGAGAAATCGGTGGACAGCTTAGGAGCTTGTCTGGGCCGATTTTTGCATCTCGACGAGATTTTTGCTGTTGACGTAGAGATATCCTTCTCCTGACATAAAATATGGAAGAAAAAGGAGAGGGAGAAAGTGTATACAATTTGTGCTAATTTGCGAGTAAAACCATAAATAAATGAATAAATAAAAACACTTAGCTTGAATTTGTTTGCTCGTTGACGAGGATGAACTCTTGATTTATATTGATCGATGAAGGAATTTGTGATGATAACCCCTAGCTTTAAACTCCCATCATCTTCAAAATTCTCTCTCTTTTGGTATTTTCTTTCTCTCAAAATTTTCTTCAATCTCCCAAAACTCTCTCAAACATCCAAAATTTTCTCTCAAAAAATTCTCCCAAACACTTCAAATTTTCTCTCTCAAGAATCCTTTCTCAAGCTCACTTCTTCCTCCTTTTATAACCTACTCATCTATCTCCCATTCTAATTTTTCCACTAACTCTATCTCCCATTCTAATTTCTCCACTAACTCTTCTTCATTTTCATCTTCCATTCTCCATCTCTATCTCACATTCTAATCTCTCCACTAACTCTTCTTCATCTTCATCTTCCCTTCTCCATATTTATCTCCCATTCTAATTTCTCCACTAACTCTTCTTAATCTCCATCTTCCCTTCTCTATTCTTATCTTCCATTCTAATTTCTCTACTAACTCTTCTTCATCTCCATCTTCCCTTCTCTATTCTTATCTTATTTTCTCCATCCATTCTTCTCCAACTTCTCTTCTTCATCTCCTCTTCTTCATCTCCTCTTCTTCATCTTCCCTTCTCTATTCTAATTTATCCACTAACTCTTCTTTTTATTATTTGTAAAATAATCCTTCAAGAGTTAGGTATTTGCACTCTAGTCCTTGAATTTTAAGTATTTACAATTTAGTCCCTGAAAAAATATTTCTTTAAGTCCAAATCTCCTTACAATTTATGACATACCTTCCCTATACTTAGTCAAAATTCACCACATGTCAAATTTAAGCTCATTTCTTGCCACTGAAAATAATGCAGAATTTAATTAAAGCCCTTTTGCACAATTGAGTCATTCTGAGTATAATTTGGGCCAATATAAAAATTTTAAATATTAGAGAACAATGTCACAACTCCTAAAAGTGAAAAAATGAAAATAAATTGACTCAAATTGAATTTTTTAGACCCGGTTCGAGATTAGGCTCATGAAGGAATACACGACCCCGAATTGGATTTTTTTAAATTTGTGATAACCAACATGAAAATGGATTTAAAATAAAAATATTGACTATTTATATATATTTTTGTAGCCTCAAATGCTATTATTTATTAAATATTCTCATAATTTCTAAAATATATAAACAATATATATAAATACCAAAAATTATTTTTTTGTTCGAAAATATTTGCCTAAGCTTGGCCAAGGCCCCAAACTTGATTTTTTAATTTTCTCATTTTTCTTAATTTTTTGTTTTTATGAATTTTCGAAAATAAAAATACCGAAAAATATCGAAAATATGAAAAATTATTTTTTGGTCAAAATTGGTTCCCTAGGCTTGGCTAAGGTTCCCAAAGTTGATTTTTCAATTTTATGAATTTTTATGGATTTTCTATTAATTTTCGAAAATAAATAAATAAAAAATACGTAAAAATACTAAAAATATGAAAAATCGTTTTTTGCTCAAAATTGGTTCCCTAGGCTTGGCTAAGGTCCCCAAAGTTGTTTTTTCAATTTCATGAATTTTTATGAATTTTTTTATTACTTTAGCAATAGAAAAAATGATTAAAAATCAGGTGTCAACATGCTGCGATGCATATCTTTGGATGTTTAATGGTAATGATTAAGGTAAGGTCATTAAGCATGATGAAGGGATAAATTTGAAAAGAAAAAAGAAAAAAGAAAAAAAAGGAGAAGATGGTCGTGAGCAATGGTACCAAGATGGTGTTTGGTGGGTGAATATTTTTGGATGCTTAATGTTAATGATTAAGTTAAGGTCATTAAGCATGATGAAGGGATAAATTTGGACAGATCTTTGCTTTCGGTGATACTAAATAATTGGAATACTTTAATGATGTTGGTCATGACCAATTGAGTTTCCCCTATAGTCATGCATATTTTATATATGACAGGGAACGCACAATTGGGAGAAAAAAAAGGGGGCTCCTCATCATCACGTCCTCACCTTTATAAAGAATTCTAGTGTTTATAGGGAGGGGGATTGAGTCCACAAAAAAAATCTCCTGCAATTTGGCGAGTACTGGGCAAATCCACTAAAGGACAAAAAGGTGGAGAGAAGAAGTGTTTGCTGCTATCCAAGTTTGTTTGCTCGTGATTTGAGGTGCCATCCAGCAATTGCCTTATTGCTCAAGGGAGATTCAAGAGCACACCGAGGCTGCTTCTACCCAAGCAAAGGCTTGCTGCCCCTGCACCGATCAAAAGGGGTTTTGCTCCTTTTCTTTTTGTCCGAAGTTCATCGCTGGAGGTCCACACTCGTAGCTGTTTCTGTCCAGCTACAAACCGCCTATTCTAGCCCCAGTTTGAGGTCAATTTTCTTTCATCTTGTCATTATTTAAAGGTCTAACGTTGTCCCTACGTGTGTTAAATCGTTTGGTAGCAAATCGAGCTCAAAAGAGGCTGTTTCCTATGAGATCCGTAGCTTCAAATGTGCTGAAATTTGCTTGATAAAGTTATAAATTTCTCGCTTTTTTTATTGCGATCTATGCTTGTTAATTGGTTACTTGCATTGTTGTTCTTAGACCTCTTTGAGCACGTCAATTTTGCAATTAAAACCGAAAACTTTAAACTTTTTCCATCAATTCATGGCTAAAACCAAAAATTGATACTTGTTGCCTAGGAATTCTAGATTTTCTGAGCATGTTTAATTTGATCATGAAGTTGGATGAATTTGATTGAAATTTTTCTGATAATTGATTGAAATTAGTTGGAAATCCCTTTTCTTGAAAAAATGTTCATTATTCATGGATCAAATTGGATGAATCGGAAAAGTTAAGAATTTTGTGAACCAAAAATTAATTTTTCAGGTGTACACTCTCTTTTGGCTGAATTGATCAAGTGGTGGATAGCCCCTTTGTTTTGAATCTTATCATGGATGGTTGGATTATCCTATCCTGTAGTTATTTGACATTATCATATGTTGTGAATAAAATTTTGCTTTGTCGCGGATGAATTCTTGATCTCAATGATTATTTCCAGTATGTGATTTGGTGAGAATATTTATCCATTGGTTGAACAGATTTATCTTGCGATTTTTTGATGATATTAGATGTTAGAAATAATGTCTGGTTGGGTTTGGATGTTTATCCATTTATTTATTTTGAGAATTATCTGAAGTTAAATTTCAAATCTTAAAGATTATCTTCTCAAACTTCAATTTAAATTCCAAAAGGAAAAGTTGGCCCCCACTTCATATTTTCGGTCACCCCTTTTTATTTTTGAAGATTAAATTACTTTTTTTTCATGTTTATTTGATTGCTTGATTGTTATAAGTTTGCACATTTTTAAACAAACATGACCATAATATATGCTCCCTTATGTCTGGACTCTTCGAAAAATAAATTGCATGCTTTAGCCACGATCTTGTCGAATAGGACGGCAATTTAGTATAGAATTTTGTGTTTCGCCCTTTGGTAACAAGGGATGATGTTATTCTATACAAATTATCCACATACTGGCTCGAATCTCTGAGGACGTAACGAATGAAATTCTTCTCTAGCCCAAATCTTTGGGAATGAGTGAATTTATTGAAAAAATCGAAATTAAAAGGTATATTATGGGTATTTTTATTTATTTTTATTCAATCTATGCATTTTGATTGTTTGTTTCATTAAATACGAAACCTCCCAAAAAATAACTCTCATTTTTTAAACAGTTAATCATGCTAATAGTCTGTTTTTATGTCATAAATATCATCTAATAGAAGTTAAAACTTTGAGAAATCATGTTCTTAGATTAAATTGGTTGATAACTTATTTTAAGGCATGTTTTCATAATAGTCGTCATTTAATCTGGAAATACAGAAAAATCGTTTTTGCAGATACATGGTCATTCATGTCATTTTCAAAGGAGAAGTCATTCAATTCACAGCCATCAATGGAAAAAGATTTTCATGAATTTTTGGTATCGAAAGGGCATTAATTTTTTCAAATTAATGTAATCAGTCTCCGGACTCATTTTCTGTGGTTCACAGAAATAAATTATTTCTTCCGTTAATTTATTTAGATTTCTAATCGACCTACCAAGAACGATTAGTGCCAGCTTCAAATTGAATAAACTTTCCATGAAAAGAACCTAAGTTGTGATTCGGTAGGACTTGGAAGGGACTGAATTAGATTAATCAATTAACCTAATAATCTATTAGCCATGAATGATTTTTTAGGTCGCGACAAAATGTACCTCAACAAAGTCTATTCCCACATGGAGTTCGAGTCATATATGATAACTTAACTAACATGAATCAATAAAAGGTGCTTACGGCATGATTCATTGTTTTAGCTCCTATTGTGGATGTGGCCAAGGCTGTTGAAAAATTTTAGAGATCCGCCGCATCATCGAAAATGTCACCAAAAAGGTCCTTCCTCAACTGTTCCCTTGGAAAAGAGCATCGA
This sequence comes from Psidium guajava, assembly GCA_016432845.1. Classification (NCBI taxonomy): domain Eukaryota; kingdom Viridiplantae; phylum Streptophyta; class Magnoliopsida; order Myrtales; family Myrtaceae; genus Psidium; species Psidium guajava. Next base: position 35,921,895 of record CM028225.1, on the reverse strand, counting down.
ACTGGCTACTAGCATAGATATATGCAGATTACTTCCAGTCTGGATGATAAATCTTCATATACAATCAGGTTCCCTGGCAATCATTATCTTCCATGTAGCACCGACACTTCTCTTAAGTATGCGTGTCGGTGTCGGACATGCGTCGGACATCGACACTTGTCCGACACGCGGGGGACACGCGTCTGACACCTGTTGACCGCGTGTCAGGAGTTCGACACTCGGTCAACGCGTATCGGACGCGTATTCCCGCCGTGTCTTGCGTGTCAGACACGACCATTAAAAAAAAGAAAAACTTTTGGAACCTTGCCGGTTTTGAAGTGATCACGGAAGTGTGTGCAATGAAGAAGAAGTTCATTAGATAGAGCTCGAAATCCATAGAAAAAAGGAAAAATAAGGAGATTTCATATACTTCTTGGTTTCCATTGCGCTCGGGAGCTCTGAAAATTAACGTTGATGGAGCATTCATGGAGGGAGAAGCTGAAGGCGCGGTGACATGGGTATGTAGAGACTCCTCTGGGCTATTGGTTGAAGGAGCAGCGAGATCTGTGAATGTCCGATTTTCCCTTCATGCCGAAATCCTAGTTTTGTTGGATGCTTTGAAGTGTTTGAACTCACGTAGGTTTGCAGACAGAGTGCTTGAAGAGATAGATTTGGAGTGAGACAGTATCTATTTGGTAAAAATGCTCCAAGGTATAGATATAGTCTCATGAGAAATACAAGAGTTGATCAAGGAGTGCTCAGACTTGTTTTCAAAAGTGAAAAGTTACGGCTAACCCATTGTGTACGGACTCAAAACAAGATTACAGATTAGGTTGTTAAAAGCGGAATTTCATATTACTCTCCCACCTGATTAGGTTTTTAACCTACCTCAAGCCCTTTGAAATTTGTTATACTCAGAAGCACATGTGATATTCTTTTTGACTTTATAATGCGAATCAAATAACCTTTTCGACAAAAAAAAAGCTCATGAATTTATCAAACTTGACATAAATAGAAACTTGCCCTCTTCGATTCAAATTAATGTATATGACACATGTTTTGGCTTCGTTTATTATTTTTATATTTAAAAATATATTTAATACAACGTGTCCTCGACGTGTCGGTATTTTCTATTTTTGAGAAATGCCGTGTAGCCATATCGTGTCGTGTTGCGTGTCGGTGTTGGTGTCCGTGCTACATAGATTATCTTATTATATTTAGCTCCATTTTAATCATAACTAGATTTACGACCGCACCTTTTAATTGTTCTTTCATTAGAAGATTAATGCCATTGAGGAAGAGGGATGCTGTCTATTTTATGACAGCTCGTGGGTTGTCTCTTAGAAAATCTATGGTACTAAGTGTTGGTGGGAAAAGTTTGAAGTGGTCAAAGTCCATTAAAAGGCATTCAAAGAAAGATAATGAGATTAGTCATGTTACTTTCATATTGGGGTCTGGTCAATCTCCTCTAGAATTTTGAGGTTATAACACAAAATCTATTGTCTCTTACCATAGGATGCAACATGAACAGTTGTAGTGGTTGTGTGTGAGAGAGAGAGAGAGAGAGAGAGAGAGAGAGAGAGAGAGAGAGAGAGAGAGAGAGAGAGAGAGAGAGAGAAGAACAGAATGATAGTTTACCAGTGTCCTCCAGAGTAAAAAGCCATTTTCATTCTTCACCCAAGTCGGATTACATGATGAAGTGGGCTAGCCCAATTTGTAATCATCATGCGAAGATGATTCCATGGTTCCACATATAATTATGGACACTATTATTGAAGTAAGCAAATCATCAGAATGGAATTGCCGAGCATTCCTCGTTTCATTGTCACTTCTTTCCTTGCTTCCCATAGCCGACATCTCGGTAAACTGGCATGAATTGACCGTTATAAAAACTTAAGTTGTTAGATAAAAATGTGGCAGAATATTTAAATGTTCTATCACTCTCCCTCACTCTACATTTGAATTCAGGACCTTGATACCATGTGAGATTTTGTTGGATCACAATCAACTAAACACTTAAGCTGTTAGATGAAAATATGATACAATAGTTAAATATTACATTAATAAATGTCAAAGAACGAAACACCAATCCTTTGGTGAAAGGTCTTTCGTCTATGACTATTTTTGACGAAACAGATTTTTCCTATTCTAACAACTCGACTGCTTTTATCCTCTTATTTTGGATTATCTTGAGTTTGCTTGGCAGTCTTTTCAACATAAATTTGAAGACCTTCTCTCCATTCGCTCCAAGTATCTCTTGGTACCTGTCAACGCATCCAATCCGTCGTACGTGAAGGTGTGATCCATACCTCTACAGATTACTCTCACCGGCTTGTTTCTCTTCATGTTGTTTAGTAGGGAAAAATTCCCTTAAGTAAGAATTTGATCTTCAGCCCTCTTGTCGTGACTAAGTGTTCCACCTTGGCCTAAATAAATCAGCTCATCTAGATTTGTCAAGTCATCTGAATAATCCCAGGAAGCGACAATACTTGTTACTAGGACGTCTTGGTGAGATCCCATGTAATCGATGCCACCCTATGGAGGGCGATGGAGTCCAACAATGGCTAATTCCATGTGATACATAAACTAGTCTCCCACTTCCACTCGTGGAACCTCACCAAAAAATAGAGCTGTACCGTGGACGAAACCAACTCGTTTCCTGACTTCTCTCCCTACATGAAGGTCTATCCTCTTGATGAAGATGCTCTCTTTATCCACTTTTGTTTTTTTCCAATTTGAGCTCTTGCATAATCTCTCTGTATAGTGCTAGAGTGGAGTTCACTCTTTCTCTAGCCGAGTCATGTTTGTTTGGAGATTTATATTTAGGACCTTCATCCCTCGCGACAGAGGGTAGATCGACAGGACTTTGAAAATTAGGGATTATTTCGGCATCACTATTCCATTCATTAACCATGCCACAATGGTGGCAAATGAATTTCTCAAATTGGTCGGGAACGAATTCTCGTGGCGACGAGCAATTCTCGAGATGAGTATGTCCAGCCATACTCTTGATACAAGCACTATAACTCACGGATAGAAGCTTTCTTGTAGCTTCGCAAAATTTTCAGTGTGGGGCTCAGAGTGAATTCGGGATGTATGGTCTTGGTCGCGTGGGGGCGTGAAGTGAATTCCTGACGAAACGTACTAAACTCATTCAACCCCCCTCTCTTTCCCCAACTAACTTCTGTTCTTCCTGTCGATTGAGCCACATCACACGTTCTGTTTTACATGCGAACGTGTGGTTGTGCTCTTTTGTAGAGTTGTGCTGCGTTGGGTTGCCGACTTGCTGTCGCCTCTCCCTCTCTATGCCACCATAGGGCCCGACTTTTAATGTCGGCCTCTAAACCATGTAGAGAGACGATCCATTGACAATGGAGTAATGGTAGACATTAGGGAGGATTGCTGACTCAAGAGAGGAATTATTGGAGGCCTAATGAATAAAACTGACCCCTTGAAAGTTTTAGAGTTAATTTTAAAGGAGCAAGTTGAGTGGAGCACCCACAAGGTTATTCAGCTATTTGATGAGGACATAGAAAAAAAAAATTCTCGTTCCCTTTAAGCTCCCTCCCTCTTGAAGACAAGTTGAGATGGACTAAAAATCAAATAGGAAACTTTTCTGTGAAGAGTGCATACAACTCTATTAGAGTTTCGGAGGTAAAACAAAACTTAAATTCGCCCTCAACTTCTTTTCAGCTATCATGAAAACTTTGAAACAGAATCTAGAAGGCTGGATTCTCCTATGAAGTACAGCTTAGAACACCCTGCTCGAGAAAACCTCTTTCGGCGAAACATCATTTCTCACCCTCTATGGGTGTGTTTGGAAACAACATTGGGAATGAGCTTTGGGAGTCCAAAGATACTTGGGCTAAATATTGGGTGTTTGGCAAAAAAATTTCAAGTATCTTTGGCCAAAAGTGGGCATTTTCAAGGCCAAAAGCCCAAGGCACCCTTGAAGGTGCCTTGGGCATTTCAGCATTCTCGGCATGCTGATGAGCGAGCTGAAATTTTTGTTTGTTTTGCCCTCATTGTCCTCATAATTTTTTTATTCCAAGTTTACCCCTTCTTCATCAAAATGAAACCCTATCTCTGCATTTGTCTTCTTCCTTCTCTAGCCCAGACCGTCGCCATCGCCGAAGCGCCGCCACCTTCACCGCCGCTGCCATGCCCTCCGCACACCCCCTCCTCTCCCTTGTTGTCTTGCCCGACAACGACGAGGCGTCGGAAGCCTCGATCTGGGCTTGCGACACCTCGCCATCGTCGGGACTTCCGAGGACGACGGGGCTTTCAGATCAGCGCTTGCGAGGTCGAGCCATGGCAGGCGAGGCATCGCAAGCCCAGATCTGGGCTTGGGAAGCCGAGCCTCGCCCGGCCATGGCGAGGCTCGACCTTGCCGTCGTTGTGCAAGGCTGTGGCGGCGAGGTCGAGCCTCGCCATAGCTGAGCAGGGCTCGGCCGTCGGCAGCCCTCTGGCCGGTCGCCAGACCAGCTAGAGGTAGAGGATGGGGTGGGGAAAGGAGAAAAAAAAAGAAAAATCATAAAAATAAAAAACAAAATATTAAAATATTCAATTGATCATTCAAATTTTTTTTCAAATTTATGTTTACCTAACAACATTTTTCCAAAATCGCATTTCAAAGTATTTTTCAATTACAATTTAAAAATTAAACAAATAAATTTTTGTTTAAAAATTTATTCATGTCTCTCTTACATTATTCTCAATGCAAACATATAAACATGGCATTCATTTGTTTTCTTTCTCTAATTTTAAATAAATTAAAATAAAAAAAATAGATGGCCATATCAAATGACTTTTCCAAAACAGTTTTTGCATTTCACCAAATACCTTCGGACCAAAGATATTTGCATTTTCTAAAGGCTTTTGAGAAAAGCCTTTCCAAAGGCACCTATGTCCTATTTGCAACAAAAAAGCATGGACAACATAACATATTCTACTCTCCTGTCCTTGGATAGAACAGATCTGGAAGCAGCAGGATGGATCTCTACAGTACCCCCCTTACCTTCGGATGGATGTGTGGCTCCAAGCAAGATTAGAAGATGCAAGCTACCCACTTACCTTTGATCTGACCTCGTCTAACGTGTGGTGCCTCCAGAAATCAAGAAACAACTTAGTTTTCGGATGAAATAAGCCTCATGCAGAACCCCTAATTGAAGACTATCCTAACGAACTACAGAAAGTGGAGCCTCAAGGATCGAAGCTTTCCTTCGGAAGCTTCATCCTCACCTCTCAATTGGAACCCACCGGCAAGACCTGAATGGAAATTGAACATGGACGCTTCGGTAGGAGGCGAGGCAATTGATGGAGCTATTGCGGGCGTCATCCAAGACTCGAGTGGGGTTCTCCTTGACGGATTCACCGGAAAAATCAGATCTTGCGACCCTTTATTAGCCGAAGCTCACGCCCTGGTTGCCGTCTGGAGGTCTGGACATACTCAACGCGAAGGAGGAGGCGAGGGAGAAGAAGCTTCGAGTATCTATGGAGTCTCGACTCTTTGGGTTTAGTTCGCGCGGGCAATGGCAGGTCCGATCCGTATTGGGAGGCTGAAATTACCATCTGCAAAGCCCAGCAACTCCCGGCCCAACGCCAAACTATTCGCTGATCTACTACTACAAGAGAAATGCCAATGAGATATCCGACTGGATTGCCCAAAATACGTAGGGTTAATTGTGTTTCAGCCCTTTGGATCTCTTTTCCTCTCCAACCCCGATGGATTGGAGAGGAAACCTTTATATGGGAACCTCTAATGTTCAGTACTGCAAGTTCTTTTCCGGAAGAAAATGAAAAGAAGGATTTAATTCCAATTTTTCAGAAATTGGGGTAGTACGGGGCGAATGGCACCTGAAGAAAACGTGAAAAACACGCGTTCCTTCTGTCGAAATCTGTCAACTCTTGACTCCACCAGACTTCCAAGTCCCTCCGTCCCTGTTTCTCAGCTCCGAGCAACCTCGATTGCCCCCCATGGAGTCCGCGAAGCCATGGACGGAGGAGGCGATGTCGAAGATGGTGGCAGCGTCGCGCCTCTGGTTCGCCGGATTCGCGGACGCGTGTTGCCTTCACAGGGTCGTCTCCCTTTGCCTCAAGTACTCTTTCCCCTTCTTCGTCTTTAGCTCGTCGCGCCTCTTCCTAGCTAGCTAGCTTCGTTCGCTGCTTCTCGATTCGCGTTCTCTTTTCCGGGAAATTATGGACGAATTTTGAAATTCACTGAATGGGTTTTTTTTTGTTCGGTTGTTGAATTCGCGCTTTGGCAGGTCGAAGAAGCTCTCCATCAGGACCGGACAGTGTTTTCTCTTGAACGGCTTCATATTCCTCGGGAGGTACTTGTTGTGTCTCCGGGAATCCTGTTTTATCTGATGAATTTGACTTCGTGTTTGACTGGGATGCTGTTTTATAAGTTTGGATACTACGCGGTCTCTCTGTCGCTGAATTTACGATTTTGAGTTCTTTGAGGCTTTCATTGGTGGTCTATATGTTAGTGATGCCAGAGATCAGAAGCTACGTTAGCTTGGAAACACTTCTCTTTAGTTCATTACCTCATAACTGTGGTGTCCGTTGATTTGTGTGCGAAAATGTGCCTCTTTGTTAGGGTCGTTTGATGTCCCAGTGCCCTCATTTCGAATATCCTTACTGTTCGATGATATTTCTTGAGGGGACTTCATTTATTATTCGTTGTTCAGATTGCAGTCAGGAAACTATTATACAGAATGTACTTTTTTCTCCTGGCATGGATGATGGTGGTATTCGAACGAACTTTTTAAGCTATTGTAATTCTTTTGTGAACTGTGATGAGGTCGGTGCTGTTGCGCAGGCAGTTGTCTATTGTGGTTCTCTCTTTATTCTGGCAGAAGTTTCTTTGGCTTTGCTTGAAACTTGTGCTTGAGCAAAAGGAGGAAAATTTCAGTGGAACTCATGATAATGGGACCTTTGGAAGTACCCATTGGTACTTAATGTTAATGAAGAGAGGTACCATTTCTCCTAGAGTACTATGCTCCTGTTCACCCAAGTCAATGTCCATGTGAGAAGTGTCATAAATTAGGAAGAAATCACTCTTGATACTTGGCATGCTCTGCGAGCATATTGGCATGGTTGGATGGTAACATCATGCTTCGGAGCACCTAAAAGTTCCTCCACTGAATTAGGGTAGAGCCTTGCTAAGAAAAAGGAAGAGTAAGATTATAGAAAGACTAATTGTGGGTGTGTTGGAAACTCTTAATAAACATAATGAACATGGTGAATTCTTAATGCGCTCTATTTAGGCTAACATTTGATGAAAGGACAAGTGCTTTTACCATTAGAAACTAAAATTCGGTGCACGAGGCAAACTTGAGCTATAAAGGTGAAGGTAGAGCTATGAAGTGGATGGCTGGGACAGTTAAATCACATATGTTTAGCTGGAAGAGTTGAAAATCTACCATCATCTTTAGTCAGGAAACATGTGCAAAGCATGTATCGTTATGTTTTCGAGAAACTAGTTGACTCAAATTGTGAAGTGTTTCCTTAGCATTTTCATTGCGTTCGGTTGTAGATGTTTCCTCGAGAGTTATAATCAGTGGAATCTTACATTGATGTATATGGGCAACAGTTGTAAGTTGAAACAATTGATATTTTCAATTAATTTTATTTCTCAACTCTTCTATCAATGCTCTTCCACTTTGTTCTTCAAAGTTCGACGTGATTTAGTTGTCACAGAAATAACCTTGATTTATTTGCAGCATACTTGTCTTAAATTTGCTTGTCATCCCTACACTTCAGTGGATATTGCCTGAGAACTGCTGTCAGATTACTTCTCAAGATTCTTGTCCATTTTCTGGTGTTTTGAAGCTCTACTCGTTCCTACATTTTGGACTTGTACAACTGCTTTATGTAAGTTTGCTCTTGACATCTGCAGTTTTTAATTATTAAGTATTAAACACGTGCTGTTTTATGGCCCGTGTTGGCAGGGCAGTGAGCACTACCCAAAGCTGTAGTTTTTGTGGAAAAACGGGGCATTTGTTTTGCTTCTTTCATTTTGACTGTATGACATTAGTTTTGAGTGATGTTCTTGGATATCCTAATTAATGGATCTGTACCATTAGATTGGTGCTTTTATTGAGTGATTTCCAAATATCCTCTAAGGCTACCCGACTCATCCATGTAATGCAAACAATTCACATTGCATAAAAAGAAGCATTCATCATCTGAACAAACTTAGTGAAGAATACCATGAGGACACCCGATTTTACCTATAGTTGTTAGTTCATTGTGACTATCTGGGTTTATTTTTTAGACCTGCTGTTCTCAGACTGTCGTGAACAATGCATCGATGCAAGTGGCTTGTCCATGCCTGAGTAGCTTTCAGAATTATGATGGAATTTAATTAGTGCATGTGTGCACAAATTTTACCAAGGGGAACACAAGGTTCGATAAATAGAAGATCATATGTTATGAGTTGTCTCTAGACCAACAACATAAAATGGCAATTTGTCCTTGACAATGCATTTGGGGCTTTCCAGATGTGTAGACGCCCTCACGATTTCTCTTCTGTTGGTGATGAAGAGATGGAAGAGGCAATTGATAAAACTTTTCTTCTGTACAAGTTCCTAAACAATCAAACAAATAGTTCCTTCAATGCTGAATTCCCAAGTTCCCAACCATCCAATGGAAGCATAGGAGTGCAAGAGCTGTATTCCATAGTTTGTTGTACATTTATGTTGCTTAACTTTTGATTTCGTCCTAGATTAGCACTAAAATTAATCACATTTTAAATGTTGACTATTGATTGATCTTGGACTCGGAAAGAAACAAATTATAGGTATTATAATTTTGTTTGATATCTAGGTACTTAAGCTTGGAAATAGTCTCGAGAGATACATAGGTCATGGAAAGTACTCTACTGATCCCTGAAATTGCTCAATTGAAAGAGTACTATTGGTGATTTGAATGCTGTGACCGTTGTGTTTAAAGAAAAAAACCTTAATATAAGAATTTGAGAGAGGTGAATTCACATCAGGTTCACAGAAACTCAAAGAATGACTGGTAGATTTCACTAATGAGAAATTTAATTTTTTGTGTTCATGAAATATCTTATAGTCCCTCGCGGATTGATTAATTTTCACCTGGATTTTTTTTTTTTGCAGGTTTTCTGGTTCTACCCGTTGTACATTTTTAGCTTCATTTTGAGCGCTATATGGTATTGCCCTCATTACACTAGTTAGTTTTATGTCTATTTTACTCTGGTAGTCTTGTTTCTTTGATTTCTATGAATTTTCCATGAAGCAAGGATAGCGATGAGCATCATGATTACGAGATAAAGTACCCTAAGCATTTGTATATTGCCTTCCTTATAACTTAAACGCAGAAGTCGACATTTATACTATGCAATGGAAACAAGGAGAAGGAAAAAATTACTGAAATAATTTGTGGGTCAACTAGACCCAATACATTTCCTATGCTGAAGTCCTAATATTGAGAGGTAGCAAAAGCCGCATGTCTTTTGTTTATTTGATGCAAGAAAATAAGGAATGTAAAGCTTTTCAGAAAGAGAATGGTTAAAGACGCTAGAATTGTTGGTGTTCGGTTAACCTCTGTTTTGTGGGGGATAAAATTGGTCTGGGGGAAGAAGGTGCTCCCAATGGACACATTTCATAACCATCTTGTACGGGGTGGTCCTTGAGAGATTTAAGAAATGGTATTCATTCATTGCTTCCATCCCAAGCCATGATAAGAATGTGCCCCGGATTTCAGTTTTGAAGGTTGTAATTTGGTTTTGCCTTCTCAGTGCCAGTTCACTTTGAGCTGATAGGGAGGTTTCCAGATGTAAAGTTTCACTCTTACTGTGCTGTCTACACTTTTAAATTCCTTAAAGCATAGTTGTTTTTTTGTTTTTTGTGCATTCTCTCCGAGTGTGTCTGATATAGATCATGGAGGAAATCTAAGATTTTGGTGGAAGAGGTGAATGCAGGTACGGCGACATAGCTAAACATGGATTTGCTGCTATGGAAGGATCTCCCTCTACGTTAGAGCAACCCTCAAGCAAAAATGAAGCAGTGGCATTGGAAAGAAAGATTGAAACGGAAAAACTTGTTGATCTTGGAGGGTATAGAACTAAACACGATCAACAATTCTTATACTTGGCTGTGCAGGTTTGCTTTTTGTATTAGTTCATCTAAAGCTGAAGTGGTCTCATATTCCTTAGGTTGATGATCGGAATTGGAGAGCAGGTGTATTCAATACTGCTTCTGACCTTTTTCTTCCTAGAGGTGAAATAAAGTCTAGATTTATTCTTGATTAGCTACGTCATGGGTTAAATGCATTTTAGTTGGACTTTGAACTATCCTCGCGATCAAACACCTTCTACAACCTACAGGTGTTGGATAGAGTAAAAAGTTTTGTTAATTGCTCAAGTATAGTAGAGTTTGATGTGGTTCCTGAATCCTGTGATGCGTATGGCTTCACAATTATAGCTGCCCAAGTGATTACGCCATTGTGGCAACAATGTTAGTAGAATATTTTCCCAACCATGAACAATGACTGCAATGAAGGCCAAATGTTGTTGATTTATGATGAAATTACCATATTGAAATCAGTCATGTAGATGCAATTGAGGGAGAGAATACTGGATCTTATTTATTTTTGGTTTATACCACAAAAATTCCCAAACTGGTATGGCCGTGCCACATTTACCCTAAACTAATTTTGCGTTATAAAAACTCCCGAACTGATACACACCCATGCCACATTTACTCTGCTGTGTTCTGCTGCTTTGTTGCCTTAACAGCTGCATTTTCTTTTAATACCTTTCCATATACCATTTGTATGCCTGACAAGCTCAGAAGTAGTTACTGCACTGTGCAGGTTTATGTTCTAGGATTTGTTCCCTATATTGGAAAGCCACTTAATATTTTGCTGCTCTCCTGGATGTATGCTTATTACTGTTTCGAGTATGTGATCTTCTCAATGTATTTTATTGGGTTATACATTCTGCTTGCCTATTGTTACTTCTTATTATGTGGAACTTTTTAGGTACAAATGGAACTTTACTAAAGTTAGTCTGGACAAAAGGCTGGACTTCTTTGAATCCAATTGGGCATTCTTTGCTGGTTTTGGTAATGTTCTTTCTGATCACGATGCTTAATATTGCAGCCTCAGTGTGTATGCGTATTGGGTGGGATGTGATCCATGGATTTGGGGGTCACCTAATCTAAGATTTTTAAGTGACACTTATCAAATACTTGCTCACCATGATTTATGTGGGATCCACATATCAAAGAGTATCTGTAGTGGGTTTTTATTGTTTCTTTCTCCTGCAATGGATGTCCTAGTTTGTGTATTTTTTATGGCATAAACACGCTTGGTGGTGAGAAAGACTTGCTATTTCTTGTGTTACACACTTTTTCATCATAATTTTGATGTTATCTACATATGTAATAGAATGTTGAAGTAGTTTGATGTACTTTTTTTTTTTATAGCAAAGGATGTGCTGATTTGTCTGACAGAAGCAACAAAATTGACTGTTTGAGTATCTTCTCTAAATAATGCTCTTTTCGTGTTCTCTGAATGTTTTTTTCCCCCTCTCTGAAATCCTATATAGGAGACTGGTAGTCAAATCTGGATGGAAAATTGGTGGAAATGGTAACTGAAGCCTAGAACTTTTGTCTGAGGGTCCTTGTAAATCTGATTGCAAGATAGCTAAAATGGAACAAGGAAGGAATGCATTTCGAAATGCACTCAAAGGTAGTCATCACTAGAGGAGGGGTACGAGTAGTATGTTTCCTTTGAAGTATCATGTTATTGCTCTTATTAACACGGGTCAATCGAAGACTGTTTTGAACATTGTCTGTCTCTCATTTTGACAGATTTTTATAATTTGTCAATCAGGCCTGTTTTAGTGAAGTTGCATCTTATCACAACTTAAACTGAAAAAAGAAACATGTGCTCTTAATTCTTAGGAATATTTTTATGTCAAGTCAACTTTTCTTTGACTACTTTCTTTAACGAGAAGTCTCTTAGAAGAATAAACATCGAAGTTAATTAACATATTAACAAAACATAAACTAAACTTAGGTAGAGTTTCGTAATAAAAATAAACAAATGGATGAAACAATGAAGATGTTGAAAACCTTCATAAAACTAAAGCTGCCAACTTTTCTGATACAACACTTAGACAAAATAATGTTAAGTTTAAAGGAAAAGTACATTCAATTGTTAATGCATGGGTATGCTACTGGTTAAAGTTCAAGTGATATTATGAAGTGTTGACTTCAATGATGCTTTTCTATCTTACCTGGAGGAGAGGGATCGAATTAGTTTGATCTTCCTGTAATAATGATTCACGAAATTATGTTAATCTGTTGGGAGCTGGAAAATATATGTCAATTTAAACTGTAATATTAGACTACGAAGATGGTACAAGAAAATTAGCATACAGTGCTTCAACTCAAGCTATCAAAGTTTCAGATTGAGTTTATTGCTCTTAGGTAACTTATATTTACAATGGGTCGATACCATTTTCTAATGTTGACCATATAGAATATGTCCAAATAAAACATGTGAAGTCTCTGGACTTCCTTGTTTGAATAAGCGAGATGAGCTTTCTTTGTAAGGGAGTCATTTCCGTCATTACATTGGATTACTTTCTCCATATCAGCTTTAAGTTTTTTCATGAAATGACAAACTGTCATGTTTATCAACAGAGAGTTAAATCGAAGTTTGTAGACCTTTTAGGTAAAATTGAAACAATTTCATGAAACTAAAATCTGGTCAAAGTTTGGCCTGATGAACACTTAATTGTGTCAACTTGTGATTGATGTTGAATTATGCGGTTTCTCAGAAGAACATGTGATGTTGATCTGTTATGGCAGGCTTTATATGTCGTCATGGCATTTGTCTCTCATTTAATTGAAATCTTCTAAATCAATGTGCGGGTCATAATGGTATCTCGCAGCATGTCTTGTTGAAAAATTGTTCATGTGTTTCTCTGAAGCTCATGTGATGCCTTTTTCTTGCATAGATGGCATTCTATTTAGTGCTATTATGTTTGAGTTTTCATGTTGAGATTCAATGCTTTTACTTCTAAGAGAACGCTGAAATGGGATTTGCTCTTAATTCTGATTGTAAGTTTGTAACTAGAGCCACTTTATTTGCTGGTTGTGAGCATGTCTAAAATGAGGTTTACTTGGTGGCAAGTCAATCTATGTATTCAATAAATTTGCTTCAATTCCTTACAGGAAACCCCTGCGTTCTGGCTAGTTTCTTTTTCTCACCTCTGGTGGGCTATGGTGTTATGGCTATACTTTTTCCACTGGTATGTCTTTGCCTTTTCCTCTATTGCCTTTAGTGTGTGCACATAGTGCTAGAAGCAAAGCTTTTTCTCTTTGCTGGTAAAAAGAAAAAATCTAGTTAATCTTCAGCACTTGTCTTGAGCACTCGTGATGTATTTCCATTTCAAGTGTGAAATGATATATGCACACCTTATTTCCAACCCTTGGTCAAGTCTTTTCCCTTAGTTAACAAATTTCTGCTTCAAAATACATGCTTCTCTTCCACTTTGGCTGTTCGCTGCTAAACATCAACATAGTTCTGTATCTGAATCATGCCCAACTCAGGCCTAGCTTCCTTAGATCAGCATTAATTATAAAATTCCCTAACTGGTAATAAATGCTATAATGAATGTCATAAATGCTGAATTGGACTCCAAGTTTGAAGCTCTGTTTCATTAACATGGAAACATGATTAAAATTTAGATAGGTCAGACCCAGAAAACACCAGATATACAAGAAGCTAGCAAACCGTAATGTTTACCTGGGCAAGCAACCTGTTGATGCTGCTAGATATCAGAATTGGGCTTCCAGCTTCTGAAGGAAAGTAGATATGCTTGTATTCAGTCATTGAATCGATTGTGCAGAGGATTGCGGTGACATATTCTTGTTAGATAGCTCATTTACCATAGAGTACGTACTTGAACATCCAGTTGTTCTATTGTCTTCAGAAGAAATTGCCAATTCAGCAGACAACACATGGTTCTTCCTCCTTTTCTTTTATTTATCTGTGCTTATTTCTTCTCTTTGCTAATTGTTCAAATTGGTTTGATTAATGTGCATTTTCTGTACTAATAAATGCGTCTTTCAGTTTGTGCTGACAGCTACAAGCTCAAGGGCTGAGCAAGCTATATTTTCTGAAAGAAGAAAACAGAGAGATGCTGGAATAGGAAGGCTACCAATATTTTATGCCGCTGATACTTTGTCGTAAGATGCCTCTGTGCCTATTCAATTTCTCAGCAAAGCAGTACCTTTTTCTTTTCTTTTCTTTTCTTTTTTTTTTTTGGCTATGAGTGTGAATATTGATTTTAGCAGCAATGGGATATCTAGATTTTGATAAATTACCTTTGCTTATCAAAGCCCTTGCATCTATGAACATACAGCAATTCAAGGCTTTTCAAATGACAATCCTATATGACCCAAAAAAGAGAAAGAAAAAGAAAGTGACAATCCTATGGTTGAAACTTAAGTATCCACCTAAGCTGTGAAGTTTACTGCTGATCTTGCGAGACACAGTTACAAAGTTCTATCATTTTCTACTGCAATTTCATGAGATCATATAGATAATGGTACTAGAATTCTCTTGGTGGTTAGAAAATCGTATTGTGGCTTGACAAAGTAGCTAATGGCGTTTCATATGCTGACCACCCAACGAAAGTGACCAACTGTTGTCCCACCAATCTGGAGTGGGTTATCAATTTACTTCCTTTTCACTCTGTTTCATGCTAATTCTTCGACTAAGATCCAATATTCAAGGTCTTTATGTTGTGTCTACTTCATATGCTCTAAAGTCTCTCCTCATTCCTTTCAAACCTACTTCACTATGATAGAACCGCAAGTGAACACTGTTGTTCTCCATTTAGAAACCCATCTCGCAAGAATTTGTCATCTTATTTTTAGTTGAGGCCAGACAAACTTTCCTCAAATATGCCTTCTTCTTCTTTTTTTCAATCTTTAGTAACCCTCCATTAATCGAAATAGTCATATCTGCAATACCGATCTTGCACATATGGTAATATTTTCAGAGAATATTTCATATGGAAAAGCATTTTTGGCCTTGCATGCATATTTTAGGATGATATGATACAAAATTGTTTCAAATTTAGAAAAATCCAGTTTAAGTTTTTTTCTTTTGTCAACCGTTTTTAGAATAAGGATAACAAGTTGTTCTGAATCTTATCAATTCCTTGGCAGGAGTAGGTGATTTTTGCTAATACCTTGATATATGAATCGACGTCCTGTACAGCGTACTCTAGTTTAATTCTTGGCAGTGCTGCTATTGATGTTTCACTCTAATTCTTTAGGATGTGGGTCTTGGGCTTTTTCTCTTTGGAATCTCGGGAGCAAATACGAGAGAAGAAGAAGCAGTAGAAAGCTTTGATCACTGCTGACATCATTGTAGCCTGCAAACAGCTCTTGTACAGGTGATCCATTAAGAACATTATCTCGTCATGATGGTGGTTATGGTGTTGTTAACTCTATATGTTGATTCAAGAGACTGAGCCCCTCAACAATGTATGTTCACAGTAACATGCGTGCTTTTATACTTCAGGTCAAGGTCTCAACGATCATCCGATGCTGAGAAATTTGTACATATTTTTTACTAGATCCTGGAGCATAAAATATCCATGATAGGCATATTTGTTAATGAATCGAGTGGTCAACAACAGCACGGTTGTGTTCGGGTTCATATGCTATTAACTATTAAGTTTATGTAAAGCCCTCAACTGTAAGTTATTGTGTTCGGGTTCATATGCTATTAACTATTAAGTTTATGTAAAGCCCTCAACTGTAAATTATTGCTGACACGTGAATTTCCCTGGTGAAGATCAACCTGTTGACTCTTATTTTTCGTCCTTTGAATTGTACATAGCGACATCTGTTTGTTTGTTTGTTTGTTTTTTTTTTCTTTTGGGTCCCAATTTCGTGGTGCTATGTGCTGTCAGGATCCCCAGTATCTGCTCTCATGTTGGTGTAGAAGGCGGTTCCTCTTGTATTTGTACCTGCAGAGAAATTGATCTTTTTTTTTTTGTCCCAATTTCGTGGTGCTATGTGCTGTCAGGATCCCCAGTATCTGCTCTCATGTTGGTGTAGAAGGCGGTTCCTCTTGTATTTGTACCTGCAGAGAAATTGATCACCATTTGATCTCGAGCTTACTTGGGGAGGCTAGCATAGTAACAACTCCATCATACATATGAAATACAAAAGAAGCGATTCAATCAACCTCTGGAGTAGTAATTCAAGTATGTTCAATGTAGAATTCTGATGTAGATTGTCCGTGACTAGTAAAATAGTAATTTGTAACTAGTGGTGGTGAGATGGGAGAGTTTATGTGGTGTCAGTGCCGCTGCCGGGGCGCTTTGCAAGCATTCCTGACGTTTCCCTACACCCGCATGTACCTTTCGCTTAAGAAAGAAAAGTAAACGGCTCCCCAAGACCAAAATCCCTACACCTCAGCCCCCAAGACGAACGAAGCCCCTCTTTCTTTCTCACTCTCCTTGCAAAAGTATTAATTGTCGTGCACTCTTGTGCCCTTGACGGATCTTGTCGATGGTGCAGAATCAGATGAGCAGAGGGATGCCCTCGAATGTGTGGCTCAGAGTTCATGGTGGTGTCGAACTCTTCGATGGTGAGGAGTTGCACCATTGTTGAGCTCTTCAGGGGTAAAGAATGAGAGGGATTACGACGGGCTCACCATTGTTGAGCTCTTCAGGGGTAAAGAATGAGAGGGAAAAGGAGAAAAGGGGGGGGGGGTCAAGCTGAGATGACGGGCGGCATCGGGTGGTGGCGGTATGGAGGGGGGAAGAAGGTGGCTGCAGCTTCATGGAGGTGGCTGCTGTGGTGGAGAGACGTCAATGGGTGTCGGAAGGGTATGGGATAGAGAAGGAAGTATGGTCGGGTCTCGAAGAAATGCAACTTTCTTTTACACTAGCGAATGGGGGTCTATTGGAGGGAAAATTACCAATTCAGTCCTAAACCTATTGCAATTGTGTCGTTTCAGTCCTAAACTTTTTTTTTTGGCCAAATCAGTCCTAAACTTTTTATAATTGTTCCATTTTAGTCCATCCGGTGAGTTTTGGCCGGCCGGCGTTGACGTGGACGCCGGCCGGCCGGCGATAAAATATTTTAATAATTTTTTGAATTTTTTTTATTTTTTTTTATTTTTTTCCCCCCAAGTTGGACAGCCACCACTGTTTATCTTCTTCCTCTGTTGTCCTGTATCTGCAACCAAGACCCAGAACTGGAGGCGTCAATTCGGATATGAGTAGGGGCGCCGGCTTCGTCGACCGACGGTCTTCCTCGTCGATCTGGCTCGCCCCTCTCCGCCTCTGGTCTGGCTTTCCTCGCGCGCTGCCACGGGCTGGGGTTAGATCACCGCCACGATCCGCCGGACCTCCCCCTTTCGCTTCTGTGCCTCCACCTCAGCCGGATCCGCGCGGCTCGCTTGCCTCGCCTTCCTCGCAAGCCCAGATCTGGGCGTCGTAGACATCACGCGAGGGTTTTGCCCAATAAAATCGCCACCCCTTTCGCTCTCCTCTCTCTCTGCAACTCCCCTTCTCCCTCTTGCGCACAAGACTCTCCGCGAGAGATTGTTGGAAACAAAGAAGCTTCATTTCCCTCAATCTCTCTCTCTCTCTGTCGCTACACGCTCGCATTCTCGCAGATCTCGCAAATCCCCCACATCCGTGGCGTTCGCGGACGGCTCGAGCTCACGGCAGTTGCTGATCCCCAGCTTCCTCTACGACGCCTCCTCCTCCTCCTCCGCCGCCGCCAGGTCGCTCTACCTGGAGAAGATGCTCGGCTCCGGCCCCGGTCCTTCCCCGCCCCCGCCTCCTCCTCCTCCTCCTCGCTGCCTGCGGATCGTAGCGGCTTCCTGATCGCAGCGCCCAAGGAGCCGTCGAAGAAGATCGAGATGTACTCGCCGGAGTTCTACGCCGCCTGCAACTTCGGAAAAAAAAAGAAAAAAAAATAAAAAAAATTCAAAAATTCAAAAAATTATTAAAATATTCTATCGCCAGCCGACCGGCGTCCGTAAGTGAACACTGTTGATATATCATACTAATACAAGGCAAAAAATAAATGTGCTTAAATATATAATTCTACCGTAAGTAATTAGATTCTTCTCAAATCTAATTTGAAATGACCAAATCCTATTACTCCCTATTGAAAAACATGATATAGGTGTATAACTCTTGATTGTGCTTCATGCCTAATTTGTTGAAAATTGAAGTGGAACGATTTTCATGAATTGACAAAAACGTCTTTGGATTTAATCGAACGGACGAACAGTTTAGGCCTCCTGATTGTGCTTATTCCATGAATTGGTGTTAGTTAATTTGTTCAAGAATGCAGAGCTTATCTAGTTTTTACGGAGTTAAGTGAAGATATATCCTTTTGTTAAGACCAATTAGGACTAGGAATCAACAAACTACAGGGAACAAAAGCCTTTCCAGCCAGCCAGAGAACACCTAATTACTGTTTCACTTCTTGTAGGATTAGGAATCGAGTGTTTTATAATCCAAAGGAACTTCTCAAATTCTAACTTAGTTGTTTCACAAACGACATGCCGCATTCAATGGACCAATAAGAGCGTAGTTCAAGGCTCATCGATCAGGACCTTCTTGTGGAACTGCCAGTCATGTAGTCACCAGCCAAGTTCATCAGATCCATCGTGTACTCACTTGTCGCTGGACTTGGAGACGATGATGGTAGGGTTGTCAAACCAAGAAGGAGTCCTGCTTCAAAGGCTTTTAGTCGAGCAATCGCTCTCAAAGAAATTAAGGATTTTAAACGCCAGAGGAGTATTTCTACTCGAACCAAAAACCAAAATCGACAGGTGGAGCAACTGGAAGGAAAAAATGATCGACTTGAAGAGATTAGGAATTAATTTGGAAGACATCTAGGAATTAGGACTTTCCTTAAAGTAAGTATAAGAAACTGCATCAAATATGTATTTAATTATGTCGGTTTATCTTACAGCTCATACGTCAAATTAAGTATCAAATAAGACATCCATATATTTTTCGAGCTCCGATTAACTACATGGTCTGTCACATGTCTCCAAATTGTTTTTTTTTAATGACTGAGGTGTCCGGCCAGTGAGCTTGTGCTCAAACCAGCGGTGAAGCACGTCTAGTCCTCGGGTTAGTCCTCGGGAGAATCCGCAGACCCCACAACAACGGGCCCTCGGTTAAGTCACCTAGCGCCAAGAAAATCTCCAAATTGTTTGTGCCTTTAGAATTCTAAAATCCATAACAAATTTCAGAAATTTAATTCATCGACATACGATTATTATAAATCATACTGTCGAATAAACAATTAAAGAAACTTAATAAGAGGTTCACATGAAGTGGAGCCACATGACAAGATAAATAGCTGGCAAAAAAAAAAGGGATCCAATTAAATAAATCTTAAACTGTTCGGGATTGAAAATTAATCAGTTAATATTCTTTTAAATAATTGCTTGTTTAAGTTAATTGTGTACTCAAGGAGCGAACACTTTTATTTAAAGTAAAAATTTATTTAGTAAGAAAGAGTCCCATTATAATTTATATCAATACATGGCAAAAAAATTTACCTACATGATTTGATAATCCAAGCTATTTAAACCAATCGAGACTTCAATTATTTAAAGAACGACTTGTAATATGAGTCATAGTTAGATTAGAAGACATTAGGATTTAGGAATCACAAAGTGTGGATGTATAATCCTCTTCACGAAAACAAAAATTCTTCGTAAACTCCATAGCAAAATTCTTTCAGTTAATCATGTCTCAGAACATTTGCAAGTTGTTTTCCTTCCACGATTAAAGTGGCTTGAATGGCAACAGCGCCACAATATCTCCAGTCTAGTTGATTTACGATGGTCAGACCTGTTCATCGTGATTTGTGTTGGAGCATCATGGCATTCATGGGAGTGTTTTTGCTTCATATTTGACAAATATCCTGTCGTAAACAAGGCTTTTATACTATCGTTTTGCAGAAGGCCCAAAAGTTGAATGTTTCGATCGTGAAACATTGTAGTAGCCACCCACGAACTTAGAGAGACTAAACCTGGAAGGTTGTTTTTTTTATTGGCGGGTGTTGGCACATCCATTTGCAAGCTAAGGAACTTAGTTTTCTCTTAATATCAAGTCCGGCAGCTTCATGCAAAAGTTGCCAGAAGATATAGCTTCCTAAAGAGCTTTACATTGATGGCACTTCCATTGAAGCCATTGATTTCCCAAGTGTTCGTATGGGAAGTTTGAAATTCCAGGTGCTTGCAACTATAAATGCTTATCTATAGCCGATTCAATTGGTAACATGAAATCTCTTTCTCACCTAGCATTGGATGGCACTGAACTGAGTTAGCTCCATAATGGTATTGTATTGCTGAAGGTGAATACGCCAGATGGCCAGAGTCCATCTCATGAGAGAAAACTCTTGATTGTGCTTCATGCATAATTTGTTGAAAATTGAAGTGGAACGATTTTCATGAATTGACAAAACGTCTTTGGATTTAATCGAATGGACAAACAGTTTAGGTCTCCCGATTGTTCTTATTTCATGAATTGTTGTCTTGTTGTAACTTTGGTTTGTTAAGATGTATTATGGTGTTAATTAATTTATTCAAGAATGCAAAGTTTATGCAATTGTTACGGAGTTAAATGGAGATACATTCTTTTGTTAAGACCAATTTGGACTAGGAATCAACACACTGCAAGGATCAGAAGCCTAGAGAATACTTTATTACTATTTCCCTTTCCTGTAGGATTAGGAATCGAGTGTTTCATAATCCAAAAGAACTTCTCAAATTCTAACTCAATCATTTCACAGCGACTTGTTGCATTCAATGGAGCAAGAAGAGCGTAGTTCAAGGCTCATCGGTCCGAACCTTCTCGTGGAACCGCCATTCACGTGGTCACCAGCCAAGTTCATCAGATCCATTGTGTACTCACTTATCACTGGACTTAGAGAGGATGATGGCAGGGTTGTCAGCCCAAGAAACTTTGAAAGAATGGCACTTCCATTGGAGCCATTGATTTCTCGAGTGTTCGTATTGGAAGCTTGAATTCTTGAGTGCTTGCAACTATAAATGCTTTTCTATATCTATTTCAATTGGTAACTTCAAATCTCTTTCACATCTAGCATTGGACGGCACTTCACATCTAGCATTGGACGGCACTGAACTGAGTTAGCTCCCTATTGGTATTGTATTGTTGAAGGAGAATCTACCTGAGTCCGTCTCATAAGATGCCTTGCACTTGTATAAGAGAATTTCTTGGAGCCATTAAGAACTTAGTGAATGTAGAAGTACGGAAAAGTTGAGGGGGAATGTGACATTATGGGATTATCCTCTTTGTGGGTCTTATTTCTTGAAAGACTAAATTTTCTAAGGCGATTGCGACGAATAGTCAATCCTCTGATTTTCCAAACCTCTTATGAGATAGCAAAGTTTGCATCTTAGAAAGACGACCTCAAGACTATGACAATTTTCTGAGGTGATTGGGACGAATATTCAATCCTTTGATGATGTATCGCGGGCTGACTTTGCCTGAATCACTCGGATCGTAGAAAGAGAAAGCGTTTAGAGAGACAAGCTTTGTATTACTCAAGTGTTGGTTGATCCAAATGAGGGAGATGACTCTTCTATTTATATTAGATAGCCTCTCATTACAACCGTTGATTATCTTTAGATCTAGTGGCTAAGAACGCATCTCTCAATCTAACCAACTACCAATATTAATGAAGAGATTCTAGAATATGGGGATAATTACTATATCATCCACTCCTAAGTATATACTAAAAAAAAAAACTATGAAACCCTAGAGAATACTCTAGAAGACTCAAGAAAACCCTACGGAACCCTAGAGAACAAGACACTTCAAATCTTGTGGACGAGTGATTGACGGAAGCAAGGTAGCGGTCAGATAGAAGCAAGAAAGTTACCGGTGGATGTGGTTTGGCTAAAGTGGAAGGTAGCTCTAATGTCTGTTTGATTCAAATTCGGATGTCCGCATTATTCTGAATTTTAAGTCTACGTTCTTCTTTCTTTTGCTTGGCCATCACACTCACATTGGATTCTATTTTCCAAATTAGCGGGATGAGGTTTGGTTCCATTCTCGATCCTCTATAGTCTACTCGTGGCATAAGCACTGCCATTGGATTCTATTCTCCAATTTGACGAAGTCGATTGCCATTAAATTGACGCTTCTTTGTGATTTTCAAATATCGAAAATTTGACCACGAAGGGTTTGCTCATCGAGTAGGAATAATTCATGTTAAGAACATAAAAAGACAAATCATGTATAATAAAGTGAACGGGGAAGGAATAGTAAAAGGATGACGTGACTTCATTCGTAATTTTATGAATTTATTTTGGGTTAAGTCGAATACAAAAAAGTATGATCGTAAATTTACTATCCCTACTTTATCACCTAATAAAACATGAAGTAACTCTCTAGAAGGTAATGAAAAGAAACTTGTATCTATTAGCAAGCCATTATGTATAGGTCTTTAACGAAATTGATGCTGCACTTTAAACTCAAAAATGATAGCGTAATAGTTTTATAATATCTTTAAGCAAAACTAGACTATCATTATCAATCATAAGTTCTGGACCAAAAAAATCAATTATGTCTTTAGAGTCAATCTCAATGACGATCTTATGAAATCAAGTTGTTTTTCGAAGTTTGAGTAGATTTGGCAGGTAAATTTATTTTGTTATTTTCATCTTTTGCTTTCTGTTGGTATTAGAGCTGACAGGTGATATTTAAGACTACTTTTGTCTTTTATAATCCTAGATCAACAGGAGAGAATAAAATCTGGCTATCGGCCCTTTTTTTTTGGGTCAATTTTAAAATAAAATTGATTGGTTGATTATCCATTCGACCATTCAGCAAAAATTCTTCAAAGATATAATACGTCTATTATTTTTGTCGCGCCTAAACTACCAGAAGTGGCTATTACTTTCACTACAAAAAAAGGGAAAATTAGCCACGAAAAATTAGCGACGGATTATAATTCATCGCTAATTTGCGACGAAATTAGCGACGGAAAAAAATTTCATCGCAAATTCGTCGCAAAATTCGTCACAAAACAATGAGAGACCTTTAGCGACGAAAAATTAGTGATGAACAAAAATTCGTCGCTAATTTGCCACGAAATTACCGACGAAAAAATTTTCGTCGCAAAATCCGTCACCAAATTCGTCGCAAAAAACAAAAGGCTTTTAGCGACTAAAAATTAGCGATGAAATTAAATTCGTCGCTAATTTGCGATGAAAATAGCGACGAAAATAATTTCGTCGCAAAATTCGTCACCAAATTCGTCGCAAAAAAACAAAAAAGATTTTAGCGACTAAAAATTAGCGATGAAATTAAATTCGTCGCTAATTTGCGACGAAAGTAGCGACGAAAATATTTTCGTCGCAAAATTCGTCACCAAATTAGCAACGACATACTTTTTCGTCGCTAAAATTAGCACGTCACAACATAGTTTTGCCACTATTTTAGCGACGAACCATTTTCGTCGCTAAAATCCACCGACACTTTTTCGGCGTTACATTTGAGACCGAGTAAAATTTTCCCTTATGAAATCTCTTCTCCCACTTTTCTCTCCACGCTCTTCCCTTCACCCACTTTTTGCTCTCTTCTCTCTTGTTATTTGTATTATATGGTAAGCATGAAATAAGTTGTTGTTTATTTCATCATTATTTTCCATCAATTGCCATAAGCTTCATTGATATTGAGTAATTTTCCTTTTTTTTTAGGTACATGTCATGTGAGACATTACAATTCCCAGCAAATTGAGCACTTTCAACTACAAAAAATTCAACGAAATACTTGGGTAAGTCTTCTTTCATTTGGTAATTTTTCCATTTTTTTCACTTGAATTTTTCTTCGAGTACGTTTATATTTTACTTGAATGAGTGCACGTATTCGTCACTAAATTCGTCGCTAATTAGCGACGAACAGTAGGGGTCGTCGCTAATGAGCGATGAAAAGTCTGGTTCGTTGCTAATTAGCGACGAAAATGTATTGTCGTCGCTAATTAGCGACGAAAATTCTCAGTCATCGCTAATTAGCGACGACAATTCTCGTTTGTCGCTAATTAGCGACGAACAATAGGGTCGTCGCTAATTTGTGAGGCTTCGCCACTTGTTGCCGATGACATTTTTGATGGTCGTCGCTAATTGGTGACGAAACAGATTTTGTGCAAAATTAGCAATGACATCTGCGAAAATTTTTATCCGTTGAATTGATACTATAATAGTTCCGTGTAGAAAATACAATAATGGTAAATTTCATATGTATGATAAAGCTAGGGAACATTTTTATAAATTTGGGTTTACTTGAACCACTATAATTTTTCTTCCATGGTGAACCACTTATAGTTTTAATTAAGAATATTAAACAATAAATATGATATTTTTAATATTTTATGAGAATTTTTAATTTCTATACAGACACAATGCAAAGAGACAAAGCTTGGATGTATAATAGGAACTTACCTGGACGTCGAGGATTGACTGATGAGTTTCGCATTGGGTTGGAACAGTTTTTGGACTTTACTAGTAGTAAATTTGAGTTCATGGATGGAAATAAGTTAAGATGTCCATGTAAAAAGTGCAGTAATGGTAAATTTGAGTTCATGGATTGAGCCAATTGAAACATTTACTTGTACAGAAGGATGATGAATTACAAAAGGTCAAAGAAGAATTGACAGAACAATTCTCACAACAATTGTCACAGAAAGATGAACAAATCAGAGAGGTGAATGAGAGATTTTATTCTCTACAGTCTCAGCAAGAATTAATCTTGCGACACCTCAACCTTAATCAACATCAGGTTCCTCCTGTACTTCCCACTAATCAAATAAATGATGGGCACAATGGCGAGCGACAGAATGATGATGAGATTGCTGCTGCTGATGATGATTTTGTCAGTCGTTTCATTAATTAAATGGTAAAGGACTTGCTTATGATTAAGCATATATGTATATGTTTGTTATGGTTGCTTAATAATATATGGCTGATTACATTTCTGAAGGAGATATATGGGGGGGGGGAGCTTCTAGCTTGGTGCCTCGAGAATTCTTCCATATAGAAAGGTACAAATTGCAGTCTTTCTGTGATTCTTGTGTTTACGGTCATTGTGTCGTCTCTCTTTTTCAATCGAGTTCTTTTTTTTCCAATTATGATCCTTATGCTTACGGTGCTTATGTTGGAACCCAGTCAAAATTTTACCTTGGCGATGTTGGAAATGGAGATGCTATGAAACTTGTTAACATGATCATGGGAAGGTGCTGCATATTTTTTTCTTCTCCTATTTCATCTATTTCATAAATGATTTGCTGATCATTGTGCATGCTAACCCTCACTCTTCTCTTCTCTTGACGTTGGCTAATATGATGGTAGCATTTTCCAAAGGATTACTCCATGTCGCGACCCCCTAAAAAATTTTATCTTCAAAAGGGGTTAACGGATTATTAGGTTAATTAGATTTGACTAACCTAACGCGGACCCTCCCAAGCCCTACCGAATCGCAACTTTGGTTTTTGTTTAAATGATTTTGAAATTTGGAGTCGCCACTAATCGTTCTTGGTAGGTCGATTAGAAACCTAAATAAATTAGCGGGAGAACTAATTTATTCCTGCGAACCAGAGATTATGAGCTCGGGGACTTGGTTACACTAGTTAATTAAAACTAATGCCCTTTCGGTATCTTAATTTCATGGATATCCTAATTCGGCAACTTAGGCTTGGTTTATTCCTAAGGCTCTAGTAGGGTATTCTCTTTTGTGTTTTCACTTTTTAAATAGGATGCATGGATGGTATATATTTTTATTTGTTATATTCTTTTAAGTGTTAAAGATTCCCTGAAGCCGAAAGAGGGAGTGTGTTAACGACTTCTGTGCAGTATTACGACCTACTCATCTTTTGGGTTTGATGATTCAAAAATTAAATTATAGGAAGTACATGACAATGAATAAACACCTCCAATGGGAGGCCTAGCATTGGCTTGGCTCTTTCCTTTGGGATTTAAGGTACATGTATTTAAGTTGCAAGTATTTAAACTACTGTAAGTAAAAACCTCCAATGGGAGGCTAAGCATTGGCTTGGCTCTTCCCTTTGGGATTTAAGGTACAGGTATTTAAGTTGCAGGTATTTAACTACTGTAAGTAAAAACCTCCAATGGGAGGCTAAGTATTGGCTTGGCTCTTACCTTTGGGATTTAAGGTACATGTATTTAAGTTGCAGGTATTTAACTACTGTAAGTAAAAACCTCCAATGGGAGGCTAAGCATTGGCTTGGCTCTTCCCTTTGGGATTTAAGGTACATGTATTTAAATTGCAGGTATTTAAGTACTGTAAGTAAAAACCTCCAATGAGAGGCTAAGTATTGGCTTGGCTCTTCCCTTTGGGATTTATGGTGCAGGTATTTAAATTGCGGATGGACTTTGTCCTCTCCATTTTGGGGTATGAATTCTTTAAAATAAAATACAACGAATTGATTCAACAATTTGAAATTTGTGCGCGCTTGAAGACTCCTCCAAGCCGATTTTGTGCTTCCATAGGGTTGACCATTGATATAGAGCTGCGGCTTCCTGACATAAAATAGAGTGAAGTGTCAGTATACAAAATATATGCTAATCTACCTAAAACCAGAAGAGTGGAAAGAGTACTTATCTCCCATTTTGTTGGGAGGGATTTCTATAATTGATTTTCGCTCTCTATGTTCCCAATATAGAGAGTCTCTTTTGAATTAAGAGGGACTTTTAGTCACAGATCAGTTGAGAAATCGGTGGACAGCTTAGGAGCTTGTTTGGGCGATTTTTGCATCTCTATGAGATTTTTTTGCCGTTGACGTAGAAATATCCTTCTCCTGACATAAAATATGGGAAAAATGGAGGTAGGAGAAAGTGCATACAATTTGTGCTAATTTGCGACTAAAACCACAAATAAATGAATAAATAAAAACACTTAGCTCGAATTTGCTTGCTCGTTGACGAGGATGAACTCTTGATTTATGTTGATCGATGAAAGAATTTGTGATGATAACCCCTAACTTTAAACTCCCATCATCTTCAAAATTCTCTCTTTCTTTTGGTATTTTTTTTCTCTCTCAAATTTTTCTTCAATCTCTCAAAACCCTCTCAAACATCCAAAATTTTCTCTCAAAAAAAAAATCTCTCAAACACTTCAAATTTTCTCTCCAAAAAAAAAAATCCTCTTTCAAGCTCACTTCTTCCTCCTTTTATAATCTACTCATCTATCTCCCATTCTAATTTTTCCACTAACTCTATCTCCCATTCTAATTTCTCCACTAACTCTTCTTCATTTTCATCTTCCATTCTCCATCTCTATCTCATATTCTAATCTTTCCACTAACTCTTCTTCATCTTCATCTTCCCTTCTCCATATTTATCTCCCATTCTAATTTCTCCACTAACTCTTCTTCATCTCCATCTTCCCTTCTCTATTCTTATCTTCCATTCTAATTTCTCTACTAACTCTTCTTCATTTCCATCTTCCCTACTCTATTCTTATCTTATTTTCTCCATCTATTATTCTCCAACTTCTCTTCTTCATCTCCTCATCTCCATCTTCCCTTCTCTATTCTAATTTATCCACTAACTCTTCTTTTTGTTATTTGTAAAATAATCCTTCAAGAGTTAGGTATTTGCACTATAGTCCTTGAATTTTAAGTATTTACAATTCAGTCCATGAAAAAAAATATTTCTTTAAGTCCAAATCTCCTCACAATTTTTGACACACCAAAATTTACCACATGTCAAATTTAAGCTCATTTCTTGCCGCTGAAAATAATGCAGAATTTACTTAAAGCCCTTTTGCAAAATTGAGTCATTCTGGGTATAATTGAGCCAAGATAAAAATTTAAAATATTAGAAGACAATTACACAACTCATAAAAAGTGAAAATTAAAAATAAGTTGACTCAAATTAAAATTTTTTAGGCCCGATTCGAGATTATACTCGTGAAGGAACACGTGACTCGAATTGGATTTTTCTGAATTTGCGATGGCCAATATGAAAATAGATTTAAAATAAAAATATTAACTATCTTTGTGTATTTTTTTGGCCTCAAATGTTATTTTTCCAAAATTTTCAAGTATTTTTGTATTTTTTTTAAAACAAAATTAAAAATATATATATATATATATATATATATATATATAATATGAAAATTTATTTTTTGGTCAAATTTGGTTCCCTAGGCTTGGCTAAGGTTTCCAAAGTTGATTTTTTCAATTTTATGAATTTTTATGGATTTTCTATTAATTTTCGAAAATAAATAAATAAATAATACGTAAAAATACTGAAAATATGAAAAATCGTTTTTTGGTCAAAATTGGTTCCCTAGGCTTGGCTAAGGTCCCCAAAGTTGATTTTCCAATTTTATGAATTTTTATAATAATAAAAATTTATTAAATTTTTTTATTAATTTTAAACAGAAAGGATAATTAAAAATCAGGTGTCAACACTCCATAGTAAGAAAGTAGGGTTGGATCCTAACGTACTTGTAGAGGTACTTCTTTCAACCACAAGGGATACTTGTGTTAATATGTGTTGTATGCACTGGCTAGTTTTTGATATGCTTAAGTACTGTCTGGATTCATTTAGGCAAGATAATGTGATTGGACTCAAATATCTCATGTAGTTGCCATATAATTAGCTAATCTCAAGAACTTGGGATACTTTTGGATTGAGTACTGTGTTGCTTGAGTTTGTTAAAAGAAATCTATTGGGGTACCTTATCATTGCGCTTGTCTCATTTTGTCGCCAGGTAAAATAGAGTGAGTCTTTTCGTATAGTGAGGATTGATGTGAAGTCAAGATTTTGTGCCTTGTCTCTCTCAGAGTCTAGCTTTCTCTAGATTTATTGTCTACCAAAGTTTTCTAATGCAAGATTACGAAAGACATACTCCTTGTATGTCTTAGGTGAGATTGAAAAAAGAACAAGAAGAAAAGGAACATAAGAAGAAAGAGAAGGCTGAGGCGCACTTGTACACAATCATTAAGGTGAGCATTTCTCAAGCCTTGACCCAATTGCTTTGATTATGGTTATTTGGGATGCCTTTTGAGCTTGGAAGCTTATCAACTTCATGGTGCTCATAGGTTGCGCGAGATGAAGACCTCGCTGAATAGATTGGAAGAGATATTTATTTTGACCTGGTGGATCATGACAAAGTTAGAAGTTTCCGCATTCAAAAGCAGATGTCTTTTAATACCTTCAAGGTGCACTTTTTTTATTGTGGTTTCTTTAATTTTCCCTGACGAGTTGGCATTGACAACTTCACTAGCCACTTAGAGCAAAAGAATGGTGTTCCAGTGCTTTAGCTTAAGAGAAGAATGAGAGCATCTCTTTTTTGACACCAGGCCCGATACAGAGAGGGCTAGTATTAAGGTCGTTTTTTTTAAATGTTATTTTTTTGGGAGAAGTTGTAAATGTTGTTGTTGGTCACCATTTTCATCATCTAATCCAAGTAGTATGGATTGTTAGCTTTCGTCATTTAAGTTGTAAAGGGGAAAAATCCATATGTATAAATACATTATTGACTTCTTCAAGAATTTTACATTTTTCTCGATAAATTATACACTTCTTAGGTTTTGATATTTATATATTTATGCATGTTTTCTATGGAGAAAAGATAAAATTGTGGTTGGGCAAGTATAACGACAATCGTCGCTCATTTTATCGTCGGGAGGCCCCTCCAAATGTATAAAAGCCAATTTTATTACAACTTTTGTGGCAAACGCCATTGCTAGCCTTCGTCACTTTTGATCCCAAAAAAAAGCCGTCATCACTAAATGATTTTTTGTAGCAAAATTCGTCGCTAATTAGCGATGAAAGACCAAAATTTCGTCGTTACTATTTTCATCGCAAAGTTCGTGGCAAATGCCGTTACTGAAAATTCGTCGCTAATTAGCAACGATTTTTGCCACAAATAGTGTTCGTCGCAAATTAGGAACGAATCCATTTTCGTCGCAAAGTTCGTAGCAAATGTCGTTGCTAAAATTTTGTCGCTAATTAGCAACGATTTTGCCACAAATCATATTCGTCGCAAATTAGCAACAAATTTTGCCACAAATCATATTCGTCGCAAATTAGTAATAAATTCATTTTCATCGCTAAATCAAAAATTTCGTCGCTAAATTTTGTGACCGGAATTGTCGACGAAATTATTTTATTCCCTATTTTCGTCGCAACTTTCGTGGCAAATTTCGTCGCAAAATTAGCGACGAATTTTTCCATGAATAATTGTCGTCACAAATTAGCGACGAAAATTCCCACGAATGTTTCGTCGTAAATTGGCGACGAATTTTGCTGCAAAAAATTTCGTTGCAATTTATCGATTAGCGACGAATATGTTTTCGTCGCAAAATTCATCGCAAAGTAATTTAGCGACGAATTTTCCCACGAATTTTTTTCGTCGCAAATTTGCGACGAATTTTGCCGCAAAAAAATTTCGTCGCAATTTAGCGACGAAAGTTGAAATTTTTCGTCGCTAAATTTTGCGACGCCTAATTAGCGACGAATATGTTTTCGTCGCAAAATTCGTCGCAAAGTAATTTAGCGACGAATTTTTATCAAAAATTTCGTCGCTAATTCCGTTGCTAAAACCTTGTTTTTTTTGTAGTGTTTGACAAAAAAAAAGTGGTTATAACTTGGTTCTCTTTATAATTAGTTTAATTTAAATAAATATGAAAATTATACATGTAATAATCCAATTAAATCGATATACATGTGTCAGCCAAAAAGACATCTCCCATGAAAAATTAAGTTCACACGCACAATAGAAAAGAAGAAGAAGAGGAATTTAATGTACTTTATTATCAGAATATAAAACGCAATGCCCTTAATGATTCTTATAAGCGATGGAATATTTACAACAGGATTAATGTGCCGAATTTTTTCGACCTTTTTAATTTTCTCTGATGAGATTTCTAGGACTGCATTTATGATTTGATGTTGGTATGTAACCACTGGATTTTTAAAACAAAGCTGAACAATTAAGTAATTTAGGTGTCGATAATCTAAAAACCCGATTGACACCTACATTTTCCCTTTTGCTCCGTCCTCTCACTAGATAAATATAGTCCTCGGATAATGTCGCAGGTCGAATGTTGCCACCCATCGCACACGAGGTTGACTATGTACCTTCGAGACGTGTACTGTTGGACTTCAAGTGTCTTGATGGAGTCAAATTTGATCCCATTTCATTACAATGGCAAAGCAGGACCTCCACATGAAATTTCGTTGCTATAAGCTAATGAGTAATAATCGGTAATAATCAAACATCATATTCTTATTTTTTATTTTTTTATTTTAAAATTTAATTTATTAAAATTTAATTATAATATCCCTGTGAAACAATGCGACTGTTCACTTAGGAGTTGCAATTATTTTTATTATTGATTTCTAATTTTAATTGATTAACTATTTCCAATAGTTGTAACTTTTCAGACTTGACGATTTAGACATGAATAATTGCATCCGTTTGATTTATAAGTTTTAGATCTTTGAAAAGTTGCAATCTTGCATACAAGAAATGTTTTTGAAAAATGAAAAGGTGCGATTGAATAAACTATTTTGAAGACGAAGAGTTGTATGAGAATTAACTACTTTTCTGACGCGAAAAGTTGTATTCATTTCTCGGTATATATTGAAGTGTTCTATTTATTTTGAAGAGTATTTTTCAATTTTCTTTCTTTCCAAATAAGAGAAGTATAGCTTTCATTTTCAATTGTTTCCTAAAAAATTCTTGAAGAAATATTGGAATTGCTATCTAATATTCTCGCTTGAGATTCTGTTGTATCTTAGAAGATTTTTATCATTAACTATTAATAACATTATAGGGCAAATAATTTTTTAAAGAGAGTGCCATCACGCCTTGGAGTCTAAGTACTTTGTTCATCCAATTCTACCATATTTTACCAACAAAAATTAGCCGAGTATTTCTGAGGCCTAACAGACCCTTCCTTGCCGAGTTTGGCAACTTCCTTGATGTCTAATCAGAAGCAATCTTTGACGTTTGCGATGTCGGTGGCGAATGAGATCCGTGTGGAATGGAGAGCATTGGGACCGAAAGTGTGAGCCGAAGAAGAAGGAGGAGGAGGAGGAGGAGGAGGAGGAGGCCACGCGTTGGGAGTGAGGTAGTGAATGGGTCTATTATGCTAGCCTGCGAAATTTACTCTGACCCATTTAGAATCCACTTAGATAATGTTGAGTTGTTAAATGGGTTTTGGGCCCTTTTTGATAGGCCTAAACGATGGCAACCACCTGTTTGTTGAGGGCGATGAATTCAGATCTCGATGCCTCCAGATATGGAGTGGAGGGGATAAGCCTCTAGATATAGAGGATGTATTAGGGAAAATCCCTTATGATATTTTAAAAATGGAAAAATAATCAAAGGTTACTTATGTGTTTATTGGTTGAGTAGAACCAAGTGGCATATGCACAAGTTGTTATGCAAATATTGTCTTAGCAGAATGAATGTCTGAATGTTATAAGTTCTCTATCAAGGCATCGGGAGTAAAGGTGTTCACAAGCTCGAGGTACCTAAATAGAAAATGACCAATTTTAGAACAAAAAGTTTGTTAAAGCTTGAAAGGACTTTGATAGGTGAATAATGAGGTAGAGCCGTGATGGTTTTACAATGGTGTTAATAGAAATAATGTTTCCCTAATGGTGTTAACAGAAATAATCTCATGGCATAAATATGAACTTAAGATGTACCAACTATGAAATGGTGTTGAGAGAAATAATTTTCTATTGCGAGTAGTTTAATTTAATCAGGGAAAGGAATCAGATGAATTGTTGGGTAAAATATACATAAAATGAAATGATATAGACAAAATGAAAATCAGATCG
This sequence comes from Psidium guajava, assembly GCA_016432845.1. Classification (NCBI taxonomy): domain Eukaryota; kingdom Viridiplantae; phylum Streptophyta; class Magnoliopsida; order Myrtales; family Myrtaceae; genus Psidium; species Psidium guajava. The sequence continues at coordinate 35,889,012 of CM028225.1, read as the reverse complement.
GCTGTGTTCTAAAGTACATGGCATTTTCAATCTAAAGTGATTGGACAATTTTTTAACAGCCATTGAGATTAGTCGAATGTTTTACGAATACAAAGTTGAATGACATGCCAATCGCGTTTTATGTTACCACTATTGACAAGAGCCTTAAAATGAAGGGATAACATCTCTATAATTATCAAGAGAATCTAGGACTATTGTATATGCATGGGGCCTCATTTTGAGGCAAAGTCGATCGAGCATCGCCCCAAATGTCGATCTAGTCTAATTTCAAATAGAATAACGTATCGGCGAGCGTTAAGAAAATCGACTCGGTCACGTGGAGTCATGCATTCCTATTCAAAGACAACTTTTAGCCCAAAAACAATGCAAGCATGGTAAGGTGGTCTCAATTAAGTTTTCAACTAGTTTGAGCTTGCCTTGGATTGGCTTGATTGATCGGAGAATTTAAGCATACACCCTAGTTAAGCTCATTCCCAACTCAAGCTTATATTTGAAATTCGAGAGTAAATTACAATTGAATAAAACTGTATTTTTCATTCAAATATATAATGATTAAAAATTATACAAAATGTAATTACCAAGTGAGGCTCGTTCGCCGAAGAAAAATATATAAAAACTCAAGTTTTTTCTTATTAAGCATTCAACCTCGACTAGACCAGGAAGAAACTAGCCGAGTTTGAGTAACTCGCGAGTATCCTCACTCACTTTCATATCAAAATCTGTGTGTCATTTTTTTTTTATTAATGTCTTAAAATAATGTATAGTCCTTTTTCATTATTTATAAATTATTATAAATTATATGTAGAGAATAATTGATCGCTGATATCATAATTTTAAAAAAAAAATCACAACTTTGTGATTTGAGCTTCTTCAATGGCATTTGATCTGCAATGTTCGCGAACGGTTCTCGTCAATCCCTATTTTCAGGGCTTTTACGATTCTTAAGCTACACTTTCCATAAATATTCAAAATTGAGAATATTTTGAGTCATTCCATATTTTGCTTAGATTATCCATGTGGAAGAGAACCCTCGACTTCAGCTCGGAAAATCGTAACTGCCATATTGAACAAATGACGATAAATTTAATTATTATGATCTCAAAGATTGCACCGCCGGGAAATCACTAGGTGCCGCCGTGGTGGATTCGTCCGACGTCCCTCACCACGGGAGTAGCAAGCGCCTCCCTACACCGTTGTCACATTTGTATCTGTTTTGCAGACTTGTGCAAACCAATCCTCGCGCCATCGAGAACCACCATCGACGAACATCCGCTCTTGTTTGCGAGCGCCGCCCCATCTCCACCGTGAGCCAGTTGTCCATCGTCGGCTGCTGTCCGCGAGTTGACCTATGTGCTGTTGTGAATTTCAAGTTATATTTCTCAAACTAGGTAATTTCCTTATGCAAAGCGATTTAATTCGATTACTTGGCTATTTTTAATTATTATTATCTAATTTGATATCTTTTGAGAAATTAGGCATTATCCGTATAGGCTAAATCATAAAAGAAACGCTATTTTAATTCTTAAGGTTATTGCTTATTGCTAATTTAATTCACGAGCCATCAGATTATTTTTTTAAATTATGATAATCTCTTGTTGCATATTTCAAATGGATATTGTGAGGTGGCCCTAACGGAGTCGGTTTTGGGGAAGCTGGAAAAGAAACCGAATGGATAAGGATTGTGAAAAATGGTGTGAATCAATTTAGGCCATCTATTTTGAATTGGATGGCCAAGATTGGATAATATCACCCCTAACATTATGTTGGGGATCCAAACACCTAACTTAATTTTAAGAGTGACATTATCCAATTTGGTCCATCCAATTCAAAATAGATAGCCTAGATTGATTCACATCATCTTTGTAAAAGAGAAAAAAAAATTCGGCGGAAATTTTAAAATTTTGAATTAATCAATCTGGGTCGTCCATTTTTGAATTGGACGGCCCAGATCTCTAATGTCATCCCTGACATAGTTGCACTATGTTAAGGGATCCGGATACTTATGTTAGGGGATCCAAACATTGAAAAATGCGTTGAAGAGAGCCGCATCAGCTGTACGTTGAGGAGGATTTTGCTCGTGAGGATGAAGAGAAGAGAGAGATTCGCGGAGAACGAGAGAGAAGAACGAGAAGACTCCTCCGACAGAGAGTTCAGGCGTCTCTGTTCCCCTCCATGGCCGTTGTCCGGCCACTTCTTTCCGCCGTCAAACCAGGTACGCCTCGCTGTGCCCTGTGTTTAGCCGAGCATGAAACACGGAATTCGATTGATGACCTCGTAAGTTAACCATGACAAATTGAGGTCGATTCGTGATGAATGGTGTTGATTTTAGATCTTCATGCATCACATTTTGGCCGAGAACTGCACTGAGTTTGAATCTGGAACACAGCATAATATATATATATATATATATATATATATAAATCACTGGTTTGATAAAATGCTTGAATGAAATGCTAAAGCTATGTTCATGTAATCGAAGTTTAGAACTAGGTTGATACACGATTGCCTCATGGATTGTTGAACTGCGACCGAACTTGCGTTTTTCATTGTCTTTTGATTCATGTGATTCCCGATGCCGGTCGTGGACGAGGACTAGAGCGATGTTCTGCCTTTTTCTTGCCTGATGATTGGCCTGCCGTGAAAGTCCGTTCTCGTCAGTTCTCTCCCTGCTCTATGCGTGCACGACTGTGAAGAGTTAGAATCTTGGATTTGGACGAAGTTTAGGTGGTTCGAAAATGAAACTTTGTCACCGGCGTCGATTTTTGTAGTCTCCGGCGACTGTCGGCTGCGAAGGCAGGCTGCTGTAGTCGCCGGCTAAAGCAGGCTGGCGTTGACCACCAGCGGTGTTGGCGGCAGGTGAGCCGAGATGAGGAGTATCAGGGACCTGACTCGCTCAGTAATGGGCTGAACGATCTGGGTTTATTTTAGTAGAATTGGGCCGGGACTTAAGGCTGGTCCAAGCTTTTCATCAACATGGACCTTTGGGGTCCGGGTTAGATCCTTGCGGAGTGGGTCGGGCTTACTGGCTTGATCCGGATCATTTTCTAGAATAAGAAAGACTTAAAAATAAACAAGGAATGAAAAAAAGGGGAAATAATAATTTCCGATAAAAATGAAAAAATAAATAAAATTAAAAATTAATTTTTTTTTCTAGATTTTTTAATGTCGACTCTAGTTTAGAATTAGTTTTAGATTATACTTTGTTAGAATTCATACAGTTTAAATTTCAATAAACATTTTAGGATTAGCATAAAAAATGTGAATGTTCTTGGACACAAATTGAACTCAAAATTGAATAAGCTATCATGGCTTTACAATAGGATCTTGGATGTTCTTATAGACAAATGCTAGGTCCTTGTTTGCGCATTTCCATTTCAATTTTACTTAGATTCCACATTTTTTGATATATTGATTGTTCTTTTCCTTTTAGCATAATTAGGAACATCGTGTAGATATTTAGTGGACAAGAACTTTATGGTTCATAATTGGTAAAAAGATTGCATGAAAGTGACAAGTAATCAAGCTTAGGCATTGAAATGGTAGTAGCTAGATAACTAGAGTAATTAAGTCTCCGAGTTCATTTAATCTCTAATTCGTAGAGATGAATTACTCTTTGGTACTTTACTTTAGTGTCTATTGGACTCACCACAAATTGATTAGTGCCAACTCCTCATTGAGTCCACTTTTGCAAGTTAATAGTGTTGACAACTAATTTTTGGTCATTTTGTAAAAAATTAATCACAAATCAAGAAAAATTAATAAAATTAAAAAATTAACATTGCAACCCTTGGCCAAGCATAAAAATTCAATTTTGAACAAATATTTTTTTTGCAACTTTTTTGGGATTTTTGGATTTTCGTTTCATTTAAAATTGGTCGAAGATTTGTTGGAGATTTATGAAAGTTCCAAGGAAAACGCTTAGTATCTCTTAAAAACGACTCTCAACTACAACCCCTTTCATTTTTTTAATATTATTTTTGTAATTTCGGTCTTGCCAAGAATACAAAATGTAGAAATAAAGCAATGAATACTTTGCAGAAGAAGATTCAACAAGATCAGAGAAGCATGGTCCCCAAGACTTGCTGTTTTTGGATCCCCTAGGGTTTTTCTAAGGCTTTCTCCATAAGTTTCTAGAATACTCCGGAGAGGGGTAATATTGTAAATATCCTTAGTTTCCAGAATGTTTCGTACTTATGACGGTGGTTAGGAAGTCGGTAGACTAAATCTGAGCCATCAGATCTAGGAGAGATCCAACGGTTGTAATCTGAGGCCCTCTACTATATAAAGAGGCGTCATCTTTCTCATTTCATCAATCCACCAGAAATAGAAAGGTCTTCTCCCAGAGTCTCTCTCTCTAGAACTTCCTCTCTCTACGCGATCCGGGTTAGAAAAAGGCTTAGCTTGGGCGCTCCACCGATCCCAGGACGCCTAAGTCGCCGCACGAGTCGGCCCTCCGCAACCGGCCCGTGACAAGTGGTATCAGAGCAGCCCCGTAGAGACGACGGTTCGTGAGATCGTAGAGCATCAACCTAGTTGAGGATATGACCAACCCAGAGGTGGATCCTGCACACATCGTGGAGGCAGAAAACCCCCAAGAGATAGTGCCACGGGAAAGACGTGGTAGATCGAGAAGACGTGAAGAGTCGGCTGAAGCAATGGCTGCGCTCAACGAAAAGTTCTCCAAGATGAGAGCCACGATGATGGAGCTGGTTGATGGTCTTGACGACGTCAAGGATCGGATCGCTGAAGTTGACAGAACGCTTCGCGACGACTTCTCCCTCGTGATGAACAGAGCGATCGGTTCGCTCCAAATGAAAGATGAAGCTCTCGAGGCGTCAATCGAAGCCTTGAAGCTTGACGTACAGGAAAACGATATCTCCCTTCAAGCCGAGATCGAGGCGCTGAAGATGGAGATTCAAGGGCTCAAGACTGAGCTGGTCTTGTGCAAAACCAGCATCGCAAACGGTGCAACCGCTACACAAAACGCGCCAAAGATTGACGTGACGAGGCCAAAGGACTTCAAAGGTGAGCGATCAACGATAGAGGTGGACAACTTCGTCTGGAGCATGGAGCAGTACTTCTTGGCCATGGGTATAAGCGACACTGCGGCTCAGGTACGAGTTGCTTCACTGTATCTCGCTGATAACGGCATGTTATGGTGGCGATTCATGCTCGATGAGGCGAGGAAAGGCTCATCCAGCTATATAGAAACCTGGGACGAGTTTGTCCAAGAGCTCAGGAATCATTTCTACCCTGAACATGCTCCCCAAGAAGCTCGCAGCAAGCTGCATCGCCTGGAGCAGAAAGGAACAATCCAGGAGTACGTGAAGGCGTTTTCCGAGCTCAAACTCCAAATCCCGAATCTTGGTGAAGAGGAGGCACTCGGAGCGTTCATGGACGGACTCAAGCCGTGGGCGCAGCTCGAGCTAAGGCGACGGGATGTGAAAAGCATTACAAAAGCCATCTCCGTGGCCGAGTCGCTGGTCGATTTTCACAAGGCCGATCTGTCCAAGCACAAGGGCAGCGGGTGGAAGTCTGATCGTGGCGCGGAGCGCAGGGACGAAGAGGTCGATTCCTACCGTGGTAGAAAAGACCATGGTGAAAGAGAAAGAAACTGAGGTGAAGGTTCATCCAGGCCTTCTTACCAACACCGGGGTAGCCGACCCCAAAACTACATCAACCAGGAGGACAGGTTTAAGCATCCTCCCTCGCAGCCGTGCGGAATTTGCAAAGGCGGCCACTGGACACAGCTTTGTCCAAAGAAGAATCAAGGCAAAACGCTATACTCCGTCATTACCAAGGAAGGTAAGGAGGAGGAGCAGAAAAAAGAGGAACCGAAGGAAGTGCGGCTCGGTGTAATGCAGAAGATCAACACTGTGCGACCTGGCTCACCTCCCAAACCATCCCCGAGCGCGCAAACTCTATACTTCGTGGACGTCAAGGTGTACGGGAAGACTCTCCAAGCCTTGGTGGACACGGGGGCAACAGACGTCTTCCTCTCGAGCGAGGCGGCGAAGTGGCTGAAACTTCGCATCGATCCATCCGATCGTTGGTATAAACCAGTCAACGCGGATGATATACCAGCTACCGGCGTTGCTCGAGGCGTCAAAATTGAAGTCGGCGACTGGTCAAACAGGCTCGATCTCGAGGTAATCCCGCTCGACGACTATGATATGATTCTGGGGATGGACTTCTTTGACAGGGCAGAAGCTATAATCGACTTGAGAACTAAGTCGATCATCATAACCGATCGAAAATGCTCGACGGTGGTGCCCTTGCGCACAGAGATAAAGGAGACAAAGCGTATCTCCACGATCCGACTCGTGGATGCTAAGCGAAGAAATCCGACGCCAACCAAGCCGAAGCACAGGTTCCGACCAGTGCAAAAGCCAAAGAAACAGTGGGAGCTGCCCACAAAATCCCAAAACAAGATGCCAACCCATGTGCTGTTTTCGGAGATGGAAGACCTTGGAGCTTCTAAAGGAAAGAAAGAGTCGCTGAAGACTCATGCTGCGGTCGAGACACCGACCAAGACTCAGGTCCCAAAGCCGAAGAAGAGGCGCTCTCGTGGACGCAAAACCAGAAACCAAAACAAGCCAACGACTCGAGGAAAGGAGGCGGGCGGCCAAAAGAAAATTGATGCTGACAAGTCCTGCCCCGAGCGAGGAGCACCGAGGACGGCGCTCGAATGGGTGGGGGAGAATGACACGGGCCGAGGTCTTCGTGCCCCAGCCGGTCGATCATCAGGCCGGGAAATACCCCAAGACTTGCTGTTTTTGGGTCCCCTAGGGTTTTTCTAGGGCTTTCTCCATAAGTTTCTAGAATACTCCGGAGAGGGGTAATATTGTAAATATCCCTAGTTTCCAGAATGTTCCGTACTTATGGCGGTAGTTAGGAAGTCGGTAGATGAAATCTGAGCCATCAGATCTAGGAGAGATCCAACGGTTGTAATCTGAGGCCCTCTACTATATAAAGAGGCGTCATCTTTCTCATTCCATTAATCCACCAGAAATAGAAAGGTCTTCTCCCAGAGTCTCTCTCTCTAGAACTTCCTCTCTCTACGCGATCCGGGTTAGAAAAAGGCTTAGCTTGGGCGCTCCACCGATCCCAGGACGCCTAAGTCGCCGCACGAGTCGGCCCTCCGCAACCGACCCGTGACACATGCATGTACGATCACAAATTTCTAGTATAAAAATAGAAGTTTGTGCCTGGAGAAATGAAGAAGCCAATGCACGAAACACCAAGCTACTGCATTAATTTCGTCAAGCTTAGTCACTAGAGATGTTCCTACATCAGTAATTGTTGTCGCCGTAAATTTTGCTATTAGGTTTTAGTATGCATCCTCGTGTAAATGAAAGTCAGCAATTTCACAAGCAATAAACCCTAGAAGATCAAGTTAGCGTCTCTACATCCATGAGATTTTTGTTTTGCTTTATTGTTCAAACCATTAGCTTCCTCAAGCTGTCAGCTATAGGTAGCAGCTATCATCTATAGCCATGTTTATGGGTAGCAGCTATCACCTATACCTATGTTTTCCCGGATGATAGCATCTTTTTATGTTACAATGCATTTTGGTTGGTTTGACCTGCTATGCTGTGGACTGGAGTTAACATAAGTTATTGGTGCTCGAACATGATTACTGCATATCCATCCAGAGTTTGTAGGCTTTCTTGGAGGCTTCAAGCGTACAGATTCGCATAGTGGAGCTAATGTTTGAACAATAAAAACAAAACAATGTCATGGATGTGGAGATGCTGACTTAAGCTGCTGGGGTTTATTTGCTAGTGAAATTACATTCATTTGCATGAGGATGCATGCTGAAACCCAATAGCAAAATTTACAGCAACAACAAATACTGCTGTAGGAACATCTCTAGTGAGTAAGCCTGACGAAATTAATGCAATAGCTTGTTGTTTCGCGCGTACATTGGCTTCTTCATTTTTTCTAGGACAAATTACTGTTTTTATACTAGAAATTTGTGATTGTAGCTGCATGAACCGCGTTTTTTGATCTTGTTGAACCTTGCAAAGTGTTCATTGCTATACTTTTGCATTTTGTATTCTCGACAAGGCCCAAATTGCAAAAATAATATTAAAAAATGAAAGGGGTTGTAGCCGATAGTTGTTTTTAAGAGATTCTAAGCATTTTTCTTGGAACTTCCATAAATCTTCGACAAATCTCTTCTAGTTGAAGGTGATGAAGATGGACAACAAGACTGGAAATTTTGGTCATGGCAATTTCTTGCATTTGAGGTGAATTTTGCAAGCTTAGCTTCACTTTATATGCCATTTCTAGACTTCAAAGACTAAAATGTTCTCTATTGGATCTATGTGTTAGGTTGTCAAGAATTTCTTGCGTGGACACGAGTGTGCCTTCTAAGAATATCTTATAACGTCTTCGATCGAGTTCTTCATGGAAACTAACCCAGTGGAACATAATGCTCTCGAAAAAGGTACTTTTTCCTTCTGTTTTTGTTTTTTGTTTTTTTTTTTGGTCAGAAGACTTTCTCCTTCAGGGAGTTAGAATTGTTTTGAGTGATTGTGTAGCTCGCCGGTGTTGATCATGGGTACGTGATGAAAATTCCACATCCTTCAATTTCTCAAACATTCCATTTTTTTTTTGGGGTCTATTTCATGCTTGCATGTCCTCTTTTCAACATTTAGTCATTATGGTTTTTTTTTAATTGCGCATAAAGAGCTTCGAACATGCAAATAATTCACGACCTTGGTGGATTTGGACGTGGATGATTTTGTTTCTGTTCGAGATCTTTGTTATTTCTCGGAAATATGAAATGGAATTGGAAATGTGTTCTGAATTGACAATGTGGTTGATTGGGAGAATTCTGGTAAACTTGCAGAGGTCACTTATAATTGTGTTTGCCAAATTTCAAAGCTTTGAATCTTGAGTAGTGCTTCACGTGAATTTAATTTGCTTTCGAAAGAAAACTCGGTGATTATTCGATTGAGTGGACGTGGTGAGTATTTGTTAAACATGTGTAAATTGAGTGATTATTTTGATGAAGAGGGAGTACTGGGCAGTTCGTTTTTGTGTATTTCGATGCAAAGTGATGGAGGAACGTCTAAAGAGAGAGTTTGGGAAAATCACTTAAAATTTTATTAATTTTAGTTCAAAACCTTTCAACTTTGCAAATTAGTTTTAAACCTTTTTATAATTTGCCAATGTAGTCATTATGGCCGGAAATCGATTACGTAGCCTAGGGGTGATCAGTTACATGCACCATATGTTCCATTAAAAAAGAAACTGATGCCCCTGTAGACAACAAATTGTTGGCATCTTAATTTTAAGATACCTTTTCCCCGGCTTCGCGAAACTATGGCCGAGTAACTTGCTCTCCATTTTTCTTCTCTCGTCAAGGTCGAGGCTCCTGTTTTCACCGTACATTTTCTAGAGCTTTCAAATGAAAACTACAATAAATTCTCGAAAAAGTCCTTATCTAAATTGACCCTAATAATCATAGAACTGCACCCATTCTTTTATCAATCACTTAAAAAAAATATCAATCGGTCCAGTCCCATGTCTTGGAACGGGGAACCGGGCCACGTGGCTGAACCCTTCAAAATCGAAAACCAGACCATTAGTCCCGGTCTGGTCTGGGCGGTCTCGATCCGATCGCTTTGATTTGCTCACTCCTAACGTAGACGCCAGCAATGCCACATATTATAAAAAAAAATGTTTATGATTGAATTGACACAAGTGTGATAGGTTTAGAACTTTTTTGATAATTTTTTCGAAAGGGCTTTGTGGCCCTCGCCCAAGTTCCGACGGGACTGCCAACCCTTGAACCCAAAAAGGAAAACTAAAGGAAAAAAGAAAAGGAAAAAAAAATAAGAAAATCAAAATAAAATTAAGAATTTATTAGAAATTGTCCACGTTAATATTTGCATTGCCACATAAGATGGTCGGCGTTCACATGAGCAATTTTTGGCTAGTAGGGTTGAATCTGCAAAAGGTAAAAGGTTTTAGAATTGATTGGTAAACCTAAAAGATTTAGTACTGACAAACTTAAAAGGTTTAGGACTAAATTGGAAAAAGTGAAGAAGGTTTATGACTTTTTTTTCTGGATAAAAAGTGTAGCACAAAATTTGCAATTGGGGCAACGACGGAGTGGTCGCCATGGCTCGGTCACGCAGTAGACCAAGAGGAGGAGGAGGAGAAGAGGAGGAGGAGGAGGAGGAGGTGGAAGGCTTTTCTTGGACTTTCTCCCAGCATGAGGAAACAATCTTTCTAGGGCTTTTCTTGGTTTAGAGTTTTCTGTTGAATGCTTTGCTTCCAGATTTTCATGGAATTATAACTTCTAGTTCGTGACTTGAGAGTAGTATCTTCGCAAGAACCAAACGACTAAGAATAATTTTTCCTGCAAAAATAAATTTTGGCCATGGACATGTTACATACTTGGGGATCATATACTTTAGAGGAAATAACGTGCTTGAATATTTTAAGATAATCTTATTGTATAGTCCAACGTATCTTTTTTTCCCCTTAATTTTGGTTTTCTATATGTTTGATAAGGTTCTATTATGACTCAAACAAAAGTACAATTAACTTGTTACGTGACCATGGCGCTGTTGATATATCATACTAATACAAAGCCAAAAAGGTACTTAAATACATAATTCTATTGTAAGTAATTGGATTCTTCTCAAATCTAATTTGAAATGACCAAATCCTATTATTCCCTATTGAAAAATATGATATAGGTGGGTAACTCTTGATTGTGCTTCATGCCTAATTTGTTGAAAATTAAAGTGGAACGATTTTCATGAATTGACAAAAATGTCTTTGGATTTAATCGAATGGACAAACAGTTTAGGTCTCCTGCTTGTGCTTATTTCATGAATTGGTGTGTTGTTGTAACTTCGGTTTGTTAAGAAGTAACATGGTGTTAATTAATTTGTTCAAGAATGCAAAGCTTAGCCAGTTGTTGCGAAGTTAAATGTAGATATATACTTTTGCAGAAAAAAATTAGCAATGCACGTGGAAAATTAATAGATGTGATTGAAAACTTGTGAACCGTTGGATCTTGATGCTTTTGTTAAGACCAGTTAGGACTAGGAATCAACAAGTTACAAGGATCAGAAGCCTTTCTAGTCAGCGAGAGAACACGAGATTACTGTTTCACTTCTTGTAGGATTAGGAATTGAGTGTTTTCTAATCCAAAGGAACTTCTCAAATTCTATCTTAGTTGTTTCATAGATGATATGTCGCAATCAATGGAGCATGAAGAGCGTAGTTCAAGGCTCATCAGTCCGGACCTTCTTGTGGAACCGCCGTTCACGTAGTCGATGGCCAAGTTCGATCGATCTGTCCTGTACCTACTTATCACTGGACTCGAAGACGATGATGGTAGGGTTGTCGAAACAAGGAGGAGTTCTACTTCCAAGGCTTTTGGTCAAGCAAGCGCATTCAAGGAAATCAAGGAGTTTTCACATCTAAACGACCACTCCACTCTTTTTGTTCTCCATAAAGACGCCGGAGGAGTATTTCGGCCTGAACCCAAAATCAAAATCGACTAATGAAGCAGCCGAAAGGAAAAAGGTTGGATTCACTTCTAATTAATTTGTTATACGTTTAGAAATGAGGACTTTCCTTAAAATAAGTATAAGAAACTACGTGGAGTATGTATTCAATTATGTTGTTTTATTCTTCAGTTCGTACACCAAATTAAGTATCCAATAAGATATCCATGTATTTTTCTAGCTCCGGTTAACTCCATGATCTTTCATATATCTCCAAATAGATAGTATCTTTGGAAATCTAAATCCATAACTTATTTCAGGATTCTAATTCATCGACATAGGTTTATTCTAGAATGCACTGTGGAATAAACAATGAAAGGGACTTAATAAGAGGTTTACATGAAGTTGAGTCACGTGACACAATTACAAATGAGTATTATAACCTTATGTAATAAATAACATAACAGATATATCTGTAAGATTTTGTTGATTCAAAGAATTAAGATAAATAACTGGACAAAAACAAGGGATACAAATAAATAAATCTTAAACTGTTCGGGATCGAAAATTAATCAGTTAATATTATTTTAAACATAATTTAGCATTGACAATAATTACTTGTTTAAGTTAATTGCGTACTCGAGGAGCAAACAACTTTAATTTAAATTAAAAATTTATTTAGCGAAAAAGAGTCCCATTAGGATATTTATCAATATATGCGATAAGCATGGTAAAAAAAAAAAATCTGCATATGTGATATGTTAATCCAAGTTATTTAAACCAATCAGGAATTCAAATATTCAAAGAAGGAGTCGTCCTAGGAGTCATAGTTAGATTATAAGATAACAAGATTTAGAAATCACATAGTGTGGATATATATTCCTGACCAGAACAAAGGGAATTCTTCATAAACTCTATAGCTAAATTCTTTCACTTAATCATGTCTCAGAATAACTTGGTTCCGGTGGCATCCTCCCAACGAAATCCAACTCCTCCATGAGGGCACAACGGCAACCAAATCCTTCCGCACATTCGCCGGCTATGCTCACGAAATAGACCGAGGGACGACGAAGGCGAAAAGAATACTCACAAGCTTTTTAGTGGAAAGACCGCTATCCAGATAATCAATGATATTCATGATCAGGCGACCCTAATTTTTCCTACTTGAGGACAACGCATGAAGAATACCTTGGCTTGAGAGACCAAAATCGACCGACGGAGCGGCATTTTCGAAAGGAAAGGAGCATGAAGTCGGGCAGAATGAAGGAGTCTCGATCTCCTGTCCAACTAATTGGTAAAATGTTCACGAGGACTTTGATGAAGAATAATTTCCTTGTTTTTTTTTTAATGTTTTCGCAGAAAGTGTTTTTATGTAATCTCACTTATTGATCCTATAATCAACTCCATGGAAGCGACTTACTTATTTGCCAGTTTCCTATAAATCAATTTGACGGTTCACACAGCTTAAAATTTTCATTCTGTGGGTGCGAGTATGTCTTAAGCTATTTTTCTCGAGAATGATGGTGCCAAGCGTAGACCCTTCAAATGAGCATCGAGGACAGGTGCACCAATTTTTTTTTTTTAAACAAGTGAATCAATTGAGAGGGCGACATGTTGTAGAGATAAAGAGGCGAGTGACATCGTCCACGGGCACAATCTTTCTTACTTTGGATCCAAACTTCACCAACGATTAATTTCAACAACTCACTAAACCCACCAAAATTTTCTTCATGCAGTTAATGACTATTACGGGTTAGTAGTAAACAACAATTTTCTGAAATTTTTGCACTCACTGTTACATCCATCGAGTGCTTAACAACTTAATTTCGATACGATGCATTTCTTGTTAAATCGCGCATCCCATGCTCAAAATGACTTTGGGCCACCCTTGCCACGATGCATGCGAACGGAATATCATTAATGCTCCAAAGTTGGCTTTAACTGAATCGGAAAGTTCAGATATCCCGTGCCTATTTATCTATCTATCCTATCAAGCAAGTTCCCGAATTTGGTGTCCCACGTATAATCACAAAAATCTCCATATTTTTCCTATGATTTATTTTTCCTATGGGCAGCACTTTAGTACCAACTTTTCGCCAAATCACTTAAATATCAGTGTCTCCTTGATAAACTCCTGCAAAAACCCCATATTGGTTTTTATGGGGGGGAAAAATTCAAGTCCCACATTGAATATCTCTGTCAAAATGGACAAATCCTTTTCTGTGGAGACTTCAAATCTCCTTCTCTGTGTTGACTTGAATCCTCTCTCGCCTTTGTTCGCACTCTAGCTCGCCTGCTCGTACGTGCGTTGTGTCTTTCTCTCCCACCAGTGACTCAATCGATCGGCGTCATCCTCTCTTGCTCACTCACTCAACCGGCGGGGAACAGAGTTAGGACTCCGTGGTGCTTGCAGAGGAAAAATTAAAGTCATGGTGCTAGAGGGAGATACCTCGCAACAGGGAAAAGGTAAGTGATTTAGCAGGAATACTCACCTTCTTCTTGTCTTTTGTTGATGCGAACTTGAGCCGCTTGTGCTTATTCTTCTCGCCATCGCATGATTCATCTCTTGATTTTTTTTTTTTGGCCCTAAAATCGTCGGACTGAATTAGGGTATGGGAAAACTGAGCGGTTTGTCCCTAAATTCTGCTAAATTCGGAGCTTTTCATCGCATGCTTGTCAATTGAATTTTGCTAGATTTCCGGCAAATCACGTTGGTCGAAAAATTATTAAAATATTATAATGTCGGATTTTTATCGCCCCAAATCGAAGTTGACATTGACATCGATAGTTCCATATTACACAATGTGGGCCAAAATTATGACACTTTATTTTTCTTTAGGTTAATATCACGAAGAACCTCAAACTAGTATACCTATGATAAATCTATCCAAAACTATTTTTTGATCACAAAATTCAAAATTGATACATTCGTGATAAATTTACCCTAAACTGATAAACTTGTGACAAATTTACTCACCGTTAGTTTTTGTTAAATTTAGCGTCAAATTACTAAATTAGATGATACGTGACAATTCATGAATATAACAATTTAGGGTTTTTACTCTCTGTTTGTCACAAGTGTATCAATTTAAGGTTTTTCGTGATATTAACTAAATTTAACGAAGGGTAAATTATCACGGGTATAATAGTTTGAAGTTTTTTATGGTAAAAAAAATTAGTTTATGGTAAAATTGTTACATATGTATTAATGTGAGACTTTTAGTGGTTAAAAAAATAGTTTGGGATAAATCTATCTCACATGTATCAGTTTGGAGATTTTTCTTGACAAAAAATAATTTGAAGTAAATTTATCATAAGTATACCGGTTTGAATTTTTTGCGGTATTAACACTTCTTCTTTTCCTTGGAAAATTAAATACTACTTGTCCAACAATTGCAAAGTTCTCACCTTTTTTTTTTTTTTTGGTCGGACAAAGTTATAACTTTACTATCCACAATTTTTACGGTTATGGGCTCCTCGGTGAGCAACCCACCTCGACATGAACCGTTTCCTTGACTTTCAACAGTCTCTGTCTATCTCCCACTAATTCCTGTCGATGTCGTCGTCAAGATGACGATTTTCCAAACCCTAGTTCTTAAACTGCTTGGATTTCGATTGGATATGGTGGTGTAGAGAGGCGACGAAGGGAGCGCAATTCGAAGATGGAGTCTCATTATACCCACAATCTTTTCGACAGACGCCCCATCTTCAGGGCCAAGACTCCCGCTGTCAAGTGGGTCAAGGAATGGTACTCTCTCTCTCTCACACACACACTCACACACACATCTATCGTTGGATTATTTCGGTACTCTTACTCAATCAATCTGCGTTTTTTAGGCTCAATTTGTGATTTTTTTTTTTGCTTGAATTAAGCTGCCTAGAAGGAGAATTTGGGATTGTTCTGTTTACGTACTCGTAGTAGGAATTCAGGGTAAATCTCGTGCGGGTATTGTGGAATGATCGATTTCATTAAAATCTCGAGTTCCTGGGTCAATTTGAGTGAGGCAGCAAGTGAAAAAATTTCGAATTTAATTATTGCTTCTGTATCTTGCGAATAATTTGCTCTGGCCTGGGGAACTTGTCGTGCAATCTAGTGATAGAGAGCTGGAAAAAAAACTCTCTTTTGCAACCTCTAGTGACTGAGGACTATATTGCTCGCGCCATGTAGATTATGCGTATGGTTATTTGAGTTATCGAATATTGTTCATGATTGAGTTTGGGTCATTGCTCTGCATTTTGCAAGCTCTTGACATGAGTTTGTTTTCATGTATGAGTTTGTCGAGTTGCCATTTTTGGGGGGATGGAGTTTTCTTAAAGTCCCACAGGGAATTTCACGCCACTGGAAGAAAGTGCTTTTGTACCCAATCTAGTCCATGCATTCATCGGATTGGTTCTTTTTTATGCCTTAAGTTTCAATCTCCGCGTAGGTGTGTCTGTGCATGCTTGCATTTGACAATTTTAACATCAATTAGTTGTACCAGAATACATCTTTTAGTTGGACATCTTTTTGCATGGGTGTAATTGTGTGCGCGTTTTAGTTATATCTGATGTTTCCAGAAGGCTTGACCTATTGGCATTGAGAGTCATAGCATTACAAGTGTATAATTGGATTCTTACTAATCTTGGCTTCTTGAGTTTGCTTTTTTCCCGAGGGATTTCTTTAACAAATTTCTAACTTTTAATCATGTGGTGGGTGGTGGGAGGATTAAGTTTAGTACCACAAGTTTCTCTGACAGAAATTTAATGCCTTTTCTTTTGAGCCTTATTCTTGTATTTTGTTGTTCTAACTGCTGCATTTATCACCTTATTTTGTGAATTGAGCTTTACATATGACATAGTGCATTACTTTTTAGGGTGCCACAAGATGTTGTAGCGACTGGCGGGAAGTGCTATGTCTTGAAATGGGTTACAGGTGACTATTGCACTTCATTTGGAACTTTTAATGTCTGAATTTGTTTGATAAATCTGTTATAATTTGGAATGGCAGTAGAATTGGCTTTCTTAATATTTTTAAGGCATTCAGTAAGCTATATTCAATTTGCTGACCTGTTGGAAGTTATTTTTTATTTATGTCATTGAAATTTGAGGTGGCTTCAAATGTTAGTAATTATATCTTTCTAGAAATTGTGGGTGATAAGTATGCAAAAGAAGTGACGTGTTTAATGAGGAAAGGAAAAGGCCAAATTAAAACTCCTTTGTCAAAAGGCAGGCGGTAACATGTGATGTTTGGGGAAATAGCTAATTCAGGTGAGGTGTAAGCCGACAATGCTGGCTCCAAGTAACTGGAAGAATAGGTGTACATGTCATTTTTAAAGTTAAATTCGGTTTTCTTCACTGAAGATTCTTGCCAAGGTACACACTGGCTCAATGAGATTTGGTATTTCCATCAAAATGTTATCATAGTTGACAAGTTTCTCCAATATCGTAGTGACCAGTTGTTAAGTCCAGTCTGTTTTCTCCTGTGAGCTGGCTTAGTTTCATGGAGGCTGTCATGATGGTAATGGTGGAGTTACCTTGTAGACTTGAATGAGAATATGCCTTCTTTTTTTTCTCTCCTTTGTGTGGTTTACTGGAGGATGGGAGAAAAAAACTCATGAATTTTCAATTAAGCATTACTGATGAATCCTTTTGCTGATAGCCATCCATGGCAATTAGATCTGGAAGCAGATGGTTTATTTGCAAAATTAAAGCTTGTCTATTCTTTGGATAGCTATTTTAGGGAGGCTCTTAGAAATGGTGCCAAATCATTAAATCGATGAAAAGTTTTTGGAGCTCTGGTTTTATGCTCGAATTTCAGTAGACAATTTGAAGTTCATCAAAACTCTGCTTCGATTATACACTTTCTACTTACAATGTTCCTTTCTCTTTTTCATTTGTGTTTCTTGCTTCATTTCTCTTTGGTGTAGCTTAGGTATACCTTCTTACTCTGAAATCGTTTTTCTTTTCGTATCACCATTACTTAAAGAACTTTTAAGCATGAGCTAAATTTTCTTACTTCTCACCCGTAGAGAGCTCATTGAAGGCCTTGAAAGAGAAGGAAAAGGAGCCAAAGGTGCCAGAACCAGAGCCAGAGCCAACTACTGAAGTCCTTTTCCTCTGCAGCTATGAAGGATGTGGAAAAACCTTTATTGATGCTGGTGCTTTGAGAAAGCATTCTCACATCCATGGAGAAAGACAGTATGTGTGTCACTATGAGGGATGCGGAAAGGTAGCATGCCTTTTTTTTTTTTTTTGGTGCTTGTTCATCTTATATCATCTGAATGTTGTTATTGCGTTCCTCTATTTAGCTAATGTCTAGCTGCTATCTTAGATTCTAGTGTCTTTTCAGGGACAGTCAATGATATTGTGTCATATTTTAACGATATGGTGGTGACTGCATAATGGCCTGGATAATATTTTAAGCAATCATGACGTGACTTCTCTCATAGTTTTGTTTCAATTGCCAGCATGCATCTTACTAATTTTAATGGCTCTGAAATTTATTTTATACATGGTCTTATGGAGATTACTTGAAAAATAAGAATAAACCTGGGTCTTCCTCTCTCTGCTGTTTTTTCAGTTTTTATGAACAACTTTAAGCTTACTTGTTGATATTGCCAAATAGGAGCATTGGATAATCAATCCAGTCATAGTTCTGGTTGGCTTGGTGGTGGATCGGTTTAGATTATGTGTTTGAAATCACGTCATCGATGAGTCCTAATGCCCGATATTCGGGGTTTATGACTCGTATAAGCTTGATATGCATATGATTTTTGTCCAAGTGCCGAGGTGCCTTCAGTTGATTTGTCAATTTATCAGTTTTACCATTTGACAAACTTTTAGGTCGTGTTTGATGGACCTTGCCATGGTGTCCAGCGCTCTCTCTCTCTCTCTCTCTCTCTCTCTCTCTCTCTCTCATGCGCGCGCACTCACATGCACAACAATGGCACCCTTTTGCTGGTTGCTGACCAGAGCAAAGGTCAGCCATTGGTCAGCGATCACCAATGCTAACCTTGAGTGGTAAAGGACTAGAGATCGGTTAGCAACTAGTTTCATGCATCTAAATTTCATTTCATGTGCGGCTTTTCTGTCTTATTCCCCAATCGTCTATTCCCTTTGCCGTTCTTTGGGGTTAAAGTATCCAGCATCACTTGATTGTGGGTTTGTTTGGCCTTATAAATGTTTTATCTCCTTCATAGCAGTTTATGGGTTAGACCTTCTACCCAAACTTACAAAATAGGAAAGTTGTTTCTCTGAGCCTTGCAGGCATGTCGTTATCAAATGCTGATGAAATGTCTAAGTTTTAGATGGAGTATTTGTTGGAATTTTTTTTTATTGGGTAGTTGTTTTTGTTTTGTTTTGTGGTCGAAAGTTATTTTTCTTTTTGGTCTCTTTAGGTCTGCACTGCATGCTGATTGTTCCTTTGCTTGTATTGCAGAAATTTTTGGATAGTTCGAAATTGAAAAGGCACTTTCTTATTCACACTGGGGAAAGAGATTATGTATGTCCTTATGAAGGCTGTGGTAAGGTGGTCAATCAATCTGCCCCCCTGAATCTAATTTCTAGGCTTTGCTGGGTTTGTTTATCTTTATTCCCTTGTTGGCATTTATTTTATTTTATTTTTGTATGAGATGGTGTCTCATACTTGTGGTGTTGCCAGAATTGTAGTTCCCAACTAGGTCCTGACTAGAATTCTATGGGGCTAAGACTGTGTAAGAGAGTTTTATGTCTCTGAGATAGTTTAGTTTCTCTTTCCAGTACTTGATGACAATCATCTGACTCATAAAAAACAGAATTTGACAATCTTGGTGAGGTTGGTGTGTTATTATATCAAGATGCACGGGTTATTTGAAGGAAAGTTCTACATTTCATTCTCGTACTTTCATGTGTTTTCTAATCAAGTATCTGTATATTTAATTTGTCAAGTTAAAATGTACTATCACATGTTTTATAATCAAGTCTCATGACACCAAATCCAACTGATTCAACTGACATGCCAGTGGGATGATGACACGTGCATGGAAAAATTTAACCAATGTAAACGACATCGTGGTATGATGTGGATAGAATTTAACCCATGTGGACAACTGTGTGGACATCCCCATTGGTAAGATTTTGTTCACGTCACACTACAAGATCATCTGATGGCCACATCAGTTGGATTTGGCCGAATGTGGTGATAGAGGAATTTCATCAGATAATTTAGTAGAAGCAGAAGGAGTTGATTAATCAGATTAAAAGTACAGGGAATTGATTAGAGAATGTGAAATTACAAGGACGAAAAGTAGAATTTTTCCTTATTTTAAATCCTATATTTATGTAGTATGCGCTGACATATTTTGTAGTCCGCTTTTCTCACTCATTCGTTAGCACTCTAATTCCATTCTTGCTTTCCTTCTACATCATTAGTTTCATTGATTTGATTGTGAGGATTAAGATCATAATTGGTTCCAGATAATAATTTAGTACTTCAAACCAAAAGACATTTAACACCTAAGAATTCTGTGAATAAGTGGTGTAAGAAAGGCTAATTTTTCATAAAAGGACATTGACCTGTTGACATGAATAATTAGCACACTGGTGGATGTGATAAACAACATGCTTTAATTCGATTCACCTATTCTGGCGATGCCACAGATGCCTGTAGTTGTCAGTTGTTTTGGACCACTTGTATTTGACAGTGAATATGTTATTTCAGGCGTTCTCCCTAGATTTCAACCTGAGGTCCCACATGAAAACACACTCTCAGGAGAACTATCATATTTGCCCACACGCAGATTGTGGAAAGAGATATGCTCACGAGTACAAGCTTAAGAACCACATTGCGTCGCAGCATGAAAAGGTTGGTCTTGCTTTCTTATTATCATATTACTGAAGGATGCTTGGGCAGCCAGGCATCTGAGCAGTTTGAGATTTGGTTCCACGTCCTACTGTGATTATCATCTTCTAGGCCGCATGTGATACTATTTATTGCCCACGATTGGGTTCCACATGTCGTGTTTCGATTTTAGTTCCCTCTGTCATGTGATACATGATTATTGGCGAGGTCGCTAAGTTGGTTACTTAGGAACAATCTGAAAGGAAATTAAATTTTCTTCATTGTTCCTATACATATTGGTCAGCTTGGAAACTTTGGGAAATCCAAGTTTCATGTACTATGCTAGGGGCTAGTTTAGTTCCAGAGTCATTCATTTAATTGACTTTGAATCTCTGACTTACTTTCTACCTAATTACACAGAATGCAGTAGTTGAGGTGACAAAGTACACACCACCTCTGGAGAAGATCACTACTAAAGCTTCTAAGCCTTCCAGTGGAGCTTATGGGTCAGCATCATCTGACCGCCCTTATACTTGTCCGTATGAGACGTGTGACAAGGCTTATATTCATGAGTACAAGCTTAAGCTTCACTTGAGAAGAGAGCATCCTGAGTACATGGCTGATGAGAATGCTGAGAATGCCACACGCAATGCGGATCATGAAATGGACGAAGCTAGTGATCAAGATAATTATGGCGGAAAGCGTGCCAACGGTAAAAGCCAGAAACAAACTAGACAGAAACCAAACTTGAAGACTCCTCCAGCAAAGTCTGCTAAGAGGAAACATGCTGCCAGCCCTACTCCCGTCACTTTGAATGTGGTGAAGAAACCATGGCCAGTTAAAGAAGACATGTACGAGGAAGAAGATAGTGAAGAAACAGAAGAGGACCAAGAGAATGTGGATGGGTGGAGATATGCAGAAAATGAGGATGACGATGAAGAGACAGAGTATGAAGACTAGCGAGCTTTCTGCAGCAACATATGTATTTAGAGGACGGGTTTCGTTGATGAGGAGACAAAGGATAATCTGGAGGATGCTGCAATTAGCTCCACAGTGAAAGTTTGATTGCTCTCTCTCTCTCCATTACTCGCGGTTCCTCAATGAGCCGCATTCAGATGTGTCAAAACAATTCTGCAGCAGCATTGTCCCTAGAATTCTTCGACTTAGATGAGTAGTGCAGAGATACCTAGTTATGAATCCTATCTAGCGGCCAGATTGAGATTGTGCCCATCAGCAAAATTCGTTTTCTTAGAAGGCCCAAGTGATTATTCTGAATAAAATGAAAGCAAGGGAGGAATTCACTTGTTCTATCGTTTCAAAAGAGTGGCTGCTTGCTCTGCTCTGAAATTTGTTTGACGCCGGCTTTTGAAAGCTGGGGCATACTGTTTTTTCATAGGAAGCATTTCATAAGACAAAATGATCTATGTATTCATTGATTGACTCACGCTAATTAACTTTCTTAATCTTCCTTCTAGTAAAATAAGGAAAAGTCGCATTATGATCAACTTAGAATCAATGTCCCTGTGTTGACGAAACGTACGGGAAGATTAGTTCTGTAATTTTATGAGACGATATTATGATTATAGATTAAGTTGTTCAAAATTTTAGCGAACTAAGAATATTTGAACATCGAATTGTCTTTTAATCACGATATACCAAATAAAAAAAATCTACTTCTAACTAGAGAAATTTTACTTAATTCATCTAAAATATACCACTTTAAAAAAAATGTAATCTACCTAAGTGCTCAGGCAGAACATGCTGGCTAGTTTTCAAGCAGTTGAGAAAAGTTTTTGGTCTTCTCACTTATATGATCCTTCCTATTCGCCGGATGAGATGAGCCCCTAGCCCAACCCAATCCAGCCCAGCCCAGCCCAAGTAACATCATTCAAAACGTCCGAGAACATGTTCTGGGCTTGTTTCGTCTTTCACTAGTCTACAAATCTTCGAAGGTGTCTTGTGCAATGCGAGGGCGTCGTCCGCGATTGTCACCGGGTTTGGCTTGGGACTCTGAAAAACATAACGAGTTTCGAGCTTGCCACACCAGCTAGAGCATACCTACTACCAATTCTCTCTCAACATCAACATCAACATCGCCTTTATCCCAAACTAGTTAGGGTCGACGGTCGATAAACCCGAAGTGAAAAATTTAAAATATACTAAAAAAACATACTACCAATTCTCTCTTACGTACGTTAATTCCTTCCGACATAGCTTCCAAAATCCATTTTGCCATTCGGGTTATGTTTCTCGGAGATGTGCAGATGTTTTTTTTTCTTGGATCTGACCAAAATAGCCTTGGTCCATCCGCACAAGATGAAGAGATGCTCCACTGTTCTCGGGGCTTGTCGACATAATGGGCAAGTGGGATCAGATAACGAGATTCTTCTTTTTGGGTAGTGCATTTTAAATGAAAACTCCACAAGAAGAATCGTCTTTTTCATGCTTTGCTAGATGACTGTACGTTATTATATGCACTCTTGACCGAGATGGATCCGTCCATGTTTGCTATCCATATAAGCTGATCTTTACTAGAACTGGAATAGAGAGGGATAGTTAAGATTTCCTGCACAATCTGTTCATCAATGACTCCTATCAGTTTTTGTACATTCCAAATCTTTGCTTTAACCAACGGTAACTTTTCATTAATTTATAAAACAACAGGCCCATGACATAGACTCTTTTTTTTTGGGGGGGGGGGTCATTTCAAATGTTTTTTCTTTAGTACTGGTCATTTCATTTGATTAATTCTCACGCCGCAAAACACATAATATTATGAAATTGTCCATCTTTGTGGATACTTATCAATCCTTGGTGGTTTGCTCCTAATGTAAATCGTCACTATACTCAATATACTCACTATCCTCAACATTGAGCAAATGGGATCTTTTAGGTCGCCGGCGGAATGGTTTCCAAGCATTGTTTAACAAGAAATTCCGGGATGTGATCGGAGATGACGTAGTCAACATGGTCGGCGTGGCTTTTTAAGCAAGAAAAACTTCATCGGATTTGAAACAGACGTATGTGATCCAAGTAATATGATCCAAAGCCTCCAAGAGGACTTGAACTGGGATGAGGATGGAAGGTTGTTCCCTGGCTTCTCAATGCGGTCAATAGGGAAGCCAGTGATCTTATAATACTCTGTGCGGTCCACGAGATATTATTATATTAATGAAATTACAAATTCTCATGCCTTTACTATATGTCTTTTTAATATACCAGGATAAATAATTAAGTATTACATTGACAATTCCGATTTATTAGTTATTTTTATTCAAATTTATATCGCTCTAAAGATGGGGCTAAAGCATTAGAGAATGGAATTTCTTGGGTCTCATGATTAAAAGTCTGAGTTACTCATATCATTTCACACTCGAAAGAGTTGGTTATACTTAAGCCGTCAAATTTTCATTTAACATACATTATTTTCTTATTATTAATACTGGATGATCGGATAGTTAGATAGCAAATATCACGCATATGTTTGACTATAGTAGATATTTTTCATTGATTATAAGCATCATTAAGTCGTTTTTTGTTTTGAAGAGAAAGCACAATAATTTCTATTTCGACGTTGCTGTTTTCGCGGAGTCTTTGTTGTTTGTTTTTTCCCTGTGCTTGGTTAGTGAAACGTAAGAATATCTGCGGGTGCAAAGCTACTGGTGGAGCTTGTGGAGTTTTGCAATTTCTTTATATGTGAGTTTTGTTGATCACTTTTAACCATTCTAAAAGAAGAATCTCACATAGTGCAAAGGCAGAAAGTCATTTGTTCAAATCTTTTCGGGTTTCTATTTACCTTTTTAATGAAAAATTTTCATGTTTAGTATTAGACGTGAGTGGAAGGTTAGAATAATTAATTATTACATCTTAAATTTTTAAAATGTTAATAATGATATCACCAAATCTCACGTCATTGCATTGCATGGAAGTGCGAGTTGCCAGGTGGGGTCTTAGACACTCTAGCCTTTATCAAGTCCAACGGCGATTTAGCCAACCTGATTGAGGAACACGACGAGGCTTCACTGAGATCGAGGCATTCTTCTTCTTCTCCTCCTCCTCCTCCTGCTGCTACCGCATCGCAAAAGATCAGAGTTGTCCTCTTCTACCCGAGATCGCACAAGCAAGCATCCTTGTGCCTCCATCATCGTCTCCATTTGCCATGTCGAACTTCAATTCTTCTCGCTAGTCGCCAATCCAGCAAGGTGGAGCCTTCAAGGCTAGCGCTGGCCACGACGACCTACGCAAGAAGAAGGGAAAATTAAAAAATATATATAAGAAATAATTTAAAAAAATTTCAATTTCTTAGAAAAGAAATAAAAAATTAAAAAGAAACAAAAAAAAGAGAGGAAAAAATAAAATAAAATAAAATAATTAAAATAAGAGTATAGAGGAAAATCAACTCCGATTTTCCATACCAAATGGTGAAAAATGTTTTTAAGTTCATTTTTAAATTTCAGCTAAACACAAAAAAAATTATTGATATTTTCCTAGAAAATATTTTTCATTCCGCCAAACAAACCGATTATAAAACTGGGTTTTCTTTTACAAAATTTGAATGCACCGGATACACATGGATGGCACAGACATCACGTCTTTTTATGGTATAGAGACAGGCACTCTGTCCACACATCCATGATTTACAACAAAAGTTGAATAATATTTTTGCTAGTGGCATCCCAGTCACATGTATATGTTCCCTTCCGATTCAAAGAAAGGAAAAAAAAAAACACGTATATGTCCCCAGCCACATCGGTTAATGCTGGAATATGCCTTTTGCATGTGATCGGTAGGAGTCAAGACCGTAGCCCTAACTGTATTGGCTTCACTGGAGATGCTCTGGCTGAGAATGAGTTGTACGATGGTGATAACTAGGTCATTTACATCCCTAGGAAATTTTAGGATTTACAGATTGCGATTTGCACTTCCCGTTCGAGAGAAATCGACGTTTCGAAATTCTTAAGACACGCTATACAGTAACTCAACCAGCAGCTTTCATGTGCAATTTTCGTCAATTTACATCTTGATTTTGGGTTGGCAAAGCTATGAGTCTTCTAGTACTAAGCTCTGCGCTCCAACGGACAACATTACAAGGTATATATTAAAAAAAAAAAATCCGATCCAAGATTTATGCTTGAGGGGCAAATTTGAAAAAATTTAAAAGTGAGTCAAATGGAGGTTTTGGTCGCCTAAGGTGGAGGCTACTTCAATCGAAATGCCAAGAGGATAAGTGCACTAGAAGTCACTTGTTATGAAAGTCAATTGAGTCATAAAACTTATAAAAATCACAATTAAGAGTTAAAACTTATCAAATTGGAGCAAACTTTCATTAATTCCGTTTAGTTTGGCTAACAAAATATGATGATGTAACTTTATTATTCTTATTTTCTCTATCCCACGTAAAGCTAACGTGGCTAGAACAATGTAATTCTCGTCCAAATTTGATTTTTTTGCTACAAGTTTTATTTAATTATATTAAAAATAAAAGCAACATTTAAAAAGTACAAAATTAAAGAATAAGCCCCAATTCAACAGGCCCCAAATTCTTTTTGCTTCGTATAACTTAAAATAAGCGTAATTAGGGAAGACAAGGTGAATCACAACTCACTAATCACCTAATAATGTAGATATAACCTTCTATTTTGTAAATAATGGCGACTCAAAATAAGTCCCTGTTTATCTTTTAACTTATCCAACTTTTGCAATTGAACACAAATTTTTGTTTGTATAATTGAGTCATTTGGCTTCAGGGTAACTCAATTTGAATCGAATCTTAATTTGGTTCTGTTAGGGTAATTTAATATCACAGTAGGAGGTCATGGGTTTGCATGTTTCTGATCTCATTTGCCTTTTCAATTAAATATTTTTGTGGTCCCACCAAATCTTACAATTTTCAGACCTAGAATTGAGCTAGGATAGATATACAATCCAATTCTTAGGTTGAAAAGGCTAACACTAACTAAGATCCATTTCATCGCATAGTAATCACTACATAGTAATCACTCACTCCGTCATTTTATAGTGAAAGGATGCAATGTGTACTAATAAGCAAAACTCCTCTCTAATCGATTATTTAGAAACATTTGCCTTTTTTTTTTTTCTCAATTTCCTTATGATCTCTATATCTATCACTCAAAGTCATTCTAGCTATCTTTGGCTTTCGAAAAACTGTATTATAAGTCCTAAAATTTATTATGAAAGTGCAATTAAATTATAAAGCTTTAAAAAAGTGCAATAAGTTCTAATATTTATCAAATTGGTGTGATTAAATCCTTTCATTAAATTCGTACAACTTGACACGAAAAATACAAACATGATTTTTATATTATTTTATCTCTCATACATGGTAATGACGTGGTTAAAAATTGAAACATAAAGTTAGACAATGTCATTATGATCCAAATCTGGTTTCTTTAAAAGAAATTATTGAATTTATATCAAATATAAGCAAATATATAAAAGACTAAAATTCAGGTGACGCCATTGTCACCACCACCATCCTCAAGAAGGGCCGATGAGGGTGGGGGAGTGGTCGACTAGGGTCACTGAGCTCCGACCAAGGGCCGGTGACTCTCGCTCGACTTGGGAGAGGACCATGACCCTCTCCCAGATCTAGGTAAGAGCGTGTAGGTCCTCACCTGCACTTTCTTTAATTTTGTACTTTTTAAATGTTGCTTTTATTTTTAATATAATTAAATAAAACTTGTAGCAAAAAAATCAAATTTGGACGAGAATTACATTGTTCTAGCCACGTTAGCTTTACGTGGGATAGAGAAAATAAGAATAATAAAGTTACATCATCATATTTTGTTAGCCAAACTAAACGGAATTAATGAAAGTTTGCTCCAATTTGATAAGTTTTAACTCTTAATTGTGATTTTTATAAGTTTTATGACTCAATTGACTTTTATAAGAAGTGCCTTCTAGTGCACTTATCCCCTTGGCATTTCGATTGAAGTAGCCTCCACCTTAGGCGACCAAAACCTCCATTTGACTCACTTTTAAATTTTTTCAAATTTGCCCCTCAAGCATAAATGATGGATCGGATTTTTTTTTTTTAATATATACCTTGTAATGTTGTCCGTTGGAGCGCAAAGCTTAGTACTAGAAGACTCATAGCTTTGCCAACCCAAAATCAGGCTGGAAATTGACGAAAATTGGCACATGAAAGCTGCTAGTTGAGTTACTGTGAATTTCGAAACAAACGGGAAGTCCAAATTGCAATCCGTAAATCCTAAAAGTTTCTAGGGATGTAAATGACCTAGTTATCACCATCGTACAACTCATTCTCAGCCAGAGCATCTCCAGTGAAGCCAATACAGTTAGGGCTACGGTCTTGACTCCTACCGATCACATGCAAAAGGCATATTCCGACATGAACCGATGTGGCTGGGGACATATACGTGTTTTTTTTTTCCTTTCTTTGAATCGGAAGGGAACGTAACTTGGCAGACCTGGAAGAAGTCCATGCCTCCTTGTGTAGGAGTTTGGCGGGGGACATTCCCAGTGCTCATCCCAGCCCAGGCAACATGATTCAGAACGTCCGAGAGGACTTGAAACCTGGATATACCACTAGACCAACTTGTGCTTGGCTTGTTACGCCTTTAACTGGCACAAATTGAAAGTGCAATAATTAAAAGATACAATTTTTCCAGACTCTGATTTCGTTTGGTCATTTTAAACCATTTTCCTTTGGTAGTGATAATTTTCTTTTTTAAATATTATTTCTTTTTGGATGACCAATGGTAAATTTTTATTAATTTATAGAAAGTTGATATCACGAAAAATTTCAAACTGGAACAATCGTGACAATTTTAACACAAACCAAATATTTAACCACTAAAAATCTCAACCTGATACACCTGTGATAAATTTATCATAAATTAATATTTAAACATTAGAAATTTCAAATTAATACACTCGTGATAAATTTATCTTGCAGTAGTTTTTTTGTTAATTTGGGTTAGTACCATAAAAAATTTCAAATTGGTACACATTTGAAAATTGAAGCTAAAAATCTCAAACTGGCATGCCCGTAAACTATCATGTGTTATCTGACTCAGCAATTTGACGGTAAAATTTTGACGGAAGCTAACGGAGAGCAAATTTGTCACAAGGGTAAAATTATAGATCCTCTTGGTAGTTTGCCTTTGATATTATATATCGTGGCTTATTTTATGAGCAAGAGGTTTCCTTCAGGATGAGGATGGAAGGTGGTTTGATATATGAAGGATGAATAATTAAGAAATACATTGAAAATTCTGATTTATTAGTTGTTTTTATTCAAATTTTGTATCGCTCTAAAGCAATCAAAAGATGGAGCTAAAGCATTAGAGAATGGAATTGCTTGAATCACATGAATAAAAATCTAACTTACTCATATCATTTCGAACTCAAAAGAGTTGGATAGATAAACGTAATCCATCAAAATTACCATTTAAAATGTATTAGGTTTTTAATTAATACTTGAGGATCCAATAATTAGATATCAATATCATACATATAGTCCTAAGAATCTCATTAGAGAAGATTAAAAATGTATAAAATAGTCAGCATATTAATTCTATTGTACATAGTTTCATAAATTACAAGCATCATTAGGGGCATTGCGTTTTTAAGATTAGAAGAAAAAGCTACACTGAAAAAGTTAGTTTCTTTCTTATTGAGTGTGTAAACTCAATTTTTCAAAGGAGGAATTCCTTCGAATGACACAGTGAACTTTGATTTATAGTTAATAGTACTTAAATAGTTTCCATTTTTAAGTTATATTATATCAATTATTTAGAAAACTAAGTAATAATCAATTTCAAGTTCATTTGAGAAAGCAAATCATCACTTCAGTTTTCGGAAATTTAGGCACTGTAAAATTTACAGACATATCAAACCTTCAAAGAATTCTTATTGAATGGTCGAATGCAGAACAAAGCTTTTAATTTTAGCTTTAAATTGACAAAGAAAATAGACTACGGCATGATTTTAGTCTGTTCCATTAATGAATGATTAATATTAATAGAATTTGTCTGGACAGTTCCTACTCATCGTGCAAATTTTTTTTTGCTGTCAAATTTCTGATGTTCCAAATTGAAGAATACAATCTGTTGACACCCGAAATTGCCCAAGTCATTGACTATCGACTCGGACTAGAAAAAGTTGAGCAAGACATGGCAGATCTTAAACCCATCAATGTTTGGGAATTAGTCGGCAAACGTGACTCGTCAACAAGGTGATTAATATTTTAGTTTTAAGATTGGCCGAAAAAAAAAAAGAGGACAATATTCCATCTCTACATTATCGACTTTTTTTTTAATCTTCTTCTAGTACATTAAGGAGCAGTCTTTAATACAATGGACTTAGAATCAAGATCTCCATGGGAAAATATATATATATATATATCATACGTCTGTTGTACAACGGCCAATTGAGCCATAAACCTTTTAATGATTTGCCAATGTTGTCTTTTCGGCTAATTTTGACCAAAAATTGCAAACATAGATGACCTATGTGACATGGCCGATGCCCACATTATTGATTTCCGGTCAAAATTGGCAAGACTAGATTATCAACTCTTCAAGAGCTTTGGGACTAAATTGATCAAATTAAAATATTTAGGACTAAATGGTCGCCATATAATAGGTTTAAGAATTTTTTGGTAATATTTCCAATCTCCATGTCCATGCAACACATGGGAAGATTAGTTCTATCTTTATATTATCTATTGATATATCTATTAATTATGTTTCCCCAAGTTTTAGTCAGACAAAAGAAATTGAACATCAAATTGTCTTGTAAGCACAATATATCAATTAAAATGAATCCACTTCTAATTAGAAGAGTATGTTAGTATAGTAGGATTGTCTTAGATATATATTATGATTACGATTTTGTGTCTCTCTTAGAATCGTAATCAAGATCGATTGTAATTAATATTGCAATATTGTGTTAATATTGATAGTTGTTCTGTAAAGCTTAGGCTCCTATATAGACATCGAAATACATTTTTCTCTTTATTCTAATCTTGGTATTAGAGCGAATCGTATTTGAGAAAATATTACTTAATTTAGCTAAAACATTTCATTTTAAATATGATTTATCTAAGAGCCCAAGCAGCACCAGCGGGCATGGAAGTGGTCGAACCGGTCCAACCCAATCCAAGTGACTTGATTCAAAGCCTCCAAGAGGACTTGAACTGGGGAGATACCACCAGACGAGGCCCACATGTTCCCGGCCTGTTTCGTTTCTAAGTACTAGGGCAATGTTGTGAGCTGTCTTGCCTAAAACAAGGTTGAAAAGCGGTTAAAAGCGCCATTATTGTTTACTTGATCTCTGACCCAGCCCTCTTTTGGTCATTTTAAAACATTTTTCTTAGGCAGTGGTCCTGTTTTTTTTAAACGTCTTTTTTTTATGACCTATGGTCACTTTTGGTTGGTTAATTCATAAAACAATAGAACCCCCTTCTCCGACGTGGACTTCTTTTGGTCAATTTAAGTATATTTTCTTCGATATTTTTCTTTTTAATTTTATGTGGCAACATCCTGTGTATTATGAATTTGTCAATCCTTGGAAGCTTGTTTATAGGACAATCAATCTTGGCTAATTTTATAAGCAATCATTGAGCAAATGGGGCCTTTTAAATCACAGGCCGGAAGGTTATCAAATAATATTTTTGTAAGAAGTCCTGGGATGTGGTTTTCAAGTAATATTACCGGCGATTTGGTGAATAGAGTAGCCAGTAATATTATAATATCCCGTGCTATGCATGACATATAAAGATATAGATGAATTAAAATTCTCCATATCTTAAAAAAAAAAAAACATACGTAAAACATAAGAAGAATAAATAATTAATATATACAAGACATTTCCGATTAGAGTCAATATTAGTTGTTTTAATCCAATTTTACATCCGTCCAATGCAATAAAAAAAAATATGAAGCTGAAGCAATTGAAAATGGAATTGCTTAGATCCCGTGAATAAATCAAACTTCTATTATTTCGCACTTGAAAGAGTTAAAGCACTCCATTGTTCAAATTTTCTTTTAGAATTCCGGTAGGTATATAGCAACAAGGTATCATAAATATTGTGAGTCTAATTGTCAGCAAAAAAAAAAACAATATACAGTCCAAAAATCTCATTAAAAATGTCGGAAAAAGTGGGCATATTAATTCTGTTGTGGATATTCCATTGATTATAATAATCATTAAGGGCATTGTGTTTTGGATTTTGGAAATAAAGTACACTAAATTCTTGTTAATTAAATTGGCCATAATAATCCTGTGAAAAAGTTAGTTTCTTCTCCATTGTGCTTGTGAACTCAATTTTTTTATGGGAGATATCTTTTGACTGACACACGTTTATCGACTTAAAATTAGATTATTCTATGTATAGTTTTCATATCTAGCCACATTAATTTAATTATAAAGAGAACCAAGTAATAACCACTTCCATTTGGTAGTTTAGGTGCGAGAAAAAAAATAATAAACATGCTATCTTTGAAGAATTTATGTTGGATGGTCGAATGGATAATCAAAATATTTAAAAATTGAAAAAAAAGGAGCAATAGCTAGATTCTATTCGCTTACATTTATCTAGGATTATTTTAAGACAAAACTAGTCTTAAATATCACCTTAACTCTCATGCCAAGCAGAAAACAAAAGATGAAAGAAACAAAAAGAACTTACCCACCAACTCTCCACTCAACTTAGCAAAATAACTTGATTCTTATAAGAGCATCATTGAGATTGACTCTAAATCCATTACTAATCTTATTAGTTCAGAGTTTATAACTGATAAGTCCACCGTGCTTTGCTTAAAGATATCATAAGACAGCTGCGCTTTCACTTTGAATTCAAAATGCAACATATTTGTCGGAAAAGGAAGCCGCTCTAACTAGCTTGTTAATATTAGAAACTAGTTACTTTTTTATTTCCTCCTGGAGAGTTACTTCATATTTTATTAAGTGATAAAATAGGGATAGCAAATTTACAAAATTAAATTTTTATGTTCTCATTTAGCCCTTTCTCGTACCAAAATTATGAATTAAGTCACGTCGTCCTTTGCTGTTCCCATTCCGTTCACTTTATTATCTATGATTCGTCGTGGACTATTTCTACTTGGTAAGCTAACTTTCCGTGGTCAAATTTCCAATATCGAATAGTCATAAACAAGCATCAATTTGATGGCAGTTGACTTCGTCAAATTGGAGAATAGAATCCAACGGCCGTGCTTATGCCATGAGTAGACGAAAGAGTATCAAGAAAGGAACCAAAACGCATCCTGAGTGTGCGAGTGTGATGGCCAAGGAAAAGAAAGAAAGAACGAAAATTTAAAATTCAGAATAATGCGAAAATCGAAATTCGCTTATGTCTCTAATAGGCCTTATTGCAGGAAAACCAGTTCAACAAGTTCGATAAGTTTACAAATTTGAATTAAAGAGACATGAGACCTAACTTCCTCGTCCACCGGTAACTTTCTCTCTTCTGTTCGACCACCACCTTGCTTCGGTCACTGACTTATTGTCTGGATGTTGATGTGACGTTCATTAGCCTGGAGCGGTGACGTAGTCACTAATGTCGCTTCTCCCATATGCAAAATTTGCCATCTCGTATGAGGTTTGGGAAATCAGAGGATTGATCATTCGTCCCAATCACCTTAGAAAATTTAGTCTTTTCAAGAAGTAAGACCCTCAGAGAGGATAATCCTCTAATGTCACATTCCCCCGTCAAACCTCTGCAGAAGGAGAAATCTATCTCTTGTAACCTCTCTAGGTTCTTAATGCCTTCAGGAAATTCTTTTATGAAAGTGCGAGGCATCTTTAGTACTTTCAAGTTTCGCAAATTGTCGACAGATGGAGGTAGTTCGTCGATTACCGTGTCCGAAAGATCCATGACTTGCAGCTCTTCTAGGCTTCCGATGGACTCTGGTAGTTCCTCCAATTCCCTGCAATTTCTTAGATATAGCTTCTGAAGATTATTCAGCAATGCAATACCATCAGGTAGCTGACTCAGTCCATTGCCGTCCAATGCTAAGTACGAAAGAGATTTCAAGTTACCAATATTGGACAGAAACTCTAAGGATTTACAGTTGCAAGCACTCAGGATTTTAAGATTCCCAAATGAACCCCTAGGGAAATCAATGGCTTTAATGGAAGTTCCATCGATGTAAAGCTCTTCCAAAGCTACCAAGGATCCCATCTCTTTTGGCAAATTTTGCACGAAGCCGCAGAACTTGATATTAAGAGAGACTAAGTTCCTTAGCTTGCGAATGGATCTGCCAACACCCGGTAATGAAGAACAACCTTCCAGGTTTAGTCTCTCTAAGTTTACTGGTGCATCGGAAACTATAGATTCGGCTAGCCCCCTACAATGTTTTAGGATCAAAACTTTCAACTTTTGGGCCTTCTGCAAAACAAGAGGGTAAATTGCCTTGTTTACTACAAGGTATTGTCAAATATGAAGTAAAAACATGCACATGAATGCCATCATACCTTCACAATTTTTTTCCAGCAATTCCAAGTTCTGGAGGTACTCCAAGACAGATCAAGAACAACCAAGTCTGACCGTCGTAAAGCAAGTAGACTGGAGATATCGTGGCACCACTGCCATTCAAGCCACTTTAATCGGGGAAGCAAATCGCCGTCTCCAGAGTTCCTTGCGCGCTGCTCATTTCCTTCGATAATAGCGTGGCTCATTCTAAGATAGATAAGATTCCGGAAATTTTGGAAAAACCTAAGTTCATCAAATGAAGGGGGCCCGTCGAATGTGGCGCTGAGGGCTTCAACCGTAGCAACCTGCCAATTGTGGAAAAATGATAAAAGCAAAAAGTGAAATAGAAGTGCATCCACGATAAACTCTGAGAAGTATTCAATAGAAGTACTCTGATTCAAACTAAAAGAGAAACTTTCTTGTCTTCAAAATTTACCGTATCTCCGTTCAATGCTCGTTCGATATCCGCATGATTCCATAGCCTGCTATGCCTGGAAGGTTCACGTGGATTTTCCTCCTGGACAATCTCCATCCCGAGGAATTTCACTTGATTGTGCATCCATAACTCATGATTTTCTGTGGTTTTCACCAAAGACTTGCTATGAATCTCGTCAAGACGTGTATGAGGATTGTATCCACAAGCTTCCCACAAGTAAGAGGGTATTCTCTTGTCCTTTTCCGTAAAAAAACACGCTATATCAAGAAATATTTTTTTGGCATCGTCCTCTAATGCTTCATATCTTGTCTTCATGATTCCTCTGATTTCCTTGTTGAAAGGCTTTCGGGTCATTATATCGTATGCATCCTGCCATGATTTTTTGGGCTTTCCGAATAAATATGAACCAACAACATCAATAAGAAGAGGAAGCCCTTCAGCAGCTGAACTAATGTCCCAAGCCAAATTGGAGAATTCCTCTTTAAGAGATTGTCCTCTAAGAGCACACTTACAGAACAGTTGAAAAGCATGGTCATCATCCATTCGGCGTAGCTCGTATTTTTCAATAAGGATGCCCTCATGATGGTCACCACTTCTTTGGGAGGTCTCAAGCGCCATAACATATTCTTCAACAACATTGCTGTTAGAGATCATGATAATCTTGCTTCCTGAATTAAACTCACTTAGATGTATGCCCAATGATAGGATTTGTTCAAAATCGCTCACACCATCGAGGACAAGGAGAACCCTCTGATCTTTTAATTTGTTCCTGATAAATTGGGGACCTTGAGTCGGAGATATGGGTGCATGTATATTCTTTTGGAGGTCTTTAATTAAATCTTCTTTGAGAGACAAGTCACTCTTTCCCTCAACTTCAAGGAAGCTAAATTCATCAAAGAGATGATGGATTTTGTTGTAGACAATCTTGGCAAGAGTCGACTTACCGATTCCCAGAAGGCCCGATATCCCAATCGCACGTTTTCCCGTCAGCATTTGCCCTTCAACCGCTTGGCCATTTTCATAGTCAACACCAAGTTTTTCCATCATCTCTCGCACATGGTGACCCATCCCCACTAATTTTTCAGTCACCTCTAAGTCATCCTTCTTCAACAGCCGGCGGACCTCGGAAACAACCGCCTTTATAAGATCATACTCCCTGCCAAACGGGAAAGGAAGGAAAAAGGAAGATAAGAAAAGGAACAACTGGTCGGACAAGTCGAAAAGGCATTGAAATCTTGATCTTACTTACACGTTATTAAATTCCTCGAATCTCCATCCTAGAATTCTCGAAACACTGTGCAGAGCCTCCTTCCACTTGTCTATGGTCGCTGACCCCACCCCCTCCCTCGCATGGTCGCAGAAGGACTTCTGATAACTCCCCTGCTGTTTGCCGACGACGTCAGTGCTGACGTAGTAGAAAATGGGCATGATTTTCCTTTTACACTTCACCATTTCCGCCACCTCTTTCAGACAACTCTTGCTGGAAGCGAAGTCTTTGGAGAAGACGGGAATGCATATCTTCGTTTGCCTGATCACTTCTAAGATCTTAGGCATGATGGCTTCTCCGACCTCGATCCCATCACGATAAAAAAATGTATGGATCCCTGAATTAACGAGGCCTTGGTAGAGAAATTCAATGAAGTCCTTCCGAACATCTCCCCCTCTGAAACTGAGAAAGATTTCGAATCTAGGAGATGGAAGGTTATTGGAGATCATGAGTGATAAGCTCAAGAAAAGGCACAAAGACCGGGTCTTTCGTCGGACGGAAGACAACTGGGAGATGGCTCGAGGAAGAGAAGAAACTCACAGACCTGTCCAGTCTAACAAGCTTACAAAGCTATGGAATCTTGACTTTGAGCAAAAGGTATCCTAAGGTGCAACCCGAAGGGACATCTCTCGGTAAAATATAGTACAATCAAGCTTTACCGTCCATTTTTAACTATTGATCAAATTACCATTATTCCCAGTAAAGATACCGAAACACATACTAAAACGTAAGAAGTTTTGTCATTTGTAGTAGACTTGTTTGTGTGTAATAAAACAACTCATTGATATTTAAAAAATGTTATTTCTAATAATACCCCAAGTAGCATCATCACCAAACATACAACACGCGACACGATGATACTTTTTTTTTAAAATATAGAAATTTTCGACACATTAACATACGTTGTATATTAAATATATATATTTTTATATAATTAATTATTTTTGTGATTTTTTATTATAAAAATAGAGAATTTATAAAAAGAGATCTTATAATAATAAAAAATTCCTACCATGGACATTAGGGGTGATCAGTTTCCGGTCCGGTCCGATTCCCCTCAAGAACCGGGAACCGAACCGGTGATCTCGGTTCCCAATTTGTAGGAATCGGGAACCGGACCGACCATCTCGGGAACCGGACTGGACCGGACCGACAAATGGATCGGACCGGACCCGACCCGACCAAAAAATAATGTAACTAAAATTATTCTCTAATTGTTGAAATTAATAACGTTATAGAACCTCAATTTCTATATAAAATGACTTCCCAATAGAAAAAATAAGAGGTCCAAAGAGCCGAAAGAGATTCACGAATCGAATTAGGAAACAAAATTTTTTAAAAAAAGGATCGGTCAGGTCCGGTCCTAGAAATCGGGAACCGGGAGCTGGACCGCTCGGTCACCGGTCTCAATTTTAGGAATTGGGAACTGGACCGGACCTCTATAAAATCGGGAATCGGACCATCGATTTCGATTTGGTCCGAACAGTCTCGGTTCGGGTGGATCAAGTTGCCCGCTCCTGATGAACACTTCCGTAAATTGACCGCAGCCGGCTTAAGAAAAAAACAGATGATAAATAAAAAGAAAATTAAATCATTTGAATTGAATGCTCCCGATGTGACTGGATGTCTGAATGCCCCACGCTCTCTCTCCTCTCTCCTTTGTCATCTTGCGTTGATGTCTTCCGCTCTCTCTCCTCTCTCCTCTCTTATCATCTTGCGTCTTCCCAGACTCTCCCTCCTCCTCTCATTCCTTACTTATTGAAAAAATCATCACACTTCCTCATACTCTCTCTCCTCTATTATCTATTCTCTCTCTCTCTCTCTCTTTCCTTTTTGAACGCACATGCCTCACCTCTCTCTCCTGTCTCTCTCGAGAAGCCAACAATGCGTTGATGGCGATTGACGACCGTGATTTTGGCTGTCTCGTCTCTCCTCCGACGCTCGTTGGCTCCGTCCTCGGTCGCTCGTTCGCTTTCTGCTCTGGCCCACACGAAGCCTGCAAGGCTCTGACTCACCTGCGGCCAGCAAATAGCCAAGAAAGGAAAAGAAAAAATAAATAAATAAATTAAAAATTTAATCTAATTTTTAAAAAATAAAAATATATAAAAATAAAAGTAAAAATTTATTAAAAGGAGTGAACAGTGAAAATCAATTTCCATATCGAATGGCAAATCATTTTCACTTATTAGCCGAACATAAAAAAATGTTAATATTTTCCTGAAAAATTATTTTCTGAAAATTATTTTTCAAAAATATCTCGTTTGTTTTGAACGAACGGAGTCTAAGATGCGTGTAAGTAGTTTGAATAAGTTTTAGGACTTCTAGCTCAAGTTATTTTTTTGATTGGCTAGAAGAGATGAGTTTTCATACCCAACCCAACCCAAGTAACATGATTCAATATGTCCAAGAGGAATTGAATTGGGGAGATGCAACTAGATCCACATTTTCTTCGTCTGCTTCCTTTTGTGCACTGAGGAGCGGGGGAGCGAATGATGCGGTCAAAGCCTGTTGGCTTGGCATTCACATTATGCATCCATCGACTGGTTAGACTTGGACAATCGTCGCGTCCATCTTAGGGTTTTATTTTCCTTTCAAAATTTTCCTTTACCAGTCTCGTAATTTTTTCTCGAACATTACAGATATTTTTTGTTCGGTGATGGTCAGTTTTTTTTTAATTAATTCTCATGTCGCTCAACTCATATATTTTATGTATATATTAATCTCATGTCGCTCAACTCGAACATTACAGATTTTTTATAATTCTCATGTTGCTTCTATATTAATCTGTCCCGGCTTATTTTATAGACGATGATGAGCAAATTGGGTGTATTAAATCTCCAAGGCTGGATGGTTTTAAAGAAAAAATTTTACAAGAAATTCTGGGATGTGGCTGGTGACGACATTCTAATGTTTGGAGGTGTTCTATGGTCCCCTTGAAAAAGAAAAAGAACCCGCAAAACTCTTTTCAATTTCAGCTCCAATAGATAATCCCAGATACAATTTTTTAAGGTCAATACCATAAAACACCTAAACTAGTACATTTAGCATAAAGTTACCCTAAACTATTTTTTTTTTAACCATAAAAGCCTCCAAACTGATATACCTATGATAAATTTTTTCCAAACTATTTTTGTGACCAAAACTAATACAATTATGATAGATTATTCTAAACTAATTTTTTGACCACCAAAATTTCCAAACTGATACACCTGTGACAAATTTACCTTTTATTACTTTTGGTTAAATTTTTCATCAAATTACTAAGTTGGATGACATGTGATAGTTGACAATTGTACCAGTTTGGGGTTTGGTCATAAGTTTATCAGTTTGGAGTTTTTTGTGATATTAATACAATTTAACGAAAATCAACGGTAGATAAATTTATCATAGGTGTAGTAGTTTTGGATTTTTGATGGATACAATGTGTAGTAAATTTATCACATATATATAAATTTAAAATTTTTGATGATTAAAAGAATAGTTTTGGGTAAATTTATCATATGTATACTAATTTAGATATTTTTTATAGTAAAAAAATAGTTGGAAGTAAATTTATTGCAGATGTAATGGATTTTTTGGTGATACAAACATATTTTACAATAAATGTATCATAAGGATACTAATTTAGAGTTTTTCATAATATTAAATTATTTTTTTTACACGGGTGAATAGATAACCCGTTTGAGCCAATTGCGTCAACCTAGAGAAGTATTAGGGTCCTCTCTTTATAATTTATGCATCGCAGGCCGATCCAGGCCCAAAAGCTCGAATATCCATTCGGGCGCGTGGGTGTGGGATCATTTCAAGGTAAGTAACTTTGACGGATTCCTTGAAACCGGTTTGTGCATTCACGTGATTGCTCCTTTTTAAAACAACCGAAGACGCAGCTCCTAGTCCGAGCAAGCAAAAACCAGAGCGAGACGAGAGACCTTCCGTGAGGACAACCCTCCAAAAACATGGAAGCAACCAGTGGTTCCGGCACGTCGGCGACCAGGTTCGACGTGTATCTGAGCTTCGGGGGGGGCGACACTGGCGGCTTCACCGAATCCCTCTACGACGCCATGGTCGTCCGTGGGATCCAAATCTACAGAGACGGAGAAATCCTTCAGGTCGGCGGTATCCTGAGCGGGATCGGCGACTCCGAGATCTTCATACCAGTCCTCTCCAGTTGCTACGCTTCGAGTGCTAAGTGCCTCCGTGAGGTCGCTTATGCGGTGGAGCACAAAAGAGTGACCAATAAGCCGCAGATCCTACCAATCTTCTACGACATCAAGCCCAACGACGACAAGCTCTGGAGGCGAACGTACGTGAAGGACTTGCAGGAGCACTCGGGGTGGAACGACCCCAATATCAGGCAACAGTGGGAGGATGCTCTGAAAGAAGTGCGTGGAATCAGGGGATGGGAAGTCCAACGGAACCGGTAGGTAAATGCTTACTAATTGGAACTTTTTTCGACCTTCAGTCGAAATGCAGTTCTCTTAGGGTTCTCGTAAATTGGTGGTAGGTCCCTAGGTCGCATCTGTTAATGGTTTGGAACTGAGATTGTTTCTGCCTTGGCAGCCAAGGGGAACTCGTCATGCCCATCGTTAGAGAAATTTCGTCAATGCTGCAGGTAAAGTACAGTTATGATCTCGAAGATCTATCCACTTGCCCGACACGTGTATGTGACCTAGAGATGTCTGTTCGATTTATATTTGATTGCATTCGCATCATAAATGGGTCAAGTAGTCTATACACAAGTAATAAGTGTGAACGTCTTGATTTCTTTTTTTGTAACACAATTATACTAGATGAGCTTGATTAGACGGGTTAACAATGTTAGGAACGTGAAACGTTGAAGGGAAAAAAATGGAGAAGAAGATACGCGAATTTTTAACTTAGAAAGCTCTTTTAAAGTCAGAAAGATACTAGTTACAACTGCTGCCCCACTATATAGCAAGAGATTAAGGGCATACAAAGTTAGCACCGCTTTCTTCTCTGCCATAACGTGAAAATTTCACATATATGCCATTGTAGTAAAATGCCTCTCTGCTTTAATATAACTTTCCTCTGTTTTACTCCACGACTCCATATGATGGATTTGCAGGTACCATCAAGGCACATGCTTCATAGAATGGCGTTATCATCTGAAGCTTACAGTACCTCGGTACATTTCTTCACTTCTCTTCCCTCTACTAGCTGACATTCTCCTAAACTCTAAAGTTCTTTTATAGGAGCTCGAAGACAGTCAAGAATCGAAAATAATAAAATTATTGGAACTGGAAGTAAAAGATGTACGAATTGTTGGAATTCATGGGAGAGATGGCATTGGAAAGACTGCTCTTGCCAAGATCGTATATGACAAAATATCCGCTGACTTTGACGCTTGCAGTTTTCTTGCGGAGATTGAAGAAACAACGCGGCAACCTGGTGGAGTTCAGTATCTTCAAACCAAGTTGATCTTTGATATTTTGAAAAGAGAGTATGAGGCTGCGTATGCTTTAGGCAAAATACGACTTTTGAAGGAAATATTTAGAAATATGAAAGTTCTCATTGTTCTCGATGACGTGGAAAGGGAGCAACTCCTGGAGGTTTTTGTAGGAGAT
Organism: Psidium guajava; assembly: GCA_016432845.1. NCBI lineage: Eukaryota > Viridiplantae > Streptophyta > Magnoliopsida > Myrtales > Myrtaceae > Psidium > Psidium guajava. The sequence goes on along the minus strand of CM028225.1, from coordinate 35,847,970 downwards.
AAGCTTGATTGGTTTGGTTCTGGAAGCAGAATAATTGTCACCTCAAAAGAAAGAAGCATTCTCCAGGGGTTTATTAGTCGAGATTGGGCTCCATCGTATTACGATGTTGTACCAATGCATCATAATCAAGCTTTCTACTTTTTCTGGTGTTGTGCAATCGGAAAGAGTGATGAACTAAAGAGTGTTGAACTACCTCTGTATGCTTATATTGCAAACATCATAGTCGACGCTGTGAAGGGAATTCCACTACTTCTCGAGGTTTTTGGTTCTTTTTTGCATGGTAAAGGACAGGAAGAATGGATTAAATTCAAAGATCTCATACAAAAATCTGAGGAAGATTACTGGGAGATTTTCAGCAGAATTTATCATGCATTAGATCAAAAGCAAAAGCAGATGTGTCTTGATGTTGCATATCTTCTCCCGGATATGGATTGTAGGATAGCCTCATATATGTGGCATGATTATGACCGTCCTCATGAGGTAATGGAGGTCCTTCGTCGTATGTCCCTAATAAAAAGGGAAGAAAATAAAATAGGCATGCATAGAATGCTAAGGTGCCTTGCCAGGAAGGTTATTCGCGAAGGTCTCCATGATCCAGGAACAGGCGTTGGATTGTACGATCCTGCCATAGCCCAGGGCACAAACAAGGGGGAAACGGTACGTGGAGAAAAAAAGTAGCATTTAGGCCTTAATTTGTTTTCCGATTCTCTTCGAAAAGGTTCATGGATGAAGCATTTTTCTTTAGCTAAAGGGAGTTTGGGCCTCCATAGTAATTATTCCATTGTCTGAAGACTTTCACGTTTCTTTTGTTGACTTTTGTACTCCATCATACAGAAAGCAGACCACGTTAACACTGAAGTGGCAGGCCATGAGATACTGCCGAGCACGAAATTTCTTAGCTTGGGTCGCGCCAATAATGGTGGAAATTTTACAGATGACTTATTGAAGGTTTGGTGGCTTCATTGGCAAGGGTGCCCTGCAGATGCAGCCGGCATTTATTTAGAGGAAAATGAGAACCTAGTTATTCTTGATCTTCCGTGGAGTAAGGTTACAGAATCCTGGGATTGTTGGAAAGGAAAACCGGTATTTTATAGTTCATTTTTTTTATGTGCTTGTATTTGCTCTTAAATATGTTCGGAGTTCTACAGCATCTGAACTTTTTCCCTTGTTTTGCAGATGGAGCGTTTGAAAGTTTTGCATCTTACCGGGTGTGCTGACTTAATAGTTACTCCCAGCTTCTCCTGTTGCCCAAATTTGGAGATGCTGATTCTCGAGCGATGTTCTCGATTGGTTCATTTGGACCCTTCAATTAATGATCTGAAGCTCTTGATTACCCTGAATATGAAGTTCTGCTCCGAACTTACCATGTTGCCTGTGGAAATGGGTGGGATGAATGCTTTGAGAGACCTCCTGATCGATGACACTTCCGTACGAGAACTTCCTGCGTCGATAGGCAGATTGTTTCAGCTGCAAAATCTTAGTGCCACTAATTGGTTCTCATTGGTTTGCGTTCCTGATTCAGTTTGCAAACTTGAAGCTCTTTCAGTGCTAGCCTTTGACGGCGCCAAAATACTTGCGCTACCCAAGTCATTTGGAGACTTGAAGAATCTTAGACGTTTGTCTTTGAGAGATTGTCGTCGGCTAGAAGTGCTTCCGGACTCCATTGGTGAATTGGCCGACTCATTAGTAGAGTTGGATATTTCTGGCACGGGTATTTCACAATTGCCCGATTCGACTGAACATTTACGGAAACTGAAAGTGCTGAAGATGGATTCTTGTTTCATAACGCAACTTCCTCCTCGCATTGAATATTTGACAAACCTGGAAGAAGTCCATGCCTCCTTATGTAGGAATTTGGAGGGAGAAATTACGCGTGGTATTTCGCTACTAAGTCATCTTAGAGAACTGAGGCTTCGAGGTACTCGTATATCCAGCCTTCCATCAGAAATCAAGTACATGTCAAGTCTTCAGACTCTTGATTTGTTCCACTGCAAGTGTCTCAAAGAGTTGCCTACCCTTCCTCCCCCTAACCTAAGAGACCTCAATATCAATCCCGAGTTGACGAAAATGTTAGAATCTTCAGAATTCAGCCGTTGGTCGAATTTATTACAAAAAAAAAATAATAAGAATCTTCAAAATTTAGAGTTTTGTTGACCTACTTTTCTCAATCGAATATTGTTTCCCTCTTTCTTATGTTTCCAGTTTTCCATCTCATTGTGGTGTATATATATCGCCGACCCCAACTAGTTTGGGATAAAAGTGATGTTGATGTTGATGTGGTGTATATATCGATTTAGCATAGTCATGAATTTCAATGACCGTCGGTAATTTCATAGCAACACACGTGCACTGAGTAAGGGAAAATGCTCATGTCATTGAAAATTAAACACTAGAGCAATGCTTTGTGTCCTTGGAAATTACCCTTTATCGTACATAATACTCGTATATTACTTTCTTGAACTTTGACGACGTTGCACGGTAGCACCAAATTTTGAGAAGTTACATATTATCTTCTTGAGCTTTGGTTTTTGTTGTTGCCCTTTTTTTTTTCTCTCCCCTCTGCATAGCAAATTAAACGTTCCCTAACAAGGGACTCGCTCATTTTTCTTGACCAGAATAATCTCTACTAAACGGTGAGTCAAGTTAAGAACTTAGAAAGGATGTATGACGAATGAAATTAGCAATGACACTTGGGGCTATGTAGACTAGAAAGATTAGGCATTGGGACAAAAACCAAAGTTCAAGAGTTAGCCTGTAACTTTGCAGAGTTCGAGGTCCATTGTCCAACGGTATGAGAGTTCAGGATAGTGATTTGTAACATTTTGAAAATTGCAGCTATTATGACATAATGCCTAATTATCCATGATATTATGATTGTTTGGGCCCCTGGAATGATTCACCTGTACAAATGTGGGATTGTACCTAGTACTCCCGGGTCATCATCAAGATGAAAGCTACAAAAATCCAAATGGGTTGAAGTTGTAAACTTCTCAAACAATAGAGGCAGCGCTGGTTATCTATCAGAACACTTAATATTAGAGCGTCCACGCACATCCAACGGTTCAAATTTTAGATGAGTTGGCAATGATCTCCGGACTATAAATTTTATAGCATAAATTACATTGCTATAAAATAGATGAACCATATTGAATGCGAATGTATTTCAGTTTCAGCTTCGTATCTTTTCCTGAGCTGCCCATCAACAATTGTTGCAATCGTCCGTATGGAAAATGCTTATGTCGTTGAATATAAACTGGAGCATAAATCATGCTTTATGTCGTTGAAAATTAGCCGTATAGTCCATATTAGTTGCTGAAGAAAAGCAATTAACCTCACGAATGACCATCATTCTCTTGATGAAACATTTCACTTACAAATCTTTTGTATTTGAAACCCGAATTGGGGCTACACATGCAAGTTACACTGGCTGAGTTCTTTTATTCACAGCTCACATGTTGGTGTGTAGATGATCAACGTGTTTGTTGTCAGTCAATGTTTAAATTTAAATTAGGGGTGGTTGATTCCCGGACGGGTTGGTTCCCGACTTAGTGATACTAGACTTTCTAGAGTGAATCTCGACCTACAAGATAAACTTTCCCAATCTTAAAAACCGCATTGCATCTCAGCATGAGAGGGTTGGTCTTGCTTCCTTTTGCAGAATTTGCTTTGTGCACCGTTTTCACTGATCCACTCAAAGATATGTAGAAGCAAATTAAGCACTGAAAAGATAATATAGTGACTCTGTTGACTCATAAATTTTGGCAACACTAGGCATTACATAAAAATTCGAGATCGATATTATCAGTTTGTATGTTAGGAGCATAATCATTTAGTAGTAATAAGACCACATAAACTGAATTATAATTGGACCGACTTAAGCGGGAAGATTCTGAGCTTAATTAGAATAATTAAACTGAGTTCACTGGAGCATGAGTTTCGGCCAAGCCCATTGAGTCCTCACCATAACCGAACATTGCATATGCATTACGCGTGGGGTGTGAAATCGGATCCTTTGATTAAACTTGGAAAGCAATAGAGATTAAATCTGGAGGATGTAGGTATGCAGAAATGGAGGACGATGATGAAGAGATAGAGTATGAGGACTAGCGACCTTTCTGCGGCAACATCTGCATTTAGAGGAAGGATTTCGTTGATGACGAGACAAGGACATAATGATTCAATCTGGAGGATGCTGCCATTATCTCCACAGTGAAGCTTGTATGCTCTTTTCTCTCCATTACTCGCGGTTCCTCAATGAGACGCATTCAGATGTGTCGAAACAAATCTGCGGCAGCAGTGCCTTGGGAATTTTTCTACTTAAATGTGTAGTGCCCGAGAATTCTTCATACTTTTCTTGGCATATGAAATTACCATCCTTGCATTGCTTCACTTTAAGTCCGATGAAGAAATTCAATTCTCCCATCATACTCATTTTGAATTCACTTTCCGTGATCTGTGAAAATTCCTTGCATAGACTCATTAGAAGAACCAAAAATTATGTCATTAATATAAATCTGAATCAAAAGGATATCCTTATCTTTTTTTTTTTTTGATAAAAAGAGTTGTATCTACCTTACCCTTTTCAAAGCATTTTCAATCCGAAAGTTACCAAGTCTTTCATACCATGCTTGAGGTGCTTGTTTGAGTTGGCATAAGGCTTTCTTCAACTTGCAAACATGATCAAGTTTCTTTGGATCTTTGAAGCTAGGAGGTTGTTCAACGTAGTTGAGCCAATGTCACACATTTGACTAACACTGATCAACTTATAGCTGAGTCCTTCAACGAGTGAGACATTTTAGATGACAAGCTGTCCAATCTTGACTGTGCCTTTGCCAATGATTTTGCCTTTGTTATTGCCTCTGAAAGACACTTCTACAATTGACTTTAATGAGTTTTTGTGGACTTGCTTGAATCTCCTATCATATGTCTAGAACAATTACTGTCTAGGTATCACTTTTTCTTCTTTTTCTTTAGTACTTACAGAGAATGAGTAGATTCGCACTTTTTTTGGTACCCAAATTTTCTTAGGTCCTTTAGCGTTAGATGGCTCTCCCATTCTTAAGGTAATCCCTTTGGTTGGTCTTCAAACTTGGGGACAATTTGTGAAATGATTTGCATCACCATAGTTTAGACATTTGAAGAATTCTCGGCTAACAGGTTTTACAAATTATTTTTGAAAATATTTTTTTGTAAGAAATCATTGAAGGCCTTTGTCTTAAATCTTTCTCTTGCTTTCAAAAAATCAATTTGTAAAATGGTTTCCTTTTCAAGACCAAAACCATGTTTGTTATAATAGGGAATTTGAACACAGAGAATATGTTCCAATTTCTTTGATCCAACAGAATTTTTTTTATAAATAGCTAAAGTTTTCTTTTCACATTCATTCTCTTTCAAAAGCAAATCACAGTTTTCTTGAATCTCCAAAATTTCCTTTTGGAGTAAATCACGATTTTCTCGAATTTGAAAAACTTCGTTCTGGAAAATAAAAAATCAATCTTTTCATTTTTTGAAAGATTTTACTGCCTTAACTTCAAATTCGATTTTTTTTTTCAACTAGATTTTCTTAAGAGCGGGTTTTATGTTCCAAACACAACTTATCAATGTAATCAGAAACATCATCAGGGATTCAGACAAATTTACCTCTTATTCATATTCAGAATCTAGTTTCGTCATTAAGCATATGTTGGTGCAGTCTTCCTCATCACCATCTTTGCATTCTATATCACTCCAAGTTTCAGTTTTCAGGGTTTTTTCATTTCTTTTCAATTCTTCTTCAAGAGTGGACATCTCAGGGCTTAAGAACCACATTGCCGCGCAGCGTGAAAAGGTTGGTCTTGCTTTCTTCTTATCATGTTACTACTGAAATGAGGGATGCTTGGGGAGCCAGGCATCTGAGCAGTTTGAGATTGGGTTCCACATGTCGTAAACTGATTTTAATTCTCTACGTCGTGTGTGATAAATTATTTTTGCCCGGGTCGCTTGGTTGGTTAGTTAAGAACAATCCGGAAGGAAATTAATCGTCTTCATTTTTCCTATAAATATTGGTCAGCTAGGAAACCTGGGAAATCCAAGTTTCGAGTACTATGCTAGGGGCTATTTTAGTTCCAGTGTCATTGATTTAATTGACTTTGAATCCGTGACTTACTTTCCGCGCCAACGGGACAAGCCAGAAACAAAATAGACAGAAACCGAACTTGAAGACTCCTCCAGCAAAGTCCGCTAAGAGGAAACATGCCGCCAGCCCTACTCCCGTCACTTTGAATGTGGTGAAGAAACCGTGGCCAGTTAAAGAAGACATATACGAGGAAGAAGATAGTGAAGAAACAGAAGAGGACCAAGAGAATGTGGACGGATGGAGATATGCAGAAAACGAGGATGACAATGAAGAGACAGAGTATGAAGACTAGCGAGCTTTCTGCAGCAACATCTGTATTTAGAGGACGGATTTCGTTGATGAGGAGACAAAGGATAATCTGGAGGATTGCAATTAGCTCCACAGTGAAAGTTTGATTGCTCTCTCTCTCTCTCCATTACTCTCGATTCCTCAATGAGCCGCCTTCAGATGTGTCAAAACAATTCTGCAGCAGCATTGTCCTGAGAATTTTTCGACTTAAATGAGTAGTGCAGAGATACCTAGTAATGAATCCCATCTAGCGGCCAGATTGAGATTGTGCCCATCAGCAAAATTCGTTTTCGTAGACAGTCCCGAGTGATTATTCTGAATAAAATGAAAACAAGGGACGAATTTACTTGTTCTATCGTTTCAAAAGAATGGCTACTTGCTCTGCTCTGAAATTTGTTTTACGCTGGTTTTTGAAAGCTGAGGTAATGGTACTCTTCCAAGAGCCATAACTCGAAAAACAAAACAAGGGCATACTGTTTTTTTTCATAGGAAGCATTTCATAGACAAAATGATCTATGTATTCATTGACTGACCCACACTAATTAACTTTCTTAATCTTCTTCTAGTAAAATAAGGAAAAGTCGCTTATGATGGACTCAGAATCGATGTCTCTGTGTCGACGCAACGCACAGGAAAATTAGTTTTGTAATTATATGAGACGATATCATGATTATAGATTAAGTTGTTCCAAATTTTAGTTAACTAAGAATATTTGGACATCGAATTGTCTTTTAATTACTATATATCAAATATTAAAAAAAATATACTTCTAATAAGAGAAATTTTACTTAATTCAGCTAAAATATTCCACTTTCAAAAATGTAATCTCCCATAAGTGCTCAGGCAGAACATGCTGGCCAGTTTACAAGTAGTTGAGTAAGGTTTTTTGTCTTCTGGCTTATATGATCCTTCTTATTCGCCGGCTGAGATGAACCCCCAGCCCAACCCAGCCCAGTCCAGCCCAGCCCAAGTAACACCATTCGAAACGTCCGAGAACACGTTCTGGGCTTGTTTCGTCTTTCACTAGTCTAGAAATCTTCGAAGGTATCTTGTGCAATGCGAGGGCGTCGTCCACGATTGTCACCGGGTTTGGCTTACGACTTTGAAAAACATAAGAGTTTCGAGCTTTCCACACCAGCCAGGAGTATACCTGCTACCAATTCTCTCTGAGGTACGTTAGTTCCTTCCGACATAGCTTCCAAAATCCATTTTTCCATTCGGGTTATGTTTCTTGGAGATGTGCAGATGTTTTTTTATTGGATCCGATCAAATTAGCCTTGGTCCATTTGCACAGATTAAGAGATGTTCCACCGTTGCCGGGGCTTGTCGACATAATGGGCAAGTTGGATCAGGTAACAACTTGCGTTTATGCAGATTCTCCTTTGTGTGTAGTGCATTTTACACAAAGACTCCACAAGAAGAATCGTATTTTGGTGCTTTGCTAGTAGACCGTATGTTATATTATATGCACTCTTGACCGAGAAAGATCCGTCCACGTTTCCTGTCCATATAATCTGATCTTTGCTAGAATTGGAATAGAGAGGGATAGTTAAGATTTCCTGCACAATCTGTTCATCAATGAGTCCTATCAGTTTTGGTACATTCCAAATCTTTGCTTTAACCAATGGTAACTTTTCATTAATTTATATAACAATAGGCCCATGACATAGACTTTTTTTTTTTATCATTTCAAATGTTTTCCTTCAGTACTGGTCATTTCATTTTATTAATTCTCACATCGCAAAACTCATAAATATTATGAAATTGTCCATTGTTGTCAATACTTTTCAATCCTTGGTGGTTTGCTCCTAATATAAATCATCACTATCCCCAATATAGTCACTATCCTCAACATTGAGCAAATGGGATCTTTTAGGTCACCGGCCGAATGGTTTTCAAGCATCATTTAACAAGAAATTCCGGGATGTGAGTGGAGATGATGTAGTCAACATGGTCAGCGTGGCTTTTTAAGCAAGAAAAACTTCATCGGATTTGAAACAGACGTATGTGATCCAAGTATATATGATCCAAAGCCTCCAAGAGGATTTGAACTAGGATGAGGATGGAAGGTTGTTTCCTGGCTTCTCAATGCAGTCAATAGAGAAGCGAGTGATCTTATTATACTCCGTGCGGTCCACGAGATATTATTATATTAATGAAATTACAAATTCTCATACCTTTACTATATAGTTTTTAATATACCAGGATACATAATTAAGAATTACATTGACAATTCCGATTTATTAGTTATTTTTATTCAAATTTATATCGCTCTAAAGATGGGGCTAAAGCATTAGAGAATGGAATTGCTTGTCACATGATTAAAAGTCTGAGTTACTCATATCATTTCACACCGGGTATACTTAAGCCTTCAAATTTTTCATTTAAAATACATCATTTTGCGATTTCCTCGTCTAAGATTTTGTGGGACCACTTTTCAATTGTTCTAAAAGAAGCATCTCACGTGGAATAAGGATAGGAGGTCATGTGTTCAAATCTTTTCAAATTCCTATTTGCCTCTCTACTGAAAAATTTTCATGTTTAGTACTAAGAGTGAATGGAATGTTAGAACAATTAAACATTACATCTTAAGTTTTTAGAAAAGTTGATAACGATACCACAAAATCTCACATCGTTGTGCTGAAGTGTGAGTTGCCAGGTGACGTCTTAGGCACTCTAGTCTTTATCAAGTCTGACGAGGATCTAGCCAACTTGATTGAGGAATACGATGAGGCTTCACTGAGATTGAGATCTTCTTCTCCTCCCCCTCCTCCTCCTCCTCCTCCTCCTCCCGATGCATTGCAAAAGATGAGAGTTGTCCTCTTCTACCCGAGATCGCACAAGCAAGTAACATGATTCAGGCAAAATGCATTGTTCAAAGAGGGTTTTTGGCCAAGACGGATCGTGAACTTTCAAGGAAGAATAGAGACTCCTCTAGAGAATTCTAGAAAGATCCTAAGGATGGGCAAAATGAGAAAAACATAGCTCTATAATTATTATAGGAGATGTAATCTCTACTATTAATCAAGGAGAGATCTACACTTCTCATTATATAAGTATTTGTATATAAGTGGTTCTCCTCCATCTCATTGTATCATTTTATCTCACGAGTAATACAAAGTCCATAACTTCTCTCTTTAATTTCTCTCTCTAGAGTTCTTGTGAGTTGTGTGATGGAAAGAATGACTTGGGAAAGAAGTTCCTAAGGCCGCACGGGCGATCGAGAGATAGAATCTTCAATTGATCAGCACGTGACACAAGCATCCATGTGCCTCCATCATCATCTTCATTTGCCGCGTTGAACTTCAATTCTTCTCATGAGTCACCAATCCAGTGAGGTGGAGCCTTCGAGGCTAGCACTAGCCACGACAACCTATCGAAGAAGAAGGAAAAAAAAACAATAAGGAATAATAAAAAAAACAAAAGAGAAAAAATAAAAGTTCGATTTCTTAGAAAAGAAATAAAAAAAACAAACAAAAGAAATGAAAAATAGAATAAAAAGAAATTAAAAGGAGTGTACAGAGGAAAATCAACTCTAATTTTCCATACTAAAAGGTAAAAAATATTTTTAAGTTCATTTTCAAGTTTGAACCAAACACCTATAATGATTGAAATTTTCTTGGAAAACATTTTTCATAAAATTACATTTTCCGTGAAACAAACCGATTATAAAACTGGGTTTTCTTTTACAAAATTTGAATGCACCGGATACACATGGATGGCACAGATATCACGTCTTTATGGTATAGAGACAGGCACTCTGTCCACACATCCATGATTTACAACAAAAGTTGAATAATATTTTTGCTAGTTGCATCCCAGTCACATGTATATGTTCCCTTCCGATTCAAAAAAGAAAAAAGAAACACGTATATGTTCCCAGCCACATCGGTTAATGCTGGAATATGCCTTTGGCATGTGATTGGTTCAAGACCGTAGCCCTAACTGTACTGGCTTCACCGGAGATGCTCCGGCCGAGAATGAGTTGTACGATGGTGATAATTAGGTCATTTACATCCCTAGGAACTTTTAGGATTTACAGATTGCGATTTGGACTTCCCGTTCGAGAGAAATCGGTGTTTCGAAATTCTTGAGACACGCTATACAGTAACTCAACCAGCAGCTTTCATGTGCAATTTTCGTCAATTTCCAGCTTTATTTTGGGTTGGCAAAGCTATGGATCTTCTAGTACTAAGCCGGCGCTCCAACGAACAGCAATACTAGGTATATATGAAAAAAAAAAACTGAGATCCATAATTTACGCTTGAGGGGCAAACTTGAAAAAAATGAAAAGGCGAGTCAAATGGAGATTTTGGTCGCGCAAAGTGGAGGCTTCTTCAATTGAAATACTAAAGGGACAAATGCACCATAGAAGTCACTTGTTTTGAAAGTCAATTGAGTCATAAAACTTATAAAAATCGCAATAAGAGTTCAAATTTGTCAAATTGGTGCAAAGTTTTTCCGTTAACTCCATTTAGTTTCGCAAACAAAAAATGCTGATTTGACTTTTTTATTATTATTTTCTCTATCCTACGTAGAGCTAACATAGCTAGAACAATGTCATTTTGGTCCAAATTTGATTTTTTTGCTACAAGTTTACTTAATTATATTAAAAATAAAAGCAACATTGAAAAGGTACAAAATAAAATAAAATGCCAGTGAGGATTTGCACGCTCTTGCCTAGGTCTGGGAGAGAGTCACAGTCCTCCCCCAAATCGAACGAGGATTGTCAGCCTTTAGCCAAAGCTCAGTGACCCCAGTCGACCATTCCCCCGCCGTCATCGGCCCTTCTTGGGGATGGTGGGGGTGACAATGGGGTCGCCTTAGTTTTACTCTTATATATATTTGCTTATATTTGATATAAATTCAATCATTTTTTTAAAGAAATCAAATTTGGATCATAATGACATCGTTTAACTTTATGTTTCAATTTGTAACGGACGGAATTCGTGTTGTCAGAGATGAAGTAACCCTAGGTACTTCCGAAGACCTTCCGCTATCCGTCTGCAGCTCCAAGATCTACATATCTTTTTCCAAAAACTACGCTCATAGCCCTCGGTGCCTTGACATGCTTGAGCTCATGGTAGAAGACCCGTCTAGATCAGGTGGGAAGAAAGAGATCCTGCCAGTTTTCTACAATGTGGAACGGTCTGATGTGCAGCTGGAAAAGAAATCACTCCAGAGACACCCTGGACATGCACAAGCCAAGCTTGGGCAATGGGAAGGTGAAGCAGTGGAGGAAGGCTTTCGTGGAGGCTGGTAAAGTCGAGGGATGGGAATGAAGTTCATATACAAAGTATTTTAACATCTTTCTTCTTCTCTCGTATGTTTCCTTCTCATTTGGCTTAGTGAACTATCTTTAAAAGTTTAACTATTCATCGACATGATTACATCATTCTGCAATTTAACCCATGGTTGAGGGATATTTTTATCCCAATGGCCAACTGTGACGATATAATTCATTGCCTGGACTAAATACTTGTTGCAATGGCATTATCCAGACTTTCATACAATTACTGAAAATCAGTGTGTATATCAGGTAAATCATGTTTTGCAGTAGAGGATCAGTGGTCTTTTAGCACATCCAAATTGTCTTTTCATTAAGTAGTGAAGGGGCACTTGTTAATGGTTTGGAACTCAGAGAATTTTTCTTCCTTGGCAGTCAAGGGGCACTTGTCATACCCATCGTTGGAGAAATTTTTTCAAGGCTGAAGATAAATCACAATTATGTGCCTGAAGATCCATCCACTGGTGATAATCTCATGTTATCTTAGAGGACCTCGGTATGTTTCTTTGCTTGTATTCTCCTCTCTTCTCGATTACTCTCACCTAAAGATTTTAACCGTTTCTGAAGCTAGTTTCAGCTTAACTATGTTTCACATCAAATAGATGATGATTCTAATCACCACGAAATATTTTTGCATGATTATACAGTTGTTGTAAAGTTAGAATATAATATAAAAACGAAGGCAAACACATGAATTGAAACTAAAAGAGAATGCAATTCATAGTACGAACTCTGAAGTAGCTTGCATATTTTTCAGTTGCGAATTTCCTTGGAAGAATAGAATCCACAAAGAATTCTCGGACAATTCTAAACTTTATAATTATTATTTGTTAGTTTCACCAAAGATCTTATCTTGGCTTAACATTGTAGTGGTCGATTTGGGTAGAACAGCTGGATGTGTACTAATTGTCGTTGTAGACCACCACCATACAAAATATGTAGCCACAGTACTCTTTTTACTAGACAAAAGTGATGCCAAAGTAGGTAAGTTCACAATCCTAGTGATTCGAGAATACCTCCTACCTTTTATTTGTTAAGGAGAATTGATGCATCAAAACTGAATTACTAAAACATTACTATTAGAAAGTTTTTGTATGTTATTTGGGTCTTTTGTATTCTCTGGTGATAACCACATTGTTTACTCATGGAAGCACTGTCTGAAAAGCAACACTATCTTGTAGTAGCCAAAATCCGGTAACCGCTTAGGTTGACCCAATTACACTACCCATGCATGTTACCAGGGTAAGTGTGTTTGGATTAAACTTAGTTGCAATTCGTATCATGGATTGGTCAAGCAGTCTATACGCAAGTAAGAAGCGTGTCGTGAATGAGTTGGTGTCTTTTGACTTGTTTGTAACAGAGTTAAACCAGACACACTTAATTAAATGGGGTAACAAATGTCTGTAAGTAGATTTGGACATGTTTACAGGCTCCTAGAGGGGGAGTGTTAAGTATAATTAGCGATATTAGGTGAGTGTTGAGCAAGACAATTTGGGTTTTGTAGTGTCTCTCAACTGTAAATCCTCTATAAATAGAGCCTGGGTGTAATTTTTATGGATCCTGTCCCAAAGCATTTGTTGAGCATCAATTGTGCATATCAAAAGCTGTCAATGTATTGAAAATTGCAATATCCTCATTTGGTTGCATAGCAAGTGTCTCAAGAGCACCTTTGAAAGGTATAAACTCCGAGGTATCTATTCTTTTCGTACTAAATTACCTTATTTTGACTGTATCGCACTATGTAATATTTGATAAGCAATAAATCCCCTCTCCCTTTTTTTTGAGTCGAACCGAATTATAGATGCCAATTCATCCATAAAATTTTCAATTTTTCCAATTTAATCCTAAATTTCTACTTGAAATTTCAATATAGTCCTTTCGATCAAGGCAGTATTCCATGTAGGGCGGCCATGTCAAAAATTTTCTCCATGATGTCCCATAAATGTTGGGCCATCAGAAAAGTAGTCATTTTAATGCTCCAATAGTCATAATTGTTTCTTTCGAAACTAGGAATGGGTGGTAAGGTAGTATTGGCCATAGTTTTGGTGTCGGAGATTTAGGTGAATGATTTTAGTAGAGCGTGATTTGGATAAACACCCAATACCAACTGAACGAGAGACTCTGATGTAACTCTTAGTTTTTGTTGTTGATATACAAGTGGGTAGGTGTGTGTCGTACTTGGCAAAGAAACAAGAGAGGTGCGTATGAGAGTGGACTTTCACAGCAAAAAGAGCTCTTATTATTTAGTTGTTATTGCAAAAGGAAGGAGGAGAGCTTGGTTGGTTGGTCTTCTAAGAGTATATGTTTTGGATGACCAAAGCCTCTTTTTATAGGCTTACAACCGACTTCAACATTAGAAAATCACTGTTCAAGCCTTTTCATTTGATGAATGTAAGATTTTTCTGGACTTTTCTAGCACGTCTATCCTAGAAGAGACTACAAATTGGATCAGCATTTTAACGGCGGATTTTTTTTCTTTTGTAAGATTTTTTGTTAAATGGGATTGTTCAAATTCCGTTTGTGCTTTCTTCTTCTTTCCATGGCATTAAATTTTAGCCAACATCAAAAGGAGATCTCAAGGTAAACTCATCACTGCGGCAACTCGGAGATTGTCCCTGATAAGGCTGGTAGCCACTCTTCTGTGCTTCCTTTTCAGCCTACAAAGGACAAGAAACAGGGTATGTTAGTCAGATTAGGCTTTTTGATGCATAGTAAGCTAGATTTACTTATTAGATTTTCCCATAATAGAGACAGCAGGTTTACTATTGTGTCTTTGGCTTAAATGAGATGCATGGAGGTGTCGGAGGAACTTCCGTGGAGGTTATCTTCAACAGCCTAGCTACTCTATCAGCTAAACATTAGTTACAACATCTAAACTAGCGAGGCATATGATTGATTGGCAGGCACATTCAAAGCACATGTTTCAGAGAATGGCGTTATCATCTGGAACTTGCAGTACCTCCGTATATTTCTTTGCTTCTCTTCTAACTAACATTCCCCAAAACTTGAGTACCTTTACAGAAGCTTCAAGACAGTAAGGAATCAAAAGTAATGGAATTATTGGAACTGGAAGTAAATGACGTATGAGTTGTTGGAATCCATGGGAGAGATGGCATTAGAAAGACTGCTCTTGCCGAGATCCTATATGACCAATATCCTTTCGTTTTGATGCTTGCAGTTTTCTTGTGGAGATTGAAGAATCGATGCAGCAACCTGGTGGTGTTCAGTATCTTCAAACCAAGTTGATCTTTGATATTTTGAAAAGAGAGTATGAGGTTGCTCCTTCTTTCAAAGGAGTACGATTTTTGCAACAAATATTTACAAATATGAAATTTCATTGTCCTCGATGATGCGGAAAGGGGTTACCCCTCGAGGAGTTCGTAGGAGCTAAGCTTGATTGGTGTGGTTCTGGAAGCAGAATAATTGTCACCTCAAAAGAAAGAAGCGCTCTTCAAGGGTTTGTTGATCGAGGTTTGGCTCCATCGTATTACGGTGTTATTCCACTGCATCATAATCGAGCTTTTTACTTTTTCTGGTGCTGTGCAACCGTAAAGAGCGATGAACTACCTTTGCATGCTTGTATTGCAAACAATATAGTCAAGGCTGCGAAGGGACTTCCACTACTTCTCGAAGTTTTTGGTTATTTTTTGCACGATAAAGGACTAGAACTATGGATTAAATCCAAAGAATCATACAACAATCTCAGGAAGATTACCAGAAGATTCTGAGCAGAATTTATGATGCATAGATCAAAAGCAAAAGCACATGTATCTTGATATTGCGTGTTTTCCCCCAGATAGATTATGGGATTGCCTCATACATGTGGCAGTATTATGATCATGCTAATAAGGCAATGGAGGTCCTTCGTCGTATGTCCCAGATAAAAGCGGAAGAAAATAAAATAGGTATGCACAGCATGCTAAGGAGCCTTGCCAGGAAGATTATTCGCAAAGGTTTCCATGATCCAGGAACAGGTATTGGATTGTCCATTCCAGCCATAGCCTAGGACAAGAACAAGGGGAAAAAGTTACGTCGGGGAAGTAAAAAAGAGAAGCATTTAGGCCTGAATTTGTTTTTCGGTTTATTTTGAAAAGGTTCATGGATGAAGCATTTTTCTTTAGCTCAAGGGGGCTTGAGCCTCCATAGTAATTATTTCATTGTGTGAAGACTTTCACGTTTCTTTTGTTGATTTTTGTGGTCCATCGTACAGAAAGCAGACCACCATAACACTGAAGTGGCAGGCCATGAGATACCGCCAAACACGACATTTCTCAGCTTGGGTGTCGCCAATGGTGGTGGAGAATTTGCAGAGGCCTTATTGAAGGTTCGGTGGCTTCATTGGCAAGGGTGCCCTCCTGATGCAATCAGCATTCATTTAGAGGAAAATGAGTACCTAACTATTCTTGATCTTTTGTGGAGTGAAGTTAGAGAATCCTGGGGAGGTTGGAAAGGAATTAAGGTTTATAGCTCAGTTGTTGTTGTTTTGACTAACATTGAGAGTTCTACGGCACCCGAATCTTTTCCCCTTGTTTTGCAGATGGAGCAATTGAA
The DNA here is from genome assembly GCA_016432845.1 of Psidium guajava. Classification (NCBI taxonomy): domain Eukaryota; kingdom Viridiplantae; phylum Streptophyta; class Magnoliopsida; order Myrtales; family Myrtaceae; genus Psidium; species Psidium guajava. Next base: position 35,831,729 of record CM028225.1, on the reverse strand, counting down.
AGTCTTGAATCTTACAGGTTGTGTGGACTTATTAGTTGCCCCCAGCTTCTCCTGTTCCCCAAGTTTGGAGATATTGCTCGAGCAATGTTCTCGATTGGTTCATTTGGATCCTTCAATTAATGATCTGAAGCTCTTGGTTACCATGAATTTAAACTTCTACTCCAAACTGACCATGTTGCCAGTGGAAATGGGTAGGATGAATGCTTTGAGAGAGCTCCTTATGGCAGTTCCGTACGAGAACTTTCTGCGTCGATAGGCAAATTGGTTCAGCTGCAAATTCCTAGTGCCACTAATTTCTTCTCATTGGATCGCATTCCTGATTCCGTTTGGAAACTTGAAGCTCTTTCAGTGCTAGCCTTTGATGGCACAAAAATTCCTGAACTGCCCGACTCAATTGGAGTCTTGGAGAAACCTGGACGCTTGTCTTTGAGGGATTGTCGTGGGCTAGAAAAGCTTTTGGACTCGATTGGCCAATTGGAAGACTCATTAGAAGAGTCGGATATTTCCGGTACAGGTACTTCACAATTGCTCAATTCGACTAAACGTTTGCGGGATCTGAAAGTGCCGCAGATGGATTCTTGTCTCGTAAGGGAATTTTCTTGTCACATTGAATGGTTGATAAACCTAGAAGAAGTCCATGCCTCCTTGTGTAGGAGTTTGGGGGGGAGACATTCCTAGTGGTATTTGGCTATTACGTCATCTCAGAGAACTGAAGCTTCGGTACTCGTATATCCAGCCTTCCATCAGAAATCCAGTTCACGTCAACTCTTCAGACTCTGGATTTGCTCCACTGCAACATTCTTGAAAAGTTGGCTTAACCTTGATGTTAATCCCGAGTTGAAGAAAAAAATGTTACATTCTTCGGAATTCGGACGTTGGTCGCATTTACTGCAATAAAAAATACAGTGTTGTTTCGTTTAGATCATATGGTTTAAGTGTTTTCAGTTGTCGTGATCACAAAAAATATAAGAATCTTTAAAATTTAGAGCTGGGTCAACCTACTTTTCTCAAACGAATATTGTTTCCCTCTTTCTTATATTCTAGTTTTCCATCTCAATGCGCAAATTGAGATTGTGTCAATCAGCAAAATTCATTTTGGTAGGCGATCCAAGTGATTATTCTGAATCAAATGAAAGCAAGAAAGAAACTCGTATTGAGAGTATAAGGATTAGTTGTGCTCTCATTTTGAAAGAACGGCTATTTGCTCTGCTCTGAAATTTGTTTGACACCAGTTCTCAACTTTGAACCTAGATTCTGCCCCCTCCAAGTCTGAATCAAATGAAAGCTGGGGTTAGGGTTCTCTTACAAGAACTACGACTTGAAAAACAGTACACAAGGGCATACTGTTTTTCCTAGGAAGCATTTCATAGACAATTATCTTTATGGATTCATTGCCAAATTCATGCCAATTAACTAATTTTCTTATTCTTCTAGTAAAGTAAGGAAAAGTGGCATTATAATGTACTTACGATCAACATCTCTATGTGCATGCAAACGCATAGGAAGATTAGTCCTATAATCTTATGATATCATTTCATGATTATTCATTATGTTGTTCAAAATTTCAGTTAACTAAGAATATTTCAACATCCAATTCTCTTCTAATCACAATATATAATCTAATTTAATTATAATAATTTTACTTAATTTATCTAAAACATTTCCTTTCAAAAATCTATTCACCTAAGAGCTCAAGCAGGACGTTCTGGTATGCAAGTAATAAAAAAAAAAGTTTTATGACTTCTGGCTTGAATTATCTTTTTTATTCGCCGGATGAGATGTGTCCCCCGCTCAGCCCAGCCCAGAGTGGCCCGGCCCATTCTTCGCTTGTTTCGTCTTTAACTAGTCTGGGAATCTTCGGAGGCATGCTGCATGAGATAATGCTGCCAAATGTTGGCTTTCCAAAGTATAATAATAATAATAATAATAATAATAATAATAGTGCAATAATTAAAAAATAATAATAATTTTCCCAATCTCCGACGCGGACATCGTTGGGTCATTCTAAAACATTTTTCCTTGGTAGTGGTAAAGTTTTTAAATAATTTTTATCCTTCTACGACCAATGGTAACTTTCTATTAGTTTATCAAACACTAGACCCGTTCTCTGACATAGACTTGTATTGGTCATTTCAAATATTTCCTCTTGGGTAATGGTCAATTTTTAATGGTTTTCACGTGTCACGGAATTGTCAATTATAGTCGATCCTTGGCAGTTTGCTTTTCACGTAGCCTATGGCTCATTTTGTAACCAATCATGAGCAGATGGGTCTATTAAACAACCTCGGATCGGATGATATTTAAGCAGTATTTTAGAAGATAATTCCGGATATGGTTGGAGATGACATGGTCAATCCTTGGTAGTTTGCTTTTAACGTGGCCTACGGCTCATTTTGTAAGCAATCATGAGTAGATGGGTCTATTAAATAACCCCGATCGGATGATATTTAAGCACTATTTTAGAAGAGATTCCGGGGATATGGTTGGAGATGACATAGTCAACACGGCACGCCCGGATTCTCAAATTGGACGGATTCCACCACATTTGGCGTAGCCACATGCGGCTCTTATTCCTAAAAATCTATAGGCCATTTGCAGATCGATTAGTTTTGTTTGATGAGCCACAACTCATTCTGACAACCTTGAAGGTGTCTTGGAGATTGTTAACACCAAACGATTGATCAACCGTGGAGCCAGTCGGTCGGTGAGAAGGTTTGGTTGACGAAGTTATCAACAAACCCCAAGTTGTGTTGTAGCCAAGAATTGGAACATAAGAATGGATGACCGAATATGCCAACTCAATCGACTGAAGCGAAAATGAGAAGTCGATGTAGGAGGAAACTGAAGAAAGTAGAGCAATTGCTTTCGGAATTGTAACTTCTTATAGATAAGTATTTGTCCATAGTAAGAGTTACATATGGCACATGTATACTTAACCCAAATATACTCTTTGTAAAGATTTGACCAATAAATCAAAGAACGCGTATCGCTCTTCATCTTCATTTTCAACTTTATTTTTTAGTGGAATTTACATTGGTTTTTGTGTGTGTGTGTGGTTTGGGGGGGGGTTTTGTAAAGGTAAGAAGTATATTATCTTCCTCCTATTGCAGGTAGTGTCATCCACACGATTGAAAGTCGGGCCTTTGTCTTGAGCCACCTTAACAAGATGCTTCATAATGGCTAGCATAAAAAACACCCAATTTCGGAAGATAATATTGTTCTGTTTAGTCCAGATGATATGGCAAAGTGCGCCTAGAGAAAAATGAGCAATGCGCTGATGGAAGGTCTGACCACCAATGAACTGGATAGCCTAGCGGAGATTGCCATGCCATGTATCATTTTGCCACGAGTGGAATTTACATTGTTAGTAACGATTGTTTCCAATAATTGTATCGTTAAATTCTTTTACTCATTTACTAACCTGTCCTTAAATCAACAAAGAGCATTTGAGGGCCTAATCATTCTTGTGTTCAGTTTCTGGGTGAAAGGAAATTTCATTGAATGATTTGTTGGCACGGGAATACCCTGAGGCAACTCGAACTGTCCAGCACAGTTTGGAGGGCGATACGGCTGAAAACTAGGAAAGAGTTTTTCTTGGTCGGAAGAGCGCAGGGGAAGATCACATTGCACTAAGACGGGTGTGCATGCTCCGGGCCAGTCTCAGTATGGAACCGAGAACTGGACCGGTAGTCCTGGTCTCCAAATTTTTTGGACCAGGGATCGGACTGGGTCTGGCAGTCCGGTCCTAGTGGAACCGCTAACACCATCTACTTATAAAAATCTAATCTTTAAATCTAAACTAACCACTTTCAATTTTAACCATCCAACTTAATAAATATACATATGATTATCATACAACCATGACATGAGTGCTTATGAGAAAAAACTAAATTAGGAAGAAAAACATTGACCTATCTGATGTCAGTTCATACACCAGAACTACAAAATCTCAAAACAATAGTTCAAGAAAATGAGAAAAAGAGTCAATTGTTGCACATTTTTAGTGTTCTCAAATCAACATGAAACTGTGTCTGCCAAAAAAGAATTAGCATTTTTTTTCATTTAGTAGAAAAGAATCAGCATTCAGCCTTTTTTTTTTATTTATGGTTGTTTTGGTTAAGTATGTAGTTGTTCCTAAAAAATTCACTGGCATCCCAAATCAGTAATTGATGCAAGGTCAAGCTCACATTTCAGCCTCGACCAACGGTTCAGAGCCTTGTCATAACAAGAAAGCGAGTTCGCTGGAACTTTCTTCCATCAAATATAATAAGCAAACAATTCCACGACTCTAATTTTTTTTCTATATATATAATTATGTATATTTTGGGCGGTCTGGTCCAGGCTCATCCACCATAGAGCTGGGGATCGAACCAATCCAGCCAGTCTGGTCCAGTCTAACCCCTTGGCACTAAGACTTCATTTGCCTCATGAAAAATGAGTGATTTGAAAATATTTTCTAAAAAATATTCACTTTTACTGCTAATAAAAATGAATGAACGAAAAAGAATATTTTCATCATTTACACAACTGTATAGACACAAATTATTGTCAATAATAATATATTTTATTGACTAATTATTTTAAAATTATGTTTTTCTTTTAAAAAAGTATTTCTCTAAAAACATTGCCATTGGAATAGATGGAGAGTTTAGGAATGTTTATTGTAAGGGTGAGCAAATTGAACTAACCAAACCAAGACCGCTTAGACCAGACCAGGAACAATGGTCCAATTCTCAATTCTAGAGGGCAGCAGTTTGGTTCGCGGTTCCTAAAATCGTTGGTTGGGCAGTCCGATTCCCAATTCTAGGGGCCTAGGACCGGACCATACAGGTCAAAAAATTTTATTTTATTTTTTTAAAAAGTAATCCAAAGTCTAAGTATTGTACTTCTTTGCTTTCCAATGGCAACAAATCCTTCTCTACCATAGCAATAGTCCATGACAACTACTAGTCAGCATTGCAACTCTATCCTATGCAGCAGTCTCGTTCAGCAAAAACTTTCCTCAAATCAATGTACATGTTTAGAAATATCCATCATAAATACTGTATTTGCCCTAAATCTATCCGGCATTATTCTGTTTTCTGAGTTAGTTCCCTTTTTTTTGTGCAAGAGTTGATTTTTTTGGCATTTTCAATCCAATGGAATAGCCTGGGAACTGGACCGGATGGGTCCGGTTCTCGATTTTGGAAATTGGGATCTAGGACCATTGTTCTGGTTTTCGATTCTTGAGAGGAACTGGACTGAATCGGGAATCGATCACCCCTAATTTATTGGACAAAAATTGTAAGTCTCGCCAGAGTGATTATAAAAGTATTAAAAAAATGTTTGACTACAGTCGGTAAAACGAATGGCTTTGACATCCAAAAGGGGTTGGGGTTCATAGGAGAAATTGTCAAAAAAAAGTCCTAAACCTTTCGTACCGTTGCTAATTCAATCCTAAATATTTTAAATTTAACTATTCAGTCTTAAACCTTTTCACATTTTGTCAATTCAATCTCATGAAAATCGTTGACGCGGAAGCTGGCAGTCCTATGTGGCACCACTAGTGTTGATATGGAAATCGTTGACGTGGACGTCAGTGGGGTCACTGGCCTCTAAAGAAAAAAAGGAAACAAATACAAATATAAAAAAATGAAAAAATTATCTAAATTTTTTTTATGAAAGCGCTAGCAGTGCCACATAGGACGGTTGGCGTCCACATCATTAATTTCCAGCCAATAGGACGGAATTGACAAAAGGTGAAAATATTTAAGACTAAATTGGCAAATGTTTGAAAGATCTAAGACTTTTTTTGACAAATTTCCCAAATTTCCATGAAATTTCGTAATTCTGAAAACCATATAACAGCCAAACTGAGATCGGGAACATGTCGTACTAAGAGTATAGGGTTTATCATTTGAATAAAGAATGGGTATTGAGAGCTAGGTTTATGATACTCTTCCAAGATCTATAAGTTGAAAAATAATACAAGGACACACCATTTTCTATTAGAAGCATTTCATAGACAAATTCATGTTAATTAATTTTTTTAAACAGATCAAAAAACCATTTTTCCAATCTCATTGTTATAATCGACTTAACATCAACATCTCTGTGGGAAAATTATGAAAAAAAAAGTCATATATCTATTGTACAACGGCCAATTCAGCCTTAAACCTTTCAATTTGACCAATTTAGTCATAAACTTTATGGTGATTTGCTAATGTATTCCTTCTAGCCAAGTTTAACCAGAAATTAATGGTGTGGATGCCAGCAGTCCTACATAGCTGACTAGTGCTAATGACAAAAAGTTTTTAAAAAATTTTCTTTCTATTTTTTTTTCCAACTTTGGGCAAGGGGCTCTTTCTAGGCATTGGGCAAGCGCTGTGACCCTAGCCCTTGGCCAATGAGAGTTGGCCAGTGACTCTTGTCGACCTACAATTGAAAAGAAAAAGAAAGAAAAGAAATGAGAAAATAATAAAAATTAAAAATAATTGCAAAAATTGTCTACATTAGTGCTAGTTGTGCCATAAAATGGTTAGTATGCCCACGGTCTATTTTGCTCAAAATTAGCCGAACTATATCGGAAAATCATCAAAATATATAGGACTAAATTTACCAAATTAAAAAATTTAAGATTGAATTAATAGTTTTTTTTTTGAATTAATAGTTGTACAATAAATTTATGAATTTTTTTGGTAATTTTCCCGATGTCCATATCGTTACAACACATGGGAAGATTAGTTTTGTCTTATATATTTCTACCGGTATATCTATTGGTTATGTTAATTTTCCCAATCCAAATAACATGATTCAAAACCTCCAAGAGTACTTGAAAGGAGGAAACTTTTGACATCAAAATTTTAATCATCTTTTTTCCTTAGAAAATTAATAGAAAATTCATAAAAATTTATAAAATTGCAAAATAATATTAGAAGCCTTGGCCAAGCCTAAGAAATCAATTTTGAACAAAAAAATAATTTTTGGTATTTTTTTCTTTTAATTTTTTCATATATTAGGAAAATACCCAAAAAATCATGCACGGGCATCACTCTATACATCCAACCTTGACAGATTTAGACCAAGAGACTAGGAAGGAACAAATTTTGAACGTAGAGGAGGTTGAGTTGGCAGCAAACAACACTCCATTGATGGTTGAACAACGACTTTTGAGTGATCATTTCACTCGCCCATGTATACGTTTGCATCATTGCATTTTCACTGCTTAAAACCACCCTAGCCGACCATATAAAACCATCAGCCACCGTGAGTTCCACGACCTATTTTGGACATTGTTAAGCTCTATGGATGTGCAAGTAAGTTCCCTAGGCCTTCCTTGATGCTTTTTTAAGTGTTTGTTTGCGTGTTTAACGTCGAAATTTGCACGTTGAATCTCACCTAGGAACAGGACTGTGGAGGTTCGGACGAGGTACTGGCTCCAACGAGGTACTGGCAGACTCGTTAGAGTCACGACCTTTCCAATCGTCTTCTACGACAAGTCATTGACTCTGTCAACAATGAAATGGTAGTCATGTGGCATAATCTCAGAATTTTGGAAAAAATAAAAATAAAACCCAGATCTGAAGGTGGACGTCAGGCCACATGTTGCGATCTAGTAATTTTGGAAAATAAAATAGATTTTCTGATTTTATAATCATTTTTCAAAATAAAATCTATTTTGCAATCGTATAGTCTAGATTTGGCCACGCGTCGAGATCTGGGCCGTCCACTCATTTTTCAAAAAAGAGAAAAAATCTCTTTTTACATTCGATGGCTGAGAACGTGCCATGTGTTACCGTTGGAGCCCTCAGATTAGTAATTAGCGAGAAAATAGAAAATTCAATAAAAATCGAAATTTTCAAAAATTCAAAAAAAAAAAGAGCAAAACTACATCGTTTTAGTCTAGCCCGGTTTGGACCTGTATTGTCTAGGTTAGGTCAAGGTTAAAAAATTCTGAAAATATTAAAAAATCAGAAAATAATTTTAAAAATACAAAAAAGGATTATTCCTAAAAAATTCTTAAAATTTTCAAAAATTTTCAAAAGCCTCAAAAATTAGAAAATGGACCATTTCAACTGGTCAATCCAATTTTTGATGATTTTGTCCTCCCTTTCTTTGAAAATAATGATTTTGTCCCCTTATGAATAAATTGTCTCGGAAAATTGCAAAAAATCCCAAAAAGTATAGAAAATGGGAAATGGTCAAATTTGACTAGCCAAACCTATATTTTGTGATTTTTACCCTAATGGGCAAATCGCATCCAACTCATCCCAATCTCCTTCCAAACCTTAATACACCATTTCTCTAAGCTTTTAGGGCTATATTAGAGATTTTATGTATTGTTTTGAACCATTTTATTCATATATTTTGGGTCCTTAATTTGTGAACCTATTTTATTAATTGTGATTTATAGGATAGTTTTTTTTTTTGGTAAGGTATAGGTTAGTTATTTTCATCTATATGAATTCCTAGATTTTAGGACTTTTTCTATCTTAAGCAATTTGCATGAAATCATAGTTACAAAAATCAGTTAACTTAAGTATCCAAAGAGCATCAATGGTAATATTGGCATAATTACGTCTCCGATCCCAAATCTCTGATTTCATTAGAGTCATATGGCTACTCTCACTGTGCGACGAGGTTCCCGATCTACCTTCCCCAAAGATTGGTGGTAGCACCAATTGCATTCACATCTATGCACACGACACCCAACCGCACATAAGGTCGAACTCAATTCTTAAATCCCGTCGTTGTGCGAGGTGAGCACTTGAGAGAGTCCAAGCCGATTCCACGAATCGGATTGGATCAATAGAATTTCGGTGATCACCCCTAAATCGACTTGTGTCCACATCCCGGATCGTGAAGGGTCACGATAGAGAGACAACACTAGGGGTGAGCAAATTGGATCGATCGGACTGGGAGCACCCAAATCAGACTGGTCCAAATTAGGACCAGTGGTCTAATTCTCGGTTCTAGAGGGCAATGGTTCGATTCGCAATTCTTAAAATTGAAATCGGTGGTCGGGCGATCTAGTTTCCTATTCTAGGGGTTCATGATCGAATCGAACAGACCAAAATTTTTATTTTATTTTTATTTTTTAAAAGTAACTCTAGGGTTTGCTTCTTTCTTTCATACTTCCTAGCTTGCTACCCTGTGCTCATGTTCGAAACTACTCTCTCAGCTTGACTTGCGCCAATCACCAGGAGTTCATACCATATGGACATTTTGATGTGGTGGAATACTAATGGAATGGTGATTTTTTTTTAAGAACATGGGTATGACTGAAACTTGACATGGGTATGACTGAAACTTGACATGGGCATGTCCAAAAATGCCAAAGTTAGGGCCAAGATTACACCAATCACCCCATCGCTTTGAAAGCCATCAAAATGTCCAAAATTGCTCTCTATGCCAATGATCGAATGGTGCATGTTTTTGGTCCAATAAAACTGCCTGGGAGTTGACCCAGTTCGGTCCTCGATTCTTGAGGAGAATCGGACCGAGAGCTGATTACCCCTAAACACGACCAGACCAACATTATCTTAGCCTAAAATTGTGCTGCGAAGCAGTGGCAAAGCGCCATTATTGCTTACTTAATCTCCAACGTAGACTTATTTTGGTTAATTTAAAACATTTTTCTTCGGTAGTGGTCATTTTTCACTAATAATTTGACGATCAAGGTCTTTTTTGTTAGATCATAAAACAACGGGTTAATATTATGAAAAATCCCAAACTAGTATATCTGTAACAATTTACCTAAAATTATTTTTTAAAAAAAAACCCAAAACTGATAACTTGTGACAAATTTAGCTCAAACTATTTTTCAACCACCAAAAGTCTCAAACTGGTACATCTATGATAAATTTACCATATACTAATTTTTTTCCCACTAAAAACCCCAAACTGGTACATATGTGACAAATTTGTCTTATGTTAATTTTCGTTAAATTAAGTTAATATCACAAAAAAAATTCAAATTGATACACTATGACAACAAGAGAGTAAAAACCCCAAACGTATGAACCTAGTAATTGCCATGTGTCATCCAACTCGGCAATTTGATAATAAAATGTAACGAAAACTAGCGAATGATAAGTTTGTCACAAGTGCAGCAGTTTGGGATAAATTTGTGAAAAGTGTATCAATTTGGGGTTTTTGGTAGTCAAAAAATAGTTTAGTATAAATTTTTCATAAGTATACTAATTTAAGATTTTTCGTGATATTAACCCTAAAACAATAGGCCCCTTCTCTATCATACACTTCTTTTGGTCATTGTAAATATTTTTTTTTCTTTCGGTAATGGTCTTTTATTATTAATTCTCACGTCGCACAACTCATAAATATTATAAAATTGTTCGACCCCCTTGGTAGCTACAACTCATAAACTTTATAAAATTGTCGAGCCTCTGGGTAGTTTATGTAATAGCTTAAATAAGTCGTGGCTTATTTTATAAGCAATCATTGAGCAAATTAGGTCTTTTAAATCATCGGCTAGACGGTTTTCAAGTAATATTTCACAAGAAATCTGGGACGTGGTTTTGGTTAGAGATTAAGGGCGAGCATAGTTCAAGTGTAAAATGTGACAACCCTCCCAGTCTCGTCACCTGCTTACCCATGTGATTTGCTTTAATCTCTTAATATATTTATATCAAAGGACACATGTGAAAGCTTAGTAACTAAATGGATGAGGTCGTCAGACAAATGCACGCATTAAGGCAGGCACGCCTGAAGGGTACATCTTCTTAGGGTTCACTATGCCTTATAATAGATAGCACAATTAGTCAACTAATGAAAAGTTACAAACTTCTATACAAAATAGGCGTTCAGGTGTATCATTCATTTAAAACTAAAGAGTACATTGGGAGGATTTCAAAAGGTAATAACAAATCCCAATTACTATTCACTATGTCCTTTGGCACGTTCTGACATTGTCACTATCACATTGAGCAATGGGAACCTGGATATTTGGAAAAAAAAAATTTACAACAAACGAGTGAGCCGAAACCTAGCAAGAAAGACATCTAACTGAATGATTAAGCTATCCATTCATTCAGGGAGATATCTTATCAGTCCACGAGTCAACTCGATACCAATCCAAAAGCCACACAAAATCTAAGCACAAAAAGTTCAGAAGACACAACGGAACATGAGGGAGCCAAATGAGTCAATTGATTATTCCTTTTGCATCTTAAAACCAAAGCTCACTTAGCTTCAAATTCCATTCATGCCGAAATGGCGACTTATCAGGCGATCCATTTTATAATTTCAACTTGTCTCAAATCAAACACCATCCAAATAACCCACGAACTCACCATGAACATACCGAGCCTCTTGGGACCTTTCCCCTAAACCTTGTGGCCAAACCTCCCTTAACATGTTCCCACTTCAATTCATCACAAACCACAATGATTAGACCAATCAACCCATAGGTTTCGCTTACCCTAATCCTATAAGACTATCGAACCTTTCCTCCTGATCTCACCGCCGAACACCTACATCTTTCTAAAGCCAAAGATCAAGTTTCGACCTTATGTATAATCGGGTAACATGTGCGTAGGTGTACATGCTTTCAGAGTAGTCACAGATCTTTAGGGAAGGTAGATCAGAAACCTCATCGAGTGGTGGGAGTAGCCATATAACTCTAACATAAGCAAAAATTTAGGATCGGGGGTTTAGTTACGCCAGTGTTGCCATTGACGCCATTTTAATACCTAAATTGAGTGATTTCCTAACTATAATTTCATGTAGATGACTTGAAGGGAGGTAAGCTCTAGAATATAAGGATTCACACATATGGAGATATATAACATATCAATCATAAACAAAATAAAGATAGGTGCGCAAATCAAGGAATCAATGATGTGCATATAAAACACATGAAACTCAACATGACATCCCTAGTATAGTCCTAATGACTTAGAGAATGGGTATTTGGAGGTTTAGAAAGAGTTTGGGATTATTTGGAAGTGATTTTTCCAACATGAGGAAAATCGTCATTTTGCGAGACAATTTACTAAAGAGAAAAAATTGTTAGTTTTGAAGGGATTAGAAACCCAAATTATCGAAAATGGGGTTGGCCAGTTAAATGTACCAATTTCCCAATTTCCAAGATTTTTTGAAATTTTTCTGAATTTTTTTTAACGATTTGCCCATGAGAGGCAAAATCATCATTTTAGGAAGAATCAGGAGCTAAAATCACAAGATATGGATTTGGCCTATTAATTTTGGCCTTTTTTCATTTTCTATAATTTTTGAAATTTTTTTGAAATTTTTTTAGACGATTTGGCATAAGAGCCAAAACATCATTTTGGAAATATTGAAAGGGCACAACCATCAAAAATAGGATTAATTGATTAAAATGACAAATTTCCTAATTTTTTAGGCTTTTGGGAATTTTTAGAATTTTTTTCAATTTTTTAAGAATTTTTTAGGAATTTCCCAATTTTTGGATTCTACAATCATTTTCTGATTTTTTTTCTTTGAAATTTTTTAAATATTTTCTAGGGGAACCTGGCCCATGCCTCGTGGGCACCCAACCCAGACCATACAGTTCCAGGCTGGTTTGAAAATGATGCTGTGTGGCCTTTTTTTAAAAAAAATAATTTTTTTTTGAATTTTTAATTCTTTTTCTATTTTCCTGCTAATTTCTAATCTAAGAGCTCTAGAGGGTGAGACATGGTGCAATCACGGCCGTTGGATCAAAAAAGGATTTCTTTTTTATTTCTGAAAAATATTGGACAGCTAATGTTTTAACATGTGGCTAAATTTAGGATACACAATCACAAAATGATTTTTTATTTTCAAAAAAAGGATTTTTTATTTTTGAAAATAATTTTTAATTTTTTGTAAGAAAATGGCTAGCTCAATGCGACCTCGACCATTAATGGCCAAAAGCTTCCCGTCGACATCCAACAATGAGATCTTATTTGATTTAGGCAATCTTGGCACCATTGAAATCTTCTTGACCTAAGCTACAACATACTTAAATCTCAGCAGCATCCAACTGTGGGATCACCATGGACAAAGCTCGAAAGCTCTCGGCCATGGCTAATCCCGACAGGCTCCATACCTAAAACTGAGCTACTTAATACACATGGCTAGCTTCTAGCAGGTTCAGAAGATTTACCTATGGGTTGGATTAGATCGGGGAGGTCTGTAGAGTTCATGAGAGGTGTTGATACCTGATTTTTAATCATCTTTTCTCTTTTAAAATTAATAAAACAAATTCATAAAAATTCATAAAATTAAAAAAGTCAACTTTGGAACCTTGGTCAAGCCTAGGGGACCAACTTTGACCAAAAAATGATTTTTCATATTTTCAGTATTTTTCGGTATTTTTATTTTTGAAAATTAATAAACAAATCCATAAAATTCATAAAATTAAAAAAAATCAATGTTGGGGACCTTGGCCAAGCCTAGAGAATCAATTTTGATAAAAAAAATAATTTTTCATATTTTTAGTATTTTTCGGTATTTTTATTTTTCGAAAAATCATAAAACAAAATAAAAAATGAGAAAATTGAAAAATCAACTTTCGAAGCCTTGACCAAGCTTAGGCAATCACTTTTGAACAAAAAATAATTTTTCATATTTTTTGTATTTTTTTTTATATATTTTTTAGAAATTAGAAAAGTATTTAATAAATAATAGCATTTGAGGCCACAAAAATACATAAAAATAGTCAATATTTTTCTTTTAAATCCTTTTTTATGTTGGCAATCACAAATTTAAAAAATCCAATACGGAGTCATATATTCCTTCACGAGTATAATCTCGAATCGGGCCTAAAAAACTCAATTTGAGTTAATTTATTTTCATTTTTTTCACTTTTAGGAGTTGTGACATTGTTCTTTAATATTTCAAATTTTCATCTTGGCCCAATTATACCTAAAATGACTCAATTTCGCAAAAGAGTTTTAATTAAATTTTGCATTATTTTCAGCGGCAAGAAATGAGCTTAAATTTGACACTACGGTGAATTTTGACTAAGCATAGGGGAGTCAAAAATTGTGAGGAGATTTGGACTTAAAAAATATTTCTCCAGAAACTGAATTGTAAATACTTAAAATCTCATGAACTAGAGCGCAAATACCTAACACTTGAAAGATTATTTTGCAAATAACAAAAAGAAGAGTTAGTGGAGAAATTAGAATAGAGAATGGAAGATGGAGAAGAGGAGATAGAGAAGGGAAGATGGAGAAGAGGAGATGGAGAAGAATAGATAGAGAAAATAAGATGACAATAGAGAAGGGAAAATGGACATGAAGAAGAGTTAGTGGAGAAATTAGAATATGAGATAGAAATGGAGAAAGGAAAATGAAGATGAAGAAAAGTTAGTGGAGAAATTAGAATGAGAGATAGAGTTAGTGAAAAAATTAGAATGGGAGATAGATGAGTGGGTTATAAAAGGAGGAAGAAGTGAGCTTGGGAGAGGGGATTTTTTAGGGGGAGAAAAAACTTGAAATGTTGGAGAGGGTTTTGAGAGATTGAAAAAAATTAGAAAAAAAAGAGAGAATTCTTTAAAAAAAAAGTCTTGAAGATGGTGAGAGTTTAAATCTAGGAATTACCATCACTAATTTCTCTACCGATCAACACAAGTCACGAGTTCATCCCCGTCGTTCAAGCCGCAATCTTGATCTAATAAGGTGACACGAGATCCGAATTCGGCAGTCAAATCCATCAAATCAGGTAACGATCCTAACTATTAAATCTTCGAGAATGTCGTTACCTCAATGGATTGATTTAAATTTCAATTATGCCGTGTCATATTCACATGTCGTATTCGTATTGCAATTTTCTGCATTTTTCGCTTAAAAGATCTGAATCCTAAATTGCGGTAAATTCTGCCCCATACTTTGTGGTATAAAGATCTTTTGTACTTTACTTTCTGCAATTCAATTTATGCAACATCAAACCCCAGAATGGGAAGGCCGACCCACCCACTGGTTGTCCTTTATTTTCTGCAATTTAATTTTTCGCAATTTAATTTCTATACCATTAAACCCCATAGAAGGCGGGCCGAGCCAAGGCTGAGCCAGGGCCGAGCCACTCACTAGTGGTCTTTTATTTTCTGTCCTTTACTACCCGCAATTTAATTTCCGTACCATTAAATCCCAGAGAATGCAGGTTCAGCTAAGGCCGAGCTACTTATTGGTGGTCTTTTATTTTCTGTCCTTTACTTCCCGCAATTTAATTTCTGTACCATTAAACCCCAGAGAATGCGGGCCGAGCCAAGACCGAGCCACTCACTGGTGGTCATTTATTTTCTGTCATTTATTTCCTGTAATTTAATTTATGTACCATCAAATCCCATAATGGGTAGGCCGAACCAAGGACAAGCCCTTTGTTGGAGGTTCTTTTATTTATCGCAATTAATTCCTGTAATTTAATTACTGTATCATCAAACCCCAAAATGGGTAGGCCGAACCAATGCTGAGTCCTTTGTTGGAGGTTCTTTATTTATTGCAATTTAATTTTTGTACCATCAAACCCCATAATGGGTAAGCCGAGCACAGACTGAGTCCCTTGTTGGAGATCCTTTATTTATTACATTTAATTTCTATAATTTAATTATCATCAAGTCCCAGAATGAGTAGGCCAAGCCACCTGCTGGAGGTCATAACACTGTATAGAAGTTGTTAGCTCACTCATTCTTTCGGCTTCAAGGAATTGTTAACGCTTTGAAAATGCAAAAAAAAAAATGTCACTCACATGCATTCCATCTAAATATTGAAAATACAAAAAGAGAACACTTCGTTAGAGCCTTAGGAGTAAACCAAGCCTGAGTTGCCGAAATTAGGATATCCATGGAATTAAGGTACCGAAAGGGCATTAGTTTTAATTAACTGGTGTAACCAAATCCCCGAACTCATAATCTCTGGTTCGTAGAAGTAATTTAGTTCTCCCGCTAATTTACTTGGGTTTCTAATTAACCTACAAAAAATGATTACTGGCGACTCTAAATTCTAAAATCATTCGAACAAAAACCAAAGTTGCGATTTCGGTAGGGTTTGGGAGGGTCTGTATTAGTTTAATTAATTTAATTAATCTGATAATACGTCGCAACAAGAGATAGTTGCAGGTCTAGTGAGCCACAAAAATGGAGACTTGATTTAATGGTTTTTCATTCGAATAAATGCAAATGAACGATGGACTCAGTATGCTATAAGGAGCATTTTGAATTAAAAATCATATAGAACGATGAAGAATTCGAGGATCCACCATTAACGAACCTCCGAGATCTCGAGTATGGCACGTACCCTTTTTGTTGATGAAATGACGAACCAAGGAGTTCGGGCTGCTCGTCTAGGCTCTTCAAAGCTTGCCAACTAGTTTTCAAGTCTCGAGGATGACCATTGGCGATGATAAAGCTTCGGAAGCTCACGACGAAACGTCTCCCATGGCCACTTGAAAAGAAAAATTGGGAGCCTCTCTCCTTTGTTTTCTCTCTCTCTTTTCCTCACTTTATCGTTCTCCGTCTTCAAAGATTTGCTCTCGAGAATGCTCTAGAATCGTTCTTCATCTGCATACGCCTTCCTCTCTCCTCGGCTGTGACAGCTCATGCTTCCATCCTAATGGCCACTACATTGTGACTAGCAAAAAACCAACGCTCACCCACTCTTGTATGTCCAGTATGTGCACAAGACGACAGGGGAGAGATTCGGTGACATGGGTGGGGCGACGTCGCTCAAGCGCAAATAGAGGAAAGGAGGAAAAAATGTGTGTGTCTGCTCTCTATGCAATTTGGGTTGAAGGATAGAGATGATGAATAG
The DNA here is from genome assembly GCA_016432845.1 of Psidium guajava. Classification (NCBI taxonomy): domain Eukaryota; kingdom Viridiplantae; phylum Streptophyta; class Magnoliopsida; order Myrtales; family Myrtaceae; genus Psidium; species Psidium guajava. The sequence goes on along the minus strand of CM028225.1, from coordinate 35,814,978 downwards.
TGCTTGGTCGGGTCAGAAGACCCCAGTCACTCAAATCTTTAGTTCCATTAGAGATCGTGACGTGTGGCTAAATTTGGGCATGACACATGGCATATGGCGTAATCTCAGTTATTGATCAAAAATGAATATATTAATTTTCTAAAAAGAAACGGACGGTCAAGATCGTGACGAGTGGTTAAATTGGACCACATGATCAAATGTTTTTTCAAAAATCAATTATTAATTTCTGAAATAATATTTTTTTAAAAGAAAACGACCAGTTCATGTGGCATGTTACGTGGCAGCCATGTTAGTGTCACCTTACCCGTTGACTGTCAACGAACATTGATTGCTCAACGGTGCAAGGTTGAAGAAGATCACCGACGGCCAAGAGCTTCCCAGTGACATCCAACGGTGAGATCTTGTTCGATTTGGGCGATCTTGGTATTGTTGGAATCATCTCGACCTGAGGTATCACATATCAAAAATACAACATGAGAGAGGTCCTATGGTGACAGCACCATAGGACCTCTCGGAGAAGACGGAGGAAGATACCAGTACATGGTAAAATATGGCCAACCCAAACCAGTCACTTCACCTTTTTACAAACCCATCCTTAAGTGGATACAGAAACACCCAGATAGCCCAGAAGCCAAACTTCGGTTACCTAAACCACCTGTCCAAAACCCTCCCATTGAATCCGTCCGAATGTTCAATCCTAAAGACTTTCCACCTCTCCCTACTATCCGGCAGCCTCAACCTCAAACCTTTCCACCACCTGAACCTTTCAATGATTTGGAAGGAAAATTCCATCATACCCCGAAAATCCCGATGAAGGACATAGTTCTTCCTTCTGGACAAAAAGCCGGAACAGATCCAGTTGAGACCACTTTGAACTGGCAAACTGAGAATGCCTTGGCCCAGAATGAGGTCCTCAATGAGGTGCGAACAGATGTAGGTCTGTTAAAAAAGATGATTGAAAGTTTCCAGAACCGCTTGTTACTCCTCGAACAAGGAAGGGTACCGCACCACTATCTGGAAGATCAGACCCCAGAGATTGTCAAACTCCGAAACCAAATTCGGATGCTGCAACAGCAACTTGATGCTGGAGCAAGACCACAACCATCAGCACCACCTCTGGAGACAAGGACTGAAGCAAATTTGTTTAGTCCAACCTTTCCTTACAGGAGCGTGATGACGCCTCAAACTCTTCCTCAGCTCACTCCTAGTGAATTGCAATTGTTCCCTCCCTCGAATTCCCTCCGGTTGAAACGATTCAGGGAAGAACAACTTAAAAAGGAAGCTGAGAAAAACAAAGGAAAGGAGAAAGACAGTTCATCCCAAACCAGCCCGGATGAAAAACCATCAATCCAGATGATCTCAAACCCGATAGAAGGATTTCTTCGCCAACAAGAAAAAGAGATGATTCCTTCTACCACCCAGATGGTATTCCAAACTTCTGCACTATCAGATTCAGAATCCGATACCTCGGATTATGCCTCTAGCGAAGAGGAAGATTTTCCCAAACACTCACCAGCCATTTTTATGGCAGATCCGGTAACAGACCCAGTTACCGACCCAGTCGATGAACCAACCCCAATTGAAAATCCAAACCCTTCCAATTACACCAAATACTTCACCTTGGAAGATATACCAGTCTTCAAATGGCCTGACCGAATACAGGAGTTTCATTCGTGGCTTTTGGCCCGAGAACTCCAGGACCATGATACTTACGCTTCACTCCTTGATTTTACAACCCGATTCACGGGATCTCTCAAGCGTTGGTGGTCCTTACTTGGGGAACAAGACCAAATCACCTTCCTCTCAACTACCTTTGAAAATGCCCTTTCAATAATCCATACCTACTTTGCTGGACGAGTCCAGAATCTTACAGATTTGAAGAGGAAAGAGTATTTCGAGCGCAGATGCTGCTCGTTGGAAAAACGAGATCTTGATAGGCATTTCAAGATCATGATGAAACTGTTCTATGAGATTGGTGCAGACAATAATCTCAAAACAGTTTATATGGCATCCATCCCCAAAGAATTGGCAGACACGGTCGAAAAATCACTACATGCGGCCCAAAGATCAGTCACAGACTCCACCCTTGGAGAATTGCAGCAGGCTATTCACTTAGCCATTGAAGATCTTTGCCATAGACGAGAACTTTTTCGGAAGTACATGGCTGAAAACAGGAAGATCTCTCAAGCTTGTGATCGTTCCCACTGGAAGATCAAGTGTCCGCGTGACTGTAATGGAATCGACTGTATCACGTCTAAGAAAACTAGACATTTCAGAAAAGGCCGATATTCCCGAAGCCATCATGGGACAGAAAGGCCGAAGAAGAAGAAGTGGAAATATCTGCGAAGAAAATATCATAAGTCGGCTTCAAAACAGACCAAATCAGACAAGTGTTTTGTCTGCAACAAGAAGGGCCATTATGCAAAGAATTGTCCCAAAGCACCAAGGGGACAACGGATGGTCAGACAGCTCGAGAAAGTTGCAGGGCTTTCCCTTGAAGAAGATGATATTGAGTCACTCTTCTCCTACGACGAAGAGCCGGAACCAGAAACAGTTTTTGCACTCCAAGCAGAGCTCACGGATTCAGATACGGATACCTCGGATTACGTATATATGTTTTATCCTACCTATCGAATTGAGGAAGACTCCTCAAAAAACCCACATCCATACATCCTTGTCCAAATCTCCACCCCTGAAATCCCTCAGCCGATTTCCTTGGTAGCCCTTGTAGACACAGGCGCTACTGTCTCCCTCCTTGACACCAAAATACTTCCCCCATTATGCTGGAAACCCCATGTTACCAGTTTTACTTCTGCCTCTGGAGATGTGTTTTCCTCCTACTACAAAAGTCGGCCCATAACCATCGACATCATGCCAGGATGTCAGGTCACCACTCCAATACTGGGAAGCAGTGCACCAGATCGAGATTTAATCCTTGGATGGGATATCCTTGCAAAACTGAAGGTTAGGATTCTTCCCCGAGGAATTAAATTCAAAACCCAGGTAAAAGAGTTCACAGACAAGCAAAGGCTTTTTTCGATAATAGCCCCCCAGTTGCTTGACCCTATCACCCAAAATCTCAAAGAACTCTGTGCAGATGACCATGGCCATTTCATGACCAAACACCCCTCTCCACTCTGGAAAAACCCTGATTTCTTTGTCCAGCTCCCTTTCAGATCAGACAAAGAAACAAACCCTACCAAAGCCACTCATTCGGGTATGAACCCTGAACAACTCCGCCTTGCAGAAGCTGAATGTGAAAGTCTACTAGAACAAGGCCTCATTGAACCAGTTGATCCTTTGAAGTCTGAGTGGGCATGCGAAGCCTTTTATGTGAACAAAAAGGCTAAACAGCTTAGAGGAAAACTCCGATTGGTAGTCAACTACCAACCTCTGAATTCATTCCTTCGGGATGATAAATTTCCTCTACCACATAAGAACTCATGGTTCACTAGTCTGGTGAACGCCCGCATTTATTCCAAGTTTGACCTCAAATCTGGCTTTTGGCAACTTGGAATCCACCCTGAAGAAAGATACAAAACGGGATTCTGTATCCCAAATCATCATTATCAGTGGACAGTCCTCCCTTTCGGACTGAAAACGGCACCCTCTGTTTTCCAGAAAGCCATGTGCAGAATCTTTCAGCCCATACTCAACCAAGCCCAAATCTATGTAGACGATATTCTCCTCTACAGCCCAGATGAAAAATCACACTGTTCCCTTCTGGAACAATTCATCTCTTTGGTTCGAAAGTATGGCATTATGCTATCTGAAAAGAAGATGACGATAGCCCAGAAGGAAATTGAGTTCTTAGGAATGCAATTGGATGAACGGGCATATTGTCCAAAACCACATATTGCAGAGGAACTCTTGCGATTTCCAAAGAAGCTTTCCAGGAAAGAGACAGAAGTCTTCCTAGGTATTGTAAACTATCTCCGGGATTTTGTCCCTAAGATAGCGATCCACTTGAAACCCTTGCAGGTCATGCTAAAGAAAGAGCCTCCTCCTTGGGGCGAAAAGCAGACCAAGGCAGTTGAATATTTGAAGAAAAGACTCCAGGACCTGCCACCTTTGACGATTCCTTCTTGTTGACACCTGATTTTTAATCATTTTTTCTATTGCTAAAGTAATAAAAAAATTCATAAAAATTCATAAAATTGAAAAATCAACTTTGGGGACCTTAGCCAAGCCTAGGGAACCAATTTTGACCAAAAAACGATTTTTCATATTTTTAGTATTTTTACGTATTATTTATTTATTTATTTTCGAAAATTAATAGAAAGTCCATAAAAATTCATAAAATTGAAAAATCAACTTTGGGAACCTTAGCCAAGCCTAGGGAACCAATTTTGACCAAAAAATAATTTTTCATATTTTCGATATTTTTCGGTATTTTTATTTTCGAAAATTCATAAAAACAAAAAATTAAGAAAAATGAGAAAATTAAAAAATCAAGTTTGGAGCCTTGGACAAGCTTAGGCAAATATTTTCGAACAAAAAAATAATTTTTTGTATTTATATATATTGTTTATATATTTTAGAAATTATGAGAATATTTAATAAATAATAGCATTTGAGGCTACAAAAATATATAAAAATAGTCAATATTTTTATTTTAAATCCCTTTTCATGTTGGTTATCACAAATTTAAAAAATCCAATTCGGGGTCGTGTATTCCTTCATGAGCCTAATCTCGAACCGGGTCTAAAAAATTCAATTTGAGTCAATTTATTTTCATTTTTTCACTTTTAGGAGTTGTGACATTGTTCTCTAATATTTCAAATTTTTATATTGGCCCAAATTATACTCAGAATGACTCAATTGTGCAAAAGGGCTTTAATTAAATTCTGCATTATTTTCAGTGGCAAGAAATGAGCTTAAATTTGACATGTGGTGAATTTTGACTAAGTATAGGGAAGGTATGTCATAAATTGTAAGGAGATTTGGACTTAAAGAAATATTTTTTCAGGGACTAAATTGTAAATACTTAAAATTCAAGGACTAGAGTGCAAATACCTAACTCTTGAAGGATTATTTTATAAATAATAAAAAGAAGAGTTAGTGGATAAATTAGAATAGAGAAGGGAAGATGAAGAAGAGGAGATGAAGAAGAGAAGTTGGAGAAGAATGGATGGAGAAAATAAGATAAGAATAGAGAAGGGAAGATGGAGATGAAGAAGAGTTAGTAGAGAAATTAGAATGGAAGATAAGAATAGAGAAGGGAAGATGGAGATTAAGAAGAGTTAGTGGAGAAATTAGAATGGGAGATAAATATGGAGAAGGGAAGATGAAGATGAAGAAGAGTTAGTGGAGAGATTAGAATGTGAGATAGAGATGGAGAATGGAAGATGAAAATGAAGAAGAGTTAGTGGAGAAATTAGAATGGGAGATAGAGTTAGTGGAAAAATTAGAATGGGAGATAGATGAGTAGGTTATAAAAGGAGGAAGAAGTGAGCTTGAGAAAGGATTCTTGAGAGAGAAAATTTGAAGTGTTTGGGAGAATTTTTTGGAGAGAAAATTTTGGATGTTTGAGAGAGTTTTGGGAGATTGAAGAAAATTTTGAGAGAAAGAAAATACCAAAAGAGAGAGAATTTTGAAGATGATGGGAGTTTAAAGCTAGGGGTTATCATCACAAATTCCTTCATCGATCAATATAAATCAAGAGTTCATCCTCGTCAACGAGCAAACAAATTCAAGCTAAGTGTTTTTATTTATTCATTTATTTATGGTTTTACTCGCAAATTAGCACAAATTGTATACACTTTCTCCATCTCCTTTTTCTTCCATATTTTATGTCAGGAGAAGGATATCTCTACGTCAACAGCAAAAATCTCGTCGAGATGCAAAAATCGGCCCAGACAAGCTCCTAAGCTGTCCACCGATTTCTCAACTGATCTGTGACTAAAAGTCCCTCTTAATTCAAAAGAAACTCTCTATATTGGGAACATAGAGAGCGAAAATCAATTATAGAAATCCCTCCCAAAAAAATGGGAGATAAGTACTCTTTCTACTCTTCTGGTTTTAGGTGCAGATTAGCACATATTTTGTATACTAACACTTCACTCTATTTTATGTCAGGAAGCCGCAGCTCTATATCAATGGTCAATCCTATGGAAGCACAAAATCGGCTTGGAGGAGTCCTCAAGCGCGCACAAATTTCAAATTGTTGAATCAATTCGTTGTATTTCATTTTAAAAAATTCATACCCCAAAATGGAGAGGACAAAGTCCATCCGCAATCTAAATACCTGCACCATAAATCCCAAAGGGAAGAGCCAAGCCAATGCTTAGCCTCCCATTGGAGGTTTTTACTTATAGTAGTTAAATACCTGCAACTTAAATACCTGCACCTTAAATCCCAAAGGGAAGAGCCAAGCCAATGCTTAGCCTCCCATTGGAGGTTTTTACTTACAGTAGTTAAATACCTGCACCTTAAATCCCAAAGGGAAGAGCCAAGCCAATGCTTAGCCTCCCATTGGAGGTTTTTACTTACAGTAGTTAAATACCTGCAACTTAAATACCTGTACCTTAAATCCCAAAGGGAAGAGCCAAGCCAATGCTTAGCCTCCCATTGGAGGTTTTTACTTACAGTAGTTAAATACCTGCAACTTAAATACCTGTACCTTAAATCCCAAGGGGAAGAGCCAAGCCAATGCTTAGCCTCCCATTGGAGGTTTTTACTTACAGTAGTTTAAATACTTGCAACTTAAATACCTGTACCTTAAATCCCAAAGGGAAGAGCCAAGCCAATGCTAGGCCTCCCATTGGAGGTGTTTATTCACTGTCATGTACTTCCTATAATTTAATTTTTGAATCATCAGACCCAAAAGATGAGTAGGTCGTAATACTGCACAGAAGTCGTTAACACACTCCCTCTTTCGGCTTCAGGGAATCTTTAACACTTAAAAAAATATAACAAATAAAAATATATACCATCCATGCATCCTATTTAAAAAGTGAAAACACAAAAGAGAATACCCTACTAGAGCTTTAGGAATAAACCAAGCCTGAGTTGCCGGATTAGGATATCCATGAAATTAAGGTACCGAAAGGGCATTAGTTTTAATTAACTAGTGTAACCAAGTCCCCGAGCTCCTAATCTCTGGTTCGCAGGAATAAATTAGTTCTCCCGCTAATTTATTTAGGTTTCTAATCGACCTACCAAGAACGATTAGTGGCGACTCCAAATTTTAAAATCATTTAAATAAAAACCAAAGTTGCGATTCGGTAGGGCTTGGGAGGGTCCGCGTTAGGTTAGTCAAATCTAATTAACCTAATAATCCGTTAACCCCCTTTAAAATTTAAAATTTTTTTAGAGGGTCGCGACACTTCTGATGGCACAAGAATCCTCCAGACTGATGCCAGTGATACTTATTGGGCAGCGATTCTCATTGAAGAAAAGAACGGAGTCAGGAACATATGCGGATACAAAAGCGGAAGCTTCACGGAAGCCCAGAAACATTACCATTCGACGTTCAAGGAAATCCTCGCCGTGAAAAATGGAATTAAAAAGTTCGAGTTCCATCTTATCGGAGTTCATTTCAATATTGAGATGGATATGGCGTCATTTCCAAACATGATCAGGTTTAAACAACGTCAGATTCCCCATCCTCAACTTCTCAGATGGGCAGAATGGTTTTCCAAATATTCCTTCGAGGTAATACACCTTAAAGGGAAAAACAACGTGTTAGCTGATTTCCTGTCACGACCAAGGAAAATGGAAGCTTGGAAGCTTCACGTATGTTTGTGAAAAGAAGATTCATCGGTCCTCACAGGTATGAGACCCAGGACATCCAGAGAACTTGGGTAATTTTCCAATACCCACCTGAAGTTCGACACATCATCCAAGAAGGAAGATTCCAAGATCTTCATGGAATTCTCCAACAATGCCACAGGGAAGTAGTAGATGGAAATCAGCTAACACGTTGTTTTTCCCTTTAAGGTGTATTACCTCGAAGGAATATTTGGAAAACCATTCTGCCCATCTGAGAAGTTGAGGATGGGGAATCTGACGTTGTTTAAACCTGATCATGTTTGGAAATGACGCCATATCCATCTCAATATTGAAATGAACTCCGATAAGATGGAACTCGAACTTTTTAATTCCATTTTTCACGGCGAGGATTTCCTTGAACGTCGAATGGTAATGTTTCTGGGCTTCCGTGAAGCTTCCGCTTTTGTATCCGCATATGTTCCTGACTCCGTTCTTTTCTTCAATGAGAATCGCTGCCCAATAAGTATCACTGGCATCAGTCTGGAGGATTCTTGTGCCATCAGAAGGAATCGTCAAAGGTGGCAGGTCCTGGAGTCTTTTCTTCAAATATTCAACTGCCTTGGTCTGCTTTTCGCCCCAAGGAGGAGGCTCTTTCTTTAGCATGACCTGCAAGGGTTTCAAGTGGATCGCTATCTTAGGGACAAAATCCCGGAGATAGTTTATAATACCTAGGAAGACTTCTGTCTCTTTCCTGGAAAGCTTCTTTGGAAATCGCAAGAGTTCCTCTGCAATATGTGGTTTTGGACAATATGCCCGTTCATCCAATTGCATTCCTAAGAACTCAATTTCCTTCTGGGCTATCGTCATCTTCTTTTCAGATAGCATAATGCCATACTTTCGAACCAAAGAGATGAATTGTTCCAGAAGGGAACAGTGTGATTTTTCATCTGGGCTGTAGAGGAGAATATCGTCTACATAGATTTGGGCTTGGTTGAGTATGGGCTGAAAGATTCTGCACATGGCTTTCTGGAAAACAGAGGGTGCCGTTTTCAGTCCGAAAGGGAGGACTGTCCACTGATAATGATGATTTGGGATACAGAATCCCGTTTTGTATCTTTCTTCAGGGTGGATTCCAAGTTGCCAAAAGCCAGATTTGAGGTCAAACTTGGAATAAATGCGGGCGTTCACCAGACTAGTGAACCATGAGTTCTTATGTGGTAGAGGAAATTTATCATCCCGAAGGAATGAATTCAGAGGTTGGTAGTTGACTACCAATCGGAGTTTTCCTCTAAGCTGTTTAGCCTTTTTGTTCACATAAAAGGCTTCGCATGCCCACTCAGACTTCAAAGGATCAACTGGTTCAATGAGGCCTTGTTCTAGTAGACTTTCACATTCAGCTTCTGCAAGGCGGAGTTGTTCAGGGTTCATACCCGAATGAGTGGCTTTGGTAGGGTTTGTTTCTTTGTCTGATCTGAAAGGGAGCTGGACAAAGAAATCAGGGTTTTTCCAGAGTGGAGAGGGGTGTTTGGTCATGAAATGGCCATGGTCATCTGCACAGAGTTCTTTGAGATTTTGGGTGATAGGGTCAAGCAACTGGGGGGCTATTATCGAAAAAAGCCTTTGCTTGTCTGTGAACTCTTTTACCTGGGTTTTGAATTTAATTCCTCGGGGAAGAATCCTAACCTTCAGTTTTGCAAGGATATCCCATCCAAGGATTAAATCTCGATCTGGTGCACTGCTTCCCAGTATTGGAGTGGTGACCTGACATCCTGGCATGATGTCGATGGTTATGGGCCGACTTTTGTAGTAGGAGGAAAACACATCTCCAGAGGCAGAAGTAAAACTGGTAACATGGGGTTTCCAGCATAATGGGGGAAGTATTTTGGTGTCAAGGAGGGAGACAGTAGCGCCTGTGTCTACAAGGGCTACCAAGGAAATCGGCTGAGGGATTTCAGGGGTGGAGATTTGGACAAGGATATATGGATGTGGGTTTTTTGAGGAGTCTTCCTCAATTCGATAGGTAGGATAAAACATATATACGGAATCCGAGGTATCCGTATCTGAATCCGTGAGCTCTGCTTGGAGTGCAAAAACTGTTTCTGGTTCCGGCTCTTCGTCGTAGGAGAAGAGTGACTCAATATCATCTTCTTCAAGGGAAAGCCCTGCAACTTTCTCGAGCTGTCTGACCATCCGTTGTCCCCTTGGTGCTTTGGGACAATTCTTTGCATAATGGCCCTTCTTGTTGCAGACATAACACTTGTCTGATTTGGTCTGTTTTGAAGCCGACTTATGATATTTTCTTCGCAGATATTTCCACTTCTTCTTCTTCGGCCTATCTGTCCCATGATGGCTTCGGGAATATCGGCCTTTTCTGAAATGTCTAGTTTTCTTAGACGTGGTACAGTCGATTCCATTACAGTCACGCGGACACTTGATCTTCCAGTGGGAACGATCACAAGCTTGAGAGATCTTCCTGTTTTCAGCCATGTACTTCCGAAAAAGTTCTCGTCTATGGCAAAGATCTTCAATGGCTAAGTGAATAGCCTGCTGCAATTCTCCAAGGGTGGAGTCTGTGACTGATCTTTGGGCCGCATGTAGTGATTTTTCGACCGTGTCTGCCAATTCTTTGGGGATGGATGCCATATAAACTGTTTTGAGATTATTGTCTGCACCAATCTCATAGAACAGTTTCATCATGATCTTGAAATGCCTATCAAGATCTCGTTTTTCCAACGAGCAGCATCTGCGCTCGAAATACTCTTTCCTCTTCAAATCTGTAAGATTCTGGACTCGTCCAGCAAAGTAGGTATGGATTATTGAAAGGGCATTTTCAAAGGTAGTTGAGAGGAAGGTGATTTGGTCTTGTTCCCCAAGTAAGGACCACCAACGCTTGAGAGATCCCGTGAATCGGGTTGTAAAATCAAGGAGTGAAGCGTAAGTGTCATGGTCCTGGAGTTCTCGGGCCAAAAGCCACGAATGAAACTCCTGTATTCGGTCAGGCCATTTGAAGACTGGTATATCTTCCAAGGTGAAGTATTTGGTGTAATTGGAAGGGTTTGGATTTTCAATTGGGGTTGGTTCATCGACTGGGTCGGTAACTGGGTCTGTTACCGGATCTGCCATAAAAATGGCTGGTGAGTGTTTGGGAAAATCTTCCTCTTCGCTAGAGGCATAATCCGAGGTATCGGATTCTGAATCTGATAGTGCAGAAGTTTGGAATACCATCTGGGTGGTAGAAGGAATCATCTCTTTTGCTTGTTGGCGAAGAAATCCTTCTATCGGGTTTGAGATCATCTGGATTGATGGTTTCTCATCCGGGCTGGTTTGGGATGAACTGTCTTTCTCCTTTCCTTTGTTTTTCTCAGCTTCCTTTTTAAGTTGTTCTTCCCTGAATCGTTTCAACCGGAGGGAATTCGAGGGAGGGAACAATTGCAATTCACTAGGAGTGAGCTGAGGAAGAGTTTGAGGCGTCATCACGCTCCTGTAAGGAAAGGTTGGACTAAACAAATTTGCTTCAGTCCTTGTCTCCAGAGGTGGTGCTGATGGTTGTGGTCTTGCTCCAGCATCAAGTTGCTGTTGCAGCATCCGAATTTGGTTTCGGAGTTTGACAATCTCTGGGGTCTGATCTTCCAGATAGTGGTGCGGTACCCTTCCTTGTTCGAGGAGTAACAAGCGGTTCTGGAAACTTTCAATCATCTTTTTTAACAGACCTACATCTGTTCGCACCTCATTGAGGACCACATTCTGGGCCAAGGCATTCTCAGTTTGCCAGTTCAAAGTGGTCTCAACTGGATCTGTTCCGGCTTTTTGTCCAGAAGGAAGAACTATGTCCTTCATCGGGATTTTCGGGGTATGATGGAATTTTCCTTCCAAATCATTGAAAGGTTCAGGTGGTGGAAAGGTTTGAGGTTGAGGCTGCCGGATAGTAGGGAGAGGTGGAAAGTCTTTAGGATTGAACATTCGGACGGATTCAATGGGAGGGTTTTGGACAGGTGGTTTAGGTAACCGAAGTTTGGCTTGACAAGCAAAATGGAGCTACCAAATGCATAAAGAAAGCATCTGTAGGTCTAAGGAGCTTACTTGCGAGTTGGATTGGCTTGGAGAGGTCTGTGAAAGTCATGGGGCTCAGTTGCAAGTTTGAGTATGGTGGAGAAGGGAGGCGTTTTTGTTGATGAAATGACGAACCAAGGAGTTTGGGCTGCTCGTCTGGGCTCCATGAATCTTCAACTAATTTTCAAGTCTCGAGAATGACCGGTTGGCGATGACGGAGCTTCGGAAGCTCATGACGGAAGCTCTCCCATGGCTGCCCGAAAAAAACCGGGAGCCTCTCTCTCTTTTGTCCTCTTTCTACATTTCTCCATCTTCAAAGATTTGCTCCTGAAAATGCTCTAGAATCATTCTTCATCTGTGCGCACCTTCCTCTCTCCTTGACTATGACAACTCTCTCTCTCTCTCTCTCTCTCTCTCTCTCTCTCGATTGCTAGCTCTCGTCTCCGTATGTCCAGCCATGTACACAAGATATCAAAGGCGAGATCTTGTGATGTAGGGTGGGGCGACATCACTTGAGCCGAGCAAGAGCAAAAAAAATGTGTGCCTGCTCCCTATGATTTGGGAGAAAGGAAAGGGATGGTTGAATAGTGCCGGGTTTCTAGGTCGAGTCCGCTGGACCCGATCACTCAAAGTTCATCAAATTAAGCTATCAATTGACTATTTTTCGTGAATTTCAAGCCAAAATTGGATTTTCCATCATGGATTATATCTAGGAATGACAAGATTGGGGGAAATTGGTTTGAAATTGTGCAAAAATCCATTTTTTTAACTTGACCCGAAATTGAATTTTGAGCAATCGAGGACCCTAACTATGGATGTAGTGGGTTCGGATTTTCTTGGGTATCGCTAGAAAAATTTTAATTTCATTTTTTGGTGATTTGGGGACTAATTTGCAAAGTAAAACTTCAATTAGGCCCCTTTTGTCAAAATTGAGAAATTCTGTTGGCAATTGGGCCAAGATGAAAATTAAGCTATTAGAGGGAAAAATCACAATTGTAAAAAGTGAAAAATGAAAATAAAATAACTCAAATTGTATTTTTTAGGCTCGATTCAGAATTACGGTGTGAAGGAACACACTCTAAATGGGCCAAAATGAAAAGAGATTTAAAATAAAAATATTGGATATTTTTTCATATTTTTAAGGCCACGAAATCTATTTTTTGGTGATTTTTTTTGGGTATTTTCCTAATATAAGAAAAATAAAATAAAAAAGAGAAAAACATCAAAAATTATTTTTATTCAAATTGGTTCCTTAGGCAAGGCTTCCAAAGTTGATTTTGCAATTTTATGACTTTTTATGGATTTTTTAATTAAATTTTCTAAAAAAATGATTAAAATTCAAGTATCACCAGCCATTCTAGTCCAATTTAGTTTGTGTAACGTATCTCAGAAGATCATCTCCAAAGCACTGGTAAATCTCGTTGAACTGAGGGCATGTGGCTTAGTTCGGGATGAGCATGGAAGGGGGATTTACCGCGGCGAACAGAGAAGCCAAAAACACTATAGTATCCCATGCAATACTTGAGATATAATGCTATAAATAAAATTTCTATAATTTCACATCTTGAAAATAGACACGAGACATATGAAGGATGAATAATTAAGATATACAAAACATGTCCGATTAGAGCAATACAAAATCAGTTGCTTTTTATCCAATTTTATTTCATTTCAAAGCAATAAAAAGAAAATTGGGCTAAAGGAACTGAAAATGGGATTGCTTAGAGCACAAGAATAAATCTTACTTACCATTTCACACTTGAAAGAGTTACATACACTCGTGCTTACTGAACAATTTGTCTCTTCTATGGATCCAAGATCAACTCATATAGAATTTGTCTGCTCATATTCTTAAACCGGACAATTCCTACTCAGCGAGCAAACTTTTTGTGGTCAAACCTCAGGAACTCGAAAATCATAAACGAGCAAGCAATTCGATAGTTGTCGAATTTGGCAAATTGGAGAGTAGAATTCAATGGCAATATGTTTATGCGATGAATAGACGATCAAATAAACTGTGTAGACTTTGACCGATTCGAATGGAAACTAAGATGGATGCGCAAAATTGCAGGAAACTGACATACAAACAGGATAATAAAAAGTGTGCGAGTGTGACGGCCAAGAAAGAGAAAGAAGAATGTAGATTGGAAAATTCAGAATGGAATGCCCCTCATTGGCCTTATTGCAGGCAGATCAGTTGACAAGCTTGATCAGCCGCAACTTCGAATCAAAGAGATAGGAGCGCTGACTTCCTCTTTAGCCATACTTCATCCACTGGTAGCTTTCTTGCTTCTGTCTGCCGCCTTGCTAGGGTCTCTGACTCATCATTGGCATGCCGACGTGATGTCTGTCAGCCAGGAACTGCGTCCTAGTCTCAAATCCGTTGAGCTGACGCTGTATTCTTTGAGTAGTTCCAGTTATCGAGATGCGAACACTGCCATCTAATCTGAGGTTATGGAGATTGCAGGATTGACGATCTGTCACAATCAGCTGAGAAATATCAGTATATACTAGAGATAAGACCCTCAAAGAGATTAATCCCGTGACGTCGCATTCCCCTGTCAGACATCTGCAGCCCGAGAAATCTATCTCTTCTAAACTCTCTAGATTCATAATGCCTCTAGAAAATTCTCTTATAAAAGTGCGAGCCATCTTAAGTACTTTCAAGTTTCTCAAATCCTTGGCAGATGAAGGTAGTTCGTCAACTACCGCATCCGAAAGATCCATGACTTTCAACTTCTCGAGGCTTCCGATGGAATTTGGCAATTTCCACAAGCTCCTGCAGTTTCTCAGTGATAGCGTCTGTAGATTCTCCAGCGATCCGATAGAACAAGGGAGCTCACTCAGTTCAGTGTCGTCCAATGCGAGGTACAAAAGAGATTTCAAGTTACCAATTGAATTGGACAGAGACTGTAAGGATTTACAGTTGCAAGCACTTAGAATTTCGAGCTTCCCATATGAGCTCTCGGGGAAATCGATGGTTCTAATGGAAGTTCCATCTATGTAAAGCTCTTTCAAAGCCACCAAGCAAGCTATATCTTCTGGCAACTCTTGCACAAAGCTGCAGAACTTGATATTCAAAGAAACTAAGTTCCTTAGCTTGCTAATGGATCTGCCAACACCCGGTAATGTAGAACAATGTTCCAGGTTTAGTCTCTCTAAGTTTACCGGTGCATAGGAAACTGGACATTCAACTAGCCAAGCACAATCTTTTAGGATCAAAACTTTCAAGTTTTTGGCCTTCTGCAAAACAAGAGAACATAAAAGCCTTGCTTACTACAAGGTATAGTCAAACATGAAGCAAAAAAAAATGCATATGATTGCCATGATACCTTCATTATTCGTCTCCAGCACCGCCAAGTTCTTGAGGTACTCCAAGACAGATCAAGTACGACCAAGTCAGACAGATCTAAAGCAAGTAGACTGGAGATATCGCGGCACCATTGCCATTCAAGCCACTTTAATCGAGGGAGGAAAAGGTCCTTCCTGGAGTTCTCGTTTCCTTTAATAATAGCGTGGTTCATTTTAAGATACCTGAGATTTGAGAAGTTACGAAAAAATCTACGTTCCGGAAATGAACGTGAGTCGTTGAATGTGGTGCTAAGGGCCTCGACTGAATCGACCTGCCAATCGCAGAAAAATTGGTAAAAGGAGAAACTGAATTGGAAGTGCATTCACAATCATCTCTGAAAAGAAAAAAAAATGACGTAATCAAAAGAAGTCCTCCAATTCAAACTAGAAAAGAGACTTTCTTGTCTTCAAAACATACCTTCCTTTGATTCAATACCAGTTCAATATCCTCCTGATTCCATAGCCTGCTACGCTTGAAAGGTTGCGTTGGATTTTCCTCCTTAACAATCTCCCTCCCGAGGACTTTTAGTTGATTATTCATCCACAATTCATTATTTTCTCTGGTTTTTACCAAAGACATCTCATGAAGCTCGTCAACACCTCGACAAGGATCATACTTACAAGCTTCCCACATGTAACACGGTATTGTCTTGTCCTTTCCTATAAAAAAACATGCCGTATCAAGAAATATCTTTTGGGCATTGCCCTCTAAAGCATCATATCTCCTCTTCAGAATTCGTTTGACTTCCTTATTGAAAGGCTCTCGCTTCAATCTATCCAAGGCCTCCTCCCAAAACTTTATGGGCTTTTCGTATAAAGATGAAGCAACAACCTGAATAACAGAAGGAAGCCCTCCAGTAGCCGAACTAATATCCCATGCCAAAGAGGAGAATTCTTCTTGAAGTCGTTTTCCTCGAAGAGCATACTTGCAGAACAATTGAAAAGCATGCCCATCATTCATTGGCTTAAGCTCATATTTTTCAACGAGGATGCCATTACAAATGTCGACAACACTGCTTCTTCTGTCAAGCATCTGGCTTCCAGGCCCAAGAACACTTAGATGACCAGTTTCTGGAGTCTCATAGTTTTCAACCAGCAACTGACTATACTTATCAACAAGATTGCTTCTCATAGAGACAATGATGATCCTACTTCCTGGGCCGAACCAACTTAGATCTCCAGCTAACGAATCGATTTGTTCAAAATCACTAACGTCATCGAGGACAATGAGAACCCTCAGATTTCTAAATTTGTACTTGATAAATGCGGTACCCTCAGCAGAAGATCTGAGCGTACATCTTTTCTTTTGGAGGTCACTAATTAAATCTTCCTGAAGAGACAAGAGCCTCCTTTCCTCAACCTTTCCATGGATATCGCTAAGGAAGCTGCAGCATCCTTCAAAGAGAGGATTGATTTTGTTGTAGACGATCTTGGCGAGAGTCGATTTACCGATCCCTGAAAGGCCCGATATCTCAACCACACGTTTTCCCATCAGCACTTGCCCATCAACTACTCGTTCATTTTCATAGTGAACATCAAGTTTTCTCATCACCTCTTGCACATGGTGATCCATGCCCACTAAATGCTGGGTCACATCTAACTCATCCTTCCTCAACAGCTGGCGGACAGTCGAAACGACCTCCTTTATGAGTTCATGATCCCTGCCAATTGGGAAAACAAGGAAAGAGGAAGACGTGAAAAAAAAAATGGTCAGATAATCCACTCATTTGATTTCATACTAGATCACTACACTAGTGCTGGAGATGTCGAAAAGCATCGAAATCTTTGATTTAAATTTACCCGTGTTGGAATTTCTCCAATTCCCATCCTCGTCTTCTCGAAACAATCCGCAAAGCCTCCTTCCACTTGTTTATAGTCGCCGACTCCACCCCCTCGGCCGCATGGTTGCAGAAGGACTGCTGGTAACTCTCCTGCTGTTTGCCGACGACCTCAGTGCTGACTTCGTAGAAAATGGGCATGATTGTCCTGTCACAGTCCACCATTTTCTCCAACTCCTTCAGACAACTCTTGCTGGAAGCGAAATCTTTGGAGAAGATGGGAATGCATATCTCGGAGTGCCCGATCACTTGAAAGATCTTATCCATGATCTCTTCTCCCATCCCAATACCATCATGATCAATGAACGTAGAGATCCCCGAATCGGTGAGGTCTTGGTAGAGAAAATCAATAAAGCCCCCCCGAACATCTTGTCCTCTGAAACTGAGAAAGACTTCATAGCGGCAAACATTGGGCCATCTAGTGGATGGAAGCCACGAGTGATCATTGCAGACATCCATGAGTGAGAATAGCAAGAAAAAGCAGAAAGAGCAGAGGGAGAAAGACAACGAGCTTTAAAGACCAAAGCTGTGGAATTTGGAGTTGACTGACATTCCAATGACCAATGCACGAGCGGCCACTCTTTTTTTCTCGTTTTTTTTGTTTTGTTTTTTTTTTAAATCCTTAGTTATCTTTGACCTTTCTGTGCACAGCCTGTTCTCATTATTAATTCATAAAATAATACTGCTTTTGGTCATTTTAAATTTTTTTTTCTCTGCTAATGATGATTCTAATTCTCATGCTCGCACGTCGTATATTTTTTTTTTTTGCAAATCTGAAATTTTTGTCTAAAAGGTTAAGAATACTAAGAACTAGAAAAAGCCAAGTATTTAATGCATATAATTAGGCAATAAAAGCACCAAGTGTTGATAAGTTATTTGTAAAACAAATAAAGGGGTACCTTATCCCATATGAAAAAAATAAAAAATACGAGTTAAGTGAAGTTGACCTACTGTGTCCGCGTGCAAATTCAACGTTTATTTTTTATAGAATAAATTTGAATTTATAGTTTTAGTGATTTTACCATTATTCATCACTTTTGTTGAATATTTTTGAGGCTACGAATGCTCAAAATCTAAGTAATCCTTTTGGATTATTTTTCCTAACAGGAACTAGACACGTTTCTTACATGCTTCGACTATTTTATGATGAACTAAGATAATGTATACATACAAGATGAAAAAAGATGACCGCTGCATTGCATGCAAGGAGTAACGGCCGTGGATAGTCACTACTACCCAGCTCTCCTGGTCATCCCTAATGGGGTGAGCATAGGTTGATGGGTAGGTTCCGAACCTAGATCATGAAATCGATCCTATTAATACCGGTTCTAAATTTTTGAAACTTGGAAGCTGTTTTAAAACGTACCTTATTTTTTAAGTCCGATTCCACAGTTTACGCAAGAACATGTTTTTCTTCTTCTTTTTTTATTTTATTTTTTCCAGCAAAATAATATGAATAGTAATGAAATAATTCAAAATAAAAGATGAATAATAAAATTCACTATCGACCAAACACAACAATCTTAATTTGAGCCATAGAAATTACAATTCACTAAAAATAAAGGATGTGAGATGAGCGAGATTAGAGTTTTTTTTGTTTTTAACAATTACTAAAAACCGATTTCAAAATCAAGTCGGGTACTTTTCCTAGGTACTTGAAATCAAAAACCGGCCCAATTTCAATAGGTTTCTAAACTTTAGAATTGACTTCCTGACTGATTTGAATGGAAATCGATTTTTGGACTTATTTTTTGGATGGTCCAATCCGGATTTCGGATAAACTTAATCCGGTTGAACATCCCAAAATTCCCCAACCCCTCCCCCCTCTCTCTCTCTCTCTCTCTCTCTCTCTCTCTCTCTCGTACGCCCCCTAAACGATCTTCTTGTTCTCTGCCAATTCACGGAGAGTTGATCCCCGGCCACCACCACCGCGATCCCCTGGACAAAAATCTCTCAGCCGTTATTCGATATATAGAGAGGTTAGTGTGTGGATCAAGCATCGAGAGTCGGCCATGGCTTCTTCTGCTTCTGCGAGCACAGACGCGGATCGGATCAAGGGCCCGTGGAGCCCTGAGGAGGACGAGGCGTTGCGGAGGCTGGTCCAGACCCACGGGCATGGGAAGTGGTCCCAGATCAGCAAGTCGATCCCGGGCAGGTCCGCCAAGTCGTGCCGCCTTCGGTGGTGCATCAGGCTCTCGCCGCAGTTGGACCACCGCCCCTTCACTCCGGAGGAGGACGAGGTCATCCTGCGCGCCCACGCCAGGTTCGGCAACAGCTGGGCCACCATCGCCCGCCTCCTCAACGGCCGTACCGACAACGCTGTTAAGAACCACTGGAACTCCACGCTCAAGATTACGTGCATCTCCTTGTCTTCCTCAGCCGGCAGCAACGCCTCTGATAATGCACGTATCATTGGATGGATAGCGTTTCTTATGATTTGTTCTCAAGGGCTGCTAAAGTTGACAATTGCTATGAAATTCGATACAACTACACAATTTCTACAATGGACATTTTGCAACTATATATGACTAATAAACGAAAAAACCAAATAAATTTTGGATGGGCAGATATAGCTTATTGACTGCTGTTATTAATTACGTTGAAGATAACTCATCTTGAGTTACTGTAGGAGTAGTGTCCAAAGTACATCAGTGGTAGACTAAGTGGGACTATTGATCTTTTCTTTTTCTAATTAATATCAAGAGTAGCAGGAGGGAAAGGAGCTTTGTGTTGATATGGATCGATGACAAAGCTCCATTCTGTCTGCTTTCTATATGTATAATTGATTAGTTTGTCTGTTTTATCTCATCAAAGATCACATCCATCATAGCTTATTGGAGTGTAAATTGCTTGCTGTTTGGTGATTGTGGTTTCAGGCCACCACAATACTTATCTGATAGTGATCTGTTCTTTTGATTATACAAAGTAATGGCAGGTGATTGTTAATCTCATGTTATCAGTGATTGAGAGTAGCTTTATGTTAAGTGGAGCAGCAATTCATCAATCTTGACCTTTAATACAGCAATGCCTCTAGATATATTTGTCTATTATCATTGTCTCTGCTGTATTTTACCTGCCAAATGACCATCTTGGTGGATTGAAAAAGCATCTCTCTATAATGCAACCATACCTGACTAGCCTGAATCCCATTATTTTCTTCTGAAACAACTAAGTCACCTTTTTGCATCCCCTATCACTACAGCATTATGCAGCTACCACCTTCAGCTTATGTCCTATCAGCTTCCTTGCCACTCCTGATAGTTCAGCATATTAGAGGACTGGGTTCTTATTGTTCTTCACCTTTTTTTTTTTTTTCCTTTTAGTGGACTCTGGTGTTAAACTCATTGGCTTATTGTAGACAACTGTTGATAAAGTGATGAATTCATATAGTGGTCTCAATTCATTGCTTCTGAGTCACTTAATAGTTCTAGTGCCATGAAGTGTATTATCCACAGGCAAGACGATCTGGCTCTTAATGCTGCACTTTTTGTTTTAGGAAGGTTTGCTCGTATTAGGGGAAAAACAGAAAGTAAAAATCTCCAACGAAGTACTACATATGAAGATAGGAATAGCAGGATTGGGGAATCATTATAGAAAATTCGTCTAAGCAATAAAATCAGAACAGGATGACATGCCAGATTAGAAACTCTCTCTGCAGGACAGGAAACTTGCAAAACGAGCATTTATGAGTTGTAACCTAGTAAAGAATATTGTAGCTTTCATGGTTCCTCAAAAGTGAAAACTTCCAATCAACTGTGGTGATTGATGGCTTGCACTTTGAAAAGGAAGTTTGCCATATCCACTTCTATTTTCACTGAAACATTAACAATCCCTCTTAACTTCTGAAAACTACCTTTAAGTGGTTTTTTGCATTTTACTGCTTTTTACTATTTAGGACAGGCCTGTCATCGATGGTAAAAAGATGTTAACTTTATGGATGGCTGATGATTTTCTGTGCTGGTGTAGACAAACTTCTCTTTATTATAGATCTTTCGTCTTTTTAACCAAAATTTCAAGGGGAACTCTTGATTTATTATTGCAGGCAACCAGGAGATGGTCCCAGATAAGATCGGTAGTTACTTTTCTGGGCCTCCTTTCCAGAAATCGAAGGATAAACAGGGTATGTTAGCTAAGCATTTCTGTGGCACAATCTTTTCTTTATTATAGTGAGAAACAGGGTATGCTAGTCCGTTTATGCTTTTTGATGCTTAGTAAGCCAAATTAGTTGAAAGTAGAGGCAAGCAGAGTCAAAGGCCAAGCGTCAACCGGCAAAGGGGTGGAGACAGGGGTTTTACGATCCTGTCTTTAGCTTAGATGGGATGCATGGAGCGAGTGTTAGAGGAATTTCATCAGAGATTATCTTGATCTACCCATCTACTCTATCAGCTAAAGATTAGCTGTTACATCTCCACTAACAAGGCGTATAATTGATTGGCAGGCACATTCAGAGCTCACGTTTGACAGAATAGAGGTTATCTTCATCTACCTATCTACTCTATCAGCTAAACATTATGTGCAACATCTCCACTAACAAGGGATATATTGATTTATTATTATTATTTTTGGTCGGGAGGCATATATTGATTGGCCACCAGCAGAGCTTACGTTTGAGACATCTGGAAGTTACAGTACATCTGTATGTTTCTTCACTACTCTTCCCCTCTCCACTGAACTTGCAAATTTAGGAGCTTGAAGAGAGTTAATTATTGCAAATAATTAGCTTATTTTATGGGGAAGTAAATGGCTTGATAATGCGCCCTGAGCATTCGTTTCTCTCCTTGTCCTTCATTGCCTAGAGGTTTTGAGACTTTGGAATACTACTTTATGGCTGTTGCACATTGGTTGGGTTGCAGCAGGGTCTGTTAGAGAGGAACTCTTGGCTTGGTCTGGGCTAAAATGCTGTAAAGATAGGAAAAGCGTTTTGCTCTGGCACCATTTTCTGCATTATTTTGAAAGGAAGATTGGTGGGTTTTAAGAATGAGGAAAGGTCTAAAGGTGCTGAAAGGGACAGTTGGCTTTCCACCTTAATTCTTTTGGCATTGAGGTGGCAGTTTTAAGATGCCAACTCTTTCTCTGTTTAGATATTTCCTAATGCCTAGAGTGTAAAAGTGAGGCCCACTTGGTGGTCTTGAATATAAATGCTCACATTATTTGTAATGTTTACATCAATATGATTTAAGATAGGTCTTGAATATTAAGTAATAATCACATTTTAGATACCAAAGAAAAATAATATTGTTAATGCTGAAAGTAAAAAGTAGAAGTCCAATTAAGTAAAATATCACACCATATAGACAGAAAGATTGTCTTTTGGATTGCTAGGACGTTAAATGAAATTGCTGAGAGGCAGTCATTAAAATCTTTCTAAGGATTTAGTTTGATCACAGGAAACAAATTTGAAGAGTTATTGGTTAATATTCTAGAAGGAATGCTGGGTGCCAAAACTTAGATCAGAGTACAAGATAAAAAGTTGTGCCATACCCTAGCTTAGAAGGGTTAAAATATTTTCATGAAATTTCAGAGATTGTAGTACAAATTTAAGCAGGATTTACATGGAAACCCTTGATTTATTATTGCAGGCAACTGGGAGATGGTCCCAGATAAAGTCGGTAGTTACCTTTCTGCGCCTCCTTTCCAGAAATCGAAGGATAAACAGGGTATGTTAGTTAAACATTTCGGTGGCACAATCTTTTATTTAGCATAGTGAGAAACAGGGTATGCTAGTCCGTTCATGATTTTTGATGCTTATAAGCCAAATTTGTACATTTTTCCATAGTGGAGACAGGGCTTTTATGGTCCTGTCTTTAGCTTAGATGGCACGCATGGAGTGAGCGTTGGAGCAACTTCATCAGAGGTTATCTTCATCTACCTCTCTACTCTATCAGCAAAAGATTAGTCGCAACATCTCCACTAACAATGCATATAATTGATTGGCAGGCACATTCAGAGCTCACGTATGACAGAGAGGTTATCTTCATCTACCTATCTACTCTATCAGCTAAACATTAGTTACAACATCTCCACTAACAAGGCATATATTGATTGGCAGGCACATGCAAAGCACATGTTTCAGAGGATGGCATTATCTTCTGCAACTTACATTACTTCTGTATATATCTTGACCCCTGTTCCCCTCTCTACTAATATTACATTCTCCTAAACTTAAAGTACCTTTATAGGAGCTTGAAGACAGTCAATCTTCGAAAATAATTAGCTTATTGGAGATGGATGTAAACGACGTACGAATTATTGGAATCCATGGGAGAGATGGCATTGGAAAGACTGCTCTTGCCAAGATCGTATATAGCAAAGTCTCCTTTCACTTTGATGCTTGCAGTTTTCTTGGGGAGATTGAAGAAACAATGCGGCATCCTGGTGGTGTTCTGTGTCTTCACACCAAGTTGATTTTTGATATTTTGAAGAGAGAGTATGAGGTTTCTTCTGCTTTCAAAGGAGTACGATTTTTGAAAGAAATATTTAGGAATATGAAGGTTCTCCTTGTTCTCGATGATTTGGAAAATGCTTCCCTCCTCAAGGAGTTTGTAGGAGCTAATCTTGATTGGTTTGGTTCTGGAAGTAGAATAATTGTCACCTCAAAACAAAGAAGCATTCTTCAAGGCTTTGTGGATCGTGGGATGGCTCGTACTTATGACGTTAGTTCGATGGATGATAAGCGAGCTTTCAACCTTTTCTGGCAGTATGCCAAGGGAATGAGTTCTCAACCACTTTCTTATGTGGAAAGTGCAAACAAAATAGTCAAGGCTGCTAAGGGACTTCCACTACTTGTTAAAGTTTTTGGTTCTTTTTTGCATGGTAAAGGACAGGAAGAATGGATTAAATTCGAAGATCTTGTGCAACAGTTTCAAGAAGATTACGAGAAGCTTCTGAGCATAGTTTATGAAGCATTAGATGAAAAGCAAAAGCGGATGTATCTTGACATTGCAGGTTTTCTCCCAGATGTGGATTGTAGGATTGCCTCATATATGTGGCATGATCATGAATGTCCTCATGATGAAATCGAGGTCCTTCGTCGAATGTCCCTAATAAAAATCGAAGAAAATAAGTTAGGCATGCACAGCATGCTAAGGTGCCTTGCCAGGAAGATTATTTACCAAGGTTTTCGTGATCCAGGCACATGCGTTAGATTCTACATTCCTTCCATAGCCCATGACACAAAGAAGAGGAAAAGGGTATGCCAGTGACAAAAAAGTAGCATGCAGACCCTAACTTTTTTTTTTAATTTTCCTTGAAAAGGTTTCATGTATGAAGCATTTTCTGTACCTCGTGATCCTTAGTAATTATTTCATCATCTGAAGACTCCGCATGTTTCTCTACTTGACTTTTGTGGTCCATCATACAGGGAACGGACCACCTTAACACTATTGTGGCAGGCTTTGAGATCCTACCAAGCATGACATTTCTCAGCTTGGGTCATGCCAATATTGGTGGAAGATTTGCAGATGCCTTATTGAACGTTCGGTGGCTTCACTGGCAAGGGTGCCCTCAAGATATTGAAGCAATCAGCATTCATTTAGAGAACCTAATTATGCTTGATCTTTCGTGGAGTAAGGTTACAGAATCCTGGGGAGGTTGGAAAGGAATAAAGGTGTATTATAGCTCCTTTGTTGTTGTGTTTGTTTTGGCCCCCAAGTACATTGAGGTTCCAAGCTATCTGAATTTTTTCCCTTGTTTTGCAGGTGGAGCGTTTGAAAGTCTTGAATCTTACAGGTTGTGTGGACTTATTAGCTACCCCGAGCTTCTCCTGTTACCCAAATTTGGAGATAATGATCCTCGAGCGATGTTCTCGACTGGTTTACTTAGATCCTTCAATTAATGATCTGAAGCTCTTGGTTACCCTGAATTTGAGGTTCTGCCCTGAACTTAGCATGTTGCCAGTGGAAATGGATGGGATGAATGCTTTGGAAGAGCTCCTGATTGATGGCACTTCCATTCGAGAGGTTCCTGCATCTATAGGCAAACTGGTTCAGCTGCAAATTCTTAGTGCCACTAACTGCTTCTCATTGTTTCGGCTTCCTGATTCAGTTTGTGAACTTAAAGCTCTTTCATTGCTAGCCTTGGATAACTCCAAAATTCTTGAACTCCCAGAGTCAATTGGAGACTTGGGGGAACTCAGACACTTGTCTTTGAGAGATTGTCGTGGGCTTGGAAAGCTTCCGGAATCCATTGGAAGACTGGAAGACTCGTTAGTGGAGTTGGATATTTCCAGCACAGGCATTTCGAAATTGCCCAATTCAACTAAAAAGCTGCGGGGTTTGAAAGTGCTGAAAATGGATTCTTGTTTCTTAAGAGAATTCCCTTGTTACGTTGGAGAGTTGATAAACCTGGAAGAAGTACATGCCTCCTGGTGCAGGAATTTGGAGGGAGTGATTCCAAGTGGTATTTCGAAACTACGTCGTCTCAGAGAACTGAGGCTTCGAGGTACTCATATATCCAGCCTTCCATCAGAAATCCAGTTCATGTCAAGTCTTCAGACTCTTGATTTGCTGCACTGTGACCTTCTTAAAGAGTTGCCTCCCCTTCCTTCTAGCTTAGTTAATCTGTATGTAAATCCCGGCTCGACACAAAATAAGTAAAACTCTTCAATTCTGCTGTGGGTGGCATTTATCGCGATAAATAATAGTGTTAGTTTGGATCGGATGGTTGGAGTGTTGTCATTTGCCCTGACAAGTAGGGTGGATTACATTACACCACCGGCAATTTTAGAGTTATGTCGACTTACTCTTTCTAATGACTGTCTATCAGATAAAGTGGTCATGTCATTGAGAATTAACCGTAGAGAAAATGCTTTATGTCGTCCAAAATTTGCTGCGTTGTGCACATTAGTTTTTGAAGGAAAGCAGTCAACTTCGCTAGTGTCCACAGTTCTCATCCCAGGATCGCGTTAAGTTATAAGCCATAGCTTGGAAATTTATCGTAGAAATTAGGATACGGATTTTCGTTTTTTCAGGGAATGAACACACGCAGCGTCAGACTCTGTTTGGGAAAAGGAAAGTAGTTTGGGGGAATATTATGATTTTAAGCTAAATCAGCTATAATTTTCACGAAAGTAAATGCCGGTGGATTTACTTTCATTGATGAAGTGAAGTTCTCCTATGGTATCACACGGCCACCATAGATTGTAATGTCCTAGTTTGCATTGTGATTGCAATGACTTGTACGGTCACTTTTCACGCATACGATGAAGTTCGCCTCGCCAGTCGGGTTATAAACAGACCATCCACATTGGGGTCCATGACAACATCTTGGGGTCGCGACAGGTTTTCATAACGATTGTTTTGCGTGGAAGGTCCGGCTTCAGTGGTAACAACATCGATATCTAGGTAAAACAAAAGGTACATATGACAAATCGAAGTTGGAACGGCTATCCAGCGAACCCTTAATTCGAGACAAAAATTTCACCGGAACGTCATGAGGGAGACAATCATATCAATGAGGAAAGGGAACAACCTGAGGGCTTGAGTCTGCTACAATATGGAATCGAACTGCCCACGGGCTAATTGAATGTATTTGATGGCTCAACACGCCAATCGACCCACGGTTCTAGTTATGAACAGAAGGTCCTTGGGTCCTATATTAAATAGTTTACCATTGAAAACTCTACTCATCACATCAACCGACGGAAACGGAGAGGACGAACAAAAAGGCATTGCGCGCATATGGATGAGCAAGAAAGAGAGAATGTATCGTTCTTTAAAATTTGACATCATAATTTAAGTTAGGTGTTTTGTACATCCATGGACCATATGGATACTATCAAATCAAGCCACCTAAGAGCAACTTTGAGAGAAAAAAATATATAACGAAAAAGATGGTTTATTCGACTTTTGTGATATGATTCTCCGTTCAATGAGTCAACAAGGTATTGCTTAAGCTTGCCTCGGAGGTCGTTGACCATCTGTCGCTTGGACTATGCTAATAATGGAATTAGGCACATGATTTCCATGACAAATAATTTGACCCACTTCTTCCTTCTGTCTAGCTACTGTGAACAACTCAACTCTTGGAATTCCCTTTTTAATTTACTTTTCTTTCTGGGTCAATTTAACGTGTAATTTCTAAATTTCCAAAAACCGACACGTGGGGCACAATGTTGTTATTTTTTAGCTAATAATCTTGTCTAACTATCACATGTAACCAATAAAATCGATGGAAGTGTTCGACCTATACTTTGAAAGGAAGTAAGTACGATGAACCAACCAGTGTGAGTTGGATTGAATTTTCTTATTATGGTAACAATGCTTGGTTAAGAACAAGTTCAATTCAATTGACAAAGGAATTAATAGTTTGATTTATTGACATTCTTTGCTTCAGTCCTTTTGGCGTTTACGTTAACGCTTACTTTGGGAGCGCATCAAGAGATTATCTACTTGGAAAAGAGAATGTTTATTAGAAACCACAGGAGAATCGTGGAGCTGGTCACTGAACTTCAGAAGTTGTCAGTTCTGCAGCAAAATGCTTCTGAGAATTTGATGCATCTCGATTGGGCTGTAATGTACGCTGACCCCACAATAGCCAAAGTTGAGGACTGCAAAGGAAATAAAGGTTTATGAATCTGGTTAGGGCTTGAGAAGGGAAACTAAAAAGTCTTAAATGTATTGTGTTAGTGCCACGTTAGTCGTAAAACTTTTGAATTAGTGCAAATTTAGTTCTAAACATTTTGCATTTACGTCAATTTAGTCCTAAACTTTTTACACTTGCACAAATCGAGTCAATTCGATCAACTTTGGTTGGAAATTGTTAATGTGGACGTTGATTGTCCTATGTGGAACGGCTGGCGTTAAAGTAGGTATTTTTTAATATTATTTCAATATTTTTGATATTTTAAATAATTTCTAAAAAAATATGAAAAATTATTAAATATAATTAAAATAATATTTAAAAAGTCCATGTCAGTGATTTTTAGCAAAAATTGACCGGATTGACTCAATTAACATAAATGCAAAAAATCTTAGAACTAAATTGGAACATATAAAAAATTTAGGATTAAATTGACACTAATAAAAGTTTTATGACTGAATTGACACTAATGTAAGAGGTTTAAGACTTTTCTTTTTACACTTTTTTCGCTTGAGAAGGATCCCAAAAGGCTTCAATACTATTCCCCTTCAGAAAAATAACTCCTTTTACATCTCTTATCAGTCTTTGTTGTTCCTTAAGTTAGGATCAAGACCATATTGACTGAGGAAAACTTGAGCTTATGTTCCTATTTCTCTCACAATACTTCGGCTACGTATAGTAAAATTTCTATTTTCAAAATAACTTTTTGAATTGAAACACTTTTTTCTATTTTTGTTCTCGACAATGATTTATGAAAATAGGAATGCGTTTAGTAACTACAAGAAAATTTTATTCCTGAAACAAAAAAAGAACTAAAACGAGTTTGATAACGCTGCTTCAAAAATTGACTAACATGAGCTGCTCAAAACTTGGTGTCGGCATACTATTTGGCGATCAATGCGACTTACGTAAGGTTTATCTCAACGAACTAAAATTAGCCCTAGCCATATAGACCCAGCATTACTTTTTGTCTTTCCAATTAAGTCCTAAAAGAAGCTCAAAAGCCACACAGGTGTTCAAGTCCTAAACCGCACTCTGCTCGAATATTCCTCCACAAATCCTCCCATTAAACCGTTTCCTTTAATCCTCACTTGCTTCTCCCACATATAACATTGGGGATGTCAATAGGCCGGGTCGGGCTGGGTCTCATGGAGGCCCGACCTAGCCCGAAACTTAACAATACAGAGCTTGGCCCGGCCCAGCCCGACACGATGCCCGAATTTCATATGCCTCATGTTTTCGGGCCGGTTATTATTATTATTATTATTATTATTATTATTATTATTATTGAGAATTATTGATCAAGCTCCAAAGTTTCAGATATTTGAAGAATTTAATATTTTCGGATTTAGATCTATCCACTTTTTCATATTCATTAAAATTTAGTTCAGCATTGATTTTCCCCATATTATTATGATGACTCATACGAAGCACAACTCTCTGGAGAGAGAGAGAGAGAGAGAGAGAGAGAGAGAGAGAGATGGTTTTAAATAGCACCGTGAAGAACAGTGGAAAAGCTATGATTAAGGCGCAAGCATTGACGTGATATCCAGAACAGAAATCGAAAACGTATTGCACAAAGAGGCGTGAAAGATGGAAGAAAGCCGCATGAGGATCAAATTCCCACATGGGGTTGTGTCAAATCCCATCGGAGTGTTCCTGAAATAAACAGAAGGATAGAGGTAACGCAACGCGAATGATGTGTTCCTCGCCTGGAAACAAGCACAAGTGCACGTAAAATTCCATAATGACTTTATTCTTTAAGATAGAAGTAGAGAGGAACACAAGGTACAGGCCGAAGTTGAAGCATCATTCCTAATGTATGCACTGCACATTTAAACGTTTCTGTAGTCCCTATCCCTCCTCAAATCATGCCTACTCTTCTTATGCCCTCAGGGCAAGTTCATGCAGTTTTAAGGTAACCTTTTGGTCACAAACCTCCACAAGGCGAAAAATAGGCCGCAAAACCCCGAATTCAATCATGGCACTTGCCAGTACGTTGCAACGTCAAAATGTGAAACGGCATTGCCAAAATTCTAAGTCCAATACCACTTCAGAATGCTGCGTTTGACGACCCACCAGTAGATGGATGTGAATGGTCATGACAGCAATCAAGTTCACCCTCTCATAAGTCCGACAGAGAGGTCTTTGATGCATCTTTATGTGTCTAATACTTTGGGGAATTAGATCTTCTGAGATGGTCATACTGTAGCAACTTTAACTTGCCATTCTGTAATTGTTCATCCTCCAAACTTTCTCTTGTAGAGATCAAGAGAAACATGACTCGTCTAAGCAAAAGCGGGTTAAAGCCTTTTCTATGACAGATGGACCGAGCATCGGTCTGGCTTGAACTAAATTCCCACATGGGGTTGTGTCAAACATGATAAGAAAGAAAGAAAGATGAAGAGAAGATAGATTGTATTCTCTTGGTGTGTGTAACAATGTACATGGAGAAGCCTTTATATAGGCTTGGGAGAGGAGAAGAGTCTAGTACTCTTCCTATGTGGGACTAAAGGAAAAGAAGAAAAAAACAAAATGTTCTTCAATATGTTCTAACACAATATGTTCTAACATCCCCCCTCAAACTCAAGGTGGATCAAACAACGAGAGTTTGGAAAGAAGAAATAAAAAGCGATGTGATGGAAGAGCCTTCGTAAAACAATCTGCAAGTTGATTTTCAGTTCCAATAAAGGGAAGAGAAATGGTGCGAGCTTGGAGATGATGACGAGTTAGATGACAGTCGATCTCAATATGTTTGGTACGCTCATGAAAGATTGGATTTGTGCCAATGTGAATGGCACTCTTGTTGTCACAATATAAAGGAGTAGGATCCGGAAATGAAACACCCATGTCAGCAAGTAAGCGACGGAGCCAAATAATCTCAACAGTAGTGTCCGCCATAGCACGATACTCAGACTCTATAGAGGAGCGTGAGACAATATGTTGTTTCTTAGCACGCCAAGAAATGAGAGAATCGCCAAGAAAAATGCAGTAGCCAATGACAGACTTGCGATCGGTTATATTGGAAGCCCAATCAGCATCAGAATAGGCACGTAATAGAAGAGCAGAAGAAGATGGCATGAACAAGGAACGTGTCAACGTGCCTCGAAGATAGCGCAAGATCCTCAAAACAGCAGCGTAATGAACTGTACGAGGAGCAGCAACGAACTGACTAACAACATGAACAGCATAAGCGATGTCGGGTCGAGAGATAGTAAGATAGACAAGACTGCCAACTAAAGTCCGATAGCGGGTCACATCAGAAAGAGGTTCCCCATCGTCCGGGCGAAACTTTTGATTCAGTTCAATAGGAGTAGCAGCA
Source organism: Psidium guajava (assembly GCA_016432845.1). NCBI lineage: Eukaryota > Viridiplantae > Streptophyta > Magnoliopsida > Myrtales > Myrtaceae > Psidium > Psidium guajava. Next base: position 35,784,126 of record CM028225.1, on the reverse strand, counting down.
GTGCGTGAGTCGGAGAGAGCAGCCCTGGAGAGAATATCAGCAGTATATTTCTGTTGAGAAAGAAGGATACCACGCGAATTGCGAGCAATCTCAAGCCCAAGAAAATAACGCAGTGGTCCAAGATCCTTCATGGAAAAATGCTGTTGAAGGTGTCTTTTGGTATGTTCAATATGAGCACTATCATCCCCAGTGATGATCATATCATCCACATAAAGAAGAAGAATAGTACAACCAGCAGAAGAGGTATGAACGAACATAGCATGATCAGCCTCACTTTGAGTAAAACCAGCAGACCGAATAGCATCACCGAACTTCTCAAACCAAGCACGAGGGGCTTGTTTGAGACCATAAAGAGCCCGCCGGAGACGACAAACCTGTCCAGAGGTGTGAACAAGACCAGGCGGAGGGTGCATAAAGATATCCTCCTGAAGATCCCCGTGAAGAAAAGCATTCTTCACATCAAGCTGAAAGAGTGACCAGCTACGAATTGAAGCAATAGCTAGTAAAGTACGGACAGATGTCATCTTTGTTACAAGAGCAAAGGTCTCCTCATAATCAATACCATACTCCTGCGAGAAACCCCGGGCAACCAGACGCGCTTTGTAACGCTCAATACTACCATCAGAACGGAGCTTCACCTTGTAGATCCATCGGCAGGATACCAAGGATCGACCTGAAGGAAGAGGCACAAGCTCCCAAGTACCAGTACTTTGCAAAGCCGAGAGTTCCTCAGACATAGCCTGACGCCATTCAGCATGTTGAATTGCCTCGCGATAACTAGAGGGTTCCTGTATAGTGTGAACAGTAGCCAAAAAGGAACCAAACTCGGAAGAATAAGAAGTGACAGCAACATACCGAGCAGGTAGACGCCGATCCCAAGGAGGATTACGACGGGGCTCCAAAGGTGCAAAATCGTCAAGGGCAAGCGGATCAGGAGGTGCAGTAGCAGGGACATGGGAAGGTGGGGAAGGTTGTGATATATCTAGATCCGAATTGGAAATGGGAGAAGAAGAATCAGGAAAATGATCAGCGGGGAAGTTCATGAATGGAATAGGAGACGACACAGGAGGTGTGGCGTTGGTAGGGAAGAAAGGGACATGCTCATGAAACGTAACATTACGAGAGATACGCACACGTCGTGCATTTGGGTCATAACAACGATAACCCTTATGCTCGGTACTGTAACCCAAGAATGCACATTGGATAGAGCGAGCAGTGAGCTTCGTACGTTCATGGGGTGGTAGGATGACAAAGCAAGTGCACCCAAAAACTCGCAGATGAGTATAGGTGGGAGATCGAGAATGAAGACGGTAAAAAGGTGTGTCTTGATTGAGAACGGACGAGGGTAGACGGTTAATGAGATGAACAGCTGTGAGAAGGGCCTCAGCCCAGAATTCAGTAGGAACAGAGGTGGCAAGTAAGAGAGCGCGAGTTGTCTCCAGAATATGACGATGCTTACGCTCAGCAACCCCATTCTGAGCTGGAACTCCAAGACAGGATAGCTGAGGAAGCGTGCCATCACTAACCAAGAGAGAACGAAAAACACCTGAGAGATATTCTCCCCCTGAGTCAGAGCGAAAAACTTTGATTTTTTTGTTAAATTGGGTGGAAACCATGGTAGTAAAAGACTGATAAATAGAAAAGAAATCACTGCGCTGACGCATAAGATAGACCCATGTATAACGGGAATAATCATCAATAAAGGAGACATAATATTTGAAACCACTCTTGGAAGAGAGAGGGGCAGGTCCCCATACATCAGAATGAATAAGATCGAAAATAGCACTAGATCTAGAGTTACTAACAGGAAAAGGCTTAGCAGATTGCTTGGCCAAAGGACAAATAGAACAAGGAGAAAAATTATTAGAAGAAACACGACCTAGAGCGCCTTGTTGATGAAGGACGCTGAGACGAGAAGAAGGAATATGCCCGAGACGCTGATGCCATAGAGCAAGATCAAGAGTAGCTAACACAGGAACAGGAAGAGAGGAAGACGGAAGATGGAGATGCTGCATAGTATAGAGTCCGTCCCGTCTACTACCCCTTCCAATCATCCGACCACTCAAACGATCCTGCACAAAGCAAGAGCCGTTAGTAAAGCTCACAATACATCCAGCATCGGTAAGTTGTCCAACAGATAATAAGTTAAGAGTCAGGGAAGGAACATGTAACACATCAGGGACACTGAAATCCCGAGGAACGGTGAGTGTACCCTGCTGGGTAGCCATAAGAGGAGAACCATCAGCTGTAAAGAAATGTGCTGGATGCTTGAGCTCAGAAAGCTGAGTGAGACAGGTAGAGAAAGCAGACATATGTCTAGCAGCTCATGAGTCAAGTATCCAGATAGTAGAAGTGTCACCTGAAGAGGGAGTAGCCGCAGCTGTGTTGCCAATAGACGAAACAGTTGCATGGGTGCCGGAGCTAGGTAAAGAACCAAGCAAAGAAGGATTCAGTCGAGCAAGCTGGGCCTCAAGAGCTGCAACACGGTCATCCGTAGAGGAAGAAGCCAGAGTAACTGGCCGAGCCAATGGAGACGAGGTAGGATGTTGAATAGGACGCAGTGACATAGGAGGGCGCAAAACATCCTTCTTCTTTCGCCAACACTGTGACTCATCATGACCAGGACGGTGACAATAAGTACATGAAGGGCGGCGAGGGCCACGAGTAGGCGGAGCACGTGGTGGAGCAGCCAAAACAGCAGTAGAATTAGAAATTGTAGAGGAGGAAAGTAGACCCAGATGAGTTTCCTCATACTGCAATTCCTTGATAGCGTCAAGAAGAGACGGTCTAGGAAAGCGATGGAGAAGTTGGCCACGAATACCTTCATAAGGAGAGCCCAGCTTCATAAGAAAAGCATGTAGACGGTGCCTATCTTGAGCCTGAAGCCGAGTAGACGGGCACTGAGTACATTTCAAGCATGTCGAGCAGAGAACAGGAGCAAGAATATCCAATTGACTCCAGAGGGAATGCATGTAGTTATAGAAATCCCGAATGGAGCGAGACCCTTGGGTGGCACAATAAATTTCTTGCTCCAATTGATAGACCCGAATATCTCCAGTCTCAGTGAACATCTCGGCGAGCTGATCCCACAAACACTTCGCTCCCATAATATGAGAAAATTGCGGGCGAAGAGTAGGATCAATAGAACCAAACAGAATAGCCCATGCCTTTCGATCAGCAATTGTCCATGCTCGAATTTCAGCAGCACGTTGCTTAATCGCATCAGGAGATGGTTTGGATGAGTCAGTGTCCGTGAATGCAACAGGACAAAGACGAAAACCCTCGACATGCTCAAACAAGTCGCGGTAAACAAGTGCAGCCATTGCCGATGGTTTCCAAAGTGAATAATTGGAACCATCAAGCTTGACGTCTATGCGGTCACTAGAATCGCCCATGATGATTGAGTGAATGTCTAAATTGACCAGAAAAAAAAAATCACCAAAGTTTGAAGCGCAGGACAAAGTGCGCAGGTTGATAGAATGGAAGAAACACGAATCTAGAGGTACAAAGTAAGTCTCTAGAAAATGAAAGAAAAATTTATAGACGCACGAATACGTGGAAGCTTGACTAGAGCAAGCAAGAGTAGCGGCTCAAAACTCAAAACTCATTGTCTTAATTTCTAATGCGGAAGATCCAATTTATGGCAACCGCAGAGCATACTTTTAAAACAATGAACTTGGCTCTGATACCATGATAAGAAAGAAAGAAAGATGAAGAGAAGATAGATGGTATTCTCTTGGTGTGTGTAACAATGTACATGGAGAAGCCTTTATATAGGCTTGGGAGAGGAGAAGAGTCTAGTACTCTTCCTATGTGGGACTAAAGGAAAAGAAGAAAAAACAAAATGTTCTTCAATATGTTCTAACACAATATGTTCTAACAAAACATATCGCTCCTTCTCTAAAAGAGAGAACGAAAAGAAGAAAAAAGTGCATTTGATCTCGTCAATCCAAGTAAAGTGGTTTCACAATTCGAGCATCATTATCAGCGCAAGAATATCATGATATTCAAATCAAGCCCCAGAAGCAGCAGTTCTTTATAATGGCACCAGCAATTCACCTTTTTCCTCGTTTAGCAAGGATTTTACGATAGTTCATGAAGACTTCTACAACATGTTAAAACCAAAATATTCAAGTGAATTACCCACGCATATAGCAAGTTCCAGCTAAGTACCCAGATGAATGCAACTTGAATGCCATTCGGCAACTCTCGATTCCGTTAGAGCATATTGAAATTCACAAGGAAGTTATCCCAAAAAAGCCACCTTAACTTGCTCCTTTAACTGACACAACATTAGAATCAGAGATATCCGCACATGCTGATGGAAATACCCTAAAACTATTAAAATGTCCTAAGACATGATGGCAATGTGTTGATCTCTAGACACGAACATGCATTACCACTGCTGACGGGGTTATTTAATAGAGACGTACTGGGTTGGAGGATGGAATGAGGTGGGCCATGGCTTGCACTGTTCTACCCACTCTACCAAGAGGACTGAATGCGTGTTGGCATGTTTCATGGCAGTTAGTCCTAATAATATTGACAATAAAAGTAGAGCAGCAAGTTCCACGCCACAATGCAAATATGCATGGGCCTGTTTATATTTACAGACAGAGAGAAGATTGCACAAAGGAATCAGGGAGCGGTAGCCATCACTTATTCTCAGGGATCCAAGTACAGATGACAGGGCTACATGATACACATTTCCCTGACCTCATTATAGAGTTCTGCAAATCTCCTGTTACCAACTCTAGGAGATCCGAAGTTGTACATAGTCACATATATTGCTCCGTGCCTAATATAAACAAAATGCATTAGTTACATGCCATAAGGAACAAAAGATTAAAAAATCTACAATGATTTTAATTTAAATTGGCAATAAACACTTGAGAGTAACCCGAAAAAATAAAAGGCCACTCAGGTTGCCGGTTACAGATGAACTTACGATTGAAGAAATCTAGCTTCTTACAGAGTGACCTACTATACACACCCAGTATCTCGTGTCATCGGTATAAGTAAGTCGCATAAAATGACACGATCTATACTCATACAGCTTAAGCTTTTAGTTCGTCGGTTGTGCACAAAACGACAACATGGTATAACAGCCAGAGATCTCGAGTTCAATCCTCACACCGAACCTTTCACCCCGTTCCAATTTCCCTTCTTTGGATGCTTGGATTTTAATAATCTTCGTCCATGAGCCATGTTTATTGAGTTTGCATGCTTCATGCTTTTATCATAATAGCAGCAGTTTCCATGAGGAGTACTCAGCTATGGAATATAATATGCACCACACTCCGTCAGTTTAACTTATCAAATTAAATGGTTACGCAATCACTATGTCAGGCACTAAAAATGACCATGTAAAGTCAAGAATCAAATTAGATGAATCTGTGGGATCTCACAAAGAGAAAGCAATCTATTGAGGCTAGAAAAGCATGAAAACTATTCCATCAAACTTTATCCATGCTATGCCAAGAATACCAAGATGACTGGGCAGGTCCTCACAAGTACCGCAGACAAAAATTCCCCCAGACACTATACGCAAAAATCATTGATGATTAACAATAAAGACGATCTCATGATTCAAAGACAATGGATTTCTCTTTGCTGGATTATGCGATCCAAACCGTTCAGGTTTTTATCAAACAAATAATACAGTGTTTTTTTCCTTGGTCCATTTATGTTTTTCACCTTCGAGCTACCTGCAGAAGTAATAGTGTACGCACCCACCCACCCACCCTCCGTCCCTTTCCCAGACGCATGGGATCCAATTCTGCAAGTTCAGGTTCAGGGCTCGCACTACTTTTGCAGGGATCAACACCATCGAACCTGGAGCAGCGCCCACTAGCACGAGCAAAGATCGATCGAGCAAGTCAGCCAACAGGACAAAAAAAGAAAGAAACAGAAAATGGGTGGCCGAAACAATGGCAATAACTAGAGGCGTGGATTCTTCTCATCTCCACCCGCTCACTCCCTCACGTAATCCACACAAAACCAGCCAAACTCGCACGCCAGGGGACAACAGAGGGAAAACGTACAAATCGCTCCAAGGGACCACCGGAGAGCTAAGAGATTTTATTCACTGACCTGTCTTCTTGTCATTTGAAAGAAATCAAAAGAAAAAATTGTTAAAAATAGGATTGGTAAATTGAAATGATCCATCTTCTAATTTTTAAGATTTTTTTGAAATTTTTGAATTATATATATTATGAATTTTCCTTTTTTGGATTTTAAAATCAATTTTTGATTTTTTTTTAATTTTATTAATTTATGAATATTTTATTTGAAAAAAAATATTCGAATCTGGTTGGGTTGACCCGACCTATGCCTCACAAGGGTTTGATAAAAGTGAGAGAAGACTATTGATGCTTCTTTAATTCTCAAAAATATTCTTTTTCTTGATAAATAACTTTTTTTTTGTTTCTCAAAATTGATCAAAAAAATGTACGCTAAACATATCTGTGATCCTTTCTTGTTTTGGAGAATAGAAATAGACGAATATAAACGCTACCAAATAGGCCCTTAGACTTATTTTTTCAATGGTCCAATCCGAATTTCGGGTAAATCCGACGTGGTTGCACAGTGTTAAACTCCCTAAACCCTCCTCTCTCTCTCTCCTAGTCCTACCTACCCACGCTAAACCATCTTCTTGTTCTCTGCCAATTCGTGATCTCCTAGTCCTTCCTACACACGCTAGGCCATCTTCTTGTTCTCTGCCAATTCATGGAGAGGTGAGGCCCGGCCACCACCACCACGATGCACCGGACAAAAATCCCTCAGCCGTTATTCGATATATAGAGAGGTTGGTGTGTGGATCAAGCATCGAGAGTCGGCCATGGCTTCTTCTGCTTCTGCGAGCAAAGACGCGGATCGGATCAAGGGGCCGTGGAGCCCCGAGGAGGACGAGGCGTTGCGGAAGCTGGTCCAGACCCACGGGCATGGGAAGTGGTCCCAGATCAGCAAGTCGATCCCGGGCAGGTCCGCCAAGTCGTGCCGCCTTCGGTGGTGCATCAAGCTCTCGCCGCAGGTGGACCACCGCCCCTTTTAATACAGCAAAGCCTCTAGATATATTTGTCTACTATCATTGTCTCTGCTGTATTGTGCCTGCCAAATGACCATCTTGGTTGATTGGAAAAGCATCTCTCAATAATGCAACTATACTCGAGTAGCCTGAATCCCATTATTTTGTTCTGAGACAACTAAGTCAACTTTTTGCATCCCCTATCACTACAGCGTTACGCAGCTGCCACCTACAGCTTATGTTCTATCAGCTTCCTTGCCACTCCTGATAGTTCAGCATATTAGAGGACTGGGTTCTTATTATTCTTCACTATTTTTTTCCTTCTTTTTTTTTTTTTGCCCTTTTCCGGACTCTGGTGCCAAGCTCATTGTAGACAACTGTTGATAAAGTGATGAATTCATGTAGTAGTCTCAATTCATTGCTTCTGAGGTCACTTAATAGTTCTAGTGCCATGAAGCGTATTATCCACAGGTAAGACGATCTGGCTGTTAATGCTGCACTTTTTGTTTTAGGAAGGTTTGTTAGTGTTAGGGGAAAAAACAGAAAGTAAAAATCTCCAACGAAGTACTACATATGAAGATAGGAATAGCAGGATTGGGGAATCAATATAGAAAATTCATCTAAGCAATAAAATCAGAACAAGATGACATGCCAGATTAGAAACTCTCTCTGCAGGACAGGAAACTTGCAAAACGAACATTTTTGAGTTATAACTTAGTAAAGAATATTGTACCTTTCATGTTTCCTCAAAAGTGAAAACTTCCGATCAACTGTGGTGATTGATGGCTTGCACTTTGAAAAGGAAGTTTGCCATATCCACTTCTATTTTCACTGAAACGTTAACAATCCCTCTTAACTTCTGAAAACTACCTTTTAGTGGTTTTTGGCATTTTACTGCTTTTACTATTTAGGACAGGCCTGTCATCGATGGTAAAAAGATGTTAACTTTATGGATGGCTGATTATTTTCTGTGCTGGTGTAGACAAACTTCTCTTTATTAGAGATCTTTCGTCTTTTTAGCCAAAATTTCAAGGGAAACTCTTGATTTATTATTGCAGGCAAACAGGAGATGGTCCCAGATAAGGTCGGTAGTTACCTTTCTGGGCCTCCTTTGCAGAAATCGAAGGATAAACGAGGTATGTTAGTTAAGCATTTCTGTGGCACTATCTTTTCTTTATTATAGTGAGAAACAGGGTATGCTAGTCCGTTTATGCTTTTTGATGCTTAATAAGCCAAATTAGTTGAAAGTAGAGGCAAGCAGAGTCAAAGGCCAAGCCTCAACTAGCAAAGGGGTGAAACGAGGGGTTTTATGATCCTGTCTTTAGCTTAGATGGGATGCATGGAGCGAGTGTTGGAGGAATTTCATTAGAGATTATCTTCTTCTACCTATCTACTCTATCAGCTAAAGATTAGCTGTAACATCTCCACTAACAAGGCGTATAATTGATTGGCAGGCACATTCAGAGCTCACGTTTGACAGAATGGAGGTTGTCTTCATCTACCTATCTATTCTATCAGCTAAACATTAGTTGCAACATCTCCACTATCATGGCACCTATATATTGATTTTTTTTTTTTTGTTGGTCGGAAGGCCTATATTGATTGGCCACCAGCAGAGCTCACATTTGAGACATCTGGAAGTTACAGTACATCTCTATGTTTCTTCACTACTCTTCCCCTCTCCACTAAACTTGCAAATTTAGGAGCTTGAAGAGAGTCGATTTTTGCAAATAATTAGCTTATTTTACGGGAAAGTAAACGACTTGATAATGCACTGTGAGCATTTGTTTCTCTCCTTCTCATTCATTGGCTAGAGGTTTTGAGACTTTGGAATACTACTTTATGGCTCTTGCACATTGGTTGGGTTGCTGCAGGGTCTGTTAGAGAGGAACACTTAGCTTGGTCTAGGCTAAAAGGCTGTAAAGATAGGAAAAGCGTTTTGCTCCAGTACCATTTGCTGGGTTATTTTGAAAGAAAGATTGGTGGGTTTTAAGAATGAGCAAAGTTCTATAGGCGCTGAAAGGGATAGTTGGCTTTCCACCTTACTTTTTTGGCATTGAGGTGGCAGTTTTAAGATGCCGAGTCTTTCTTGAATTGCTTAGATATTTCCTAATGCCTAGAGTGTAAAAGTGAGGCCCACTTGGTGCTCTTGAATATAAAAAACTCACATTATTTGTAATGTTTACATCGATATGATTAAGATAGGTCTTGAATATTAAATAATAATCACGTTTCAGATACCAAAGAAAAATAAAATTGTTAATGCTGAAAGTAAAAAGTGGAAGCCCCAGTTAAGTAAAATATCACCCCATATAGACAGAAAGATTGTCTTTTGCATTGCTAGGACGTTAAATGAAATTGCTAAGGGGCAGTCATTAAAATCTTTCTAAGGATTTAGTTTGATCACGGGAACAAATTTGAAGAGTTCTTGGTTAATATTCTAGAGCGAATGCTGGGTGCCAAAACTTATATCAGAGTACATGATAAAAAGTTGTGCTATACCCTAGCTTAGAAGGGTTAAAATATTTTCATGAATTTCAGAGATTGTATTAAAAATTTATGCAAGATTTACAGGGAAACTCTTGCTTTATTATTGCAGGCAACCGGGAGATGGTCCCAGATAAGGTCGGTAGTTACCTTTCTGCGCCTCCTTTCCAGAAATCGAAGGATAAATAGGGTATGTTAAACATTTCTGTGGCACAATCTTTTGTTGAGAAACAGGGTGTGCTAGTCCATTCATGATTTTTGATGCTTATAAGCCTAATTAGTTGTACATTTTTCCATAGTGGAGACAGGGATTTTATGTTCCTGTCTTTAGCTTAGATGGGATGCATGGAGTAAGCGTTGGAGGAACTTTGTCAGAGGTCATCTTCATCTACCTATCTGCTCTCTCACCTAAAGATTAATTAGAGCATCTCCACTAATGAGGCATATAATTGGTTGGCAGGCACATTCAGAGATCACATTTGACAGAATGGAGGTTATCTTCATCTACCTATCTTCTCTATCAGCTAAACATTAGTTGCAACATCTCCGCTAACGAGGCATATATTGATTGGCAGGCACGATCAGAGCTCACGTTTGAGAGAATGGTGTTATCATCAGGAAGTAACAGTACATCTGTATGTTTCTTCACCACTCTTCCCCTCTCCACTAAACTTACAAATTTAGGAGCTTGAAGTGTGTCAATTATTGCAAAAAATTAGCTTATTGGACAGGAAGTAAATGACTTGATAATGCACCGTGAACATTTGTTTTTCTCCTTCTCCTTCATTGCCTAGAGGTTTTGGGATTTTGGAATACTACTTTATCTCTCTTGCACATTGGTTAGGTTGCAGCAGGGTCCGTTAGAGCAGAACTCTCAGCTTGGTCTAGGCTAAAACGCAGTAAAGATAGGAAAAGCGTCTTGCTCCAGTACCATTTTCTGGGTTATTTTGAAAGAAAAATTGGTGGGTTTTAAGAATGAGGAAAGTTCTATAGGTGCTGAAAGGGATAGTTGGCTTTCCACCTTACCTTTTTGGCGTTGAGGTGGCAGTTTTAAGACGCCGAGTCTTTCTCGAATTGCTTAGGTACTTCCTAATGCCTAGAGTGTAAAAGCGGGGCCCCCTTGGTGCTCTTGAATATAAATACTCACATTAATTTTAATGTTTACATTGATGATGAAGATAGGTCTTGAATACTAAATAATAATCACATTTTAGATACCAAAGAAAAATAAAATTGTTAATGCTAAAAATAAAAAAATTTTAGGTACCAAAGAAAAATAAATTGTTAACGCTAACAGTAAAAAGTGGAATTCCAATTAAGTAACTTATCACCCCATATAGACATGAAGATTGTCTTTTGGATTGCTAGGATGTGAAATGAAGTTGCCCTAAGAGTTATCGGTTAATATTCTAGAAGGAATGTTGGTGCCAAAACTCAGATCAGAGGGCAAGTTAAAAAGTTGTGCTATACCCTAGCTTAGTAAGGGTAAAATATTTTAATGAAATTTCTGAGATTATGGTATAAATTTAATTGGTTTCTGTCATATGAAGCTTACTTTTGGCGGTTAATATGATAGTTGTGAATTACGTTTTATTTATTCATTTCATACGAGGGAGTTTGATAATGCATGTAGCATCAAAAGATAAGGTTTCTTATAATCTTGTTTCCGACAATTACTAATGTTGATGGTTCTTTAGAATTTCAAACTAGAAGGACTATGCGAAAATGAAGTGTAACTAGATTTATAAAAAAAAAAAAAGAAAAAAACTAAAACTTAATTAGGATTTGCATTAGTTTGGTGATTGTCATACATGGGGAAAGCACCATATTGAAATGAACAATTTGCAACTATATATGACTACTAAATGGAAAAACCAAAGAAAAATTAGGTGGGCATATTTAGCTTATTGACTACTATTATTTATTATATTGAAATTAACACCCTTGATAAATTAGTGTAGAAATGTTGTCCAAGGTACATTAATGGTAGCGCAAGTGGGAGTACTGATTGTCTTCTTTTTCTACAGTAGCTGGAGGGATAGGAGCTTTTGATGATATGAATCAATGATAAAGCTCCATTCTATTTACTTCCTACATGTATAACAGATTCGAATTTTTTTTATCTCATCAAAGGTCATATCCAGCATAGCGAGTATAAATAGCATGCTGTTGGTGATTGTTAAATATGTCTTGAATTTTTTGACATATTATTTGAATGGGCCGTAGGCCCAAACCCAGAGGAATTAGGTTTTCCTTTTTTTTTTAAGACAATATATATATATTGTGATTAGGGTTTCATTGTACTTGTACTCTCCTTTTGATATAGTGGAATTTCGTTTTGCCTCGCCCGTGGACGTAGATCAATCTGATCGAACCACGTAAATCTCGTTGTTCCGTTTTTGTTCTTCGTTTGATTTCCGCAACAGTGATTGTGGATTTAAACCACCACAATGCTGATCTAGTACTGATCTGTTCTTTTGATTATGCAAGCTAATGTCAGGCAATTGTAAATCTCATGAAGTCAGCAATCGAAAGTGTCTACAGCTTTATGTTGAGTGAAGCAGCAATGCATCAAACTTGTCTTTTTGATACAGCACTATCTCTAAATAAATTTGTTTATTATCACTGCCTACTCTGTATTTACCTGCCAAATGACCATCTTGGTCAATTGCAAAAGTATCTTTTGAAATACAACTATACTTGAATAGCCTGAAGCCCATCATTTTGTCCGGAAACAACTAAGTCACCGTTTTTCATCCCCATCACCATAGGCTTATGCAGCTGTCACCTTCAGCTTGTGCCTTATGAGCTTCTTTGCCACTTCTGATAGTTCAGTATATTAGAGGACTGGGAAACTTCTTATGATTCTTCACGTTCTTTTGTTTTTGGTTTTGGTGGACTCTGATTTTTTGCAGATTATAGAGAATTGTGGGTCTAGTGGTGAATTCTTATGGTGGTCTCAATTCATTGCATGCAAGACACTTTAATAGTTGTGGTGCACGAATCATATTATCCAGTAAAGAATCTGATGGGTAAGACCATTTAGCTCGTAATGCTGTGCACCATTTGAGGAAGGATTGTTGGTATTAAGCTAATCAGATTAGAAACCTCCAACTAATTACTATAGATGAAGATAGAATAGCGGGATTGGAGAATCAATAGAGAAATGTTGTTTAAGCAATAAACCCACGAAGAGATGTCATGCCAGAGAGATATGCTGTTTAAGCAATAAAACCACAGAGATGACATACCAGATAAGAAACTCTCTCTGCAGGAGAGGAAACTTGCAAAAGAGCATTTATAAGTTGTAACTCATAAAGAGTACTGCAGCTCTCATGGTTCCTGGAAAATGAAAATCTCTGATCAACTGTAGTGATCGATAGTTTGCCCTTTTAGAAGTTTGACATATTTACTTCTATTTTCACACGAAACCTATAGCTTCCGTCTTAATGTCTACATACTATATCAAGTTGTTTTCATATTTTTCTGCTTTTACCATCTATGATAGGCCTGTATGTTTGTGTTTTCTTCCTCTTTCTGTGGCATTAAATCTTATTTATTATAGATCTTGCATATTTAAATGAGATCTCAAAGAAAACTCGTACTGTATTTATCCCCACTTTCAGGCGACTCGGAGATGGTCCCGGATAAGGCTGGTAGTTACCTTTCTGTGCTTCCTTATACGAAGGATAAGAAACAGGGTATGTTAGTCAGTTTAGGCTTCTTGATGCTCAGTATGCCAGATTTACTTGATAGATTTTTCGATAATGGAGACAGCAGTATTACTTTTGTATCCATATCTTAGATGAGATGAATGGGATGAATGATTGTGTTGGAGGAACTTCGGTAGAGGTTGTCTTCAACTACTTATATATTGTCAGCTAAACATTAGTTACAACATCTCAACTAACGAGGCATATGATTGATTGGCAGGCACATTCAAAGGGCATGTTTCAGAGAATGGCATTATCTTCTGGAACTTACATTACCTCTGTATATATCTTTGACCTCTCTTCCCCTCTCTACTAAAGTTACATTTTCCTGAACTTAAGTACATTTATAGGAGCTTGAAGACAGTCAATCATCAAAAATAATTAGCTTATTGGAGATGGATGTAGACGATGTACGAATTATTGGAATCCATGGGAGAGATGGCATTGGAAAGACTGTTCTTGCTAAGATCGTATATAGCAGAGTCTCCTTTCACTTTGACGCTTGCAGTTTTCTTGCGGAGATTGAAGAAATGACACGGCATCCTGGTGGTGTTCAGTGTCTTCACACCAAGTTGATCTTTGATATTTTGAAAAGAGAGTATGAGGTTGCTTCTACTTTCAAAGGAGTACAATTTTTAAAAGAAATATTTAGGAATATGAAAGTTCTCCTTGTTCTCGATGATTTGGAAAATGCTTCCCTCCTCAAGGAGTTTGTAGGAGCTAATCTTGATTGGTTTGGTTCTGGAAGTAGAATAATTGTCACCTCAAAACAAAGAAGCATTCTTCAAGGCTTTGTCGATCGAGGGATGGCTCTTACTTACGATGTTCGTTCAATGGATGATAAGCAAGCTGTCAACCTTTTCTGGCAGTATGCCAAGGGAATGAGTGATCAACGACTTTCTTATGTTGAAAGTGCAAACAAAATAGTCAAGGCTGCTAAGGGGCTTCCAGTACTTGTCAAAATTTTTGGTTCTTTTTTGCATGGTAAAGGACAGGAAGAATGGATTAAATTTGAAGATCTCGCGCAACAATTTCATGAAGATTACCAGAAGCTTCTGAGCATAGTTTATGAAGCATTAGATGAAAAGCAAAAGCAGATGTATCTTGATATTGCAGGTTTTCTCCCAGATGTGGATTGTAAGATTGCCTCATATATGTGGCATGGTTATGATCGTCCTCATGATGAAATCGAGGTCCTTCATCGAATGTCCCTAATAAAAATCGAAGAAAATAAGTTAGGCAAGCACAGCATGCTAAGGTGCCTTGCCAGGAAGATTATTTACGAAGGTTTTCGTGATCCCGGAACATGTCTTAGATTCTATATTCCTTCCATAGCCCACAACATGAGGAAGAGGAAAAGGGTATGTCAGCGAAAAAAAAATAGCATGCAGGCCAAACTTCTTTTTTCATTTTCCTTTCTAATGTTTCATGTATGAAGCATTTTCTTTACCTCATGATCCTTAGTAATTATTTCATCATCTGAAGACTCCCGCATTTTTCTCTACTTGACTTTTGTGGTCCATCATACAGGGTACGGACCACCTTAACACTATTGTGGCAGGTTTTGAGATCCTACCGAGCATGACATTTCTCAGCTTGGGTCGTGCCAATATTGGTGGAAGATTTGCAGATGCCTTATTGAATGTTCGGTGGCTTCACTGGCAAGGGTGCCCTCGAGATATTGAAGCAACCAGCATTCATTTAGAGAACCTAATTATGCTTGATCTTTCGTGGAGTAAGGTTACAGAATCCTGGGGAGGTTGGAAAGGAATAAAGGTGTATTATAGCTCCTTTGTTGTTGTGTTTGTGTTGGCCCTCAAGTACATTGAGGTTCCAAGCCATCTGAATTTTTTCCCTTGTTTTGCAGGTGGAGCGTTTGAAAGTCCTGAATCTTACAGGTTGTGTGGACTTATTAGTTACCCCCAGCTTCTCTTGTTACCCAAATTTGGAGATACTGATCCTCGAGCGATGTTCTCGACTGGTTTACTTAGATCCTTCAATTAATAATCTGAAGCTCTTGGTTACCCTGAATTTGAGGTTCTGCCCCGAACTTAGCATGTTGCCAGAGGAAATGGATGGGATGAATGCTTTGGAAGAGCTCCTGATTGATGGCACTTCCATTCGAGAGGTTCCTGCATCTATAGGCAAAATGGTTCGGCTGCAAATTCTTAGTGCCACTAACTGCTTCTCGTTGGTTCTGCTTCCTGGTTCAGTTTGTGAACTCAAAGCTCTTTCATTGCTAGCCTTGGATAACTCAAAAATTCTTGAACTCCCAGAGTCAATTGGAGACTTGGGGGAACTCAGACGCTTGTCTTTGAGAGATTGTCGTGGGCTAGGAAAGCTTCCGGAATCCATTGGAAGACTGGAAAACTCGTTAGTAGAGTTGGATATTTCCGGCACAGGCATTTCGAAATTACCCGATTCAACTAAAAGGCTGCGGAGTTTGAAAGTGCTTAAAATGGATTCTTGTTTCTTAAGAGAATTTCCTTGTTACGTTGGAGAGTTAATAAACCTGGAAGAAGTACATGCCTCCTGGTGCAGGAGTTTGGAGGGAGTGATTCCAAGTGGTATTTTGAAACTACGTCGTCTCAGAGAACTGAGGCTTCGAGGTACTCGTATATCCAGCCTTCCATCAGAAATCCAGTTCATGTCAAGTCTTCAGACTCTTGATTTGCTACACTGCGGCCTTCTTAAAGAGTTGCCTCCCCTTCCTTCTAGCTTAGTTAATCTGTATATTTGATCTGTATGTCAATCCCGGCTCGACACAAAATAAGTGAGACTCTTCAATTCTGCCGTAGGTGGCATTTATCACGATAAATAGTAGTGTTAGTTTGGATCGGATGGTTGGAGTGTTGTCATTTGCCCTGATAAGTAGGGTGGATTACATTACACCACCGGCAATTTTAGAGTTATGTCGACTTACTCTTTCTAATGACTGTCAATCAGATAAAATGGTCATGTCATTGAGAATTAACCGTAGAGAAAATGCTTTATGTCGTCCAAAATTTGCCGCGTTGTGCATATTAGTTTTTGAAGGAAAGCAGTCAACTTCGCTAGTGTCCACAGTTCTCATCCCAGGATCACGATAAGTTATAAGCCTAACCAAAGCGTCACAACAACATCCAAAGGATGCCTTTGTCAACGTTACTAAGGACCGGGGCAAGCGGAATTCAGGAGAGGCTCAAAGAGGGACTTACTAAGCGAAGGGCCGAAGGCGGCTTTGCTCATGAGTTAGCGATCAAGCGGAAAAGGATCAGCTTGGAAATTTATTGTTGGAATTAGGATAAGTACTTCCGTCTTTTCAGGGAATGAACACAAGCAGCGTCAGACTCTGCTTGGGAGAAGGAAAGTAGTTTGGGGGAATATTATGATTTTAAGCTAAATAAGCTATAATTTTCATAAAAGCAAACGCCAGTGGATTTACTTTCATTGAGGAAATGAAGTTCTCCTATGGTATTATACGGCCTCCAAATGTTGTAATGTCCTAGTTTGCATTGTGATTGCAATGACTCATACGGTCACTTCTCACGCACGAAATGAAGTTCACCTCGCCGGTCCTGTTAAAAATAGACCATCCACATCGGGGTCCATGACAACGTCATGAAGTCGCAGCATGTTTTCATTCTTTGTCGTTTGGTGATAGCAACGATTGCTTTGTGCGGAAGCTGCGGCTTCAGTCATAACAACATCGATAGCTAGGTAAAAAGAAGAGGTACATACCAAATCGAAGTCTGTCTTATTTATTGTCACAAATCTTTGCTTTCGGCTTTAACCCAAAGAAATTATATTTTACCAAGCAAGAAGATTGAGCAAAAGGAAAAATCTAGGTGCCAATCAGGTCGTTAGATTATTGACACCTAAATTTTGATAACCCATTTAGCTATTCACACCGCATAAGAAAGTTAACCCCAAAAATGATAAAAATATCACTTGAATTATACAATAACGAGGATTAATGCACCGACAAGCATCGGTAGGATCATCTTAAGAGCGGAATCAGGTAATGCTAAAGAGATCAACGAGGCAAATTAGAGATTGAGCCGTTGGATTTTTCCAAAGGAACAAGATAAAAAAAAAACCAGGGGGACGTGATCTCTTTCCCACGATTACATTGGGGCTGTTAGGAGATTTTCCAATATAATTGCGATATCATCTCCTGGTTGTTAAGAGGTTCGAACGGAAAGTAGTGATGTTTTTGGGACCTCCAGTGCCTATAAGTACAGCACCTCAACGCACAATCTCATCTTCATCCCCTGGTTGCTCTCCTCCACACTCCGCCGCCCATCAGCCATCCGACAGCGAGTCCTTCCTCCTTCGACTCGTGCCGGCGACCTCATCAACCGTCGGTCTTGAAGAAAGAGAAGACATACTAACCATTACGTTCAAGAGCCGATAGTTGCATGGGAAGCCCCTTTGAAAAATCCCAGCATCCCTACGGTCTCCCGTCCTTGTCCGATGGTGAACAGCCATTTTCGACGTTCCTTGCTGCCATGGCTGCACTGGCCGAACTTCGGAAAACGATGACCAAGAATCTGGCATACAAAGAAAGGAGCGAGGAGGAGATGGCACCGCTCTTCCGTCTAATCGACGAGATGGAAAATGGGCTGCAACGCCTGAAAGATCGCGTGGATAAGCTCGCTGAAGGTGATCCGGAAGTCAGCATGTTAGGGCAACCAAGCATTGATATGAAAGACATCATGCCTACAGGATGGGATGATGAACTATCCCATGATAGAACTGTCCAAGCAACCCGTCATACTGTCTTTGCTATCGACGAGGAACCAAATGAAAAGACGAGTTCGAATCGCCCAGAGTAGGGGGCATTATTTAATTATCCGCATACTCCTTTGCGCAGGAGTCTTTTCTGCTTTCTTGGATTTCGATTTCCCCGTCTTCAATAATGTAATTGGCTCCTTGCAATTTGAAAATTTTCTGTATTTTGAGGGCATGCAGAAGGACATCAAACTAGCATAAGTTTGATGCAGATGACATAAACCCAATAGCATGGGGGAGACCAAAAACGCCTCCAAACGGGTCCTTGAGGAAAGAAATTTACACTACACGAGGTCAATGTGGGGGCGAATCTTATCTCGGTCGAGCATGATCTTGTGCCTCCTTATTGTACAAAGAAATTATCCATTCTTTTGCCGCTGCTAACAGAGATGTTATAACTCGCACGCCTTTTGTCTTTCGCACAATGTGCATTGCCACTCTATTCCAAATCTTCATCACCACTTGGATTAAACTATCTCTACCTTGTCAAACCTCCCGATAAATTATCCACTTCAGTTCTAAACATTTTTTTATGCCAATTCAGACTAAAAACATTTGAATTGGTGCCAATTCAATCATAAACCTTTTATTGGTGCTAATTCAGTCCTAAATCTTTTACATTTATACTAATTTAGTCCAAGACATTTTGCATTTGTACAAATTGAGTCATTCGGTCAATTTTGATTAGAAATCATTAATGTGGACATCAGTTATCCTATGTAGAACGGTTAGTACTGATGTGGATATTTTTTTAAATATTTTTTTTAAATATTATAAAATATTTTAAATAACTTTTAAAAAAATATGAAAATATTAAATATAAAATGAAATAATATCAGAAGATATCTACATTAGCATCAGCCGTGCCACATTGGACAATTGACATCCACGTCAGCAATTTTCAATCGAAATTGATCAGATTGACCCAATTGACAGAAATGCAAAAAGTCTTAGAACTAAATTGATACAAATATAAAATGTTAATGGCTGAATTGGCACTAATGTTATAGGTTTAGGACTTCTTTTGACATTTTTCCTGCTTGAGAATGATCTCAAGAGTCTTCAGTACTATTCTCCTTTAGAAAAATAACTCCTTTTACATCTCTTATCAGTCTTTGTTGTTCCTTAAGTTAGGATTAAGACCATATTGTCTGAGGAAAACTTGAGCTTATGTTCCGATTTCTCTGACAATGTTTCACGACTAGGATTTCTTTAGCAGTAACATTGATTGTGTTAAATATGTCTTAAATTTTATATACTCGATCCACTATATCATTCCACATGACATAGTATTTGTGTGGCCTAAAAGTGAAGAAGACAAAAAAAAAATCGATGTTGGGGGCACTATTTATACTGCGGCCAAATTTTTTTTTTTAGGGCTGATGTTGATGTGATCGATCTCAAAAGAATCTATACTTTTGATTAATAGTGGAATTTGGTTTTGCCTCGCCCGTGGATGTAAATCACCTTGATCGAACCACGTAAATCCTTCTGCTCTGTGTTTATTTTTGCTCATCTGTTTTTCGTCAGATTGCATGTTGCAATGCTTGGCGAGATTTCTCCGCTAATAAAAGATCGCCGAAAAGCTTAAACACTAAACCGATAGCTTCTACAAGATAAGTTTGCCTGATTGAGTTTTCATTGATCGGCCAACATGTCCTCCAAGTTGTTGACTCTGAGAGGCAGTTCGCTCCAACTCTCTGACAGTAAAAGATTGCAGAAGCTTGAACTCCTTGAGCACATGTTTGCAGGAGTTGGTGAATAAAATGTTGCGTTGAAATTATCATCATCATAATCTTCAAGAAGATGGTCACAAATGGATTTCAAAGCATCGAACTGATCGGCCTCAAGGGGACTGATGATTTCTTGAAGCATTTTGGTTTCTGGCTAGAATATATAGATTAAGCTTGACTGCTGGGGTGGTGTTGATAACAAAATATGACTAATTAATTCTCAGTTCCAATCTCTTTTGAGGGAGCTTCTGAGAAAGTCCATTTGGTGATGACTCATAAGATTCTCCCAACACATGTTTCAAATGCTAAATTAAGACCTTTTTAATCACAAGAGACATAAATTGGAATATTTTTTTATTATCTGTCCTGAATTAAAAAAAGCCAGAGCATGGGGCAATTTCCGTTTTATTTAGTGGGCAAGGACAACGAAATGTCGGTGGATGCTTTTGTGTTTAAATTAAGTTATGCAGATCTCACATGTGGTGCAGTACAGATCCAATCGCACATGCATGTGATAAAAAGGAAATTGCAGAATTGGATTCTTCAGTTGTTTTTTTTTTTTGGGGGTCCAATTTTCTAGCAAGATTGGATAAGTGTTAGTCAGTGTTTAAAAAACTATTTGTAGAAAAACAGCCCAATAAAAAAAATTTACAACTTTAGCGTCTGTCCCAATTATACCTAATACTTGTTTTTCTAATAAAAAATTCTAAACTTTAATTTTTGTCCCAATTCTACTGACCTAATATATAAACACTTCAACTTTAGCATTTGTCCTAATTATATAAAAAAATATTCATGAAAAATCAAAAACTTTTACTTTTTTCTCTATTCTACCATCATTAGCCTTTCACTCATAATTACCCTTTAGTTAATCATATGTGATATTTGCACGTTGTTAATGAATTACATCTCAGAGCAAAGCTGACATGAAGAAAGTCACAACTTCTCTTTTGTTATTTTCTTCCCCTACATATTATTGAGAGATATAAAACTACTCAAGACGGCACGTTCTGAATTCTCCTATGCACTCAATAGCCCAAAGAATGGCTATATGTGGAGATTGGATTATTTGACAAACGATCTCAAATCTCATCGTCCGTAAAACCTTTTTATTTTCGAATTTTGAAAATTCATTGGTAAGTTCGGCGAGAATATTTGAGTCACATAAACTTAACTAATGGTAATTATGGATAGAAGGCTGATGATTCTAGAACTTGGACAAAAGTAAAAGTTTAGGGTTTTTATGAGACAAAATTAAGTTTAATGCTAAAGTTGAGGGTTTTTTATGAGAAGAAAATAGGTTTTGGATATAATTGGGATTAATATTAAAGTTGAGATCCTTACCAAAAAAAAAATATTAAAGTTGAGACTTTTTTTTGGGTATTAGGCGGAAGAAATGACCGCAACTTTATTTCAAGTAAATAATTTGGTGTAACCTACCAACACTTTTATGCAAATATCACCTTTTTGCTGTAGTTTACACATTGGTGACATCACAGCTTTTTTACGGAGAACTTCATTTTAGTTTATTTCAAGCTGGACATCAACAAATAATCAATATTCATATCATCCTTTGGAACAGCTAGAAATAGATTCAAGAAAAACCATTTTTACGATCACCAATAACTTTATGCATTCCTAAATTTTAAAAAATGATTTACGCTCCTCGAAAGTTAAACTTTAATTTTCAAATTTCAATTGAATCTCTCCATAGTTTTCATGAATATCTCCATCACTTGAACTCGGGACTTAGGACCCTAGCGTCTAGCGCTCAAATCAAAGATCTCGACCTTGACCTCGACTTTAAGATCCATACTTGACCTTGGAGGGGTGGATCTAGCACCCTATCGATATCGGTGGGTGCACAAAGCCGGAGCCCGACGTGTTCAGCCACTGGGCTGAGTGTTCACCCACTTCACAGTCTCTGTCTTTAAATAATAATCATTATCTGCCCTACTGAAAATCTTGAAGTTATACATGAACAACACAAAATTATATCTTCAGTCTTAACGGTTCTTGGATGCAATCAAAGCTGATAGATCACGTGAGACACATCACAAGGAACCAAATGCTAATTATAACCACTGTGGTTATTATACTTACTTTTTTTTTCTGTTTATTACTTTTGTTAGTCACTTTCAAGACACGTGAAGGTGTTTTTTCTCCTCTTATCATGCGTAGGAAACTAGTGCAGAGTTGTGGATAGAGTACGGTTTTTGGTTATTCCTGACAAATTTCAAAGCAAATGAAATCAAAGCACTAAATTGATAGTTTCTACAACATAAATCGCCTGATTGACTTCTCATTGATCAAAGTACAAATTGTTCATCCCCACTCCAAAAATCAATATCCACAATATCCAACACGGAAAAGGGAATCGGAGTTCCAAAATCCACCTCAGCATCCACATTGGCCTCTCTCTTTCTCCTCTTCATCCCCGTCACCAAACCGTCGTCGCTGGACGCGGATGGCGAGCTAGGCTCGGCCGACAAATGCTTGCGGCTGACCCTGACAGGCTCGTACTCGGCCGTGCCGATGAGGTGAGGGAAGTTGACCTTAGCCTTGGACCCCCTCATCTTAAAAGCTGCCCGGTCATAGGCCAACGCTGCGTCCTCGGGTGTCTCGTAAGTCCCGAGCCAAATCCTTGCCCCATTCTTCTTGGGGTCCCTTATCTCTGCCGCGTATTTTCCCCACGGTCGCCTCCTCACTCCTTTATAATGCATTTTTTTGACCGGCACTTGTACCTCCTTCTCCACCATCTCCAGTTTCTTCTCCATTGCCGAACCAATGCCGTTACAATCAGCGGTCATAACTTCCGAGTCAAGTTCTTCACTTGAAGCCAGACCAATGCTGTCATAATCAATGGCGGTCACTTCAAAATCAAGTTCTTGATTCAAAGCCGAAGGCATCGTCCACCTGGAATTGAGCGTGTCACCCAAAGCGCCGTATACCAACATGTCCTCCGAGTCGACGAACTTTAGGGCCAGTTCGCTCCAACTCTCCATCAGTAAGAGATTGCTGAAGCTTGAACTCCTTGAGTACGTGTTTGCAGGAGCTGATGCAGAAAATGTGGCGTTGACACTATCATCATCATCTTGAAAAAGATGGTCATGAATGGATTTCAAAACATCAAATTGAACAGTCTCGAAGGGACTGATTGTTTCCTGAAGCATTTTCGGTATTGGCTAGAAACTTTGTAGCTTTGAGATCACTTAATGTATAAGATTGAAGGGATGATTTGGTTTATGAAGAAAGAGTGAAGAGGTGAAAAGACCATGAAAGAGGGAGCTCTTTATATAGGTTGAGCTTGCCTGGAAGTGGAAGAAGATTGAAGGTATGATTTTGGATGGGGCTTCTCAGAAAGTGCATTTGGCGATGACCGATGAGATTCTCAAAATCACGTTTCAAATGCTCAATTTGACTTTCTTCATCGGGAAAGACATAGATTGACATATTTTTTTGTTGTCCGTACTGAATTGAAAAGCAAAAGCATGGGGCACGCTCCTTTTTATTAATTGGGGAAGGACAATGATATTGGTGCATGCTTTGGCATATAAAATTACTGTTTTTCACAATCGTATAGTGTGCATGTGATTCAAAAAAAAAAAGTTGCAGAACTGTATTTTGTTTTTCTATTCAAATGTACGGATTTTTTTGGTCCTAGAAAGTTTTAGTAATGTTAGTAAGTGTAAAAAAAATTGTTTAAAAATGGAACAAGTGCACAGAAGTCCTAAGTTGCGAATTTCAAAAAATGTAATCAAATTCAAAAATTTTCCAAGTTGGTACATTGAAAACTCTCCATCAACTCCACTCAATTTGGCTAAAGTGCCGAAGTGAGGTCTGGGCTTCGGCTTGTACTTGCGTAGAGCGAAGGAGATTTGATAGTTCACGTCACGGCAACTAGAGATTCTTCGAGCTTGCAGCCATGGCCATTCGAGATTCATTGATCTTGACCATGGTCGCTCGAGCTCGTGGAGCCAAGGAGATTTGGAGCACCCGGCTATGGCAGCTAGGGTTTCTTTAGCTCAGCCATGGTCACTTGATAGTAATTATGATAATCCAACAATGTACATTCTCTAAATCAAAGAAAATGTTCATGCCATTCAAAACACACCGTAGAGGAAATGCTGTGTCGTTGAAAACTAGCAGTATTGTAAATATTAGCTGTTGAAGAAAAGCAATTAACTTCAAGAATGACTCTTATTTTATTGATGAAACATTTAATTGCTGAATATTTTTGTTTATATTCATGTCATATCTAGGGCTCAGTTCATACCAAGTTTTAATTCAAGGATCGCGTTAGGATATAAGCCATTGCTTAGTAGTTTAGTGTAGGAATTAGGATACTAATTATTTTAAGGACGAACACGATTAGCGTCGAACTTTGTTTGGGATTAAGGTAATTGATTTGGTGGAGAAAAGATTTTAAGGCAAATTAGTTACAATATCCATAAAAGCAAATGACAACGGATTTACATTGATTGAGAAAGTGAAGTTTTCCTATGTTATTATACGGCAACCAAATATGGTCGTTTGCAATCTGGCCAAAAATTTTTGACAAAAAAAAAGGTCCTGGAAAAAAAAAACAAAAGAAAAGAAAATGAAAGTCTGCATTGTGATTCATGCATTAGACTGGTTTATTGTCCTCAATTAGGCATGGGTACTACTTTGCAGGTGGAATCAGTTCATATGCGTGGTGAATCATCATCTTCATTTCCTTCGCTTTGACTGCATTAAAGTTGATTTTGGAGAAATTATAAGAATCTAGGGTATGTTTGTTTCACGAAAAATTTCATAAAAAAGGAAAATGACTTCCTAAGAAAACAGGTTTGACTTTTTTTATTTGGTGATATGTGACCAAAGATGATTTTTGGTATTTGATTTTTGTTTGGAAAATGATTTTAATCTCATGACTTTATCTTGTGCCAAAAGAAAATTTTGAATTTATAAATTATTATTTATATTTTTGATTTCTAGATTTTAGTTTCCGTTTCCTTTTTCTTGTTTTCTTCTGCAATGCCAGTTGCTAGGATATGGCGAATCTCGACCTTACCGAGCCAGGCAAGCTTGAGCTTGCTAGATCTGTCGAGGCTAGGCATCACTCGATATTGGTGTGGCTAAGACTTGTTGGCCTTGCCAGATCTGGTGAGCTCAAGCTCGGTCAACAAGTCTGGATGTCACTTGAGATTGGTGAGGCTAAGTTTCATAGGGATCTGGCGAGGTTCAAGCCTGCCTCGCCACAGGTCTCACTGGCCCATGCTTGTGGCGAGTCACCAACCATCTTTGAGGCCCGACGACCGGCCTAGGGAAAGGAAAAAAATAAAATGAAAAATGAAGAATGAAAAGATAATAACATACTAAAATAAATATTAAAAATTAGAGATGAGCAATTCCGCAAAGTGTTTTCACCTCTTCAGAATTACGGAATTCACTTTCCTGATTCTATAAATAAAAATTTTCGTTGACCAAAAAGTGTTTTCTAGTTAACTTGTCATTCATGGTAAACCAAATGGGTGAAAATATGAAAAACGAATTCCCGAAATAGACTTTCCCTCAAACAACGCACCCTACTTTGACATCTCAATATTATCAAGATATGATCAACAACGGTTTAAATATTTTTCTTTTTTTTCCCCCCAAGTATTGAATGATTTTCCTGTTATTTTCTGGGCGTAACAGACAGATAATATCTCTCGGGGATAATTTCATGCACCAGATAAAGTCCACCTTCCTACTCTGACCAAAGACATACCATTCACATCATTACCATGACACCTCACAAAATAAATATTGTCATTAAATTGATCATTCTTAGAAATCTCGATAGAAATTCATCTCTTTGTCGTTTGGTTATCGCAACACTAATTTCGTGTGGAGATCGGACTTCCATCCTAACGAAATGGATAGCTAGGTACAAACATGCCAACCGAAGTCATACTTATATATTTTCTCAAAGTTTTAAACTGATGGCATGTAATGGATCTTTTTATTTTTGGAGAATGGATCATAATTGACTCCATCAAGATGCTTGAAGTCCCAATAGTCTATGTTTCTAGATGGTCGGAACCTCGTTCAACAACACTCACAGAGAACTCCCTCCTTCACGCTTTGGTCCATTCCATCTAATCACAAGCCTCACACATTTCCATGTCCAAGATATACAGTCAACCTGGTGCGGCCTGCCCAATCAGGAAGCCACACATGGCTTCTGTGAGAGAGGTTCTTTAAATCTTATTATTGTCTTTCCTATTTAAAATATGCTCACTTTAATAGATATCCACACTAAATATTGGATTACACTATATTTATGGCACTTTCTCTGGAGAAAATATTAAGTGGGCCAGCCCCTCCACGTCAGCATGGTCTTCGCCCCATCAAGAAGCGACACGTGGTTCCACGTGTTTGAGTGGTCCCTTAAATCTTATTTTTCCTCTTTTCTAATTAAAAAATAGTGCTCCCTCTATTAAACACGGCTACTGTTTACTGAAGTAAGCTAGACCTGCTGCTCACATTTCTCGTGGGAAAATATTAGGTGGACCCGCTCCTCCAGGCTAGCATGATCCCCACCCAATCAGGAAGTGACATGTTGCTAGTGGTCCCCACTGGCCTTATATCTTATTTTCTCCTTTGGCTTTGGTTTGAACCTCGTTCAAGGACGCACACTGGGAACACCATCCTTCCTTTGGCTTTGGTTCTCTCCATGCAACCCTAAGTCTCACACACATCTCGAAGGTACAAAGTCAACAGGGTGTGCGATGCGTGGCTACATTGACCAGCAACGTTCTTCGATAATTACGCATGCATGGAAAAACATGTATCTGAATTTTTTCTTTTTCGTATTTAAGGAATGGTAATGTATGTAAAGGTTCATTAGATTTACATGCAAAGGTCGTGGATTGTGCTAGAGACACTCTGCGGTCAAGCCTTTGGCGCGAAGAGATATCACAGACTCGGCATTTACATGCAAACGTCGTGGATC
The DNA here is from genome assembly GCA_016432845.1 of Psidium guajava. Classification (NCBI taxonomy): domain Eukaryota; kingdom Viridiplantae; phylum Streptophyta; class Magnoliopsida; order Myrtales; family Myrtaceae; genus Psidium; species Psidium guajava. The sequence goes on along the minus strand of CM028225.1, from coordinate 35,757,414 downwards.
TTGCTCTTCTTGTGATGCTTCCTGTTGCTGCCCATCTACATTTTCACGACACCGCTCCTAAAGCTCCTCGGCCAAGCCAATGAAATCGCGGACATATCCAGCATGTTGGCCTACGGCTCAACCGTCTTTGCTTCAGCATGGCATTCATGTTCCCGCAGAACAAGTTCTTGCAGAGCCAGCTCAAGAAACCGGTCATGGCTTGAGTTGCGCTGGCGGGCTTGGTTGTGAACGTGGTCTCGAGCTGGCTCTACGTGTACATCTTCGACTTCAGCATATGTTGATTGGAACAGAACCTAAAGTTTTTGATTTACGAAGGAATTAGGCCTGAAATCATGTATGTTGATACGCACATTTTATAGGTAAGCTAATCGAGAAAAATAGAGATGACACTACATGGTTTGAATGATATTTCTTTGATAATTGCTAAAAGAATAAATCACTTTATATGACTAATAAGTGAAAAGAAAAAAGCAAACAAAAATGTTTCAATAACGAATTTATCTTGTGGTTGTCTCTTATTCCAAGTTATAGCAAAATGAATAAAGTACATGGACTAATAATAGCAGATTGTCCCATGTAGATTAATAAAGTACATGGACTAATAATAGCAAAATTAATTAAGTGACGAAGTTTATGTATAGCGCTTACTTTCGTACCAAAATTTTTCGGCGGCTTATTTATGTGCCAAATAAAGAAGCAATGACGATTTAAGTACCAACAGTGAGAGATTCCAACCACTTAGGTCATGTGACATTTTTTTTATTAATTTTTTAATATTACGTGGATGCGGTTTTTTTTTAAAAATAAGTCCATGTGGCAAAAAAGTGAAATTTGATATAAAAAATAAGCTTAAAAACTATATAATAAAAATAAGATCTGCTTTGCACAGCCCAGACGCTAGCCGAGACGTACTACCACATATTGATAGATCAGGATTTGAACCTACCACTAATTGGTTTAAATACGCCTAGATCCCTCTACCGCGGAGCTATTAGGGTGCAACTTGCTAATTGACTCTAGTACCACGAGCTGAACTTACCTACATATTCTAACCATGGAGTGAAAAATTGAAATTTTCAAAATTACTTATTGGGGAACAAACTTAATGACAACCTAAACAATGAAAACTCCTGCCGTAACTTGTATTTTTTTAGTTTTTAGCTTATTATTAATTTTTTGAATATTATGTGGAATTTTTATTAATCTTTGTCTTTTTTTTATTATTGATTGGGATCCTCAAGCAAGCCACATAGATGCCGTGTAAGATTTCCATCGAAACTCACCAGGGTTGGTACTCAAATAATTATTTAAAAAAAAATCCAAATAAAAGTTTACCACCAAAGTGAGTGCAGTACACAAACTTTGTTACATGTGGTGTCCTTCTACCCTACAACTATATCAAATAACAACACATGCCCTAATTCCCAAACTTAAAATTAACTTTGATATGTACTTGCTATTTCCAACTCCACGCTCCAAAATTCTGATTTATAGAAATAAAATAACCTTGCGCATTTTACTTTTCCTTGGAACAGCCGATTATATGTTAGTGACAACTTCTAAATAAAAGCTTATGCTCATAATTAATTGATGGAACGACCGATAGGGTTCGGGTGAATCCTAGCCAAGCGTAAGTGTTATCTTGCAAGAGAAATCGCGTGTGATTCCTTGGCAATCTATGAACTCGCCTGGCAGGAAAATTTAGCATTTTGTACTTCCCTATAATATCCAAATTAAGCAATCATAAAATAGTTATTTTTTTTCGATATATCTTTAGTAAATTTTTATATAGAATAGTAAGTTTCCATATATATACTAATAGGCAAGTTTGCAATGATTGTTTTTTTTTTTTTGGTAAAGAAGTTTGCAATGATTGTTAGTAACTTTATAGATTAAGAAAGTAAGCTTTCTTGTATACAAGATGATAATATTTTCTAGACAGTTTGATGGTTTCACGACTTAAAAAAAAATTAAAAATCTCTCCAATATTAGTTAGTTATCTCGGAACATCTCTAGGAATATGGGACATATCCTACCAAAAAAAATTTCCTGAATTCAAAATTGCAAATTTAGGTTTCTTCCTTTGGGCGATTATTAATTGGGCAAGGAGTTGGCTACCCTTTTCCTTAATCTACTATTAATTCGGTTTCTTCCTTAACCTACTGTCAATTTCCAAAATTTTTGAAAGCAAATCAAGTTATTGCCCAAGAATCTAACTGGAAATCTGCATATCCAAAATTTGCTTGTTTGAAAACGAACAGTGCAGATGTGCCAAGCATGACAATCGAGGGGCACTCTTGGTTTCTAGGGTTTCTCTATAAATTTACGTGGTTTCTTCTCTCATCTTTCCTATTCCTTCTCTCATTTGGCCGTATCACACCGCTTCAAATCTCCATGTGAAGTGAATGAAATCGTGATCGAGAGTGAGGGAGAAGAGTTCATTGGCCTTTCTTCCATTGCCTGAGACGGAATTTGTTCGATCAGTCTCTTCCTCTTTGAATCAACATGCCACGTCCATTGAATGCCAAAGGGGGAGAATCCAATACAAAAGTTCCACATGGTATGTGTGCATCTCTAAATTTGCCATAGGTTGAAGCTTGTGCAGGACGCTTAGGACCTGTTTATAATTATTCTGTCTCAGGGAACAATTTATGAGCGTAAATGATTTTTTTTAAATTCTGTTCCTGAAAAAAGAAAAGTAATTTTTTTTTCTTCTTGTTTTTTGTTTCAAATCTATTCCCAAACCATGCCAAACAGATTTATGTTTCTTGTTTCTCATGTACCATGTGCCCAAATCTCGACAGCTCCTGGCTCTCTATCGCATGATGGAGGTCTAGTGGTAACAGAGAAGAATATAGGAAAGCAAACTGGTGAAGGCTCGTCAAGTGCTGGATGGCGTATGCGTATTTTGGTAAAAAGGTTGAAGGAAGCTTTGTTGAAGTTTGGACTCTCCAAAGGAGAGAGGATGGAGAGGTTGAAGCCCCGCAAAAAAAATGCAGATCCATGAGTGGTGCAGACTCAGAGAAATGGAAGTGTGGCGCAGAAAAATCGACGAGTGGCACAGAAAACTTGAAGCATGGCACAGAGAACTTGAAGTGTGACACAGAGAAATCGAGGAGTGGTACAGAGAAATTGAACTATGTCGCAGAGAAATTGAAGTGTGGCGCAGAGAAGTCGATGAGTGGTACAGAGAAATTGAAGTGTGGCGCAGAGAAATTGAAGTGGTGCAGAGAAATAGATTTATGGCGTAGAGAATTACCTTGAGATTCATTCAAGCTTGTAAATGGATTCATTAGACATGCTTGTTTTTTGCAACTTTTCTTCAACGTAACCGCCACCTTCATTCATAACCCCGAACCTTTTCTTTTCTATTCTAGTTCTTTTTTGAATTTATGTGGAACATTCTGAATTTCGGCTTTTTGTTTATAATGATTTATTATGATATTTTGCTTGACTATAATGTTTAATATATATATTGATCCACCGGATGGATTCACACATATTAATAACTCAAAATTAGAGTCTTTTATTATTTCATTTCAACATAATAAATAAAAAATCAAAAATTTTAACATAGAAAACAAAATTCAAAAAACTAACTAGAAGTGCAAGGCCTGCTCGCTGTGTTACCACTCTAGCCACCGGATTCAAACTAAAAAATTGAAATCTTTTTGTTAATTCATTTTAGTATCAAAAAGTAAGAAATTCAAATCTTTTTGTTAACAAAAAATCGAGAATTTTTTGACAAATTAGAAGTGCAAGTCAACTAGTGCTACTAGATCTTCAAAATTGAATTGAATCTGACTGAATTAAATATAAAAAATATCAAAAAGCTACAATTTAAGCTATAAATAAAATTTAATAACACAACATTGAAATCTTTTTGTTGATTCATTTTAACATATAAAAAAATCAATAAGTACTAGACAAACTAAGAAATGCAAAAACTTTTGTTAACAAAAAAAAATTCGAGAAATTTTGGGGAAACTAAAAGTGCAAGGTCAACTAGTGCTACCGAGCGTCCTCTAGTCTCCAAAATTGAATTGAACCTGACTTAACTGAATAAAAAAATTACCAAAAGGCTATCATATAATATATAAATAAAATTTAATAACTCAAAATTCAAATCTTTTTGTTAATTCATTTTAACATGGAAAACAAACAATAAACAACTAGTTAGAGAAACTAAAAATTCAACTCTATTTTTTTTTTAACAAAAGATCGAGAAATTTGAAAAAACTAGAAGTGCAAGGTCAGGTAGTGCTACCAGGGTACTCTTGTAGTGTCCTAAAAAGTAACTTCCTAAATTAAGGTTATTTTGATTGTAATGCCAATGGCTAATACAATAAGTTGTAATGCCATGGTTGTGAAGATTTTATGGAGAGGGAGGTTCACCCTATCATGTGAAGGTCATTTTGGATATATTTCTAAAGGTAATTGCATTAAGTCATACCAGGTGTGATCGATTGGAAAATGTGCGACGTCATATTTTATCGGGTGATTAACTCTTGAGAATTTGGTTTTAGAATTTCATCTACCCTAAGTTTGAGGTCTATGGTTTAAAATTTTGAAACGTGCACAGTGTGATGCGGCTAATTATTCAGAATTAGGGATGAATTATGTTTTCTTAAAATTTAGTTCAAGGATTACAGCCACATCGAATTAGTAACTTATGCTCAAGATTATAAAGGATGGTTATCTCACATGAATTGGCTAGATGTTGGACAGCAAATGAAGGGTGATCGGGCGCAAAATGAGATGGAAGGAAGAGGAGGTTGCTGTGCATATGGAGTAGTGACGTGTATGAATGAAATTGCCATTTAGTAAACAAATTCTCAATCTCCCCAAGAATGTGATGATGAGAGACCTAGGGAATGAAAGCATGATCTCCTCCCACTCCCTCCCCCCTTCTCTTCGTGCAATCCACCAACGAGCAAAGGGAGAGGAAGTCTTCACAAACCCCATTTTTCGGAGCTGTATTTTCCTCTCCAGGAGCTCTCTTTCTCGTGGGTTTTAGAGTAGGCCGATAGAAAATAGCTCGTTTGAGCTCATCCAGTGGGCAAATTGAACTCTATTTTCTTCTATGCTATCGTAAGATCATGGGGAACATGGACCTAAGGGTCGATTTTCCAAAGAGATTATTTATTTTCGTGAATTTGAGCTGGACAGAAGCTGCGCAAGGAGTCCCACAATTCGTCCGCCTCGATTCAGACTCTGTTTTCCTTCGTACATGATCCCAAGCAAGTGGAATTCTATCCCTACTACTCTATCCCTCATTTATTGTTCATTTGGGCTTGAATTGTCGATGTTCAAAAATGGATATTGGAAACCAAAGATCATCTTACATGAACTAAGAAACAAGGATTAATAGACAAACCACTGCTTGTATTATTGACTATGGATTGTGGTATGAGGAATATGTAGTTTGATCGTGTGAATTTCCATGGATTGAGCTTGAATTGAGTCGCTCGACCCAAAGGAGGGTTCGGCTGTGCATGTGATTAGAATGAGGGAAATGTGGTCATGAGTTCTGGACCTAGTTCTTGATTGTACGTGCAGTGGATGGTGTTAGATTGTCATTGGTTTGCGACGGATTGAAGTGGACTACGAAAGGAAGGTTTGCCCATATGTTTTGAGAAAGAATATATGAGATAGTTCATCCACGGTTAGGTTGGTTGAATTGGGAAGAAAGCAAATTCGTAGTCTTGATGCACGGATTGGTGAATAGAGAGACCGGTCATCAATTGTGGACTGTGAGTGATCGCCAATTGTGAATGGAATTGGGCATTAGTAGCTTGAACAAGTAAAGGAACTCATGGGTTGCTTTGGTCCCGGACCTTAGTCCTTTGGTTGGCTATTGCTCGGTGGAAATGAATAAAGTTGTGATTGATTGTTATCTCAAACATTTGGATTGATGAGTACACACATGATTGAAAGAATTATGTGTTGGTCGATGATTTTGTACGCTGGAATATGATAATAATAATAAACTGTTTTAGGGTACTTGTGTTGCATATAGCAATTATAAGTTGTGCAGGTTACCATATGGATCGGTATTAGACCGTTTTGGTACCAATAGTACATTGAGACATTTTTGTCGAGTGATTGGTACTGGTTATGGACGATTTGATGCTAGTGGACTCAGCTGAGGGTTATGGTTAGGCAGAAAAAAAAAATACTTTGAATTGTTGCCTACATCTTGCCTCAAGCGGGTACATGTAGGTATGGAGTAAAATTGTGGTGAAGGAGTGGCAAGTTAGTTGTAAGAGCATATGTCAAACAAAACCTCAAATTGAGAGCAAGAGAGATTGCATTCGTAGTTCTCCAAATAATTAAGCTTATTTGGGGAACATATACATAAGTCCACGCTCATTATGTAGTTGATTTCAAAGAGTGGACCTAGAGTTGTGTTTTATGATTGATTTGTGATACTTAATGTATTTACGATAGATTCCAAAGAGTTAGGAATTGATTGGGTTCGCTCATTGACATTACCATAAGAAGCATGTCATTGCATGACATTGCATTCACTTGGTAAAAGGGGTCGTGGGCCATGGAAATGAAATGACCTCAATTTTCCCTGAGGGAGACGGGATGCCCTAGGAGGTGGCACCAGGAGGACCACATGATAACTTGAAGTCTTGAAGTGAGGAGTTTCGTGGAGCAGAGTTGCCATGAAGGTCGGCAATGAAAACGGGCAAAAGTATTAATATTACGAGTCGAGAGTTGACTCAGGAAGCAACAGTGAAAAGCCATGTACATGGGAGTTCATGCATTTCTACACTTGCAATTTTGCCTATTCATGTCATGCTTTGTATGCATGTGAATCCATATGTGTGATATGTGGTTTGTGAATTGATTGCTAAGTTAGGTGTGGGCTCGAATGTTATGGTGCGTCAAGTAGGCATTAGAGTGGTTAAATCTTCTTGCTAAGTTCTCTGAGTGAGTCGAAAATCTATGTGGGATTGGCCAAGAAGTTACGAATAAGATGTGGAATGGAATCAAGATTACTTGGGCATTTGGCTGCGAGCTTGGTAAGAAGAATTTGTGGAGTCTGGGGTTCATGGTGTTCGAGCTATCCATTAGACATTGATCATCTTGAAGTTCCTTTTAGTATTCAAATCGTGCATGTTCTACTTAGGTTCTATTGCTTGTTTGCTTATTGAGATTTGCTTGATTGAATGAGTGAATGGACGGCCTAGTTGTTAGACTAGAAGTTTTACTTGCTAAGCTACTGTTAGCTTACCTCTATTTGGGGACTATCATATCATAGACTCAGGTAAGGAATGGGATTGAGCCCTGAAGACGGTGGTGAAGATGAAACTCATTAATGGCTCCAATAGGATGGGAATAGTCAACATAGTTCGTACAATTAGAACTATGTAAAGAATCTTCCAAAATATATATGTAATTGTAAATAAACTCAATTTCATTTTGTGAGTCTATTGTTTGTTGATTGTGTGTTTAAACAGGATTACGAAACCATGAATAAAGCCAAACCTTTAGGTGTTGTGCCTGTTGTACATTCTCCATGCACTAATTTTATGTTTAACCTTTCGCTTGCACCATTAATATGAATAATATCAAAACACACACACACACATATATACACATATATATGGCATTGGAGTTGTGGTTTAATGAGAATATTTACCTAAGAATGATAATTTGTTGAATGTGACGACCTGGAACATCACGGATCTGGTGACAATACTCGGAGCAGGGGTGCTACAGCTCTAGTCTCCAAAATTTAGAACAAGAGAATAAATACAGATTGAAGAGAGAAATTGTTTATTAGAATGTAAAATACTCGTACTATAACTCAAAACTCACTTGGAGTTCATTGATGTAATTACAACGTTGAACAAGTGCTCTATTTCTTGCTAAAGTTGTACTATTCAAGGAATTATTCTCCTATGATCTTTCTGCCAAGACAAACATAACATTGAAGATGAGCCATCGCCCGTATCTTCTTATAAACATAAAGCAACGAAAAAAATCATACAATAAATGCTCTTGAACCATCCGTTGCCTTCACACAATAAAAGTCAAAAACACTATCCAAGCCATCAGAAAACATGCGTATCTTTCCGTGTAGCCCTCACACGATGAAAGTCAAAAACACTATCCAAGCCATCACAAAACATATCTTTCCATGAAAAAATTCAATTACTTTTGAGGAGCTTCTTGTCTTCATTCCCCAATAAATGCATTGCAAGAACAAACGCGGTCTTCTTTTCTTCATTCCTGGTCATTGGCATGCTAGCATTTAATGAGGTTCCTCTTTTCTTCCTTTTTTTTATTTTTTTTTGTTTTAGTGGAGTATTGTCAAAACAACAATCTATTTTATTAATAATTTAACACCAACATGTCCTCCGATTCGTCGACTTGTGGGGCCAGTTCGCTCCAACTCTCCGTCAATAAGAGATTGCCGAATCTCGAACTCCTTGATTTCGTGTTTACAGGAGCTGCAGCATAAAATGCTGCGTTGACACCATCATCATCTTCAAAAAGATGGTCACAAATGGATTTCAAAGCATCAAATCGATCGGTCTCAAAGGGACTAATGATTTCGTGAAGCATTTTCCTTTTTGGCTAAGAATGCGTAGCTTTGAGATCACTGAATGTGGAAGATTGAAGAGATGATTTGGTTTCTGAAGTAAGAGTTAAAGAGTTGAAAAGACCATGAAAGTGGGAGCAACATTTATAGGTGAAGCTTGACTGGTCGAGTGGTGGAAGATTGAAGGAGTGATTTTTGGATGGAGCTTCTGAGAACGTGCATTGGGTGATGACCAATGAGATTCTCAAAAACATGCTTCGAATGCTGAATTAGACTTTTTCAAGCATGAAATACATAAATTGGTATTGTTTTAATTATCCGTACTGAATTAAAAAACCAAAGCATGGGGCACGCTCCGTTTTATTTAATTGGGGAAGGACAACGATATTGGTGCATGCTTCTGTATCTAGAATATAGTTTTTCACAATCACATATTATGCATGTGATTCAAAAGAAACTGCAGAGCTATATTGTTCTCTATTCAAACAGACAGATTTTTTTTTTTTGGTTTCTACTAGTGAGTTTCAATAATGTTGGTAAGTGTCAAAAGAAACTTGCTGAGTCTCAAGTCACAAAAGTGAAATTGAGTCATAAGACTTTGAAAAAATATAATCAAGTTCTAAAACTTATTAAGTTGTTGCAGTGAAATTCGTTTTATGACCTAAAATTCAGTTTCGGGTTAATGGATTATCAGCTTAATTAAGTTAACTAACCTAGTTCGAGCTCTTTCAAACCCTAGCTACTCACAGATTATGGTTTAAATAATTAATTTGCAAAAGACATTTTCAATTTAGAGATGCCACTAATCATTTTTGGTAGGTTGATTAGAAACTTAAATAAAATAGCAAGAGGACTATTTTATTTTTATGAACCATAAATTAATGAGTTCAGAGATTTGCTTACGCTAATATTTCTATTAATGCCATTTTGGTATCATTTTACTTTATGAAAACATTTGATGAAACATCTTCAATTGATTTTAACTAAGTCATTAACATAGGTTATCATGTGGATGCACAATCAATTAAATGAACATCTAGAAATCAAATAATCACAGGGAGCATGCGCCAAACAATTATTATTACTATTATTTTATGATTTTTCAGTTTTTAGTGGAAAAAGACTAACCTATATGCAATGCATGATTTTATTCTAAAAATGCAATGACATGAATTAAATGCAAGAATATCCTAAGCGTACATATGAAATTAATTTAATTAACTACATGGCTACCCTAGATGACATGCGATTCGATTAGAATTAACCCTAACATGCATTCTGCATGGTGAATTAATTAAACCTAGATATGTGACTCTAAACGACATGGCAAAGATGATATGCAATGCATGATGACATCGCAAGGATGATTTTTTCTTGTGCATTTTCGGATTAAATTATGACCCTATAGGAAACTATGCCTAAAGACAATTGTCTTGCATATCTTGGGGTTTGAATTTTGCCTAAACACTAACTAATTAAAGATAATTTATTTTTAGACATAAAATATGTCTAAACTTGTAAATTCTATCCTAGAATGCAATCTAATCTAAATGCAATAATTATCTGCATACAATGCAGTATCTTTTAGAATTTTAAATCATGCGACCAAATATTCTAAAAGATAATAACCAAATCAAATCAATTCAAATATGAAAAGCGAATACTTAAAGATGTCGCAATATTTAAATCCCATTTTTAATCCGTAATCTTACATATTAACCTATTGAATTTAAACCCTGCCCAATTAAATGTTCTATCTACAATCTTATAGGTACACTTGTTTAATCAGGTTGTGGATTAGGAAATTCCTAATTGAGTATGCATGGTTAAATATGCGGTAATTCAAATTGGCAAACAAATATTCTAACCATCTCAGGTAAGAAAATTGCCTTGATTTACAGAGTTTATTTTCTTATTTTGAATTTGGACCAGTTTGTGAAACGAGCTTGCGGATGAAGACCCGCGTTGGCTTGCGTCTCTTGGCACCATAGACTCTTCGAATGGGAGCTCCTCAACAAACCGGAATTTGATGGGACACCGCTGGGATTGCATGAAAGTTGAAGGCGACGTTACTTCATGGGCACTGAACTGATCGCATTAGCCTCACACTAGAAAGGAGATATCTTTGAAGGGTGTGGTGTCCATAATGGTCTGCAGCATTCAAAGGACAATTTTAGTGGAGAACAATGAAGCCGTAAAGTAAAATTCAAGAAGAAAAGGCCAAAGAAGAAAGTCCTCATGTGACCAAAGAAGAACTTTTCTGTTGTCCTCCCCTCCTTTCTTCACACATGAGTGAATTCTCGGTTCTCCTTGTCTTTCAATCACCATGCGTCTTCGAGAATTGTATGTTAGGTCCACCGATTATTCCTCTCCCCTTCGAGCCTTTGGTTTCACGGCGAGGGACTCAAGTTGTGACTGTAATCTCCATTGTGACCAATGGGTGGCCGTCAGCAAGGACTGGCAACCCCCATGGTGATTTGGACAGATCCTCGAAACTCCCACCTCTCTCCGGCGTCTCAAACTCAACCGTGCCTTTTGCACGCCGTGATGCCGGGGCCTATTTGGCCCTGCTGGCGTCGCATTGGCTACTGCCGGACCCCGTCAACCCATTGGCCAGGTTCGGGAGGTCACTGCAACCTCTTGGGGAAGGAGAGGGAGGAGGGAGGGGGGGGTGTTGGACAGGCACGATTAACTCCTCCAATGGTTCGACGAACTCGTCAAAGTGCGATTGCTACCTCAGATCCAACGATCGAGACCGCCGACGACTCCAAATGACTAGATTGGCACGGGATACAGATTCAACAAGTATGGGAGCAAAGCAAGCTGCATAAACCAACCCCAACATGCATATTATGGACCTAGATTCGAACCAAATCACTACTTTTATAGTGAAGTGGTGAGAGAGCCCAGGACGTAATCACCTGAAAGTCAAATTAATAATTAAAGTCGTGGGATGGTCTCAGCCCCAAATTTGCATACGGTTAGCTAATACTAAGGTCAGTGACTATTAATTTGTTGGACAAGGGACCTTCTAGCTTCTTTGAAAAGTTGTTCCAGCAAGCGGGATTGAGATCAAGGCACTTGTCCAATGTTCATGAATACATCGAGAATACTTAGCAGAGAAAACTGCCCAAAACATCCTAAACATATTATACTTTTATCAATTTGGTCATAAGCATTTTAATTTTTATCAATTGAGCACTAATTATGTTTTTATTACCTATTTAAAATCCCTTTAAGACTTATCATGTTGTTAAGCTCACTTAAGTTTGTTAAACAATGCATTTATGGCCCGCGCTCTTAAATGTGAGTTAATAAATGGATTCTTGACCCATTTTGCCACCTCTATTAAGAACATAGAAATGATGTATGACAAATGAAATTAGCAATAATTCAGCTAAGTTTGTCAAGAAAAATAATCTATCCATTCTCAAATAACACATGAGGGTTATGTAGACTAGAAAATTTAGGTCCTGTGACAAAAATCAAAGTTCAAGAGTTAACCCGTAACTTTTCAGTGTTCGAGGTCTATTGTGCAACAGTACCAAAGTTCAGGATGGTGACTTGCAATATTTTTAAAATTAGGAGCTATTATGAAATAATGCCTAATTATCCCTGATATCATGATTGTTTGGGCCCCTGGGAATGATTCACCTATGCAAACCTCGGATTGAATCTAATACTCCTCGGGTCATCATCAAGATGAAACGTACCAAAATCCGAATGGGTTAGATCTGTAAACTCCGCAGACAATAAAGTCAACCGCTAGTTATCTACCACGACACTCAACATTAAAGCACAATACATCCGATAGTTCAATTTTAAGAAAAGTTGGCAATGATCTCTAGACTATAAATTCTCTGGCTATAAAATAGATGAACTGTATTGAGCTCGAACGTATTCCAATTTCAGCTTCATATATTTTGTTGAGCTGCTCATCGGCAATTGTCGCAATCAACTGTATGGAAAATGCTGATGTCTGTGAAAATTAGTTGTAGAGATTATGCTTTATGTTCGTCGAAGATTAGACGTATTGCAAATGTTAGTTGCTGAAGAAAAGCAATTAACCTCTTAATGAAACATGTCATTTATATGTTTCCTGTTTGAAACCGGATCAGGGACTACACATCCAAGTTACACTAACTGCGTTCTTTCATCTGCAGCTCACGTGTTGGAGTGAGCATCAGCGGGTTTGTTTTCGGTCAATGATTCAATTTGAGCAGGGGGTGGCCGGTTCCCCGACGAGTCGGCTCTCGGCCTAGTGATACCAGACTTTCTAGAGTGAATCTTGGCCTAAAAGATAAAAACGGCCCAAGTTTAAAAACCACATTGCATCTCAGCATGAAAGGGTTGGTCTCCCTTCCTTTCTCAGAATTTACTTCGCGCAACGCTTTCAATGATGCACGCAAAGATATGTAGAAGCAAATCAAGAAATGAAGATAGAGAAGAGCGATTCAATGGCTGGAAAGATGGAAGAGCGATTCACCACTTTCACACCAACATTTGGTAACATCATACATAGCTAGTTAATTAGTAAACACCCTTCTCATGGTATTATACGTGACAGTTACTGTATATCGTTCTTCAAAATTTGACATCATAATTCAAGTTAGGCATTTTTTTACACATTCATCAATGGATATTATCAAATCAAATCAACTACGAGCAATTTTGAATAAATATTGCGAAAAGGATAGTTTACTTGACTTTTGTGATATGATTCTCCATTCAATGAGTCAAGTAGGTACTGCTTCTTAAGCATGGCTCTGAGATCGTTGACCATCTCTCGCTTGGACCAAGCGAATAATGGAATTTCTTTTTGTTTTTCTTTTTGGTCGGAAGCGAATAATGGAATTAAGCACATGATTTCCATGATAAATGGTTCGACTCACCTCTTACTTTCTGTCTGGCCTCTATGAGTAGCTCGATTCTTGGAATTCCCCTTCCTTTTTTTTTCCCCCTTCTTTTCGGGTCAATTTAACGTGCAATTTCCAAATTTAGAAGCCAACACATGGTGCATATTGTTGTTGTTTTTTAGCTAATAGTCTTGTCTCTCCCATGGAACCAATAAAATAGATGGAAGTCTTCTTTGGCCTAATACTTTAAAAGAAAGTAAGTACGATGAACTAACAACTGAGCTTGAATTGAATTTTCTTAACAACAAGTTCGATTGAATTGAAAAAGGAATCAAAAGCTTTATTCGTTGACTTCCTTTGCTTTAGTCTTTTTGGCGTTTATGTCAATGTTCAATTTGTGAGCGCATGAAGAGTTTATCTACTTGGAAAACAAATGTTAATCACATCAGATTGGCTTGTGAATCTTATAGCTATTTGTGTTTATATCACCCTCAGAAACCCCTGGAGAATCATGGCAGAAATTCTCCGTTCTTCAGCAAGATGCTTCTGAAAATTTGATGCATCTCGATTGGGCAGTGACGTCCGTTGATTCCACAATAGCCAGAGATGAGAACTGTGTTGGAGGTACTTGTTCAGATGGTTTTACATCCCTTGTTAATCTTTACTGTACCTTAATTTAGGATCAATGTCATATTGGCTGTGGAAACATTGATTGCATATAGCAAAAGATTGCTGAAGCTTATACACAAAACTTGTAGATTCTACAAGATAATTGCCTGATTGACTTCTCAATGATCAAAACAATGTCTTTGTAGTTTGCATGATCAAAGTACAAATTGTTCATCCCTACTCAACAAATCCATATCCAATATGGGATAGGGGATTGGACTTCCGAAATCCACCTCAGCATCTGCATTGACCTCTCTCCTTCTCTTCTTCATTCTGGTCATCGAGCCACTACCGCTGGAAGTGGACGGCGAGCTAGGCTCGGTGGACGGACGCTTGGGTCTGACCCTGACAGGCTCGTACTCAGCCAAGCCGATGAGGTGAGGGAAGTTGAGCTTGGCCTTGGCCCCCCTCATCTTAAAAGCGGCCTGGTCATAGGCCAATGCCGCATCCTCAGGCATCTCATAAGTCCCGAGCCAAATCCTTGCCCCCTTCTTCTTGGGGTCCCTTATCTCTGCTGTGTATTTTCCCCATGGCCGCCTCCTCACTCCTCGATAATGCGTCTTTTCGGCTGGCATTTGTACCTCAAGCTCCACCGTCTCCTGTATCTCCTCCATGGCCGTACCAGTGCTATTATAAGCAATGGTCGTCACCCCGCAATCAAGTTCTTGCTTCGAAGCCAGACCACCGCAGTTATAATCAACGGTCGTCACTTCAAAGCCAAATTCTTGATCCGAAGCCAGAGGCATCGTCCACCCCGAATGGAGCGCATTGTGCAGAGCGCCATACACCAAAATGTCCTCCGAGTCGTGGACTTTTGGGGGCAGTTCGCTCCCACTCTCCATCAGCAAGAGATTGCTGAAGCTTGAACTCCTTGAGCAAATGCTTGCAGGAGTTGGCGCAAAAAATGTTGCGTTGAAACTATCATCGTCATCTTCAAGAAGATGGTCACAAATGGATTTCAAAGCATCGAACTGATCGGCCTCAAAGGGACTAATAATTTCTTGAAGCATTTCGGTGGCTGGCTAGAATATGCAGCTTGGAGATCACTGAATGTGGAAGATTGAAGGGATGATTTGGTTTTTTTTTGAAGAAGAGCGAATAGTTACGAAGACAATGAAAGTGGGATCTTCTCTATATATAGGTTGAGCTTAATTGCTGGAGCGGTAATGATAACAAAATATGACTAATTAATCTATATTTTTGGAGGGAGCTTCTGAGAAATTCCATTGAGGTGATGACTCGTTAGATTCTCAACACATGTTTCAGATGCTCACAAGACACATAAATTGGTATATTTTTTTTATTATCTGTTCTGAATTTAAAAAAGCCAGAGCATGGGGCAATTTCCATTTTATTTATTGGGCAAGGACAACAAACTGTCGGTGGACGCTTTTGTGTTTAAATTAAGTTACGTAGATCTCACATGGGGGTGCAGTACGGATCCAATCACATATTCACGTGGTAAAAAGAAAATTGTAGAATTGGATTGTTCGGTAAAATACAGATTTTTTTTTTCCTGGCAAGCACCGTTGAAAAAACTATTTGTAAAAACAGCCCACTGCTAAAAAAAACCCTCCAACTTTAGCGTATATGGCAGTTATACCCAAAATTGTTGTTGCATAAAGAACCACAAACTCTTACTTTTGTTCCAATTTTACTGGCGTAAAATTTTAAAAAAAAGTCCTACCTTTAGTATCTGTCTCAATTATATCCAAAAGAAATTTATCTCATAAAAAAATCCCTAACTTTCACTTTTATCCCAAGTCTACCACTGTTAGCCTTCTATTCATAATCACTGTTAATTAATCATACGTGGCATTTTCATGTTGTTAATGAATTATGCCTTAGAGCAAAACTGACATAAAAATATCCCAAACTTCTCTTTTTGTTGTCTACTTCTCTTACACAATGCTAGAAGATACAAAGCCACTCAAGATGGTGCGTTTCGAATTTTCCTCAGCACTCAACATCCCATATAATGACTAGACGTGCAGATTTGATTATCTGGACAAACGATCTCAAATCTCGCAGTCCGTAAAATCTGCTGATTGCAAATTTCGAAGTTTTATTGGTAAGTTCGACAAGAAAACTCCAACCGCGTAGAAATAACTAACGGTGAATGTCCACCCCTCCTCATATTGTGCCAAAAATGGTATTTCCTATTGATCTAAGCCATTCTATCGTATATGAATAAGCTCCGTAGGATCCAGTAGAACAAATAATGTGACTCAAGATAGATTTTGTTTTAGATAGACAAAAGGCTGATGGTGGTGGATTGGGTCAAAAGCAAACGTTAATGATTTTTTATGGGACAAAAATAAGTTTTGGATATAATTTGAACATATGCTAAAATTGAGTTTCTTTTTTTAACTATTATGCCGTAAAAAAAATGACCGGCAACTTTATTTCAAGTAAATATTTTGTGTAACTTACCAACACTTTTATGCAAAAATCACCTTTTTGTTATAGTTTACATATTGGTGACGTGACATCTTTTAACGGAGAATTTCATTTTTGTTTATTTCAAGCTGGACATCAACAGATGACTAATTTTCATATCATCCTTTTGGAACCGCCAGAAAAAAGATTCAAGAGAAACCATTTTTACGATCAACAATAACCTTATGAATTCATAAATTTCAAGCAATGATTTACGCTTCTTAAAAGTCAAACTTTAATTTTCAAATTCTAATTTAACCTCTTCACAGTTTTCATGAGCATCCCCATCATTCGAACTTGGGACCTAAGACCCTGCCGGGTAGCGCTCAAATCGGAGACCTCGGCCTCGACCTTGAGATCCACACGTGAACGTGGAGGGGGTGGACCTGGCACCCTAGTGGTCAGATCCCAGACTCTAGGGCCAAAATTAGGACCTCGAGAGTTCGAATCACGCCCCACATGCTAACACATGAACCTTGGCGGCCAAACACGAGACCTCAACACTTGGTCACGTGAATTCAGCACAGACCTAGGACCTCGACCCCTACACGTTGAGACGTAGGGCAAAACTCCAATCCTAGGCCCAAGACTTGGACCATGGCATTTGATTATAAATGATATTTCTCTCCTCTCTAAGTATAGACAATTCAAACAAACATCAGTGTAACATTCTTTTTGCTCTTTTGTTTTTGACCGTCATCAACTTTCTTTTGTTCTTACCAATATGTCTCATAGCAAGTATGACACCCAAAAAACAAAAATGGACATGATAATGAACCAAATTTGATATCTTTACTCTAATGCCATTTATTGTAGACTAGTGAGGCCGAATGACACATTATTAAAAGTTAGCGTATACTAGAAAGTGCTTAGAGAGGTGTTAGAAGTGCACACATTATCAAACCAAATCTTTTGATAAATGAGAACACAAAATTATATCTGTGGATACAACTATAGCTGATGGATCACATAAGACTCACAAGTAACCAAATGCTAATTATAACTACTGTGATTAATAGGTATTCATATTATATAGTATACAAATAAGTTATTTTTCTAACTTTTGTTAGTCACGTTCAAGACGACGTTAAAGTTTTGTCCCCCCCCCCCCCCCCCCCCCCGCCCTTTCATGGGTACGAAGCTACTGCAGAGTTGGGGAAGGAGTACCTTTTTTGGTTATTCCTGACAGACTCCAAAGGAAATGAAATCAAAGCACTCTAAATTGATAGTTTCTACAACATAAATTGCTTATTTGACTTCTCAATGGTCAAAAGATTCAAAGCAATGTCTTAGAAGTTTGCATAATCAAAGTACAACTTGTTCATCCCCTCTCCGAAAACCCATATCCAATATGGGAAAGGGGGTTGGAGTTCCAAAGTCCAACTCGACATCCATATTGACCTCTCTCTTTCTCCTCTTCGTCCTCGTCGCCGAGCCATCATCGCTGGACGCAGATGGCGAGCTAGGCTCGACAGACAAACGCTTCCGGCTGACCCTTACAGGCTCGCATTCGGCCATGCCGATGAGGTGAGGAAAGTTGACCTTGGCCTTGGACCCCCTCATCTTAAAAGCTGCCCGGTCATAGGCCAATGCCGCGTCTTCGGGTGTCTCGTAAGTTCCGAGCCAAATCCTTGCCCCATTCTTCTTGGGGTCCCTTATCTCTGCCGCGTACTTTCCCCATGGCCGCCTCCTCACTCCTTTATAATGTGTCTTCTCGACCGGCATTTGCACCTCTTGCTCCACCATCTCCGGTTTCTTCTCCATAGCTGAATCTATGCTGTTATAATCGACAGTTGTCACTTCGAAATCAAGGCCTTGATTTGAAGCCAGACCAATGCCATCATAATCAATGGTCGTCACTTCAAAATCAAGTTCTTGGTTCGAAGCCGAAGGTGTTGTCCACTCGGAATTGAGCTCTTCGCACATTGCTCCGTGCACCAACATGTCCTCTGAGTCATCAACTCTTAGGGCCAGTTCGCTCCAACTCTCCATCTGTAAGAGATTGCTGAAGCTTGAACTCCCCGAGTACGTGTTTGCAGGAGCTGGTGGATAAAATGTAGGGTTGACACCACCATCATCATCATCATCATCTTCAAACAGATGCTCACAGATGGATTTCAGAACATCAAATCGATCGGTCTCGAAGGGACTGATGATTTCCTGAAGCATTTTTCGTTTTCCAGCTAGAAATTTTGTAGCTTTGAGATCACTGAATGTGGAAGATTGAAGGGATGATTTGGTTTCTGAAGTAGAGTGAGGAGTTGAAAAGACCATGGAAGAAGGAGACGTATATATAGGTTGAGCTTGACAACTGGAGCGGTGGAAGATTGAAGGAATGATGTTGGATGGAGCTTCGGAGAAAGCGCATATGGCGATGACCAATGAGATTCTCCAAAACACGTTTCAAATGCTCAATTCGATTTTTTTAATCACGAGAGACATCAGTTGATATATTTTTTTGTTATCCGTACTGAATTAAAAGGCAAAAAGCATGGGCCATGTGCCTTTTTATTTAATTGGGGAAGGACAATGACATTGGCACACGCTTTTCTGTATAAACTATGAATTTCAGTCTCATATTATGCAGGCGATATATAAGAATTTGCAGAACAGTATTCTCTATTCAAATATGCGGATTTTTTTTTAATCTATAATATCTCTGATTTTTGCTCTACCTCTTTGTAGAGTACCGAAGTCGAATCCCGTATGTATGACAGTACCCTCCCCACCCTTCAATTGTTTTATTAACACGATCATATGTCTATTATCAAAAAAACAAAAAGAATCAAATTCTAAAATTTGCCAAGTTGGTACAGTAAACTCCCTTCCTTAACTCTGCCTGATTTGCCTAACTGAGAATGCCAATGTGTGTGATTTGCCTAACTAAAAATGCCAATGTGTCCGTTTTTACTACATTCTCTCTCCTACGTTACTATTAAGTTTAACTCAAGTATGGACCAAGACCTAAGACAACATCGTTATTTCCCAAATCAGAACCTTGTTCAAGTTATCCTTCTTCCTCGCCCCCTTTTTCTTGGCGTCGGCCTTGGTGATAGTGAGGATGCGAGGCGCGGGTGGGTGCGACTGGAGCTATGATGGCTGTCCTTGCTGGGGACTATCCAGGGGATGAAGAGCTGCTAGCATGTGCCGTGGATGAAGTTGCAGTCGCAAGAGTCAAAGTCGGAGTCGGGTTTGGGCTTCGGCTTGCGCTTGCGCTTGCGCGGAGCAAAGGAGGTTTGATAGCTCGCATCATGGCAACTAGAGCTTCTTCGAGCTCGCAGCCACGGTCATTCGAGCTTCGTCGAGCTCAACCATGGTCGCTCAAGCTTAATCGAGCTCGTGGAGTGAAGGAGATTTGGAGGTCACGGTTCATGGCAGCTAGAGCTTTTTGAGCTCGCAGCCATGGTCACTTAATAGTAATCATAATCATCCAACAATGTACATGCACTAAATCAAAGAAGATGCTCGTGTCATTCAAAACTAACCGTAGCGAAGAAATTGCTTTGTATAGTTGAAAATTGGCAGTACTGTCCACATTACTTTATCAAGAAAAGCAATTAACTTCACTACAAGTATTTATAAGAATCTCATTTGATATTTTAGTATTGATCGAGGTATAATGAATAACGGTGTAAATCTTTAGTCTTTGATTTTTCACCATCGAATGATTTTCCTTTTATGTTTTGGGCGTAGTGGTCAGGTGATAGCTTAAGTCAAATTCACACGCAAGATAAAGTCCACCTCCTTGGTCTGGCCAAAGACAAACCATTCACATCGGAGCCAAGACACCTCATGAAATCACGATTTTCATTAACCTGCTCGTTCTTTTGAAATCTCAAAGGAAATTCGTTTCTCTGTCGTTTGGCTATACCAACGCCAATTTCGCGTGGAGGTCGGGCTTCTATCGTAACAAAATAGAATGGATAGCTAGGTAAAGCAAAAAGTTACATACCAACCCAAGTTTTACATATGGATCATAGTTGACTCCATCGAGAAGCTTGAAGTCCAATAGTACGTGTTTCTGGATGGTCGGAACCTCGTTCAAGGATGCCGACGAAGAACTCCATCCTTTCACTTTGGTCCTCTGTATCTAATCCTAAGTCTCACACACGTCTCGCAGGTACAAAGTCGACCTCGCGTGCGATGCGTGGCAACATTTGACCTGCGATGTTCTTCGATAGTCACGCATGAACGCAAAAACCATGTATGTGAAAAAATAAAATGTAGTTCACTTGACGTTTGTGTTGATGTCACCTAGAATTTACAGATTTGTGTTATTTGTGTGAGATTTTGATGAATCACTGCTAATTGTTCTAAAAACTTAAGTCGTTAGACGAGCGCGTAGTTTAATATTTGATTATTCTAACAAGAAGGCATAATTTAATGTTTAATTATTGTGACGCTCCCCCTCACGCTTAATCTGGTCTTCTTGCTTTAATATTTCATTATTCTAATATGAAGGCATGGTTTAATGTTTAATTATTATAACAAAAAGGCGTGATTTAATATTTAATAATTATAATACTCTCCCTCACGCTTAATTTGGTCTTTTTGTTTAGCACAAAGCATTGACATATTTAATTAGGGAGGCAAATAAGACTTGGTAGATTAGAATTCAGGACCTCCTACTTTGAAATCATGTGAAATTTTAATGAATCACTGCTAACTATTCTAGAATTTAAGCCGCTAGATGAATGCATAGTTAATTATTCGAACAATTTGAATGGTTTAGGTGGATAAACCAGCATTTGCTATCCGAGCTTAGACTTACGCATGCTGTCTTGTTCCTTCACAATTATCCAAGAAATTGCCTTTATTTAATAAAGACTTTTTGTTTGGCCACAATTTAACCGCATTGGCATTTTCGAGAAGTACCACAGATTTAAAGAATTGTAATGCCTGAAAAGGTTCAGAGATTTAACTTATTTTAAATTAAGATTTTGTCCCTCGTTTAATATCATGTCATCTAATTGAACAGTGGGTTTAGCTAGATTTTATCGGGGAAAAGTTATTGTATAAAGATATTATTTTATGGATCTACGGTGCAGAAAATAAGCACCACTTCTTTTATATATACACACACTAGATTCGATAATCTGATGTCGGATACAAAACACTTTTGATATATTAATGTAGGCATACAAGCATTCTGAACTTTATAGTCCTTGATCAATAAAAATAAGAAAATTATAATGGAATGCGACCCATCACTTTTAATTTTCTAATTTTGCATGGGATAATAAAGAATTAGAATACATTAATTTATAGCTGACACTATTAAATGTTGAATAACTAGAATATCAACATTTGAAACATGTGTTCCAGTCTCGACCTTAATTGAAGCTTCTTGAAAAGTCCAAAAGAACTAACAAGTTTAGCAAAAAAAACTACATTTTTACGTTTGCTTTAAGTTTAATCCACATTTTATGGCGCTTTCTCTCCAGAAAATTTTAGGTGGGCCGGCCCCTCCACGTCAGCTTGGTCCCACCCAATCAGGAAGCGACATGTGGCTGGTGGTCCCCACTTGCCTTACATCTTATTTTCTCCTTTGTCTTTGTTTGGAACCTCCATCCTTTGGCTTTTGTTCTCTCCATCTAATCCTGAGTTTTCACAGAGTCTCGTAGCTACAGGGTCGACCTCGTGTGCGATGCGTGGCTACACTTGACCGGCGACGTTTTAGTACGCATGCATGCATACAAGTAAAAACATGTATCTGGAAAAAAAAAATTGTAGTTTTGAGCAATTTATGTTGTTAACGCGTGCGGATGAAAGCATCCGTAGAAATTCAAAACTTAAAAAATAAAAAAGAAAATCTCATGAAACGAACGACTAAATAGACTTTATCACAACCAAATTTGATATCTTTACTCTAATGCCATATTGTGTAGGGGTGATTGGTTTCTAGTCCGGTCTAGTTCCTCTCAAGAACCGAAAACCGGACCGATGGTCCCAGTTCCCAATTTGCTGAAACCGAGAACCAAACCGTCAATTCAGTCTGGTTCCCAGACAATTCTATTGGACTGGTAACATGCACACAAAAAAAAAAAGTACCATAATTACTTGCTTATCGATCATTCTCTTAAAAAAGATATTTCCTTTTCATTGCATCAAGACAATTAGGATTTAGGTTGGAACCTTTTGTAGCTTAATTGAGTGATGGACATTACATTGTGAGACTTTTTTCACAAGTAAACATTAGATTACTTCTAAAAAATTAAAAAAAAATTGACCACTTCAGTCCGAGTGGTTTGGTCCGGTTTTATGTTCTTGGAATCGAGAATTGGACCGGACCCTCTAGAATTGGGAACCGAACTACCGATCTCGATCCAATCCGGGCGGTTTTGGTCCGATCGGTACAATTTGCTCACCCCTAATATTATGTACTAAAAAACTTAAAGTTATATAAGAACAACGCAAAATTTATCATGTAAGACTCACAAGGAACCAAATGCTAATTAAATAGTAAACAGAGAAATTATTATATTAACTTTTTTTATACAGTTGTTAGTCACTTTCTGGACCACATGAAGGTGTTTTTTCTCCTATTTTCATGCGTAGGAAACTAGTGCGGAGTTGGGGATGGAGCACGATATTTGGTTTTTCCTGAAAAATTCCGAAGGAAATGAAATCAAAACACTAAATTGATAGTTTCTCTACAACATAAATTGCCTCACTGACTTCTCATTGATCAAACAATGTCATTGCAGTTTGCATAATCAAAGAACAAATTGTTCATCCCCACTCAAAAAACCCATATCCAATTTGGGAAAAGGGATTGGAGTTCCAAAATCAGCCTCAGCATCAACATTAACCTCTCTCTTTCTCCTCTTCGTCCTAGTCATCAGGCCGTCATCGCTGGATGCGGATGGCGAGCCAGGCTTGGCAGACAAATGCTTGCGGCTGACCCCTGACAGGGTCACACTCGGCCGAGCCGATGAGGTGAGGGAAGTTGACCTTGGCCTTGGACCCCCTCATCTTAAAAGCTGCCCTGTCATAGGCCAATGCCGCGTCCTCGGGTGTCTCGTAAGTCCCGAGCCAAATCCTTGCCCCGTTCTTCTTGGGGTCCCTTATCTCCGCCGCGTATTTTCCCCACGGCCGCCTCCTCACTCCTTTGTAATGTGTCTTCTGCACTGGCGCCTGTACCTCCTGCTCCACCTTCTCCAGTTTCTTCTCCGTCGCCAAACCAATGCTGTCATAATCATTCGTCGTCACTTCAAAATCAAGTTCTTGATTCAAAGCCAGACCAATGCTGTCATAATCAATGGTCGTCACTTCGAAATCAAGTTCTGGATTTGAAGCCAAAGGCATCGCCCACCCAGAATTGAGCGCGTCGCACATAGCGTTGTACACCAGCATGTCATCCGAGTCGTCGACTTTTAGGGCCAGTTCGCTCCAACTCTCTGTCAGCAAGAAGAGATTGCTGAAGCTTGCACTCCTCGAGTACGTGTTTGTAGGAGATGGTGCATTGAATGTGGCGTTGACACCACCGCCATCATCTTCAAAAACATCGAATCCATCGGTATTGAAGGGACTGATGATTTCCTGAAGCATTTTCGTTTCTGGCTAGAAATTTGGCAGCTTTGAGATCACTGAATGTGGAAGATTGAAGGGATGATTTGGTTTCTGAAGCAGATTGAAAGTGGGAGAGATATATATATATATAGGTTGAGCTTGACTGGTTCAGTGGTGGAAGATTCACGGGATGATTTTGGATGGAGCTTCTGAGAAAGAGCGTTTGGTGATGAAGACTTTTTAATCAGATTATTCTCAACACATGTTTCAAATGCTCAATTAAGACTTTTTTTTTAATCACGAAAGACATAAATTGATATTATTTTTATGATCCGTACTGAATTAAAAAAGCAAAAGCATGGGGCACCTTCCGTTTTATCTGACTGGGGAAGGACAATGATATCATTGCATGCTTTATTATTTAGAATATGGTTTTTGGATCTGATGTGCGCGTGCCTTATACATCCAATCACATTTTTTTTTTTTGCTTGTGATTCTAAAGAAAATCGCAGCACTGTATTTATTCTCTATACAAATATACATATTTTTTCTTGTGAGAATAGCTTTCAATAAACGTTGAAGAGTGTCAATCAATTTTGGTTTAGAAATGGAATAATTGGAGTTCTAAATCTTGAAAATGCAGTTGAATCATAAAATTTTCAAAAGGCATAATAAATTTCATGTAAGAAAGTCACCACCCAAAGATGTACCCTCACTTAACTACGCTCGATTTAGCTAACTGAACTAATTTAATTCGTGATTTCAATTCCTTAGAATTGGTTTGCCCCACTTTTTCATTTTGATTAAATTTTATTGGATTCTCTCTCCTACCTGGCTGTTAACTTTAACTCAAGTATGAATCGATGACTAAAACGAGTCGTTGTTTTCCCAGTCAATGCTCATGTCATTCAAAACTAACAGTAGTGAAAATGCTTTGTGTCGTTGAAAATTAGCGACATTGTACGTATTAGTTGAAGAAAAGCAATTAACTTCAAGAATGACCGTTATCTTCTCAATGAAACATTTCAATTATGAAATTCTTTTTCATTAGATCCACGTCATCTATAGGGCTTGGTTCATACCGAGTGTTAATTCGATGATCGTGTTAGGCTATCAACCATTGAGGAGAAATTATCAAAAAAAAAATCATAAACCTATTACAATTATATCAATTCAGTTCTAAACTTCTTTTTAGTCAATTGAGTCTTAAAACCTTTTGTAATTGTAGTCATTTAGTCCATTTGGCTGATTGAAGCTAACGTGACGCCTCCGATGCTTATGTGAATTTTTTTAAAAATAGTCTAGTATTTTTGAACCTTTTAATTATTTTATTTTTATTAATTTTTTCTGTCTTTTCTTTTCTTTTTCCTTTGTTTTGAAAAAGGAATGAGATACGATAGAAAAAAATTTAAAATTTTAATAAAAATAAGATATTATTACAAAGTTGCTACATTAGCGCTAGCAGCGCTACATTAGCTCCGATTGGCTGTTGATTGAATTAACATAATTGCAAAAATTTTAAGACTCAATTGATCAAAAAATTTAAGACTGAATTAGCACAATTATAATAAATTTGAGATTTTTTTGGCACTTTTCCTAGCTATTGGGTCATAGTTTATTGTAGGAATTAAGACACAAATTTCTTTAAGAATGAACACAATTAGCGTCGAACTTCGTTTTGGATTGAGGTAATTGATTTGGGGAAAAAAAGGAATTTAAGGTAAATTAGTTACAATTTCCATAAAAGCAAATGCTAGTGGATTTACATTGATCGAGGAAATGAAGTTTTTCTATCCTATTGGCTATTATACGCCAACCAAATATTGTCATTTGCACTCTGCCCAAAAAAAAAATTCGAAGTTTAAATTATGATTCATGATTAGACTGGTCTTTTGTCCTGAATTTCTGATTGAATCGGTCATATCCATATGTTAGCGGCGAATCATTGATGTCTTTTCCCTAAATTTGGTCGCATGGAATTTGATCTCGGAGAAAACATCTTCTCGTTCGTCGAACATATATCCTGATAATTCATCAAGAAAGAAATCTCATTCTATATCTCAGTATCGATCTAGCAATAATAAGTGACGGTGTAAACATTTTAATGATTTTTCACTATAACATAATTTTCTTTTTCTTTTTTTTGTGTATGTAGTTATCAAATCATATATTGAGTCGGTTTCATGCACCAACTAAAGTTGACCTCCCTAATCTAATTAAAGATAGACTGTCCATATCGGAACTAAGAAACCTTTTGAAATCACGATTTGATCTATTCTTTTTTTTTTTTTTGAAATCTCGACAGAAATTCATTTCTCTATTGTTTGATTATAGCAACACTAGTTTCACGCGGAGGACTGACTTTCATCATAACGAAATGGGCAGCTAGGGAAAGCAAAAGTTGACTCTATCACAACGCTTGAAGTCCAATATTACGTGTTTCTAGTTGGTCGGAATCTCGTTTCGAGGACATACACAAGGGACATCATCCTTTGGCTTTGGTCCTCCTCTTCTAACCCTAAGTCTCACACACGTCTCGTAGGTGCAAAGTCAGCCTCGTGTGCGATGCGCGGCTACATTTGACCAGCGACGTTTTTCGTTAATCATGCATGCATGGTAAACATGCATCTGAAAAAAAAAAAGTAGTTTACTTTGGTGCTCTTCTCGTTTAATATCAGGGCATCTAAATAAATTGCGATTTAGCTAGATTTTATCGAAGAAAAATTATTGCATAAAGATATTATTTTATGGATCTACAGTGCAGAAATGTGTATCACTTCTAATATTTCTTGCACCTAAGGTCTTCCATTATTATATATATTAACAAAGAACAAAAAACTTACATGATGCATCAGTAGTTGGAAGCATACGGCACCCACCATATACGAGAATCTTTTGATATAATAATACAGGTATGCATGCATTCTGAACTTCGTAGTCCATGGTCAATAAAATAAGAAAATTAATGGAATTCGACCCATCATTTGTTTTTTTTTTCTAATTTCGAATGGGATAATAAGAATTAGAATACATTATTTTATAGCTGATATATTACGTTTAAACAGTAGTTGGAAGCATACGGCACCCAGTATATACGAGACTCTTTTGATATAATAATACAGGTATGCATGCATTCTGAACTTCGTAGTCCATGGTCAATAGTTGGAAGCATACGTGACCCATCATCAGTAGTTGGAAGCATACGGCACCCACCATATACGAGAATCTTTTGATATAATAATACAGGTATGCATGCATTCTGAACTTCGCAGTCCATGGTCAATAAAATAAGAAAATTAATGGAATTCGAGCCATCATTTGTTTTTTTTTTCTAATTTTGAACGGGATAATAAGAACTAGAATACACAGCTAGAATATCAACATTTGAAACATGTGTTCCAGTTCTGACATTAATTGAAGCTTCTTGGAAACTCCATGGTCACCCAGGGAAAGTCTGCAACCGAACACTATATTGAGAAAACAACAAACAAGGAAAGGGAAAGGACCCCATTTTCATTTCGACGTTCTCGAATCCATTGGCTATTATCGTCATCTACCTAAACGATGACGTGTATCGTCGGAGCTCGAGCTTCACTGATTTGTTAAATTATAGGTCAAGTTTGATCCAAGTATAAAACTTAAGGATTTTGACCCTAGATTACTATTTCAGGAAAATTATCAAAAAATTCCTAAACCTTTCGCATTTTGCCAAGTCAATCCAAAACCTTTTAAATTTGCCGATTCATTTCTAAGCCTTTTTATTTTTTTCAATTCAGTCATATTAGCTAAAAGTTGCTAACATGGACATCGAAAGTTTTAGGTAGCACCACCAGCACCTGGGCAAGGGCAATAAAAGACCTCACTTGCCATAGGGTTGCGGCCCCTTGTTCAGACCAACAAGGGTGACACAAGCCCTCGCGGGCAACTATGAGGTTGTCACATCCCTCGCCCGCCCTTATTATGGCCTGGTAAGCCACAGCTAGATCTGGCTAGGCAAGGCTTGCAATGCCCTTGCCATGGCCTGCGATGGCTTGCGACTCCCTCGCTCTCATCAACAAGGGGCTATAACCCCACGGTCAATGAGGGCTTTGCAGCCCTCACTCACAGGCTGACGATCCCTGATCTCAAAAAAGGAAAAAAATAAAAAAAAAATAAGGAGAAAAATTACTAAAAATTATCCAAGTCAAGGCCAGCGGTGCCACATAGGATGAACAATGTTCACATCAACGATTTTTTGCCAATAAGACTGAATTGGCAAACTTAAAAGATTTAGGATTGAATTGGCAAATGTACCAAAAGATTTAGCACTTATTTTACAATTTTTCCTGACTATCTCGGTTAACTATGATGAAGACTACATAAGCATATTCATAGGCGTCACCGTATGACTATATGAGTTAATAAGATCAATAAAGGACATACACAATCAAAAGGAGATATGAATGTGAACAATCAAAAAGAGATTTCAAAAAAAAAAAAAAAGGAAACCTCCCAGATATATGCACAATCTTGAAACCTATGAAGAATCAAGGGAGATATAAACATATATGAGGGATGTCTCTAATATATCTATCAAATTTACACACAATCCATATCAATACTTAATAAATAGTGAGTTAACTAGCAAGCAGTAATATTATATTGATCTTTGTAATTTGGCTTTCATAAATTTGGAGTTTTACATGTTGTCATCAGACTCTCCATTCAATAAGTCAACAGGGAACTACTCAAGCTTGGGCCATAGGTCGTTGACCATCTGTCGCTTCGACTAGGCGAATGAAGCAATTAAACTACTCCACAGACAGAGGACTAATTGTTAATTTGTTATTTTAGCAGTTCGGATAAATTTCACGCGTGATTATATTTTATTTGAAGTTTGAACACATGATTTCCATGATAAATAATTTGACCCACGTCTTGCTTTCTGTTTGGCTTCTACGAACGACTCTACTCCTGGAAAATGGAAATATATTTTACAAATTCAGAAGCCAAGAGCTGGGGCTCATTTTTGTTATTTTCTACCAATCACATGCAAACAATAAAATAGATGGCAATCTTCTTTGTCCTGTGCTTTATAAGGAAAGGCAGTCCGATGTTTTTCTTTTGATGATAACAATGCTCGACTAAGACCAAGTTTGTTTGAATATGTAATTTGATGTCACGAGTTTAAAAGCGTTGACCCAAGAATAGCCGGAGTAGAGACCAGTGAATAAGCATGAAAGAAGGGTTTATGAATGCGGTTAGGGCTTGAGAATGATCTCAAGAGTCTTCAGAAAATAGCTCCTTTTACATCTGTCACCAATCTCTCTTGTTCCTTAAGTTAGGATCGGGATCATATTGGCTGTGAAAACTTGATCTTTTTTTTGTATTCCTCATGACCACGATTCTTCAAATGTTACATTGATTGCTTGTCGCAATACAGGCGGGGTTTCTTTGTCAAGAAAATAAATTGCCTGATTGACTTTTCATTGATCAAGATAATAATGCCTTTGGAGTTTGCACAGTCAAAATAAAAACTGTTGATCCCCACTCAACAAACCCATATCCAATATGGGAAAGGGGATTGCACTTCTAAAATCCACCTCAGCATCCACGTTGACCTCTCTCTTTCTCCTCTTCCTTCTCGTCATCAAGTCGTCATCGCCGGAAGTGGACAGGGAGCTAGGCTCGGCGGATCGACGCTTGGGTCTGACCCTAACAGGTTCGTACTTGACTGAGCCGATGAGGTGAGGGAAGTTGAGCTTGGCCTTGGACCCCCTCATCTTAAAAGCAGCTTGGTCGTAGGCCAATGCCGCCTCCTTGGGAGTCTCGTATGTCCCGAGCCAAATCCTTGCCCCATTCTTCTTGGGGTCCCTTATCTCCCCCGCATACGTTCCCCATGGCCGCCTCCTCACCCCTCTATAGCACGTCTTCTCAATCGGCACTTGTACCTCAGGCTCCACCATCTCCGGTTTCTCCTCTATCGCCCGACCAATGCTGTTGTAATCCATGGTCGTCATTTCAAAATCAAGTTCTTGATTCGAAGCTGAAGGCATCATCCACCCAGAATTGAGCGCATCGCGCAAAGCATCGTACACCAACATGTCCTCCGAGTCGTCGACTTTGAGGGGCAGTTCGCTCCAACTGTCCATCAACAAAAGATTGCTGAAGCTTGAACTCCTTGAATACATGCTTGCGGGAGTTGGTGCACAAAATGCTGCATTGACACCATCCTCATCTTCTACAAGAAGATACTCCCAAATGGATTTCGAAACATCGCACTGATCGGTCTTGGAGGGACTGATGATTTCCTGAAGCATTTTTCGTTTCTGGCTAAGAATTTGTAGCTTTGAGATCACTGAATCTGAAAAAAGACTGAAGGGATGATTTGATTTCTGAAGTAAGAGTGAAGAGTTGAAAAGACAATGAAAGTGGGAGCTCTATATATAGGTTGAGCTTGACTGGTTGGGTGGTGGAAGATGAAAGGGATGACTTTGGATGGAGCTTCTGAGAAAGAGCGTTTGGTGATGAAGGATGACTCAGGCATTCTCAACACATGTTTCAAATGCTCAATTATACTTTTTTTAATCACGAAACACATAAATTGACATTTTTTTTTATGATCCGTACTAATTAAAAAGCAAAAGCATGGGGCACGGTCCCTTTTATCTAATTAGGGAAGGATAATGATATTATTGCATGCTTTAGTATTTGGAACATGGTTTTTAGATCTGATGTACGTGTGCCATATCACATCGAATCATATTTTTTTTGCTTGTGATTCAAATGACAATTGCAGCACTGTATTTATTCTCTATACAAATATATGGATTTTTTCTTGTGATAGTAGCTTTTAATAAACGTTGGTAAATGTCAATCAATTTTGGTTTAAAAATGGAATAACTGGAGCTCTAAATCACAAAAATGGAATTGAATCATAAAAATTTCAAAAGATGCAATGAAGTCCTAAAACTTTACAAATTCATATAAGGAAGTCAACACATTTTTTTTCTCATAGAATTACCCTCTTTTAACTATGCCTGATTTAGCTAACTGAATTAATTTAATTCCTGATTTCAATTCCTTAGAATTGGTTTGCCCCACTTTTTCATTTTAATTAAATTTTATTGAATTCTCTCTCCTACGTGGCTGTTAACTTTAATTCAAGTATGAATCAATGCCTAAAACGAGTCATTATTTTCCCAGTGAATGCTAATGTCATTCAAAACTAGGAGTGAGCGGTTCCAGGTTCCAGGTAGGTTTCACCTGGAACCTGGAACCTACCCGCTAGTACAGGTTCCTAATTTTTTAGAACCTAGAACCTACCCTTCAAACCGCGGAACCTAGAACCTACCCTGTTATGAACCTATCGATCAATGAAGAGGCTTGTTATTTAAAAAAAAAGCTTTTAATGAAGCAGTCCTAAGAAATTTTGCAGGGTAGCTACATTTTTCACATGCTCTCTTTCAAGCAATCATTCTCAAGTAGGGGTGAGCAGTTTCAGGTTCCACTTTGAATCTAAAACCTACATATCAGAACAGGTTCTTCATTTTTCGCTCC
The DNA here is from genome assembly GCA_016432845.1 of Psidium guajava. Lineage (NCBI taxonomy): Eukaryota > Viridiplantae > Streptophyta > Magnoliopsida > Myrtales > Myrtaceae > Psidium > Psidium guajava. The sequence goes on along the minus strand of CM028225.1, from coordinate 35,725,839 downwards.
AAATTATATAGTCATCATTAGACGCCATAGAACATTGTATGATCGTGTGAAAATATATATAAATAAAAAATTTATGTTGGGATCCAGGGTACAGGTTCCAAGTGATGGAACCTGGAACCTACTGTTGACACCTGATTTTTAATCATTTTTTCTATTGCTAAAGTAATAAAAAATCCATAAAAATTCATAAAATTGAAAAATCAACTTTGGGGACCTTAGCCAAGCCTAGGGAACCAATTTTGACCAAAAAACGATTTTTCATATTTTCAGTATTTTTACGTATTTTTTATTTATTTATTTTCGAAAATTAATAGAAAATCCATAAAAATTCATAAAATTGAAAAATCAACTTTGGGAACCTTAGCCAAGCCTAGGGAACGAATTTTGACCAAAAAATAATTTTTCATATTATATATATTTTAATTTTTTTTAAAAAAAAAAATACAAAAATTTTTGAAAATTTTGAAAAAATAACATTTGAGGCCAAAAAATACACAAAGATAGTTAAAATTTTTATTTTAAATCTATTTTCATATTGGCCATCGCAAATTCAGAAAAATCCAATTCGAGTCACGTGTTCCTTCACGAGTATAATCTCGAATCGGGCCTAAAAAAATTTAATTTGAGTCAACTTATTTTTAACTTTCACTTTTTATGAGTTGTGACATTGTCTTCTAATATTTTAAATTTTCATCTTGGCCCAATTATACCCAGAATGACTTAATTTTGCAAAAGGGCTTTAATTAAATTATGCATTATTTTCAGCGACAAGAAATGAGCTTAAAGTTGACATGTGGTAAATTTTGGTGTGTCAAAAATTGTGAGGAGATTTGGACTTAAAGAAATATATTTTTTCAGGGACTGAATTGTAAATACTTAAAATTCAAGGACTAGAGTGCAAATACCTAACTCTTGAAGGATTATTTTACAAATAATAAAAAGAAGAGTTAGTGGATAAATTAGAATAGAGAAGGGAAGATGAAGAAGAGGAGATGAAGAAGAGAAGTTGGAGAAGAATGGATGGAGAAAATAAGATAAGAATAGAGAAGGGAAGATGGAGATGAAGAAGAGTTAGTAGAGAAATTAGAATAGAAGATAAGAATAGAGAAGGGAAGATGGAGATTAAGAAGAGTTAGTGGAGAAATTAGAATGGGAGATAAATATGGAGAAGGGAAGATGAAGATGAAGAAGAGTTAGTGGAGAGATTAGAATGTGAGATAGAGATGGAGAATGGAAGATGAAAATGAAGAAGAGTTAGTGGAGAAATTAGAATGGGAGATAGAGTTAGTGGAAAAATTAGAATGGGAGATAGATGAGGAGGTTATAAAAGGAGGAAGAAGTGAGCTTGAGAAGGGATTCTTGGGAGAGAGAAAATTTGAAGTGTTTGGGAGAATTTTTTGGAGAGAAAATTTTGGATGTTTGAGAGAGTTTTGAGAGATTGAAGAAAATTTTGAGAGAAAGAAAATACCAAAAGAGAGAGAATTTTGAAGATGATGGGAATTTAAAGCTAGGGGTTATCATCACAAATTCCTTCATCGATCAATATAAATCAAGAGTTCATCCTCGTCAACGAGCAAACAAATTCAAGCTAAGTGTTTTTATTTATTCATTTATTTATGGTTTTACTCGCAAATTAGTACAAATTGTATACACTTTCTCCATCTCCTTTTTCTTCCATATTTTATGTCAGGAGAAGGATATCTCTACGTCAACAGCAAAAATCTCGTCGAGATGCAAAAATCGGCCCAGACAAGCTCCTAAGCTGTCCACCGATTTCTCAACTGATCTGTGACTAAAAGTCCCTCTTAATTCAAAAGAAACTCTCTATATTGGGAACATAGAGAGCGAAAATCAATTATAGAAATCCCTCCCAAAAAAATGGGAGATAAGTACTCTTTCTACTCTTCTGGTTTTAGGTGCAGATTAGCACATATTTTGTATACTAACACTTCACTCTATTTTATGTCAGGAAGCCGCAGCTCTATATCAATGGTCAATCCTATGGAAGCATAAAATCGGCTTGGAGGAGTCCTCAAGCGCGCACAAATTTCAAATTGTTGAATCAATTCGTTGTATTTCATTTTAAAAAATTCATACCCCAAAATGGAGAGGACAAAGTCCATCCGCAATTTAAATACCTGCACCATAAATCCCAAAGGGAAGAGCCAAGCCAATGCTTAGCCTCCCATTGGAGGTTTTTACTTATAGTAGTTAAATACCTGCAACTTAAATACCTGCACCTTAAATCCCAAAGGGAAGAGTCAAGCCAATGCTTAGCCTCCCATTGGAGGTTTTTACTTGCAGTAGTTAAATACCTGCACCTTAAATCCCAAAGGGAAGAGCCAAGCCAATGCTTAGCCTCCCATTGGAGGTTTTTACTTACAGTAGTTAAATACCTGCAACTTAAATACCTGTACCTTAAATCCCAAAGGGAAGAGCCAAGCCAATGCTTAGCCTCCCATTGGAGGTTTTTACTTACAGTAGTTAAATACCTGCAACTTAAATACCTGTACCTTAAATCCCAAGGGGAAGAGCCAAGCCAATGCTTAGCCTCCCATTGGAGGTTTTTACTTACAGTAATTTAAATACTTGCAACTTAAATACCTGTACCTTAAATCCCAAAGGGAAGAGCCAAGCCAATGCTAGGCCTCCCATTGGAGGTGTTTATTCACTGTCATGTACTTCCTATAATTTAATTTTTGAATCATCAGACCCAAAAGATGAGTAGGTCGTAATACTGCACAGAAGTCGTTAACACACTCCCTCTTTCGGCTTCAGGGAATCTTTAACACTTAAAAAAAATATAACAAATAAAAATATATACCATCCATGCATCCTATTTAAAAAGTGAAAACACAAAAGAGAATACCCTACTAGAGCTTTAGGAATAAACCAAGCCTGAGTTGCCGGATTAGGATATCCATGAAATTAAGGTACCGAAAGGGCATTAGTTTTAATTAACTAGTGTAACCAAGTCCCCGAGCTCATAATCTCTTGTTCGCAGGAATAAATTAGTTCTCCCGCTAATTTATTTAGGTTTCTAATCGACCTACCAAGAACGATTAGTGGCGACTCCAAATTTCAAAATCATTTAAACAAAAACCAAAGTTGCGATTCGGTAGGGCTTGGGAGGGTCCGCATTAGGTTAGTCAAATCTAATTAACCTAATAATCCGTTAACCCCTAGAATTAATAAAAAATATTTTTAGAGGGTCGCGACAGCTTGGCGACTCCGCTGGGGACGGGATTTTTAAATTTTCGAAAAAAGATACCAATTGGAATACTTGAATTTTTTCGAAATTTTAAAAGTCTTAGTGGAAGCCAATGAAAATTTTATGGATATCTCGCTTCTGGCGATTTTGCTTGGGACTCATTCTATAGGTGTTATATGTTTTTGCAGGATGGGAGTTATAAGGGGCGGAGTGTTTGGCTAAGCCATTTGTTTTGCAGGCTTGGTGTTGGGATTATGTTTAATTTCACACATTTTTAGAAGCGCTGTTTTGATATCAATTGTCGTGCATGTCTTGCATATTCTGAGGATCACAACACCTGCACACACAAGCGTCTAAACCCAAGTCGCGAAATTTTTCCTAGGTAACCATAGATAGGGATCGAATATGCAAAGCTCCTGCGTCGATTGCGCTTGGGTTGACCATATTTTATCCCGCTCATTATCTGAATTGACAATTCTTCCCATTGTGATTTGATTGCGCGGAGGGTAAGGTTGTCAATTCAGATAGTGAGGGCCTTTTAGGTCCATACCCTGTCTCTCCTTCTTTTATTTTCTAGAGTTCACTCCTCACTTGAGTCATGCGCATGACTATGTGATTTGCATTTCTCCAAGGTAAAAGTAAGTTCTCTAATTTTATCTTGTATTTATTTTCGGTCGGTTCATGCTAGGTGTTAGTCAGTTTTTGAGCTTGATATTACGACCATTCTTTTAAAAGAAAATAAAAATTAAATTTGTCCCTCATTTCTTTTAAAAAAAATTTTGAAAAAATGATGTGAAAAATCCCTTCATGGGAATTTTATTAACCAATAAGGGATTTTTGTCATGTTTTTATTGCTTCAATAAAAATGAAATTTTCCTGACAAATTTACCTCTGAAAATTTATTCTGATAAAAAGGAAATTCCTTCAAAAATTTTAGTAAACGTCAAGAGATTTTGTCACATTCCTTAAAAAAAAAATAATAATAATAATAAAAGAGTAATAAATCTGCAAAAAAATTCTGTATTAACCCATTTCTTCCTAAGGAAATTTTTTTTTTCTGATTTCTCTATAAAATAGAAAAAATCAAATTGGACTAATATAGGAGTCATGGACCGACATTCCTTGTGTCGCATACTAATTATATCATTTTCTTTTGCAGGGAGATCCTAGATACCCTAGACGGGTGTAAAAATTAAGTTCAAAATATATCAAGAATCATCTTCAGAAATACCAAAAGACGAAAAACACCGAGGCTTCAACCGTTAATTCCGGGGGGCAAACGAACACTGTCCATCTTTGACAGACAGAGTTATGTCAATCCGTAAACTTGTATGGGCAGTGTATTCTGATATGACGGTGGATTCATACTGATTAAACACGGGGGCATATTTAATGTATTGCAGAGGATCCCGCGTCTTTTGAAAGAACCCATGAAACAAATACCTTTACCTGATTAAATCAACCAGAGACCGATCTTAAAATTTCCTCTTATCCGAAACATGCGGAGGGCTTTAGAGGACCGAGGTTCTATTAATGAACGTGGCCCACAGGAATTTCTCCCGACGCTACAGGCGACCGACACGAGCAAGTGGACGCCGAAAGAAATAAAATATGGATAAAAGTGGGCACACAACAGGTGGCCGGATTTATTACCAGCGCACTGATCGAGTTGTCATAGCGTTATTGTTTGTGATCTCAAGATGGATAGTGGGGGCCACCGCCGAACCCTTCATCAATGTTCTCGATATCATCGTCTGGAGCAATTAAACAAGAACATCAAGAAAAACATTAAGCCTCGACATCTTCGGTACCTCAAATCGTTCTGTTATGCTATGCGGAAGAAACGATAGTAGGAAAATTAAACAAAAAAAAAACACGTGAAGCTTTTCTTTCATTCCATTCATCAAAGAGCATTACAACAGCTCACTGGGGAGGAAAAGTAAAGCCAAACTGAGCCCTGATAACCATTACGAAGGAGCTCAACTGACTCTCCAAACAGTTGATGCTCCGGGTGCACCGGGCGTTCTCAGGATCAAGCTCCGCGAGCCTAAAGAAGAGGCGATCGCGCTTCTCCTTAGCCTGGGCCATACTGGCCTCGTAATGCTCGACAGCAAACTCCAAGTCCGAAATCGCCGCCCTCTCGAAAGCAATATCTGCCGTAATGTCATCAAGTCTCTCCTGCAGCCAACCGCATTTGCACCTCATCATAATATTGCTCGGCTCCTGTTCGGCGTAAGTTCGGACCAAGGCCAGACGGTCCACCAACTTTCCCCTCTCACGAACTAGCCACGAAAGCTGATCATTGGCAAACTTGAAGGCTTTCTTGTGATTATCAGCCATAAATGTGACTATTTCCAGACGCTCGTGCCGGTCTCGGTAACGAGCTTTCACGACGGCAGTCACAATGACCGTCTCATAAGCGCGGTTATAGGCAGCCAGAAAATTAATGAAGAGGGTCGGGAAGTTCCGATACTCCCTCCCCAGTTGGGTACCCTCAACAGAAGCAGCGTCTAGGGTCCTGAATAAACCGAGGATTTCAGCCTCAACGGTAGAGTTTTGGGCTATATGAGCGTAACCTCTACCAAGAAGATTGTAGAGTCTCTCCCACCCAGCCAGGATTTCGGCGGAGAAGGTATGGTTAGGAGAATTGGCCATTTTTGAAAGCAGATCACGAAAGAAAGGAGGAGAGAGGCGAGGCAGATGATCGGAATGCGAAGGTGATAATCTGCTTCAATTTAAATAATGATTTTACAGGGGCAGTCCTTATTGGTCGAGTTTTTTCTATCTACCATTCTCTGTCGGCAACACCCCCGCTGGCTCGAATTCCAGTCAAGCGGCAACCTCAAGCTGAGCAGACCCGACGTCTCTGCAGAAAAGTTGGACGGGCTGCCACCACTTTGAAAAAGAAAGAATAAAAAACGAGCTGAGTGGGAGACAAAAATTTTCGGCAGAAAAGGAGATACGACTCGTCTTTATTGGAGGACCCGCCAGTAAATCGACGGTGGAGATCTTGACAAGGGCCCTCTACCACGAAAAGAAAAAAGGAAGACGAACTGAGCGAGAAACAAGGATTTCCCCTTTGATCAAAAGCTGAATATCAGATTTTCTCCCTCGAAAAATCTAATAGCACTGCCCGTGAAGAGGGAAGTTGTTGCTATTGCCAGAGAGAGAACTTGTCCTCATTTGATAGTGAGAGTTCATTCGCAAGAACTCGCAGGAGAAAGATAGAGAGGAAGGAGTTCTCGTGGGAGAGGAATTCAAAACCTTCACCATCAAAGCATCGGCTTTCAAAGCCTGTTACGAGAAACCATCGACGATCCCGTGATCCCTCAAGTCCAAGAAGACATCCTGAGGCGGTCTCGAGTCGGCAGTCCTAGATCCAGAAATATGTCGAGCATTAGGGAAACGGGCGCATGTTCAACCCTGGTCGAAGCTAATGAAGTTCCTTACCCTGAGGGTCTACTGGTCATGGCCATTGACGGTAATCCAGTCTCTCTGTCAATCCTTGTTACCGTATTGAGAAAATGCCGGTATAAGGTTGTAGCTCAAGCAAAGGCGACAGAGGCCTTAGAGATATTAAGGAGGAGTGGTGACCAGTTTGATATCGTCCTCACCGCCATGGTAGGGATTGACATGGATGTTTTCACTCTCTTGGAAGTCATCAATTCTAAATTAAACATGCCAGTCCTCGTAATATCGGCAAGCGATGATCAGCAAGCCATAATGAAGGCTGTCTTAAATGGGGCCCAAGACGTCGTAACGAAACCAGTTAGGGTTCAGATGCTTCAAAACATATGGCAGACGTGGTAAGGAAGCAATTGCACGACCATGAGAACAAGCATCAAGCCTTCAATTTTGTTCCAAGCAACTGGAGAAAGAAGATGAGTTGGTCTCCCGAGCTGCATCGTATGTTTGTTAATGCAGTTCAACAGGTAGGAATCGATTCGGCACGGCCGCAACATATACTGGAAATTATGAACGTAGAGGGACTCACTAAAGCAAATGTTTCGAGTCATCTTCAGAAGTACAGAAAAAGGGTGAAAGAACACAATGCAGCTCAGAATCAAGAAAACCAAGGCGGAACTGATCCAAGCCTGAACGTCGAGTCTCCTCGCCACCATAAGTTCCCCAGGTTAGCATGGGGCGAGCCACTTCCCATCATCAACCAAGCTAGTAACCATGCCATCAATCCCCCAGGCGTTAATCAAAGTATTTCCCAGAATCACCCTAATACTCTTCAAGAGTATAGACCGCAGGAGCAGTGTATTCAGATTCCTTGGTTTGAGCACCAACCTGTGGCTAGAACTCATCCCATGATCAGCGCGCCTGCGCAGCCAGAGAATCAGACAAGAAGTTATCCTGAGCACTTCCACTTCTCTAATCCTCGAATGGAAGGAGTTTTTGGCAGCAGGACAGTTGGTGATCCCCACACTTTCTCGAGTAATGATGAAGGCTCCAGCACGAGAAGTCAAATTGCTCATGGCGAGGACAGAATGAGAAATCTACCGCCAGCATTTGCCAACAACAATGCCCAATTCGAGCATCAGTTGCTGGAAGGTTCAAGAGATTACCCAGATGATGAGCTTACTGCCCTGGTCAACCAGTTTAGGGTTGACAGACGTCCCAAGCCGCGATCAGGAGCCAGTGAGTAGGGACTCTCAAACATCGGTTATCCACACCCGAACCAACACGAGACTAGCTGATTATCGAAGAGCCACAGGAGAGGCAGAACTGACCATGAATAAGTGCACCTTTCATTTCATGCTTAATTCCCCTGCGTATGATATTTTCCAGCTTTCTAGGTGTCTCGATTTAATTCAAGGACAAGGAGGCAATTTATTTATCCGGTCGAATGCGTGAATCCCTTTTTATGCTAGATTTAGGGCGGATTAATTTGTGGCAACGTCGCTGACTGCCATAATGAGAAATGTTGAATGGCCTCACGTAGGGAAATTTCAAGTGAAATGCCCAGGCGAGCTCGAAGACGGGTAATTGTGTGTCGTTCCAATTTACTCTTAATCGTTGCAAAATGCTAAATTGGATTTGTTCCATTCTCACCCAGGGAATCGCAAAGTGCCTCAAGAGTGTCGCAAAATGAAATGACCCAATGGAACGCGATAGGACTCATTTGCCTCGAAAGTAACCTTCAAATTAAAGGAGCCCTCCGGTCCACGGACCCGATGGCATAGAAAATGATGATGGTCCAAGGCAACCCGAAAGAAAATAAGGCCCAACTAAGCAAAGCACATATGTGGCAAGCTCAAAGTGAAGGGCAACTCGGGACATACAATTCAATCCAATCCAAATGAAGGAACTTCCTCAATTCAAATTCAATGGAAGTATACACAAGGGTAAAACAGTATCGTTCCAATTTTTCTAGAATATGAAGAACATATACTGCCGCATTCTCTTTCATTTTTGCAGGGGAAGTCTCTACTGGCCAGATTTTCCTGTCTACCATTCCCTATCAGTATCACCTCCGCTACTCGTCTCCAATCTCGAGCCAAGCAAATCCGACGTCTCTACGGAAAAGTTGGACGGGACGCCACTACTTTGAAAAAGAAAGGATAAAAAATAAGCTGAGTGGGAGACAAAGACATTTACGGCAGAAAAGAGATACGACTCGTCTTTATTGAAGAACTCGCCAGCAAATTGACGGTGGAGACAGCAACAAGGGGCCCCCTTCCACGGAAAGATGGAAGGAGACGAGCTGGGCGAGAGATACGATGAAAAGAAAATCGAGAAAGCCAGAACACTCGAGAGAGGCAATACAGTTGCTAAACCCACGTCTAATTTTAAAGGAGACATCTTCTTGATAATTCTCATTCGTGCTCGAAAGAGAGACTCTTAAAGCATACGCAGTCTCCCAGAAAAATCCAGAGAGTGAAAATACAAGAAGAGATATCAAACTTTGAGAAATCGTTAACCAAATCGAAGATGTCTCAACCCAACACACTTGAAAGTTATCGTTACTTGCTGAATATGGGAGAGGAAGAGTTCGAAGCCATATTTGGGATCGAGCCTATGGAGCCCGGCCCTTCCACCGACGACGTCCAAGAGCCCGGTAAGGACAATGACAACAACGGCAAATGTCAAAAGAAGCGTTACCGTCGCCATACTGAGGAGCAAGTACGAAAGCTTGAAACTTTCTTCAGAACGTGCCCTATGCCAGACGGCAAACAAAAAATATAACTGAGTCAAGAGCTAGGACTTGAACCTTCGCAAATCAAGTTCTGGTTTCAAAATAGACGAACCCGAATGAAGACTCGTCATGAGCACAACGAAGCCGAGTTTCTAAGAGTTGAAAATGAAAACCTCCGAGCGGAAAACAAGATGTATAAAGAAACTTTTGACTCCGCCACCTGCCCCAACTGCAATAGCCTCCTCCTCACCCTCGATGAAATGTATGATCTGAGGATCGAAAATGCACGTTTAAGAGGTGAGTTAGACCAGTTTATAACAGGATCGAGTTCTGTTGGAGCAAGGTACAAAAGGACCAATGATACTGGATCAGCATCAATACCTCCCGAGGAAGAAGGGACAGATCACCACCAAGCGGACATTGACGATGATCTTTTCGCCATAATCAACCAGTTTGATATCGGTAAAGCATCGGGACTGTGATGCACTTGTTCAGCCAGTGACCACCAGACCTTCAATATGGCCGATGCATACCTAATTTGGGATGAAGCAAGCTGATCATGGGAGAGCCTGCAGAGGAAGCAGAATTGATCCTGAATGAGTGAATGTGTTTTATTTCCTTGCGTGATATGTTTTTCTGCTTTTGTGAAAGTGTAAAAGCAAGGAGTAATAATCCGACTTCCCCCTATTAAATGCTCGAATCCGCCACCTCACCAACCTCGCGACGAATTGATGGCGAGTGAAAATCTGCATAAACCTGAAGGGTAACTCCGTATCGTTTCAATTTACCCTCAGTTGCTCCAAGTTTTAAAATTAAGCCCCTTCTATTCTCAGGAAATTGCAAATCGACCCGAGAACGCAATCATATCCGAATACAGGTTGGATAAAATTTGGGGGCAAATCAACTCATGGGCATTACCACGGGATAGACAGCTTCGGACAAAGGAAAGTACAAGCGAAAGACGCGAACAATCTCAGAAATGGGTAATTCTGTATCGTTCTAATGTGCACATAATCATCTCAAGTCTTGAATTGTCTTATTCCATTCTTAACAGGGATTGCAAATTACCTCGAGAAATACCGTAACATGGCCCAAGGTGATACAACAGAGCTGCGTTATCCCCAAGGATTAACCCTTGAAAAGAAAGCCCCATGGACACCTACGGTCCAATGGACCGAATGGTATGGGGGATGACAGTAGGTCCGAAATATTCCGAGTTCGATCCCCAAGGGTGGGGAATGTTGTATGTATTATAAATAAATGAAACAACTTTTTGTGCATTTCTTTTTTTACAAACAGGAATACTCGACGAGTAATATCAAAGTCAGTATTTTACCATAATCTTCCCATAATGGTGAGGCGCCCAACAAAAGTCGAGGAAAATTCAATCCAACAAAACTGGTAAAAGACTCGTGCAAGACATTCAAGATGAAGGGTAAATCAGTATCGTTTTCAATTTATCCCTTTTAATACTGGCTGATATGTCTCTTTTTCTTTTTACAGGAAATATTTACACTAACATTTAACATGTTGAAGGAGACAAATCCAAAAGAAAATTATGATCATCTGACAAGATCTATTCTGGTGAAAAATGGGGCAAATTGATCACAAGCTCTGAAGCGAAAAAGCAAATATGTCTTCCTTATCTCGTTTGATTTCGAGAATAATTTCTCTGCTTTTTACAGGGGCATTCAACCGCTAAACCGTGGCGGTCGCTGTCATTAAACAAACCGAAATGCTCCCTCACCCATATGCTTCATCACGTAAAGACAAAGTTTGAGACGAACCACCCCTCGACATAAGGAATAGGCTTCCCAATTTGTTCGGTCCGCCCACATACCAGGGGCAATTTAAATCCGCCCATATTTGCACATTATATAAACACACGTAATGCTAAAAAATTGTCACATCTGCATTGTGCTTACACAGTTTATGAATTATGTATGACTATTCCGTGTGTTTAACTTACCAACTCCAACTTAGAGCATAAACTGCACAGGAGACATCAAATGTGCAGAATGGGGCATGACAGGATGAGGAAAGGCAAACCATTTCCACGCAAGTCTAACATTTTAATTTACAGATAAACAGCCTTTCCCTAGAGTGAGAGAAGGCCCTTTCGGATTGAAGTCCCCCATTCAGATTACATTCGAGGCGTTCATACTATGAGAACCTCCTTAAACAGAATTGGTAATGCAAGCTTGACAGAATAGTTTTGCATGATCCATATTTGGATTGATTGCATCATGAGTTATCACACAGACTACTTCTAATCATTGCCGACTTGGTTGAATAGTTTTACATGAACCGATCAACTCATTGATGAAAATGCTTGCACATGTTACCTCTGATACTGCCTGACAGGCAACACATTCCCAATGTTCAAACTACCTTCCAAAGTCTTGAAATTCATTCAGCGATTATTGAATGAACAAGCCTGGTTGTCGAGAAGCCACCAAGCATTTCTTCCAAATTCTCAAGTAAGTATATCTTCAACCTGAACCTTTCAAGAGAATGAATTCTGACGGTTGTTGGGGTACTCGAATCCATTGCGGTACATACAGGTATCCACCTTCTTCAATAAAGCATGATTTGTCTCAAGGACAGAAATGTTCGAGACCTTTTGATCTCTGCCTCTTTGGTTTATTCCTAAAGCGACAGGATAATATAATTTGGGTTTGAGCTTCTGCAGGATTCCTAATCTTTCCAGATTCCAGAATGGCACCCTTTGAGGTACACCAAGTCCTTCTTACAGGCAAACCAAGTCCTTCTTACAGGCAAATCAAGTCCTTCTTATAGGCACAAAGTCCTTCTTACAGGCAAATCAAGTCCTTCTTACAGGCAAAACAAGTCCTTCTTACAGGCACAAAGTCCTTTTTACAGGCAAATCAAGTCCTTCTTACAGGCAAAACAAGTCCTTCTTACAGGCACAAAGTCCTTCTTACAGGCAAATCAAGTCCTTCTTACAGGCAAAACAAGTCCTTCTTACAGGCAAATCAAGTCCTTCTTACAGGCATAAAGTCCTTCTTATAGGCAAACCAAGTTCTTCTTACAGGCACCAAGTCCTTCTTACAGGCATAAAGTCCTTCTTACAGGCAAACCAAGTCCTTCTTACAGGCAAACCAAGTCCTTCTTACAGGCAAAACAAGTCCTTCTTACAGGCACAAAGTCCTTCTTACAGGCAAATCAAGTCCTTCTTACAGGCAAAACAAGTTCTTCTTACAGGCAAATCAAGTCCTTCTTACAGGCATAAAGTCCTTCTTATAGGCAAACCAAGTTCTTCTTACAGGCACCAAGTCCTTCTTATAGGCATAAAGTCCTTCTTACAGGCAAACCAAGTCCTTCTTATAGGCACCAAGTCCTTCTTATAGGCAAACTAAGTCCTTCTTACAGGCAAACCAAGTCCTTCTTACAGGCACAAAGTCCTTCTTACAGGCAAATCAAGTCCTTCTTACAGGCACAAAGTCCTTCTTACAGGCAAATCAAGTCCTTCTTACAGGCATAAAGTCCTTCTTACAGGCAAACAAAGTCCTTCTTACAGGCAAATCAAGTCCTTCTGACAGGCACAAAGTCCTTCTTACAGGCAAAGTAAGTCCTTCTTACAGGCAAAACAAAGTCCTTCTTACAGGCAAACAAAGTCCTTCTTACAGGCAAATCAAGTCCTTCTTGCAGGCAAAGCAAGTCCTTCTTACAGGCACAAAGTTCTTCTTACAGGCAAAGCACCAAGTCCTTTTTACTGGCACCAAGTCCTTTCTACAGGCACCAAGTCCTTCTTACAGGTATCTCCATGTGGTGACCTACCATACGGGTCAAATCTCAATCAAAATTTAATCAGTAGAATCCTTTTATTAGGAATCTACCATGGTACGACCCACCATACGGGTCAAATGGTATGACCCACCATACGGGTCAAATTTTAATTCAATTTTTAATCAGTAGAATCCTTTTATTAGGAATCTACCATGGGTTGATCCACCATACGGGTTCAAGTTCAACCACCCTAAAGTTTTTTTTTATAACGAATCCCTTAGGTTCTCATTTCATTTTCAGTGGAACAATCATGTCACGACTCTTTTTATTTCCTTGTATTGAGTCGATAAGAATCCAGGTGTCATCTCGTCTTTGAAATGAACCTCTACCGAGCTTCCCTTCAAAGAGGGGCAGCTGTTGACACCTGATTTTTAATCATTTTTTCTATTGCTAAAGTAATAAAAAATCCATAAAAATTCATAAAATTGAAAAATCAACTTTGGGGACCTTAGCCAAGCCTAGGGAACCAATTTTGACCAAAAAACGATTTTTCATATTTTCAGTATTTTTACGTATTTTTTATTTATTTATTTTCGAAAATTAATAGAAAATCCATAAAAATTCATAAAATTGAAAAATCAACTTTGGGAACCTTAGCCAAGCCTAGGGAACGAATTTTGACCAAAAAATAATTTTTCATATTATATATATTTTAATTTTTTTTAAAAAAAAAAATACAAAAATTTTTGAAAATTTTGAAAAAATAACATTTGAGGCCAAAAAATACACAAAGATAGTTAAAATTTTTATTTTAAATCTATTTTCATATTGGCCATCGCAAATTCAGAAAAATCCAATTCGAGTCACGTGTTCCTTCACGAGTATAATCTCGAATCGGGCCTAAAAAAATTTAATTTGAGTCAACTTATTTTTAACTTTCACTTTTTATGAGTTGTGACATTGTCTTCTAATATTTTAAATTTTCATCTTGGCCCAATTATACCCAGAATGACTTAATTTTGCAAAAGGGCTTTAATTAAATTATGCATTATTTTCAGCGACAAGAAATGAGCTTAAAGTTGACATGTGGTAAATTTTGGTGTGTCAAAAATTGTGAGGAGATTTGGACTTAAAGAAATATATTTTTTCAGGGACTGAATTGTAAATACTTAAAATTCAAGGACTAGAGTGCAAATACCTAACTCTTGAAGGATTATTTTACAAATAATAAAAAGAAGAGTTAGTGGATAAATTAGAATAGAGAAGGGAAGATGAAGAAGAGGAGATGAAGAAGAGAAGTTGGAGAAGAATGGATGGAGAAAATAAGATAAGAATAGAGAAGGGAAGATGGAGATGAAGAAGAGTTAGTAGAGAAATTAGAATAGAAGATAAGAATAGAGAAGGGAAGATGGAGATTAAGAAGAGTTAGTGGAGAAATTAGAATGGGAGATAAATATGGAGAAGGGAAGATGAAGATGAAGAAGAGTTAGTGGAGAGATTAGAATGTGAGATAGAGATGGAGAATGGAAGATGAAAATGAAGAAGAGTTAGTGGAGAAATTAGAATGGGAGATAGAGTTAGTGGAAAAATTAGAATGGGAGATAGATGAGGAGGTTATAAAAGGAGGAAGAAGTGAGCTTGAGAAGGGATTCTTGGGAGAGAGAAAATTTGAAGTGTTTGGGAGAATTTTTTGGAGAGAAAATTTTGGATGTTTGAGAGAGTTTTGAGAGATTGAAGAAAATTTTGAGAGAAAGAAAATACCAAAAGAGAGAGAATTTTGAAGATGATGGGAATTTAAAGCTAGGGGTTATCATCACAAATTCCTTCATCGATCAATATAAATCAAGAGTTCATCCTCGTCAACGAGCAAACAAATTCAAGCTAAGTGTTTTTATTTATTCATTTATTTATGGTTTTACTCGCAAATTAGTACAAATTGTATACACTTTCTCCATCTCCTTTTTCTTCCATATTTTATGTCAGGAGAAGGATATCTCTACGTCAACAGCAAAAATCTCGTCGAGATGCAAAAATCGGCCCAGACAAGCTCCTAAGCTGTCCACCGATTTCTCAACTGATCTGTGACTAAAAGTCCCTCTTAATTCAAAAGAAACTCTCTATATTGGGAACATAGAGAGCGAAAATCAATTATAGAAATCCCTCCCAAAAAAATGGGAGATAAGTACTCTTTCTACTCTTCTGGTTTTAGGTGCAGATTAGCACATATTTTGTATACTAACACTTCACTCTATTTTATGTCAGGAAGCCGCAGCTCTATATCAATGGTCAATCCTATGGAAGCATAAAATCGGCTTGGAGGAGTCCTCAAGCGCGCACAAATTTCAAATTGTTGAATCAATTCGTTGTATTTCATTTTAAAAAATTCATACCCCAAAATGGAGAGGACAAAGTCCATCCGCAATTTAAATACCTGCACCATAAATCCCAAAGGGAAGAGCCAAGCCAATGCTTAGCCTCCCATTGGAGGTTTTTACTTATAGTAGTTAAATACCTGCAACTTAAATACCTGCACCTTAAATCCCAAAGGGAAGAGTCAAGCCAATGCTTAGCCTCCCATTGGAGGTTTTTACTTGCAGTAGTTAAATACCTGCACCTTAAATCCCAAAGGGAAGAGCCAAGCCAATGCTTAGCCTCCCATTGGAGGTTTTTACTTACAGTAGTTAAATACCTGCAACTTAAATACCTGTACCTTAAATCCCAAAGGGAAGAGCCAAGCCAATGCTTAGCCTCCCATTGGAGGTTTTTACTTACAGTAGTTAAATACCTGCAACTTAAATACCTGTACCTTAAATCCCAAGGGGAAGAGCCAAGCCAATGCTTAGCCTCCCATTGGAGGTTTTTACTTACAGTAGTTTAAATACTTGCAACTTAAATACCTGTACCTTAAATCCCAAAGGGAAGAGCCAAGCCAATGCTAGGCCTCCCATTGGAGGTGTTTATTCACTGTCATGTACTTCCTATAATTTAATTTTTGAATCATCAGACCCAAAAGATGAGTAGGTCGTAATACTGCACAGAAGTCGTTAACACACTCCCTCTTTCGGCTTCAGGGAATCTTTAACACTTAAAAAAAATATAACAAATAAAAATATATACCATCCATGCATCCTATTTAAAAAGTGAAAACACAAAAGAGAATACCCTACTAGAGCTTTAGGAATAAACCAAGCCTGAGTTGCCGGATTAGGATATCCATGAAATTAAGGTACCGAAAGGGCATTAGTTTTAATTAACTAGTGTAACCAAGTCCCCGAGCTCATAATCTCTTGTTCGCAGGAATAAATTAGTTCTCCCGCTAATTTATTTAGGTTTCTAATCGACCTACCAAGAACGATTAGTGGCGACTCCAAATTTCAAAATCATTTAAACAAAAACCAAAGTTGCGATTCGGTAGGGCTTGGGAGGGTCCGCATTAGGTTAGTCAAATCTAATTAACCTAATAATCCGTTAACCCCTAGAATTAATAAAAAATATTTTTAGAGGGTCGCGACACCTACCCGCTAGAACAGGTTCCTTAATTTTTGGAACCTAGAACCTACCCTACATACCTTAGAACCTGGAACCAAACAGGTTCCTACAGGTTCCGGTTCCAGGTTCTCGGTTCTACCCTGGAACCATGCTCAGCCCTATTCAAAACTAACAGTAGAGAAAATGCTTTGTGTCGTTGAAAATTAGCAACATTGTATGTATCAGTTGAAGAAAAGCAATTAACTTCACGAACGACCGTTATCTTCTCAATGAAACATTTCATTTATGAAATTCCTTTTCATTAGATCCACGTCATCTATAGGGCTTGATTCATACTGATTATTCATTCGAGGATCGTGTTAGGTTATTAGCCATTGAGAAGAAAATTACCAAAAAAAAAAAAGAAAAAGAAATCCTAAACCTATTGCAATTGTGCCAATTTAGTCATAAACTTCTTTTTGGCCAATTAAGTTATAAACATTTTGTAATTATATCAATTTAATCCATTTGGGTGGTCGGAGCTAACATGGCACCTCTAGTGCTGTTGTGATTTTTAAAAAAATATTCTATTATTTTTTAATATTTTAATTATTTTTCTATTTAAAAGAAAAGAAAACAAAACAAAAAAGACAGAAAAAATTAAAAACATGAATAAAAATAAGATATTATTACAAATTTGTCATGTTAGCACTAGTGGTGCCACATTAGTTTCAACCAGCTAAATGGACTAAATTAACATAATTACAAAAGGTTTCAGACTAAGTTGGCAAAAAAAAAATTTAAGACTGACTTGGCACAATTACAAAAAATTTGGGACTTTTTTCGTAATTTTCCTAGCCATTGAGCGATTGTTAATGTAGGAATTAGGACACGAATTTCTTTAAGAATGAACACAATCAATATCGAACTTTGTTTGGGATTGTGGTAATTGATTTGGGGAAAAAAAAGAATTTAAGGTAAATTAGTTACAATTTCCATAAAGGAAAATGTTAGTGGATTTACATTGATCGAGGAAATGAAGTTTTTCTATCCTATTGTGATTCATTATTAGATTGGTTTTTTGTCCTGAATTTCTGATTGAATCGATCACATCCATATGTTATGCGGTGAATCATTCATTTCTTTTCCCTCAATTTGGTCGCATGGAATTTGATCTCGGAGAAAACATCGTGTCGGTCATCCAACGGATATCCTGATAAGTCGCCAAGAAAGAAATCTCATTCGATATCTCAATATTGATCTTGCCATATAAGTGACGGTGTAAACCCTTTAATGATTTTTCACCATAACATAGTTTTTTTTATTTATTTTCTAAGTGTAGTGATCAAGTTACATTTATTGAGTCGGTTTCACCCACCAGTTAAAGTCCGTCTCCCTATTCTGATTAAAGATGACCGACCATATCGGAACCAAAAAAACCTTTTAAAATCACGATTTTCATTGATCTATTCATTTTTCTTAAATCTCGATAGAAATTCGTTCTTCGTCGTTTGATTATAGCAACACTAGCTTCGCGTGGGGGTATGACTTTCACCGTAGCGGAATGGGTAGCTAGGAAAAGCAAAAGTTGACTCCATCAAGACGCTTGAAGTCCAATATTACGTGTTTCTAGTTGGTCGGAGTCTCGTTTCAAAGGACACACACGAAGGACACCATCCATCGGCTTTGGTCCTTCTCCTTCGAATCCTAAGTCACACACACGTCTCGTAGGTGCAAAGTCACCCTCATGTGCGATGCGTGGCTAAATTTGACTGGCGACGTTTTTCGATAATCACGCGTGCATGGAAAAACATGCATCTGAAAAGAAAAAAAAAGTAGTTTACTTTGGTCCACTTCTCGTTTAATATCACGGGCATCTAAATAAATCGCGATTTTAGCTAGATTTTGTCGAAGAAAAGTTATTGTGTAAAGATATTATTTTATGGATCTACAGTGCAGAAATGTGCATCCCTTCTAATATTCTTGCACCTATTGTCTTCCATGATTATATACATAAACAAAAATGAAAACCAAAAAAATTACAAAATGCATCAGTAGTTGGAAGCATACGGCACCCGCCATATGCAACAATCTTTTGATATAATAATACGGGCACGCATGCATTCTGAACTTTGCAGTCCTTGGTTAATAAAATGAGAAAATTAATGGAATTCGACCCATCATTTGTTTTTTTTTTCTAATTTTGAATGGGATGATAAGAATTATAATACATTATTTTATAGCCGATATATTACATTTAAACATCTAGAATATCATCATTTGAAACATTTTTCCAGCTCTGACATTAATTTAATCTTCTTGGAAACTCCAAAAATATTAATAAATTAAGTAAAAACTACATTTTTATGTTTGCTTTAATCCACATCCTCAATCCATATGTACTTCTCTTGCTTTGTCCATTCATGGTCACCCAGGGAAAGTCTGCAACCGAACATTCTATTGAGAAAACAACACACAAGGAAAGGGGAAGAACCCCATTTTCATTTCGACATTCACGAATCCATTGGCTATCATCGTCATCTACCTAGACAATGACGTGTGTCGTCGGAGCTTGAGCTTGGCTAATTTTGTTAAATTATATCTTAAGTTTGATCCAAGTATAAAACTTAAGGATTTTGCCCCTAATTACTATTTTAGAAAAATTGTGAAAAAAATCCTAAACATTTCATACTCTTGCCAATTTGGTCCTAAATCTGTTAAATTTGTTGATTCATTCCTAAACCTTTTCACTTTTTTTTTTCAATCCAGCCATATTGATCGAAAATTGCTAACTTACACATCGGATGTTCTACGTAGCACCGCCAGCCCCTGGGCAAGGGCAGCACAACCTTCACTTGTCACAAGGCTGTGGCCCCATGTTTAGGCCAAAGAGGGCGTCACAAACTCTCACAGGCGACTACGAGGTCGTCGCATCCCTCGCCTTCCCTCATTGTGGCCTGGTAGGCCACAGCCAAATTTGGTTGGGCGAGGCTTGCAACACCCATGGTCCATAGTGGCTTGCGACTCCCTCGCTCGCATTAGCAAGGGGCCGCAACCCCGCAGCTGATGAGGGCTTTTAGCCCTCGCTCACAGCCTGGCGTCCGTTGAACCCAAAAAGGAAAAAAAATAAGGATAAAAATTAAAAAAAATGACTAAAGTTGTCTACGTCAATGCCGGTAGTGCTACGTAGGACAATCGATATTCTCACAATAGGATTGAATTGGCAAAATATGGAAGGTTTAAAATTAAATCGGCAAACTTAAATGATTTAGGATTGAATTGGAAAATGTGCAAAAAATTTAGCATGTTTTTTACAATTTTCCCTGACTATTTCAGTAAACTAGAATTGTATAAGTTTCGCATCTTTCTATATTCATGCTATGATGAAGACTACATAAGCATATTTAGAGGCTTCACCATATGACTATATGAGTTAATGAGAATGGTAAAGGATGTGTATAATCAAAAGGAGATGTGAATGTGAACAATCAAAAAGAGATACAAAAAATACCTCCTGGATATATGCACAATCTTGGAACCTATGAATAATCAAGTGAGATATAAACATATCCGAGGGATGTCTCCAATATAACTATCAAATTTACACATAATCCATATCAATACTTAATAAATAGCGAGTTAACTAGCAAGCAGTAATATTATCTTGATCTTTGCAATTTGGCTTTCATAAATTTGGAGATTTACATGTTGTCATCAGACTCTCCATTCAATAAGTCAACAGGGAACAACTCAAGCTTGGGCCTTAGGTCGTTGACCATCTGTTGCTTCGACTAGGCGAATAAAGAGATTAAACTACTCCACAGACAGAGGACTAATTGTTAATTTTTTTATTTTAGCAGTTCGGATAAATTTCACGCGTCATTATATTTTATTTGAAGTTTGAACACATGATTTCCATGATAAATAATTTGACCCACGTCTTACTTTCTGTCTGGCTGCTACGAACGACTACACTCCTGGAAAATGGAAATATATTTTACAAATTTAGAAACCAAGAGCTAGGGCTCAGTTTTGTTATTTTCTACCAATCACATGCAAACAATAAAATAGATGGTAATCTTCTTTGTCCTATGCTTTATGAGGAAAGTCAGTCCGATGTTTTTCTTTTGATGGTAACAATGCTCGACTAAGACCAAGTTTGTCTGAATACGTAATTTGATGTTACGAGTTTACGAGCGTTGACCCAAGAATAGCCCGAGTAGAGACCAGTCAAGAAAGAATGAGAAAAGGGTTTATGGCTGTGGTTAGGGCTTGAGAATGATCTCAAGAGTCTTCAGAAAATAACTTCTTTTACATCTGTCACCAATCTCTGTTGTTCCTTAAGTTAGGATCGAGACCATATTATTGGCCGTGAAAACTTGATCTTTTATTTGTATTTCTCATGACCAGGATTCTTCAAATGTTACATTGATTGCTTGTGGCAATACCATCAAGAAAATAAATTGCCTGATTGACATTTCATTGATCAAGATAATAAGGTCTTTGGAGTTTTCACGATCAAAATACAAACTGTTGATCCCCACTCAACAAACCCATATCCAATACGGGAGGGGATTGGACTTCCAAAATCTACCTCAGCATCCACGTTGACCTCTCTCTTTCTCCTCTTCGTTCTCGTCATCAAGTCGTCATCGCCGGCCATGGACGGGGAGCTAGGCTCGGCGGATCGACGCTTGGGTCTGACCCTGACAGGTTCGTACTTGGCTGAGCCGATGAGGTGAGGGAAGTTGAGCTTGGCCTTGGGCCCTCTCGTCTTAAAAGCAGCCCGGTCGTAGGCCAATGCCGCGTCCTCGGGCGTCTCGAATGTCCCGAGCCAAATCCTTGCCCTGTTCTTCTTGGGGTCCCTTATCTCTGCTGCATATTTTCCCCATGGCCGTCTCCTCACCCCTCTATAACACGTCTTCTCGACCGGCACTTGTGCGTTAGGCTCCACCATCTCCAGTTTCTCATCTATCGCCCGACCGATGCTGTTGTAATCAATGGTCGTCATTTCAAAATCAAGTTCTTGATTCGAAGCCGAAGGCATCATCCTCCCAGAATTGAGCGCATCTCGCAGAGCACCATACACCAACATGTCCTCTGAGTCATCGACTTTGAGGGGCAGTTCGCTCCAACAGTCCTTCAGCAAAAGATTGCTGAAGCTTGAACTCCTTGAATACATGCTTGCGGGAGTTGATGCACAAAATGCTGCATTGACACCATCCTCATCATCTACAAGAAGATGCTCGCAAATGGATGTTGAAAATATGTCTTGAGTTTGAGCTCGAAGCGAAAATCGAAATTCCGAAAACAGATATATCTTAATCTTGAAATTAAAGATAAGATTTGTTTTGAATATTACGGAAATCTATCTTGATGAAAATAGAATGATATATTCTATTTTGATATATTTCAAATCAAGATCAAGAACAATATTTATATTGGAGTTGAACTTTCCACGTGAGATAAAGACAAAATAGGAAAGTCAATCTTGGTTTTCATTGACTGAAATTCCCTATTTTATTTCTCCAATATGTGTGGCTTATTTGTCTATATACAAGTCGGCCGTTGTTGAGAAGAATATTATCAAGGAAGCGTCGTTTCGTCGAGTGCTTGGCAAGGGTCTATCTTCGCGGAATTACATCAAGAATTCAAGTGTTGAAGCAGATTAAATCTTGTTGTAAGATTTGCGTATTAATTCCTTTGTGAGATTGAGAGATTATTTTATTAGGAATTGTGAGACTAAACACTGCGTGCGTTCTTGAATGTAATTGGGGCTTGGGAAACACTGAGAGTGTTTGAGTGACTCGAGTGTGGTTTGTAATCTCCGAATTGTATCGCTCGTTCTATAGTGAAATTCGCTGCTGCTCTCCCCGTGGAAGTAGGTCTCTACGACAGAACCATGTACATCTGGTGTTCGATTTATTTTCTTGTTCTGTCTATTTTATTGTTTGATAGCTTGTTCCGCGCAACAATTGGTATCAGAGTCAGGTTTGGCTAAAGTGAAGCGAATCGATGGCGACAGAAGAAGTTAAAGTGAAAATCGACAGATTTGAGGGGAAGGACTTTGGTTTCTAGAAGATGCAAATTGAAGACTATTTATATCAGATGAAGCTGCACTTGCCCCTGTGTGGGGAGAAACCAGAGACGATGAAGCAAACTGATTGAGAATTGCTGGATAGACGAGCGATGGGTGTTATTCGGCTGATGTTGGCTCGTAACGTCGCGTTTAATATCGTGAAGGAGAAGACCACTGCGGGTTTGATGAAAGCCCTATCAGATATGTACGAGAAGCCCTCTGCGATCAACAAGGTCTATTTAATGCGACGTCTATTTAATTTGAAGATGAGGGAAGGAGCATCAGTCACTAATCATATCAATGAATTCAATGTGATCATTAGTCAATTGAGTTCAGTTGAGATTGACTTTGAAGATGAGGTATGTTCTTTGATTCTATTATCCTCATTGCCTGATAGTTGGAATACTTCTGTTATTGCTGTTAGTAATTCCTCTGGATCAACAAGTTTAACTTTTGATGGGATTTGAGATTTAATTCTGAGTGAGGATATTCATAGAAAAGAATCTGACGAATCTGTATCTGCTGCTTAAGTAGGTGAAAATAGAGGAAGAACTAGTACACGTGTTAGCAGAAGTAGTATGAACATGAATAGACGCAGTCAGTCTAGGACTGGTGGTGCTATCTGTTGGAACTGTGGTAAGAGAGGGCATCTTAGAAGAGATTGCCTTAAGCTGAAGAATGAAAAGGGCAAGGGAATTAGAGTTGAATCTACGGATGATGTTGCTGCTATAGCTGACAATAATTTGGATAATGCTGATTTTGTCTTGTCTGTCACTGATAATTCGTTGTTTGATGGATGGATTATGGATTCTGGTTGTTCTTTTCATGCTACACCAAACAGGAACTGGTTTACTACTTATCAGTGCACAGATAGTAGTAAAGTGCAGTTGGCGAACAACGCTGAATGCGATGTTGTGGGTGTTGGCAATGTTAGAATCAGAATGCATGATGGTATTGTGAGGACATTGACTGGAGTGAGGCATATTCCAGAGTTGAAGAAAAATCTAATTTCCTTGAGTGCTTTGGATTCAGCTGGGTGTCGATATTTATCAGAATGTGGAATTCTGAAAATTATTCGAAGTGCCTTGGTGGTAATGAAAGCAATTAAGCACAATGGCATGTATGAGCTCCAAGGTGAGACGGTGACGGAATTCGCTGCAGAGACGTCGGATGCATCTGTTCGAGAGTCTGAATTGTGGCATATGCGTTTGGGGCACATTAGCGAGATAAGCCTAAAGGTTCTAAGTGAAATAAATTTATTATGTGGTTATATTACTGATAAACTAAATGTATGCAGGTGCTGTGATTTAGATCAATGGCGGAAAGTGCAGTTTAGTGCGGCTGTTAAAGAAACCACGGAAATTGCAGAATTACTTCACTTGGATGTTTGCAGGTTGTCGCGGTTTCCTTCGAGGAAGAGTGCCATATTTATTTTAACAGTTGTTGATGACTACTCGAGGAAGACCTGGGTGTTTGTGCTAAGGCACAAGTTTGATGCTATTGTCAAGATCAGGCAGTTTAGAGCTTTGATCGAAAAGGAGACTGGTAAAAAGATCAAGCAGGTACGGACTGAAAAAAACATGGAGTTCTGCTCGAAGCTGTTAAATGAATTATGCATGAATGAGAGCATAGTGAGACACCGTACTAGTGCCAATGAACCACTACATGTTGTAGAATTGATGATTAGAACATTACTAGAGATGGCCCATAAAATTCTCTCTAGTGCTGGTATGGCTAGGAGATTCCCGGCGGATGTGCTTAGTACGGCGAGCTACCTGGTGAATAGATCCCCATCGACTGCGATTGGATGTTGGATTCCCGAAGAAGTGTGGTCAGGTAACGTTGTTGATTATTCTGTTATTAGAATATTTGGTTGCCCATGTTATGTTCAAGTTAGCGATGGTAAGCTTGATGGAAGGGCAAGAAAGTGCATGTTCCTAGGTTATGCACAAGGTGAGCGTGGCTATCAGTTGTGGTGTCTAGAGTTAAACTCATCTATTATCAGCAGAGAAGTTACATTTGATGAGTCTCCAGTACTTCAGGCTGGGAGTGATTATAGCAGTGTTCATACAGATCTGGACGGTGTTCAACTTGAGGTGGAGTTGCAACCAGAAACTCCTAAGGTAGCGAGTATTAGCGAAGTAATCAACACAGATGGTGCTTGTAGTGAGGTGGAGCATGTAGAACCAATGGTTGCCGTAACTGCTGATATTGACAAGGTACGTGTTCGATCTCCTGACAGATATGGATGCAACAATGGTTTTGTTTTATCTGTGGTAGAGGAGGTTATGTCAGACAGTCCTTGTGGAGCAGTTAAAGGTGCATGTGCAGTTGGTGTTCTGATGCGGTCCTCGATTATAGCGAAGTTCAAGCGCGGTTTGAACTTGGATGATATCTGTGGCGGTTGAGCCCATTGGGGCTGTTGGGAGAGTAGTAGCAAAATTTGATTTATTAGCGAAGCGATTGTGACTTGACTCAAACGTCGAGCCAAGGTGGAGATTGTTGAAAATATGTCTCGAGTTTGAGCTCGAAGCGAAAATCGAAATTCCGAAAGCAGATATATCTTAATCTTGAAATTAAAGATAAGATTTGTTTTGAATATTACGGAAATCTATCTTGATGAAAATAGAATGATATATTCTATTTTGATATATTTCAAATCAAGATCAAGAACAATATTTATATTGGAGTTGAACTTTCCACGTGAGATAAAGACAAAATAGGAAAGTCAATCTTGGTTTTCATTGACTGAAATTCCCTATTTTATTTCTCCAATATGTGTGGCTTATTTGTCTATATACAAGTCGGCCGTTGTTGAGAAGAATATTATCAAGGAAGCGTCGTTTCGTCGAGTGCTTGGCAAGGGTCTATCTTCGCGGAATTACATCAAGAATTCAAGTGTTGAAGCAGATTAAATCTTGTTGTAAGATTTGCGTATTAATTCCTTTGTGAGATTGAGAGATTATTTTATTAGGAATTGTGAGACTAAACACTGCGTGCGTTCTTGAATGTAATTGGGGCTTGGGAAACACTGAGAGTGTTTGAGTGACTCGAGTGTGGTTTGTAATCTCCGAATTGTATCGCCCGTTCTATAATGAAATTCGCTGCTACTCTCCCCGTGGACGTAGGTCTCTACGACCGAACCACATACATCTGGTGTTCGATTTATTTTCTTGTTCTGCCTATTTTATTGTTTGATCGCTTGTTCCGCGCAACAATGGATTTCGAAACATCGCATTGATCGGTCTCGAAGGGACTGATGATTTCCTGAAGCATTTTTTGTTTTTGGCTAAGAATTTGTAGCTTTGAGATCACTGAATGTGAAAAAAGATTGAAGGGATGATTTGGTTTCCGAAGTAAGAGTGAAGAGTTGAAAAGACCATGAAAGTGGGATCTCTTTATATAGGTTGAGCTTGACTAGTTGGGTGGTGGAAGATTGACGGGATGATTTTGGATGGAGCTTCCGAGAAAGACCGTTTGGTGATGAAGACTTTTTAATCAGATTATTCTCAACACATGTTTCAAATGCTCAATTATACTTTTTTTTAATCATAAAAGACATAAATTGATAATTTTTTTTATGATCCGTACTGAATTAAAAAGCAAAAGCATGGGGCACCCTCCGTTTTATCTAATTGGGGAAGGACAATGATATTATTGCATGCTTTTGTATTTAGAACATGGTTTTTAGATCTGATGTCCGTGTGCCGTATACATCCAATCATATTTTTTTTGCTTGTGATTCAAAAGAAAATTGCAGCTCTGTATTTATTCTCTATAGTCTATACAACTATACAGATTTTTCCTTGTGATAATAGCTTTCAACATTAGTTGGTAAGTGTCAATCAATTTTGGTCTAAAATTGGAATAACTGGAGTTCTAAATCACAAAAATGCAGTCAAATCATAAAACTTTGAAAATATAAAATGAAGTCCTAAAACTTTATAAATTCATATAAGGAAGTCACCACCTTTTTTTTTTTTACGGTAGAAATCCCCTCTCTTAATTAGGCCCGATTTAGATAACTGAATTAGTTTAATTCCTTAGAATTGGTTTGCCTCACTTTTTCATTTTAATTAAATTTTATTCAATTCTCTCTCCTACGCGGCTGTTAACTTTAACTCAAGTGTGAATCAATGCCTAAAACGAGTGGTTATTTTCCCAGTCAATGCTCATGTCATTCAAAACTAACAGCAGAGAAAATGCTTTGTGTCGTTGAAAATTAGCAGCATTGTACGTATTAGTTGAAGAAAAGCAATTAACTTCACGAAAGACCATTATCTTCTCAATGAAACATCGCATTTATGAAATTCTTTTTCATTAGATCCCCGTCATCTATAGGGCACAAATTTCTTTAAGAATGAACACAATCAGCGTAGAACTTTGTTTGGGATTGACGTAATTGATTTGGGGAAAAAAAGAATTTAAGGTAAATCAGTTACAATTTCCACAAAAGCAAGTGCTAGTGGATTTACATTGATCGAGGAAATTAAGTTTTTCTATCCTATTTGCGATTCTTGATTAGATTGGCTTTTTGTCCTGAATT
Source organism: Psidium guajava (assembly GCA_016432845.1). Classification (NCBI taxonomy): domain Eukaryota; kingdom Viridiplantae; phylum Streptophyta; class Magnoliopsida; order Myrtales; family Myrtaceae; genus Psidium; species Psidium guajava. Next base: position 35,698,643 of record CM028225.1, on the reverse strand, counting down.
TCTGATTGAATCGGTCACATCCATATGATATGCGGTGAATCATTGATTTCTTTTCCCTCAATTTGGCCGCATGGAATTTGGTCTCACAGAAAACATCGTGTCGGTCATCCAACGGATATCCTGATAATTCGTTAAGAAAGAAATCTCATTCGATATCTCAATATTGATGTAGCTATAATAAGTGATGGTGCAAACCCTTGAATGATTTTTCACTATAAAAGAATTTTCTTTTTATTTTGAGTGTAGAGATCAAGTCACATATATTGAGTCGGTTTCACATTCCATATAAAGTCCACTCCCTAATCTGATTAAAGATGACCATCCATATTGGAACTGTGAAACCTTTTAAAATCACCATTTTCATTGATCTATTCAATTTTTTTTTTTTTGAAATCTCGACAGAAATTCATTTCTCTGTCATTTGATTATAGCAACACTATCTTCACGTGGAGGTCTGACTTTCACCGTAACGAAATGGGTAGCTAGGAAAAGCAAAAGTTGACACCATGAAGACGCTTGAAGTCCATTATTACGTGTTTCTCGATGGTCCGAACCTCGTTTCAAGGACATACTCAAGGGACACCATCCTTTGGCTTTGGTCCTCTCCTTCTAGCCCTAAGTCTCACACGTCTCGTAGGTGCAAAGTCAACCTCGTGTGCGATGCGTGGCTACATTTGACCAGCGACGTTTTTCGTTAATCACGCATGCATGGAAAAACATGTATCTGGAAAAAAAAAATGTAGTTTACTTGATAGTTTTGCTAATTTTACCTATAATTTTAAGATAATAATTTGGATGGGTTACGTGCATAAACCAGCATTTGCTGGCAGAGCTTAGACTTCGCATGCAGTCTTTTTGCTTCACAAGGATCCAAGAAATTGTTTTTACTTAATAAAGACTTTTTGTTTGGCCATAATTTAACTGCGGATTTTTAAAAAGTACCGCGGATTTAAAGAATCGTAATGTATGTGAAGGTTCGGAGATTTGATTTATTCTAAATTAGGATTTCGCTCCTCATTTAATATCATGGCATCTTAGTAAATCGTGGTTTTGGCTAGATTTTATCGAAGAAAAGTTATTGTATAAAGATATTATTTTATGGATCTACAGTACAGAAATGTGCATCTCTTCTAATATGTCTTGCTCCTAATGTTTTCCATGATTATATATATCAACAAAAAACAGAAAAAAAAAAAAACTTACGTAATGCATCAGTAGTTGGAAGCATACGGCACCCGCCATTTACGAGAATCTTTTGATATAATAAGACGGGCATGCATGCATTCTGAATTTTGTAGTCCTTGGTCAATAAAATAAGAAAATTAATGGAATTCGACCCATCATTTGTTTTTTCCAATTTTGAATGGGATAATAAGAATTAGAATACATTATTATATGGCTAATAAGCCTGATATATTACAATTAGACAACTAGAATATCAACATTTGAAACATGTGTTCCAGTTCTGATATTAATTGAAGCTTCTTGGAAACTCCAAAAAAGGTAATAAATTAAGCAAAAACTACATTTTATGCTTGCTTTAATCCACGTACTCAGCCCATGTGTACTTCTCTTGCTTTGTCCATTCACGGTCACCCGGGGAAAATCTGCAACCGAAAACTCAATTATTTCTAACAATATCATGTAAAGGGAGATAAATAGATGATTCTAAATTGTTTCAAAATTAATTGCGGAGTTTAGACAGGTTCAAAACACAAGCAAAATAGGTTCAATAGCAAGACGTGCATAATTTTAAATATTAAAGGAGAGTTTAGAGTAAGAGAGAATTGCATGCCAAGTTTAAGTGGTATAGCTTTGGCAAGCCTACGTCCACTCTCCCACTATGACAGCCAATTGGTTGGATTTCACTATATGAATGTTAAAAAATTACAAGAGTTGTCACGCTTTGTCACGTCTCTTACAAAACCTTTCAAAAATAAAATTTTAAGCACTCGAGAACAAGAGTATGAATATGAACAACTCAGCACTTTGAAATTGTAAGTTCACTGGATACCATGGATCTTTGTTTTATACTTCTTTACCCCCAAGCTAGCCGTCAAACAAGTCTTTAAAGAATCGCTTTTCAATCATTGATTGGATGCCATTAATCTTGATTGAACAAGATTGTATATGGGAAGATTTAGTAGCTGTTGGAGTAAGGTCTAAGCCTTTCAGATCTAGTTGCCCATACAACCAAATCCTTAGTTTTCATAAGTCAAGTCAGTTCAAATCTTTAAGATATTTTGTTCGTAGAAGGTAATATTCAACCAAGGATATTTTTCTAATTTGACTGGAAAATAATCCTCTCAATCAAATTTTACAGACTTCCGTAAGTAATGCGGCCAAACCGAAAAACTGATAAACGTGGTCTTCGGAATCTAGCCAAAAGATATTGCAAGATCTGAACATAATTTAGAAGCAGTCTTCAAAAGTAAGAAAAGTCTCTGAATTTGAATAGATTAGAACGGTGACTTTGAACATCAATAAGATCCTTGTTGATGTGTCGCACAGGTCTTCCTGAGAATTAGTCTTCAGAGACAACATCTTCCTCTATCTGAATAAAAGGCTTTGATTATCTCAAAAACAAATACATGACTACAACACCTTGAGTCTAAATGCCAGGTTGGAATAATACAAGCTTTTGTTCACATGTTCATTCCTACAATAAAAGTATTGTCATTAACCATATTCTTTTTAAAGAATGATAGTTTTATTAGAATCAAAATATTAGAAAGAAGGTTTTCTCAAAGCATACTATTGAGAAAACAACACACAAGGGAAGGGGAAGAACCCTATTTTCATTTCGACATTCTCAAATCCATTAGCTATTAGCTTCTTGAAGATGACATCTACCTAGACAATGATGTGTATCGTTGGAGCTCGAGCTTTGCTGATTTTGTTAAATTATATCTCAAGTTTTATCTAAGTATAGAACTTAAGGATTTTGATCCCAAATAAACATTTCAGGAACATTGTCAAAAAAAGTCCTAAACTTTTCACACATTTACCAATTCGTTCCTAAACATTTTAATTTTAATGATTCATTCCTAAATCTTTTCACATTTTTTCAATTTAGTCATATTGACCGAAAATTGCTAACATAGACACCAGACATCCTAGGTGGCACTGCCAACACTTAAGTGAGGGCAGCAAAGCCCTCACCTACCATGGGGTTGCGCCCCCTCGCTCGGGCCGGCGAGGGCGTGACAAACCCTTGCAGGCGATTGCAAGGTCATTGCATCCCTTGCCCACCCTCACTGTGGCCAAGTAAGCCACATCCATATCTAGCTAGGCTTGCAACACCCTCACCATGGCCCGCGGTGGCTCGCGACTCCCTCGTTGGCGTCAGCAAGGGGTTGCAACCCCATGACAACAAGGGCTTTACTACCCTCGCTCACGGGCCAGCGGCCCCTAAACCCAAAAAGAAAAAAATAAGGAGAAAAAATTAAAAACTTACTAAAAATTATCCACATCAACGCCGGTGGTGCCACGTAGGACTGTCAATGTTCACACCAGTGATCTTTGGCCAATATGATTAAATTGGCAAAATGTGAAAGGTTTAAAACTGAATTGGCAAATTTAAAAGATTTATGATTGAATTGACAAAAGTATAAAAAAATTTAGCACTTTTTTTTTACAATTTTCCTTAACTATTTCAGTTAACTAGAATTGAATAAGTTTCGCATCTTTTTGTGTTCATACTACGATGAAGATTACATAAGCATATTCACACGTTTCACCATATGACTATTTGAGTTAATGAGATCAATCAAAGATATGCACGATCAAAAGGATAAATGAACTTGCACAATAAAAAAAAAGATGCAAAAAAACCTCCTAGATATATGCACAATCTTGAAACCTATGAAGAATCACGTGAGATGTAAACATATCCGAGGGATGTCTCTAATATAACTATCAAATTTACGTACAATCCATATCAATATTTGATAAATAGCGAGTTAACTAGCAAGCAGTAATACTATATTGATCGTTGCAATTTGGCTTTCATAAATTTGGCGTTTTACATGTTATCAGATTCTCCATTTGATGTAAACAGGGGACAACTCAAGCTTGGGTTTTAGGTGGTTGACGATCTGTCGCTTCGACTAGGCGAATAAAGAGATTAAACTACTCCACAGACAGAGGACTTATTGTACTTTGTTATTTTAGCAGTACCGATAAATTTGACGCGTGGTTATATTTTATTTTGAACACGTGGTTTCCATAATAAATAATTTGACCCACTTTTTACATTCTGTCTCGCTGCTACGAACGACTCTACTCCAGGAAAATGGTAATATATATTACAAATTTAGAAACCAACAGCTAGGGCTCATTTTTGTTATTTTCAGCTAATAAACCTTTCTACCTATCACAGGTAAACAATAAAATAGATGGTAATCTTCTTTGTCCTGTGCTTTATAAGGAAAGTCGGTCCGATGATTTTCTTTTTATGGTAACAATGCTTGACTAAGACCAAGTTTGTTTGAATATGTAATTTGATGTTACGAGTTTACAAGCGCTGACCCAAGAATAGCCTGAGTAGAGACTAGTGAATAAGAATGAGAAAAGGGTTTATATATGTGGTTAGGGTAGGTCTTAAGAATGATCTCAAGAGTCTTCAGAGTATAACTCCTTTTACATCTGTCACCAAACTTTGTTGTTCCTTAAGTTAGGATCGAGACCATATTGGCTGTGAAAACTTGATCTTTTCCTTTGTATTTCTCATGACCAGGATTCTTCAACAGTAACGTTGCTTGTCGCAATGCAGGCGGGATTTCTTTGTCAGTGAAAGATCATTGAAGTTAAAACATTAAACTCATAGTTTAAGACTTGAATAATAATAAGATATTATTACAAATTTGTCATGTTAGCGCTAGTGGCCCCACATTAGTTTCGACTGGCCAAATGGACTAAATTAACACAATTGTAAAAGGTTTAAGACTCGATTGGCAAAAAAAAAAAGTTTAAGACTAAATTGGCACAATTAGAATAAATTTGGGACTTTTTTGGTAATTTTCCTAGCCATTGAGCAATAGTTAATGTAGGAATTAGGGCACAAATTTCTTTAAGAATGAACACAATCAGCGTCGAACTTTGTTTGGGATTGAGGTAATTGATTTGGGCAAAAAAGAATTTAAGTTAAATTAGTTACAATTTCCATAAAGGAAAATGCTAGTGGATTTATATTGATAAAGGAAAAGAAGTTTTTCTATCCTATTGTGATTCATGATTAGATTGGTTTTTTGTCCTGAATTTCCGATTGAATCGGTCACATCCATATGTTATGTGGTGAATCATTCATTTCTTTTCCCTCAATTGGGTCGCATGGAATTTCATCTCGGAGAAAAACATCGTGTCGGTCATCCAATGGATATCCTGATAATTCATCAAGAAAGAAGTCTCATTTGATAGCTCAATATTGATCTTGCCATAATAAGTGACGCTGTAAACCCTTTAATGATTTTTCACTATAAAATAATTTTTTTTTATTTTCTGAGTGCAGCAACCAAGTGATATATCGAGTCGGTTTCACGCATCAAATAAAGTGCACCTCCTTAATCTAATTAAAGATAGACCATCCATATCGGAACCAAGAAATCTCTTAAAATCATAATTTTCATTGACCTATTCATTTTTTTTTTTGAAATCTCGACAGAAATTCATTTTTCTGTCGTTTGATTATAGCAACACTAGTTTTGCGTGGAGGTCTAACTTTCATCGTAACAAAATGTGTAACTAGGGAAAGCAAAAGTTGACTCCATCAAGACGCTTGAAGTCCAATATTACGTATTTCTAGATGGTCCGAACCTCGTTTCAATCCTTTGGCTTTGGTCCTCTCCTTCTAACCCTAAGTCTCGCGCATGTCTCGTAGGTACAACGTCAACCTCGTGTGCGATGCGTGGCTGCATTTGACCAGCCACGTTTTTCCGTTAATCACGCATGCATGGAAAAACATGTATATGAAAAAAAAAATGTAGTTTACTTGATAGTTTTGTTACTTTTACCTCCAGTTTAAAGATGATAATTTGGATGGGTCTTACTGCTTCACAATGATCCAAGAAATTGTTTTTACTTAATAAAGACTTTTTGTTTGGCCATAATTTAACTTGCGGATTTTCAAAAGGTACCGCAGATTTAAAGATTCATAATATATGTAAAGGTTCAGAGATTTGATTTATTATAAATTAATATTTCCCTCCTCGTTTAATATCATGGCATCTAAATAAATCGTGATTTTATAGCTAGATTTTGTTAAAGAAAAGTTATTGTAAAAAGATATTATTTTATGGATCTACAGTGCAGAAATGTGCATCCCTTCGAATATTTCTTGCTAGAATATCAACATTTGAAACATGTGTTCCAGTCTCGACCTTAATTGAAGCTTCTTGAAAACTCCAAAAAAGAAAGTAATAAATTAAGCAAAATCCACCTTTTATGTTTGCTTTAATCCACATCCTCAACCTATATGTACTTATCTTGCTTTGTGCATTCATGTTCACCCAGGGAAAGTTTGCAACCGAACACTCTATTGAGAAAACAACACAAGGAAAGGGGAAGAACCCCATTTTCATTTCGGCATTCTCGAATCCATTGGCTATCAGCTTCTTGAAGATGACATCTACCTAGACGATGACGTGTATCGTCAGAGCTCGAGCTTCACTGATTTTGTTAAATTATATCTCAAGTTTTTATCCAAACATAAAATTTAAGGATTTTGAACGCAAATTACTATTTCAGGAAAATTATCAAAAAAGTCTTAAACCTTTCGCATTTTTACCGATTTGGTCATAAACCTTTTAAGTTTGCCGATTCATTTTTAAACATTTTCACCTTTTTTTCAATTCAGTCGTATTGGTCAAAATCACTAATGGGGACATCGGACGTTTTATATGGCACCGTCAGCACTTGGCTAAGGGTAGCAAAGCCCTCACCTACCACGGGCTGGTGACCCCTTGCTCAGGCCAGCAAGGGTGACGCAAAGCCTTGCAAGCAACTGTGAGGTCGTCGCACCCCTCACCTACTCTGCTTGTGGCTTGGTACACCACAGATCTAGGTAGGCAAGGGTTGCAACGCCCTTGCCATGGCCCATAATGGCTCGTGACTCCCTCGCTGGCATCAGCAAGAGGCTACAACCCTGCAGCCAACGAGGGCTTTGTGGCCCTCTCTTAAGGGCTAGCGGCCCCTAAACCCAAAAAATAAAAATAAAAATAAAAAATAAGGAGAAAAAAAGTAAAAACTTACTAAAAATTATCGAACAGTGGATATTCACGTAAGTGATTTTTTGGTAATAGAACTGAATTAGCAAAATGTGAAAGGTTTAAGACTGAATCGGCAAATTTAAAAGATTTACAATTGAATTGACAAAAAATGCAAAAAAATTTAGCACTTTTTTTTGCAATTTTCCCTAACTATTTCACTTAACTAGAATTGTATAAGTTTCGCACCTTTTTGTGTTCGTACTATGATGAAGATTACATAAGCATATTCATATGGTGGCTTCACCATATCACTATATGAGTTAATGAGATCAATCAAGGATATGCACAATCAAAAGGAGATATTGTCATGTCTCGAACCCTACAGACGCGCAACATCCCGCCATCAAGTCAAATTGGCCAACGCAAACAATGACCGAGGAATCTCCGCGACCAAACGATGTCCAACAAACTCAACTCGCAAAAGCCAACACCAACCCGAACATACGCAAGATAGGGTAGAAAAGAAAAGAACAATATACATACATACATACATACATACATACATACATACATACATACATACATACATACAATTCATGTTCATAGAAACACTAATATAAAGTCAGATTACAACATGGTCAAAAGGGGAACTACATGACTCAAAAGACTAAGCACCCTCAGGCTCACTATCTATCGGATCACTCTCATTGTGGCCACCGATCTCCATCCGCAGCAACGAACTGAACCACATCATGTACAATTTGCATAGGTAGTCCAAACCGAACTAAAGAAGAACTCATGACTAGGATCGAGGGTCTGAAATGATGGTAAACAACGCCAGTGAGTCAAAACTCAGTAAGCTCACCACTAAGTCTAGCGTAGGATAAGGTACGCTCTCAGGTCGGCCCTAACATGCAGTTCTAGGGTATTCCATCTCTCACAGGCAACCAAACTTGATAGCACCACGACAAGGAACAATCAGACAAGTTTAGGGACAATCAGGCACACATGCGCATCAATGAGACAGTCATACTATCGGCAATAAATTCTCATGCAGGCATGCTAAACACAATTATTCATTTTGCATTTTTAGAATTCCACTTGACCCGCGTTAAATACATTCGAAGGAGCCTTCTCTTACCATGACAGATACACCCGACCTTATTACAGAATCCTCGCCCACTTCTTCTTTGTCACTCTCTATGAATACTCCCTTAGATCTCCATAGATCTACCTCCTCAAAGATAGATTATCTCTATGAGGTTTCCTATCAAGAAGATTCCAAGATCTCCGAGACCCACCTTCCCCTTATCAATCCCTACTATGCTTTTTCCAAACCCTCTTCCTTCTCACCCATCAGAACCATTCATGAATTTATAAAGTCCAATCCGCGTTCGGTGAAGGAATATGTTCAGTCTTCAAAGTTTGACCAGCATCCCATACCTGCTACCCAGCAAGAGCAGTTTATTACCCTTTCTATTCCCCCTGAGTTTCCAGCCCAGTGGATTAAGCAAGGATTTTCTCATCTCCATTTTGGAGCTATCCGTGTTTCTCTGTCTTTTCATGGACGAAAAGGTCTTTCAGTGGTCGCCAGAGTTGCCCTTCTTGACACTAGATTTTTACAGTACCAACATGCTTGTATTGGTACCATTCAAACCACTCTTAATGCTGGAACTGTGTTCGTCACCCTCTTCCCAAACTTCAACATGGCATTAGCAGATCCCAACCTCCTCTCTACTCTAAAAATCCAGATCCAGATCACAGGCGCCGAACAGACACCTGGTTCAATTGCTGCTACTCTACACTATCAGATGGTGTATAGAGTTCAAAATCATGCAATAGACCTGAATCTCCCAGGAATAGATGATGCTCTTATAATCGATGTTACAAATGACCAGACTTCATGTGTCTTTGTACCAAAGCAGATTCCAAGAGAAAAACTAGTCAGGCTTCTTCCTGACTCATGGGTCACTAACTATGAAAAACTCCATCAGCAGACCAAGCCCATACAAAGTGCTGATCCAAAGTTTTCTCAAAGATCTGATGGATCTGTTGCAGTAACCTTCCAAAAGGAAACACCATCTCCTTCATTCCCATCACTACCGACCATCCTTTGTTTTACTCCGTGTCCCACTGAAACAGTCTCTGCTGAAGACCCAGATCCTAAAAGCATATCCAGTCTTTTGACAATCAGGGAAAACCCATCCATGCCTTTAAAGACCCATCCGAGCATTGCTATTGGGATCCATTTTGTGCATGCCAAGCTTGCATTAATCCTAAACCAGAAAAATCTAAGAAGGCTAGAGACCTCTTCTATCGGAGATATCAAGCTGGGGACCCGACTGTTGGTCCTCTGGGAGAAGACGAGGGCAAGTATCAGTACATAGCTTTATACGCCGTTCCAGGCAAAAAACTGCATCAACAACCTCAAACACCAAAACCTATCACCTCCCCCTTTTACAAGCCAATTCTCAAATGGCAACAATGTTCTCAAGAACCTCCTGAGATCATCCTCCCAGCACCACCTACCCCTTCACCCTCACCATTGTATATGTTTAATCCCAATGATATCCCTCCATTAGCCAGGCCACAACCCTCTACCCAAGAACCAAACTTCTCTCCTACTGAACCATTCAAAGATCTGGACCACAAATACTTTCATTCTTCGAAGATCCCTAGAACAAATACTGTTCTGCCCTCAGGACACTATGCTGGAACTAATCCAGTAGAAACCACACTCAATTGGCAATTTGAGAATGCTTTAGCTTAGAATTCTGCTCTTCAAGAAATTCGCATTGATGTCAAATTGATCAAACGGATAATAGAAGATTTTCAGGCCCGTATGACTCTACTGGAGCAAGGGAAAATTCCTCATCATTATTTGGAAGATCAAACGCCGGAGATGAACAAGTTGAGAAATCAAATCAAAATGTTTCAGCAACAACTTGAGGTGAAATTTCAGCCAACCCCTCTGTATAGCCCTAAGACTGACCATGGGGCTTCACTTTTTGGGACTCCTTTCCCATACAGGAGTACAATCACTCCACAGACAATTCCGATTGCTTCGACAGCATCTTCTGGAGTTACCTTATTTCCTCCGTCAAACTCTCTTCGTCTGAAAAGGCTTAGGGAAGAACAGCTTGAGAAGAAACGGCAAGAAGAAGAAGAACAAGCTAGGAGGAAAGAAACTGGCAAATCTTGAGAGGAACCAGAACCTTCCTCAGATCAGAAACCATCTATCCAAATGATTTCAGGTTCCAGAAATCTCATAGAAAGCTTTTTGAAAGAACAAGCACAACAAAACTTACCCTCTGTTGCAGCCATAACATACCAGGATTCTGAATCTTCTGAATCAGAATCTTCAGAATCAGAGCCTGATGTTCACATTCCCTCTCATGTCTATATGGCAGACCCAACAAACTCACCTGAGGATCCTACCCCTAGTTTTCAAAATCCTCAGACATCAAGTTACTTTACCTTTGATGACCTTCCCCGTTTTAAATGGCCAGATCAACTTCAGGAATTCCATGCATGGCTTTTAGCCAGAGAATTGCAAGACCATGATACCTATGCCTCTCTTATGGAGTTTACCACCAAGTTTACTGGAACGTTGAAAAGATGGTGGTCTCTCGTCTCTGAACAAGATCAGGTATCATTCTTATCGAATACCTTCGAGAATGCACTCTTTGTCATTCATACCTACTTCATAGGAAAAGTCCAAAATGAAGTAGAATTGAAGCGGAAAGAATACTTCGAGAGAAAATGCTGCTCTATTGAAAAAAGAGATCTAGACAAACACTTCAAAATCATGATGAAGCTGTTTTATGACATTGGTGGAGATGTTAATCTCAAGCCCGTCTTTATGGCTTCTCTACCAAAGGAACTTTCGGAAACAGTCGAAAGATCTTTACATGCAGCCAACAAGAACGTCCTCACTTCCACCCTTGGGGAACTACAACAAGCAATCCATATTGCTCTTGAAGATCTCTGCCATCGCAGAGAATTATTCCGAAAATATATGCAGGAAAACAGGCGTGTTCAGGACGCTTATGACAAATCACACTGGAAGATCAAATGTCCCAAAACTTGTAATGGAACAGAGTGTGCCTCTCACTATAAGAAAAAGAAGCACTTCCAGAAATGCCAACGGGACAAGCCACTCAGACAGAAGCAGAAGTGGAAGTTCCTGAGAAGAAAAGCCCGCAGGCCATTCTCCTCTGGAAAAGGTAAACCAGGCCGATGTTTCATCTGCAACAAAAAAGGGCATTTTGCTAAGAACTGTCCCAAAGCCCCCAAAGGCCAGAAAATGATCAGACAGTTGGAAAAAAGCCTCAGGAATGTCCCTAGAAGAAGATGACATTAAATCAGTCTTCTCTTTTGATGATGAGCCTGAACCATCCACTCTCTTTGCTCTACGACAATACATGTTAGACTCAAATTCTGATATGGAATCATCTGATCAGGATGAGGAAGAAACCATTTTCTCATTCAAAGCCCTCTCCCTTCAGAATTCGGATACCCCACAGTTTTCGCATCCTTATCTAAAAGTCCAGATACACTCTCCTCACCTTCCAGAACCCATCTCGCTTATAGCCCTTATTGACACAGGGGCTTCAACTTCTCTCCTTGATACCAAAATTTTACCCTCCAGATTCTGGAAACCCCATGTCACTAGTTTCACAGCAGTATCAGGAGATGTTTTCTCCTCCTTTGTAAAAAGCCGACCCATAACCATCCAAATTATGGAAGGTAGTGAAACCACCACACCTATCTTAGGATGTGGAGCTCTAGACAGAGACCTAATACTTGGTTGGGATATTTTTTCCCGACTAAAGGTCAAGGTTCTACCCAAAGGGGTAAAATACAAGTCTCAGCTAAAAAAGTATGCCCATACTTAGAGACTCTTTTCTGTCTCTCCGATTCTCATTGATCCCATACTCAAGAGACTTCAAACTCTGTGTGCAGAGTCCCACTCCCAGTTTGTGAAAAAGCATTCTAAGCCTCTCTGGCAAAATACTGAATTCTTCGTCAGTCTTCCTTTTCGTACTGATAAATAAGTCAATCCCACAAGGGCTTCACACTCGGGAATGAATCCTAAAAAGCTAAGAGAAGCCGAAGAGGAATGCATGGATCTATTGTCACAAGGACTCATTGAACCAATAGATGAAAAGAATTCACAATGGGCATGCGAAACCTTTTATGTCAACAAGAAGGCTGAGCAACTTCGAGGAAAACTCCGGTTAGCAGTCAACTACCAGCCTTTGAATCTCTTTCTTAGAGATGATAAATTTCCTCTCCCCGATAAGAACTCTTGGTTCTCCTCTCTATCAAATGCTAAGGTCTCTTCCAAATTTGACCTCAAGTCACGATTTTGGCAATTAGGAATATCTCCTGAAGAAAGATACAAAACAAGGTTTTGCATCCCTAACCACCACTACCAGTGGACAGTTTTGCCATTTGGGCTAAAAACGGCACCTTCTAAATTCTAGAAGGCCATGTGTCGCATCTTTCAGCCTATCCTTTCACAAGCCCAAGTATATGTTGATGACATCCTTCTTTACAGTATGGATGAACAGTCACACTTAGCCTTACTAGATCAGTTTGCCCAAATAGCTCATGACTATGGAATCATGTTATCCGAATCTAAAATGAGCCTGGCCCAAAAGGAAATTGAATTCCTTGGCATGCAATTAGATCAAGGGACTTATTGCCCCAAACCCCACATTGCTGAAGAACTATTAAAGTTCCCTGACTCAAATCTGTCAAGAAAGGAAGTAGAAGTCTTCCTTGGAATTGTAAACTACTTGAGAGATTTTGTACCCAAGATTGCGGTACTCTTGAAGCCACTCCAAAAGATGTTAAAGAAGGAACCATATCCTTGGAGTTCCAGTTAGACCCGTTCAGTCAAGACCCTCAATGAAAAATTGCAAGATCTACCACCACTGACCATCTCTTCAAATGGAAAAAGAATTCTTCAGACAGACGTCGGTGACACACATTGGGCAGCTATTCTCATTGAAGAAAAAGATGGCGTCAGATGCACCTATGGCTACAAAAGTGGAAGTTTTACTCAAGCTGAACTCCATTACCATTCCACATTCAAGGAAATCCTTGTCATTAAAAATGGTATCAAAAAGTTTGAGTTCCACTTAATTGGATTCCATTTCCTTGTAGAGATGGACATGTCCTCATTCCCACAAATGTTAAAGTTCAAGCAAAAACAGATACCCCATCCGCAACTCCTCAGATGGGCAGAATGATTTTTCAAGTATTCTTTCGAAACCAAGTATCTGAAAGGAACCCAGAATGATCTTGCTGACTTTCTATCCAGACCCAAGAAATCAGCATCCATTCGAATGTACATGAAGAGGCAGTACAGTGGACTACATGCGTACCAGACGCAAGATATCCAAAGAAATTGGGTAACCTTCCAATACCCAACAAAGGTAAGAGAGATAATCATGGCAGGAAGATTTGAGGACCTACATGGTATTCTCCAACAATACCACATGCATGTCATGAATGATTACCATGGTCTCATGCTCACTGGGTTCACAGAAGCTGACACCCAACACCCTTTCCTGAAGCCATTTCGATGGAACCCCCAGCTGGCTTTTCCAGAAGACCAAAAATGGTTATTCTGGTGTCTCATGCACTTCCATACCATAGCTATTAAGTTTCCAACAGAACAACTTTTCCAGGTAATTCGAATAACAATGAGGGATGAATATGGTTATCCAAGTAAGAGAATGTTTGTCCAGATGCTTTTATGGTTCAATACCCTCAGTACGTGGAACAGACTCATTACCATTCACAATCAGATTAGCCACCCAGAACCTGAAAGGAACACAGTTATTCTATTTCACCGGCCATGGACATTTGTGAATACTGCGGGATATGGAGAAGTTTCTTCGGAACCACCCCTTTTGGGTATGGCAACTTTCAAACCTCAATAGAACCTTCAAACGATGATAATCCTTAAGACGTTGGGGAAAAGACTTGCGGACAATCCAGTAGAATATAGGGACATCCAGAGAGAACTTTGTCTCAAGAATGGCTATCTCCCGGAACATGTCTGGCCCTCAGACCCAACAGCCCAGGCACCATGGGATCCTCCACAACAGCAAAATCTTGACCAGCACCAAGACCCGATGCAAGACTCTCAAGATCCATATGCATTGGATTCGCCACTCAGGCATCTGACCGACATTACAGGACCAAGCCAAGTGCCATCCTCATCAGCTGTTGGACAACTTTCTGTAACTCAACAGTATTGGTGGGACCAGTACCATAGAGCCAAAGACGGATCCAGCACCAGTAAAAGGAAAGCTCCCATGTCAAGTCAGTCAGACTCCTCCTCTGGAGGTACAGACGATGATAATATCGAGGAAGGATTCCGCATCTCCAGTCCGTGATCCTAGTTGATCATGTTTTGCTTTATGGCATGTCGCCAATAATGGATCTGCATGATCCTCCTGTGTTTGTACTTTTCCTGTTTGTGTGCTTTCCCTGTTTTGGCGACTATGAAGCGCCTTTGTCGTGTCTCTCCTCCTCTTTGCCTATATAAGAGGATGAATGTTTGTAAGTCGAGGCAGGACCCTTTAGAGAGTTTCTGAATAATATTTCAGCTTTCTCTCACTATGAGTTTCTAAAGTCCCCTTCTTCCCTCGAGAATGGCCTCTTAGTGTCTTAAGTATCTACGAAGGGTTTTGATATTATGAAGCATCCTGATAGTATCCTCTGCACCCGCCAGTAATGGATCTCGTGCATGAGAAAGGGATTTTCGGATCTCATATTTCTTAGTCTGTGTTTAAGTTTATTTAGGTGCTAAAAGGCAGTCCCTTGACATCGCCATTGTTGGGCATTATGTCGGGATAGCATACCTGCACTGAGTCTTCTTAAACCAATTTGATTTATGAGAGTTCGGAACTCCTGACCAATTATGCATGCCATGCTTCAATACTCATGTCTCGATATCATTATACCACTTGACTCGCGTTAAACGCATCAGGTCTGACCCGCGTATTGTATGCCTCAGGTCTATGCCTCACCCGTGTATGAGATGCCTCAAGCTAGCATCGTGTCTCAACCAGTGTCATAGAAGTACCTCAGGTTGGCACCTTATCACTCTAGCTACCCCGCATCAAACGCATCAGAGCCCACCGTGCCTCGACCCGTATCATATAAACACCTTAGATCGACACACTTATCGCTCCAAATTCCCCGCATAAACATACTTCAGGCCTGTCCTTACCCTTATCTTGCCGAATGCATCACATCATGTCACATGCCATATGTCTCAATTCAATCATTACATACACCGCATGATCATGCTCATCATAAATGACAACGATATCAAGGTGCTCGTACTATGTATGATAATTTATTCACTGATCAATCCATGAAATGCGAGTACACGACGTGGCATACCAATATACTATTCATGCAACATATTCTAAATACCAATTCTCAAATAGACATGAGTCAAAACCATCAATTACGTCAAAATACGCATACTTGTCAATCATAATGTTCAATATGCCAATCTTAAACCAAAATCGCATCCATGGACTTCTGAGTCACACCATTGCTTACAAATACACATAGGACGCCTCATGAACAGTAACATATCAATGTGAACAATACTTAACCCCCATGAACAGCAACTCTTGAGCCTCGAACGATGCGCTCATGTAGTGCACCAAGCCTAACATGCGTATTTTAAACTATTAGACCCATATCTCTCACTAAACAGTCAAATTAGTTCATGTATCACTCAAGATCAACTTTCAACAGCCCATGAACAGTCAAAAGGCGACATGAACAGTACTAGGTTCCTAAATCAGCCCGCACAACAATCGAGTTAAACTGGTCTACAATCCTCATTAAAGTTTTAACCTTTTGAACTAACCGAGCACCCTACGGCCCTACCAAGCTGTGTACCACATTCATAGGCTAAGCTTAGAGGATTTGCTAACTGGAATGGAGCTTGAATGATGACGATGAAGGTGGAAGACGTGCGGTGGCCGATTGGAGCTCACGGCGGTGACAACGACGATGATGGATGCCGGTGGGTTTCATCCAAACCGGGACTGATCAAGGGCTAAACCGAGGCCAAATCAATCTAGACAATAAGAACATGACATGAACATAAGTTTTCTAGGTCCCCAAGGTCAAATTATGTCAATAAAATGCAAAATACGAAACTGACTATAGAAAATAATTTCGACAACTGCGACGAGAACGCTCGAATGGGGGCCCAAATCATATTGGATCAAAGTGAAACAAAGTTCTGTGAATTCACCTCGAATAGAGGTACGACATATCCAAAAATCACGAAAATCCAACGGTAGGATTTTCATTGACGGCCGATTGAAGTTGGATAAGGAGTAGGCGACAGTAGGGAAATACGAGAGGAAGAGCGAGAGAGAGGTAGAGAGCAAAATGAAAGGGAGAAGGGGCTGATTTTCAGCCAAATGAGGAAGAGGGGAGGGAGAGAAAGTGAGTAATCCATAATTAAAGGAAATACGACAACAAGTTTAAAGGAGAAAGTGAGTACGATTGGTAGAGAGTGGTTGTATTTTGATAGACAAGTTGAGTGACATGTTAGATTGACTTGACAAGATTTGATTTGGTTGATGGATCGGATTGACATAATGGATTAGACAAGATTTGGTTTGATTGATTAATGGGACCTTCGATGAGACGATTTCTCGAGGTGCGTGCCAAATGTACTGATCGAGCATTGAGTGCGAATGAACTCGGACGAACTAGCTTACTAAACTAACGCGCTCACATAACCACAAATATAACTACCCACGATTTAGGGAGTTTGTCATAAACCAGGGGCAAACCGGTAAAAATTGAACTTAATGTTTTGCTTCGTGATGGCTCGAATTTAATTGGCCAAGCCGACGATCTAGCTGCTACCGAATCCAAACCTCAATTGTAATATTCATGAGAATTCGATTGTCCAAAATCGAAATTCATTTCATGGCCAAATTCATTAAATAATAATTATGTCGAATTCTCAGACCAACTGGCGGCTGTTTAGGAGTTACGCATATCGATTGATCAGGTCTACATACTTTAGAGTCCTATATAATCATTCCCCTTCGGTTAGTCATCTCAAAATAGCTAATTCTAAGTGAGACTCGACTAGAGCGCATTAATGAAATATATTCATTTTTTATTGAAGTCCCGATAATGGGGCGAATTTCCAGACTGTCACATATATGAACATGCAAAATCAAAAAGAGACACAAAAAAACCTCCTAGATATATGCACAATATTGTAACTTATGAAGAATCAAGTGAGATGTAGACATATCCAAGGGATATCTCTAATTTATCTATCAAATTTACACGTAATCCATGTCGATACTTAATAAATAGAGAGTTAACTAGCAAGCAGCAATACTATATTGATCTTTGCAATTTGGCTTTCATAAATTTGGAGTTTTACATGTTGTCATCAGATTCTCCATTCCATAAGTCAACAGGGGACTACTCAAGCTTGGCCTTAGGTCGTTGACCGTCTTTGGCTTCGACTGGGCGAATAAAGGGATTAAACTACTCCACAACAGAGGACTAATTATTAATTGTTATTTTAGCAGTTCGGATAAATTTTGCGCGTGATTACATTTTATTTGAAACACATGATTTCCATGATAAATAATTTGACCCACTTCTTACTTTTTGTCTGGCTGCTACGAACGTCTCTATTCCTGGAAAATGGAAATATATTTTAAAAATTTTAGAAACCAACAGGTGGGGCTCATTTTTGTTATTTTCTGCTAACAAACCTTTCTACCTATCACTTGTAAACAACAAAATAGATGGCAATCTTCTTTGTCCTGCGCTTTATAAGGAAAGTCAGCCTGATGTTTTCCTTTTTATGGTAACGATGCTCGACTAAGACCAAGTTTGTTTGAATATGTAATTTGATGTTACGGGTTTACAAGCGTTGACCCAAGAATAGCCCGAGTAGAGACCAGTGAATGAGAATGAGAGAAGGGTTTATGAATGTGGTAAGGGCTTGTGAATGATCTCAAGAGTCTTCAGAAAATAACTCCTTTTACATCTGTCACCAATCTCTATTTTTCCTTAAGTTAGGATCGAGGCCATATTGGCTGTGGGAACTTGATCTTATATTTGTATTTCTCATGACCAGGATTCTTCAAATGTTACGTTGATTGCTGTTCGCAATACAGGCGGGATTTCTTTGACAGGAAAATAAATTGCCTGATTGACTTTTCATTGATCAAGATAATAATGTCTTTGGAGTTCGCACAATCAAAATAAAAGCTATTGATCCCCACTCAACAAACCCATATCCAAAATGGGAAAGGGGATTGGACTCCCAAAATCCGTCCACGTTGACCTCTCTCTTTCTCCTCTTGGTTCTCGTCATCAAGTCTTCATTGCCGGACGTGGACGGGGAGCTAGGCTCAGCGGATCGACGCTTGGCTCTGACCCTGACAGGTTCGTACTCGGCTGAGCCGATGAGGTGAGGGAAGTTGAGCTTGGCCTTGGACCCTTTCATCTTAAAAGCAGCCCGGTCGTAGGCCAATGCCGCATCCTCGGGCGTCTCGTATGTCCCGAGCCAAATCCTCGCCCCATTCTTCTTGGGGTCCCTTATCTCCGACGCATATTTTCCCCACGGCCGCCTCCTCACCCCTCTATAACGCGTCTTCTCGATCAGCACTTGTACCTCAGGCTCCGCCATCTCCAGTTTCTCCTCTGTCGTCCGACTAATGCAATTGTAATCGATGGTCGTCATTTCAAAATCAACTTCTTGATTCGAAGCCGAAGGCATCATCCACCCAGAATTGAGCGCATCACGCAAAGTATCGTACACCAACATGTCCTCTGAGTCATCAACTTTGAGGGGCAGTTCGCTCCAACTGTCCATCAGCAAAAGATTGCTGAAGCTTGAACTCCTTGAATACATGTTTGCAGGAGTTGGTGCACAAAATGCTGCATTGACACCATCCTCATCATCTACAAGAAGATGCTCCCAAATGGATTTCGAAACATTGCATTGATTGGTTTCGAAGGGACTGATGATTTCCTGAGGCATTTTTTGCTTGTGGCTAAGAATTTGTGGCTTTGAGATCACTGAATGTGAAAAAAGATTGAAGGGATGATTTAGTTTCTGAAGTAAGAGTGAAGATTTGAAAGGACCATGAAAGTGGGAGATGTATATATAGGTTGAGCTTGACTGGTTGGGTGGCGGAAGATTGAAGGGATGATTTTGGAGGGAGCTTCTGAGAAAGAGCGTTTGGTGATGAAGGATGACTCATTATTCTCAACACATGTTTCAAATGCTCAATTAAGACTTTGACTACACCTACTGAATTTAAAAACGAAAGCACGGGCCACGCCCTCCTTTTTATTTTATTGGGGAGGGACAAAGAAGTTTGCATGCTTTTGTATATAAATTTAAGGTTTATAAAAATCTGATGTATGGTGCCGTACAGATCCAATCACATGTGCGAGTGATAAAAAGAATTTTGCTGGATTGTATTGTTCCGTGTTCAAATATACCTTCTTCTTTTTCTTTTTTCTTTTTTTTTTGTGTTAGTATATTTCCATAATTGTAAGAGAGTGTCGAAAGAGCTATGTTCAATAAAAAAAAAAAAGCTGCAACTTTATTATCTAGCTCGACCTCGACGTCCACTCCCAAAACCTTTAAGGGACCAAAATGAGGACCTCGAGAGTTTGAATAGTGGCCAAAAAGTTAGGACGCAAATCTTGGTGCCCAAACGCGAGACCTCAACAATTTGACTCCGGAACCGAGTATCAAACCTAGAACCAGACCTATACACCTCAGCCTTAGGGGGCAAGACTTGAGACGTAGGCCCAGGCACTTGATCTCAATGATTGAGCCCAAATTTTAATTTTGGTATCAATGGCCCGTGTCTATTAGGTTGTGATTTATACTCCCCATTGACAGAGTCGTGCTCCTCGATGAGAGGGCTAGGTCTAGGAGGCCGCCTTGGTGAGGGTCACAAGGCCAGCACACTCAAACTATCATAGAACTTTTATAGTTTGATTCTATATTTTTTCATTGATAATTTGAATTTGGGCCTATGAATAGCTATAATTATATTATCTTCTTCTTTTGTATTTGAAGAGTGTAACAGAGGAGTGTGAGGTTTTAATTATAATGGAATCGTTAGCTAAATGTAGTCTTCGTTTAAGGATAAACCAGGTTAAACCTTTATTGACACCTAAATTTTATTTTTATTTTATTTTTATCATAAATTGCATAAAAAAATTGAGACTAACCTTAGTCTCTAACAAAAAAAATATATATTAAATCAACTTTATTGTTTTCACATAGGATAGTTTAATTTTAGCATTCGCCACATTACTTTTGCATATTATCCGAACTGATGGTGGATGGACTTAATTTTGAGGTTTTGAACTTAATTGAATTATCTGAATTAAGCTTGTGCCAATTTTTTTAAGGAATATGGGCTGATTTGAACTTAATTAAGTATGATTAAGTCCTTTGGTCTTGCGATTCAAGATCTTGCGATTATCAGTTTTTAGTATAGTTGTGTTTCATGGAGGATCCGATTCCTCAAGATTTCTGATGGAATGCTAGTTGGTTCCAAACTAAAGTAGCTCGTATATCATGCAGATACACCGGGCCGGTTCCTTCACTCAAACTTTTCTAGGTTAATTATTTGTACTTAAGTTATGAATGTTGACACCTGATTTTTAATCATTTTTTTTCTATTGCTAAAGTAATAAAAAATCCATAAAAATTCATAAAATTGAAAAATCAACTTTGGGGACCTTAGCCAAGCCTAGGGAACCAATTTTGACCAAAAAACGATTTTTTCATATTTTCAGTATTTTTCGGTATTTTTATTTTCGAAAATTCATAAAACAAAAAATGAAGAAAAAATGAGAAAATTGAAACATCAACTTTGGAAGCCTTGGCCAAGCCTAGGCAACCATTTTTGAACAAAAAATAAAATTTCATATTATATATATATATTTAATTTTTTTAAAAAAAATACAAAAATACTTGAAAATTTTGGAAAAATAACATTTGAGGCCAAAAAAAATACACAAAGATAGTTAATATTTTTATTTTAAATATATTTTCATATTGGCCATCGCAAATTCAGAAAAATCCAATTCGAATCACGTGTTCCTTCACGAGTATAATCTTGAATCGGGCCTAAAATAATTTAATTTGAGTCAACTTATTTTTAATTTTCACTTTTTATGAGTTGTGACATTGTCTTCTAATATTTTAAATTTTCATCTTGGCCTAATTATACCCAGAATGACTTAATTTTGCAAAAGGGCTTTAATTAAATTCTGCATTATTTTCAACGGCAAGAAATGAGCTTAAATTTGACATGTGGTAAATTTTGGTGTGTCAAAAATTGTGAGGAGATTTGGACTTAAAGAAATATATTTTTTCAGGGACTAAATTGTAAATACTTAAAATTCAAGGACTAGAGTGCAAATACTTAACTCTTGAAGGATTATTTTACAAATAACAAAAAGAAGAGTTAGTGGATAAATTAGAATAGAGAAGGGAAGATGGAGAAGAGGAGATGAAGAAGAAAAGTTGGAGAAGAATGGATGGAGAAAATAAGATAAGAATAGAGAATGGAAGATGGAGAAGAGTTAGTAGAGAAATTAGAATGGAAGATAAGAATAGAGAAGGGAAGATGGAGATGAAGAAGAGTTAGTGGAGAAATTAGAATGGGAGATAAATATGGAGAAGGGAAGATGAAGATGAAGAAGAGTTAGTGGAGAGATTAGAATGTGAGATAGAGATGGAGAATAGAAGATGAAATGAAGAAGACTTAGTGGAGAAATTAGAATGGGAGATAGAGTTAGTGGAAAAATTAGAATGGGAGATAGATGAGTAGATTATAAAAGGAGGAAGAAGTGAGCTTGAGGGGGGGGATTCTTGAGAGAGAAAATTTGAAGTGTTTGGGAGGATTTTTTTGGAGAGAAAATTTTGGATGTTTGAGAGAGTTTTGGGAGATTGAAGAAAAATTTGAGAGAAAGAAAATACCAAAAGATAGAGAATTTTGAAGATGATGGGAGTTCAAAGCTAGGGATTATCATCACAAATTCCTTCATCGATCAATATAAATCAAGAGTTCATCTTCGTCAACGAGCAAGCAAATTCGAGCTAAGTGTTTTTATTTATTCATTTGTTTATGGTTTTACTTGCAAATTAGCACGAATTGTATACACTTTCTCCATCTCCTCTTTTTTTTTCATATTTTATGTCAGGAGAAGGATATCTCTACGTCAACAGCAAAAATCTCGTAGAGATGCAAAAATCGGCCCAGACAAGCTTCTAAGCTGTCCACCGATTTCTCAACTGATCTGTGACTAAAAGTACCTCTTAATTCAAAAGAAACTCTCTATATTGGGAACATAGAGAGCGAAAATCAATTATAGAAATCCCTCCCAAAAAAATGGGAGATAAGTACTCTTTCCACTCTTCTGGTTTTAGGTGCAAATTAGCACATATTTTGTATACTGACATTTCACTCTATTTTATGTCAGGAAGCTGCAGCTTTATATCAATGGTCAACCCTATGGAAGCACAAAATCGGCTTGGAGAAGTCCTCAAGCGCGCACAAATTTCAAATTGTTGAATCAATTTGTTGTATTTTATTTTAAAGAATTCATACCCCAGAATGGAGAGGACAAAGTCCATCCGCAATTTAAATACCTGCACCATAAATCCCAAAGGGAAGAGCCAAGCCAATGCTTAGCCTCCCATTGGAGGTTTTTACTTACAGTAGTTAAATACCTGCAACTTAAATACCTGTACCTTAAATCCCAAAGGGAAGAGCCAAGCCAATGCTTAGCCTCCCATTGGAGGTTTTTACTTACAGTAGCTAAATACCTGCAACTTAAATACCTATACCTTAAATCCCAAAGGGAAGAGCCAAGCCAATGCTTAGCCTCCCATTGGAGGTTTTTATTTATAGTAGTTAAATACCTGCAACTTAAATACATGTACCTTAAATCCCAAAGGGAAGAGCCAAGCCAATGCTTAGCCTCCCATTGGAGGTTTTTACTTACAGTAGTTAAATACCTGCAACTTAAATACCTGTACCTTAAATCCCAAAGGGAAGAGCCAAGCCAATGCTTAGCCTCCCATTGGAGGTTTTTACTTACAGTAGTTTAAATACTTGCAACTTAAATACCTGTATCTTAAATCCCAAAGGGAAGAGCCAAGCCAATGCTAGGCCTCCCATTGGAGGTGTTTATTCACTGTCATGTACTTTCTATAATTTAATTTTTGAATCATCAGACCCAAAAGATAAGTAGGTCGTAATACTGCACAGAAGTCGTTAACACACTCCCTCTTTCGGCTTCAGGGAATCTTTAACACTTAAAAAAATATAACAAATAAAAATATATACCATCCATGCATCCTATTTAAAAAGTGAAAACACAAAAGAGAATACCCTACTAGAGCCTTAGGAATAAACCAAGTCTGAGTTGCCGAATTAGGATATCCATGAAATTAAGGTACCGAAAGGGCATTAGTTTTAATTAACTAGTGTAACCAAGTCCCCGAGCTCATAATTTCTGGTTCGCAGGAATAAATTAGTTCTCCCGCTAATTTATTTAGGTTTCTAATCGACCTACCAAGAACGATTAGTGGCGACTCCAAATTTCAAAATCATTTAAACAAAAACCAAAGTTGCGATTCGGTAGGGCTTGGGAGGGTCCGCGTTGGGTTAGTCAAATCTAATTAACCTAATAATCCGTTAACCCCTTTTAAAATTTAAAATTTTTTTAGAGGGTCGCGACAGACTGGCGACTCCGCTGGGGACTAGATTTTTAAATTTTCGAAAAAAGATACCAATTGGAATACTTAAATTTTTTCGAAATTTTAAAAGTCTTAGTGGACTTAGGCCAATGAAAATTTCATGGATATCTCGCTTCTGGCGATCTTACTTGGGACTCATTCTATAGGTGTTATATGTTTTTGCAGGATGGGAGTTATAAGGGGCGGAGTGTTTGGCTAACCCATTTGTTTTGCAGGCTCGGTGTTGGGATTATGTTTAATTTCACACATTTTTAGAAGGCTGTTTTGATATCAATTGTTGTGCATGTCTTGCATATTCTGAAGATCACAACACCTGCACACACAAGCGTCTAAACCCAAGTCGCGAAATTTTTCCTAGGTAACCATAGATAGGGATCGAATATGCAAAACTCTTGCGTCGATTGCGCTTGGGTTGACCATATTTTATCCCGCTCATTATCTGAATTGACAATTCTTCCCATTGTGATTTGATTGCGCGGAGGGTAAGGTTGTCAATTCAGATAGTGGGGGCCTTTTAGGTCCACACCCTGTCTTTCCTTCTTTTATTTTCTAGAGTCCACTCCTTACTTGAGTCATGCGCATGACTATGTGATTTGCATTTCTCCAAGGTAAAAGTAAGTTCTCTAATTTTATCTTATATTTATTTTCGGTCGGTCCATGCTAGGTGTTAGTCAGTTTTTGAGCTTGATATTACGACCATTCTTTTAAAAGAAAATAAAAATTAAATTTGTCCCTCATTTCTTTTTAGAATTTTTTTTTTTTGAAAAAATGATGTGAAAAAATCCCTTCATGAGAATTTTATTAACCAATAAGGGATTTTTGTCATATTTTTATTACTTTAATAAAAATGAAATTTTCCTGAAAAAATTTTCCTCTGAAAATTTATTTCAATAAAAAGAAAAATTCCTTCAAAAAAAACTCTAGTAGACATCAAGTGATTTTATCACATTTTTCAAATTATAAAAACTTGCAAGAAAATTCTTCTCGAGAAATTCGCTCATGTTTTTCTAAGAAAATTTTCTCTAAATAAAATTAGACTAATGTCTCGGGGGAATTGTATTGACCAATAAGAGATTTTTGTCATGTTTTTCTTGCTTCAATAAAAATGAAATTTTCCTGACAAATTTTCCTCTGAAAATTTATTTCGATAAAAAGAAAAATTCCTGCAAAAAAAACTTTGGTAAACATCAAGTGATTTTATCACATTCTTTCAAATTATAAAAACTTGCAACAAAAATTCTTTTCGAGAAATTCGCTCATGTTTTTCTAAGAAAATTTTCTCTAAATAAAATTAGACTAATGTCTCGGGGGAATTTTGTTAACCAATAAAGGATTTCTATTATGTCTTTCCTGCTTCAATAAAAATAAAATTTTCCTGATAAATTTACCTCGGAAAATTTATTTTGATAAAAAGGAAATTCCTTCAAAAATTTTAGTAAACATCAAGAGATTTTGTTACATTCCTTTAAAAAAATAAAAAAAAGAGTAATAAATCTGCAAAAAAAAAATTCTGTATCAGAAATTAACCCATTTCTTCCTAAGGAATTTTTTTTTTCTGATTTCTCTATAAAATAGAAAAAATAAAATTGGACTAATATAGGAGTCATGGACCGACATTCCTTGTGTCGCATACTAATTATATCCTTTTCTTTTGCAGGGAGATCCTAGATACCCCAGACGGGTGTAAAAATTAAGTTCAATAATATATCAAGAATCATCTTCAGAAATACCAAAAGACGAAAAACACCAAGGCTTCAACCGTTAATTCAGGGGGGCAAACGAACACTGTCCATCTTTGACAGACAGAGTTGTGTCAATCCGTAAACTTGTATGGGCAGCGTATTCTGATATGACGGTGGACTTATACTGATTAAACACGGGGGCATATTTAATGTATTGCAGAGGATCCCGCGTCTTTTGAAAGACAATATGGATTATATAATCAGAAACCATGAAATAAGTACCTTAACCTGATTAAATCAACCAGAGACCGGTCTTAAAATTTCCTCGGATCCGAAACACGCGGAGGGTTTTAGAGGACCGAGGTTCTATTAATGAATGTGACCCACAAGTATTTCTCCCAATGCTACAGGCGCCCGACAAGAGCAAATGGGCACCGAAAGAAACAAAACACGGTTGAAGTGGGGCACGCAACAAATGGCCGAATTTATTGGCACACTAATTAAGTGGTGGTAGCTTTATTAATTTACATGATTGAACACAGGTCTCTAGGCGGCTGGTGGAAAGCCACACTAAATGTCTCTCTAATGTTCTTGATATCATCGTCTACCGCAACCCGCGAGAGCATCATGAAGAAGATTAAACCTAGACGAATACGTCTACTTAGTTTCATCGCATGTTCTCGCCTTTTGTCGATGTCCAAAATTAATGCACAAGCTAGAAGTAATCATTTCCCTTTCCCCCCTATTAAATGCTCGGAGCCGTTAACCGCACCAAACTCGAAAAAATTAATATCGAGACGAAATCTGCGTAAATTTAAAGGGTAAATCCGTATCGTTCCAATTTACCCTTAAATTGCTCCGGTTTTAAATTTGATCCCTTCTATTTTCAGGAATTTGCAAAAGTGACTCGAGAATACAGTTGTATCCAAAAACCAAATTTCCTGGTCGGGCTAAATTGGGGGCAAATCAACTCATGGACATTACCACGGGATGGGCAGCTTCGGTTAAAGAAAAATACAAGCGAAAGATCCGAACAATCTCAGACATGGGTAATTCTGTATCGTTCTAATGTGCACATAATCATCTCGAGTCCTGAATTTTTTATTCCATTCTTAACAGGGATTGCAAATTACCTCGAGAAATATCGTAACAAGGCCCAAGGTGATACAACAGGGCCGCGTTATCCCAAAGGATTAACCTTTGAAAAGAAAACCCCATGGACACCTATGGTCCAATGGACCGAATGGTATGGAGGATGACAGTAGGTCCGAAATATCCCGAGTTCGATCTCCAAAGTGGGGAATGTTGTATGTATTATAAATAAATGAAACAACTTTTTGTGTATTTCTTTTTGCAAGCAGGAATACTCGACGAGTAATACCGAAGTCAATATTTTGCCACATTCTCGGCTTAATGGTGAAGCATCCAACAAAAGTCGAAGAAAACTCAACCCAGCAAAATTGGTAAAAGACTTGTCCAAGGCATTCAAGATGAAGGGTAAATCAGTATCGTTTCCAATTTATCCCTTTTAATACCGGTTGACATGTCTCCTTTTCTTGTTACAGGAAATATTTATACTAACATGTAACATGTTGGAGGAGACAAATCCAAAAGAAAATGATGATCATTTGACAAGATCTATTCTGGTGAAAAATGGGGGGCATTTAACTGCTAAACCATGGCAGTCGCTGTCACTAAACAAACCAAAATGCTCCCTCACCCATATGCCTCATCGTGCAGGGGCAAAACTTGAGACAAATCGCTCCTCGACATAAGGAGTGGGCTTCCCAATTTGTTCAATCCACCCACATACCAGGGGCAATTCAAATCCGCCCATGTTTGCACATTATATAAATACACATGATGCTAAAAATTGTCACATCGGCATTGTGTTTACACATTTCACGAATTATGTATGATTATTCCGCATGTTTAATTTACCAACTCCAACTTAGAGCATAAACTGCATAGGAGACATCAAATGTGCAAAATGGGGTATAACGGGATGAGGAAAGTTAAACCATTTCTACACACGGGTCTAACATTTTAATCTACAGATAAACAGCCTTTCTCTAAAGTGAGAGAAAGCCCTTTCGGACTAAAGTCCCCCATTCAGATTACATTCGAGGCGTTCATATTATGAGAACCTCCTTAAATAGAATTGGTAATGCAAACTTGACAGAATAGTTTTGCATGATCCACATTTTGATTGATTGCATCATGAGTTATCACACAGACTACTTCTAATCATTGCCAACTTAGCTGAACAATTTTGTATGAACCAATGAACGCATTGATGAAAATGCTTGCACATGTTAGCTCTGACATTGCCTGACAGGCAACACATTCCCGGTGTTTGAGTTACCTTCCAAAGTCTTGAAATCCATTCGGCGATTATTGAATGAACAAGCCTGGTTGTCGAGAAGCCACCAAGCATTTCTTCCAAATTCTCAGGTAAGTATATCTTCAACCTGAACTTTTCAAGAGAATGAATTCTGACGGTTGTTGGGGTACTCGAATCCATTGCGGTATATATAGGTATCCACCTTCTTCAATAAAGCATGATTTGTCTCAAGGACAGAAATGTTCGAGACCTTTTGATCTCTGCCTCTTTGGTTTATTCCTAAAGCGACAGGAGAATATAATTTGGGTTTGAGTTTCGTAGGATTCCTGGTCTCCCCAGATTTCAAAATGGCACCCTTTGAGGTACACCAAGCCCTTCTTACAGGCAAACTAAGTCCTTCTTACAGGCAAACCAAGTCCTTCTTACAGGCACAAAGTCCTTCTTACAGGCAAACCAAGTCCTTCTTACAGGCAAACAAAGTCCTTCTTACAGGCAAAACAAGTCCTTCTTACAGGCAAATCAAGTCCTTCTTATAGGTACAAAGTCCTTCTTATAGGCACAAAGTCCTTCTTACAGGCATAAAGTCCTTCTTACAGGCAAATCAAGTCCTTCTTACAGGCAAACAAAGTTCTTCTTACAGGCAAACAAAGTCCTTCTTACAAGCAACGCAAGTCCTTCTTACAGGCACAAAGTCCTTCTTACAGGCAAAGTAAGTCCTTCTTACAGGCAAATCAAGTCCTTCTTACAGGCAAATTAAGTCCTTTTTACAGGCAAATCAAGTCCTTCTTACAGGCACAAGTCCTTTTTACAGACACCAAGTCCTTTCTACAGGTACCAAGTCCTTCTTACAGGTATCTCCATGGGGTGACCTACCATACGGGTCAAATCTCAATCAAAATTTAATCAGTAGAATCCTTTTATTAGGAATCTACCATGGTACGACCCACCATACGGGTCAAATGGTATGACCCACCATACGGGTCAAATTTTAATTTAATTTTTAATCAGTAGAATCCTTTTATTAGGAATTTACCATGGGTTGATCCACCATACGGGTTCAAGTTCAACCACCCTAAAGTTTTTTTTATATAACGAATCCTTAGGTTCTCATTTCATTTTCAGTAGAACATTCATGTCACGACTCTTTTTATTTCCTTGTATTGAGTCGATTAGAATTCAGGTGTCATCTCGTCTTTGAAATGAACCTCTACCGAGCTTCCTTTCAAAGAGGGGCAGCTGTTGACACCTGATTTTTAATCATTTTTTTTCTATTGCTAAAGTAATAAAAAATCCATAAAAATTCATAAAATTGAAAAATCAACTTTGGGGTCCTTAGCCAAGCCTAGGGAACCAATTTTGACCAAAAAAACGATTTTTTCATATTTTCAGTATTTTTCGGTATTTTTATTTTCGAAAATTCATAAAACAAAAAATGAAGAAAAAATGAGAAAATTGAAACATCAACTTTGGAAGCCTTGGCCAAGCCTAGGTAACCATTTTTGAACAAAAAATAAAATTTCATATTATATATATATATTTAATTTTTTTAAAAAAAAATACAAAAATACTTGAAAATTTTGGAAAAATAACATTTGAGGCCAAAAAAAATACACAAAGATAGTTAATATTTTTATTTTAAATATATTTTCATATTGGCCATCGCAAATTCAGAAAAATCCAATTCGAATCACGTGTTCCTTCACGAGTATAATCTTGAATCGGGCCTAAAAAAATTTAATTTGAGTCAACTTATTTTTAATTTTCACTTTTTATGAGTTGTGACATTGTCTTCTAATATTTTAAATTTTCATCTTGGCCTAATTATACCCAGAATGACTTAATTTTGCAAAAGGGCTTTAATTAAATTCTGCATTATTTTCAACGGCAAGAAATGAGCTTAAATTTGACATGTGGTAAATTTTGGTGTGTCAAAAATTGTGAGGAGATTTGGACTTAAAGAAATATATTTTTTCAGGGACTAAATTGTAAATACTTAAAATTCAAGGACTAGAGTGCAAATACTTAACTCTTGAAGGATTATTTTACAAATAACAAAAAGAAGAGTTAGTGGATAAATTAGAATAGAGAAGGGAAGATGGAGAAGAGGAGATGAAGAAGAAAAGTTGGAGAAGAATGGATGGAGAAAATAAGATAAGAATAGAGAATGGAAGATGGAGAAGAGTTAGTAGAGAAATTAGAATGGAAGATAAGAATAGAGAAGGGAAGATGGAGATGAAGAAGAGTTAGTGGAGAAATTAGAATGGGAGATAAATATGGAGAAGGGAAGATGAAGATGAAGAAGAGTTAGTGGAGAGATTAGAATGTGAGATAGAGATGGAGAATAGAAGATGAAATGAAGAAGACTTAGTGGAGAAATTAGAATGGGAGATAGAGTTAGTGGAAAAATTAGAATGGGAGATAGATGAGTAGATTATAAAAGGAGGAAGAAGTGAGCTTGAGGGGGGGGATTCTTGAGAGAGAAAATTTGAAGTGTTTGGGAGGATTTTTTTGGAGAGAAAATTTTGGATGTTTGAGAGAGTTTTGGGAGATTGAAGAAAAATTTGAGAGAAAGAAAATACCAAAAGATAGAGAATTTTGAAGATGATGGGAGTTCAAAGCTAGGGATTATCATCACAAATTCCTTCATCGATCAATATAAATCAAGAGTTCATCTTCGTCAACGAGCAAGCAAATTCGAGCTAAGTGTTTTTATTTATTCATTTGTTTATGGTTTTACTTGCAAATTAGCACGAATTGTATACACTTTCTCCATCTCCTCTTTTTTTTTCATATTTTATGTCAGAAGAAGGATATCTCTACGTCAACAGCAAAAATCTCGTAGAGATGCAAAAATCGGCCCAGACAAGCTTCTAAGCTGTCCACCGATTTCTCAACTGATCTGTGACTAAAAGTCCCTCTTAATTCAAAAGAAACTCTCTATATTGGGAACATAGAGAGCGAAAATCAATTATAGAAATCCCTCCCAAAAAAATGGGAGATAAGTACTCTTTCCACTCTTCTGGTTTTAGGTGCAAATTAGCACATATTTTGTATACTGACATTTCACTCTATTTTATGTCAGGAAGCTGCAGCTTTATATCAATGGTCAACCCTATGGAAGCACAAAATCGGCTTGGAGAAGTCCTCAAGCGCGCACAAATTTCAAATTGTTGAATCAATTTGTTGTATTTTATTTTAAAGAATTCATACCCCAGAATGGAGAGGACAAAGTCCATCCGCAATTTAAATACCTGCACCATAAATCCCAAAGGGAAGAGCCAAGCCAATGCTTAGCCTCCCATTGGAGGTTTTTACTTACAGTAGTTAAATACCTGCAACTTAAATACCTGTACCTTAAATCCCAAAGGGAAGAGCCAAGCCAATGCTTAGCCTCCCATTGGAGGTTTTTACTTACAGTAGCTAAATACCTGCAACTTAAATACCTATACCTTAAATCCCAAAGGGAAGAGCCAAGCCAATGCTTAGCCTCCCATTGGAGGTTTTTATTTATAGTAGTTAAATACCTGCAACTTAAATACATGTACCTTAAATCCCAAAGGGAAGAGCCAAGCCAATGCTTAGCCTCCCATTGGAGGTTTTTACTTACAGTAGTTAAATACCTACAACTTAAATACCTGTACCTTAAATCCCAAAGGGAAGAGCCAAGCCAATGCTTAGCCTCCCATTGGAGGTTTTTACTTACAGTAGTTTAAATACTTGCAACTTAAATACCTGTACCTTAAATCCCAAAGGGAAGAGCTAAGCCAATGCTAGGCCTCCCATTGGAAGTGTTTATTCACTGTCATGTACTTTCTATAATTTAATTTTTGAATCATCAGACCCAAAAGATAAATAGGTCGTAATACTGCACAGAAGTCGTTAACACACTCCCTCTTTCGGCTTCAGGGAATCTTTAACACTTAAAAAAATATAACAAATAAAAATATATACCATCCATGCATCCTATTTAAAAAGTGAAAACACAAAAGAGAATACCCTACTAGAGCCTTAGGAATAAACCAAGTCTGAGTTGCCGAATTAGGATATCCATGAAATTAAGGTACCGAAAGGGCATTAGTTTTAATTAACTAGTGTAACCAAGTCCCCGAGCTCATAATTTCTGGTTCGCAGGAATAAATTAGTTCTCCCGCTAATTTATTTAGGTTTCTAATCGACCTACCAAGAACGATTAGTGGCGACTCCAAATTTCAAAATCATTTAAACAAAAACCAAAGTTGCGATTCGGTAGGGCTTGGGAGGGTCCGCGTTGGGTTAGTTAAATCTAATTAACCTAATAATCCGTTAACCCCTTTTAAAATTTAAAATTTTTTTAGAGGGTCGCGACAATGAATTGGTAGAACTTGGGAGAGCTCGATTAAGTTAGCTAACTTAATTAATTTGGTAATCCATTAATCTAAAATCTCAAATTTTAGGTCACAACATAAGTCATTCTCATAAATTCCAATTACGTTTGTTCTTTTTCACTTTTCATTTTTTAATTTCTGGCTGGTATGCGATAATCTCATTTTATGGGACTATAATGTATAGCCCCTTCGTTCTTGATTGAGCAAAACTCAAGATGTAAAACACCTAGAATATTTCAATGACTATGAACCCACTAAAATCTATGATTAATATTCAACCCCTTCAAATGGAAATATTCTAGAGATATGTTACTCAAATTAATGTCAGTAAAGTAAAAGATCAAGGGCTCATAGTAACAAGAACCCCAAATTGATACATTTGTGCCACATTTATCCTTAGCTTATATATGTTCTTATCTCATTTACCCTAAACTAATTCTTTTTGTCATGAAAAATCTCAAATTACCACACCCCATGCCACATTTATAATCACATCACATTTTCTCTAAACTATTAAATGTGATTTTCTTTTTTTCTTTTTTTTGGGGGGGGGGGCGGTGAAATACGACACATATGCACTAGCTTAGAAGCAAATATGACTCGGATGTACCAATTTGAGATTTTTTGTGACATAAAAATTGGTCTAGGTAAATAGGGCACGAATACAACAATTTTGAATAAATGTGGCACTAGTCTACTAGTTCGAGAGTTTTTGTGACACAAAGAGTCGTTTGTGATAAATGTGGCAATGATGTACCAGTTTGAGGTACTTGATGGTGTTAATTTTAAAATTAATCTTAAACTTTGCTATTCACTCTCTAAAAGACTAAAGTGTAGATATATTGTATGTATTAGGATTAGATTTTCCTCCTTTAATTTATGTAATTACGTTTATACTCTTCATTATATGTATATTTATATTGGCCTTGTGTCTATATGGTAATCAAGCATTCCATTATCTATTATCTAGATCTAACATGGTATTAGGGCTATGGTTTGCTTCGTGTGAGTACTGTAAATCAATCCCCAACTATGATTTGCTGCTTTTCTTTCCAAACTCTCATTAGTTGACTCACCTTAAGCTTGAGGAAGGGTGTTAGATATATGGTATACATTAGGATTGGAGGTTTCCCCTTTAGTGTATGTATTTACATTTATACCATTCCTTCTATGTATATTTATATTGGTCTTCCGCCTAATGGTAATCAAGTATTCAATTATCTATTTCTCTAGATCTAACATAAAGTACCCTCATTTTCATTTTTTTTATTGTGACATTGATTAAAGATCAAATTAGAGTCCATTAGCACAACAATTTTTGGGTGACTGTAAGAATAACAATATGTTGCGGGCCACAAATTTTTGAATAAGTGGATCCCACAATAAATTTTAATTATAATTTATTTTGGTTATGGTCCAAAACAAGCTGTTAATCTCATTGTGAATTAGTCACAATCACATAATCTATTCTCTAATATGTGTCATGTGGCATGAGACTTTGTATGATCAAAACTAACAGTACGTCCATGATGCTTCGTTCTTGTTTTCCACGGTTGTCCACGTTATATTATGCATCAAATGCATAACAAATTTCTTGTTTAATTTTTGTTTTTTTAATGGTAGTCGTTTTTCTACATCATAGACCCGTTGACCATGCACATGCACTCCGATTGATGCATTGTGCGATCTTAACTTAGCTATCCTCTAAATTTGGCAAAAGTACATGGCAAGTGTCAAAACTTATGTACGGTGTACACTTTAGTGCCAAAAATTTCAAACGTTCACTTTAGTGTCAAGTTTTTTTTAAAATCATTCACTTCAGTGCAAAGTTCTATCTGAAGCATACGTGGCTCGCCGGAAAGTCTATGTGGAGGACGACATGGGTCACCGAAGGCCGACTTACCAATTTAAAGAGCAAATGACATCATTGAAACAGAATTCACCCAAACATAAATCCTAAATCACCAAATTAAACCCCAAATTACAAATCCTAAATATCTAAATTCAACCCCAAATTACAAACCCTAACTCTGGAATGGCGGCGAGCGAGTGACGACGACGACTCCACGAGAGAGAACCGTTGAAGTGAGAAAACGACATCGGTGAGTCCACGATGGAGATCAAGTGACGGTAGCAATTCCACAACTGACCGGAGACCAATGATAGGGAGCGACAACTCCACGAGATCAATGACGGTGAGCGAGTGACTGTGGCAACTCCACGACAAACCGAAGACCAACGACGGCGAGCAAGCGATGGTGCCGACTCCATGAGTAATCGACAGTGGTGAATCCAAGATCAAGTAACGTCGTTTTTCATTTTTGCCCTTGCACAAATCACGTCGGATTGGCAGTTGCTTGTAAAAATTTGCTACATAAGATAATAAAATAAATTGTAAAATTCACGTAATTCATTCGGTCAGATTAATATTGAAGTGCATGATTTTCTTCAAACTTAATACTTAAGTAAACGTTTTGAAAGTTTTGGCACTAAAGTGCACGTTGTACATAAGTTTTGGCACTCGCGGTGTACTTTTGCCTCTGAATTTAGCAACTTCTATTAATTTCGATAGATGGTCAAGTTCCGTTAGTTGATCATGCAAAGTTGCACGCTTTTATTCTGCTTATATCCATCTGGCACGAGTAGGTGGATTATATTCTTGTTAACCTAATTGATTCGGACAATCTTTTGTAAATGCTTGATCAGATTTGACTTGAAATCAAACTTCACTGAAAATTCGATAACTTGTTTGAGAGCTTTCTAAAGATAGCCCTTTCGCTCAAATCAGACTTTTGATATTGAGATATCACCCTTTTAATCACAATTTTAGTAATGTGCCAAAAGAACTTGAGATTTTTCCTTGTCAAGTAATATTTCCATGTGCATCTCCTTACAATCCACAAAATTTCTAATCCTTGAGAATTGCCACAATTAGGATTGAAATGGAGGATATATCACAACAGTAAGACATCATCATGCGTACAGAATTTCAAGCATTACTCCACGTCAAAATTTTCCCAGTCAATAGTTCAATTTCATATTGATCTTCTCCAATCCTTCCATCGTGACAATTTATTATATACTTATAGATTAAAATGACCCCTATATTCGTGGATAAGATATATGCAAAATACTAAAGAGAGATCAATTTCAAAATCACATACATGAATCAATATGTAAAATGGTTAGAGGGTACACGAACCATCTTTTTAAAACGTCGAATGAGCAAAACAACAACAGAATTTTGGAGAAATACTCAATATGTTAGAAGAAACCGTCTTTCCTCTTTTAGCAAGAATCCTGGCGTAATCAAATTATATGAATTTCTTTGATTATTTGAAAATCAGGTCAATAACGATGAACAAAAAATGCAAAGAAAAGAGCGAGTGAAGATGCATTTTAATGGGTTAATGGGCGGCCAACCAAAGATAAATATATCTTCAAATATTTTCTTCTTAACGTTAAAATCATGAAAAATCCAAAACTTGTATATTTGTGATAAATATATTTTCAAATTGTAGGACATTTTTTTCTTGACTAAGAAAAGTAGAAAATATTCATTCGATTTCCCTCCGAAATTTGAAGTATCATCCAATTTTTTTCAAAAAAAAAATGCAAAATGCATCTAAGAATTTACGCTTTAGGTTTTCGGAATAAAAATAAGGGTGCATTTGTTTTGTAAAAACGAATCATTTGAAAATATTTTCTTAAATATGATGAGTTGTATTTCTTACAAAAATGAATGAATGACAAGAACTCTCATCATTCACAAAAATGTTTTGTCAAAAATGTTGTTTGCAATGAAAATATTTTTCGTTAACTAATTATTTCAAGCGATACATGCATTCATTTTTAGGAAGCATATCAACATACACCAAAATGTGTAATTAATACGTGACACATGTGGTGGACTCAAGAGAGGTCGCCAATGGCCGTCGCGCCTCTACCGCTAGATCTGGTTTGGGCTTTTATTTAAGCTGGCCCGTTTAGTGCGAGATTAAGAGATTAATTATAGGTTTAGGTTTTGGGGCCCGTTTTGGGGATATATATATATATATATTTTTCTCGTTTTTTAATCATTGTAACGAGTTGAGCGGCTGTAGATCGAAATCATAGTGAAATCTCTTTGCAGGACGTAGCCCTAATCTTGGGGTGAACCTGGGTAATCTCTTGTGCATCGTTCTTCTTCTTCTTTATCGCGATTATTCTGATACTCTGTCGCGAACGAAAACCCATCAATATGACTATCACATGTATTTGAAAACTAACAAATTGCAAGTAAGGATGACTACATGTAAATCTTTATATGTCTGCTTAAGTCATACTTGTAAATCCCAATTGTCTTCGTACTTTCTCACTTTTCATTTTTTTAATCTTCAAGATTGTATGTGATAATCTCATTTTATGGGACTAAAGTTAGGGTCCCTTGTTCTTGATTGAGCAAAAGTCAAGACGTAAAAGACCTTGAATAATTCAATAACTATGAACCGACCAAAATCTCTGATTAAAATTCAACCCCTTCAAATTGAAACATTTTAGAGATATGTTACTCCATTCAGGGATTAAGTGTCTAAGATTGCTAGAATTCAACGAATGATAGTAATTTCTAAAATGAGTTAATAAATGTCAAGTAAGTTGGTTACATATTACTAAAAAGGGTCTTGCTAATCACCATTCTAGCGGTACTTGTTAAAATTGTTTACTGAAGAAACTTTCGATCTTCAATGTATTGACTGTGCATATCATGAGAACATTTAGTGTATTGAAAATGACAATATTTTACTTAATTTGTTGCTTAACAAATTACTTAAGAGCATTTTTGTAAACGAAAAATCATAATAAAATTTATGAGTGTCTATTTGAAGATACTATCGATTAATACATTTGAGAAAGTAATTTTTGCATGGTTAGATTCGAGACCAATAAATTGAACTGAGCAAAGCGCTGAGCTCACAAACTTGTTCTTTGTTAAATATCTTATTCCAGGAGAGTAGATGTAAATGACTAGTATGTTTAACAGGTGCCTCCAACAAGAATCAGTAAATAATCTTTGAAATGATAATATTACTTATATAGGAACGACTAATCTTCCTTTCATAGGATAAAGCTTACCACATAGCATTTTTTTATGCATAATAAATTTAAATATAATATTAGTATAGTATAAGATCAAGGGCTCATACTCACAAGAACCCCAAACTAATTTTTGTGCCACAAAAAATGTCAAATTGCTACACCTGTGCCGCATTTATAATCATGTCACATTTACCTTAAATTGTTTTAACTCTGAAATTTTTTGGGATAAATGTGGCATAGGTGCCCTTGTTTGGAAGCAAACTTGGCTCAGTTGTACCAATTTGAGAGTTTTTGGGACATAAAAGTTATTTTGGGGTAATTGTGACACGTGCACACCAATTGGGCAGAAATTTGTTTCGTATGAGGTGCAAATATCTTCTCAATTTTCTTTAAAAATAAAGATAATTATCCCTCATAAATTCATATACACATCTACATGTATTGTGTACAAATATAAAATGTGTGAACAGGAGATCAGGATGTGTACACGGGACGGAGATCGTACTCCCATGTTCGATGAGTGTTATCTTGAATCTTGGTTATTGCGGCATAAATTGTACTGTGTGGCATGATATTATTGGAGAACTTCACTAATCGAAAGCCACTTTTATCCAAAGCCACCATTACTCCTATCTCTTAATTTCCTCGGGTAATCTTGTAAACATAATAATTTGCTTTTAAAAGTTATAATTGGCTAAAAACGTGTAAAAACACGGTTGCTTACTACGAATAAAAACAAATGACACTTATGATTCACTAAACATTTAAAAGGAATGAGAGGAAAGCCAATGTTAAATGAATGTTCGGAATAAACAATTTAAGGAATATATATAATTAATCAATCTTGAGGATTTTCCTTCGAGTGTTTCTCAATAAGACTCACTATAACCTTGTTGGAGGCTTCAACTTGACCGCTAGGTTGTACGTAATATGGAGTGGAGTGTATCATCTTGATACCTCGGGACTGTATGAACTCAGCTACTTCTTTCCCAGTAAACACAGATCCCGGTCGGCCGCAATCGTTTCCGGAATCCCAATATCTACCTGTGAAGTTTGCCCTATCAAAATAAAAATTGTTCTTCCACAC
Organism: Psidium guajava; assembly: GCA_016432845.1. Taxonomy (NCBI): domain Eukaryota; kingdom Viridiplantae; phylum Streptophyta; class Magnoliopsida; order Myrtales; family Myrtaceae; genus Psidium; species Psidium guajava. Next base: position 35,660,045 of record CM028225.1, on the reverse strand, counting down.
TTTACAAGCCCATTTCCAAAATGGGAAAGGGAATTGGATTTCCAAAATCCACCTCAAAGTCCACATTGCCCTCTCTCTTTCTTCTCTTCGTCTCGACCGCCAAGCCGTCATCTCTGGACATAGATGGCGAGCTTAGGCTCGGTGGACCGATGTTTGGGGCTAACCCTGATGGGCTTGCGCTCAATGGAGTCGATGAGGTGAGGGAAGTTGAGCTTGGCCTTGGACCCCCTCATCCTAAAAGCTGCCTGGTCGTAGGCCAATGCCGCGTCCTCGGGTGTCTCGTATGTCCCGAGCCAAATCCTCGTCCCGTTCTTCTTGGGGTCCCCTATCTCCTCTGCGTATTTTCCCCACGGCCGCCTCCTCACCCCTCTATAATGCGCCTTCTCGACCGCCACTTGTACCTCACGCTCCACCATCTCCTGTTTCTCCTCCGTCACCAGACCAATGCTGTTGATATCAACGGCCGTCACTTCGAGATCAAATTCTTGACTCGAAACTGAAGGCATCGTCCACCCAGAATTGAGCGCATCGCACAAAGCGCCGTACACCAGCATGTCCTCCGAGTCATCAACTTTGAGGGGCAGTTCGCTCCAACTCTCCGTCAGTAAAAGACTGCTGAAGCTTGAACTCCTTGAATACACGTTTGCGGGAGTCGGTGCATAAAATTCTGCATTGACACCATCGTCATCATCTACAAGAAGATGCTCCCGAATGGATTTCGAAACATCGCATTGATCGGTCTCGAAGGTACTGATGATTTCCTGAAGCATTTTTCGTTTTTGGCTAAGACTTTGTAGCTTTGATATCACTGAATGTGAGAAAAGGTTAAAGGAATGAATGGTTTCTGAAGTAAGAGTGAAGAGTTGAAAAGACCATGAAAGTGGGAGCTCTTTATACAGGTTGAGCTTGACTGCTTGAGGGGTGGTGGAAGATTGAAGGGATGATTTTGGATGGAGCTTCTGAGAAAGTGCCATCTCGTGATGACCAGTGAGATTCTCAACACATGTTTCAAATGCTCAATTAGACTACTTATGACCAAAAAAAGAAAAAGAAAAAAAAAGAAACTAGACTTCTTCTGATCAAAAAAGGAAATTAGACTTCTTTAATCAGAGAGACACGAGTTGATATATTTAATTGAGAAATCCAACCATGGGGCACGCTTCTTTGTATTTTATTTGGGGAAAGAGAATGGTTCTTAGATCTCGAGGTGCTTGGTGGACCCAATGACTGATGCTTTAGAAGAAAGAAAAATTTTGGTGGCATGAAAAAGTTGACTACATGATGTGGCAGAAAAAATATTTTACCTTCTTTCAATTTTGTCAGCTATAAATGATCATATTTTGAAAAATATTTTTCAAACTACTCATTTTATATGAAACAAATGGAACTGAAGTATATGAGAAGTACTTGGGTGTGTATTTATTGGCAATGAAATGATTGAGTGCTTTGAGGACTATAGTTGACAATATTTTCTTTTTCAAAAATCTGACCGATGGGACTCAACTAGCCACGCGTCAATTTTTCAGTGGCTCAATGTACTGTCTACTTGGCACATCTAATCTAGCCAATATTTTCTCGAACATTTTGTAGCGGCCCTTGTTTGCCGTAAGAAAAGAGAAGCCGATGCCTTCTGCATGAGATTACTCAAGGTCTATACTTTGGCTTTTTTTTTTATATATTTTCTCCTAAGCTCCATTTGTTTCGTAAAAAATAAATGATTTGGCAAATATTTTTTTTAATTCATCGCTTGTATCGCTTAAAATAATTAATCGATAAATTTTTTTTTTATTATTATTGATAACAATTTATGTCTAAACGTTCTTGTGGGTATTGATTTCTTTTCATTCATTCTTTTTTAATAAGAAATATAAGCAATTATTTTTTAAAATTTTTTAAAATTATTCTTTTTTATTTCACAAATAAACGCGCGCCCTTGTTTCTCTCTAAATTTTTCGAGGAAATATTCTTGGACAGGCAAAGATGGGTTTGGGCCTCCAGAACGAGGGCCTCGATCTCCCAGGGGATAACATCTGCTCCAGGTGCTGGCAAAATTCTTCCAAAATTTAATTTCCTTAATCTTTAAATAAATCGAAAGGACAAGAAGAGAGAAACAAACGTAAAATGAACGGCGGAGGCTACAAAATCCCCCTTCTCTCTCTCTACCATGCTCAAAAACTGCCGCTAACATTATATATTGGCCTATTCTTTTACGTGCCCCATCCTTACGTGCTGATTGCGATGGATGCATGGGATTCGCTTGGATGCATGGGATTCGCTTGCGGCTTTTCTTTTCTTTTCTTTTCCTTTCTTTTCTTGTTAGTGAACTGTGTTACTTATCCATAAAAAAAAAATTATTACTTACCTAATAAACCAATTAATTAGCCATTCTTCTTCTTCTTCTTCTTCTTCTTCTATGTTAGTCCTCCGTGGAACCATCATCTTCCATTTAACCCATGTGATTTGAGGATTTGGAAGTTGAAATGTAAGCAAAATCTCATCGTAATTTTTTTTTTTAAAGAAAGTTGAATCCGACTTATGATTAAAAACATTGTTGAAATATGACTGACTGCTCTTATGTCTTTTATTGCCTCGGCTTTGATTAGCCGCTCGAAGTGCCGGTATATGCCGGTTAAATTTTGAAAAATTGAAAAGGTGTTGAATTGGTCGATTTTATTCGAGCTAACCAGGCTCAGGTCTCGAGCCGGCTTGTAAACTACTCAATGAATGTACGATGATAGGGGAAAGGACCAGTAGATATGTCTAATGAACTATCTCTGCATATTTTGATGTGGCGGGCGACATATATTTTAAATTAATATCAAATCGATAAAAGTATGTCTATATCATGAACAATAGTTTTCACATTTTGAAATTGTTTGCATGAAAAAAGATCGATTTTTCTATTATTACGGACTTCTGATAAACTTAATCGATGATAGTAGAATTTATTCATGTATGAATGGAATTATCGACAACGTGATAAATCTACGACCTAAAGGAATCGAGAAAAACTAGAGTCTACAATTTCGGATGCAACCGTCAAAAAAGTAATCGTCGACTTAGTGGAATAAAGGAACTGTCGAGACAGTGGAGTCAAGCAAACCGTCAAGGTAATGGAGTGGAAGAAACACGTCGATAACCATTTGTAACCTTTGTGATAACTTCCCTTTTATAACTTCTATTTGTAATTTCCATTTGTAACATCTGTTTTGTAATCTCCCCTTGTAACCTCTGTCAATCATTGTAGGGTTTTAAATAGCCATATCGTACACTTTGAAGCCCTTGTACAAATCAAGCAAATTTACTTTTGTCTATATTTTCATGTATTGCACTGTGTCTTTCTTAGCTGTAACTGCTATATTCGCATCCTCAATTAAACTTCGACATAATGCTTTTCTATTTTCAGGCTGCGTCGTCGATTAAATACCAGCATATTTGTTAACATCTGGTTACTTTATCGAGTTTGTATCGCCAAATCCTATTATTTAGTAAAATTCTTACACAATTTGCGTTTGTACATTCTTATTCGAATTGAATTGGTTGTTGTTCATTTGCTTGTGATATTTCTATCCAGAGTTGGCTCAAGGATCCTGTCCTCCTCAATAAAATGCTGAAGAACAAATTTTGATGACAGATAAATTCCGGCGAAATAGAAATATGTCGGTAATGCAACTGAAAATATCCTATAGTCTAACAAAAGAATAGGCTGGTACATCGCACACAATTTTTCAAGTCATGCTACCTTAAATCCAATTCAATATCAATGACCTTCATTGTAAATCATGACCTCATATCACGATAGATCTATTTATCTATATTTATCTACATTGCCATCAATCCGAACCGATAGCTTGGAGCACTTGCATTTTGATTTTTTTTCTTCCAAAAACACGCGAAATTTACAATATATAAGTACTTGCACATAGATTATTATTTTTTGGGCGAATACTTGCACATAGATTCGCATCTCGCATGTACGTTTTTAAGAAGAAAGTACATGTAACATGTAAGCAAGCTTATAGGTAGTAGTTTAGGCAGTCCTTCCTCAGCTCCTGGTCGGGCCTAATTTTGACCCGAACTGAGGCCCGATCCACACTTAAAAAGTGGAATTAGCACGTTCAGTCCTATACTGCGATCTTATTTTGCGCTAGCCTGGCCCAATGGAGAATCTGACTTCAGATGTTGTTGGCCCAATTGGAGTTTCCTAAAACAGCCTGGATTTCATTTAGACACCCATCAAGCACTGGCATTGTTGGATAAGAAATTAATACGCGGGAGCTACATTTTTCAATTATAAAGCAAATATCAAAACACCACCTTGCGGCCAGAAGAACACTCTCATCATTCTAGGAAAAAATATATTACCATAAAACTTCTGCGACTGATCACCAAATTCAGTGACAAGATCACATACTCCATTTGTAACGGTTTGCGGCGTGTGTTTAGATTCAATGTCCTGTTACTATCGTCATGCAGAGACTCCAACATAAATATTTTGAAAGAACACATGTTAAAATACATGTATGGAACTCCCAAATTTATTATTAGATTTAGTTTGATAGAGTAAAGCTCTCGAACCTTGACCTAACTCTAAATCGAGAGAGGAGAGCACCTAGAGATATTGTGGAGTCACATCATGAACATCTTCCTCAGTGGTTGTCAACTAATGAATGACTGAACTGATCACCATGATCACTCAAGATCAGCTGTAGAATTTATTCACGCACACAAAATGATTAAGAGAGAGAGAGAGAGAGAGAGAGAGAGAGAGAGAGAGAGAGAGAGAGAGAGAGAGAGAGAGGGGCCGCGGCTTCAAAGCATACCATGATCTGTTTCATCTACAAATCTGAGAACTCTTCCGATTTCAAGCCTTACGTCCGGACAAATTAACTCAAGCCCAAAACAAGCAATTATCTTATAGAAGGCAATATTTTTCTACGACCCTTCTTTACAACTGGTAAGTTATAAATCATGGATATTACTCGTGTTCAAAATTAAATGAAGATGAATGCGAATGATATCCATGGCCATATCTTACCGGTCAAAGGATGATCGGAGGAAAACACGATCTATCTTCTATTTAGGGATTAGGCTTGAGACTAAACTATCTACGAAAGATCTCAATTTAAAAGACAGAAGGAATTGGCTTGCTGTCCCAATGGAGTGGGAAAAGATATATCTCTTACAAAAATGAATGAACCAAAAGTACTTTCATCGTGTATAAAAATATTTAGACATAAATTATTTTTAATAATAAAAGAAATTCTCGCCAATTGTTTTTTTTTGGAATATTTTTAAATCATTGATTTTTCATAAAAAAAAACGGAGTTTTATGATTGTTTCTTTTGGTAAAACCATTCTCTCATGAAGAATGCGGAGGAGAGGAAGCGATGGGCCAATTTGGGCCATCAACTCATGTGCTTATCGATTTGATAAGGCAATGCATATGTGAATCCTTGATTATATTAATTTGAATGCTTAAATGTAGATTTGAATGGCGCAAATTGGCTAAATGGGTAATCACGATTGGTGAATCACATACATGCAAGATCTCAATATCAATTTGATAAAACGTTCACAAACAAATAGGGTCAAGAAAAATTAGAACACAAGTTAAGATTAGGTGGGGAGCTTATGTGCCTGTCGATTTGACGAGGCAATGCATATGCGAATCCTTGATTATATTGATTTGAATGCCGATGGGCTAAATGGGTAATCGCGAACAGTGAATCATATGCATACAAGATCTCAATATTTGACAAAATGTTACTGAACAAACAAGATCAATGAAAATTGAAACACAAATTAAATAGGAAGCTCATGTGCCCGTCGGTTCGACGAGGCAATGCATATGAAAATCCTTGATTATATTGATTCGAATGCCCAAACGTAGATTTTGAATGGTGCGAATTGGCTAAATGAGTAATCATGAGTGGCGAATCACACACATATATATATATATATATACACACACAAGATCTCAATATCAATTTGACAAAGCACGTTCACGAACAAGACGGGATCCAGAAAAATTAGAACACAAGTTCGAGATCGCGTGGGGTCGATTTCTAAATGAGGGGGGGCCCAATGTTTTGCCGATTCGAGCCCACCAACTTCAGACGACTCGCGACTGTCGTGTTCCCAAAGCCGAAGGCTCCTCGAGGTACGGTTTCTCCTTTCCTTCTAGATCTAACCACCCTCAACGATTGCACCGGAGCGGTCGCCTCTGTTTGAAGTGGAGATAAAGTTTGCATCTTTTTGGCAAATCCTTCCAGTAGCGCGCCTGAGGAGTCTCGGAGAACGCCTGCGATTGACCCGGTGAAACTTCCAGCGACAAAGGAGCCGTCGACGTTGATCTTTAAGGTCCCTGTTCTTCGGCGGGTTCCAGGGCGATTGTGGGTGAGTCCTTTCTCTCTCCAGATCTGCATCTTTTCTGTTCCACCTTCTGTAGCTTCTCAGTAACGCATCTGCCGATTCAAGCAGGGTTTTAATTTTGGGACTTTTCTGCCGGGACACCTTGTCGTTTCTATCTTTCCAGATCGCCCATAGGAGCGCCGCGATTTCCTCCAAAGGAAGAGAGGTAACTGCTGTCTCCCTCCCTCTCGCTGCCTCTCTCCATTTTCGGCCGCCGACAAGGAGGGAAGCGGTGCGGTTTTTCCATGCCTCTCGGCGACGTTTTCTCGGAGAAAAAGCCTCGAGACTAGGGTTTCTACTCGTTTCAAGAGCGCAGGATTCTTCGTCGATCTCGGTACGTCTTCTTGCTTCCACTTTGGTTCTGTATATCGCGATTAGGCTCAGTTGAAATATCAGTATTGAGTTTAATGAGTCGAGTCAAGTTCGAGCTTCCAACTCGTGTATTCAGCTCGATTGTGTGCATACTTTCTTCTAAGCAACCATACTATGCTCTCTTTTCTCTTCGTTTTTGTGTGTGTGCATGTTCGATTTGAGTATCTGAATTGAGTAGACTTCAATTATCTGATTTTGTCCACTCAACTCAGCTTGATTTCAACCTTATTTCAAGGGCTCCCTTGTGATCTACTAACATAAGGGCATACCTGCCCTTGCAGGTTTCTTGACCTCCAACAACAAGGTGAGGTGCTAAGAGGTTAATGCTGAAGAACCTCAAACACCAAATTTCCAAAGGCAAACAAGCAACTGAATAATCTGGTTGGAGAACGAATTATTAGTCAGAGATGCAGCACGATGAGGTTATCTGGCAAGTTATTCGGCACAACCATTGTAGTTATATGGCCAAGTGAGTCGATTAACCCAAAATGATCTCACCATGTTACTTCTCCTTGCCAATTTGAGCAAGAATTATCTTTATTTGCTTCTAATTTGATCTTGCAGGATTACCACTGGAATATTTTGTCGAAATGAATACAACGTAACAGGGATTTGTAATAGGAGCTCCTGCCCTCTAGCTAACAGCCGCTATGCTACTATCCGTGACCATGATGGTACTATGTTTTAACTGTCCTCATGACAGGGCTTTTTTTTAAGTTCTCCCATGCCTTTCAAAATCCTTAATAGTATATGGTATCAACAAACTGGTTTGACATGTATTTGTAGTTCCAAAGTTATTTTGATGGCTTCAGCAATTGATTGCATTCTTTTTCGACTTTTAACTAATCTCCAAGTATATTTTCCTTTTTTGTCTCCTATGCAGGTGTCTTTTACTTGTATATGAAATCAATAGAAAGGGCTCACATGCCCAACAAATTGTGGGAAAGAGTGAAGCTGCCGAGAAATTACGAGAAGGCCCTTGAGATTATTGATAAGCATTTGGTATTGGCGATTTAGCAGTGTGACAGATTGTTTTGCTTTGTTCTGGCATTTCACTAATTGCTTCGACTCCTCTGTTGGCAGATGTATTGGCCGAAGTTTCTTGTTCATAAGACCAAGCAAAGGTTGACCAAAATGACTCAAATGCGCATCCGAATGAGGAAGCTTGCTCTGAAAACTAGGTTCAAACCCCTTCATGTATTCGGCTGCTCTCTCGTAGCATGTGTTTTCATGATAAACTAATTTTCTTAATCTTCTCTGTGGCTATTTGATGGCACTCGTCAATTTAATTGGTAATATGCTGATTATAGTTGTGTGTCATCTGGAGTTTGCTGTTGCTCTTAACTTTTAAGTCTTCATATTGTTTGCTCAGATGTGAAAAAAAAAGAAGCTATTTGTTCAAGTGAATGTATTCATGTCACATTTGGCGATATGACGAATCTATTTGTCAAACAATGTATCTTTAGCATCAATATTCCAGGTTTTCCTACAATTCTCTTACTCATGTTTCTCTACAGCTCTCTTATGTCAATTTCAGTTTCTTCGAAATTCTGTAATCTTATGTGTGGCCTTATGCTTATATTGTGATTGTAAAATCCCAAGTCACAAGGTCGTTGCATTTGCATTTGTGAAACCCCCTTGTTCAAGAACTTGCAGTGGACATTGCTCTTAGTGATGCTTGGATTGGTCCTTGGGGGCATCTTCTCTGTTTCAGCTTTGTACTTCATCATGCCTTTCTTTCCTAATAGGGAAAAGATTATGACAACACCGAGGAAAGAAAAGAAGAGGGAGGCTAGAAGGGAGGAAAAAGCAGAAAAGGCAGCAGTTTTGGAAAAGGTTGGTTGGGTTCACCTTTATAACCACGGAAGTGCTTCACCCATTATGTCACCCAAGATTTTTAATTATTGTTGGCTTTGCTGCAGAATATTGAGAAAGAGCTATTAGAACGCCTAAGGAAAGGAGTGTATGGTGATATCTACAATTACCCAGTCAAAGAGTATGAAAAAGTCCTTGAGATGGATTCATTGCAGGCTGCCAATGAAGATGAAGAGGAGGTATACTATTTTTTCTTTAACACATGTTACTCTTGTTGTTCGAGAAGGTACCTATGGCTCCAATAAAACAGTATTTCTGTATGAAATGTGCAGAAGTTTTGCTTCTTGCTAGAGTTTATCATTTGATGATTATGCAATCGGAATTTCTGGAATGAGCAGGAACCTGAGATAGAGTATGTAGAAGGTTACGATGGACTTGAGGAAGAACTAGAAGATGATATTGAAGATTTTGGTGGTCTTGCTATGAATAGAGTTCGTGCAATTGGTGACAATGGCGAAGGTTCTTTCTTTACCTAAATAAAACGTGTTCACTTAATGTTCGAATATTCATGTGATCATTTTCTTTCAAGAGCTGTTATCTTTTTTTTTTTTTCCTGTTATTTATGTTTTCTTGCTGCATTTACTTTTTAGTTTGCTTCATTCCCTTAAAAATCGCATGGAGAAGTTCCTAGAGGACTTATCCTGGATCAAAGTAGTGGAGCTAATTAATTTTTTGATTCAGATGAAGATGGTGATGAAGATGAAGATGATGATGCAGGAGCTGACCGGAAGAGGGGAAGAAAAGAATCCTCCTTGGCTTTAAGAAAGGTTGAGAAAGTTGATGCTGGTTCTAAGCCCAAGAAAAGAGCTAAGGTTCTCATTGAGGTGAGTGCATCATTATAAACCTTTGTGAATTATAAGTATGTGTTTTGTATTAGTAGTGACAAAAATTAAGTTCAGTTGCCAAGGAATGAGAATTTTCTATTAGTAGTGACAAATTTATAGTTCAGCTTTGTTGTATACATGGAATCACTTGGTAAAGAAGTGTGTTAACTAGTCTCCAATGCTTTTGAGTGGCATCGTGCCATGCCCAACCTACATCCTCTTCCAATATTTTCTCACCAAAATCCTGTACATCATGATTGTACTTGAGTGTTCGTCCTGTTCTTGGGGTTTTTTTTCTTCTTAGCAGAAATGAAAGCATTTTAGGTTAGATTTCAATAATTATGATGACACCATCTTTCATGAGGAGAAAAGTAGCAAAGGTAATTCAACCCACTCCTTGGAGGCTGTCTTGATAGGATTATGCCATATGCATGTGATTGGATAAGCAACTTTTTCTCTACGCTGATGTCTAGTGAAGGATGCAACGGATGGTGCTTACTACTGTTCTGTGCAAAAGTTGCTTTGGTAGTTTATGGTACAGTAGCAGATTTACTGTTCGCGGTAACTTTGATTAGGCTATAGTAACTTTACTTAGGCTATCAAGAGGTGCATGGTTCCATGATTTATGCTGGGCTCTCCTTCAGTCTCACCTAGTGTGGGCACAATTCACACATCTTCTCCATTTAGAGTGTTGTTGGGGAAGGGAGCAAAAGAGTGGGGAAGAGGGTCTTCATTAGCTCTGAGGATGGGTTTGATTACAGGATTAGTCTGACATTGAGTGCGTGCCATATAGTCAGGATGGTAAAATGAATTTAGTCTCTGTTATTGGGTTGAGGGCAAATTCTATTCATGGTTTTCCTTTGGTATATATGGCCAATATACTTGGAAGGGAAATTGTTTTCCTCAGTTCGTTATGGAAATTGGCTTGTTCCTTTTCTAGGTTGGTATTGAGTCAGTGCTGTGTCGGTCCAGGATTATTTACCCCACAGTAAGCAGCAAATGCCCACATAGAATTCAATTAGTTTTTCCTACTCTTCTTTGAGATTTCTGTCAGAGATGTCCAAATCGCTATCTTCAAGAACTATACTAGTAAGAATTATAATAATGAGATTTGTAAAAGGTGATTATTATGTCTGCGCTTGTTCTTTTTATTATGTGGTGTACGATTTATAGAAGGATCTCATGCCAATATAAGTGTCTGAAACCAGCTCTTTTGATTGGCAGGTTGAGCATGAAGATGCTGATGAAAGACAAACTGCAGTTCATTGAGGGCTTGCTCCGAACAGTCTTGTTTTTGTCTGGCCTGGTAACCCAGATGGGGTGGCTCTGTCGGCTTCAAAAGTGTATGGCATGCTTTTCAGAGTAGCACAAAAAAATGTTAGCCGCAAAGTTTTGACAGAAATTAATGGCAGTTCTGTGTAATGCATTTAATCTATGTTCCGCTTCTCCCCGACGCTCTCGTTATCTTTTTAAGAGAGGAGGTGTTATCTGTCATGAAAAAGATTGACCCTTATGAGCAGAGAACCAACTTCTAATGGATGCAGGTTAGACCAGTAGTTTCCTACTGACCTGTTTTTACCATTGGCTTTAATAGATAGGCTGAGAACTATGTTGTTCCTGAACTCCTCTTTAATTTTTTCCATATGTGCCCTAGAATTGATTTATTTTTTCTCCAGTGGAGTTTTGTCACGTTGAATTAATGCATTATATCCTCTTGTATTTAAAGTTGAATGTTTGGAGTTTATGAGCATATATAGCTATTGAATATGGAATCATAGATTTGTTTTTGTATTACGCATTAAGAGTGTTTAAACGTAACTGTATATTTCCATTTTTCGATCTGAGAGGAAAAGGTTCAATATAAATAAGGTAGGTATTATGAAGCGGCAAAACAAAAGGAGCATTGCCTTGGCCAAACTTAAGCCTTTGAGATGCTCTCTTAGCATCAAGCTCATGGGGATCATGTCTCGGGACTCAAGAACAGTCTTGAGGATATTCTTTTGCCCGATCCGGCATCGGGTCATAGCTCATGGAGATCATGGCCCGAGGCTTAAATCTAAGCCATGAATATTCTTTACCCGGGTTCTCTGTCGCATTCTACCTTATGCCTTTCGACACTATAGTGTTTTCTAACAAAAAAAAAAATATTACTAGTGTGTTTAATCTTCGCACTTTTATCACATTGGTTGTTCTTTTTTGGGTTAATACCACCAAAAATTTTAAAGGGGTACACATGCGACAAATTTATCTTAAATTATTATTTTTTTTTACCATAAAAAATTTTAAAGTGGTACACGTGAGACAAATCTACCCTAAATCGGTATAATTATGACAAATTTATCCTCTATTAGTTTCTGTTGAATTTTATTGTCAAATTGTTGAGTTGGATGACACATGGCAATTGTTGGGTATGGACATTACCCTCTATTTGTTATAGGTGTATCAATTTGGTATTTTTCGTGGTATTAACTCAATTTAACGAAAACTAACAGAATGTCAATTTGTCATATGTATACTAGTTTGGGATTTTTTATAATAAAAAAATTAGTTTAAGGTAAATTGGTTACAGTTGTACCAGTTTAGAGTTTTTAATGGTAAAAAAAAAATAGTTTAGGGGTAAATTTATCATAGGTATATCAATTTGAAGTTTTTGATGGTCAAAAAAGTAGTCTGGGATAAATTTATTATAGGTGTACCAATTTGAGACTTTTCATTATATTAACCTTTTTTTTTTTTGGTAGAGTGGTTAATAGAAACTATTAGTATAACCAAGTTTCCGGTCTAAAAAACCTATGGTTACTTAGGAAGTAAAGATTTGGGAGAGCCCATGCCTCGTCGAGAGCTCGCCCTTCGGGCATTGCATCTAAATCCATCCTTTCTCTGACCGCGTTGGGTAGGGTCATGACAACTGTACTCCGATGCATTTGTTGTGTACACTAGTTATCTCGGTGGAGTCAAAATTCTTGGTTGAGAAATTCCTCACGATGGATTTAAATTGGAATGTTCACAGCATGATACACTATTTGTTTTCATCTGTCTGTCCACAGTCTATAGTTGACTTGCCGAAGGTGTAAGGCCACGACTTTTTTCTTGCTTTAATCATCCGCCACTTGCAGAGGTTGGAACACACCTTAGGAGTGAAGAATTAGATTATTTGCGAGCCATCTGGTCAGAGACAGGCGAAAGAAATGGAACCGCCAGAAGTGGACAGACTCAAGGACAAGGACAATACCCGCATGGTTGTTTGTGACTGCTCTCGTGGCCGCCATGAGTTTCACTTCTGGTTTCGCCACTTATGGAGCATACGATGGGTCTGAACTATATGCCGGTATCGTCGTACTGCTCAAGAAAACTTACTTTGGACGTTGTTTTTGTGATCTGCAACACCATTTCCATGTGTCTCAGATGAACGATCCTCACGCGGTGCGAAACGCCTTGTTGAAAGCTAAGGCTCCTGTTGCAGATGGCTCTTGTGGCAATGTCGCTCGCGTTCACAGCAGGCGTCTATGTGACCGCGACCAAACTTGCTTGGTTTGCCATTGTCATTTGGTCGTGGGAAACGTTGCTGCCCTCATCATCTTGAGTGTCTTATCTCATGTCGTATGTCCCGTTTGGGTGGACTGAAGTGTGACTGCTGGGAATGCGGTACCAGGGCGAGCAACCACATCTTCAGGTGGCGCACGTGCCAATAATATCCGTCTCCACCTGAATAGATGATTAGCCTGCAGGGTCGATCTTCTCTTAGAAACTATGAACGTCTCGCTTATCATTTACCAGGTCATTAGCTTAGCGCTTTTTTGGGTTTGGTTAGTCAATATGTAGTAAGAATTGATGGTGTCTGCAATTTTTAGTAATCAAAATTGTCCTACCACATCCTCATTTTGGTGAATAAGAATTTCCAATGCACCATCGATAGACACCCATTTCGTTTATTACTTTTGATCTGTTGCAAGAGAAACCCGCAATCAGGAGTGATCAGAAAAACTGAGGATCGGTAAATCAAACTGAACGCTAATCAAGTTGGTGATTTTTTAAGGTCAGAACTGCCTTTTAAAGAGATCTTTTGTTGAAGAAGGGAATTGATCTTTGCGGATGATGGCTGCCATGCCGATATAGATAGAGACAGTAAAATCGGCTTGACCAAATCATCTGATGGGGGTTGCCTAATTCCTATTGATATTACCGAATGAAAAGGACTGAGGAAATGGAGTGGAAAAAGAAAGAGAAAGGAATAGACTGTAATCAATTAGGATGACGATGTCGATTCCTTTGTTTGGCATAAGCATGCATGGAATGGAGTAAGGATTTTTCGTTCGATTGTAAGACAAATTCTGGAATAGAAGAATGGATGGAAATTATCAAAAACTGAAATTTATTGAAACTTCTTTTTGGTAATTTAATGAAATAATATTCTAAAACATAAAGATCAATCAATATCTTTTATAAAAAAAAACATTAGGTACTTTCATATAATATACTATTAAGACAGATTAACATAAAGAAATAACCAGTGATATGCACAAACAGCGTAAGTACAGTAATTCAATAAATTTATTATCTAATGCAGTATTTATAGTACCTATTAATTTAATATTCACAACATTTATTAATGATTGACTTATTTTAATTAATAAATTAATATTAACCATAAATTTTCTATTTTTCAGAGGTGAAGGAATGCCCATCTTATTTGGAACGGGCATTCCTTTTCATGATCTTGGTCCAAACATAGGAATTGGGATTCAACCTCAAATGGGCATTCTATTCTTGTTTGATTCCTCAGCACAAAATAGTGTTTAAGTAAGGTATCTCGTAATATTCGAAGTCTCACATTGGATGATAGAAAACTTGTAGAGGAATTCATAAGTCGAGATTTGCCTCACATGAAATCATCTTAAACTCTCTTTTTAGAGCTTTGTCACGTGATTGCAAGCCTAGTCGAGAGAATCAAAAGTGCGGTCTCACAGTCCAATTTTTTTTTTTTTGGGTCGAAGCGGAGTCCACAATTTTTTTTTGGTCGAAAAGTGAAAAAGAGGAAAATATGATAGAAGAACCTGTCTCAACTTTTCTTAAATGCTAAAATGTTGCCTTTCTATAACTAACTCTATATTTACACCATCATTGGGATGATATATTTAGGTATGTCCCCTTAGAAATTGTCCATTAAATCTAGGATTAATACCACTAAAAAATCCCCAAATTGATACATATGTGATAAATTTACTACAAATTAATTTTTGAGTCATCAAAAATTCCAAACTGATACACGAGTGCCACATTTACTCTTCATCAGCTTCTGTCGAATTTTCTGTCAAATCGCTAAGTTAGATGACTCGTGGCATTTAACTTGGGAAGTTCAAGTGGAAATCCAAAGGGTTAATACCATCAAAAAATCATAAACTGGCACAAATAAATTTATCCTCAAACTAATTTTTGGGTAAAAAAAAAATTTCAAATGGGTATATGTGTGACACATATACCTTTTGTTAGCTTCTGTCAAATTTTACTGTTAAATTGTTGAATTGAACGACACATGATAATAACTCAGCTGATGTGGTAAATCCACGTGAAAATCCAACTTAGAAATTTGACTGTAAAATTCGACCAAAGCTAATAGAAGGTAAATGTTTCATATGTGTCATAGTTTGAGATTTTTGATGACTCAAAAATTAATTTGGGATAAATTTATCACAGATATACAAGTTTAC
This sequence comes from Psidium guajava, assembly GCA_016432845.1. NCBI lineage: Eukaryota > Viridiplantae > Streptophyta > Magnoliopsida > Myrtales > Myrtaceae > Psidium > Psidium guajava. The sequence continues at coordinate 35,644,852 of CM028225.1, read as the reverse complement.
AATTTTTCGTAATATTAATCCTTGAATGTAATAGACTAATTAAAAAACATTAAGATTTGATGCAAATCTTGGGGGACCTTCCATTTTAGAGATTATGAATGTGTCTGAATAAAAAGTAAACGAAAATATTTTTTATGAACACATAATTCTAAACAAGCAAGTCCTTGCTACAGTTGTATTATTGGAGTATAGTTCATACTCTCCATCGATAGGTAGACACGTGAAAATAATATGAAAATGATTAGCATTGTGAAAGAACTATTGAGATGAAAGATCTAAGCCCAACAAACTTCATTTTGGGCATGCAGATAAAAAGGAAGAATGAGAATGATAAGTTGTGGCTAAGCTAGAAGATATACGTTGAAAAAGCTCAACATGACAAATTGTAAACCAGTGAAGATCCTAGTGTCCACAAGTATCAAGTTATCAGTGCTTCAATATCCCAAGATGGTAGAGGAAGCTGAAGAGATAGTGGCAATCTCATATGCAAGTGCAGTTGGGAGCTTGATGTATGCAATGACATGTACTAGTCTAGATATTGCTCAAGTTGTGGAAGTATTGAGCAAATATATGTCCAACTCGGAGAAAGAGCATTGGATGGCAGCAAAGTGGATACTTAATTATCTTCACGATACATCTAACTTTGAGCTATGTTATGAAGGTATGAAAAGCTCAAAGGGATAGCAAGAGTTAGAACTAAGTGTTTTGTTGATACTGATTGGGGGTATGATATCGATAAAAGGGGGTTAGCCAGTGCCCCCGAGCCGCCAAAGAGCTTTATAGTTTAAGCTCATATTTTTTATTGGTAATTTGGGCTTTGAGCCATGAATAACTATTACTATATATACTCTTTTTCTTTTATAATTGAGAGACATAACGAGAGGTTGATGGTACTAATTACAGTAGAATCCTCAGCAAGACGTAACCTTAGTTTAAGGGTGAATTGAGATAAAATTTTGTGCCTTAATTTCTCTTTTTTTCTTTTATGTTGTACTTTGTTGTAATTGTGTGTCGAATCCTGACATGCATAACAAGTCTTCCCCGTGATGGTGGCTTATATGCATGGCAATATTTTACCTTTAGAAATCAACTTTTAGCAAGAAGTTGATTTTTTTTTTTTACCTTCTCAAGAGAAGTAAATTGTTTTTATTTCTTCAAGCTGCTATAGAACTACTTCTGAAAAAAAAAAATTGCTCTAAAAGTGAAAAAATGAATTGCTTAACTAAACGTATTTTTGCTCCAGAAGTAAAAAATTGAAGTTGCGTAATCAATTTGATTTTTGCTTTAGAAATTGCTTTATCAAATAGATTTCTGTTGAAGAAGTAGAAATTTTACTCCAAAAGTGTTGCCATACATGCCCTTAACTAACACGTGTTACACGTAAAGGATTAAAAAATAAAAACAAAAAAGAAATAACGTAGGGACCAATCAATTTAAGCTTTTCCTTTTAAATAGTCTTGCGAGACAATCCATTCATCGGGTAAAAGAACTCTCGTCTTTTCACTTTTCTACGATTTGTCGCTTTGGAACTGGATGTTTGTTCCACGTGAAGGTGAAATATCGATAACTTTTTAAAATACATTAAATTTGTATATGATACATAGAACTTTGACAAGAAACTGGGTTTTTGCAATTTCTTTAATTTTTTTTTCTTTTGGGCTTTTCTTCTTTCTGCTCGTCCTAAGAAATATTGAAGGACATGGCGGGACCCTCGGTCAATCATCCATCCATAAAGAAGATAAAAGAGATGAAGACGTAAACTGGACACCCATTTAACGTTGGGCAACGACACAAATTATTTTTGAATTTTAATTTAATATGTAATATGATATCTAAACTTTTAATTTAATCAATATGATCCTTAAACTTTAGCCCAATAGATAATAAGGTCCATAAACTTTTGATTTAACTAATATGATCCACGAACTTTTGAAACATGTTCAACTTAGTGTTTGAATTATAGGAAAATATTTAACGTAGTTCTTCTATTAATTCAAGTTTATGGACGATTTTGAACATTTTCTTATAGTTCATGGATTAAGTTGAACATATTGCAAAAGTTTGGGGAACACGTTAAATAAATTAAAAGCTTAGGTACCATATTATATATTGGGCTAAAATTTATTTATGAACCATGTTGGTCAAATTCAAAATTTAGGTATTACACTGTACGTTGGATTAAAATTCGGGGACAATTTGTATCATGTTCCCTTTAACGTTAACATGACCATAAAATGTGGGTTGGGGAGGTTGATCTGGCCAAACTCGACTTGGTCGCTACAACCCCGCTGAATTTGATTGTCAGGACACCGGGGGGCATTTATCAAAGTCACAGGCCTAGTCGCACAGGCAGCGATGGACGACCAGGAGATATGGGAGCAGAGAAGGCAGAGACCGGAGGCGTTAATCGGGGCCAACCCGAGCCAGCAACAGCACGATCCTGAGATGTGGTGGCAGAGAAGGCAGACACTGGAAGCGTTAATCGAGCGACAGCACGATCCTGCACAACCCGACTAGATTATCGATCCTCTGCTAAACGTGGCCACGAAGGAAGCGACGTCGACAAATTCATCGAAGCCCTGGAGGAACATTGCGCCGAGAAAGCGGTGTCGTTGCCCGTTGTTCTCCAGCGATTTTGCCCCACTGGGAATGCACTTCTTCACGCAGCAATTCACCTGTTGTACTTTTATCAGTCTTTTTTCTTTTCTTCTACTAAGTCCAACGAGGGGGTGTGAACTGTGAAGCCCTTGCTGGGCATAGGCGAGGTCATAAACCTTGACCAGTGGCCCTCACCAGTAGCCGACAAGGGCTATATAGCCCTCACCCAGTGACCACAATGAAATAATAATAAAAAAAAAAAAGAAAATAACTAATAAATTTAGTTAAAAATTCATGAATTTAAAAAAAAATGCAAAAGAAATCTACGTCAATACCGAATGAACCACATGAGAATTGGCCACATAGAATAGCCAGCGCCAACGTTAGCGATTGTCCACTAAATTTGATCGGAAAGATTATATTGACAATTTATCAAAAGGTTTAAAACTAAACCGTTGAATTGAAAAATTTAGGACTAAAGTGACATCCTTACTAGAAGTTTATGACTCTTTTTGGTAACTTTCCCGAAGAAAGTAGGTTTGCTTTTGGCACAATTGTCAAGTGTAGTTTTTGTCAATTGTTTTTTCAGAAGTATTAGTGTCTACCGAGTATATATTCTTCTTTTCCATCTTTGTTACCTATCAAATGCAAATTTGAGAACCAAGATTAACAGAATATGATATATTGAGGGGTTTACTAATACTAAGGCTATACAAAGGCCTATCCTTTCTAATTCGGTGAAATATCTTTACCAATTTATTTGTGTCCATAAAATTTTTGAAGGATTTCATATGCAATACTTTTATTTATTTTTACTTTGGGGAAGGCTATCACCCAATGAAAAATCACCTTTTCTCGATAAATCAAATCTAATGCAATAGAAAAGATACATGGAAGTGAAAAACAATAACAAAAAAATCAAGGCTGCAATTGCTATAAAGAAAATACAAAATCTCAATTAATTTTTAAATAAAAAAACTGAATATTTCCGTATTTTGATCTTAATAAATTGAAGATTTTTTTTTTGAAATTTTTCCTGTATTGAATTTAATCAGGAATATTGCTTCACACTAAGCGCTGTCATGTAATGTGATGAAACATTTTCTGACCAAAAAGAAAAAAGTTGATGAAACATTTAATTGTGAATTTATTAGGACAGAAAAGTTGGTAGACTAGTAAATGGACAAATGCAGTGCTCTTACTCCTACCAAACTGGCGGAAGATAAACATATCTTGTGAAGAGAGGAAAAAATTAAATTAGTTGAAAATTGAGACTGATCCATCGATTTGTTCAATGTGATTCACGTGACTTTCGCTATATCTAAGCGATATTGACCCAATGTAGTACGAGATCATTTATGATGGGGTTTTAGTATTGTTCCGTTTCTTTTGTTTAATATATTGATTTTCCACATCATCGGGAGTTGATATTTTGGTGTCACCTATATTTCAAAAATTATTCGGTAAAATCTAATACGTAAAGGAAGGTATTCCTATTGTTAAAGACATCGGATTTAAAGTGCTTAAGTACACTATAGTGCCAAAACTTGTGTACAATATTCATTTTAGTGCCAAAACTTTCAAAACAATAGCTTAAGTGCCAAAAAACTTTCAAAATGATCATTTAAGTGCCAAATTTTTTTAAAATAATCACTTAAGTGTCAAAACTTTCAAAATGATCACTTAAGTGCCAATTTTTTTGAAAAATGATCACTTCAGTGCCACATCCAACGACTTAGAATTGGCACTGAAATTATCTTTTTCCAAAAAAATTGACACTTAAGTTATCGTTTTTCAAAAAAATTGACACTTAAGTGATCATCTTGAAATTTTTAGCACTAAAGTGATTGTTTTTAAAAAAAATTTGGCATTTAAGTGATCGTTTTTCAAAACAATTGACATTTAAATAATCATTTTAAAAGTTTTGGCACTACAGTGAATGTCGTACACAAGTTTTGGCACTTGTAATGTACTTTAGCTAATCTAAAGCTTGTCTAGTTTCTAGAAGCTATAGTCAGATAGAAGGAGTTGATTTCAATGATGTGTTTTCACATATCGTTAGACACAACCCTATTCAGATTTTTCTTGTGTTGGTTGCTACGCATGATTTGGAGTTGGAACAACTCAATGTGAAAATACCTTTTCTTGCATGGTAAGAAATCCATGCATCCAACCATCCACTTTTACTTTCTTCATTCTTAAATTCTTTAATTAATCATGTAATAACGGTAAAAGAAAGATCTTGTAAGTTATTAGTGTCCTTAATACTGATTAGCATGTATCTAAGTGAAGCATCAATGTTGACGTACAAACACTAGTTAATCCATTGTATTGCTCGAATATCTTTCTATTAAGCAAGCATAAATCAAATAAGAAGTTCACATCCTCTCCACCTTGAACTTTAAGGGACAAACCTGTAGAAGAAATGTTTCTTTGGATGTAGCAGAACGCAGACTTCATCTTGATTAAAGTAATTTGCTTCAAGTAGGGGTAATGCCAGGCTGTGGCAACCAATGGATGTAATATGAAAAGAGTACTTAAATTAGTCACCATACCACCTTTTAATTCTTTTTCTAGTTGTTTCCGTCCAATAATAATATAATAAAGTAACTTAATAACTCCAAAGGTGGCATCAATTTGTTCATAACTGTCGCGACCTAAAAATCACTTTCCCAATTTTTAAAGTTAATGGATTACCATGCTAATTAAATTGAATTAACTAGCATAGCTCGAACTCTCCCGAGTTCTACCAAATCGTGACTTTGGTTCAATTTCATTAAAAGAAGGATTTATCTTGGAGTCGCCACTAATCATTTTGGGTAGGTTGATTAGACACCTAAATAAAGCATCGGGAGAAATACTTTATTCCTACGAACCAGAGATTAATGAGTTCGGGGACTTGATTACGCTAATTTTTCAATTAACGCCCTTTCGGTACCAATTTCATGAAAATGTTCAACTTGGCAATTTTGATGAATTTTCACTTGAGGTTCAAAGGTGCAATTTTTTTTGGGTTTTCTTTTTATGAATTTTTTTTATATTTTCGATGTATTATAAAAAAAATGCAAAATCACCCAAAGCAAACAAAAATGTGAAGAGAGGGCAGGTAAAGTAAAACTACCCTAAGGACGGTGAAAATAAAACCCGCAACTCGTCGGGCGAATAATTACAGACCAATTAAATAAAACCCGAGACATGATCGGGAATACAACAAAAATGGACCGGAATGGACATCGATCAAACACCCGTCGCCAAATTTCGTGGGTCGGGAGTACAACAAAACGGACCGGAATGGACATCGATCATCCTCCAGTCTTCAAAGCATCAGGCCAAAGCCAAATGAAAATAATGAACTATCTAATCGGACATGCACAATCACCAATGAGTTAAGACAATTCAAACGCTCAAAGAAAGTTTAACACGTGCTGATTAAACTTCATTGAGACCATTTTTTACATTTTCCAATGTATTAACACAAAAAATACGAATTAAACCATACTTTCCATGAACATTCTTAGGGAGAAAGCAGTAACCATAAAATACAAAAGAAATAATGAAATGTATGCAAAAATTCTGAGATTTTTTATGTGGATGGGAAAATGTGTCGTTAACAACTTTCATGTTTTACATTCTTATTGAAGAGACACTCATTTTCGTGTAGAAAATGGTCTTTTATGAGAGCTCAGCAGCAAACAAACGAATTTCACAAAACAGACACACTTCATGATTAAGCTCAAATGGACACTCGAATCTCAAAATTAATTCACCAAACTTTCCAATCTACTAAACAAGACCCCAATGAACAACTTTCATTTTTTGTGAAGTTTCAAAAGAAGACTTTAAACATGAGATAACTACGAATCAATATGACCACGCACAGAAACATACTCAGACTCAAGGACGCCAATAGAATTGCATGATTTCATTAAATGCATTAAAAATACGAAACGTGCATGAATATTTTTTGTATTTTTTATATGTTATGCATTAAGATCTTATGAACAAATGTCATGAAGAGGTCTTTATGAAACGAAGTCTAGAATAACCCATGGAAAATCATTTAGCGTGAAAGGTCAGATCAGAAAAATTCCATCTCAGGTTCTGATCACCATATTTCCAGATTTCTGCTCTCACTTTCGGGACCCTTTTGACATAGCAAACGACGTCCATTTTCGCGCCATAATATATCAAATCGAAGATCTCGAAGTCATCTACGAATGTTCAGTATATTTGTTTTCGAGATTTCGTCATCTAAATATGAAAAAGTGAGTTACCAGATAATTGCACATGCTGATGCGCCTAGAGCTCGTTGGAGATGAATCCGTCGCGTCGCCAAGGCTTGTTCCACGTCGCCGAATTTTTCTCTCTCAAAATTTTTTCTCTTGAAATCTCTCCAAATTTTTTTTCATCCCAAATTTTTCTTCAATCTTCCAAAACCCTCTCAAACATCCAAAATTTTCTCTCCAAAAATCTTCCCCCTCTCAAGCTCACTTCTTCCTCCTTTTATAACACACTCATCTATCTCCCATTCTAATTTTTCCACTAACTCTATCTCCCATCCTAATTTTTCCACTAACTCTTCTTCATCTTCATCTTCCATTCTCCATATTTATCTCCCATTCTAATTTCTCCACTAACTCTTCTTCATATTCATCTTCCCTTCTCCATATCTATCTCTCATTCTACTAACTCTTCTTCATCTCCATCTTCCCTTCTCTATTCTCATCTTATTTTCTTTATCTTCTCTTCTCTATCTCCTCTTCTCCATCTTCCCATCTTCCCATCTCCATCTCCTCTTCTCCATCTTCCCATCTCCATCTCCTCTTCTCCATCCTCCCATCTTCATCTCCTCTTCTCCATCTTCCCTTCTCTATTCTAATTTCTCCACTAACTCTTCTTTTTGTTATTTACAAAATAATCCCTCAAGTGTTAGGTATTTGTACTCTAGTCCATGAGATTTTAAGTATTTGCAATTCAGTCCCTGGAGAAATATTTCTTTAAGTCCAAATCTCCTCACATTTTTTTTACACACCTACTGCATGTTGAATAATGCAAAATTTAATTAAAGCCCTATTTGTAAAATTGAGTCATTCTGGGTATAATTGGGCCAAGATGAAAATTTGGAATATTAGAGAACAATGTCACAACTCCTAAAAGTGAAAAATGAAAATAAATTGACTCAAATTGAATTTTTTTAGGCCCCATTCGAGATTATGCTCGTGAAGGAATACACGACCCCGAATTGGATTTTTTAAATTTGCGATGGCCAACATGAAAAGAGATATAAAGGAAAAATACTGACTATTTTTATGTATTTTTGTGGCCTCAAATGCTATTATTTATTAAATATTTTCCTAATTTATAAATATATATTTTAAAAAATACAAAAAATATGAAAAATTATTTTTTACGCAAAAATGGTTTCCTAAGCTTGGCCAATGTTTCCAAAGTTGATTTTGCAATTTTCTCATTTTTTCTTGTTTTTTTTTATGAATTTTCAAAAATAAAAATATCGAAAAATACTGAAAATATGAAAAATTATTTTTTGTTCAAAATTGGTTCTCTAGGCTTGGCCAAGGTCTCCAAAGTTGATTTTTTAATTTTATGAATTTTTATGAATTTTTTTATTAATTTTAAAAGAGAAAAGATGATTAAAAATCAGGTGTCAACAGCTGCCCCTCTTTGAAAGGAAGCTCGGTAGAGGTTCATTTCAAAGACGAGATGACACCTTAATCCTAATCGACTCAACACAAGGAAATAAAAAGAGTTGTGACACTTGATCTCTAATACCCTCCGTTGCAAGTTCCGATCCAGACCCAGTTTGAGGAGGCTTTTATGCAGTAAGGGAGAGACAAAAATGAGAGTTTTCCTGGCACTTACCTGCTCGTTGTATGGCGGTTGCCGGACATGAATGCTCTACCAAAAGTGGAATGAGAACCTTAGGGTGGCTGAACTTGAACCTGTATGGTAGGTCATCCCATGGTAGATTCCTGTATGGTAGGTCACTCCATGGAAATGCCTGTAAGAAGGATTTTGGGTGCCTGCAGGAAGGACTTGGTGCCTGTAGGAAGGACTTTGGGTGCCTGTAAGAAGGACTTTGGGTGCCTGTAGGAAGGACTTTTGTGTGCCTGTAGGAAGGACTTGGTGCCTGTAAGAAGGGCTTGTGGTGTGCCTGTAGGAAGGGCTTGGTGCCTGTAAGAAGGACTTGTGGTGTGCCTGTAGGAAGGACTTTTGGTGTGCCTGTAGGAAGGACTTTGGTGTTGCCTGTAAGAAGGACTTTAGGTGCCTGTAGGAAGGACTTTTGTGTTGCCTATAGAAAGGACTTTGGGTTGCCTGTAAAAAGGACTTTGGTTGCCTGTAGAAAGGACTTGGTGCCTGTAAGAAGGACTTTAGGTTGCCTATAGAAAGGACTTTGGGTTGCCTGTAAAAAGGATTTTGGTTGCCTGTAAGAAGGACTTTGGTGCCTGTAAGAAGGACTTTGGGGTGCCTATAAGAAGGAGTTTGGTTGCCTGTAAAAAGGACTTGGTTGCCTGTAAAAAGGACTTGGTGCCTGTAGAAAGGACTTTTGAAAATGGACCGTTCCGTATTGGGATTTCCAATGGAAGGGCTCCAGAGATAACATACCCTAGAAATAGGGCTCGTTCATGTGGTGCCTGCAACTCAGGACTTTGAAAATGGACCGTTCCGTATTGGGATTTCCAATGGAAGGGCTCCAGAGACGGTATACCTTAAATGTCACCTTTTTGGGTAGACTGAAGAGGTATTGATTGAGAAAATGATTTTTGGGTGCCAATCTGGGATTTGGGGAGACCAGGAATCCTGCAGACGCTCAAACCCAATTTTTGTCGTCCCATCACTTTAGGAATAAACCGATGAGGCAAAGATCAAGAACACGAGAGTTGGTCAATCATGATTTGATAAAGCTTGAGAACACGAGATTATATCAATCGTGAGCTGATGAAGACTTCATGAGAGCATATCGATCATGAGTCGCAAGGGTTTAGAAGACTTACCTGGATCTTCTGAGTTAATGATCGAGGCATAGACAGACTGATCGTATAATGTCTGCTTGCTCACTGAATGACCTTATGTGCTACAATGGATTTGAGCACCCAGACAATCATCAGAATCGAAAGGTTCAGGCTGAAGATATACTCACCTAAAAATGCTTGGCGAGCATTAGCCAACAGGGCTTGTTTGTTCAATAGCCTCTGGATGAATTTCGAGACCTCGGAGGGTAACTCGACTATCAGGAATGCACTACCTATCAGACAGTGTCAGAGGTAACATGTGCAAGCATTTTTATCAATGAGTTTATCGGTTCATGCAAAACCATTTAGTTGAGTTTGCAATGATTAAAACCGTATGTGTATGCTCATAATGTGGATCATGCATGACTATTCTGTCGAGTTTGCATTTCCAATTCTATCCAGGGAGGTTATCATGTCATGAATACCTCGAATGTAACCTGAATGGGGACTTCAGTCCGAAAGGGCTTTCTCTCACTCTCGAGAAAGGCTTGTTTATCCTGATTGCAGGATTTGAAAAGAAATCACTCAACCTTACCATCATCGCATTCAGCGAGGGTCTGAGTAATCTCGCAATTGATACGATCAAGCCGATCTGGAGGTCTTGAGTAGGACCGTAATGTGGGTTGGGTCAAAGGTTTATCAAGGGGGACTCATTTCGAGTCAAGAACCATGTAAAATGAGAGAGGAATAATCTTGCTCGAACTTCTTCGAGCGATGCTTAAAGTCATTCAACTCTTACATTAATTCAAGTGCTCTAATCAGAAGAGACTTTCAAGGGTCGTAATGTAGGTCGGGATTTGGGTCTGAGAAACGAAGGGCTCGTTTTGGCTCAGAAAAATATATGAGAAGAGCTTGGTGTTGGTGATCATTGCAGTCTTGTCACCGATCTTTAACTTTCCTGAATTAGTCTTCAATGAATACCACCATTGGCTGAGGGGTGGTAATTCTTTCACACTTTGCAAACTGACTTCTTTGGGGATCCCTTTTCGGGAATTCTCAAAATGTATGTTCAAAGTCAGAAGTTCATTACAGATATATGGGCATTGGCCTTGCTTTTGATAGGCACTTTGCTCTTTCTGCCCGAGATTCTTTGGAGTAGCCTTTGCTTTTCTTACTCCCGACTCCCTTTTGTTTGGAAGCAGGCCCATTTTCTTTAGGCTACACTTGTTTTTCTTTTTCTTTTGTTTAACAATCTTGTGATTTTGAATTTTAGCAACAAGATGATTTTCAACAAATGATACTAGACATTACATGAAAGTCTAGCATATGAAATGGGTTAATTCGAGAATTCTCTATTGGCCCAATTTCTTCAATTCTGCTCCTTGGGGGAAGGTGTCGTCGTTACCTTGAAATGAGCAAGGATCACCAACATGGGCTTGAGAAATGAATTTGCAGGCTCAATTGGGTTATTCAAAGGATGAGTGTGTAGGATAGAGAAAATAAATGCTCTTTGTCATCCTAAAGCACTTGAATTAAAATTCGAGTATCATGCAAAGAAACACTCGAAGATTGATGTTAGTCCAAACAAGAGAATTTCTAACCATTTATCTCCTGATATTATTGGAATTACCTCTGTTTTGCCCCAGTGTGGGGTGGTTCTTGACAGGGTTATGAAATGAAATCACCGTTCAAATGGGTTGTCAATGGTTGCCTGAAGTGTTTGGAATGGAGAATGAATGCCTCCTTCACTTCGACTATCGTATCTTTTGCGAGAAAACCCATTGCCTTGGAGAATGCGGAATCTGTCTTCCGCTCAACTCACTGTGGATTAAATATAGGACGTATGTGGAAATAGCTTGCCTTTCATCGTCCTGTCATGCCCCATTCTATACATTCGATGCATCGTGTACAGTTTATATCCCCAGTCAAAATTGACAAATTGAACATGCAGAACAGTCATGCATAAATCATGGAATGTGTAAACATCATGCAAATATGGCAATACAATGTACAAGTATGGAAATTGCCCCTGGCGGATCAAACACGTTGGGGGCTTATTCCCCGAATCGAGGAGTAGCTTGTTTCTGGTTTTGCCTCTTTTCGATCCAGGGTTCGCCATTGATTTCCTCTATTTCATCAAACAGATCGCATCAGGCGATCATAACTTGGCCCCTTGGGGCTGTTTTCTTTGACGTATCAGATGTTAGTTTAACATTTCCTGTAAAAAGGAAAGAGACATGTTAGCCAGTATCAGAAATGATGAACTGGACACGATACCGAGTTACCCTTGAGTGCTTCGCGCAACTCCTTTACCAGTTTCACCACTCGGGATTTTCTCAGTGAGTATGTCAAGTTAGACATTTCCTGTCAAACAATGGAGGAGAAGACGTGTTAGTCAGTATTAGAAATGATGAATTGGATATGATACTGGTTTACCCTTCATCTTGAATGTTTTGCGTGACCCCTTTATCAAGTTCACTGGATTGAGTTTCCCTTGGATTTGCCTGGACACTTCAACATTAGGCTAAGCTCATGACAAAATACTGACCTTGGTATTGCTCGTCGAGTATTCCCGTTTCTAAAAAGAAATGCGCAAAAAGTTGTTTTATTTATTTACAATACTTACAACATTCCCCACCCTTGGGGATCGAACTCGGGATATTTCGGACCACTGTCATTCCACATCGCGGTTCTTTTCAAGGCAATCTACAGTCCCTGTTAAGACAGAATAAATCAATTCAAAACTCAAGATGTTTATGGGTAAATTGGAACGATACAGAATTACCCATTTTTGAAATTGCTTGCATCTTTTGCTCATATATTCCTCGTTTGAAGCCATCTATTCTGTGGCGATGCCCATGAATTTATTTGCCCCAAGTTTTGTTTAATCGGGGAATTTCGTTTTTGGGTACGACTTGTATTTTCGGGTCAATTTGCAAATTCTTGTAAACAGAAGGGATTTAATTTAGAATCGAAAAAATTTGAGGGTAAATTGAAACGATACTACTTTACCCTTCTAGTTCACGCGACTTTTTACTCGCAATAAATTCACTACGAGTTTGGTGTAGTAGCAGACTCGAGCATTTAATAGGAGAACAGGAAATTGCTACTTCTTGCTTTTGCGTTCATTCTGAACATCAATAAAAGTAGAAAACATCCAATGCAAGGAAATGAAGCGTCTGCATTAGTTCAAGATCGATTTTGCTCCCTCAGCAGGCTCTCCCATGATCAGCTGGCTTCATTCTAGACCAGGTATGCATCGGCTATGTTGAAGGACCCGTGATCTCAGCTTCGAAATACAGACTCCCTGTGCATATTACAGTCCCAGTGCTTCATCAACATTAAACTGGTTGATCATGGCGGTGAGTTCATCCTCAATGCCGCTTGCCTGGTGGTGATACATCTCCCCTTCCCCGGGAGGTATTGATGCTGATCCAGTAGCATTAGTCTTTTTGTACCCTGCTCCAACAGAACTCGATTCTGTTATAAATTGGTCTAACTCGCTTCTCAAACACGCATTTTCAATCCTCAGATCATGCATTTCATCGAAGGCGAGGAGGAGGCTGCTGCAGTTAGGGCAGGTGGCGGAGTCAAAAGCCTCTTTATACATCTTGTTTTCCGCTCGGAGGTTTTCATTTTCAACTCTTAGAAACTCGGCTTCGTTGTGCTCATGACGAGTCTTCATTCGGGTTCGCCTATTTTGAAACCAGAACTTGATTTGTGAAGGTTCAAGTCCTAGCTCTTGACTTAGTTCCATTTTCTGTTTGCCGTCTGGCATAGGACATGTTCTGAAGAAATCCTCAAGCCTTTGTACTTGCTCCTTAGTATGGCGACGGTAACGCTTCTTTTGACCCTTACCGTTGTTGTCCTTATCTTTACTGAGATCTTGGACGTCGTCGGCGGAAGGGCCAGGCTCCATAGGCTCGATCCCAAACATGGTTTCGAACTCTTCCTCTCCCATATTCAGTAGGCAATGATAGCTTTTGGAAGTATTGGGTTGAGACATCTTCGATTTGGTCGATGATTTCTCAAGGTTTACTATATCTTTCTGTATTTTCACTCTCTCTGAACCGTGTATGCTTTAAAACTCTCTTCAACGTATGAATAAAGATTATCAGGAGGATGTCTCTTTTAAAATTTGGCGTCGGCTTAGCATATGTATCGCTTCTCCCGAGAGTTCTGTCTTTCTCAACCTTTCCGGCGTGTTTCTTGCTTGGCTCGTCTTTTCTCATCTCTTCATAGTGGTAGGGTCCCTATCAACGTCTTTACCGTCGATTTGCTGGCGTGTTCTCCTTTAAAAACGAATCCCATTTTCCTTGTCTCCCACCTAAGTCACATTTCTTTCTTCTTTTTCAAAGTTGTGTCATCCCGTCAAACTTTTGGCAGAGATGTCGGATTTGCTTGGCTCGAGATTGGAGACGAGTAGTGGAGGTGATGATAGGGAATGGTAGACAGGAAAATCTGGCCAGTGAGACTTTCACTGCAAAAATGAAAGGGAATGCGGCAGTATATGTTCTTCATATTCTAGAAAAATTGGAACTATACTGTTTTACCTTTGTATGTACTTCCATTGAATTTGAATTGAGGAAGTTCCTTCATTTGGATTAGATTGGATTGTATGTCCCGAGTTGCCCTTCACTTTGAGCTTGCCACATAAGTGCTTTGCTTAGTTGGGCCTTGTTTTCTTTCGGGTTGCTTTGGACCATCATCATTTTTTATGCCATCGGGTCCGTGGACCGGAGGGCTCCTTTAATTTAAAGGTTACCTTCAAGGCAAATGAGTCCTATCGCATTCCATTGGGTCATTTCATTTTGCGACACTCTTGAGGCAATTTGCAATCCCCTGGGTGAGAATGGAACAAATCCAATTTAGCATTTTGCGACGATTGAGGGTAAATTGGAACGATACTCAATTACCCGTCTTCGAGCTCGCCTGGGCTTTTCACTTGAAATTTCCCTACGTGAGGCCATTCAACATTTCTCATTATGGCAGTCAGCAACATTGCCATAAATTGATCCGCCCTGAATCTAGCGTAAAAAGGGATTCACGCATTCGACGGGATAAAAAACAAATTACCCCACGCCCCTGAATTAAATCTAGACACCTAGAAAGTTGGAAATATCACACGCAGGGGAATTAAGCATGAAGTGAAAGGTGCACTTGTTCAAGGTCAGTTCTGCCTCTCCTACGGCTCTTCAATAATCAGCTAGTCTCGTGCTAGTTCAGGCATGGAGGACCGATGTTTGAGAGTCCCTAATCACTGGCTTCCGATCATGGCTTCGGATGTCTGTCAACCTTAAACTGGTTGACCAGGGCAGTAAGTTCATCATCTGGGTAATCTCTTGAACCTTCCAGCAACTGATGCTCGAATTGGGCATTATTGTTGGCAAATGTTGGCGGTATATTTCTCATTCTGTCCTCGCCATGAGCAATTTAACTTCTCGAGCTGAAGTCTTCATCATTACTCCAGAAAGTGTGGGGATCACCAACTGTCCTGCTGCCAAGAACTCCTTCCATTCAAGGATTAGAGCATTGAAATGCTCAGGATAATTTCTTGTCTGATTCTCTGGCTGCGCAGGCGCGCTGATCATGGGATGAATTCTAGCCACGGGTTGGTGCTCAAACCAAGGAGTCTGAATACACTGCCCCTGTGGTCTATACTCTTGAAGAGCATTAGGGTGATTCTGGGGGATACTTTGATTAACGCCTGAGGGATTGATGGCACGGCTACTGGCTTGGTTGATGATGGGAAGTGGCTCGCCCCATGCTAACCTGTGGAACTTATGGTGGCGAGAAGACTCGACGTTCAGGCTTGGATCAGTCCCGCCTTGGTTTTCTTGATTCCGAGCTGCATTGTGTTCTCTCACCCTTTTTCTGTACTTCTGAAGATGACTCGAAACATTTGCTTTAGTGAGTCCCTCTACCTTCATAATTTCCAGTATATCTTGCGGCCGTGCCGAATCGATTCCTAGCTGCTGAACTGCATTAACAAACATACGATGCAGCTGGGGAGACCAACTCATCTTTTTTCTCCAGTTGCTTGGAATAAAATTGAAGGTTTGATGGTTGTTCTCATGGTCGTGCAATTGCTTCCTTACCACGTGCTGCCATATGTTTTGAAGCATCTGAACCCTAACTGGTTTCGTTACGACGTCTTGGGCCCCGTTTAAGACAGCCTTCATTATGGCTTGCTGATCATCGCTTGCCGATATTACGAGGACTGGCATGTTTAATTTAGAATTGATGACTTCCAAGAGAGTGAAAACATCCATGTCAATCCCTACCATGGCGGTGAGGACGATATCAAACGGGTCACTACTCCTCCTTAATATCTCTAAGGCCTCTGTCGCCTTTGCTTGAGCTACAATCTGATACCGGCATTTTCTTAATAAGGTAACAAGGATTGACAGAGAGACTGGATTACCGTCAATGGCCATGACCAGTAGACCCTCAGGGTAAGGAACTTCATCAGCTTCGACCAGGGTTGAACATGCGCCCGTTTCCCTAATGCTCGACATATTTCTAGATCTAGGACTGCCGATTCGAGACCGCCTCAGGATGTCTTCTCGGACTTGAGGGATCACGGGATCGTTGATGGCTTCTCGTAACAGGCTTTGAAAGCCAATGCTTTGATGGTGAAGGTTTTGAACTCCTCTCCCACGAGAACTCCTTCCTCTCTATCTTTCTCCTGCGAGTTCGTGCAGATGAACCCTCACTATCAAATGAGGACAAATTCTCCCTTTGGCAATAGCAACGACTTCCCCCTTCACGGGCAGTGCTATTAGATTTACCGAGGGGTGTTGACACCTGATTTTTAATCATCTTTTCTCTTTTAAAATTAATAAAAAAATTCATAAAATTAAAAAATTAACTTTGGAGACCTTGGCCAAGCCTAGAGAACCAATTTTGAACAAAAAATAATTTTTCATATTTTCAGTATTTTTCGATATTTTTATTTTTGAAAATTCATAAAAAAAAACAAGAAAAAATGAGAAAATTGCAAAATCAACTTTGGAAACCTTGGCCAAGCTTAGGCAACCATTTTTGAGTAAAAAATAATTTTTCATATTTTTTGTATTTTTTAAAATATATTTTTATAAATTAGGAAAATATTTAATAAATAATAGCATTTGAGGCCACAAAAATACATAAAAATAGTCAGTATTTTTCCTTTATATCTCTTTTCATGTTGGCCATCGCAAATTTAAAAAATCCAATTCGGGGTCGTGTATTCCTTCACGAGCATAATCTCGAATGGGGCCTAAAAAAATTCAATTTGAGTCAATTTATTTTCATTTTTCACTTTTAGGAGTTGTGACATTGTTCTCTAATATTCCAAATTTTCATCTTGGCCCAATTATACCCAGAATGACTCAATTTTACAAATAGGGCTTTAATTAAATTTTGCATTATTCAACATGCGGTAGGTGTGTCAAAAAAATGTGAGGAGATTTGGACTTAAAGAAATATTTCTCCAGGGACTGAATTGCAAATACTTAAAATCTCATGGACTAGAGTACAAATACCTAACACTTGAGGGATTATTTTGTAAATAACAAAAAGAAGAGTTAGTGGAGAAATTAGAATAGAGAAGGGAAGATGGAGAAGAGAAGATGGAGAAGAGGAGATGGAGATGGGAAGATGGAGAAGAGGAGATGGAGATGGGAAGATGGAGAAGAGGAGATAGAGAAGAGAAGATAAAGAAAATAAGATGAGAATAGAGAAGGGAAGATGGAGATGAAGAAGAGTTAGTAGAATGGGAGATAGATATGGAGAAGGGAAGATGAATATGAAGAAGAGTTAGTGGAGAAATTAGAATGGGAGATAAATATGGAGAATGGAAGATGAAGATGAAGAAGAGTTAGTGGAAAAATTAGGATGGGAGATAGAGTTAGTGGAAAAATTAGAATGGGAGATAGATGAGTGTGTTATAAAAGGAGGAAGAAGTGAGCTTAAGGACGGTGAAAATAAAACCCGCGGAAAAAATAAAACCCGCGAAAATAAAACCCGCTCATTGGAGGACCCTCCAGTAAA
Source organism: Psidium guajava (assembly GCA_016432845.1). Classification (NCBI taxonomy): domain Eukaryota; kingdom Viridiplantae; phylum Streptophyta; class Magnoliopsida; order Myrtales; family Myrtaceae; genus Psidium; species Psidium guajava. Next base: position 35,627,249 of record CM028225.1, on the reverse strand, counting down.
TCGACGGTGGAAATCTTGACAGGGGCCCTCTACCGCGAAAAGAAAGAAGAAGACAAACTGAGCGATAAACGAGGATTCCCCTTTAATCAAAAGCTGAATGTCAGATTTTCCCCTTGTCGCGACGTAAAAATCACTTTCCCAATTTTTAAAGTTAATGGATTACCATGCTAATTAAATTGAATTAACTAGCATAGCTCGAACTCTCCCGAGTTCTACCAAATCGTGACTTTGGTTCAATTTCATCAAAAGAAGGATTTATCTTGGAGTCGCCACTAATCATTTTGGGTAGGTTGATTAGACACCTAAATAAAGCATCGGGAGAAATACTTTATTCCTACGAACCAGAGATTAATGAGTTCGGGGACTTGATTACGCTAATTTTTCAATTAACGTCCTTTCGGTACCAATTTCATGAAAATGTTTTACTTGGCAATTTTGATGAATTTTCACTTGAGGTTCAAAGGTGCAATTTTTTTTGGGTTTTCTTTTTATGAATTTTTTTTATATTTTCGATGTATTATAAAAAAAATGCAAAATCACCCAAAGCAAACAAAAATGTGAAGAGAGGGCAGGTAAAGTAAAACTACCCTAAGGACGGTGAAAATAAAACCCGCAACTCGTCGGGCGAATAATTACAGACCAATTAAATAAAACCCGAGACATGATCGGGAATACAACAAAAATGGACCGGAATGGACATCGATCAAACACCCGTCGCCAAATTTCGTGGGTCGGGAGTACAACAAAACGGACCGGAATGGACATCGGTCATCCTCCAGTCTTCAAAGCATCGGGCCAAAGCCAAATGAAAATAATGAACTATCTAATCGGACATGCACAATCACCAATGAGTTAAGACAATTCAAACGCTCAAAGAAAGTTTAACACGTGCTGATTAAACTTCATTGAGACCATTTTTTACATTTTCCAATGTATTAACACAAAAAATACGAATTAAACCATACTTTCCATGAACATTCTTAGGGAGAAAGCAGTAACCATAAAATACAAAAGAAATAATGAAATGTATGCAAAAATTCTGATATTTTTTATGTGGATGGGAAAATGTGTCTTTGACAACTTTCATGTTTTACATTCTTATTGAAGAGACACTCATTTTCGTGTAGAAAATGGTCTTTTATGAGAGCTCAGCAGCAAACAAACGAATTTCACAGAACAGACATACTTCAGGATTAAGCTCAAATGGACACTCAAATCTCAAAATTAATGCACCAAACTTTCCAGTCTACTAAACAAGACCCCAATGAACAACTTTCATTTTTTGTGAAGTTTCAAAAGAAGACTTTAAACATGAGATAACTACGAATCAATATGACCACGCACAGAAACATACTCAGACTCAAGGACGCCAATAGAATTGCATGATTTCATTAAATGCATTAAAAATACGAAACGTGCATGAATATTTTTTGTATTTTTTATATGTTATGCATTAAGATCTTATGAACAAATGTCATGTAGAGGTCTTTATGAAACGAAGTCTAGAATAACCCATGGAAAATCATTTAGCGTGAAAGGTCAGATCAGAAAAATTCCATCTCAGGTTCTGATCACCATATTTCCAGATTTCTGCTCTCACTTTCGGGACCCTTTTGACATAGCAAACGACGTCCATTTTCGCGCCATAATATATCAAATCGAAGATCTCGAAGTCATCTACGAATGTTCAGTATATTTGTTTTCGAGATTTCGTCATCTAAAAATGACAAATTGAGTTACCAGATAATTGCACATGCTGATGCGCCTAGAGCTCGTTGGAGATGAATCCGTCGCGTCGCCAAGGCTTGTTCCACGTCGCCGAATTTTTCTCTCTCAAAATTTTTTCTCTTGAAATCTCTCCAAATTTTTTTTCCTCCCAAATTTTTCTTCAATCTTCCAAAACCCTCTCAAACATTCAAAATTTTCTCTCCAAAAATCTTCCCCCTCTCAAGCTCACTTCTTCCTCCCTTTATAACACACTAATCTATCTCCCATTCTAATTTTTCCACTAACTCTATCTCCCATCCTAATTTTTCCACTAACTCTTCTTCATCTTCATCTTCCATTCTCCATATTTATCTCCCATTCTAATTTCTCCACTAACTCTTCTTCATATTCATCTTCCCTTCTCCATATCTATCTCCCATTCTACTAACTCTTCTTCATCTCCATCTTCTCTTCTCTATTCTCATCTTATTTTCTTTATCTTCTCTTCTCTATCTCCTCTTCTCCATCTTCCCATCTCCATCTCCATCTCCTCTTCTCCATCTTCCCATCTCCATCTCCTCTTCTCCATCCTCCCATCTTCATCTCCTCTTCTCCATCTTCCCTTCTCTATTATAATTTCTCCACTAACTCTTCTTTTTGTTATTTACAAAATAATCCCTCAAGTGTTAGGTATTTGTACTATAGTCCATGAGATTTTAAGTATTTGCAATTCAGTCCCTGGAGAAATATTTCTTTAAGTCCAAATCTCCTCACATTTTTTTTTACACACCTACCGCATGTTGAATAATGCAAAATTTAATTAAAACCCTATTTGTAAAATTGAGTCATTCTGGGTATAATTGGGCCAAGATGAAAATTTGAAATATTAGAGAACAATGTCACAACTCCTAAAAGTGAAAAATGAAAATAAATTGACTCAAATTGAATTTTTTTAGGCCCCATTCGAGATTATGCTCGTGAAGGAATACACGACCCCGAATTGGATTTTTTAAATTTGCGATGGCCAACATGAAAAGAGATATAAAGGAAAAATACTGACTATTTTTATGTATTTTTGTGGCCTCAAATGCTATTATTTATTAAATATTTTCCTAATTTATAAAAATATATTTTAAAAAATACAAAAAATATGAAAAATTATTTTTTACTCAAAAATGGTTGCCTAAGCTTGGCCAAGGTTTCCAAAGTTGATTTTGCAATTTTCTCATTTTTTCTTGTTTTTTTTATGAATTTTCAAAAATAAAAATATCGAAAAATACTGAAAATATGAAAAATTATTTTTTGTTCAAAATTGGTTCTCTAGGCTTGGCCAAGGTCTCCAAAGTTGATTTTTTAATTTTATGAATTTTTATGAATTTTTTTATTAATTTTAAAAGAGAAAAGATGATTAAAAATCAGGTGTCAACAATAATTATAAATATCACACCAGATAAGCATCCTAGAGAGAGTAGGGATGATTACTAAAAAGTCCTAAATTTACTATACAATTGTCAATCTAGTTCTAAATTTTTTTAATTTAATTAAATTAGTCTTAAATCATTTGACAATTTGCTAATGCAATCCTTCCAATCAATTTCGGATGGAAATCACTCACATGGACAAGTTTTGCATTTTGTTTTTGTAAATTTTTATCAGTCTTTTTTTCTACTAAGTCCAACGAGGGGAGCGAAGACCCAGCTAGGCATTGGCAAGGGTCACAAACCTCACCCATGGCCCTCGCTAGCAACCGACGAGGGCTCTGCAGCCCTCGGCCAGTAGCCATAATGAAAAAATAAAAAAAGGAAAGAAAATAACTAACAAAATGAAAAAGAAATCTACGTCAGTGCCAATCGATGCACGTGCGAGTTGGCCACATAGAACGACCAACACCGACATCAGCAATTGTCTACTAAATTTGATCGGAAAAACTATATTGACAAATCCCCAAAAGTTTAATACTAAATTGTTGAATTGAAAATTTTAGGACTACAGTGAACTCCTGACTATAAGTTTGTGAATGTTTTTGGTAATTTTTCCAAAGAGAGTAGGTTTGCTTTTGGCACAATTGTCAAGTGTAGTTTGTGTCATTTTTTTTTTCAGAAGTATTAGTGTCTACCGAGTATATATTCTTCTTTTCCCTCTTTGTTACCTATCAAAAGCAACTTTGAGAACCAAAATTAACAGAATATGATATATTGAGGGGTTTACTGATATTAAGGCCAAACAAAGGCCTATCCATTCTAATTCGGTGAAATATCTTTACCAAATTATCTGTGACTGTAAAATTTTGAAGGATTTTGTATGCGATACTTAATTTTTTTTTTAAACTATGGTTAAGGCTATCTGCTAATGAAAAATTAGCTTTTCTCGATAAGTCAATTCCAATGCAACAGAAATGATACATGAAAGTGAAAAAAAAAGAATAACAAAAAAATCAAGTCTGCAATTGCTATAAAGCAAATGCAAAATCTCAATTAATTTTTAAATAAAAAATTGAATATTCGCGTATTTTGATCTTAATAAAATCAAGATTTTATTTTTTGAAATTTTTTCCCTTATTGAATTTAATCAGGAATATTGGTTCACACTAAGAGTTGTCATGTCATTTGATGAAACATTTAATAGTGAATTTATTAGGACGGAAAAGTTGGTAGAATAGTAAATGGACAAATACAGTGTTTTTACTCCTACCTATCTGGCGGAAGATAAATGATATTTTGCGAAGAGAGGACAAAATTAAGTTAGTTGAGAATGAGACTGATAGATCGATTTGTTCAATGTGATTCACGTGACTTTCACTATATCTAAGAGATATTGACCCCACGTAGTACAAAGTTTATTGTTCCTATTCTTTTGTTTAGTATATTGATTTTCCATGTTAGCGGGAGTTAATATTTTGTTGTCACCTCTTTAGAAATTATTCGGTAAATCTAATACTAAAGGAAGGTATTTTTGTTGTTGACGACATCAGATTTAAAGCTCGTCTAATTGCTAAAGGCTATAGTCAAATAGAGGAAGTTGATTTTAATGATGTGTTTTCACCTTTCATTAAACACAGCTTTAGTCGCGTTTTTCTTGTATTAGTTTCTGTGCATGATTTGGAGTAGGAACAACTCAATGTGAAAACAAGTTTCTTGCATGGAGAACTTGAAGAGAAAATCAATATCGGTCAACCAAAGGGTTTTCGGTTTGAAGGTAAGGATTAAGCTTAATTTATTCTACTAGAACTAGAGTTTGTATCATTAGCACACATCATACGAATGTCTCTTTTGTACCCCTAACTAGTAAAATTGGTGAAAACTATCCAAACAATACGATAGAATAGGGGTGAGTGATTCTAGGTTTTGTATGGATTTCACTTTGCACGTATCCGTCAAAATATATTCCTCATTTTCTAAAACCTGGAACCTACTTTACATACCTTGAAACTTACATCTATGTTCGTATCCCTAAATTATTAAGTTGTAGAGAACTTAGTTATAGTTAATTTCACGCAAAGTAACATGAGTAGTGATACGTGTACTAAGAGTTCCTAAGAAAATTTTTACTAAATGGTGTCGCGTGCGTGGCGGGTGATCCATTCACTAAGTTTCCTGTTATTACGTGCTAGTCCAAGTAGAGCATTCCTTAGACCAATTAATCATGGCAGTAGGGATGAGTCTGCAAGAGAGTGATCTCTGGAGACACAGACTGCTGAGATTGGAAGCCATGTTGACACAGGAGTATGTCTCCTGCGATGAGACGACGACCCGTGAGCTATTCACTGCTGCAAAACAAGGAGACGAGGACGGATTCATCAGCGTCATCGAACGTTACTGTTCCGATCGCAATCTACGGTTCTCTCTATGTCTCGTTCTGAGCCCCTCCCAAAACACGTTGCTCCATGTCACCGCGGCCCTCGAGAGAGACAAAATCCTGAGAGGCATCGTCAACCACTTCCCCGGCCAGCTCGTGGCCAGGCAAAATTGCAGGGGAGACACTGCGCTTCACTCGGCTGCCAGGGCTGGCAGGGCCCCTGCCGCCCGAGTCCTCATTGGCCGAGCATCAGATGCCGGCGGGGGTGAGATGCGGCGGGCTCTCCTTCAAGTGAGGAATGAAATGGGAAACACCCCGCTGCATGAGGCCGTTGTGAACGGCCACCTTGAAGTGGTTCGGGTCTTGATAGATGAGGATTTGCAACCCATGTATTTGGAGAACAACGAAGGTAAATGTCCGATGTATCTGGCCGTCGAGAGTGACAAATTGGAGGTTCTCAGGCTTCTGTTGGCAGTGCCACTTGATCCATCGAGGATTCAAGGCGTGTCGCCCGTTCATGCGGCTGTCTTACACGGCAATCTAGGTAATTTTTACTCTTTTTGCAATGCTTCACATCATCCGTTTAAACGGTATAAGAGGGCACATAATTAAACAAATTATGATTCGGCATAAAAATTGGGTTTATATCAACCCGTACACGACATAATAAAAAATCGTGTCTTATGCAATTGACTTGTTTAGAACATTTTATAAGCCCCACAAGTCGTGTAAGTCCAAACTTTTGATCTATATATGTGATCTTGACGTCAAGTAGTTTACGCATAGTTGGTGAGATTTGAATGGGCGTCCTCTAGTCATTAGCTAAATATTCCACAACTCCTCAACCTAACAACGTAAACTATGAGGTTATCCATAAATAAGTTTATTTTAAAAACAAAGAGAAGAAATATTCCCTGTTGCCCAGCCACCTATCTCTCTTCACCACATTGGGCGTCCCAAGCTCTCATCAGTGTACGTTGCCGACTCCAACGGTCGATAGGGTGCCATCGACCATCGGGATTCATTGTGGTTCCTCTCTCTCCACATTTGATCAATCTCAGACCGACTCAATCTAATGTCGTCCAGAGAGAGAGAGAGAGAGAGAGAGAGAAGGGAACCATGGCAGAGTGAGCGTGAAGATGATGGAGGGACATCAAGAATGAGGGGCAACATGTGGCACAGAGCGCGAGCATAAATAATGGCATCGGCAAAGTGAGTGGAGGGCCCTCGCTGAGGGAGATTAGAGATGGAGAGATGGAGGAGGAGGAGGAGGAAGAGGAAGAGGAGGAGAGAGATATGTCGTCCAATACTAACCTTTTAATTGGGAGAATTATCAAAAGAGTTCTAAATTTATTATAATCATGTCAATTCAGTAACTTCTTTTGGTCGATTTAGTCTTAAACCTTTTGATATTGTATCAATTTAATTTATCCGACCAATTTTAGTCGGCTGAACTTAGATGCCGGCCGGCACATGCAATCCGACGACATAATTTTTTTTTCTTTCTTCTTTGAAGAAAAAAGAAAAAGAAAAAGAAAATAAAAAAGGAAAAATAAATTGGAAAAGTTAAAACGCCAAAAAATATTATGTCACTAGACGATAAACGCCAGCCAACATCCATGTTAGCACCTACTAGTCAAAATTGAATTGGCACAATTGTAAAAGATTTAGGACTAAATCAGGAAAAAAATTAGAAGTAAATTGACAAAATTGTGATAGATTTAGAAAATTTTTTTTATAATTTTTCTCCTTTTAATTTTACAAGAATAATTTCTCTAAGCTATTAGATTAAAGCATGATTTAATATTTAGATATTTTAATTTTATCCATCACACACAGGTTAGAGTTTGCCCATAGATCAAAGCGTAGAAATACATACGGAGAGGTAAATACCGGACTTGATAATATTTGAACTCGGGATCTCATTCTTTGATGTCATGTTAGAATAAGCTATAATTTGAGGTAGATTACATGAATTGAGGTAGATTATCCATCACACACAACTTAGAGTTTGCCCACTAAAGCCCCATGTGAGACACTTTTAAATTGAGGCAGAGCATGGCTTTGATACCATGTGAAATTTTATGGAACAACTACCAGTTATTTTAATTATTTAAGATATTAGACGAAAGTGTAGTTTAATGTTTTATATGATTTAGTACTCCAGTAGACTTTTGACATAAGATCAAAGTGTATAAATATATAGAGGCAAATGGGATATCAATCTAAAGTTACAATCACTTGCTCCAATATCATGTGAAATTTTATGAAACTACAAATTTAAGCTAGTAAATGTTAGCATGGTTTGATATTTAAATGATTTTATATGGCACTTAATCCAGGCATGCTAGAGAAAATTTATGAGGAAAATCCACGATTGTTTGAATTGAAAGATGATAGACGGCGCACTCCGCTTCATCTGGCAGCATACATCAACTACTATGACGGCATCACATTCCTGCTTAAAAATTTCGCCTCCAGCGCATTCGAATATGACAAAGACGGCCATTTTCCGATTCATATTGCTTGCAAAGAAGGTCATGTTCAAGCAATCAAGGAGCTACTTCAGCAGTGGCCAGATCCCACGGAATTGATCAATCGACGTGGACAAAACATCCTTCATGTCTGCGCCAAGCACGGGAGAATCCAGGCAGTGAAGTACATACTCGGGAATGCAGACCTCGAGAAGCTCATCAACGAGAGAGACAACGATGGGAACACCGCTCTGCATTTGGCCACATTGCCGTGGCACCCCATGGTTCTGCTCGATCTCGTGCTGGATGGAAGAGCTGATCGTGGGCTTCTCAACAACGAGGGCTTGACGGCTCTAGACTTCACGACAGAGCGAATCAAAAGAACGGATACTCTGCTCAAAAAGGTACGCACTCAGTAGAAACTCCAGAATTAAGCATTATCAATCACAAAGTTAAGCTATTTTCTTCTATCTTCATGCGGTATGTACGAACAACTTCCAATTACAATGACCCCGTATTTTCTTTTTTTGGGCCCACGCCTAGAGATTATCATCAATGATTTTGAAATCTTCCGAGGAACCTACAAGTAAAGATTTGGCTGTCTACAAGTCAGGAAAACGAGAAATTATGGCTGAATATATAGTCCTTGCTCTCCAAACCGGGGGTATATTGAGGGAACAGACGAATGTTCATCGGATCATTGCCACACTCGTGGCCACCGTGACCTTTGCGGCTGGTCTCGCGGTTCCTGGAGGTTTCATCGAGAGTTCTGGAGCTAACCCGGGAATGGCTATAATGCTGAACAAGGGCATGTTCCATGCCTTTGTCATTTGCAACACCATCGCAATGTTCAGTGCCATGGGCGTGGTTGTTATGTTGTCTTGGGCCCAACTTAATGACTCTTACGTTGCTCTAACTGCCCATATAATTGCGATAAAGTGGCTGTTCATATCTCTCGTAACGATGTCCGTAGCATTTATGGCCGGTGGCTACGTGCTCGTCAGCAAGCTCACTTGGCTTGCCTCTCTCGTCTTGTTGTTAGGATCTGGTGCCATATGCCTTAACTGCAGTCTGTACATGGCAATGTACGTTCCTTTTGTGGTAAATATGCCCTACGTCCATCGCATAGCCTTCTGTATCATCCGCCTAGGAATTGCAATATCGAGAATTCTACATGTCTTCCCTGAAGTCCTACAAGATGACGACTCACCACCTGCAGGGATGAGTGGAACAAGGACAAACGTGGCGTTGAATGTGAACTGTCAGGCTACTCTGCCTTAGGCCAGTGGTACTTAGCCTTGCCGATCGATTTAAGGCAGATTGATTTAAGGCAAACTTTTTATTAAATGCAGCCTATCTTAGGCATGTTGAGCTTCTTTGCTTCAGACATTATTTCAGTCTTTCAGACATTTTCTAGTATTCGGATGTCTTACTATCGATCTACTTAGCTGTGGTGTTGTATGGTACGTGCCAGTAAATAAAATTGGACCTTGTTGAGTGATACAGAATGGTTTCTTTTTCAATTTTAGTTTACCTTTTGCTGTATTCTGTCAGAAAACCAGACCAATCATAGGGGAGAAAATGAGGACAACCAGCGACCAAATCAATCATTTCCAGTATGTTGCCGAAAGAGGACAGGACGAGACTCGAGTGTCTAAAGAGGAGATTGGAAGATGGTGTCCAAGAGTGTCCCATGAAAAGGTTGGACTGCATCTACGAGTAATGCTTTGGCTCTTGCTATGAAACGCCGTTTTGGGATGATATGGCACTTTAATGGGGAAAAGAATAGGTTCAGTGGAGATTTGTGAGAGAATTATAATGTGCTCGTTACTAAACAAAGAGTATAAGAGTCTATTTACAAATTTTATGGTATAATTATCTAGAGTAATAGGAAAGAAAATAAGATATTATAATATTAGAGACAATCAATCAAAATTAATTAAAGACATCTCTTGATATCTATCAATTATCTTAACATCCCCTAAAACACTAGATGACTGAGAAGAAGCCAACTAGAGTTTGGAGAAGAGATTCAAATAACGCTTGGATATGCCTTAGTGAGGATATCAACAGTCTGGTTAGCATATGAAGTAGAGACAGTCTTATAGTACCATTACGTACGTGATTCCGAATGAAATGACAATTCATTTCAATGTGTTTGGTGCACTCATGGAAAACATCATTATGCATTATCTGGATAGCATTTTGGTTATTATGATAAATGACCGTTCCTCCATCATTATGGACTCCCACGTCTTCCAAGAAGCATCACAACCATAACAGTTCTAATGTTGTATCGACAAGAGCACAATATCTTGCTTCCATACTAGAGCGAAAAACAGTGTCATGATGGTAATGAGATGTTGACATTTGTTTCTCAATGTGAAAATTTGCTAATCATAGCGACAAAAATTTACTCAGCCAAACTTGAAATGTCAATAATTAGTTTTTTGGGCAATAATTACTCACACAATGGGAAAGTTAAAATTCTTACTTTTTTTTTCTGCCGAAAAAATAAATTCTTAGTTAGAAGGGTGGACACATGGGCAGAGGTGGCCTGTATACCATCCACGCCATGTCGGCAAGGCCACGGTTGCGGGCTATAAAGGAACGGGCTGGCCCGGCCCATTTTGGTGCTGGGCCCCCTGGCCGATGGACAAAAATGTTTAGTACGAATATGTGATTGTAATATCTGTCTGCAAACTCACATAGATGGGCTCTGCCACTAGTTTATTGATAAGAAATGGGAGCTAGGATGGCACGTCAAGCCTTAGAAGAGATAAAAATGAAGTAGTAGCTTCTGTAGAACGTTAGATATGTCACTGTTCCCCTACATTACTCATGTTTGGTGTATCTCGCTAATAGATATTCACGTAAACTAAAACTTGTACAACGTGCTTTAAAGCCATGCACAGGGAGTTTACCTACGATCTATAGACAATGTCGGGTTTTCGGCAAAGGGTTGGCTACTGTGTATCGGGGCCAATTTGGGAAGGTTGAGCTTTAGGACCATGTCTCTGATCGCAAAACCCAAAAAGAGTTGTAATTTAATCGAAAGAAAAAGTTGGTAACTCATCCACATAAAGATTGATAAATTCGTGTAAGTGTCGGAAAAAAAGACAAATAAAAAAGTTGATAACAGATTTGAACAATAAGTATTTTTTGGTAAGTTACGAAGAAGTTACAAAACGATATTTTTTGGGTTGAAATTATTAAAAATCGAAAAATGGTACCCTCATAACGCATCTATCCAAAATAATTTTGTCTCAAAAAAAGTCTCAAACTAGTGCCCCATATCACATTTATCTCAAACTAATTTCACTTTTACAAAAGAACCCAAAAGTGCTAACCCTACTCAAATATACCATCCATTGACATTCCATTCAATATCCTATTAAAATGCATATAAATCGACACATATTGCAGATGAATGCAAGACGGATCTAACGTAGAGAATGACAAGTCCAACGTGAAATATCTATGGGTGTTAACACGTTTGCATTTCAATGGACAATAGATTTGGGTCAGGAAAATTGCTAAGAAAGTCATAAACCTATTGCAATTGTGCCAATTCAGTCTTAAACTTTTTTTGCCAATTGAGTTCTAAATCTTTTGTAGTCATACCAATATAGTCCATTTGGCTAGCCGGTGCTAACATGGTAATTTTTTAATAATTTTCAAATTTTTTAATTATTCTTTAATAATTTTTTTAAAAATTAGTTTCTTTTCTTTTCTTTCTTTGGTAAGAAAAGAAAAAAAAGATAGGAAAAAATATTTAAAATTTTGAAAAATTGAAAATACTATTAAAAAAATTTCCATGTTAGTGCCGATGGCACCACATTAGCATCACCTAGCCAAATGAACTAAATTAGCATAATTGCAAAAGGTTTAGTCTCAATTGACAAAAAATATATGACTAAATTAATAGATGTAGAACTTTTTTTTGGTAATCTCCCAATTTGGGTCTAGTATTAGTTTGAGATTTTTTGTGAGAGAAAAATTAATTTGGGTAAATGTGCCATACGGTAACAGTTTAGGATTTTTGTGAGATAAAAATTAGTTTCAGGTAAATATGTTATGAGGTACATGTTTGGGCTGTCCTATGAGACAAAACTTAGTTTATGGCAAATGTGTTATTGGGGGTTATCAGTTTCAGATTTTTAAAGTTATGAACTTTTTTTTATCATTATTATATTTGAGATTTACCAACTCACTTGAAAAAATATATACCGGCACCGAGAAAGTTTCTTTTTTCCTTTTTTAAGAATGGGATAGTAGAATCATCCTAATTCTAATGCATATATACTTTGCAAAGTGATGGATAAATTATGATGTCTCTATAATCAACGATATGCTAATAATAGTTAACGAGTAACAACATTGATACACAAAGTGGCTTCCCTTACCAAAGTTCTATTGGTATATAGTTTGCAAACCCATTTCATAAACCCCCCTTTTTTCTATTTTTACATTAATATCAAGTTGATATTTTCTATATATTTTCCACTTGGCTATTTGAGATCAGCCTAAGAGCATGATGTCTTTGGATGGTAATAGATAGTAAAAAATGCTCGGTCTTTATCACGTGACATGCATAAACCTAACCGCAACGTGGAGTGAAAGCAAGAGAAAAGAACATGGCATCAATAAGAATAGACTTTGGAACAGACATCAAGAAGTAGATTGGATTATCTAAAGAGACAAAGCAATTAAAATAGCATGAACTCGGTTGCCGAACTCAAGACTCCACTGTCTTACTTGGTCCATATTCCATATGGAATGCCTAATTATGACATCATAAACCACACGAAAGATAGGACACGACACGTAATTGACGGCCCATGTAATTATAGCAAAGAGTGATTAATGATCCTGACATTGCTGATTGGCGAATTCACCAAACATCTCTCCATCCAACTTCAGCTGAATTGTCAACGCAAGGGAGCGGTTGAGGTTTGGTCGTGGTTTTAGGGTTTGTGTTCTTTTAGTAACCTTTTGATTTTAAAAGTCGAGATTTTTACCCACCCAAACAAGTCATTGTAAGTTGATTTTGCAACCAAGGTTGATTGCTCAATCTTAATTAAATGTCAAAATTAACAAAGGACCCTTTGATTCCATATCAATTGTGTGTGGGACGGGCGAGTGTGCCAAAAAAGAAAACACACACACATGCGCACACACAGAGATGTCATGCATAAAATGAGTTAGGGATTTAAGAAATTTAGGGAAAATTTCGTTTAAAGGCCCAAAGTGCTCTTATTTTTTCAAATAATGGCCCAAAGCGAACTACGTTTCAAATAAAGACATGAAGTGGCCTTTTTTGTTTCAAAAGATGGCTTAACCAAGGATATTTTTTTCATTTTTTATTAATTTTTCTTTTCTTTTCTTTTTTTTCCTTTGTTTCGCCGATTTACCCTTGGAGAGGCACTATTTATCGTCTTCCACCTCAACCCAGGGCATTGTTCATCATCTCTGGCAAGGGCCTTGCCCCGGCAAGCAGAGGGCGGCCCTCGTTGGGCAAATCAAGGGCTTCCCTCACCTCACGGCCGGATCTGAATCTTGAGGAGCAAGACGAGGACACTAAAAAGGTGCGTCATGTCGCCAACAAATCTGAATATATTCATCCTCGGAGGATCAGGGGAGAAAAGCCCTAGATTTGACGAATTGCTTCCCCCTTTCCCCTTCTCCTTCTTCAGAATGGGGTCGATGCGAAAACTGAAAATTGCTTCGATGATTCCAAAAACGAGCCAAGGGGCGAGATCGATGGTTGAGGCTAGATCTGGTGAGGACAGCCGTCAGGCGAAGCCGACGAGTGCTACCCTTAGCTCACCCAGGCGAGGCCCTTGCCAGCCTCGAGGGCGAGTGGCGAGGCTGCCGACGAGGGCAGCGGCCTTCGCCCTGGTGAGGCGAGAGCAGCCCTAGAGACGGTCGCCCTTGACTTGCCTTAGTGAGGCCAGCAAGGGCCGCCCTAAGCTCCTCCGGGCGAGGCTACTGCCGCTGTCGGAGTCCTCTCTCAGCCCTCACCAATGGCCGTTAGTCACTAGTGAGGAGCTAGGGCAAAAATAAAGATGGAATGACAAAAATACCCTTGGTCATGCCCTCTTTTGAAACAAAAAGGACACTTCAAACCCTTATTTGAAATGTGGTTCGCTTCGGGCCCTTCTTTGAAAAAACAAGAGCACTACAGGCTCTTAAACGAAATTTTCCTAGAAATTTATGAAAAAATCATATGTGAATATCATGAACATGTTTACATTTCATGAAATTTTTGAATGTTTCGGATTTTAAAAAAAAAGTTAAAGTGCATGTGCTGCATCATTTTAATTAAACAAAAAGATTTTTTAAAAAAGAGAGTAAAAATTCATCCAAATAAAGTCTATATATAAAAGGGATCACGAACAAATCCAATATCTAAAAATTTGAGTGATTGACTATTTAATTTGAAAATGATATATCCTCGTACTTGAATGGTTGCGTTTGTCACTTGCATGCACCGCTACACGAATGGAGCCTTACATAATTCCCGTGGACAAAGTCGTTCGCTTTCATCTTTAGATATTCGTAAAGCCAAAAATTCGAATTCTTCGAGCTCCGTGCAAAAATAATACGCAAATATTCTAACACTTTCCTTCCACAGTAAATTGAGATTTTGACTCCAAAGAAGAGAGAATGGAAATTGACTGGAGATGAGGAGGAGTCCAACGTGTGGTTTGAAAATTAGATGCTGCGTCAAAAACGCGAGCGCTGACTATTCAAAAAATGTTTAAGGTAAGAATTGGATTTTAGGAGTTACATATTTGTTTTTCTCATTTATTGACCACCGTTAATTATATTAAGGCATCGCCCACATTTTTCTGCATTGGTGTGCACGCCACGTCAACTTGAGAAGTTCAAACGCGGTCGCCAAATCCTCGAGCCGTCAACGGTTTTGCTTGTCCGGTAGTCTTTCTTCTTTCTGTGGGTGAAGCCCCTGGAGAAAGATCGTTAATCTTTTGTATCTTTAGTCTTCAAAAGCAGTACCAATATAAAAGAGGCAAAAAAAAAAAAAAATCGTTAAAAAAGACGTCAGATAATGTGCGAAAATGGGAGAAAAATAAGTTTAACCATGAGAAATATTTCGAAAAGAAAAATGAAGTAGTTTTGAGATGGTAAAGATTTAAATTTAATTTTGAAAAGTGAGATATTTATAAGATTATATGATAATCATTTTGATAATCTAAATTAAGATTTTGTCCAACTTTGTAATCATGCGATTGTAGTATATCTACTGTCGGAGGATCGTATTGCCAAGAGAAATGATTAAATGATAGTTTTTTAATTTTCCGTGAGCATAATGATTTTTTTTACTACGAAAATATAAATAATGAATAATTATAGATCATTGTGGGGTCCTTCAAAAATTTGTGGCTCATAATATACCGTTACTCTCACAGAGAAGTATCAAAAAAGTCACAAACCTATTGCTTTAACATCAATTCAGTCTATCTAATCAGTTTTGGCTAGAAGTCGTTGACGTGGACGCTAATCGTCCTACATGGTGCAACTAGTGCTAACCAAATTTGAATGGATGTGAGAGAGAACTCTTATCGGGAAATTTTTTTATTCCATAAAGAGACTACTTACTTATTAGGGGTATGTCCTAAAGCAACCATATAACTGTTATATGTAAGGGCATTTTGTTATACTTTCAATTATATTTAATGGCAAAGTGTGTTCATTTACCTTGTCCCTTATCTAGATAAAAACAGTCCATAGGATTAGTTGTAATTGAAATATATTCTTGAGACGTCAAGAATGTTCTTGGTCAATGGATCATTGAGTGGATACCAATGATTCGGTTGAGCCAGTGTGTTCACAACCATACTATTAAGCATTGGATACTTGATGAGGATGACAACTCACAGGTCATCGGGCATTAGATGTCTAAGTTGAAACACAAGTATTCATATAGAATAAATTCTATTGAATTCACTAAACGTAATACACATGAGCGATTAGTAAATATGGAGGTTTCATACTTGGTCAATGTCTAAATTGCTCTGGCTTTGGTGTGTAAATAATCTTTGATCTAAGCCATGATGCTGACTTGTATATTGAGTGGGTGTGGTTCATAAGTATGTATAGTGGTAGGACGTCAATCTGCCCCTATACTTGATGGTCATAGTCATTTATATACATAGTCACAAGTATATGCAATAGTTAGGATCTGTCTCATTGTTTGACAATGTTAATGTCCTATCACTCTATTTGTGACTGTACACTAGAAAATCCTTGGCCAAGGTTGAAGTCGATAAATGTCTTGCACAAATGCACGTCGAATAAATTTGAGCATATGATCGAATTAGTAGGTTTGACAGGTATATCTGTGACTTTTGTTCAATCGGGATATAGTAAGACAAAATGGTTAAATAATCTTAAATTTTGCTATTCACTCTCTTAAAGACTAAAATGTAGATATATTGCATACATTAGGATTAGATTTTCCTCCTTTAGTGTATGTAATTAAGTTAATACTCTTTAGAGTATTCATATTTATATTGGCCTTGTGTCTATATAGTAATCAAGCATTCTATTATCTATTCTCTAGTTCTAACATGGTATCAGAGCCAAGGTTTGCTTCTTATGAGTACTGTACACTAATCCTCGACTATGATTTGCTACATTTCTTTCCAAACTCTCGTGCGTTGACCCACCTTGAGCTTGAGGAAGGGTGATAAATATATTGTATATATTAGGATTAGAGTTTTCCCATTTGATATATGTATTTACGTTTATACCTTTCCTTATATATATATTTATATTAGCTTTATGCCTAATAGCAATCAAGCATTCAATTATCTATTTCTCTAGATCTAACACAAAGTACCCTCATTTTTAATATTTTAACATGACTGATTAAAGATCAAATTAGAATCCATTAGCATAACAATTTTTGGGTTACTATAAAAATAATAACATGTTGTAGGCCACAAATTTTTGAAGGAGTAGACCCCACAATAAATTCTAATTATTTTGTTTGTGGCCTAGAACAAGCTATTAATCTCATTGTGAATCAACCACAATCACATAATCACTTCTCTTATATGTATAACGTGGCATGACACTTTGTATGATCAAAACTAATAGTACATCCATGACGCTTTGTTCTTGTTTTCCACGGTTGTCCACGTCATATTATGCATCAAATGCATAACAAATTTCTTGTTTAATTTTCGTTTTTTTTTAATGGTAGTCGTTTTTCTACATCATAGACCCGATGAACGTCCACATGCATTCCCATTGATGCATTGCGCGGTCTTAACTTAGTTATCCTCTAAATTTAGCAACTTTTATTAATTTCGATAGATGGTTAAGTTCCATTAGTTGATCATGCAAAGTTTCACTTTTTTATTCTGCTTATATCCATCTGGCAAGAGTAGGTGGATTAGATTCTTGTTCACCTAACTGATTCGGATAACCTTCTCTAAATGCTTGATCAGATTTGACGTGAAATCAAACTTCATTGAAAATTCGATAACTCATTTGAGAGCTTTCTAAAGATAGCCCTTTCGCTCAAATCAGACTTTTGAAATTGAGATATCACTCTTTTAATTACAATTTTAATCATGAATGTGCCAAAAGAACTTGAGATTTTCCTTGTCAAGTAATATTTCCATGTACATCTTGTTACAACCCACAAAATTTTCAATCCCTGAGAATCACCACAATTAGGATTGAAATGTAGGATATATCATGACAGTAAGACATCACGCGTACGTAACTTCGAGCACTACTCCATGTCAAACTTTTCCCAGTCAATAGTTCAATTTCATATTGATTATCCCAATCCTTCTATCATGACAATTTATGATATACTTATAGATTAAAATGACCCTTATATTCGAGGATAAGATATATGTAAAATACTAAAGAGGGATCAATTTCAAAATCACATACATGAATCAATATGTAAAATGGTTAGAGGGTACACAAGAACCGATCTTTTTAAAACGTCAAATGAGCAAAACAACAACAGAATTTTGGAGAAATACTCAATATGTTAGAAGAAACCGTCTTTCCTCTTTTAGCAAGAATCCTGGCATGATCAAATTATATGAATTTCTTTGATTATTTGAAAATCAGGTCAATAATGATGAACGAAAAATGCAAAGAAAAGAGCTAGTGAAGACACTGATTAATGCGTTAACGGGTGGCCAACTAAAGATAAATATCTTTTCAAATGTTTTCTTCTTAGGGTTAAAATCACAAAAAAAACCCCAAACTTGTATATTTGTGATAAATATATTTTCAAATTGTAGAACATGTTTTTTCTAGACTAAGAAAAGTAGAAAATATTCATTCGATTTCCCTCCAAAATTTGAAGTACCATCCAATTTTTTTTAAAAAAAATGCAAAATGCATCTGAGAATTTACGTGCCAACATATGTGTGCTATGAAAGTTTTGGGTTTTCGGAATAAAAATAAGGGTGCATTTGTTTTGTAAAAACGAATCATTTGAAAATATTTTCCTAAATATGATGAGTTGTATTTCTTACAAAAATGAATGAATGACATGTACTCTCGTCATTCACAAAAATGTTTTGTCAAAAATGTTGTTTGCAATGAAAATATTTTTCGTTAACTAATTATTTCAAGCGATACATGCATTCATTTTTAGAAAGCATATCAACATACACCAAAACGTGTAATTAATACGTGACACATGTGGTGGACTCAAGAGAGGTCGCCAATGGCCGTCGCGCCTCTACCGCTAGATCTGGAAGGAAGCATATCAACATACGCCAGTGGCTGTGTGATACGACTATTCGATCATTCATCTTGTGAGCTTGGATCACATACACCATCTGGCAAAGCGTGAACGTCTCTCAAAGGCTCAAGCGCACCTCAGCAAAAGTAAATCATCGCCAACCCTCACTCACTATTATTCCTTATGGGGGCCAAATGGCATAATTTAAAATAGGCCACAAAGTGGAGTGAATAAGCGTGCCCTATGAACACACAAGATAACTACAATTATATTTATGTCATTAGAAAAATGTCTCTTTAAGTACTATTTCTAACGACGACAAGTAGGACTCTAAAATGTATGATGCTTTTGTACTTGTTCTCCATGGTTGTCCGCGCTATAATGTACGTTGTAAGCATGCAAATTCCTGTGTCCTTCCCCCATTTTAGTATCAGTCGTTCTGTTACTATTCTCCCAATGGGTTATCAAAAAAGACTTGAACAGGAGAGGTAATCAGAGAAGATCACCGGATCTATCTCCATATCCATCAGGCGATCCATCCATCCATCCATATCCTTCATCTGATCCGTCCATTCCCAGTCGAGTATGGGTGCTGCGGTGCTCATCGTGGAAAGTGGACTGGTGTTCGCACCGCCAAAAGCCGGGAAATCAACGGTGTGGCTGATGTCCATCATCATGGGCATGGCCATTGTTGTCGCCACGGGATATGAGTTGAGGTGCGTGTTGCCATCCAAATCCAAGAAAGTATCGCCATCCAAATCCAAGAAAGTTGGGCCGCAAATGTTTCGTGGAATGACAACTTCATCTTCATTGAAAGCCCGAGACGCAGCTGGTTGAGCTTGAGTGGAGGCAGTAGTTGAGGGTGGCGATGCGGCGGAAGAAACGTCAAAGATGTTTGTGCGATCATTGCGAAGTGGTCGCGCCTTCTTTACTTGTCGATTCTCGTCCTCAAGTTGCACTCGGCCGTGCAGATTCCGGCACGCCTTCTTGCTTCCTTCTTCTGCGTATTTGTTGCTGATCACGCATAATACACACTCTGTGTCCTGCATTATTTATAAATAAACTAAATTATCCTTTCCTTTTGATGAAAAAGGGGGAAAACAAGAAATTAAACAAGATAATGCGTATATGAAAAATCGAGACAACATTTATGCCCTAGAATTGTACATGCGACCAATAGGGGAGGGCCAAATTGGTATTACGACAAAAGCACACTTTCTTGATCAACCACGTCATGATGAAAATAGTTATTTGTGGCTTTTTTCAATTTACCGATTGATCAAAGAATTCCTTTTGTACACTAATCTTATTTTCAGTGCATTGTGGGTGGATCATGAACACATTTGTATCACAGAGAAAACCTAAATACTGCTCTTAAATTAGATAGAACTAGTTAGGATCCATAAAAAGCACTAGAATTAAGAAATTTAGCACCTTCCGCATTCAAACATACAAGATTGTCAAACGTTGACAAACTTAACATGGAATGAGTATCATGTTGATTGTTGGGGTATCATGTCTAAGGTATTCATACTGACAAAAGCATTGAGGAAGATACACAAACCGAATGTGTATTTGGCATAATTAGTAATCAAACAGAAAAGGGAAAGAAACGCATACATTGTAGGGATGCTTCGAGTACTCGTACATGATCCAGTGCCCATTATCTACCTTTTCAGCTTTCGCGCTTGAGCTGGTTTTCGATTTGAAAGTAAAAAGTTTCTTGTGGCCAACTACCTCACCCTGCGAATCCCTAATTTTGTAACTCTGTTCACCCTTCCAAGTGCCAGCGCCGGCAGTCCTATCCACTCTCGATTTGTTCTTCTTCTTCAACATGGTGAAAACATAGAACTTCTCATCTTGTTCGTTGCCAAAAATCTTCCACGGATCGCCACCGCCATACACATCGCAATCGCGGACAATGTCTGGATCAGGCAGCGATTCTTGATTTAGCCTCCGCATCAAGTAATCGAAAAAGAGTTCATCGTCGGTGGGAAGAAAGCGAAGCCCTCGATACCAAACCACCATCGTAATGAACTTGAAAGCAATGGCAGAATTTGTTGTTGTTCTTCTTCTCTGGCTTTTTCGTTTTCGAAAGAGAGATTTTTATTTTTTTTGTTCTCATATGCTTTTATAAACGTGGACCGAATACGAACATCTCATTGGCTTAAATTCATCCAAGTCGGGGAACCTTATCCTCAATTGAACAGATTCTCAGATGGGTTAACGAAAAAACGTCCTTCCTAAGTTAGCAAGAATCCAAAATCATATTATTTAAATTTTTCGTTGATTATTTTGAAAATCTTGTCAATAACGATAAACCAAAATGCAGAGAAAAGAGCGAGTGAAAGATCATGATCAGCCCGTGCAAAGTGGGAGTCATATGACTATCACATGTATCTGAAAACTAACAAATTGCAAGTAAGGATGACTACATGTAAATCTTTATATGTCTGCTTAAGCTATACTTGGAAATCCCGATTGTCTTCGTACTTTCTCACTTTTCATTTTTTTAACCTGCAAGATTGAATGCGATAATCTCATTTTATGCGACTGAAGTGTTGGGTCCCTTTGTTCTTGGTTGAGCAAAAGTCAAGATGTAAAAGACCTAGAATATTTCAATGACTATGAACCCACTAAAATCTCTAATTAAAATTAAACCCCTTCAAATTGAAACATTTAAGAGATATGTTACTCCATTCAGGGATTAAGTGTCTAAGATTGCTAGAATTCAACGAATGATCGTAATTTCTAAAATGATTTAATAAATGTCAAGTAAGTTGGTTACATATTACTAAAAAGGGTCTTGCAAATCGCCATTCTAGCGGTACTTGTTAAATATGTTTACTGAAGAAATTTTTTTTATCTTTAATGTATTGACTGTGCATATCATGAGAACATTTAGTGTATTGAAAATGACAATATTTTACTTAGTTTGTCACTTAACAAATAACTTAAGAGCATTTTTATAAACAAAAGATCATAATAAGATTTATGAGTGTCTATTTGAAGATACTATTGATGTCATTTGAGAAAGTAATTTTTGTGTGGTCAGATTCGAGACCAATAAATTGAACTGAGCAAGGCGCTGAGCTCACAAACTTGTTCTTGGTTAAATATCTTATTCCATGTGGGTAGATGTAAATGACTAGTATGTTTAACAGGTGCCTCCAACAAGAATCAGTAAATAATCTTTGAAATAATAATATTACTTATATAGGAATGACCAATCTTCCTTTCATAGGGTAAGACTACCATATAGCATGCCTTTTCTAAGCATAGTAGTTTTCAATATAATATTAGTACAGTATAAGATGAAGGGCTCATAATAACGAGAACTCCAAATTGATACATTCAAGCCACATTTATTCTTAACTTATATATCTATATCACTTTTATCCTAAACTAATTTTTGTGTCACAAAAAATCTCAAATATATATACCTATACCTATGCCACATTTATAATCATGTCACATTTAGCCTAAAAAGTTTTAAACCAGAATTTTTTGGGGGATAAATGTGGCACAGGTGCCCCTTCTTGGAACCAAACTTGGCTCGATTGTACCAATTTGAGAGTTTTTTGGACATAAAAATTATTTTAGGGCAATTGTGGCACAAGCACACCAATTTAGCATTAATTTGTTTCGGGTAAGGTGCAAATATCTTCTCGACTATCTTGAAAAATAAAGATAATTTTCCCTTATAAATTCATATACACATCCACATATATTGTGTACAAATATAAAATATTTGAACAGGAGATCAGGATGTGTACACGGGACGAAGATCATACTCCCATGTTTGATGGAGTGTTATCTTGAATCTTGATAATTGCGGCATAGATTGTACAATGTGGCATGATATTATTGGATGACTTCACTAATTGAAAGCCACATTTATCCAAACCCACCGTTACTCCTACCTCTTAATTTCCTCGGGTAATCTTGCAAACATCATAATTTGCTTTTAAAAGTTATAATTGACTAAAAACGTGTAAAAACACGGTTGCTTACTACGAATAAAAAGAAGATACTTATGATTCGCTAAACATTTAAAAGGAATGACAGGAAAGCCAATGTTAAATGAATGTTCGGAATAAGCAACTTAAGGATTACGGATAATTAACCAATTTTGGGGATTTTCCTCCATGTGTCTCTTGGTAAGATTCACTATAATCTTGTTGGATGCTTCAGCCTGACCATTAAGTTGCACGTAATATGGAGTGGAGTGTATCATCTTGATACCTCGGGATTGTACGAACTTGGCTACCTCTTCCCTAGTAAACGCAGTCACTGATCGGCTATAATTGTTTCTGAAATCCCAATATTTGCCTGCGTGGTTTGTCCAATCAAAATAAAAATTGTTCATCCACATTTTGTAAGCCTATTTCAAAAATCAGAAAGGGGACTGGATTTCCAAAATCCACCTCAAAAGTCCACATTGCCCTCTCTCTTTCTCCTCTTCGTCTCGGCTGCCAAGCCGCCGCCGCCGGACATGGATGGCGAGCTTAGGCTCGTCGAACTGACGTTTGGGGCTAACTCTGATGGGGTCGTGCTCATTATGATCATCACTCGAAGATTGAGGTTCATCCATAAATTTTGCGCTTCTGCAAGGGTATTCATATTTCACTCTCTTACCAGATCCTAGAAGGAAATGTTTTAGTCAGCATGAGTATCATAGTAAGGCAGCAATCATGGAATCAATACGCAAACTGGAGAACATAATAAACAGAAAAGGTGACTATTGAGCTATGTTACACCAACACGAGACACAATACGCAACATAACACTATACGATACGTCGACAAGTGAATTCTCAAAAAAATATAAAATTTCAACACACTGAGACATGTTATATATTATACGTATATTTTTATATATACACGATAAATTATTATTTTTATGATTTCAATAAATGCCGAAACTGTTATTAATCTCCTCCTTATAAAAGTCTAAAAAAATATATCATGTGTAGGCAGATCAAAACCATACATTACAATACTAGGTGATAAAGTTTAGGCCAATTCCAAATAACACAGCAAGATAAAAAGAAAAGGAACAACGTCAATGACATAAGCTATTCTGATTGCAAATCCTGTCACAAGTCAGACTAAGTAATATTAAGATTAACTTCTAGAACCTTTTACAACTTACGTAACAGTTCAGCTTGAGTCCCAGGCTATGCAAGTTTTGCTTTCTTAGGGGATACTCTTGCCAAACTTATCAAGCTAGACCTAGAAATCTTTAACTGACCCCCCACTGTCTAGCAAGACATTTCTGGCACCTTATCAATATTTTCGATATCAAAGCAAAGCAGATCCAAAAAATAAAAGGCGAGCTGAGGCAAGGAACAAGCAAGAATCGAGTTGATGAGCGCCTGAGGTGAGCAAGAACTAGAAGGCAAGTTGAGGCCGACGAAATAGGGGGAGCTGAGGCGAGGCGGCGAGCTAGAGAGGCAAAAAGGGAGGCGGCGAGCTGGGTCCTCATCTTTTCTTCCTCCTTTTTCTTTATAATTATTAATTTTTCATTATTTAATTATTTTTTAAAAATTTTGATTTTTTGATTTTTTAATCTTTTTATTTTCTTCTTTATTTTTCGTTTTTCTTTTCTCCTCCTTCCTTTGCCTACTTCCTCTTCTTGCTGCTACTCCTTCCTCTGCCTACTTCCTCCACCAATGGCGGACCTCGCGTGACATTGGCCACCAACAAGGCGAGCTCCAAGCTCAGCAATGCAAGGCTTGGTGTCGCTGGCCTTAGGGAGGCCAAGCTCGCCAGATCTAGTTTGGCCTCGAGCGAGCGAGGCAAGCGAGCCTAAACCTTCCTCGAGGCTAGCGAGGTGAGCCTCGGCATCACCCTAGGCCAGCAAGGTGAGCCTCGGCATTGCCGGCCTCGAGGGAGGCCTTGCCTCATCGGATCTAGCTCGGCCGAGCTTGGCCTCGAGAGAGCGAGGCTCACCTTACTAGATTCGGCGAAATTTAATCTTGCTCGAGGCTGGCGAGGTTTGGATTGGGCCTACCAGCCTCTATTGAGGTTGGGTCGAGGCCAAGCTTGGCCTGTGGCCGGTCATCGGCCGCCCCTATAGCTAGCGACCAACTAAGAAGAAATTAGAAGGAAAAAAAAAGAATTAAAGAAATTAATTTAAAAACAAAATATTTAAAAATAAAAATATTTTTATTCGAAAAATAATTGATAATTAAAAAATCGAATTAGTTAATAAATTTTTTTAGGAAAATCAATTCATTGAAAAATGATGGAAATTCATTTTCCAGTTCATTTTTAAGTATTAGTCAAACACTGAAAAATATCGTTATTTTCTTAGAAAATGACTTTCCCGAAAGCATCACATTTTTTGTGAAACAACAAAACCTAAATACTCCACATCACGTCAATTTTTCGATTTGGAGCTCTTTCTAACACAATTTATAGATGTTTATCTCAACATTGATAGCAACTTCCAATGTAGACAAATCGGTTTGAACATTGTAATACCACTTTTGGCCAAAATACAACCAATTCGTGATTTTGCAATTTCTGTGGGGTTAGTAACTACCAAAGAGTTACGAAACCATCATATCAAAGGTAAATGTTGATTGATCTATAATTCGTAGATAGTAACGTTTGTACGACGTGAAGGAGTTTTCTCCCCTCAGTTCATGAGTAGGAAACGAGTGCCCATTAAAGAGGGGGTTGGCCACACTACAGGTCGATAGTTCGCACAAGATAAATTTTGCCTGATTCTGTTTTGTGTAGTTTGCACAATCAAAACAAAAATTGTTCATCCACGCTCAACAAGCCCATTTCTAAAATGGGAAAGGGAATTGGACTTTCAAAATCCACCTCAGCATCCACATTGACCTCTCGCTTTCTCCTCTTCGTCCTGGTTGTCAAGCCATCATCACTGGACGTGGATGGCGGGCTAGGCTCGGCGGACCGACGTTTGGGGCCGGCCCTTATAGGCTCGCATTCGGCCACGCCGATGAGGTAAGGGAAGTTGACCTTGGCCTTGGCCTTGGACGCCCTCATCTTAAAAGCTGCCCGGTCATAGGCCAATGCCATGTCCTGGGGCGTCTCATAAGTACCAAGTCAAATCCTCGCCCCGTTCTTCTTGGGGTCCCTTATCTCCGCCGCATATTTTCCTCTCGGCCGCCTCCTCACTCCTCTATAATGTATCTTCGCAACCGGTGCTCGTACCTCACAATCTACCATCACCGGTTTCTCATCTGTCGCCGAATCAATGCTCACTTCCAAATCAAGTTCTTGATTTGAGGCCAGACCAATGCTGTTATAATCAACGGTCATCCCTCCCAAATCAAGTTCTTCATTCGAAGCCAAAGGAGTCATCCACCCGGAATGGAGCGCGTCGAGCAAAGCGCCGGACACCAACATGTCCTCCGAGTAGTCAACTTTCAGGTTGATATATTTAATTGAGAAACCAAAGCATGGGGCATGCTTCTTTGTATTTTATTTGGGGAAAGAGAATGGTTCTTAGATCTCGAGGTGCTTGGTGGACCCAATGACTGATGCTTTAGAAGAAAGAAAAATTTTGGTGGCATGAAAAAGTTGACTACATAATGTGGCAGAAAAAATCTTTTACTTTCATTCAATTTTTTTAGCTACATAAACGATCATATTTTAAAAAAGATTTTTCAAATTACTCATTTTACATTAAAAAAAAACAGAGTTGAAATATAGAAGAAGTATTTGGTGTGTATTGGCTATGAAATGACTGAGTTCTTTGAGGACTGTAGTAGTGAGATGGTATTTTTTCTAAAAAAAGTCATTTTTTCTTTATCTAGAAAAACCAGTTATCGAAAAATGTTTATCCACATTTTGCTTTTCACATCACTTGAAAATAAAAGAATCGACCAGAATTTTTTTTTTTCTTAATGTACAGAAATTTTAACCAAGCATAGATTATGAAAAAGGATTTATGCTTGTTAAAGATCGAAATTCAATGTTTCAAATCCCAACTTGACTTCCCCAGCAACATGATTATCCTCGTAGTTCAGAGCTCGAACCTAGGACCCTAGCACCTTGCTTAGGACCTCGAGAGGGCGGACCTAACACCCTAGTGCTACTTGACGCCCCGGTCGGAACCCTTATACTTTGAATTGGGATTCTTTTGCTAAGACTCTTAGACCAGACTTTATGATTGAAATTCAGAAATTAAGTATCTTCAAGGTTCCAGGTTCGGCATCAAGGTCCTAGGTTCAAATATGGGCACCCAAGCCTAAGTCCTAGCCTCGAGGTTCCGAGTTTGGGCACTAGGGTTGAAGTTCGACCTTAATTAGATGTCTCAAGGACGAGGGAAGGAAGAGCGTGCATGACAACTATTCTGTTCCAGGAATTATTTGTGGAACAGAAATAGATTTTTTATTTCTGTCAGAAACAAGGTTTTGGACCAAAATCTATTTTTGGAACAGATTTTTGTTCCAGAAATAGAAAAACAGATTTGCATTGCCAAACGAGTTTCTGTTCCAAACCTATTTTTAGAATAGGTATGGAACAAAAATAGAGAAATAGAAACGTTGTCATGCGCGCTCTTAGATATGTCCGAAGGTCACCATCCCTTGTATGGTCCTCGTCTGGCCATTGTAGATCTTGGTTTCAGCTTCCAAGTTCTATTATCCAAGTGCCTGGATGATCCAGGCTGGATCCGACCTTTGGGTCGTGGGCCCAACCCCTCAGGTCCCAAGTCCAACCACTAGGTCAATTTAACAGCCATGTCTAATTTCCAAAAGTCAACCAAAAATGAGTTCTACCCCATATTAAAAGGTCAAACCGAAATTATTTCCTTCTTCCAGAAATTACTTCCTCACCAGTCATGTCTCATTTTCGCAATAATTAATGGGCTCAAGTAAATTCCGAAATTGTAAATAGTATTTGTAATTCCTAGAAAGTATAGAGAACTCAAACTATCATCAATTTAACATTCTTTTCTGTTGCCTTCCTTTTACGCTGTCATTTATATTCTTGTGTTATTTCCATTATATCTTTAGAGTCCACTAATGAGCATGATATTTACGCCCCTAGTTTCCATGTTTTCTTCGTAAGTTCGAGCAATTCCTACTTATAAATGTTAAAATTTGTAACCGCAAGTCAGGGTTTCGATCCACTTTGTTATGGCAACAAATTTACGATAGTTAATTAATAAAAAGCTAATTCAAATCAATATAAGAACATGAAATTTTGCATCATAAATTCTTAAAAGCAATTACACGAGCAAGGGGTGCTCGCAATTGCCCATCGAATCTAAACGGTCTTAAGGTGATTTCAGAAACACGAGATCACTGCCTGCTCAATCCAATCATCGCGTGCCAACTTGGTTTGTGTGGACCGGCACGCGGAAATACCTAAAATCCTCTCCCGAATCTGTGTTTATTGGGAAATTTTGTTTGGAATGATTTATGCTGTTAATTCATCGCTTAAGCTTTTGCTTTTCTTTAAGCAAACATACTGAATCATCATCTTCCTTGGTGCGGATGAGGGCTTCTTGGGGGGAGTTACGAATGTTGCTAATGATTATAAGAATTCTTTATTCTGGACTGATACCTGGACTGTCTGAGAAGGTCATTTCCCCCTTTGCGCTCTGTTAACTTTGGCCGTGACGCATTAACGAAGACTTTGATGGCAAAGCCAAGTTTCATAACTTGAAGGAACTGTCTTGCTAGAGCTGCTGCAACCTCCATGCTTGTTTCTGCAGAACAGGAAGCACAACCCCGCGAGGGGAACCATCTTCGTGCAATGGATTCACCCGGCCTATGGCTCGCCTATTGGTAACCCTAGCAAGGAGGTACAATCCGGGATGCAAATGGCAATTGGGTTTCTGGTTTTGCTCGCTACATTGACCACGACACTAGTTCTGCGGCCGAACTTTGGGCGGTTGGAGATGGTCTAAAACTCGCTAAGGACCTCCACATCACCTTATCCGGAGGCGGAGGTGGATGCTCCGGTGACTTTATCGACACTCCTATCAAATTTGTCGAATAATCTCGTTTCCGCTTCTCTTTTGAATGCTCCGTAGAACTCTCTAGAAAGCTTTCAAGAGTATTAAATAAGAACTCTACGGCGTTGTGACTCACTTTTATATTGGTAGATCATGTTTTTCTGTCAAACTCTTGAGGAAATGGAATAGGAAAAACCAAATTAACAGTCTTTTCACACATCAAATAGCCTGGTTGACTTTTCATTGATGAAGACAATGTCTTGACAGTAACAGTTAAAATAAAAACTGTTCGTCCACACCTAACGAGCCCGTATCAAAATTGGGAAGAGGGATTGGAGTTCCGAACTCCACCTCAGCGTCTGAATGGGCCTCTCTCTTTCTCCTCTTCGTCCCGGTCAACCTGTCATCACTGGACGGCGAGCCAGGCGTGGTGGACCGACGCTTGGGGCTGACCCTGACGGGCTCATACTCAGCCGAGCCGACGAGGTGAGGGAAGTTGAGCTTGGCCTTGGATCCTCTCATCTTGAAAGCGGTCCGGTCATATGCCAGCGCCGCGTCCTCGGGCGTCTCATAAGTCCCGAGCCAAATCCGCGCACCCTTCTTCTTGGGGTCTCTTATCTCCCCCGCGTATTTCCCCCACGGCCGCCTCCTCACTCCTCTATATTGCACCTTCTTGACCGGTGCTTGCATCTCACGCTCCACCATCTCCGGCGTCTTCTGCACCTCCACACCAATGCCGTCATTATCATCAGTCAACACCTCGAAATCAAGCTCTTGATTCGAAGCCGACGGCATCATCCACCCAGAACTGAGCGCGTCGCACAAAGCGCTGTACACCAACATGTCCTCTGAGTCATCGACTTTCAGCGGCAGTTCGCTCCAACTTTCTGCCAGCAAAAGATCGTCGGAGCTCGAACTCCTTCGCGCAAAAACGGTACCATTCCCAACAACATCATCATCCTGAAGAAGATGATCGTAAATAGATTTCAAAACATCGAATTGATGGGTCTCGAGGGGACTCATGATTTCCGGAAGCATTTACTAATGGCGATCGAGCAGCTCGACTGGTTTATAGTATGCAATCGTTGATGATTGAAGAGGGGCTGGAGAGGAATATATATATAGGTTCAGCTAGCTTGAAAAATCATAAAAAAAAAAAATCAATCATTCAATCTAACTTTTTAACATTATTAGCTCCCTTATTGCAGTTGCCAAGAAGGTGCCTCTTTATTGGTGGTTGGATTCTAGGCACGTGTTTTGAATGTCGAATTCCTATTTATTTAATCGACGGTCCATATAGAATAATGTACATTAGCCTTATCTAGATACGAATTTGCATAATTCGAGGTATGGGCGCGTTTATTTGTCCATTACTACAATGGCAATGAATAAATTATACCGAGGGTTTTGTCCGTATAGACAATAATGTTCATCAGATAGATTCTCTTATCTCGACAGGTGCCGTATAAATCCACCCACAAATGAGCTAGAAAATGGACAGTTTTGGACGGTGTGGGGACAAAATGTGGGAGGTGGAACCAACAAAACAGAAAACAAACAAAGAATTCATGGAGGAATGAGGAATATATATATATATATATATTATTTTTTTATCTTATATATATATAGTAAGTGAATTAGCACGTGTATTCGTGGACCGACACGGCAATAATTGAATAAGTATCACGAGGAGTGAATACTTTGGCCCGGTCAATGGTTGAGGCGGGAGGTTGACCAATTTGTCTGCTCTAAGTTAAACGGCAAATTTCCAAATTTGCTAATGTGGCTATTGGAGATGAGTTTGCCTTCCACTTTGAGCAAGGAGTAAAATCATCAATTTAGAGATATTTTCCTCTGTTACAGGTAATTAGAATATTTCGAGAATTGCACATATATCATGATTGATATGTTACATAGATAATTATCAAATAAAGATAATGTATTCTTCATTGTTCAAATCGAAATATATAAAACTGCAACATTTCTCACTTTCACATAATTCTTATTTTGGTATTAATGCTAGTCGATCCCGAGGAGCACCTGGGTATGATGCAATTCTCATATTTCGAGCCATATTATTGAATAACTGTTAATCTTCGCTAAAGATAATTAAAATATTTCCTCAAATTTGATGTGTTTCCCATAATTGCGCGTATATTTTCGTTTGGTTGTGCATATCCTTCATTGATATCTACTTTATATAATCATCTAATAAAACTTATTTATGCACTCTTTGTTGTTCACATTTAAATATGCAAAAATACCACATCACTCACTTCTGCATATTTCTTGTTTTGGTATCAAAGCCAGCATCCTGAGGTGCACTCGGGTGTGGTGCAATTTTCGTATTTCGTGTCACCTTCATTTTCAATAACTAATACTATCCCTCTCTTAATGTCAATTCTTGTCATTGCTCTGTAGCAAACGTTAGCCTGTTCTATCGTCGCGTCATCTGCAAAGTCCTATTATCTAAGGAAGCAGCGCCCATCGAGCATGTTTCATAATTACGCCGGCCTCATCGGCTGTGCTTCTATCCACATGTGAACACCAATAGACTTGCCGCCCTCAGACAAACCATATTGATACCGTCCTACCGTGTACCTTGCACAGCAGCCACGAGAACACACAAGCAACCATGTCAACATCATCTGATTTGCTCTTCACCACATTGACTGCTTCGGCGATTCACTCAAGCTTTTTTCGAATCTTTTATTTAAACGCAAGACATTTTCTATGCACCATTTTAGAGATATTTCTCTAAGATATTTTCCTCCTCTTTTATCTCTCTGATTTTTCTTACCTCTCAAAATTGTGCATATATCTCCATTTCATTATGCATATCATTGATTGATATATAATCTTAGATAACCAACTAACATAGCCTATTTATATTTGTGCACTCTTCATTGTTCAACATCGAAATATACAGAAATGGTGCATTCCTCTCTTCCGCATGCCTCATATCTGGTAAAAAAAAAAACAATTACGGGCGATGCACGCACAATAAACAATCTAAAACATAATAACATGGACTATCGACTTGAACAGCATATGTTCGGTTTCAACA
The DNA here is from genome assembly GCA_016432845.1 of Psidium guajava. NCBI lineage: Eukaryota > Viridiplantae > Streptophyta > Magnoliopsida > Myrtales > Myrtaceae > Psidium > Psidium guajava. Next base: position 35,595,514 of record CM028225.1, on the reverse strand, counting down.
ATTCTCAAAACCACCATATAATGTGCTCGTTCCCCTTTCTTAAAAATTAAAAATTAAACGTACTCCATTTTGGATTTAAGACAATTAATGGTTCTTAGCATGTAACAAGGTTATGGTTAGAAATCATAGTTACCAGATCGCTAGAAGTGATAGTACTAAGTCTCGAACTCCCTCTCTCGCAAAAAAAGAAAAAAGAAAGAAAAAAGAAAAACGTGTTGATTTCTGAGTCATGAGCCTTATAATATAGTTCGATGTTTCAGAACTATTTGACGTTTTGCCTCGTGGTGATTCTGTTCTGGTTGACTAAGCTTATGCATCGACGAGAATGGCAGAAAGTATGGTTGCGGACCGACTCTACATGCGCACTCCACAAATCTTCCATCTGCTGAACGTTCAACAACGTGTTTGGGATCTTTTGTGTTCAGAAACCGAGACTCTTTATTATCCTTTTCTTAGTCGATGAATGAAAGGCAACGAATCGACCCAAAAGAACTTTCCATAACTTCTGAAATCGAGTTCATCGCCGAGTCCGGTTGACGGATTGAAGCGGAATGTGATCCCAAAACGAGGTCGTTAGCAACTTAAGCTCAGATTAAGATGGCCATAGGCTTGGCCTTGGTCTTTTCTTAATAGGTCGTTAAAGGGAGAGGACAGGCTTAAGAATGTTTCTTGATGTAGAAAGTGAGAGAGGTTAGGGTTTAGACGGGCAGCAGAGTAAACGCCACCGCTTGGACCTGTGAGACCTAAATTTTGGATTTTCGATTGCATAAGGTAAATTAGGAATCAAACCCGATCACTAAACAAAAATATCATGCGCATTCGCGTTGTGTTTAGGTCAATGTGTCACATATGCCAATCACGTAGCCTGTCCATAGTGTGCTCTTGGACAAATGCACAAATAGGACCGGCACCTTAGGACTGAATAGACGAAAAGTTAATTATGAAGTTGAAAAAAAGAAAAGAAAAGTCTGGTCTTGGAATCACAAATTGGCCGAGTAAATAGTGATCGGTTGGGCAAAGAAATTTTCAATAGGTTTTCCTCACCGCTTAAGCCGGGTTCAACAAACTTGATCTTCTCACCTCATATTTCGTGGGTTTTGGAAATGTTAGATTCCTGAAGCAGTTCCAGCCCCAGATCAACGCCGTCGCTGGCCACCTGCGGTCTCGGTGAACCGTCACAGCTCTTCCCAGCTTACCATTCGTCGACAGCTCTTCCGGCAAATTATTCAGCAGTGCCCCAGGGTCGCCTCAGCCCTTGATCGACGCCCGGTGAATCTCCAGCAAGCATCGCAGAGCGGCAGAACTTGCCAACGCCCCAGTCCCGCAGAAGCCCTGCAGCTTCCACAATCGTCCTCAACACCGGGGAACTCGGACCGACCTCAGGTTCTTTTAACAGACATCCGACAAGTTTCCAGCGGCGTCAACAAAGCCTCGCCGAGTCCAGTGCTCTAGTTCTCTTTGCAGGTCTCCTGGGCATACTCTCACTTCATTCCAGCGCATGCCCTCATCCTCGGCGATCCTCCTTGGCGTTCCCAGTTAGTCACAGCGCCTCTTGCAGCACTCTCAGTGATCCAGCTTTCCAGCGACAGCCCAGCCTTCGAGACGCTCTTGCCGTGCTCTAGATCCAACGTCAAGCTCTCTTGTCATATCTGCCTGCTCGCTGCAACTCTTGCTCCCGTAGTTCCGCCGGACAAGCTCTCCCGGGTGAGTCTCCTTGCCGGTGGTTCCTCCTGTTGACGGCCGCACATTCACGTCGTGTTGATTCCTCGTGGTGCCGCCAGGTTACCCTACAGACTAAGGTAGGTTCGAACTATTTTTATGTGGATAGTGTGATGTGTAGCTCCATGCATGTTATTTATTATTAAACCACAGGTTATATCATTTACGTTTTGATTATTTCCTTGCATTATCTAGGTGCCATTTTTCATATGATTCGTTCTGCGTGATATTTTGTACAAATCTTGGTTGCTCAGAACAATGTTTTTGAAATACATATATCGATAATCTTGTGGACGGCATATGTTTTGAAGCTCCATGAAAATTACTAGTTATCACATAGAATATTGCACATTATATATCACATAATTAGGATAAATACACGGTTTATATTTTAGTGTTTTCATAGTTAAGTCAATGCAAGTTAATTAGAATGCATATAGATATAGGGCTGTCCACAAGCTTCATTAAACAAAAACCAAAAAAATGTCATTGCATCATTTAGATTGCGTGCAAATTTAAAGTTAATTAGTTCCATATCATGCATTGTGCAAAAAAAAAATTTAGTAATCACATTACGTGGGTTGTTTTAGTTAATAATTGCATCTCATGCACAGATAACAAAAAAGGAAAATGTAAAAATTTTGAATTGCATCATTTAATTAATAGATCTTTTCTCCTTTTGGAAGATAGAGGAGTGAAATAATGAACTTATCAACATTGGAAGACGTGGTTTGGATGTTGGGCAATCAAAAACTCGTTAATTGAAAAATGAATAAAAAGGAATGGCAAAACAAAAAAGTGACCTTTGAAAAAGAGGGAAAATAGAAAATTCAACTAAGCAAGTTGAAAAAGAGCATGTCCTAGACTCGAAAGAGACACAGCATTACCAGCTATTTATAGAAGCTGTATACAACAATTTGAACATCATGAGTGGTCCCACAATAAAAACCAATTGTTACTGGTACCTTTAGGTCACATTTATAGAGTCCTAGGATTTAAATTTTCGGTTTTCATAAAAATGCAAATAAAAATAACACAATTTGCATTATGGAGTTCGTCCATTGCTAGTTTTATACACGCTAATTAACTTTAGGATAGAAAACACACATTATTTAAGTACGTCCTCTTGCATGTATGATTTAGAATGCATGCTCATTTAACATGTAGACTCCTAGGGACAATTAAGTCCTTTTTGTTCAATGGTAAAGAAAAGAAAAAAAATATCACATTAGAGAGTCTCATATGGATTGCATTAGTTAGGGAAATAAATTTTTCTTAGACTTCATATTGAATCGACATTTAGTAAGTCACATGTCATTTAGGATTAGTTTAGTCGATCGATTCTTGCATGTCATTTAGTCATTTAAGTAGTGCATGGAAGTTCATTATTGTCATATGAAGTTAGGTCTTATTCGTGCACTTTCTTAAGGCATGCGCGTTAATTAAATGAACAAAAAAAAAATAGAATAGGTTGCATATTAGTTAGTCATTAGCTCTTGCACAATCATGCACGCCATTCAAGCATTACGTTTGCATATCTTTCTTACTATAGTTCGAAAAAAATTTATGATGATGGATAGTGACATGTTTTGCTTTGGCTTAATGAATCCAGGTTCCTTAAAACTTCCGTAATTTATTTATTGCTTCGTCGTTCGGTGTTACTTTCCTCCCCCGCAAGATCAACCCCTCACGCATAAGCATTTTCGAACTAAAGATAAAATGCACCGAAAGAACATTAGATTATTCTAACATAAGCAAGTTCTCAAATCCATTGAATCCTGAGTCGTACAATACGGTGTCTAATTGACCGTAACCGATTGGTGACGACTCTAAAATACATGAAAAAATTGTATACTAAATCAAGAACCAAGTTGCGGTTGATAGGTTTGGAAGAGTCATCGCCAAACACGACTGATTGCCTCGTGAGAAAAACCGCCATGCCCGTTTAGCAATTTATTAGCTTTCCTTTGGCGATACACCTCTGATAAGATCACAGTAATTTGGCAACTCCGTTAGGACTTGAGCGCAAACTCGTAGTGGGCTTAGGCCTAGATTTCTCTTTTTCAGAAAATGTTTTTGCTTATCAACATGGAGACAAGGTACGCCCCTAACACTTGTGCTATTGAAGCGGTGCGCACAACATCATATGAACTGTTGTGTCTGCTTTACATGCTTTTCGCTAAACCTCGGCACACGTGTCCCATGATCGTCAGTTTGGCATCACGGAATGCCAACTGATGTTTTTCCTCATTTGTTTTCATTCCTAGAGATAGTCTCAGTGAAGACCCAGATTCCCTTTTCTTAATCACTCCACTCATTTTCGTCTTTGTGTTCCTAGGAAATGACGCTCGGGGAAGAACTGATGAAGAAGTTTAGACTCGAAAGGAACAGGGACGGGGTGACGGAGCTCATACGTGAAATGGACGAGCTGGCCGATAAACTGCTACGACTGGCAGATCGTCTGGACAAGCTCATTGCGACTCCACCTCCTCCTCCTAGGTCGGACGCAATGAAGCGCGTAAAGCCCGCTAATGTCGGCCCGAACAGCAGAGCCGAAAGCAATCCACAAATTGTTACATCAAAGCAACCGAGCGGCAAACACGTCGTGCCCTCGAAATGGGATGGTCCGCCAGATGGTGTCATCTATGACATTTCCAGTGACGAGGAACAGGAAGATAGGATGAGTTCGAATTGCCCAGAGTAGGGGTCATCTCTATTCGCATGCTTCTAGGCGCAGGAGTCTTTGTTGCTTTCTGGCGTCTGTTTCATGGGATTTTGATAACTTTCTAGGGTTTGATTGCTTTCTTCCCTTCTTCAATAATGTAGTTCGTTTCTCTCCATTCAATAAAATCGTAGCTCATCAAAATTTTCACGGGCATTTTTAAGTACACACTAAACTAAATCTTCCGATTATGATCCAAGATGAAATATGCTTCACCTACAAAACCCTAACTTAACACCTCTCTCTCTCGATCTCGATCTCAATCTCGATCTCTTGATCGCGCACTAGCCATCATTTTGATCATTGAAAGCAGGTGATCCGTTCGATCTTCGCTGTCTTTTTTGTTTTTTCTGTAGCATTATTCTTTCTTGTTGTACGCATTTTTTTTTTTGGATGTTTGAAACAACCGTCAATAACTTGGTCTATATCCGGGAAATGCGGACAATTCACACTGTGGCCGTAAATCGCTCAAGGCTGGCGTCGAGGTCACTCAATTTGTCCCATAAATTTGAAGGTTAAAAAAGCTTTAATGTTTAAATTTGTCCACCAAATGATATTCGAACTCTTGGTGCAGTCATGTACTAAAACTTTCAACAAGTATGTATTTTGGGGGCGTTAAAAGCTCAATCGTAGAACAATGATCAATTAAATTGGCATTGGCATCCTCAAGTATCAATATTTATACACGATGCTCACTTTAGTGGTAACATATCTTTTTTTTATCATTTAAGTGCAATTTTTTTTAAAAACGGTTATTTTAGTGCTAATTATGGTGAATTTTGCTAAAAATCATACGTGGCTCACTTGCCAATCCTAATTAGCAAAAAAAAAAAAAGTTGAAAATCAACCAAAAGAACCCTTAATATTAAAAAAATTAAAAGTAAACTAAAAATAACCTTAAAAAATGAAAGAAAAGAAAAAGAAGAACAAGTTGTAGTGGTGAGCCCTCATCGCGGCAACTTTTTTTTGTCCCTTATTTTTAGGTTATTTTTCTGTCTAATTTTAATTTTTAAAAAATTTTAACTTATTTTTATGTTTGAAAGTACACGTGGACACTACGTGGCTTGATTTTCAAAAAGAATTGCCATGTAATGTTAAAATATTAAAAATAAATAATACGTAATTAGTTGGCCGAAATTTCTTGTCGTTGGCATTTAAGTAATTATTTTTTCTCCGATTTAGTATTTAAGTGTCAAAAAAAATATTGATATCAAAATGAGCGCCATGCACAAATATTGACATTCTAGATGTCCTTTGCCCAATTATATCTATCCATTTTGTTGGTCTCATAAAGATTAATGGTTATGATTACACCTAGCGTATAGAAACTAGCTTATTAGAATTTATCATTCCTTAGATCAAATACCCGATATTTGCAAGTTTTTATTTATTTTTTCTTAAATTTGTCCCCCAACAAAATCAGACATTGCAAGATGTAAATTTCGGAACACCTGCTTGAATTTGGATATGGGCTAGAGGCAGCAAATGGATGGGTCACGTTGGTTTTGATTTGGTTAAGTTTGGGTTTTGCATCCGGTACATGTACAATTCATTTTGATTTATTTTAGGAATAGATCGTGTCGCATTTAGATAATTTCATGTCGATGAGTTTCTTTTCGTCAATCTTTGATGCAAGTTTGGTTCTGGAGCGCATGAATAAGTCAGATCAATTTTAAGTCAACTAAATTCAATGGTGGCTCACGTATGAATAGAAGTCGTTTCGATTTATGAAATTTCGATGTAGATTTCGGGTTTGCACGAGTTCGAGCCACATTAGGTTTGGTCCCATTCAAAATTCTCGTTCCTGTTTCGAGTTGGGTCGGGTTAAGACAGTGAGATGATTCAGATTCTTCGGGTTCGGGTTACTTTATACGGGGTCGAGTCGGGTTTCTCGTTTCGTCCGACCCAAACCCGTCTTGAGATCTACACGAGTGCCCGATCGCCCTTCTCCGAGGGGACACAGAGAGAATGGCGTCGGCTTCTTCTTCTTCTTCAGTAGCTGCGGCGTCGCCGGCGACGGAAGAAGAGCTGACGCTGACGGTGAAGTGGAGCGGCAAGGAGTACACAGTCCGAGTTTGCGGCGACGACACAGTGGGGGAGCTGAAGCTGAGGATATGCGAGCGCACCAACGTGTTGCCGAAGCGCCAGAAGCTTCTCTACCCTAAAGTCGGCTCTAAGCTCGCCGATGACTCCCTCTTGCTCTCTCAGCTCCCTCTTAAGCCCTCCCTCAAGATGACCATGATTGGGTTGCTACTCTCTCTCTCTCTCTCTCTCTCTCTCTCTCTCTCTCTCTCTGAAGCTTTAGACTTTTCGTGTTTTTTCTCCCTGTATGTCTTCGATTTGGAATTTTAGTGCCATATGAGGCGATGCGCTGTTGGCTTTCCTCGATTTTCTTGTGTCTCAATTTTAGGAAATCCTTTATGGGTCAGTATCAGTATGTTGGCGTTTGTGAGATGAATCGTATGCTTCAGAAAGGGTGGTTTCCATTTTTGCCTCAAGGAATTGGACTGGTTTGTTTGTGTAGTAATGTTAATTGGAATAAAAAGTGAGGTAGATGCGTATGCTGAAACTTAGGTTGGGGGAGATAAAAGATTTTGCAAAATCTTAGTTCACGATGGCTGGAGGAAGAAATTCTGATGAAATTTCACAGATCATGGTAAATAATTTCTGAAGATTGCACTGAGGTTGAGGCAATGGTACTTGCCACCCACCTTGGGTCCGTCATTTGTGAGTTTTTGTTCCTAATTGGTTGGATTCTTCACTTTTTATGTATTCTCGACCAAATGTTGTGATTGAGTTTGAGATGGAAGATAGGTTTGAATGGTTTAAAGCATCTCATTAATGTGTATCGGTATGCATAGCTTTAAAAGAGTCTCTTTGTTGTCTTCAGCAACAGACACGATTTATAATGCCCAATGTGCACCTACATTCGGCCTGCACGGTTTATTACCAACTTTCTTCTTCTATATTTCATAATGTCGGGCCGGTCCCCTATGGTAAGATTATGCTTGATGAATATTTGGAGTTTTAGTTCACCAGCACACTGTTTCATCAGATTATAGAAGTAAAAATGTGTTGACTTGTCTTTACCCAAAAAAAAAAAAAAGTGTTGACTTGTCACAGTAAAGGACAAGCATCATGTAGGAAAGACCTGCCTTTCTGTAGCAAATTTGATTTGTTAGTCCCCTAAGCTACAATTTGATGAATATTTGGAGTGTTAGTTCAAATATCACTTTGTTTCATTAGATTATAAAAGAAAGGCAAGATGTGTTTCACAGAACTTAGACAGGCCTTTATGTAGCAAATTCGATTTTTTCATTTGACTCTCTGCTGGATGGCTTTTGATTTCTGTTTGCAGGACTGTTGAAGATGATCTTCTTGTGGATGAAGTGGACTCTCCTGAAATAATCGATGATTTTGAGCTTGGACAAGATGATGTTGTTGACATCAAAGATAAAGAAGTCAATAAGCGGAAGCTGAAAAGACGGGTAGATCAGTACAAGGTCAGTTTTCCCCCTCTGAAGCAAGGTATCTGAACTATTTAAGAAGACCTGTCTATTTCGAGTCAGTGTCATTTGTCCCTAGGCATTTGATGGGAGTGGAGATTTCTCTTCCTCTGAAAGAATCTCTTCAATGCATTTTCCTTTTTTGCTGGAGGCATAACATTTCAGTTTCACAGAAGTAGTTTAAGTTATCTCTCCTTACTCCTTAGCTGGTGAATAAGCTTGGGTTATTTATCCAGATGGAAGAACAAACAGTTTCCTTGAGGAGACATAAGACATGGTGTTCAAGACAGTATTGGGATAAGCATTGTATTTTTTTTTTTTTCCTAAATTGTTGTCTAAGAGGAAATGATGTTGATTAATTGAAATTCATTGCCACATTCTGAAGATAAATAATACAAGACACGTGTGTTGTGCTTAATGTGTTAAATCCAGAGCCAGTGTTATAAAGATGAGGTTCTGTCTGTGAAGACTGATGTATGATGCTTCTGATCTATGTTTTGAAAGGAGCATGGATGACTTGCCTATAGGATTATAACCATTTTATAATACTTTGGATTTTAGGGTAGAAACTCAATGACAAGGCAGCTAATTGTTACCAAGAATGGAACATGGATATTCAAATTGCTCTCAAAAGAGGAGCTTTCTGCGGCACATTTTTGGGGTGCTGATTAATTGATTTGTCGCATAATGCAGATTGAACTTCGAAACCCTTGTCGTCAAGGAAAGAAACTGCTTGTTTTGGATATCGATTATACCCTTTTCGATCATCGGTCCACAGCAGAAAATCCTCTTCAACTGATGAGACCCTGTGAGTAGTCTGCATTTTACATGTTTACAATTTCTGATAGTGTTTACAATTTCTGATCTTTTCCATCTAGCTAACTGTAATCCCATACGTGCAGATCTTCATGAGTTTCTCACTGCTGCTTACACAGAGTATGATATCATTATATGGTCTGCAACCAGGTATGGATAATCTTGCTTCTTTCTTTGATCTTAGTTTCATGGTAAAAGTATGAAAGACTTTTCCATCTTGAATTTCCTTTCTATGTCTTAAGATAAATTTTCGGTGTTGCTGGTTTATTATATAGAATAAGTCGTGCGAACCCCTTCTGCTTTGGTTAAGTTGCATCTCTATCTCCTCTTCTGAGGCAACCACACTGCATTTTCTTAACTACTTGAAAAATGAAGAGATAACGAAGCATCTTTGTGTGGGTAAGGGTCTGTTTTTTCATCATCGAGGAGTAAGATGTGTTATTTGTCCAGGCTCCACCTCCTGGGGGTTCCTTTGTTATCTTTCCTAGTCTTTAAGCTTATGCCATTGACATGCTTTTTCTCCAAAGGCTCTATGAGAGATTCGTATCAGAAATATCATGAGATGGAATAGCAAAATTTTAGTAGGAAACTAATGGTTGGATACCCTTTTCTAATACGTCTATTTTCTTTCTGTAGCATGAGGTGGGTTGAGCTGAAGATGGGACAGCTAGGGGTACTTGACAATCCTAATTACAAAATTACAGCACTTTTAGATCGCATGGCAATGATTACAGTACAGTCAGATTCACATGGAATCTTTGATTGCAAGCCACTCGGCCTAATATGGGCTCAACTCCCAGAGGTATAGCTCTCACATACTATATTGACAGATGTTCTTCATGTAGCCTGGTAACCAAAGAAATTGCTATATACATCTCCTCAAGCAGTAGTTTTTTGTTTTTACCAGATGTGGATGTACATGAATAGGCGCACATGTATGCAACTATGTGCTTGTCTCGAGAATATCATACACAATAGAATTTGTTCTATGAACCTTTTGTGCACATATTTGTCGATTGTAGCCTAAAACAATTTCTTGGCTTAAACCACTCTGTTTGAGATTCTTACTCTGAAATTAACATGCAAAGTAAGTGCTGCACTTCGGGATAGTCCTGGGAATCAATTGGTTTTCATGGTTGAGACTGTCACGACATAGGCATCAGTTTGCTTCGGACAGGGACAATGTGGCAGTATCCATGCAATAAACCCAATTCGTAGCCTAGAAATTTAGTTGGATGACCTCTCTGCCATCTCATATAGGTGCTCTTTCGTGGCACATGCATCTGTTCACTAATCAAGGAGCATTTGCTTTGTGTGCTCAAGAAAAGTATGCCTCTGCCATGACCTTGTATTATGGCATTATGTTGTTATACTTTCACATTTGTAGAATTTTTTTTTTCTAAATTTCCTTATTGTTACTGACTTTGCACATGCCCCTAATTTTGTATCTTAAATATGACTGTCTCGAAAGTTGGTAGATTCAGAACTATTACATTCTCGCGAAGAGTCCTTACGGCAGTCTCTTGACTTGACAGTATTACAGTGCAAAGAACACCATAATGTTTGATGACCTGCGGAGAAACTTTGTTATGAACCCTCAAAACGGGTTAACTATCAGGCCATTCAGAAAGGCTCATTCAAGCAGAGACAGTGATCAAGAACTGGTGAAGCTTACTCAGTACCTGCTTGCCATTGCGGACCTTGATGACTTTAGTTCCCTTGACCATAGAAACTGGGAATTCTTCAATGAAGACAATGTCAAAAGGCGCCGGCAGACATGAATTCAAGTTACAAGCTCTTGCTTTTGCAATATGCGTATTTATGCCTTATCTGGTATGTCCACTTTTTTCTCTCAAATACATAATACTCCATTATGAGCACTAAAGAGTAATACTCGATTGTAAATTGCCAAAAAAATATATATATCTTGGTTGTCATACGGACTTGAATTCAATACATTTCTTGCTAAATGACTGTGCTGGCCTAGTTGGGACAACTGCCTATGCAATTAGTTGACCATGGAACATGAATGAGAATATTTATTTCCTTTATACTTAAATGGTGTTGCAGGTCGCGACTCTGTGGGATTCATGTCATATCACCTCCAAAACTTCGGCTTTGTTGTATAGATTGGCATGTTCTTTCTGAAAAACAAAAAAATACCTTTTCATTACCGGGACATCAATGGTGGCCAAATTTTTTTGACGCGGTTGCCCACCTACACATTTCTGGGGTATCCAATGCTGTGTATGAGGATATCAGACGATCAACAAGCACCTTGGAAGTGATTTTAATTATGTGTTGAATGGCCCTGCGATTCTACCCTACTGTCGAAAACCTCTTGATTTTGATGGCGATGGTCTTGATGACTCCATTCTTATACATCAAAGTCAAAGTGCGCGCACGTTCGTGGTTGTGTGTATGTGTGTTCAGTCAAAATAGCTGTACCTTGAATCTGCTAGTCCCCCAGAGTTGGTCCTCCTGTTCCTCATGGAGGTTATGAAGTAGAATACGTGATTTTTCCCCTTTAACTATTTAAACCAGGTATCAATCTGACATTGAGATAACCCTTCTGTCCCGTTTCTTTTGAATTCCACTCCACCGTATAAGAATGTACCCCTCCAGAACAATTCTTGCAAATAACGAATTTGTCTGCTCAGCTACAGCTATACTAGTTGACGTAGCCGTATAGAAAATGGAGGGGCAGCTGTAATCAGTGTCGATGCGACTTTCAATCCTACCTCCTCAACTGCAGGCGGTTGCCAGATTCCGTAGAGGGAGGGTCTGGGAGGTCCATACGCTTTTTGGCTTTATTTGTTTTGATTTTACTAATTAAATTCAGTGGTAGGTTCATTGGAATAATGCAGGATATGCATTTAAACTGGATGTCTGAGCAGGGATACAGTAATAGATCGAATATCGCTCGGCACTCGGCATGGAAAGAAATTGTGAATGTAAAGCAATATAGTTACTGGGTGTTTGCTAGTCAGTGATATCAAGCAATTGCTTTTGGCAAAGCATTTGTAGAGAGATAAATAAATCATGCGTAATTCTAGTTTCCTAGCTCTGATAAAAGGGTAGTACGAAAGAAGATATCCAATGGGTTCCAATGGGTTCTCTCAACAATCACTTCTAAGGAAATCATCAAAGACGTGCTCATTGAGCACCATCATCAGATTTTGTACATTAGAGCCGAACCAATTTGAGCAATAATAGCAATTAATACACTCGAATAGAAATCTTCTTCTCGCAAAGCATTCCAATTTAACTCCCAGCAAAGCACTAAAGAGACCCAAAAAATAGATGGCACTTTACCAAAGCCTCCAGTGTTGGTCGCACAACTTCATGGCTAGAAACCACTTGGGAAATAGATTCTAAGATGTGAGCAGCAACTTACAAGAAGGGCTAGAACCACCTCGGGTGCATCACATACCGGCAATGTGACAATCGGCAGTGATGACCAGGCGCACTGAATATCAATTACGCCAAAGGAAGAGGCGAGACGGAAGAAATGAAATGGGCTAACGAGAGACAGGGATCAGAGGCTCTGAGAAAAGATGGCACCATCGCCCATAGGTGTCTCACCCTGCAACAACTTACGAATGGGGCCACTAGTAGTGTCATGCCCGGAAGTAGCATCCTTTCAACGAGAGGTTTGCAAACTGAGCATCAAGGCCTTTGCTGTTGCTGCGTTGATGCCCAGAAGATGGTTGCTGCTGCTGATTCTGCTGCTGCTGGTACATAGCCCTCAATCTTCCTATTTCGCGCTCTAAAACCTCATGCTCAACTGCACGTTCCAACTAGAATGTTCACTTCAGACCGTAATGGAGAAAAGGAAAAACAAGCTTTTAAAACAGCAGATAACTCACCATGACATGCCATGCAAATTGCATACCCACATGATTTAACCCTCCGAGCAGTTACTAAAAATAAATAGAGGCAACTACTAGCAATCCTTATACGATCACTTTCAAAATAAAGCCTTAGGCTGTCACAGCATCCCTAGTCCAGACTCTGACATATATCATGTTGCAAACAGCGAATGGTAAACTCCTATATCCATGCAAGAGATAAGAAGAACGAGCAAAGCACTGATGCAAGTAAAAAGCTTGCTTACTCGAGTTGTCATAAAAAATCAAAAGCCACCCCCAACTTTTAAGTAAAAGTTTACTGACAGCGGAAGTAACAGATACCACACAAAAAGAAAAAACTTTAACAACCAAAAAGTTCAGGAAGTTCACAGTATTCTTTAATGAGAGAAACTTACAGTATTTTATCAACTGCTCTTGAGCTAAACTTTCCAAACGTTGTTTGAGGGCATTATTCTCCATGTTCAAGATAAGGTGTTGCTGGTTGAGAAATTCAATCTCAGCGGAGACCCCAGAACCTTCTACCTGCACACAGAAGAACATAAGATTAAAACAAATAACTCATCAGAGATTGAATGCAAGCAACTAATCAGCACTATTTAATCATGAGATCACGAGGCACATCAGCATTTCAGTCATTCTTGCCTGCAAAACTTGCACATTCCTTTCCAACTCAGCTATGTACTGAAGTTTCCGGACCCGTGAACGCTGTGCGAATTGCCTGCATGGTCATGAAAGTTGCCAGTTAGACTCCAATTTGAGTCGCATAAAAAATCACTACCACTCTCTTTGCTACATCTGATCAATTTCTTCTTATCATTTGCATCCTGAGAAACCTTGTCAGACATTGTGTGACATTTGCGCATATATGAAGACAGTCAACCTAAAAAAATATCACATTGAACTGCCCAGATTTCCTATCATATGCCAATCAAAAAACAGCTGGTACGGCAGTCTAAACAAGATTTACAGATCACATCACGGACTCTGGAACTTCTGAATGTTTACATAATTATCAGGTTGAAGTTCATAAACAGAAAACTAAACATATTACACTAAATAATCTCGAAAATTATGCAGATTATTCTGAATAAAAGATCACCAAGTAAAAACCCAATAACCACCCTACCCATTCCCAAGATTATACAGATCCATTTGGGTCCACTACCAAACTCAAGTCAATTTTCTCTCCAGGTCCAATTATGTTTGAATAAATTACGTATATCAGGGCCATTATCAAATCCTAAAAGCCATGATTTCCTTTTATAGTCAACTAGTATCCTTAGTCTTGAATAATTCTCACGGCTCCCGGTTTGGACAGGACACGTGAAATAATTAACATGTTTATATCAACTTACATCACTTCCTGGGTTGGGGGGAGGTGAACCTACTACATCAGATAGACAAGAATTTATATTAATCTTAAAGCGAGGAAGAAATCTCTTTCAAATATTTATCTGTCCCAAAACTTTAAATTGGGCTGTATGAAACAATTACTGTTGTTACATTAATGGTATATCCTACACAACGTAAAATCTCTTATCATATGCACACATTTTGTGATAAAGGACACAGAGCACATACTGCTTTGCACGTTTTGTATCTGTCTCGTTTGAAGATGGCTTTGCAGGAGAAGCATCTTCCCTTTCAGAGGAAGTGACAGATTCAACTTGGTCTTGCTTTCCATTTGCTATAGAAAGATCCTTCTCCACTTCTTGGGATACACATATAGGCGCAGAATTTTGAGTAGCAACATCATCTCCAGGCAAAGGTGGGCCACCCGGGGGAGTTGCAACAATGTGAGCTGACTCCCGCACCCTATTCTTCTGCTTCGCATGGTTTTGTTCAGCAATAAAATATGTATGCTGACCACCTCTTTGATGATCCATTTCTTGTGATCCCCAAAATGGTACTGAAAACACATTTCTGTACTTGTGCTCATTATGAGCTGCATAGTCTAGATTAGAAAAGTTAGCTACATCTATGTATGCAAAAGAGTCACTTGATGAGCGTCTATGGCCTCCCCTACGTACAGGAGTTTCAGGCTCATCAAGTAAATCATCAAGCCATGAGGGTTGATCCTCCATGAGAAAACTCTCAGACGACGTTCGGTGATGGAGGCTATACCCCTCTCCAGGCCTTTGCACTGCTTTTGATCCAATTAGAGAATTAGGAATGTAATCAACATATGAAGGAGAAAGGCTGGGAAATGGGCTTTTGGGAGGCAGGAAAGCATGCTTTCCAGAGTATGCCAAATTTCTGCTACTTGATGGTCCGGAATTTGACATAACAAATCCGTTCTTTTCAAGATCCCTGTGGAAGGACAATTTATAGATATCAATAAACGGATCAAAGTACAAATATCACGATGCTTTAGGCCCCTTCTTTAAACAACCAGCAAAAAGTAGATCAATACATATAAAAGCATCAATGACATTGCAAGGAATCTTGCCACTAAAGTCAACTCATCATCTTCAAAGTAAAAATTATAAATGGAAGGAGCCACTTAAGGAGAAACAGAAAAACAAGCCACTCAAGTAGGACTGACAAGGGACATGATAACTATGGCTCCACAATTACATATGACATGCCCAGCCTAATATTTACTGGTTGCAAGAATGTAGGACCAGATCAATGAACCCTCCAAATAACCCAACCGAAATAGAATAACCTACTGACATTATTCTGAAGTTGATGAGCAAGTCTCAATTAAAATATTAATTTCTATGAACCATGAATCAAGCATAAATTAGCTGCCAAGGTTCCTGAAAAAAATATCCCAAACAAATTCCATGTGCCCTAGGTAAAGGTAGATGAGAACTGTATTCATAATCAAGTAGAACTTTCAACAGCATTAAAAATCTTCCAGAAATTGGGAAAGGAAATTCCCCATGGACACAGGAAACATGGGCTTCGGATGTTCATGGCTGTATTTAAATTTCTACAACTATACATCAAATAAAAGAGAGGAAAAAGGTATAGACTTTTCTTTCAGATTAGAGCTATTAACAATGTTAAGTATTACCTTACCCTTACCCAAAAAAAAAACAATGTTAAGTATTACATAATTTAGTTTTTATGTATCAGCATGAAAACGCTCTATTGTAATGCCCCATGCATAATGCTATACACCCCTATCTGATCTTTACAAACATTCATCTGGTAAGCACCAGCACTATCGCTGTACCTGAACAACAAACCATCCCCCACACAAGAACCCAAACCAACTGAAATAACAAGAAGACCAACCGAATACAATCAGGTGAACCCGAAACAGGACTCCACTCTCCCAATGAACGACTTGAGTAGAATGCACAAATGGTACCACTGAAAGGCACGAGGAGAAGGGATCAATCCCAAATCTACTATCAGAACTAAACGCATGCTGCAAAAAGGAACCCTTTACCCGATACCATAATACCCAGTATTAACTGCATAACCACAAAGATATGTGCCTGCAAAACTCAGAATAATCTCACTTGGTCACTCCACTTTCACAATTCAACCAAAAAAAAAAAACTTTCAAGAAGTCTTTTTATAATTGTTGCTACCTCTCGGAGTGAAACCCATGAAAACTTACAGGTTGATAGAAGGACACAAATAATCCTCTTGCGTCATGGCGCTTGCGCTTCGCATGAACTAACCCAAGTCCTACCGATCACAACTTGATTTCTCTTATTAATGTATTATTACCTTAGAATCACCACAAATAGTCCTGCCGAATAATTGGTACCTTTTTCTCTTCTATAGAAAACTATTCATGCAATCACTTTATTTCCTAATGTCTAAAAGATTATGCAATTAAATCCAATATGCAAACAACAAAACATAGCAACCAATTAATAACTATACGTGATAAATGAGGTAGTAAAATCGCAACCTAAACATCTTGGGAAACTACCAAAAAAAAATATGAAAGAGACAAATCAACCCAAGCCACCTAGAGCAATAGTTGAACATAACCTCTTTATTACACCACGGGACAAGATCCCCTAAACCAGTAAATGGGAAGTCCAAAAATGTTAATGTGTCTATCTAAAGTAGACTAAAGCATCAAAGAGAAGGGAATATGTAACTGTAACATGCTATGCAAGAATAAATCCTAGATAAATTACTTGCCTATAATGAGGTAAAAACAGAAATAAAATCTAATGTAATATAATCTAAAATATTGCATGTGTAATGTTAAGTAACAGAAACATGTCGATATTTATACTTTCTTTATACCGGTGCAAACTATTTTTTCGAAGTGTAGAGTGCATTAAAGGAAATCAAATCAGGATGCAAAAATGCAATTTACCTAAATGCAATCCTGAATGAATTTTATGAAAATGCAATCTAAAATGACTAGCATGAAAGAGATGATACATATTCGATTTTCATGACATGTGAATGAGGTATACACACTAATGTGCAATCTAGATGTCTTAAATTGCACTAAGACACTTATTCATGGAAAGTTATAACAAACAAGCTAAACGTGTAAAGAAAGAATTTAAATTGTTCCATGAATGATTTTCCAGTTAAAACAATATGATGCAAATGTAAGAACCTAACTAAAATTATGCCATAAAATAAGTCTAAACGAACAAGCAAACCCAATGTTCCAGCATCTTAATCAATTCACAATGTCCATCCTTGAGAGCAATTTCATGATGCAATTGGAAATTAATCATCCTGATACGCATGGATCTACTCTGGAGCCTCTAATCATACATCTAAGTTATTTGCTTAAGCCAAAATCAACATTCGAGGCACTGATGTCACCTAATTGAAGCTAGAAACTAAAAATTCCCAACATCATTATATGGATTACTTGTTTTTGGGGACTTCAGCTTAGAGTTGCCGCACCATAGTAGACCAACATGTATACCTATGATAAGACAAAGCCACACGCTCTGAATCGTAACTACAGACCACAGCTGGGCTAGAGCTAGCCAACGAGAGCGTTGTGGAAGGCTATTCTTGGGCCAATCTGGTAGCGGTGATGCAGCCTTGACAATCCGGGCAAGAGTATGATGACTCGTTACAGCAACAAGACTAGAGAGGACGCACTCAAAACAACAGCAGCACCTCTATCACAGCAGAAGCAAATCTGTCACTACAGCAGCAGCAACTTGACACAAAGTGATGCAGCAGAACAATGAATTGCGACTTCCCGGATGCTTGGAACAGTTCAATGCTGATTCCCAAAGACATAATGTGGCATAGAAAAAAACAAATAGGCGCAGTGACTTTCACAAGATGTTAATGGACTAGAATTGAAGGTGCATGGGATGATAAAGAGAGGAAAAAAATTGGAAAATAGGTGATGCTGGTCTGACTAATCGGCTGTCGTGGGTGTGGCTTCTTTGCATTTGGCGAATGAGAATTGGTGGGTGTCCATGGATGCTGCCATGTGAAATTTTTTTAGGGGCGATCTAGGTTATAGAGAACACTAGATATTTATAGACAACTCCAACGGTTACTGAGCATCTTCTGATATTTTTATGAGACCACTGCCAACTATTCTAAAAACTTAAGCTGTTA
Organism: Psidium guajava; assembly: GCA_016432845.1. Classification (NCBI taxonomy): domain Eukaryota; kingdom Viridiplantae; phylum Streptophyta; class Magnoliopsida; order Myrtales; family Myrtaceae; genus Psidium; species Psidium guajava. The sequence continues at coordinate 35,577,353 of CM028225.1, read as the reverse complement.
GATAAAGGTGTGACTTAATATTTATTACTCTAAAACTCTCTCATGCTCGGTCTAATCTTTTTGCCGAATAATAAGTGTGGAAATATTTCATTGGAGTGGTGAATAGGGGCCTAAAAAATTTGAACTCAGGACCTCTTGCTTAATACCATGTGCAATTTTTGTGGGACAATTAGGCCTTTTTGATATGTCTCCAACTTGAGGAGTATTAGGTTTATTACTTATTATTCTATACTATTAGCAAGTTGGGGTTATTTATGTAATTTTACAAGGCTTAACCCTAAGCCTATAAATACTTCTATTGATGTCAATAATATTAATTCTCTCTTTTACCGGCAATACTAGACAGTAAACATACTCTAAAAAAGGACTACCTAAGACAAATTGGGCCGTGACTCAAGCACAGGTGGAAAGCGCATCCAATGAACGAACCAAGTCATACACCACATCCAAGTTGGTCGCAGACAAAAGGTATTTGTTTTCAATTATTCTTTTCCTCTATCTATCTACAATGCAAATTATCTTTTCTTTTTGAAAAAAAAAAATGAGTCGCGAGACCCAAATTCACAATTTTTCAGAATAAGAATGACTTGCTAAGATGAAAACAAATGAATTAAGAGAAATAAGATAACTAATACACTGCCCAGAAATGGCCAAATGTCTCCCAAACCCCTGATGGGTATGCAGAATGACTAAAATGCAATAATTGAGATTAAATCTATAATGCAATACGTCATGCATTAGATGAAATGACTAAAATATCCCTGACCTTAGTTGTATTCGCAAATGCTCGGTAAACATGACATGCAAGAATCCAATGCATAGCAAGGGGATATTTTGGTGGGGAACTAAATCCCAATTTTCTTGTTTTCTGTCATGTTTTCATTTTTTTGTTGTCTATATGGAAGAAAGACCTTTAGGTAAAATCTAGATGTCAACAATGATTGAAGCCTTGCATACAACTGAATCTTCCTGCAAGGGTTTAAACAACTTTGCCAGAATCCCCTCTTGGCCTTATATCCTCGAAAATCACAACCTATTTTCAGCTATCTAATGAGAGCCCAAGCACTTCAAAAAGCGAATTCATTTATTGAAGCACCAGAACGAATACTTCTGATTTTGCTAGCTATTCAGTCACCAGCAGTTAGAAATCCATCAAATTGCCCCCTTAGGATCAACTTTAAAAATTGCTTCCTCCTTCTCCTGCTGCTTCTGAAAAACCTTACCTTCCACTAGACTTTGGCACACCGACTCAAAGTAGAAAGGATAGGGAAGAAGTCAATCATTTAAGTTTAGAGTCTCAAGGACAGCTTCTCAAAGATGAACATCCTTCGCACTTGGTAAAACAGCTCCAGCATCATCCAAACAATAATCTATAATCAGCATACCTATTGAGCTAACTATCACCAACTATTCCACCACACATTGGGGATGCAAACACCCACATGATCCTTCTGTAGGTCCTCTAGTCCAGCCAAACCACAAGAAGGCTTCAGGAACTTCTAGTATAGCATCTAGAATAGAAGGTTCAAGAGGGAAGGAAAAAAAAAAGGGAAATGATTACTAGGCAGAATTTAATTTCCAAACAGCTCAAGGGAACTTTTGTTGCTGGTTGTGTATATATGCCCCTCAACTCAACACATGTGCACAATTTTCATGCTGATACCAGTATAAGGCTCAAGGCAACTTTTGTTCCTGAGTGTGTATATATGCCCCTCAACCCAACTCGATTGGGTAATGTGCATCATGCTCACGCCAGTACAAGCAAAGTAAAGCCATTAAGCACACAACTGTTCCCCATCACTGCTAGTGCACTAGAATCCGCCTTTTCAATAAAAATATTTTGCATCAGGCCTTCCTCAGTTTTCCTCACAACCTGTAACCAAAGAACTCTGCAAGGAAATCTTGACTAATTTAGGCCTTAGAGTAGAAATTAACTTGAGATCCCCAACAATTCATTTTCGCGATGCTTGAGTCCTCCTGACTATTACTATTCCACAGTAATGGCCAAGCACTTCTGGGACAGCTAACGTATTGCACCCTACGCCATTGCTGCGACCCTAGCCAAAAAAAACTCTCCACAACATGACATCATGTATGGAAGCAACTATATGTACGACTTGGGCCTATGTGACATGACCAATCAATAGAACTATTCTCACCATCATGCATGCAAAACAAAACCAAGCCATATTTTCCCAAGTGAAGAAGATGGAATTGCATAAGTAGGATCCTACGATTTGAAAATTAAGATTCAACGCAGGTCTTAAGTAGGATCATAATTTGCTAGGATCCTTACATGATCCTGATCCTAAGCTCAAAAATATCAAAGGATAGATGTGATTCTACCGGTCCTATCAATCCAACTTTTACAAACTTTAACCTTGAAGTATGTATATCCTGTTATGAGTATGTCCTCATATTTAGGTATTGAAAAAGTCAATTTTCTGGTACGTTTTATACATTAAGTTTATGCTTTGGTGTTTTAATGACACACGATGTTCATAACTAGTAGACTTCATATGACAATCCAAGATTTTGCAATGCTGACGTATTTTTAGGACATTACTCTTTTAGATGCCTTCACCAATCCTTCTGTAGGATCCCATCTCAACAACTCCCACCCAATCGATTTTATTTGTTCCTAGTGCTGGACATGTCCAATTCATACTCTATGCAGCTTCTAATTCAGTCTTCCACCACTTTTGGCTTGTTACGAACTTATGACAACATTAAGAGCATATACAATGATATCGTTACATTATGGTATCTCTTAACTGTGACATAATAAATCACAGACCTTAAAACCTGTATGTTTTATTACAATAGTGAATAGGCTAGATCAAGCGCTGATGGATTTTGGCGCCGAACTGGAACTAATCTCATAAACTGAGAACCGAGAGCTTATGCATGTTGAAGAAATGGAAGTATCAGATGTGCAGTTGAAGTCAAGGCAAGCCCAGTGAAGCTCAAGAAGAAGCTTGAGGAAGACCAAGCGAGGAATAACAAGCTGCAAGTCGTCTACCATCATATGTCATATAAGAACTTAAGGAAGTAGTTGACAAGCAAATTAGAACTTTACTATTATTAGTCTATGAGTTCAGACAGTTGTTGTCATTGACTAGTCAAAAGATAATTGTCATGATTGAGTAATAAATCTATCTTCAGTTGGCAAGATCATCCATGAATGGAAGAAAGCTTCCCAATTCTGTCTCTGGGTTTCATCCCTCCTTCCCATCCTCCTTGATCTCACTCAATTGCTCAAGTTCTTCCTTTTCTTCTTCTTTCTCACATCTTGCCCAAAACTTGCAATGCATCAATAACTCTCAATGTGAAGCCCATAATTCAAAAGCGCGTTGAGCACCATTTCGACAAAAAGTGCTCTCAGACTCTTCAATATTGAGACACAGCCCTTAATTCCTCGATAACCACGCTTATGAACTTATTACTGCCCCATCCTCTATCATCCACAAAGAAGATTAATCCCATAACGGACTCAAATATGCAGAATACGAGACAGTACCAAAATCCATTAACAATAAAAGAAAGAGCTTCAAACCTTTATGAGTACCCTCAAGTTCAAGAATGAAAATTCGGAATTCAGTGAACAAACAAAAAGAAGTTTCCAAGAATAGGGGGGGAAAGAGGGAGAGAGAGGCAACCCAGAAAGCCAACCATCAACAGCATCAACAAAGCTGTTTTTGCAAATAAATTGAAGGCAGATTCACATCGAGAAATCACTAAACAAATCAGAAATGAACACAAAGAAACCCAATTTCTTACAAAGAACAGTGAAAAAGGCGTACCCTTTGGAGGTGGCAGATTTTCCAAGATCTCGAAAAGTACAAATGTCGAAAGAGAGAATGAAAATCGGGGACAACCCTTTTCCTTCTCTTTGTGGGGGGATGATGATACGCTGTTCGCTGTTCTCTAGCTGTCCCCGGATCCCCGCTTTGATTCGAAGAGGTTAAATTCTCTCTCTTCCTTCTTCTTCTCGAAGCTTGGATTTGGGGTGGATGGATTGGAAACTACGAAGCTGCTTTCCTTTCTTTAACTTTCTTTCCTCGTCTGGCACTAGAATATGCTAATGCAATGCCCGCTCGTACATGGAAACTCTACTGCACGGACATGCTACGTTCAGTTTCATAGGTCTAACGTTAAATTTGATCACCATATTGGATGCATAATGAGAATGTACCGTAGAATTATACGGACATGGAAATATACATGTCCTCGTACACTAATATTTACCAATTTCGCTCGTCCTCACATGAGGCCACTCAGACTGAGATTCATGTAGGTTGATGTACTATGCAAGTAGGGATGATGACGGCTTATATTCTTCACTTGACGTGGCACATACAACTTATATACTTCTCGAAGAATTGAATAAGGTTGAAGAATGAGACTTTTCTCATAAAGTGTCAAGTTATATTTTAGCCAAACTTTTATGTATCAGATTGTCAGTTCAATCAAAAATACCGTATGTAGATATATATGTATATAAATACATATAATTAAATCCTTGACCATTCACATTATATATATATTGACATTTTACTTTATATCTATGATTGCCACGTGACAAGACATATTATCACTTAACTAACAATCCACCGATAAGCTCTAACTTAATAATTTTTCATCTCCTAACTTTTATCTCATATTGTGCTTAAATTTCAAAAAAAATGCGATAAATGATATTATATCATGAGTTTAAACTTTAAAAGAGAGAGAAATTAGAAAAAGTATGGACAAGTACATAGTTCATAAAGTTCAAATTTTTGTAAAACAACCAAGCAAAATAAACTTTTGATATACAATTTTTTTAAATTTACAATTCAAATACTTAATTAAACATGAAAAATAGATATAGAGAGAGGACATTTTTTGAAGAAAACCTCTAAATACAAATATATAGAAAAATGTAACAAACTAAGATAATATGTTTCTTAATTTGTAAATATTGTTACTTGTTTTATTCCAGTAATTAGGTTCAATACATTAAAGCAAAATTGTTGTGATAAGGAAAATCAATTTTTTTAATAAGATTAAACCGAATAAATAACTTTTGTTACTTTAATATTACAAAAGCGTTGGTTTGTATCTCACACTTCCAATATAATGATTATAGTAAAACAAGATTAGATTACAGCTGATTTAAAACACAGAGCATTTGTACTTTATCTAATTTTGATTTCTAGTTTTTAAATAGACTTATTTCAACTCTTGCTTCAATCACTGTACGCTAAAAATCAATTTATTTCGATTCATGTTCTGAGTGCCTAGGAAATATTACTTTATAACCCTGTTTTCGCCACAAATTAATCTTTAAGCCTCCATAAAGCATGATATTCTTTTAGTAAACGATGCATTTGATAAGATAAAATCGCATCTTTTCTCTTGGATCAAAATTCATATCATGGGCTTAATGACTTTTCAGAACTATGCACATAGACATGTCTGCACAAAGCCCGAGCTAAGTAACTAGCAAAATCCAATCTCCAATCTTGCCGGTTCAATGTGTGTTTAAGGTTCTCATGTGCTTCACTAGGATGTCTTTGGAACTTCATTCAAAAGGCTATCGCTTGGACTTGACATCAAACATGCACTTGGTATTGGTACTAGTCGAGTTTGGATTTCAAGCGGTCCCAAACCCGCTCCGTTAGCATTGATTACTATCGCAGAACATACGTGAGAAAAAAACCCTTACCCATTAATCATAGTGTTGTATTGTTGACATTAGTATAAGTTGGCAATTAGCTCTAAACGCCTAATTCATGAAACTTTTTGGTCAACTCTCAAGGATAACAATCACAACCTGATTTTCTAGTGGAGATGAAATCAAGGTTCAAACTTCAGTCACAGCCCTTCTAAAAGGCGGCCTAGAAGGGGAAGAGATGGCAATATGGTGATGAGATTTGGAACCTCTTTAAAAAGGGAAATTGACATAATAACTTTACGTCATTATGAGGTTGGGACATCATCAAAGAGAGAGACAATCTATGAGATTGGAGGAGTTAAATGAAGTTCATCACTGAGTCCTCATCATTGATATGGATGAATAAATTTTGCCCGATGTTCAAGAGACGATATGGTGGTATAATTATCCATTCAATAAATACATAGATATGTAAAGCAGATGCAATATCCATCCTCGAGTTTTATACTAGTCATTCTCTATAGGAGGGAAGTACAAAAGTTGGTGTTACTTAAGCTCCGTTTGTTTCATGCGAAATATGATATTTCCAAAAAAATATTTTCCTGAAAGTCATTTTTCAAGAAAATAATAATATTTTTCGATAATTGATTAATATTTAAAAATAAACTGAAATTTTTTTTCAACGTTTGCCAAGGAATTGATTTTCCAAAGAAAAACTTATTAACTAATTATATTTTTTAATTATTATTTATTTTTTGAATAAAAATATTTTATTTTTAATTACCTTCTTTAATGTTTTTTTCTCTCTCTTTTTTGTTTTGTTTCGTAATTTCTTCTCAGCGGATTGCCAGCCACAAGCCAAGCTCGGTCTCGATCCAACCTCGACAAACTCATCGGGTGAAGGCTCACCTGCCTCGCTCACTCGAGCCAAATCCGATAAAGTTAGCCTTCATTGAGGCCAACAACGCCAAGGCTCATGTTGTTGAGCCTCGAGCTTGTGTCATCGAGCGATCTATGTCACAAAGGTTCACCATCAGCAGATGAAGCAGGCGGAGGATGGAGCAACAGTAGGCGAAGGAAGCAGGCAAAGGAAGGAGGAAGGAGGAAAGAGGATGAAGGAGAAAAGGAGGAGGAAAATAAAAGATTAAAAAATAAATAATAAAATATTCAATTTTTTAAAAAAATAATTAAAGATGAAAAAATAATAATTATAAAGAAAAGAAGTGTGAAGGATTGGAGGAAGAAAAAATGAGAAAAATATTTTCCTCTTCTCAAAATGAGGAAAACCTTTTCTTCACTTTTGAAAGAATTTTTTTTTCAATAGAAAGAAAATATTTTCCAGAACTAGCTTATTTTCCACCCCCAAATACCGGAAAAAATTGTTTTCTAAAAAGTCATTTTTCGCGAAGCAAACGGAGCCAAGAGAAGATATTTATTTATGTGGACCTGTTGATTCAACAAAAAGCCGATGACTGCACATTAGATTCGACCATAAAATACTTTGGATTCTTACAAAAAAATTCCAAACTCTTAAATAGTGCCGAGGATTTGGTACATGTGGATACACCAAAACAACTTTTAACTGATAGGGAAATAATCAATAGGGCACAGTTAAGTGAGATAAACTCGAACTCGGATAGAAAGGAACATACAGCTCCGCTCGACGTCTTTAACCAAGCATGATCCAAGTTCAAACTTTTTACACAACCACTCATCAATTCACCATAACATGTCACGCGAGTAACAATGACAAAGTCTGTGTTCTGAGGAGTGTTTACTTCTTAAACTTATCATTTATCGTTGAGATACTCCCAACCTCCACCAGCAAGCAGCACCAGAGTGAATCATAACCTGTCGATCTGATAGATGCAACTTCTAAGGCAGCACCGACTCTGTCTTGGTTCTTCACAAGCCTGCTCACATGAACTAGAAAATTCAGATTTAGGAAAAGAAATGGTTAGCCTTTTCCTCAAGGTGAACTCTGTCTTGGTTCTTCACAAGCCTGCTCCCATGAACTAGAAAAATCAGATTTAGGCAAAGAAATGGTTAGTCTTTTCCTCAAGGTGACAATCGAGCCTTGCCAGCCTTCAGACACCACAATAGAATACGTGAAAGTACCAAAACTAAGTAACCCAAGTGCCATTCTCAAAACTTGTTCCAAGAGCTGATATCCCCCATTAGATGCTTAAAACTTGAGCTGAACTTAGATTGAGAGTTGAGGGTATCCGTACTATGAGGTTGATGGTACAATCTACACTTACAAAATGACCTGAAACAAAAAGCTACAAAAAACACTAAGGCCACCTAAGAAGCTGACAGGGGTATTGGTTTTATAGCACTCCGGATTCGCCGAAATGCAGTCCTCACTCTTTCCTTAAGGCCTTCATTTTCACTCTCCACGTCCCCACTATCCTTGTCCAGATGTGCTACATTCCCATCCACATTTATCACCAGCTTCCCATCCTCACCAAATTTCACATCCCCAAAGAGAGAAACTAGAAGTGCATGAATGATCTTCTCTACCCTTGCACTTTCTTCTTCAGTTTTCGTGGCCTCTGTTTCAACCACATACTTCGGAATCTCCCGGCTTATGTTCAAGACAAGAGCAACAACAGAATCTGAAACCATGTCACTAATTGGATCCGATGTCCAGTGCAGTGAAATATGTTTATCAGATTCGTGCTTCACTGTTACTCGATCATGCACACGTAACATGGGAATGCTAGATTCCTCATCCACTGAAGACTCCACACTTTCATACATCTGCTTCAGCCGGTGGCTTATCACACCAAATGCACCTGTGTAAGGGATTGTGATCCTCTGATTAATATTTGCTGTGGACAACTGAGAGAAAACGTGAAGATCTTCAGGTGCCATTATTTGATAAGTGAAGCCCTTCTTTACCAGAAGGCCACTAACAGTCTCACCCACTTCAGGGGTCTTCTCAGCCAGCCTCCCAATAGTTTTTGCCATTTTCTCTGAAGTGAAGTACATTTCAACTGATTGACAATTCTTTGGCGTCATGATTTTGGTGTTGCGATCAGCAAACTGAGCTATGAGCTTCTGTTTGAGCCTTCCCATCTCATTTTCTTGTCCATGCACAAGAACAATGTTCGGAGGCATTACCTCATCCAAAAAAGCGCTTGTTTGAGCAAAATCAGCATGGGCAGAGAAGGAAATGTAATGAACTTGCATGTTAAGAGGAGCAGTGAGACCATTCATCAGAGTGACTTCTTTTGGTTCGTTGATGATGGTCTTTGCCAGCGTCCCTTCCACAACATATCCGGGAATAACACAAGCATTTTTCTTGTCAGAGCACCACATGTCAAAGAGTTGACGCGACAACCCACTTTGGAGCCCACCAGGACTAGCCATAACAACGGATGGACCAACGTCATTAAAATTCTCAATACTCTTTAGTGGCGAAATATGCTTGAAGTCAAAAGGATTGGCTGTTGCAAATTGGCTTCGGATCCTCTCATTCATGGAATTGATGTACGTTTGATAAACAGCCATACACTTCTTTGCAAGGGGGGAAGCATAATATATAGGAATATTATGGAGCTCAGGGTGGTTGGACCAAAATTCGTCAAGGATCAATAGAAGTTCTTGAGCACGACCAAGAGCATATGCAGGGATAAGGACTCTACCTCCTTGAGAAATAGTAGAATGGATGACATCAGTGAAGCGTTTCTCCCGAATATGACGAGGTTGATGAAGCTGCACTCCATAAGTGGACTCAATTATGCAGATATCAGGTGAGAACTGAGGAATCTCTGCAGCTCGGAGATGCCTATCTTCTTCACGGGAATAATCACCTGTGTAAAGGACTCGTACACCAGCAATATCGACCATGAACATTGCAGCACCAAGAACATGACCAGCAGTATAACACCAAAATCGAATTCCATTCACCTCAACTGTTTGGTGGAAATCAATTACCTACAGGTAAAAGTAGGTTAACATGAATTAAATGCATTGGGTTCAATAGTTTAATGCATCCGTGGAACTTCGAAGAACAGCACAAATAGTAACATGATTGCAAAGTTCATTTACATTGAATAATTAACATTCCATTGGAAGACATTGTTTTCACATGAAACCCAACCCAACATATCCATGATACACTATTTGCCACGTCCAATAGACTAAACAACATCCAGAGATCATCCTGGGGCAATCGTCTAGAGCACATACTATAAGTACACAACACATGTAGCAAACTGTATGACGTGCAAGTGCTGAGATAGTTTATCTCATTGAGATCACTAATGTATCCAGCTTCTTACACACATGCCACAACTGGGGATAAATAAACTACATTGGAAATAAAAGTGGCAGAGACAGCTATAGCTAAAAGTAACGAAGCCTATAGCAGCTCAATAATGAACTTGATTCTTTGAAAGGGACCATACAGGGAATGGTCGGTTCTAAGCCTATGGAGAATCTGCAATGCACCTAAAGACAGAAAGCAATTCCAATCTACTGAGCCTGAGTTATAGGTAAAGCCTGCACATAATTCAGACATGTAAACGGTATACACAAGCAATCCATCCATGACTGGATGCAAAGCAAGAATTATTCTGCTTCTACATATCATCCATTCTAGAATCAGTAAAATGCAACAAGTTGGTCACCAAGGAGCAATCCTCAAGGCAAACATTAGCAAGCAAATTTGTGTAGCATGAAGGATGGGCTCAACAGATGAAGTAAATACCTCAATCTTGTCCATTGAACGGAATATATCCTGTTCATCATACAGCATATCTTCGACTGAGACCTTGCTCACTTTCACGTAATCTGACAAAAGCAGCTTGTATATAGCCTTCGTAGCATGAGTCATGAAGACACGACCTTTAAATGTAGTCTGGAAAAATGAGAGCATGTTGGGTCATCCATATTAAAGTAAGGTCCAATAATTAAAGTACCTTTTCACTCTAATATAGCTGCAAACCTTTTCCAAAAAGTATGGTAAGGAAGCTGCATGATCCAAGTGGAAGCTGCAAGCAGTCAAGATTAACTTGTAAAGACCAGAACCTCTACAGTGGAAGCTAAATATGGGAGGGAGGCGTAGAAGTATAAATCAACAATAATGCAAGCTAGGGAGAAGCCCATCCTAAACTTGACGACATTGGTGCTGATGGGTAAAACTAGAAAGGGATCTGAGGCTAAGGGGCTAGTATGAATTTTTCTGGCAAGTCATAAGAAGAAAGATTCTTTCTTCAAGCAAATTACAAGAAAACACTGTGAAAGGCAACTGCACATAATGGAATGAGCAGCCCCCCTCACCAAAGGTGAGTCAGTAATAATAGAGGAAGCAGAAAACACATACTGAGTAATTAGGAGGACATCAATTGTCGAAGGGTCAATCTCATCGAAGTATGGAAGAGCAGCCATGCCAGAGTAAGCAGGATGAATTCCACAATCAAACTGTCATCCGCATATAATAATTATGATGAGATCACAAGAGACACCAACCCATGTCTGCTAAAAAGTCTTAACGAGAAAACTCATAAAAACCAAGAAAAAGCAGTACCAACACTGTCTTTCCTTTGAAAGACATATATACACAGGACCGACCAACTTCATTGCCAGCACCAAGAGGAGTAATGATCAGCTGGTCACCTTCTCTCCCAGCTGGCGGATCGTGCCTCTTCAGAGAGGGTGCCTGTCCTGTGGAAGCCATATGGCAAGAAATATTCGCACGGGCCTTTCAACTTTACCAGGAATGTACTGCCCTATGGAGAAAGGACAAAGTATTAAACATGTTCGAAGCTGCTCAAGCAACAAGCAAGAACACAACACTCGAAGTCAAACCCGAAATGTACAAACTCAAGATGAACAAAAAGAAGGCATTAACAAATGACCAGCATCAATGTTCAAATCACTGCTACCACCTACCAAGAAAACCTAACGGGAAGGAAATTAGTTAGGGCTGTCAAATGGGTGGGTCAGGTCAAAAATGATCCGACCCATCCATTTATTAACCTGTTTTGACCTACTTCCATGTAATGTAAATTCAATGAACCTTACCCACCCATTTTACATACTTTAGGCTCTTATAAATGTTACTAGATTAAAAACTTCACATCAAATTAAAGAACAGTATGTTTTAAGAATAAAAAATTATTAAATAAAATAAAGAATGAAAAAACCTATAAATTGAAATACTTATAAAGAACTTTTAATAAGATAAAGTACAGCTCACCATGGACATCAGAAAAAAAAAACATTTGCTTACAAGGAGCCAAGTCCATTGTCCACCAAACAAAATTAAGCAAAAACATTAGACGAAAATGAAGGAAATAAAAAGAACTTCCAACAATACCATGCAGAATTATCTACCAAAATAACATGTTATATTTTTATCAAACATTAAGCCAACACTTGCCAAAACTCAGTTGCAAAACACAAATCAGTTATAACCTTTTTCAAGTCGTATAGGTTTAAAGAGCTGCAAAAATCATCTGGCACAGAACATAAATAAGAGCAAGAGCAAGGACAACTACAAAAGCCCACCGCATAACTCCAACAAGTAGCTACAAGTACTCTTTTCTTACCAATTCTGCTAGCCGACAACATGCTCAAATTCAGTAAATCACAATCACCCATGAAATGGGTGTCATCTGAAAGTTATTCTAATGTCTATGAACTGGATCACTTCACTCACAATAGCAACGACAATAGGGGACATTCTAGCAGATCACTTCACTAAGCCAAACTGTTTGCAAAATGATGAGGGGGAACTCAGTAAGATGTTGGAGAAACGAAATATAAGTAACCACGATATCTAATCATTAAAAGATTATCACATATGTTCAAGTCTAACAAACACAGGAGCTATTTCACCAAGAAAACATCTTAGAAACCTTCTTTCTTACAGATTGTGCGCACTACGAAGACAAAGGTAAACAAGCAAAGCAGTTTTCTCATCCAAAATCTATACATCAACAACCACCATATATTGGCCACAGTTCCAAGTTACTTTCTCATATGCTTATTTGTGGATCTCGGACTCAGAACAGGGTATAACAAAGGGGCCGATGTTACCTGGTCAATAGAGCAAGATGAAGCAACAACTGGTAACTCAAGAAATATTTATCAGATTTGTAGATGGAATTGCAGCATTTAATGAGACTTGCTCACTGAATCACTGCTCGGATCAAGCTAAACCAAACTATAGAGGCAATTTGGCCTACGTTTGGGTCAGCCCTTTCGATTGCTCAAGCAACCAGATGGCAAAGATATACCTACACTTGGGACAATCGATTCGATTCAGACATCCATGTCTCCCAAAGATAAGGAAACAATACCCTGCATCATCTAGTTAGCTATATATCATCCGAAAGTCCTCCGAACAAGACACGGTATAACAAAAGTCTCTCAAGTTTCTTATCCTATCACATCCTATTCTATTAAATACCATATCCAGGTGACGACATCCAATTGAGAGACCTCAGCAAAACATAAGAAGGAGCCGAACTTATCGTTTCCCCCGCTGTCAGCTTCGTGTATTGAATAAACAAGATTCCACCAAATGACTCGGCCAAACATTCCCGGACTCCCTCATTGGTAATAAAAACGCAAAATCAACTGCAGCGAGAGAGATTTGGGCCACTCACGGCAGAGGGAGGAGGTGGACGACGAGCCAACCGCGAGGTCCGTAGTAGTCGACTGTTTGCGTCAGGGGCTCCCACACGTCCCGGCTGTCCAGGCAAACCGGGTCCAGGAAGGCTTCGATCACGACGGTGCCCGAGTCGACTCGGTGCTCCGTGTACACGAACCCGTGGTACTTCGTGGGCGGCAAGGACTGGGCGCTCGCTTGCGATGAGGGCACGGTGGACGGTGAAGAAGGAGACCTGGGCACTTCGGTCACAGTGGAGAGAAACGGAGACTGAAGTGGAGTCGCGACTCGCAGAACCGATTCTTCCTCTCTGTCTTCGTCATTCCCGTTGAATAACAAAGAAACGGAGACGAAGCGAAGCGAAGCCTGCGATAGCTCCGGGTGTGTAGTGGGTCGGGTCGTGGGCGCGGGTTTTGAAAAAATGGGTTAAAAAACGGGTCACTCAGATTTTTCTTTTTTGTTTTTGGTCACTCAAATTTAGAGCCTACATGATAACCATTATATTCCAAAAAAATAATTATGATTAAAATAAATTTTTTTATTTTACTTTTGGATGAATTTTAGAGAATCACAATGTGTTTGGTTACTACATAAAATTTTTATTTCGAGAACAAAAACACGTTTGGTAACTGCACAAAATTTATGTTTCTAAAAAAAAATTCTCTTCATAATTTTTTTTCATTTAAGTCAAATAATTTTGTATTTATTTTAGAAAATTTCATCATAAATTTTGAATTAATTGAAAATTAATTCATATTGATTCTCTTGTATAATATATTGCATATTGAAATGTAAAAATAAATATCAAGAATCATCATAAATCATTTTCTTTATTTATTGTGAGGTTTCATCAAATTCTTTTGAGAGAACGAATAATCAACAGGAGCGACACCATCATTTCTACAAGAGAAATGCAATGCATTATCTTGCATTGGCATGTGTTTTTGGTTCAAAGAAATCAAATCTTAATCTTAATTCATCCAAATTTTAAGAATGAGAACTTGCTAAGTGATTATGCTGGTATTTTGTCTTTTTTCAAAATTTTCTAAAACTAGACTAAGTCTAAAATACATAAACCTAAGCAAATCACAATCAATGAAAATCAAGTGCATAATCAAGGAATCATGACATTGATGAATCGCATTATAAAACCATAACGAAGCCCTAAGGATTAAGAAAAATGTGATCTAGGTTTAATTTCAAAGATGCTTACGATTATTCTAAAAAAGAACAAAATCTATGAAATCTAGACAATTTACGCCCAACTTTATACAATTAGGTCAAACTAGCATAATCTAAGCTTCTTCTATTCTTAAGGATTTCTAAATTTTTTGTGATTTTTTAGAAATTTTCCAATTTTTTTAATTTCTTTATTTTATTTTTATTATCTTTTTTTTTAAAGTAAGACCTCATTATTTTGTTTTAGGTTGAGGAAAAAGTGATAGATGTAAGACTTTACTTTGTTTTGTGATTTTCAAAAGTAATTCTTTTTTTCTAGAACCAACTTTTTTTTGTTCTTGTTTTTGCTCTCAAACTGATTCTGAAAACAGAATCAAAATCAAAATTATTTGTATTACCGAATATAATTCTCATTCTTTATTGTTCTAGATAACAGAATTAGAGAATGAAAATGATTACCACGCAAGCCCTTAGTGATCCATTTTTTTACTTGTTATTTGTGCTATAGTTTTTTTTTTCTTCAGAGCCATATGCTGTTACACAAGAATAGACTCGGCAAACAAGTGAGTCAGATCACCTTGAAAATAATCCGACCTAAATTGACCTATTTACATTTGATCCGACTTGACCCATATTGTTAAAATGCTTCCATATTTAACTCAAATTGAAAAAATTCATACCCAAATTAAAGTGAACGAGCGCCAAATCAAGTGAGGACTATGGAGAGTAAAGAACGAGTCGTAAAGATGAGTTGAGTATAAATAAGTTACGAACTCATTTAACACCCATGTGAAATTCAGCTTTACTGTTCCAAACTCATTTGTGAAACTCTAGTGAAAAAAAATCAAACCCTATAATAACACAATCTATTGAATATGGGCTAAAAAAATGAATTTATGACCTATTGAGATAGGTATAAACCTATTGCACTTTTGCCAATTTAGTTCTAAACTTTTCAATTTTGCCGATTCAGTCCTAAACCTTTTCATATTTTGCCGATTCAGTCCTAAACCTTTCGATTTTGCCAATTCAGTCCTAAACCTTTTCATATTTTGTCGATTTAGTCCTAAACCTTTTGATTTTGCCGATTTAGTCCTAATTCTTTTCATATTTTTTTGATTCAGTCCTAAAATTTTTATTTTTTAAAAAATATCTTGGAAATAAATCCGAAAATTAAAAAAATTATAAGAAAATTATAAAAATATATAAAAAAAATTTAAAGAAACTAAAAAAAAATAAAAAAATTTAAAAAAATTTTAAAAAAATTTAAAATTTAAAAATTTAAAAAAAATTTAAAAAATTTAAAAATTCAAAAAATAAAAAAAAACAAGTGAGCCCTCGCCGCTGCTGCCCCACCATCGCTGGCTTGCCCATTTTTTTCAGTTTTATTTTCAAAATATTTTAAAAAAAATTAAAAAATTTAGGACTAAATTGTCGGTTTTTTTCTCTTTTTTCAGCTTTTTTTCCAAAATATTTTAAAAAATTAAAAAGTTTAGGCCCCTCACCGGCTAGCAATGGTGAGTTAGTCCTAAATCTTTTCATGTTTTGCCAATTCAGTCATAAAATTTTTAATTTTTTAAAAATATTTTGAAAAAAAGCTAAATAAAAAAAATAGATGAGCGGCGACGGTGAGTTAGTCCTAAATCTTTTCATATTTTTTCAACTCAGTCCTAAACTTTTAAATTTTTTTTAAAATATTTTGGAAATAAAGCTGAAAAAAAACGGGCGAGCCGGCGATGGTGGGGCAGCGGCGACGATGGCTCACTCATTTTTTATTTTTTTTAATTTTTTAAAATATTTTAATTTTTAAATTTTTTTAAAATTTTTAAAATTTTTAATTAATTTTTAATTTTTAATTTTTAATTTTTAATTATTTTTTAAATTATTTTATAATTTTTTTAATTTTCGGATTTATTTCCAAGATATTTTTTAAAAAATAAAAATTTTAGGACTGAATCGAAAAAATATGAAAAGATTTAGGACTAAATCGGCAAAATCGAAAGGTTTAGGACTAAATCGGCAAAATATGAAAAGGTTTAGGACTGAATCGGCAAAATATGAAAATGTTTAGAACTGAATCGGCAAAATTGAAAGGTTTAGGACTAAATCGGTAAAAGTGCAATAGGTTTATGACTTTTTTGATAATTTTCCCCTTAGCATCATGCAGACGTCTGTTCCCCGACCACCGCTAATGCCCTAGAATCCACTTTTCAATAAGAAATTGTATCAGACCTTCCCCATTTTTCCTCACAACGAGTAGCCAAAGGACTAACGAAACCTCGACTAATGTAGGCCTTGGAGTAGAAATTAGTGCGCGATCCTTGTAAATTTACCTTCCTGACGCTGGAGTCCCTCCTGACTATTCCCCTACAAAGGTAAATGGCCAAGCTCTACAGTAACAAAATGTGCTTTTGGTTCGACGTCGAATGTGCATTCACCATTCGGTGCGTGTCGGGCTTGGATCTCTCGTAGTCACAAACCCGACCCTCTAGCATTGATTTGTGTTCAGTGAGATGCGTGGGTTCCGTGAGAAAACGCTGAAAGAAAACTAGCGGATAACGCAGTTCAGAGAAAGGCCTTGCCCCCATTAACCATCGTGTAGTATCATTGAAATTAGTACAGTTGGTCATGATGATCAAAGGCCTAATTCATGAAACTTTGTGGTCATACGTCGGAACATGTTCCGAAAATGTTCTAAAGCGTATGCGATCACCATGCTCGAGTTGTATACTTGACGTCCAGTAAAGGAGGGAAGTACACAAGTTGGTGTCACTTAAGGAAGATGTTCATTTAAGAAGGCTCCTCGTTCGCAGTATTCAACATGCAGCCGATGACAGCACTTTAATTTCGACCACAAGATACTTCTGAGATCTTGTAATTTCCAAACTCTTCTAAACGTGCCGAGGATTTAGGACATATCGATACACCATAGATTGGTTTAACTGAGAGAACCGTAGTCAAAAGGGTACGGATCAGTGAGACAAACCCGAACTCATGTAAAAAGAAACATTGGCATCTTAACTAAGCAATGACCAAGCACGAACTTGTCACTCAACTACTCATCAATTCCCCCATCAACTTGTCACATGAGTAACAATGACAAAGTTCACGTTTTGGCCGATCCTGGGTACATGAAAACTAAACATTATAAAACTACAGCGTTACCGCGTGGATGCATCTTCCCGTGTAGCACAGGCTGTCTTCATTCGCATGCACGCATGAACTAGAAAAATTGCATTTAGGTAAACATATGGCAAGTCTTTTCCACAAGGTGACGCTCCAGGCTTGCCAGCCTTCAGACACCAAAATTCAATGCATAAAACTACAAAAAAAAGACTATGTAATCCGAGCGCAGCTCTTGAAACGTGTTCTGAGAGCTGAGATCCAACTTTAGATGCTTAAAATTTGATCTGAACTTAGATTGTGAGTGGAGGATATCGATACCATGAGCTTGATGCTACAATCTACAGTTAGAAAATGACTGGAAACAAGAAGTTACTAGAAACATGAAAGCTACCTAAGAAGCCGACAGGGGTATTGGTTTTACAGCACTCTGGATTCGCCGAAATGCAGTCATTACTCTTTCCTTAAGGACTTCATTTTCACTCTCCACATCCCCACTCTGCTTGTCCAGATGCGCTACATCCCCATCCACACTTATCACCAGCTTCCCATTCTCACCAAACTTCACATCCCCAAAGAGAGAAACTAGCAGTGCATGAATGATCTTCTCTACCCTTTTCCCACTTTCTTCTTCAGTTTTCATGGCCTCTGTTTCAACCACAACCTTTGGAATCTCCCGGCTTATGTTCAAGACAAGAGCAACAACAGAATCTGAAACCATGTCACTTATGGGATCTGATGTCCAGTGCACTGAAATGTGTTTATCAGATTCGTGCTTCACTGTTACTCGATCATGCACGCGTAACATGGGAATGTCAGATTCCTCATCTACTGTAGATTCCACATTTTCATATATCTGCTTCAGCCGGTGGCTAATTACACCAAATGCACCTGTATAAGGAATCGTAATCCTCTGATTAATGGTTGCTGTGGACAACTGAGAGAAAACGTGAAGATCTTCAGGTGCCATTATTTGGTAAGTGAAGCCTTTCTTTACCAGAAGGCCACTAACAGTCTCACCCACTTCTGGGGTCTTCTCAGCCAGTCTCCCAATAGTTTTTGCCATTTTTTCTGAATTAAAGTACATTTCGACTGATTGACAATTCTTTGGCGTGAGGATTTTGGTGTTGCGATCAGTAAACTGAGTTACGAGCTTCTGTTTGAGCCTTCCCATCTCATTTGCTTCTCCATGAACAAGAACAATGTTCGGAGGCATTACCTCGTCCAAAAACGCGCTTGTCTGAGCAAAATCAGCATGGGCAGAGAAGGAAATATAATGGACTTGCATGTTAAGAGGAGCAGCGAGACCATTCATCAGAGTGACTTCCTTCGGTTCATTGATGATGGTCTTTGCCAGAGTCCCTTCCACGACATATCCAGGAATAACACAGGCATTTTTCTTGTCAGAACACCACATGTCAAATAGTTGACGCGATAACCCACTTTGTAGCCCACCAGGACTAGCCATAACAACCGATGGACCGACGTCATTAAAATTTTCAATACTCTTTAGTGGCGAAATATGCTTGAAGTCAAAAGGATTTGCCGTTGCAAATTGGCTTCGGATCCTCTCATTCATGGAATTGATATATGTTTGATAAACAGCCATACACTTCTTTGCAAGGGGGGAAGCATAATATATGGGAATATTATGGAGCTCAGGGTGGTTGGACCAGAACTCATCAAGGATCAATAGAAGTTCTTGAGCACGACCAAGAGCAAATGCAGGGATAAGGACTCTACCTCCTTGAGAAACAGTAGAATGTATGACATCAGTGAAGCGTTTCTCCCGAATATGACGAGGTTGATGAAGCTGCACTCCATAAGTGGACTCAATTATGCAGATATCAGGTGAGAATTGAGGAATCTCTGCAGCTCGGAGATGCCTATCTTCTTCGCGGGAATAATCACCTGTGTAAAGGACTCGTACACCAGCAATATCGACCATGAACATTGCAGCACCGAGAACATGGCCAGCAGTATAACACCAAAATCGAATTCCATTCACTTCAACTGTTTGGTGGAAATCAATTACCTATAATTACAAATAGGTAACATGATTTACATGCATTGGGATCAATAGTCGACATTATGCATGCAAGGAACTTCAAAGAACAGCAAAAGTAAGATCGTTGCCGGTTCATTTACATTGAATAATTAACATTCCATGTTAAGACATTGTTTTCGCACGAAACGCAACCCAACATATCCATGATAAGTTAATCGCCAATGTCTCATCCGAAGACAAAATCCTGTTGAATAGGTTCTATGTCTACGACACAAATAGCAAACTGTATGACCCATAAGTATTGAGATAACTAGTTTATCCAGCTTCTCATCCCGAAGCCACAACTGGGAATAACTATACTGTACATAAACAAGGCAGCGACAGCTCGTGTTGACAACAGAAGAACGATCCTGCACTTTACCTTAAAAGAGATGAAACTCGTATCAGCACAATGCTGCAAGTTGATTCATTGAAAGGTAACATACAGGTAACAGTGGGTTCTAAGCATTTGGAGAATCTGCAATTAACCTAAACACGAGAAACAATTGAATCCTACTAAGCCAGAGGTACAGCTAAAGCCTACGCATGCTTCTGACAGGTAGATGGTATACACAAGCAATCCATCCATGACTGTGTGAAAACCAAGAATATTCTGCTTCTTCATGAATGACATCATCCCTTCTAGGATCAGAAAGATTCAACAAATTGGTCGCCAACAAGTAATCGCCAAGGCAAACATTAGCAAGCAAATTTTGTGGGATGAAGAATGGGCTCATCAATTGAAGGAAATACCTCAATCTTATCCATTGAACGGAATATATCTTGCTCATCAAACAGCATATCTTCAACTGAGACCTTGCTCACTTTTACATAATCTGACAAAAGCAGCTTGTATATGGCCTTCGTAGCATGAGTCATGAAGACACGACCTTTAAATGTAGTCTGGCAAAATGAGAGCAAGTCAGGTTATCGGTATTAAAGTAAAATCAATAATTACAAGTACATTTTTACTCCAATAAAGCTTCAAACCTTTTCCAAAAAGTACGGTAAGGAAGCTGCATGATCCAAGTGGAAGCTGCAAGCAGTCAACATCGACTTATAAAGACCAGAGACCTTTACTGTGGAAGCTAAATATCAAGTGTTGGGTAGAAATATAAATCAGCAACAATGCAAGCTAGTGAGAAGCCCATCCTAAACTTTACAGACATTGGTGCTGATAATATGATAACAGCTCAGTAAATCCGACAAGAAGCAAATCCTACTGAGGAGCAATGATGAATTCCTTTGGCAAGTCGTAGGAGAAAAATTGCTTCTTCAAGCAAATTACGAGCAGACACCAGGAAAGGCAAATGTATATAATGAAATGAGTGGCCCTCCTCGCCAAAGGCCAAGTCGATTCTAACAGAGAAGGCAGAAAACACGTACTGAGTAATTAGAAGGACGTCAATTGCGGAAGGGTCGATCTCATCGAAGTAGGGAAGAGCAGCCATGCCAGAGTAAGCAGGATGAATTCCACAATCAAACTGCCACCCACATACAGCAATTACGAAAAGATCACAAGAGACACCAACCCTTGTTGGCTAAAAACTCTAAAATCCAAAGAGCTCATCAAAACCAAGAAGCAGTAGTACCAACACAGTCTTCCCTTTGAAAGACATGTAGACACAGGACCGACCCACTTCATTGCCGGCACCGAGAGGAGTAATGATAAGCTGGTCGCCCTCTCTCCCCGCCGGCGGATCCCGCCTCTTCAGAGACGGCGCCTGTCCTGTGGAAGCCATTTGGCAAGAAATGTTCGCACAGGCACTTCAACTCCACCAGGAACGTACTGCCCTGTGGAGAAACAAGAGAAAAACATAAACAAGTTGGAAGATGCTCAAATAACAGACAAGAACCCAACACACGAAATCAAACCCAAGAATGACCCAAAAAAAGAAAAAAAGACATCAAACCCAAGAACACACAGCCCGAAGATGAACGAAAGGAATGCATTAACAAATCACAAGCACCCACATTCAAATTAGCGCCACCATTTGACAAGAAACTCTTAACGCGAACAAAAGCAGATTGAAGTGTGGGCGAGAGACTCACGGAACTTCAGACTGCCAAAATGCAGAGCGCGAGGGAGCAAAAGCTGAGCTACAGCCCTAAATCCCCAGCCGCTTGCCCGCCTGCTCCTCCGCTAAATGAAAATATAATCAATTATTAGCTAAGATATTCGAGAAATGATCTCTCCCTACATTGACCATTTTCTCACTATAACTTGTCTATGTTCCATCTCTAATTAACTTCTACTAATGTAATGTTTTGTTAGAGCCCAACAAACATTTTCGCGTAGCGCATGTTGGAGTATCATTATTATTATTATCATCAAAATTATTATTGTATACCCTATCTATAAAATCAACTTATAAATTTGGTATCTCTCGTCACACTAAAATTTAAGCTAAAGGATTACTAAATTTATAACCTAGCTCGGACCTCTCCAAGTCCATACCAAAAATCGCAACTTAGGATTTAGTAATTAACATGCAAAAGATTTAATTTGGAGTCATCACTAATGAGTTTAGTGTAGGTCGATTAGAGACCTAAATAAAGTATATGAAGAAATTCTTTATTTTTACAAACCGGAAATTGTGAATTTGGGGATTTGATTATGCTATATTACTTTAATGCTCTATCAGCTCCTTTTCTTTTTATGAAAACATTTAGGTAGGCAATTTGGATTCATTTTGTATCCAAACATGTGAGTTGTTTATGTGGGTGCGCAAACATTATTTAACACCGAATAATCAAATTATTAAATAAATTGCAAGGGTAGGGATAGGAATGTTATATCTCGACACTGTAGCCTAAACCCTATTGTTTTATCCGAACGTAAGATTTAGACTAATGCATTTTTCTTTTGGTTTTGACTTATTTAAATCAATGCAATGATAAATGAAATGCATGAATGCAACTATATTAAAATGAAATTTCACTAAGACGACATAAAAAATGACAATGATTCTAATATGGCATGCAAGGCACTTATTTGAATGACCTAACTATATGACATGAAAAAATTATATGAATTCTATATTAAAATGTCATGTGACATGAACTCTATCATGGAATTATATGCCATTAAATAAACCTATCATATAGACTATATGATATATGATTTATTTAACATACGAATGACATGCAAAAATGATTATGCAATGAACTAACCTAATACCATGACTAGATTATATGCACAATGATGCTTAATCTAGAATGATTTGAAATTCTAAATTAAATAACCTAATTTACACAAACTAAGTTAATGAACCTACCATGTTCACTAAATGATATTATGCATGTTGTTGAAACTCTCTGGATTCGCCCTAGTTCGAAACAACAGCTTCCCCAAAACAATTTTATACCATTTTAACTTGAGAAACCAACCAAATCTACCCTAACCATGAGCGGCAGAGAACGACAATCGGACGAATCATGAACTTACGAACAACACTTTGAACGCATAGCATAATCCATCAGCGAACGTCACATGAGTCCCAAGACACTTACTTGCGTCATCTAGAGACTTGATTGCACATGAATTGAGCCGGGAGCTCTTGGAACAGTCGCAACTTCCAAAGCCCAAGCACATAGTTTCACGCGATTTCGATGCAAAAGAGGAATGGAAAGGTGCGTAGAGACTTCTATATGCAAGGTTTGACCGAAAATCTCACAGAAAGAGCACAGAATGGTGAGTTTGCCATGCGAACTGAACTTCGAGCTCAAGAATGGTAATTACCTGGTTGGTGATGGAATTGCACACCGCAGCGCTCAAAAGATTCCTCAAGGTCGTGCGAAGCTTTGGGGACGATCGGCAGAACTTGATGTGACCTCGGTCACCTTGGATTAGCTCTGGAAGCTCTTAGTTTCCTCTAATGGCGACGATGCAAACCCGCCCTGTTTCTAAAATGCCTCTTCCTCTCGTGTGTATGTCCCCCCCTCTCCTTTTAAACTTGATCTCGGTATTGTAATCTCCTGAGATCCCGAGATCGTCTCGCCCAATCTTCGTCCAAATCTTTGTTCAAACTAACCCACAATCCCTCAGAATCTGCTTTTAGTTTGATCAATTCGCGCCAGAGGTTCCAGGAAGATGATGAACAACATGGGTCAAACGGTCGGGTTGACCCGATCCGATCGACCTGCTTTGGGTAAAAATCTTAAATTGACCCTAATCTCTTCACTTTTTTCCAAAATTGATGCCAAAATTAGATTCAGGGGCGTTGAATTTACTTGAAAATGATATTTTTCTAAAAAAAATTCATTATTTGCACAAAAACCCCAATTTTTGGGTTTGATCCGAGGACCCGTTTTGCAAAATCCAAACCATTAACGTCCTTTTTTTGCAAAAATTGACACCACCAATGGATTCAGGAGGTCAAAATCTAGGGGGTGACATCGCCCTATTTTCAATTCAGTCCCTAGAAAATTTTTAATTGCATTTTTGGTGATTTTAGGGACTAATTTGAAAAATCAAAAAATTGCATTATGGTCCTTTTTAGCAAAATTGGACAATTCAGGGAGATTTTGGACTGGATTTTAATTTTTGAAAATAGAGGAGGATGACAAGACTCTAAAAATGCAAAATTGAAAAATTATAGAGCTAAAATGGAATTTCTAGAATTATTTAAATAATCTAAAAAATGAAATTAACAAAGAAACTCTAAATTTTAGATTAAATTTTTCAAAATTTATTTAGCTAAAATGAAGATAAAATTAAGATAAAAATATTGACTATTTTGTTGTAATTTTCTGGCCTCAAATGCTATTTTTTGATTAATTTCTATTATTTTCCTAATTTCTGAAAAATATTAAAAATGCCAAAAATAAGAAAAATTATTTTTTGCCCAAAATTGGTTTTTTAGGCTTGGTTAAGGCTTCAAAGTTGATTTTATAATTTTCTCATTTTTGCTTGATTTTTTTTATGAATTTTTTTGAAAATAAAATATAAAAAAATACGAACCCACCATCTGGTGGCTGAGTTGGTTTGCGCTTGTCGCGACCCTCTAAAAAAAATTTTAAATTTTAAAAGGGGTTAACGGATTATTAGGTTAATTAGATTTGACTAACCTAATGCGGACCCTCCCAAGCCCTACCGAATCGCAACTTTGGTTTTTGTTTAAATGATTTTGAAATTTGGAGTCGCCACTAATCGTTCTTGGTAGGTCGATTAGAAACCTAAATAAATTAGCGGGAGAACTAATTTATTCCTGCGAACCAGAGATTATGAGCTCGGGGACTTGGTTACACTAGTTAATTAAAACTAATGCCCTTTCGGTACCTTAATTTCATGGATATCCTAATCCGGCAACTCGGGCTTGGTTTATTCCTAAGACTCTAGTAGGGTATTCTCTTTTGTGTTTTCACTTTTTAAATAGGATGCGTGGATGGTATATATTTTTATTTGTTATATTTTTTAAGTGTTAAAGATTCCCTGAAGCCGAAAGAGGGAGTGTGTTAACGACTTCTGTGCAGTATTACGACCTACTCATCTTTTGGGTCTGATGATTCAAAAATTAAATTATAGGAAGTACATGACAGTGAATAAACACCTCCAATGGGAGGCCTAGCATTGGCTTGGCTCTTCCCTTTGGGATTTAAGGTACAGGTATTTAAGTTGCAAGTATTTAAACTACTGTAAGTAAAAACCTCCAATGGGAGGCTAAGCATTGGCTTGGCTCTTCCCTTTGTGATTTAAGGTACAGGTATTTAAGTTGCAGGTATTTAACTACTGTAAGTAAAAACCTCCAATGGGAGGCTAAGCATTGGCTTGGCTCTTCCCTTTGGGATTTAAGGTACAAGTATTTAAGTTGCATGTATTTAACTACTGTAAGTAAAAACCTCCAATGGGAGGCTAAGCATTGGCTTGGCTCTTCCCTTTGGGATTTAAGGTACAGGTATTTAAGTTGCATGTATTTAACTACTGTAAGTAAAAACCTCCAATGGGAGGCTAAGCATTGGCTTGGCTCTTCCCTTTGGGATTTAAGGTACAGGTATTTAAGTTGCAGGTATTTAACTACTGTAAGTAAAAACCTCCAATGGGAGGCTAAGCATTGGCTTGGCTCTTCCCTTTGGGATTTAAGGTACATGTATTTAAGTTGCAGGTATTTAACTACTGTAAGTAAAAACCTCCAATGGGAGGCTAAGCATTGGCTTGGCTCTTCCCTTTGGGATTTATGGTGCAGGTATTTAAATTGCGGATGGACTTTGTCCTCTCCATTTTGGGGTATGAATTTTTTAAAATGAAATACAACGAATTGATTCAACAATTTGAAATTTGTGCGCGCTTGAGGACTCCTCCAAGCCGATTTTGTGCTTCCATAGGATTGACCATTGATATAGAGCTGCGGCTTCCTGACATAAAATAGAGTGAAGTGTTAGTATACAAAATATGTGCT
Organism: Psidium guajava; assembly: GCA_016432845.1. Taxonomy (NCBI): domain Eukaryota; kingdom Viridiplantae; phylum Streptophyta; class Magnoliopsida; order Myrtales; family Myrtaceae; genus Psidium; species Psidium guajava. Next base: position 35,551,323 of record CM028225.1, on the reverse strand, counting down.
AATCTGCACCTAAAACCAGAAGAGTAGAAAGAGTACTTATCTCCCATTTTTTTGGGAGGGATTTCTATAATTGATTTTCGCTCTCTATGTTCCCAATATAGAGAGTTTCTTTTGAATTAAGAGGGACTTTTAGTCACAGATCAGTTGAGAAATCGGTGGACAGCTTAGGAGCTTGTCTGGGCCGATTTTTGCATCTCGACGAGATTTTTGCTGTTGACGTAGAGATATCCTTCTCCTGACATAAAATATGGAAGAAAAAGGAGATGGAGAAAGTGTATACAATTTGTGCTAATTTGCGAGTAAAACCATAAATAAATGAATAAATAAAAAACACTTAGCTTGAATTTGTTTGCTCGTTGACGAGGATGAACTCTTGATTTATATTGATCGATGAAGGAATTTGTGATGATAACCCCTAGCTTTAAACTCCCATCATCTTCAAAATTCTCTCTCTTTTGGTATTTTCTTTCTCTCAAAATTTTCTTCAATCTCCCAAAACTCTCTCAAACATCCAAAATTTTCTCTCCAAAAAATTCTCCCAAACACTTCAAATTTTCTCTCTCAAGAATCCTTTCTCAAGCTCACTTCTTCCTCTTTTTATAACCTACTCATCTATCTCCCATTCTAATTTTTCCACTAACTCTATCTCCCATTCTAATTTCTCCACTAACTCTTCTTCATTTTCATCTTCCATTCTCCATCTCTATCTCACATTCTAATCTCTCCACTAACTCTTCTTCATCTTCATCTTCCCTTCTCCATATTTATCTCCCATTCTAATTTCTCCACTAACTCTTCTTAATCTCCATCTTCCCTTCTCTATTCTTATCTTCCATTCTAATTTCTCTACTAACTCTTCTTCATCTCCATCTTCCCTTCTCTATTCTTATCTTATTTTCTCCATCCATTCTTCTCCAACTTCTCTTCTTCATCTCCTCTTCTTCATCTTCCCTTCTCTATTCTAATTTATCCACTAACTCTTCTTTTTATTATTTGTAAAATAATCCTTCAAGAGTTAGGTATTTGCACTCTAGTCCTTGAATTTTAAGTATTTACAATTCAGTCCCTGAAAAAAATATATTTCTTTAAGTCCAAATCTCCTCATAATTTTTGACACACCAAAATTTACCACATGTCAAATTTAAGCTCATTTCTTGTCGCTGAAAATAATGCATAATTTAATTAAAGCCCTTTTGCAAAATTAAGTCATTCTGGGTATAATTGGGCCAAGATGAAAATTTAAAATATTAGAAGACAATGTCACAACTCATAAAAAGTGAAAGTTAAAAATAAGTTGACTCAAATTAAATTTTTTTTAGGCCCGATTCGAGATTATACTCGTGAAGGAACACGTGACTCGAATTGGATTTTTCTGAATTTGCGATGGCCAATATGAAAATAGATTTAAAATAAAAATATTAACTATCTTTGTGTATTTTTTGGCCTCAAATGTTATTTTTCCAAAATTTTCAAATATTTTTGTATTTTTTTTAAAAAAATTAAAATATATATAATATGAAAAATTATTTTTTGGTCAAAATTCGTTCCCTAGGCTTGGCTAAGGTTCCCAAAGTTGATTTTTCAATTTTATGGATTTGTATGGATTTTCTATTAATTTTCAAAAATAAATAAATACAAAATACGTAAAAATACTGAAAATATGAAAAATCGTTTTTTGGTCAAAATTGGTTCCCTAGGCTTGGCTAAGGTCCCCAAAGTTGATTTTTCAATTTTATGAATTTTTATGGATTTTTTATTACTTTAGCAATAGAAAAAATGATTAAAAATCAGGTGTCAACAGCTGCCCCTCTTTGAAAGGAAGCTCGGTAGAGGTTCATTTCAAAGACGAGATGACACCTGGATTCTTATCGACTCAATACAAGGAAATAAAAAGAGTCGTGACATGATTGTTCCACTGAAAATGAAATGAGAACCTAAGGATTCGTTATATAAAAAAACTTTAGGGTGGTTGAACTTGAACCCGTATGGTGGATCAACCCATGGTAGATTCCTAATAAAAGGATTCTACTGATTAAAAATTGAATTAAAATTTGACCCGTATAGTGGGTCATACCATTTGACCCGTATGGTGGGTCGTACCATGGTAGATTTCTAATAAAAGGATTCTACTGATTAAATTTTGATTGAGATTTGACCCGTATGGTAGGTCACCACATGGAGATACCTGTAAGAAGGACTTGGTGCCTGTAGAAAGGACTTGGTGCCAGTAAAAAGGACTTGGTGCTTTGCCTGTAAGAAGAACTTTGTGCCTGTAAGAAGGACTTGCTTTGCCTGTAAGAAGGACTTGATTTGCCTGTAAGAAGGACTTTGTTTGCCTGTAAGAAGGACTTTGTTTTGCCTGTAAGAAGGACTTACTTTGCCTGTAAGAAGGACTTTGTGCCTGTAAGAAGGACTTTGTTTGCCTGCAAGAAGGACTTTATGCCTGTAAGAAGGGCTTGATTTGCCTGTAAGAAGGACTTTATGCCTGTAAGAAGGACTTTGTGCCTGTAAGAAGGACTTGATTTGCCTGTAAGAAGGACTTTGTGCCTGTAAGAAGGACTTTGTGCCTGTAAGAAGGACTTGATTTGCCTGTAAGAAGGACTTTGTGCCTGTAAGAAGGACTTGGTTTGCCTGTAAGAAGGACTTAGTTTGCCTATAAGAAGGACTTGGTGCCTATAAGAAGGACTTGGTTTGCCTGTAAGAAGGACTTGGTTTGCCTGTAAGAAGGACTTTATGCCTGTAAGAAGGACTTGTTTTGCCTGTAAGAAGGACTTGTTTTGCCTGTAAGAAGGACTTGATTTGCCTGTAAGAAGGACTTTGTGCCTGTAAGAAGGACTTGTTTTGCCTGTAAGAAGGACTTGATTTGCCTGTAAGAAGGACTTTGTGCCTGTAAGAAGGACTTGTTTTGCCTGTAAGAAGGACTTGATTTGCCTGTAAGAAGGACTTGATTTGCCTGTAAGAAGGACTTTGTGCCTATAAGAAGGACTTGATTTGCCTGTAAGAAGGACTTGGTTTGCCTGTAAGAAGGACTTATTTTGCCTGTAAGAAGGACTTGGTGTACCTCAAAGGGTGCCATTCTGGAATCTGGAAAGATCAGGAATCCTGCAGAAGCTCAAACCCAAATTATATTATCCTGTCGCTTTAGGAATAAACCAAAGAGGCAGAGATCAAAAGGTCTCGAACATTTCTGTCCTTGAGACAAATCATGCTTTATTGAAGAAGGTGGATACCTGTATGTACCGCAATGGATTCGAGTACCCTAACAACCGTCAGAATTCATTCTCTTGAAAGGTTCAGGTTGAAGATATACTTACCTGAGAATTTGGAAGAAATGCTTGGTGGCTTCTCGACAACCAGGCTTGTTCATTCAATAATCGCTGAATGAATTTCAAGACTTTGGAAGGTAGTTTGAACATTGGGAATGTGTTGCCTGTCAGGCAGTATCAGAGGTAACATGTGCAAGCATTTTCATCAATGAGTTCATTGGTTCATACAAAATTGTTCAGCTAAGTTGGCAATGATTAGAAGTAGTCTGTGTGATAACTCATGATGCAATCAATCAAAATGTGGATCATGCAAAACTATTCTGTCAAGTTTGCATTACCAATTCTATTTAAGGATGTTCTCATAATATGAACGCCTCGAATGTAATCTGAATGGGGGACTTTAGTCTGAAGGGGCTTTCTCTCACTCTAGAGAAAGGCTGTTTATCTGTAGATTAAAATGTTAGACCCGTGTGTAGAAATGGTTTAACTTTCCTCATCCTGTTATGCCCCATTTTGCACATTTGATGTCTCCTATGCAGTTTATGCTCTAAGTTGGAGTTGGTAAATTAAACATGCGGAATAATCATACATAATTCGTGAAATGTGTAAACACAATGCCGATGTGACAATTTTTAGCATCATGTGTATTTATATAATGTGCAAACATGGGCGGATTTGAATTGCCCTTGGTATGTGGGTGGATTGAACAAATTGGGAAGCCCACTCCTTATGTCGAGGAGCGGTTTGTCTCAAGTTTTGCCCCTGCACGATGAGGCATATAGGTGAGGGAGCATTTTGGTTTGTTTAGTGACAGCGACCGCCATGGTTTAGCAGTTAAATGCCCCCCATTTTTCACCAGAATAGATCTTGTCAAATGATCATCATTTTCTTTTGGATTTGTCTCCTCCAACATGTTACATGTTAGTATAAATATTTCCTGTAACAAGAAAAGGAGACATGTCAACCGGTATTAAAAGGGATAAATTGGAAACGATACTGATTTACCCTTCATCTTGAATGCCTTGGACAAGTCTTTTACCAATTTTGCTGGGTTGAGTTTTCTTCGACTTTTGTTGGATGCTTCACCATTAAGCCGAGAATGTGGCAAAATATTGACTTCGGTATTACTCGTCGAGTATTCCTGCTTGCAAAAAGAAATACACAAAAAGTTGTTTCATTTATTTATAATACATACAACATTCCCCACTTTGGAGATCGAACTCGGGATATTTCGGACCTACTGTCATCCTCCATACCATTCGGTCCATTGGACCATAGGTGTCCATGGGGTTTTCTTTTCAAAGGTTAATCCTTGGGGATAACGCAGCCCTGTTGTATCACCTTGGGCCTTGTTACGATATTTCTCGAGGTAATTTGCAATCCCTGTTAAGAATGGAATAAAAAAATTCAGGACTCGAGATGATTATGTGCAAATTAGAACGATACAGAATTACCCATGTCTGAGATTGTTCGGATCTTTCGCTTGTATTTTTCTTTAACCGAAGCTGTCCATCCCGTGGTAATGTCCATGAGTTGATTTGCCCCCAATTTAGCCCGACCAGGAAATTTGGTTTTTGGATACAACTGTATTCTCGAGTCGCTTTTGCAAATTCCTGAAAATAGAAGGGATCAAATTTAAAACCGGAGCAATTTAAGGGTAAATTGGAACGATACGGATTTACCCTTCAAATTTACGCAGATTTCGTCTCGATATTAATTTTTTCGAGTTTGGTGCGGTTAACGGCTCCGAGCATTTAATAGGGGGGAAAGGGAAATGATTACTTCTAGTTTGTGCATTAATTTTGGACATCGACAAAAGGCGAGAACGTGCGATGAAACTAAGTAGACGTATTCGTCTAGGTTTAATCTTCTTCATGATGCTCTCGCGGGTTGCGGTAGACGATGCTATCAAGAACATTAGAGAGGCATTCAGTTTGGCTTTCCGCAAGCCGCCTAGAGACCCGCGTTCAATCATGTAAAGCTACCACCACTTAATTAGTGTGCCAATAAATTCGGCCATTTGTTGCGTGCCCCACTTCAACCGTGTTTTGTTTCTTTCGGTGCCCACTTGCTCTTGTCGGGCGCCTGTAGCATTGGGAGAAATACTTGTGGGTCACATTCATTAATAGAACCTCGGTCCTCTAAAACCCTCTGCGTGTTTCGGATCCGAGGAAATTTTAAGACCGGTCTCTGGTTGATTTAATCAGGTTAAGGTACTTATTTCATGGTTTCTGATTATATAATCCATATTGTCTTTCAAAAGACGCGGGATCCTCTGTAATACATTAAATATGCCCCCGTGTTTAATCAGTATAAGTCCACCATCATATCACAATACACTGCCCATACAAGTTTACGGATTGACACAACTCTATCTGTTAAAGATGGACAATGTTCGTTTGCCCCCCTGAATTAACGGTTGAAGCCTTGGTGTTTTTCGTCTTTTGGTATTTCTGAAGATGATTCTTGATATATTATTGAACTTAATTTTTACACCCGTCTGGGGTATCTAGGATCTCCCTGCAAAAGAAAAGGATATAATTAGTATGCGACACAAGGAATGTCGGTCCATGACTCCTATATTAGTCCAATTTTATTTTTTCTATTTTATAGAGAAATCAGAAAAAAAAATTTCTTTAGGAAGAAATGGGTTAATTTCTGATACAGAATTTTTTTTGCAGATTTATTACTCTTTTTTTTATTATTTTTTAAAGGAATGTGACAAAATCCCTTGATGTTTACAAAAATTTTTGAAGGAATTTCCTTTTTATCAAAATACATTTTCAGAGGTAAATTTATCAAGAAAATTTTATTTTTATTGAAGGAGGAAAGACATAACAGAAATCCTTTATTGGTTAACAAAATTCCCCCGAGACATTAGTCTAATTTTATTTAGAGAAAATTTTCTTAGAAAAACATGAGCGAATTTCTCGAAAAGAATTTTTGTTGCAAGTTTTTATAATTTGAAAGAATGTGATAAAATCACTTGATGTTTACCAAAGTTTTTTTTTGAAGGAATTTTTCTTTTTATCGAAATAAATTTTCAGAGGAAAATTTGTCAGGAAAATTTCATTTTTATTGAAGCAAGAAAAACATGACAAAAATCTCTTATTGGTCAATACAATTCCCCCGAGACATTAGTCTAATTTTATTTAGAGAAACTTTTCTTAGAAAAACATGAGCGAATTTCTCGAGAAGAATTTTCTTGCAAGTTTTTATAATTTGAAAAATGTGATAAAATCACTTGATGTCTACTAGAGTTTTTTTTTAAGGAATTTTTCTTTTTATTGAAATAAATTTTCAGAGGAAAATTTTTTCAGGAAAATTTCATTTTTATTGAAGCAATAAAAACATGACAAAAATCCCTTATTGGTTAATAAAATTCCCATGAAGGGATTTTTTCACATCATTTTTTCAAAAAAAAATTTTAAAAAGAAATGAGGGACAAATTTAATTTTTATTTTCTTTTAAAAGAATGGTCGTAATATCAAGCTCAAAAACTAACTAACACCTAGCATGGACCGACCGAAAATAAATACAAGATAAAATTAGAGAACTTACTTTTACCTTGGAGAAATGCAAATCACATAGTCATGCGCATGACTCAAGTGAGGAGTGAACTCTAGAAAATAAAAGAAGGAGAGACAGGGTATGGACCTAAAAGGCCCCCACTATCTGAATTGACAACCTTACCCTCCGCGCAATCAAATCACAATGGGAAGAATTGTCAATTCAGATAATGAGCGGGATAAAATATGGTCAACCCAAGCGCAATCGACGCAGGAGCTTTGCATATTCGATCCCTATCTATGGTTACCTAGGAAAAATTTCGCGACTTGGGTTTAGACGCTTGTGTGTGCAGGTGTTGTGATCCTCAGAATATGCAAGACATGCACGACAATTGATATCAAAACAGCGCTTCTAAAAATGTGTGAAATTAAACATAATCCCAACACCAAGCCTGCAAAACAAATGGGTTAGCCAAACACTCCGCCCCTTATAACTCCCATCCTGCAAAAACATATAACACCTATAGAATGAGTCCCAAGCAAAATCGCCAGAAGCGAGATATCCATGAAATTTTCATTGGCTTAAGTCCACTAAGACTTTTAAAATTTCGAAAAAATTCAAGTATTCCAATTGGTATCTTTTTTCGAAAATTTAAAAATCCCGTCCCCAGTGGAGTCGCCAGTCTGTCGCGACCCTCTAAAAAAAATTTTAAATTTTAAAAGGGGTTAACGGATTATTAGGTTAATTAGATTTGACTAACCTAATGCGGACCCTCCCAAGCCCTACCGAATCGCAACTTTGGTTTTTGTTTAAATGATTTTGAAATTTGGAGTCGCCACTAATCGTTCTTGGTAGGTCGATTAGAAACCTAAATAAATTAGCGGGAGAACTAATTTATTCCTGCGAACCAGAGATTATGAGCTCGGGGACTTGGTTACACTAGTTAATTAAAACTAATGCCCTTTCGGTACCTTAATTTCATGGATATCCTAATCCGGCAACTCGGGCTTGGTTTATTCCTAAGACTCTAGTAGGGTATTCTCTTTTGTGTTTTCACTTTTTAAATAGGATGCGTGGATGGTATATATTTTTATTTGTTATATTTTTTAAGTGTTAAAGATTCCCTGAAGCCGAAAGAGGGAGTGTGTTAACGACTTCTGTGCAGTATTACGACCTACTCATCTTTTGGGTCTGATGATTCAAAAATTAAATTATAGGAAGTACATGACAGTGAATAAACACCTCCAATGGGAGGCCTAGCATTGGCTTGGCTCTTCCCTTTGGGATTTAAGGTACAGGTATTTAAGTTGCAAGTATTTAAACTACTGTAAGTAAAAACCTCCAATGGGAGGCTAAGCATTGGCTTGGCTCTTCCCTTTGTGATTTAAGGTACAGGTATTTAAGTTGCAGGTATTTAACTACTGTAAGTAAAAACCTCCAATGGGAGGCTAAGCATTGGCTTGGCTCTTCCCTTTGGGATTTAAGGTACAAGTATTTAAGTTGCATGTATTTAACTACTGTAAGTAAAAACCTCCAATGGGAGGCTAAGCATTGGCTTGGCTCTTCCCTTTGGGATTTAAGGTACAGGTATTTAAGTTGCATGTATTTAACTACTGTAAGTAAAAACCTCCAATGGGAGGCTAAGCATTGGCTTGGCTCTTCCCTTTGGGATTTAAGGTACAGGTATTTAAGTTGCAGGTATTTAACTACTGTAAGTAAAAACCTCCAATGGGAGGCTAAGCATTGGCTTGGCTCTTCCCTTTGGGATTTAAGGTACATGTATTTAAGTTGCAGGTATTTAACTACTGTAAGTAAAAACCTCCAATGGGAGGCTAAGCATTGGCTTGGCTCTTCCCTTTGGGATTTATGGTGCAGGTATTTAAATTGCGGATGGACTTTGTCCTCTCCATTTTGGGGTATGAATTTTTTAAAATGAAATACAACGAATTGATTCAACAATTTGAAATTTGTGCGCGCTTGAGGACTCCTCCAAGCCGATTTTGTGCTTCCATAGGATTGACCATTGATATAGAGCTGCGGCTTCCTGACATAAAATAGAGTGAAGTGTTAGTATACAAAATATGTGCTAATCTGCACCTAAAACCAGAAGAGTAGAAAGAGTACTTATCTCCCATTTTTTTGGGAGGGATTTCTATAATTGATTTTCGCTCTCTATGTTCCCAATATAGAGAGTTTCTTTTGAATTAAGAGGGACTTTTAGTCACAGATCAGTTGAGAAATCGGTGGACAGCTTAGGAGCTTGTCTGGGCCGATTTTTGCATCTCGACGAGATTTTTGCTGTTGACGTAGAGATATCCTTCTCCTGACATAAAATATGGAAGAAAAAGGAGATGGAGAAAGTGTATACAATTTGTGCTAATTTGCGAGTAAAACCATAAATAAATGAATAAATAAAAAACACTTAGCTTGAATTTGTTTGCTCGTTGACGAGGATGAACTCTTGATTTATATTGATCGATGAAGGAATTTGTGATGATAACCCCTAGCTTTAAACTCCCATCATCTTCAAAATTCTCTCTCTTTTGGTATTTTCTTTCTCTCAAAATTTTCTTCAATCTCCCAAAACTCTCTCAAACATCCAAAATTTTCTCTCCAAAAAATTCTCCCAAACACTTCAAATTTTCTCTCTCAAGAATCCTTTCTCAAGCTCACTTCTTCCTCTTTTTATAACCTACTCATCTATCTCCCATTCTAATTTTTCCACTAACTCTATCTCCCATTCTAATTTCTCCACTAACTCTTCTTCATTTTCATCTTCCATTCTCCATCTCTATCTCACATTCTAATCTCTCCACTAACTCTTCTTCATCTTCATCTTCCCTTCTCCATATTTATCTCCCATTCTAATTTCTCCACTAACTCTTCTTAATCTCCATCTTCCCTTCTCTATTCTTATCTTCCATTCTAATTTCTCTACTAACTCTTCTTCATCTCCATCTTCCCTTCTCTATTCTTATCTTATTTTCTCCATCCATTCTTCTCCAACTTCTCTTCTTCATCTCCTCTTCTTCATCTTCCCTTCTCTATTCTAATTTATCCACTAACTCTTCTTTTTATTATTTGTAAAATAATCCTTCAAGAGTTAGGTATTTGCACTCTAGTCCTTGAATTTTAAGTATTTACAATTCAGTCCCTGAAAAAAATATATTTCTTTAAGTCCAAATCTCCTCATAATTTTTGACACACCAAAATTTACCACATGTCAAATTTAAGCTCATTTCTTGTCGCTGAAAATAATGCATAATTTAATTAAAGCCCTTTTGCAAAATTAAGTCATTCTGGGTATAATTGGGCCAAGATGAAAATTTAAAATATTAGAAGACAATGTCACAACTCATAAAAAGTGAAAGTTAAAAATAAGTTGACTCAAATTAAATTTTTTTTAGGCCCGATTCGAGATTATACTCGTGAAGGAACACGTGACTCGAATTGGATTTTTCTGAATTTGCGATGGCCAATATGAAAATAGATTTAAAATAAAAATATTAACTATCTTTGTGTATTTTTTGGCCTCAAATGTTATTTTTCCAAAATTTTCAAATATTTTTGTATTTTTTTTAAAAAAATTAAAATATATATAATATGAAAAATTATTTTTTGGTCAAAATTCGTTCCCTAGGCTTGGCTAAGGTTCCCAAAGTTGATTTTTCAATTTTATGGATTTGTATGGATTTTCTATTAATTTTCAAAAATAAATAAATACAAAATACGTAAAAATACTGAAAATATGAAAAATCGTTTTTTGGTCAAAATTGGTTCCCTAGGCTTGGCTAAGGTCCCCAAAGTTGATTTTTCAATTTTATGAATTTTTATGGATTTTTTATTACTTTAGCAATAGAAAAAATGATTAAAAATCAGGTGTCAACAGCGCTCAATTCCTTTCACGAGAGGTCCTGAGTTCAAAACTCTTCAACGCTAGGTGACTTAATTGGGGGCCCGTGGTTGTGGGATCTGCGGGTCCTCTCGAGAACTAGTCATGCTTCATCGCTGGTTTGAGCATAGGCTCGCTGGTTGCGCGGACACTTCGGTTATAAAAAAATACTAAAAATATGAAAAATTATTTTTTGCTCAAAATTGGTTCCCTAGGCTAAACTAAGGTCTCCGAAGTTGATTTTACAATTTTCTCACTTTTTATTAATGTTTTTTTATGAATTTTTGAAAATAAAATACAGAAAAATATGAAAAATTATTTTTTGGTTAAAATTGGTTGTTTAGACGAAACCAAGGTCCCCAAAGTTGATTTTGCGATTTTCTCACTTTTTATTAATTTTTTTTATGAATTTTTAAAAATAAAATACAAAAAATATGGAAAATTAGTTTTTGGTCAAAATTGATTCTCTAGGCCAAACCAAGGTCTCCAAAGTTGATTTTTCAATTTTATGAATTTTTGTGGATTTTTTAGAAATTTCTGAAAAAAATGTTGGCCAAAAATCAAGTGTCAACAAATAGCACTTATGTCGAGCATTCCGAACGAATCTTGTTTATCAATGCCCATAGGACACTTATTAATTGTACCTAATAAAGGAAGTTTTACATTTCAATGCACCTATCATGCGTAACATGAAAGAAAAAATTGGGTCCAAAGTGAAACGTTTATCTTGCTATAACGTGGGTCAGGACTCATTCAAATTACTTTACGTAAGTGCTACAGCGAGATAAACCCTTTTGAATTCTTCCCATGATAATAGTCCCACTTTTATTTGGAGAGGAAATCTTTAAAGCTTGTAGATGTTTGCCTCATATTGAGCATCTTCTTGTCGTTGAAACACTCTTTAGCCTTGTTATGGTAGGACATGGCATAATCTTAAACCACCTTGCTTTTCAAGTAAAGAAACGGTTTCACTTTGGACCCAAATTGGACCCAAGGGTTTATCTTGCTGTAACACTTACCTATGCCCATGGGACACTAGTTAATTATACCTAATAAAAGAAGATTTACATTTCAACGCACCTATCGTGCATAAGATACATCCAAACTGAAATGTTTTCTTTACTTGACAAGCAAGGTGATTTAAGATTCTGCTATGTCCTGCCATAACAAGGCCAAAGAGTGCTTCGTTGCCAAGAAGATGCTCAATATGAGGCAAGCATTTGGAAGTTTTAATGGTTTCCTCTCTGAATAGAAGAGGAACTAATTATCACGGGAAGAGTCCAAAAGGATTTATCTTTCATTAGCATTTATGCCAAGCAATCTGAATGAATCTCATTTATCGATGCCCATGGGACACTTGCAAATCATACCTAATAAAGGAAGATTTACATTTTAATGTACCTATCATGTGTAATATGAAAGAAAAAAGTGCTTCCAAAGTGAAATGCTTTCTTTACTTGACAAGCAATATGGTTTAAAATTATTCCATGTTCTACCACAACAAGGGTAAAGGGTGCTTCGACGCCAAGAAGGTGCTTAGTATGAGGCCGGAATATGGAAGCTTTAATGATTTCCTCTCTAAATAGAAGATGAATTAATTATCAAGGAAGATTCAAAAGGGTTTATCTTGCAATAACACTTATGCCAAGCATTCCGACCAAATCTTGTTTATCGATGCCCATGGGACACTTGTTAATCGTACCTAACAGAGGAAGTTTTACATTTCAATGTACTTATCGTGCGTGACATGAAAGAAAAAAATGCTTCCAAAATGAAATTTTTATCTTTACTTAACAAGTAAGGTGGTTTAAGATTTTGCTATGTCCTAGCATAACGAGGCTAAAGAGTGCTTTGATGCCAAGAATGTGCCAATATGAGTCCAGCATTTGGAAACTTTAACAATTTCCTATTTGAGTAGAAGAGGAACTTATTATCATGAAAAGAGTCCAAAAGGGTTTATCTTGTAATAACACTTTCGCTAAGCAATCCGAACAAATCTTGTTTATTGATGCTCACAGGACACTTGTTATCGTACCTAATAAAGGAAGACTTACATTTCAATGCACCTATCATGCGTAACATGAAAGAAAAACGTGATTATAAAGTGAAATGATTTCTTTATTTGACAAGTAAGGTGTTTTAATATTGTGTTATGTCCTACCATTACAAGGCTAAAGAGTACTTCGATGCGAAGAAGGTGCTCAATATGAGGCCACAATCTGGAAGCGTTTATGATTTCCCCTTGAAATAAAAGTGGGACAAATTATCATGGGAAGAGTCCAAAAAGGTTTTACCTTGCTATAACACTTACGCAAAGCAATTCGAATGAATCTTGTTTACATATGCTCGTGGGATGCTTGTTAATCATACCTAATAAAGGAAGATTTACATTTCAATGCACCTATTGTGCGTAACATGAAAGAAAAAATTGGGTCCAAAGTGATACGTTTTACTTGAAAAGCAAGGTGGTTTAAGATTCTGTTATGTCCAACCACAACAGGGCTAAAGAGTATTTTGACACCACGAAGATGTTCAACATGAGGCAAGCATCTAGAAGCTTTAACAATTTCCTCTCCGAATAAAAGTGGGACTAATTATCATGGGAAGAATTCAAAAGGGTTTATCTTGTTGTAGCACTTACGCAAAACAATTTGAACGAATCATGTTTATCTATGCTCGTGGGACACTTGTTAATTATACCTAAGAAAGGAAGATTTACATTTCAATGCACCTATTTTGCGTAACATGTGTCCAAAGTGAAGCGTTTTCTTTACTTGAAGAGCAATCTGATTTAAAATTCTGCTATGTCTTACCATAATAAGGCCAAAAAGTGTATCGACGCCAAGAAGATGCTCAATATGAGACAAGCATCTGGAAGCTTTAATGGTCTCCTCTCTAAATTGAAGAGGAACTAATTATCACGGGAAGAGTCCAAAATGGTTTATCTTTCAATAGCATTTATGCCGAGCAATCTGAATGAATCTCATTTATCGATGCCCATGGGACACTTGTTAGTCGTGCCCAATAAAGGAAGTTTTACATTTCAATGCACCTATTGTGCTAACATGAAAGAAAGGGTGCTTCCAAAATGAAAGTTTTTCTTTACTTAACAAGTAAGGTAGTTTAAGATTCTGCTATGTCCTGCCATAATAAGGCTAAAGAGTGCTTCAATTCGAAGAAGGTGCTAATATGAGGCTAGCATCTAGAAGCTTTAACAATGTCTTCTTCGAGTAGAAGAGGAACTAATTATCATGGAAAGAGTCCAAAAAGGTTTATCTCGCGCTAACACTCGAGCCAAGCAACCTATTAATCGATGCCCATAGGACACATGTTTCAATGCATCCATTGTGCGTATCACCAAAGAAAGAATAAAAGGAAAACTCCTGTGGAATTCTTGTTAGATAGATATGGAAATTTGCAAATGTAAAATAGATAAGTAAAGGTAAAGTAAATAGTAGCATAAAAGGGAAAAAGGAAGAAGCAGGAAAAAGCGACCACAGTGGGAGTCGAACCCACGACCTTCTGATCCGAAGTCAGACGCGCTAATCCACTGCGCTATGCGGTCACCACGTGCTGATTCTACCATTTATAATATATATAATAAACATTACGTAATCTAAAAATTTTTGTTGAAAATCCGATTGAATGCTCATGTCTTTTGTTAAGATATATCATAGTAACACGGTACAGCAAAAGAGACAATTTCGTAATAATTTAGAATTGAAAACTCTATGAATATCTTACTTTTAAGAATTGATTCTAAATCCTTTTCACTTTACAATCATCTTTGTTTTCTCAAGTGATGAGTTTCTTTTCTCTCCGTATGAATACATATATGCTCTTTTTACCTAATCCTTTCTAAAAATCTCCTATCTCATGAAATATATATATATATATATATAGAGTTAGAGTCAATTAGAAATAGGATATCTGAGCGATTATGTATGTATGTATGTTTTTTCTTCAATACACACGTGTGTTATCGTATATGGAGTCATCCACAGTAATGTATGAATGTATGTTTTTTTCACAAATACACACGTGTGTTATCGCGTATAGAGTCATCTACAGTTGTGTTAATATTTAGCAAACAATTGTCTACTTAGACCAACTTTAGAGGTCACGCCTGTTTTATAATAGATGAAGATTTACCTGATACATATAAAATGCGGGTACTTTCTAAAAATCTCCTATCTCAATAAAAGTACGTAACCGAGCCAAGGTCCCCAGAGTCCATAAAAAAAAAAATACAGTTGAGGCAAGAGTTACCAAGCTTTTAATGAAAGAAAACATCATTTTGAGGAAAGATTACAACAAGCCACCAAGTTTATAGGATCCTCAACAAATGTTCGCAGGATTTCCTCAAATGTGAGAGTTGAACATATATATGATGATTACTGGCCTTCACTTTAGTTTGCAAAAATGGCGGTCTCTTCAATTTTGGCTTCTTTTCCGATTTTCCTCGACGTTGATCGGGTTGGCAAAGAGAGTATATTTTAAACAACAATACACTGAACATTTCATGACATTCTCAATTGTGGAAAATATTTTGACAACATATTCCATTCACAAGAGTCAGTCCCAAGAAAAGATTTTTACGTACTTTCAACTCTATTAGATGATGGTTCTTAATGCTCTCAATGTCTCTCTCAAGTTTTCACATATTAATTAAGCACACTCACTATGCGCACAAGACCAAACTCCATATTATAATATTTACATGCAGACAACTATAAGCCCCTATTCAATGACGACATCGACTTCATCTTCAATGAGGAAAGAACTCTCATGGGAAATAGCTTTCTCTTTTTGCGTTACCCACAATCCTATTGGCAAGAGCTCAATCCTGACTTTCCTAATATGTGCCCGGCTTGCTATTAAATTGTCGGTCCGATTTCAAATCAATCGGGATTAACTTCGAGTCATTTTCAACATCTCACAGCGTTATGGCCTAGTGCACTTGCAGAGACAGCTGATCTCAAGCATATTTGGCTCGAGGTTTGCCAGCCAAATCTATGGGAACCTTCATAGATATTTTGATGCAGATTCATTGATCCTATTTATTCTCAGGTGTGGTTCCTCTCTAAGGGTAGGTATTTCTTTGAGGGAATGAGTTTGACTAAGGTAGGGGCAAATCTTCTTCATTAGTGACCTTGTTAGTGATTCCCTTTTTTCGTTAGTCCCCTGGCCAACTATTCTCTCAATCGGTCACAACATGGTTCGATCTTGAGTTATATCTTCTATTGTCGAGATTGCACCTCAAGGGAAAATATACTAGTTTCTTCTTGCTATGCATAATGACTATTTGACAAATTGATACACGAGCACATTAATTTTCTATATGTCATTTGTATCAAGATGCATGTATGGGTCGTGATAGAAAGTCCTACATCAGAGAATTGATGTGGTTCGAGTAGTTAATATATTTTAGTTGGTTTATCATTAATTGGCTTAAGTTTTTTAGTTCCAACTGGATATATTAACATGCTCAATCTTGGATTCTCTCTTGACAATCTCTTTTTCTCCAATGTGTATTGGTGTTTCGTAAATATATCAATGAACCAATGTATATCGGTTTCCGGCCAACCTAGCATTGTGATGTAGCACTGTGGTCTCGACGGGAATTAGGGATGAAAGTGGTGGTTATTGTTGTTGTGACGCAACAAAGTGAAGATTCACACTTGAATTAAGGTAGAATATACCTACTATTGAACTCACACTTAAGTGAGAGGGGGATTGTTGAGATGCGCATGTGAATTGTGTTGAAAAAGTTTCACATTAGAGAATTTGTGTGATAGCTATTAGCTAATATATCATAATTTACCCATATCTAAATATGCTGAGCAGCTCATATTCAGGCTCCCCTTGTTAAACTCCTCAAGTGAAGGTATCGAGCTTCCAATAATTTTCGAGGTCAATAGCTTTTTTGAGTGGCATGCTTGAAAGTCGACTAGAAGGTCCTAAGGAAATGGTGGGGCTCCACTGTGCCTCCCAATAGTCTTAGTGAAGGCAATGAAGCACAACAAGCAATCAAGGAAAGTCTCCACGTAGAAGGAAGGTAAAATGAGAAAAATGGTTGCTAAACTTCAGTTTAATGTGCAATTTCATTTCTGAACTTTTAATTTGTTTAATGTGATCTCTAAACTATTAATAAACATTCGTTCAATGTAGTTCCTAAACTTTAAATTTGTTCAACATGAATCTTAAACTATTGGTAAATGTTTTATGTAGTCATTTCGTCGGTTCAAACGATAAATCAAACATTATGAAGATGTGTAGATTGAGTTGGATTGTTAGAAACGATCAGTCATCATATACATCTTTTTATCCGTATACTTTAGAGAAGGCAAAAACAAATCAGGGACTTCAAATATCACGCGTAGAATTTTTTTTTTCTCGATATGAGAAAAATTAATGAATAGCTATTATAGGAGTGTCAGTTTATACCTAAACTTTTCAATTTTGTCACAAGAGTCCATTCTCGCCCATTTGGCGAGTCGAAGTCGCAGAAATCACGGTGGAAGATCAAACAAAGAGCAGTACAAGTGAAGAGAGAAATTGAGAGAAAAAGAGCGATGGCAGAGATTTCTTTGGTGCAAGATGATTCTTTCATCTTTTTCTTTTCCTGTTTTGAGGATTCTTTTTTCACTTTATTTAAAGGTTTCAAAGTGAAGAAATGATGAGATGGCTGATGATTCTTTCATTTTTTTTTTCCTTCTTGCCCTTCACGTTGAGGATTCTTTCTCATCTTTCAATTCAGATACTTGTCTTCTATGATAGAGGATTCTTTTCCTCCAGCATAGGACATTCTTCTTCAAGTTATTCTTGTCTTGGCCGAGGAAAAATGAGATGTTCTTCATGCCTTTTCTTGGCCAACACCTTCGTATATATTTTGGGAGCTCTCACCCCATCTCATTCATCCATCTGTCGCATTTCCCCTATCTCGCATTTTCACTCTGTGTCCTTCACCATCTTCTTCAAGCCACTAGCGCGCTCTGTCTCCTTTTCACCGTCTTGTTCGAGCCACTAGCTCTCCCTCTCTCGCTCCCTCCCTCCCTCTCTCCCTCAGCTGTTCGTAGTGCTATCCATCTTATCGAACCTTTCCTCTTCTTCAGTCATTTCGTTTTCGGGTTCCATCACAACAGCCTTCCTCTTCTTCTGTCATTTCGTTAGCTTTCATTTCTCTACAAAGAGGAAGGAAAGAAATTCATAAAGAAGTCAAAAAGGGGGAAAATGGCGGATATTGTTCTGGCCGTAGCTTCCAAAGCGGCAGAGTACCTGGTAGCTCCAGTCTGTCGTCGATGCGGCTATGTGATATGTCGGTTGGGTCTCCCTCATGTGGGGGGGACCCACCAACTTTTCTTTCTATTTATTTAAGTAAAAGAAAATGAATGGTGGGAGACAAGAGAATAAAAAAAAAAAAGGAGAGTGTGTACGTGTGTTAGTGTGGTCTTCGGAAGAAAGGGATTAGCAAGAAGAGAGAGTCTTTAGAAGTGAGTTTTTTCGCCGAGAGAACAGAGAGCTCTTACAGAGCTTCTGCGAAAGAGAAAAGAGAGAGAGGAGAGTATTTGTAGTCTAGATTTGAGGGTCAAATGTTGACGAAATTTTCTCAAATTTGGATATGTTGTTCGTGAGGCCGAGACCTACGTGGTGATGGTTCTCGTTCGTTGAGACTCTCCTCCGAATTTCCAATTGCGGTTAGGGTTTTCTTGGCCCCTTTTGTATTGTTTCACCTTTGTGGTGTTGAAATACTCTTGTATTGAGTATATGAGCCTCTAGTGTGTAACTAGAGATAAATTGTATTGTATGTCTGCTATTCTTGGTGATTAGTGGAGGAGTTTGGGTCGTCCGTGGTTTTTCCCGATTTGGGTTTTCCACGTAAATCTTGGTGTGTTGTTTTATTATTCCGCATTAGAATATTTGACTGGATATAATGCTGGTTGTTGCTGGATTAAATCTGTGAAATTAGGGGAATATTTTTGATCCTGGATTGGTCTAATTAGAGGCGAAGTGCTGCCCGATTTTCCCCAACAGAGTGGTATCAGAGCTTGTGTTGATATTTCAGTATTAGATGGATCAATCAAGTAGCACCATGTTTAAGTTGAATGCCTCTAATTATTCTATATGGAAGCCTCGGATGGAAGACATGTTATATTGTAAAGACTTATTTGATCCTATCGACGGTGACGAAGCTCAAGGAGACAAGGAAGACAAAGACTGGGAGCGAATGAATCGGAAGACGGTTGGGTTTATTCGGCAATGGATTGATGATAGTGTATTTCATCATGTTGCGCAAGAAACCAAAGCGGATGCCTTGTGGAAGAAACTACAAGATCTCTATGAGAGGAGAACCCCGCAAAATAAAGCTTTTCTAGTCAAGCGACTTGTGAACTTGAGATATAAGGAGGGAAGTAGTATGTCGGAACACTTGAGTGAATTTCAAGATGTTGTAAATCAATTGACAAATCTTGAGATTGACTTAGGTGATGAATTGCAATCATGTTTGTTGCTTGGTACTCTTCCTGATAGTTGGGATACACTGGTTGTGGCGTTAAATAATTCAGCTCCTGGTGGTGTGCTTTCTATGAGCATGGTTAAAGAAAGCTTGTTCAATGAAGAAACAAGAAGAAAAGGCTTGAATTATGCTTCTAGATCGGAGGCACTTGTCATAGAAAACAGGTCCAGAAGTCAATCAAGGAAGTTTCAAAGTAATGACAGGGGCAAGTCAAGAGGAAGATCGAAGTCCAGGCCGAGGAGAAATGTGAAATGTTACAACTGTGGCAAGATGGGACATTATGCTAAAGAGTGTTGGCAACTAAAGAGAGATAAATCCCATGATAGAAATGGAGATAAAAAGAAAGAAGAAAATCAGGCTACAACAGCAGCTGCATCCGACGGTGATATTGTCTTCATTTGTGATGATGGTTATGTAAACCTTACATGTCAAGACTCTAGCTGGGTTGTTGATTCTGCAGCTTCTTTTCATGTCACTTCACGGCGTGATTATTTTACATCTTATTGCGCCGGTGATTTCGGTTGTGTTAGGATGGGAAACAGTGGTGTTTCTAAGGTTGTTGGCATGGGAGATGTTCATTTGGAGACTGATGTGGGATGCAATTTGCTTCTGAAAAATGTGAGACATGTTCCGGATATTCGACTGCAATTGATCTCTACAGGTGCCTTAGATGATGATGGCTATGGCAGTTTCTTTTATGATGGTAAATGGAAATTGACTAAAGGCTCTATGGTAGTGGCAAAAGGCAAGAAGACATGCACTCTCTACACCATGGAAGCAAAGTTGATCAAAGAAGAGGTAAATGCAGTGGAAGATTCCTCAGTTGATTTATGGCACATGAGACTTGGTCATCTTAGCGAGAAAGGGCTTGAGACTCTTGCTAGAAAGAATTTTCTACCATTGAAGGAGAAAAATCTGACAAAATGTACTCATTGTATAATGGGTAAGCAACATCGATTCTCATTTCAGAATTCCTCTCCACACACAAAATCTAATGTACTTGATCTAGTTCACACTGATGTTTGTTGCATGGATGCTAGAACACTTGGCGGTGCATTATATTTTGTGACATTTATCGATGATTGCTCTAGAAAAGTGTGGGCTTTTGCTTTGAAATCTAAAGACCAGGTACTTGCGGCTTTCAAACAATTTCATGTCAACGTGGAAAGAGAAACCGGGAAGAAGTTGAAATGTGTTCGAGCCGACAACGGTGGAGAATATAGAGGCCCGTTTGAGTATTATTGCAGGGATTATGGTATCAAGCTTGAGAAGACTGTTCCGAAAACACCACAGCAGAATGGAGTGGCAGAGAGAATGAACCGGACGATTAATGATCGGATTCGGTGTATGCTATCTCATGCGAAGTTGCCTAAGTCATTCTGGGGTGAAGCAATGAGAACGGCTGTAGATTTGATAAATCTTTCTCCATCAGTTCCTCTTAAAGGGGATGTTCCACAGAGAGTTTGGAGTGGGAAAGATGTTTCCTACAATTATCTGAAAGTGTTCGGCTGCCGGGCATTTGTACATATTCCAAAAGATGAGAGATCCAAGCTTGATGACAGGTCTAAACAGTGTATCTTCTTGGGTTATGGACATGAAGAATTTGGTTACAGATTATGGGATCCAGCTACAAAGAAAGTCATCAGAAGCCGAGATGTGGTATTCTTTGAGCATCAAACCATTGAAGACATCAACAAGCCAGAGAAGCCAAAGAATGTAGCTCAACAGAGGGTTAGTTTTAGCCCAAATCCTCCGACCATATTGGGTGGAAATCAAGGGGGAGAAGCGCATGGAAATCATGAAGATGATGAATCCTCACAGAATGTTGATTCTTCAGTGGAAGCAGGTGAATCAGTTGAGCAAGAGCAACCAGTTGAACCAGTTGAGCAAGAAGAACCGATTCTACCTCAAATTAGAAGATCAGAAAGAGAGCGTAGACCATCACAAAAATATCAACCACATGAGTATGTGTTACTCACCGATGCAGGGGAGCCAGAAACTTATGAAGAGGCTATATCGTGTGATAAGAAGAATGAATGGCATGAAGCTATGCGAGATGAGCTCAAATCTTTGCATGAGAATCACACATTTGAATTGGTGAAGTTGCCTAAGGGTAAGAGAACACTCACAAACAAATGGGTGTACAAGTTGAAGACGGAAGAAAACAGTTTGCAACCACGATACAAGGCTAGACTTGTTGTGAAGGGCTTTCGTCAGAAGAAGGGAATCGACTTTGAAGAGATTTTTTCACCAGTTGTAAAAATGCCTTCTATTCGAGTTGTTCTTGGGTTAGCCGCGAGTTTGGATTTAGAAATTGAACAGCTTGATGTAAAAACAGCTTTTCTTCATGGAGACTTAGAAGAAGAGATATACATGGAGCAACCGGAGGGTTTTAAAGTTGAAGGCAAAGAGCATTTTGTATGCAGGTTGAAAAAGAGTTTATACGGTCTCAAGCAAGCGCCAAGACAGTGGTACATGAAGTTTGATTCATTCATGGAAGATCATGGATATGGTAAGACCAACTCTGACTCTTGTGTCTTTGTGAAAAGATTCTCAGATGATGATTTTATTATCCTCCTACTTTATGTGGATGATATGCTGATAGTTGGGCATGATGCTAATAAAATCAAGAGCTTGAAAAATGAGTTGAGTAAAGCTTTTGCAATGAAGGACCTTGGATCGGCTAAGCAAATCCTTGGTATGCAAATTACTCGTGATAGGAAGAACAAGAAACTCTGGCTATCTCAGGAGAAGTATATTGAAAAGGTGCTTGAAAGATTCAACATGAGCACATGTAAACCGGTAAGTACTCCACTTGCAGGTCACTTCAAGTTGAGTAGTAATGAGTGTCCTACGAGTAAGAAAGATAAGGAAGAGATGATGAAAATTCCTTATGCATCTGCCGTGGGTAGTTTGATGTATGCCATGGTTTGTACAAGACCAGATATTGCTCATGCAGTTGGTGTTGTGAGTAGATTTCTCTCAAATCCAGGTAAAGAACATTGGAATGGTGTAAAATGGATTTTGAGGTATCTTAGAGGCACTTCCAGATTCTGCTTATGTTATGGAAATGGAAAGCTTGAGTTGAATGGTTATTCAGACTCTGATTATGCCGGTGATAGTGATTCCCGAAAGTCTACATCAGGTTATATGATGATCTTTGCAGGGGGAGCAGTTTCATGGCAATCAAGATTGCAAAAATGTATTACTCTGTCTACAACTGAAGCGGAGTATATTGCTATTACCGAGGGAGGCAAGGAACTCTTGTGGATGCAGAAATTCCTACGAGAGTTAGGCTTGAAGCAACAGAAGTTTGTTTTATATTGTGATAGCATGAGTGCTATTTATCTTAGCAAGAATCCAGTGTTGCATTCAAGATCGAAACATATTGATGTGAAGTATCATTGGGTCCGAGAAAAGTTAGAAGAAAAGCTCTTTCTACTTGAGAAAGTTCATACCGACGACAACGGATCTGATATGATGACTAAGGCCTTGCCGGTGATGAAACTTGACTCCTGTCGAAGCAAAGCGGGCATGATGAAACTCCCCACATGAGGTAGAGGGGGAGATTTGTCGGTTGGGTCTCCCTCATGTGGGGGGGACCCACCAACTTTTCTTTCTATTTATTTAAGTAAAAGAAAATGAATGGTGGGAGACAAGAGAATAAAAAAAAAAAAGGAGAGTGTGTACGTGTGTTAGTGTGGTCTTCGGAAGAAAGGGATTAGCAAGAAGAGAGAGTCTTTAGAAGTGAGTTTTTTCGCCGAGAGAACAGAGAGCTCTTACAGAGCTTCTGCGAAAGAGAAAAGAGAGAGAGGAGAGTATTTGTAGTCTAGATTTGAGGGTCAAATGTTGACGAAATTTTCTCAAATTTGGATATGTTGTTCGTGAGGCCGAGACCTACGTGGTGATGGTTCTCGTTCGTTGAGACTCTCCTCCGAATTTCCAATTGCGGTTAGGGTTTTCTTGGCCCCTTTTGTATTGTTTCACCTTTGTGGTGTTGAAATACTCTTGTATTGAGTATATGAGCCTCTAGTGTGTAACTAGAGAGAAATTGTATTGTATGTCTGCTATTCTTGGTGATTAGTGGAGGAGTTTGGGTTGTCCGTGGTTTTTCCCGATTTGGGTTTTCCACGTAAATCTTGGTGTGTTGTTTTATTATTCCGCATTAGAATATTTGACTGGATATAATGCTGGTTGTTGCTGGATTAAATCTGTGAAATTAGGGGAATATTTTTGATCCTGGATTGGTCTAATTAGAGGCGAAGTGCTGCCCGATTTTCCCCAACATGATATTCACCAACAGCTATGTTGGCAAACTTAAGGAAGAATTTGTCCAGCTGGAAAATGCGAGGCAAAGGTGGCAACATTCCATCGATGAAGCTCGAAACAACATGAAGCAGATCGAAGCTGACGTCGAGGAATGGATGAAAAAAGTGGAGACCGTGAGCAACAACGCACGCGGCTTGCTGGATAACGATGTAACAGCCAAGAAAACTTGCTTCTGCGGGTGGCTCCCCAACCCAAAAGAGCGTTATCGTCTCGGCAGGGAGGCGAGGAGGACAGCCGAAGACGTCCAGGCACTCATTGCACGGGGTCAATTCGGGAGGGTCTACTACGAAGGCGATCCCTTCGTGATTTCCTCGGTTGGTGATCGGAGCGACACTGTTACCGATTCACGAGCTTCCATCTTTCAGGGCATAATGAAAGCTCTGGATGATGAGAAGCTAAAAGTGATTGGGGTCTACGGGCCTGGCGGCGTTGGGAAGACTACGCTGTTGGAGGAAGTCGAGAAGAAACTCAGGAAAGAGGGGATACCGTTCCACATGATCGTCAAAGCGAAAGTCTCGCAGAGTCCTGAGATCAAGAAAATCCAAGACGACATCGCTTACGCCTTCGGTCTTAATCTGAAGGACGAGCCAAGCGAAGAGGGAAGAAGAGACCGTCTGTTTCGAAAAATACAGAGCGATCCGTCCAAGAATGTTCTCATAATATTGGACGATCTGTGGGATAAACTTGACTTGAAGGCAGTCGGAATTCCTTCGGGAGACGACAGTAGGGGATGCAAGTTGCTGCTATCGTCAAGATTTCAAGATGTGCTGGAGCAAAATATGCATGCCGATCAAACATTTCGTCTTGAAGGTTTAAACAGTGACGACGCTTTCAGGCTATTTGAAAAGACGGTTGGAGACAGGCTCGAAGACGAGGAGGAATTGAAACCAATAGCGGCTCAAGTGGTGAAGAAGCTCGCAGGTTTGCCTCTTTTGATTATCTCTGTCGCTAGCACTTTGAAATATAGCCAGTTGCCCGCATGGAGAAACGCGTTGATAAAAATAGATGTGAAAAAAATGGAAACCATAGTGCAGTTGAGTTACGACCATTTGAAGAGCAAGGATGCCAAGTCCTTATTCTTGCTCTGCGGTCTTATTGGTGGGACCATTAAAGTCGAAAATCTGTTGCTGCTAGGCATGGGGTTTGGCTTGTTCGAGGGATTCAATAAGACGATGGAAGATGCAAGGGATAGATTGAATACTACGCTCGATGAGCTCCGTTCCGCTTGTTTGTTGCTTGATGGTGGTGATGACGAGGAAAATGTGGTCATACATGATCTTTACAGCGAGGTGGTCATCTCAACTCCATTTGGAGGTCAGAGTTCCTTAATGATGAACAACAATTATGGCTCATGGTCAAAGGAAAAGCTTGAGAAATGTTGGGCAATACGGCAAATGAATGTTGGCAGTGACAGGCTTGCTGAACTAATGAGGTGTGGGTTTCCCGACTTGAAGATACTCATGCTGTCTCAACCAGGAGACTGGAGGGGGAGGCCTGCACACCAACACGAGGGAGATTGCTGTAGTCTAGATTTCACATTCATGAAGCAACTTCGAGCCCTATATCTTGGCTCCATGCATATCCCCACTTTACCTACCTCGATCAAAATCCTTGAGAACCTCCGGTCGTTATTTTTAACCCATTGCAATTTGCAGGACGTGGCAATTCTTGGCAAGCTCAAAGCATTGCAGATTCTCAGCTTCAGAGGGTCTGACATTTCTATGCTGCCCAAAGAAATCGGGAACTGACCAATTTGAGATTGTTGAGTCTAAACCACTGCAAGTGGCTTCAGAAAATCGAGCCCGGTGTCCTGAAAGGCTTAATCAACTTGGAAGAGTTATATATTAAGGGAAGCTTTGATCGATGGTTGGGCAAGGATGAAGTAGCATCAGCATCGTCTAATGCTAGCCTTGCTGAGTTGAAGAGCTTGACAAGGCTAACTGCTCTGGAAATATCGATCGCTGATCCAACCGTACTCTTGGAGGATGGTGACCTTCCATTTGGGGACCTGATCAGATTTTGGATCAACATAGGAAATGTCGACGTGAGGGAATTTGAATGTTCAAGAACCATGATGCTCAAATTGGAAGATTGCGGTAGTATTTTGTCAAAAGAATGGGTTCAAAGGATGCAGCAGAAAGCTCAATACTTGCATTTGGACGGGTTGAAAGAGTTCAACAAAAACGCTCACGAGTTATGTGTTCAGGGACTTCCACAACTGAAGCATCTCGACATCAGGAACAGCCCCTCAATCATGTACATTGCCAGTTCATCCAATGACCTCCCTCTCACCGCTTTTACGATTTTAGAATCTTTGTTCCTCATAAATCTTATTCATCTGGAAAAGATATGGAATGGCCCTGTCACAGAAGATTGCTTCAGCAAATTGAAAGTCGTGCATATCGTAAAGTGCCATCGGTTGAAAAATCTGTGGTTCTTGTCTGAGATGCAGAGACTTGTACATTTGGAAGAGATTCTAGTGCGTGAATGTGACTCATTGCAAGCCATTATCACCGATGTTGGAGGAATACTAGAAGTTGCTGCTGATGACAGAGTTGTGTTGCATAACGTACGTCGTCTGAGTCTGAGTTACTTACCAAATATGTTGAGCTTTTGCACCGGAGCTGAGGGTGCACCAATTCAGGTAAGTTTTTCGTTTTTTGGGTATAAGTTTCCTTAGTTCTTACTTTCCCTAACGAGAAAAACCAAGCAACTTAGTTCAGAACCAAGTCGAAAAAAGAAAACAGAGTCCAAATCCTACAGCACGTGATACCACGAACAACTCATACGTCACTATAAGTAGCACTGAAGCCAATAAATCAGCAAACACAAGAAAGGCAAGGCAGTGACCCCCCACTCACCCAACGATAAGATGATATTGGTGTTCACCGAACGGTAGTGCATATAGCATTAAATTTGATTATTTGTACATTTAGATTCACATTTTGACTTACACCTAAAAATCCGGTCAAAGAAAACACAGAGCATACATTTTTATTCACATTCAACTATAGCTAGGGGAAAGCCTCTTTGCATGACCATTCTTGTTTTTTGTTTTTTCTCTCAATTTATTTCAATGATAGATAATTGCACCAACTACTTGGGCTCTAACATGGGTTTGTATTTTGACTAATTTATTGCTCATTTAACATTTTTAATGAGAATGAAAAAACATTGTACTGAACAAGAATTAATCTTCAACTAATGAACGAAATTCAACGTTTTCAAAATGAAGAAAGTGAGAGACTAAACAAATGGATGGTGAAAGAAGAGCCACGTAACAAAGAAAGTCCACATAATTCATGTTTTACCTGCATGCAAGTTGCAATTGATTCTAATGACGGCATGCCAACCTCACTTTGTCAAAATTAAGTTTTTGACATTCTTAAGAGACATCGAGCACGTTCATGTGTTTAGGATCCGTTGTTGCTGAAAATTCATTGTTGCTGAAAAATGTTTTCCTGATAAATCGTTTCTCTAGAAAAATGAATTATTTTCTTGTATTTGGTTCCACTGAAAATGCAATTTGAAGAAGTCTTTTGTGATGTTTATTAACGAAGGGCAAAAGTTTGCGAAGTAAAGGCGAACACTGTTATGGATCCTTACTAGGAAAAAAAGCCCGAATAAGTCATATTTACTTGTTCATAATGAAAACCAATAAGTTGACAGAAAAAATTTATGAAAATTTTTAACTTTGTTTTTTAATTTCGAAGGTCAAAATAGAAAAACAAAAGAAAAAGATAACAAAACTACTGTATTTGTTTTGATGATCAATGAATGATTTCAAAAGAAAAGAGAAAAACGATTATGGTCATAGTTTTAAAAGATCAGCTAAAGAAAACACAACAATTATGATGACAGTTGTACATATTCCACTTATATCGGCTAAGTACGCTTAACTTAGTAATTATTTGTTTTTGCTTCTTCTTTTTTTGAAATTTTAATTATGCATTGGGTTCAATTAAAGCAAAGTATTTTTTTTGCAGCACTCTGCATCATCAGTGTTGAGTATTCTGAACACATATTGGATACTGAAGCTGCCGAATTTGAAGTCATTGGAAATTAATAGTTGTCAATCAACAAAAGTAGTTTTTGACATGGAGGAGCTAAAAGTCATGGAACATGTCGAGATTCTCTCTCAGCTAACCAAGTTGACATTATCGGATTTACCGAAGCTGCAGCATGTGTGGAAACATGATGTAAAATTACAAGGACTGTCGGTATTTCTAAATCTGAAGCAACTCGAGGTTCGCTATTCGGGGCTAGCATTTATCTTGCCGGTGTCTGTGGCTAAATGTCTTAGAGAAATTAGAGACATTACAATGACCTGTTGTCAAAATATGGAGGCTGTGATCGTGGATGAAGACGGAAGAGACGGAGGGACAGATGATACTATAGAGTTTCCGAAACTGAAACGAATAAAAATAGAGTGGTGTCCCACCAGGAAATTCTTCTCATGTCGTAGTGGAAAGAAAGAGTTAGTAACCCCTACTTCAGATTCACAAGATGCTTATTCAGATTCCTTCTTCGATCCAAAGGTGCACATTCCTTCTCTTCAAATTCTTGCCATAATAGCTATAGGCATGCTCTTTACAAGGAAAATGATAATATCTATTTGAGGATTTTTATTTCCTTGATAATATCTACATGAGTTGGAATAAAGCCACCAGTGAAAATTTATTCTTCCGCTGCACTGGAGAGATCATCAAGATCAGGCTAAATTGTCAAATTTTTCATAGCTATGATCTGACGCATAACTCTTATGAGCAGGTTAGTTTACCAGACTTGGAGGAGTTAGACCTCGAAAAAGGATCCTTCAAAAGGATATGGCACGGTGAACTCCCCAGAAGTTCCTTCTGCGAATTGGCCACCATCACCCTTGTTGATTGCTCTGAGCTACTCAACGTCTTCCATTCCACAATCATAGAGAGATTACACAACCTGAAATTGGTCTTCATTTTAAGCTGTCCCTCCCTAGAATTGTTGTTCGATTGCAGGTCCCTTGATCCAAATACGGAACAAACAAGGGTATTGCTCCCCAAATTGGAAAGAGTCTTCGTTGAAGGTTGTCCCTCCCTACAATCGTTGTTTGATTGCACGTCCCTTGGTTCAAATACGGAACAAACAAGGGTATTGCTCCCCAAATTGGAAAGATTGATGATATATGGAGTAGAAAAGCTGAGCCACGTGGTGAAGAGCGACTCCCAAACGGTTTTCAGTTTTCCTCATCAAACAAATGTCGATGTCGATTGCGCACAGATGAAGGAAGTGGTTCCCGAGGAAGAAGGTAGTCGATCAAAGGGAGTTGTGATGAGTTTCCCTTCCTTAACAGATTTAACTCTTTCAGAGTGTTATAATTTGGGAGCGTTTAAAGTGTCAACAGGAAGTTAGGAGAGACAGCTGAAGAAAATGATGAATGGCCACAACCGTTGTCCAATGAAATGGTTTGCTCTATCCCTTACTGGGGTCATCCGTATTCTTGCATTATCATGTTTTAGAACGAATGATGTAATAATTTGCTACTGTCCTCTTCTTTCCCTTTAATCCTCGACCAGGTCAAACTTTTAATATAACAAGTGTACGAATTGAAGGCGCTCAGTGCAAAGACTTATGGAGCAATCAAATTCCCATCGATTAATTTTGCAAATTGGAATTTCTCGAATTGAGGACCAAGGCCTTGGCGACTGGGAGCCCTACAAACGGCGCAGAGGATCTGACATCGACGAAGGAACGAGGGAATATGAGTTTCAATACCTATGAAACCTCCCAAGAATCTGAAATCTCCCACAAAAGTTTGTGACTATTTCCTTCAATATTCATTGCTTTGGTTTGTCTCCTGGCACTTGTTCATTCTGATTGAGAATGTAGAGTTACTATCAATACACAATTCTAATAAATGACGTTCCATCGAGACATAAACGAGTTCATATTGTGACTATTTCCGTCAATACTAGTGAGTCCCTGCCACGACCTCTAAATTTATAAAGAGTCGTTCGGGGACAATACCGAGTGCATTGCATCCAATTTGACACAAGAAATGATATTGCGGTTCTGCATTAATGAAATTTAAAAATTGATGGTAATTTTGCAGTCTTGTTTGTATGAAGATATGACCGCTAACTTGCTTGTCTGGTCACCCTATAGCAAGCTACCATCATCAACGTCCAAAACAAATTAGTGAATCACCAACTTTTCCGCAATTCTACAAGTGTGTTTATTTGCAATGTGTATCGAATCACTTTATACTTATCAAATATCTTATAAGTTTTGAGGAACAAAAGTTGAAATTTTATTGACTATTTTTTCATGTCAACTCAAGTGTTCATTTCTTTTAAGAAATTGTTATCCATTAAGCAACATTAACTCAAATTTTGTCTCTTACTGTGTGTATTATTTGATTGAACCAAAAGAACCTTACTAAGCGGTGAAATCAATTTTCTCTCTAAAAACATAACATATGTATCTATATGACATCACATGTCGTGCATAGTGATCCTTGGGATAGAAAATACAACATCCAAGTGGTTTTCCATTGAAAATGTCTATCAGGACTTAATTTGAATTTATAAACATTAATATTTGTCATTCCCATTAACTATACACTACTTAAGAGTTCGATATTTTGAGATGTGATGTTTAGAATTAGTTTTTTAGAAAGTTACTCTTAGAATTTTCTCGTTCATAAAGTCAATTTTACTTGTTATTAATGACAAACTTCGCTCTAAACTCCCTGACAGTGAATGCATTTAGTAAGCAAAAAGCACTTTTATTCTAATACACCAACAAGAGATTTTCCTGCTATACTTTTACTCTTTCTATTGACAAAGCTCTTCAAATTTTATTTGGAAAAGAAAAGAGTCATTTTATTAAATTTGAATGCATTTAATGTGCAAAAGTCAATGTTAAAATAGTGACATCGCATGTCATGCCCACAACTTTCCAAGAATTTCACAAAATGCATTCAAACGAGTTCACTAACTAAACTACACTTTTAATAATTTTATCTCATGAGAAGATTAAATGGATTTTTCTCTCTCGATCGACAAGGCTAACAAGATATTATTTTTCTTGATCTGGCAATGTTGAACCTGTTCCCACTAATATGGTATGAAGTTTGTAGTATAAACCTGAATTGGAAACACTAATCCAAGAAGAAATTACGGAACCAAATAACATCCCAACTCAACCGAAGCACTATGTACAATAGTGATATAGCATGTCATGCCCACAACTTTTGAGGTTCCATGAAGCTGTCCCCTGAATCTTCCAAGCACTCTGCCCAATGCCACATCCTATAACCATAAACCTGTGCAGGACAGCATACGTTAACATTATTAGTCATAAGCTTACGTTTTTCGATAAATGTCAATGCACTCGGCATCGCCACCCCTGGCTCGCTGGGAGGTTCACCTAGTACCTGCTATTTAATGGTTGTAAGAGCCGGCGAGTTTCGCCCCAGATCCTCCGTGGTTGAAATCTACCCTCTCCAATGGTTCATCAGTTGGTGAAACAAAACAAGCCAACGAGCTCGGGTGATCCAGTTCCAGCCACGAAGCTTGGCAATCGTCCTTCCCTTTGCAAGGGCCACGGCACGTCAAAGGCCGTATACCGCAATTGCCAAGGGATGAGATGAGATCTCGCTCAAGACTTTCTCCTTGGCTGTGATTCTGATCAGTGGAGATAAGACGACCTCCCATCGTCGATTTGATCACCGACCGTGGTTCCGTTTCCCATCACAGACTAGGTAGTGTCTGATTCTCTGCTATGCCATACTTAGGAGTCAGATTTCTTTAGATGTGATGTTTACAATTAGTATTTTAGAAATTTACTCTTAAAATTTTCTCATTTCATGAAGTCAATTATAATTTTTATTAACAAGAAATTTTGCTCTAAAACCATTGATAGTGAATGAACTTGGTAAGCAAAACGCAGTTTTATTATCAACTATTACCACCAAGTGGTTTTGCTTATGTACTTTTACTTTTCTCTTTATAAAGATTTTTAGATTTTATTTGGAAAAGAAAGGAATCATTTCATTAAATACGAATGCACTTAATGTGCAAAAGTCAATTTTACTCCTTTATATATACTAGATTTTTAGGCTCTTGTAAAAAAGATTTAAACGAGTTTACTCAATAAACTACACTTCTTTAATAGTTTTGTCTCGTTAGAAAGATCAAAACAGGTTTCTTCCCTTTCGACCGACATGGTTAGCAAGACATTACTTTTCTTGATCTGAAAAGGTTGAATCTCTTCCCAATAAGATGATAAGAAGTTTATAATTTAGCCAAGAAAAAAAAATTAGGGAACCATTTAAAGATAACATCTCGAATCAACCGAAGCACTAAAAATTACAAAGCACTAGTCGGAACTAATATTATGAAATGGAAAAGAATGCTATTAGAAATTAAATGAAAGTGTAGATTGAAACCCTAGACTAAAATTGAAGGGCTTTTTTTTTCAATTTGGGTTTAAAAATTATTTACTAAATTAGGGTAAAAAAATATTTACAACGATGGGGTCCACGCGGCATTCAAAGTGCCATGGGAGGCCCGACTGGCACTTAGATTGCCACGCTAGGCCTCACGCGGTAGTCCAAATGCCATGCCAGCCTGCGCGGCATTTACAGTGTTACACAGGCTCGTGCGGCATTCTGAGTGTCGTGCGGGCCCATGCAGCGCAAGGGCCCATGAGCCATTTTTTCAATTTTTTTTCGTTTTTGTTATGTTTTTTAATTACATTTATAACATTTTATATTTATATAATTTTGTGAATATAATTTTTTCTTTTGAAATTTATTTTTATAACATAATCATCAATAGATAATTAAAAATTTTATTAAGATATATGTAATTAGTTTATTTAGTAAGTAAATAAATAATAAAAATATTCATAAAATAAAGTTGGTATCACATATCCAGATTAAAAGA
Organism: Psidium guajava; assembly: GCA_016432845.1. Classification (NCBI taxonomy): domain Eukaryota; kingdom Viridiplantae; phylum Streptophyta; class Magnoliopsida; order Myrtales; family Myrtaceae; genus Psidium; species Psidium guajava. The sequence goes on along the minus strand of CM028225.1, from coordinate 35,518,881 downwards.
ATGGGAATAACAAGCTTAATAAATTAGTGTCGCTGCATAGGAGCCATGCAACCGTATTTTTTTTTTTAAATTTCATAGTTTTTTACATGTTTTTAATAATTTCATATTTAGATAACTTTGTAAATATAATTTTTTTTCCTTTTGAAGCTTATTTTTATAACATAATTATCAATAATTAATTAAAATTTTTATTAAGATGTATGTAATTTATTTATTTACTATCTAAATAATTAATAAAAAATATTCATGGGGCTGGTGCAGTAGCATTTTTTTAATTTCATTTTTTTTACTTTTATTTATATTTATATAAATTTTTAAATATAATTTTTTATTTTGAGGTTTATCTTTATAACATAATTATCAATAATTAATTAAAATTTTTATTAAGATGTATGTAATTTATTTATTTACTATGTAAATAATTAATAAAAAATATTCATGGGGCTGGTGCAGTAGCATTTTTTTAATTTCATTTTTTTACTTTTATTTATTTATATTTATATAAATGTTTAAATATAATTTTTTATTTTGAGGTTTATTTTTATAACATAATTATCAATAATTAATTAAAAAATTTATTAATATGTATGTAATTAATTTATTTAGCAAGTAAATAATTAATAAAAAAATATTTAGGAGGCCAACGTGGTAGCTTTTTTTTAATTTCATATTTTTTACATGTTTTTATAATTTTATAGTTATATAAATTTGTAAATGTATTTTTTTCCTTTTGAAGCTTATTTTCATAACATAATTATCAATAATTATTTGAAAAATTTATTAAGATATATGTAATTTATATTTACTATATAAATAATTAATAAGAAAAATATTCATGGGGTAGGTGAGGCAGCATTTTTTCTAATTTCATATTTTCACTTGATTTTTATTTATTTTATATTTTTGAAATTTATATTAATATAAATTTATAAATCTAATTTACATAGTAAATAAATTAATTATATAAATATTTTTATTAATTATTTACATAGTAAAGAAAATGTGATCTTTATATATCTTACCAATTTTATTTTATAACTATTTTTAATTATTTATTTACATACTAAATAAACTAATTATATATATCTTAATAATTTTTTGAATTATGTATTCATAATTATGTTATAAAAATAGGCTTCAAAAGAAAAAAAAATTATATTCACAAAATTATATAAATATAAAATGTTATAAATATAATTAAAAAATAACAAAAAAGGGAAAAGAAATGAAAAAAAAGGTTCGCGGGCCCTTGGGCTGTACGGGCCTATCCAGCATTTTAAGTGCCACACCGACCCCATTGTCATAAATATTTTTTTTTACCCTAATTTGGTTAATAATTTTTTTAAAACCTAAGTAGGAAAAAAAAAACCCGAAATTGAACATTGCTTGAAATGAGAGGTACATTTGAATGCAATTGGATAGTGAGGAACTCATTTTGCATTTTCCCTCCCATTTTCTCCCATTCTCTTCTTCACTCCCCTAGCACTTAGTCTGGTCCAACAAAGGGAATAATGATACTTCAATAGCTTCCTCCTTAATCGGTCTAACCTTTTAACAGAACAGATGCTTCAGAACCACTTAAACTGCACACTTTTTTAAAGCAGAGTATCTCGTGCTTCGTACTTTAACTGGCTAAAAATCAAACGTACCATGTTCCACCATTGCATGCGTTGTGTGGACAACATTTCATCCACGAAAATCATATTTATTCGGAGAGTTCCTCGAAGTTACCTCTCGACAGCAGATCGGACATCATCTGCCCAAGCCGTGCTCGAGGGTTTTAGGCAGACCACGACTGAATCATTCAACACAAGCAAAGTTCACTTGAGAAACTATACAGAGCGCAAAGTCTCGAACTGTGAACTCCAAAATCGAAGCTACAGGATGGGACTTGAAGAGGAAAGACTATAGAATGTGAGCTAACCGGGGACGAGAATCTTGTCTTCAGGGAAACTCCAAATAAAATTGCCCAGCAAAAACATTTGAGTCACTGTTGATGCCTCACGATGACGCCCGACGGTCTGCTACTCTAATGAATTTCCGCTTCCACGATGAGTTCGAAAGACTTCCCTTCACACACAAAACGATAACTTATTAAAATCGTGTTAGACAATTTTGTCTTTATACAAAACAAAGGCAAATTTCGTTTGCTCTGCAGAGTGGGGGCAGAACAGAAACAGAGAGCGTTGATCGAAGGAACTCGGGTGATTTCTGAGCATCCATAAGTCACTCTCTCGGTGATTTCCCTCTGAATCCTTTCCTCTCGCGTCGTTGCTGGCTCCAGATCACCAACAGTTCCACCGTCGTTGCTGGCTATCGGCCACGAAGAAGGTCTGTAACCCGAAGTACTCGAACTTCAGTCATGGCTGTCTGGTTCAACAACTATTTTTTGACATTGCTTCTGATATCTCCTTACTCATATCCAAATTCAATCGCTATAGCTAATCATTCTTCGTTCAAAGGTGATCTGGTAGATCCGCCAAAACCTTTTTTTTTGGTAAAATATTTTATAAAAAATACTGACTTCGTCTAAAGGTGATATGTTAGACTAGTTTGATCCGACGAAATCTCTCAACAAAATTGTTCAACAAGGCCCCTCAAAATATTGCAAGCACTACACCTGCCAACAAAATACGAATATTCTCTCCCTCTCCTTAGATGATCACCATTCAAGGCTTATTTATAAAAGTTATAACTTAAACCTAATTGATCCTTCAAGCATGTGTGCATTTATGCCAACATACTGTCCCGAATACTAACCGCAAGATACTCATTCATGATGTACTTTCTTCTCTCGGAGTGTTCACTGGCTACTGCTGTTCAAAATGATGCTTAACAAATATGTTTCTTCTTTTCATTTAAATGTTCGACTAATAATTCATTTTTGTTACTGGGTATCATCGTTCTTTCGTTTTTTATTATGTTCTACAATTGTTTTTCAGAAATGCAATAACTTATCTCAGAGAGATACTTACCCTAGGCAATTGAATTAGTGAAGATTGTCTATTACGCTTTATTCATGAATTGCCACTTTCTGAAAAGATATATTTTCCGTTGTAACGTCCAAATGTGGTCGTGGAGGGAGATTTAATAGGGTTTGACTTTGAAAATGGAGCCATTTCCGTTCGAAATTCTGCACTGATTGAGGGATTCCCCTCCTTTCGGAAGATCAACGTAAGTTGAGTGAAAATATGCTAATATCTTGGGATATCTTCACTCACAACAACTTCCATCTCTATAAAGAGAGGGCAAAAGGAGGCGCTCTAAAAAGGGCAGGAGACGCTGAGAAAATCGTAAAAGAGATGTAGAACAAACAATGAGAGAGAGAGAGAGAGAGAGAGAGAGAGAGAGAGAGAGAGAGAGAGAGAGAGAGTCAGAAGGCCTCATCTATCGACGCCATTGTTGCTCCTGTTGCTCGCGCGATCATCATCCTGCAACTCAAGCCGCAAGTCACAGCAACGTTCCAATCTCTGCCGCCTTGGCCCGACAAGTAATTAACTGTCGGCTTACGCTAAGACCGTCCTTTTGACATCCGATCAATACTTCGTGGTTAACGAGAAGTCACATTAATTCAATCCAATTGAGTGCATGGAACATAAATCCAATGTCCTTTAGTCATAGTATTGTTGACGAGGCCCAGTTATATGATCGCGCTTTGCAGGTTTTCCGGTGAAGTCCTCACCACGCCAATAGTATCAATGTCCTCTAGAGCCTTGATTCGCTGTCCTTTAGTCAATGTACTTGATTGGACAACCATCGTCCACCGTAGGCCTTCTTTCGGTCCGTCTCTTTGCAAAGCGGAGATGCTACAATCTCGGTCATCCTTTGCGTAAGGATTCCATATCTAGGTAAGTCAAAGTTTACTTGCTTTTATAGCTCAGTTTCAACATATAGTTTGTTAGTAGTTAATAGAACCTAAGTTTATTCGTGCTTTGATTACTTCCTTGCATTAACCAAGGCATTTTTGGTTTTTGGACCATTAAAACACTAAGGCCGGATAACATATGTCTCGCATGAATTTTTATGATTTATTTGAGTAGGTTGAGATTCGATTGTTTTGAAATGACATGTTATCAATGAAAAGATAAATTTTAAGTATAATGTGTGTTTCAATGCATCGCAATATTATTAGCCTCACAATGCACATAGATTTAGAGCATGTTTATCTAGAATGCATATAAATTTAGGATAATGCGTAACTTTCATAACAAAAACCTAATAAAGATTGGCATTACGGTTCCATAAAGATTGCATTTAGATATAGCGATAATTAGTCTAACATCATATGTGATATGTCTCATACTAGTATTCTTTGTTCATATGTTATCAGAAAATACAGGAATGAGCATTGCATAATGCAATTATTAGACATCTAGGTCATTCGATTCATAAGAATTTATGCTTATCATTTTCACAAAATAAAAAATAGCATTTGTCAAGGTTTGTAGCAGGAGACTAGTTCGTGGTTAGTTTTATTTATGCTAGTTGATCTGGGACATTTTAAAAGTGTCTCATCTTACATGTAGAATAGAATATGCCTACTCATTTAATTCACAGATTTTAAGGTCATTCGATTTTTATTAATTAATAAAGAAAAAGAACAAAAAAAGGGGGAGTCTGATGGAGATCGCATTAGTTAGAAATATTAATAAATAGAATATCACCCGTTATTTAGTAGGTCCATGACATTTAGAGGTAATTTTAATTGATACCTCACCTAGATAACATTTAGAATTAGTTCCATAGTATATCATTTAGAACTCATCATGCATATCACAGAGTGCACGTCATTTAGTGAGTCTCCTGCCTTAGAGTTTATACTGAATAATCACATCGCGTGGATCAAACTAATAACCCTATTCCATGTCATTGCATTTACGTTAGTTCACATAGCATAGCATAGCATATATGTCATTAGAATCCTCGTATGCATACATCCACAGCATTTTAATTGAATCATTTTCACAAACAAAGAAAAAATCTAGAAAAAATCATTAACATTGCATTCTCATTCATGAAACAAAATGCATGCACATCATTCATTTTATTGTTCTCCAATTTGAGATTGCAGAGGAACTTATTAGATTAGAGATTAAAAATTGATGACATGTTAAAAATTGCCAAAACAAATTAGAAAAGGAGAAGACTGTTGCGACCGATCCTTGTTGGCTCAAAGGCCGCAGATGAGAACCGAGAAATTGGAGAATTGAGAGAGAAGATTCGGTGGTGAAATATACTGGGGACGAGACGACAATATGCTTAATATTTCCTTGAGGGTGCTGCAGGAAATCCTATTATCATGGGCAGAATCCCCTTATATTGGCACTTGGACTTTTCCTTCACAGGTTTTCCGAAGCCTTGTACCACCCCAAACGGTCACCAGCAGTTCCTTATTGTCCAACCATCGTTGCCGGTCATCTCAAAGGTACTCTTGGACAGAACATTCCATGTTATGTCTATTTGAGTTGCACGGAGATTCTTTAGGGGCATTCGTGATTCAGTTTGGTTCAATTTAAACTCCATGTCAACCCAGACATAATTTAAACAAGACCAGAAGCTAAACTAAAACTGAATTGATAACTTTTACTTGCTATCGGTTTGAAAGCTTCAGCATCAGGTGATTATCATTTAATAGGTTTCGTTCTTTGTATTCATACTTTCCGATAAAGGAGGTGGCATCTCAGTTGGCTTTGTTACATAGAATTCATGTGAAAAAGCATAGATTTGATCACTATACCTATAAAATAGATGAAGACCGTATAAATAATGGAAGTGACGGGACTAGTCACCAAAACCATGATAGCAAGTAAAGCAATCCCTAGTATTTCTCGACCAAGTCTATCCTTTCTAAAGGCTTCCCTGCAATCCATTTAGAAACCATTACATTGTTGAGCATCATGGGTTTCTAAATGGATTGTTGGTCGAGAAATCCTAGGATTGCTTTACCTGCTATCATGGTTTTAGCGGCTAGTCTCTTCACTTCCATTATTCATACGGCCTTCATTTATCCTTTAGGTATGAGGATCAAATCTACGCTTTGTCACATGAACTCTATGTAACAAAGCCAACTGAGGTGTCACCTCCTTTATCAAAAAAATATGAACATGAAGAATGGGTCATGTTAAATGATAATCACCTATCATCTCACTTTGCCTTGCACTTTCTAAAATGACAAGTAATTCCTATCTTATTTGTTGACTAGTAAATGACAAGCCTTCATTTATCTTGTAGGTATGACAATCAAATCTATGCTTTTTCACAATAGTGATTGAAACTTGATTGAACTCGGATTCTTCACTTCGAGCACTTCATCATCCGGTTACGGCAACAAGATTAAAGCTAAGTTCTCTCTCATCCTCTCACTCTCCTTTTTTTCGTTTCAGTCAATGGCATTGAGCCTCAATCTTCTCCTAAATTGCCCTTTAACATCGAAAGCCACTGCTGATTGACATTGTTTGTTGTTCGGAGCCTGATTGCATTGCTATTTTTTTTTTTTCTATTTTCTGATTAGAGACTTTGAAGAACTCGACTCCTGTTTGTCTATTCTTTGCCAACGATGATCATCAGTAACGACTTTTCCAAGACATAAGTTTTTTAGGTCGAATTAGCACTTAGTTTGATCATCCTTCAAAATCAGCATCTGCATCTCCAAGCTAAGGACTCTCTACTCTGTTCTTTGAGAAACAAAGATTAGAATTAGAATTAAACTTGGATTCCATTCGATTTTAGTTCACAGTGTTGCTCCCTCGATACTTAAGGAAGCATTGTAGTGGTCTTTGCCCGATAATGAATCGAGTTACTTTATCGTATTCTACTTTTATATTCGCTCTTATGTACTGTTCTTGATAGGCTTGTCTGTGATAATTTTGTAATTCATGTTCGTTGTCATTCAAAAGGTTAGGACTCATAATTGAACAAACACTGCATGAGACACTTAGTAAACAACAAATCAAGTTAGGTAGTGATTCTGGTTTGGTAGTGAGTTATTTTCCCATATCACACTTGGTTTCTAGCTAACTCTAATAGGCTAGTGGTGACTTCTTATCATCTAGAATTTGCATAGGATTAAGATGTACCAATGTCACGCAAGTTAAGGATTTGGGAGAACTCTCGCCAATTGAGGATCGTTGGTCCCAACTTGATACTACAACTAAACTTGTCTCCCTTGATGGAGGACCGCTTCTTTATGACCCATAAAGAAGCGATCACCTTTGTAACAAGAATAATGTATCTTCAACACGAAAAAGTAAAAAATGATTACATATAATAAAAAAAATGAAAAAGATGCTACAAAATTAGGAGAAGAAAAACAAAAAGAAAATGAGAGAACACCTTAGGAGGGCGGTTAGGAAGCCATGAGAGGAGGCAAGTTAAATCTCGATGGTGTAGAAACCAGAAAAGAGAAAATATTGACGATTTACATAATTCAGTCGATAAGAATTGTGTTTCATAAGGGGAGACGATTCAAATTTTCACTGCGAAGAGTCTCAGCGTGCGAGTGCAACAACCCAAATCACGTCACATGGGAGAGCCTTTGAATGAACCAATTCAGGAGTAAGACTTGCCGCCGTCTGAGCACTCGAGTCGGAGACTTGAACCGTGTGCAACAAATTGAGTCATCAGTAGTGATTTTGAAGCGGTGCACCATGGAGCCTCATTAAGAAGGGAGGCCTAACACCACATGGTTACCGTATGGGGTAGGGGGTACTCCTTTTGAGTGACTTAAAAGTCATTGTGCTGGACAGGTCATTGGTCCATTTACCAAGTTGTGCTTAATTGAGCCAATGACAATCAATGCTGCAGTTAGTGTAACACATAAGATTTTGCCTTCTTTCTCAAAGACCCATTTTGAATGACCCCCAAAGAACACACAGAACAAGCATAAGTGGACCATTAATTAACCCTTTAACTTTCCCACTCTTTCCTCCATTTCCCATCATGTCTTCAAGCCACATCTCCCACCACTCTGCATATAATAGACAGAAACCATCTATTGAAATTCAACCAAGAAAACTAAAGATCTTGATGCAGACGGCTATGCATGGTGTGAGGATCCCGTCTCTAGTGACCATGGCGGTGCCCAGCAAAATAACAAACAAGAGCAAGTACTTGACTGCTTTCCTATTCTCGAATAAAGGACTTCATGGCAGAGGCCTTTGGCAGTCAGCACCTCAAGTTGTCACAATAGGTTTCGAGGTGGCTGTACACCCTCTTCCACCACGACCCAAGCACGTATGTGCCCTGCGCATCCATAGGGTTGGGGTTGAGAATGAAGGGCATATACATGCTTGGGTTATGGTGTACGAGGGCCTACGGCCACCTCGAAGCTTATACGACAACTTGAGGTTGTTTTTGGGTATTCTTCGGGGAAGGAAAGCTCAGTTACTAGAGATAATTGAATTGCTAGTGACAACCTTCCTCCCGACAATCTTCTGTCGTGCTCCTTTAGCATTGTTGACTGTTCGTCTCCTATAAGGCAGATAACCAGAATTCACGATTCACGACTGCACACTTATGAGATGCTATTGAAATTGGGGTTAATGATCCCGCCTTGAACTCTTTTTGGCCATAATGACCCATTCTTTTTTATTCATGATTTAGTGATCCATAAAATTTTTTTCCACTTCTATTTTACGTTAAATGAATGCGTAGCATATATAAAATTAGAAAATATTCAAAAAATGGATTCAGTATTATATGGAATTGATATGTATGGATGATGTGTACATATTCGCTTCCTATATAGAACATTTCTTATGTCTCTATGTTTCCTCCCACGTCCAAAAGGATGCATTTCGTGCACCCACAGGAAAACTGTTTTCTACTATTCTCTTCACTGGAGTAATCAACATGGATAGTTCAATCGATGCATAGCTTTCTCTAATGCTATCACCTATTATATTTCTTCCATGGGTAGATTGTCTTGTCCACGATTTACTAATACCACAGTTGAAAAAATGAGTAATTTCTCCTAATGGAGAGTTGAAATGAGGTGAAAATCCACAGAATAATTTCCGTGCATTTCAATTTCCTACACAAGGACGATAGTTATCCATATAGCACATGCTTGAAGGATGTATGCTATCTCTTCCACTAGACAAGAAATCTTACTGGAACTTTATAGTATCAATGATGAATTCTTCCCAAGTAACATGGTAGCTTGACATTCCAATGTTATTTTCGTCATTTTGTAAACTCTATTTATGAAAATATCTTAAAGAAACATATACATCGAAAAATGTTTTGCACTGGGCATCAAAGCATCGTCTATCGCTCTGGCCCATCAAGCTATGATAAGAATAAAGAAGTAGAGATGAGCTGTTGACGGTATGCGAAGAGAAACCAAGTGGACGAACAAGACAACTTCTTCATCCTCTTGGTGCAGAGAGATGTTTTAGATAGGAGCTAAAGGTTCTGATAATTTCTTTCGTTGATCAATATCTTTCAATTTTTTACCCTATATAATCTATTTTTAAGTGTAGACATTGTATATCATGGATAGTGGATACGCCTTTTTAACTAAAATTTTTATTATGTCCACGATCAATAGAAAAACAGCTTCCATTGCAGCACTCCGATCTTTATACGTGTCTACTGACTATTTGATTATGCCATGTTATTTTAATTTTGGTGCAGATGTGCAAGCATATTCTGCCGTATGAGTAAAACTACTTTTTGTTTTGGGGTTGATCGAGCGAATTAAGAAGGTTGCTTTTTCAAGAATATTTGTTGAAGAAGAAACAGCGGACGTGGACTCGTCTCCTTCGCTGCTTAGAGCTACCAACCACCCCACCCTCGCATGGCATGGCATGACATGAAATCTTTGCCTGCCTGCCTCAACCCTAGTGCGTAACGGGTTCCCCATCCCCGCTTCCTTTTTTGTAGCCCCGTACGACCCAACATTGCCGCCCACAATCTTCGTGGTCTTCCTCTGAAAAGTACAAGCATGAGAAGAAGAAAGAAGAAGAAACAGCTCGCCCATGCTAGTCTTATTTCACATCGATCCCAACCTTGTGTTCTTCGTCGTTCGGTTCGGACATGGAATGCGACCCTCGCCTTCTACAGACGTAATCAATTCATGCGCTACACGCATCGGCAAATTATTCACGATGCCGTACGCCAAAGAAGGAGACCATCAATTGAAAATGAAACGTTCAGCAAGCTAATTAGAGAGGCGAAAACCTTTGAAATTCATTAAAGCTAGCAAAATGAAGGGTGGTTAAAACTTAGTTGGCTTCGTGTAAAATACATCATTTAACAAAACATCTTTCCATTTCAAGTGATACGAAATAAATAATTATGTTTCACGAAGCAAAGAGTATGGGAGCACAACCCGCTCACGGGGAGTTCACGTGGAAAACGCTCCCGCCACGAAACTTGACTTGGGGGCGGCCATAAAATGATGGACACGCATGGCGCTTTGCAATGACGGAGGGATGGTGTCGCGACCTAAAAATTCGAGATTTTCTAATTTTAGGTTAATGGATTACCAAGTTAATTAAGTGAATTAACTAACCTAGTTCGAGCTCTCCTAAGCTCTACCAATTCACAACTTAGGTTCAATATTTGAATGCAAAAGATTTTTAATAGGAGTCACCACTAATCATTTATGGTAGGTTGATTAGAAACCTAAATAAAATAGTGGGAGAACTATTCTATTTCTACGAACCAAAGATTTTTAAGTTCGGGACTTGATTACGCTAATATTTCTATTAACGCCCTTTCCGTACCGATTTCATGAAAACGTTTAGTTTGGCAATTTCAATGAATTCTCGCTTGAAGTTCAAAGGCGTAATTTTTTTTTAGGATTTTCTTTTTATGATTTTTTTGTATTTTTAAAATGATATTCGAAATTAAAAATTAAATGAAAAAGAGAGTGAATTGGCCCAAGATAAACTTATAATTTTCGGATTTAATTTGCATTAATTCTCAAAAATTTTAAGACAATCTTTTTACCCTACGTCTACATCTTTTAAAAGTTTGAATGGATTTAAAAGATTTTATTGAATACAATCCATGAAATAGGATTTCTACGAAATCTTATCTTTCTTTAAATGATAAGACGTGATTTTTAAGAAATCATATCTTCCTTTTTTTTAATTTTCTGAGTTTTTTTTTGTTTTTATAGATGAAATTAAAATTCAAGTTGCAAAAATTAAAAGATAATTACCGCTATTTCTTTCAAATTAAGTTTCGATCTAAAGCCTGATAGATCGGCCCTAAAATTCGAAATACCCGCTATGGAAATAATTCTATCTAAAGCATGATAGATAGACTTATTTTCATATATGCGGTTGCGGATTAGGAAATTTTCCTAATCAATCACATCTTGAAATATTTTTGGGTATCATTGAATATCTTCAGCGAATTTTAAGACTATAATGAGATTACATAAAATTCCGAAATATTCACATTGAATCACAATCTCACAGTTTAGGCAAGTAACATGTTGCAAGATTTTCAAAGGTATTCAAGATTCAATTTTGATGTGCAATCTTCCAAATTAGGCAATCCAAATTAAACAATTAAATTCTTGCAGATATACTCAAATAATTCAAACAAGTCAAATTAGGAAAACAAGACAATCTTAATATTCGGGGATAGAATTTTACCTTATCTTACGGTTGCAATTTCCTAATTCGAACTTTGTTCAAAGATTGCGCACCAAAGTCGAGAGAAAATTGATCGGCTATGGTTCTCGTACGTCCAGGAGCTTCGTCAAGGCTTGATTCGCAGCACTAATTTGGGCATGAATCCACCTAAGAAAACAGCACCAAATTGCGAGGAGATCTCGCGAAAAACGATGGGGTAATTGATCCAAGAAAGCGAGTAAAAATCTGCACTAAACCAAAGAATAAGTCACTCAAAACAGTGTGGTTCCAGGTCTCGAACAGCAGCGAAATGATCTCCGGACAGCGGCAAACTCGAGCACCAAACTACGGGGATTTCATGTGCCAAACTCCAGCACAAACGAACACCGATCAGCAGTGATTTCTGTGCACAACAGCAGCTAGAAAACGGCCCGGACGGCAGCACAAACTCACTTCAAGAAAGAACCGAAGATATCAAGCTCTTTCTCTCATGTTTTTCTCTCTATTTTTCTGTATGGTGACCATGTGGGCTCCCCCTTAATTGTGAACCCTATACATGTATTTATAATGATCAGCTAGGGTTTACGCTTTTTCGTTTAATTATGAAATAGTCCCTTAACTTCGGATAATCGCAATATAATCCGATAACAAAATATCCTGCTCCATAAAAGGCCATTTCTTTTTTAATTAAACATTAAATGGGATGATTTAGGCTCAAATTAGGCCCTAAGACCTTGTTGAATTTTTGGCAATTGCTCTGGTCCAATCACCTGTCGAATTAAACTCAATTCCCCACCGTCGATGCAAAATGCAATGTAGAAAAAATAAATATGCAATGCATGGAGAAATATTTTTTGTGAAAATTAATCCGCATTTTTTTTGCAATATATAAATGGAAATTGTAATTAAAATTTAGGTGTCAACAGCTGCCCCTCTTTGAGTGGAGACTCGCAGAGGTTTCGCTCAAAGATCAAATTGAACCTAAATTTTGACAATGCAAATGATTAATGAAATTTTTGGTGGGGTTTTAATCCCATTTTCTATGAAATGATGCATGATATGCAAAAACAAAAAATATATATAGACAATAAAGAACGCATGTCAATGCTTCTTACTTCCTGCGGAGCAATAGCCTTGCATACGGATCGCATATAAAAGCATCCAAGTTCATAAATGCATTTTAATGCTCTCAATTCCTTTGATTACCAAACTTCTAATCCACTCGAAGTAAGGTTCTCAAAGTACTGAGTCGTCTGTGTTGCCTGTAGTTTCCTACAAATGCGAAACAGCGCATGATATGATTTGATTAAAATGGACGTGTTGCCTATACCACTCGGCAATCACAAAAAGGACCATGTCACCTAATCCACTCGGTGAACATGAAAGGGAATCGTGACATCTAATCCACTCGATGAACACGAAAGGGGTTTGTGACACCTAATCCACTCGATGAACACGAAAGGGGTTTGTGATACCTAATCCACTCGGTGAACACAAAATATGAAAATCATGCTGCCTAATCCACTCGGCGAACATGAAATTGGGTTTGTGATGCCTGAGCAAATAGAAAAGATAAATCCACAGGATGAATATTCGAAATATATGTGTTACTTATTCCACTCGGTAATCACAAAATGAAAAATAATATCACCTGTTTCAATAAAGAGATGCGTTCTACCTAATCCACTCGGTAAACACGTAGTGAGAAACAATATCACCTGTTTCAAATGGGTGAGCATAAAAAAGATGCGTGCTACCTATTCCACTCGGTAAACACGTAGTGAGAAGTAATATCACCTGTTCTAAATGGGTGAACATAAAAAGATACGTGCTACCTATTCCATTCGGTAAACACGTAGTGAGAAGTAATATCACCTGTTCCAAATGAGTGAACATAAAAAAATACGTGCTACCTATTCCACTCGGTAAACACGTAATGAGAACCAATATCACCTATTCCAAATGGGTGAACATGAAAGAGATGCGTGCTACCTATTCCACTCGGTAAACACGTAGTGAGAAGTAATATCACATTTTTGTCTCTTGGGACCAACATCGTTTTAGCAGGTCACCATGAGTCGATAAAATTCTTTCGAGATCACGAGAGCAAGTCAATCGTGTGTCGGTAAAATTTCTCTTGGGACCACCATCGTTTTAGTGGGTCGTTATAAACTGAGAATGTTTCAAAAAGAAGTGCGTCAAGCGAATCTCATCAACAAATCTCATCAGGATGAACACAGAAAAGGGTGGGCCACACGAATCTTATCAGTGTGAACACCAAAAAGAGGGGTGCACCTGAGATGAGACAAAATAAACGCATAAGAGTGTGCGCCTGAGATGCGTCAAGTCAATACACAGGATGAAATGTGAACTTAGGTCAATAGAGCCACTGAAATGTACTTGAGGGATAATCAGAAAACATACCTGGTTTTTCTAAACAACGATTAAGGAATAGACAGGTTAACTATATCACACTTGCTTATTCACTTAAAATTATCATGTGCATAAAATCAATGTAAATGCAACATCATATGCCAGTAAAAACTCTTTTGCTTGCTTACATTGCAAAGCTTTACTGGGGAATTCTATTAATAAGGAAACCTGTTTGACCCCTTTGATAATTTTGATCACATTGAATGAGAAACATTTAGTCAGGAAGGACTTTCACTCACTCTCTTGAAAAAAGCTTTTTGAACCCTGTCATTGATACGGGTATGAAAATCTCTCAAAACTGTCATCATCATGCTTGACAAGGGTCTGGGTATTCTTGCAATCAGTATGATCAGACCAATCTAAGAGGTCTTTTAGAAGGACCGTAATATAAGTCTTGATCAAGGGTTTAACGAGGGGGACTCATGCGAGTCATTTGGCTTTGAATAAAACATTATCATGGTGGCATTAGGTCTACAAGTCAGAAACCTTGCAAAGATGAGATAGAAAAATCTTGCTTGCACTTTTTCAAGCAATATTTATAAGCATGTAAAACCTTACATTAATTCAAGTGCTCTAATCTGAAGAGACTTCGATAAGGGTTGTAACGTAGGCTTGGGTAGGCTTGAAATGAATGGTCTATTTATGACAAAAGGGTATATCATGAATCATGGAAATTGGTGATCATCCGGTCTTCATGTTTTTGCTCTGGAACCTTTAAATTGTCTCTTTTCTTTGAGGAATATTTTTGACCATTAACTCTATTTTTGCCGAAGCTTCTCTCTCTTTTTCATTTTTTCATTCCCGTTTTTTTTTCTTCTCCCCTTTTTTTTGGGAGAGAGATTTTTTTTTTTGGAAAAATTTAGCTTGACTCCCTTCCTCTCCTTTTTTTTGAGATAGAGAGAATTTTTCTTAAGAGAGAGCTTCGCTTGATGGTGTCTTCTTTTTTTAATACCAATCTTTTTTTTTTTGGACTCTTCTTGGAACTTCCAATTGCCCCAAGTCACTTCAATCTTCATTTAAACTGATCGTTTGAGATAATCCCTTTGACTCACCATGGGAATGATCACCAATTTGGATTGAAATGAATCCACCGCTCAAGTTGGGTAAGCAAAGGGTATGTTATGTAGGGATATGAAAGAAAATGCTCTTCGTCATGTCTAAGGCACTTGAGCTAACACAAAATTCGCATGTAATAAATATACTCAAAGATTGATGCAAGTGAAAGTAAAAAAATTCTAACCATTTGAATTTTCTAGTAATTGCACCAATGTGGGGTTGTTTCTGACAGGGATAAGAAACGAACTTTCGCTCAAATGGGTTAAACAAATGATAACCTGCAGTGTGTATGGTAGAGGAAATGAATGCCTCTTATCATTTTGGTCGTCATACTTTTCGCGAGATAACCTTTCACCTTGTCAGTACGAAATTTTTCACTCAATTTGCAGTGGAGATTAATATACATGATGTGTATGGAAATGGCTTGCCTTTCGTCATCCTGGCATTCCTCATTCAACATGATCATTTTCATAGAATGGAACAAATTGCCTAATTAAAACTCTTCCCCATTGAAGATTAGCAATACAGACAAAACCATGTATGAAATTTTGCAATATGTGAGCACCTTTTAAGCATGAAAAATGTAGCAATGGCTTGCGTAGTTTCATGAAAAACTCATGCATATTCTTAAGAAATGAACTATGCAAGCATGTTTAAATTTGCAAGAAAACTTTTAGGAATGGGGGATTGTAGATTGCCCCTGCATATGCAAATGGATTTAGCAAGTTTGAGAGCTTAATCCTTAGATTGGGAAAGACTCTGTTCCTGTCTTTTCCCCCTGCACAAGGAGAAATGTGTGTGAAATAAATCAGGTAAGGACTTGAGATGCTTTAGGTATTTGTTGGAGACAACTGTCACGTCGGTCATATGCCCCTGTAAGAAGAAAAACTAAGCATTATCTTGAAAATGACATGAAACAAAAAAGACATACTCCCTTTTCCAAGTTTATGTTCACTATTATTTTGCCATATTTGCTGTCTGAGTAAACCGCATTGGGCGGCCAAAGCTTTGTAGAGATCTAGGGTTACCTCCCAGGTATGACAAATAACAAGAATTTGATTTCAGGTTTTGGCAAACATTCCATCCAACACTTGCCCCTGCAAGAAGGAAAATAATGTGTCATTTTTCAGAATTGGTGAAACTTGAATGGGGATATTGCCCTTTAGATTGAGCAACCTTTTTTTTGCTTTCCATCAATTGATACGGTATGGTCATGGTTGAAGTGTGAATCAATCTTCCATTGGCCGACAACCTAATGTATAAGCTGGTAAGGGATCAACCAGGTCTTCTAGCTTAACTGTGAGCTACGCGATCCAAAACTCATGTAGAGATTATGCAGAGTCGTTCAAGAATCGATCGAGTTGATGCATAGTTGGAGCAAGAATGTCCATCGTTGCCCGTGAATTGATTCTGAAACATATAGTAGATGGATCGGTAGAACAACTAGGGTTAAACTGCATGCTAGCCTTTTTCAAAGATTTTTCTTGAAAAGCCTTTTGTTTTTTTTTTTTGAAAACCTCGGGAGAAGAATTCTTGAGAAGCCCAACCCTCAGTGCTTACCATGGATGACATATTTTTCGATCGTTGGTTATCGTCATTGGGTTGATTTGACATGCCTCAACAAGATTCCAAAATAACAGTAAAAACTTATGTAATTTTATTGATAATGAACCAATTGAATTACATCTCATTGAAAAGAAAATGCAAATGTTTTCCTCAATGATGAGGAGCTTGACTCTAAAAATAAATACTAAAAATTGAAAATGTAGCCTAGACACCTAAAAAGCAGGAAAGATAAGGGATTGCATAAAATGAAAGGGGTTACTAATTTGGTTCTACGCCTACTTCCTCAATGATGAGCTCCCTTGATTTCTGGTCCAGCTAATCATCCCATGTGTTCCAGGTAACACCTCGAGGAAAAGGATGATGCAACGAAGGCACCTCATTCTCGAACATGTGTGGGTACTCCAATCGCATGCTTGGGACCACCAGCATGTCCACGTTTCCATCGCAATACTTCCATGCACGAAACATGAGATTGCCCGCATCTATCATATCTTGGATCCGAAATCGTAATGTGACGCATTCCTCAAGAGAGTGGCCTTCTCGACCACAATGGAAATCATAGAACTTGCCTAAGTCGAAATTGCGAGTATTCTCGATCCAAGGGAAAGCTTGTTCTTGCTGAAACAATCCCTTCCTTAAGAGTATCGGCCATATGATGGACATTGCCACGGGGAGTAAAGTAAATTCTCTTCCTATCAGCACCAGAGGTTCATCATGTGGGAGTTGGCCATGTTCATTAAAGTCTTCAGCTATGTTGCATTCTTGGGGAGGAGGACTAAGGTAGCCAGTATCGATGAAATCTTGAATGCGGCATCTCAACTGATAACAATCCTCCAAAGAATGGCTCACTTCCCCAAAGTGGAAGTCACAAGTCTTGTGGGGGTCGTAATTGATCATATCTTCGGGATTAGGGAATCTACGTTCCCTTTGGAGCAACCCACGCTTTGGGAAAATGGCCTAAATCTCAGGCATTGGCAATGGAAGTGGAGTAAACTGCTTTCCCCTCTGGACAAGTAGTTGATCCTGAGTTGCTTGACCCCGATGGGGCATGAAACAATGATTGTCGTTGTGCACCGAGAGAGGTTGAATTGTCTTGGGTTGATACTCAAGAAAAAAAACAACATGTGCCATGATATCAATCATTTCATCCACTACAACATTCCAAGTGTGCATTTTGTCTCGAAGTTCCTCAATCTTTTGTTTCATAATGACTACAATTTCAGCCTTGTTAGTCATCTTCCTTGATCAAGTAAGTTAAGAGTCTCGTTGGGGATCTGTGATAAGCTACCTAAAAAGATAAAAACACAAGTGAGTATGTTGGATGAAAATGACGAGTCGGTCCATGACAACTCTCTAGACTCAAAAACGGAGCAAACATGAATGAAAGATTGATTCGTGCAAATTCAAAGTTCGTCGGCTTTTATAAGAAAATTCGTATTAATTCTCACAGTATTCGAAACAGTGTCAAAACTTATGAGATGATAGTTAAGACCATGATAAACGACTTTCATTTTTTGAGATTGGGAAAATTCCTCACGAATCAGTACAGTTTAATGCTTCTTTACAAAACTTTTCCTCAGAAAACTGTTTTGTCCGGTTTTTACTTTGAGGATAAATGGGTCATCAAAAATGCGAATTGATGCCCGAAAATTTCCAGTCCACTACTTAAAAGCCCATTCTACAACTTTCATGTTTTGATTTCCCTCAAAAGAGCACGTTTTCTAGTGATAAATGGAGAAACAAAAGTGAAGTCGGGAAAATTCTAGAACCCAGGCAATTTTTCTTTCACCTTAAATTCGGTAATAAATGGAAAATCCATTGAATTGATCCGAAAAGTTTTGAGGTGATGAATTAGGGTCTTGTGAATGTTTTTCATGAAGGCTTTATGGGTTAATTTGAAGCAAAAAATTCAGTACAAATTACGAAAGGCCATAAGGTTGGTCTGAACAGCAGCAAAAATTCCAACAATCCGACATAAAAATGTAAATGCAAACTAACATTCCCACCTAGAACAATGAGAAGTTAAAATGAAGACTCGCTAAACAAGACACGACTCAAACTATCTTTCTTTTCTTAGTGGTTACATGATCCATAGACGAATGGGCCTTCAACGCGTGACATAGTTATGCATTCTCCTTAGCCAAAGCATCTACTCGTCTCTGGGCCTTCAACACCTTTGCTTCACTGACTTTGATCTGGGCCTGGCAGGTATGCTGCTCTGTCACGATCAGGATCTTCGGGAGTATCTCTGCAGGAATGACGTGGTGCTGAATATAGCGAGCTGTTGCGAAGCGCCTCTTCATCCTCCCAGTGGGCTCGTCTACAGGCCAACTCAGTTTATGGTTGAAACACTTCTACCATGCCTCAGAATGACGCCTAAGCTCAACTCTGTAGTTCTCTCCTTTCTCAAACCAGACCCGAAATTCATTGGGCCCAAGCGGAGGTGGAATGTCCTGTAAAACCTGAAACTGGCATGCTACTCGTAGAGGCTGATAACTAGTTGCTCCATAGATGCCCATCAAAGGTACGGGCTTCTGATCTCTATGGTAAAGTCAAGCCTCAGTGACTCAGAACCATACGGCTTGCCAAAGGAAAATCTTAGGGTTTTGATCCTTGAACAAATTGACCCATTGTGTATAGTGCAAACTCTTAGTTTGATCTTGTATTTCTTTAAACCTCAAAATGGCATTATCAGTCATGCCCATTTCAAATACAGTCAAATTTTCTCCAAATTGAGAAAGGTGTGAGAAAAACCAGATTTGTAAAAGTTCAATTAGGGCTCGAAAAGTCTTGTCTTTTTTTTTTCTTTAAAACGTGTCAATGAAATGAAAGTTTCAGCCAGAATAGTGTTTATAAAACAAACTCCACCACATATTTGTTTAACTATCCAAGCTATCACAGGATCGATAGCATTTTGACGGAAAGGAAAAATGATAAGTCCAAAAAAAGCTAGAATAAAGATCTTAGATCTGACATGGTCGAAGTTTTTTTCAAAACATTCAATGAGGAAAGATAATGGACATGCTTGACAATTACCTTTTAGGACCTTTTCAACTTCTTTTCTACTTAGCTTTAAAAATTCAGCAAGCACTACCATAGGATCAATTTGAATGGGCGGTTCAATTATATCAATCTCTACAGATTTTCCAATGGCAAAACCGTATTCTTCCAAAGTAGGTGCGAGCTCGAACTTACCTAACATGAAGGTGGTCGTCTCAAGGCACTAGAAATGAGCAAGTGCATGCATGATTCCACTCTGAACATCTATATCAAGGATCGACAACATGAATCCAATGTGCTTGAGCGCATACTGCTGGCCATCCGACTTCAACTGTCCCCATAGCTTCTTGAGCTCTAACTTTGGAGTTTGCACAAAACTGATATCGTTGCGACCCATTCGTATATAGATCGCGTGCCAAACAACTCAACCTTATATCATGGACCGACCCAAAATAGAGTAAGGAAAACTGAGATAAAGTTTAAGAAATTACCACCCTTAGGAAGAAAATGTCAATCACAAAGACATGCACATGAATTGTGGATTCAATTTTAGTTTCCTTTAGCAAAGTGAAATGACGGACGGAACGACATGTCGTAGCCTTGCGCACGTTCATCATAACTAGTCGCTGCCTCGCATACATAGTCATGACTAGTCAGGTCCAATCACTTCGGCTTAGTTTGGTCGACAAGGATAACGCCCATGCATCGTAGCCTCACATGCATGAGAACGACCCTTGAGCCATTTTTTGGAGAAGTTCGGGATCCAAGTGGGATAACCTTTAACGAAGCCTTACCGCCAAAATTAAAGAACCACTTAAATACTATCCTAAAACTATTGGTGCGATCCAGGTTCGGTCACAAGTCGAATGTGGTGTAGTGTAATTATACTAAAGGCACGCACAACATTTCAAACCAATCAGCGCTCAATAATTCAAAGAATTAAAAATCAAATTCCCTTTTCACCAAACCTGCAAAACAAAGAATTCGCCACAGACTTCTCCTCTTATAACTCCCATTCTGCAAGACCATTTAAAACCTAAGGATTAGAATTCAATCAAGATTGCCAAACCAAGTGAATTTTTTTTTCATGAAAATATTCTAGCCTAAGTCCTCCTTAAATTTCCTGGAAAAATTCAAGTATATCCCCAGCAGAGTCGCCAAGCTGTCGCGACCTAAAAATTCGAGATTTTCCAATTTTAGGTTAATAGATTACCAAGTTAATTAAGTGAATTAACTAATCTAGTTCGAGCTCTCCCAAGCTCTACCAATTCGCAACTTAGGTTCAATATTTGAATGCAAAAGATTTTTAATAGGAGTCGCCACTAATCATTTATGGTAGGTTGATTAGAAACCTAAATAAAATAGTGGGAGAACTATTCTATTTCTACGAACCAAAGATTTTTAAGTTCGGGACTTGGTTACGCTAATATTTCTATTAACGCCCTTTCGGTACCGATTTCATGAAAACGTTTAGTTTGGCAATTTCAATGAATTCTCGCTTGAAGTTCAAAGGCGTAATTTTTTTTAGGATTTTCTTTTTATGATTTTTTTGTATTTTTAAAATGATATTCGAAATTAAAAATTAAATGAAAAAGAGAGTGAATTGGCCCAAGATAAACTTATAATTTTCGGATTTAATTTGCATTAATTCTCAAAAATTTTAAGACAATCTTTTTACCCTACGTCTACATCTTTTAAAAGTTTGAATGGATTTAAAAGATTTTATTGAATACAATCCATGAAATAGGATTTCTACGAAATCTTATCTTTCTTTAAATGATAAGACGTGATTTTTAAGAAATCATATCTTCCTTTTTTTTAATTTTCTGAGTTTTTTTTATAGATGAAATTAAAATTCAAGTTGCAAAAATTAAAAGATAATTACCGCTATTTCTTTCAAATTAAGTTTCGATCTAAAGCCTGATAGATCGGCCCTAAAATTCGAAATACCCGCTATGGAAATAATTCTATCTAAAGCATGATAGATAGACTTATTTTCATATATGCGGTTGCGGATTAGGAAATTTTCCTAATCAATCACATCTTGAAATATTTTTGGGTATCATTGAATATCTTCAGAGAATTTTAAGACTATAATGAGATTACATAAAATTCCGAAATATTCACATTGAATCACAATCTCACAGTTTAGGCAAGTAACATATTGCAAGATTTTCAAAGGTATTCAAGATTCAATTTTGATGTGCAATCTTCCAAATTAGGCAATCCAAATTAAACAATTAAATTCTTGCAGATATACTCAAATAATTCAAACAAGTCAAATTAGGAAAACAAGACAATCTTAATATTCGGGGATAGAATTTTACCTTATCTTACGGTTGCAATTTCCTAATTCGAACTTTGTTCAAAGATTGCGCACCAAAGTCGAGAGAAAATTGATCGGCTATGGTTCTCGTACGTCCAGGAGCTTCGTCAAGGCTTGATTCGCAGCACTAATTTGGGCATGAATCCACCTAAGAAAACAGCACCAAATTGCGAGGAGATCTCGCGAAAAACGATGGGGTAATTGATCCAAGAAAGCGAGTAAAAATCTGCACTAAACCAAAGAATAAGTCACTCAAAACAGTGTGGTTCAAGGTCTTGAACAGCAGCAAAATGATCTCCGGACAGCGACAAACTCGGGCACCAAACTACGGGGATTTCATGTGCCAAACTCCAGCACAAACGAACACCGATCAGCAGTGATTTCTGTGCACAACAGCAGCTAGAAAACGGCCCGGACGGCAGCACAAACTCACTTCAAGGAAGAACCGAAGATATCAAGCTCTTTCTCTCATGTTTTTCTCTCTATTTTTCTGTATGGTGACCATGTGGGCTCCCCCTTAATTGTGAACCCTATACATGTATTTATAATGATCAGCTAGGGTTTACGCTTTTTCATTTAATTATGAAATAGTCCCTTAACTTCGGATAATCGCAATATAATCCGATAACAAAATATCCTGCTCCATATAAGGACATTTCTTTTTTAATTAAACATTAAATGGGATTATTTAGGCTCAAATTACGATCTAAGACCTTGGTGAATTTTTTGCAATTGCACTAGTCCAATCACCTGTCGAATTAAACTCAATTCCCCACCGTCGATGCAAAATGCAATGTAGAAAAAATAAATATGCAATGCATGGAGAAATATTTTTTGTGAAAATTAATCCGCATTTTTTTTGCAATATATAAATGGAAATTGTAATTAAAATTTTGGTGTCAACAGATGGTAGGTACGATGCCATTGCCATCCACACATATACTTTCATACATAGGCACTTATAGTAACCGGTCCCGTTAATGAGGTGTAATCAATTAATAAAATTAAGAGTTTTTAAGAACTATTAAAATGATGTGCCGAGAAATAAATAATGATTATAATTCATGCTTTCATAAACAAACAAAGAACGAAAAGGCATCTTCCATGGTCCTTAGTTTCTTCCAATTCTGTTATATATATATATATATATAGAGAAACATATGCATTGTCACAAAATTAATAGATGGGTGTCTCTTGGATATCAATGGAGTGTCTAGAACTCTTTGAGCATCTAACTAATTTCCATTCGGAATGGTGGTCCCTCCATCCCATTCACACTGGGTCATCACCGGAGACTTGCAAGTGTGTGCTCCTAAGAGAGCCCTCAAGAGAATGTACAAGTGTAGTGACTTGATCCCAAAGCTTTGAGCAGCCTCTTAAGGTTGTTGTTTTCTTGGAATAAAACCAGTCTAATATGAACTGACATCTCTTATGTAGTACCAAGTTTTGAAAATTGTTTAGTTGCCACGCTTGATTTTTTTCATCTCAATTTCTGTTCGAAGGTGATTTTAGCGGCTTAATGTCTCAAACATGTGAGCCAAGTCCTTCTTCTTCTTCTTCTTCATAACTCCGGGAAGGGTTGGACAATACTCTTTCCAAAACTAGAAATTATTTATTATCCAAATTCTAACCTTAATCTCAGATTATATATTGGTTTTGCCATGTGAAAGAAAGAATTAAGATGCAATCCGTGCATCGTTCAAATCTTATGTGTTGTTGCTCCATCCTCCAGATTGACTTACCCACTTGTGAATACTCAGCAGTCACCAGAGTTTGATCCATCTTTCTGTTAAAGCTGGTCCACTCAAGCTTTGGTCCTCTTCTTACAACAATCGAAGAACTCGTCATCTAGGAGTCTCAGAAAATTCCTTTAGTACGTTAAGAGAAGATGCATTGATATTCTCCTTATATCATGATGCCTACTGGGAAGAAGATGGAACTTCTGGAGTTAACTGGTTAAATGGCGATGTATGACAATTTTCAACTGAAGGTCCTGTAAAAATTTGCAATTCCAAAAAATGCGTGTGCGCTCACTTTTTCCACATGATTATGATAGTAAAAATCTCCAATTGAGTTTCTTAATTGTGTAAAAAGCAAAGTGAGTCGACCTTGGGATCTATGCTCAATTTTTTTACTCGGCTTGATCTCAATTGACGAGGGAGACATTGTTTTATGTAGTATTGTAATTATTGATCGTGAAGATTTTGAGTTATACGTTACTTCAAAAGCGGATATGTCTATGAAAAGTCGAGAAAATATTAAGTAGTCCCACTGCGCCACAAGAATATGTGCGCAAACCAATTAATTTGTGACACTTGGACCGAAAAGAAGCAAAAACGAATAAAACTGAAAAGCAAGTCAGAATTGAACGTTGAGCCCCGCCATCGTACAGGAAGAAGAAGAACGAAAGTGAGAGGAGTTAGAGAGTAACGGCTGCGATGAGAGAAGAAACGGAATAGTTGTGGGACTCTCGTTCAATTCTGATTTGCTTTTCGGTTTTTTTTCTTTTTTGTCTTTTCGGTCCAGGTTTCACAAATTAATTGATTGGGGCGCATATTCACAAAATATTTCAGGACTACCTAATATTTTCTCATTAAAAGTCATATTTAAGTCTCCACAAGTGACGGACGCATTAAAGGAACAATCAAAATCGGGCCTTGGGAACAAAAGAAAAGCACCAAAACAAGTACAAAAGAAGAGATCTTCTCCATGAAAGTGATGGTGTATTATTTATCATGTATCTTCGTCACTCAAAATGTGAGTCGCATGAAATTTGCTTTTTAAACTAAGACACGGACAATAAGTGCCACTAGCCATTCAACCTAGTGGCTGAGGAACGAGGTTGGATTAAATTACGTTTTCATCTATAAGCTTTCAAGTAATTGACAGTGGTATTATCGATGATATTGTATTTTAGAAATTTACTAATAATTTCTACTCGCCTAATTCTATGGTATGTGACATTCTATGTTTTCATTGTTCATAGTGTACTCATTATTTTTGGGTTCATCATCAGAAAACAGGAAATAATGTGAGACACATTGAGAATAACATAGATTCAAATAAAAACCAATCTTTATAAAGTTCCAGCTAAAAATCAATTTGGTTGTTGGTCAAGCGATTCAAGACTTGATTGCAAGTCAAACGTTGCAGATTTGATTACCTAGTTTATTCTCAATTTCGGTATAAGTATGCCAATAAATTGGCACAATTGGTCTTAACAAAATCTGGGAGCGAACGCATATACACGTTTGTGGACAAAGATGGTAGTGGGCTGGACACAAAACCACATTTTGAAATAATCTTTTTTCGACAATAATGATAATAATAGACAATTTTGTCCCCAAAATGGGATAAAGGTAAATATGTGGTGGAGAAGTTCAGTTTGCTCCTTCAAATTTCATTTGTTCCTTTTGTTTGTTTAGGAGAATCTAATTAATGTTCTTTTCTTTTTGTTTCTTTTTGGTTTTTTGGATTATATCTGTTCGCACGATTTGTGATCGGGAATATCTTTCACCGAAATTCATACTTCGGTTTTTATTAAGAAGGGTTCTATGGCTCTGTTCTGATGGAGAAAATGGACGAACTGAGTGAACGGGATAGTGTCTGATGGAAAGGTGTGAAATTCGGACGATTTACAGCTACAATACTCCTACTTGCAGGAATTGGTAAATAGATTACTGAAATCTGAAGCACAGGTAATGAAAAGTGCGAGGAAAGCTAAAGCTAGGCTACGAACAGGAACGAAAGCTTAAAACTTCAAGGAAAACAGAGTGTCTTTTCTGGATGATTGATGCTCGTCCCTTCTTCCTCTTTTCTGGATACTTATTCTTCTCACGTTTATAACCGCTTGAGCAGTTATCCTTTGATTTCAAACCTTTAAATTTTAGCGCCACTACTTGTCTTTTTCAAACCACGATCCTCAAAATTGATCCGCGAAAATTGGGACTCATGTTCTTCGTGGTTCATAACTGCATAAGTAACTTCCCCTTTTTGAATACTGTCTCTTCACTTCAAAAACTTGTTCGCGCCCATAAGTTTTGCTTCGCACTCCCCATCTTTCGGTATGAAATTTTCACACTGTGTGATATGCCGAACTCAAGTACAGCATTCCTTTTACTCGGGAATATCCCTCAACCTTCCCGAATGTTACGCACATCCCGAACAACAATGCGTTGGCTTATTACTCTGTACGACATTTTCTTCTTGCTCTACTTCAGGATCCTACCTTTCAATTCTTCCGGATGACGCGTACATCCCGAATGGAAAATGTTGGTTTGTCCTTCGGTGTAACATTTCCTTCTCATTATACTTCGAGATCAACTAATAACATCCTCTCATGTACCTGTCACTCCCAAGATATCGAATCGAACGACGATATTATGGTGTCAACATATGCCCCATTTTAAAAGAATTAAAAGGTTTAATTCTTTTAAACTTCAAAATAACACACTCTTCTTTCCCGAACGCCATCTTCTTCTCTTCTTCTGACGTCTCTCTTGTCATCTTAAATACCTGTCTTTTCGACTTTTTCTCCAAAGGACACGTCTCGCGTCGTTTCCCCAAAATTCATCTGCCCGACTTCCTTTTCCATATCAAACGATGCCTTTGACCCTGTTTCATTTTCAAGTCATCTATAAAGTTGTTTGTCCCCACACAATCAAATTTTTGTCCTATTCTCATTACCATCGTTTCGTTTTCGCGCTCTCGCTTGATCTTCCTCTTCTCCTCCAGAGCATCCTTCCGGAACCCTATCATCAATCTCTCGTTCTCTCGTCAATGACATCTCAAGCTTCAAACTTTTCTCATGCAACGGCCCTTGATCGCTTTTCCGATTTCGTGGAATCAAACGATTTGGATGGCCGCCACTACTTCTCTCTGCTGAATAACGACAGTACTGATTCCTTCGTTCTGGGTCCTGCTGTTTACAATCACTTTTTACTCCCCAAGATCTTTTCTGATGTTTTCCCTCAACACTTGACCGAGGTTCTTCCTATCCATCATCAACCCATTCAGTTTCATCATTGGGTTTCTCAGCCTTCTTGATTTAGGGCTTTTTTTCCCTTTTGACCAGTCATTCTACCAATGGTATTCCCGACTTTCTGCCTCTAAAGCTACACTCTGGGATGAACTCCAGATTCACGACGCCCTTCGCTTTTCCTGTTTCGATTTTCGCCTGAACTTTGAACTAATTGGTGCCCTGTCCAGTTTTTGGTCATCATCCACTAATTGCTTCTTTTTTCCTTTTGCCCCCATGACTGTAACCCTTTTGGACTTAGCCTGCATTACTGGTCTTAGCCTCTTAGGAGAAGACATTGCTACCTTTCCTGTAAATGCTCATTCAGAGTTTCGTCTGCTCTCGGATTCTGACCTGTCCTACGGGACTTTTCTGAACAAATACTTCAAAAAGGAAGGGGAAGTTACCGAAGAAGAGCACATTGCCTTTTTGCTCTACTGGCTGTGCAAGTTCCTTTTTTGTCACCCTGTCATTAGGGTTTCTAAAGATTTTTTATACATAACCACTGCCTTAGCCGCAGGAACCAAGTTAGCTTTGGGCAAGACTACTCTTGCTCTTCTATATAGGGGTTTATCCCATGCTGCTTCGGTTACCTCTACCGGTGTCTTAGGGGTTTTTGGTGGCCCCCTCTGGATTCTGCAAGTTTGGGCTGCTTTTTATTTTCCGTCCTGGTTTTCAGAGTCTCGATTTGGCCAGCCCCTTTCCATTTCTGTACCAGATACCCTTGCTTGCCAAGCATTGAGTCGGGAACTTGTCCCCCTTAATACCGAATTTTCTTCCTACTTTCGGTATTTCATTACTCAGCTTTACTCTATGGACACAGAGACTTTCGATTTTGCCCCTTTTCTTTCTCCCGAGTTCCGTCGGCATCTCCCTGGTTTTTCCAATAATCGCAGTGAGTATTGGCAAGTTGTGTTAACTTC
This sequence comes from Psidium guajava, assembly GCA_016432845.1. Taxonomy (NCBI): domain Eukaryota; kingdom Viridiplantae; phylum Streptophyta; class Magnoliopsida; order Myrtales; family Myrtaceae; genus Psidium; species Psidium guajava. Next base: position 35,490,969 of record CM028225.1, on the reverse strand, counting down.
CATCGACCTCCCCCTCAAGATTTCATTCAAAAGTAGATTTATTTCTGGTTTTGAAATTTATTCCCACCAATATTGCGCTCGGCAATTTGGGTCACTCAGGGGCTTCCTGTCCCAGCACTCTATACTTTCTCCTTTCCTTATCTTCCCGAAAAAGTCACTTGCAAATATTCAGACACATCTGCCTTCGTCGAGCTTAAAGTCATAATTCGGAGAATATACCGAAAGCTTCCTGTATTTCGGTACGAGCCAAAACCTCGCTACACCACTCCCGATTTTGTAATCTGGTGGGATGACCATTGTTCCCGTTTCTTTTCTGAGAGTGAGGATCTAGACTCATTCTTGGATCAGAATCTGCAAATACCAAACTCAACCCCTGCAACAGACATGACACAGAAAGCACTCCCGGCACCAACATCCGCGGGAGATTCAAAGAAAGGTTAATTAACCTATTTCTTCTTCATGTGTAAGTTATAAGTTTACCTTTCACTTCACATTATTATGTACGTCTGCAGATGGCAAGAGGAAAAGAACAGCATCACCAAAATCCCTTGCTCCCCGAAAGTTAACTCAGAAAAAACCATTACAGAGGACAGGCATCCGCATTTCAGAACCTTCATCTGATAGTCCAGTTCCCGAAGTGCCAATTCGGCTATTGAAGAAACCGCGATTAAGTAAGGGTAGGTATTTATATTTTCTCGCACTTATACCGTGGCTGTTAAGCTCATCATTTCTAATTCCATTCTTTTGAATATTAGTTCCCACGCAGAAAATACCTACCTCCTCTCCTCTTGAACCCGCTGTCGAGATCCCAGTCGGGACATCTAGGACTCCTGCTCATCTCCTTTTGATTGAGTTTGACCATGTGGAGCTTGAAGTTACTCACCCTGATTCTCCAACAACGGTAACGACATCAGACAGGCTTGCAATTACACTTTCGGGTTTCATCCCTGAAGAGCCTGTTCCTCACAAGGAGGTTACTTTGCCTGAAGAAATTCTTCCGCTTGGTATGTATTTCCTAATCAACTCCTTTTGCTATTTAAATATTCCACCTCTAACTGCTGTTAGGATTCCCGATTTTCAGTGATTTCTCTTCCTACTCTTCGAATTGAAGCCGATCCATATGCGCTCGAACTCATCGATTCAGCTTAAAATGCCCCTGTAGAATCTCCTCGTGCTCAAAGTATGTGAACTTCATACTTTACTGCAATTAGACGTTCTTTAAATGTTAACTAACTAGCTCCCTTGGATTATAGGACTTCGCTTCTTAAAAGCAAAGAAACTAATTTCAACTGTTGAAGTTGTAGATCCCGAAAGTCCTCTTCCTCCGCTGACGCATCCTTCATCATCTCCAAGAGTGTCTGACATACCGTCTTCCTCAGAAATTGCAAGTTCGCCGAGAGAGAAGATTCCTCCTCTGTCTGAGCAAGAGAAAGCCAGGCTTGAAAAGGTTTCCCAGTTTGACATAGGAGGACCTATCCCAGTTCTATTGTAAAATATCTTATCGGCAACTTTTTCAGTTTCCGCTCCGGTTGCCAAGGCCAAATGGCAAGAATTCTTGGACCTCCTGGAACCTGGTTACAGCGAGCTGGTTGTGGATTCCAAAAAAGAACAAAGAGCCAGGGTGCTTACCCAAGAGATTTTCTTGGGTAATCCCTCCTACATGCCTTCGATAGAGCTTTAAAACGCCTGTGAAGTATTCCAAATCGGTTTTGTCGAAGCAGTAGACACAATACGGGTTAATATGCACACCCTGCCGTATTTTCTTTCCATGGAACAACCACATCTAGCTACTGAGGATGAGTTGCGCGTATGACGGGATAATACACTCTCGTTTTTCAAGACCTATAATGCTCTGGAGTAAGAACTTGAAAAACTCAAGAGGAGGAAAGCAGACCTCGAGGCAGCACTCAAGATGACTGAAAATGAAATTCGTCTTCAGGAAGCGAAGAAGGAACAGGCCTGTATTTCTTGCCAACGGGAGTTCAACAAATTCACTGAATTGACCAAGGAATATGACGCCGGCAAGCACAAGAATCAGGTTGCAGAGAAGAGAAGAAAAGAGATGATGGAGCAGAACTTCAACCTCGAATTTCAATTGCAAACTTTTGTACAAAGAGCTAGACAATTGTTGGACGAGGCTGAATGGTGATCTTATTGATGAGTTCTGTCTTCCTGAATTTTGTAATGTTCCCAGTTTCGTGCCTCTGATACTTTCTCTGCTTTGCTACATCGTAACTTCTTGATAACTTGACTTCGGGAAGATAACATAAAGGATTAAATCCCTTTCCCGAAGGTTTTCTTCACCTTACCCTTTTCACAACTCAGATTCAGGAAGATAACAATGGTAGCAGGCACTAAAACCCTTTTTTCCGAAAATTCTCATTTACTCACGTAATGAATGAAATTCGAGATCATAATGCCATAAGGGATCAAACCTTCTTCCCGAAAAAACTGTTTGGCTTGGGTATCCTTGATTCACTTCAAATCGGGAATGCGACAATGTGATGAATCAGAACGTATTTCTGAGATTATTTCACCTTACATCCTTTTGTAATTGAGATTCGGGAAAACGATTCAACACCGATTAGTAGAATTCCCGAAGATGCTCTAACTAACAATTCGAGTAACCTAATTTCAGTACATTAACCTCGCACGTACTTAATGCCACGCCGAAATCTCTTCCCGAAGTCTCATCAACCTAAGTCTTAAATAACTTGAATTCGGGAAACTCACCCTGTTAATAACTGAATATTCTCCACACGATCTCACGTCCCCTTGCTGTTTAGCTTATTCTCAAAGACACTCCCCACGTTCGGATAACTGTTTCATCATCTTGTCTATATATTATCCGATCATCCCTTTCTAAAATGCTTGAATCTGCTCATCGGCTCCAATCTTTATTCCACCATGTCTTCCAACGGTCATCATTCTAGCCATGGAGGTAATATTCAGCAACAATCCTTCATCTGTTTATTTTATGCTCTATCCGTGATCCATGTTGATAAATCCAAACAATCACGATTTAATCTTTTCAGGTCTGTTTCCCATTAGTCATTCACCTGATGATGACCGTGATGCCTGGAAACGCTTTCACGAACTTCTCTCCCACGATTATAGTGGCCTATTCAGGTCTCCCGAATTAGAAGAGGAAGTGAACAATCTGTCCAATATGCTTCGGGCCAAACTTTTCTTGTTTGCCGACCCGTACTTCCTCGATTTGACATGGAAATTTTTGTCTTTTTCCTTCCAGCTTGTACACTTCTCGTCTGACCATTGAAAAAATTCATGACCTCAGTCCCATTGTTCAGGAGTCTAGCATCATTGGAGTTCACATCTTCGATGAATCAATGGAATTATCCAACTTGAGGAAGGAGCATCGTAGAGTTAGTCAAATTAATTCTCAACTCCACTCGGACGTAGATGCTGCTGCCAACATCCGTGATTTCTTTTCAGGGCTCATCCTCGAATATGGGGGCTTTCCAATGCTGAGAGATGCCTTGACACAAGCTGAATATTTGGCTGACCACACACTCAATTTGTATGAAGACACCATCCATGAGATGAACAATCTTGCAGAAATAATCCAAGCCAAGACGCATCGCTTGGTTGATTTGGAAGTGCAACTTGCTAATCTTCAACACGATCTATGCTATCATGCCCATCTCCTAGCTGATTTGCGTGCTTTAGAAACTGACTTAAAAGTCCTAACGGCTAAAATTGGGGCATACTTCCATTTTATATAATTGTACTCATGTTATTACTGCATTTCCCAAATCGAAGGATAATATTTCTTTAGATATTTTCCATTGATTGACCGAAGTAACTCTTCTCCATCAATATCCATCAATCTGTATGCGTTCCCACTCATCACTTCGGTAACTAAATACGGTCCTTCCCAATTCGATGCCCACTTGCCGAACTCTGGATCTTGTTGATTAATTGGTAAAATGGTCTTCCACACTAAATCACCAACGGAGAACCGCCTCTCCTTCACTCTTTTATTATAAGCTCGGGCTACTCTTCTCTTCTGCGCCAATAATTTGTCTAAGGCCATTGCTCGAACTTCATCTAAGTCATCAAGATTAATATGCATCCAGTCACGATAGTCTTCGGGAAGTAATTCGCTTTGAAGTTGAACCTTTAAAGACTCCACTGTGATATCCATCGGTAGCACGGATTCTTGTCCATACGTAAGCATATATGGACTAATACCTATACTTGATCTTCTAGAGGTTTGGTAAGCCCACAACACTGTTGACAACAGAGAGTCCCACTTTCTTGGGTTTTCTTCTAGATTCCTCTTGATCAATCTCACAACTATTTTATTTATAGGTTCGGCTTGTCCATTAGCCTTCGGATAGTATGGTGTCGAATGCAACATCTTGATTTTTCTTAACTGGGCGAAATTCATCACTTCTCGTCCAGTAAACACCGTACCTTGATCTGCTGTGATGGTCTCAGGCAACCCGAATCGGTGAATGATGTTTTCTTCAATAAACTTGATCACCGTACCCTGGCTTATGCTCTTATATGGGATCGCCTCCACCCATTTCGTGAAATAATCTGTAGCAAGCAATATGAAACTATGTTTATTAGAGGATGGTGGATAGATCTTACCGATTATGTCCATTGCCCATCCTCTAAATGGCCACGGTTTTACGATCGAGTTAAGCTCTACGGGTGGTGCGTGTTGTAATAGTCCATGTCTTTGACAGGAATGACACGCCTTAGCATACTTAATGCAATTTTGCATCATTGAAGGCCAATGATATCCGTGTCTTTTCAACAACCATCTCATCTTTATCCCAGCCTGATGTACTCCACATATTCCTTCATGTACTTCTGCCATGACCAATTTTGCATCGTCTTCATTCAAGCACCACAGTAACAAACCATCGGAAGATCTGTAGTACAATTCTTCTTCCATCAAAATATATTTCTGAGCTTGTCTTCTTAACTTTTGGTCTCTTGAGTTAGGCTCCTTGAGGTATTCCACTATGGGCTTTCTCCAATCTTCTTTCGGGACTTCTTTGTTCATGGCTATCGGTATCTCTCTTTGCTTAATGAAAGGTACCGATAGCACGATGTTTGAAATCATGCTTGCCAGTTTTTTTGATATTTTGTATACCGAAACCATCTGTGCTAACTCATTGGCTTCTTGATTCATTTTCCTCTTAACATGAACAACTTCATAGTCTAAGAACTGACTCAATTGTTTCTTGGCCAAATAATAATAGCCAATCAAATTTTCATTCAAGCATTGGTAATCTCCATTCAGCTGTTTGATCACTAGTTGGGAATCACCAACTATTTTAACAAACTGGGCATGTAGATCACTTAATATTCCCAACCCGATAACCAGTGCTTCATATTTGGCTTGATTATTTGAACATTCAAAGTCTAACTTGTAAACGCACCTGGTATATTCTCCCCTATGAGATATTATAACCAAGCCAACTCCCGAATTGTTGTTAGCACATGATCCATCAAAGTACATGGTCCATGGCACAACGCAAACAAGATGTTGTTCATTCTGTTCACTTTCTCCCATTTGCAAACATGGGTATTCGGTAAGGAAATCAGCTACAGCTTACCCTTTCATTGCCTTTAGTGGGACATATACCAGATCAAACTCAGACAAAATGAATGCCCACTTAGCTACCCGACCTTTTATGATAGGTCGAGGCAACATGTATTTTATCACATCCGTCTTGGCAAGCATGTGTACAGTAGTTGACAACAAATAATGTCTTAATTTCACAGATGCAAAATACAAAGACAAATATAATTTTTCTAGCGCGGTATAGCGTTTTTCAACATCAGTCAACATCCTGCTCAAATAATATACTGCTTGTTCTTTTCCTTCGTCATTTTCTTGTGCCAACATACTTCCGATAGTATTATCAGCAGCTAATATATATAATTTCACCGGCTTACCAAGCCTTGGTGACGCCAGAACAGGGGGCTTTATTAAATAATTCTTGATCGCATCAAAAGCCTCCTGCTGCTTCTCACCCCAAACGAACATGTCTTTGTCTTTGAGTCTTAGAAGCTGAAACATCGGTTCAATTTTCCCAGATAAATTAGCAATGAACCGACACAGGAAATTAATTTTTCCAAGTATCATCTGGAGCTGCTTCTTCGACTCAGGTGGTCTTAATTCCATGATGGCCTTCGCTTTGTGCCTGTTCACTTCAATCCCTCTCTGGTTAACAGGGAATCCTAAGAAATTCCCAGCTTGCATGCCGAAGGCACACTTGAGTGGATTCATTTTTAACTTGTACTTCCTCATGCGGATGAAAGCCTGCTCCAAGTAATCCAAATGATCATCCCGAGCTGATTTCACAACAATATCGTCAATATAAACTTCCCGATCATGTCATGGAAGATAAAGTTCATTGCCCGCTGATACATTGCTCCCGCATTCTTTAACCCGAACGGCATGACAATCCATTGGAAAGTCCCAATGGCCCCTGGACACCTAAAGGCTGTTTTCGAGACATCTTCCTGAGCGATGAATACCTGGTTATATCCCGAATGTCCATCCATTAGAGATAACATCTCATTTCCCGATGCCGAGTCAATCAACATGTCTGCTATGGGCATGTGGTACTCGTCTTTCGGAGTAGCAGCATTAAGATTCCGAAAGTCAATACACACTCGTAATTTTCGGTTCTTCTTTTTCACTGGAACTATGTTAGAGATCCATTCCACATACCTCGCTGTCTCAATAAATCCCGCCCTCAGTAATCTTTCAATTTCCTCCTTAATTTTGTCGACCACATCTGGGGCGAACCTCCTTGCTTGCTGTTTGTGCGGACGAAATCCCTTTTTAATTGGTAACCTGTGCTCAACAACTTCTCTTGATAACCCTGGAATCTCATGGTAATCCCAAGCGAAGCAATCATCGTATTGGGTAAGCAACTCTACCAATCATTCATCATGCCCCCTGGTAGAAGTGCACTTACAATTATGAGTCGGTAATGCTCATCCTTCCCAATATTTATCTCAACCAGAGGGTCTTCAATCTTTATGGACTTAGCCTCCTCTTTAATTGGTGATTCCTCCCATTCTTCGATACAATCTGATGCTTTCTGATCTTGCTGAACCATTTCAGCCAAGTATGCCCAATACCTTATTTCAGTTCCTTGTAACGACGTATCGACTTCCATAAAGATCTTTCAAGTCTTGAGATGCCAAGCTCGATTCAAGGATCCATTCATTCCTTCCCTTACCGAAGCGGCAAAATACATAAGACCGTGAATCGGTCTCAGGAATCTCCAAAACTCAGTTTCCACTCAAGTAGTCTTCGTCTTCTGGATGAATCTCTGTCCATCCTATCGGGATGACTTTCCCATCTGCCTTGACATACTCTACTTTCTCTCCATTCCAAAATGCCAGCATCTGATGTAATGTAGACGGCACACATTGATTGGCATGAATCCAATCCCTCTCAAGCAACAAATTATACGTGCCATCAAACTCGATCACGAAGAAAGTAGTCCTTGTCGTTTTGGACCCGATAGTAAGATTCACCACAACAGCTCCTTTCACGCTTGTCACTTCTCCCAGAAAATCGAATAAATGTACATTCGACGGTGTAATCTCATCATCTCTCTTGCCCAACTTTCTAAAGTATCCGTACAACATTAAATTCAAAGTCGCCCCGGCGTCCACAAATATCTTGCCTGCGGGTCTTCCATCCACTTTACCAGATATAAGCAATGACTTTAGATGTTTGGCTCTCTCAACTGAGACTTTCTCAAACTCCATTACTTCGTCCTCAGAAAAATGAAACTCTACCATAGCCACCTCCCTCTCAGAGATGTGTCCCAAATCTTCTTCCACCGTTAAGCTTATCCCGAATTCAGGTGGGAGTTTCGCATTCACCATCCCGATTCTTTCTAGATGGTCACGCTCTTTCGGCATCTTAGACTTCCCTTTCCGAAGTCGATTAGCTTCGTTGTCTTCAAGCTTAGGGACTAGTTCTACTGTGGACTGTCCAAAATCTATTGTTAGCCGTTCTTTTCGAACTTTCTTTCCTTGGATCAGCCTTTGGTTTGAACTTTCTCTTTGCTGGTTCGAAGTCACAGCCTCTCCATCCTTATTTTTCTCTATTTCGGCATCGCTATGTTTCCAAACCCAGTTCCTTTTCCAATGATTCGGGACCTTCCTCTCGCTCCGAACCTGTTCAAAATACATTTGCTTGCTCTTCTGCCTTTGGTCCCGCCTTTTGATGGTTCGGTATGAGGCTTGGCCGGGTGGCTTTGCTTCCTTCCATTTTCCTTCGGGAAGATGGTGAGGAATTTTGTAAGTCTTCTTCCTTTCAAGCTTGAATGGAATTGGTTGCGGCACTGGATCATCTTCCCTCTCTTTAATAAAGCCATGTTGGGCTTGAGAGATTCTATTCTCCTCGACTTCTCGTGGTACAGGCCTAAGCGTTGGATCATCAAATTCTTCTCCCCAACTAGACGGTTCAATCGGTAACTGTGGTTCTTTGAGGTAGTCGGGCTTCCTATAGTACACAATGTACTCGAACTTTCCACTAGGTTCTCCAAGAAGACCAACTCCGGGATCTCCATCTTGGTAACGCTGCCATAGACTCTTTTTCTTGGTTGATTTGTTTGGAGCCTTATTATTCTCACCCCCTTGATTATTACTCCGGCCCGCTTTGCCCTTCTTGTCTTGTGGTGCTTCGAGACTATTTTCCTTCTCGACTTTCTCCGATGCGGGAGGTGGTTGGTCATCAAATTCATCTCCCCAACCAGATGGTTCAATTGGTAATGATAGACTCGTGAGGTATTCTGGCTTACTATAGGACACAACATAATCATATTTGCCACTTGGTTCTCCAAGAAGTCCGACATCTGGGTCTCCTTCCTTGTAACGCTGCCACAAACATTTCTTTTTTATCGGCTTACATGCAGTCTTACCTACTTCGTCAGTTCGGGATTCGCCTTGACTCCTATCAGATTTCCGAACTTGCTGATGACAAAGCTCTTTCTGGTGCTCGCAGCGTGCTAACTCGCGCCAATCTTCCAATTTTAATTGTGCGCACTGACTGTCCCTCACATGCTCCTGAGAAGAAGTGTTTGGAACTACAATCTCGGATTTGACTTTGCTTACCCGTGTTTCCTTTTCAGGTTCACGGCAGAAACTTTGTATCTGAGTAGGCTCTTCTGGTATCATTGCTTCAGGCATCCTCCGCGTCTCGTTTTCCTTTCTGGGATAGAATCTATTTCTATATCCTCCCCTAGTCCCACGGACTAAATGACTCGTGGAACCATGTCCAAAGCCCCCTCGGGATCTGATATTTCCCCGAATGAATGAGCCTGATTGGTATCTTCCTCTAATTTTGCGGACCGGATGACTTATGAAGTCATTTATACAATCTCTTCGGGGTCTGATACTTCCCCGAATGAAAGAACCTAATCGGTATCTTCCTCTAGCCCCTCAGACAAACCGATATTCTGACCAATATTGGTCTTGACGATTCAAGTCCTGGTGACAATGAGAGCATACACCTTTCGTTTGATAACCCGATGGGGTATGAATAGTCATCATTCCTGTCATCTTAGGAAAAGGATCTGCATCAACCTCCATAGGTGCTTTCCCTTTATCTTCGGCAAATTTAATCTTGCCTTGCCGAATCGCCTCTTGTATTGTCTTTAGAAAGACAATACAGTTTGCAGTGTTATGGCTAACCGAATGGTGCCACTTGCAGTATCTCTTATCTTCCAACTCTTCCTTAGACGAGATTTTCTGTTCTTTAGCCAATTTGATCATCCCGTCTTTCAGCAACAAATCAAATATTTCGTCTAACTTGTAAATGTCAAACGAATGGCTATTTGATTCTTTTTCTTTTGCCATTGCAAACCCCTTCATTCTCGCTGGTTTGAAAGCTGGGCATATATACGGTTTGTCCAACACCATTGTTGCCACTACTATCTCTTTTTCCTCTTCTTCTTCCATCAGGATGTCCACTTCGGGATTTCCAAGCTCCACCAGAGCCTGTCTATTTTCCTTCATTGGCCTTTTATCCTTCTCCTTTAGGAGATGCTCATACTTCGAGACCCTGGTCGTTAACTGAAAAAGGTCATCAAATGTCTAGCCTTCAAAACGCTCCCGAAGGTTAAACTTCAACCCATTAAAAGCCAGATCGGTAAATTCTTTCTCAGTGAGGGATGTCAAGCATCGGTTCCTTGACTTCTTGAATCGACCAATGAACTGATCTGCAGTTTTACCACCATACTGGTGCATTCTCGCTAAATCGGCTACTGACACTTCGGGTACTGATCGATAAAATTGAGAATGGAACTGCCTTTCCACTTCAGCCCATGTCTGGATCGAGTTTGCTGGTAAATTGGTGTACCAGGTAAATGATGTCTTAGACAATGACAGGGGAAATAGCTTGAGCCTCAAGTACTCATTTATCCCTGCTTCTCCACACTGTGCTAAGAATCGTCCTATGTGCTTCACCGTTGACTAGTCTTCTTCACCAGTGAAGACAGCAAAGTGTGGCGTTTTAAATCTCCTTGGGTAAGGGATATTGTCCACCCAATCTGGATGTGGCTTCCTATAGACTGGCCTCGGAACACCCCTGTCTACCCCCAACTGCTGGAGCACTATCTCGGCTACTCGATCGGGATTCCATGGTCTCCCGTTCTGCTGGCCACCCCATGCCTCTTGCCCCCTAGGATCAACTGGTAAGGGTCTATCAACTCCTTGATTCTCTAGATTAAAGTGAACCGGTGGTGCTGGTCTATAAGGTTGATTCCCCACACCAAATGGTTATGCTCGAACTCCCGGAGGTCTCATCGGCTCAAGATTGGGTACATTCGGCATTGGATGTATATTCTGGACATTTAGGTTGGTTGCATTTCCTTCGGCTGGACCATCTTGTGGGAAGGTATACCCACTTACTCCATTTACTAAATTCACTTGAGTTGGATTCTCTGGCCTTGGTATGATCCTTACTAGAGAATGTTGAAAAGGAAGTCCTCCGCTACCCTGACCAGCAATAGGTGGGCCATACATTGGAGGACAAGGCATAGCTATAGAAGCGTTTACCTGAAAAGGGGGTCCTTGAGACGATGAATCCGGTCGCGATATGACGTCATTTATCGCATTGACCACCATTGGCTTAATGACATCAATGACATGGCGGATCATATGGTTGGTCAATTCATTCTGTTGCTCTTTAAACATTCTCTTCATTGTGGCTATCAATGTAGCATCTGGTGCTAATGCACGAGTTTGATCATCCGTCAACTGCCGTGGTATGTCAGCATTAGCTCCACCTACTACATTGGCTGCAGAATGCTCATACTGGTTACCATCACCTGGATTGTTGGTATTGAAAAGTGCCAAAAAGATGTTCGCGCGATTTGTGATCGGGAATATCTTTCACCGAAATTCGTACTTCGATTTTTATTAAGAAGGGTTCTATGGCTCCGTTCTGATGGAGAAAATGGACGAACTGAGTGAACGGGATAGTGTCTGATGGAAAGGTGTGAAATTCGGACGATTTACAGCTACAATACTCCTACTTGCAGGAATTGGTAAATAGATTACTGAAATTTGAAGCACAGGTAATGAAAAGTGCGAGGAAAGCTAAAGCTAGGCTACGAACAGGAACGAAAGCTTAAAACTTCAAGGAAAACAGAATGTCTTTTCTGGATGATTGATGCTCGTCCCTTCTTCCTCTTTTCTGGATACTTATTCTTCTCACGTTTATAACCGCTTGAGCAGTTATCCTTTGATTTCAAACCTTTAAATTTTAGCGCCACTACTTGTCTTTTTCAAACCACGATCCTCAAAATTGATCCGCGAAAATTGGGACTCATGTTATTCGTGGTTCATAACTGCATAAGTAACTTCCCCTTTTTGAATACTGTCTCTTCACTTCAAAAACTTGTTCGCGCCCATAAGTTTTGCTTCGCACTCCCCATCTTTCGGTATGAAATTTTCACACTGTGTGATATGCCGAACTCAAGAACAGCATTCCTTTTATTTGGGAATATCCCTCAACCTTCTCGAATGTTATGCACATCCCGAACGACAATGCGTCGGCTTGTTACTCTGTACGACATTTTCTTCTTGCTCTACTTCGGGATCCTACCTTTCAATTCTCCCGGATGACGCGTACATCCCGAATGGAAAATGTTGGTTTGTCCTTCGGTGTAACATTTCCTTCTCATTATACTTCGGGATCAACTAATAACATCCTCTCATGTATCTGTCACTCCCAAGATACTGAATCGAACGACGATATTATGGTGTTAACAATATCATATGTTGAAAAAGAATATTTCAATGACGAGATTTGAAACATGGTATTGCATTCCTCTTGTAGTGTTTTGCAATTATAATTTTGCCTCCAAATACTTACAACAGCCTAACGGAAAGTGTCCTCTGGCTCTTGAGGTCATCGGCCCATTTCGTTCTTGTCAAGATAAATCGGTGTGAATAGACAAGCAAAAGAAGTTGCGAGTAACTCCCCCCAAGAAAATCCAAAGAAACATTGATGACAAGTTCTAAGAAGTTAGATTATGAGGGGAAAAAAAAGAGTATTTCTCGATTGTGCTGTTTGGCTTTCGCGGATGTACAATATTGTTGCATCCGTTATAGAAAAGGAAATCTTTTTATTGTCTTGAGTAAGTACAAACTTTGTTTACTGTTCTAGCAAACAAAGTTGCAATCCGTGTGAAATTACAACATGCAAATCATAACAGGGTATTAAAGATTGATGATAAGCTTCCATAGAAGTTGGTAGCGCGGGGTAACTGGACAGCTCTAGCATTTTGCTGGCAATGGGGCCAAAAAGCAATTTCAATACCAAGAAATGGGGGAATGATCCCATTGTTTTTAATCAGCAGCGTACATGATTTAGGAGATCTTTTTTTTCTTTTCAAAAAAACAAATTTTTGGTTCTTCGAGGTCAAGCACAATCAAACGGAGCTATTTATTTTTCTAGCGATTCTGTAACTCTGCCCGGCATGTGCGCATTGAGGACGGGCCATATTCTTGTAATTCCACTTTTGCTTATGGTCTCTAATAATCCTTTAGCTAGTACCGAAGGTGGACTCCGACGGTACAGTCAACGCCGCCGATGGAATGAGCACGTTACCATCCTCCATGGAAAGAATCGAAAGAACACGGCGGTTTAGCATTCAACCACCGCAAAAAGTCTGGCATTGTCTTTGCCGGATTTTTTCAATATTCATTCACCTCACTACCGAATTACACCAAATTGCCTGAGAGCACGGGTTTGAACTGGCTCGGCCCATTAGCCATCCTGACTAAAACCAATTTGAGTTCATGTTACACTAGGACGAATTTCTCATAGTCGAGGATCCTTCAAAAGTGATGCCAACACATTGTTACAAAATTTTTGGAGTTTCAAGCCATTTGATTCAAACATCCGTTACATTCCCCCTCTCGCAATTGCTATGCGTGCCTTCATCATCTTCTGTCTTTCACCGAAAGCGTTGTCGACAGCTTGGTGGAATTTTTGGTGATGTTGACATAACAAGAAGCTTTAATAATTGCAACGCGACACACGATGTATCAAGTCGTACTTCCATTTGCAGCATGAGGTTGACATAAAAGGAAGCTTTAATAATTGCCGAGTGAACCGCCAATGGCCAGAAGGCAAAACTTAACTCCACCCTTGTTAACTCTTAACCTCACTTTGTTATGTCTTCTTCTTACTCCTCCTCTGCGTTTTAGAGAGAGAGAGAGAAAGAGAGAGCAGCATTAGAGCAATGACGGTGGACGCGCGTGGAAGGGGGAGACATGTAAGGATTTGGGAGTTATTTTGTGCAGACATAATTACATACGAATACACTCCATGGTCATTGGATCCGCTCACGTTGTGTAATCAATCAATGAAATTGGGTTGTTTTAGAACTATTAAAAGTTAGGTTTTGAGAAATAACTGATAATTGTAATTAGTAATTTCTATAAAGAAAATGAAAAGGGCATGTTCCATGAACCTTTAATTTCTTCAATAGTGTCTCTTTGAGCATCCAACGAATCTCCATCAGGTGCGGCAGTCCCTCAATTCCATACACACTAGATAATTAATGATACATAATTTTTATAGAGTTAATATCACGAAAGAACCAAAAATTGAGACACCTATAAAAATTTTACTCCAAACTAATTTTGTAACCACAAAAAATTTCAAACTGATACGATTGTGATAAATTTAATCAAAACTATTTTTTCGATTACCAAAAATCTCAAACTAATATATGTAATAAATTTATCTCAAATTAATTATTTTGATCATCAAAAATCCCAAATTTAGTACACATGTAACAAATTTGCCCTTCATGAATTTCCGTTAAATTGAATTAATATCATAAAAAATCTCAAATTGATACAATAGATGGTAAAAATCCCAAATGTATACATCTGATAATTGTCATGAGTCATCCGACTTAGCAATTTGACGATAAAATTTAACAAAAACTAACAAAATGTAAATTTGTCATAGATGTATCAATTTGGGGTAAATTTGTCAAAGTTATACCGGTTTAGAACTTTTTGTAGTCAGAAAAATAATTCGAGATAAATTTGTTACATGTGTATAAATTTGATCACAGTATTAACTCATTTTTATATTACATTCTTTTGAAAATCCGTCAGTCGCCACACTTGGTGCTTTTTTTCTTCTCAATTTCTAATTGAAGTTGATTTTGGCAGCTTAACGTTCTAAACTTGGGAGTCGAGGGCCCACCTCCTCCTTCTCTTTCTTTTTTAACTCCTGGCAAGGTCGGATGAATATTTGTTCTGTACTTGTAACTATTGCTTATCGAAACTCTAGCCTTAATCTCATATTATATATGTTTATTTTTCATGTGAAAAAGGAATTAAGATGTAATCCATGCGTAGATATGGGGCTGAAGAACTAGTTTCATTAAAGTAAATATATAAATGATGATGCACGATTACTTAAAATCTAGGAATAAATGCATTAGAAGTTCCAAAACTCATTACAAAAATATAATTGAGTCTTAAAATTTGTATAAAATGCAATCAAGTCATAAAACTTATTAAATTAATACAACAGAATATTTCTGTTAACTCCGATCCAATTAGATGCACGTAAAGTGATAATGCCTTTTTTAATGTTTCCTCTTTCCTGCGTGGCAATGTCTTGCTAAAATAGGATATGCAAGACTAAAACGTTGTCATTTTGGCATAACTTCTAATCAATTTAACCGAAAAATTAATTAAATTAGATTAGAAAATAAAAAAAGGAACGTGTGACGACAATTTTTCTGAAGTTGGCCTTATTCAGATAGGGCCATTGCAGACTTATTACTTTGCAAGATGCTTTCACAAGGAAAAAAAAAAAATTCAAACTTTCAATGAGAAAGCAATTTGGCCAAAAGCCGTGGTGGTACCGCAGGACAATGCACCATTGCGCTAAAGTGAACTACTTTATTGTGCAACTTTATTAAAGCTGATGGTTAAAGAGCACGTGGGGCGAAAGGGATTGCTGGAGCAATTCTTTTCATTCAATCAAGACTAATCAGATGTAAAGTGTTTGTTCTTTTGGAGATTCCGTAGTTGTTGTGGAAAGACGATCAGATGACACGCTAAGGGTGGACTTCTATTCCAAAATCTATTTGATAATTTAACTTCTCAAGCATAAATTTATTTGGTAAAAATTTTTATTTTTAAAGTGAATTTACACTTTTAAAGTTATTTTCCTCTCAATTTGAGAAGTTAAAAAAAATATTTCTCAACTCAAGAAGTACTTTTCACTTCACTTTCTTTTCATTGCACCATAACCCTCTTTTCGATCCTCCCCACCGTCGCCCAACCACCACCCCCCTCGTCAACGGTCGACGACAGCCACCGCTGATCACTATTGCCGCCAACCATTTCCAACTGCTAACCTTCGTCGACTATAGCCCATCGCTGCTTGTGACTAGGTCCTGACCATAGAATCATAATCTTAACTCGATCTCGATAGTGATGGCTTTGATACCAGGAAGGAAGTGAGCCATTGCCCACCGTTGCCCATTGCAAACATCCATCAACTGCCGCCCACCAACACCCCCGTTGCCAACCATTGCCGGCCATTGCCTCCTACCGCCAACCATAGACCATCGCCTTGCCAACTACCACTAGTCATTGACCGCTGCTTATTGCCGTCATCGAGTCGTTATCTCCAACCATTGGAGTAAATAATAAAATAATACTTTTAATAATAAAATTTATTTTTAAAATAAATTTGAAAATTCTTAAAAATGAAGTAAAAACTTTTCATCTGTTGAGAATAATTTTTCGTAGAAGATTTTATGTTAATAATGTTTCGAAAGTAAAAAATTTCAATCGTTACCAAACAAATTTCTCTGATCACAAATCAATTTATGGAGTAAAAGTAAAGAAATCAACTTCTACTTCTAAGTAGAAATAAAAAAAAATCAATTTCTAATCAGAAGTTGATTTCTAAAGTAAAAGTGTTACCATACACGCCCTAAACAACACCCTAAACAATCACAAATTCCAAATTTAGTTGAAATCAAACCACACTATTTTTCCTAGTTGAAGTGTGAACACATCATAAAAATACAACTCAAAAAAGATATAACTAGAATCAAGTTATTCGTTCAATAGGATCGATTTTTTTTTAAATCTACAAACACATATATTATCGCTAATCAAAGTTAGTGGTTAATGATCACATGTCTAGATATGATGTGATTTTGTAGTTATCTTAGCGTCTCCTACTTAGAACAACTAGACAAGCCACGCCCCTGAAGCCTTAAACGGTACATCAAATTGCGGGCTTGCAATGACATTTGTAGCGAAGTCCTTGAAAACATAGACCTCTTCAGATACATGAAATTTATAGAGCCAAGAGTCCTTAAAATTTTGATGTTGGAATCAGTTCAATCCAATATGTATTGAGAAAGTTATAATTATTCTCCCAAGATAGTACAGAACTGAAATTTTTGCTCGTTATCGAGACGAAATTTCCATATGCATAAGTGATTCTCCTGAAGTTCAACATCTTCAAAATGAACTTGTTGACAAGGCCCAATGCTCCTGCATCATTTTCTTGTCTTGAATAAGTACAAACTTGTTTGCAATTCTAGCAAATGAAGTGCGATCCATGTGAAATTACAACATGCAAGTCATAAGAATGTATTAAAGATTGATGGTAAGCTTTCATAGAAGATAGTCCGATGTAAATGGACAGCTCTAGCATTTTGCTGGCAATGGACAAAAAAGCATTTTTAGTACCAAGTAACGGGGGATTGGCCCCTTTGTTTTTAATCAACAGAATACATGATTTTACAGAGATTTTTTTCTCAAAAATAATTTAGGGTTCTTTGAGGTCAAAGCATAATCAAATGGAGGCTTTATGTTTTTATGGCGGGTGTAGTTAATTAGATCAAAACACTGCACCCCGGGTGCGCAGTGTGGATGGACCAAGAGATGGAGGCGACACTCGAGACCACATTTGCTTATGATCTCTAATAATTCATTGGACGGTACGGTCAATGCCGATGGAGGGAGCACAACGCCATCTACTATGGAAAGAATCGAAAAGACAGCGGTTTTGGCATTCCACCACGCGTGCTTTCTTCACTGTCTTCCGTCCATCACCGACAGCTTCGTAGAAATTTTGGTGCGGTTGACATAACAAGAAGCTTTAATAATTGCAACGTGACCCACAATGCATGGTCATTCTCCCATTTGCAGCACGAGGTTGATTTAAAAGTAAGCTTTAATAATTACCGAGCGAACCGCGCATGGCCTCCACCCTGGTTAACTCTTAACCTTATTTTGTTCTGTCTTCTTCTTCCTCCTCCTCCTCCTCCTCCTCCGCGTTTTAGACAGGGATAGAGAGGGAGAGCAGCAGCGGCATCAGAGCAACGATAGTGGATGTGCCTGGGAGGGTGAGACACATAAGGATTGGGGCGTTTGCAGAGAATTTTGTTTCGTTATTTTGGTGAATTACATGCAAATACACTTGACATTCCCTGGGTCCGTTCACGTTGTAATCAATGAAATTGGGTTGTTTTAGAACTATTAAAGTGAGGTTTTGGGAAATAAATGATAGCTATAATATGTAGTTTCTATATATAAAGAAAAAATGAATAAGGCATGTTCCGTGAACCTTTAGTTTCTCATAATGGAATTGTGCATGCAGCTCAAAACCTTTACATTTTCACAAGATTCGTGGATAGGTGTCTCTTAGATATTAATGGAGTACCTAGGACTCTTTAAGCATCTGACAAATCTTCATTGCGGTCCCTCCATTCCATACACATGGGAGAATTATTGAAAACACATAAATTTGTATTGCATTCTTTTGAAAGTCCATTAATTGCCACACTTGGTATTTCTTTTTTATCTCAATTTCTATTCGAAGTGTACTTTGGCTAAAATTCTTTAAACGAAAATGAGTAGCGTACAAGCATTCAATGTTGAGAGTGGCCGATATATATGAGTTGCAATTTCTTACTTTTAATTTCTATGGAAATAGTTTCCATAAAATGGTTGAACATCTCTTTTGGTACCTGCACCACGCATGATTGGGTAAAACAACCGCAGAACATCATCTCTAAAAGCTTTTCGATTTTCTTAAGAAACTTAGAACTCTCAGCAACCTCACATCAACGGCATAGACATTGCTCGCATGTACATTGAAAGTAATTGAAAAGACAACTGAGAGTAAAGTGACCAGTAAGGTTCAAGAGGCTGGACATTAAGGGCCTCTCGTTTGACTTCATTTGATTAATCTGGAGCCGCTCCACTTGTTAAGCCACCTCTGACCTCAACAATTCTACTAGAAGGAAAGACTAGAGAAAGATTCCTTGTCTCTTTTAGTGAGGACTTCAAATTGTTTTTTTTTTAGCCTTTGAGTTGTAATTTTATCTAAAAGTGAATGCCTCGTATCTTCCATAATCTAGAAAAGAGAACTCAAAAGGTCGTTTGACTAACTGGAAATGTTCATATAATTATTTTAACATAAACTAAATTAAGAAGTTTTCCAACATCAGCCAAACCAACATGCTCTTTTTACTTGCTTGAAGACGTATAAGTTATTGTGTAGTTATATTCTTTCCTTATTGATTACAGGTCGTGTTTCCTAGCCTGGAGGCATTACATATCTCTAGCATGGGTTACATCAAGATGATATGGGACAATCATTCTACAAGATTTTTTCAACATCTAAAGACTCTAGATGTGTCATATTGTGATGAGTTATCAAATATGTTCACACCGATAATAGCTGAAAATTTGGTGGAACTCACAAAATTGACGATAAATAATTGTAAAATGTTGACAAGAGTCATCAACAATGAGGGAAGTGAAGAGAGGCCTGTGGTGGCTTTCAAACAATTGAAGTATATGGAGCTTAAAGAGTTGATAGAATTGACATGTTTCAGCTCAGGTAGATATACTCTGATGTTTCCCCTCTTGGAAGATATCATTGTGACCGGATGTCTCAACATGAAGTTTTTCTCTGAGGCACCAATAAGGGCGCCAAAGCTAAAGAGAGTAGAGGGATTAATAGGAACATGGTTCTGGAACGGAAACATCAGACACCCCATGCAAAATACGTCTATAGAAATGGTATGCATCAAATTCAGTGCAATTGGATGGTTCTGATTACCAACAGACTAATTGCTTTTTTGCTGACTAGAAGTACATGCTTAATGATGCATTTTTTCACAGGCTACAGGTGACGGGGTGGAGTTTATGCATCTGTCTGGGTCCTCTGGGCTTACGGGAAAATGGCACAACAAACTTCTTCCAATCAAGTCATATTGCCAAGTAAAATCATTGGCGGTGGATAACTGCCCATCATTTCTTAGTGCAATTCCATCTGGATTGATGTTTGTTTTAGACAAAACTAATGCATTGCAAGTGCAAGATTGCGAGCCCCTAGAAGAAGTATTCAATCTTGAAGGGCTGGAGGTTACGAAAAGCACTCAGATGCTGCCTCAATTATGGTGTCTGAACTTGGTCAATTTACCAAAGTTGAGGCGACTATGGGACAAAGACAATCAAGGAGCGCTCCGCTTCCATTCTCTAAGTTATCTAACCCTTTATAAGTGTAGCAACTTAAAACATGCTTTCGCTCCATCGATGACTCGATGCCTTCCCGCTCTTCAATGGATGGAAATAAAGGATTGTGATCAGATGGAAGGAGTGATCGCCGAGGAAAAAGTGGAGAGCAATGCAGTGGAGAAGATTACGTTCCAGAATCTTCGTTGGATGGAGATGGAACGCTTGCCCAGATTGGCTAGTTTCCTCTCCGGCACGAATCATATCGTGGAATTCCCCATATTGAAGGAGCTGACCATTACCCACTGCCCCAAGATTGTAATGTCCACTTGGCAATCATGCATGAAGATTGATCAACGCATTTCTTTACCTTTCCCTCCACAGGTCGGTCTTTCTTTCTTCTTCTTCTTCTTTTTCTTTATTCCTGGAGATAATGTTTCCCTTCTTATTCTGATGCATAACTTTTTAATTTCCAGTAAAAAGATTAAAAGACATTCCAATCCTCGATAAATGTAATTGTTATTTGCACATCTCCATATTTTTTTGGAAGTGTTATTTTTTTGTCAGCTCAAAAAATCATAACATGCGTAGTACTTTAGAATTGATTAGCTAGCTTTTTAGCAATATCACAACAACCATATGAAAACATTTACTTGTTTACAATTGAACCGTAAAGTACTAAACAAAGAATAGCATCTACAAGTGGCAAAACATTTGCCGTATTGCCACTTCATAATTTCTTGCATAGAAGGAACTTACCTCATTCTATTGAAAAAAAGGAACACCTCCAAAGACTGAAAAATTAACAGAACAGAGTATAAAAAAGGATTTAAATATAACCTGCAAACTCACTTCAAAATAGCTTTTGATTCAAATTTTGGAGAGGTTGACGTTTAAGTTTAAAAAAAAGAAAAGAAGGAACCGTCGTCTAATTATTTTGAGGAATAAAAATCAATTTCGAACTTATTTTGTATGAACTAGGTGAACGCAAGCTAAAATCTTTACCAGTTTTACGTAAATATGCATCACTTTTAAATAAGGCAATTATAAAAGTGAACAATAGTTATCCACTTACTTTCTGTATGATTTACCTTTTTATGTGAATTGATACGTAACAATAGGTATCACCGACGTTATGTCACTAATAATGAAAGCATCGACTACCCTCTTCCTCCTTGTGTCACCAACAAACTCTAGGATTGTTATGATTTATAAGAGCTAGGGAAGTTGGGAAGACCTTGGATGTTAGAACTCAATGTAATCATACTCAATGTGCCATTTTTCTCAATATGTTAGGTACTATTTCCTCGGGTCAAGACGATGGTTCTCTCCAACATGGATCACTCAAGCAAAATAGGGGTCCACGCTAGTCAACGTTCATGGAAAGTGGAGGTTCTTGAGAAACTTCAAGCCGAGTTTTGTGTGATCGAAGAGACCGATCCCCCTAGTGCTACATGATATGCAACAGCTCAAGATTTTCTGCCCAACTTGCCATTCTTGAAGGAATTGCAAGTGACTCACTGTGATAAACTAAACATGCTCTTTTCGGCATTTATTCACTAGTGGGCTCAGATATGGTAAACAATACCCTTCAGACCTAGAAGCATAGTCTTCATTTGAGATTGCATGATGACAATTGCTCTTATTTAGTTTTTACTTTGTTATTTAACTCACTAATATCATATTCCCTGCAAAGTCATGTCATACTATGATGCCACAAAGAGCATTATATCCTTGCCTGTAGGTTTTTTTTTTTTGGTAAGGTAAGAATATATAAACTAAACAAGGCGGAAATACAGAGCAAAAGCTAACCACAAACCTCATACCCCAAGCGACACATGCGGGTGTCACAAGGTGTACAAAGTTGTAGCTGCTAGGAAACAACAAAATACAATGAGG
Source organism: Psidium guajava (assembly GCA_016432845.1). NCBI lineage: Eukaryota > Viridiplantae > Streptophyta > Magnoliopsida > Myrtales > Myrtaceae > Psidium > Psidium guajava. The sequence goes on along the minus strand of CM028225.1, from coordinate 35,469,024 downwards.
CACCAAAAACTGAACAAGAAGGGACGGAACAAACCACAACAGCAAACACGGAAGGTGGGCTACACCAGCTAACGCTAGCCAAGAGCGAATCAGCAAGGGCCAGGAGCCTCCAAAATAGCATGAGTTTACTAAAAAATCGAAGGTGGCAGGTTCCAATTACGCTGCACTCTACGGTTCAGCGGAGAGTCGAGGACAGGCTTGAGGGATATGGCTTTGTCCCTCACCGATTTGGTTAAATGCTTCTCAAGCACCGGGATGAAGAGGGGTTCGTTTCGGAACAAGATCTCATTTCTTTGCTTCCAGATCAGGTGGCATATTGCAGCAAGGGAAAACCGAGCAATTCTGCGCTTTGAAAAAGTCAAAGCGCTGGGAAGGACTCTTCCTATGGAATGACATGAGGTTTATGATCACTTATGAAAAAACAGGCCCTATTCATATAAAAAACTTGGAATTAATTTCCTAAGAGAGTTCATTAAGGTCGGAGTAAGAAAAACATCAACTCTTACTATGAATGGGTCCTAGAGGAGACAATTCTTCTTGGCATAAACCTAAGGATTTCGCAAAAGCCACTATAGGGACACATTTTAGGATTAAGAAGTTTCTTGACGAGTTTATTGAGTCTTTCCCTATTCATGAAAAGCATTATTGGATTTGATATTATTTGATTTCTCATTCGTTTGTCGCTTGTAAATATTTCCCTTTTATGTCATTTCCATTCATATCGTTTGTAAATATTTTTATGAAGTGTTTAGTTGTTAATAAATTAAAGAAATTTGTTTAAATAATGCTTTAGTGGTATTATATGTTTGAGCGGCGAGTTCTAAATAGTTTGAGTAACTTTAAAAGAACTCAGGTTTCACCTAAATGATTATATTAATGATAATTTCAAATGAGGATCCTTAGACGATGATTGGGAACTTAGTGAACTTTCGACTTTAATTCCTTACGTGAAATTATGCATTAATATTATCAGTTAGTGTAGAAAGAATCCATAAATATTAGGCAATAATAATTCGTGCAATATGTATAAAACACCTCAAATTCAGATACAATGGCAACCGCTTCGAAGAACATTGTGGCTGAGCTCAATAAGGGCAAGAAGCTGAATAGAGAAAATTATGAAATCTAGAACATGAAAATTCAGTATGTGCTGGAAGAGCTGGATGCATTAGAAGCCCTTAACCTGGTCATGATAGAACCAAAAGATGGAAATACTGCATAACACAAGAGGGATAAGGAAGCCTTCGCTGCTTAGAAGAAGAAGAATTCCACTGCTCACATTACGTTGCTGAGCAGCATAGATAATGATATCATGCATGAGTTTAGACAGCATGAAAATGTGAACGTTATGTGGGATGCATTGAAGGTTAGGTTGGACAGATATCCGTCACCAAATGGAGGCAACTCACTATCAGGTTCGACAGATACAAGATGCCACATGGACGTAATATGAAGCAACATTTGAGGCGCATGTCGAACATGATCACTAAGCTGAAGAATGCAGGTCACATGTTATCTGATGAGCAGCAGCTGCGGGCAGTGATCCGCTCTTTGTCCCATAGTTAGGAGCATGTAAAAGTCAACTTAACCCATAATGAGAATATTAAAACCTTCGAGGATGCTATACGCCACCTCGAGCTAGAAGAGAATCGCCTTCTGACGGCTAAGACACAAACTGATGTGTATTTTGGTGGCTCTGGTTCGCATGGAGCTTCAGGCTCCGAGCGTAAACATCCTGGTAGGTTCAGAAAGGGGAAAGGTAAAAGAGTGAAACCATATAGCAAGAAACCAAAGTTTGGCAGGCATGGCGAAGGGAAACGTCCATTTAAGAGAAGCATTTCAAGGTGAAATGTTACAATTGTGGTAAGAAGGGTCACTTCGCTTGGGACTGTGGCGAGACGAAAAAGGTAGAAACCCTTTATACACTTAAAAGTGTTAGTTATGTATCAAGTTTAATATTTCTGACTAAATCTCATCCTTTGTGAACTGTAAACTCAAGGGCCACAGACCATGTAGCTAGAGACTAAAATACTTTTGTGGAATTTCGACGAATTTCACGTGAAGTAAAATGGATCTATGTGGGGAATAATTCCAGAGTGGAAGTTAAAGGAATTGGCACCTGCCAACTTATCATGCAAGGTGGTCGCACTTTGTTCCTACACGATATCCTATATACTCTAGAGATTCGTCGAAATCTTATCTCCATATTGGCTTTAGTCAAGCTTGGTTTTTGTATGAATTTTCATGACAATAATGTGAATTTATTGTTGGGTACAACTTTCTACGGATTAGGTTATTTTATGGATGGTTTTATTATGTTGGATATTGAAAACATCAATGTGAATATTAGTTATTCCCTGTTTACATCTGTCAATTCTCGTGATGATAATGTGAATATATGACATGCTAGACTTAGTTATATTGGCTAACAATGAATAAATAGATTAGCCAAAGAATGCTTATTGGGCAACATTGAAAAAGTCGAGTTATCTACTTGTGAGCATTGCCTAGTGGAAAAAATAACACGAAAATTATTCGAAAAAGGAACAAGGACTGAATTCCCACTGCAATTAATCCATACTGATATCTGTGGTCCTATGAATGTTAGGGCAAGGCATGAGGCTGTCTATTTCATCACTTTTATAGATGATTTTACTCGATTTGGTTATGTCTATTTGATTTCTTATAAATCTGAAGCATTGGCTTGTTTTTAGAAATTTATTACCTTAGTAGAAAATCAATTAGATAAGAAAATCAAAGTGTTGAGATTCAATCGAAGTCGAGAATACTTATCTGATGAGTTTAGAAATTTATGTGATGAAAAGGGAATAGAGAGACAGTTGTCTATTCCATATACTACGCAGCAAAATGGTGTTGTAGAGAAAAGGAATAGAACCCTAATGAAAATGGTTAGGTCCATGATGGCACATGCTAATTTGCCTATCACCTTTTGGGGTTATGAATTGTTGACTACCGTCTATGTACTTGTGTGCCCACAAAGTTAGTTTCTTCTACCCCATATTAGTTATAGACAAGTCGAAAATCAGATTTAAGTTTTCTTTGACCTTGGGGTTGTGCTGCCTATACTCATAAGACCTTTCATAAATATGAAAAATTAGGTTCAAGAGGCAAAAAGAATATCTTTATAAGATACTCATAACACTCAAAATGATATGTGTTTATAGGTGAGCAAAAAAGTGGAAGTGTAACTGAGTTTAAATCTCGAGATGTCACGTTCTTAGAGAATATTTTTTTCTGGAAAGGGTAAAATAGGTGAAGACTATTCCCTATTTGAGACACCGGATCAAGATAATAGGATAGTTGGACATAATGATCCAAGTGGGAGCAATGTAAGAAGTAGGGAGTTAAGTACTAATCAGTCTCAATTGCAATTACTTGATGAGTCGATACCGCTATCTGATCCGAGAGGGAGTGTAATGGAGAATAAATTACCTAGGGTATAATCTTCTCCATGACGAACAAGTCGCAAAAGCATTCCTCATCGACGCTTTGAGATCGAAGTGGAAGCTTTCATGATCGCTCCACAAGATGAAGATAAGCCAAGGAATATCAATGAGGCTCTACCTTGCCTTAAAAAGGAAAAGTGAATGAAAGCAATGAAAGAAAAGATGGAGTTGATGTTGACACCTAAATTTTGACTTTTTAAAATTCATTCACTTAAGTACACAAAAAAATGAGAATTTGTTCTCACCAAAAATTAATTTTTTTCATGCATTGCATATTTAATTTTTTGTCGGTCATGCATTTTATTATGGCTAACGACGGATGATTTGAGCTTAAATTGACAAATGATTGGACTGAGCATGAGGGAGGTGTACCGAAAGGCTTATGAAGTTTTGAACTTAAAAGAAATTTTTCCACAGGGACTGAATTGCAAATACATAAAATTTCACGGGCTGAATTGCAAATACATGAAATTTTAGGGATTGTTTTGCAAAGAAAAGTTAGTGGAGAAATTAGAAGGAAGATGGAGAAGGGGAGATATAGAAGGGAAGATGGAGAAATTAAAAGGAAAGATGGAGAATGGAAGATGGTAGAATTAGAAGGGAAGATGAAGAATTAGAATGGGAGATGGAAAGATTAGAATGGAAGATGGTGAATTAAAAGGGAAGATGGAGATCAAGAATGGAGGATGGTGGAATTAGAAGGAAAGATGAAGTTAGTGGAGAAATTAGAATGATAGATGAAGATATAGTAAGGAAGATGGGGGAGTAGGCTATAAAAGGAAGAAGAATGAGAGCCTTGAGGGGGAGGACTTTTGGAGAGATTAAAGACAAATTGGGAAGACTTTGGAGATTGGAGAAAACTTGAGGAGAGATTTTGGGAGAGAAGAAAATTTAGAGAGAAAAAGAAAACAAAAAAAAGGAGAGAATTCTTTTAGAAGAGAGAATTGAGGGGAACGAGAGTTCGAAGCTCGGAGTTACCATCTTCATCGACCAATACAATCCGCGAGTCCATCCCCGTCGTTCGAGCCGTGATCCGCAATATTGATCCACGAGATAATCCGAGATCCAAGTTCGATAATCAAATATGCCAAGTTAGGTAACGATTCTAATCATTTAGAATATTCGAGATTTTGTTGCCTAAATGGATTGATTTTAATTTCGATTATACCTTGTTGGACATATTGCATTGCTTTGGAATAAATTGCATATCCAATTTTGAGATTTTTATTGCACGTTGTGATATTTTCTAAAAAAAATCCAAAAAAAAGAGTTTGCTTTTGTTGTACATTTTCACATCATGTAGATAATTGCACGCGTAACTTATTTTGTAAATATTTAGATTAAACCGCATGCATTGCATATAATTTAGTTCCTTACCTTGTCATAAAAAAGAAAACCCAAAAAAATTGCACATTTGAACTTCAAGTGAGAATTCATTGCATTTGCCAAATTGAACATTTTTCATGAAATTGGTACCGAAAGGGCATTAATTGAAAAATTAGTATAACCAAGTCCCCGAACACTGAATCTCTGGTTCGTAGAAATAAAATAGTTCTTCCGCTATTTTATTTAGGTTTCTAATCAACCTACCGTAAATGATTAGTGGCGACTCCTGTTGAAAATCTTTGCTTGTTTAATGTTGAATCATAAGTTGCGATTTGGTATGGACTTGGGAGAGTCCGAGTTAGGTTAATTAATAATTAATCTGATAATCCATTAACCTGGAATTGGAGAAACTCGATTTTTTTAGGTCGCGACAGCTTGGCGACTCCACTGGGGACTTGTTCTTAATTTTTGAAAAAATTGAAGAACCTAGTGGACTTAGGCCTGTAAAATTTCATGAAAATTCATTTTATTTGGCATTGGTTGGATTCTAACCTTAAGGTGTTAAATGGTTTTGCAGAATGGATGTTATAAGGGGAGAAGTGATTGCCTAATCCCTTGTTTTGCAGGTTTGGTGAATGAGGAATTTTGGTTTTAATTCTTTGAACTATTGGAGCGCTGATTGCTTTGAAATGTTGTGTGTGCATTAGTATAATTGCACTACACCACGTGACTGAACCCGAGTCACACCAGTAGTTTTAGGATGGTATCCAAATGGTTCTTTAACCTTGGCGGTAAGGCTTCGTTAAAGGTTATCCCATTTAGATCCCGAAACTTTTTCAAAAAATGGCTCAAGGGTCGTCCTCTTGCACGCGAGGCTACGATGCATGAGTATTGCACTTGTCGACCAAACCAAGCCGGAGTGATAGACCCGACTAGCCATGCCTATGTACGCGAGGCAGCGACTAGTCATGGCGAACGTGCGCAAGGCTGCGACCTGTGGGTTCGTCTATCACTTCACTTTGCTAGGAGAGTTAGAATTAAACTCACGATTCATGTGCGTGTCTTTGTTATTGGCATATTCGGTTTTGAAAGGTAGTCTCCAAACCCTTCTCATTCATTTATGTATTTTTTGGAGTCGGTCCATGACGTTGATAGACGAGTCAAGTATATTGAACTAGTGGTATTCTACGTTGCTGTATTTCAGATGTACCTAGCTACCTTGTACAAATTTATCGACGTCCTTTAAGCCATTTTGGGTCTCGGCTATTAAACAAAAAATGTTTGGAAGATTTTGAACTATCACGTGAAAAAAAATTTCAGATTAATCCATCATGTTTTCCATTTTTTTATCGAATTGATAATGAAGGAAAAATAATCTGGATTTTCAGAAAAACCACAAACACCGGTTTGTTCCATCATTTTCCACTAGAAAAGTGATTATTTTGCAAGAAGTCAAAACATGAAAGTAGTTAAATGGACTTTGAACTAATGGCCTGCAAATTTTGGGAGTTTAATTCACGTTTTTGAAGGCCTGTTTGGCTCCCAAATGAAAACCGGACGAATCAGTTTTTCTGATCGAAGTTTTTAGAAATATGCATTAAACTGTATTGATCTGTACATTTTTTGGATAAAGTCAAAACATGAAAGTTGTGCATAATTATCTTGGCCATGTGTCTGTAAATTTTTGCATCATTTTGAGCACTTGTTGAATTTTCAAGAATTTTTTTATCAAAAGTGGACGAACTGAAATCTTCTGAAATGGAATCCTGTCATCGTATGTACACCATCACCTTTGTCCACAAGTTACACTCAGATGGGAAAGAGTCTAGGTACCTGTCATGGACCGACCTCTCTTGAATCACATACTCATTGGTTTCTTTTCTTGTGCAGGGGAATCACAGGTACCCCAGGCGGAAACAAAATCAGGTTCAGAAATACATCGGAAATGATCTTCGAGAATATGAAAAGACGTAAAATTGCCGATGCCTTAGCCGATTACCCTGGGGGCAAGCGAAGAAGTCCTTTCTCTCAGAGGCAAAATTGCGTCAATCAATGAGCACATATGGGCTATATATTTTGATGGCGTAGTGAATGTATCCGTCAGGCTGGGGGCATTCTTAATGTATTTGGGGGTTTCTGTACTTTTTTGAGGAAAGTATAGACGGTGTAATCAAGAACCCATGAAGCATGTATATTAATCCGACCTTGCAACGTCTTCTTGATTAAATCGACTAAAGGCTTGCTTTTTAACTCCCTCGGATTCGAACCACGTGGAAGATATTAGAGGATCGGTGGGCATGGCCCACAATCATTTCTCTCGATGCTACAGGCAACCGACATGAGTAAGTGGACGCCGAAAGAAACAAAATATGGATAAACAACAGGTGGCCGGATTTATTACCAGCGCACTAATCGAGTTGTCACAGCGTTATTGTTCGTGATCTCAAGATGGATAGTGGGGGCCACCGCCGAACCCTTCATCAATGTTCTCGATATCATAGTCTGGAGCGATTAATAAGAACACCAAGAAGAACATTAAGCCTCGACGTCTTCGGTACCTCAAATCGTTCTGTTATGCTATGCGGAAGAAACGATAGCAGGAAAATTAAACAAAAAACACGTGAAGCTTTTCTTTCATTCCATTTATCAAAAAGTATTACAACAGCTCACTGGGGAGGAAAAATAAAGCCAAACTGAGCCCTGATAACCATTACGAAAGAGCTCAACTGACTCTCCAAACAGTTGATGCTCTGGGTGCACCGGGCATTCTCGGGATCAAGCTTCGCGAGCCTAAAGAAGAGGCGATCGCACTTCTCCTTAGCCTGGGCCATACTGGCCTCGTAATGCTCAACGGCAAACTCCAGGTCTGGAATCGCCGGCCTCTCGAAAGAAATGTCTGCCGTAATGTCATCAAGTCTCTCTTACAGCCAACCGCATTTGCACCTCATCATAATATTGCCCGGCTCCTGTTCGGCGTAAGTTCGGACCAAGGCCAGACGGTCCACCAACTTTCCCCTCTCACGAACCAGCCACGAAAGCTGATCGTTGGCAAACTTGAGGACCTTCTTGTGATTATCAGCCACAAACGTGGCTGTTTCTAGACGCTCATGCCGGTCTTGGTAACGAGCTTTCACGACGGCAGTCACAAGGACTGTCTCATAAGCGCGGTTATAGGCGGTCAGAAAATTGATGAAGAGGGTCGGGAAGTTCCGATACTCCCTCCCCAGTTGGTATCCTCAACAAAAGCAGCATCCACGGTCCTAAATAGACCGAGGATTTCAGCCTCAACGGTAGATTTTTGGGCTATATGAGCATAACATCTACCAAGAAGATTATAGAGTCTCTCCCATCTAGTTAGGACTTCGGCGGAGAAGGTATGGTTAGGAGAATTGGCCATTTTTTAAAGCAGAATACGAAAGAAAGGAGGAGAGAGTTGAGGCAGATGATCGGAATGCGAAGGCGATAATCTCCTTCAATTTAAATACTGATTTCATAGAGGCAGTCCTTATTGGTCAGGTTTTCCTATCTACTATTCTCTGTCGGCAACACCCCCGCTGGCTCAAATTCCAGTCAAGCGGCAAAATCATGCGACTTAGTAGTATGACAACCAAAATCAAACACAACCCTGAACAAACTCAGGCAAGAATTTCAAATCAGCAAACACATGCGCCAAACAATGAACACACAACGCTACCATTTCTAACTCAACTTAGGGGTCTCATTATCTATCTACCCCACAAATCATCAACCTTATCACTCCAAACCTCGATTAGTCGCAGATTGAACTGACCTTGCTCTGATACCACTCAAAAGGAAGCTATCACGCCCAATTCCCCTACGACCGCGCGACAGACACTCCAACTCACCTCGTCGAATGGCCGAACCGATTTGCGACCGCCCACGAAACGTCGCGGCCAAATGACGGCTCAGATAAACGAAGGCGAAAGCGCCAACAACTACCCCTGACAAACCATCATGTAGATAGATAGAGAGACCACAATCAACAGACACCAAATACACTAACGAATCCTGCTTAAATTAAACACCATCACATATACAACTCTCACAACATAGGTTTAATCCTGAATACAAGCTCAATTCTAAAAAAAAATAGGACCCTCAGATTAGGGTACAATGACTCCTATTGCTCAGTCTCCTCTGGTATCCCAACTAATACTCCCATCGTCTCCATGCTAAGGTCGAGGATCTGAAAGGCAATCAGCCACAAGTGAGTCTAAAACTCAGTGAGTAAACCTCTAAACTTAGAAAATGGAACAACACATCAGCCAAGCAACTCAGGCATCCGTAACAAGAGCGAATGCAACATACAATAACAAATTCATCAACCGTCGCCCAAGTCAATGCATGCGACTCAATACGATGCTAAATTTCATTGCATATTCAATCACATAAATGGCCTCAATGGTTCATGCTCGACTCTCACAGATACAACACACGATGCCAAACTCATCATGAATGATCAAATCAGTGCATGTGACTCACAGCCAAACTCAAACAAATGTCATGCAATGAACACCGTCGCGGGATATCGTGTTTCATCCCCGACATCATTTCGGGATCTTGTGGTTCATCCCTGACCCTCAAGGTCTCATGCCCGCGTATACATACTACGCCTCAGGCCGTGCCTCGACCCGCGCTCAAGGCACCACAGGCCGGCACCTTATCACTCCAGCTACCCCATGCCGTGCACGTTCGAGCGCCTTCGAACTTGCAGTCCGTCGCAAGCTGGGAACCTACCTTTTCTCCCCAATTCTCGCGCTAGTCCGTCGGCCGAGCACAATCTCACTTTCATTTCTCATGACTTGCCAAAATAGATCATCGTGCCATGCAGCATGCTCAGTCAATGCCATGTTTCAATCACACGTTCACGCACGATGTCTCACATTCACAAAATCAGGCAAGTCTCACACATGCAAACAAATGCAGAGCATTTCAATACATCACAGGCAGACTCAAAGCCGTACTCTCGGGCTTTTATCACTCGTGGGTGTTAGCTCTATTACGGGGCGACTTCCCTCTCAAACCATACTCAGACAATGCACGGTTTCAAGCAATTTAATCCCACACATACACGACTTGACCATTTGGGGAAATTACTTCCATTGTCTATGTAATAAACCCAGACTAACTTAATCGAACCTCACCCACATACTCAAGTCCATTCAGTCACCACCCAAATCCCATGACTTGTGAATTCTCTTTCTCAAATAACCACAGCAACCTCAAACATGAGCAGATCAAGAAATCCAGCAAATGCACCCACACGTTCACTCGGTTTAATCCATTTCTCTCAAGTACACAGTTTAGTCTACATTGACCCCCAAGTACACGGTTTGATGTATTAAAACCGATCAACCACATTTTTCATAAATCGAGTCAAAATTAATCCACCTAGGTCACAGTCCCATACTCTCATGCATTCGGTCACCTTAATCATCTCACCATGCTAGGTTCTTCTGTCCTAAACAGTCACGGCAATTGTAAGCACAAACAGATACAAAATTTCCAGCTTACATGTTCTCACATATCCCTCATATTCAAGTCCCAAATACACCGAAACTTTGGGCAGCCTAACATCTCCATCCAGCCACCAAATCCTCGCATAAACTCAGTATAATTAAGCCTATACATTTCACAGAACACGTACAGCAATCACAGACCAGAAACTCAGCAAAACCGGTATTGATTCAACAGGATTCAACCTAGCAAAGTGCTCAGAGAATTCAATCAATCTTCCATCTACTAATCAGAATAATCTTCCTCGGCTACTCTACAATGAACCTAGGGGATTTACTCACCAAAACCGAGCTGAAGAAGCAGTTGGAATAGAAACAACATGGCAACGACGAAAACGGGCAACAGACGAACGAAGTCCAGCTCAGATCAGACTCTGTCACGAAAATTAGATCATATTTTTGCTCAATAAATTTTAGATCTTTGAATTTCAGAATCTTACGGTTACACAGGAAAAAGCAGAGCTTGATTTGGACTCCGGACGATCCCGAACGACCAACTTCTTTCCGGGCGCGCGTACAAAAAACGCGAATCAGAACAGGTAACTTTGATTCGACGCTGCGACTTCTCTAGGGAGTTTTCAGATGATTTGTTTTCATAATATCAAATTTCGATGTCTTATGAGTACACAGACGAAAACAGAGCTCGATTCAGAGTCCGAATGACCCCAAACGACCCATTTCCGCCCGGGCGCACGTGCTGGTCGCGTGAGAACGGCTCTCGGCCGAGAGAGAGAAATGGACTTGGGTGCACAAAAATGAGAGGAGAGAGAGATAGTATGGTCAAGGAGGGAGGGAGAGAGCTCTTGGCTTCCTTGGCAAGCCAAGCTTGAAGCTTGGAAGGCAAGCCAAGGTGAAGCCTGCATAGCAAGCTTGGACAAAAGTCCATCAACCGACCAATGGAATGCCTACAAGTGTCCATGGTGGGATCCTCATGCCATGAAGTCAAACCGGCAGCCAATAAGGCATGGACATGTGTCGGCTCAAGTGAATAGGGTTAAATTAACTTAATCGCGAAAAAATGGACCCGGCGACTCGACCGGTAGAGCCAATTTTTTTGGAATATGAGAGTTTACAGCCAAAACGATCCTGACGACTAGACGAACTCAAATCTAGCGTCCAAACTCTCTAAAAACTCACAGATAAATTACTGAGAAGTCGAGGGCTAACCGGGGCCAAAACAATCAATCCTCTCGTCGTCCCTCTTCGCGGCGCACTAAGCCAAATCCAAAGTTCTGAAACTAAATCTTTAAATCCAACTTATCTCAGTAATATCCTTGAAAGTTTGATTGTCCAAATTCATAATCAATCTCGTGGCCAAATCCAATGAGTAACGACTCTAGCAAATGTTCAGACTAACGGGTGGCTTGTTAGGACGTACACGTATCGACTGATCAGGTCCACGTACTTCAAGTCCTAATAGTCTTTCCCCTTCGGTTAGTCACCTCAGAGTAGCTAATTCCAAACGAGATCTAACTAAAGTGTCCCAATGAAATATATCCATTCAATTTATAGATTCTGAAAATGGGTCGAAAATCCAGGTTGTTACAAGGACAGTTGGTAATCGCCACACTTTCTCGAGTAATGATGAAGGCTCCAGCTCGAGAAGTCAAATTGCTCATGGCGAGGACAGAATGAGAAATCTACCGCCAGCATTTGCCAGCAACAATGCCCATTTCGAGCATCAGTTGCTGGAAGGTTCAAGAGATTACCTAGATGATGAGCTTACTGCCCTGGTCAACCAGTTTAAGGTTGACAGACATCCAAAGCCATGATCGGAAGCCAGTGATTAGGGACTCTCAAACATCGGTCATCCATGCCTGAACCAACACGAGACTAGCTTATTATCGAAGAGCCGCAGGAGAGGCAGAACTGACCTTGAATAAATGCACCTTTCATTTCATGCTTAATTCCCCTGCGTATGATATTTCCAGCTTTCTAGGTGTTTAGATTTAATTCAGGGGCAAGGGGTTAATTTGTTTTTTATCCCGTCGAATGCGTGAATCCCTTTTTATGCTAGACTCAAGGCGAATCAATTTGTGGCAACGTTGCTGACTGCCATAATGAGAAATGTTGAATGGCCTTACGTAGGGAAATTTCAAGTGAAAAGCCCAGGCGAGCTCGAAGACGGGTAACTGTGTGTCGTTCCAATTTATCCTCAATCGTTACAAAATGCTAAATCGGATTTGTTCCATTCTCACCCAGGGGATTGCAAATTGCCTCAAGAGTATCGCAAAATGAAATGACCCAATAGAATGCGATAGGACTCATTTGCCTTGAAGGTAACCTTTAAATTAAAGGAGCCCTCCGGTCCATGGGCCCGATGGCATGGAAAATGATGATGGTCCAAGGCAACCCGAAAGAAAACAAGGCCCAACTAAGCAAAGCACTTATGTGGCAAGCTCAAAGTGAAGGGCAACTTGGGACATACAATTCAATCTAGTCCAAATGAAGGAACCTCCTCAATTCAAATTCAATGGAAGTACACACAATGGTAAAACAGTATCGTTCCAATTTTTCCAGAATATGAAGAACATATACTGACGCATTCCCTTTCATTTTTGCAGGGGTCATCACTGTGCCGGATAGGTAAGTATCCCTTCCCCTTAAAACTCAATAAAATCCAAAGAAAAATCTTGGAATTCTCAAAGCAGGCGCCAAAGTTTCTACAACTCATTCACATGGACAAAGACAACTCATGATCCCCAGAGTCTTCTTGCATTCTTGCATGACTCGTTCATCAAGGTTTTCACAAAAAATCTCATGAGTTATTTGATATCAATCGATCAAACCAAATCTTTGCTTCACCGACCCTTTGACCATGCGACGTTAGCTAAAGGAACACTGGGCAAATTGAAAAGTCCTTGTCCACCAAATCCCCAAAGTCAAATTCCCAGCTGGGGCATGTACGGGGGCAATTTTGGCTTCTGCCAAAGCCTGGCTTGATTGAGAACGAAGCAAACTAATACGAGCTCCAACTTAGAAAAAAAGGAAGTGTCCTATCTCTTTCTCATATATCTTCCAAAGTGACACCCAATTTTCTTCTTGCAGGTGCCAAGCTAGAAGACATGTTTTTGATTGATACCGTTGAAGCAAATCAAAATTGAAGTTTCTCCATAATCTTAAGATCCTATTTCATGCACATTTTTCTCGTGCGGGATCCGATGTGGAAGCGAGTCATCTGCCAAAACTCAAAATCAAATTCCCAGCAGTGACTATGTCTGGGGCAATTCCCAATTTTGGCAAAAGCCATGATCGCCTGATGCGATCCATCCTGATGGAAATGAGACAAACAAGGGCATTCGACCAACCATGTTGGCCTTCGCCATATCACAACTAGAGCAAGCATATTTTTATTATGGGGCAAACATGAAAATGAGCTCCTCCTCGACTCAAATTCGTCTGATCCGCTCGCATGTCTTGGGACAACTTAGATTCCCCTTCATCTGTTTTTGATGAAGCATGGCAATTCTGATTAATTGCTACATCTGCTTGATTGAAAAAAAAATGCTTGCAAATTGTGTGATTTATACATGATTATTCTTCATGTTTAATTTACCAACTTTGAATAGGGAGCATGAATTGCATATGATGCATCAAATGTGCAGAATGGGGCATGACAAGATGATGAAAGGCAGCCCATTCACATACATGTCCTGTAATCTAATCCCCAGTGAGATGAGCGGTAGTCAGGATCCGCATTCCTCGAGGCGGTGTGTTTTCTAGCAAAAAGTACGAAAGCCGAAATGACAGAGGCATCCATTTCTCTATCTAAACACTACATGTGTCTATTGCAAACCTCTTGAGCGGCGGTTTCATTTTCTTACCCCTGTCAAGAACCACCCCACATTGGGGTAGGACGAGGTAATTCCAGCAACAGCATGAGGTAAATGGTTAGAAATTCTCTTGCTTAGACTAGCATCAATCTTCGGGTCTTGCTTTGCATTTTACTTGAACTTTAATTCAAGTGCCTTAGGATGATGAAGAGCATTCATTTCTCTATCCTATATACTATATCCATTGTACAGCCCAATTGAGCTTGTATATATTCATTTCTCAAGCCCCGTTAGTGATCATTGCTCGTTCCAATTTGAAGATGACGTCATCACCAAGGAACAGAACTGAAGAGACCGGGGCAGTAAAGAATCCCCAAGTGAACTCATCTCGTATGTTAGATTTCTCATGTAGTGTCTAGCATCATTCCTTACAAAGAAAGGAAAAGAAAGAGAGGTGTCAAAAAATAGCTCTCTCTCAAGAAAGAAAATGGGAGTCGGGAGTAAGAAAAGCAAAGGTTAGTCCCACAGAAAATCCCGGGCAATAAAAAGCAAGACGCCTATCAAAAGCAAGGCCAATGCCCATTCAAATCCTTGTTCATTTGTTTTGAAAATCCCAAATGACAGACTTGTAAAGAAAAAGTCTCCAAGAGAGTCAAATGGGAAATTGCAATCATCAGCGGAAGCTCCATCCTCAAGCAGTGATGGCACATTTTAAAATCAGTTTCAGAAGGCCAAGATCTGTGACAAGACAGCAATGATCACTAGAATCAAGCCATTCTCATATATTTTCTGAGCCAAAGTGAGCCTTTTTGTTTCTCAGCCCCAAATCCTAACCTACGTTACAACCCCACAAAGTCTCTTCTGATTAGGGTACATGAATTAACGTAGAGTTGAATGATTTTAAGCATCGCTCGAAGAAGTTCGAGCAAGATTATTTCTCTCTCATTTTTGCAGGGTTCTTGACTTGTAAACTCGGAGCAGATGATGAAGATCTCTTTCAAAAAAGCCTTGACTCCACAGGAGTCTCATTTGGTAAACCATTGACCTAGCCTATATTACGGTCCCAATCAAGACCTCTAGATCGGCTTGGTCGTACCAATTGCGAGATTACTCAGACCCTTGTTGAAAGCGATGATGGTAAGATTGAGTGATTTCTCTTGAACTCTACAGTTATGATAAATAGCTTTTCTCGAGAGTAAGAGAAAGCCCTTTCGGACTGAAGTCCTCCATTCAGAGTACATTTGAGGTATTCACAATGTAATTACCTCCTTGAACAGAATTGGTGATGCAAATTTGACAGAATAGTTTTGCATGAATCTCACTAAATGAATTCCAGCATACATGCATGTACATGTTACATCTAACATTGTCTGTGCACATGCACTCCTGATATTCAAGTTACCTCATGAGGTCTTGAAATTCATCCAAGGATGATTGAAAGAACAAGCCATGCTGGCCATCTTCCAAGCTCTCAGGTAAGTATATCTCCAACTTGAGCCTTTCGAAAGAATGAAATTTGATGATTGTTAAGGCACTCTAATCTGTTGCGACACATGCAGTCATTCAAGCATTCACCTTCTTCAGTGAAGCGTGATTTTTATGAAATACATGTCGCATTAGCATTGATTTTGTCTATGCGCATAACTTTGCTTCAAGTAAACAAGCAGGCATGATCCAGTCAACCTGTCTACTCCTTGAACATTCGTTCAAAAGACCCAGGTAAGTTTTCTGAACCCATTTTTGAATATCTTGTGTTTACACTGACATGGCTCATGTAGCACACCTTCTCGATGTGGTTAACGCCCTGTGAGATTGGCGGCACATCTCCCTTTCAGATCGTCCAAGACCAGCTCTAGCGATCTCGAAACTCTTCCGGATCATCAAAGACCAACTCTAGTGATCTCGGTCCCTTTCAAATCATCAAAGACCAGCTCTAATGATGTTGAAAGAAAATCTACCTCTCAACTACCCAGAAGACTCAGGTAAGTTTCCTGGACCTCTTCTCAAAATTACAATTCCAACCTCCTGTGTTTACACTGATGCGATTCGTGCAACACAATTTCAATCTGGTCATCGCCCTATGGGGTTGGCGGTACCTCCTTAAATAATTCAATCTGGTCATTGCCCTGTGGGGTTGGCGATACCTCTTTCATTTCTTGATATGATTCTGCCCTGTGAGATTGGCAGCATATCCTTCCTTGATATGACTTCGCTTAGGCGACATATCCTTCTGATGTGGTTCTGCCCTGTGAGATTGGCGGAACATCTCTTGATTTGGTCACCGCCCTGTGGGGTTGGCGGTACCTATCTTTATATCCTGATACGGTCACTGCCCAGTAGGGTTGGCAGTACCTATCTCCTTGATGTGATTCCACTCGAAGAGATGTCTGGTAAGACCGACATTTTATATGCGATCCACGTGCAGGTTTTTTTAATCCGTTTCCTCGGAGCAGAGAAATCTTAACACATGTTATTTACAGTCCTGCACATCAAGCATCATTGCACTTGCATATAAAATGGGATTAAAACTCCCCCACAAAAAATCATCATCATTCATTTGTATTGTCAAAATTTAGGTTCAATTTTGTCTTTGAGCGAAACCTCTACGAGTCTCCGCTCAAAGAGGGGCAGCTATTGACACCTAAATTTTGACTTTTTAAAATTCATTCACTTAAGTACATAAAAAAATGAGAATTTGTTCTCACCAAAAATTAATTTTTTTCATGCATTGCATATTTAATTTTTTGTCGGTCATGCATTTTATTATGGCTAAGGACGGAGGATTTGAGCTTAAATTGACAAACGATTGGACTGAGCGTGAGGGAGGTGTGCCGAAAGGCTTATGAAGTTTTGAACTTAAAAGAAATTTTTCCACAGGGACTGAATTGTAAATACATAAAATTTCAGGGGCTGAATTGCAAATCCATAAAATTTTAAGGATTGTTTTGCAAAGAAGAGTTAGTGGAGAAATTAGAAAGGAAGATGGAGAATGGGAGATATAGAAGGAAAGATGGAGAATGGAAGATGGTAGAATTAGAAGAGAAGATTAAGAATTAGAATGGGAGATGGAACGATTAGAATGGAAGATGGTGAATTAAAAGGGAAGATGGAGATCAAGAATGGAGGATGGTGGAATTAGAAGGGAAGATGGAGATAAAGAAGGGAAGATGGTGGAATTAGAAGGGAAGATGAAGTTAGTGGAAAAATTAGAATGATAGATGAAGATATAGAAAGGAAGATGAGGGAGTAGGCTATAAAAGGAAGAAGAATGAGAGCCTTGAGGGGGAGGACTTTTGGAGAGATTAGAGACAAATTGGGAAGACTTTGGAGATTGGAGAAAACCTGAGGAGAGATTTTGGGAGAGAAGAAAATTTAGAGAGAAAAATAAAACAAAAAAAAGGAGAGAATTCTTTTAGAATAGAGAATTGAGGGGAACGAGAGTTCGAAGCTCGGAGTTACCATCTTCATCAACCAATACAATTCGCGAGTCCATCCCCGTCGTTCGAGCCACGATCCGCAATCTTGATCCACGAGATAATCCGAGATCCAAGTTCGATAATCAAATATGCCAAGTTAGGTAACGATTCTAATCATTTAGAATATTCAAGATTTTGTTGCCTAAATGGATTGATTTTAATTTCGATTATACCTTGTTGGACATAATGCATTGCTTTGGAATAAATTGCATATCCAATTTTGAGATTTTTATTGCACGTTGTGATATTTTCTAAAAAAAATCCAAAAAAAAGGGTTTGCTTTTGTTGCACATTTTCACATCATGTAGATAATTGCACGCGTAACTTATTTTGTAAATATTTAGATTAAACCGCATGCATTGCATATAATTTAGTTCCTTACCTTGTCATAAAAAAGAAAACCCAAAAAAATTTCACCTTTGAACTTCAAGTGAGAATTCATTGCATTTGCCAAATTGAACATTTTTCATGAAATTGATACCGAAATGGCATTAATTGAAAAATTAGTGTAACTAAATCCCCTAACACTGAATCTCTGGTTTGTAGAAATAAAATAGTTCTCCTACTATTTTATTTAGGTTTCTAATCAACCTACCGTAAATGATTAGTGGCGACTCCTGTTGAAAATCTTTGCTTGTTTAATGTTGAATCATAAGTTACGATTTGGTATGGACTTGAGAGAGTCCAAGTTAGGTTAATTAATAATTAATTTGATAATCCATTAACCTGGAATTGGAGAAACTCGATTTTTTTAGGTCGCGACAATCGATGAAATCAAACCAAGTTTGGGAACTTGTTGATCTTTCAAAAGGACACAGAGTCGTTGGGAACAAATGGGTTCTCAAAATAATGCGCAAGGCTAATGGCTCGATTGAGAGATATAAGGCTTGCCTTATGTTGAAAAGATATAATCAACAAGAAGGAATTGACTATGAAGATATATTTTCTATTATTGTAAGATTCACATCTGTTTGCCTTATTCTAGCAATAGTGGCCAACTTGGATTTTGAATTGCATCAAATGGATGTAAAGAATGCTTTTCTAATTGAAGAATTAGAAGAAGAAATTTATGTGGAACAACCCATTGGGTTTGTCACTAAAGGCCAAGAACATAAAGTATGTCAACTTTTGATATTGATAGATGGCCTCAAACAGTCTTCAAGACAATGGTATATACGCTTTTATAATACCGAAATGGCAAATGATTTTGAGATGATTCGTGAAGATAATTGCGTATATGTCAAGAGATCTAAAGGTCATTTTGTGATCTTATCATTATACGTTAATGATGTACTTATTGCTAGAAACAATATGGAGCTTGTCAAGATAGTCAAAAGTTGGCTATCTTCTAATTTCGAAATGAAAGACATTGGTGAAGTTACGTACATTCTTGGAGTTAATATTGTCACGACCCTAAAAAATAAAATTTTAGGTTAATGGATTACCAGATTAATTGATTAAATTAACTAATCTAGTTCGAGCTCTCCCAAGCCCTACCAAATCGCGACTTTGATTTTTGTTTAAACGATTTTATAATTTAGAGTCGCCACTAATCGTTCTTGGTAGGTCAATTAGAAACCTAAATAAATTAGTGGAAGAACTAATTTATTTCTGCGAACCAGAGAAAATAAGTTCGGGGACTCGGTTACGTTAGATTACTCTAACACCCTTCCGGTATCAATTTCATGAAAATTCATTTGGGGTGGTTTGGAAAGATTTGGGTCAAACTGACCATAAGGGTAAAATCATCATTTTTTCAGAGATTAGGGAGTGAAAACGGGTCAAGCCAGTTGAATGTGGTCATTCCTTATTTTTCACAATTTCTGAGAATTTTTTTGGAATTTTTCAAGACAATTTGTCCATAATGGGAAAAATCATCATTTTAGAACAATCAGGAAGGAAATTTATCAAAAATAGAATTGGTGAGTCGAAATGACCCGTTTCCTACTTTCTGAGGTTTTTCTGAGGTTTTTCTAGAATTTTTCGAGATAATTTACTCATAAGGGGCAAAATCGTCATTTTGGAAAGGTCGGGATGGAAATTCATCAAAATTAGGATTGGTCAGTCGAAATGACCGGTTTCCTACTTTCTGAGGTTTTTCTGAATTTTTCGAGACAATTTACCTATAAGGGGCAAAATCGTCATTTTGGAAAGGTCGGGATGGAAATTCATCAAAAATAGGATTGGTTAGTCGAAATGACCGGTTTCCTACTTTCTGAGGTTTTTCTGAATTTTTCGAGATAATTTACCCATAAGGGGCAAAATCGTCATTTTGGAAAGGTCGGGATGGAAATTCATCAAAAATAGGATTGGTCAGTCGAAATGACCGGTTTCCTACTTTCTGAGGTTTTTCTGAATTTTTTTGAATTTTTCGAGACAATTTACCCATAAGGGGCAAAATGATCATTTTGAAAACGTCGGGATGGAAATTCACCAAAAATAGGATTGGTCAGTCGAAATGATCTGTTTCCTAATTTTTGCGATTTTTCTGAATTTTTCTGAATTTTTCGAGATAATTTACTCATAATGGGCAAAATCGTCATTTTGGAAAGATTGGGATGAGAATGCACCAAAAATAGGATTGGTCAGTTGAAATGACCCGTTTCCTAATTTCTAGGATTTTTCTGAATTTTTCAGAATTTTTCGAGACAATTTGCCCATAAGGGGCAAAATCGTCATTTTGGAAAGATCGAGGTGGAAATTCACCAAAAATAGGATTGGTCAGTCGAAATGACCCGTTTCCTAATTTCTGAGATTTTTCTGAATTTTTTAGAATTTTTCGATTATTTTCGTTTTCATTTTTCATTCATTTTTAAGAGGGATTTTCCAT
The DNA here is from genome assembly GCA_016432845.1 of Psidium guajava. NCBI lineage: Eukaryota > Viridiplantae > Streptophyta > Magnoliopsida > Myrtales > Myrtaceae > Psidium > Psidium guajava. The sequence continues at coordinate 35,448,615 of CM028225.1, read as the reverse complement.
TTTTTGGGGATCTAAAATTATTTTCAAATTTTTAATTTTTAATTATTATTTTCGAATTTTTCTGATCAATTTTTGGGTCAGGGTCGACCCGGCCCATTCAATTAGGGTTCGAATTGGGCCTTAAGGGCCTAAGTCGGTCTAAAAAAGGAATACCTATTAGCCCAACTCAAAATCTATTTAATCTAGGTCTGTTAATGTTCTGATCCCTTTCTATTCTGAACCCAATAGAGTATTTCTTTAAAGCTTAAGCCCAAAAATGAACATGTTGACAAGCCCTATACTCCTTAGAGACCAAACCAGCCGAGGCCCTTAAAATTAAATCGAAGCTAAAAGCCCATCATCTCTCCTAATTGACTTAAGCCCTCCTTCAGAATGCTCAACGATTTCACATGTGGCGCGACTGAAATCAACGAAACAACCTTACTTCCAGTGATCGTCGCCGCGTCCCATCTGGTTTGCTTCGCCACGTCGCTACGCCGTCGGAACCGCCACCACCATCGTCATCGACTATGATCTCCGGCATCGGCACACCCTCTTTCGCGCTCTTCAAAGTGTTGGTCCCACATATCGTCAGACCGCAGCCTCAGCTCCTCCTCCCTATGCGCGTACTTGCAACGGCGCCATGGCTGCAGGACTTGAAGTCGCCCCTGCAGCAGGAGCGGAGGCTAGCCTTCTAGAAAAGGTGGGGCGAGGGGTGATCGGAGCCATCACCTTCGGTCTCTTTCTTGTGGATTTTGGCCCGGAACCATATCGTCAACGTCGATCGCCGTGACTATAGCAGCATGATGAAGGTCCGACGATGTTCGGGATTAGGTTAAAGGGGGGAATCGTGGCCGTCGAGAGGTAGTGAGGCATCCTTGCCTTCTTCTTCATTGGTTTCGAGACATCGTGGCAATTCCTGGGACTTCAATGGCGTTTCGTCCCCCGAAAAAAAATGATCTCTAAGCACGGTGGAGGAGTCTTAAGGGCTCCTTCCTCAGCCTCTCCCCAGAGTCTCGTCATCAGATGGCTTGTTTCCAAAAAGCTTATGCTCCATCGATGCATTGTCCCACGAACTCCTCAAATATGCTGACCTTATACAGGCCACGAATGAGCAAGGATGGCTTCTTCTTGGATTTTTTTAGCCGTTGTTCCGTGGCCTTCCCTTCTCTCCAAAACCAGATCACTTCTCCTCTTTGAATCCGGTTTTTCTTTTTGCTCTCTCTTGTTCTCGTGTGCCCCAAGACCATAAAAGAGAGAGAGAGTTCCGCATGCAATACGGTGCTATATGTTGCTTCCTTGCTCAAACTCTTTACTGATGGCGCGCAAATAGTTTTCGTCCCGTAGAGTCTTTGCGCCATTGATCTCAAAGGACTTCATGCAAAGCTCGTTAGGCCGCGATAGCGTGATGGCGCGAAGCGTTGAATCCGAGCGTGAGAGCCTGCACGAAGTCGACGTACTTGTGAAGGTAGTGGACATGGAGGTACACCGTCTCGTCTGGAGCTCGACCTCACAAGCCTTGAGGTTCGGATGAACGTCGATCTTCCCGGGCAGTCTCGGTAGTGAGCCTCCCTATCCCCGTTCTACTCTCGAACGCGCTCGGTCTCGAGTCCGTGAGCTACTCCGAGACGTAATTGTGATGCGAGACGAGAAGGTTGTGTAAGAGTCGCCAAGCTCAGCGTTCGTCATCATCCTCACCTGACATTCATGCAAATCCATGCATATGCAGACTTTGCAACCCGAAAGAAGCACCTGGAATAGAGCAACGGCAGCACAAGCCAAGTTGAGCTTGCTCTTGAGGAAGGCCTGGAACTCCTTGGCGTTCACCTGTCTTGAAAGTGGTTTCAGCGACCTTGGATGGCCCAAGAGCCAAGTCTATCTCGACGGGACTTCTCAGTGGGTTGGTCGCTAACTCCCGTGCTAGGCTAGCAGGTATGCTGAAATTTAACCGAATTAGTCTCAGCTGGACTCGCGGCACAAAAGAGGTATTTTCGTCGAGTTACAACGAGTTGAGTGAATATTTAAGCAAGGTTGATGAAGCTCGCCAATCAGCGAAAGAACAGCAAAGCCATGGAAGATTGGGGAATCACGGAGAAGCTTTCTGCTATCATTTGGCAACTATCCATGCAATAATCAGATGCCGTTGCTTAATCCATGAGGATGGGCATAAGGAAATGGTCACTTGAGGGATCAACTTGACGTACGGGCAAGATCTTCTTTTAAGCTGAAACTTCTCGGACTTGTTCATGCATTCTATTACCTTCTTGTAAAGCGGGCACGACAACAAAATATCCCATGCGAGGACTAGATACATTTACTGGTGGAGCATCATGATTTCTTCCTTCATTTTTGTTGAGAACGCCGCATGCGCACGAACTGTGAACTTCACCCATAAACTGCACCTTTTGGATTCTTCTTTTTTTTTTTTTGCTACTTTTGTGATATCCACTAATGAGAATTGATTGACAGTTTTAGAGTAGATCTCATCGTGTTGTGACTGTGTTCTCTCAAAGCGGATTTAGTAACGAACAACTTGGCACAAGAAACATCGGAGGAAGCAAACGCCGCGATGGCTACGTCGTCAACACATTCACGGGCGGTGATCAACGATTGTGGCTATCTGTTCGAAGGGCTGAAACTTTTGACTCAACTTGATAGTCCACGTCCTGGGGATCAAGTTCTTCATCTCGAGACTTGGTAAATGGTAGGTAGTGATGCTGATAACGGTGATGACCTGATCGTCATTCCTCCGCTGTTGACTTGTTTTGGCGTCTTCAACCCCTCCACAGCCAGAACGACGTCAAGGAGGTCGGCTAGGGTTTGAATATGAGAAAGAGACGGAGTCCCTTCTTCTTCGACTTTGACATGCGGAACTACTTCAGGACGTCTGGCATCGCGTCGTGCACCCTTCACCATCGCTCGTGAGCGACATTACTGGCAAACTCATAGAAGAAGCCGACGTTCCAGTTATAGTTAGTCCCGAAAGCAAAGCCACGGCTTCTTTTCTCATCAGACAGTGGCTGAATCACATCGGGACTCCATGGGCAGCGACTCAGTGTTGATTCGAGCGGCGACTTCTAGGTGGCTGTCTCTGGTGAACCTCCTAGTATTTTTTTACTTCTCGATCGTCGCTACTCATAGTAACTCGGTGGCAGCCAGGTTCACCACCCTTTTCGGTCGATATTGATCTCCTTCCCCTCCAGAGGTGTCCCCCACCTTTTTCTATTCTTTCTTTTTCTTTTCTACCATTTCCTGTCTTGTTGCCCTGTTCTTTTCCTTTTTTTTAGTCGCCGAAAGCTCCCTACTCCCCATGGTCCTCCCTTCTTTTGACATCACTTATTTCTGTCTCCATTTTCATTTGTCACTTTTGTCCCCATTAAAAATTATACTCCCCACTTACTAGGAATATGAGGTGATCACGTGCAAGTTGGCAAAAGATTGCCATTCAATGCTAAAATTAACAGTAAGGAGCGCATGCTTCAGTTACTCTAATTCTTTAAGAAAGTTAACATTATCCACAAAAACCTGGTAACGGGCCAGGCTCACGGGCAATCGTCCCATCAAATAGTTTAAATGCCTCGGCCGTCCTCTTCTCTCTTTTTTTTTTTCTTTGACCTTTTTTTCGTTTCCACCATCCAAAGAAACCACCTTTTTGACCGAGCCCCCTCCCCCATTTTTCTCTTTCGGTCCATTGAATGATGGGCATTTTCCCTACTTTTCCTTGTCGCACGGTCTGCCACTTCTTTCTCTTTTGCTTTGAAAATGGCCCTCCATTAAAAATCCATTCTTCCACTCACGACGATCCAATGTTCTTCAACGACGGCTCGTGTAAGGTGTTGCCGGATGGATCCAAGGAGCATCGTGGTCTTACATTACTTCCCAGGCAAGGATTGTAGGGTTTTCCTTATATTGACTTTATTAAGCACGATCTTGACATTAGCCTTGTAATAGCTTTTAAGAGATGGATGAGAGAAGAATTCGTCATCTGATGTCAGGTTTAGGCCATTGAAAAATTTGGACTATTAGAGGACGATGTCACGACTCTGAAAAATGCAAAACTCGAAAATTATAGAATTAAAATGAATTTTCTTAAAAAAAATCAATTAACCAGAAAATGAGATTAACAAAGTAATTCTCGATTCCAGATTAATTTTTACAGATTTTCTTTGGCCAAAATGAAGAGAAAATTAAAATAAAAATATTGCCTAATTTCACACATTTTTCTAGCCTAAAATGAAATTTTATTTTTAATTATTTTCCTGATTTTTCGAAAATATTAAAAAAATACAAAAATAGGAAAAATTATTTTTTGTTCAAAAATGGTAGCCTAAGCTTGACGAAGGCTTCCAAAGTTGATTTTGTGATTTTCTCATTTTTTCATTTTCATTTTTTTGATTTTCTATGAATTTTCAAAAATAAAAATACCGAAAAATACTGAAAATATGAAAAATAATTTTTTGGTCAAAATTGATTCCCTAGGCTTGGTCAAGGTCCCCAAAATTGATTTTTCAATTTTATGAAATTTTTATGGATTTTTTTATTAATTTTAAAAGAGAAAAAGGGAAATAAAAATCAGGTGTCAACAGCTGCCCCTTTTTGAAAGGAAGCTCGGTAGAGGTTCCTTTCAAAGACTAGATGATACCTGAATCCTAATCGACTCAACACAAGAAAATAAAAAGAGTTGTGACATTTGAGCTCCAATATCTTTCAGTGTAAGTTCTGATTCAGACCCGGTTGGAGGAGGCTTTCATGCAGCGAGGGAGAGACAAAGAGGAGAGTTTACCTGGCACTTACCTGTCCGTTATGTGGCGATTGCCTGACACACGTGCTTACTGATAATGGAATGAGAACCAAATGATTCGTTATAAGAAAACCTTAGGGCAGTTGAACTTGGACCCATGTGGTAGGTCAACTCATGGTAGATTCCTAATGAAAGGATTCTACTAATTGAAATTTGACCCGTACGGTAGGCCACCCCATGGTAGATTCCTATTGAAAGGACTCTACTGATTAGAATTTGACCCGTATGGTAGGTCACCCCATGGTAGATTCCTAATGAAAGGATTCTAGTGATTAAAATTTGATTTGACCTGTATGGTAGGTCACCCCATGGTAATACCTGTAAGAAGGAGTTTGTGCCTGTAGAAAGGACTTGGTGCCTGTAAGAAGGACTTTTGTGTGCCTGTAGAAAGGACTTTGGATGCCTGTAGGAAGGACATTGGTGCCTGTAAGAAAGACTTTTGGTTGCCTATAAGAAGGACTTTGGTGCCTGTAAGAAGGACTTGGTGCCTGTAGAAAGGACTTTGGTGCCTGTAAAAAGGACTTTGGTTGCCTGTAAGAAGGACTTTTGGTTGACTGTAAGAAGGACTTTGGTGCCTGTAAGAAGGACTTGGTGCCTGTAGAAAGGACTTTGGTGCCTGTAAAAAGGACTTGAGTGCCTGTAAGAAGGACTTTGGTACCTGTAAGAAGGACTTTTGGTTGCCTGTAAGAAGGACTTTGGTGCCTATAAGAAAGACTTTTGAGTGCTTGTAAAAAGGACTTTGGGTGCTTGTAGCAAGGACTTGATGCCTGTAAGAAGGACTTTTGGTTGCTTGTAAGAAGGACTTAGTGTGCCTATAGAAAGGACTTGATGCCTGTAAAAAGGACTTTTGGTTGCCTGTAGAAAGGACTTAGTGTGCCTGTAGAAAGGACTTTGTGCCTATAGAAAGGACTTTAGGTGCCTGTAGAAAGGACTTTTGGTTGCCTATAGAAAGGACTTAGCGTGCCTGTAGAAAGGACTTTGTGCATGTAGAAAGGACTTAGTATGCCTATAGAAAGGACTTTAGGTGCCTGTAGAAAGGACTTTGGGGTGCCCTAGAAAAAGGGCTCGTTCATGTGGTGCCTGCAACTCAGGACTTTGAAAATGGACCATTCCGTATTGGGATTTCCAATGGAAGGGGTCCAGAGATAACATATCCTAGAAAAAGCGCTCGTTCATGTGGCGCCTGCCACTTAGGACTTGGGAATGGATCATTCTGTGTGAGAAATCACCAATGATTACCTAAATATCACCTTTTAGGTGGACGGGAGAGGTATTGACATGAAGGGTGTCATTCTAGGATCTGGGAAGACCAGAAATCTTGCAGAAGCTCAAACCCGATTTAACTTACCTTGAAGGGTGTCATTCTGGGATCTGGAGAGACCAGAAATCCTGCAGAAGCTCAAGCCCGATTTTACTTACCTCAAAGGGTGCCATTCTGGGATCTGGAGAGACTAGGAATCCTGCAGAAGCTCAAGCCCGATTTTACTTACCTCAAAGGGTACCATTCTGGGATCTAGAGAGACCAAGAATTCTGCAGAAGCTCAAACCCAATTTTACTTATCATGAAGGGTTCAGAATGAAGATATACCTACTTGAGGATTTGGAAGAAATGCCTGGTGGTTTCTCAATAACTAGGCTTTTTTATTCAATAATCGTCAAATGGATTTCGAGACCTTGAAAGGTAACTCGAATATTGAAAATATACTACCTGTCAGGCAGTGTCAGAGGTAACATGTGCAAGCATTTTCATCAATGAGTAGTCTGTGCAATAACTCATGACGCAATCAATCAAGATGTGGATCATGCATGACTATTCTGTTGAGTTTGCACCACCAATTCTATTTAAGGAGGTTATCACAGTATGAATACCTCGAATGTAATATGAATGGGGGACTTCAGTCCAAAAGAGCTTTTTCTCACTCTCGAGAAAGGATGTTCATCCTGATTGCAGGATTGAAAAGAAATCACTCAATCTCACCATCATCGCATTCGACAAGGGTCTGAGCAATCTCACAGTTGGTACGATCAAGCCGATCTAGAGGTCTTTGATTAGGACCGTAATGTAGGTTGGGTTAAAGGCTTACCAAAGAGGACTCTTTTGAGTCAAGGTCATTAACAAAAATTCTTTATCATCTGCTCCGGGTTTACAAGTCAAGAACCCTACAAAATGAGAGAGAAATAGTCTTGCTCGTACCTTTTCGAGCGATGCTTAAAATCTTTCAACTCTACGTTAATTCAAGCGCCTTAATCAGAAAAGACTTTCACAAGTTGTAACGTAGGTTGGGTTTGGGATCAAAGAAGGCCTAATTTGGCCTAGAAGATATATGAGATGGGTTTGACATTGGTGATCATCGCATCTTTGTCGTAGTTTCGGCCCTTCTAGAACAGTCCTTAGAAAATACCATTGTTGTCTGAGGATGGTATCTGTTTTCGCTGGTGCCATTGTTGCTTCCAAATGGTATAAACTTCAACCGTATATTTTGCAATCTGATTCCTTCAACGAATTTTCTCTTGCAATCAAGTCCCATTGGAGATTTACCGAAGGAGATAGTATGTTTTCACTGAGTTTTCAAAGGCATTCAAAAATGAATATAGATTCGAATAGGCATTGGCCTTGCTATTAACTGGCACTTTGCTTTTTCATGCCCAAGGACTGCCTTTTCTTCTTTTGGTCCCGCATTTTGCCTTTTGTCTTTTCCATTCTGTTTAGAAAGGAGAATTTTCAAAAATTGTGCCATATGCACACATGTATATTAAAAATTTAGTACACTTAAGGAGTCGACTCGGGAACTCTTTGTAGATCCATTTCTTCCGAGTTCTTCTGCTTTGAGGTAGTGCCATCTTCATCTTGGAATGAGCAATGATCACCAACAGGGTTTTAAGAAATGAATACGCATGCTCAATTGGGTGGTGCAAAGGATATGAGTGTACTGGATAGAGAAACGAATGCTTTTCATCATCCTAAGGCACTTGAGTTACCGTACAAGGTTGAAAGTAAAGTAACGCTCGAAAATTGATGTTAGTCCGTGCAAGAAAATTTCTAACCATTTACCTCATATTATTGCTAGGACTACCTCCGTTTAACCCCGATGTGGGGTGGTTCTTGACAGGGGTCACGAAGTGAAATCGCCGCTCAAATGGGTTTTCAATGGTCAACTGTAGTATTTAGGATAAAGAAATGAATGCCTCATTCTTTTCGGTAGCGTACCTTTCGCGAGAAAACCCATTGTCTTGGGGAATACGAAACCTATTTGGCACACACCTCACTATGGATATGGGACGTGTATGGAAATGGGGCCGCCTTTCATCATCCCGTCATGCCCCATTCTACACATTCGATGCATTATGTGCAGTTTATGCCCCCAAGCCAGAATTGGCAAAATTAAACATGCAGAACAGTCATACATGAATCATGGCATGTGTAAATGCAATGCAGATTAGCAGTTTTCAGCCTCACACGCATCTACTAAAAATGCAAGTATGGAAGAAAATGGGTGAATTGGAATTGCCCCTAGATATGCGGGCAGATCGAGCGAATTGGGAGTCCACTCCTTAAGTCGAGGAATGGCCCGTATCTGAGTTTGCCCCTGTACAGCATTTGGGCCTTTTCAATATTAACAACCGTCATGGTTGTCGGTCGAACGCCCTTTTTTCGATTGAGGGTAGCCATCAATTTGCCCCATTTTGATCGGAATGGATCTCTTCAGATGATCATAATTTTGCTATTTGGGGTTGTCTCATTCAACATGTTAAATGTTAGTATAAATGTTTCTTGTAAAAAGGAAAGGAGACGTGTTAGCCGGTATTAGAAGGGATAAACTGGAACGATACTGGTTTACCCTTCATCTTGAATGTTTTGCGTGATTCCTTTATCAGGTTCACTGGATCAAGTTTCTCTCCTGTTTTCGTTGGGCATTCTTGGAAATCGAACTTGGATTGCCTCAGATCACTGCCATTCCTTATGCCATCAGGTCCATTAGACCGTAGGTGTCCATGGAGGCTCCTTTTAGGGGTTAATTTTCAAATGGCACGGTCTTGTCGTATTGGGCTACGCCACGTTGCTTCCCAAAATAATTTACAACCTCTGTTAAGACGGAATAAAGTAATTCAGAACTCGAGACGATCATGGGTAAATTGGAACGATACAAAATTACCCCTCTCTTCCTTATTTACGGCCGTCCATCCAGTAGCAATGTCTGCGGATTGATTTGCTCCCAATTTCATTTAACAAGAGGACTTCACATTTGGATATGATTGTATTCTTGGGCCGTTTGCAAATTCCTGAAATTGTAAGGGATTCAAATTTAAAACTTGGAGCAATTTGAGGGTAAATTGAAACGATACGGCATTACCTTTTTAGTTTATGCAGATTTCTTTTACTCGCAATCAATTCGTCGCGAGGGTGAAGTGGTGGATTCGAACATTTAATAGGGGGAAGTTAGATTATTACTCATTGCTTTTACATATTATAAAAGCAGAAAAAACACATCACGCAAGGAAATAAAACACATTCACTCATTCAGGATTGATTTTGCTTCATTTGCAGGCTCTCCCATGATCAGCTGGCTTCATCCCGGATCAGGTATGCATCGGCCATATTGAAGGTCTGGTGGTCACTGGCTGAGCATGTGCACTACAGCCCCGATGCTTTACCGATATCAAACTGGTTGATTATGGCGAAAAGATCATCGTCAATGTCCGCTTGGTGGTGATCTGTCCCCTCTTTCTCAGGAGGTATTGATGCTGATCCAGTAACATTGGTCTTTTTGTACCCTGCTCCAACAGAACTTGATCCTGTTATAAACTGGTCTAACTCACTTCTTAAATGTGCATTTTCGATCCTCAGATCATGCATTTCATCATGGGTGAGGAGAAGGTTATTGCAGTTGAGATAGGTGGCGGAGTCAAAAGCCTCTTTATACAGCTTGTTTTCCGCTCGGAGGTTTTCATTTTCAGCTCTTAGAAACTCGGCTTTGTTGTGCTCATGACGAGTCTTCATTCGGGTTCGCCTATTCTGAAACCAGAACTTGATTTGTGAAGGTTCCAGTCCTAGCTCTTGACTCAGCTCTATTTTTTGTTTGCCATCTGGCATGGGGCAAGTCCTGAAGAACTCCTCAAACCTTTGTACTTGCTCCTCAGTACGACGACGGTAACGCTTCTTTTGACCCTTACCGTTGTTGTCCTTATCTTTACTGAGATCTTGGACGTCGTCGGCGGAAGGGCCAGGCTCCATGGGTTCGATCCCAAACATGGCTTCGAACTCTTCCTCTCTCATGTTTAGCAAGTAAAGATAGCTCTCAAGGGTATTGGGTTGAGACATCTTCGATTTGGCTAATGATCCCTCAAGGTTTGCTGCCTCTTTTTGCATTTTCACTCTTTCTAAACTACGCTGAGCGACCGTCTTTGAAACTCTCTTCAGAATGTAGATGAAGATTATCAGGAGAACGTCTCTTTTTAAAATTCAGACGTGGGTTTAGAAGACTGTATTACTTCTCTCGAGAGTTCAGTCTTTTTCACATTTCCTTTTTTATTGTATCTCTCATTCGGCTCGTCTTCTTCCTTCTTTTCATTGTAGAGGGCCCTTATCAACGTCTCCACCGTCGATTTGCTAGCGTGTTCTCCTATAAAAACGAATCTCATTTTCCTTGTCTCCCACCCAAGTCACATTTCTTTCTTCTTTTTCAAAGTTGTGTCATCTCGTCAAACTTTTGGCAAAGATGTCGGATTTACTTGGCTCGAGGTGGCAAACCGTCCGGGATTCGAGCCAACGGGGGTGTTGCCGATAGAGAATGGTAGATGAGGAAATCTTGACTGGTTGATACTGTCACTATAAATCAATATTTACTTCAAAATAGATTACCATCTTCGTATTCCACTAGTCTGCTTCACCCATCGCCTCCTTTCTTCCGTATTCCGCTCGTCCGCCTCAATTTCCTCCTTGATAATGGCCAATCTCCCTACCCATATCTTCCAAGCCGACGTTATGTTCAAATGGAAGAGGCTTTATCATCTTCTTAGTCGAGGCTATATCTACATAGCCCATCATCCGAGTGCCGAGGCTAAAATTCTCGGTTTATTCAGGGAGATAAATGTTTCTTCAGTCGAAGGCACCAACTTGGAGAGGGAATACAAGGCGTTCCCACACGTCTTTATCAACTTCCTAGAGGCATGTCGAAATACCCAGGAGATGGTCACCTTAGCCCGCGTCGTGAATGCCCGCTACCAGGATCGATCTGAATGCTTGGAGTTTGCAGAACGCTCAGTTGCTCGATACAAGAAGGCCTTCAAGTCTGCTGAAGAGCGGGTCTCGCTGCTGGTTCACGAGAGGGAGAAGCTGATGGAGCGCCTTGCCTTAAACCAGACTTACTTTGAGCATGACCTGAGGGATATCGTGATGAAATTCAGATGTGAGTGGCTGGAAGAGAGGCTTGATGTTCTAACGGCAGATATAGCCTTCGAGAGAGACCTGACCGACAACTTGAAACTCGCCGTTGAACACCACGAGATGAATGTAGCCAGGCACAAGGAGAAATGTACTAACCTGTTTTTCAAGATTGCAGATCTTGAATCCCAGATCACTCAGTGTGGGCAGAGCGTTAACTTCATGGAGAGTCAGTTAAATTCTTTTGTGCTGCTTATTAGGGGTCAATTTGGATTTACTTTTCCTCCCCAGTGACTGTTGTAAGGCTTGTTGATATATGAAATGAAGGAAATGTTTCGCATGAATGACATAAGGTATTTCTCCGACCCATCTCAGTTAAGATCAGAGCACCCTCTGGAGCGCCTTCTTCACGACATGTGGGTCACCATAGTCCAGAGTAAACTTTCCTTCTGAAATAAGGACTGTTGACAGCAACCTTCGTAGGACGAGGTCATCTATCTCTGCTGGATCTAGTCTGCCTCTATCAATTGTGCTTCCGAAAAAATACACAGTGAACGTCTTCCTGCCTCAACTGGTAGGATCGCCTCAATCGTATCCTTTCTTGACAGATGGTGGCTGTAAAATGATGACACACAACCTAACAGGCGAAGGTAAGGCCCCATCATTTCTCTCTGATGATGATATCGAAGTCATGGAAAAAGGATTCGGCGGCGGCCCCCACCGGTCACAGTGAAGCCCGTGACTAGTCGTGTAAATTAATACAACTGTAACCACTTGGTCAGTGTGCTAATAATGAACCCGGCCACCTGTTGTGTGCCCCACTTTACTCATGGCTGTCTCTTTCGGTGCCCACCTGTGTGTGTCGATTATCTGTAGCGTCGAGAGTAATGCTTGTGGGCCATGCTCATTAATAAAACACCGATCCTTTCAAAGTTCTCCGCGTGGTTCAGATTCGAGGAAGCTTTAAGGCAAACCTTTGATTTAATCAGAAAGACTGCAAGGTCGGGTTACTGTATTTGCTTTATGGGTTCTGATTACAAAATCTACGCTTTTTCAATAAAAATGCTTGAACTCCTCCAATACATTAAGAATGCCCCTATGCCTTATCTGAATACATTTTCCGCCGTATCAAAATATATATCCCATACATGCTGGCTAATCGACGTAATTCTATCTCCAGGAGAAGGGACCTCTTCACTTGCCCCCAGGGTTATCAGCCATGGCATCGGTAATTCTTCAAGGTCATTTCTGATATGCCATCATTGACGAGCCAAATTTTATTCCCGCCTACGGTACCTAGGATTCCCTGCAAAAGCAAAGGACATAATTAGTATGTGATCCAAGAGAGGTCGGTCCATGACACCTAGATAAGTCCAATTTTATTTTTCAATTTTATGAGAAATTAGAGAAAATTTTCTTAGAAAAACATGGGTGAATTTCTTCAGAAAAAATTTTCTTGCAGATTTTATAACTTAGGAAAAAATGTGACAAATTCCTTTGATATTTACCAAATTTCTCGAAAGAATTTCCTTTTTCATCAGAATGAATTTTCAAGGTAAATTTGTTGAGAAAATCTTGGGTCCATTGAAGTATTAAGAAAAAATATGACAAAATATTTCATTGGTCGACAAAATTTCCCTAAGGAATTTTTCCGTATTTATTATTTCAATAATGAGACGCCAATTTAATTTTTGTTTTCATTTGGAAAAATGATCACGATGTTAGATTCAAAATTTGACTGAATCCTAACATGGACCGACCCAAAAAATAAATACAAGATAAGGTTAGAGGTCTTACTTTTACCTTGAAAAATACCATGTAGGTCACATAGACATGCACATGAATCGTGAGTTTAAATCTTAGCCTATCTACTCTAAAGGCTGACAAATTAAAGCGAAAGACTTACGGCAAGGCGACAATCTCGCGCACATAATCAAGATTAGTCGTGATCTCACGACGTAATCAAGATTAGCCGGGCCTTCCCACTTCGGCTGCTCGAGCTAAAAATTAAAACCACCGCTTTGGTAATCTTATCAAGCCTGAGGCCTAACTTTTAAAACCCATTTTTGGAAAGAGGTTCGGGATTGAATCTGGACTAACTTTCGACGTGATCTCACGCCGAATGCTAGAACCAAATCACAATACCATCCTAAAACTAGTGGCCCAGGTCCGGCTACGGGACGTGTGTGATGTAGTGCTAAAGCGATTAAACACGTACAACAGTTAAATGCAAACACCACTTCAAAAATTCAAAAATTAAATCACAAGTTTCACACACCAAACCTGCAAAACAAAGGGATAGCCAAACACTCCACCCCTTATAACTCCCATCCTACAAAACCATTTAACATCTAAAGATCGGAATCCAACCAATTCAAACCAAATGAATTTTCATGAAATTTTCTTGCCTAAGTCCTCTAAGTTCTTAAATTTTCAAAAATTAAGAACACCTCTCCAGTGGAGTCGCCAAGCTGTTGCGACCCTAAAAAATAAAATTTTAGGTTAATAAATTACCAAATTAATTGATTAAATTAACTAATCTAGTTCGAGCTCTCCCAAGCCCTACCAAATCGCGACTTTGGTTTTTGTTTAAATGAGTTTAGAATTTGGAGTCGCCACTAATCGTTCTTGGTAGGTCAATTAGAAACCTAAATAAATTAGTGGGAGAACTAATTTATTTCTACGAACCAGAGAAAATGAGTTCGGGGACTTGGTTACGTTAGATTACTCTAACGTCTTTTCGGTACCAATTTCATGAAAATTCATTTGGGGTGGTTTGGAAAGATTTGGGTCAAACTGACCAGAAGGGTAGAATGATCATTTTATCAAAGATTAGGGAGTGAAAACGGGTCAAACCAGTTGAATGTAGTCACTCCTTATTTTTCATAATTTCTGAGAATTTTTTTGGAATTTTTAAAGACAATTTGCCCATAAGGGGCAAAATCATCATTTTAGAACAATCAGGAAGGAAATTTATCAAAAATAGAATTGGTGAGTCGAAATGACCCGTTTCCTACTTCTGAGGTTTTTCTGAATTTTTCGAGACAATTTACCTTTTAGGGGCAAAATCGTCATTTTGGAAAAATTGGGAAGGAAATTCATCGAAAATAGGATTGGTCAGTCGAAATGACCTGTTTCCTAATTTCTGAGATTTTTCTGAAATTTTCAGAATTTTCCGAGACAATTTACCCATAAGGGGTAAAATCGCCATTTTGGAAAGATTGAGATGGAAATTCATCAAAAATAGAATTGGTCAGTCGAAATGACCCGTTTCCTAATTTCTGAGATTTTTCTGAATTTTCTGAATTTTTCGAGACAATTTGCTCATAAGTGGCAAAATCGTCATTTTGGAAAGATTAGCATGGAAGTTTATCAAAAATAGGATTGGTCAGTCGAAATGACCCATTTCCTAATTTCTAAGATTTTTCTGAATTTTTTAGAATTTTTCGATTATTTTCGTTTTCATTTTTCATTCATTTTTTAAGAGGGATTTTCCATTTTTTGGGGATTTAAAATTATTTTCAAATTTTTAATTTTTAATTATTATTTTCGAATTTTTCTGATCAATTTTTGGGTCAGGGTCGACCCGGCCCATTCAATTAGGGTTCGAATTGGGCCTTAAGGGCCTAAGTCGGTCTAAAAAAGGAATACCTATTAGCCCAACTCAAAATCTATTTAATCTAGGTCTGTTAATGTTCTGATCCCTTTCTATTCTGAACCCAATAGAGTATTTCTTTAAAGCTTAAGCCCAAAAATGAACATGTTGACAAGCCCTATACTCCTTAGAGACCAAACCAGCCGAGGCCCTTAAAATTAAATCGAAGCTAAAAGCCCATCATCTCTCCTAATTGACTTAAGCCCTCCTTCAGAATGCTCAACGATTTCACATGTGGCACGAATGAAATCAACGAAACAACCTTACTTCCAGTGATCGTCGCCGCGTCCCATCTGGTTTGCTTCGCCACGTCGCTACGCCGTCGGAACCGCCACCACCATCGTCATCGACTATGATCTCCGGCATCGGCACACCCTCTTTCGCGCTCTTCAAAGTGTTGGTCCCACATATCGTCAGACCGCAGCCTCAGCTCCTCCTCCCTATGCGCGTACTTGCAACGGCGCCATGGCTGCAGGACTTGAAGTCGCCCCTGCAGCAGGAGCGGAGGCTAGCCTTCTAGAAAAGGTGGGGCGAGGGGTGATCGGAGCCATCACCTTCGGTCTCTTTCTTGTGGATTTTGGCCCGGAACCATATCGTCAACGTCGATCGCCGTGACTGTAGCAGCGTGATAAAGGTCTAACGATGTTCGGGGGTTAGGTTAAAGGGGGGAATCGTGGCCGTCGAGAGGTAGTGGGGCATCCTCGCCTTCTTCTTCATTGGTTTCGACACATCGTGGCAATTCCTGGGACTTCAATGGCGTTTCGTCCCCCAAAAAAAATGATCTCCAACCACGGTGGAGGAGTCTTAAGGGCTCCTTCCTCAGCCTCTCCCTAGAGTCTCGTCATCAGATGGCTTGTTTCCAAAAAGCTTATGCTCTATCGATGCATTGTCCCACGAACTCCTCAAATATGCTGACCTTATACAGGCCACGAATGAGCGAGGATGGCTTCTTCTTGGATTTTTTTAGCCGTTGTTCCGTGGCCTTCCCTTTTCTCCAAAACCAGATCACTTCTCCTCTTTGAATCCGGTTTTTCTTTTTGCTCTCTCTTGTTCTCGTGTGCCCCAAGACCATAAAAGAGAGAGAGAGAGAGAGAGAGAGAGAGTTCCGCATGCAATACGGTGGTGAATGTTGCTTCCTTGCTCAAACTCTTTACTGATGGCGCGCGAATAGTTTTCGTCCCGTAGAGTCTTTGCGCCATTGATCTCAAAGGACTTCATGCAAAGCTCGTTAAGCCGCGATAGTGTGACGGCGCGAAGCGTTGAATCCGAGCGTGAGAGCCTGCACGGAGTCGACGTACTTGTGAAGGTAGCTGACGTGGAGGTACACCATCTCGTCTGGAGCTCAACCTCGTAAGGCTTGAGGTTCTTATGAGCGTCAATCTTCGCGGGCAATCTCGATACTGAGCCTCCCTATCCTCGTTCTACTCTCGAACGCGCTCGGTTTCGAGTCCGTGAGCTACTCCGAGGGAATAAGTATACTGCAAGTGCCATAACTTTTGTACGGCGCTCACTTGAATGCCATAACTTTTTTTTTTCGTTCACTTGAGTGCCATAACTTTTACAAAAGGTTCACTTGAGTGCTATTGCTTACGTGGACACCAGAAAAGGTAACGTGGATACCGAAAAAAGATGACGTGGCCGCCGGAAAAGCTGACGTGGCGGCCGGAAAAGGTGAAATGGCACTCAAGTGAACGATTTTTAAAAGTTATGGCACTCAAGTAAACGAAAAAAAAAGTTATGGCACTCAAGTGAGCGCCGTACAAAAGTTATAGCACTTGTGGTGGACTTACCCCCAACGAGACGTAATTGTGATGCGAGACGAGAAGGTTGTGTAAGAGTCGCCAAGCTCGGCGTTCGTCATCATCCTCACCTGACATTCATGCAAATCCATGTGTATGCAGACTTTGCAACCCGAAAGAAGCACCCGGAATAAAGCAACGGCAGCACAAGCCAAGTTGAGCTTGCTCTTGAGGAAGGCCTGGAACTCCTTGGCGTTCACCTATCTTGAAAGTGGTTTTAGCGACCTTGGATGGCCCAAGAGCCAAGTCTATCCTGACGGGACTTCTCAGTGGGTTGGTCGGTGACTCCCGTGGTAGGCTAGCAGGTATGCTGGAATTTAACGGAATTAGTCTCAGCTGGACTCGCGGCACAAAAGAGGTATTTTCGTCGAGTTACAACGAGTTGAGTGAATATTTAAGCAAGGTTGATGAAGCTCGTCAATCAGCGAAAGAACAGCAAGGCCATGGAAGATTGGGGAATCACGGAGAAGCTTTCTGCTATCATTTGGCAACTATCCATGCAATAATCAGATGCCGTTGCTTAATCCATGAGGATGGGCATAAGGAAATGGTCACTCGAGGGATCAACTTGACGTATGGGCAGGATCTCCTTTTAAGCTGGAACTTCTCGGACTCGTTCATGCATTCTATTACCTTCTTGTGAAGCGGGCACGACAACAAAATATCCCATGCGAGGACTAGATACATTTACTGGTGGAGCTTCACGATTTCTTCCTTCATTTTTGTTGAGAACGCCGCATGCGCACGAACTGTGAACTTCACCCATAAACTGCACCTTTTGGATTCTTCTTTCTTTTTTTTTTTTTTTTGCTGCTTTTGTGATATCCACTAATGAGAATTGATTGACAGTTTTAGAGTAGATCTCATCGTGTTGTGACTGTGTTCTCTCAAAGCGGATTTAGTAACGAACAACTTGGCACAAGAAACATCGGAGGAAGCAAATGCCGCGATGGCTACGTCGTCAACACATTCACGGGCGGTGATCAACGATTGTGGCTATCTGCTCGAAGGGCTGAAACTTTTGACTCAACTTGATAGTCCACGTCCTGGGGATCAAGTTCTTCATCTCGAGACTTGGTAAATGGTAGGTAGTGATGCTGATAACGGTGATGACCTGATCGTCATTCCTCCGCTGTTGACTTGCTTCGGCGTCTTCAACCCCTCCATAGCCAGAACGACGTCGAGGAGGTCGGCTAGGGTTTGAATATGAGAAAGAGACGGAGTCCCTTCTTCTTCGACTTCGACATGCGGAACTGCTTCAGGACGTCTGGCATCGCGTCGTGTACCCTTCGCCATCGCTTGTGAGCGATATTACTGGTAAACTCATAGAAGAAGTCGACGTTCCAGTTGTAGTTAGTCCCGAAAGCAAAGCCACGGCTTCATTTCTCATCGGACAGTGGCTGAATCACATCGGGACTCCATGGGCAGCGACTCAGTGTTGATTCGGGCGGCGACTTCTAGGTGGCTGTCTCTGGCGAACCTCCCAGTATTTTTTTACTTCTCGATCGTCGCTACTCATAGTAACTCGGTGGCAGCCAGGTTCACCACCCTTTTCGGTCAAGATTGATCTCCTTCCCCTCCATAGGTGTCCCCCACCTTTTTCTATTCTTTCTTTTTCTTCTCCACCATTTCCTGTCTTGTTGCCCTGTTCTTTTCCTTTTTTTTATTCACCGAAAGCTCCCTACTCCCCATGGTCCTCCCTTCTTTTGACATCACTTATTTCTGTCTCCATTTTCATTTGTCACTTTTGTCCCCATTAAAAATTATACTCCCCACTTACTAGGAATCTGAGGTGATCACGTGCAAGTTGGCAAAAGATTGCCATTCAATGCTGAAAATAACAGTAAGGAGCACATGCTTCAGTTACTCTAATTCTTTGAGAAAGTCAACATTATCCACAAAAACCTGGTAACCGGCCTGGCTCACGGGCAATCGTCCCATCAAATAGTTTAATTGCCTCGGCCGTCCTCTTCTCTCTTTTTTTTTTCTTTGACCTTTTTTTCGTTTCCACCATCCAAAGAAACCACCTTTTTGACCGAGCCCCCTCCCCCATTTTTCTCTTTCGGTCCATTGAATGATGGGCATTTTCCCTACTTTTCCTTGTCGCACGGTCTGCCACTTCTTTCTCTTTAGCTTTGAAAATGGCCCTCCATTAAAAATCCATTCTTCCACTCACGAGGATCCAATGTTCTTCAACGACGGCTCGTGTAAGGTGTTGCCGGATGGATCCAAGGAGCATCGTGGTCTTTCATTACTTCCCAGGCAAAGATTGTAGGGTTTTCCTTATATTGACTTTATTAAGCACGAACTTGACATTAGCCTTGTAATAGCTTTTAAGAGATGGATGAGAGAAGAATTAGTCATCTGATGTCAGGTTTAGGCCATTGAAAAATTTGGACTATTAGAGGACGATGTCATGACTCTGAAAAATGCAAAACTCGAAAATTATAGAAGTAAAATGAATTTTCTTAAAAAAAATTTCAATTAACCTGAAAATGAGATTAACAAAGTAATTCTCGATTCCATATTAATTTTTATATATTTTCTTTGGCCAAAATGAAGAGAAAATTAAAAGAAAAATATTGCCTAATTTCACACATTTTTCTAGCCTCAAATGAAATTTTATTTTTAATTATTTTCCTGATTTCTCGAAAATATTTAAAAAATGCAAAAATAAGAAAAATTATTTTTTGTTCAAAAATGGTAGCCTAAGCTTGGCGAAGGCTTCCAAAGTTGATTTTGCAATTTTCTCATTTTTTTCATTTTCATTTTTTTTGATTTTCTATGAATTTTCGAAAATAAAAATACCGAAAAATACTGAAAATATGAAAAATAATTTTTTGGTCAAAATTGATTCCCTAGGCTTGGCCAAGGTTCCCAAAATTGATTTTTCAATTTTATGAATTTTTTATAGATTTTTTTATTAATTTTAAAAGAGAAAAATGGAAATAAAAATCAGGTGTCAACAAATATCTCGAGAGATCGTTCAAAAAGGTTGTTATCTTTTTCACAACAAACATACATAAATAAAGTCCTTGAACGATCTCAAATGAAAAACTATAGACCCACTGATACTCTTATTGCAAATGGTGAAGTTTTGAGTCGCAGATTGTGTCCTACGACTCTAGAAGAGTAAGAACGAATGAAAATGATTCATTATGCAAGTGCAGTTGGAAGCTTAATATACACTATGATGTGTACAAGACCTGATATTTGTTACGCAGTTGGAATAGTAAGTAAATACTAATTCAACTCAGGTTAAGCACATTGGGTTGCTGTCAAGAGAATCATGAAGTATTTGAAAGCTACTGCTGACTATGTGTTGAGTTATCAAGGAAGTAATTTGCAGTTTGAGGGCTACACTGATATTGATTGGGGAGGAGATTTAGATGAGAAAAAATCTACCTCTGGAAATGTGTTCTTACTGAATAATGGCGCCATATCATGGAGCAGTAAGAAACAAAATTGCATAGCCTTATCTACCATGAAAGTCGAGTTTGTGGCTTTGTCAGCAGCAGCGCAATAGGGTGTCTGGTTTAAGAGATTTTTGAAACATTTAGATATTACTGGTGAATCTACAAGTCCAGTTTTGGTATATTGTGATAGCCAAGCAGCGATAGCTTACACCAAAGATCCCAAGTTCCATTATAAGACCAAATACATAAGCATTAAGTATAACTACGTTAAGGATGTAGTTGCACGAAACGATGTGAACGTACAGTATATATCTACGCATAAAATGTTAGCATATCCGATGATGAAATCGATTCCTAGAGATGTTTTTCATAGCCATGTGAAATCTCTTGGATTGCGTAGAATGTCATATACTGGATATTGTAATTTCCATGATTGTTCGCTATTAATGAAGTTTGAGATTATTGTCTATGAGTATTTTTTTTATAATATTCATGGATGTTAAAGCTTGGTGCTTTATATTGAGAAGGTATGTCGGACAAATAGGAGATTAACCCACTCACACGGGTAATCGTCTCTATTTGCTGCGTGATAAATAGAGATGAGACAATTTTAAGTTTATTATCTAGGTAATAATTGAGAGCTCGAACTTAGAATATAAATGTCGCCTTAATATGATGTTAAGATGAGGACTTAATATTCATTATGTCCGAAAGTGAAATAACCCACATGTTTCACTTTATTTATTTTCATTGCTAGATGTGAATTTTGATGGATACTTTTGAGTAAAATAGTTACGTGAACTCAGGTTAGACATTGAGTGTGTCTAGACTATCATCTGTATGGTATTAAGATAATTAGACATATGCTCCACAGGGAATGAGAGAGTATTGTGATACGTATCTCATATTATGTATGCATTAGTCGACTAAGAGAATTAGCAGAAGTTTAGATCTCCACTTTTCTTTTTAAGCCGGGTGAGACTCTCGAGGATAAGAATTCCTCAATTGGTGCCCTCACGATTCTTCATTATTCTTGAGATTTCTATTTAACGTTCGCTATCTTAGAGTGTTGCCTATGGCATGAGATTGATTCAATCTAGAGAGACACTTCTAAAAAAGTGAGCTAGACTGAGATTAAGAGATTTAATGGAAGAGAAAGATCAATTTAGAGTTTTACGTCACATTATAGATTTATATTCACAGACTGGCCAGTTATAATTGTTTTGTGTAATCATAATTATAAATATAACACATCATACTTAAAAGAGATCAAGAGAGGGATATGTAAATGTAACTAATCAATCTAGGGTACAGCATACGAAAATCTACTGATGATCATATCCAATGTTGAGCTGCTATATACTCCTAACAAATGTATAGCAACGAGCTCTCAATGTATGCTGGTCGCACGGGTTATTTGTCAATATAAACGTTGCAGAGAAGGGAGAGTTATGTTTAACTCTCCATGGGCGAGTGAGAGTTATTAGTCCTTAATGGGCTTGTGGAAACTATTTGCCCTACATGGGCGAGTGGGAGATGTTAATGTATATTAACTACGATGTGCACCCATGCGGGCAAACGCATCCCATTTAAGGGATAACTGCCTAGCAGTTATTTTTTTGAAAAAGGAGAAGATCATGATCTACTTTTCTCTCTCCATTAATAACATCAGTTATTCTACGACATTTCTTCTAACGACGCTCATAGAAAACTCTCCAAAAACTCTCTCGACGATGCTTTTTCATCGAAGCGTTCCTGGCGCAAAGTCGACTCTTAACCTGTGGAAATTAAGGTACGCTCCGATTCCATGACGTATTCTTCGATCGGTGTATCAAGTATCTTGAGCATGCTTTTCCACTGAGATTTTTTGGGAATTAGATTTTTCCCTCAATTGGTATCAAAATCTGGACAAGATATGCTCGTTTACGCACGGTTTGGAGTGTATCGGCCAGGATTCCAATAGGTTTGCCGAAATCGAGCATCTCCGGTCGTCTTCTCAAACCAAGTTGATTGGTCACCCTTCGTTGGCCAATCAACAATGTTGTAGTGCCACATGACAGTCACGTCAGCAGGTGCCTTTGATAATAATATTTCAAAAAATTATAAAATATTAATAGTAAATTGGATCGGACGGTGACGATTCGTCTCTCAAGGGTGGAGAAGAAGGATTGGTTGCTCGGTGGAAGGAGGGATTGGGAGACCGAGGAAAAGGAAGATGGTAGAGGTGGCCGTGAACCTCTATCATGTTGGTTGTGGATGTGAGATTGGAGGCATGAGTGAAGCGAGAGAAAGACGGGAAGTTTGTAGAGTTTGTTTGACTTTTAAAGCTTGCAACTTACACGATCTTCTAAATGCCAAACATAGATCATACCTATTAATCCATACCTTGTCAGTTTTCCTTCTCGACAGATAGCTGCTGTCACAGTGATGCACGTGCAATCGAAAGCATATTATCGCCCTGTAACGACGAGACGTCATTCATTCACTAATTCCTCTGGCTGAGAACTGCTCCATGCCCAATCAATTCTTCCAATTCCTTGAGATTTCTTCCAATTTGTAGGGACCGTTGATTACACCAAACGACATGCGAATGCGAAAAAGTATCACGAAGGAATATTAGGAATTTCGGGTCAGCCCTTGAGCACACTGGTCTAATGAATCTGGGCTAGTGAGCGTAATTTGGAGTTTTATATATTCAGCCCCCCTCCAATTCTAAACTTACTGAGCCCAATTCAGATTATACCCATGTTAAGCCCCTTACCCATGATTATTTTGGCTGAACTTTCTCTTGTAGTTTTTTGTCAGGATTTTCTTGGTGCTTTTTGCGAACCAGAGCTCTTCAGGCTCTTCGTTCCTTGTTCGATTTGATGACAAACTCCCAACTAATACATGAGATTTCCAGAACTTCAAAAATAGCAGCCATGGATCAACATATCAAAATGTTAATTTGTAAATCAATCCGTGCTCCACCATCAACCACCTCCGTCAACTCCATAGCTACCATCCATCCAGAGATGGGAATTTCCATATCGCCATACGTTTACCGAATATCAAAAACTACCAAATCTAATATGAACAATTTCAAGACATTACTGATATTCGGCAATTTGCATACCAGTGACTTTCGCTCATTTTCCTCGCCATTGTTCTCCATGAGAAGATCGTCCAATTAGAAATGCAGGAGAACAAAGGCGTGGCCAGCGAACATTGGAGGTGGTGGAGGATGTCGATCACCGGTGGCTACGACAATTGAAAACCTACGAATGAGAGCAGTCATGCAATAAACTCTGTCTAATGTTCATCTATGGAGATGTGACGATGAAAGATGATAACGGTGGCTACGACAATTGAAAACCTGCGAATGAGAGCAATCATTCAATAAACTCTGTGTAAATGACCTCCTCCTCAGGATCTGAGTTTGTTTATGCGGTCAGATAGAGATAATCAAAATTGCTGCCGCCCTCCTCCTCCTTAGTGTGACCACAATGAAAGCTCTTTTAATTTCTTTTGTGGATCAATATCTTTCATTTTTTTTTCACTAGGATTTTTATGATATCCACAATCAATAAAAAAAAAGAAAAGAAAACAGCTTCTACTGCATCACTACGATATCCATACGTGTATGCTGACTCATTGATTATGTCAGATTATTTATATTTTGGCGTATCCATGTAAGTATATTTTACCATCGAGTAAAACTATTTTTGTTCCAGGTGATCGACCGAATTAAGAGGGTTGCTTTTTTTAAGAATTATTTGTTGCTTTTAGTCATAAAACAATTTGTATAAATTTGGGACTAAATATATAATCGTGTATGGTTGCACCAATTAACGTGTTGCTTTTCAGATTTTTCAGCAATTGTTTTTATTTCTATTGCACAAGTATCATATACTTCAATAAAAAGATATTTTTTTTCTTGAATAATACTAGCGTTCACGTATATGAAGTTGTACTATCATCTGGCATCTGCAACGTATATCTATAATCGCTTTACCACATATATCTACATATACACTTACGTTAACTAGTCTCGTTAATAAGGTGTAATAAATCAATGAAATCGAGACTTTTTTTTTAAGAACTGTTACGGTGAGGTGCTGACAAATAGGTAATGATGACGAGTAATACTTTTTATAAAGGAAAAAAAAAGCATGTTTTATGAACCTTCAGTTTCTTGCAATTCAATTATGAATCGTCACAAGATTAATAGAGAGATGTCTCTTTTATAACAATCGAGTGTCTAGAACTCTTTGAACATCCAACAAATCTTCATCGAAGGATAAACACACTGATCACATGAATTGCGACAAAAAAAAAAGCAGATTTTTTTATGATTTAATAATTATCTTCATGAGAATTAACAAAGAAAGTTTACGTGCTTATGACTTTCTCATGAAGACTAGCTTTTCATACATCAATAGAAACGTGGGTCGTCAAAAATTCTCTCAAGGGCCAGTTACAGATTTGGGCCAGAATCATAAATCCGAAACGGGTTGATATTACGGTAGAAAAGTAATATTGCACAAGAGAAAAATCCCTTGCACGTTGATCGACAATCAAAATGCGCGACCTATTCTTAATTTATCTTATTGCCAGCGTTTCCCATCGCACTGAATTCATAACATATAGATCGCCTTTCCTCTTGAATCGAAATGGGAATCTCGATTTTAAGATAAGGCTAAGCTGATGGCAATCAATTATTCAGATTCTGATTATTCAATCTTGTAACGATAGCTTAGAGCTTAAATAAGACGCCACTTCTCAATAAATATTGACCTGTCAGGTGAGTTATGAAAACAAACTCAAATGCGGATGAATGACGTAGTGATGGCACTTCTTTTCCTTCATTAATGGTTGAAAGAAACTTCCTCCAAATGGGAAGCGCATGTTAAACGTTGGTGATAAACTTTCGCAGAGGATGATGGCGCCTGGGACAGCATTTTCTGGCAATTGGGGCCCGAAGGCAATTTTAGTACCAAGAAATCGTGGAATGGGCTCTTGCTTTCAATCAGCGGGTACAGGATTTTCAAGATATTTATTTGGTGGGGCTATTCTCGTCTTTATATGACTAAATCCATTACTTTCTACTAGATAGACAAAATGGGCCTAATCGCCATCCAGAATTGTGCAATTTCATTTTACATATTATATATATATATATATATATATGAATATATCTAAATTTCTTAAAGAAAAATATATATCAAATGTTTTTCATTCGGCAATAAATCATCCTCTTTCGCTCAGGGCCATCGAGCTCTGATAAGAATGCAGAAGTAGAGCTAAGCTGAAGATGAAATGCATAAAGAAACCAAGAGGACGAACATGACAACATCTTCACATTCTAAAATGGTGCACCATTATTGAACATGAACACGTCTTCCACATCATTCAGCATTCAGAATCAATAGGGTTTTGCTTTTTTAAGAATATTTGCTGTTGTTAGTCATAAAATATTTGTTACAAATTTGGGACTAAATATATAATTTTGTATGGTCAAGCACACATTAAACAGAAATATTGTCATGCCCCGAACCCACGAGCCACGCGACATCCCTATCATGCTTGTACGGTCGAATAGTTCACGAAAATGATGACCTAGGAAACTCGTCGTAACTAAACGACCTCAGAGTTCTTGTAATAACGAAAGCGAGCTCCTCCAATGCATACACATAAAATGGGTAGAGAGAGAAACAAATCAATCAATGCACCAAATCACACTTTATATTACATATTATGTTCATAAACAGAGAACAGAGGCCAGTTACAACTCAAAATTTTCTATTCTCTCCTCCCTTACAAGCCTTCAAGCCATAGTCAGGATGATGATTACTTACAATTCAAAATCTCGGCCCCTTCCTGACGTCCCATTGCTCGACCTTTGACAAAAAGGAAAGAGGTCGGCAAAATACTCCGATTACAGTCATCTTACGTTATTCACAGGATTATCTACAATCACCCGACTCCTCTCCTGGTCACTCATCGTCATCTGTGCCTCCATCAGGGGTTCCGCTCCACTCGAGCGATGAGGGTTCCTCGGGGTCAGATTCCTCAAGAGTACGAGGGACGACTACCTGGCTGGTCTCAGGAGAACTCTCGAGATCCATGGGAGCACTGCCTTGGGAACGTCCATCTGACTCCTCCTCCGCCTCAGACGCCTCACTTATAGTCTGCTCCTCCCTAGCTAGGTCCCAAGGTACTAGATACTCTATCGGAACTTCGTATCCCTGAAGCGGTCCGTGAAGCATCTCGCCACTCTCGTACATCCATGCAATATAGATATGGGGCTGCCACTGCGGTATTCCAACGTCTACCCAAACCGTGCTCTTTAGTCTCACAAACACACCACCTCTACCCTGAGGGTCAGGGTACCTTCGTTTCTCAACATCAATATCGCGCGGGATACCTTGCCTCACAGGTATGGCATTCATTTTGGGGCTTGGGGTCTGAAAAATAAGGGCAATCACCTATGAGAACAAATCTCAGTAAGTTAACCCCTAATCCTCTCCTCAAGATGCCAAACCAACCCAGACCAAACTCTCAAGTTTCAACTCAGGTACTCAAAATCATTGGGCCAAATTCCATTACCAAAAAGCAGTTCAAATTTAGAAAAGTCGCCACAGAGTAACCAAGCATATAAAGCATTTTTAACAGGTCCAATCCAGGACCACACAAAATTTAGATAACATAGAAATAACACGACCAGTTGATAGCTCAACAAAGGCAATTAAACTTTCAATTTGAAACCACGTCCAATCCAGGACAATCAATGCAAATACATTTGCAAGCACGCTCAATCTTGAGCCTCGAATTAGTAGCCAATTTGACCCGCGTCATATAGGCGCATCAGGTCCGACCCGCGTATCGTACGCATCAAGTCCGTGCCTCAACCCGCGTGTGGGACGCCTCAGGTTGGCACCTTATCACTCCAGCTACCCCGCGTCAAACGCTTCAGGGCGCACTGTGCCTCGACCCGTGTCATATAGGCACCTCAGGTCGGCACACTTATCTCTCCAATTCCCCGTGTCATATAGGCACCTCAGGGCCATCCTCGACCCGTGTCATATAGGCACCTCAGGTCGGCACACTTATCCCTCCAATTCCCCGTGTCATATAGGCACCTCAGGGCCATCCTCCATGGCTACGTTTCACACGCGAAATCCATTGCTCTAGCCCTTCAGGCTAATAAAATCTTTTAAATTCATTTGGACAAAAATCACCGGCCAAGTACGTTAGGCCACATTTCAAATACAAGTCCAAATATTCAATCCACATTTCCGGCCAAATGGCCAAGCCAATCAACTCATTTTGCGAACCCAAATTGTCACATTCGCCTTTCAAGCAATAAAATCCTTCAAATTCATTTGGACAGAAATCATCGGCCAAGTACGTTAGGCCATATTTCAAATACAAGTCCAAATATTTCACTCAGGCATACGAAACAATGCCAGTTTCAATTGGGCAAAAACCTTGGCCAAGTACGTTAGGCCAAAACTTAAAACACGTGCCCAAATATTTCAATTCACATGACCAACATAATGGCCAAACCAATCAATTTCTTTCACGTGCCCAATTTTATCAAAAATGCCCAATTTCTCACATGGGACCCAAAATGACCCAAATAATTATTTTCAAGTATTCATGGAATATCCCCAAATATTATTTTGAATACGAACACGGGCCTCAAATATTTGAAATAGTAAGATAAAATATTACTCGGGCCCGGTTTTGCATAAAATGCTCCATAAACCCATTTTTCGGTATTCGAACCACACGGAACCCACAAAACTTGTCACTTTCAAATCAGATTTTAATTTGGCAGCACGTGAACAGTGTTCGTGGGTCGTCAACAGTAAATTTCATAACACAATTTGGCCCGTTTTCGCTCTAAATATCCCGAAAATCCATTTTTCAGTACCTGAACCTCACGGGAACCACACCAACCACCACCAACAGCATTATTCAAGCATGGACAGCAACATTTCATCAATTCACAGCATACTCACAGTCCACAGAAATTGATTTCCACCAAATACGCCGATTACGGCCAATTTTCCTAAACCGATTTACCACGAATCGGTCCCTAGAGCTAATCCATGGCAAGTCTAACATCATGAGCGAAGTCTAGAGGTTTAACTTACCTAAACGAAGTCAAAACAGGGCTGAGGATGCGGCGATGACCGGCGGCAACGACGACGACGGCGGATTCCGGCGGATTTAGTTTGAACCGGGGTTGTTCAAGGGCTAAAACTAGACCAAATCGAGCTGGAAAACAAGATTATGACATGAATATGGGTTCTAGGGACAGCCGGGGTTGATATATATCAACGGAAACCAAAATCCAAAATCTGGAAATCAAAAATAGATTCGTCAACCAAAATGTCAAAGCAGATTCGAAATACCAAACGACCTCGGATCGAAGTGATTCAAGTTGGAAAAGAACCACAAG
Source organism: Psidium guajava (assembly GCA_016432845.1). Classification (NCBI taxonomy): domain Eukaryota; kingdom Viridiplantae; phylum Streptophyta; class Magnoliopsida; order Myrtales; family Myrtaceae; genus Psidium; species Psidium guajava. Next base: position 35,420,134 of record CM028225.1, on the reverse strand, counting down.
ACATTGAACTACAACATACCCAAAAATCGCGACGATCCAACGGTCGGATTTCCGTCGGCGGCCGATTGAAGTTGAGGCCAGAAAACTAGAATTCAGCAGGGAGAGGGAGAGAAATCCGAATTTTAGAGAGAGAGAGGAGAGAGAGAGTGTTTTGGAAATTATGGAGGAGAGAGAGAGTGCTTTGACCAAAAAAATATCCTAAGGATAATTATTGAAAATCACTATTCACTAAAAGCGACTTAAAGCTGAACGAATTGACTGATTTTTGGACTATTAGTGAAATTTGGACTGATAAAGCTTGGGCCTCAATTATTTTCGGTCAAAGCTGGTAGAATTGGTCAAAAAGATTATCGAAAAGACATTTCTCGAAATTCGTGAAATTTCAGGACCGGCAGGGTTCAATAGGTGCTGATTTGGCTCAATTATGATCGGAAAATAACTCCGGATTTCGTCGTAAAATTTTTCTAACCTCTCGAAAAATATTCTTACCCTCATACCATGGATTCTAGCTCAAACCAGAGGCATGCCATGGATTCTAGCTCAAACTAGGGGCAAGATAGAAATTTCTAATTTTACCCTTTTTCACTGGGCATTCCGAGATCCATCTGCCCATTTTTCGCCTTTCTAGGCAAGGTCCAAATTCACGACTGTGATACTCCTGAGAGTCGATTGTCCTATTCCGTAACTCAATTTGTGGCCTCATTCATAAGACGACGGCTTTAAATAAATTCTCAGACTAACGGGTGGCTTTTAGGAGTCACGCGTATCGACCATTTGGTCCACGTGCTTATATTCCTAGCTAGCCTTTCCCCTTTGGTTAGTTATCTCAGAGTAGCCAGCTCCAAGTAAGATTCATTTATAATGCTTCCATGAAATAACTATTATGTATTCAAATTTCGAAAAAAGGGATTGAAACTTAGGATATCACAACTCTTCGATGTTTAACTTACATTATAACGACATGAACCTACCACTTGCAAGATATTGTCCGCTTTGGACACACAGTCCTTACAGTTTTGTTTCTCCGAGGGTCGCCCATACAAACCCCAGAAAAAGGCCTCTCGCAAGTTAAAGGCAAGCCCAAGTCTTATAAACCAAGCCAGAATCCCCTCCCTAAGCGATGTGGGACGAGGGATATCACAAACTCCCCCCCTCAACGGCACAGCGTCCCCGCTGTGCACCGCGTGCACCAACGAGCGCCTACTACGGTCCACATATGCTGTCGGGAGCGTCCACTGCGGTCCACACATGCTGTCGGGAATCGGCTATGATACCAATTATAATGACCTGGGCCTACCACTCGCAAGATATTGTCCACTTTGGACACACAGTCCTCACGGTTTTGTTTCTCCAAGGGTCGCCCATATAACCCGCAGAAAAGGCCTCCTGCAATTAAAGGTAAACCCAAGTCTTATAAGCCAAGCCAGGATTTCCTCCCTAAGCTATGTGGGACAAGGGATATCACAAATATGCTCATTTTCTTCCTAGAAATATTTTCCATAAATGTCTCTTTGTCCGTGAAACAAATGAAGCCTTAGAGAATAATTTTCATATGAAGATCTTAGAATTCCTTTGCACGAAAAATTATAAAATGAAAAGAGTAAGATTTCCACACTTTGCATTCCCATGTTTTATTAAAGTTTATATTCAAGATGATGCAAGATTACTTAAAATATATAATAAGTGCATTGAAAGTCCTAAAACATGTCAAGAAAGAAAAAAAGTGCAATTGAATCCTATAACTTATAAAAAGTGCAATTAAGTCCTAAAATTTGTCAAATTTGTACAATTAAGTTATTCCATTAATTCCATCCAATTACACTAACGGAGTTTTGTTTTTTTTTAAATTTTCTTTCTCTTATGTGGCATTATCTTTCTAAAACTTGAAATACAAGATCAAAAGGCATCATTTTGGCATAAATCATAATTTTTAACCAAAATATTAGTTGAGTTAGATTAAGAATTTAAGAAAGGAACTTGTGATGACATTGTTTCGAAGTTAGCCTTATGTAGGTAGGCCCATTGCATACTTATTACTTTGCAAGATGTTTTTACAAGGAAAATAATACAAACTTTCAATGAGAAAAGCAATTTGGCCAAAACTGGTGGTGGGCACATAGACATAGAACGACAGGACGAAGCATCTTTGCATTTTTTTAACTTCTGGGATGGTTTGGTGGATATTTTTTTCTATACTCGAAGCTATTGCTTATCTATATGCTTACGTTAATAAGATATTATGTACGTTTCTTTTTCATGTGAAAAAAGAATTAAGATGTAGGGGATGGAAACTAGTTTCGTTAAAGTTTATATCCAAATGATGTGGCAATATTACATAAAATTTACGAATAAATATAGTAGAAATCATAAAACTTGTCATGAAAGTGTATGTGGTCCTATAACTTATAAAAAGTATAATCAAATATTAAAACTTATCACATTGGTTTAATCGAATCCTTCCGTTAACTCTGTTCACTAATATTCCCTCTCCAATGTGGCATTGTCTTACGAAAACATGACATACAAAACTAAAATGGCATCATTTCAGCATAAATCTTAATTTTTTTTAACTAAAACATTAATTACATTAGGTTATAAAAAAAAAACGAACTTGTGATGACTTTTTTTCCCCCGAAGTTAGCCTTATGTCGATAGGGCCATTGCAGACATTACTTTGCAAGATGCTTTTACAAGGGGAATAATACGAACTTTCGATGAGAAAAGCAATTTGGCCAAAACTAGTGGTGGGCACAGGACGAAGCATCATTGCACCAAATTCGACTCTATCATTGCCGTCCAACTTTGTTAAAGCTGATGCTTAAAGAACTCGTGAAGTGACTGGGATTGAAGTGCGTTATCCGCATCGAAATCTGGACTCCGGCTGCTGCTAAATGCTGGAGCCAAGTTCGAACAACACGTTTTCTTGGAAGTTGTATCGAATTGTCGTTTTTTAGTTCTTCATATGACTAGTTTTGGCAATTCTTCTGGACAGACTCCGGGAACTCATCAAATTGATGGTTGGAAAGCTACTGGTTAAGTTGAAGGTCAAACATGAGGAGCATGGGGTCGTATCGAATGATCAAGAAGAAGGCATAGTGAAACTATTAGATGTGGAATGCGAAGGACTACACGTCTTGCTGTAACGCACAGGACTAGTTGTAGTAGCGAGATGACCCTCGCTGATGTCATCTTTAATCGGTCATTTGCTAGCTTCAACTCTTGGGCAAGTTGAAGACTATATCTTGATTTAAACACTTTCTAACTCTTGTGCAACTTCTGATTGAAAGTTAGCTGGGATAAGGACATCACAATTCAGATAATTTCTCCCAAAAAAAAAATTTCACATAACTTTCAAGGTGGTTACTTAAGTGTTATGATATTTTTCCCGATAAATTAAGTGTCTTGACGTCTAAAAATCATTCACTAGAGTGTTGAAACTTTCAATTGATTGTTTTAAAAAATGTTTACATTGAATTTCTAGCACTTGCGGTAAATGTCTTAGAAAAATTTATAACAATTAATTGAATGTTAATGACAAAAAAAATTATAATTTTCAAGTAAGCGCTATGCAAAGATATAGTAAATAAGTGAGCACCTCACAAAAATAGATGCATTGCAAACTTTTTACGCGCTATAACCATACATCATGCAAGCACTACAAGATTCTTTTGCATGAAAATGACACAGACTTTTCCAAAAGAGGAAAGGACGACAAAAGCGATTCGACCAAAACTGGTGGTGGGCAAATAGTACAACAGGACAAAGCGTCACAGCACTAAAACGGATTCTATTACCATCCAAATCTATAAAAGCCGATGCATAAAGAGCTCGCAGAGATTGGCATCTCGAATAAAACCATTGATGGAAGATGACAGTGGTAGACAGCTGGATAGCTCCCGCATCAGCTATGAGTGATTAGAAGAATAATAGACAATTGTGAATGATAAAATGTTGTGAGCAATAAATTTTTAAAAGAGTAAATTTCAAATAAATTTTAATTAAGTAGTTTTATTTTTTTGTAATTCAAAGTTTTCAAAAAAACCCGTTAGATAATTAATTTTTCAAAGAAACGTCGGAGTGGGCTCGTTTTGTACAGCTCGTGCCTCGGGCCACTCCCTATGGATTTCGATATACGCCTACTGCTACAAGCCCTCTCTTTTGCGGCTGTCCTTCTAGTTGGAACCGTTGCGTGTTCTTCGTATCGAATCTTTCCTCTTCTTTCGGTCATTTAGTTTCTGGGTTCCATTAGATCAGCCTTCCTCCATATATATAAATTCTTGACTATCGTTTCTCCACGAAGAAGAAGGAAAGAAAACCAGAAAGATAGAAGTCAAAGCAGGGGAGAAATGGCGGATAATGTTCTGTCTGCAGCTTCCAAAGTGGCAGAGTACCTGGTGGCTCCGGTCGGGCGTCAATGCAGCTACGTGATATTCTCCAATAGCTACGTTGACGAACTTAAGGAAGAAATTGGCAAGCTGGAAAATGTGAGGCAAATGGTGCAGCATTCCGTCGACGAAGCTCGAAACAACTTGAACCCAATTGAAGCCGCCATCGAGGAATGGATGAAAAAGTGGAGACCGTCGCTGACAAGGCGCGCTACTCGGTGGAAGATGATGGAAGAGCCGAGAAAACTTGCTTCTGCGGGTGGCTTCCCAACCCGAAGGAGCGTTATCGTCTCGGCAGGGACGCGATGAAGACAGTCCAAGCCATCGAGGCATTCATTCTGCAGGGTAAATTCGAGAGGGTCTACTATGAGAATCCTCCGCCGGGGCGTGTTGGCGTTGCTTTCGACGTGAATTCGTCAGCCGGTGATGGGTACGACACTATCACTGACTCGCGAGCTTCCATCTTTCAAGGTATAATGAAAGCTCTGGAGGATGAGACGCACAAAGTGATTGGGGTCTTTGGGCCTGGCGGCGTGGGGAAGACCAGGCTGTTGGAGGAAGTCGAGAAGAAACTCAGGAATGCGGGGAGACCGTTCCGCATGATCCTCAAAGCGAAAGTCTCGCAGATTCCAGACTTCAAGAAAATCCAGTACAATATTGCTTAAGCCTTGAGTTTAAATCCGAAAGGGGAACCGACTGAAGAGGGAAGAAAAGATCTTATGTTTAAGAGATTACATGACGATCCACGTAAGAAGGTTCTCATAATATTGGATGACCGATGGGGTGAACTTGATTTGAAAGCGGTTGGAATTCCTATGGGAGATGAGAGCGGCAGCTGCAAGTTGTTGCTTACATCGAGATATAAAGATGTGCTGCAACCTAAGATGCGTGCCGAGCCAACATTTCTTCTTGAAGGTTTAAACAACGATGAAGCTTTCAGGTTATTTAAAAAGACAGTCGGCGACAAGCTCCAAGAGGACGAGGAACTGAAAGCAAAGGCGACTTAAGTGGTAACGAAGCTTGGAGGTTTGCCTCTTTTTATTATCTCAGTTGCGAGCTCCTTAAAATGTAGCGATGTGTACACATGGGAAAATGCGTTGATAAAAATAGAAGACCCACATATAAAAAACATAGTGAAGTTAAGTTACGACCATTTAGAGAGAGAAGAGGCCAAGTCTTTATTTTTGCTCTATGCTCTTATCGGCAAAAGCATTCAAGTTGAACTTCTTCTGGGGACTAGGCCTGGCTTTGGGCTTGGGCTTGTTTAAGCCATTCGATGAGACCATAAAAGATGCAAGAAACAGATTGAATACTATGCTCGATAGCCTCCATTCCGTTTGCTTGTTACAGGATAGTGTCAATGACAAGGAAAATGTGACCATACATGATCTTTACAGCGAGGTAGTTGTCTCAACTCCATTTAGAGGTCAAAATTCCTTAATTACTTATGACAATTGTGGCTCATGGCCAAAGGAAAAGCTTGAGGAATGTCGGGCATGCCTAGTTAATGTTGGCAGTGATAGGCTTGCTCAACTCATACGACATGGGTTTCCCAACATGATGATTCTCATGGTGACGAAAGAACGTGATAAACTGGATTTCATATACATGAAGGAGCTCCGTGTCCTACATCTTGGCTCCATGAATTTTACTAGTTTACCTTCCTCGATCGAAATGCTCGGGAATCTCCAGTCATTATATTTATATTATTACAATGTGGAGGATGTGGCAATTCTTGGCAACCTTACAGCATTGCAGATTCTTAGCTTCGCAGGGTATACAATTTCTAGGCTACCTAAAAAATTCGGGGAATTGACGAATCTGTGATCGTTGAATCTAAGCAATTGCAACAAGCTTGCGATAATCGAGCCTGGTGTCCTAGAGGGCTTAATCAACTTGGAGGAGTTACTTATGCGAGACAGCTTTGATCAATGGATAGGTAATGATGAAGTATCGTCGGAATCCTGCAGTGTTAAGCTTGCTGAGTTGAAGAGCTTGAGAAAGCTATCTGCTCTGGAAATATCAATCCCTGATCCTATCATACTCTTGGAGGCCGGTGACCTGCCTTTTGGGAACCTGACCAGATTTTGGATCAACATAGGAGGTGTTTTCGGGAGGGAATTTGAAAGTTTGAGAACCATGAAGCTTAAAATAGAAGGTTGTGATAGTATTCTTTCAAAAGAATGGGTTCAGAAAATTCTGCATAAGACTCAATACTTGCATTTGGACGGGTTGGGAGAGTCCAAGGAGAATGCTCACACGTTATGCAATGCTCATGAGTTGTGCACCCAAGGATTTCCACAACTGAAGCATCTCGTCATTCGGAACAGCCCCTCAATCGAGTATATTGCTAGTTCCTCCGGTGGCATCCCTCTCACTGCTTTTACAAGATTAGAGTCTTTGATCCTCATAAATCTTATTAACCTGGAGAAGATATGCCATGACCCTATTGCCCCAGAGTGCTTAAGTAAATTGAAAGCCGTGAGTATTAGAAAGTGCGACCGGTTGAATTACTTGTGGTGTCTTTCACAAATGCAAAGATTTGTACATTTGGAAGAGATTGTCGTAGGGGTCTGTGAATCAATGCGAGCCATTGTCATAGACGATGCAAGAGAAGATATAGTTGGTCATGACATAGTTGAGTTGCCTAATGTATGTCGTCTGAATTTAGGTTACTTACCAAAAATGACGAGCTTTTGCATCGAAGCTGGAACCACATTAGAGGGCGCTCCAATTCAGGTAACTACTTCATTTTCTCCCAGTGTCAATGTATCATTTTAAAAGAGTATAGGTTTCATTAATTCTTAACCTTGCAAAGGATACCAAGATCATACTGTTGTTGAGGGATTTAGGATAAGGTAATATTGGTGTTCACCGAACATATAACATATAGCATTAACCATTGATTATATTTATATTCGATATTTGAATAAAAATAAAAAATAAAAAATAACCCACAGAGCCCACATTTTGATTCACATTCATCTATAGCTAGAGGGAAGCCTCGTTGTACGACTGATTGTTTTCTCTTTCAATTTTAGATAATTGCACTAATTACTCGGGCTTTAACGTGATTTTTAATTATGATTAATTTATTACTCTAATTGAAGACTAATTCTTGCTAAAGAATGTTTTCCTAGAAAATGAATTGTGTTCTTGTACTTGGTTATGCTAAAAACACAGTTTGACAAAATGATCTACAACTTGTATAAACGATTGAATAGCGAGTGAGAGAATTTATAAACGGTTACTAAAAACACTCTTATAGATCCTTAATAGAAACCGCAAAGCCCTTACTCAGTTTCATTGTGGCGCTTTGTTAGGTTTCATTCCCTCGCTTGGAATCCCTGGAGATGGAAGGACTCCTAGACCTGGAAAAGGTACTCTACAGTCAACCTCCATTGCAATACATCAATCTAAAATCAATAGCGATATGGAACTCTCAATCCATGTCGAGTATTTTGAAATCAGATGGGATATTGAAGCTACCAAATTTGGAGTCCTTGATACTTGAAAATTCTCAATCGACAAAAGTAGTTTTCGACCTGGAGGAGCTAAAAGTCACGGGACATGTCGAGATTCTATCTCAGCTAACCAAGTTGACATGTCGAAATTTAATGGACCTGAAGCGCGTGTGGAAACATGATCGAAAATTACAAGGACTATCAGTATTTCCAAACCTAAAGAAGATCTTGGTTGAGCATACGGGGCTGGCATTTCTCTTTCCGGTGTCTGTGGCTAAATGTCTTAGAGAAGTTAGAGACATTGCAGTGACGGGGTGTTCTAATATGCGGGCAATAATTGTGGATGAAGAAGGAAGAGATGAAGGTACCGATGATATTATAGAATTCCCAGAACTGAAAGAATTGTGTATATGGGACTGTCCCGTGAAGAAATTTGTAACCACTACTTCAGATTCGTGGGATGCTTATTCTGATTCCTTCTTCGATCGAAAGGTACACATCCCTTCTCTTCAGATTCTTACCATAATACCTATAGGCACCCACTTTACAGAGCACATAATAATCTCCCTTTGAGGCTTTTTATTTCCTTCGTTTTGCTAGTTAAAATGTGTTCATAACTCGTAACTATATCTGTCAGAGTAAGGCCACTAGGGAAAATTCTTTCACCCACCGCATCGGATAGATCATCAAGATCAGGCTAAATTGTTAAATTTTTCTCTTATGAGCAGGTTAGTTTACCAAATTTGGAGGAGTTAACGCTACGAAGATCCTTGAAAAGGATATGGCATGATGAACTCCCGAGAAGCTCCTTCTGCAAATTAGCCACCCTCAGACTTGATAATTGCTCTGAGCTACTCAACATCTTCCCTTCCACAATCATAGGGAGATTGCAGAACCTGAAAGAAGTCGAAGTTTCAAGCTGTCCCTTCTTGGAATCGTTGTTCAATTGCGGGTCCCTTGATCCAAATACGGAACAAACAAGGGTATTGCTCCCCAAATTGGAAAGAGTTTTCGTTAGAAGCTGTCCCTCCCTGCAATCGTTGTTTGATTGTGGGTCCCTTGATTCAAATACGGAACAAACAATTGTATTGCTCCCCAAATTGGAAGAAGTGGAATAGCAGTGGGTGAGTCAAGCAGGAAGGCTGAGCCACGTCGTGAAAAGCGACTCCCAAACGGTTTTGGGTTTTCCTAGTCTAAAGAAAGTCAATGTTAGCGGTTGCTCAGAGCTAAGATATCTCTTCCCCTATTTTACGGCCGCAACCTTGGAGAAACTGGAGAAACTCAAAATTAGCAATTGCGAACAGATGAAAGAAGTGGTTCCCAAAGAAGAAGGTGGTCGATCAAAGGCAGATGTGATGAGTTTCCCTTCCTTAACACATGTAACTATTCAGCGGTGCAGTGATTTTCGAGCATTCATCCCGAGTCCTACATGTGTCGAGAGGAAGTTAGGCGAGACGGTCGAAGAAAATAATGAATCACCACAACCGTTGTTCAATGAGATGGTTTGCTCTATCCTTATTATGATCATCCGTATTCTTGCATTATCAAGTTTTAGAACGACCAATGTAATAATTTGCTACTATCCTCCTCTCTCACGTTATCCTTGCGCAGGTTAAACTTCCCAATATAACATCTCTACAAATTGAAGGCGCTCCATGCAAAGAGCTATGGAACAATCAAATTCCTGCTGATTCCTTTTGCAAATTGGAATTTCTTCGATTGAAGCATTGTGACAATCTCCAATGCATTGCCCCATCCCATATGTGGAAGAGACTACAGTGTTGTCTCGACATCCTACGAGTGGAATCATGCCGTTCGATCGAGATCATATGTGACGGTGATGAAATGGTTACAAATGGTGGTAAATTGAGGATGCTGATCTTGCATAATCTCAAAAACATGAGGCACATTTGGCAGTACGATGGTCTCCCAAACGTCCCATTTCCAAACTTGAGATCCATAGATGTTTGGAGTTGCCCATGTTTGGAAATAGTTTTCCCAACATTCACCGCAGAATTTCTCGGGCAAATCCAAGAGCTAGTGGTGGAGTCATGTAAAGCTATGGAACTAGTTGCAGGCCATGAAGAATGTGAAGAAACGAGCGGTACAAGAATCACCTTCTCCGAGTTGACTGCCCTTAGACTTTTCGAGTTGCCTAAATTTGATAGCTTCTTACCTGAGAAATACTCTGTGGAATTCCCATCCTTGCAAGTGTCGAGTTGGGTAAGCCGTGAAACAGAGCTGGACCAAGGCCTTGGTGATTGGGAACCCTACAAACGACGCAGAGAATCTCAAATCGACGAAGAAATGAGGAAATATCAGTTTGAATACCTATGAAACCTCCCAAGAATCCGACATCTCCCAAGAACAACGCGTCCAGTAAATATGAGATTGAGTTAATGCATTCTCTTGTACACTTACCACAAAGTTTGTGACTATTTCCTTAAATATTCATTGCTTTGGTTTGTCTCCTGTCCCTTGTTCATTCTGATTGCAGAATGTAGAGTTGCTTTCAATGCACAGTTCAAATAAATGACGAGCGCATACTGTGACTATTTCCGTCAATGCTAGTGAGTCCCCAGCCACTTCCTCTAAATTTATAAAGAGTCATTCGTGGACAATACCGAGTGCATTGCATCCAATTTGCCCCGCAGTTTTTTAGTAGTTTTTTTGTCTATTTTAGGCACAATTGATTATAACCTCACTTTGTTCTTTTCTCTTTTATGGTTCAGCGCCAAGTCTATCTTCCTTCTCTTGTCCGGTGTAATTACTCTATGAAATTGGGTTTCTTTAGAACTACTAAAGTGAGGTTTCGAGAAATGAATTATAGTAACCTTAGTAATTTTTATATTAAAAAAAAGAAAAAGAAAAAAAGAAAGAGAATGCATCTTCTATGAACCTTCCGTTTCTTCTAATGGAGTTACTTATGTAGTTCACCACCTATGTATTATAGACTTAGATGTCTCTTGAATATCAATAAAGTACTTAGGACTCCTTGAGCATCTGATTAATTACTGTTAGGTGCTTCATCCCACACACATCGGGTAATTATTGGAGATACACAAGTCTGCACTCTCGGTAGTGACCCCGTGAAAATGCACATATATGGTTATTCGATTGCAGGCTTTTAGTGAGGAGGATAGACACCATTTATCACTTGAGCAATCTCCTAGGATTAAAAGATAGGTGTCTGCTTAGTTTTCCTGGAAGATAACTGATCTAATATAAAGTGAAAGCTTTTATAATCTCATTCTTTTGAAAAATCTTTTAGTTACCAAAATTGATTTTTGTTTTTTTTTTTTATTTTCATCGTGATTTCTATTCGAAGTTGATTTTGGCAGTCTGATGTTTAAAACGTGTCAGCAGAGCCCTTCTTCATTTCTCTACTGGGAAGGTTTGGAGAGTATTTCTTCTACACTACAAACTATTACTCAATTAAATTCTAACCTTAAACTCACAATATTATATGTTTTTTCATGTGAAAGAAATTATAATGTAATCCGTGTGTAGTTATGGGACTAAAAAACCGACTTCGATTAGCTTAAATATCGAGATTAATAGGAAAATTAAACACGGCTCTCATGGATCTTGTCTTTGTTACATTTGGGAAATGTTTCCCCGACAGTATTGTCAGGGATTGTACAATTTCAACCGTTGATTCACACACCATCACCGTGTGTTTTGCATAAGACACTCATTGATTAGGAGATAATGTGGTCAGAAATAACTGACAGTACTATTAGACTGTTAGGCTAGCAACTTCTATTACATTTTCTCATGTAAATTTGGTGCTTTCCATGTTGTTGCTCGGTCTACTGAATTGATTTACCCACTTGCCAATATGCGGATGCTACCGGAGAATGAAGCGTCTGCCCATCTTGTTATAGCCTCTCGTCCAAAGCCATCAGGCCATTTCAACCCATCAGGTCATGACTGCCTCCTTCGACGATTCCATTCCACGACATTGCTTCTGTAATCTCCTTTGAGTAAAGGTGAGTTTAACTAGATATGTCAATGGACTCAGACTTGGGCTTCATTTTAACAATCTCCCATGGTAAAAGATATGGATTTCTACTGCATGCTCCCAACAACGAAAATTTTATTTTTTCTTATTTTGGGACAAATATAAATGTAACGGCTACATATACATAAAATTACCATGGCGGGAGACAGCGCTGTCCACGAATTAAATAGTAGTTTAGGGTAGACTAAGACTAAGCTAATACCCGATCAATAAATTAAAGAAAGTAGTACATGCCATTTTCTTTTCTGGTGAGACAAGGTTGTACACAGGTTAAATAGCAAGAACAGCAACATCGCGTGGGGAGCATAGAAATTAGGTTAGAATAGTACTCATGGTTTTTTTCACCGTCTACTTTCATAAAGAGTAAATAACGTTGATTATTCTCGTTGTTTATTTTGACTTTAGCTGTTCAGCTTTATCTTATAAAACATGTCTTTCTTTCGACATGGTGAAGGAGTTGCGGATAATTCCCCCAAAGAAGTCCAGGGAATTTAGGTGATAAGTTCCGAGAAGTTAGATTATTGGGAGAAATAAATATTTCTCGATTGTGTTGTTTGGGTTTCGCAGGGTGTACTATGATTTTGCACCTAATTATAGGAAACAAATCCTCTCCGTGCCTTGAATAAATAAAATCTGTGCTTGCTATAAAACATAGTTGCAGTCCATGTGAAAGTGCAACAGTTAAGTCAACAAAAATACAGTCGAAAGAATAATCAGGAAAGATAATCCCTAGCATTTTATTGATCGTGTCAATTGGGTTTCGCAGTGTGTACGATGATGTTGCTCAACATTCAAAAAAATGCCAGACCTTGCCTTAATTCATTTTACTGTTAACGTTTCCCACCTCACTGAAATTGTACAATATACGTAAGATGTCACCTTGAATCAGACAGGGAATCTCAATAGTAGGATAGGGCCAAGCTCGTGGCGATCAATAATGCAGATTCTGATTATTTTAACCAAATAATAATAACCTAGAGCTTAAATAAAACATTGCTTTCCAACAAACTATCTACCGTCCACATTGGCTCTTTGTCATCGACACAACCAAACTACATTTTAAAAGAAATTAAAAAGAAAACAAATTCAAATGTGGACGAATGATAAAGTGATGGCGGCTTCTGGTGAGAGCAACACAATCTTTGAAATTGGGTTTATTTTCTTTCATTGTTGGTCGACACGAAACTTCCTTGAAACATGCCGAGAACAACCCAATCTTAGAAAATGAGTTTATTTTCTTTCATTGCTGGTCGAAGGGTACTTCCACGAAAGGCAATTAGATATATTTTTTTGGGGGGAATGTCTTCTTAAGAGAAGAGTGGAGATAAGCACTAGGGGTATGAAGTGGTTCAGGTCCAAGCCGAGAACCAGATCGGACCAAACCGGCCAATTGTTGATAGTTCAGCAGAATCGGTCCAGTTCCAATTCTATCCTTACTACTTTGACGTTTCATTGTCTATTGCTTCTTTCTTATTTAGACGTGGATAACTTCTTGAAAGCGCCAAGTCAAGTGAGCCAAGAGTTTTAGTATTAAAGCAGCTATGATTATTTGCAACCTTTCCTTGCCGGCTAGCCACCAATCCAGTCAAGTTTACCTTTGTTCTCGTGGAAATGTACTCAGTGTTATCAACTAGCGAAACACTATTTATCTTGATTTATCAAATACAAGATTGTTCTTTCAATATTATGATTTGGCAATTATTAGCCAAATATGAGATATTATATCATAATAGTATTCACTACCTTGCTAAACTCCTTCAGAACCCCGTCATAATCCTCAATAGAACCTACATATAAATACATAAGTTTTGTAAATTTTCATTACCAACATATAACTTTAATCATGGAATATAACTTTTCAAACATTGGAGTGCGACAAAACATCGTGTCACAATGGGCATCCATACTACTTTTTAATCATAAGGGTTATTAAATATAATATCCTTGTCATGGTTGTTTTTTTAAAGATATATAATTATGTCCTAAGCCCTCGACATTTTATTACCAGCACGCAACACTGTCTATTGCCATCCAACGGTCCAAGAATCTTCATGCTGTCGAACCGCTGCGATGCATGCTGCAGGGAAAGGGCAATTATTTCCCGCGCCGCAGCATTATGCGGAAGAAAATTTTCGAGTAAAGAGAACATGGACCAATTGATGGTACAGCCTTTTCCTACAATTCTGATAGAGTACTCATCAAATGGCTTCTTATCATTCCTCAAGTTAAGTACTTTCTAGTTTCTTTCAAAATTTTAAGGGCCGCGTAACAAACACAGTAGCTACTCCGTTAAGAAAATACCGAGATAAGTAATAAGTTTGTGGTAGACTTGTAATATATTAACTAATCTTTGGGCGTACAACATATGTAAGCATTTAAAACTAAGTCGGCTCTCCAAAAACTCGACCGATTCGGACTTGTGATTGATACCACTCAGCATGGAATGATGAATTGAAAATTTGTGATATTAAGAATAGGCTACTAATCTTTAGGGAAATGCTTATCTTGTTTCATCATGGTTTAACCATTCAAAATAGAATGAAACTGCGGACCGTCCGAATGAAAGCAAATGCGTACTTTCAAAAGAAGAGTTTCAACTACTAGAGGTCATCACTCACTTGTGAATATTCATGTCCAGTAAAATTTCACGCGATCCCAATATTTTCTCCATTGCCATCCTCCCCTGTATCTGCTATCAAACTCCTGTCATATTTTCGCGCGCACAAAACCCAAAATTTAAAATAAGATAAATAAATAAAAAAGAAAAGAAAAGAGGAGAGCTCAAAGAGCTCGGGGTGTTTAGGAAAAGGAAAAGGTGTGGGAAAAGGGCAATTATGAAAAAACTAAAATGTGGGCCCATGCGACACTTATCGATCAATTAATGGATATGTGCTGGTGTTCTAGGAGCACCTAATATTTTCTCGGGATGAGATGGCATCCTCGACAAATTAAAAATTAATTTCACTCCACATCAAAGCCATGTGGTCCTCTTTCTGATCGTCACATCTCTAAATTAAATGATCTCTCCCGCGCCTACTGCTGGAAGCTGTCTGGCTGTGGATCCATCGTATTGAATCTTTCCTTTTCATTCGTTTGGTTTCGTTGCCGAGTTCCATCAGTTCCGCCTTTCTCAGCACCTCCAATTTCTTAACTTCCATTTCTCCTTCAAGAAAACCAGAAGAGCAGAAGTCGAAAAGCGGGCAAAATGTGGGAGATTCTTTCCTTTGCTGTGTCTGTGGCTTCCAAGTGCCTGGTGGGTGTGGTCGGTCCTCACTGCGGCTACGTGTTTTTCACTGACCGCAAGGTTCGCCAACTCGAGGGTGAACTTGTGGAGCTGGTTCACACGACGGAAACGGTGGAGCATGACGTCGTGGAAGCTCGAAACAACTTGAAACCGATCTTCTCCGGCGTCCAGAAATGGGTGGAAGATGAGCAAATCGTCGCTAACAAGGCGCGCAGTGTTTTTTGGGTAAGGTTTTTTATTTTTTTGGGTAAGGAGGCGCGCAGTGTTCTGGACGGAAGAGCTGAGAAAACTTGCTTCTGCGGGTGGCTTCCCAACCCGAAGGCTCGTTATTGTCTCGGTAAAGACGCAAGCAAGATGGTCGAGGAGATCCAGAAACTCATTGTGCGGAGGAATAGATGGGAGAATGTCTACTACGAGAATGCTCCTCCGGGGCTCGTCCCCGTTGCCCCCGAGGGGAATTCCTCGGCCGGTGGTGGGGGCGACATTATCACCGGTTCGCGAGCTTCCATCTTTCAGGACATAATGGAAGCTCTGGGTGATGACAAGCTGAAAGTGATTGGGGTCTACGGGCCTGGCGGCGTGGGGAAAACTACGCTGTTGAAGGAAGTCCAGGAGAAACTCAGGAAAGAGAAGAGACCGTTCCACATGATCGTCAAAGCGGAAGTCTCCCAAACTCCGGACTTAAATAATATTCGAGACCAGATCGCTGACGACTTGGGATTGGACCTGAGGCAGAAGCAAAGCGCACAGGGAAGAAGAGATCTTCTGTTAGAGAGATTGCAGAGGGATCCGAATGAGAAGATTCTCATAATATTGGACGATCTGTGGGATGAACTTGATTTGAAGGCGGTTGGAATTCCTAATGGGGATGAGAGCAGGGGATGCAAGTTGCTGCTAACGTCGAGATATAAAGATGTGCTGGAGCAAAAGATGCATGCCGATCGAACATTTCGTCTTGAAGGTTTAGACGACGACGAAGCTTTCAGGCTATTTGAAAAGACGGTCGGCAACAGGCTCAAAGACGAAGAGGAATTGAAATGAATAGCGGATCAAGTGGTAAAGAAGCTCGCAGGTTTGCCTCTTTTGATTATCTCAGTTGCGAGAACCTTAAAATGTAGCCCTGTGTCCACATGGGAAAACGCTTTGATTAAAATAGAAGACCGAAAGATCGAAAACATAGTGAAGTTGAGTTACCACCATTTGGAGAGAGAGGACACCAAGTCTTTATTCTTGCTCTGTGGTCTTATCGGCGGAAGGATTCAAGTCGAACTTCTCCTGGGACTAGGCTTGGGTTTGGGCTTGTTTAAGACGTTCGATAAGACCATAAAAGATGCAAGAAATAGATTGAATACTATGCTTGTTAGCCTCCGTTCCGTGTACTTGCTGCAGGATGGTGGCCATGGCAAGGAAAATGTGACTATACATGATCTTTACAGCGAGATGGTCGTCTCAATTCCATTTGAAGGTCAGAATCCCTTAATAATTTACAGCAATTGTGGCTCGTGGCCGAAGGAAATGCTTGAGGAATGTCGGGCATGCCTAGTTAATGTTGGCAGTGATAGGTTTGCTCAACTCATACGACATGGGTTTCCCAACATGATGATTCTCATGGTGACGAAAGAACGTGATAAACTGGATTTCATATACATGAAGGAGCTCCGTGTCCTACATCTTGGCTCCATGAATTTTACTAGTTTACCTTCCTCGATCGAAATGCTCGGGAATCTCCAGTCATTATATTTATATTATTACAATGTGGAGGATGTGGCAATTCTTGGCAAGCTCAAAACATTGCAGATTCTCAGCTTCGAATGGTCTACGATTTCTAGGTTGCCTAAAGAAATCGGGGACCTAGCGAATCTGAAATCGTTGAATCTAAGCAATTGCTGCAGGCTTGAGATAATCGAGCCTGGTGTTCTGAAAGGCTTGATTAACTTGGAAGAGTTACTTATGCGGGGAAGCTTTGATCGATGGATGGGCAATGATGAAGTGCCATCGGAATCCTGCAATGCTAAGCTTGCCGAGTTGAAGAGCTTGACAAGGCTATCCGCTCTGGAAATATCATTCTCTGATCCCACCGTACTCTTGAAGGCTGGTGACTTGCCATTTGGGAACCTGATTAGATTTAGGATCAACATAGGACATGTTGGGGAGAGGAGCGTTGAACATTTGAGAACCATGAGTCTCAACGTAGAAGGGTGTGATGGTATTTTTAAAAAAAATTGGGTTCAAAAAACTTTACATGAGACTGAATACTTGTATTTGGAAGGGTTGGGAAAGCCCAAAGATTACTCGTATTTGGAACAGTTGGGAATGCCCAAAGAGAATGCTCACACGTTGTTCAGTGCTCATGAGTTGTGCATCCAAGGATTTCCACAACTGAAGCATCTCGAGATTCGGAACAGCCCCTCAATCAAGTATATTGCCAGTTCATCCGGTGGCATCCCTCTCGCTGCTTTTACGAAATTAGAGTCTTTGTACCTTCGCAAACTTGTTAATCTGGAGACGATATGCCATGGCCCTGTCACCCCAGAGTGCTTCAGCAAATTAAAAGCTGTGAATATCGAAAAGTGCGACCGATTGAAATACTTGTGCTGTCTTTCACAAATGCAAAGATTTGTACATCTGGAAGGGATTCAAATACAGGAATGTGAATCAATGCGAGCCATTGTCACATACAATCCAAGAGAAGATATAGCTGTTGATGACATAGGTGAGTTGCCTAATGTACGTGATCTGTATTTGTTGCACTTACCAAGAATGACAAGCTTTTGCATCGGAGCTGGAATCACAGTAGAGGTTGCTCCAATTCAGGTAACTACTTCATTTTCTCCCAGTGTCAATGTATCATTTTAAAAGAGTATAGGTTTCATTAATTCTTAACCTTGCAAAGGATACCAAGATCATACTGTTGTTGAGGGATTTAGGATAAGGTAATATTGGTGTTCACCGAACATATAACATATAGCATTAACCATTGATTATTTGTAAATTTCGATGTTTGAATGACAAATAAAAAATCCTCTCAAACAACCCACAGAGCCCACATTTTGATTCACATTCATCTATAGCTAGAGGGAAGCCTCGTTGTACGACTGATTGTTTTCTCTTTCAATTTTAGATAATTTCTTACTTGGGCTCGAACATGGTTTTCTATTACAGCTAATTTCTTACTCATTTAACATTTTTAATGAGAACAAAAGACAGTGCATGTAACAAATGAATGCGAGAATGGTTCTTTGATGACGAAATCCGATAATTTCAAAATGAAGAAAGTGACCTCCAGAGATTAAAGCAAGTTGCAACTGATTCCAACACGTCATGCCAACGTCACGGTGTCCACATTAGCTTATTTTGGGTATATTGCCCTCTCAATCCTTTCAGGCACTATGGAAGATCTAAGTTTTTGCCCTCTAATTAATTGAGTTTCCGACGTTTTTAAAAGATACTGGGTCCATTTAACCAAAGAGTAATTCTTGGTGAAAAATGTTTTCCTATACAATGAATTGTTTACTTGTACTTTTTATGCTGAAAGCGCAGTTTGACAAAATGATTTATGATTTTTATCCAATGATCAAAGCTTTCCTGCATATATAACTCTTCAAAGTGCCCCTCGTTGGAATCGTTGTTCGATTGCGGGTCTCTTGATCCAAATACAGAACAAACAAGGGTATTGCTCCCCAAATTGGAAGTAGTCCTCGTTTTAACTGTTCCTCCTTGGAATCGTTGTTTGATTGTGGGTCCCTTGACTCAAATGCGGAATAAACAATTGTATTGCTTCCCAAATTGAAAGTATTGATGGTATACGGAGTAGAAAAGCTGAGGCACGTGGTGAAGAGCAACTCGCAAGCGGTTTTGGATTTTTCTCGTCTAACAAATGTCAATTGTGAACAGACGAAGGGAGTGGTTCCCAAGGAAGAAGGTAGTCGATCAAAAGGAGTAGTGATGAGTTTCCCTTCCTTAACACAGATAACTATTCTGGGGTGCCGTAATTTTAGAGCTTTTAATTCGAGTCCTACAAGGGTTGACAGGAAGTCAGACAAGACAACCGAAGAAAATGATGAATCCCCACAACCGTTATTCAATGAAATGGTTTGCTCTATGCCTTACTGGGGTCATCCGTATTCTTGCGTTATCATGATTTAGAACGAACAATTTAACAATTTCCTACTATCCTCCTCTCTCATATTAATCCTTGTGCAGGTTAAACTTCCCAATATAAGAAGTCTACGAATTGAAGGTGCTCAATGCAAAGAGCTATGGAACGATCAAATTCCTAATGATTCTTTTTGCAAATTGGAATTTCTTGAATTGTGGAACTGTGACAATCTCCAACGTGTTGCCCCATCCCATATGTGGAAGAGATTGCATCGCTCTATCAACATCCTACAAGTGGAATCATGCCGTTCGATCAAGATCATATATGAAGGTGATGACACGGTTATGAAGAGTGGTAAATTGAGGAGGCTGGTGTTGCGTGATCTCCAAAACTTGAGGCACATTTGGCAATCCGATGGTCTCCCAAACGTTCCGCTCCCAAGCTTGAGATTCATAAAGGTTCAGAGTTGCCCACGCTTGAGGATGCTTTTGCCGACCTTCACGCCAGATTTCCTCGGGCAAATCAAAGAGCTGGCGGTGGAGTCATGTGAAGATATGGAACTAATTGCTGGCCATGAAGAATGCGAAGAAGCGACTGTGAAGACAATCACCTTCTCCGAGTTGACTGCTCTTAGACTTTGCAAGTTGCCTAAATTAAAGAGCTTCTTACCCGAGAAATACTCCGTGAAATACCCATCCCTGCAAGTCTTGAGCAGAGTAAGCTGTGGAACAGAGCACGACCAATGCCTTGGTGACTGGGAAAGCTACAAATCGCCATGCACTATCATGTAGTGTAAGTGTAGCCATAAAGTTTGGGACTATTGCAACGGAAAATGGTGTTTGGCAATATAGAATAAGTTGTCGGGTGAATACGAAATTAAGTTAATGCATTCTCTTGTACACTTACCACAAAGTTTGTGACTATTTCCTTAAATATTCATTGCTTTGGTTTGTCTCCTGTCCCTTGCTCATTCTGATTGCAGAATGCAGAGTTGCTTTCCGTCAATGCTAGTGAGTCCCCAGCCACTTCCTCTAAATTTATAAAGAGTCATTCGTGGACAATACCGAGTGCATTGCATCCAATTTGATTCAAGAAATGACATTGCATTTCTGCATTTATAGGCAAACATATGGGATAACCGCCCCGCAGTCTTTTGAGGATGAATATCCGTGTTAATGAGATTTAAAAATTGCTGGTAATTTTCCAGTCTTGTTTGGGGGAAGATGTGACCGCTAACTTTCTTGTCAGGTCACCCTTTGGCTAGCTACCATCATGAACGTCCAAAACAAATTAGTGAATTACCAACTTTTCTGCAATTCTACCGGTGTGTTTATTTGCAATGTGTATCAAATCACTCTATACTTATCAAATATCTCGTAAGTTTTAAGGTACAAAAGTTGAATCTTTTAAGGACTATTTTTTCTTGTCAACTCAATTGTTCATTTCTTTTAATAAATCGTTATCCTTTAAGCCACGTTAACTATAATTTTGTATCTTACCACGTGTTTTATTTGATGGAACCAAAAGAACTTTACTAAATAGTGAAAATCAATTGTCTCTCTAAACATTATATGTGTATCTATATGACATCACAGTTCTTACATAGTGATCCTAGGAATAGAAAATGAAACATTCAAGTGATTTTCCATAAAAAAAATGTCTACCATGAATAAAACAATCCTTTTTAATTTGAATTTATAGACATTAATAATTGACATTCTCATTAACTATATACTATTTAAGAGTCAGATATCTTTAGATGTGATGTTTACAATTAGTATTTTAGAAAGTAACTTTTGAAATTTTCTCATTTCATGAAGTCAATTTTACTTGTTATTAACAAGAAATTTTGCTCCAAACTCATTGATAGCGAATGAATTTAGGAAGCAAAAAGCACTTTTGTTATGAAATATTACCAAGTGATTTTGCTTCTATACTTTTACTTTTCTCTTGATAAAGCTCTTTAGATTTTATTTGGAAAAGAAAAAGAGTCATTTTGTTAAATTTGAATACATTTAATGTGCGAAAGTCAATGTTACAATAGTGATATCGCATGTCATGCCCACAACTTTTGAGGTTCCCTGAAGCTGTCCCCTGAATCTCCCCTGTGCAGCACAGCATACGTTAACATTATTAGTCATAAGCTTACGTTTTTTGATAAATGTCAATGCACTCGGCATCGCCACCGCCGGCTCGCCGGGATGTTCACCTAGTACCTGCTATTTAATGGTTACAAGAGCTGGTGAGTTCCGCTTCTGATCCTCCGTGGTTGAAATCTACCCTCTCCGTGGTTCATCAGTTGGTGATACGAAACAAGGCAACGAGCTCGCGCAATCCAGTTCGAGCTGCGAGCTTCGCGTGCGCCGAGCCCGCTGTCAGAGTTCAATTGCACTCGCGTAGAGACACGACTCCTATCAGCCACGAAGCTCAGCAATCGTCCTTCCAACTGCAGGGGCCATGGCACCTCAAAGGCCGTACACCGCAATTGCCAAGTGATGAGATGAGATCTCGCTCAAGACTTGCTCCTTCGCTGTGATTCTCATCACCGGAGATAAGATGAGCTCACATCGTCGATATGATCACCGACCACGGTTCCATTTCCGATCACAGACCAAGTAACGTCTGATTCTCTACTGTGCCTTTTTATTTATTTATTTATTTATTTTTGTAGCTGTTGGAACCCAAGTTCAACCTTCTTTGTTCAAGCATGTATTGGATCTGAATGAACCCAAATTCTCAATTGATTTGTTAACAATTTGGATCCGATTCCAGTTATATTTCATCGTTATCGAATCTGAACATTCATTTTTCTTTTTTCTTTTTCGGCTTCATGTCTTGCCTGTATTCCCATGATATCTTTTGCGGCGCTTGCCCGAGAGGAGATGGTTCAAGTCCGCAGCCGAAGTGTCAATTTCAGTAAATATTCGTGTCGGCTTGTTCCTCTGATTCGTGCTTTGCACAGTCGAATCGTTCTGCGTTTGCGACTCTGTAATTGTCGATAAGCGATGATGACGAATGCTAACAGTTCTGTGGCATAACAGCGGTGATGGATAGATCCGACCAGTTCATATTCGGATTGGGCCCTTGGGCCCAGTCCGAGTCCCCTCTTATCCGGATAAACGATAAAAACTAATCAAAACATAAAATTCGGAAAATGAAAAATTGGAAAATAGGTTTTGATTAACTTGTTAGATTTAGTATTGGAACTGGTTTAGATTGATTTAGATAGTAAAGAAAATTCATTGTTTTGCTTAGTTTAGTTTAGGTAGATTAGTCTCTTTAGACAAAAATTTGGATTTGATTTGGTTGTAACTCATGGGGGTTGCTGTCCCGAGGTTAAATAACAAGGCTATGTCATATTTTCTGCCTGACTCATATCGGGTTACCTTACCACACTTTACCTTTTTACTCTTTCTTCATTACTTTCTTAGATCAATTATTGGGATTCTTTTACATTGTTTTCCTATATGTGAGTTGCTTTCTTTAGTTGAATGTTTAGAATACCTTTTAGGATCATTATAAACACTAATAAAAAATTGCATCGACATTTAGCAGACAAGAAGCTTAGAACTCATAATTTGGTAAAAAGACTATGTGGACACTTTGATTGACAGATAATCAAATTTAGGGCCTGAATGGCAGATGAAATTGGCCCCACATGCCAGGCATAACGGATATCCAACACAAGATATTTGCCTCGTCGGAGGCATGAAGAATAATCAGAATTTATAGGGACAATTGAATACACCAGACGACATGCGAATGCGAAAAAGCATCACGAAGGAATATTAGTAATTTCGGGTCACCCTTTGGGCCCACTGGTCTCACGAACATGGGATAATGAACGTAATTTGGATTTTTATATTCAGCCCCTCTCCAATTCTAAACTTAATGAGCCCATTTCAGATTATACCCATGTTTATTGTGGTCCACTTACCCATAGTCAGAATTTCTCTTCTCTTATGTTTTTCCAATCAGAATTTCCTTGGTGCTTTTTGCGAATCAGAGCTTGAAGAGCTCTTCGTTCCTAGTGCGATTTGAGAAGAAACTCCCAACTAGGCATTTCTAAAACTTCAAAAATAGCAGCCATGGATAAACATGAAAAAAAAAAAATCTTAATTTGTAGATCAATCTGTGCTCCACCATCAACCACCTCTGTCAACTCCATCGCCAGCATCCATGTGCTGATTGAAATTTCGATATCGCCATACCAAAGCTAACAAGAGCAATTTCAAGACATTAGTGGATATATTCGGTAATATCCTTTTACGGGTGACTTGAGAAACATTAGCGGATATCATTCAACACAAGCAAAGTTCACTTGAGAAACTATACAAAGCGCTACGTCTCAGACTGTGAACTCGGAAATCGAAGCTACAGGATGGAACTTGAAGAGGAAAGCCTACAGAGTGAGAGCTAACCGGGGACCGGAATCTTGTCTTCGGAGAAATTCCAAATAAAGGCGTCCAGAAGAAAACATTTGAGTCTCCGTTGATGCCCCTCGATGACGGGCTGTGACTCCACTTCAATGAATTTCCACATCCACGATGAGTTCGAAAGACTTTCCTCCACGCACAAAATCATAATTTATTAAAACCATTTTGTCTCCATACGGGAAAAAGGGAAAATACATAGTGGAGTGGCTCGCACTGAGCATTTGACAACCGAAATTTCATTCTCAAATTTCATTTGCTCTGCAGAGTGGGGGCAGAACAGAAACAGAGCACCTTCACACGCCAAAAAGGAGTTCAGCAAATTCTCTCTAGCCCTCGGTGATTCCTTTGATCTTCATTCCCTCTTCATTGTCCTCTCCGTCGCCCCCCATCCACCGACAGCCACCGCTGGACCTCTATGGCTGGCCACCAAAGGACATTGCACCCCGAGAAGGGGCAAGAACAGAGAGCATTGATCGAAGGAACTCGGGTGATTTCTGAGCATCCATAAGTCACTCTCTCGGTGATTTCCCTCTGAATCCTTTCCTCTCGCGTCGTTGCTGGCTATCGTGGCTTCCAGATCACCAACAGTTTCGCCGTCGGCCGCGAAGAAGGCCTGTAACCTGAAGTACTCGAACTTCAGTCATGGCTGTCTGGTTCAACGACTATTTTTTGACATTGCTTCTGATATCTCCTTACTCATATCCAAATTCAATCGCTATAGCTAATCATTCTTCGTTCAAAGGTGATCTGGTAGATCCGCCAAAACCTTTTTTTTTTTTTGTAAAATATTTTTTAAAAAATACTGACTTCGTCTAAAGGTGATATGGTAGACTAGTTTGATCCGATGAAATCTCTCAACAAAACTGTTCAACGAGGCCCCTCAAAATATTGCAAGCACTACACCTGCCAACAAAATACGAATATTCTCTCCCTTTCCTTAGATGGTCACCATTCAAGGCTTATTTATGAAAGTTATAGCTTAAACCTAATTGATCCTTCAAGCACGTGTGCATTTATGCCAACATACTTGTTGACACCTGGTTTTAATCATCCTTTTTTTTTTAAAATTAATAAAAAAAATCCATAAAAATTCATAAAATTAAAAAAATCAACTTTGGGGACCTTGGCAAAGCCTAGGGAACCAATTTTGACCAAAAAATGATTTTTCGTATTTTCGGTATTTTTATTTTTGAAAATTTATAGAAAATCCATAAAAATTCATAAAATTGGAAAATCAACTTTGGGGACCTTTGCCAAGCTTAGGCAACCATTTTTGAACAAAAAATAATTTTTTGTATTTTTTTTTAGAAATTAGGAAAATATTTAATAAGTAATAGCATTTGAGGCCACAAAAATACATAAAAATAGTTAATATTTTTCTTTTAAATCCCTTTTCATGTTGGCCATTGCAAATTTAAAAAAATCCAATTCGAGGTCGTGTATTCCTTCACGAGCATAATCTCGAATCAGGCCTAAAAAAAATTCAATTTGAGTCAATTTATTCTCATTTTTCATTTTTAGGAGTTGTGACATTATTCCCTAATATTCTAAATTTTCATCTTGGCCCAATTATACCTAGAATGACTCAATTTTGCAAAAGGGCTTTAATTAAACTTTGCGGCAAGAAATGAGTTTAAATTTGACATGCGGTGAGTTTCGACTAAGCATAGGGGAGGTGAATTGTACCTAGAATGACTTAAAAAAATATTTCTCCGGGGACTGAATTGTAAATACTTAAAATCTCAGGGACCAGAGTGCAAATACCTAACTCTTGAGGGATTATCTTGCAAATAACAAAAAGAAGAGTTAGTGGAGAAATTAGAATAGAGAAAGGAAGATGGAGAAGAGGAGATGGAGAAGAATGGATGGAGAAAATGTAACAGGCCTGGGCCTCCCACCTGCATAATATTGTCCGCTTTGGACACTAAGTCCTCACGGCTTTGTTCCTCCGCAGACTACTAGCCCGGGAAAACGCGTTGTGCAAGTTCAAGGAGTCCAGCCTATTATCAACTAGCCCAGGACTCCCCCCCTAGGCGATGTGGGACACGGGGTTTTACAGAAAATAAGATAAGAGAAGGGAAGATGGAGAAGAGAAGATGGAGAAGAATGGATGGAGAAAATAAGATAAGAGAAGGGAAGATGGAGATGAAGAAGAGTTAGTAGTGAGATTAGAATGGGAGATAAATATGGAGAAGGGAAGATGAAGATGAAGAAGAGTTAGTGGAGAGATTAGAATGTGAGATAGAGATAGAGAAGGGAAGATGAAAATAAAGTGGAGTTAGTGGAAAAATTAGAATGGGAGATAGATGAGTGGGTTATAAAAGGAGGAAGAAGTGAGCTAAGGAGGGAGGATTTTTTGGAGAGAAAATTTTGGATGTTTGAGAGGGTTTTGAGAGATTGAAGAAAAATTTGAGAGAAAGAAAATACCAAAAGAGAGAGAGAATTTTGAAGATGATGGGAGTTTAAAGCTATGGGGTTATCATCACCAATTTCTTCATCAATCAACATATATCAAGAATTCATCCCAGATTTGAAGCTAAGTGTCCCTCTACTCTCTTTGATTTTTTAGTATAAACTAGCTCAAATTTTTCTCCTCCCTTTTCCCCATATTTTTATGTCAGGTGAAGGACAATTCTATATCAATGGTAAATTCCATGGAGATGCAAAGTTAGCCCAGACACGCTCCAAAATGCCGCCAAATTCACAGCCAACTCATTGAGGGATTTTTGATTCGAATTGTCGAATCAATTCATTGTATCTATTTTAAGAAATTCAAACCCCAGAATGGAGAGGGCAAAGCCCATCCGCATTTAAATTCCTGCAATTTAAATTCCTGCACCTTAAACCCCAAAGGGAAGAGCCAAGCCAATGCTAGGCCGCCCATTGGAGGTTTTTAATTCCTGCAATTTAATTCCAGTATCATTAAACCCCAAAGGGAAGAGCCAAGCCAATGCTAGGCTGCCCATTGGAGGTCTTTATTTACTGTCATTGACTTCCTGCCGTGTAATTTTTGAATCATCGGACCCCAAAAAGAGTGGGCTGTAACACTGCACAGAAGTCGTTAACACACTCCCTCTTGCGGCTTTAGGGAATTTTTAACACTTCGAAAATACCAAAAAAAAAAAATATCATTCATGTGCGTTTCACATAGTGTAGATCATGCATATTTTGCCATGCCGCATACGTGTTCGTATCGTCATTGAATCATGCACATTCACAAGAAACTTTTCAAAAGAAAAACCTCAAGAATTAGGAAACGGGTCATTTCGACTGGCCAATCCTATTTTTGATGATTTTCCTTCATGATATTTTCAAAATAACGATTTTGCCCTTCATAGGCAAATTGTCTTGAAAAAATTCAGAAAACTCATAAAAACCTCAAGAATTAGGAAACGGACCATTTCGATTGGCCAATCCTATTTTTGATGGTTTTCCTTCATGATATTTCCAAAATGTCGATTTTGCCCCTTATGGGTAAATTGTCTCGAAAAATTCTGAAAAATTTTCAGAAATTGTGGAAAATAAGGAATGACCACATTCAACTTGTTTAACCTATTTTCACTTCCCGATCTATAAAAAATGACCATTTTACCCTTATGATCAGTTTGATCCAAACTTTTTCCAATCATCCCAAATGAATTTTCATGAAATGGTACCGAAAGGGCGTTAGAGCAATCTAGCGTAATCAAGTCCCCGAACTCATTTTCTCTGGTTCGCAGAAATAAATTAGTTCTCCCACTAATTTATTTAGGTTTCTAATCGACCTATCAAGAACGATTAGTGGCGACTCCAAATTTTAAAACCATTTGAACAAAAAAACCAAAGTCGCGATTTGGTAGAGCTTGGGAGAGCTCGAACTAGGTTAGTTAATTTAATTAATTAATCTGATAATCCATTAACCTAAAAATGAATTTTAGGTCGCGACAGCTTGGCGACTCCACTGGGGATTGGAATTTTTGAATTTTCGGAAAAAGACGGCACTAATTGGAGTATTTAAATTTTTTCGAAATTTTAAAATCCTTAGTGGACTTAGGCCGATAAAATTTCATGAATATCTCGCTTCTGGCGATCTTGATTGGATTATAATCTTTAGGTGTTAAATGGTTTTGCAGGTGGGAGTTATAAGGGGTGGAGTGTTTGGGTAACCCTTTGTTTTGCAGATTGGCGTTGGAATTGTTTGTTTAAATTATACACATTATTGAAGCGATGCTTGCATTTAAATGTTATCCATGTGATTAATCGCTTTAGCACTACATCACACACGTCCCGTGGCCGAACCTGGGCCACTAGTTTTAGGATGGTATTGTGATTTGGTTTTAGCGTTCGGCGTGAGATCATGTCGAAAGTTAGCCCAAATTCAATCCCGAACCTCTTTTCAAAAATGAGTTTAAAAGTTAGGCCTCAGGCTTGGTAAGATTACCAAAGCAGTGGTTTTAATTTTTGACTCGAGCAGCCGAAGTGGAAAAGCCCGACTAATCCTGATTACGTCGTAGGGGATCACAGCTAATCTTGATTATGTGCGCGAGATTGTCGCCTTGCCGTAAGTCTTTCGCTTCAATTTGTCAGCCTTTAGAGTAGATAGGCTACGATTTAAACTCACAATTCATGTGCATGTTTATGTGACCTACATGGTATTTTTCACGATGAAAGTAAGTTTTCTAACTTCATCTTGTATTTATTTTTGGTCATCTATGTTAGGTGTCGGTTAAATTTTAAACTTAACATCATGGTCATTTTTTTTAAGAAAAATAAAAATCAATTTGGCATCTCATTTCAAAAAATGCTAAATGCGGAAAAATTCCTTAGGAAAATTTTGTCGACCAATGAAATATTTTGTCATATTTTTCCTTAATACTTCAATGGACCCAAGATTTTCTCAATAAATTTACCTTGAAAATTCATTCTGATGAAAAAGGAAATTCTTTCGAGAAATTTGGTAAATATCAAAGGAATTTGTCACATTTTTTCCTAAGTTATAAAATCTGCAAGAAAATTTTTTCTGAAGAAATTCACCCATGTTTTTCTAAGAAAATTTTCTCTAATTTCTCATAAAATTGAAAAATAAAATTGGACTTATCTAGGTGTCATGGACCGACCTCTCTTGGATCACATACTAATTATGTCCTTTGCTTTTGCAGGGAATCACAGGTACCCCAGGCGGGAGCAAATTGGGCTCATTGATAATAATATCCCAGAAATAATCTTGAAGAATACGAAAAGGCGGAAAGTTGCCGATGCCTTAGCTGATAACCCTGGGGGCAAGCGAAGAGTTCGGTCCTCCTAGAGACAGAATCGTGTCAATCAATCAGCACGTATAGGCCATATATTCTGATGAGGCGGCGAATGTATCTGTCAGGCCTGGGGTTACACTTAATGTATTGAGAGGGGGGTTCCGGTATTTTTGTTGAAAAAGCGTAGACGGTGTAATCAAGAACCCATGAAGCATGTATATTAATCCGACCTTGCAACACCTTCTTGGTTAAATCAACTAAAGGCTTGCTTTTTAACTCCTTCGGATTCGAACCACGTGGAGGATATTAGAAGATTGGTGTTTTATTAATGAGCATAGCCCACAATCAGTCCTCCCAACGCTACAGGCGACCGACACGAACAAGTGGACGCTGAAAGCGAAGCAGGGGCACGCAACAGGTGGCTTGATTCATTTATTGGCGCACTGACCGAGTTATCATAATTCACGCGACCAACTCACGAGTCTCGACGCGGCTAGTGGGGTTTGCTGTCGAAAGCTTCTTTAATATTCTCGAGATCATCGTATACAGCAGCAACCAAGAACGTCAAGGAGAACGTCAAACCTCAGCGTTTCCAGTACCTCAGGTCATTCATGCTATGCGGAAGAGAAGACATAGCGAAAAAATAAAAGCACAAATATTTCTCTCATTCCGTTCATCAAGAAGTATTACAACAGCTTACTGGGGAGGAAAAGTAAAGCCAAACTGAACCCTAATAAGCATTACAAAAGAGTTCAACTGGCTTTCCATGAAATTAATGCTATGCATACACTGAGCGACCTGGGATTCGAGATCTGCAAGCTTGAAGAATAAACGAGTACATTTCTCCTTGTGCCTGGCCACACTAGCCTCATGGTGTTCAACGGCGAGTTTCAGATTGTCGATCAAGTCCCTCTCGAAAGCTATATCAGCCGTTAGATCGTCAAGCCTCTCCTCCAGCCACTTACATCTGAACTTCATCACGATGTCGCTCGGATCATGCTCAAAGTATGTCTGGTTTAAAGCTAGGCGCTCCACCAGCTTCTCTCTCTCGTGAACCAACAGCGAGACCCGCTCCTCAGCAGACTTGACGGTCTTCTTGTATCGAGCAACCGAGCGTTCTGCAAACTCCAGACATTCAGATCGATCTTGGTGGCGGGCCTTCACGACTCGGGCTAAGGTGACCGTCTCCTGGGTATTTCGGCAAGCCTCCAGAAAGTTAATGAAGACGTGTGGGAACGCCTTGTATTCCCTCTCCAAGTTGGTGCCTTCGATCGAAGAGGTATTTACTTCCCTGAACAGACCAAGGATCTCAGCTTCGACACTCGAATGATGGGCTACATAGATATAGCATTGGCCAAGAAGATGATAGAGCTTTTCCCATTTGAACATAACGTCAGCCGGAAAGATGTGGGTAGGGAGATTAGCCATTATTAAGGAAGAAATCAAGACTGACGGGCAGAATATGAAAGAGAAGAGGATAGGAGTGAAGCAGACGATTAGAATGCGAAGATGGTAATCTGTCTCGAGTTAAATATTAACTTCACAGTAGCAATATCTATCGGTCAGATTTTCCTACTGGCCATTCCTTTCCGGTGTTGTCTTTGTCGGCTCGGATCCCCTGTCGGTTTGCCATCTCGGGCCGAGCAGATCCGATATCTCTGCGGAAAAGTTGGACAGGACGCCACCGCTTTGAAAAAGAAAGAACGAAAGGACGAGCTGAGTGGGGGACAAAGAAATTTTCGGCAGAAAGAGAGATATGACTCGCCAGCGAATCGACGGTGGAGATAACGACAGGGCCCCCTACCGTGAAAGGATGAAAGAAGACGAGCCGGGCGAGAGATACGATGAAAAAGGCTGAGAAAGACAGAACGCTCAGGAGAAACAATACACGTCTAAGTTTTAAAAAGAGGCATTCTCCTGAAGACCTTCATCCGTGCTCAGAAAAAGTTTCAAAAGCATACACGGTCACTCAGAAGAATTCAGAGTGTGTGAAAATACAAGAGAAGATAGCAGATCTTGTGAAACCGTTAACCGACTGAAAATGTCTCAATCCAATTCTCTCGAGAGCTATCGTTGCTTGCTGAATATGGGAGAGGAAGAGTTCGAAGCCATGTTTGGGATCGAGCCCATAGAGCCTGGCCTTTCCGCCGACGACGTCCAAGATCTCAGTAAAGATAAGGACAACAACAGTAAGGGTCAAAGGAAGCGTTACCGTCGCCGTACTGAGGAGCAAGTACAAAGGCTTGAGGCTGTCTTCAGAACGTGCCCTATGCCAGACGGCAAACAGAAAATGGAACTGAGTCAAGAGCTAGGGCTAGAACCTTCGCAAATCAAGTTCTGGTTTCAAAATAGGTGAACCCGAATGAAGACTCGTCATGAGCACAACGAAGCTGAGTTTCTAAGAGCTGAAAATGAAAACCTCCGAGCGGAAAACAAGATGTATAAAGAGGCTTTCGACTCCGCCACCTGCCCCAACTGCAATAGCCTCCTCAACCTCGATGAAATGCATTACTTGAGGATCGAAAATGCACGTTTAAGAGGTGAGTTATACCAGTTTATAACAGGATCGAGTTCTGTTGGAGTAGGGTACAAAAAGACCAATGCTACTGGATTAGCATCAATACCTCCCGAGAAAGAGGGGACAGATCACCACCAAGCAGACACTGACGATGATCTTTTCGCCATAATCAACCAGTTTGATATCGCTAAAGCATCGGGACTGTGATGCACATGCTCAGCCAGCGACCACCAGACCTTGAATATGGCTGATGCGTACCTGATTCGGAGTGAAGCTAGCTGATCGTGGGAGAGCCCGCAGAGGAAGCAGGACCGATCCTGAACGAATACATTTCGTTCCCCTGCGATGGATGTTTTCTATTTGTTATGGACGTCTTGGATTAATGCAAAAGCAGAAAGTAGTAATTTTCCTTGCTCCTATTAAATGCTTGAATCCGTCGGTTCACCAAACCCGCAACGAATTAATTGCGACTAAAAGTCCGCGAAAACCCGAAAGGAATTTGCAAAGCTGAATCGAGAACACAATCATATCCAAATGCAAGATGAACAAAATTTGGGGCAAATCAACTCGCGGACATTACCGTAGGACAGATGGCTTCGGACAAAAGAATACCAATGAGAGACCCGAGCAATCTCAAAGACGGGTAATCCTGTATCATTCTAATTTGCCCATAATCATCTCGAGCCATGAATTGTTTTATTCCATTCTTAACAGGGGTTACAAATTGCCTTGAGAAATACAGTAACGGAAAACGGCCCAATGCGATGGAACAAGGCCACGTTATTCCAAGAATTAACCCTAAAGGGAAGCCCGTGAACGCCTATGGTCAAATGGACCGGATGGCATGGGGAATGACAGCGGTCCGAAATATTCCGAGTTCGATCCCCAAGGGTGGGGAATGTTGTAAGTATTATAAATAAATAAAACGACTTCTTGCGCATTTCTTTTTGCAGAAAGAAATAGGAATACTCGACGAGCAATACCAAGGTCAGTATTTTGTCACGATATTAGCCTAATGGTGAAATGCCCACCGAAAGTGGAGACAAACTCGACCCAGTGAACCCGATAAAGGGATCATGCAAAGCATGCAAGATGAAGGGTAAACTAGTATCGTATCCAATTCATCATTTCTAATACTGACTAATACGTCTTCTCCTCCATTGTTTGACAGGAAATGTCTAACTTGACATACCAACGGAGAAAATCCCGAGTGGTGAAACTGGTAAAGGAGTTGCGCGAAGCACTCAAGGGTAACTCAGTATCGTGTCCAGTTCATCATTTATGATACTGGCTAACATGTCTCCTTCCTTTTTACAGGAAATGTTAAACTAACATCTGATACGTCAAAGAAAACAGCCCCAAGGGGCCAAGATATGATCGCCTGATGCGATCTGTTTGATGAAATAGGGGAAATCAATGGCGACCCTAGATCGAAAAGAGGCAAAATCAGAAACAAGCCACTCCTCGACTCAAGGAGTAGGCCCCCAATGCGTTTGATCCGCCCACATGGCCAGGGGCAAATTTTCATACTTGTATATACTGTTGCCACATTTGCATGGTGTTTACATAGATTCATGGTTCATGCATGACTATTCTGCATGTTTAATTTGTCAATTTTGACTTGGAGCATAAACTGTACACGATGCATCGAATGTACAAAATGGGGCACGACAGGACGATGAAAGGCAAGCCATTTCCACATATGTCCTGTATTTAATCCACAGTGAGTTGAGCGGTAGACAGATTACGCGTTCTCCAAGGCAATGGGTTTTCTCGCAAAAGATACGATAGCCGAAGTGAAGGAGGCATTCATTCTCCATCCCAAACACTTCAGGTAACCATTGACGACCCATTTGAGCGGCGGTTTCATTTTGTAACCCCTGTCAAGAACCACCCCACATCGGGGGCCAAATGGAGGTAATTCCAGCAGTTATCATGATGAAAATGGTTAGAAATTGTCTTGCTTGGACTAATATCAATCTTCGAGTGTTTCTTAGCATTTAACTCGAACTTTAATTCAAGTGCTTTAGGATGACGAAGAGTATTTGTTTCTCTATCCTACACACTCATCCTTTACATAGCCCAATTGAGCCTGCAAATTCATTTCTCAAGCCCATATTGGTGATCATTGCTCATTTCAAGGCAAAGATAACGCCTTCCCCCCCAAGGAGCAGAATTGAAGATAATTGGGCCAATAGAGAATTCTCGAATGAGCCCATTTCATATGCTAGACTTTTCATGAAATGTCTAGTATCATCTTTTGAAAATCATCTTGTTGCTAAAATTCAAAGCCACA
This sequence comes from Psidium guajava, assembly GCA_016432845.1. Taxonomy (NCBI): domain Eukaryota; kingdom Viridiplantae; phylum Streptophyta; class Magnoliopsida; order Myrtales; family Myrtaceae; genus Psidium; species Psidium guajava. Next base: position 35,386,437 of record CM028225.1, on the reverse strand, counting down.
GGATTGTCAAAGAGAAAAGAAAAAAATGTAGCCTAAAGAAAATGGGCCTGCTCCCAAAAGGAAGTCGGGAGTAAGAAAAGCAAAGGCTACTCCAAAAAATCTCGGGCAGAAAGAGCAAAGTGCCTATCAAAAGCAAGGCCAATGCCCATACATCTGTAATGAATTTCTGACTTCGAACATACATTTTGAGAATTCCCGAAAAAGGATCCCCAAAGAAGTCAGTTTGCAAAGTGTAAAAGAACTACCACCCCTCAGCCAATGGTGGTATTCATTGAAGACAAATTCAGGAAGTCAAAGATCGGTGACAAGACTGCAACGATCACCAACACCAAGCCCTTCTCATATATTTTTCTGAGCCAAAACGAGCCTTTCGTTTCTCAGTCCTAAATCCCAACCTACGTTACAACCCTTGAAAGTCTCTTCTGATTAGAGCACTTGAATTAACGTAAGAGTTGAATGATTTTAAGCATCGCTCGAAGAAGTTCGAGCAAGATTATTTCTCTCTCATTTTGCAGGGTTCTTGACTTGTAAACCCGGAGCAGATGATGAAGACTTTTTTGTCAATGGCCTTGACTCGAAATGAGTCCCCTTTGATAAGCCTTTGACCCAGCCCGCATTACGATCCTAATCAAGACCTCCAGATCGGCTTGATCGTATCAATTGCGAGATTACTCAGACCCTCGCTGAATGCGATGATGGTAAGGTTGAGTGATCAGGATAAACAGCCTTTCTCGAGAGTGAGAGAAGGCCCTTTCGGACTGAAATCCCCATTCAGGTTACATTCGAGGTATTCATGACATGATAACCTCCCTGAACAGAATTGGAAATGCAAACTCGACAGAATAGTCATGCATGATCCACATTATGAGCATACGCATACGGTTTTAATCATTGCAAACTCAACCGAATGGTTTTGCATGAACCGATCAACTCATTGATTAAAAATGCTTGCACATGTTACCTCTGACACTGTCTGACAGGTAGTGCATTCCTGATAGTCGAGTTACCCTCCGAGGTCTCGAAATTCATCCAAGGGCTATTGAACAAATAAGCCCTGTTGGCTAATGCTCGCCAAGCATTTTCAGGTGAGTATATCTTCAGCCCGAACCTTTCAATTTTGATGATTGTCTGGGTGCTCAAATCCATTGCAGCACATAAGGTCATTCAGTGAGCAAGCAGACATGATACAATCAATCTGTCTATGCCTCGATCATTAACTCAGAAGGTCTAGGTAAGTCTTCTGAACCCTTACGACTCATGATCAACATGCTCTCATGAAGTCTTCATCAGCTCACGATTAATCTCGTGTTCTCAAGCTTTATCAAATCATGATTGACCAACTCTCGTGTTCTTGATCTTTGCCTCATCGGTTTATTCCTAAAGTGATAGGAGAACGGAAATTGGGTTTGAGTGTCTGCAGGATTCCTAGTCTCCCCAGATCCCAGAATGGCACCCTTTGAGGTAAGTAAAATTGGGTTTGAGCTTCTGCAGGATTCCTGGTGTCCCCAGATCCCACAATGGCACCCTTCAAGGTAAGTTAAATCGGGTTTGAGCTTCTGCAGGATTCCTGGTCTCCCCAGATCCCAGAATGGCACCCTTCAATGTAAGTTAAAACGGGTTTGAGCGTCTGTAGGATTTCTGGTCTTCCCAGATCCCAGATTGGCACCCAAAAATCATTTTCTCAATCAATACCTCTTCAGTCTACCCAAAAAGGTGACATTTAAGGTATACCGTCTCCGGAGCCCTTCCATTGGAAATCCCGATACGGAACGGTCCATTTGTCAAGTCCTGAGTTGCAGGCACCATATAAACGAGCCCTTTTTCTAGGGTATGTTATCTCTGGAGCCCTTCCATTGGAAACCCCAATACGGAACGGTCCATTTTCCAAAGTCCTGAGTTGCAGGCACCACATGAACGAGCCCTTTTTGTAGGGTATGCTGTTTCTGGAGCCCTTCCATTGGAAACCCCAATACGGAACGGTCCATCTTTCAAGTCCTGAGTTGCAGGCACCATACAAACGAGCCCTTTTTCTAGGGCACACCCAAAGTCCTTCTTACAAGCACCAAAGTCCTTCTTACAGGCACCTAGAAGTCCTTCTTACAGGCAATCAAAGTCCTTCTTACAGGCACCAAAGTCATTCTTACAGGCAACAACGGTAAATACCGCCTGAAGGGTCAACTCAACGGTAGATACCGCCTGAAGGGTCATCTCAACGGTAGACACCGCCTGAAGGGTCATCTCAACGGTAGACACCGCCTGAAGGGTCATCTCAACGGTAGACACCGCATGAAGGGTCAACTCAACGGTAGACACCGCCTGAAGGGTCATCTCAACGGTAGACACCGCCTGAAGGGTCAACTCAACGGTAGACACCGCCTGAAGGGTCAACTCAACGGTAGACACCGCCTGAAGGGTCATCTCGACGGTAGACACCGCCTAAAGGATCATCTCAATGGTAGATTCCCTATTGGATGAATCGTTACCAAAGTCCTTCTTACAGGCACACAAAAGTCCTTCTTACAGGCACCAAAGTCCTTCTTACAGGCATCGAAGTCCTTCTTACGGACACACTAAAGTCCTTCTTACAGGCACCAAGTCCTTCTTACAGGCATTTCTATGGGGTGACCTACCATACAGGTCAAATTTCAATCAAAGTTTAATCAGTAGAATCCTTTCACTAGGAATCTATCATGGGACGACCTACCATACAGGTCCAAGTTCAACCACCCTAAGGTTTTCTTATAACGAATCCTTAAGCTCTCATTCCATTTTCAGTAGAGCATGCGTGTCAGGCAACCCCCACACAACAGACAGGTAAGTGCTAGGTAAATTCTCCTCTTTGTCTCTCCCCACACTGCATGAAAGCCTCCTTAAATCGGGTCTGAATCGGAACTTGCAAAGAAAGGTATTGGAGAACAAATGTCACGACTCTTTTATTGTGTTGAGTCGATTAGGATTCAGGTGTCATCTCGTCTTTAAAATGAACCTCTACCGAGCTTCCTTTCAAAGAGGGGCAGCTGTTGACACATGGTTTTAATCATCATTTCTTTTTTAAAATTAATAAAACAAATCCATAAAAATTCATAAAATTAAAAAAATCAACTTTGGGGACCTTGGCAAAGCCTAGGGAACCAATTTTGACTAAAAAATGATTTTTCGTATTTTCGGTATTTTTATTTTCGAAAATTAATAGAAAATCCATAAAAATTCATAAAATTGGAAAATCAACTTTGGGGACCTTTGCCAAGCTTAGGCAACCATTTTTGAACAAAAAATAATTTTTTGTATTTTTTTGTATATCTGTTTTTAGAAATTAGGGAAATATTTAATAAGTAATAGCATTTGAGGCCACAAAAATACATAAAAATAGTTAATATTTTTCTTTTAAATCCCTTTTCATGTTGGCCATTGCAAATTTAAAAAAATCCAATTCGAGGTCGTGTATTCCTTCACAAACATAATCTCGAATCAGGCCTAAAAAAAATTCAATTTGGGTCAATTTATTCTCATTTTTCACTTTTAGGAGTTGTAACATTATTTCCTAGTCCTCCCGAGGACTAGTCGTGCTTCACCGCTGGTTTGAGCACAAGCTCGCCGGCCGCGTGGACACCTCGGTTATCAAAAAAAAAAACATTATTTCCTAATATTCTAAATTTTCATCTTGGCCCAATTATACCTAGAATGACTCAATTTTGCAAAAGAGCTTTAATTAAATTTTGCGGCAAGAAATGAGTTTAAATTTGACATGCGGTGAGCTTCGACTAAGCATAGGGGAGGTGAATTGTACCTAGAATGACTTAAAGAAATATTTCTCCGGGGACTGAATTGTAAATACTTAAAATCTCAGGGACTAGAGTGCAAATACCAACTCTTGAGGGATTATTTTGCAAATAACAAAAAGAAGAGTTAGTGGAGAAATTAGAATAGAGAAGGGAAGATGGAGAAGAGGAGATGGAGAAGAATGGATGGAGAAAATAAGATAAGAGAAGGGAAGATGGAGAAGAGAAGATGGAGAAGAATGGATGGAGAAAATAAGATAAGAGAAGGGAAGATGGAGATGAAGAAGAGTTAGTAGTGAGATTAGAATGGGAGATAAATATGGAGAAGGGAAGATGAAGATGAAGAAGAGTTAGTGGAGAGATTAGAATGTGAGATAGAGATAGAGAAGAGAAGATGAAAATAAAGAAAAGTTAGTGGAGAAATTAGAATGGGAGATGGAGTTAGTGGAAAAATTAGAATGGGAGATAAATGAGTGGGTTATAAAAGGAGGAAGAAGTGAGCTTGGGAGGAAGAATTTTTTGGAGAGAAAATTTTGGATGTTTGAGAGGGTTTTGGGAGATTGAAGAAAAATTTGAGAGAAAGAAAATACCAAAAAGAGAGAGAGAATTTTGAAGATCATGGAAGTTTAAAGCTATGGGGTTATCATCACCAATTTCTTGATCGATCAACATAAATTAAGAATTCATCCCAGATTTGAAGCTAAGTGTCCCTCTATTCTCTTTGATTTTTTAGTATAAACTAACTCAAATTTTTCACCTCCCTTCTCCCCATATTTTTATGTCAGGTGAAGGACAATTCTATATCAATGGTAAATTCCATGGAGATGCAAAGTTAGCCCAGACACGCTCCAAAATGCCGCCAAATTCACAGCTGACTCATCGAGAGATTTTTGATTCGAATTGTCGAATCAATTCATTATATCTATTTTAAGAAATTCAAACCCCAGAATGGAGAGGGCAAAGCCCATCCGCATTTAAATTCCTGCAATTTAAATTCCTGCACCTTAAACCCCAAAGGGAAGAGCCAAGCCAATGCTAGGCCGCCCATTGGAGGTTTTTAATTCCTGCAATTTAATTCCAGTATCATTAAACCCCAAAGGGAAGAGCCAAGCCAATGCTAGGCTGCCCATTGGAGGTCTTTATTTATTGTCATTGACTTTCTGCCGTGTAATTTTTGAATCATCGGACCCCAAAATGTAACACTGCACAGAAGTCGTTAACACACTCCCTCTTGCGGCTTTAGGGAATTTTTAACATTTCGAAAATACCCAAAAAAAATTCATTCATGTGCGTTTCACATAGTGTAGATCATGCATATTTTGTCATGCCGCATACGTGTTCGTATCGTCATTGATTCATGCACATTCACAAGAAACTTTTCAAAAGAAAAACCTCAAGAATTAGGAAACGGGCCATTTCGAATGGTCAATCCTATTTTTGATGATTTTCCTTCATGATATTTTCAAAATAATGAATTTGCCCTTCATAGGCAAATTGTTTTGAAAAAATTCAGAAAACTCATAAAAACCTCAAGAATTAGGAAACGGGCCATTTCGACTGGCCAATCCTATTTTTGATGGTTTTCCTTCATGATATTTCCAAAATGTCGATTTTGCCCCTTATGGGTAAATTGTCTCGAAAAATTCTGAAAAATTTTCAGAAATTGTGGAAAATAAGGAATGACCACATTTAACTTGTTTAACCTATTTTCACTTCCCGATCTATAAAAAATGACCATTTTACCCTTATGATCAGTTTGATCCAAACTTTTCCTAATCATCCCAAACGAGTTTTCATGAAATGGTACTGAAAGGGCGTTAGAGTAATCTAGCGTAACCAAGTCCCCGAACTCATAATCTCTGGTTCGCAGAAATAAATTAGTTCTCCCACTAATTTATTTAGGTTTCTAATCGACCTACCAAGAACGATTAGTGGCGACTCCAAATTTTAAAACCATTTGAACAAAAAAACCAAAGTCGCGATTTGGTAGAGCTTGGGAGAGCTCGAACTAGGTTAGTTAATTTAATTAATTAATCTGGTAATCCATTAACCTAAAAATGAATTTTAGGTCGCGACAATACTGTCCCCAATACCAACTGCAAGCTACTCATTCATGATGTACTTTCTTCCCTCGGAGTGTTCACTGGCTACTGCTGTTCAAAATGATGCTTAACAGATATGTTTCTTCTTTTCATTTAAATGTTCGACTAATAATTCATTCTTGTTACTGGGTATCTTCGTTCTTCCGTTTTTTATTATGTTCTACAATTGTTTTTCAGAAATGCAATAACTCATCCCAGAGAGATACCCTAGGCAATTGAATTAGTGAAGATTGTCTATTACGCTTTATTCATGAATTGCCACTTTCTGAAAAGATATATTTTCCGTTGTAACGTCCAAATGTGGTCGTGGAGGGAGATTTAATAGGGTTTGACTTTGAAAATGGAGCCATTTCCGTTCGAAATTCTGCACCGATTGAGGGATTCCTTTCGGAAGATCAACGTAAGTTGAGTGAAAATATGCTAATATCTTGGGATATCTTCACTCACAACAACTTCCATCTCTATAAAGAGAGGGCAAAAGGAGGCGTTCTAAAAAGGGCAGGAGATGCTGAGAAAATCGTAAAAGAGATGTAGAACAAACAATCAGAGAGAGAGAGAGAGAGAGAGAGAGAGAGAGAGAGAGAGAGAGAGAGAGAGAGAGAGAGAGAGTCAGAAGGCCTCATCTATCGACGCCATTGTTGCTCCTGTTGCTCGTGCGATCATCATCTTGCCCACATGTCCGCCTTGGCCCGACACCCCGACGTTGCTGTTCGGGCTGATCTCCTGCAACTCAGGCCGCAAGTCACAACAGCGTTCCAATCTCTGCCGCCTTGGCCCGACAAGTAATTAACTGTCGGGCTTACGCTAAGACCATCCTTTAGACATCCGATCGATCCTTCATGGTTAATGCCAAGTCACATTAATTCAATCCAATTGAGTGCATAGAACATAAATCCAATGTCCTTTAGTCGTAGCATTGTTGATGAGGCCCAGCGATTTGATCGCTTTGCAGGTTTTCCGGCGAAGTCCTCACCATGCCAATAGTATCAATGTCCTCTACAGCCTTGATTCGCTGTCCTTTAGTCACTACACTTGATTGGACAACCATCGTCCATCGTAGGCTTCTTTCGGTCCGTCTCTTTGCAAAGCGGAGGTGCTACAATCTCGGTCATCCTTTGCGTAAGGTTTCCATATCTAAGTAAGTCAAAGTTTACTTGCTTTTATAGCTCAGTTTCAACATATAGTTTGTTAGTAGTTAATAGAACCTAAGATTATTCGTGCTTTGATTACTTCCTTGCATTAACCAAGGCATTTTTGGTTTTTGGACCTTTAAAACACTAAGGCCGGATAACATATGACTTTCATGAATTTGTATGATTTATTTGAGTAGGTTGAGATTCGATTGTTTTGAAATGACATGTTATCAATGAAAAGATGAATTTTAAGTATAATGTGTGTTTCAATGCATCGCAATATTATTAGCCTCACAATGCACATAGATTTAGAGCATGTTTATCTAGAATGCATATAAATTTAGGATAATGCATAACTTTCATAACAAAAACCAAATAAAGATTGGCATTAGGGTTCCATAAAGATTGCATTTAGATATAGCGATAATTAGTCTAACATCATATGTGATATGTCTCATACTAGTATTCTTTGTTCATATGTTATCAGAAAATACAGGAATGAGCATTGCATAATGCAATTATTAGACATATAGCTAGGTCATTCGATTCATAAGAATTTATGCTTATCATTTTCACAAAATAAAAAATAGCATTTGTTATGGTTTGTAGCGGGAGACTAGTTCGTGGTTAGTTTTATTTATGCTAGTTGATCTGGGACATTTTAAAAATGTCTCCTCTTACATGTAGAATAGAATATGCCTGCTCATTTAATTCACAGATTTTAAGGTCATTCGATTTTTATTAATTAATAAAGAAAAAGAACAAAAAAAGGGAGTCTCATGGAGATCGCATTAGTTAGAAATATTAATAAATTGAATATCACTTGTTACTTAGTAGGTCCATGACATTTAGAGTTAATTTTATTTGATACCTCACCTAGATAACATTTAGAATTAATTCCATAGTATATCATTTAGAACTCATCATGCATATCACAGAGTGCACGTCATTTAGTGAGTCTCATGCCTTAGAGTTTATACTGAATAATCACATCGCGTGAATCAAACTAATAACCCTATTCCATGTCATTGCATTTAGGTTAGTTCACATAGCATAGCATACATGTCATTAGAATCCTAGTATTAGATTAGGTGCATACATCCACAGCATTTTAATTGAATCATTTTCACAAACAAAGAAAAACTCTAGAAAAAGTCATTAACATTGCATTCTCATTCATGAAACAAAATGCATGCACATCATTCATTTTATTGTTCTCCAATTTGAGATTGCAGAGAAACTTATTAGATTAGAGATTAAAAATTGTTGACATGTTAAAAATTGCCAAAAAAAAAATTAGAAAAGGAGAAGACTGTTGGGACCGATCCTTCTTGGTTCAAAGGCCGAAGATAAGAACCGAGAAATTGGAGAATTGAGAGAGAAGATTTGGTGGTGAAATATACTGGGGACGAGATGACAATATGCTTAATATTTCCTTGAGGGTGCTGCAGGAAATCCTATTATCACGGGCAAAATCCCCTTATATCGGCACTTGAACTTTTCCTTCACAGGTTTTCCGGAGCCCTGCACCACCCCAAACGGTCACCAGCAGTTCCTTATAGTCCAACCATCGTTGCCGGTCATCTCGAAGGTACTCTTGGATAGAACTTTCCATGTTATGTCTATTTGAGTTGCTAGGAGATTCTTTAGGGGCGTTCGTGATTCAGTTTGGTTCAATTTAAACTCCATGTCAACCCAGACATAATTTAAACAAGACCAGAAGCTAAACTAAAACTGAATTGATAACTTTTACTTGTTATCGGTTTGAAAGCTTCAGCATCAGGTGATTATCGTTTAATAGGTTTCGTTCTTTGTATTCATACTTTTTGATAAAGGAGGTGGCATCTTAGTTAGCTTTGTTACATAGAGTTCATGTGAAAAATCATAGATTCGATCGCCATACCTATAGAATAGATGAAGGCCGTATAAATAATGGAAGTGACGGGACTAGCCGCCAAAACCATGACAGCTGGTAGAGCAATTCCTAGTATTTCTCGACCAAGTCTATCCTTTCTAAAGACTTCCCTGCAATCCATTTAGAAACCAATGATGCTCAATAATGTAATGGTTTCTAAATGGATTACAGGGGAGTGTTCAGAATGGATAGACTTGGTCGAGAAAAACTAGGACTTGCTCTACCTGCTATCATGGTTTTGGCGGCTAGTCCCGTCACTTCTATTATTCATACGGCCTTCATTTATCCTTTAGGTATGAGGATCGAATCTACGCTTTTTCACATGAACTCTATGTAACAAAGCCAACTGAGGTGTCACCTCCCTTATCAAAGAGTATGAATGTGAAGAATGGGTCATGTTAAATGATAATCATGTTACATATATCTTGAATTTTAATGGTTGGGTTGGTTGATGCCCAACCCGACCCGACATACCTGATGCTTGTTTTTCTTTTTGCGATCCGAAAATAGAGATTTAGTTCGTGACGTGGAGGGTTGGGCCAATAAGCCCAACTCGTAGCAAGCGAATAAATCTCGATGGGGTACGATGTATCTCGCTAGGGGTTCGGGGGCTACGCCCCCGACCAAAATTTTTGGGGGCACTATTTATACTGCATTAGGATTTTTTTCACTGATGTAAGTTTTTCCTTATTTTGAGAGAGTTAAGAGAGCCGTGTGCTTTATAATCATTTCCCTCTCTTGATTATAGTGGAATTGAATTTTGCCTCGCCCATGGACATAAATCACTTTGTGATCGAATCACGTAAATCCTCGTGTTTTGTGTTCGTTCTTCCGTTTCTGTTACAACAAATCACCTATCATCTCACTTTGCCTTGCACTTTCTAAAATGACAAGTAATTCCTATCTTATTTGTTGACTAGTAAATGCTAAGCCTTCATTTATCTTGTAGGCATGATGATCAAATCTATGCTTTTTCCCAATAGTGATTGAAACATGATTGAACTCAGATTCTTCACTTCGAGCACTTCATCATCCGGTTACGGCAACAAGATTAAAGCTAAGTTCTCTCTCGTTCTCTCACTCTCCTTTTTTGTTTTGTTTCAGTCAATGGCATTGACCCTCAATCTTCTCCTAAATTACCCTTTAACATTGAAAGCCACTGTTGATTAACATTGTTTGTTGCTCGGAGCCTAATCACATTGCTATTTTTTTTTCTATTTTCTGATCAGACACTTTGAAGAACTCGACTCCTTCTTGTTTATTCTTTGCCGACGACGATCATCAGTAATGACTTTTCCAAGACATAAGTTTTTTAGGTCGAATTAGCACTTAGTTTGATCATCCTTTGAAATCAACATATGCATCTCCAAGCTAAGGACCTCTCTACTCTGTTCTTTGAGAAACAAAGATTAGAATTAGAATTAAACTTGGATTCTATTCGATTTTAGCTCATAGGGTTGCTCCCTCGATACTTAAGGAGTGGTCTTTGCCCAATAATGCATCGAGTTACTTTATTGTATTCTACTTTTTATTCGCTCTTCAGTACTATTCTTGATGGGCTTGTTTGTGATGACTTTCTGATTCATGTTCGTTGTCATTCAAAAGGTTAGGACTCATAATTGAACAAACACTGCATGAGACACTTAGTAAACAACCAATCAAGTTAGGTAGTGATTATGGTTTCGTAGTGAGTTATTCTCCCATATCACACTTCATTTCTAGCTAACTATAATAGGCTAGTGGTGACTTCATATTGTCTAGAATTTGCATAGAATTATGAAGTACCAATATCACGCAAGTTAAGGGTTTGGGAGAACTCTCGCCAATTGAGGATCGTTGGTCCCAACTTGATACTACAACTAACGTTGTCTCCCTTGATGGAGGACCACTTCTTTATGACCCATAAAGAAGCGATCACCTTTGTAACAAGAATAATGTATCTTCAACACGAAAAAGTAAAAATTGATTACATATAATAATAAAAAATGAAAAAGATGCTACAAAATTAGGAGAAGAAAAACGAAAAGAAAATGAGAGAAGACCTCAAGAAGGAGGTTAGGAAGCCATGAGAGGAGGCAAGTTAAACCTCAATGGTGTAGGCGGGGCATGCAGGCCTGACCATCAAGTGTCTTGGTCTACATCAATGTCGACATCTTCCAAAAATGAAAGGCCCAAATCACCTTAGTGGTTTGGCTTTCGCGCCAAAACTCCATAATAACATGCGTAAACATTTCACTTGGGATAAAGGTCCAACTTGAATACACAAAGAGATGATTTCAATGTGTCGGAAGTCAAGCAGCTATAGATGCACTAGTGCCTCTTTGAATGGAGTTTTGTTAATCAAATACAAAAATTCAAGTAGAGTGCTAGAAGGCTTGTCAAACAAGACAAAGAAGGAAAGGATGTGAGTGAGGTACATTGTAAGTTCAAGACTCTGAGTCTTTGCACAATCAAGTAGAAGCTATTTGGGATGATGATCAAATTGTAATTTATGTATGGGAGTAAAGTCAAAAGATTTGTGCAATAATGTTTTGCTTGTAGACTATGCAAGTCATTAGCAATAAAAGAAAATCGACTTGCAAATGCAAATGCCCAGTTTCTTCCTTTAGGGCTTCCTCTTTCCCCTTACATGTTGTTGTCAAGATCTTAAGATCTGTGCCTCTGGATGCAATTTTGTAGGCAATATTATGAAGTACGTTGTTCATTTGGACATGTTTCTTTATCACACTTCTTTTTAACAAAGATACATTAATCACATCATGCAATATGCTATACCATTTATTGTGTGTATCTTGAAGCTAATCAATACTATTGAGAAATCCCTTTGCCTTCCAAATTGCCATCAAATTATCCAAAAATATGTCGAATTCTTCATGAAACAATACCCCACATAGGCTACACTTAATTTAATTGTTGCCATCTAAATCCTCATAAGAGACTCCAAAATTCGACCACTTTATTCATGCCTTGGATTTTGATAACAAGTCATCTTCACAAACTCCTCAATTCATGTCATTCTAAGTGAACGTCTTTCTCCCCAAGAGTCCTTCCCATTCTATCAATCAGTGGCAAACCAACCCAACCTCTACCATGAATAAATCAAAATTCTAGATGGAAAACTCTCCTTAATCCTAAGCTAAAAGTCCCTTCAGAAATTGCATGCAATGGGTTTGGCGCAAGCACGATAATGCGCGACACACTTATGGCATATGGACAACACTAAGAAATTTCAGTGAGGCTAAGGAAAAGTGAGTGTGGCAGAACTAAATAGTGGGTTTGGGCTCAAATGGGCGAAACAAAAAAAAGTCCCAACCACTTTATTAAACACCTCTTATTCACAATGGAATTGACTTTCCTAAGAAATTCTTGTTTACATTTTTCCTTTGAAAATTCATCATAGTAAATCATTTTTTGTCCCCATTCACATTAGCAAATATCACTTAGTTCATTCGTGTTTAATTACTCCAAATACCCTTATAATGGCATCCATTTTTACCAAATACCACTTACCTTATAATTATTTCCCTAGTTGCCCCTTGCGACAGCCTCCATCGCATCATTATCGACGCTATTATTCCTTTGCATCTCTATCTCCCTCATTGTAGACCTACACTTGATGCATTTACCGAAAAACTGCCACATCTCCTCCAGCGTCTTGCCCCCCTGGTTTCAGGCACTATCATGTACAAGAAAACCTTATGCAACAATAAAAACATCACTGATGATACTCTGCTCATCACCCAGTCCAAGGCGACCACAATTACATACGCCTGCACACGTAGCTCTAATTGGAACATCTCTAATCTAAACATCTACATGATCAGCCCCATCTCAATGAAAGAAGGCCAAGTAGGACAACACTAAGGCCATGCACATAGCCATCGGTCACATGAGCTTCGTCTGCCTACAGTGGCCAAAGATGGCGAGACACATTCCGAGAGAGGCAAGTGAGAAGATCTCGCCGCTGATTCTCGTAGCAACAACTACCACCCAACTCGATCAAGGAGGAAGACTGCAGCGATGATGAACGTTGTCTTTATGAAGTTGAATGCAATGGTCCAGAGGAGTTTATTATGGAAGGAGGTGATGTAGGCCTTCTTGAAAATGTGGGGGATGTAGAGGACGATGACATCGATACCAAAAGGTTTTTGTTTAATATAAGTAGGTCCTAACGGCGCAGATCAGCATGGACGAGATCGGGTGGAGGAGGAGATGTTGCCATGCACCCTCCTCAGTTCCTTACATGGTGACCTTGACAACATTATCTCTAGACTTGTTAATGTCAACCAACGAAGCATCGGGGACGGTGTGTGGTAGTTCCCTACGTGATGACCTTGACAACATTATCTCTAGACTTGTTAATATCAACCAGCGAAGCATCGAGGACGGTGTATGAAGTCCCATAGATGTGCGTGTGCGCATCACTCCAAAGAGTAGCAACGTACCTTAATTACACAGATTGAATTGAACACCCATCACAAATAGTGAAACAACTACTCAAGAAATATTTGAAATACCATAAAGGGTTGCTTACGCCCGATCCAATTTTTATGCAACGAATATGGTCTTTAATTCTTATCAATTTTAACATATGGGTTCACAAATTTATAAAAAATATATATAAGTGTCGCGACCCGAAAGAATTTTTCGATCGGTGGAAAATTTCTGGGTTAACGGATTATTAGATTAACTAGATAGATTAACCTAACGCGGACCCTCCCAAGCCCTACCGAATCGCAACTTTGATTTTTTTGTTTAAATGATTTTTAAATTTGGAGTCGCCACTAATCGTTCTTGGTAGGTCGATTAGAAACCTAAATAAATTAGTGGGAGAACTAATTTATTTCTGCGAACCAGAGATTATGAGTTCGGGGACTTGGTTACGTTAAATTACTCTAACGCCCTTTCGGTACCAATTTCATGAAAAATCATTTGGAATGATTGGGAAAAGTTTAGATCAAACTGATCATAAGGGTAAAATGGTTATTTTTTAGAAAAATCGAGATGAAAATTTACCAAAAATAGGATTGGTCAGTCGAAATGACCCGTTTCCTAATTTCCGGGATTTTTCTGAATTTTCTGAGACAATTTGCCCATAAGGGGCAAAATCATCATTTTGGAAAGATCGGGGTGGAAATTCACCAAAAATAGGATTGGTCAGTCCAAATGACCCGTTTCCTAATTTTTGAGATCTTTCTGAATTTTTCAGAATTTTTTTTTCGAAAGTTTCTCTATTTTCCTGACTATTCTCTACATTTCCTTTTGAGAAATTGTTTATAATTTTTATGAATTTTTCATTTCATTTTTTTCTCTTTTTTTTCATTTTCATTTCATTTTTTTATTTTTATTTTGAAATCATAAATATTATTTATCCTGAAATAGTGATCTGGGCTGGGTTGGGCTTAAGCCCAACCAATCTTAAACAGCGAGATAGGGAAAAAACTTGAGGCCTAAATAAAGATTGTATTATTATTATTTTTTAGTCATTTTCAAGAAGGGCCTAAATTCACTCTAAAGCCCAAATACAATTCAGCCTTGTCCAGCCTACACTCCAGCCCACAAAATATGAGATCTATACCAAAGGAAATTCAGACACACTATCAGAAGTTATCCCTTTTTGTATTTTCTATTTCTTTTTCTTTTTTTACTGTCGCAACCCGAAAAAAAAAATTTCGATCGATCAGGTGAACGGATTATTAGATTAATTAGATTAACTAACCTAATGCGGACCCTCCCAAGTCCTACCGAATCGCAACTTTGGTTTTTTATTCAAATGGTTTTAAAATTTTGGAGTCACCACTAATCGTTCTTGGTAGGTCGATTAGAAACCTAAATAAATTAGCGGAAGAACTAATTCATTCCTGCGAACCAGAGATTATGAGTTCGGGGACTTGGTTACACTAGTTAGTTAAAACATGTGCCCTTTCAGTACCTTAACTTCATGGATATCCTAATTTTGGCAACTCAGACTTGATTTACTTCCAAGGCTCTAGTGGGGTATTCTCTTTTTATATTTTCACTTCTTTTTTAAATGGAATGTACGTGAGTGACATTTTTTAGCATTTTCAAAATATTAAATATTTTCCTGAAGCCGAAAGAGGGAGTGAGTTAACGACTTCTGTGCGGTGCTGCAACCTACAATAGGTGGCTCGGCCTACTCATTCTGGAGTCTATGATTCGAAAATTTAATTACAGGAAGTAAATGACAATAAGTAAAACCTCCAATGGGCGGCTTAGCATTGGCTCGGCTCTTCCCTTTGGGATTTAATGGTGCAGAATTAAATTGCATGTATTTAAATTGCAGTAAGTAAAAACCTCCAATGGGCGGGCTAGCATTGGCTTGACTCTTCCCTTTGGGATTTAATGGTGCAGGAATTTAAATAACGATAAGTAAAACCTCCAATGGGAGGCCTAGCATTGGCTTGGCTCTTCCCTTTGGGATTTAATAGTGCAGAATTAAATTGCAGGTATTTAAATTGCAGTAAGTAAAAACCTCCAATGGGCGGTCTAGCATTGGCTTGACTCTTCCTTTTGGGATTTAATGGTGCAGAATTAAATTGTAGGTATTTAAATTGCAGTAAGTAAAAACCTCCAATGGGCGGCCTAGTATTGGCTTGGCTCTTCCCTTTGGGGCTTAATGGTGCAGGAATTAAATTGTATGTATTAAACGACCTCCAGTGGATGGACTTTGTCCTCTCCATTCTGGGGTTTGAATTCTTTAAAATAAAATATAACGAATTGATTCATCAATTTGAAATTTGTACGCGCTTAGGGACTCCTCCAAGCCAATTTTGTGCTTCCGTAGGATTGACCGTTAATATAGAACTGCGGCTGCCTGACATAAAATAGAGTGAAATATCAGTGTACAAAATCTATGCTAATCTGCACCTAAAACCAGAAGAATGAAAAGAGTACTTATCTCCCATTATTTTGGGAGGGATTTCTAGAATTGATTTTCGCTCTCTCTGTTCTCAATATAGAGAGTCTCCTTTGAATTAGGAGGGACTTTTAATCACAGATCCGCGGAGAAACTGGTGGACACTTAGGAGCTTGTCTGGGCCGATTTTTGCACTTCCATAGGATTTGCTATTGGTGTGCGGTCTTTCTTTTACCTGACATAAAATATTGGAAAAAATGGAGGAGAATAGAAAATTTGAGCTAGTTTATACTCAAAAATCAGAGAGAGTAGAGAGACACTTAACTTCAAATCTAGGATGAACTCTTGATTTATGTTTATCGATAAAGAAATTGGTAATGATAACCCCCTAGCTTTAAACTCCCATCATCTTCAAAATTCTCTCTCTCTTTTTGGTATTTTCTTTCTCTCAAATTTTTCTTCAATCTCCCAAAACCCTCTCAAATATCAAAAATTTTCTCTCCAAAAAAATTCCCTCTCCAAACTCTCTTCTTCTTCCTTTTATAGGCAACTCATTTATCTCTCATTCTAATTTCTCCACTAACTCTATCTCTCATTCTAATTTCTCCACTAACTCTTCTTCATCTTCATCTTCCTTTCTCCATCTCTATCTCACATTCTAATTTCTCCACTAACTCTTCTTCATCTTCATCTTCCCTTCTCCATATCTATCTCCCATTCTACTAACTCTTCTTCATCTCCATCTTCTCTTCTCTATTCTCATCTTATTTTCTCTATCTATTCTTCTCCATCTCCTCCTCTCCATCTCCTCTTCTCCATCTGCCTTTCTCCATCTCCTCTTCTCCATCTTCCCTTCTCTATTCTAATTTCTCCACTAACTCTTCTTTTTGTTATTTGCAAAATAATCCCTCAAGTGTTAGGTATTTGCACTCTAGTCTCTGAGATTTTAAGTATTTGCAATTCAGTCCTTGGAGAAATATTTCTTTAAATCCAAATCTCCTCACAATTTTCGACACACCTCCTCTATACTTAGTCAAAATTTACCTCATGGGTACCCTTAGAAAAAGTTTAATTTCATTTTTTTTATTAACTTAGGGGCTAAAATCCAAAATTCAACTAAGGCCCTTTTACAAAATTGAGTGATTTTGAATAAAATTGGGTCAAGATAAAAATTTAAAATATTAGAAGACAATGTCACAACTCATAAAAAGTGAAAAGTAAAATTAAATTGACTCAAATTGAATTTTTTAGGCCCGATTCGAGATTATGCTTGTGAAGGAACACGTGACCCGAATTGGATTTTTCTGAATTTGCGATGGACAATATGAAAATAGATTTAAAAGAAAAATATTGACTATTTTTGTGTATTTTTTATTTTTTTTGGCCTCAAATGTTATTTTTTTCAAAATTTTCAAGTATTTTTGTATTTTTTTTTGAAAAATATTAAAAAAATATGAAAAATATGAAAAATTATTTTTTATTCAAAAAAATGGTGGACTAGGCTTGGTCAAGGCTTCCAAAGTTTATTTTTTAATTTTCTCATTTTTTCTTGATTTTTATGAATTTTTGAAAATAAAAATGCTAAAAAATACTAAAAACATGAAAATTTATTTTTTGGTCAAAATTGGTTCCTGAGACTTGGCCAAGGCTCCCAAAGTTAATTTTTTAATTTTATGAATTTTTATGGATTTTCTGTTAATTTTTGAAAATAAAAAATGCTGAAAAATACTGAAAATAAGAAAAATCATCTTTTGATCAAAATTGGTTCTTTAGGCTTAGCCAAGTTCCCCAAAGTTGAATTTTTTAATTTTACAAATTTTTATGGAATTTTTTATTAATTTTAAAAGAGAAAATATGATTAAAAATCAGGTGTCAACATTTAACTCTTTTGTTTTGTACTTTTTACCCCCTTTTTATATATTTTTCACGTTGCCTTCTCCACGACTTTGCTCACAGAGTCTTCTTCCTCATAAAGGATATACAGAGATCTCCTCGACACTCCCTTTTGGGACCTCACCATAACTGTTTCCTCCCACCGTTTTCACCTAAATTGTACGAGACCATCAAAACCAATACCCTAAATTAAAGCTAGGCCAAAACAGAATCAATGGGCAGCCACCATATGATCACAAGATTCCAGCGAGCCTTAATTTTCGATTAAAGTGAACAACCAACATATGATGAAGTTCGGAGACTTACCTGAAGGCCTTAAACCGTTAGCCATCGTCGTCCAGAAATCGCTTCAGCCAGAACTCGTCCGGATCTGCTCACAAGTCTGGGTCCTTGGTATACGCGGGGTTCATAGACGGGCCTCCATTGGGACCAAGAAGCATCTCGGGTTTTCCGAAGGAATGCTTATGGAGCAATCCTTGAGAATAGGCGCTGGTACCCCCAACCTCGTTGGGATGGAGAAGTTTGCAGTCTAAGCTTCAATGGCGAAGTCATCCCAAGCATTGACTCTTGAGAGTGGATTTCCTGGTGAATTCTTTTCTACCTTCCCTATGTCACGTGCAACTTCAAAGATAGCACTTAGAGTATCCCTATTGAACTGTTGGGCTTCAATCACATCATCGAGTTGAAACTTTTTCCAGGGAAGATGAAGCCCTTGGATTATCAGCCTCTGTGATCGAGCAACAGACTCCTTTCCTCTGCGAAGATCTTTCAGCTATAGCCAAACTTCAGCTCGTTTTCAAAGGATAATAATCTCGTCTTTGTCATATAAGCAAGGGAGGAGACTGCATCACATCGAACTGACTGTTTGCATGAAGAGTTGGATGTCTTTAAGAGGTACTGGAGGGATTTTCTAGCTTCAGGAAAGGACATTTGCCCTTGTATTGTGTGCGCAGAGAACAAGGAAGAAGTGGCCATTGCAATCTCCCTGGCCCGCCAACTGTAGATGTCTTAGCGTGGTATGCTTGACTTTCGGACCTTTGCTCGCATTACCTGCCAGCTCCAACACCTCTGAGGAGCCAGCGGTTTATCCAACTGAAGTTGAAATGGAAGCACGCGCCGCGGTCCTTCGCCGGTCTACATAGCCAAGAAGCTCCATAAGCAGCTGAAGTGGAGGCGGACAACCATGCAAGCAACCATGACAATTCAGTAAGCTTGCTGTTTGCATTGCATCATGCAGTTCCACATCATGCAGTGAAGCCGTACCATCTTCGAGTCCCCTGACCAGCAACTTGGATGCAGCTCCCACTACACTCATCTAGCTCCTTGACGGCATCGTAATTTACGATGGACATTTCGACGTCGTCCAGTAGATCCAAAGTCCGATCGTCTTCCTCATCGCTGCTGTCCCCACCGTCTCCACACCGGGTTCGGACAATTTCATGTTGTTTCGAGCCTCCTCGGCTTAACTCTCCTGAACTACTTACAACAGCCGGTATTTCCTCTATGGATCTCCAACGAGACACGTGGAATGCTGTTGAAGTCATATACTTATGCATGTAGCATAGAAAGAAAGCCCATGACAGGTAAAGATACGCAACATGTCTTCGCGATGACATTTCAAATGTTGCAACAGGTCTAGAGAGATCAAAAAGTTTCGCCCGCGTAAAGAACATTGCCAAGTTCCTCTCCAATGCGCAGGAGCTGGTTATACTTGGCCACGGTGGCGATCCACGAATAGGGACTCCCTTATCCCAGACCTGAGAAGATTGCGCGAAAGGCAAAGCAACGAGACCGGGCGAGGTACGCCTGCAACGCGACTACATCTAGCTCGAAGTTCTTGATCTGGTACTGCTCGCAGTCAAAAATATCGGAGAGCTCAAGCACGATCACCGACAGCATCACGCCGATCAATATGAACGCAGTCCACTACAGCGCGGTCCTGAGCATTGTCGACTTATTGATGCCTAGGAAAGAGAGGAACACCTCCGGCTTGTAGAGCGTCTGATCGAGGTGCGGGTTCCCATCCTCCTCCTCGAGATGTCGTTCACACGAGGATCTTCACCGGACGTGTCTCCCCGCTCCATAATACTTTGGTCCAGTCTTTGCTCCTCATATACTTCAACACTTGCACTCCCATGGACATGACTTGAAAAGCTCTAGCCATGTTACCGAACCACCGTCGACCTCCGCGAGAAACGGTGTAGCGACACTCGAGCAACAGAAGCGGATTCAGTGCGGAGATGTCTTTGAGAGAGGCCATAGAGACTTCGCGCACGAAAGGTGACTCATCGGCCAGAGAAGGCACTAGAGCCTGCAATGCCTCGGACGCCGGAGTCAAATAGCCGGAGCTGGAAGCCGCCATTAACGTGAGCTCGGATCTTTGTATTTGAGGATGAGGCGAGGATTGAACCAGACTCGGCCAATGGGAGGGAGAAACTAATCGAGCATGTTCGCCCCCCAGTGAGCGAGCGTGTTGGCGGTTCCAAGAAGAGATCAGCTTTCCATAAAAGATGACTTGTCTCGGTGGCAATCTAATAGGCACGAGCGCTCCCTTTGAACGAGCAGAAAGAAAACTTCTTTTGAATCCGTTCCCATTTTTCTTCGAGCTCGCCTACTTGACGTACCCCTCCTCTGTTGCGAACACAGGCGGTTTCATCGTTATCCTCGACATCGGCGATGGTGGATCCGACGGCACCTCTCGATCATGAAGCTAGACTTGGCTTTATAACCGATCCATGCAGTTGCTTTCCAGGTGGGTTGATCTCGGACGGGTGCAATACTTGCATATGAAAGGGTAGGTGAACTGGTCGGGGTCGGAACAGAGGCGGGCCGATTTATGGCGCATGGGAGGTTGCATGGAGACTTCTTTGAATGGTACTCCTTCACCACCACCCAAACTGCATCTTCTTTACCCTCTGAGATCACGGCCGCTATGGGGATTAAGGAGCTCTCCAGCTCAAGATCGCCACCCCTTCTTCTACTATGAAGGCATAACTCCAGGGATTGAAGTTCCACACATTGATACGGTTGCTCGAGCTGTCCGCGTAGGCGTTGTGATTGAGGAGCATGTCCGGTATCGAGGCTTTTGGTTGGACTCAGAAGAGGCCTCTTCCTTTTTTTTCGATCCTCTCCACCCAATTGAGTAAAGGAAGCTTCCTCCTCCCTTTTCTCCAGTTTTTTTCGTCGGTGTGTTGAGTTTTCAGGCGATATGAGCAAACTCTCGGCACCTCTAGTCTGATCTCGTGTGGTTCATCGTCCCATATTTCACTACACGAGTGTGCATGCATACATGCAAAGCACACACTGTTGGTCCGATGTCATCTTCACGACGGAGCTTGAAACGTCAGTTGCACATACACTCGCATAAATGTAGTAGAGTGGCTGAGTGGCGTTGAGATTAGCAAAGGAGTAGAGAGGGAGGTGAGGTGATCTCAATCGGGGCACAAGACAAAGCACGACACTCAGATCGCGTAGCAAGCTGGCTAGACGACGGCAACTAATGGCGAAGGCAAGGTGGAGGCGGAGTGGCCTGGCTGGGTGGCGTCGGGAGGAAATTTAGAAGAAGAAGAAGAAGTCGAGTAGCAGCCAGGGTGTGGGTGTTGGACTCGAAGGCACGGTGTGTTCGTGAGACTCGCAACGACGCATGGAATTGACAGTAAGCAACTAAGGCGATGACTGGACCGGGCAGAGGAGATGGTCGTCCCTCTCTCCACGACCCCTCGCCCATTCCTCTCCTTTTTTTTTCTCATGTTCCCTCCCTTTTTTTTCCTTCGTGCCTCCTCCACCGAGAAGTCCTCCAAAAAGCTCCCCGAGAAGAGCCCACTCCAAAGTTCTGTCCCCTCAATAATGATAACCGTGTCTCCCACCTTCACCGAAAGTACCCGCCCAAAGTGTCCTCTACTCATGACATATCCTAATGGGCCACTCAAACTCCCAACTAAACGATGCACAGGATCTCCAGATGACTGTATGTGGTTCAATGATGCTATGATGGGAAGGCCAGCCCCTACAATTGATTCACACCGAATCCTACGTGGTTGGGACACAAGTTGGTCGTCATATTCCATTGTTGAAGTAAGAGGCTTTTTATTCGCTAGGATTATGCAACACCCAAGATCAATTACACGACTTAAGATCTCTATAGTTCCCGAACTAGCAGAACAATCACCAAACCTTGCAAATTTCTAGCAAGAAGTTATCATCTAACTCTGACGTGTGCACATGGGGTGCAACAACAAGTGCATTACTATCGTATACACCCACGACTCGTAGATGTATTCCCTGATTGGTATGAAGCGATCGGCAGGAGACTATGTGGTAGAGGAGCTAATGGCCAATGCCTCCACATCTCATCAGGGGCAACGCTATCTTCTTCATCTCAATGCTTCTTTCTACTACCTCTCTACATCCTGCGAGAGATAAGGACTCGAGACTCACAGGATATCCAACAGAATGAGGTAATTCGATTGATGCGTACAATAAATCCAATTTGATTAGCGATTTTATCTCTCCAATCGAGCTCGGGTGTTCCCCTAACTTCGAGCAGCGACTCAAAGACAAGCGTCTTAACTTCACTAGTTGGCCAATTTCATTAGGCAGATCTTTTAGTTGCTGGCAATTCTCAATAGCCAAGAAAGCCAATTGTGTTAGTTCCCCGACGGAGCCATCAATTTGAATCAACTATCGACAATCATTAATGATTAATCCTTCCAGTGTAAAGCACACAGACAAGTCGATTGTGTTTAAGTCTAGACGTGTCAACTCTAGAATTTCCAAATTGGGTAGCATCTTAATTTGGTTTCACCCCTTCCAACCATTGGCATCGTTAAATTTAGAGAGTTGAGGGCAACCAAGAAAAGTTTCTTCTCATTAGGAGTCCCAGGTGGGTGAATTGATCATTTGGACTATTAGAGGATAATATCACAACTCCAAAAATGCAGAAATCGAAAATAGCAGTGCTAAAATGAGTTTTCTATAAAATTTTCAATTAAACTAAAAAAATGAGATTAACAAAGTAATTCTCGATTCTAGATTAATTTTTTTAGATTTTCTTTAGCCAAAATTAATAGAAAATTAAAAGAGAAGTACTGACTATTTATTCACATTTTTATGGCTTCAAATGCTATTTATTAAATATTTTCCTAATTTCTAAAAAATATTATATATATATATATATGAAAAATTATTTTTTGTTCAAAAATGGTTCTCTAGGCTTGGCCAAGGTTTCCAAAGTTGATTTTTTAATTTTATGAATTTTTATGGATTTTTTTTATTAATTTTTAAAAATACAAATGCTGAAA
This sequence comes from Psidium guajava, assembly GCA_016432845.1. NCBI lineage: Eukaryota > Viridiplantae > Streptophyta > Magnoliopsida > Myrtales > Myrtaceae > Psidium > Psidium guajava. The sequence continues at coordinate 35,363,438 of CM028225.1, read as the reverse complement.
AATACCAAAAATATGGACAATCATTTTTTGGTCAAAATTGGTTCCCTGGACTTGGCCAAGGTCCCTAAAGTTGATTTTTTAAGTTTATGAATTTTTATTGATTTTCTATTAATTTTAAAATAGAAAAGATGATTAGAAATTAGGTGTCAACAATAAGCACCACTCATTTGGGAAAGTGTAAATTAAACGATGAAAGTCACATCCAGTTGACAAACTCAAAATCTTATCAATTAAAAGAGAAGGGATATCAAAACTCAAGTGAATAACCATATTAACTAAGTTTCGACTAGGCTGCCATATTTTGGAGTCAAAATGTTCATTACACAAAATACCTCAATAACGGCCGATCATGATGAATAACCACACACATAAAAAACAACCACTCGTGCAACCAAAGACCACTTGTGCAACAAAATCTATCGTGCCTTATCTCTATGTACAAAACTCCAATTCAAGTGATCTTGCTATCAAAAGAATGGACTATATGTTATCAACTTAATCGTGAAAAGACCAGATGTTCGGATTACCAATTAAGCATAGAATCACCCCTCCAAAAGAATTTCATGCTTCCGTTTTGCTCTTCATGAAGAAACATATGATGTAGAGCGGATGGAGGGCTATGATCACTCCCGAGTCATGTTTCACGAAATTGTAGATGCCGATCAGTTCGATACTGAGGAATCATACAGAGAGAATGTTGGTGCTAGCGTTATCACTTAGAGGGGGTGAATATGTGATTTCAAAAAATAATAGAAGTCAATGCAGAATATAAATAGATAAGCTCAGAGCTTAGTTCAGATGATGTCCTCCAATGCAGCAGTGTACGCAATTCAACTATCATATTATAATAACAAAGAGTTTTAGGGATAGAGAATTTTCATAGAGAATTTATAGTGGTTCGGCTTTATTCAAGCTTACGTCCTCTTTTTCATGTTGGTAGCCAATTGACTAGATTTCACGAGAGAATAGCTCAGAGGTTACAACACTTGTGACAACTCTTGAGTCTAAAGACTTCTCGCTTAATACTGACACATTTGAATGCACTCTTCTAAGTGTTATAGTGTTGGATCAAAAGTATATAAATAATGTGAAGCCCTCTTGAAATTTGGAATTTTAGATTCTGCTCTCTTGTCATACTCTCTTCAACTTTGAGGTCTTCTTTTATACTCCTTCACCTCCAACTACCGGTTGCAAGGTCTCTAAAGGATCGCTCTTCAAACATCTCATTTGAACGAGATTGTATACAAAGGATCACGTAGCCATTACGGTTGACAAAGAAAAGAATCTCCTGTTATATCAAATTGCCCATGCAATTATGATCTTGGGTTTCAATAGATAGAATTCATTATTAGATGAGTCATTCTCGTCTCTCTTAATCCACGTCCTTGATTGATCTTCATGATTGAAAATCTCCAAGTACAATCTAGCTTGATTTGCTAGCCGTTGTAATAATGTCTCGTTGATATCTCTTGATAACTTGGTCATTACTCATGAAATAATACTCCCTCAGAGCTTGAACCTCGGTACAACGTTTGAGCTCCCCACTCAACGTCTGAGCTCTTCTATAGCGTTTGAGCCTCTCCGACATACTCTGAGCCTTTCCTGCCAGATTCAATCTTGTGTAAACACAATAGGACAATTTAAAAATAAGTATTTCATTGCATTAACGTAGATAATAGCAAATATGGATTGTTTTGTCAACTTTAAAATTAATTAAGGGTTTTTTTCTCAACAATCTCCCCCTTTTTGATGATACAAAGCTGTCCATGCAAATATACCAATTGTTGTATAAGAGTTTGTATATGACCACAATAATTTGCTACTTAATGAAATATCATTTTGCGCAATGGCAATAATAAGTTTTGGGTTAAAAAGATGAATTCAAGATTTGAATTGGTTCTCAGAATATGATTTCATTTTGCCTTCAAAACTTGTAGACCCTGTATTAGAGTATTTAAAACTTGTATCAAAATATGACCAAGTTTCGCTTGTACAAAGCATTTGTTTCATCCTTAATCTGTAGAACCTATATAACTTGTATTAGAGTAGTGAGTGTAAAGCATTGTATACAATGATAGTTTCAGAACACAGCAAATTCGAAGCAAATATATACATATATATAAGTTTGCAACTTTCGGAACTTGTATACTCAGAATGTTTCGTTTCTTTATCATTCTGAGAACTTGTTCCTATGAGAACCTTTGATATTTGTCCATTTTAGAACATATTTTGGAACCTGTTTGTGCAAGTTATAAACTCCCCTTTGTATATCTCTCCCCCTTTTTATAGAGACAATAAGGAGCAACAATATTCTCCCCCTTTTTTGTCATCAGCACAAAAGCATAGATTAAACCATCGGCAGAAGGACACTTTTAGTGCCTTAAGTTGTGTACAGAGATCACTTTGGTACCAAAAGTTTTAATCGGATCACTTTAGTGCCAAGTTTTTGAAAAAACGATCATTTTAGTGCCAAGTTAGATTTGGTCCACCGAAAATCCGACATGGCCTTATTTTATTAATATATGATGCCAATGTGGCTCACCGGAGATCCACCGTGGCATTTTTTTAATTTTAAATTTTTTTATTGAAAATAATTTGAAAAAATAAACTATAAAATTAAAAAAAGCTAAAAAAGAGAACAAAAAAAAAGGGGAAAGCAAGGCGGCGAGGGTTGCAGTAACCCTCGCCGTTATCGCCCCACCATAGCTGGCAATGGCCAGCGAAGGTGTGGGATGGCCCAGCGAGGGTCGCCGAGCCCCGGCCAGGGGTTGACGACCCCCACCGGCTGTAGGCGAGGGCGTGCGAGCCCTCGCCCAGATCTAGGCGAGGGTGGTAGCCCTCACCCAGATCGGGCGAGGGTCGCCCGCCCTCGCCCACGTCTGGCCGAGAGCCGTCATCAGCGGCCGACCCTCACCAGTGGCAACTCTCGGCTAGACATGGGTGAGGGCTGATGACCCTCGCCTGATCTGGGTGAAGATTGCCACCCTCGCCTAGATCTGGGGGAGGGCTTGCAAGCCCTCGCCTATTGCTGGAGGGGGTCGCCGGCCACTAGCCAGGGCTCCGCGACCCCCTCTACGCCATCCCCCACCCTCGCTGGTAGTTGCTAGTGATGGTGGGGCGGCGGCAGCGAGGGTTGCAGCAACCCTCGCCGCCTGTTATCACCCTTCTCTATTTTTTTTACATTATTAGCTTATTTTAATTTTATTTTAAAGGAATTTAAATTTTTGCTAATTTTTAAATTTGAATTTGATGTATTTTAATTTTTTTAAAGTGCAAAAGTCCATGTGGCAGCCCACGTGGACTTATTTATTTTTTTAAAATGTCATTTTACATCAAAAATTTATTTATTAATTACACGTGGCACTTTTGGCCGGAATAAGCACCAAAGTGATTCTTTTATCTCGGACTTGGCACTAAAGTGATCCGATTGAAACTTTTGGCACCAAAGTGATCTCCGGACACAACTTAAGTCACTAAAAGTGTCCTTCTGCCTTAAACCATCATATGTATTTAATCAGAGTAATTAAATACTTATGCAAAAACAATATCCAAACTCAAAAACATTTACCATCGAAAATAGAACCAAAATCTGATCAAATAAATGAACGAAAAGAGTCTTAATTAGGAGGATTTGCTGTTGGAGTAGATGTCGATGGGGCTTGAGTTGAAATGGATGGCACAAAGTCTAAAGACCAAGTCTAGACTTATTGTAGCATGAAACTTGTGTAGAAAGAATATGCTATAAGGTTTTTGAACTAGATGAAAACTTTTTATTGATATTTGAAACTTCCTTTTTCGAAGAAACATTTTCCTTTTTGAAAGAATCATTCTCGATTTGTAGGAACTCATTTTTCTTTGAAAACAAATCAAATTTGTCTTTGATTTGAAAAAACTCCCTTTGAAGAAAGTTTATTTTATCTTTTTGAGAAACATCATTTTAATTTAAACATGAGATTTCCTTTTTCAATTCAGAAATTCTTGTAAGAGCAATTGTATAGTCTGAGCGCAATTCATCAATATATTCAGATACCTCAGAAGGAATACTAGAGAGAGTTACCTTAGAGTCTGAATTAGCCATTAAATAGATGTTGGCATATTCTGTTGGGAAAACCTGTTGTGAGTCTGAATCTGAATCTGACCAGCTCAAAAAGGGGCGTTCAGACTCAGAACGTGTCTGAATCTGAATTCCTAGAAAAGCACTTACTATTTAAAATGGTTTGGTGAAAACTTTCAGATTCACTTCCAAATAGCTTTTCGAAACAGGAAAAAACTAGGATCAACACAAGTATAAACCGAGGCCTGTGTTCAACACAGTTTCCTTAAAACAGATTCGTTCCCTCAACTCTGTGCTTGAGGTTTCATGAACGTCTGTCTCCCAGGATACAACGGTTAACAGCTAGGAGGCGAGCACAGAACCTCAGAGCTTTCGGCGAACTTGAAGAACTGGCGTTTGAACACTATAGAAAACAATGCAAGAAACAGAGGAGAACAGAGGGAGAGTTTTTGTTTTCGTCTGAGTGTGTGTGGTTTTTAAAAACTGAATGAGAATCATCTATTTATAAGATGAGTGAGGGGTTATTTCGGAATTATATGGTGTAACAGTTGATAACGGCCGATTAAATTTGTCATTCGTAACTGTTGTGGTGTAACGGACATTTAAATCTGCCGTTTATAATTGTTGCAGTGTAACGGTTGATTAAATCTGCCGTTTCTGGCATAATGGATGATTAACTCTGCCATTTGTAACAAAATTAAACCGATACAAATGGTCTGTTTCTGAATGTCGCTCGCTGCTTCTGAACGCTACGCGAGCTGCATCTGAATGCTGCATCTGAAAGCTACGCGAGCTGCTTCTGAAGCTGGTCTTAGCAATGCAACAGACTCCGTTTCTGAATACATCAGAAGCAGAGATTCTGATCTTGCAAAATCATCCATTAATACCAACCGTTACAAAATCCGTAACAATATTTAATTCGTTGGAAGCAAAAGGAAAATTGATCCGAGATGCAAAATGGGCTTGTCGCGAGGCACCCTTTTTGGTCCTGCATTCGTGTACGCAGGTCGTGCGTACGCGCCCCTCGTCGAACCTTCGTTGAGGCCCGAGATTTGCACCCCCCATGCGCCTGTGCGCGAGACATAGTACTTTATTATTATGTTACCACTCCAAAGGAGTGTAACCATATATAAAGCACTTGAAAGCCTTCTTTCTTTCCAATGTGGGACTAGTGTTTCTCACTTCCCAATTCCAACTCAAGGGTATTCTTTGAGAAACAATTTCTCATTCACCCACACCATATTTCCAACATATTCCTCATCACTTTCATATTCTATGTCGCTCCAAGTCTCTACTTTAAGAGATTGCTTGGCTTTTTCATTCCTTCCTTTCTTCTTCAGAAGAGGACAATTGGATTTGATGTGTCCTTTCTTTTTGCACTCGAAGCAAATCACATCTTTGCTTTCTTCTTCTTTGCCACCAGATGATTTTCTCTGATCATACCACTTGAAATCTCTTTTGCCTTTGAAATTTATGCCTTTCTTTACCATTCTTCTTAACCTCTTGACCATGAGTACTAGTTCTTCATCGTCTTCATCTTCAAAATCTGAGACATCTGAATCATCATTAAATTTCAAAGTAATAGATTTTTTACCTTTCAAGTGGGCTTCCTCACTAATTCTTTCATTCCTCACTAATTCCTTCATTCTCGTAGGATTAAAGAGTTCCAATGAGTTCATGCATGGACAATGCCATGAAAATCTGAGTCTCTTGAATAGACATTTTGATGTTGTCTCATTCCTTTATGAGTCCTCTCAAAAGCTTGTTAACTCCGATCAGGCCAAACACTAATTGCCCATGATAGGTGAGGCCATTCACTATTTTGGTGAATCTGTCAAACATCTCTTTCACCGTTTCACTTTCCTTTTGAAGACCAATTCCATGCTTCCATTTTGTTCTTCATCAAGAACCGGACAATGTAGAGTGGATTGAGGGCTACGATCACTCTCGAATCGTGTTTCACGAAATTATATATACCAATCGGTCTGATACTGAGGAACCATACGGAGAGAATGTTGGTGTTAGCGTTATCACATAAAGGGGGTGAATAAGTGATTTCAAAGAATTATAGAAATCAATGTAGAATATAAATTGATAAGCTCAAAGCTTAATTTAGATGATGATCAATAACAAGATCTGAAGTGTCCTCAGATGCAGCAGTGTGCACAATTCAACTATCACAGTATAATAACAAAAAAATTTAGGGATAGAGAATTTGTATAGAGAGCTTATAGTGATCTAACTTTGTTCAAGCCAACATCTACCTCTTCACGTTGGCAGCCAATCGACTGGATTCTACTAGAGAATAGCTCAGAGGTTACGACACTTGTGACAACTCTTTAGTCGAAAGACTTTGCGCCTAACACTGACACACTTGAATTCACTCCTCTAAGTATTGCAATGTTAGATTAAAAGTATATGAAGGATGTGAAGTTCTCTTGATCTTAGAGTTTTAGATTCTGCTCTCTTCAACCTTGATGTCTCCTTTTATACTCCTTCACCTCCAACTACACGTTGCATGATCTCCAAATGATCACTCTTCAAACTTTCCATTTGAACGAGATTGTACACAAAGGATCTCATAGCCGTTGAGGTTGACAAAGGAAAGAGTCTCCCGTTAAATCAAATTGCCCATACAATTATGATCTTGGGTTTCCATAGATAGAGTTCTTCATTAGGTGAGTCATCCTCATCTTTCTTAATCCATGTCCTTAATTGATCTTCATAAATAAAAAATCTTCAAGTACGAATCCAGCTTGATTTGCTAGCCATTGTGATGATGAAAAATGCCAATTACATCATCTCGTTAATATCTCTTGAAAATTTGGTTATTGGACATGAAATACTCCCTCAGAGCTTGAGCCTCGCTACAAACATCTGAGTTCTTCTATAATGTCTAAGCGTTTCTTGCCAGATTCAATACTGTGTAACCACATTAGGACAATCTGCAAAATAAGTATTTCAATGCTTAACTCAAATATTAGAGAATATGGATTGTTTTATCAACTTCAAATCAATTAGGGATTTTTCTTAACAGGGAATTTGGGGCGAAACTGTATCCGACCTTGTAAGTCCCAAACTTGAAATACAAGGATCAAGATCACCACAAAGATCCACATGATTTGATTATCTCCAAGTGAATGCACAGCTTCTCTTATGCCCCCAACAGCCGACAATAAAAGAATCGGGACCATCTATTAAATTTCAACCAAGAAAACTAAAGATCTTGATGCGGACGGCTATGCATGGTGTGAGGATCCCGTCTCCAATGACCATGGCGGTGCCCAGCAAAATAACAACGAAGAGCAAGTACTTGACCGCTTTCCTACTCTCGAATAAAGGACTTCATCACCAGCATTCATGATTGCACACTTATGAGATGCTATTGAAATTAGGGTTAATGATCCCGCCTTGAACTCTTTTTGGCCATAATGACCCATTCTTTTTTATTCATGATTTAGTGATCCATAAAAAAATTTTCCACTTCTATTTTACGTTAAATGAATGCGTAGCATATATAAAATTAGCAAATATTCAAAAAATGGATTCAATATTATATGGAATTGATATATATGGATGATGGGTGCATATTCACTTCCTATATAGAACATTTCTTATGTCTCTATGTTTCCTCCCACGTCCAAAAGGATGTATTTCGTGCACCCACAGGAAAACTTTTTTCTACTATTCTCTTCACTGGAGTAATCAACATGGATAGGTCAATCGATGCATAGCTCTCTCTAATGCTATCACCTATATTTCTTCCATGGGTAGATTGTCTTGTCCACGATTTACTAATACCAAAGTTGAAAAAATGAGTAATTTCTCCTAATGGAGAGTTGAAATGAGGTGAAAATCCACAGAATAATTTCCGTGCATTTCAATCTCCTACACAAGGACGATAGCTATCCATGTAGCACATGCTTGAAGGATGTATACTATCTCTTCCACTAGGCAAGAAATCTTACTGGAACTTTATAGTATCAATGATGAATTCTTCCCAAGTAACATGGTAGCTTGACATTCCAATGTTATTTTCGTCATTTTGTAAACTCTATTTATGAAAATATCTTAAAGAAACATATACATCGAAAAATGTTTTGCACTTGGCATCAAAGCATCGTCTTTCGCTCTGGCCCATCAAGCTATAATAAGAATAAAGAAGTAGAGATGAGCTGTTGACGTTATGCAAAGAGAAACCAAGTGGACGAACAAGACAACTTCTTCATCCTCTTGGTGCATAGGGATGTTTTAGATAGGAGCGAAAGGTTCTGATAATTTCTTTCGTTGATCAATATCTTTCAATTTTTTACCCTATATAATCTATTTTTAAGTGTAGACATTGTATATCATGGATAGTGGATAGGGGTGAGCAAAAAAACCACGATCCAACCAAACCGGACCGGACCGTACCCAACCGGCTAATTTTGGATCGTAATCGGCTGGTACAGTTCGGTTTCCGGTTCCAATTTTCCAAAACCAATAGGTATCGGTTCGGTTCCCAGTTTCGGGTGGGAATCATCCAACCGGCCCAACCGAATCGATTTTTATATAATATAAATGGGCCAATTGTTTTAATGAAACCATCTCTTAAATGCTTAACTCATCCGTCCCAAAAAAAAAAAGAGACTAGACCCACAAAATGAAAAAAAGACCCGACCCTACCCTAATCCAACTCTCTTCGCACTCAGTTGCTCTCGTTGTACAATTCAATTGCACATTTCTTTCTTTTTCTAGTGTAGTGGGCAAATTGTCACTTAACTGGTATTCTTGAGTTGCTAAGAATTTTGATTTCCAAGGTAAAAAAAGGAAAGGAAAGTTCTAAATCTACCGTTATATAGCTTTATTGAGTCATATTTATGAGATTAGTATTCAACTTAATTTTTTTATGAAACGAGCGGGTGACGTTAGGACCGTAACTAGGATCCAACCAAGAACCGAACCGGACCGGTGGTTTGGTTCTCAGGTGAATCCATAGAACAAACGGTTGGTTCACGGTTCGCATTTTGCCGAACCGGTACCTAATGGACAGTTCTCAATTCTAGGGTAGAACTATCCATCTTGTGAACCAATCATCCCTAATAGTGGATACGCCTTTTTAACTAAAATTTTTATTTTGTCCCCGATCAATAGAAAAACAGCTTCTAATGCAGCACTCCGATCTGTATACGTGTACACTGACAATTTGATTATGCCGTGTTATTTTAATTTTGGTGCAGATGTGCAAGCATATTCCGCCGTATGAGTAAAACTACTTTTTGTTTTGGGGGTGATCGACCGAATTAAGAAGGTTGCTTTTTCAAGAATATTTGTTGCTGTTAGTGGTAAAAACAATTTGTACAAATTTGCGACTAAATATATAATTATGTATGGTCAGTTATCACACATTAACTTAATGCTTTTAGGCTTTTTCAGCATTTTCTTTTTAATTTCTATTCTACAAGGTATCATGTGCTTGCATTAAAATAAATTCTTTACTTAGAGTAATATTAGTTTCCGCATGTATGAATTTGTATTGTCATCTGGCATTTGCAGCGTGAGGTTGACGTGAGATCAATCTGTACAAGTTAATGATCTTGTTACCACACATATACTTTCATACATAGGCACTTATATTAACCGGTCTCGTTAATGAGGTGTAATCAATCAATAAAATTAAGTTTTTTTAAGAACTACTAATTAAAATGATGTTCTGAGAAATAAATAATGATTATAATTCATACTTTCATAAACAAACAAAAAGCGAAAAGGCATCTTCCATGGTCCTTTAGTTTCTTCCAATTCTGTTATATATATAGAAACATATGCATTGTCACAAAATTAATAGAGTGTCTAGAACTCTTTGAGCATCGAACTAATTTCCATTCGGAATGGTGGTCCCTCCATCCCATACACACTGGGTAATCACCGAAGACTTGCAAGTGTGTGCTCCTAAGAGAGCCCTCAAGAGAATGTACAAGTGTAGTTACTTGATCCCAAAGCTTTGAGCAACCTCTTAAGGTTAAAAGATAAGCACCGCTTAGTTTTCTTGGAATAAAACCAGTCTAATCTGAATTGACATCTCTTATGTACTACCAACTTTTGAAAATTGTTTAGCTGCCACACTTGATTTTTTGTTGTTTTTATCGGAATTTCTGTTCAAAGTTGATTTTGACAGGTTAATGTCTCATACGTGTGAGCCGAGTCCTCCTCCTCCTCCTCCTCCTCCTCCTCCTCCTCCTCCTCCTCCTTCTTCTTCTTCTTCTTCTTCTTCTTCTTCTTCTTCTTTATAACTCCGGGATGAACAATATTCTTTCTAAACTAGAAATTATTTACTATCCAAACTCTAACCTTAATCTCAGATTATATATTGGTTTTGCCACGTGAAAGAAAGAATTAAGATGCAATCCGTGCATCTTCCAAATCTTATGTGTCGTTGCTCCATCCTCCAGATTGACTTACCCACTTGTGAATACTCAGCTGTCACCAGAGTTTGATCCATCTTTCTGTTAAAGCTGGTCCAGTCAAGCTTTGGTTCTCTTATTACAACAATCGAAGAACTCGTCATCTAGGAGTCTCAGAAAATTCCTTTAGTACGTTAAGAGAAGATGCATTGATATTCTTCTTATATCATGATGCTCATTGGGGAGAAGATGGAACTTCTGGAGTTAACTGGTTAAATGGCGATGTATGCCAATTTTCAACTGAAGGTCCCGTAAAAATTTGCAATTCCAAAAAATGTGTGTGCGCTCACTTTTTTCCACGTCATTCCGATAGTAAAAATCTCTAATTGAGTTTCTTAATTGTGTAAAAAGCAAAGTGAGTCGAGCTTGGTATCTATTCTCAATTTTTCGACTCGGCTCGATCTCAATTGACAAGGGAGACATTCTTTTATGTAATATTGCAATTATTGATCGTGAAGATTTTGAGTTATACGTTACTTTGGCAAGCGGATATATCTACGAAAAGTGGAGAAAATATTAAGTAGTCCCACGGAGCCACAAGAATATGTTCGCAAACCAATTAATTTGTGACACCTGGACAAAAAAAAAAGCAAAAACGAAAAAACCTGAAAAGCAAGTCAGAATTGAACGTTGAGTCCCTCCCTCCCATGACCATGAGCTTCACCAGCGAAGAGGAAGAAGAAGAACGAAAGTGAGAGGAGTTAGAGAGTAACGGCTGCGATGAGAGAAGAAACGGAGTAGCGTGGGACTGTCGTTCAATTCTGATTTGCTTTTGGGTTTTTTTTTCTTTTTTGCCTTTTCGGTCCAGGTTTCACAAATTAATTGATTGGGGTGCATATTCACAAGATATTTCATTACTACCTAATATTTTCTCATGATAAGTCAAATTTAAGTCTCCACAAGTGACGGACGCGTTAAAGGAACAATCAAAATCGGGCCTTGGGCACAAAAGAAAAGCACCAAAAGGAGTACAAAAGAAGAGGTCTTCTCCATGAAAGTGATGGTGTATTATTTACCATGTATCTTCGTCACTCAAAATGCGAGTCGCATGAAATTTGCTTTTTAAACTAAGACACGGGCAATAAGTGCCACTAGCCATTCAACCTAGTGGCTGAGGAGCGAAGTTGGATTAAATTATGTCTTCGTCTATAAGCTCAAGTTTTCAAGTAATTGACAGTGGTATTATCGATGATATTGTATTTTAAAAATTCACTAATAATTTCTACTCGCCTAATTCTATGGTATGTGACATTCTACGTTTTCATTGTTCAAAGTGTACTCGTTATTTTTGGGTTCATCATCAGAAAAAAGGAAATAATGTGAGGCACATTGAGAATAACATAGATTCAAATAAAAGCCAGTCTTTATAAAGTTTCAGCTAAAAATCAAATCGGCTGTTGGTCGAGCGATTCAAGACTTGATTGCAGTCAAACGTTGCAGATTTGATTACCTAGTTTATTCTCAATTTCGGGATAAGTATGCCAAAAACTTGGCACAATTGGTTTGAACAAAATCTGGTGGCGAACGCATATACCCGTTTGTGGACAAAGATGGTAGTGGGTTGGAGAGACTTTCCTTCGCACACAAAACCATATTTTGAAATAATCTTTTTCGACGATAATGATAACAATAGAAACTTTTGTCCCCAAAATGGGGAAAAGGTAAATATATCATGGAGAAGTTCAGTTTGCTCCTTAAAATTTCATTTGCTCCTTTTGTTTGTTTAGGAGAATCTAATGTTCTTTTTGAAGGGAAGTAAACGAGAATTTGATCACGAAAAACAGAGAAGAATATACGACACGCAGTTTTATCCAGGTTCACCCTTAAAGTAGGGCTACGTCCTGCAAAGAGATTTCACTATGTTTTTAGGTTTATAGTCGCTCAGCACAATACAATGATCGAAAACGAGCAAATATATATATATATATATATATATACCCTAAACAGAGTCCAAAATCTAAACCTATAATAAATCTCTTAATCTCGCATTATACGGGCCAGCGGAATCCCCGTCGGGAGGCGTTGCCCCCGAACCCCCGCCCACTGACTGGGCAGCGGGGCACCCGTGTCGGGAGCGCTGCCCCTGAACCCCCGCATTCCGTACGCAGGGATCACATGTTGTTGGATAACACTTCAGTTTCCCTAAGCTCACGTGGGCGTACCCGGTGTGAGAAACAAGGGTTCCCGAAGTATTCGCCAACTCCAACACTTTTCTTGTTATTTCTTTTTGGTTTTTTGGATTAGATCAAATAACGAAAAAAAATATTTCAACGATGAGACTTGAAACGTGGTAGTGCATTACTCTTGTAGTGTTTTGCAATTATAATTTTGCCTCTAAATGCTTACAACAGCCTAACGAAAAATGTCCTGTGGCTTTTGAGGTCATCGGCCCATTTCTTTCTTGTCAAGATAAATCGGAGTGAATGGACAAGTAGAAGAATTTGCGAGTAATTCCCCCAAGGAAGTCCAAAGAAATATTGATGATAAGTTCTGAGAAGTTAGATTATGAGGGGAAAAAAAAACAAGTATTTCTCGATCGTGTTGTTTGGGTTTCGTGGGTGTACAATGTTGTTGCACCCAATCATAGAAAAGGAAATCCTTTTCTTTGTTAGAACTTGTTTTTCCCTTTTGTTTCTTTCTTTTCTTTTCCTTTAGTCCCACATAGGAAGAGTGCTAGACTCTTCTCCTCCTCCAAGTCTATATAAAGGCTTCTCCATGTACATTGTTTTTTACACCTAAAGAGAATAAATCATATTTCTCTTTTTCTTTCTTTCTTTCTTATCATGGTATCAGAGCCAAGTTTAATGTTTTAAGAGTATGCTCTGCGGTTGCCATAAATTGGATCTTCCGCATCAGAAATTAAAATAACGAGCTCATTGTTTTTTAAAAGTATGCTCTGCGGTTGCCATAAATTGGATCTTCCGCATCAGAAATTAAGACAATGAGTTTTGGTCTTTTGAGCCGTCACCCTTGCTTGCTCTAGTCAAGCTTCCACAAATTCGTGCGTCTATAATTTAATTCTTCATTTTCTAGAGGCTTACTTTGTACCTCTAGATTCGTGCTTCTTGCATTCTATCGACCTGTGCATTTTGTCCCGCGCGTCTGGTCAAGACCTTCACAATAGTCATCATGGGCGATTCTAGTGACCGCATAGACGTCAAGTTTGATGGTTCCAATTATTCACTTTGGACACCATCGGTAATGGCTGCTCCACCACATGTTCCGTCTACTTATGGCTCTCGTCGCCCTACATGTACTTATTGTCATCATCTTGGTCATGAAGAGTTACACTGTTGGAGAAAGAAGAAGGATGTTTTGTGCCCTCCTACGCCACCGCAACCTATTCAGTATTCTACCTCATCTCCATTGGCTCGGCCAGTTACCTTGGCTTCTTTCTCTACGGATGATCATGTTGCTGCTCTTGAGGCCCAGCTTGCTCGATTAAGTCCTTCTCTGCTTGGTTCTTTTCCTGGCTCCGGTACCCCTGCAGCCGTTTCATCTGTTGACAGCACAACTGCGGCTACTCCCTCTTCATGTGACACTTCTACTACCTGGATACTTGACTCAGGAGCTGCTAGACATATGTCTGCTTCCGCTACCTGTCTCACTCAGCTCTCTAAACTCAAGCATCCAGCACATTTCTTTACAGCTGATGGTTCTCCTCTCCGAGCTACCCAACAAGGGACTCTCACCATCCCTCGGGATTTCAGTGTCCCTGATGTGTTACATGTTCCTTCATTGGCTCTTAACTTATTATCTGTTGGACAGCTTACCGATGCCGGATGTGTTGTGAGCTTTACTGACAGCTCTTGCTTTGTGCAGGATTGTTTGAGTGGTTGGATGATTGGCAAGGGCAGTAGACGAGATGGACTTTATACTATGCAGCATCTCCATCTTCTATCTTCCTCCCTTCTTGTTCCTGTGTTGGCTATCGTTGATCTTGCTCGATGGCATCAGCGTCTCGGACATATTGCTTCTTCTCGTCTCACCGTCCTTCATAAACAAGGTGCTCTAGGTCCTGTTTCTTTTGATAGTCTTCCTCCTTGTTCTATTTGTCCTTTAGCCAAGCAATCTGCTAAGCCTTTTCCTATCAGTAACTCTAGATCTAGTGCGATTTTCGATCTTATTCATTCTGATGTATGGGGCCCTGCCCCGCTCTCTTCCAAAAGTGGTTTCAAATATTATGTGTCATTTATTGATGATTATTCTCGTTATACATGGGTTTATCTTATGCGTCAACGTAGTGATTTCTTTTCCATTTATCAGTCTTTTACTACCATGGTTTCCACCCAATTTAATAGAAAAATCAAAGTTTTTCGATCTGATTCCGGGGGAGAATATCTTTCGGGTGTTTTTCGTTCTCTCTTGGCTAGTGATGGCACGCTTCCTCAGCTATCCTGTCTTGGGGTTCCAGCTCAGAATGGGGTTGCTGAACGCAAGCACCGTCATATTCTGGACACCACTCGTGCTCTTTTACTTGCCACCTCCGTTCCTACTGAGTTCTGGGCTGAGGCCCTTCTCACAGCTGTTCATCTCATTAACCGTCTACCCTCATCCGTTCTCAACCAAGACACCCATTTTTACCGTCTTCATTCTCGATCTCCCACCTATACTCATCTGCGAGTTTTTGGGTGCACTTGTTTTGTCATCCTTCCACCCCATGAACGTACGAAGCTCACCGCTCGCTCTATCCAATGTGCATTCTTGGGTTATAGCACCGAACATAAGGGTTATCGTTGTTATGATCCACATGCACGACGTGTACGTATTTCTCGTAATGTTACGTTTCATGAGCATGTTCCTTTCTTTCCTACCAACGCCACACCTTTTGTGTCGTCTCCTATTCCATTCATGGATTTCCCTGCTGATCATTCCCCTGATCCTTCTTCTCCCATTTCCACTTCAGATCTAGTTCCTACTGCACCTTCACCATCTCCGCCGATTCCCTTTTCCATCTCGGATTTAGATATATCACAACCTTCTCCACCTTCGCATGTCCCTTCTACTGCACCTCCTGCTCCGCCTGCCCTTGACGATTCTGCACATCTAGAGCTCCGCCGCAATCCTTCTCGGGATCGGCGTCTACCTGCTCGGTATGTTGCTGCTACTTCTTATTCTACCGAGTTTGGCTCTTTTTTGGCTGCTGTTCACACTATACAGGAACCCACTAGTTATCGCGAGGCAATTCAACATGTTGAATGGCGTCAGGCTATGTCTGAGAAACTCTCGGCTTTGCAGAGTACTGGTACTTGGGAGCTTGTGCCTCTTCCTCCGGATCGATCATTGGTATCCTGCCGATGGATATACAAGGTGAAACTCCGTTCTGATGGTAGTATTGAGCGTTACAAAGCGCGTCTGGTTGCCCGGGGTTTCTCACAGGAGTATAGTATTGATTATGAGGAGACATTTGCTTCCGTAGTAAAGATGACATATGTCCGTACTTTACTAGCTGTTGCTTCAATTCGCAACTGGCCTCTTTTTCAGCTTGATGTGAAGAATGCTTTTCTTCATGGGGATCTTCAAGAGGATATCTTTATGCAACCTCCGCCTGGTCTTGCTCACACCTCTAGACAGGTTTGCCACCTTCGACGGGCTCTTTATGGTCTCAAACAAGCCCCTCGTGCCTGGTTTGAGAAGTTCAGTGATGCTATTCGATCTGCTAGTTTTGCTCAAAGTGAGGCTGATCATGCTATGTTCGTTCATACCTCTTCTACTGGTTGCACTATTCTTCTTCTTTATGTGGATGACATGATCATTACTGGAGATGATCGTGCTCATATTGAGCATACCAAAAGACACCTTCAGCAGCATTTTTCCATGAAGGATCTTGGACCGCTGCGTTATTTTCTTGGGCTTGAGATTGCTCGCAGTTCGCGTGGTATCCTTCTTTCTCAACAGAAGTATACCGCTGATATTCTCTCTAGGGCTGCTCTTTCCGACTCACGCACTGCCGCTACTCCTATTGAACTAAATCAAAAGTTTCGCCCAGACGATGGGGAACCTCTTTCTGATGTGACCCGCTATCGGACTTTGGTTGGCAGTCTTGTATATCTTACTATCTCTCGACCCGACATCGCTTATGCTGTTCATATTGTCAGTCAGTTCGTTGCTGCTCCTCGTACAGTTCATTATGCTGCTGTTTTGAGGATCTTGCGCTATCTTCGGGGCACTTTGACGCGTTCTTTGTTCATGCCGTCTTCTTCTGCCCTCAAATTACGTGCCTATTCTGATGCTGATTGGGCTTCCAATGTGACTGATCGCAAGTCTGTCACTGGCTATTGCATTTTTCTTGGAGATTCTCTTATTTCTTGGCGTGCCAAGAAACAACATATTGTCTCACGCTCCTCTACAGAATCTGAGTATCGTGCTATGGCCGACACTACTGTTGAGATTGTTTGGCTTCGTCGCTTACTTGCTGACATGGGTGTTTCATTTCTGGATCCTACTCCTTTATACTGTGACAACAAAAGTGCCATTCACATAGGCGCAAATCCAGTGTTTCATGAGCGTACCAAACATATTGAGATCGACTGTCATCTAACTCGTCATCATCTTCAAGCTCGCACCATTTCTCTTCCCTTTGTTGGCACTGAGAATCAGCTTGCAGATTGTTTTACGAAGGCTCTTCCATCACATCGCTTTTTATTTCTTCTTTCCAAACTCTCGTTGTTTGATCCACCTTGAGTTTGAGGGGGGGTGTTAGAACTTGTTTCTCCCTTTTGTCTCTTTCTTCTTTTAGTCCCACATAGGAAGAGTACTAGACTCTTCACCTTCTCCAAGCCTATATAAAGGCTTCTCCATGTACATTGTTATTTACACCTAAAGAGAATAAATCATATTTCTCTTTTTCTTTCTTTCTTTCTTATCATTCTTGTCTAGTGTAAGTACAAACTTTGTTTGCTATTCTAGCAAACGACGTTGCAATCCATGTGAAATTGCAACATGCAAATCATAATAGTGCATTAAAGATTTGATGATAAGCTTCCATAGAAGTTGATAGCGCGGGGCAACTGGACAGCTCTAGCATTTTGCTGGCAACGAGGCCAAAAAGCAATTCAGTACCAAGAAATGGGGGAATGGTCTCACTGTTTTTAATCAGCAGCGCACATAATTTAGTAGTTACGTTTTTCTAGCGATTCTGCAAATGGGCCGCAAATAATTAGATGACGCACTGCACGGCATGTGCGCATTGAGGACGGGCCAAGATATGCAGGCGACTATTATTGCCATATTCTTGTAACTCCACTTTTGCTTACGGTCTCTAATAATCCTTTGGCTAGTACAGGAGGTCGACTCCGACGGTTCGAACTGACCCGGCCCATTGGCCATCCTAACTAAAACCAATTTGGGTTCATGTTACATTAGGATGAATTTCTGATAGCCGAGGATACTTCAAAAGTTATGCCGACACACTCTTGGATAATTTTTGGAGCTTTGAGCCATTTTATTCAAACATCCGTCACATTTCCCGTCTCGCAATCACTGAAAGTGTTGCCGACGACTTCGTAGAAATTTTGGTGATGCTGACATAACAAGAAGCTTTAATAATTACAACGTCACACGATATGTCAAGTGGTGCTCCCATGTGCAGCATGAGCTTGACATAAAAGGAAGCTTTAATAACTGCCGAGTGAACCGCCGGTGGCTAGAAGGCAAAACTTAACTCCACCCCGATTAACTCTTACCCTCACTTTGTTCTGTCTTCTTCTTCCTCCTCCTCTGCGTTTTAGAGAGAGAGAGAGAGAGAGCAGCATAAGAGCAACGATGGTGGACGTGCTCGGGAGGGAGAGACACGTAAGGGTTTGGGAGTTTGCAGAGAATTGTTACGTTATTTTTGCAGATATATAGTTACTTACAAATGCAATTCATGTTCACTGGATCCGTTTACATGGTAATCAGTCAATGAAATTGGGTTGTTTTAGAACCATTAAAGTTAGGTTTTGAGAAATAACTGAAAATTGTAATTAGTAATTTCTATAAAGAAAATGAAAAGGGCATGTTCCACGAACCTTTGGTGTCCCTTTGCGCATCCAACGAATCTCCATCAGTTGCGGCAGTCCCTTCATTCCATACACACTAGATAATTACCGATCCATAATTTTTATATTACATTCTTTTGAAAATCCGTTAGTTGCCACACTTGGTACTTTTTCTATCTCCATTTCTACTAGAAGTTGATTTTGGCAGCTTAACGTTCTAAACTTGGGAGTTGAGCCCCCTTCCCTCCCCCTTGTTGTTAATACCACAAAAACTCCAAATTGATATACATATGACAAATTTGCCCCAAACTATTTTTTGACATTGGAAAATCTCAAACTGGTGCACTTGAAACAATTTTATCCCCAAACTATTTTTTATCATCACGTAAAACCTAAAATTGGTACATCTCTAACAATTTTACCTCAAACTATTTTTTGACCACTAAAAACTCTAAACTAGTATGCCTGTGATAAATTTACCCCAAACTGATACATTTGTGACAAATTTATCTTCATTAGTTTTCGTTAAATTAATTTAATAACTCGAAAACCCCAAATTGATATACTTGTGGGAAAAGAAAGGTAAAAATCCCAAATGGGTGCACCCGTCAATTACCACATGTCATTTAATTTAGCAATTTAACGGTAAATTTATCACACGTGTATCAGTTTAGGGTTTTTGATGGTCAACAAAATAGTTTGGAGTAAATTTATCACAAATGTATTAATTTAGGATTTTCCGTGGTATTAACCTTTTTTTTTAACTCCTAGCAAGGTCCGGTGAATATTTGTTCTATATTGGAAACGATTGCTTATCTAAACTCTAACCTTAATCTCATATTATATATGTTTCTTTTTCATGTGAGAAAAAAAAAAGAATTAAGGTGTAATCCATCCGTAGGTATGGGGCTGGAAAACTAGTTTCATTTAAAGTTTATATCCAAATGATGATGCTTGATTATTTAAAATCTAGGCATAAATGCATTAGAAGTTCCAAAACTTATTACAAGAGTGTAATTAAGTCTTAAAATTTATATTAAAAAAATGCAATCAAGTCCTAAAATTTATCAATTTGTATAATAGAGTCCTGCCATTAACTCCAATCCAATTAGATGAATGGAAAGTGACCTTTTTAAATGTTTTCTCTCTTCTACATGGCAACGCCTTACTAAAACAGGATATACAAGACTAAAATGTTGCCATTTTGGCATAACTCCTTATTAATTTAAAAATTAGTTAAATTAGATTAGAAAATAAAAAAGAGGAGTTGTGAAAATGGCAGACTTATTACTTTGCAAGATTCTTTTACAAGGAAAATTATTTAAATCTTAATTTTTTAACTAAAATATTAATTACATTAGGTATATATATATATATATATATAAGTAAAAAGGAACTTGTGATGACAATTTTTTTTCGAAGTTAGCCTTATATCGATAGGGCATTGCAGACGTTACTTTGCATGATGATTTTACAAGGAGAATAATACAAACGTTCGATGAGAACAGCAATTTGGCCAAAACGAGTCCTTGGCACAGGACGAAGCATCGTTGCACTAAATTGGACTCTATCATTGTTGTCCAACTTTATTAAAGCTGATGCTTAAAGAACTCGTGAAGCGACTGGGATTGAAGTGCGTTAACCGAATCGAAATGTGGGACTCCGGCTGCTGTTGAATGATGGAGCCAATCCTTTGTTTTTTTGTTTTTTCGGGTGGGGCCTGAAGTCAATTTCAGTACAAAAGATATGTTGGAGTGGGCCCATTTGTTTTCAATCAAGCGTAAATCAGATGGAGGCGTTTGTTCTTTTGGAGATTCCGCAGATGTTGGCGTAAAGATGATCAGATGACACGCTCAAATACCAATACGAAATTACGAATGCATAAGAGATATACAACTTAAAAAAGATATAACTAGAGTCAACTTATCCATTTATAATGATATTCAAGCGACTTGTCATATAAATGGTTCTGGAAATTGTCTTTATTTACCAACATACATATGTTATTCGTGGTTAACATACATGTACGGCACCCAGGTTTCAAGATGGCATCTCGCGCTTTGAAAAGCGACAAAAGGAAAGGCGCGCTCTTTCTTTCCGCATGTATGGGAAAGTAGGCACGCCTTGGGGTTTGGGTTACGGTTTTTGACCTCAATCCAATTTCTGCGATCTCAATGCAATGCAACTTACGCAGGAGAAAGAACAAAAAGCATGGAATGTGTCTTTCTGCTACCCTATAGCCAAAATCTTTGATGGCGCGTGGGAGACAACGTGTGCAAGAAAAGTATCCACAAAAAATTCTAAATAAAGTCCTGAAGTGCTCTGATTTTTTAAATAAAATTATGAAGTAGATCTTATTTTTTTAAAAAGGCCTGAAATATCTTTTTTGTTTCAACAAAAGGCATAAGGTGCTCTTTTTATTTCTAAAAATTATCTGATCAAAACACATTTTCATCTCTTACGTCTTAATTTTCTTTTTTTTTTTCCTTCTTTTTTTTTCTTTATACTTTCTAGCCAACACCAAGTGAGGGCCGCCGACGCTTGGGCCGATGTTGAGTGACCCTTGCCCTGACGCTGGATCTAGTGACACAACCCTCGCCTGACACTAGCCTCGCCAGCCCAGGCAAGGGCGCGGGCTAAGTGAGCTGTTCCCTCGAGCAGATAGACATGGAGGTGCGTGAATCGATCATGAAATTGTGATTCCCAGAGGGCTCCTATGACGTTCTCGTGAAAAGTCTCTTCCTGTCCTGCAATCCTTACATGAGGATGCACATGAGGAAGCTCGATGTTCCCAGCTGTCGCGATTCCTTCGAACCTCGTTTGGTGATCCAAGAACCAAATACGTGCCCGGACTCTGCAACTCTTCTTTCTCTTTCGTCTTCCGAAAGCTAAAAGCGGTAAGCTATACAAGCTGGCTCTTGCTTCGGAGGAGACCTCATCACATTGACTGGCAGCCCAACTTGTGACCAAATCGAGGCAAAAATTGAAAACATTTTTAGCAAGTTGAATACAGTCATCCTTTAAGCATCTCTTGTGCATATGGCCCTTTACTGTTCTTTTCGTTTTTTTTTTCTTTGTATATACTTCAGGCTATGATATGCTTATTCTTTTAACATAGACCGTATTCTCGTCCATCAATGATTGAAAAAAAGAAGACTTTTCCCAATGATATATTTATGGGTAAGTCACCAACATATGCGGACATCATCCATAACTAAGTTTAGGGAAATATTTCTCTGACGGCACTATCGAGAACTGTATAATTTCAACCGTAAACTCACGCATCATTACTGAGTATTTTGAATAAAGTACTTATTTATTGAAAGATCGTGTGATCAGAAATAACTAACAGTACTTAATTTTCTTAAGTTTACATGTAAGCGATGTACTGTAATCCGCCAATCAGAGATAATCGGGAAAAGTTCCCATGTTTATGAGGATGGAAAAAAAAAGAAGCAATAACCCGTCGATCATTTCGTGTCGAGGGATAGATGCTATAAGAGAAATTCCGTATCATATAACTATCCACGTGCTTAATGGGCAGATGCCGTCCATGCAAAGGGACAATTCAACAGTCTACGGCATCGGGATAAAAGACGAAATACTGCAATGCTATTCATACGTATCAAGCAAAACCATTAGCAAGTTGAACTGGAAACAGTGGTTTTGCCCTTTACCCTATCGAATCGCTTGTCCTATAAATTTGTGGCTCGATCGACCAAACCCTCCACCATACCAATCATCAGCACAAACAGTTTCAGCACAATGGCTCTCGCCTCCCTCTTCTTCCTCCTCTTGCTCTCATCTCTCCATGTTAGTAATCTGCCGAGCTCTCCTCCTCCAAGCAAATTTCCATGCAAGGACAGGGCCATATGCTTAATTCAATGCTTAGGGGGATCGGGATCGTCTGCCATAGTTGAAGCTATGGCAGGGTGACATAGCTTCAATCTCGGCCGTCCATTCTCATCGGATGGCCGAGATTCCGCCACGTCATCCGGAGAATCCAACTCAAAATTTGCGCGCGATCCCCTGGCTACTGTAGCGTTTTTTTTTTGAATTTTTTCTTTTTCAGATCTCGGCCATCTCTGGTATCTCTCTCTCTCTCACGCTTTCCTCTCTCTCTCTCTCTCCGACGCCTCTCTCTTCGCCCCGACGCCCCTCTCTCGGCGTCCGACCAAATTTCCCCGACGACCAAGCTCCAACCTCCCCCGACGCCGCCGACCAAGCTCTGACCAAGAAGCCTCTCCTCAACAAACGCAACCCCAGGCCCACCAAGCTTCGGCCATCCATCTCCCCTGCCGCGGTCCTCATCATCCTCGCCGGCCGCTTCAAGGGTAAGCCGGTTGTCTTCCTCAAGCAGCTCCCCTCCGGCTTGCTCCTCATCACTGGTGAGTTTATAGTTCTATATATCTCTCTCAACATCCACCACTTGTTAATTGGATGGCCTTGCATACGCCAGAGCTGGCTTAGTCTGAATTTTGATGGCACAATTTTCTCTTAATTTGCATCATTAGTCAATCCAGATTGGGTTACCTACTGCACAATTTGTGAATGTGGGGAACATACTTTGATGTTTCGGTACAATGCATTCTGTGATAGGTGAAAGATTCGTCTGCATGTGTCCTGCAATATGTTAAAGTTATGTACTTGGGCATCGATAGACCTCCCGAGTTCACTCCCTTTGTGATGGGCATTTATCTCAGTGCGGATTTACTGTGGCGTTTTGTGTTTGGCTTTATCGTATACGAATTAAAATTCCATGTTTAACAATGCCTATTCTTATGGTAATTATTGTTGTGGAGTTAGGATTATGATACAACGTTTAGAACCCTAGTGTCGTAGAAATGACCCGACTTCTTGTTGGGAGCTAAGATTTAATCGCTTGAGCTTCCACGTTTTTCACTTTTGAAATTCTGCCAAGCATTCTGTTGGAGCAGTTGTCGCCTTTCAGAAGCAAAAATAACTTTGTAAAAGCATCCAGATTTCACATTTCCCATCTTCCCATGGTTCTACGTCTATTCATTGCAAATAGCTGGTTCTGAATGAGTTATCTTTTCAGTGTTGCAACATCAATTAATCTATTTTCATTGTCTAAATTCAGGTCCATTCAAGATTAACGGTGTTCCTTTAAGAAGGGTTAATCAATCTTATGTGATTGCAACATCCACGAAGGTTGACATATCTGGAGTTAATGTTGAGAAATTTGATGACAAGTATTTTGCAAAGAAAGTTGAGAAGAAGAACAAGAAAGCAGAAGGCGAGTTCTTTGAGGCTGAGAGAGGCGAGTTCTTCGATGGATGATGATAGATGAGCACTAACTGCCATGCTTAGTACTAGCAGTCAAATTGTGCCTCAAATTGAGACTCATGATGGGACAAGGTACTTAATGTCTTAATGAAACTATGTTAGATTTTTGTTCTGTTTCATTATTTGTTGTTCAATTTATCGTCTAATGTCGCTACTTTGTCAACTATTTTTTGTATGATTTCATCAGCACTAATGAGTGGACTCCACAAATCGGTATGGAATTTAATGATCTAGATGAGGCATGGGAGTTTTGGAAAATGTATGCATTCAGAAGTGGTTTTGGTGTACGTAAGAGAGTTACTAACAAAGGGAAGGATGGTTCCATAACATCCACACACTTTTGTTGTGCAAAAGAGGGACATCGACAAAAAGATAAACGTATGGAATTAGTAAAAAAGCCTAAGCCTGAAACGAGGATGGACTGCCATGCCCGAATGGGAATCAGATTAGTTTGAGGGAGTGGTAAATATTGTGTTTATGATTTTGAGCCAAACCATTCCCATCCACTCCACTTCGCAGAGTGTAGTCACTTGATAAGGTCACATAGGCAAATAAGCGATGTCCAAGCTCAGCAAATTGAGTTGGCTGACAATGCAGGCTTCACACAAACACAGCATCATGACTTATCTAGTGTACAGGTTGGGGGAAGAGAAAATGTTGGCACTAGAGTTGATGTAAAAAACTATCTTCGCACTAAACGAGAAATGGACATGGCCTTTGGAGACGTGGGATGTTTATTGAGGTACTTTGAAAAACGACAAATCTCAGACACCTCTTTCTTCTATGCCGTTCAGCTTGATAGTAATGAGCAAATAACAAATATATTTTGGGCAGATTCTAGGATGATTATTAATTATGCTCTTTTTGGCGATGTTGTCACCTTTGACACCACATTTTCTACCAATAAAGAGTATAGGCCACTCGGTGTATTTATTGGATTCAATCACCATAGAGAGCTTGTGATTTTTGGGGTTGTACTTTTATATGATGAAACCGCAGATTCATTTAGATGGCTTTTCGAAACATTCTTATGGGCGCACAAGTATAAGAGGCCTGCAACAATTTTTACTGATCAAGATGCAGCAATGTCGAAAGCATTACAAGAAGTGATTCCTGAGTCAAGACATGGATTGCGTACATGGCATCTAATGCAAAATGCTATTAAAAATGTTGGTCATTTAATGAAGAATGGATCTAATTTTTTGACTGTTTTGAAGAAGCTTGTTTATGAATATGTGGAAGTCCAAAAATTTGAAGATGCTTGGGATTCATTACTTTCAACATATGAGCTAGTGACAATTGTTGGCTTCAAAGTTTGTATAGGTTGAAGGAGAAGTGGGCTAGATGTTATATGAAATCTACAGTGACATTTGGGTATACGTAACACACAATTGAGTGAGAGTTTAAATGGAGATTTGAAAGATCATCTTAGATGTAACATGAATCTAGATGGTTTTTTCAAGAGATTTGATAACGTGGTGCTTGATAAGCGGTACAAAGAGTTAGAAGTTGAGTTTAATGGTAGGGAGAAATTGCCAACGATTTTATGTCAGACATCACCTATGTTGCAGCAAGCAAGTAAGGTCTGTATACATTCGGTATTTGAAAATTTTCAGGCAGAATGGATGAAAGCTTTTTCCTTGGTTATCAAGGAACGTAATGACATGGGCCTCTTGCGTGAATATGTTATTGGTTCATATGGTACAAATGAACAAGAGTACAAGGTCACGGGTGGCCCAAGCAATGAAGTGGTGAATTGTGCATGTAATCATTTTGAGACCGTTGGGTTCTTATGTTGCCATGCGTTGAAGGTGCTTGATCACTTGGATATAAAGTTAATTCCTAATTCTTATATTTTGAAGAGGTGGACACGTAAAGCAAGAGATGGAGTACTAGAGAGGCATGGTTTAGATACTCATGTATGAACTTTCTTTATACTCTTTTTTTACTCAATTTGTCATCCTAATTTATTGGTAACTTCTAATAACTTCTACATATTCGTTCAGGGTAATGACGACATGGATGCTACTGATAGATATAGAGAGGTGTGTCCCGAGTTTGTGAAGATAGCAGTGAAGGGGTCACAAACTATTCAGAGATATGAATTTATCAAGCAGATGATCTTGACCATAAATAAATCGCTCGATGAAATGCCACTCGGAGGTGAGTCTCAGAGAAATTTAGTTGGCTCAAGTGAAGATACGAGTCTCATTGGAAAATGTACGGAACTGAAGAAGAAAGTTGGAGGCAAAGGAGGAAAGCGACATAAGAGCTGTCTAGAGAAGAGCAAAAGAAAATCAAAGAAGCAAGGAGACATACCTCAAGCATCTTCGCAAGCTTCTTCTGCACCTCAAATTCTTCAAAATTATAACAACCCGTCGTGTTTTTACAGTAATCTACTTACTAACATTGTGAGTAATTCGGAAATTGGTGGATCATTTACTGCAGCTCCCCCTGATTATTCGACAATGATACAGCAGGTATGCCTACTCTATAAGGTCGAGAGAAGACATGCTGTTTGCGGTCTCTTATTTTGCGTCCTCATCCTTTTTTTGGAAGATGTACGGCAGCATAATTGTTGACACCTAAATTTTAAGTTTTTATTTTATTTTTATTTTTATTTTATTTTTATTTTATTTTACTTTATTTTACTTTATATATTTCATAAAAATTGAGAATTGGCTTTTTAGTTCTCACAAAAAATAATTTTTCATGCATTGCATATTTATATCGGATCGGTGGTGAATGGGTTTAATTCAAGATTCTAAGCTTAATTGAATTACATGGCCTGAGTGTTGACACTTGATTTTTAGCCATTTTATTTTTAGAAAATTCTAGAAAACTTATAAAAAGAAATGAAAAAAATTACAAAATGGACTTTGGAGGCCCTGGCCCAGCCCAGGGGTCCATTTCCAACAAAAAATGTTTTTTGGAAATTTTCGCATATTTTTAATATTTTTTCGAAAATAGGAAAATAAAAATAAAAAATCATAAAAAATAGCTTTTGAGGCCGAAAAATACAAAAAAATAGCCAATAATTTTATTTTAATTCCCTTTTCATATTGGCCTCTTGAAAAATCAAAAAAATTAAGTTCGGGACCATGTGTTTCTTAGCAAACAATAATCCCTAATTTTTTCAAAAAAAATGTTTTAGCGTCCAAAATTTGAATTTTTACATTTTTGAGTCAAAGACATCAAACTCAGGTCCTCCACATTTTATTTTGCCTGAAAAGCCCTTTGGATTAGCCCAATTTTGCGAAAAGGATCAATACGCACAAAAATTTTGTAATTTAGTCCCTAAATTGGTTCAAAATGAAATTAAACTTTTTATGGGGACTAAATTGTAAATGCTTAAGACCTCAAGGACTATAATGCAAATACTTAAAACTTGAGGGATTAGTTTGCAAATAACTAAAAGAAGAGTTGGTGGAGAAAGGAAGATGGTGATAGAGAATGAATGGTAAAAATAGAGAATGGAAGGTAAAAATAGAGAATGGAAGATGAAGATAGAATGGAGGATGAGAATGGAAGATGAAGGTAAAGAATGGAGGATGGAGATAGAATGGAGGATGAGGATGGAAGATGAAGATGAAGAAAGGGAGATGGAAGAGTTGTCTATAAAAGAGGAGGAGAAGCGATTTTGAGGGAGGAGGAAAACATTTTGGAAAGATTTCAAGGAGAAGGGAGAGAAACTTGAAAGAGAAAAATTTTGAGAGAGAAAAATTTAGAGAAAAAAAAAATCAATGAGAGAAGGGAGCTTGAAAACGAGAGAAAAGAGTTCGGTCGAGAGATTTTCCGATTGAGTCTCTTATGCCGTTTCTTCCACCAGAGATTTGCCGGTCGAGTCCTTCACGCCGCTTCTTTCATTAGCACTTGATCGCAACCATTCCTTGTTGTTGGAGCTGAGATCCGACGTCCTGATCCGTAGAGTAATACAAGGTTCAAATTTGGCAATCAAATCCGCCACATTAGGTAACGATTTCATCCCTTTGGAATGTTGAAAAATTGTGTTGCCTAAATTGATTGATTTGGATCCATTTTAAATCTTTTGGATATATCATTTCACTTCCATACTTCAAAATCATATCTTTCAAAATTAGCATCATGTAGATCATTGCACGTGTAACTTATCCTGTAAATAAATTTCTTTATCATACCGCATCTTCTTCTAAAACAAATTCATTCATGACATGCATTACATATAGTTTAATTTTTTTTATCCTTTTTTAAAAAAGAAAACCCAAAAAAAAATTACACATTTGAATCTCAAGTGAAAATTCATCAAAATTGCCAAGTTGAACATTTTCATGAAATTGGTACCGAAAGGACGCTAGTAGAAATATTAGCGTAACCAAGTCTCCGAACTCATTAATCTCTGGTTCGTAGGAATAAAGTATTTCTCCCGATCCTTTATTTAGGTATCTAATCAACCTACCCAAAATGATTAGTGGCGACTTCAAGATAAATCCTTCTTTTGATGAAATTGAACTTAAGTCACGATTCGGTAGAACTTGGGAAGGTTCGAACTAGGCTAGTTAATTCAATTTAATTAACCTGGTAATCCATTAACTTTAAAAAAAGGGAAACCGATTTTTAGGTCGCTACAATAATTTATTTTTTTTTTCTTCCTTTTTTAGGGTGGTAATATTGCAAATGCCCCAAAGTAGTGTGCTTAAGTGGATGTCAGCCTCGAAATTGATATAGCATGTGAAAATGGCAATAAGTGAGAACTTGTAACATTTTAGCTCTAGAAGAAGTAAAATAAATATTAGATGAACATCTGTGCCTGTAAGTTATTGTTTACACTGATATGAAGTTGTTTCTTTGCAGATTTTTTTGATAGGTCCTAAGAATGCCAGAGAAGTACCTTACAATTCGGTCCTGTACTAGATTTGAACTCGTTGAAGCAAATTTCCTCTTGATTGTTGCTATGTAAAATTTTGATAGATGTTCGTCGAACATCTTAATGTGAAGACAGTTCCGTGGGATTGTCTCCAGATTGTAATTTGAGAGGAGCAGATTGTTCAATTGACCCTCATGCTGGGGTTTGCATAGCCATGGTCTGGCCCATAGGTCTATGTACTAAACAGATTGCTCTCTTCTTCCCTTAATGAGTGCTTGAGGTGCAAGATATATCTACAGGATGCTGTCAAGATTGTAGTGGTGATAGCCGAATGAGTCTGTGATATACGGCTGACTATGACTGTTAATCTTGTCATTCCTTGAAGGGGTAGTGTTGTATAATTGCCTTTAGATTAAAAGCTTTTGCCTTTGACTCTTCCTTTGGTAGCATTTTTATGTTCTGGATATTTATAAAGTTATATTGATGAAATCGGGCTGTAAAAGTTCTGGCGTGCCTTGTTGTTTCCCTTATCTTGCTTTTGTTTTCGCGTTGCTCTTGCTAATGTTATATTGTCAAACTTTCGTAAAGGTTGTCCTCACAATTCTGACCTGAGCTGACAATGGTAAGAGAGACCTGGGTCATCTCGGGCTGTATAATTTCGCCAATAGCAATTTTCATAACATTTTGGTTTAGAAGTAGCTTGAAGAAAATCATCGGATGAATTCTTCAAGCTGAATTCATACTCGTCATCACTCCATACGTAGGAATGTTGTGATCAAATCTTGCATATCTGGTGTAGCATCCTGATAGTCGCATTCATTCCCTTTTTACCTGCATATGCAGGAGGACCAAATCTATTAAAGATGGACATGGTTTTAATTTTTACGTCAGGAGTGTTTTAATCTCAGTGATATGGGATAGCCTTGCCCACTATCTAAGTATCCTTCCTCCTTATCATTCGATGCTTTTTACCTAAACCCCTTCTGACCAAATAAAGCGCAATGGAATCCTTCTCGCCCCCACTTTGTCCGAATATGCTTTCTCGGTTATGCTTCGAAACCGAAATATGCAGAGAGGAGAACGTGTCTTTGATCTGGTTTATTGATTTATTTTGCTTCTACTTATTCGTGAATACCAAGCCATTTACCATGATCGTTAGACCAATTAAAATATGATGGCTTTCATTCTTAAAAGTGAGAATCTCTTTGGTTTCAGTTCCGAGTTCAGTTTGAATTGCCGAAAGCGATAAGGATTCACCAGTTATGCTATTTGAGACCGGAAAGTGATGCGTGTGTGGTTTACTCAAATTTTCAAGAAGCTTCAGTGGAAAATCCTGCACAGCTCAAGCAGATTGCGAGTATATGCATTGCAGAGATCAAAAACTGCACTAATAAATTTGAGCCCAAACATAAAAACCAATGATACTCCACAAACAACTTCCTCATTCACATATTACCCAAAGGAACCAGCCTTCAGCCAAACCAAAAGGAATTCACATCGAAGGATCACACGAGAATTCCAACTAATGTAAATTCCACAAAAGGCACACAATCAACAGTAACATGTTGTCTTAAATAAGAAACCGCAACTGTCTTAAATGGAATAACGTAACATGTAATTTTGAGTGATTACAAACACATAAACGCAGAAACTAAGTTCCTGCTCACATCCTATAAGTTCAAGCTATACCTTCGACAAAATAATAATGTAAGGAGCATTTCTAATCAATGTTGACATTCCTAAAGCCACTAATCACATCTTGGAAGCTGTCATTCACCTCCCTTGCATTCTGTAACTCTTGTACTGTCACTCGAAGCGAACCTTTGGTATGTTCCAATTCTTGTATAGTCAATCGATGCGAACATTGGCTATGTTCTAGCTCCCTCTGGGTTTGTTCCAGCTGAAATCGGGTTTGTTCCAACTCTATTTCTAGACCTCTTATTATACGGCTACATCCACTAGGACAAGCGTCGTCCTGATTAGGCATAACAAGAAACCATATAATTGTTACATTGCTATACCATTGAAAATTTAAACTGTCCTACTACAAGAGTAACCAACTAACATACCTGCTTCAGATGTTCATCATTAGGATGAAATCGTGTAGGCAAATGAATTGTTGTTGGCAACTCCCTCATATTAAAAAATTTCAAGTACGCCTGTTTTGTAGCTTCCTAGTTGTTATATCCTTTGTAATTAGCATTACTAAACCCACTTACTTGGACTTCGGTTTCAGGCCAACTATCATATATGCCAATATTATGGCCATTGAAAACAACATAATATTCCTTCGGCATTTCAACAAACCTAAAATACTATAGACAAGTAACATACAATCCAAATCGCTTCTTTAGAAGAACTCTTTGCCCTGAGTACTTGTCATCAGGCGAGAAGCGAGCTGCAGAAAGAACATGATCGAAACATAAATAAAAGATCAGTCTACGTTATGGAAGCCTTATTAAAGAAATTCTGCAGAAAACAATTTGCTGCAATATGTGAAGGCATGATTCGAATAATATGGACTAAGAAGACCAGGTGGTTAAAGCATATGTGTTTCATCTCCACTGAACTGCAGCTTCACTGGAGGGAGAAAGCGCAGGATAGTTAAGAGTGACATTTGATCTAAGTCCATTAGCATTCAAAGCCAACCATTGCCACAAGACTTCTTAGCTTCGCCAAGATGGACTACGGATTGCAATAAAATCCAACTTAATATGGACTAATAAAAAGACAGTGGTTGAAGCATATGTGTTTCATCTCCACTGAACTGCAGCTTCATTATAGGGAGAAAGCGCAGGATAGTTAAGAGACATTTGATCTAAGTCCATTAGCATTCAAAGCTAATCATTGCCACTAGACTTCTTAGCTTTGCCAAGATGGACTACAAAGGTCGATAAAATCCAACTTTTCCTATAAGGGCAATACAATGATCTAAACAGTGGTATAGAAAGCACATAACTTAGACAACTGTAATAGCCTTACATTCAATCAAAAACCATCTCGGTCCAGTGCAAGAATCCCACCAAGACCAAACAAATATAACGACCAAATACATAACTCAAGAAAAGCAAATACAAGATCCCATGAGGTGACTAACCCGGATGTGCAGATTGTGTAGGGAGGCCAAAGGGTGATTCTTTCTGCATACAATCGAGCAGCCACTTTAGAACAGATCGACAAAACAGTATGAAAGGCAAGAGAGGCCCCAAGTGGGCACTGACTGCCACCCAAAAATCAAATACCAATCAAAGCACACGCTTTATAAAGTGAACAAGCTGGATTCTTGAATCATTTTGTAATTAATTGTCTAAACCATACGAAATCACTCTCTCTGGCAGGATAATCTCATGTTACAATTTGAAAACCGATGCCCCAACTCAATTCTATGAAATGCAGACAGGGGCTTTGAAGCAACCATTGTAATATCCACCAACAATTTTCATTTGCTCACCGCAAGGCATTACTAAAACCGAAATCCCCATAACTCTAAAGCCAAAGCTCTTTTTCCTATTCAATTTGGCGAAGCAAGTAGACATAGAATTCTAAAGCAGAGAAATTTTTCCTTAGTAAAACACGACGGTCTACTTTCCTACAAAAAACCTACCCCAGGGAAACCCATAGGGGCTCAGTTTGATCTCTCTCACACACACACAACATCCCCCTACGCCATGAACGAATCAAAGAGGAGAAGGAGATCCCAAACCCACATGTCCGTATAGGTCAACGCCGAGCGCCAATTGTTGACACCTGATTTTTAATCATTTTTTCTATTGCTAAAGTAATAAAAAATCCATAAAAATTCATAAAATTGAAAAATCAACTTTGGGGACCTTAGCCAAGCCTAGGGAACCAATTTTGACCAAAAAACGATTTTTCATATTTTCAGTATTTTTACGTATTTTTTATTTATTTATTTTCGAAAATTAATAGAAAATCCATAAAAATTCATAAAATTGAAAAATCAACTTTGGGAACCTTAGCCAAGCCTAGGGAACGAATTTTGACCAAGAAATAATTTTTCATATTATATATATTTTAAGTTTTTTTAAAAAAAAATACAAAAATATTTGAAAATTTTGGAAAAATAACATTTGAGGCCAAAAAAATACACAAAGATAGTTAATATTTTTATTTTAAATCTATTTTCATATTGGCCATCGCAAATTCAGAAAAATCCAATTCGAGTCACGTGTTCCTTCACGAGTATAATCTCGAATCGGGCCTAAAAAAATTTAATTTGAGTCAACTTATTTTTAACTTTCACTTTTTATGAGTTGTGACATTGTCTTCTAATATTTTAAATTTTCATCTTGGCCCAATTATACCCAGAATGACTTAATTTTGCAAAAGGGCTTTAATTAAATTATGCATTATTTTCAGCGACAAGAAATGAGCTTAAATTTGACATGTGATAAATTTTGGTGTGTCAAAAATTGTGAGGAGATTTGGACTTAAAGAAATATATTTTTTCAGGGACTGAATTGTAAATACTTAAAATTCAAGGACTAGAGTGCAAATACCTAACTCTTGAAGGATTATTTTACAAATAATAAAAAGAAGAGTTAGTGGATAAATTAGAATAGAGAAGGGAAGATGAAGAAGAGGAGATGAAGAAGAGAAGTTGGAGAAGAATGGATGGAGAAAATAAGATAAGAATAGAGAAGGGAAGATGGAGATGAAGAAGAGTTAGTAGAGAAATTAGAATGGAAGATAAGAATAGAGAAGGGAAGATGAAGATTAAGAAGAGTTAGTGGAGAAATTAGAATGGGAGATAAATATGGAGAAGGGAAGATGAAGATGAAGAAGAGTTAGTGGAGAGATTAGAATGTGAGATAGAGATGGAGAATGGAAGATGAAAATGAAGAAGAGTTAGTGGAGAAATTAGAATGGGAGATAGAGTTAGTGGAAAAATTAGAATGGGAGATAGATGAGTAGGTTATAAAAGGAGGAAGAAGTGAGCTTGAGAGAGAGATTCTTGGGAGGGAGAAAATTTGAAGTGTTTGGGAGAATTTTTTGGAGAGAAAATTTTGGATGTTTGAGAGAGTTTTGGGAGATTGAAGAAAATTTTGAGAGAAAGAAAATACCAAAAGAGAGAGAATTTTGAAGATGATGGGAGTTTAAAGCTAAGGGTTATCATCACAAATTCCTTCATCGATCAATATAAATCAAGAGTTCATCCTCGTCAACGAGCAAACAAATTCAAGCTAAGTGTTTTTATTTATTCATTTATTTATGGTTTTACTCGCAAATTAGCACAAATTGTATACACTTTCTCCATCTCCTTTTTCTTCCATATTTTATGTCAGGAGAAGGATATCTCTACGTCAACAGTAAAAATCTCGTCGAGATGCAAAAATCGGCCCAGACAAGCTCCTAAGCTGTCCACCGATTTCTCAACTGATCTGTGACTAAAAGTCCCTCTTAATTCAAAAGAAACTCTCTATATTGGGAACATAGAGAGCGAAAATCAATTATAGAAATCCCTCCCAAAAAAATGGGAGATAAGTACTCTTTCTACTCTTCTGGTTTTAGGTGCAGATTAGCACATATTTTGTATACTAACACTTCACTCTATTTTATGTCAGGAAGCCGCAGCTCTATATCAATGGTCAATCCTATGGAAGCACAAAATCGGCTTGGAGGAGTCCTCAAGCGCGCACAAATTTCAAATTGTTGAATCAATTCGTTGTATTTCATTTTAAAAAATTCATACCCCAAAATGGAGAGGACAAAGTCCATCCGCAATCTAAATACCTGCACCATAAATCCCAAAGGGAAGAGCCAAGCCAATGCTTAGCCTCCCATTGGAGGTTTTTACTTATAGTAGTTAAATACCTGCAACTTAAATACCTGCACCTTAAATCCCAAAGGGAAGAGCCAAGCCAATGCTTAGCCTCCCATTGGAGGTTTTTACTTACAGTAGTTAAATACCTGCACCTTAAATCCCAAAGGGAAGAGCCAAGCCAATGCTTAGCCTCCCATTGGAGGTTTTTACTTACAGTAGTTAAATACCTGCAACTTAAATACCTGTACCTTAAATCCCAAAGGGAAGAGCCAAGCCAATGCTTAGCCTCCCATTGGAGGTTTTTACTTACAGTAGTTAAATACCTGCAACTTAAATACCTGTACCTTAAATCCCAAGGGGAAGAGCCAAGCCAATGCTTAGCCTCCCATTGGAGGTTTTTACTTACAGTAGTTTAAATACTTGCAACTTAAATACCTGTACCTTAAATCCCAAAGGGAAGAGCCAAGCCAATGCTAGGCCTCCCATTGGAGGTGTTTATTCACTGTCATGTACTTCCTATAATTTAATTTTTGAATCATCAAACCCAAAAGATGAGTAGGTCGTAGTACTGCACAGAAGTTGTTAACACACTCCCTCTTACGGCTTCAGGGAATCTTTAACACTTAAAAAAATATAACAAATAAAAATATATACTATCCATGCATCCTATTTAAAAAGTGAAAACACAAAAGAGAATACCCTATTAAAGCCTTAGGAATAGACCAAGCCTGAGTTGCCGAATTAGGATATCCATGAAATTAAGGTACCGAAAGGGCATTAGTTTTAATTAACTAGTGTAACCAAGTCTCCGAGCTCATAATCTCTGGTTCGCAGGAATAAATTAGTTCTCCCGCTAATTTATTTAGGTTTCTAATCGACCTACCAAGAATGATTAGTGGCGACTCCAAATTTCAAAATCATTTAAACAAAAACAAAAGTTGCGATTCGGTAGGGCTTGGGAGGGTCCGCGTTGGGTTAGTCAAATCTAATTAACCTAATAATCCGTTAACCCCTTTTAAAATTTAAAATTTTTTTTAGAGGGTCGCGACACCAATCAACATTGCGACAAACCCAGATGAGAGAAAGATCAAACACACTCGACCAACATTGAGGAAAGAGGAGAGAAAGATACCGATCGAACAAAAACCGTTGCAGCCTCGGAGTTCTTCGACAGGAATTCCACAGACAAAGGGGCGACAACCACAGTCAGATCTCTTGGTAATGTCGCTTCTCGGTCGAGAGTGGAGAGAGATGGAGAGAACAGAGCAAAATCGCGAGTCGATGGGAGGAAGAGAGGGAAAGGGCAGAGCCGAGCCCGCTCGGTGGAGGCGTTCGGGGATAAATCTAGGAGGTCGGAGCTAGGTTGGTGGCATCGGGGGAGGTTAGAGCTTGGTCGGCGGCGTCGGGGGAGGTCGGAGCTTAGTCAGCGGCGTCGGGGGAGGTCAGAGCTTGGTCGTCGGGGAAATTTGGTCGGACGCCGAGAGAGGGGCGTCGGGGCGAAGAGAGAGGCGTCGGGGAGAGAGAAAGAGAAAAGCGTGAGAGAGAGAGAGAGATACCAGAGATGGCCGAGATCCGAAAAAGAAAAAATTAAAAAAAAAACACTACAGTAGCCGGGGGATCGCGCGCAAATTTTGGGTTGGATTCTCCGAATGACATGGCGAAATCTCGGCCGTCCGATGAGAATGGACGACCGAGATTGAAGCTATGTCACCCTGCCATAGCTTCAACTATAGCAGACGATCCCGATCCATGCTTAGGGTCCGTTTATTTGGCAAAAAATATCTTTTAGAAAAACATTTTCCTGATTTTTCGGCATTTGAGGGCGAAAAATAAGTGTTCAAAGAAAATATTTTTCGGTCAACGAAAAATATTCTTTTAAAATTAAAATTGAGGAAAATGATTTCCATTGTGAGAAACGGAAATCATTTTCCTCGGATCTTTCTAGCTGCTCCTTCCCTTTGAGATGCTCTCCCGCTCACCATCACCAGAATCAATCATAACACACACACACACACTCTCTCTCTCTAACACTCCATATCTCTCTCTACGAATCCATGGCATAAACCCCCAAAGAGGATCCAAACACCACGAAAGCAAGAACAATCGCTCGAAGCCGGCGAGCCCCCTCACTCGGCCTCGCTCGAAGCCGGTGAGCTCGAGCCTCACCGGATCTGGCGAGGTGAGTCTCACTCGAGGCGGTGAGGCGAGCCTCGAGCACGCCAGATCCGGCTGGATCTAGGATCGAGCTCGATTTTTGCTCATAATCCACTCGAGCTCGAGCTTGATTATGGCTCGATTTCGATTCTCGCTCCAGCAACTATCATCTTCTATCTCGTCCTTGCTAGGTCCGCCGTTGAACCCTGGGGCAGCGGCAGGGACCTGTCGCGACCCTCTAAAAAAATTTTAAATTTTAAAGGGGGTTAACGGATTATTAGGTTAATTAGATTTGACTAACCTAACGCGGACCCACCCAAGCCCTACCGAATCGCAACTTTGGTTTTTGTTTAAATGATTTTAAAATTTGGAGTCGCCACTAATCGTTCTTGGTAGGTCGATTAGAAACCTAAATAAATTAGCGGGAGAACTAATTTATTCCTGCGAACCAGAGATTAGGAGCTCGGGGACTTGGTTACACTAGTTAATTAAAACTAATGCCCTTTTGGTACCTTAATTTCATGGATATCCTAATTCGGCAACTCAGGCTTGGTTTATTCCTAAGGGTATAGTAGGGTATTCTCTTTTGTGTTTTCACTTTTTAAATAGGATGCATGGATGGTATATATTTTTATTTGTTATATTTTTTTAAGTGTTAAAGATTCCTTGAAGCCGAAAGAAGGAGTGTGTTAACGACTTCTGTGCAGTATTACAACCTACTTATCTTTTGGGTCTGATGATTCAAAAATTAAATTATAGGAAGTACATGACAGTGAATAAACACCTCCAATGGGAGGCCTAGCATTGGCTTGGCTCTTCCCTTTGGGATTTAAGGTACAGGTATTTAAGTTGCAAGTATTTAAACTACTGTAAGTAAAAACCTCCAATGGGAGGCTAAGCATTGGCTTGGCTCTTCCCTTTGGGATTTAAGGTACATGTATTTAAGTTGCAGGTATTTAACTACTGTAAGTAAAAACCTCCAATGGGAGGCTAAGCATTGGCTTGGCTCTTCCCTTTGGGATTTAAGGTACATGTATTTAAGTTGCAAGTATTTAACTACTGTAAGTAAAAACCTCCAATGGGAGGCTAAGCATTGGCTTGGCTCTTCCCTTTGGGATTTAAGGTGCATGTATTTAACTACTGTAAGTAAAAACCTCCAATGGGAGGCTAAGCATTGGCTTGGCTCTTCCCTTTGGGATTTAAGGTGCAGGTATTTAAGTTGCAGGTATTTAACTACTATAAGTAAAAACCTCCAATGGGAGGCTAAGCATTGGCTTGGCTCTTCCCTTTGGGATTTATGGTGTAGGTATTTAAGTTGCAGGTATTTAACTACTGTAAGTAAAAACCTCCAATGGGAGGCTAAGCATTGGCTTGGCTCTTCCCTTTGGGATTTAAGGTACAGGTATTTAAGTTGCAGGTATTTAACTACTGTAAGTAAAAACCTCCAATGGGAGGCTAAGCATTGGCTTGGCTCTTCCCTTTGGGATTTATGGTGCAGGTATTTAAATTGCGGATGGACTTTGTCCTCTCCATTCTGGGGTATGAATTCTTTAAAATAAAATACAACGAATTGATTCAACAATTTGAAATTTGTGCGCACTTGAGGACTCCTCCAAGCCGATTTTGTGCTTCCATAGGGTTGACCATTGATATAAAGCTGCGGCTTCCTGACATAAAATAGAGTGAAATGTCAGTATACAAAATATGTGCTAATCTGCACCTAAAACCAGAAGAGTGGAAAGAGTACTTATCTCCCATTTTTTTGGGAGGGATTTCTATAATTGATTTTCGCTCTCTATGTTCCCAATATAGAGAGTTTCTTTTGAATTAAGAGGGACTTTTAGTCACAGATCAGTTGAGAAATCGGTGGACAGCTTAGGAGCTTGTCTGGGCCGATTTTTGCATATCTACGAGATTTTTGCTGTTGACGTAGAGATATCCTTCTCCTGACATAAAATATGGAAAAAAAAGGAGATGGAGAAAGTGTATACAATTTGTGCTAATTTGCAAGTAAAACCATAAACAAATGAATAAATAAAAACACTTAGCTCGAATTTGCTTGCTCGTTGACGAGGATGAACTCTTGATTTATATTGATCGATGAAGGAATTTGTGATGATAATCCCTAGCTTTGAACTCCCATCATCTTCAAAATTCTCTCTCTTTTGGTATTTTCTTTCTCTCAAATTTTTCTTCAATCTCCCAAAACTCTCTCAAACATCCAAAATTTTCTCTCCAAAAAAAATCCTCCCCTAACACTTCAAATTTTCTCTCTCCAACAAAAATTCTCTCAAACACTTCAAATTTTCTCTCCAAAAAATCCTCCCAAACACTTCAAATTTTCTCTCTCCCAAGAATCCTCTCTCAAGCTCACTTCTTCCTCCTTTTATAACCTACTCATCTATCTCCCATTCTAATTTTTCCACTAACTCTATCTCCCATTCTAATTTCTCCACTAACTCTTCTTCATTTTCATCTTCCATTCTCCATCTCTATCTCACATTCTAATCTCTCCACTAACTCTTCTTCATCTTCATCTTCCCTTCTCCATATTTATCTCCCATTCTAATTTCTCCACTAACTCTTCTTAATCTCCATCTTCCCTTCTCTATTCTTATCTTCCATTCTAATTTCTCTACTAACTCTTCTTCATCTCCATCTTCCCTTCTCTATTCTTATCTTATTTTCTCCATCCATTCTTCTCCAACTTCTCTTCTTCATCTCCTCTTCTTCATCTTCCCTTCTCTATTCTAATTTATCCACTAACTCTTCTTTTTATTATTTGTAAAATAATCCTTCAAGAGTTAGGTATTTGCACTCTAGTCCTTGAATTTTAAGTATTTACAATTCAGTCCCTGAAAAAATATATTTCTTTAAGTCCAAATCTCCTCACAATTTTTGACACACCAAAATTTACCACATGTCAAATTTAAGCTCATTTCTTGTCGCTGAAAATAATGCATAATTTAATTAAAGCCCTTTTGCAAAATTAAGTCATTCTGGGTATAATTGGGCCAAGATGAAAATTTAAAATATTAGAAGACAATGTCACAACTCATAAAAAGTGAAAGTTAAAAATAAGTTGACTCAAATTAAATTTTTTTAGGCCCGATTCGAGATTATACTCGTGAAGGAACACGTGACTCGAATTGGATTTTTCTGAATTTGCGATGGCCAATATGAAAATAGATTTAAAATAAAAATATTAACTATCTTTGTGTATTTTTTTGGCCTCAAATGTTATTTTTCCAAAATTTTCAAATATTTTTGTATTTTTTTTTAAAAAAATTAAAATATATATAATATGAAAAATTATTTTTTGGTCAAAATTCGTTCCCTAGGCTTGGATAAGGTTCCCAAAGTTGATTTTTCAATTTTATGAATTTTTATGGATTTTCAATTAATTTTCGAAAATAAATAAATAAAAAATACGTAAAAATACTGAAAATATGAAAAATCGTTTTTTGGTCAAAATTGGTTCCCTAGGCTTGGCTAAGGTCCCCAAAGTTGATTTTTCAATTTTATGAATTTTTATGGATTTTTTATTACTTTAGCAATAGAAAAAATGATTAAAAATTAGGTGTCAACAGCTGCCCCTCTTTGAAAGGAAGCTCGGTAGAGGTTCATTTCAAAGACGAGATGACACCTGGATTCTTATCGACTCAATACAAGGAAATAAAAAGAGTCGTGACATGATTGTTCCACTGAAAATGAAATGAGAACCTAAGGATTCGTTATATAAAAAAAACTTTAGGGTGGTTGAACTTGAACCCGTATGGTGGATCAACCCATGGTAGATTCCTAATAAAAGGATTCTACTGATTAAAAATTGAATTAAAATTTGACCCGTATGGTGGGTCATACCATTTGACCCGTATGGTGGGTCGTACCATGGTAGATTCCTAATAAAAGGATTCTACTGATTAAATTTTGATTGAGATTTGACCCGTATGGTAGGTCACCACATGGAGATACCTGTAAGAAGGACTTGGTGCCTGTAGAAAGGACTTAGTGCCAGTAAAAAGGACTTGGTGCCTGTAAAAAGGACTTGTGCCTGTCAAAAGGACTTAATTTGCCTGTAAGAAGGACTTGATTTGCATGTAAAAAGGACTTAATTTGCCTGTAAGAAGGACTTGATTTGCCTGTAAGAAGGACTTACTTTGCCTGTAAGAAGAACTTTGTGCCTGTAAGAAGGACTTGCTTTGCCTGTAAGAAGGACTTGATTTGCCTGTAAGAAGGACTTTGTTTGCCTGTAAGAAAGACTTTGTTTTGCCTGTAAGAAGGACTTACTTTGCCTGTAAGAAGGACTTTGTGCCTGTAAGAAGGACTTGATTTGCCTGTAAGAAGGACTTTGTTTGCCTGTAAGAAGGACTTTATGCCTGTAAGAAGGACTTGATTTGCCTGTAAGAAGGACTTTATGCCTGTAAGAAGGACTTTGTGCCTGTAAGAAGGACTTGATTTGCCTGTAAGAAGGACTTTGTGCCTATAAGAAGGACTTTGTGCCTGTAAGAAGGACTTGATTTGCCTGTAAGAAGGACTTTATGCCTGTAAGAAGGACTTGTTTTGCCTGTAAGAAGGACTTGATTTGCCTGTAAGAAGGACTTGATTTGCCTGTAAGAAGGACTTTATGCCTGTAAGAAGGACTTGATTTGCCTGTAAGAAGGACTTTGTACCTGTAAGAAGGACTTGGTTTGCCTGTAAGAAGGACTTTGTGCCTGTAAGAAGGACTTGGTTTGCCTGTAAGAAGGACTTAGTTTGCCTGTAAGAAGGACTTGATTTGCCTGTAAGAAGGACTTTGTACCTGTAAGAAGGACTTGGTTTGCCTGTAAGAAGGACTTTGTGCCTGTAAGAAGGACTTGGTTTGCCTGTAAGAAGGACTTAGTTTGCCTGTAAGAAGGACTTAGTTTGCCTGTAAGAAGGGCTTGGTGTACCTCAAAGGGT
Source organism: Psidium guajava (assembly GCA_016432845.1). Classification (NCBI taxonomy): domain Eukaryota; kingdom Viridiplantae; phylum Streptophyta; class Magnoliopsida; order Myrtales; family Myrtaceae; genus Psidium; species Psidium guajava. The sequence continues at coordinate 35,321,932 of CM028225.1, read as the reverse complement.
GCCATTCTGAAATCTGGGGAGACCAGGAATCCTGCAGAAGCTCAAACCCAAATTATATTCTCCTGTCGCTTTAGGAATAAACCAAAGAGGTAGAGATTAAAAGGTCTCGAACATTTCTGTTCTTGAAACAAATCATGCTTTATTGAAGAAGGTGGATACCTGTATGTACCGCAATGGATTCGAGTACCCCAACAACCGTCAGAATTCATTCTCTTGAAAGGTTCAGGTTGAAGATATACTTACCTGAGAATTTGGAAAAAATGCTTGGTGGCTTCTCGACAACCAGGCTTGTTCATTCAATAATCGCCGAATGAACTTCAAGACTTTGGAAGGTAACTCGAACACCGGGAATGTGTTGCCTGTCAGGCAATGTCAGAGGTAACATGTGCAAGCATTTTCATCAATGCGTTCATTGGTTCATGCAAAATTGTTCGGCTAAGTTTGCCATGATTAAAGGCAGTCTTTGTAATAACTCATGATGCAATCGATCAATATATGGATCATGTATTGCATTACCACTTCTGTTTAAGGAGGTTCTTATAGTACGAACACCTCGAATGTAATCTGAATGGGGGACTTCATTCCGAAAAGGGCTTTCTTTCACTCTGGAGAAAGGCTGTTTATCTGTAGATTAAAATGTTAGACCTATGTGGAAATGGTTTGCCTTTCCTCATCCTGTTATGCCCCATTTTGCACATTTGACATCTCCTATGCAGTTTATGCTCTAAGTTGAAGTCGGTAAATTAAACATGCGAAATAGTCATACATAATTCATGAAATGTGTAAACACAATGCCGATGTGACAATTTTTAGCATCATGTGTGTTTATATAATGTGCAAACATGGGCGGATTTGAATTGCCCCTGGTATATGGGTGGATCGAACAAATTGGGAAGCCCACTCCTTATGTCGAGGAGCGGTTTGTCCTAAACTTTGCCCCTGCGCGATGAAGCATATGGGTGAGGGAGCATTTCGGTTGGTTTAATGACAGCGACCGCCATGGTTTAGCGGTTGAATGCCCCTGCAAAAAGCAGAGAAATTATTCTTGAAATCAAACGAGATAAGGAAGACATATTTGCTTTTTCGCTTCAGAGCTTGTGATCAATTTGCCTCATTTTTCACCAAAATAGATCTTGTCAGATGATCATAATTTTCTTTCGGATTTGTCTCCTTCAACATGTTAAATGTTAGTGTAAATATTTCCTGTAAAAAGAAAAAGAGACATATCAGCCAGTATTAAAAGGGATAAATTGAAAATGATACTGATTTACCCTTCATCTTGAATGTCTTGCACGAGTCTTTTACCAGTTTTGTTGGATTGAATTTTCCTCGACTTTTGTTGGGCGCCTCACCATTATGAGAAGACTATGGTAAAATACTGACTTTGATATTACTCGTCGAGTATTCCTATTTGTAAAAAAGAAATGCACAAAAAGTTGTTTCATTTATTTATAATACATACAACATTTCCCACCCTTGGGGATCGAACTCGGGATATTTCGGACCTACTGTCATCCCCCATACCATTCGGTCCATTGGACCGTAGGTGTCCATGGGGCTTTCTTTTCAAAGGTTAATCCTTGGGGATAACGTGGCCCTGTTGTATCAACTTGGGCCATGTTACAATATTTCTCGAGATAATTTGCAATCCCTGTTAAGAATAGAATAAAACAATTCAAGACTTGCGATGATTATGAGCAAATTAGAACGATACAGAATTACCCATGTCTGAGATTGTTCGGGTCCCTCGTTCGCATTTTGCTTTATCTGAAGCTGTCCACTCTGTGGTAATATCCATGAGTTGATTTGCCCCAAATTTTGTTCAACTTGTATTTGGGTATGATTGCATTCTTGGGTCGATTTGCAAACTTCTGAAAATCAAAAGGATTAAATTTAAAACCTGGGTAGTTCGAGGGTAATTTGGAACGATACGGATTTACCCTTCAGATTTACGCGGATTTCTTCTCGATATTAATTTTTTCGAGTTTGGTGCGGTTAACGGCTTCGAGCATTTAATAGGGGGAAAGGGAAATGATTACTTCTAGCTTGTGCATTAATTTTGGATATCGATAAAAGGCGAGAACGTTCGATGAAACTAAGTAGACGTATTCGTCTAGGTTTGATCTTCTTCCCTTTGTAGGCTCTTGAGCGATCAGCTAGCGTTGTTCTGGATCAGGTACGTGTCGGCCGTGTTGCAGGTCCCGTGATCACTAGTTTTAAAATACAGGATCCGTATGCACATTAAAACCCTAGTGCTTCATTAGCATCAAATTGCCTGATCATGGCGGCGAGTTCGTCGTCAATGCCACTTGCCTGGTAGTGATACCTCTCTTCCTCCTCAGAAGGCATCCATGCTGGCCCCATAGTCTCAATTTTTTCGTACCTTGCTCCAACAGAACTTGATCCTGCTATGAACTGATCTAACTCACCTCTTAAACGTGCATTCTCGATCCTCAGATAATGCATTTCATCGAGGGTGAGGAGAGTATTGCAGTTGGGGCAGGTGGCGGAGTCAAAAGCCTCTTTATATATCTTGTTCTCCGCTCGGAGGTTTTCATTTTCAACTCTTAGAAACTCGGCTTCGTTGTGCTCATGACGAGTCTTCATTCGGGTTCGCCTATTTTGAAACCAGAACTTGATTTGTGAAGGTTCAAGTCCTAGCTCCTGACTCAGTTCCATTTTCTGTTTTCCGTCTGGCATAGGACACGTTCTGAAGAAATCTTCAAGCTTTCGTACTTGCTCCTCAGTATGGCGACGGTAACGCTTCTTTTGACCCTTACCGTTGTTGTCCTTGTCCTCACCAGGCTCTTGGACGTCATCGGTGGAAGGGCCGGGCTCCATAGGCTCGATCCCAAACATGGCTTCGAACTCTTCCTCTCCCATATTCAGCAAGCAACGATAACTTTCAAGTGTGTTGGGTTGAGACATCTTCGATTTGGTTAACGATTTCTCAAAGTTTGATATCTCTTCTTGTATTTTCACTCTCTAGATTTTTTCTGGGAAACTGCGTATGCTTTAAGAGTTTCTGTTTCGAGCACGAATGAGAATTATCAAGAAGATGCCTCCTTTAAAATTAGACGTGGGTTTAGCAACTGTATTGCCTCTCTCGAGTGTTCTGGCTTTCTCAATTTTCTTTTCATCGTATCTCTCGCCCAGCTCGTCTCCTTCCATCTTTCCGTGGAAGAGGGCCCCTTGTTGTTGTCTCCACCGTCAATTTGCTGACGAGTTCTTCAATAAAGACGAGCCGTATCTCTTTTCTGCCGAAAATGTCTTTGTCTCCCACTCAGCTTATTTTTTATCTTTTCTTTTTCAAAGTAGTGGCGTCTCGTCTAGCTTTGCCGTAGAGACGTCGGATTTGCTTGGCTCGAGATTGGAAACAAGTAGCGGAGGTGATACTGATAGGGAATGTTAGACAGGAAAATCTGGCCAGTAGAGACTTCCCCTGCAAAAATGAAAGAGAATGCGGCAGTATATGTTCTTCATATTCTAGAAAAATTGGAACGATACTGTTTTACCCTTGTGTGTACTTCCATTGAATTTGAATTGAAGAAGTTCCTTCATTTGGACTGGATTGAATTGTATGTCCCGAGTTGCCCTCACTTTGAGCTTGCCACGTAAGTGCTTTGCTTAGTTGGGCCTTATTTTCTTTCGGGTTTCCTTGGACCATCATCATTTTCTATGCCATCGGGTCCGTGGACCGGAGGGCTCCTTTAATTTGAAGGTTACCTTCGAGGCAAATGAGTCTTATCGCATTCCATTGGGTCATATCATTTTGCGACACTCTTGAGGCAATTTGCAATCCCCTGGGTGAGAATGGAATAAATCCAATTTAGCATTTTGCAACGATTGAGGGTAAATTGAAACGACACACAGTTACCCGTCTTCGAGCTCGCCTGGGCTTTTCACTTGAAATTTCCCTACGTGAGGCCATTCAACATTTCTCATTATGGCAGTCAGCGACATTGCCACAAATTGATCCGCCCTGAGTCTAGCATAAAAAGGGATTCACGCATTCGACGGGATAAAAAACAAATTACCCCCTTGCCCCTGAATTAAATCTAGACACCTAGAAAGCTGCAGGGGAATTAAGCATGAAATGAAAGGTGCACTTATTCAAGGTCAGTTCTGCCTCTCCTGTAGCTCTTCGATAATCAGCTAGTCTCTTGTTGGTTCGGGTGTGGATGACCGATGTTTGAGAGTCCCTACTCACTGGCTCCTGATCGCGGCTTGGGACGTCTGTCAACCCTAAACTGGTTGACCAGGGCAGTAAGCTCATCATCTGGGTAATCTCTTGAACCTTCCAGCAACTGATGCTCGAATTGGGCATTGTTGTTGGCAAATGATGGCGGTAGATTTCTCATTCTGTCCTCGCCATGAGCAATTTGACTTCTCGTGCTGGAGCCTTCATCATTACTCGAGAAAGTGTGGGGATCACCAACTGTCCTACTGCCAAAAACTCCTTCCATTCGAGGATTAGAGAAGTGGAAGTGCTCAGGATAACTTCTTGTCTGATTCTCTGGCTGCGCAGGCGCGCTGATCATGGGATGAATTCTAGCCACAGGTTGGTGCTCAAACCAAGGAATCTGAATACACTGCTCCTGCAGTCTATACTCTTGAAGAGCATTAGGGTGATTCTGGGGGATACTTTGATTAACGCCTGGGGGATTGATGGCATGGCTACTAGCTTGGTTGATGATGGGAAGTGGCTCGCCCCATGCTAACCTGGGGAACTTATGGTGGCGAGGAGACTCGACGTTCAGGCTTGGATCAGTCCCGCCTTGGTTTTCTTGATTCTGAGCTGCATTGTGTTCTCTCACCCTTTTTCTGTACTTCTGAAGATGACTCGAAACATTTGCTTTAGTGAGTCCCTCTACCTTCATAATTTCCAGTATATGTTGCGGCCGTGCCGAATCTATTCCTAGCTGCTGAACTGCATTAACAAACATACGATGCAGCTCGGGAGACCAACTCATCTTCTTTCTCCAGTTGCTTGGAACAAAATTGAAGGCTTGATGCTTGTTCTCATGGTCGTGCAATTGCTTCCTTACCACGTGCTGCCATATGTTTTGAAGCATCTGAACTCTAACTGGTTTCGTTACGACGTCTTGGGCCCCATTTAAGACAGCCTTCATTAGGGCTTGCTGATCATCGCTTGCCGATATTACGAGGACTGGCATGTTTAATTTAGAATTGATGACTTCCAAGAGAGTGAAAACATCCATGTCGATCCCTACCATGGCGGTGAGGACGATATCAAACGGGTCACTACTCCTCCTTAATATCTCTAAGGCCTCTGTCGCCTTTGCTTGAGCTACAACCTTATACCGGCATTTTCTTAATACGGTAACAAGGATTGACAGAGAGACTGGATTACCGTCAATGGCCATGACCAGTAGACCCTCAGGGTAAGGAACTTCATCAGCTTTGACCAGGGTTGAACATGCGCCCGTTCCCCTAATACTCGACATATTTCTGGATCTAGGACTGCCGATTCGAGACCGCCTCGGGATGTCTTCTCGGACTTGAGGGATCACGAGATCGTTGATGCCTTCTCGTAACAGGCTTTGAAAGCCGATGCTTTGATGGTGAAGGTTTTGAATTCCTCTCCCACGAGAACTCCTTCCTCTCTATCTTTCTCCTGCGAGTTCTTGCGAATGAACTCTGACTATCAAATGGGGACAAGTTCTCTCTCTGGCAATAGCAACGACTTCCCTCTTCACGGGCAGCGCTATTAGATTTTCCGAGGGAGAAAATCTGATATTCAGCTTTTGATCAAAGGGGAAATCCTTGTTTCTCGCTCAGTTTGTCTTCTTTTTTCTTTTCGTGATAGAGGGCCCCTGTCAAGATCTCCACTGTCGATTTACTGGCGGGTCCTCCAATGAAGACAAGTCGTATCTCCTTTTCGCTAACGTTTGCCGTGTCTTCCACTCAGCTCATCTTTTCGTCTTCTTTTTCAAAGTGGCGGTGTCTCGTCAAACTTTCTGCGGAGATTTCGGACTCGCTTAGCTCGCAGTCGCCATCTGATGGGAATTCGAGCCAACGAGGGTGGTGCCAATAGAGAATGGTAGATAAGAGAAATCTTGACTGGTTGATACCGTCACTATGAAATCAATATTTACTTCAAAGCAGATTACCATCTTCGCATTCCGCTCATCTGCCTCACCTCTCTCCCCCTTTCTTTCGTATTCTGCTTTCAAAAATGGCCAATTCTCCTAACCATACCTTATCCGCCGAAGTCCTAGCTGGGTGGGAGAGACTCTACAATCTTCTTGGTAGAGGTTACGCTCATATAGCCAAAAACTCTACCGTTGAGGCTGAAATCCTCGGTTTATTTAGGACCGTGGACGCTGTTTCTGTTGAGGGTACCCAACTAGGGAAGGAGTACCGGAACTTCTCGACCCTCTTCATCAATTTTCTGGCTGCCTATAACCGTGCTTATGAGACGGTCCTTATGACCGCCGTCGTGAAAGCCCGTTACCGAGACCGGCACGAGCGTCTGGCAACAGTTACGTTTGTGGCTGATAATCACAAAAAGGCCCTCAAGTTTGCCAACGATCAGCTTTCGTGGCTGGTTCGTGAGAGGGGAAAGTTGGTGGACCGTCTGGCCTTGGTCCGAACTTACGCCGAACAGGAGCCAGGCAATATTGTGATGAGGTGTAAATGTGGTTGGCTGCAGGAGAGACTTGATGACATTACGGCAGACATTGCTTTCGAGAGGGCAGCGGTTCCGGACCTGGAGTTTGCCGTTGAGCATTACGAGGCTACTATGGCCCAGGTTAAAGAGAAGTGCGATCGCCTCTTCTTTAGGCTCGCGGAGCTTGATCCCGAGAGCGCCCGGTGCATCCAGAGCATCAACTGTTTGGAGAGTCAGTTGAGCTCTTTCGTAATGGTCATCAGGGCCCAGTTTGGCTTTACCTTTCCTCCCCAGTGAGTTGTTGTAATACTCTTTGATGAATGGAATGAAAGAAAAGCTTCACGTGTTTTGTTTTGTTTTTTTTTTTTTAATTTTCCTGCTATCGTTTCTTCCGCATAGCATAACAGAACGATTTGAGGTACCGAAGATGTCGAGGCTTAATGTTCTTCTTGATGTTCTTGTTTAATTGCTCCAGACGATGATATCGAGAACATTGATGATGGGTTCGGCGGTGGCCCCCACTATCCATCTTGAGATCACGAACAATAACGCTATGACAACTCGATCAGTGCGCTGGTAGTAAATCCGGCCACCTGTTGTGTGCCCACTTTTATCCATATTTTGTTTCTTTCGGCGTCCACTTGCTCGTGTCGGTCGCCTGTAGCGTCGGGAGAAATTCCTGTGGGCCACGTTCATTAATAGAACCTCGGTCCTCTAAAGCCCTCCGCATGTTTCGGATAAGAGGAAATTTTAAGACCGGTCTCTAGTTGATTTGATCAGGTAAAGGTATTTGTTTCATGGGTTCTGATTATATAATCCATATTGTTTTTCAAAAGACGCGGGATCCTCTGCAATACATTAAATATGCCCCCATGTTTAATCAGTATAAATCCACCGTCATATCAGAATACACTGCCCATACAAGTTTACGGATTGACACAACTTTGTCTGTCAAAGATGGACAATGTTCGTTTGCCCCCCCAGAATTAACGGTTGAAGCCTCGGTGTTTTTCGTCTTTTGGTATTTCTGAAGATGATTCTTGATATATTATTGAACTTAATTTTTACACCCGTCTGGGGTATCTAGGATCTCCCTGCAAAAGAAAAAGATATAATTAGTATGTGACACAAGAAATGTCGGTCCATGACTCCTATATTAGTCCAATTTGATTTTTTCTATTTTATAGAGAAATCAGAAGAAAGAAAAAAAAATTTCCTTAAGAAGAAATGGGTTAATTTCTGATACAGAATTTTTTTCAGATTTATTATTCTTTTTTTAAAGGAATGTGACAAAGTCTCTTGACATTTACTAAAATTTTTGAAGGAATTTCCTTTTTATCAAAATAAATTTTCAGAGGTAAATTTGTCAGGAAAATTTTATTTTTATTGAAGCAGGAAAGACATGACAGAAATCCTTTATTGGTTAACGAAATTCCCCCGAGACATTAGTCTAATTTTATTTAGAGAAACTTTTCTTAGAAAAACATGAGCGAATTTCTCGAAAAGAATTTTTGTTGCAAGTTTTTATAATTTGAAAGAATGTGATAAAATCACTTGATGTTTTTTTAAAGGAATTTTTCTTTTTATCGAAATAAATTTTCAGAGGAAAATTTGTCGGGAAAATTTCATTTTTATTGGAGAGAAAAAAAACATGACAAAAATCTCTTATTGGTCAATTAGTCTAATTTTATTTAGAGAAAATTTTCTTAGAAAAACATGAGCGAATTTCTCGAGAAGAATTTTCTTGCAAGTTTTTATAATTTGCAAAATGTGATAAAATCACTTGATGTCTACTAGAGTTTTTTTTTGAAGTAATTTTTCTTTTTATTGAAATAAATTTTCAGAGGAAAATTTTTTCAGGAAAATTTCATTTTTATTGAAGCAATAAAAACATGACAAAAATCCCTTATTGGTTAATAAAATTCCCATGACGGGATTTTTTCACATCATTTTTTCAAAAAAAAATTTTAAAAAGAAATGAGGGACAAATTTAATTTTTATTTTCTTTTAAAAGATGGTCGTAATATCAAGCTCAAAAACTGACTGACACCTAGCATTGACCGACCGAAAATAAATACAAGATAAAATTAGAGAACTTACTTTTACCTTGGAGAAATGCAAATCACATAGTCATGCGCATGACTCAAGTGAGGAGTGGACTCTAGAAAATAAAAGAAGGAGATACAAGGTATGGACCTAAAATGGCCCCCACTATCTGAATTGACAAACTTACCCTCCGCGCAATCAAATCACAATGGGAAGAATTGTCAATTCAGATAATGAGCGGGATAAAATATGGTCAACCCGAGCGTAATCGACGCAAGAGCTTTGCATATTCGATCCCTATCTATGGTTTTCTAGGAAGAATTTCGCGACTTGGGTTTAGACGCTTGTGTGTGCAGGTGTCGTGATCTTCAGAGTATGCAAGACATGCACAACAATTGATATCAAAACAGCGCTTCTAAAAATGTGCGAAATTAAACAAATAAACCCAACACCGAGCCTGCAAAACAAAGGGGTTAGCCAAACACTCCGCCCCTTATAACTCCCATCCTGCAAAAACATATAACACCTATAGAATGAGTCCCAAACAAGATCGCCAGAAGCGAGATATCCATGAAATTTTTATTGGCCTAAGTCCACTAAGACTCTTAAAATTTCGAAAAAATTTAAGTATTCCAATTGGTATCTTTTTTCGAAAATTTAAAAATCTCTGTCCCCAGTGGAGTCGCCAGTCTGTCGCGACCCTCTAAAAAAATTTTAAATTTTAAAGGGGGTTAACGGATTATTAGGTTAATTAGATTTGACTAACCTAACGCGGACCCACCCAAGCCCTACCGAATCGCAACTTTGGTTTTTGTTTAAATGATTTTAAAATTTGGAGTCGCCACTAATCGTTCTTGGTAGGTCGATTAGAAACCTAAATAAATTAGCGGGAGAACTAATTTATTCCTGCGAACCAGAGATTAGGAGCTCGGGGACTTGGTTACACTAGTTAATTAAAACTAATGCCCTTTCGGTACCTTAATTTCATGGATATCCTAATTCGGCAACTCAGGCTTGGTTTATTCCTAAGGGTATAGTAGGGTATTCTCTTTTGTGTTTTCACTTTTTAAATAGGATGCATGGATGGTATATATTTTTATTTGTTATATTTTTTTAAGTGTTAAAGATTCCTTGAAGCCGAAAGAAGGAGTGTGTTAACGACTTCTGTGCAGTATTACAACCTACTTATCTTTTGGGTCTGATGATTCAAAAATTAAATTATAGGAAGTACATGACAGTGAATAAACACCTCCAATGGGAGGCCTAGCATTGGCTTGGCTCTTCCCTTTGGGATTTAAGGTACAGGTATTTAAGTTGCAAGTATTTAAACTACTGTAAGTAAAAACCTCCAATGGGAGGCTAAGCATTGGCTTGGCTCTTCCCTTTGGGATTTAAGGTACATGTATTTAAGTTGCAGGTATTTAACTACTGTAAGTAAAAACCTCCAATGGGAGGCTAAGCATTGGCTTGGCTCTTCCCTTTGGGATTTAAGGTACATGTATTTAAGTTGCAAGTATTTAACTACTGTAAGTAAAAACCTCCAATGGGAGGCTAAGCATTGGCTTGGCTCTTCCCTTTGGGATTTAAGGTGCATGTATTTAACTACTGTAAGTAAAAACCTCCAATGGGAGGCTAAGCATTGGCTTGGCTCTTCCCTTTGGGATTTAAGGTGCAGGTATTTAAGTTGCAGGTATTTAACTACTATAAGTAAAAACCTCCAATGGGAGGCTAAGCATTGGCTTGGCTCTTCCCTTTGGGATTTATGGTGTAGGTATTTAAGTTGCAGGTATTTAACTACTGTAAGTAAAAACCTCCAATGGGAGGCTAAGCATTGGCTTGGCTCTTCCCTTTGGGATTTAAGGTACAGGTATTTAAGTTGCAGGTATTTAACTACTGTAAGTAAAAACCTCCAATGGGAGGCTAAGCATTGGCTTGGCTCTTCCCTTTGGGATTTATGGTGCAGGTATTTAAATTGCGGATGGACTTTGTCCTCTCCATTCTGGGGTATGAATTCTTTAAAATAAAATACAACGAATTGATTCAACAATTTGAAATTTGTGCGCGCTTGAGGACTCCTCCAAGCCGATTTTGTGCTTCCATAGGGTTGACCATTGATATAAAGCTGCGGCTTCCTGACATAAAATAGAGTGAAATGTCAGTATACAAAATATGTGCTAATCTGCACCTAAAACCAGAAGAGTGGAAAGAGTACTTATCTCCCATTTTTTTGGGAGGGATTTCTATAATTGATTTTCGCTCTCTATGTTCCCAATATAGAGAGTTTCTTTTGAATTAAGAGGGACTTTTAGTCACAGATCAGTTGAGAAATCGGTGGACAGCTTAGGAGCTTGTCTGGGCCGATTTTTGCATATCTACGAGATTTTTGCTGTTGACGTAGAGATATCCTTCTCCTGACATAAAATATGGAAAAAAAAGGAGATGGAGAAAGTGTATACAATTTGTGCTAATTTGCAAGTAAAACCATAAACAAATGAATAAATAAAAACACTTAGCTCGAATTTGCTTGCTCGTTGACGAGGATGAACTCTTGATTTATATTGATCGATGAAGGAATTTGTGATGATAATCCCTAGCTTTGAACTCCCATCATCTTCAAAATTCTCTCTCTTTTGGTATTTTCTTTCTCTCAAATTTTTCTTCAATCTCCCAAAACTCTCTCAAACATCCAAAATTTTCTCTCCAAAAAAAATCCTCCCAAACACTTCAAATTTTCTCTCTCCCAAGAATTTTCTCAAACACTTCAAATTTTCTCTCCAAAAAATCCTCCCAAACACTTCAAATTTTCTCTCTCCCAAGAATCCTCTCTCAAGCTCACTTCTTCCTCCTTTTATAACCTACTCATCTATCTCCCATTCTAATTTTTCCACTAACTCTATCTCCCATTCTAATTTCTCCACTAACTCTTCTTCATTTTCATCTTCCATTCTCCATCTCTATCTCACATTCTAATCTCTCCACTAACTCTTCTTCATCTTCATCTTCCCTTCTCCATATTTATCTCCCATTCTAATTTCTCCACTAACTCTTCTTAATCTCCATCTTCCCTTCTCTATTCTTATCTTCCATTCTAATTTCTCTACTAACTCTTCTTCATCTCCATCTTCCCTTCTCTATTCTTATCTTATTTTCTCCATCCATTCTTCTCCAACTTCTCTTCTTCATCTCCTCTTCTTCATCTTCCCTTCTCTATTCTAATTTATCCACTAACTCTTCTTTTTATTATTTGTAAAATAATCCTTCAAGAGTTAGGTATTTGCACTCTAGTCCTTGAATTTTAAGTATTTACAATTCAGTCCCTGAAAAAATATATTTCTTTAAGTCCAAATCTCCTCACAATTTTTGACACACCAAAATTTACCACATGTCAAATTTAAGCTCATTTCTTGTCGCTGAAAATAATGCATAATTTAATTAAAGCCCTTTTGCAAAATTAAGTCATTCTGGGTATAATTGGGCCAAGATGAAAATTTAAAATATTAGAAGACAATGTCACAACTCATAAAAAGTGAAAGTTAAAAATAAGTTGACTCAAATTAAATTTTTTTAGGCCCGATTCGAGATTATACTCGTGAAGGAACACGTGACTCGAATTGGATTTTTCTGAATTTGCGATGGCCAATATGAAAATAGATTTAAAATAAAAATATTAACTATCTTTGTGTATTTTTTTGGCCTCAAATGTTATTTTTCCAAAATTTTCAAATATTTTTGTATTTTTTTTTAAAAAAATTAAAATATATATAATATGAAAAATTATTTTTTGGTCAAAATTCGTTCCCTAGGCTTGGATAAGGTTCCCAAAGTTGATTTTTCAATTTTATGAATTTTTATGGATTTTCAATTAATTTTCGAAAATAAATAAATAAAAAATACGTAAAAATACTGAAAATATGAAAAATCGTTTTTTGGTCAAAATTGGTTCCCTAGGCTTGGCTAAGGTCCCCAAAGTTGATTTTTCAATTTTATGAATTTTTATGGATTTTTTATTACTTTAGCAATAGAAAAAATGATTAAAAATCAGGTGTCAACAGGACCCAGTAGCTGCCTCCATCGAAATCGACGATGCTCTCCTAGTCGGTCTTACGCCGGGTTTCACTCTGGACCTCGCACACGAGCTCTGGCGTCACCACGTGCTCCGAGCAGCTTGAGTCTCGGTGCAACCTGGGCACCAAGTCCGACTGGTCAAAGTGCACCAAGTCGATTTGAGCGAGGTCGAGCTCCAGAGTCGCCGGGACCAGCCGAGCCTCGAGCTCTCCAACCTGCGTCATGGTCGATGGTCGGGCTGAGGAAGGAGGAACGGGTAGCAGAGGAAGGAGGAGAAAAGAAAAAGAAAAACTAAAATTTTCGAATTTTTTTAAAAAATAAATAAACAATGAAGAGAAAGTAAAAAATAATTAAAATTTTATTTAAAAAAATATGTGCAGCGGAAAATATTTTCCTTACCAAACGGCAAAAAAATATTTTCCAGATCGTTGACATATTTCAGTTAAACACCAAAAGACTTGTCATTTTCTTAAAAAACGACTTTTTGAAAAATATTTTGCAAAAATACTTTATTTTTCGTGAAATAAATGGAGCCTTAATTATTTAGTTGGTATATCGTGGATTCACTTCTTGTGTAGATTAACTTAAACACGTGCACATCAATTAGTCGAGTTTGTATGTTCTTTTATGTTAATAGAGAAACGTTTATGGGACATATACGATGAAGTGAGAAATATAAGAACTTCGATTGAATTGAAAGCAAGTAAGCTGCAATAGTAACTTTGAGTGATCGAGTATGATATTATTACTTTTTAGAGACAAGTATCAGAACGTGATAACACAAGTTAATGATTGTTACAAATATACTATTATGCCGTCTATGTACGTTGTTGAGATAGTTTCCATTCATGTTATGATATGGTTCTAATCTCGTGTTACGTCGCTTACAATTTTTTGCATGTTCGTTACAATTTCGCGGATGTCTATTTCACTTCATTACTTATGTTTGTCGTGCAGTTATATATAAGTCCATAATGTACATTCTAATCTTGATTAGACAGACTTGCCACTCACACTCATTCATTGATATGCTTATCATGTGTTGTCCCGCGACAGGTTATGTCCACCGTCGCTAAAGGCACCCCCGACCCCAACTGGCGGGCTAACTCGATCGCTCCCAAAGCATACCTTGCCCGTTACTGGAGCAAGCAAATCACCAACCACTTCCCCAAGCCACCGGTCGTCTTCTCCAAAGCGTCGCCGTTGACGGCCGCATCTGTGGCCATCTTCGCCAAACTTGTCGCCAAAGGCGCCCTCTCTGATCACCTCCTATCTTTCTGCGAGGAGGCGCAACTGCTTTGCTTCCCAAACTCATCATCTAATGGGGTCACACCGATGAGCATCAACATTAATTACGGCGGCGGCCCCCCCGCCCCCCCCCCCCCCCCGTATGATGTTGGTGTTGATACAGTTGCGGTAGCTGATGACATGAAAGTAAATGGGGGCGTGGAGCCGGGCACGTTCTTTCGAGAGTCGATGCTGAAGAGCGGGAATGTGACGCCAATGCCCGAACTCCGGGACAACATGCCCAAAAGGTCATTTTTGCCTCGCCGCATTTCCTCCAAACTGCCATTCTCAACCTCGAAACTCGCTGAGCTAAAGCAAATCTTCCATGCCGCTGAAAATTCCACTATGGAGAAGATCATGGCGGACACTCTAGGCCAGTGCGAGGGCGTGGCAATCCAAGACGAAACCAGGAGGTGCGTGGCTTCCATCGAGGACATGATCGACTTCGCAACCTCGATTTTGGGTCATGACGTCAGGGTCCGATCCACAGAGAGTGCTGGAGGATCGAAGCAGGATGTCTTGATCGGGGTGGTCAAGAGGATCGAGGGCAGCGAAGTGAGCGACCCCGTGGCCTGTCACCAGAATCTATTCCCTTACATTGTCTATTATTGCCATACGTTTCCGAATGTCCGGGTTTACGAAGCGGACATACTAGAACCTAAGTCCAAGGCTAAGATCAACCACGCCGTTGCCATATGCCATATGGACACGTCGAATTGGAGCCCGACCCACGAGTCGTTTCTCTTGCTTGGGTCGGGTCCTGGCCAGATCGAGGTCTGCCATTGGATATATGAGAATAACCTGATATGGACAACTGCCAAGTGACAATGAAAGAACGAAGTGTGGTCAAGATGGAATAAACATGGGTTCGGCCTGGTGATCAAGAGAGAACTTGGTCTCTAGCTAGCTCGCACCCAAGTCCTCGTTTGCTTTGCATGATAATATAATCTTGTGCTTGTGTTTGGTGCGTCACAATTGTAATGATCAGTAACCCTCAAGCGTTTTCTATGATTTAGTACATGTTCAAGTCTTTTGCATTCTCCTATCCCTTTGTGTATAGAGGCGTTGTTTGGTGAGTCACAATGGTTATTATCAGTAATCCTCAAGTGTTTTCTGTGATTTAGTACATGTTCAAGTCTTTTGCATTCTCCTTTCCCTTTGTGTTTAGAGGTTGACGCCAACTTTCATCAACTTTCGATGAGGAGCCATAACTATTTATCACAGTACCTTTATGGAATAATGACATAAATTATTCTTAAATTTTGGTCCAATATGCAATGTGATGTATGAACTTTAATCTAATGTTCAATGTGATCCATGAACTTTAATTTGTTTAATATGGTCCATGACCTTTTAGTACATGTTCAATGTAGTCCGTGAACTATGTAAAATGTTCAATGCAGTCCTTTCATTAATTCATGGATTACATTGAATAAATTAAAAGTTCAAGGATTACATTACATATTGAGTTAAAATTCAAGAATCGCATTAAAGGGATTAGAAAATCAAAGATCACATTGCAATCGAATTAAAATTCAAGGATCTTTTGTGTCATATTCTCAAGTAATTATTATATAAGCGAGAGCCAATGCAGTGTTCCTAGATAAGAGAAAATGGTGAAAGCTGCAAAAATTGTTCAAGTGGCCTAGTGGTTGGGTAGGAGTCCCAACATGATAGTTTGGTTTGATACACTTGACCTTGAAGAACAAGAGCTGACCGGTTTAATCTTCAACCAGCACCTTTCGCTCTTTTCTGCATTTATCTTTTGTTTGCACTTTCTCAATTCTCGTAAATTTAAGGGAAAATTTCAAAAGAGGGCCACAAGTGTCCTCACTTCTCTAAATAAGGGTCTAAAATGGATATTGTTTCAAATAAGGACATGAAATGCCATTTTTGTTTCAAAGAAGGGCCTCGGTAGGGTTATTAACATCTTTTTACGCCTTATGATTTTTCCCTTTCTCCTTTCCTTTTTTTCTTTTCTTTTCCCTTTTTTCTTCCCCTTACCGGTGGTCGTGGGCTGGGCTGCAGTGAACCTCATAGAGAATCAAAAGATTTGGCTGTTCCCTTTCTGAAACTCGTAATCTCATGGAAATTGATGTGATTATCCCACTCCCCATCCACTCTGTCTGCCTTCTCCTTGCGGGAAATTAGGGTTTTGCAGCTTAGGGTTTTCTCTCCTTCTTCAAGTCTCAATTGATGATCATCCATGGGGATTCCGAATCACCTGTGCTCTTGTGGCTCGCTTTGTTCGAATTTACCTATACCACATGGGCAAACGTGATTCTAATCGGTTATAATGTCACTCCCCTTCACTACCCTTCACTCGATCTGGTAAGGGCTGCCCTCGTCGGTGGTCGCGAGGCCAGCCCTCGCCTGGGTTGGGCAAGGCGAGCCCTCACAGCCACCTAACCCATGGCTACTGGCAAGGGGAAAGAAAAAAGGAAAAAAAAAGGGGCAAAAATAGGAGAAAAAATAAAATAAATCGAAAAATGTAAAAAGACCAAAATACCCTTGGTCAGGCCTTTTTTGAAAACAAAATGATACTTCAGATCCTTATTTAAAATAATATTCATTATGTGCCTTTCTTTAAGAAAATGAGAATATTTGGGGGCCCTTTTTTGAAAATTTTCCAAGATTTTGAGTTGGGGGCAACATAGTTGAACTATGGTTTTTGTAGGGTTAAGATAGATGATGTCACGCCCCGAACCCCACGAGCACGCAACATCTCGCACAAATACACTGGTCAATAAAGATAATGCGACATCCCAGGATTTGTCGCTGACCCAAATCGATTCGATTAAAGTGAACGCTAGCGGAAACGACACAATAACCCGACAACAAC
Organism: Psidium guajava; assembly: GCA_016432845.1. NCBI lineage: Eukaryota > Viridiplantae > Streptophyta > Magnoliopsida > Myrtales > Myrtaceae > Psidium > Psidium guajava. The sequence continues at coordinate 35,305,058 of CM028225.1, read as the reverse complement.
TGAGCAAGGTAAACATACGACCAAAACACTTATATACATTATTCATGCCATTAACTACATCAATCGTTCAAGCGATACAAACTAGGTTGACTACATGTCAAAAGGATCCATGGTCGAAAGGGCTGTACTCTAAACAAAAGATCGCCCCCATAAACAAAGTACATGCCAAGATCTACTCGCATCTACTACTGACATCAGGTGGTGGAATCTCCTCAGGGTCGATCACCATCGCAATCTCTCCATCCTCAGAATCGCTCGCTAGTGAATTCTCATCAGTTCCATCGGTACAGGAATTTCCTCAGGATTCACTACCTCTCCCTCCTCGATAACAGCTGAAGCATCCAAATCTTCGATGATCTCTGATGGGGTCTCGAATCCATGGAGTAGATTGCTCAGTAAACCCTCCTCACGGTACCTCCATACCACATAAAAATGTGCTCTCCATCGATCTTCTCCCTCGTCCACCCAAACTCTAGTAATATACCTAAGGTACGTCCAATCTTCACCGACAGGGTACTCTTCCACTTCGGTCTCTATCTCTCGTGGAATCCCAAAACGGAACGATGGTGGTGTTTTCATGATCCTTGTCTAAGGTCTGAAAGGTGGGGAAAATAACGACAACTATGAGAACACATCTCAGTAAGTTTGCCCCCTAAACCCCGCTCAGGACAACGCGTAATCTGACAATTAATTCTAGGCATGCAATTAGACTAACAACTCAGCCATGACGATAAATGAACATCCAATAGTGATATGATCATGTGCTAGGATGCATAGGCATACGAGGATCTCGAGGTTCTGCCACAATAGGATTTCATTTTCATTTGACCCGCGCTAGTCGCCTCAGGTCATACCTCAACCCGTGCTAGTCGCCTCACGGTTGGCACCCTTATCTCTCCAGCTACCCCGTGCCGAGTACGTCCGAGCGCATTATGCCTCGACCCACGATACTCGCATCAGGTAGACATCCTTATCGCTCCACTTTCCCCGTGCCATATCGGCATCTCAGGGTCGCCCTCCGCCCCGCGATAACACGCCTCAGGGCTAACATTACTGCTTGACGATCATTTCGTACGACAGTCAAACGCATGCCAAAGCAACACGATGCATCTTATGGAATTTACCCATACATGACAAGTCAGAGACACGTAATTTCAGTCAAGCACTTTAATTCCAAATGAAATCAGTAGGCAACGATTCACATTCGTGTAATTACCGAACGATTTTTATCAAAACTAGTCGCCTATTGCACCACAGAGTTGGACGTGCATTCCTAGTCCAGCTCATACATTTCAACCCTCAAATTCACATTCTTTTTCTACTCTGTGAACAGTAACTCCCCGGAGTGAACAGTGTTTTCCGGTATGAATAGTGAACTCCGGTCGTGAATAGTATTTTCCGGCATGAATAGTGAACTCCGGTCGTGAATAGTATTTTCCGACATGAACAGTGAACTCCGGTCGGGAATAGTATTTTTCGGAATGAATAGTGAGCTCCGGTCGGGAATAGCATTTTCCGGAATGAATAGTGAACTCCGGTCGTGAATAGTATTTTCCGGCCGTGAATAGTGAACTCCGTTCCACCTCAAAACGACTCCGATTCGAGCCTCGTTTTCGCCCTAGCCTTCGTCTAGCGATTACCTATCATCCTACTCAAGATTTAGGAGGAAAACTCACCAGAAATTCAGTGGAAAAGTCCACGAACAAAGCCGGGACCAAAACAGCAAAAACCGATGGGAGACGACCACGCGCAGGGCTGAACGAGTTGGTTCACAAGCTGAAAATCAATGTTTTCACACGAAAATGAGCTCTAGGGGTCGTTGGGGTCAACATATATCAATATGAGCCCTATGTGAAATTCGGGTAATAAAGACTGGTTCGTCGACCGAAACGGCGAAGCAGATTTGGAAGGTCAAACGACCTCGGATCGGAGTGATTCAAGTTGGAAAAGAACCACAAGACAATGAACTACGACATACCCGAAAATCACGATGATCCAACAGTCGGTTTTCCGTCGGTGGCCGATTGAAGTTGAGGCCAGAAACTGGAATTCAGCCTGTGCAAGGTCCGGTTTTGGCTCTGTTTGAGGGGGTTCCAGGGCTCATCTTGAGCTGATTTTTGGTGGAGAGCTTCTAGAGAGATAGGTGAAGATCAGGTTAAAAGGGCGTCTCAAACCGACAACGTTTGGGCAGCGAACAAGCGGCACAACGAGCGGCGGTTTTCCGGCGGCCAAAACCAAGAGAGAAAACCAAGAGAGAGAGAGAGAGCCACGAAATTTTCTGAGGAGAGAGAGAGTGTTCTGTCAATAATTGAAGAGAGAGAGAGAGAGAAATATCTTCAATTATTGGGGGGTACTATTCATCAGTTGACCGGCACTATTCATCGGTTGACCGGTCAAAAGGTTTGACCGACGGCGACCGATGGTCGATTGATGCGATTGATGTGATTAACAATGAATGATGAGGCATTTCTCGAAATTCGTGAAATTTCAGGACCGGTCAGGGCTCAATCAGTGCTGATTTGGCTCAACGGCGATCGGAAAAGACACAGGATACCGCCGAACAATTTTTCTAGCCTCGCTAAAATTACTAACACTCTCTAACCATGGATTCTAGCACAAGACGGGGGCGAGATGGCAATTTCCAATTTTGCCCTTTCCTCTAGGCATTCCGAGATCAATCTGCTCATTCACGCCTTTCTAGGCAATGTCCAAATTCACAACTGTGACACTCATGAGAGTCGATTGTCCTATTCCGGAACTCAATTCGCGGCCTCATTCATAAGATGGCAACTTTAAATAAATTCTCAAACTAACGGGTGGCTTTTAGGAGTCACGCGTATCGACCAATTGGTCCACGTGCTTATATTCCTAGTTAGCCTTTCCCTTCTGGTTAGTTATCCCGAAGTGATCAGTTTCGAGTGAGATCCATTTATAGCGCCTCTATGAAATAACCATTCTATTTTCAAATTCCGAAAAAGGGTCGAATTTCAGAATGTCACAGATGAGAGGTAGATGGTTAGGGCATGCTTCAATGTCTTGAGGAAAAATTCAAATGCTTTACTCATGTTTTCGACCACAGTCGAAATGATTTCTTCCTCGCCCTAGAGTTCGATAAGCGCCTACAACTTCAAGCCCTCTCTTTCATCTAATCATTTGCGGATGTTCTTCTAGTTGGAACCACTGTGTGTTCTTCACATCGAATCTTTCCTCTCTTTCGATCATTTTCGTTTCTGGGTTCCATCAGATCTGCCTTGCTCAGCATACATAGATTCTTCACTTTCATTTCTCCACAAAGAAGAAGGGAAGAGAGCCGGAAAGATAGAAGTCAGAAAGGGGAAAAACTGCGGATATTGTTCTATTTGTAGCCTCCACAGTGGCGGGGTACATGGTGGCTCCAGTCGGCCATCATTATGGCTACGTGATATTCTTCGGAAAGTACGTTCGCCAACTTAACGATGAAGTTGAGAAGCTGGAGGACGCGAGGGTTGGGGTGCAGCGTTCCGTCAATGAGACTCAAAACAACATGAAGGAGATCAAATGCGAAGTTGTCAGATGGAAGAATGATGTAGAGTCCGTTGCCAACAAGGTGCGCCGCGTGCTGGATTACGAAGGAAGAGCCAAGAAAACTTGCTTCTGCGGGTGGCTTCCCAGCCCAAAGGAGCGTTATTGTCTCGGTAAGGACGCGAGGAAGATAGTCCAGGACATCCAGGGACTCATTCAGCAGTGTCGATTCGAGAGGGTCTCCTACGAGAATCCTCCGCCGGGGCTTGTTGGCGGTGCTCCCGACGCGAAGTCGTCGGCCAGTGATGGGGGCAACGCTATCACCAATTCGCGAGCTTCCATCTTTCAGGACATAATGAAAGCTCTGAGTGATGAAAAGCACAAAGTGATTGGGGTTTATGGGCCTGGCGGCGTGGGAAAGACTACGCTATTGGAGGAAGTCGAGAAGAAACTCAGGAAAGAGGGACACGGAAAACCGTTCCACATGATCGTTAAAGCGAAAGTCTCGTGGACTCCAGACTTGAATGATATCCAATACCAGATCGCTGACGCCTTGGGTCTGGATCTAAAGGACAAGCAAAGCCAACAGGGAAGAAGAGAACTCCTGGTTCAGAGACTGCAGAGGGATCCGAATGAGAAGGTTCTCATAATATTGGACGATCTGTGGGACGAACTTGATTTGAAGGCAGTCGGAATTCCTTCGAGAGATGAGAGCAGCAATTGCAAGCTGTTGCTCGCATCGAGATATAAAGATGTGTTGAAAACAAAAACGTGTGCCGTTGAAACATTTCATCTTAAAGGTTTAGAGGGCGACGAAGCTTTTAGGCTATTTGAAAAGGCGGTTGGCGACAGGCTCAAAGACGATGACGAATTGAAAGTAATAGGGCCTCGAGTGGTGACGAAGCTTGCAGGTTTGCCTCTTCTGATTAACTCCGTCGCGGCCACCTTGAAAGATAGCAATGTGGCCGCATGGAGAGACGCGTCGAGAAAAATAGATGATTCACAAATGGAAACCATAGTGAAGTTGAGTTACGACCATTTGAAGAGTGAGGACGCCAAGTCCTTATTCTTGCTCTGCGGTCTTATTGGCGGGACCATTCAAGTCGAAACTTTGCTGGTACTAGGCATGGGTTTGGGCTTGTTTGAGAAGTACAAAAAGACGATGCAAGATGCAAGGGATAGATTGGATAAGATACTCGAGGTACTTCATTTTAATTGTTTGCTGCTAGATGGTGGCGATGACAAGAACAAGGTGACCATCCATGATCTTTACAGCGAGGTAGTCGTCTCAACTCCATTTAGAGGTCAGAATTCTTTAATGATTAACAATTCATGGGAAAAGCTCGAGAAATGTTGGGCAATATGCCAAATGGACATTGGCAATGATAGGCTTGCTGCATTAATGCAGTGTGGGTTTCCCAACTTGAAGATACTTATGTTGTCCCAGGCGAGAGGCTGGTTTGGGAGACCTAAGCACCGACGATGAGGGAGATTGCCGTAGACTAGATTTCACAGACATGAAGGAGCTCCGAGCCCTATGTCTTTGCTCCATATCTATCACCAGTTTACCTTCCTCTATAGAAATCCTCGGGAACCTCCAGTCATTATGTTTAGACCATTGCGACGTGGACGATGTGGCAATTCTTGGCAAGCTCAAAGAATTGCAAATTCTCAACTTCGCAGAGTCTAAAATTTATAGGTTGCCTAAAGAAATTGGGAAACTGATGAATTTGAGATCATTGCATCTAAACGAGTGCAAAATGCTTGAGATAATCGAGCCTAGTGCACCAAAAGGCTTAATCAACTTGGAAGAGTTACGTACGAAGAGAAGTTTTGATCGATGGATGGGCAATGATGAAATACCAACGAAATCGTGTAGTGCCACCCTTGCCGAGTTGAAGAGCTTGACAAAGCTAACCGCTCTAGAAATATCGATCCCTAATCCCACTGTACTCTTTAAGGATGGTGACTTGCCATTTTGGAATTTGATCAGATTTTGGATCAACATGGGAAATGTCAAGGGGAGGGAATTTGAAGGTTTGAGAACCATGAAGCTCAAATTGGAAGGATGCAATGGTATTCTTTCAAAAGAATGGATTCAAAAAACTCTGCATAAGACTCAACACTTGCATTTGGATGGATTGAGAGAGTTCAAGAAGAGCGCACATGTCTGTGCATCCGAGGATTTTCGCAACCGAAGCATCTCGACATTAAGAATAGCCCCTCAATTAGGTACATTGCCAGTTCATTTGATGGCCTTACTCTCACTACTTTTACCAAATGAAAGTCTTTGTTCCTCGAAAATCTTATTAATCTGGAGAAGATATGCCATGGCCTTGTGGTACCACAATGTTTTAGCAAATTGAAAGCTGTGAGCATCAGAAAGTGTGACCGATTGAAATACCTGTGGTGTCTTTCAGAGATGCAAAAACTTGCACAGCTAGAAGAGATTGAAGTATGGGGATGCGAATCCATGCGAGCCCTTATCATAGATGATGCAGGAGAGGATAAAGTTGTTACCGATGACATAGTTGAGTTGCCTCAGTTACCAAATATGACGAGCATTTGCACCAGAGCTGAAATCACATCAAAGGGTACTCCAATTCAGGTAACTCATTCATTTTCTCCATATGTCAGTCTATCTTATTGAAAAGGTGTAAGTTTCCTTAATTGTTAATCTTGCGAACCCTACTTAAATCATACTACTACCGGGAATTTTGGGTAAGATGGTATTGGAGTTCACTTAATATAAGTACATATTGCATTAAACAACTATTATCTATACAATTAGATTCACATACTTATTCGCAAATAGAAAATCCTCTCAAAAAAATAAGGACCATACATTTTGATTCACATTCAACTATAGCTAGAGGGAAGTCTCATTCTACAACTAATTTATTACTCATTTAACATTTTTAATGAGAAGAAAAAATAGCGTACTGAACGAATGAATGCGAGAATGAATCTTATGTACCACATTACATACATCACGGTGGTAAAAGCTCTATGCAATCCAAGCTCCGCTCCATGGGAGATTCGTGCACTTCTCTCTGACTGCTTTGGCTTGCTACCAATGTTCTCGAAGCTCCGAATCCAGCATTGTAGTAGGGAGTCTAACTTTGTTGTAGATTGGGTCGCCAAAGCCCGTAGACGCAAGTCTTTATCTTTTGATTGGGTTGTTTCACCTCCTCAAATTCTTTTGGACTTTTTATGTTTCGAGGCCCATTTATTGGGCCCGTTCGTTTTTTCTAGTTGAATGAAAATTCATCGTTTTCAACCAAAAAAAAAGTTGCAATTGATTCCAACACGTCATGCCAACATCACCGTGTCGACCTCATTCTGCTTTTGTCATGCCTTCTCTATCCTTTCGGCCACGACCGAAGATTTTGGCATGATCAATTGAGTTTTAATATTTAAGAGACGCGTGGAGACCATTTTCCTATTAACGTTTTTATTAAAAATTCATTGTCGCCGATTAATGTTTTCGTTGTAAATCCTTTTTCTAGAAAAGGATTTGTTTTATTATTTTTGGTTCCTCTCAAAATGCAGTTCGAGAAAATGTTTTACAATATTAGGGAAAAAAATTACAAAGTAAAGAGAAACGCTTTTCTGGATCCATAATAAAGGTGTTAATAATATATAATTACATTGTCTGATGAAGGCAGTGGTTCCCAAGGAAGAAGGTGGTCAATCAAAGGCAGATGTGATGAGTTTCGCTTCCTCGGAATTTCTAAGTATTTTGCAGTGCCCCAACTTTGGAGCGTTCATCCGGAGCCCTACACGTGTCACGAGGCAATTAGGTGAGCCAGACGAAGAAAATGATGAATCACCGCAAATGTTTTTCAGTGAGATGGTTTGCTCTCTCCTTTACAGTGATCATCCGTATTCCTGCATTATCATGTTTTAGAAACAATGGTGTACTAATTTGTCCTACTTATCCTCCTTTTTCACATTATCCTCTTGTAGGTTACGTTTCTCATTATAAGAGCGCTAACAATTGAAGGCGCTCAGTGCAGAGAACTATGGAGCAATCAAATTCCCGATGATTCCTTTTTACGAATTGGAATTCCTTAAATTGAATCATTGGGACAATCTCCTACGAATTGGCCCATCCCATATGTGGAAGAGGCTACAGAGCTGTCTCGATTTCTTACGGGTAACTTCATGCCATTTGATCGAGATCATATACGAAGGTGATGGAACGGTTACACAAAGCAGTAAATTGAGGACCCTAGAATTGCGTAATCTTGAAAACTTGAGGCACATTTGGCAGTCTGATGGTCTTCCAAATGTCCCTCTCCCAAACTTGAGATTCATAGAGGTTCGGAGTTGCCCACGCTTGAGAACGCTTTTCCCAACCTTCATGGCGAAATTTCTTGGGCAAATCAAAGAGTTGGTGGTGGAGTCAGTGAAGATATAGAACTGATTGTTGGGCATGAAGAATGTGAAGAAGCGACCGGTATGACAATCACCTTCTCCAAGTTACATGCTCTAAGACGTTTTGATTTGCCGAAATTCAGGAGTTTCTTACTTGAGAAATACCCTGTGGAATTCCCATCCTTGCGAGTCTTGAGTATAGTAAGTTGTGGAACAGAACCGGACCAAGGCCTTGGCGACTGGGAAAGCTACGAAAGCCAGGCATGCACTATCTGTTAGAGTAAGTGTAGCCATAAAGTTTGGGACTAGTGCAACGGAAAATGGTGTTTGGCAATATAGAATAAGTCGTCCGGTAAAAATGAGATTAAGTTCCTGCATTCGCATGTACACTTCCCACAGAGTTGGTGACTATTTCCTTTAGTATTCATTGCTTCGGTTTGTCTCCCGTCACTTGTTCATTCTGATTGAGAAGTTTGAGTTACTAATGAGGGTTGGAAAAAGCAATCGCACACGTTAACGTATCGAGGGAAATACGTAACACTGTTTATTGTAAATAGAAAAACAATAACATGGAGAAGGTGATAATAATATTTGATACAGAACAAGCCAATGCACAATCTTTACAAATAAAGATTACAAACAAATAAACTTGCTAAATTTTGTAAAATTGAAAAAAGATTAGACAAGAGGTGAGATATGGCTAACCGAATCTCCTTAAGGCGATTAGTTCCTGCTAATGGTGCTAAGCAGTTTCATGAACTATGCCTCCCAAGATATAACACCTCGAACCTGTTTGTATCAACACTATACGAACAAGACTCTGTCGAACACTTCTCGAAACCGGCACACCTGGAGGATCACTATGAGAGAACTAGAGGAATGCACTTGGAGTTATGAGTTTTCCGTTATTATTCTAAACTTTTGAAATACGTCTATTTATAGACCGGAAAAACGTCGGTTACACCAACATTAATCCACGTTATAACTGACGACATTAATCCACATCGGTTACGCCGACATTAATCCACATCGTAACCGACGATATTAATCCACATTGTAACCAAAGACATTAATCCACGTTGGTTATGTTGACATTAATTGAGCCATTAACCTATCAATTACAATAATCTCCCACATAATGACTCAACAAAACTAAGACTCAAGGAATTCCAAGTGTGCTTCTGGAAACACACTATATTAACATAGATAGCTTTCACTTTGAACCTTTTTTAGTGAAAACCTATCGGATATACTTAACCAGTCGGTGCCTTATCGGACATACTTAACCAGTCGGTGAACTTAGTCTTGAACCGTCAGTTGTTGGTGTAAGCCTAGATAATAGACCTCACACTGAGTATCTCTAAATCAAGATTGATTATCAATTGTGCTCACTCTTTCGGCCTTGAACCTCTCAGGATTAAGTGTGCTTTAGAAAATCTAGCCTTTAAATGTTTTCATAGAGTTGGACAACTCCATGCACATAATGGTAGATTCTTGTTAAAGGTATCCCCCCATACCTTACTAGGATATTAAAATCCAAGCTATATAAATCATTAAACTCATAGCGTACCTTTAAAACGATGTAGGAAGCACTATTACATCATAGAAATGGGTGACAATGCTCACTTTAGAGTTTTGGAAATTTATGTTATCCTATTTGAACCTACTTCATGGGATTTCTAATCGTATAGGTTAGGTTTCCATCTTGAAAGCTCTTTATTGGGTTAAGAATTTTAACCACATTCCCCTCGATGCGCAGTTTACTTGCTCTCTTGACAAACTTTTTGTTAGTGGATCCGCAATATTTTCCTTTGACTTCACAAAGTCCAAAGAAATTATTCCATGCGAGAGCAACTGCCTTATGATATTATGTCTGTGACAAATGTGTCTAGACTTATCGTTATATATCACAATATGTACCCTTGCAATAGTTTCTTGATTATCACAATGAATGCATATTGCAGGCATAGGTTTTGGCCACAACGAAATATCCTCTAAAAACTTTCAAAGCCACTCTACTCCTTCAATAGCTTTATCCAAAGCAATAAACTCTAATTCCATCGTAGAGCGCGCTATTAGAGTTTGCTTTGAGGATTTCCATGATACCGCGGTGCCTCCTAGCGTGAACACATACCTACTAGTCGACTTCAATTCATTAGAATCCAAAATCTAATTAGTGTCACTATGACCTTCCAATACAGCTGGATATTGACCATATTGTAGAATATAGTTTTTGGTATTTTTCAAATACCCTAACACTCTCAACAAAGCATTCCAATGCTCGTGACCAAGATTGCTTGTATATCAGCTCAGTTTTCCTACTGAGTATGCAATTTCCGGTCTAGTGCAATTCATGATGTACATGAGACTGCCACTACTTGAGAGTATTCCAACTATCTAATACTGCTTCCATTATTTTTCCTTAAAGTTAGGTACAGTAGAAAAGGATTATTTACATTTTTAATGTCGAATCCTTTGAACCTCTCAATTACTTTTCAATATAATGAGATTGTGTTCAACCTAAGCCATCAGAATTCCTAAGAATTTTGATGCCGAGTATGACATCCACAACACCTAAATCTTTCATCTCAAAGTTCTTCTTGAGAACATTCTTGATAATTTTGATATTCTCAACGTTATCTCTAAGAATAAGCAAGTCATCGACATACAGACAAATAAGTACACATCCAATGGACGTGGATTTTGGTATACACATATTTCTCACATTCATTGATTTTATACCTATTTTGGATTATTACATGATCAAACTTTTCATGCCATTGTTTAAGAGCTTGTTTAAGTCCATACAATGATTTGACAAGTCTATAAACTTTGTGTTCTTGTCCTTTGACCTTAAATCCTTCAGGTTGTTCCATATAAATCTCCTCATCGAGATCACCATTCAAGAATGCAGTCTTCACATCCATCTGATGTACCTGCAAATTGTATAGTGAAGCTATAACAATCAACATCCTAATCGATATTATTCTTGTTACTAGTGAATAAGTATCAAAGTAATCTAGAACCTCTTTTTGTCTAAACCCTTTGGCAACAAGCCGTACTTTGTACTTATTAATGGAACCATCAACATTATGCTTCTTCTTGAATATTCATTTAAATCCAATTGGTTTACTTTCAGATGGAAGATCAACCAATTCCCAAGTATGGTTACTTAGGATAGAATCAATTTCATTGTCAATAGCTTCTTTCTAGAAAAGAGCATTTGGAGATAACATTGTCCCTTTGAACGTTTGAGACTCACCTTCTAACATATATGTCAGAAAGTCATATCCAAAAGATTTTGCAATCCGCGATCTCTTACTCCTTCGAAGCTCAGCATCCTTAGCCTCAACTCCATCATTCTCAGATTCTGAATGGATGATTCTTTTTTGAGAAGGTTCACCCTGATTTCTTTTCGCAGGATATGAATTCTCAAAGAACTCAGCATCCCTTGATTCTAGGATAGTATTGGCATGGATTTTCGCATTTTCAGATTTGTGAACCAAAAATCTGTATGCGCTACTATTTTGAGCATAACCGATGAATATACAATCTACTGTTTTAGGTCCAAACCAAGTTTGTTTAGGAAGAAGAATCGCCACTTTGGCTAGGCACCCCCACACTTTCAAAAAATTGGAGGATGGTAGCTTTCCATTCCATAGTTCATATGGACTCTTACCCGTTTTCTTGTAGGATATTTTATTAAGAATATAGTTCATAGTTAGAACTGCCTCCCCCCATAAGTTCTGAGGTAAACCCAAACTTAAGAACATGGCGTTAGCCATCTCCTTCAGAGTTATGTTTTTTTGTTCATTAATTCCATTTTGCTGTCAAGTATAAGTGTTTGTTTGTAGAATTATCCCTCAAAATGGTACAAGACTCTTTTAAATTAGAAGAACTATATTCTCTTCCTCTTTTAGACCTAAGCACTTTTATTTGTCTATCAAGTTGGTTCTTGACCTCATTTTTATAATTGATAAACATGCTCATAATCTCATCTTTGCTGGTTAATAAATAAACATAGCAAAATTGAGTACAATCATCAATAAAAGTGATGAAATAATTCATTCCACCTCTAGTTTCTTTGAACTTTTAATTATATAAATCACTATGGATTAATTGTAGAGGTTCACTCGCCCTTTCAATCGAATTGAAAGATTTCTTAGCAAACTTTGCTTCAATACAAGTCTCACACTTGTAACGAGCATCCAACTCAAACTTTGGAATTAGCTCCAAGTTTGCTGTCTTCTTCATTATACCATAGTTTACATGTCATAATTTACCATGGCATAAATAAGGAGACACAATAATATAAATTGAAAACTTCGCTTTATTCATACTCTTTGGGTACAAGAATTTTAAATTTACATCAATGACAATCACATTGGCTTTGAACAGATCATTGCTCACGTACCCTTTCCCCACATATATTCTCCCTTTAGAAAGTACAAATTTGTCGGATTCAAATACAATTTTGAAACCCTTTTTTACAAGTATGGGGCCAGAAATGAGATTTTTTCGGATCTCTGGTACATACAGCATATTCAGCAGGGTAATCTCCTTACCAAAGGTGAACTTCGGGATCACCTTTCCTTTCCCGACAATTTTTGCTGATGTAGAATTAGTCATATAAAGCATTTCATCTTCCTCAGCCTTCTCATATGATGAGAATAGGTGTTTGTCCACACAAATATGATTTGTGGCACCTGTGTCAAACCACTAATCGATTTTGTTTGACACCAAGGATACTTCGGACACCACCATAGCAGTTAGCCTCTCGTTATCTTCCTGCTCTGCTAGATTCAACTGCTTGGCTGCACCACCGCCCTTACCTCTGTTTGGACGTTTCTTGCAATCCTTAGCACGATGGCCATGCTTATTGCAAATAAAACATGTCCCTTGAAATTTATGGAATTGTACCTTCTGCTTGCCTTGTCCTTGAAAAGACTTCTTCCTTTTTTCCAATTGCTTGGAATTGGAAGACTCAACAATGTTAGTCTTTGGTTCAACATGAGAGTTTGCATTCCTCCTGTTGCCCTCCTCGATTCTGAGGCGTAGAATGAGATCTTCAAGGCTCATCTCTTTCTGTTTGTGCTTCAAATAATTTTTGTAGTCTGACTAGCTCGGAGGTAGTTTCTCAATAACAACTGCCACTTGGAATGATTCACTGAGTGACATTCCCTCAGCAAAGATGTCATTCATAATTATTTACAATTCCTGAACTTGACTCATGACAGATTTAGAATCTATCATCTTGAATTCAAGGAATTTGGCAACCATAAATTTCTTTGTGCCCGCGTCCTCAATCTTGTATTTTTTTCTCCAAGGACTTCTATAACTGTTTGGCAGTTTCAATGTTATAATAAACATTATAAAGGGAAAGTGCCAAACAGTTAAGGATATAATTTTGGCATAGGAAGTCTCCATGCTTCCAAGCCTGCTCCAAGCGTCATGACATCTTGCTCATCTGGATTAATTATCAGGCACACTTCTGATAAATACTTGACTAGATTCAGCATGATCAGATAGGATAACATTTTTTTTGGCCATTACTTGAAGCCCACACTGGTAAATTTCTCTGTTTTCTCATTTGGTGTATGAGATAATACCATGAAAGAAGGCAAAGCCTATTGATGGATACTCACATCAGCATAGGAGGTCTCAGCTCGAAGGCTCGTAGCATTTGCTGCCATCAAACCATCCCTCGATGGGTGAACGATTCCATCGGCCACAGTCTCATCGACTAAAGGAATGTCTCCAGAATTATCGGGTACTTGACTGTTATTAGCCAACACGATTTTTTCTGATAAACCCAAACAAACAATGAGTAGGAGCTAATTGCCTTAAGATTGTTGGAAAAAAACTCAATCGCACACATTAACGTATCGGGAAAAATACGTAACACTATTTGTTGTAATCAGAAAAATAATAACATGGAGAAGGCGATAATAATATTTGATACAGAACAAGCCAATGTACAATCTTTACAAATAAAGATTACAAACAAATAAACTTACTAAATTCTATAAAATCGAAAAAAGATTAGACAAGAGGTGAGATACGGCTAATCGAATCTCCTTAAGGCGATTAGTTCCCGTCAACGGTGCTAAGCAACTTCACGAACTATGCCTCCCAAGGTACAACACCTCAAACCTGTTTATATCAACACTATACGAACATGACTCTATCGAACACTTCTCGAAACCGGCACACCTGGAGGACGACTATGAGAGAACTAGAGGAATGCACTTAGAGTTGTGAGTTTTCCGTTATTATTTTGAATTTTTGAAATACGTCTATTTATAGACCGGAAAAACGTCGGTTACGCCGACATCGATTACACTGACATTAATCCACGTCGTAATCGACGACATTAATCCACATCGTAACCGACGACATTAATCCACATCGGTTACGCCGACATTAATCCACATTATAACCGACGACATTAATTTATTTTGGTTACGCTGACATTAATTGAGTCATTAACCTATCAATTACAACAGTGAGTCCCAGCCACTTCCTCTAAACTTCTAAAGAGTCTTTCATGGACCATAATGAGTGCATTGGGATTTTAGCGTGCTTGAACAATGCTGAGTTCTTGCCATCCAACGGTCCAAGACTCTTCATGTTAATCCAACCGTTGCGATGCATGCTGCATGGGAAGGGCAATTATCGCTCGCGTCATTTCTGCAGCATTATGCGGAAAGTGCCTCTTGATTTGACTTTTTTTTTCTATTAATGAAAAACATAGAAAAGGGAACCCGCGAGAAACATTGACGATCCTTAGTTGGTAATGACACTCTTAATAAAAATTAGATCGCTAAATTCATGTGTAGTGCCACATCGTTACAGATTTTCAGGGTCAATGGAAGATTAGATCCAGCCGTTTAAGTGGGACGATATCTCAACTTGTTAGGCATGCAGCCCAGTCGTAAGAAAATTGAGTAGGATGGAGGCGTTTAGTTTTAGGTATCAAGTTAGTCTTCCACGCTTTACAAAGAAGCAGAGTAAGAATCTGGGAAAGAGAGAGGGGTTGAGTACTAAGAGTGGGACAGACAAAAAAAAAAACAGAATAATGTCCACTTCTTCAAATTCCAACTAGAGTAGGAAATTATGCTTATCGCTAGTTTGTAAAAGACTAGCTTTCTCTATGACTTGCGGCCAAGGTCATATGGTCAAATTCCAACTATGGATCTACATCACTCAAAATGTGAGTCGCAATAGCTTCATCTTCGCTTATAATTTCCACTTCTTTAAATAAGACATAGACAATAAGTGCCACTAGGCATTCGACCTAGCGACTGAGGAGTGAAGCTAGATTAATCAAGCTTTCATCTAATTACTCAAGTTTTCAAATAGCTAACAATGGTATCATGAAGCTTTACAATACTATGCTTATAATTCACTCATCATCTCAGCTCACTTTATTCAAAGGTATGTGGTGTGCTATATTTTGTTCGGACTGTGCTCGCCATCGTTGGGTTCCTCATCATGAAAAAGGGAAATAATGTGAGGCATATTGAGAATAACATAGGTAAAAACAATGCCGATCTTTATA
Source organism: Psidium guajava (assembly GCA_016432845.1). Lineage (NCBI taxonomy): Eukaryota > Viridiplantae > Streptophyta > Magnoliopsida > Myrtales > Myrtaceae > Psidium > Psidium guajava. The sequence continues at coordinate 35,289,616 of CM028225.1, read as the reverse complement.
AAATTTCAACCAAAAAAACCAATCAGCCTGTTGGTCAAGTGGTCCAAAACTTGATTTTCAAGTTGAAGGCCGCAGAGTTTGTTTCCCAGTTTATTGTCAGTTTCAGGATAACTTGGTTGGTATGTGACGAACTTGGCGCAATCGATTTAAACAATATTCTGTGGCGAACGCGTTCACACATTTTTGCCAAAGATTGTAATGGGTCGGAGAAACTCCAACAAGATCGTCCAGCGAAAATACTTTAGTCACTGTTGATGCCCGTTGATGACGCGTTATGACTCTACTTTGATGAGTTTTCACTTGACTTCCACAGAGACTTTCCTTCACCACAACAACAACAATAATTTATTATTATTATTATTGTTGTTGTTGTTAATATTATTATTATTACGGTTAAAGGCAAATATATGGTTGGAATGGTTCGCACTGAGCAATTGACCATTGAAATTTCATTTTATTCTTTTGTTTGTTTAGGAGAATCTAATTTACTTTTCCTTTGTTATTTTTCTTTTTTAGATTAGCTTAGAATATAATTCAAATGCTGAAAAAGGGTTTCAACGAGGAGACTTGAAACAAGGTGGTGCGTTATTCTTTTAGTGTTTTGTGGATGGCAGAAAATTCAATGAATTGGTTTGGCTTGTAGGAACCAAAAAAAAAAAAGATGCAGAAGTTTGAAGGATTTAATGCGGAGAGAACTCGAGTAAGCAAATTAAGAGTAATATTTCAAAATGCCTTTGCAAAGGCTTTACACAATGGAAATACAAGCTTAACAATAAGCTTTTTCTACAAACTTTCTCTAACTCTGTTACTCTTTCTTTTTTGCTAAGACTACTATAACTATCTCTCTCTATTTATATATAAGTAAACACACACAAGAAACAAAAGTGGAGACCACCGCCTGATGAAGTCGGCTAAGAAATCCAGCTAGTGCAAGTTGTCTTTGCTTAATTATTAAGAGTCAAAGATTGAGGCATCCATATCTTTGACTGGTCTTTGGCTTGAAGAACAAGCTGTAGAAATCTGTCTTCATGTTGAAGTCGGTTGGGAGGGAGCACGTCCAATTCATCCTCTTAACCACCATCATCAAGCAAGTATATGAACCCAAGTGCAACTTTTCTTCCAAAATAAATTTTATTATTTCCAACATGGCTTGTGAAGCAAGATAATAATTAAGATTCCAGAAAAGGCATCATGATGATCAGGGATATGCACGTTGAAGGAGCTAGGTCATTCCTCCCAAGGAAGTTCGAGAAACGTTGATGATAAGTTTCGAGAATCTAGATCACGAGGAAAAACAAGTGTATCTCGATTGTGTTATTTGGGCTTTCACTGGGTGGATAATGACATTGCATCTAATTATAGGAGACAAGTCCTTTCCATGTCCTGAATGAGTAAAAATCAGGGAAAATTACCTAATCGGTCCTAAACCTATTATACGGCCGCCAATTCAATATTAAACTTTTCAATTTAGCCGATGAAGTGCTACATTTTGATGAATTTTCAATGTAGTATATCCGGTCAGTTTAGATTGAGAAATTATGATGGGGAGATCTAATTGGCACCAACCTTCTTATGTAGCACGATCGTCGATATGACGTGTATAGCTCTACTTAAAACAACGTGGTTTTGCTTAATGAGCAAAAAGAGAGTGAGTGACCCATGAGGACGTGCATTGTTAGAGGACAATGCGTGATACCATGAGAGTACCTTACATGTGTCTCATTCCTAACTGGCAGCTCCCCAGATTTTGAGACTCGAGTTCAATCATCGATTTTCTCACCAAATAAGTCAATTGTCTTTATAGGAAAAAACGATAAATAATGCTGCTGCTCAATAGTAAAAAAACTCATGCCGGCCACCATACTTGAAATTCCATGGCTGTCGTTCATAACGAAGTTCATGACCATGGTTACATGTGAAAAATTCTTTTGGAGAGGAAGAATGGTCTAATGGGTCGAGGCTTAAGTTTGTGGATCTGGGCGGGGTGTGAGATGGGCATGGTTCAATGGTTCGGATCGAACCGAAATGCTTGGGTGATGGGGCCGAACTAGATCGAATTGGACACACACTCTCTCTCTCTCTTCTTATTTGTGTTCTCTCTAATTTATTCCTGATTTTTATTCTTTTTACTATTATTTATTTATTTTCTCGGTTATTTATTCCTGATCGACTTTCATCGAAAATTGTTGACGTTGCAAGCCACATAGAACAACCAACAATGGATCGCCACGTAAGCAAATTTCGCTGAAAATCTGGGAGATGAACTACATTGAACTCACGCAAAGGTTTAAAATTAAATTAACAAAATTGAAAAGTTTATGATTGAATTGACATTCGTACAATATATTTAGGACTTATTGGGAATTTTTTTTCTTACTATGTGTATTAGCATATAGTTGTGGTCCAAACATAATCTCTATGAAAAGCCACAAAAATTACTGGTGCATGAGGGGAAAAAAATCGAAATTGGGTCTTGAAGGCAAAAGAAAAGCACAAAAACAAAGTAGACCTTTTTCCTGAAAATTTGTGACATCCCGAATTTCGGTTGTCTGTAAGATAAATAATATTAGATTTTCGAGGATTGAGAGACAAAATTTGGACATCGCCTTGAAAGGCGTGAAATTGGCAGTTTGGCTTCAAAGTGTCTAGAGGAAGGGCAAAATTGAAAATTGTCATCTCGCCCCCGTCTTGTGCTAGAATCCATGGCTAGAGAGTGTTAGTAATTTTAGCGAGGCTAGAAAATTTGTTCGGTGGTATTTCGAGTTATTTTCCGATCGCGATTGAGCCAAATCAGCACCGATTGAGCCCCTACTGGTCCTGAAATTTCACGAATTTTGAGAAATATCTCGTCGGTCATCTTTTTGACCACTTTGACCAGCTTTGACTGAAATTATTGATGCCCAAGCTCTATCAGTCCGAAATTTCACTGATAGTCCAAAAATCAGTCAATTCGTTCAGCTTTAAGTCGCTTTCGATTAATAGTAATTTCAATTATTAATCCTAGAGATAATATCTACTCTCTATCTCTTCTATTTTTCTCTCTCTCACCAGTAGAATCTCTCTTTTTTCTCTCTCTACAATTTTCGGATTTCTCTCTCTCCCTACTGATTCCAGTTTTCTACCCCCAACTTCAATCGGCCGCCGACGGAAAACCGACCGTTGGATCATCGCGATTTTCGGGTATGTCGTAGTTCATTATCTTGTGGTTCTATTCTAACTTGAATTACTTCAATCCGAGGTCGTTTAACCTTCCAAATCTGCTTCGCCATTTCAGTCGACGAACTAGTCTTTTGTTACCCGAATTTGATATAGGGCTCATGTTGATATATGTTGACCCCAGCGACCCCTAGAGCTCATTTTCATGTGAAAATATTGATTTTCAGCTTGTGAACCACCCCGTTCAGCCCTTGATCAGCTCCGGTTTGGACGAAATCCACCGGAATCCGTCGTGCCTTTTCGGTCGCCGCCATGCACCACCGCTTCCACCACTTTCTCAGCTCTGTTTCAGCCTTGATTAGGTAAGTTATACCTCTATTTCTCGATTAGAATATTGTACATGCCATGGACTAGCTCTAGGGTCCGATTCGAGGTAAATCGATTTAGGAAAAATTGCCGGAATTGGCGTATTTGCGCAAATTAAATTCTGTGGGGCTGTGAATATTCTGTGGATTGGTGAAATGTTGCTGTCCATGATGGATTGATGTTGTTTGAGGTGGTTGATGTCGGTCCCGTGAGGTTCGGGTACCGAAAAATGGATTTTCAGGATATTTAGAGCGAAAACGGGCCAAATAGTAAGTGGGGAGCCGTTGGTTGTGGGGTCCACGCTAGCTCCCCCGGAGGATTAGTCGGTCGTCGGCAAGCCACGGCTGGACATCTCCGTTATCAAAAAAAAAAAAAACGGGCTAAATAGTGTCTTGAAATCACTGTTCACGACTCACGAATACTGTTCACGTGCTGTCCAATTTGATTTTGATTTGAAAATGACAAGTTTTGTGGGTCCCGTGTGGTTCGAATACCGAAAAATATATTTTGGAGCATTTTATGCAAAATCGGGCCTGAGCAATATTTTATATTACTATTTCAAATATTTGAGGCCCGTATTCGTGTTCAAAATAATATTTGAGGACGGATTGAACGTGTTAGATTTAAATGTCTGATTATTTATATCGAGCCATTAATTGGCTATTATTTGAAATCTTGAGATTGTGGTCCCGAATTGGACCTGATTTGATATTTTCTGGCCCTGTGATTTTGAATACCTGAGTTGAGGCCTGAGTTGGGTCTGAGTGTGTTTGGTATTCTGAGAAGGGATCTAGAGGTTAGCTTGCTGAGATTTGTTCTTATAGGTGATTGCCCTTATTTTTCAGACCCTAGGACATAAGCATGGCAGGGATACCACAAAATTTGATATCTAAGTGGCGGAGTACCCAGTTGGCAAGGACAGTTGATCTTGAATGGTGGTTGCTGATGAGTGTGGTCACCCTGGGTTGTTTGTTGTTGTGAATCTTTGTAAAACCGGCATTCATGTGTAATATGGAGCTGAGATTATATAATATATGAGGTGTTATGGTTGCGCTAGTCCTTGCTCATTCATTGTCAGGGGTAAGATATCGCTTCCGCTAGCGTTAATTTGGATATTAAGGTTTTTAGGTCGGCGACAGTCCTGGGATGTCGCATGTATCGACCGTCGTTGTGCAGATGTCACGCACTCGTGGAGGTCAGGGCGTGATAAAATGGATGGCCAATTCTTCACTTCGTGAAAATACTTTCACGGTGTTATCTTTGTGCTTGTTGCTATTTCATAATAGATCAGCTTTTCCACATGACTTTGTGGTCAATTAATATGGCAAAATTCCAACTATATAGGGTGGTCAACGGAGGGTGTCTGAGAAGAAATCGCTCGTTTGAGCTCCTCCAGAAGGCAAATGAGCTCCATTTTTTCTCACACGACTGTAAGATCAAGGGCTACGTGGATTCAAGGGTTGTTTTTTAAGAAATTTATGTATTTTCGTGGGTTTGAGTTGTAAAATGGCTAGTCAGTGGAGACCCGCCGTTCATCGTCGCTTTGCCATTGCCGTTATTTGGGCTCGATCAAGGGTTGTTCAAACTTAGTTTTGGTAAGCAAACTCTCTAATCTTTGAGTAGGATGATGGGTTACTCTTAAGTTGTGATTAGGGATATGATTAGGCTTGATTGAGATTGATTTACATTAAGTATTAATTGATCTAAAAATTTATGCACTATTCACATCGCGAGCATTATTTATGAAGATGATGGTACTATTTATGAGTTTCTAGGCACTATTAATTAAAGATAGATACTATTTATTGAATTTTTAGGCCTGTTCATTGAAGATAGGTACTGTTTATGGGGTTTCTAGACACTGTTCATCGAGTTCGAGCACCGTTCATCACATTTTTGGCACCGTTCATGACTGATATGTTGATGTTTGTGGCTAATTTGGATTGATTGTATGGTACGTGATCATAATTAGCTTTGTAGTATCTTAAACGGTCATTTACGGTGGAATATATGCTTAGTCAAGCGCGTGAGAATGATTGACCGTTGTAATTGAATGTGTGGAATCTAAGTGATTACATGTGTGCCGTTGATTGATCGCTCAATTTGGGATAGTCAATGTTATTTTTAAATGAGACTGTGTAATCTCAGACTGGCCATGATTGAATGAATGCATTGTGTATTAGAGAATTCTTGAACAGTCATACGAAACCTTAATACGTTTTGACGCAGGGAATTGAACTACTCTGATGCGTTTTGACGCGAGCAATTGAATCCTGATGTGTTTTTACACGGGATGCTATGGTGCTTAATGGAGTAAGAAGAGGTGCCAACTTAATGCGTTGGACACGGATTGAGGCATGGACCTGAAGCGTTTTTACAAAACCCTAATGCGTTTTGACGCGGGGAATTGAATCCTGATGCATTTTTACGCGGATGCTGTGGTGCTAGATGGAGTAAGAAGAGATGTCGACCTGATGCATTTGATGCGAGTTGTGATATGGACCTAAGGCATTTTTACGTGGGTCGACCTGATGTGTTTTTATGCGGATCATTGGTGATATGGACTTTAGTGCATGATAAGCATTTGTGGACTATTGTGCTTTCGATCTTGAATCATGGGGCACGCCTAGATTTATTAGCTATTTAATGCATTGATTTTGCGAGTATTGTAGTTGTGGTCCCTGTTGAGATTTATTTGGTAGTTAGCCCAGATATCTGGAGCTGCATACTTAGGGTGACTTGGGGGTACGTGTTACCCTAGGCGAGGCTTAGGGAGTGAGTTTACTAAGATTTATTCTCACTGTTGTTATTCCAAACCTTTTAGACCCTCGACCATGAATATGAACGGACTGCTGGAACGTTTTGGAGTACCTATGGATATTGACATGGTGGTGACAGAGCACCCGGTAGGAGAATATAAGTTTTATTCTAGGCATACTAGTACTGTGTGGGTGAATGAGGGCGAGACATTTTGGAAATCTCATACCTTTATGGCCTAGTTCTATAGAGAAGGCGATTTATCAGTCAATCCACTCCGAGGATTTGATGTCCCCTATGATGGAATAGGAGAGTGAGACACCATGGAGATCGTTCCACTCGATGGTGTTATCACTAGCCAAGACACCGATCATGAAGATTTAGATCACGAGATGGAGTCTGACTCCAAGGAGGAACCCATGGAGTCTGACCCAGAATAGAATTCGTCGTCTAGTGATAGTAGTGTGGAGAACTAGTGCAGTTGCCATTTTTCCCCTTTTTAGTGCATCCTTTTTGGTAAGGGAGCTATGGTAGTTGACCCCCAACCCTTTTTGATGTACGTGGTTGTCCTGAGGAAAGCATGTATGGATCTCTATTGTAAGTAAATATTATGTGTATAAAAGTGTGTTCGTTGTTACTACTATGTGGTATGGAGTGTTTGGGTTTGCTTGTCTATCGTTTCGTGTTGGTTTGGGTCAAGAACAAATTCTTGGGATGTCGCAACCTTATCAACTGGAGTTGCAAGATGTCACGAGCTCGTAGGGTTCGGGGCATGACATTTTTTCAATCTTAATTTCTATTTGAAGTTGATTTTGGTAGCTTCATGTTTAAAACGTGTGAGCTGAGCCATCTTGGTTTCTTCATCATTGCTGGGAAGGTTCAGAGAATATCTCTTCTACACTAGGAATTAGTACTTATTTAAATTCTAACCTTAATCTCACAATATATATGTTTTTCCATGTGAAAGAATTCAAGATGTAATCCGTGTGTAGTTATGATACTGGAAAATTAGCTTTAATTAGCTAAAATGTCGAGATTAAGAGGGAAATTAAGTGCGGTTCTCAGGGAACTTCTTTGGTACATTTCGTCTAACAATTTGGGCGCTTTCTGTGTAGTTGCTCGGTCCACTGGGTTGACTCACACACTAGCCAACAGTGCAGTTGCTGCAGGAGAATGGAGATTCCATGGTCGATAGGAGAATTACGATAGTAGTTCGAGTTGGATATGTCGCGATCGCAAGTAGTCAACCTAGCAGATTCGATTGGAAATTCCAGAAAATTAAGTGTAATTAGGATGTATATACAACGTTGAAAAAGTTGCTTGAATTATACTATTAAGCCAGTATCTACGTTTGAAGAATCACTTGTTGTGCATCTAGAATCAAAGCTTCCGTATAGAATGTCATGATTGGAACTTTATGAAGTTGCCAAATTGCCTCCATTACCTTTGTTGACACTTGAATTTTTGCAGGCAAATCGGACATACATTTTTTAGAAAAATAAATAAAATAAAATAAATAAAGAATAGTAAAATATATAAAGACAATAGACAATAAATAAAGCGTCGGCCTATCTCATTACAGCCTCTCATCCAAACCCATCACCTCCTGCCGACTCGGACCAATTTGCTTCGGCCCATTGACCATGAAGTCCATTTGGCTCACCAGTCTGGCCCTTGAAGCTTAATACCCAGCCCATGAAACGAACGAGCCCAAGCCCAAAGGGCACATGCGCGTCACGATCTATTGATTCTCTTTCAAGCTCGCTTTGCAGAGTGGGGGCAGAACAGAAACAGAGCACGTTCACGCGCAAAGGAAGCTCAGCAAATTCTCTCTAGCCCTAGGCGATTCCTTTGATCTTATCCACCACCAGACCTCCATCGCTGGCCACCACAGGACATTGCACGTTGAGAAGGGGCAAGAACAAAGAGCATTGATTGAAGGAACTCAGGCGATTTCTGAGCATCCATACATTACTCTCTCAGTGATTTTCCACTAAATCCTTTCCTCTCGCGTCGTTGCTGGCGATCACGACTCCCCCAACAGTTTTGCCACCAAGAAAAAGGTTTGTAATGCCGAAGTACTTGAACTTCAGTCATAACTGCCTGCTTTGATGACCATTTCTTGACATTGCTTCTGTTATGTTCTTACTCACATCCGAAGTCAATCGCCATAGCTAACCATTCTTCATTCAAAGGTGATCTGGTAGACTAGCCAGATCCGTAAAAAGCTATTTGGAAGAGATTGAAGTACGTGAATGTGACTCATTGCAAGCCATCATCACAAATGAAGTAGGAAAAGTAGAAGTTGCTGATGATAGTTGAGTTGCCTAATGTACCTCGTCTGGATGTGTGTAAATTACCAAATATGATGAGCTTTGACATCGGAGCTGAGGGTGCTCCAATTCAAGTAACTTTTTTGATTTGTGGTTTAAGTTTCCTTAGTCATATTTTTCTTGTTCATAATGAAAACCAATACATTAACAAAAAAAAATTTGTGAAAAAAATAACTTTGTTTTCAATTTCGAAGGTCAAAAAGGAGAAAAAGAAAAAGATAACAAAATTATGGCAGTTGTTTTAAAGATTAGTAAATGATTTCAAAAGAAAAGAGAAAAAGATTTGGGTCGTAGTTTTAAAATATCGGCGAGAGAGACAGACCTGAGAGTTGTGCTGCGTTAGTAGCATGAGAGTTTCAGTCATTTTCTAAAAATAGCTTAACTTGTAATAAACACCCCTTTGATGAGTTTCATTATGGCGCTTTGCTAGGTTTCATTCCCTCGCTTGGAATCCCTACGGATGGAAGGACTCTTCGACTTGGAAAAATTACTCTACAGTCGATCTCCATTACAATACATCAATCTAAAATCCATATCGATATGGGACTCTACATCCATGTCGAGTATTCTAAAATCAGATTGGATACTGAAGCTGCCGAATTTGGAGTCATCCTAGATATGGGTTTATGAGGTCAACCCTCGCCGGCCCAAATATACGATTGTAAGGTCGAGCCTCTAGCCGTCACCAGACCTTGGCGAACCAGCTAGAGGAAGGGGAGGGGTTGGGAAAGAAAAAATATATATATAAAGAAAAATATAAAAATTATAAAAAAATCATAAAAATTCAAAAAATATTAAAATATTTGGACGCCAATCGGTATTGGCTGGTCAAAATTCGCCGGATGAACTGAAATGGCACAATTACCAAAGATTTAGGATTGAATTAGCAAAAAAAAAAATTTAGGAGTGAATTAACATAACTGTAATAAGTTTATGAATTTTTTTTTTGTAACTCTCTCCTTGCAAGTGCGTGTTGTGCATTAATGATATGGAGGGTTTTGCGATTTGTATTTGTCCCTCATTATTGTTGTTGTCGTTGCAAAAGCGGGTTTTTGTGCATTAATGATATGCTATTAATATTTAATAATCAAATCATTATTTGAATAGCAAATCAATAACGTATTCTTTCCACAAATCAAGGTCTCTTGACATTCCACAAACTCTATATACCTCAATGTCTACAAGGACAATATATACAAAAACAATCTCTCTTTCTCGTCTTAAATTATGTTCTACACTCGGCATCGTAGCATTTTCGGTCAAAATTAACAACTCGTCCTCCTCCTGAAAGGTTTAACGCATGAATGATTTCTTCCTCAGTCTAGACTTCGGTTGGTTGTGTATGCCATGATTTAATCATATTCTTCGACCGCCAGGTTCGCATTTTTAAGCCGATGTCCAGAGATTGGAGATAGATACGGAAGATTTATCTCAATGACCTTAATTTATCTCAATTTGCCCGGGATTGTTATGCTATAGTGATCGAGAAGGGATCCTATAGGATGCCAAGGACCAAACTATACGAAAACCTTCTTCAAATTGCAATAGAATTCTTCTCTAACGTCTTCGTTTTATCCCTTATTTGAATAACTTTCTTCCAAAAGTTTTAGGATCACGTAATATCTTTTACAACTTTGTAACGACTGTAGTAGCTACGGTGTCAAGAAAACCTTCCACCGGAAGGGGGAGCCCAAAACGTTAGCGTCGATGGCTCATTCGAGGAAGGATCGGACGACGGAGCCATCACGTGCATCTGTCAGGACCACTCTGGAAGTCTCGTTGCCGGCCTCGCTACACCAGTGAAAGTGTCGTATGCAGCCGAAACGTAGGCCCTTGCTGTGTTCGAAGCCATCCACTCGTCTCCAAAATCTTTTGTCAGTTCGGCTCTATCTACATTGAATCAGATCGGTCTAGTTTCGTTAATGCCATGATAAGCGAAAACTAGTTTAGGGATGAGCAAAACGGACCGGACTAGCTCAAACTGGCTAGGTGGGCTTGGTCCTTGAGGGGGGCGGTCCGGTCCTCGATTCCATGATGGATGAGACTGGATTGCCCAGAATATATATAAATTAAAAAATTTTGAAGAATTAATTAACATAATTTCCCTTTCTTCTGCTTGACATTCACTCGTCTCTTCTCACTTGACGCTTGCGTCTCGCTTTCGTAACGTAGCCTCCGATTGTGTTTGTCGATATGCAGTCTTCGATTGTGTTTTGTTTTGACTATATTATGCAAGTCCATTATTTTGTTCGCACTTGGATTCAATAAAGTACAAATGTAATCCCACTTTAAACTTGATTCTTTTTAACTTGAGGAGAATAATGCAGAAACATAAACCTATTTTAGTTGTTTTAAGTATTTTTCTTCCTAATTTAGTCTTTTCTCATTATTTCAGTTGGATAGTTAAGATTCAAAATTACTGATTTAAATCTAAGGGTTAGTAGTCCCACTGGGACCAAATCAGGACCGAACCGGATTGTTGGTCCTAGGCCGGTCCGGTCTTGGTCCCGTCCCCGTTCCCAAAAAGGTGGGGACCGGGACTACCGGTCTGGTCCTCGGTTCCATATCAGCCGGGACAGACCCGAAGCATGCACACTCCTAAACCAATTCACTTAAGCTGGGAAAGCAGACTTCTTGTGGGAACTTCCTAAAGCTATTGTCAGCCCATCTGTTGGCTCTAACGCAGTTGCTAACTGGGCTGCGAAGTTTCAGAGGCTGAATCGTCTTCCACAAAATTGGCTTTATGTCTCTCTTCAAGCTCTTGGGCTTTGTTACGTGTGGACCCTCCTCTTTTGGGGTCTCCTAACCCTAGCTAGTAAATGATATAACTTCATTTTCAACCAAAAAAAAATTGAAAAGAAAAGAAAATATCAAGCATATTCGAATGAAGGTTAAGCATATTCAATTAGATGACACACTTTACAACCTGTGTGCATTATAGGAGGGCAGGGCTGTCTTTAGGAAAATAAACAGTACTGTCACAACAATCTGTATAATATGTGCGCATCTTTTGGGAACATAAAAATAATGTCAATTGCAGTGATAAGAGTCATTTTTTCAACACTACCCATTAAATAGATCCTTGGGTTTGGTCAGCACATGCCCCCCTCGGTAGCTCCAAAACCACAAAAAGACGAGACACTATGAACACTAATCAAGGCTCAAATTCAGAATATCTAATCTTTACGTTGTAATCATATAATTATTTAAGCGTAGAAGCTCTTAAGCCGGGCGAGTTGAGTCAGCTTATGGATATGAAATTATATTTCATTGCGCCTTTCTTGGAGCAATTAAAAGTAGCACGTGTATTTTTCTAGGGGAGTGATTTTTTTTTTGTCTGATTCTATCTTATCATATTTTACTATATAAGTTGTATTGTGTGCATTATCTGTCGTGCGCAGATTGCGAAACGCTGCTTCTTTCTTATGAGTCCTCATCCTGTTCCTCTCAAAGGTGGGGATTCGAACCTAAGGGAATGAATTTACTTGATAAAAAATTGTCTATTGTTTTTTAGGGGCCTTTGATTTCTTTGTAACGCCTAAAATTCTGATGTATTCGGCTTCGACGACGACTCAATAATTTTCTGAGAACAACTTTTGGTGGAAATAAATTTAGGCAATTAGTTTAGGTCGTTACAGTACTCGAAATTGGATGCCCGAGTTTCGCTACTGTCCATTGATCGGCCATGCGCGCTGGTCTCGCCAATCGAGAGTTGCCTCGTGTACTTAACGTGCCCCCATGTGCACTTTAACTTTTTCTTGGCTGTCTTTGCCATAACTTCTCTCTTACGTGGGATCCAAGGTTGGAGTCTAGCTTAAATCAAATTATATATTTGGGTCTCGATCAATAATTATATATGGTTGTGAACACAGTGCGTGATGCTTTCTCGCTTTTTCTGCAATTCCTTTTTAACTCCTGTTGTGCAGGTGGGGGTGTATAGAAAATTTACTAGGTATATTGGTTAATGTATGTGCATGTATTAAAGTCATTCTTCACACTTCTTGGGAAACTGATTATACTTTTTGAGATGTAGGGGATGCATATCTTCATCCATTGGTAGTAATCATCAATTGAGAAGACAGAAGATATGTAAAAGAAAGGCGGCTCTATTTTACAAAGGGGGGAAAAAAACAAAAAGAAGGTGCAGAAAATGATCTAACATAATAGCGTCATATACGCCTAAAAAGGTGTAGAAAATAGACTGATACACTAGTGGTAGACTTGCACTACACTAACAAGTCTTTAGGCGTCTCAGATACCTTATTTTATTAGAATGATGTTTAGGGTTCTTGGGAGGTCAAGCATATTCAAATGGAACAGCCCGCGCGCAGTGGTAGTAATACCATCCCAGGGTGGCCAGCCAAACACAGAGAGGAAATCTCGCGCCAGCCAAAAGCGGGAGAAGCAAAAAACCCGATGCGCTCTCCTGTGCACTGATCCCCACTGTCCGAGGAGATCACCGTTCACATTCACTCTGCACTTCACTGACCCCTCTCTCTCTCATTTGCGTGGTGGCTTAACTCAGTTGCATTCTCTCCTTCTCCCCACCCCCCCCCCCCCCCAAACCTTCTCTCTCTCTCTCTCTCTCTCGGAGGACGAGATTTGGCCGCAACTCGCACATCAGCAGCGACGACCACATGCCATCGTCGTCAGCTGTCCGGCTCGGCCGCGTCCAGCCTCGGCTGCCGTTTTACCGCACCATCTACTGCAACGATCGTGAGGCCAATTGGCCAGTGCATTCCAAGGTCAGTCGCGTATCGTTTCAGTTCGTCTCACCCCATTCCAATCCGTTCATGTCAGGTCGCGAGATGTGTGAGGTGGAAGCGTCGCGAGAGGAAATTCGTTTGGTGGAGAGGTCGCAGGAGAGGCTCGGAAATGGAGCTCAAGTGCACTGAGTTTGACGCGTTCGATTTGATTTGCTTTTCATTTTGTATGGTGCACCCGTGAATGGTGTAGATAAGCCATTCGAACAATGTTGGGTTTTCGCTTGCCGCCCTGTCGGTGGCCGCCGAAAAGCCATCTCTCGCTGATAGTTTCACCGGAAGAAGTGCATTGAGCGGGCCTCCCTGCCAAAAGAATCTCCTCGTCGTCCAGTCGGTGCCCCTGTTCCAAAAAGAGGGAGCGACGGGTGAAGAGGAAGATAAGAATGCCTCCACTGAATGCTTTCGCAAATATCAAGCATATTTTTGAAGCCCCATTCGATGCCGAACCCTCACGGCCGTCCCGTTTCCTCATACCCCTTTTTCTTTTTCTTTTTTGGCCTTTTTCAGTTTTTGGCTATATTTTTGGTTTTTAAAAAAAGTTTGGGCTACTTTCTGATGTGGCGTCAATTAGGCGCCACGTGTCTCTGGACCTTTTTAAGTTTCTTTGAAGTAAATAAAGAAGACTTGGATGAACAAGTCGTTACTTCATTTTCACTACAGAGAAGAACTGAAACCTGCTCTAGCTCTTGTTTTTTTCTTTTCTTTTTTTTCTTTTCATCACTATCAAAGTTAACTGATGTAAGATGGGATAAACCCCAACACTATGTTATATCCAATCTATCATGGATAGAATTTCCATACGTTTTGAACTTGAATGAGATGTTCTGCGGTTGTCATTTCATTCTATTATTTATGGGGCTTCCAAAGGTACTTGGTCTCTTATTTTGTCATTAACTGCCATGCTTTCAATTGTCAAGGGAAACTCAATATCGACAACCAAGTACAACTTCTTCACATTTATACCTAAAGGGTTGTTTGAACAGGTAAATTAGTCTAAAACCACTCATGCAATAGAGTTTATGATTTCTCATACCCATTGCTCACTTCGTAAACGTTCTTTTGTGCTGGTGCATTACTGGTAATGTGTCATTTCAATTGCCTACATGCCTGACATCATGTATGCCATCAAATTGACAGTTTAGGCGCGCTGGTAGCCTGTGTTCTCTCATTATATCAATTTTATCGGTGATACCTTTCAGGTATGTTAAACTATTCTTAGATTGCATTGGCCAGGATGATTGTATGAGTGAGTGTTGAGACTAGCGTTCTCTTGGACACCATCATTTTTGAGCTTTTCATCTGATTTCCAATAATGTATGAAGTTGTCATTTGACATTTTCTTGGTCATCACTATGATGGCTTTGTGGTGTTCATCTACTTTCAGTTGCACTTATTTGCAATATATGTACTCCATATATTACATATTGATAGGCTGATTCTAAGATCCGTGCATTGTGAAAGCTGGCAGTTATTTTCTTATGGTACGATGGTCTATGCCAATTCATGCCAAAAAGTGAATATTCAGGAGCAGAAAATGAAAAACCTTGCTTTTGGATTCTCTTTCAATTCTGGTTCCATGCATTTGTTGGAAACTTTGCGCTAGGACCAATGTTGTAACTTCAAATACCCTATCAAGCTTTAGCATACAGGTTTCTAATAGCACAATATGTGATTGAAATGTTACCGTATGTTTTCATGATTTTATGTGCTTGTAAATTGCGGAAAATTCTGGAAAGAATGCCTTCTGATCACGTTACTAATTATTTTCATGTCAGACCCTTGATAGATGGGAAAATTGTCAAAAAAAGTCATAAACCTATTGCACTTTTGCCAATTCAATCTTAAATATTTTAATTTTGTCAATTCAATCATAAATCTTTTAAACTTGTGTCAATTCAGTTCTAAATCTTTTTTTGTGCCAATTCAGTCCTAAACCTTTTATATTTTTACCAATTCAGTCCCTCCAACCAACTTTTAGCCAGTCGGCACTAACGTGGGCGTCGGTCGATCCTGACGGAGCAATTTTAATAATTTTTAAAGTCCTTAATTATTTTTTCTTTTTTTTTCCTTTTTAACTGTTCATCTTCTTCTTCCCTGTTTCTTCCGAGATCCTCCCTGACATCTTTCTCCAAGGGGTTCTCGTCGGCCCCTGGCGCTACTGGGCGAGGCTCAGGGTCAGATCTGGGCGAGACTCTTTTAGTTGAAATCAGGAAGAAAATTGACAAAGACATCGTCTTACAAAATTTCAGTACGCTTGGGTCGAAAGACCATAGATTTAGACATTTTTGGGATTAAGATTAATTGAAAAAGACGAGCACAATCGTGATTTCAGGGGTTCTCCATTCCCCCATGCATTCGATAGGTGTCTTCTCCATGCGACACCATAAAGACAGGTGTTGGGCATTCTTGGTTCCTCATCTTTATTGAACTTCGAAGTCATCGAGTCCTTAATCCAAGTCCTCCGTGTCTTCTCCTTGCTGCATTCGAGTTTCAAATGACACCATCAAGACGGTGATCTTCAGATCGACTCGCCCAGATGTGGCAACCCCGAGCAATGCCCAGCCATGGGTGGCTCGACCTCGCCTAGCAGCAGTGCTGGCCTCGCTCAGCAGCGCCAGGGGCGGCGAGAGCTCATCTGAGAAAGATGCCGGCGAGGACCTCTGAAGAAATAGGGAAGAGGACGAAGATGAACAGTAAAAGAAAAAAAGAAAATATAATCAAAAAATTTAGAAAATATTAAAAAATCATTAAAACTGCGCCGTCAACGTGAGCTGGCATCCACGTCAGCGCCGGCCAGCCAAAATATAAAAGACTGAATTGGTAAAAATAAAAAAGGTTTAAGACTAAATTGGTACAAAAAAAGGTTTAGTACCGAATTGGTATAAATTTAAAAATTTTAGGACTGAATTGGCAAAATTAAAATATTTAGAAGTGAATGGGCAAAAATGTAATAGGTTTAGGATTTTTTTTTGACAATTTTTCCCTTGATAGACACGTATAGTTATGTTGCCTTCTTGGGCTTTTCAATCGTGGCTTACCATATAGATAGATGTATGAAGTTAGGGATACTTTGTTTTGCTTGTATTAACCCTTGCTTTTTTGTTGTCCTTCAAAGATGATATTATCATGTAATGAACTGCTTTTGATCTGTCAGTCCTGTGAGCCTTGTAGCAAGTGTGGTCACCCTCGGTTGGGTTCTTCTCGTCCCTCTTTTTAAAGAGGCATATGAGGACTGGGTAAGTATAATATCTCGTGCATAATTCGTCTTAATTTACATGCTGTCGAGATTTCTTCTTCTTCTTTTTTCCTTTTCATTCAGTAATTTTAGTTCTTGTGATGCTATTTGGTGTTTCTAAAGGGTTGGTTTTGTTTCCTATGTACCGAGTCATATAATTGTGTTAGTGTAGATACTAGAGTATGCTTAACCTGTATTTTTCTTCTATTTATGCATAACAGAAACGTTCTCAAAATGACATGGCAATAAATAACACTCCTGTGTACGTGTTACAAGATCAACGGTGGGAGCTCATCTCTTGGAAAAAGTTGCAAGTTGGAGATATTGTGAAAGTGAGTAGTGTTTATGTTTTTGGACATAATTCTTTTTTGTCTGGTTTGTCATGTGATTGTGTTTCCTCTGGTGAAGGACCTTGTGTTTTATCTAAGTTTGTGTGTGGAAGGGTACCATCTTCGGGTGTTATCTTTATGTTGGAGATGGCAATATCATGCATCACGGTTTTTATCATTTTGTGTTAGTTCTCCAATTTTATGTGGGGTTGATTATTGCTGATCGAGCTTCTATAACCATGCCCCGTTCACTGTTTATTCCGCAAATTCTAAATCTCTCTCTCTCCGACGTCCTTTCTTGTCTTCTGCGCTTGAGACTTTACTATGCTTGTCTTCTGCCTTCGAGAGATTTGGGTGCTTCGAAGAAGCCATTTGCTCTTCTAATTCTGGCTCCAATTAAAGATGTGTTTGTTTAAGGGAAAAGGTTTTCCGAAGAATTGGTTTTCCGGACTTTAATCCGTTTAATTCGTCAAAAATGATAAGTCAACGGAAAATACTTCCCGGTCAATGAAAAATGTGATGTACGAGTTCAAGAAAGTGAATTCTTTAATCTGAAGAGGTGAGAACACTTTTCGAAATTCTCCTTTCGAATTTTTTAATATGTTATTTTGCTATTTTAGAATTATGTTATATAATACTATATGTTTCATTCTTCTTTTTATTTTTTCATTTTATTTATTTCTCTTTTTTCCAAGGCCGCTTGCCGGCCCTCGGCGAGAATAATCACAGGCCATCAGTGTCACCGGGAGAAACTTGGCCTTGAACTTGTTGACCTTATTGTGGTCCGGCGACCAGCAAGGTAGAAAGGAAAAAAAGAGATAATTAAAAAAATAAACAATAATTTATAACTCAAAATTTTGTTTTTGGTTGAGAAGATTGAAATGACTTTACAAATGACATATAAATACTAGAAAATGTTTCCGGCCTTATATTACTAAATAAAGGAAAACTAATTATTTTTTGTGAAAAATGTTTTCCTGAAAAACATTTTCCTTTAGCATGGAATTTTCCGTAAAATAAGTGCACCTAAGGATAAGGTGAGAGAAGTTCGTATGAGATGATTTAGTCACGTTGAACAAAGGTTTTAGATGCTTCAATGAGGAGAGGTAATCTCGGTATGACTCGGGTTAGAAGGGGGAAGGGAAGACCTAAAAGACATGGAAAGAGATGACAAATAAAGATGTGGACCACATAGAAGTTACATAAGAAGACATGGTGCAAATCAATGGCTTTACTTAGGGCACCAATGATAACCATTTTGTCCTTGAGAAAAATTTCTGGCCACAAATAGATTTTTCTAATTTTATTCATGGAACAAGTTTCTAAGCAAAGAAAAGTGTTTAAAAATGACATAAATTTATTTGATAAAAACATAAAATTTATATTTCCTGGAACATTAAATCGTTTGATGACAAATGGATTAATCTACAGATAAAAAAGATGTGATCATGCCAAATAGAGAATTGCATTCACTACCTGATTCCACTTCCTTGCTTGACTATAGACTTATCAAATAGGTGGGTCGGGTCGAAAATAGTCCGACTTATATTGACCCATTTAATCCATTTCGATCTATTTCTATACAATACAAATCTGACAACCCATACCGCACCCAACCTATATATGACCCTACTCATATTACTTAAACACTTATATATTTAACCAAATCATGGAAAGCTTGTTTCTAATAATTATTCAAAAAAATAAAATTGATATTGCTAAAACACTTTCACGTAATACAGATAGAGTTTATTATTATTATTATTAAGTTTTCAATATTCTATTTTCTATTTTTTCCTTTTTTTCCCTATGAAATCCAATAGCCGGTGACTGGAGATTGGCAGCGGTGATCAGTGGCGACAATTGGGTAATCGGCGATGGAGGATAACGAGAAGTGATCGGGGGTGACAATCGGCTGAGTTTGTGCATGAGAGAGAGAGAGAGAGAGAGAGAGAGAGAGAGAGAGAGAGAGAGAGAGAGAGAGAGAGAGAGAGAGAGAGAGAATCATTTATGTTCCAAACCTATTTCTAAGCTAAAATTTGTCATGAAAATAGAAAAATGAAATTGCGTTATCAAATGGATTTATGTTCCAAATATATTTATGGGACCATAAAAATAGAAAAATAGAGAAATAAAATGGTTATAATGTGCACCCTTAGAGAGACAAGGCTTTTCTTGTTGTCGTTGTAGACATCCCCGTATTTTGGAAAAGTGTAGCTTTTGAAGGATTGGACCTTTGAAACTAAGAGGAACCTGTGATGAGAACGTCCATTGTGGGAGTGTAGTTTTTCATAGATAAGCAATAATGCTGCATTCTATTGGCTGTACTCTTCATAATGTTGCATTTGGCTGTTTCCCTATGTATCAATAAATATCACTAATTTGGTGATGGCTGATTCATATTATGATTTTCTTGTAGTCTGGTGAAATTGTTTTTTGCACCCGTTGCAGGTTGAACAGGATGGCCCCTTTCCTGCAGATTTGCTTTTTCTTGCTAGTACAAATGCTGACGGAGTCTGCTACACTGAGGTTTAAGAACAATCATTCTTGAATCTTGATATGCTGGTTGCGTTCCTTTGCTGTAATTTATCTTCGTCGCGTTTGACTCTGCTTTGTTAAATTTTCAGACTGCAAATTTGGATGGTGAAACAAATTTAAAGATCCGGAATGCTTTGGAGAGGACATGGGATTATTGTACCCCAGAGAAAGCATCGGAATTCGAAGGTGAAGTCTTCTTTTGATTTCCTCTATTGTCTTCTCGTCTTTCTATGGATTTCATTCAACTTTATTTTTAACTCGGTCTATGGTGTACAGAGTGATATCTAATAATTACCATATTGAACAAGAAAATCCCTCTCTTGGATATCATTTTTATGGTCATTTATATTTTTTTGTGTCTGACTTTCAAGCAACGTGTTTGTTGTTTTGTGCTATTATTACGCTTTTAAACTTTCAAGGATAAGTTTGACCCCCAAAAAAAAAAAAAACTTTCAAGGATAAGATCATGTTATTTTGGGGAGAAGGACATCAAAAGTGCCAAAAGTTGTATACGTAGCTCACTTAAGTGCCAAAAGTTTTTGTCGGATTACTTAAAGTTCCAAATCGAAAAACAAAACAATTATTTAAAATTGCCGTTGGCGAGAAATTCTAGCAAAAAAAAATGAAATTCTAGCAAAAAAAAAGGAAATTCTAGCAAAAAAAAAGGTGGTATATGAAATTAAAATTTTTAAGTGACATGGCATTTTAATTTACTTTTCTTTTTTTAAGTACATGTCAGTAAATACGTGGCATTTACGATTATCTTTTTTTTTCTTCTTCCTTTGGTCAGTTGCCACACTAGAGACTAGCTAGCGGGAGGGCTGGCAAGGGCAAGGGTGAGCTACGGCGAGGCCAACCTCACTAGCCCTCCCTCTAGTCGGTGAAGAAGGGAGGAAAAAAAAGAAAAAAAAATAAATTAACAACAAAAAAGGATGGAGAAATGCATTAAATGACGTTGTTTTATGCTTCAAATGCTGATTGGACCTTTAGAGAGCCACGCCAGCTTCAGATTTTAATAATAAAAAAAGGCTACATCATATTTTCAGTCAAGCAAATATGAGTTGGCAATTAAGTGATCATTTTTCAAAAAATTTGGCACTTAAGTAATCCAAGATAATAATTAAAAAAAAACTTGTGGCAGCAAAATGAGTGGCATACATAACTTTTGGCACTCGTAGCGTTGTTCCGTTAAAAATGGTTGGGACTAGACAAACATACAACCAAAAGTCAGCTGTTCACGGAGCATTGCCCAAAGCGGAGTGGTTGCAAACGTCAGTTTGCCGTATAACTTCTTGCGCACCACGAGCTCTTGTTAGTGCAACTTCAGGCTATTGAAAAAGGCTTTACTATTTTCACAGGTGGAAACTTTTCGATAGTTGGCTCTACTCTCCCTCTCTCTCACACACTGCAAATTTCATTTATCTTCTGTCAATGTTCTATTAGAATGGGGTAGGTATTATACTCTTTTTACCTTTAATTATGTTGGTAAAAGGTACTTTTATCGCTTATCTGATGAATACTAACATCACATGAGGAGAAGAGAGGAGAAAAGCCCTTTGTATGTATGACAGAAAGACCCTGGACGCAAATCAGGGCAACTAGTAGAGAATCTGAAAATAAAAAGGAACTGAGTCCCTGTTTCACAAGAGATTCACTGTTTGGATATCGAAGAGCCTGAAGGTTGAGCTCTCAAATAAGTGCCGCTCGTTTGTCTGGAAAGATAAACTATGCCACTTGGTGTAGGTTCCATATATTTGTCTGAATTAATAAGTGTTGGCCACTATGAAACCTCATACGACAATCCCAGGATCTACATAACTAAAAATAGAACGTTGTGCGAAGAAAGAAAAGAGTCTGTGCATCTGATTTAGGATCCATAATTCTTGAAGCGGAATATTAACCATCTCTTGCTCAAGTCTTCTCCTCTATTACCTTATGTAGCCCTGGCTTGATGAGTAGTCGCCCCTCACCGTTCTCTCGTTTCCTTATGTGAGGTGGTTTCTGAATCTTTAGGGTTAGAGAAGAGACTAAAATCATATTTATAAAGTTTTCAGCTGAGCCCCTTCATCATGGACCAGGCCGAACTCGGCCCATATTAGGTAGGCCCATATTTGACTAGTTAAAAATCTTTATATATTACCTTATTAGACCAATCCCATAAAACAAGCTCATCCATTTCTTGCGTAAGACCGTGTGCTCGAAGATCAAGTGGATATAGCTTGTTCATCGTCATCAATGATTACTTTATTCTTTTTGCTGAACGGTTTCTGGTGGACATAGCTTCTAGCCTTTACATGTCCTTGTTTTTTAAATTTGCAGCAAGAAGAATCTTAAATATAGCATATCTCTCCTTTGCTTGCCTTCTACAACTCAGTGTTTATTCTGATTGATATCTCCATATGATGAGCTCTAGGATCATTGATGGCTGTTGAGGATCTTCCTGATGAAGAATGAATGACCTCTCTAACCCATCCTTTGATGATTGGTTGATTTTCTTAGGCCAATAAATCTTACACGAAAAGCCGTTTTATGTGATCTTTATTCTTCCCGGAATCCCTTTTGAAGCCAAAAAAAACAGCATTGATACTACTTCCAGTTTAGTTCTGCTTTTTAAACCCATGCGAGGAACCAAACATGTTGGTCGTGTTGATGGGTTGGCATGCCTAGACTTTCCTTCCGAAATAATATATGTATTTTTGTTACTTGTGAAGCGTGAGATCTGGAACTTTTATCTTCAGACGTGCTTGTAGCTGCAATGGTGAAATACTGATGGATCCAAATTATGGATTTTTTTACTAATCTTGGAATATTTAACGTAAAGCATTCTTTTATGCTCAGCAGTAGATTAAACCGCAAGCATTTGCCCTCCAGTTGGCTTTTTGAGAGGCCTAAGCAGCTATTGTCTCCTCTGCTTCCGTGAACTAAAAGTAACATGTGCTCTGTTTTCACACTTTTACCATGAACGTAAACAATGGCTTCCTGTAGACCCAAAAAAAAAAAAAACAATGGCTTCCTGGTTGCACTAAGCAATCATCTTGTTCTACTGTTTCTGCCTTACAAATCTCACAGAATTACCTTCCAACAGGGGGAAAAAAAAAACTCATGAAACTTTGAAACGATTGCAGGCAAAGTGCAGTGTGAGCACCCAAATAATGTGTTGCACACGTTCACTGGCAATCTTATTATTCATCAAGAGCCAATTTTACCTCTCACCCCAAACCAAATTCTGTTGCGGGTATGGTCGCTTTTTTGCTTGTTTATTGTACTTTATTAGTTTGCAGGCCTTCATTTTTGGTTCATTGGGTTGTTCTAATGTTTTTTGACGCATGAACCGCTTACTTAAGTTCCCTGCATCTCTTGTCAATATATGCTTTAGAAATTCATTAGATCATTCAAGTAATGTGGATTTAATCTATTCTTCTGCTTCTAGATGTTATTTATGTTGATGGGGACTCTTCATTCACTGAACTGTGGCACCGTGGCATAACATGTTCTCAGGGATGCAGTCTTAGGAACACTGAATACATTGTTGGTGCTGTCATTTTTACTGGTCATGAGACTAAGGTATGCTTCCAGAAATCTATTCAGCCCCCTGTTTTGGTTCTTTATTTCTTTCCTCAGTAGTAGTGGGGATCTCTGATATGATGAAACAGATTTAATTCTGCTGATGTGAAAATGGTATCTTTGTAATACAGATATGCCCTGCATTGTGGCTGGCATTCTCCATCTATCTCGAAAACACTAATTTTATTAGGACCATATTATGTTGGCACAAATAATTGCAGGTTATGATGAATGCCATAAATGTTCCTTCCAAGAGGAGTACATTAGAGAAAAAACTGGACAAGATTATACTCTCCCTTTTTGCTACTCTCTTTGTCATGGGGGCCGTTGGAGCCATTGGCAGGTGCGGCGATTTCCTGCCATGGATTTCTTGAATATGCTACCATCATTACATGAAATTACTTATTCAACAAAAAAAGAAAGAATCTGCATCTTTGCGATTGCTATATTTCTCGTCATTATCTTCACATGATCTGATACAAGGAGTTATGCAGTACTACTTTTATAAATCGCAAGTATCATTACTTGGGTCTGCAGAAGGGAGTGGAAGCTCAGTTTGACCCTGACAACAGACTAGTGGTACTTTATAATCGCGACTCTCTCTCTCTCCCACACACGCATGCACGCACGCACCCGCATGCACAAGCACACCAGGCGCACGTACGCACGCACGTACACGCACCTTAATGTTTTTTGCATTATAATTTTTTTTTTCAGGTATTTGCAGCGAGAATGGTCTCACTAGTTACCCTTTTCTCAACTATTGTCCCAACATCTCTGAACGTACCCATTGAGGTTAGTCTTCCAGGCATGTGGGCTATGCAGATGCACAAGTTGTCTTGCTCCACAACAGAATCTACTTATCTAAATATAATTCTTTTGCCTCCACATTCGTTTTGTGTTTGTCCTCCTTTTGTTCAAACTTCAGATAATCAAATTCATTCAGTCCACGCTAATTATCAGCAAGGATTTTCACATGTACCATGGAGAGACCGATACCACCGCACTAGCTAGGACTTCCAATTTAATTGAAGAACTCGGACAGGTAGCTGGGTATTATGGTTAAATTGTTGGTAATGAGGTCATTCTCATAATTATGCTGTACAACCGTAACTATAACAGCGTACATAGATGACCTTGTTATACTTTATAGAAAAGATAAATCAAATTAGAGAGGTCCTTGTCACTTGCTATTATAGTTTTACTACTACCATGTCAAGAAATTGCTTTTCGAACTATTAATTGTGGAATGTGCTGCTTGGTACAGGTGGAATATATATTTGCGGATAAAACTGGAACTTTAACTAGAAATATGATGGAGTTATTCAAGTGTTCAATTGGTGGAAAGGTTTATGGAACAGGCATGACTGAAATAGAGAGGCTTAGGGCACAACGGACTGGCGACACAGAGGAGGTATAGTGGGACATTTCACGTGAAAATTTGTGATGCATCTGTATCAATCGATAAACTTATATCATCATGCAGATGCCCTGCTGGCCAGTCAAGCGGGTCAGCAAGAAGAGTTTTAATTTTGATGATGCAAAGCTCATGCATGGAGCTTGGAGGAAAGAGCCAAATCCTGATATGTGCAAGGTTGGTGTTACAATATAAGGCAAATTGCCCATCAGCTTTTCTCATTTGGAGAAGGTTTAAGTATCAAAGTATGCTGACATTTAGAGTACACTTTGATTGATATTGTTGTTGATTTTTGGGAGCTAGTTTTTTCTCCTACATGCTATTGAAGGTACGGTTAGATACATTTTTGGGAGCTAGTTCGTGTGTGCACATAGTGGACTGGTGGTTTGCAGGCTAACATAGGAATGCACAAGTTTAGACATCTCCATAAATTGTTGAGTTATCTCTAGTGTCTTTTTAGACGCACCATGTCCAAAGTTGTGCTAAAGAAGGCTTGGATATCTTCTTTTATGAGCATTATGAGAAAGAGGTATGTCGTGTGATCCTACTAGATCCAAAGATCTTGATTCATATGTTAATATTTGAAAGATCAATTGTACACTGTGTATATAAGTTGCAATAACCAATGGAAGACGTTAACAAGCAATATAGGCCAGGTAGCTTAATTTCTTGAAATGTTATGCATTTAGGAATATGCTTTTAGATATAACCAGCTATTCGAGAAATGATCTCCTAGATCTAAGTTTTGTTCGTCTCCTTTTATTGATCTACGTTGCATGCAGACACGATGCAAATGTTTGAACAGTAGACATTGCAAATCAAGTTCAAATCTTGAGAATCAATGCCGGTGATCTCGTTTTCTCCTATTAGATGCTTCAAATTAGATGCTAAATCTAAGATATTTATTATGATGAAATTGCGGCAACATTTTAGTTTATGCTTTACACGGTTTATTGCTTGATTAAACAAAACAATTCGTAATATCTGACCTGTTGCCCTATTCTCTCTTAAAGCATGCTGATATGTTCTTAATCTCCAGGAGTTTTTCAGGTGCCTCGCTTTATGTCATACTGTATTACCTCAAGGAGATGAGTCTCCAGAAAAGATAAGATACCATGCTGCATCACCTGATGAAGCCGCACTGGTGATTGCTGCAAAGAACTTTGGCTTCTTCTTCTACAGGTTTTCCCTTACCACATCTGCACATGATGAATTTTTTCTTAATTTTATAGCTTTCTTTGGCTACTAACGAAGAAGTTCATCTTCCATATGACAGAAAATATGCGGTGATCTAGGCCAAATGCTTCACTATCCTGTTTGGCAATATTTTTACCTAATAAGTTGTTCTTTACCAATAATAATGTTTGTAATGTCAGTTCAAATCATGTAGGATTCCGGTAATGATTCTCATGTTTGTCTTAGTCATTTCCTATCTTACTCAGCGAAAGGATTGTTCTGATTTCAGGCGCACACCTAATATGATGCATGTCCGAGAATCTCATGTGGAAAAGGAGGATAAAATTGATGACGTTGCCTATGAGATTCTCAATGTCCTTGAGTTTAACAGGTGGTCAACTTTTCCTTATATACTTAATGTATATATTTCGACAGGTGGAACTAACATTTTTGGTGTCTTTGTTGAATATCTAGTACAAGGAAGCGCCAGTCTGTCGTGTGCCGTAATCCAGATGGCAGGCTATTTTTGTACTGCAAAGTAATAGAATTTGACCTCTTTTTCTCCCTTGTATGAGTGAGATTGCCGAATGCTGCTTAGAATCAAATTTGACTCTGAGAAACATACTTTCTGCAGGGGGCTGATTCTGTGATCTATGAGAGGTTAGCTCAGGGACAACATGACTTGAAAAGAATAACCAGGGAAAATTTGGAAGAATTCGGATCTGCTGGATTACGTACCCTTTGCTTGGCCTATAGAGATTTGAGTCCCGAGATATATGAAGGGTGGAATGAGAAGGTCACGGAGGCTCAAAAATCACTAAGAGACCGTGAGAAGACATTGGATGAGGTACATGACATCCTAACACGTCAATGTTACACTAATAGAATAAGCATAGAGTAAATATGCTTTGTTCTCTCCCCTTCACGGCCTCCTGACCTATATGGAACGTTTTGGCCTTCTGAATCTCAATGTGCATCTATGGTTGAGAATGCCTGTGTCCGCATGAAAACCAACCTTCGCGGAGTCTTGTTGCAAATTTGAAGGACGAAATGAAAACTACATCTTGATATTTTGGAATATGAAAAATCATAGTTTTCTTTTCAGTGAGAAGGTCCACGTAGCTGACTCCATGAGGTTGTCGTCACTGCTGTTCTGTCTGTGAAGATGAATATCGTTGATTAAAGGGGTCATTTACATAGCTTGTCATTGTTTTTGTCGTATGCTCAATCAGCGGTATTTAAATTGTGATTCTTGTGTAGGTTGCAGAACTGATAGAGAAGGAGCTTATATTGATTGGATGCACTGCAATTGAAGACAGACTTCAGGAAGGAGTACCGGATTGTATAGAGACTCTTTCTGAATCTGGGATTAAGATTTGGATGCTAACAGGGGACAAGATGGAAACGGCTATCAACGTAGCTTATGGTGTGTTACCTATTACGGAGCTGCTTGTTATATGTAATTACCCTGATGTGACGGAAATATAAAACCTTTCTTGCTGCAGCATGCAAGTTGATTGATAATGGTATGAAACAGTTTATCATTAGTTCGGAGACGGATGTGATTAGAGAAGTTGAAAAAAGGGTGAGGGCAACTACTTGCTTCAACTGTCTATGCTGTGAATTTGCAAGATCTAGTCATATAACGATGTATTTGCTGGCCAGGGTGACCCAGATGAGCTTGCACGTGTAATTAAAGAAGAAGTCGAAAAAGAGCTGAGTAAAAGTCTTGAGGAAGCACAACACTTACTTCCCTCTGTATCTGGTCCAAAACTCTCTCTTGTGATCGATGGAAAGTGCCTAATGTCTGCATTGGCCCCGGATTTGCGTACAATGCTGCTGAATTTGAGCTTGAACTGTACTTCAGTTGTTTGCTGCCGTTGCACTCCTTCACAGAAAGAGCAGGTAGACTCTGACGACTGTTACCACATAATTACATAAATATGAGCCCCACCGTATTGGAAATTGGTGCTGGCTGATATTTTTAATTGTCTTGTCACTGGTTTCATTTCTTTTTGAAGATAAGCGGTGCTTCTGATAACATTCACTGCATGACTCTTTGTGAAAGTGATCCTTCAGCTGGGTCACGAAGACTATCGTATGTTACACACTCATATTTTGCTTCGCCTAATACCCCAAAAAATTTCAAATTTTAGCATTTGCCTCAATTATATCCATTTTTTTTGTCTCATAAAAGACCCTCAACTTTTATTTTTATCCTAATTTTACCAACATAATACCCAAAAAAACCTAAACTTCAGCATCTTTCCTAATTATATTCAAAACTTTTTTTTTATTTCATAAAAACCCCTCAACTTTTACTTTTATCTCAATTCTATCAATATTAGCCTTTCATCCATAATCACCGTTAGTTAATCCTACGTGGCTCGAATTTTCTTACCGAACTTACCAGTGAATCTTCGAAACTCAGAAACAGCAAGTTTCAAGGACGACGAGATTTGAAATCGTTCGTCCAAATGATCAGATCTCCATGTGTAGTTGTTCTTTGGGCTATTAGGGCCGGGGAGAATTTGAAACGCGTTATCTTGAGTGACTTTGTATCTTCCAGCAATGTGTAGAGAAAGTAGACAACATAAGAGAATGAGGGAATTCTTTCATGTCAGCTTTGTTGAAGTATAATTAATTAACGAATTGAAAATGCCACGTAAGATTAACTAATGGTGATTATGAACGAAAGGCTAATGATAGTAAAACTAAGACAAAAGTAAAAGTTGAGGTTTTTTATGAGATAAAAAGAAATTTTTGATATAATGGGATAAATGTTAAAGTTTGGTTTTTTTTTTTCGGGGTATTAGGCCAATAAAATTAGGACAAAAATAAAATTTAGGTTTTTCTTTATGGGTATTAGGCCGGTAGAATTGGGACAAAAGTAAAAGTTTGGAGTTGGTTATGAGACAAAAAAATTTTGGATATAACTAGAACATATGTTAAAGTTGGGGTTTTTTTTTTTTTTGATTTTGAACCTATTTCCTTTTTTTATAGATAGAACCTACTTCGTTTTTGAAACTTCAAATTGGTGCTATTTTTCATCAAGCGAGAGTAGGACGAACTTTCTCTCCATTATTTGATTTGCTGATAACAGTAAGTGTAGGAAGAACATTTAAAATGGAACAACCAGCAAACTAAGCCTTATAGCACATTGTTTGAGTCAGCTATGAGAATCCTTTGGGACATAGCATTGTAACTAGATCAAGTCCTCTGAAAGCTGTGAATGCTGCATGCCTTCATTTATCATCGCCTTCCACTGTATTTTGGGAATGATATCAAGCACTTAGGGCTTACAGAAGATTTGATACAGAATAGAGCAATCCGACTGATGGCTATATGATAAGGATTTAATTTTGTTCTGGTGTCGTGACTTTCCTCCCTTCATTTCAATGCCAACATATATTTACTGGGATCTATGGAAGGCGGTTCATGAAGCATATAAAATTTTAACTGTGAGTTATAATTTTATGTGTGGGTAATTTCTTTGATAAAGTTATGCATAGTGACTTCCCAGCTGGACATTTTCTAGAGCTTAGTATACATCAAGTGTAAAGTATTGAGGGATTGCCCGGTTTTTTTTATTCATCTTGAGGTAGTATCTTGAGTTTCTGTTACTCTTTATAGGTGACAAGTCTAGTGAAGAAAGGAGCTCGCAAGATAACGCTTAGTATTGGTGATGGTGCCAATGATGTTAGCATGATTCGAGCGGCCCATGTTGGTGTTGGCATTAGTGGGTTGGAAGGAATGCAAGCTGTGATGGCTAGCGATTTTGCGATTGCACAGTTTCCGTTTCTTTCAGATTTGCTTCTTGTGCATGGACGGAGGTCATATCACAGAATATGCAAGGTCAAGCATATGTCGCGTGACTTAATATATCGTCACCTAAGATAGCTGGCCTGATAAACAGCTTTCTGTCTCTGCAGGTTGTCACTTACTTCTTCTACAAGAACCTTACATTCACCTTGACTCTATTTTGGTTCACCTTACAAGCTGGATTTTCCGCTCAAGGATTCTACAACGATCGGTTCCTTTCATTGTATAACGACATGTTTACTTATCTTCCGGTGATCATTTTGGGGGTTTTTGAGAAGGTAAGTGTCATTTATTAATATACCACATCTAATATTCCTAGAAGGATAAAATCGATTTGACTATTCTTTTATGACTCAATGAGTACATGAGATCTTACATTCTGGACGATAAAATCCGTTAGTTGTACCGCCTAGTTGCAAATTGTAAATCTCCTAGGATCTTCAAGAAAGAGGGAACAATAAATATTACCTCCTAACTAAGAAAATACCTATATAAAAGAGCACGTAGATGGCTCTATTTGTTGATTATGAGAGAAGCTAACAAAATCCTAATTTCCTTATTTATAACCACCCACTAACTAGTGCCTAGTATTCTTAAACATGCTTCGACACTCCTCCTAAAGGGTACATGTAATAGGAGCGATCGATTCCATTATGGGTAGGTTCCCAATCTAGAATCCGGAGCCTATCCGGTTAGAATCCTATATCAGAGAACAAAGGGACTCGACTGGTACTATTCTCCTACCATGGAGAAAGAGAGGCGAGGACAGAGTTGGCTGAACTGGAGCGAAGTGGACAGATCAACAGCGGAGAAAGCTCACTTTTGACAGATGAAGGTCAACCGACGAACTGATGAAGGTGAGCAACACATGGCTTGCGATTGACGACGGATAACGAAAGAAGAGTGAGACTGACGAGCAGCAGCGAACAGCGAGACCCCCTTGACGATAAGTAACAACGACAACGACAAGAATGGAGTCTATACAAGACTTTCTTGAGCCCACAAGGCTGAGAAGAACAGATAGCGACTTTAATTGTCACCTATTGCTCTAGAACCTAGTTGAAGTCTAGATTATTCTAGTAAAAAATTAATCAGAATTTCAACATCTATGATTTGCAAGTGATAGTGAGGGAGAGAATTAACAAATGCTAAATGTTTTTCCTCAATAGCTGAATGAAAGAGTACATAATAACTCCTTTTATAAAGCATGAGAGACACTAACAAAGCTCCGATTCCTTTTTTTGTGACCACCTGCTAACTGCTCATGAATATTCATAAATATACTTCAACACAAATCACAATTGGAGCAAATACTTGACAGTGTCATTGCATGTTTTTCCAGGATGTTAGCGCGTTAGTTTCGAAGAAGTTTCCACTACTGTATAAGGAGGGACAACGGAATTCATGCTTCAATTGGAGACTTGTGGCAGGCTGGGCTTTTTCTGCAGTCTAACAGTCTCTCGTCTTTTATTACTTTGTGACAGCTTCCAGTTCTACTAGTCCAAATTCGTCGGGAAAAATGTTCGGCCTCTGGGACGTCAGCACAATAGCATTTACCTGTGTTGTGGTCACTTTCAACTTGCGCCTTCTTTGGATGTGCAGTTCAGTTACAAGATGGCATCATATCGCTATCAGTGGAAGCATCCTTGCTTGGTTTGTCTTTGTTTTCATATATTCACTTATATGGGTGCGTCTTCTCTCTTTCTGGGTGTTCTTTCCGTCCCTTTACATCAGCTAGTCCTTTATTGGATAGCAATTATTCTGACATTCGTCGTATTACATGTATGTGCAGGAAAATCTCGCCTATGTCATCAATGTAATAATGAGTACAGTCAATTTCTACCTAACATGTCTTCTGGTACCAGTTGTCGCGCTGCTTGGTGACTTCTTATGGCAAGGGTAAGGTTTGAAGACTTTTTTTTTTTTGGTAAGGTAAGAAATGAATTCACGAAATAAAGCACGGATTACAAGCAGAATCCAACCACTCAAAAAGACACCATGCACCCAAAGTGACACCGAAAAGAAAAGCTCTGGCTTTTTATTCTTAGGCCTAGTTCTCGATTACAAATAGGAAGAAACACTGTTGTAACATAGTCCTTAAGTAAATTTGCTCATGAATAATGATAGCAACTCTGCAATTTGGATTTTCTAAAAGTAACGAAGGACATTTGTAATGGACAATATAATGGGGGTCCTCCCTTTTCTTTCAAATAGCCTTCGTCATCTTCATTGTCGATTTCATGGCTCCTTTTTCCCTATTTGGTCCAAAACAAGAAACATGGCTTGTCATGTCCACACTCTCCAGTTTTTCATAAATTTATTGATGTTTCTCAGATGGTCCATAATTTGTGAATTGTATCGGCCCTGCTTCTCTCTCTCTCTCTGGTCTGAACATTTCCCTACTTCTGGCATGCGGTTACAGGATAAATCCCTATATCAACCCTTAATTGTTACAAGTATTTACTAGCTTGTGGGAACTTGATAGCTCGCTTGTCTCAAGTTATTGTTTTGTGGATTCAGCATATTCTATTTCGCGGATTCTTCTTCAAGTAATTGCAATGGATACTTCTTCTGATTAGTTTCCTCTTTTTTTTTTTCCTCCCACTAATTTTTCATGCTCTTGGTCACAGGGTTCAAAGGTGGTTCTTCCCATATGATTATCAGATACTACAGGAAATGCTCATGCACAAGCCATGGTTTCCATGGTGTCACCGGGGCAAGGAGCTTGGAAATGAGGAACCAGCTCACACGGGCTGAAGAGAGGGGCTCTGCTATTTCTCTACTTCCACGCGCGACGTCTAAGTACACTGGGTTCGCTTTCGACTCACCCGGGTATGTCATTTTTCGCTGCACAACACGGTGTCTATGCACCGCAAAAGGCTTGGGATGTCATAAGAAGAGCCAGCATGAGGACAAAGCCAAAGACATCGCCCAAGAAATGAATTTTAAGCACTTCACTTAGATTGTGGCAGTGAGCCCTTTGGACTCAAAGTTGTAAAGTTAACTCTACCATAGTCGTAGCCTTTTTCTCATATCCTTCATATATGGACATTGTAGTTGTTAAGCCAACAGCAAAGTGTTGGGTGCTTTTCTGGAAACGTTTTGTTATGTTTCTTGTCAAAGCTTTCTTCATAATGGAGGCTCACCTTTCATTCACAACCACGCTGCTCATTTCTTGTATTGCAACTGCTTGGTTGGTGGCAATAGGGAGTTCCTTTGCCTGTTCATTATTTCTCTGGTTGAGTGGGAAATCGCTTACTCTTAGGTTGTTCTGGGTGCTACTCTGGCAGCCATCGCTAGTTGCATTCGGAAGTTGTTTGAGGATGAGAAACAAACCGAGCCTCTGTCGAAAAGGTCAGGGGTGGCTATTAGGAATTGCTAAAAGTGCGATTGTTGAATATGTACAATGAACGTTGGACCAACTATTACGGAAAGGGGCATGTTATGAAGTGGTAGAAGGACAGACGAATTTCCGGAGTAGAAGTTTAGAGTAGCTTTTTGTCATTTCACTGTGAGGATTAAGGGAAAAAAAAATCTCACGAGGAGCTGATGAACTTGGCCAAGTTTCTCTGAGACACCGACTGCTGGGATTCGCCCAACCATTCTTCATTATCATCATAATCATTATCATTCTCGAAAACCAGATAAATCCTGCGCTTCTTCTGTCAGAACCCAAGAAAGTATGGTCTCACAGGACTATATCCTTTCTCCTTTTGACATCCGAACCATAACTTTAATGTCCACACGATTGCTGGTAGGGGACATTTTTCCCCGGTTTACAACAGCGAAAATTATTCCTCTCATCTGGCGGTTCTTCGGAGCAGCCAAATGAGAACCTTCCTAAGAAAACTGTTGTGTATCAAGGCTGCAGAATATTTTGTTTTAGCGATTCTATTTTTAAGATTTGATTAGATTCTGTTCAGATTTGAATTTACTAGATAACTTTCCTGTTTTATTATTCAAATATTCTGTTTTGATTAGAATCCTAGTAGATTTAGAATAAAGATTTGTTTTGGAGAATGTATTTAAGTGTTACAATCGTGTGGAATAATAAGAGTTGAAGTTTTCCCTTCCATACGTTCAAATCTCGCTCTTGGAATACGTTCTGTTCTTCGTTCGACTCTGTTTTGTGCATCTGAATGTCCTTCTGAACAATTCAGAAGCAACAACAATATTCAGAAGCAGACACAGGACTTCTTCTGACGTGCTTCTGAATCCTTCAGAAGCAACAATTGGTATCAGAGCCCTCTTGATCTTAAGGGGCCGTGCTGTGAGTGACTTGTGAGTTTGATTGAGAGTGTGTTTGCATCCATAGAAGACGAAGGCAAGATGGAAGCTGGATCGAGTGGTTTTTCAGTTATGGCTCCACCAATGTTTGATGGAGAAAATTATCAAGCCTGGTCAGTGAGGATGCAAGCTTATCTAGAGGGTTGTGATTTTTGGGAAGCAATAGAAGAAGATTATGAAGTTGCTCCCCTTCTTGACAACGCAACCATCAATCAAATCAGGTATCACAAGGAGAGGGTTACAAGGAAAACAAAGGCGAAGTCTTGTTTATATGCTGCTGTTTCACCTGCCATCTTCAACAGAATTATGGTTTGCGAATCAGCAAAAGCTATCTGGGATTTCCTTAAAGCCGAGTATCAAGGAGATGAAAGGATCAGAAGTATGAAGGGGCTGAATCTGATCAGAGAATTCGAGAGACTTCAGATGAAGGAGTCTGAGACAATTAAGGAGTATTCTGATAAATTGATAAACATAGCAAATCAGGCAAGAGTTCTAGGCACTGATCTCTCTGACAATAGGTTAGTGCAGAAAATTCTTGTCTCTTTGCCCGAAAGGTTTGAGGCAACAATTGCCTCGTTGGAGAATACCAGGGATTTGTCTCAGATTTGATTTGCCGAATTACTAAGTGCTTTGCAAGCGCAAGAACAGAGGAGGTTAATGAGGCTAGAAGGTAGTGCCGAAGGAGCTCTACAGGCCAAGGTACAACAGAATGTTAGAGAGAAAGACAAGAAGTGGAAAGGGAAGAAGTGGAATAGTGGTAGTGGTTCAGAAGCTACTGCGAGAGAGAACAATGCTGCTAATTCAAAGAACAATTGGGGAAGGTATTCTTCGTGTAAGCATTGTGGAAAACAGAATCATCCACACTTTAGGTGTTGGAAGAGACCAGATGTAAGATGCAGAAAGTGTCAGAAGCTTGGGCACATTGAGAAGTTCTGCAAAGAGAAAGGAGATCAGCATCAAGGTGAAGCATACGCTGCAGTTCAACAAGAGGTAGATCAACTTTTTGTTGCTTCTTGTTTCTCTTCTAGTATTCCATGTGATAGTTGGCTTGTTGATAGTGGTTGTACAAACCATATGACAAGTGATGAGAAGTTGTTCACTGATCTTGACAAGTCATTGAAGTCAAGAGTAAGGATTGGGAATGGTGAGTATTTAGAAGTGAAAGGTAAAGGGACTATAGCAATGGAGAGTTGTGCTGGAACAAAGTTTGTTTCTGATGTAATGTATGTCGCTGAGATTGATCAGAACTTGCTAAGTGTCGGTCAGTTAGTAGAAAAGGGATTTAAGGTGGTATTTGAAGAAGGAGAGTGTTTGATATTTGATTTTGATGGACAGAAACTGTTCAGAATCAAAATGCAAAAGAAGAGTTTCACTCTGAATCCTCTCGAGAAGGAACAAGTGGCATTCAAGTGTCAAGCTAGTGATTCAGAGTTATGGCACAAGAGGTTGAGTCACTTTCATCACAAAGGGTTGCAATTTATGCAGAGGAATGAGATGGCAACAGGGTTACCGAGTATGGAGGAGGAGATCACAAGGTGCAAGTCTTGTTTGTTGGGCAAGCAGACGAGACTTCCATTCAAAGAATCAACTTGGAGAGCTACAAAGAAGCTACAGCTGATTCATACAGACCTCTGTGGTCCACATGCGACTCTTTCATTAAATGGCAGCAGGTATTTCATTATCTTCATTAATGATTATACTAGAATGTGCTGGATTTACTTCATGAAGCAAAAGTCAGAAGTTGCTGAGGTGTTTCTGAAGTTTAAGAGATGGGTTGAAAACCAAAGTGGCTGCAAGATTCAGGTCATCAGATCCGATAATGGAACAGAATACACTTCATAGAGATTTAACTCTTTCTATGAAGAAGATGGTATTGAGCATCAACTAACTGCTCCTTACTCTCCACAACAAAATGGAGTTAGTGAAAGGAAGAATAGAACCATCATGAAGATGACTAGATGTCTGTTACATGAAAAGAATCTGCCAAAAGAGTTTTGGGCAGAAGCAGCAAACACAGCAGTCTTTCTGCTGAACAGACTATCTACAAGGGTATTGGAGAAGAAGACACCCTTTGAAGCTTGGTTTGGTGTCAAGCCAATATTACGAAATTTGAAAGTGTTTGGCTGTTTGTGTTTTTCTCATATCCCACAGGTCAAAAGAGACAAGCTGGGAGAGAAAGCTGAATCTGGAATCTTTGTTGGCTATTGTTCAATGTCAAAAGCCTACAGAATCTATCAACCACATACAAGGAAGGTGCTCACTAGCAGAGATATTCAGTTCTTTGAAGATGAACAATGGGACTGGACAGAAGAGTCACAAGACAAGCAGAAGAAGGTATCTCTGGAACCTGACGAGCTGGAGGATGATGTTCCAGTTAGAGGGACCAGAACTCTGACTGATATATATCAGAGGTGTAGTGTGGCTGTTTTGGAACCTTCGAGTTATGAGGAAGCTAAAAGTGATCAGAAGTGGTTGATTGCAATGAATGAAGAGTTGGCTATGATTGAAAAGAATCAAACATGGGAGTTAGTAGAGAGGCCTGAAGACAGGAAGGTAATTGGTGTAAAATGGGTCTTCAGAACCAAACACAATTCTGATGGCTCAGTGAACAAGTACAAAGCCAGATTGGTTGTGAAGGGATATGCACAGGTTTGGGGAGTTGATTTCTCAGAAACCTTTGCACCAGTGGCAAGAATGGATACAATCAGAATGACTCTTGCCTTGGCAGCTCAACAAGGATGGAAAGTATATCAGTTAGATGTAAAATCTGCTTTTTTGAATGGTGTATTGCAGGAGGAGATTTATGTTGAGCAACCAGAAGGTTTTGTCGCACCAGGCCAGGAAAAGAAGGTTTATTTGCTAAAAAAAGCTCTCTATCGCTTGAAACAAGCTCCTAGAGCTTGGTACAGTAAGATTGATGAGCACTTGCTGAACTTGGGTTTTGAGAAAAGCCTAAGTGAATCCACTCTATATGTCAAGAAGTTAGCATCTGACTTGGTGGTAGTGTCACTTTATGTGGATGATTTGCTAGTAACAGGAAGTAAGAGTGCTCAGATTGTTGCATTTAAGCAGGAGATGATGAAGATGTTTGAGATGACAGATCTTGGTGAGATGTCATATTTTCTGGGGATGGAAATTAGTTAGACTCAGAATGAAGTTTTCATATTTCAGAAGAAATATTCGAAGGAGATTCTGAAGAGATTTAACATGGAGGAGTGCAAGAGTGTGAGTACTCCAATGATTCAGAAGGAAAAGCTTCAGAAGGATGATGGTTCAGAACCTGCAGATGAAAGAGTTTACAGAAGTTTGATTGGCTGTCTTATGTATCTCACGGCAACTAGACCAGACATTATGCTTCCTGTAAGTATCTTGTCTAGATTTCTTGATTGTGCAAGTAAGTTACATATGGTAGCAGCAAAGAGGGTGTTGAGATACTTAAAGGGTACTCTTTCATATGGGATTAAATTCTGTAAAGTTCAAGAGTTTAAGTTGTAGGGGTATTCAGATAGTGACTGGGCAGGTTCAATGGATGATATGAAAAGCACTTCAGGTTATTGTTTCACATTTGGTTCGGCGTGTTTTTCCTGGAGTTCAAAGAAATAGGAAATAGTAGCTCAATCAACTGCAGAAGCTGAGTTTATTGCAGCTACTGCAGCTGTAAACAAGTATTATGGTTGAAGAAGCTGATGGATGATCTGCATCTGAAGCAAGAAGAAGGCATTGAAGTGTTTGTAGATAATCAAGCTGCATTGGCAATTTCACATAATCCTGTATTTCACGGAAAAACAAAGCATTTCAAGATCAAATATTATTTTCTGAGAGAGGTGCAGAAAGCTGGAGAAGTAAAGTTGGTATACTGCAGTTCAGAAGAACAACTTGCAGATATATTCACGAAGTCATTCAACGTTGGTCGATTTGAAGTTTTGAGAGCAAAGCTGGGAATGTGCAGCACTTGATTCAGGAGGAGAATGTTGTGTATCAAGGCTGCAGAATATTTTGTTTTAGCGATTCTATTTTTAAGATTTGATTAGATTCTGTTTAGATTTGAATTTACTAGATAACTTTCCTGTTTTATTATTCAAATATTCTATTTTGATTTGAATCCTAGTAGATTTAGAATAAAGATTTGTTTTGGAAAATGTATTTAAGTGTTACAATCGTGTGGAATAATAAGAGTTGAAGTTTTCCCTTCCATACGTTCAAATCTCGCTCTTGGAATACATTATGTTCTTCGTTCGACTCTGTTTTGTGCATCTAAATGTCCTTCTGAACAATTCAAAAGCAACAACAATATTCAGAAGCATACACAAAACTTCTTCTGACGTCCTTCTGATCCCTTCAGAAGCAACAAAAACCATCCGGGAATCTCACTACCAATGATACTCAAGTTGTACAAATGCTTTCAAGCAACCTGAAATTTCCGTGAAAAGCTGTTGGAAATTGTGATCCATTTTCTCGAAACTAAATCTAGAAACTATTAATTGAATCTTGAAACTCTCACGTGAAGAAGAAGCAACGGTCAAAGGTTTAACAAGTTGTCAAGAAGACTTCTACGCCACTCTAGAGTTCTCCAAAAATAAAATCAGCCAAAGCAAGTTGTAACGCAATGATTGCTTTAGGAGATATTTAGAAGAGTGTGGAGACTTCCTCCACCGACATAGGAGTAGTATAAATAGGTGAGACTTCTCTCATTTGTACCCGGGGGAAAGAGTGGGGAGCATAAACTAAAAGACCATAGCATGTAGCTCTTCCACCAACACCTTCTCCAACTATTGTAATATCATTTTTATCATCTAGTGAAATTATCCTTGTCCTATAAACTTTGCCTATATTCCTCAAAGTATCTGACCTTTATCCATTCCTCTATATTGACTAGACCATAGACACATACACTTGCACATATCAAAACACAAATTTCTATCAAAACCACTCTTCCGCACACAATCTAATTTTCAACATCACATTTAAGGTCAAACTTTTTGCATTCCTAAATGAAGATGCTAAACAAAGGGAGGAAAACTGAACTTAACCTTCATCCATCTTTTTGCTACAGTTAAATAGTTTTGTCAACTATGAGTTATCTCTTTACCTTTTCAATTCTTCTCTTCACTGCCGGGAAGCATGCCTTGCAACCACCCAAGAATTAAAGACTTCAATACCTAGAGACCAGGGACGTCAACTAAGTTGCTGCAATCAGTAAAAGTTAGCTCCTTTAAACCCTCCATATTTGTCAAGTCGTATATAATATACACTCCAATGAAGGTATAGGTCGCCATATTCAACTCAAGCAAGCTCGAGGGAAGTGGAGGTAGACATGTGAGCTTGTAACAATGAGACAAGTTGAGTTTTTCTCCGAAGCCCAAGGCCCCTCAGACTGGATGGCAAGCTAGAAAAAACATTACTACCCAAATTCAAATTCTCCAAGGACGACAACCTTTCAAAATCATTGGATATACTTCTTGAAAATACCCAAGCATGAGCATTTATCTCTTTCAACGGACAGAGATTTGTGAAGGATTCTGGAAGAACAATATCACTTAGGGCATCGGACTGATCAGGTTGAGCCAGTTCTGGATTGTCTTAAGCATTTAGGGGCTGTCCTCTATTCAGCTCTCTGGTGGCATTACTAAGTGAACCAGACTTAAGGTGTGGAGACTTCAAGCATTCCTATGGACTTTGGCATTGTTGTTATCATGGTGTCGTTCTAAAATATTGATGCTATCTAGAGACATCGCTTAAGAATTCTAAAAGATTAATCCAACGCACACGAATAAGTCTCTCGCGTCTTCTCTTCTTTTTGTTCCTTCTCTTCACGTGTTATCCTTCCCTGTTGGATTGTGATCCATTTTCTCTAAACTAAATCTGGAAACTACTAGTTGAAGCTTTGAGGACTCTCACGTGAAGACAAGCAAAAAGAAGTCCAGAAGTATCCTTAACAACATCTAATCCTTGGCGGCAGTGGAAGTGTGTAGAGAGCCCTAGAGCATATTGTTGACACCTGATTTTCAATCACTTTTTCTCTTTTAAAATTAATAGAAAATCCATAAAAATTCATAAAATTAAAAAATCAACTTTGGGGACCTTGGCCAAGCCTAGGGAATCAATTTTGACCAAAAATGATT
This sequence comes from Psidium guajava, assembly GCA_016432845.1. Classification (NCBI taxonomy): domain Eukaryota; kingdom Viridiplantae; phylum Streptophyta; class Magnoliopsida; order Myrtales; family Myrtaceae; genus Psidium; species Psidium guajava. The sequence goes on along the minus strand of CM028225.1, from coordinate 35,249,751 downwards.
TTTCATATTTTCAGTATTTTTCGGTATTTTTATTTTTGAAAATTCATAGAAAATCAAGAAAAAATGAGAAAATTGCAAAATCAACTTTGGAAGCCTCCACCAAGCTTAGGCTACCATTTTTTGGACAAAAAGAAAATTTTCTTATTTTTTGCAATTTTTTTAAATATTTTTCAGAAATTAGGAGAATACTTGAAAAAAAAATAGCATTTGAGGTCACAAAATATGGAAAAAGAGTCAGTAGTTTTCTTTTAATTTTCTCTTCATTTTGGCCGAATAAATTTAGAAAAATTCAATTTGAAATTGAGAGTGTCTTTATTAGTTTCATTTTTAGGTCATTTGAAAATTGTTGAAAATTTATTTTAGCTCTGTAATTTTCGATTTTTACATTTTTGGAGTCGTGACATTGGCCTCTAATCGCCCAAATTTTCAGCTTGGTCTAGTTCACACAATGCAGCGACCCATCTGCTGCAAAGTCCACCAAGAAACAGTCCGAGATCCTTGAGTGCGTGCTTGGTATCTCCCATTCCTGCTGAGAGAATTCTTGTAGGCGCATTGATATTGCTGCAATGTACGCGAGGAAGTTAAAGACTACACTTCATCGATGGGGGTTGGTATTTTATCACCGCTATGATAATGAGATTGGGGCTCGATGCCAACATGATCTTCTCCTTTGCTACATATTAACCTTAGAAGCTTCGGTCAGTAAATTCACTCCATCGCTCTCTGCTCTGATTGGGAACGGCTCAAATAGTTTCAAGCAGCTTCGCTCGTCGTCTCATAGTACTAGTTGAGATTCCTCCCGAGCGAGATTTTGAGTCTTTTAGATGTCTGAATGATGGGTCTGCCATGGGCTTCTCGAGTATGGTGAAGAATGCCAAATAATGGTTTAAGGAAGTAACCAGATACATTTCCACTAAGAGCCAGGATAGTGGAAATACCTTGGTTCCAAATGAGCACATCTGGCTCGATGCTCGAGGTGTCCGCTAGCGCCCTTCAGTGGGAATACTTTGAATATGTTTACAATAAAATATCACTCTCAAGGTATCAGCTAGACAAAAACAAGCACGCTTCATTATTTGTGGCAGCATCCAAAGCTGGGAAGGGCCATCTACTTGAGCATGCGTTTGATGCTATCCTACAAAGTGGAGAAGTGGGGGATCCTCCCGAAAGCAAAAGACAAAAGAAGGGCAATATGGCTTTCGGTGGCAAAGGGGATCATCATTTCACTTCAGCCGAAAGATTAAAGAAAAGTGTCGGCAGAACGAAAATTCTAAAAAAAAAGAGCATGCAATGATGACACGCACATTAGAGAAATGAAAAAAGGGACGAATCTGGCGATGATCATCTGGGCCTCAGGGGTCTTCCTCCTGGGGGATCCTCTCGCTCGACCTCCTCGATGCCAATTACCGGTCGAGCAGACAGCGGTTGCATCCTTTCACCCTGTCGTCTCCGGTCGTGGACTTGGTTGTGTGGAACAGCATGATGTACACGAGCGACGCATCCCTGTCGTTCGTTGGCTCCATGGCCGTTCGGAGCGATCGGGTCCTCCGAGTCGGAAGTTACTCGTCTCTCAAGGAGTTGGTACACGCTGGTACCGAACAATTGGATCTTGGTGTCTGTGTCGGGAACTCGAAAAAAAATTGGTTACTTTTATTACCAGCGGCCCTCTCCGCTAGGCAGGATCGCGTCTCTCAGCTGCCTGAAGACACCGTAGGTGACTCTTCGCTATTCAACCTTTCCAATGGCGAATCCTTTCCCCATCGGCCGGCACACCAAAGAACAATTTCAAAAAAAACGGCATCGGATCAGAGCTAAGTGACTCCTCTCTCTTCCAGTTTTAGTTATAAATCAATAGAGTATGATGCTTCATTGCCTGCGCTCCGTATTTTGCTACTGACTTATTCAACTTTTTATGAAGAGGCCGAATCGAGAGTGGCAGGCACCCTCAATAACTCCATGAGAAACTCCACGATCGGAGAATGGGGAAAATGAGGGAATAAAAAAAATTTCCAAAAGCCTGGGGAAAAGCATTGTTATTCAAGGTGGCTGTGCCGGCCAAAAGGTCGTCATCATCCGCAACTTGGACGACGGCACAAGGGTTCATGGGGGCGAAATGGCTAAAAAAAGGGGGCACCACACGCACTGGAGAGGGGGGTAGCTTCCTGGAAGTGATAAAGAACCAAAAGGGGATAGACCATTAAGGGGTGCTTGAGAATTCTAGCGGAGGGCTTCACCTAGATTAGATCGCGTGGAGAGCAAGAGAATCTCTTCATGCAAGAAGACGAGATGGACTCCTGGTTCCAGCAACCTCTCAACGACACCTCGTCCACGTCGATTTCTGCCCCAACCTTCTATACCGTTTTTCTTGGGTCAACGTTGCCGCCTCCGCCGCCTCAGAGGTCGTCGATGCCGTCACCGCCGCCAGAGGATAGGGGAGTGGTGGATAAGCTAGTGAAGTTTTTGACTATCATTGGGGGTTGTCAATCTTAGAGTGAATGTTAAGTTGATCACTGGTGATCAACTGGCCATTGGAAAAGAAACCGGTCGTCACTTGGGAATAGAGACTAGCACACTGCAAATGAGGAAATACTTTACCATCAACGGAACAGGACCAAACTGCCTCATCGTAAAGGTCCTCGAAGCGAGTCAGCCGAAGCCTCAACGACGGGCAAAGCTTTGTGACTCTGTACGAGGAGTTGGAGCTGGACGAGCAGCAGCATACGATGCGGACCAAGCGGAGGGACCCCGATCTCAGTGGAACGAGAAGCCCGTTTTCAACCTCGGCAACTCGACGAGCCTCGAGGAATTTCCAGAATACCCAGAAGAAGGTAGCGATTGCGACTAGAACTCCAAACCGTGTACCAATAATAGTCTTGACGATAGAATGGTCTGCCGATAGCGACGATGGAAGAGATCAAGAGGGTGGGCTATATTCGTATGGGGCTAATTTCACTCAGCTTCATGGCAGCCGTCTTTGGCTTTTCGCACAACTCTCACAAACGCTCACCGCATGTTGAAAAATAAAAGACCATCTTGTAAGCAAAACGTGCATGCATGCATGCATGCAAAAGGGGGGAAGCCAGGAGCCCAAATTGAATTGTCATCGTTTTCAAGTCACCGAGACCCAACTATGTCGTGACCAACTAGTCACATTGCATGGCGTTCGCAAGTCTTGGCTTCCACTGGATATTGCTCCCTGGATCTGGTGGTGCTCCTTTCTCCGACGACAAGTAGTTATCCTCGCATCAACGACAACTAATGGCGGAACGAGGCCGGCTAGACCCGAAAGAAGGAGCTCCACTGCCGTCGAAGTTTTTGGAGAGGTTTGAGTTTCGAGCTTCTGGAGTGTGGATGCGCTGGCGTCGAGATTCGTTTCTAGAGGTTCCCGCGGTTTGAGCTCTTGAGGAGGAAACCGAGACTAGAAGGAAAAAAGGGCAGCTTGGGGAGGTACGTTGGGATGCCAAAGTGGAGCTCGAGAGTTTTCTGTCAGCTCTTGGAGAGAAAAGTTCAACGGGAGTTCCAAGCAAAACTCTGGACGTGGGTTTAAATGACATCCGACGCAATGATGGCGAATCAGCTCACAGTGCAACTTCAGAAGATGATTGGGAAGCTTTGGTAGATCGTTCTCTAAACAAATTACTCCCTGCAGAATGCTTACTTGAAGTGTCAAAGCTTTCTTTTGAAGATGGCAAAAATACTAAAACCCCCTAAAAGGCGTGGAGGGGAAGAAAAGCCTATATGGAGACCCTATATGGCGCTAGTCATGTTCTTGTTCCTACTGGACTTCCTCCAAGCACTACAACAACAGAGCTCAGGAAGCTCAAAGACGCGCTGTACGACGTACAGGAATTGTTCGGCGATGTCAAGACCGAAGAAATGAGAGGGTTTCCTGGGCAATTACTCCTGTGCATGTGGTTCGGACCAGCTGGTCCTTGGGGTTCGCAACTAGCGAGGTAACATCACTTTGATTAGCTATCAGGAAAGAATCGAGGGACTCGTTGATCCTGTTTTGTTTGGTGTGTGGATGCTGGTTGGGTCAATTAATTCTTTTAACCGGTGCAACTTTTGGACCCTCCTGGTGTAATATGAAGCGGAAGCTCTTTGGGTGGAGAGGACATCATCTTGTCTCCCTTTCAACTTTAGGAGCCCTCTTTTGATCTGCTTTCCTTTGGGTGCTGGATGTGGAGGCTTAAGTGGCATTATTTGGCTCTTCTACTAGTTTATGCCAATTGCAGAGGTCAGTCCTAGATAACTGTGGCAAGAGAAGAAAGGAAAAAGAACCGGTTGGCATTGTTTCTTGCCAAAGTTGTCTAGTGTACCGTGTTAGATAAGTCTTTTTCATGTACTTGGGTCGGGTCTGAAGGCTGAACAACCTTGGTGCTGACTGGCCATTAGTGTTTCCTACTGGTCGAATATGATTTTCTCGGGGATATACATTCTGCGTCCAGCATGATTTCGGATATGCTCACTTGTTCCTGCTATGTTTGCATTCGATGGTACTAGGGAGGATGATGGTTCGACTGGTTAAAGTCATTGAAATAGCAGATTTGACTTCCTAAACAATGTCTCATTGAAACAAAAACAAAAGTTATTGTATCATATGAAGAATTCTCTAAAGATCGTAAGTTTGAGAAGTTGCAGGCTGAGGTAGAGCAAGCTATTACTCGGTTGTTGGCTAAGTTGCAGGTGTAAGTGGAATTGGTAACAACTCACCGTGGGATTCTCCGACCAACGTGCTCTTAGTACTGCACAACCTCGCGTGGTTTTCCTCCTTCAGAAAGAAATCATGAGTATATCGCAGATTGTGACATGGCTAAAGAAACACGCATATTCATGGCTCGGCAAACCATGGGCAGTGTTTCGTGCTGCAAATGTGGCATCCCAATGGCACCTACTGCTGCCCATATATGCGTCAAATGTTTGCGGTATGAGTCTCCAAGAACGCGGATTAAAGCACAGTGAAAGTTGAAGGAGCTTTTGACTTTTTATGTTAAGCGACAGCAAGAACTTTGTATTCAACGCCATGTATGTGGGATAGAAATAGAGGATAGAACTGACGAGGAAATTTGGAAGTCGGGCAACGATTTGCATCAGACGTTGTTGCACATTGGAGAATCAGTGTAGCAGAACGAGGAGGACCAGGGCGGGGAATCACGAGTTAGTCCAACTCCCAAAGTCGTCGATGAGGAAGGTGGTGAAGCGCGAAACGCAGGTCGTGTCAAGGATGAACTAGAGGCTCATTGTCGAGGTCAAGGGCGCGGCAAACGCGAAGAGTTTCGAGGCCCTTGTCTGGGACAAGTCGTGGGGGCACGTCCGACGCCTCTCATCGTTCAAGGTCGTTCGAAGCCATGCGTAGACGTCGTTATTTCTCGGGGAAGTGCTGGGAGGGTGACTTACATTTAGTCAAGTTCAGGGGTTGCGTGCATTTGGGTTTTCATGAATCTAAACGAAGTCCCTGAGTAAGAAAGGAAGTGCTGCAGGAAGAGAGATATTAGCTTGTTCTTGAGCAATTGGAGGTAGCTGAGCTGTTACGGTGGAAAGATGAGGTCCTACAGCTTGTGTATGTGACAGGGATCCCATTCGATGGCAAAAAAAATTCCCGTGGACGGTCTGTGAAAGTTGGATGGGACGAGCCTATAGCTGGAGAGAGAGCACAACCTTCTGAGTTTTCACGGGGGTTCTTGCCACGAATAAGATGGAAGACGTCGTGGTAGCTCAGAGAACCAATGACTTTTTCATGGCTGATCGGTAGAACTGCGGATACATAGAGACTATCCTGAGGTGATGAGGAAGAATACAGGTGCTACCTATGTCAAGGACAACTCAGAAGAACTAGACATCGAACTAAAGGACTGTAAGGCGGACATGGTTGCACAATGGCAATTTATGCAAGGGGAGAATTCTTATCTTCTGAATTCTACCATTGTTATCCCATGAAGCACTGAGGATTCCTGCCTCTACTTTGAATTCTTATTTGTTTTCTCTCGATTACCCATTAATATGTAGAGAACTCGCAGGGAGGCTAGGCTGAAACAGGGAAGTTGAATACGGGGAAAATTAACAACATCGCCACCACGGAGGTGCATGAGAAGAACCGCATTCAGGCCTTCAACATCGAGAAGCCGCTCTTCTTCTACGTCAATCTCGCCAAGAGCTCCCCCAGCAAGCCGCCGCAGCATTTGTCGACATCAAGAGCTTCATCCAACCCAGCTGGACATGACGATCAGTGATTGGGTTAGATTCCTATTACTTTTTCCTCAATTGATTAATTGCATGTTCTTTGCTATAGAATCATAGAGACTGAGTTTCGAAAGTAGTCGTTGGCAGTGATCGGTGTTGATTGTGATTAGAGTTAAGGGATGGTGAATGTTTTTTTAGTAGGCGCAGGGAAACTCTCGGTGATGCTTTTGGGTACGAAGAAATTCAGTGCAAATGGGCTTATTGGGATCCTTTTATTCGAAGTAGGTTGGTCTCAATAAACCCAGACATCTTGACCGAATCTAAGGAAGCCCAACCAAGTTTAATTTTCGAAATTGTCCTCAAACCCGTGTTTCCTATTCTATCCGAGTAGGCTTTTACGCTTGATTATTGATCATCTTTGCATGTTTTAACCGTATGCCTTAATTTTAATCTTTCATTTGATTTATTTTCAAAAAAATCAAAAATCAAAAATCAAAAAATAATAAAAATAATAAAAATAAAAAATTCAGAAAAATCCTAGAAAATTAGGAAACGGGTCATTTTGACTGACCAATCCTATTTTTGGTAAATTTCCATCCCGATATTTCCAAAATGATGATTTTGCCCATTATGGGTAAATTGTCCCGAAAAATTTAGAAAACACAGAAAAACCTCAAGAATCAGGAAACGGGCCATTTCGACTGGCCAATCCTATTTTTAGATGATTTGCCTTCTTGATATTTTCAAAATGACGATTTTGCCCCTTTATGGGCAAATTGTCTCAAAAAATTTCGAAAAAATTCTCAGAAATTGTGGGAAATAATGAATGACCACATTCAACTGGTTTGACCTATTTTCACCTCTCGATCCTTGAAAAATGACCATTTTACCCTTCTGGTCAGTTTGATCCAAACTTTTCCGAGTCACCCCAAATGATTTTTCATGAAATTGGTACCGAAAGGGCGTTAGAGTAATCTAACGTAACCAAGTCCCCGAACTCATTTTCTCTGGTTCGCAGAAATAAATTAGGTCTCCCGCTGATTTATTTAGGTTTCTAATCGACCTACCAAAAATGATTAGTGGCGACTCTAAATTTAAAAATCATTTAAACAAAAAATCCAAAGTCGCGATTCGGTAGGGCTTGGGAGGGTCCGCGTTAGGTTAATTAATTTATTCAACCTGATAATCCATTAACCTAAAAATGAATTTTAGGTCGCGACAGCTTGGCGACTTCGCTGGGGACTGGTTTTTTGGAATTTTCGAAAGAATAATGCACTAATTGGAGTACTTGAATTTTTTTTCGAAATTTTAAAAGCCTTAGTGGACTTAGGCCGATGAAAATTTCATGAATATCTCGCTTCTGGCGATCTTGATTGGATTATAATCTTTAGGTGTTAAATGGTTTTGCAGGTGGGAGTTATAAGGGGTGGAGTGTTTGGGTAACCCTTTGTTTTGCAGCTTGGTGTTAGAATTATCTGTTTAATTTCGCACATTTTTGAAGCGGTGTTTGCATTTAACTGTTGTGCATGATTAATTGCTTTAGCACTACATCACACACGTCCCGTGGCCGGACCTGGGCCACTAGTTTTAAGATGGTATTGTGATTTGGTTCTAGCGTTCGGCGTGAGATCACGTCGAAAGTTAGCCAAGATTCAGTCCCGAACCTCTTTTCAAAAATGAGTTTAAAAGTTAGGCCTCAGACTTGGTAAGATTACCAAAGCAGTGGTTTTAATTTTTAGCTCGAGCAGCCGAAGTGGGGAGACCCGGCTAATCCTGATTACGTCGTAGGGGATCACGGCTAATCTTGATTATGTGCGCGAGATTGTCGCCTTGCCGTAAGTCTTTCGCTTCAATTTGTCAGCCTTTAGAATAGATAGGCTAAGATTTAAACTCACGATTCATGTGCATGTTTATGTGACATACATGGTATTTTTCAAGGTAAAAGTAAGACCTCTAACTTTACCTTGCATTTATTTTTGAGTCGGTCCATGTTAGGTGTCGGACAAATCTTTGAATTTAATATCATGGTCATTTTTTTCAAAAGAAAATAAAAATCAAATTGATGTCCCATTTTCGAAAAAAATGAATGTGAAAAATCCTTTAGGGGAATTTTGTCGACTAATGAAATATTTTGTCACATCTTTTCTGCTTCAATAGAAATAAGATTTCCTTGACAAATTTGCCCCTTAAAGTTCATTCTGATAAAAGGAAAATCCTTTCGGGAAATTTGCTAAATTTTAAGAGATTTTATCACATTTTTCAAGTTGTAAAAACTTGCAAGAAAATTCTTTTTGAGAAATTCACCCATGTTTTTCTAAGAAGATTTTCCCTAATTTTGCAAAAATAAAATTGGACTAATCTAGGGATCATGGACCGACCTCTCCTTGGATCACATACTAATTATTTCTTCTACTTTTGCAGGGAATCACAGGTACCCCAGGCGGGAGTAAAACCAGAAATAATCTTGAAGAATACAAGAGAACGGATAATTGCCGATGTCTTAGTCGATAACCCTGGGGGCAAGTGAAGAGGCTAATTCTCCCGGAGTCGGAAACATGTCCATTATTAGGCACGTACAGGCTATGTATATTGATGGGATAGTGAATGTATCCAGATCAGGCATAGGGATATTTTTGATGTATTGATGGGTTCCTGTACCTTTTTGAGAAAAGTAAATACTGTATAGTTGGAACCCATGAAACCAGTATGTTAATCCAACCGTGCAATGCCTTTCTAATTGAACAAAGGCTTGCCTTTTAGCTTTCTCGGATTCGAACCACATGGAAAACTGTGGAGGACTAGGGGCTGTTGACACCTGATTTTTAATCATCTTTTCTATTTTTTTAAAAAAATTAATAACAAATCCATAAAAATTCATAAAATTAAAAAAATCAACTTTGGAGACCTTGGCCAAGCCTAGGGAGCTATTTTTGAGCAAAATATAATTTTTCATATTTTTTGTATTTTTTTTTAATATTTTTCAGAAATTAGGAAAATATTTAATAAATAATAGCATTTGAGGCCATAAAAATATGTAAAAATAGTCAGTATTTTTCTTTGAATTTTCTCTTCATTTTGGCCAAAGAAAATCTGCAAAAATTAATCTGAATTCGAGAATTACTTGGTTAATCTCATTTTTCGGATTAAATAAAAAATTGTAGAAAATTCATTTTAGCTCTGTAATATTCAATTTTTTGCATTTCTAAAGTCGTGACATTGTCTCTAATAATCCAAATTTTTCAATGGCCTGCTGGTATATTTTTCGTCGTTGCGTTCGGTTCTCCGAAATCGGCCGGGATCCTTCGGCGAAATCTTCCTCGCGTCGCACGTTGATAAGTTGGAGAATTGAAAACAACAAGACAAGACACCCCCAATTGCTTTAAGGCCAAATTGCACAACATTCTTCAAGGAGAGAGTGGTATCCGTGATTTCAAGTGGACTAGAGCAACGGGCTAAGGCGGTATTAATGGTCAGAGTTGCATCCGCAAGCTCAGAGCAAACTTAAGATGGAGTGTCGGCAGGTGTTGACACCTGATTTTTAATCATTTTTTTACCTTTTAAAATTAATAGAAAATTCATAAAAATTGGTAAAATTAAAAAATCAATTTTGGAAGCCTTGGCCAAGCCTAGGGAACCAATTTTGACCAAAAAATAATTTTCCATAGTTTTAGTATTTTTCGGTATTTTTATTTTCGAAAATTAATAGAAAATCCATAAAAATTCACAAAATTGAAAAATCAACTTTGGGAACCTTGGCCGAGCCTAGGGAACCAATTTTGAATAAAAAAATAATTTTTCATATTTTCAGTATTTTTCGGTATTTTTATTTTCGAAAATTAATATAAAATCCATAAAAATTCATAAAATTGAAAAATCAACTTTGGGGACCTTGGCCGAGCCTAGGGAACCAATTTTGACCAAAAAATAATTTTTCATATTTTTCGCATTTTCACATTTTTTCTTATTTTTTCAGAAATTACAAAAAAAAACATTTGAAAATTCTGGAAAAATGGCATTTGAGGCCACAAAAATATGAAAAATTAGTCCATATTTTTATTTTAATTTTCTCTTCATTTTGATTGAAAAAAATCTGCAAAAATTGATTTGGAATCGAGAATTACTTGGTTAATCTCATTTTTAAGTTAATTGAAAAAAGTCATGGTAGATCCATTTTAGCTTTGTAATTTTCGATTGTTGCATTTTCTGGAGTTGTGACATCGTCCTCTAATAGCCCGAATTTTTCAATGGCCTGATGATGCATTTTTCGTGGTCGAGTTCGGTTTTCCGAATGCGGTCTACCGACCGAAACGTACGTTGGGCTTAGTATAATTGCGTCACCGGTAATGATTTATCATGCATTCCGCAATCGAGGCCAATCTCTACCCACAAGTCCACAAAGGACGGCGAGATGATCGAAAGGCTCTAAAAAGAAGCGGTTAGGTTAGATGTTCAAGATTGGAGAAGGGTTTCAATGATTTGTTTTGCTTTTGTTCGTATAAAGATGAATGGTGGTCCCTGTCTTCCACTTGCTCACATGCCTCTTTACAGTACACCAATATTCAATGAACGAACAAGAGAAAGAACAAATGGGTTTTGTTCTCCTGCGGGTGTCTTCGGACTTTGTGTGTGGTTATATCATGAATCATGAAATGGGATGGAATGATAGTGGCTTTCACGGTTCAAATCTGCTTAAGGAATCAATTAACCCCAATGAGATTCCTACAACAGATTTAGAGCATATCTGGTGCATGCCAAGCACAGCAAATATCGGGCACCAGGAAAAGCCTCGACCATTGGAACCGCTTAATCTGTTGACCGCAATAAATGAGAGAGAAAGTGTTCAAATTGCCATGCGCCCAAAACTTACTTGTGGTGGTTCTGGCGCGGCAGGGGTAGTGCAGGTTCAAGGTGGTGACTTATGTTCCAAACCCTGCGATCGGTTAGCCCTTGGAAAGTCAGTAACGCTGCAGCGTGTGGTGCCCATATTAAGTGTCCCAGATGCTCTTGTTCCAATTAATCTCCCAACAAGTCAAGTAAGCTTATTTCTGGGTGAAACTACAGCAATTTGGGTTATCAATAGATGTTCCGAGCGAACAACCTCCTGGGCCGTATGAGGGGGAGATCACAATTACTGCGATAAAGCTAGATAAAGAGTATTGTTCCAAATCGGCAGGTCAATCCTTCACCAGACTGGAGAAGCATCAAATGTACAGGGAACTGAGAAGCTGTCTAAATTTCGTGGAGTAAATAGATGAAAAACCGCTGGAAGAAGTGGTACGGAGACTGAAATAAGCATGTACGTCTTTAAGAAGAATTTTATTATCTCCCTCATTTTCTGAAGATGAATCAGATGGTATGATGGATGAAGATGCTGTTTCAAACCTTCCGGCATGCGTGAAGTTAAATTTGATAGTGTGGGACTTCATTCTTCCTGCAACTCCCTCACTACTTGCAGTTTCTAGTATATCTGCTACCATGATTGAGGATCGGTTTGGTGTCCAACATGGAACAAATGAGCGGTATGATGCGTTGGATCGCCATTTCAAGTGGCTCCTTCAATACGAAATTAGCCCATATTTTTGCAGATGGAGGTGATAGTATGCGTGTTTTGACATACACCAGTCCTTGGCATGCTGACCATCCAAAATCCGATAAATACGTCTCAGGCCCACGATCAGTAGTATATGCTATACCACACTATCATGCGGCTTCACGGGGCACTGTATCAGAGGGCCATCTGCGGATGGAAATTGAGACCTTGAGAATAAAGCCCCACTGGGAGAAAGCCTACTTTTACCTATGGGATGAGCCACTGAATTCAAAACAATATGATTCCATTCGCAGAATGGCCAATGAAATTCATGCTCAGGCTCTCGATGCTCGTGTATTAACCACTTACTATTGTGAATCGACAGGTACATTTCTTGCGGTAGCACGACTTGTCAGCGCCAGCACATGTGCTTAGTCGGAATGTTTGGTGCGAAACCGAGGCCGATGAAACTTCATCCCGTCACCGAATCGACCCACGAGTTCGTTTTACATGATATCGGACCCTGTGAATACACAGCGTCAATAGGTACAATTTTTTGCGGCAACCCGACTTGCCGGTGCGACACCTCCGCCAGCACATGTGCTGAGTCAGAGCATAGGCCTACATGGTATTGGGATACTGCTTGAAGGGATATTTAGTTCCATTGTGGGTACAATCGCATCAGTAGAAAACATTGGCCTCCTTGGACTGACGCGCATAGGGAACAAAATGGTGATTCAAATATCAACTGCTTTCGTGGCCTTTTTCTCCATATGTGGACTCACGTTCTTGGTCCAAAAGAAGAGCAAAAAGAGAAGAATAATGATGAGAGAATGGAAAGCAAGGGGGCACTTTCACCGAAAGGGGAATGAGAAGGGGCCGACCATATTCACCGCCCAGTGCTCTCACGCGTTCCACTTCACCTGCATCCCCTCGACCGTCTGGTAGGGGGGCGTCACTGGCCCTATTTGGCCATGCCCACCGGACTCAGTTTCCCGAGGGGAGGGGGGGCGGCAATCTCAACCCACCTTCTTCCCTTTCTTACAACCAAGCCTACCCCATCCTCAAAATCCTAGACGACTCCATTATCACCTTCCGAGTCCACCGACGTTCCTTCCGGCGCTCTGCTCCTTACGACGACAACGACCCGGTAGAGCCTGACCATCCATCCAGTTATCCCCAGGGGATTGCACTGAGAAGACTGTTTATCATGGTCGGGGGAAGAGTCTCTTTTTCAATACTGATGTGGAGCAACTATGTCTTTCACGCTACTCCATGCGTGTTTGGTTGTCACGTTTCGCTGTACCACCACGCCTCCATCGACGTGGAATCTTTCCGTGCCAAGTTCACTATCCAACAAGCTCGTGGTGCATCCAAGTCTTCTCGCGTTGCTATTTTGGTGTTCCAACACGTTCAAGCCCTTCGTCTCGGCCTCTGCAGTCCAAGCCCGTCAACGGTGCTCCCACAAAAATGGGAGGTGCCTCGTAGGAGATTAAGAGAGTGAGGGCCCAGATGGAGGAAAGTGGGCAATTAGCAATACTCATGCGAGGCTCGGGAGGTCTCGATGGTCTCTCTCTCTCTCGCTCTCCCCATTGGTTTTTACTCTTGGCAATTTGTAGAACAAATGGCAAAGCCCCAGCGAGTACCTGCGTTTCCAGACAATTCCTTTTTTGTGTTACGGGATAAAGTCTACAATCTACCGTAGCTGAAGATAAGTAGTTCACGCGCAAAAGCTCAAATCTTTTTGGGCGCCCTCCATCTTCACCCGTCGTCTTCAGACGTTGCTCATTGCTTGCTCTGCTTGCTCCCACGAGCGATTGCTATAAAGCCATGAGGGTGGCTTCGACCCTTTCTTTCGCCGAGGCAGGGAGCTGGAGATGATGCGACACTCCTCCTTCTCTCGAGATTGTGACCGCTGGGAATGAGTAGAGAAGAGGTAGACAAACGCGCAGCGTGTTTCCTCACGCTGGTTTTCTTGGGGTGACGCTAGAGATGGATTCCACTCAACAGTCTGCAGTTACTTCATCAAAGAGCTTCTCCAGGGGATCATTTGACCTCAATCTCGGAGCTAGGCCGTTTTACAATTGTCAGGACATGCTGGAGGAAAAGATTCGACGAGCAAGCTGATCTACAACAAGCCCCCGAGCTCCAGAGTCAACGGCTGGTGAGTCTGTAGCTTCTAGACGTCAAGAAGCATATCCTCAGAAAGCTCTCTCAACGTGCTTAATTCTCTACGATCTCCCTCCCCTGTCTGGTCTCTCGAAACCCTACCTGCTGAGCTCGCTCTCCTGATGCGTCATCACCGTCGCCCTCTTCATCACCGAAACCTAACCCACAGCTGTCGCCGACAAGATGAACCGAGCTGAGCGATGACGGTTTCTGTTTAGGAAGAACTTTGTGCGCGCGAGACGATGTACAGAGCGGAGCCCCCAAGCTTTCTTTTTTTGGATTTTCTCGAAACTAAAGTTCAGACGTTTCCTCCGACGTGGATCCTTCATTCCCGCGCCATTTCAATCATCAGCAACCTCAATGCCCACCGAAGTTATGTCCATGACCTCTCCGCCCGTTGCAGCGTAATCACTCACCTTCGCTCCTAGTTCTCTTTCCCCCGTCGTGTCCTGGAACCACTTCATCAAATCCAAGTCTAAGCAGATGATCTCTCTATTGAACCATGCTATCTACACCCGCTTTCGTCATACCACACAGAGGGAAGAGATCGAGGCATACACTGGAGATATGAAGCTACGTGACAAGGGTTCCCGCTTCTTGTCTCGAAGAAGCTGCCATATGGTCTTTTAAAATGCAGTTGATAAAATCATTAACCACTTTCTTCCACCACGTTGCGTTTCCTTAAGCCTGTTCGGGTGCATGTCAAATACCATCAAGTGACCACAACTCTTTTGGAATACCAATCCATGGAGCAAGAACCAGAAAGTCCATTGATTCCGCTGCTGTGAAAGGAGTTTAATGACAAAAGGAAGCGTTGGAGACAGTGGTGATGAAGATGGTGGAGATTTCGGCCGAGTTCTCGATTTTTCCCCGAATGATGACGTCGGTTCGTTGAGATTATCTTGTATGGGGGGATCATCAGAAATCGACCCTGAATGTGGGTGGACGTCATGCTCGAACCTGGCAAAAGGAATGCTAAAAGGAAACGTCCCGAAGCCAAATATCCCGAGTTGGTGCGCATGGTTTTACTAAGTCTGCCCAGTTGTACGGGCACTTCGTGGTATCATCACCTCTCAACTAAAGGATGTGGTGATTGTTGGACTTTCTTTTAAGGGCAGCTGGAGATTCGGCTGCAGCAAGCCCAGTTCTAAAGCATTCAAGTTGGGTGTAAATGCTGTGGCGTTCCTCGACATGGCATCTACACCGCTTGGTATTTGACCTCCGCGGCTCTCGCTCATAACCAGAATGGTACTACCTAGGAGTCTTCCCAATTCCCATGCAGGCATTTTAGAGTCTTCTTACGTGGACTCAAGCTACATATTGAGGAAATACTCCATATTTCGGGCCTCCTCTACTCCAAGGCGATGATGGCCCATCGGGAAACATGCCAAGAAGGTGACGAAGATGACGCCGAGAACGAAACCTCCCATGACGTTCTTCACGGACTAAGTCCCGTTCTGGGAGAACGAAGAGCCGATTTGCCTTACCTCCAGGGAAGAACTGAACCCGTTGTGTCGGGACCTCGCAACCGACCCCTGTCTCGTCGAAGCCCGATGCGAGGCCATGGTGTGGCGGATAAAGGCATACGCGCGTTGCGACTTCTCTGCCCTCACTGCTTCGTTCCCCACCGACTACCTCGACAGATATTTGTTCGAGTCTGGCTCATGAACGGGGAATCCGCCAACGACCCAGCTTACTGTCGTGGCCCGAATCTCTCCAGCTACCAAGTCTCCCTCCTCTTAGATCTTCAAGTGAAGTAGAGCAATTATTTGTTTGAAGTCAAATGGAGAATGGGGCTGCGGGTACCGCCCCGCTCTAGAAGGAAAGGAACCTGGAATCACGACAAAGAGAAATTGACGCTAGAGTGTAGCTGCTGGCAATAGAATCAGAAGTTCAAGTAACTAGTGAAGGCTCCTCGATATTCGGAGACGATGACGGTGCCTCGCCGACCGAGTACCTGCTCCCGGCATCCACACAACCCAACAGGCTGTACATCCATGCGGCGATGTTGTGCGGCGCGGCGGGGAACGACATGCGGAAGCTGGTGGAAGGATACCCACAGAAGACCGTGTTCGAGTCCATGCACGAGGCGGGCCACAGCTTTGAGATTTACTATGCTTACCCTCCATCAAGTTTGGGAGGCCAACGGAGAGGGTCTGCTCGTGAAAAAGTTCTCTTTCTTTCCTCGTAAGCTTCATCATCCAGAGGAGAATTCCCGTTGAAAGAACCACAAGAATACACGGCTACTACATAATGGACGTGAGCATTCGTAAAAGATTCTGCAATGGAAGAAATCGCAAGAAGAGATGAGTTGTCTCCTCCCATTTTGATATTCTCTCAGATGGCTGTTATTATTATCGTGCCAACTTCCATTGCCCTATTTATCTAGTAAACTCTCACTTTCGATGAAATCTTTTTGGCATCGTGTTGCCCAGCTTTGAACAAGCGTAGGGTGAGGAACTCTCGGAGAAAGAGAGTGTTAGATCAACCAATTTGGACCGGAGATCACGGAGAGATGAACCTCTTAACGGCGCGTTGCGATGGGACTCGATGATGTGGATGGTATGCTTCAAAAAAAAATAAAGGAGACCTCAAGCAATGGAAGGGCATCATCTGGTCTTAGGAGAGGTACGCATGTTTTAATTTTGAAATTTCTCTCTACGCTTGTGCGGTAACAGTGCGAATTAGTTTGCTATGATATTTATTAACTAGCTGCATTACAATGTTAGTTTGTTTATCAATATTCTGTTCATTTGTGGTGGCAAGTTTTGAGAGGATTCTGTAACATGGCAATTTAGTCGTCTTTGTGGATAGCTAACACTACGTGTTAAACTGGGTTCGTTAGTAAGAAATAAAAGGTAAGATTTCAAAATAAAATAAAATAAAATAAAATTAAAAAAAATGAAATAAAAATCAAAGGATAATAGAAGATCCTTAAAATAAAATATAAAAAAAAAGGAAATAGACTATTTTAACTAGTCAATCCTATTTTTTTGCGGATTTCCATCTCAATCTTTCCAAAATGACGATTTTGCCCCTTTATGGACAAATCGTCTCCAAAAATTCAGAAAACTCAGAAAAATCTCAAGAATCAGGAAACGGGCCATTTCAACTGGCCAATCCTATTTTTGAATATTTTGCCTTTTTGATATTTTCAAAATGACGATTTTATCCCTATGGGTAAATTGTCTCAGAAAATTTTGAAAAATTCTCAAAAGTTGTGGGAAATAAGGAATGACCACATTCAATTGGTTTGACCTGTTTTCACTCCTCAATCCTTGAAAAATGACCATTTTACCCTTCTGATCAGTTTGATCCAAATCTTTCCGAATCACCCCAAATGATTTTTCATGAAATTGGTACCGAAAGGGCGTTAGAGTAATCTAGCGTAACCAAGTCCCCGAACTCAAAAATCTCTGGTTCGTAGAAATAAATTAGTTCTCCCGCTAATTTATTTAGGTTTCTAATCAACCTACCAAAAATGATTGGTGGCGACTCCAAATTTTAAAATCATTTGAATAAAAACCAAAGTTGCGATTCGGTAGGGCTTGGGAGGGTCTGTATTAGGTTAATCCATCTAATAAACCTAATAATCCGTTCACCCGATTTTGAATTAAAAATTATTTTTCGGGTCGCGACAGCTTGGCGACTCCGCTGGGGACGCGTTCTTAATTTTTGAAAAAAATTTAAGAACCTAGAGGACTTAGGCCAGGAAATTTCATGAAAATTCATTTGATTTGAATTGGGTGAATTCTGACCTTTAAGTGTTAAATGGTCTTGCAGGATGGGAGTTATAAGGGGTGGAGTGTTTGACTAACCCTTTGTTTTGCAGGCTTGGTGTTGGAATTATCTGTTTAATTTCGCACATTATTGAAGCGGTGTTTGCATTCAAATGTTATGCATGTGTTTACAGTTTTAGCACTACGTCACACACATCCTGTGGTCGGACCTGGGCCACTAGTTTTAGGATGGTATTGTGATTTGAGTCTAGCGTTCGGCGTGAGATCACGTCGAAAGTTAGCCCAGATTCAAGCTCGAACCTCTTTTAAAAAATGAGTTTAAAAGTTAGGCCTCGGGCTTGGTAAGATTACCAAAGCAGTGGTTTTAATTTTTAGCTCGAGCAGCCGAAGTAGGGAGACCCGGCTAATCCTGATTACGTCGTAGGGGATCACGACTAATCTTGATTATGTGCGCGAGATTGTCGCCTTGCCGTAAGTCTTTCGCTTCAATTTGTCAGCCTTTAGAGTAGATAGGCTAAGATTTAAACTCACGAGTCATGTGCATGTGTATGTGACCTTACATGGTATTTTTCGAGGTAAAAGTAAGACCTCTAACTTTACCTTGCATTTATTTTTGGGTCGGTCTATGTTAGGTGTCGGACAAATTTTTGAATTTAATATCATGGTCATTTTTCCCAAAAGAGGTTGAAAAATCAAATTGATGTCCCATTTCTAAAAAAAATAAATGTGGAGAAATCCCTTAGGGGAATTTTGTCAATCAATAAAAGATTTTGTCACATTTTCCTACTCCAATAGAAAGGAGATTTTCTTGACGAATTTGCCCCTAAAAATTCATTCTGGTAAAAAAGTAGAAAATTCCTTCAGGAAATTTGCTAAACATTAAAGGATTTTATCACACTTTTTCCAAATTGTAAAATTTGTAAGAAAATCATTTTTCAGAAATTCGCCGGTGTCTTCCTGAGAAAATTTTGTCCGTTTTCATCACAAAAATTGAAAAATAAAATTGGACTAATCTAGGAGTCATGGACCGGCCTATCTTATATCACATACTAATTATGTCCTTTGCTTTTGCAGGGAATCCTAGATACCCCAGGCGGGATAAAAATCAGGAATAATCCTCAAGAATACGAAAAGACGGATGATTGCCAATACCTCAACTGATAATCTTGGGGGCAAGCGAAGAAATCAATTCTCTAGGAGTCAGAAATGTGTTAATCAGTCAACATGTACAAGCTTTGTATTTTGACGGGACCGTAAATTTATTCAGATCAGGAATGGGGACATTTTCAACGTATTTGGAGGTTCCTGTATTTTTGAAAAGCATACATTTTTGTAATCAGAATCCATCATGCAAGTATGTTGACCCGACCTCACAACGCCTTTTTGATTAAATCAACCAAGGGCCCGCCTTAAAACTTCCTCGGATTCGAACCACGTAAAGGACCTCGGGGAACTGGTGTTTTTATTAATGGGTATGCCCCATGATCATTCCTCCCAGCGTTGCAGACGATCAACACCAATAAGTGGGCGCCGAAAGAGACAAGCATTAGTGAAGTGGGGCCCGCAACAGGTGGCCTGATTTATTTATCAGCGCTTATCGAGTGGTTGTATTTACAATAACTAGCTCGAGAGGCTTGAAGTGGCCAGCGGGGCCCGCTGTCGAAAGTTGATTTAATACTCTTGATATTATCATCTGAAGCAGCTAATATAAAAAAAAAAGTGTTAAACCTCGGCATTTCTTGTGCCTTGAATCGTTCTAGCCTACTATGCAGAGAAAGAGAAGGCAAGAAAATCGAAACACAAACATGTGAAACTGCTTCTTCATTCCATTCATCAACAGGCTCTACAACAGTCACTGAGGTGGAAAAGTAAAGCCAAACTGAGCCCTGATAACCATTACGAAAGAGCTCAACTGACTCTCCAAACAGTTGATGCTCTGGGTGCACCGGGCGTTCTCGGGATCAAGCTCCGCGAGCCTAAAGAAGAGGAGATCACACTTCTCCTTAGCCTGGGCCATACTAGCCTCGTAATGCTCAACGGCAAACTCCAGGTCCGAAATCGCCGCCCTCTCGAAAGCAATGTCTGCCGTAATGTCATCAAGTCTCTCCTGCAGCCAACCGCGTTTGCACCTCATCATAATATTGCCCGGCTCCTGTTCGGCGTAAGTTTGGACCAAGGCCAGACGGTCCACCAACCTTCCCCTCTCACGAACTAGCCACGAAAGCTGATCGTTGGCGAACTTGAGGGCCTTCTTGTGATTATCAGCCACGAACGTGACTGTTTCCAGACGCTCGTGCCGGTCTTGGTAACGAGCTTTCACGACGGCAGTCACAAGGACCGTCTCATAAGCGCGGTTGTAGGCGGCCAGAAAATTGATGAAGAGGTTGGGAAGTTCCGATACTCCCTCCCCAGTTGGGTACATTCAATAGAAGCAGCGTCCACGGTCCTGAATAAACCGAGGATTTCAGCCTATACGGTAGAGTTTTGGGCTATATGAGCGTAACCTCTACCAAGAAGATTGTAGAGTCTCTCCCACCCAGCTAGGACTTCGGCGGAGAAGGTATGGTTATGAGAATTTGCCATTTTCGAAAGCAGAATACGAAAGAAAGGAGGAGAGAGGTGAGGCAGATGATCGGAACGAGAAGGCGATAATCTGCTTCAATTTAAATACTGATTTCACAAGGATAATATCAACTAGTCAAGGTTTGCCTATCTACCATTCTCTGTCGGCAACACCCCCCGCTGACTCGAATTCCAGCCAAGCGGCGACCTCGAGCCGAGCAAACCCGACGTCTCTGCGGAAAAGCTGGATGAGACGGCACCACTTTAGAAAAGAGAGAATAAAAAACGAGCTGAGTGGGAGACAAAGAAAATGTGCAGCGGAAAAGAAGATAGGATCCGTCTTTATGGGAGAACTCGCCGGCAAATCGACGGTAGAGGTAACGACAGGGCCCCCTACCGTGAAAGGATGAAAGAAGATGAGCCGGGTGAGAGATACGACGAAAAAGGCTGAGGGAGACAGAACGCTTAGGAGAAACGATACACGTCTGAATTTTAAAGGGAAGGCGTCCTTCTGAAAATATTCATCTAAAACTCTGAAGAGAGTTTCGAAGCATACACAGTCGCTCAGAAAAGTTCAAAGAGGGTGGAAATACAGGAAGCGAGTAGCAAACCTTGAGAAATCATCAACCAAATCGAAGATGTCTGAATCCAATTCTCTCGAGAGTTATCGTTGCTTGTTGAATATGGGAGAGGAAGAGTTCGAAGCCATGTTTGGGATCGAGCCTATGGAGCCTGTCTCTTCCGCCAATGAAGTTCAAGACCCCAACAAAGACAAAGACAAAGACGACAGCAGTAAGGGTCAAAGGAAGCGTTACCGTCGCCGTACTGAGAAGCAAGTACAAAGGCTTGAGGCTGTCTTCAGAACGTGCCCTATGCCAGACGGCAAGGAGAAAATGGAACTGAGTCAAGAGCTAGGACTTGAACCTTCACAAATCAAGTTCTGGTTTCAGAATAGGCGAACCCGAATGAAGACTCGTCATGAGCACAACGAAGCCGAGTTTCTGAAAGTTGAAAATGAAAACCTCAGAGCGGAAATCAAGATGTATAAAGAGGCCTTTGACTCCGCCACCTGCCCCAACTGCAATAGCCTCCTCAACCTCGCTAAAATCCATTACTTGAGGATCGAAAATGCACGTTTAAGAGGTGAGTTGGACCAGTTTATAACAGGATCGACTTCTGTTGGAGCAGGGTACAAAAAGACCAATGCTACTGGATCAGCATCAATACCTTCCGAAAAAGAGGGGAAAGATCACCACCAAGCAGACACTGACGATGATCTTTTCGCCATAATCAACCAGTTTGATATCGGTAAAGCATCGGGACTGTGATCTGGCTGATGCGCACTTGATCCGGAGTGAAATTTGTTGACCACTGGAGAGCCTACAAAGGAAGGAAAATCAATCCTGAATGGATGCATACGCTTTATCTTGCATGGGATGTTTTCTGCTTTTTATGAATGTCTCGAATTAATGCAAAAGCAAGGAGTAATCATTTCCCTTTCCCCCCATTAAGTGCTCGGGACCGTTACCACACCTAACTCGAAAAGTTAATGGCGAGTAAAAGTCCGCGTAAACCTGAAGGGTAACTCCGTATCGTTTCAATTTACCCTCGAATTGCTCCAGTTTTAAATTGAACCCTCTGCATTTTCAGAAATTTGCAAACGGCCCCAAGAATACAATCATATCCAAATGTGAAGTCATCTTGTTAAACGAAACAAGAAGCAAATCAATCTGAGGACATTACTACTGCATGGGCGGCTGCAAATAAGGAAGAGAAGGGTAATTTAGTATCGTTCCAATTTACCCATGATCGTCTCAAATTCTAAATTACTTTCTTCCATTCTTAACAGGGATTATAAATTGCATTGAAAAGAACCATGGCGTAAAATTACCTGATGTAAGACCATGTCATCTCGAAGCTTGACCCTTAAAAGAGAACTTCCATGGACGCCTAAGGTCCAATGGGCCTGATGGCATGGGAAGTGGCAGCGGTCCGAAACAATCCAAGTTCGATCCCCAAGCCTTGGCCCAAATGATAAGATGTCCAGCGAAAACTGGAGACAAACTCGATCCAGTGAAGCTGATAAGAGACTCGCGCAAAACATTCAAGATGAAGGGTAAATCAGTATCGTTCCAATTTATCCCTTCCAATACCAGCTAACATGTCTCCTTTTCTTTTGACGGGAAATGTTAACACTAATATTTGACATGTTGAAGAAAGACAACCCCAAGTGGCAAAATTATGATTATCTGAAGAGATCCAGTCTGATCAAACTGGGGCAAATTGATGGGGCATTCGACCGACGACCATGATCGTTGTCAATATTCGAGAAACTCAAATGCTGCAAATCTTCACTTGACTCCTTCACCCGTGCCTTTCATTGTGCAGGGGCAAAGTATGAAATAAGCCACTCCTCGACTTAAGGAGTAGACTCCTCGATTTGTTTGATCCGTCCACACAACCAGGGGCAATTTACATACCTGTACATATTTTTGCCACATTTGCATGGTGTTTACACAATTTCATGGTTCATGCATAACTGTTCTGCATGTTTAATTTGTCAATTTTGGCGGGGAGTATAAACTGTACACGATGCATCGAATGTACAGAATGGGGCACGACGGGATGATGAAAGGCGGCCCCATTTCCACATACGTCCTGTATTTTAATCCACAGTGAGACTGAGCGGTAAATAAATTCCGCATTCTTCAAGGCAACGGGTTCTCTTGCGAAAGATACGATGGCCGGAGTGAAGGAGGCATTCATTCTCTATCCAAACACTACAGGTGTCCATTGCAAACCTATTTGAGCGGCGGTTTCATTTCGTAACCCCTGTCAAGAACCACCCCACGTTGGGGCAAAACAGAGGTAGTTCCAATAATATCAGGAGGTAAATGGTTAGAAATTCTCTTGCTTCTTCGAGTGTTTCTTTGCATGATACTCGAACTTTAAATCAAGTGCTTTAGGATGACGAAGAGCATTCGTTTCTCTATCCTACACACTCATCCTTTGTATAGCCGAATTGAGCCTGCAAACTTGTTTCACAAGCCCTTGTTGGTGATCATTGCTTATTCCGAAGTGAAAATGGCGCTTTCCCAAAGGAGCAGAATTGAAGATAATTGGGCCAATAGAGAATTCTCGAATGAGCCCATTTCATGTGCTATACCTTTCATGTAATGTCTAGTAGCACCTCTTGAAAATCATCTTGTTGCTAGAATTCAAAGCTACAAGGTTGTCAGAAAGAAAAGAAAAACAAGTGTAGCCTAAAGAAAATGGGCCTGCTTCCAAACAAAAGGAAATCAGGAGTAAAAAAAGCAAAAGCTACTCCACAAAAGTCTCGGGCAGAAAAGGCAAAGTGCCTGTCAAAAGCAAGGCCAATGCCCCCAAAGAAGTCATTTGCAAAATGCAATTTCCAACAAAAGAACTACCACCCCTCAGCCAATGGTGGTATTCATTGAAGACAAATTCATGAAGGTCAAAGAGCGGTGACAAGACTGCAATGATCACCAACACCAAGCCCTTCTCATATATTTTTCTGAGCCAAAACGAGCCATTCGTTTCTCAGACCCAAATCCCGACCTACGTTACGACCCTTGAAAGTCTCTTCTGATTAGAGCACTTGAATTAACGTAAGAGTTGAATGATTTTAAGCATCGCTCGAAAAAGTACGAGCAAGATTATTTCTCTCTCATTTTGCAGGGTTCTTGACTTGTAAACCCGAAACAAATGATGAACACTTTTTGTCAATGGCCTTGACTCAAAAAAGTCCCCTTTGGTAAGCCTTTGACCCAGCCTACATTATGGTCCTAATCAAGACCTCTAGATTGGCTTGATTGTATCAATTGCGAGATTACTCAGACCCTTGCTGAATGCGATGATGGTGAGATTGAGTGATTTCTTTTCAAATCCTGCAATCAGGATATCTCGAGAGTGAGAGAAAGCCCTTTCAGACTGAAGTCCCCATTCAGGTTACATTCGAGGTATTCGTGACATGATAACCTCCCTGAACAGAATTGGAAATGCAAACTCGACAGAATAGTCATGCATGATCCACATTATGAGTATACACATACGGTTTTAATCATTGCGAACTCAACTGAATGGTTTTGCATGAACCGATGAACTCATTCATGGAAATGCTTGCACATGTTACCTCTGACACTGTCTGACAGGTAGTGCATTCCTGATAGTCGAGTTACCCTCCGAGGTCTCGAAATTCATCCAAGGGCTATTGAACAAACAAACCCTGTTGGCTAATGCTCGCCAAGCATTTTCAGGTGAGTATATCTTCAGCATGAACCTTTCAATTCTGATGATTGTCTGGGTGCTCAAATCCATTGCAGCACATAAGGTCATTCAGTGAGCAAGCAGACATGATACAATCAGTCTGTCTATGCCTCGATCATTAAGTCAGAAGATCCAGGTAAGTCTTCTGAACCCTTGCGACTCATGATCAACATGCTCTCATGAAGTCTTCATCAGCTCACGATTGATATAATCTCGTGTTCTCAAGCTTTATCAAATCATGATTGACCAACTCTCGTGTTCTTGATCTTTGCCTCATCGGTTTATTCCTAACGTGACAGGAGAATAGAAATTGGGTTTGAGCTTCTGCAGGATTCCTGGTCTCCCCAGATCCCAGAATGGCACCCTTCAAGGTAAGTTAAATCGGGTTTGAGCTTCTGCAGGATTCCTGGTCTCCCCATATCCCAGAATGGCACCCTTCAAGGTAAGTTAAATCGGGTTTGAGCTTCTGCAGGATTCCTGGTCTCCCCAGATCCCAGAATGGCACCCTTCAAGGTAAGTTAAATCGGGAATCCTGGTCTCCCCAGATTCCCGATAGACACCCAAAAATCAATTTTCAGTCGATACCTCTTCTGTCTGCCTAAAAAGGTGACGCTTAGGGTATGCTATCTCTGGAGCCCTTCCATTAGAAACCCCAATACGGAACGGTCCGTTTTCAAAAGTCCTGAGTTGCGGGCACCACATGAACAAGCCCTTTTTGTCGTGTATGTTATCTCTGGAGCCCTTCCATTGGAAACCCCAATACGGAACGGTCCGTTTTCAAAAGTCCTGAGTTGCAGGCACCACATGAACGAGCCCTTTTTGTAGGGTATGTTATCCCTGGATGTCACGCCCCGAACCCGACGGACGCGCAACATCCCACACTCGACGATTGGTCGAAATAAAACTTTGCGACGCCCAGGAATGGTCGCCGACCAATGATCCTCAGAGTTATCGCAACAGCAGAAGGCCATACGTACCCAGACATACATACTAGCGGGGTAGAGAAAGATACACCTAATATCATACAAAACAAACATCTCTTTATATACATATCATCAATAGGGTTCCAATTGCAAGCTTATACAACAAGTCTAAATCCTCAGCAGCTTTGCCTCTAGTCGGACGGCTCTTCATCGGGGACGGGACCTGAAAGGGCCATCAGCCCACAGCGTGAGTCGAAAGACTCAGCAAGCACATGCCTAAACCCGCTTAGAATAGAAAACACATAGGGTCGGTCCTAAACATGCGACTTTAAGGATTACATGACCCAATTATTACCCACGACTATCAGGCAAACCAGCACATTCACATGCTCAGAATGGAAATCAATCACACGAACATCAATGGTTCATATCATGCAAATGCAGCTTCACTTAATTCATCAACCTCGGGATCCTCCGGTGGCTCAATAGCACTCCCGGTCCCGGCCAGCATTTCAAATAAATACAGTATGCTCAGATCATCGCACGCATCTCAATAACTCAAATCATACAGATGCGATGTAGCATGCTCAATCATTCACTCTTGGGATTATGCCGGTGGCTTAATAGCACTTCCGGTCCCAGCCAGTTTCACTCGAATGCAGCATGCTCAACCGTCACACTCACATCACAAATTCAAGTCAAACAAATGCAGATGTAAGGTGATGTTTCCCTTTTGATCGACCCGAGCTAGGTCCACCGGTGGCTTATAGCACTGCCGGCCGTGCCCCGAACCGTGGCCCTTTGCACTCCGGTTGGCACCCTTGTCACTCCAACGCCCCGTGCCGCGCACGTCTCAGGCGCGGTACCGCGACCGTGGCTCTCTAGCTCTACGGCCGGTACCCCTTGTCACTCCATTTCCCGTGGCTCTCTAGCACTGCGGGCCGTCCCGCACGGTTCTACGCACTCCGCCAAACGTTCGCTCATGAAAACAGCATGCTATGCATCAATGCCACAACCAGGCAATTCCATTAGTCGTGCAATATTCAAGATGCATCATTTCACACCGTATTCATTATGCGCACAATATCAGGAATGACTATGCAGGCATATGCTTTAGAAAATCAATGACGTGCAGTTCAAGGTATCACAGGGCTCAGCCCACAATCACTCAAGGTATCACAGGGCTCAGCCCACAATCACTCAAGGTATCCACTCGAGGCACACGTCAAAGCACGTTAAACACAACGGTCAAGCATCACACTACAAGGACTCATTTTCCCAGTCCCAATTTCCATCTTAGGTTCTCTAAACCCTTAGATACGCTCTCTGATGCTCGCCACACATATTAGAGTCCTCAAAGGGATTCACATATCCCATGGCCCACACTCATATTCCTCATGCCCATCAATAACCATCGAATCATCAACACTCACAAACATCATTCATTGGACTCAAGACTCATCTTTCAAGAGGCGACCCTCATTTTATATCGCCTAAATTTCTAGACAGTTATTCAAGGACTCCTGGCCAACTTTAGAATCCACGAACTCATCACTTTTCACCCATGGCCATCCCACTAATCTACAGAGCTGATAATGATCCACAAACCCTCGACACTCATTTCGAAAGTTACAAATTCTAGAATTCTTCCTAGAGCTCGTCTCTATTACACTCCACTGCCTAAACCTCTAGGGTCCCCAAAGTCATCATTTTCTCCTCAAGGCCCGTTCACACCACGCACAATCCTTACACTTGATCACACGGCCAACGACATTCAGTGGGCCTCCAATATTCAAATTGCAGTCCACTCGCCTTAAAACTCAAGTTTCAGGGCCCGATTTCCTCCATAAGTCATCTAGACTTCTAAACACGCAACCCGACACCCATGATCGACTCTTGTATACACCAACTCACCATTATCCATCCATGACCAGCCCCTATACGCATGAACCAGCAACTACTAGGGATCATATCTCCCGTTTCGAATCCCGTTTTTCACCCTAAATTACCCAAACCTTTAGGTATACTCCCCGGTACTCCCGATTAACTCTCAATCCACAAAAATCAACCCTCATCGCCTATGGCCAACCCCCATATACACCAAAACAGCAGCCTTAAGTCGACATTCGACGATCCATAACACAACGGTATACCACAAGACTCATCCTAGCATAACTCAAACACATACAACATCCCAAAGCAAGGTTTAAGGGCGGTGCTCACCAAATACAAGCTTGGGCAGCGAAGATGAGGACAAGACGAGGAAGGAATCACGGTGAGGCTCGGCTGGTCGGCAGTTCCATGAACGGGATTGACGACGGCAACGCTCTCTAACAAGACCTACTCGAATCCACAAGCTAATCCGCATCAACGTACACTCTAAGGTTTGGTCAACAACTCTATCATGCACTATCAAGTAGTATTAGATGTCAACTTACCCTAGGAAGTGTCAAGATGTCCACAGCAAGGGCAGATCGGGGCTGGAGAGCAACATGCAAACGGCGCCGGCGAGGAAACTCACCATGAACAGTCATCTCTCAGCCTAGATCCACGAAATTCTAGTGAATGCATGTCCAATCTAATTGAAGAATATTGAAATTGAAGTTCTTACGAACGTGTGGGAGAAAACGGGGGTCGATTTGGATCTCGGATGAGCCCGAACGAACGATTTCAAGTTCGGTGCGCGCTAAATCGCGCGATGACGGGATTTGGACCGCCAACTTCGTGAAGCTTTTCCAGCCAGCTCCGGTGGTTGCTCGGTGCGAGCCAGGTGTCGTTGGAATCGTCTGGAAGATAGAAAGAGAATGGCGGTGATTTCAGGGCAAGCAGAGATCTATAAAGAAAGTTATGGCCATTGGAATGTGCTGGGGTCGGGGCTCCGCGCCGATAACAGAACAGGGAGGTTTGGGCGGTCAGACGAGGAGTTTCCGGCGGTTTCTCGGTGCGATTCAGGTGGCTATGGAACGGTCTTGAAGAGAGGAAGAGAATGCCGGTAGTTTATGTCATTTGGAATTTTCTAACCAAAGTTATGGCTTCGTGAAGGAGAGGTGCGCAGGGAGAGGCCGAGAGAGAGTGTCGCGAGAGAGAGAGGGATGAGGGCGTGAGAGTGAGAGTGAGAGTGAGAGTGTTCTATTGAAGAAGTGAAATGAAAATGAGAGAAGGAGGGAGAGAGAGGGAGTGGGTGCATGAAATGGAGAGAAAGAGAGGGAATCTTTGGTGTTTTTCATGCATATTGGAAATAGAGGGAATATTCTAGGGAAGGCCATGCATGGTCTTGGAATGAGGTGGCCATGCCACTTGTCACATTGGGGCAAGAGCTCAATTCTTGAGGAGGATTTGACCGACAAATATTCTCTCAGTGTTTCTTCTCCCTTGTGACGCGTGCCGTCGAGACCGAGAAATTTCTATCGGGCCCGACGTGACTCTCGAGCTAGACTAAGCTAAAAATTCTAATTACCTAGAAAATACTAGGAGATACTCAATCTATGATCCGGAGAACTTCGAGCGGTCCAGAGGTACTTTGGTCATTTTCTATTTCTGCCTCGGTTTCCAAATAAATTTCTTTGAATGTAATATCGTCCAATCCACGTCCAATCCACACTGTAACTTTTCTGGAAAATTCGATTGTCCAAATTACGGGATTCCATTTCGTGGCCACTTCCATTTATTTACAACTTCAGCAAATGCTCAGACTAACGGGTGGCTTTTAAGGAAATACGCGTATCGACCTGTTAGAGTCCACGTTTCCTAGGCAACCATTCCCCTTCGGTCAGTCGTCTCGAGTTGATCAGGCTCGAGTGAGATTTGACTAGAGCGAAATAATGAAATACGTCCATTCTCATTAAATCCCAAAAGTGGGTCGAAAATCCAGACTGTTACACTGGAGCCCTTCCATTGGAAACCCCAATACGGAACGGTCCATTTCAAAAGTCCTGAGTTGCAGGCACCACATGAACAAGCCCTTTTTGTAGGGTATGTTATCTCTGGAGCCCTTCCATTGGAAACCCCAATACGGAATGGTCCGCTACCAAAAGTCCTTCTTACAGGCACCAAAGTCCTTCTTACAGGCAACCAAAAGTCCTTCTTAAAAGTCCTTCTTACAGGCAACCAAAAGTCCTTCTTACAGACATTTCCATGGGGTGACCTACCATACGGGTCAAATTTCAATCAGTAGAATCCTTTCATTAGGAATCTACCATGGGGTGACCTACCATACGGGTCAAATTTCAATCAGTAGAATCCTTTCATTAGGAATCTACCATGGGGTGACCTACCATACAAGTTAAATCTTATTTCAATTTTAATCAGTAGAATCCTTTCACCAGGAATCTACCATGGGACGACCTACCATACGGGTCAAATTTCAATCAGTAGAATCCTTTCATTAGGAATCTACCATGGGGTGACCTACCATACAGGTTAAATCTTATTTCAATTTTAATCAGTAGAATCCTTTCACCAGGAATCTACCATGGGACGACCTACCATACGGGTCAAATTTCAATCAGTAGAATCCTTTCATTAGGAATCTACCATGGGGTGACCTACCATACAGGTTAAATCTTATTTCAATTTTAATCAGTAGAATCCTTTCACCAGGAATCTACCATGGGACGACCTACCATACAGGTCAAATTTCAATCAAATCAGTAGAATCCTTTCATTAGGAATCTACCATGGGTTGACCTACCATACGGGTCAAAGCTTAACCTTCCCGGAGTATCCTCAGAATGAATCTTTGGGCGCATGTTTAAAGAGCCTTCATGTCAGGCAATCGCCACACAGCGGGCAGATAAGTGCCAGGTAAACTCTCCTCTCTGTCTCTCCCTCACCTTCTAGGAGCCTCGTCAAACCGGGTCTAGATCGAAACTTGCAAAGAGGGGTATTGGAGGTCAAATGTCACGACTCTTTTTATTTCATTGTGTTGAGTCGATTAGGATTCAGGTGTCATCTCGTCTTTGAAATGAACCTCTGCCGAGCTTCCTTTCAAAGAGGGGCAGCTGTTGACACCTGATTTTTAATCAATTTTTTACCTTTTAAAATTAATAGAAAATCCATAAAAATTGGTAAAATTAAAAAATCAATTTTGGAAGCCTTGGCCAAGCCTAGGGAACCAATTTTGACCAAAAAATAATTTTTTATATTTTCAGTATTTTTCGATATTTTTATTTTCGAAAATTAATAGAAAATCCATAAAAATTCATAAAATTGAAAAATCAACTTTGGGGACCTTGGCCAAGCCTAGGGAACCAATTTTGACCAAAAAAATAATTTTTCATATTTTCAGTATTTTTCGGTATTTTTATTTTCGAAAATTAATAGAAAATCCATAAAAATTCATAAAATTGAAAAATCAACTTTGGGGACCTTGGCCGAGCCTAGGGAACCAATTTTGACCAAAAAATAATTTTTCATATTTTTCGCATTTTCACATTTTTTCTTATTTTTTCAGAAATTACAAAAAAAAAACATTTGAAAATTCTGGAAAAATGGCATTTGAGGCCACAAAAATATGAAAAATTAGTCCATATTTTTATTTTAATTTTCTCTTCATTTTGATTGAAAAAAATCTGCAAAAATTGATTTGGAATCGAGAATTACTTGGTTAATCTCATTTTTAAGTTAATTGAAAAAAGTCATGGTAGATCCATTTTAGCTTTGTAATTTTCGATTGTTGCATTTTCTGGAGTTGTGACATCGTCCTCTAATAGCCCGAATTTTTCAATGGCCTGATGATGCATTTTTCGTGGTCGAGTTCGGTTTTCCGAATGCGGTCTACCGACCGAAACGTACGTTGGGCTTAGTATAATTGCGTCACCGGTAATGATTTATCATGCATTCCGCAATCGAGGCCAATCTCTACCCACAAGTCCACAAAGGACGGCGAGATGATCGAAAGGCTCTAAAAAGAAGCGGTTAGGTTAGATGTTCAAGATTGGAGAAGGGTTTCAATGATTTGTTTTGCTTTTGTTCGTATAAAGATGAATGGTGGTCCCTGTCTTCCACTTGCTCACATGCCTCTTTACAGTACACCAATATTCAATGAACGAACAAGAGAAAGAACAAATGGGTTTTGTTCTCCTGCGGGTGTCTTCGGACTTTGTGTGTGGTTATATCATGAATCATGAAATGGGATGGAATGATAGTGGCTTTCACGGTTCAAATCTGCTTAAGGAATCAATTAACCCCAATGAGATTCCTACAACAGATTTAGAGCATATCTGGTGCATGCCAAGCACAGCAAATATCGGGCACCAGGAAAAGCCTCGACCATTGGAACCGCTTAATCTGTTGACCGCAATAAATGAGAGAGAAAGTGTTCAAATTGCCATGCGCCCAAAACTTACTTGTGGTGGTTCTGGCGCGGCAGGGGTAGTGCAGGTTCAAGGTGGTGACTTATGTTCCAAACCCTGCGATCGGTTAGCCCTTGGAAAGTCAGTAACGCTGCAGCGTGTGGTGCCCATATTAAGTGTCCCAGATGCTCTTGTTCCAATTAATCTCCCAACAAGTCAAGTAAGCTTATTTCTGGGTGAAACTACAGCAATTTGGGTTATCAATAGATGTTCCGAGCGAACAACCTCCTGGGCCGTATGAGGGGGAGATCACAATTACTGCGATAAAGCTAGATAAAGAGTATTGTTCCAAATCGGCAGGTCAATCCTTCACCAGACTGGAGAAGCATCAAATGTACAGGGAACTGAGAAGCTGTCTAAATTTCGTGGAGTAAATAGATGAAAAACCGCTGGAAGAAGTGGTACGGAGACTGAAATAAGCATGTACGTCTTTAAGAAGAATTTTATTATCTCCCTCATTTTCTGAAGATGAATCAGATGGTATGATGGATGAAGATGCTGTTTCAAACCTTCCGGCATGCGTGAAGTTAAATTTGATAGTGTGGGACTTCATTCTTCCTGCAACTCCCTCACTACTTGCAGTTTCTAGTATATCTGCTACCATGATTGAGGATCGGTTTGGTGTCCAACATGGAACAAATGAGCGGTATGATGCGTTGGATCGCCATTTCAAGTGGCTCCTTCAATACGAAATTAGCCCATATTTTTGCAGATGGAGGTGATAGTATGCGTGTTTTGACATACACCAGTCCTTGGCATGCTGACCATCCAAAATCCGATAAATACGTCTCAGGCCCACGATCAGTAGTATATGCTATACCACACTATCATGCGGCTTCACGGGGCACTGTATCAGAGGGCCATCTGCGGATGGAAATTGAGACCTTGAGAATAAAGCCCCACTGGGAGAAAGCCTACTTTTACCTATGGGATGAGCCACTGAATTCAAAACAATATGATTCCATTCGCAGAATGGCCAATGAAATTCATGCTCAGGCTCTCGATGCTCGTGTATTAACCACTTACTATTGTGAATCGACAGGTACATTTCTTGCGGTAGCACGACTTGTCAGCGCCAGCACATGTGCTTAGTCGGAATGTTTGGTGCGAAACCGAGGCCGATGAAACTTCATCCCGTCACCGAATCGACCCACGAGTTCGTTTTACATGATATCGGACCCTGTGAATACACAGCGTCAATAGGTACAATTTTTTGCGGCAACCCGACTTGCCGGTGCGACACCTCCGCCAGCACATGTGCTGAGTCAGAGCATAGGCCTACATGGTATTGGGATACTGCTTGAAGGGATATTTAGTTCCATTGTGGGTACAATCGCATCAGTAGAAAACATTGGCCTCCTTGGACTGACGCGCATAGGGAACAAAATGGTGATTCAAATATCAACTGCTTTCGTGGCCTTTTTCTCCATATGTGGACTCACGTTCTTGGTCCAAAAGAAGAGCAAAAAGAGAAGAATAATGATGAGAGAATGGAAAGCAAGGGGGCACTTTCACCGAAAGGGGAATGAGAAGGGGCCGACCATATTCACCGCCCAGTGCTCTCACGCGTTCCACTTCACCTGCATCCCCTCGACCGTCTGGTAGGGGGGCGTCACTGGCCCTATTTGGCCATGCCCACCGGACTCAGTTTCCCGAGGGGAGGGGGGGCGGCAATCTCAACCCACCTTCTTCCCTTTCTTACAACCAAGCCTACCCCATCCTCAAAATCCTAGACGACTCCATTATCACCTTCCGAGTCCACCGACGTTCCTCATCCGGCGCTCTGCCCGTTACGACGACAACGACCCGGTAGAGCCTGACCGTTCGTCCAGTTCTCCCCAGGGGATTGCACTGAGAGGATTGGTTATCACGGTCGGGGGAAGAGCCTCTTTTTCAATACTGATGTGGAGCAACTATGTCTTTCACGCTACTCCATGCGTGTTTGGTTGTCACGTTTCGCTGTACCACCACGCCTCCATCGACGTGGAATCTTTCCGTGCCAAGTTCACTATCCAACAAGCTCGTGGTGCATCCAAGTCTTCTCGCGTTGCTATTTTGGTGTTCCAACACGTTCAAGCCCTTCGTCTCGGCCTCTGCAGTCCAAGCCCGTCAACGGTGCTCCCACAAAAATGGGAGGTGCCTCGTAGGAGATTAAGAGAGTGAGGGCCCAGATGGAGGAAAGTGGGCAATTAGCAATACTCATGCGAGGCTCGGGAGGTCTCGATGGTCTCTCTCTCTCTCGCTCTCCCCATTGGTTTTTACTCTTGGCAATTTGTAGAACAAATGGCAAAGCCCCAGCGAGTACCTGCGTTTCCAGACAATTCCTTTTTTGTGTTACGGGATAAAGTCTACAATCTACCGTAGCTGAAGATAAGTAGTTCACGCGCAAAAGCTCAAATCTTTTTGGGCGCCCTCCATCTTCACCCGTCGTCTTCAGACGTTGCTCATTGCTTGCTCTGCTTGCTCCCACGAGCGATTGCTATAAAGCCATGAGGGTGGCTTCGACCCTTTCTTTCGCCGAGGCAGGGAGCTGGAGATGATGCGACACTCCTCCTTCTCTCGAGATTGTGACCGCTGGGAATGAGTAGAGAAGAGGTAGACAAACGCGCAGCGTGTTTCCTCACGCTGGTTTTCTTGGGGTGACGCTAGAGATGGATTCCACTCAACAGTCTGCAGTTACTTCATCAAAGAGCTTCTCCAGGGGATCATTTGACCTCAATCTCGGAGCTAGGCCGTTTTACAATTGTCAGGACATGCTTGAGGAAAAGATTCGACGAGCAAGCTGATCTACAACAAGCCCCCGAGCTCCAGAGTCAACGGCTGGTGAGTCTGTAGCTTCTAGACGTCAAGAAGCATATCCTCAGAGAGCTCTCTCAACGTGCTTAATTCTCTACGATCTCCCTCCCCTGTCTGGTCTCTCGAAACCCTACCTGCTGAGCTCGCTCTCCTGATGCGTCATCACCGTCGCCCTCTTCATCACCGAAACCTAACCCACAGCTGTCGCCGACAAGATGAACCGAGCTGAGCGATGACGGTTTCTGTTTAGGAAGAACTTTGTGCGCGCGAGACGATGTACAGAGCGGAGCCCCCAAGCTTTCTTTTTTTGGATTTTCTCGAAACTAAAGTTCAGACGTTTCCTCCGACGTGGATCCTTCATTCCCGCGCCATTTCAATCATCAGCAACCTCAATGCCCACCGAAGTTATGTCCATGACCTCTCCGCCCGTTGCAGCGTAATCACTCACCTTCGCTCCTAGTTCTCTTTCCCCCGTCGTGTCCTGGAACCACTTCATCAAATCCAAGTCTAAGCAGATGATCTCTCTATTGAACCATGCTATCTACACCCGCTTTCGTCATACCACACAGAGGGAAGAGATCGAGGCATACACTGGAGATATGAAGCTACGTGACAAGGGTTCCCGCTTCTTGTCTCGAAGAAGCTGCCATATGGTCTTTTAAAATGCAGTTGATAAAATCATTAACCACTTTCTTCCACCACGTTGCGTTTCCTTAAGCCTGTTCGGGTGCATGTCAAATACCATCAAGTGACCACAACTCTTTTGGAATACCAATCCATGGAGCAAGAACCAGAAAGTCCATTGATTCCGCTGCTGTGAAAGGAGTTTAATGACAAAAGGAAGCGTTGGAGACAGTGGTGATGAAGATGGTGGAGATTTCGGCCGAGTTCTCGATTTTTCCCCGAATGATGACGTCGGTTCGTTGAGATTATCTTGTATGGGGGGATCATCAGAAATCGACCCTGAATGTGGGTGGACGTCATGCTCGAACCTGGCAAAAGGAATGCTAAAAGGAAACGTCCCGAAGCCAAATATCCCGAGTTGGTGCGCATGGTTTTACTAAGTCTGCCCAGTTGTACGGGCACTTCGTGGTATCATCACCTCTCAACTAAAGGATGTGGTGATTGTTGGACTTTCTTTTAAGGGCAGCTGGAGATTCGGCTGCAGCAAGCCCAGTTCTAAAGCATTCAAGTTGGGTGTAAATGCTGTGGCGTTCCTCGACATGGCATCTACACCGCTTGGTATTTGACCTCCGCGGCTCTCGCTCATAACCAGAATGGTACTACCTAGGAGTCTTCCCAATTCCCATGCAGGCATTTTAGAGTCTTCTTACGTGGACTCAAGCTACATATTGAGGAAATACTCCATATTTCGGGCCTCCTCTACTCCAAGGCGATGATGGCCCATCGGGAAACATGCCAAGAAGGTGACGAAGATGACGCCGAGAACGAAACCTCCCATGACGTTCTTCACGGACTAAGTCCCGTTCTGGGAGAACGAAGAGCCGATTTGCCTTACCTCCAGGGAAGAACTGAACCCGTTGTGTCGGGACCTCGCAACCGACCCCTGTCTCGTCGAAGCCCGATGCGAGGCCATGGTGTGGCGGATAAAGGCATACGCGCGTTGCGACTTCTCTGCCCTCACTGCTTCGTTCCCCACCGACTACCTCGACAGATATTTGTTCGAGTCTGGCTCATGAACGGGGAATCCGCCAACGACCCAGCTTACTGTCGTGGCCCGAATCTCTCCAGCTACCAAGTCTCCCTCCTCTTAGATCTTCAAGTGAAGTAGAGCAATTATTTGTTTGAAGTCAAATGGAGAATGGGGCTGCGGGTACCGCCCCGCTCTAGAAGGAAAGGAACCTGGAATCACGACAAAGAGAAATTGACACTAGAGTGTAGCCGCTGGCAATAGAACCAGAAGCTCAAATAAACAGTGAAGGCTCCTCGATATTTGGAGACGACGACGGTGCCTCGCCGACCGAGTACCTGCTCCCGGCATCCACATAACCCAACAGGCTGTACATTGTTGAAAATTAGATTGTGCGCGGATGCGTGGTTTTGATAGAAATTTATGTTTTGATATGTGCAAGGGTATGTGCATATTTTTATAGAGGATGGACAAGGGTTGGATACTTTAAGGAATGTAGGCAAGGTTTATGAGAGAAAGGATAGTTTCACTAGTTTACGGAAATGGTAGTACAAATATAGTTGATGGAGGAGATCTTGATGTTGGTGGAGGAGCACATGAGTTTATTCTCAAACTCCCCACACATACTTTTTCTAGTACTTCATGGCCTATTTATAGACCTCTTCCACCTCCATAGTGGAAAATTCTAGAACATCCTAGATAGACACATTTCTAGACTTTTCTATAAGTATCTATTCCACAAATATCTTGTCTATGCTAGATATTTCTAGATTTTATAAGCAAGTGCCCATCCTAGAAGTCTCTAGAAATTGGATCACAATTTCCAACACTCCTCCTTGATCCAATTTCGTGATACTCCAAGCATGCTCCGTAGTGCCTCGAACTTTGTTGGCGGCAGTGCTTTGGTGAATATGTCCGCAACTTGATCTTCAGTCTTGCAATATTGGAGCTCAATCTCTCCATTGCTTTGTATAGTCTCGAACTTGGCTAGAAATGCTTCTTATGATGTCCCATACCTTTTGTGCCATATTCATTCCACGATCCCTTGCATCCTTCTATACTTGATTTGCCATAACACTTGCACTTGCCTTCACATAAGCAAACATGTTCTCTAACGAAGTCCCAAATTTCTCAAGCCATCAAAGACTTTTAGTTGTAGTTGTTCCATCATATGCAGAGATGGGAAACCTTTGTCAGGCATGCATATAGCTAGGTGTTTTTGTTCATGTGGCGATGTTGGCCTTTGTTTTAGTTTTGGTTTTGGCTCAGGCTTTGGTTTAGGCTCTGGCTCCAGCTTTGGCTCTAGCTATAGCTCTGGCTCTGGCTATATAGGCTTTGGCTTTAATTTTAGTTGAGATGGTGAGGACAAACGCCCAAAACCATCTGAATATGCCTGGCTCTGATACCATGTTGAAAATTAGATTGTGCGCGGATGCGTGGTTTTGATAGAAATTTATGTTTTGATATGTGCAAGGGTATGTGCATATTTTTATAGAGGATGGACAAGGGTTGGATACTTTAAGGAATGTAGGCAAGGTTTATGAGAGAAAGGATAGTTTCACTAGTTTACGGAAATGGTAGTACAAATATAGTTGATGGAGGAGATCTTGATGTTGGTGGAGGAGCACATGAGTTTATTCTCAAACTCCCCACACATACTTTTTCTAGTACTTCATGGCCTATTTATAGACCTCTTCCACCTCCATAGTGGAAAATTCTAGAACATCCTAGATAGACACATTTCTAGACTTTTCTATAAGTATCTATTCCACAAATATCTTGTCTATGCTAGATATTTCTAGATTTTATAAGCAAGTGCCCATCCTAGAAGTCTCTAGAAATTGGATCACAATTTCCAACATACATCCATGCGGTGATGTTGTGCGGCGCGGCGGGGAGCGACATGCGGAAGCCGGTGGAAGGATATCCACAGAAGACCGTGTTCGAGTCCATGCACGAGGCGGGCCACAGCTTTGAGATTTACTATGCTTACCCTCCATCAAGTTTGGGAGGCCAACGGAGAGGGTCTGCTCGTGAAAAAGTTCTCTTTCTTTCCTCGTAAGCTTCATCATCCAGAGGAGAATTCCCGTTGAAAGAACCACAAGAATACACGGCTACTACATAATGGACGTGAGCATTCATAAAAGATTCTGCATTGGAAGAAATCGCAAGAAGAGATGAGTTATTTCCTCCCAGTTTGATATTCTCTCAAATGGCTGTTATTATTTTCATGCCAACTTCCATTGGTCTATTTATCTAGTAAACTCTCACTTCCGGTGAATTCTTTTGGCAGCGCGTCACCCAGCTTTGAACAAGCGTAGGATGAGGAACTCTCGGAGAAGGAGGGTTTTAGATCAACCAATTTGAACCGGAGATCACGGAGAGATGAACCTCTTAACGGCGCGTTGCGATGGGACTCGATGATGTGGATGGTATGCTTAAAAAAAAAATAAAGGAGACCTCAAGCAATGGAAGGGCATCATCTGGTCTTAGGAGAGGTACGCATGTTTTAATTTTGAAATTTCTCTCTACGCTTGTGCGGTAACAGTGCGAATTAGTTTGCTATGATATTTATTAACTAGCTGCATTACAATGTTAGTTTGTTTATCAATATTCTGTTCATTTGTGGTGGCAAGTTTTGAGAGGATTCTGTAACATGGCAATTTAGTCGTCTTTGTGGATAGCTAACACTACGTGTTAAACTGGGTTCGTTAGTAAGAAATAAAAGGTAAGATTTCAAAATAAAATAAAATAAAATAAAATTAAAAAAAAATGAAATAAAAATCAAAGGATAATAGAAGATCCTTAAAATAAAATATAAAAAAAAGGAAATAGACTATTTTAACTAGTCAATCCTATTTTTTTTGCGGATTTCCATCTCAATCTTTCCAAAATGACGATTTTGCCGCTTTATGGACAAATCGTCTCCAAAAATTCAAAAAACTCAGAAAAATCTCAAGAATCAGGAAACGGGCCATTTCAACTGGCCAATCCTATTTTTGAATATTTTGCCTTTTTGATATTTTCAAAATGACGATTTTATCCCTATGGGTAAATTGTCTCAGAAAATTTTGAAAAATTCTCAAAAGTTGTGGGAAATAAGGAATGACCACATTCAATTGGTTTGACCTGTTTTCACTCCTCAATCCTTGAAAAATGACCATTTTACCATTCTGATCAGTTTGATCCAAATCTTTCCGAATCACCCCAAATGATTTTTCATGAAATTGGTACCGAAAGGGCGTTAGAGTAATCTAGCGTAACCAAGTCCCCGAACTCAAAAATCTATGGTTCGTAGAAATAAATTAGTTCTCCCGCTAATTTATTTAGGTTTCTAATCAACCTATCAAAAATGATTGGTGGCGACTCCAAATTTTAAAATCATTTGAATAAAAACCAAAGTTGCGATTCGGTAGGGCTTGGGAGGGTCCGTATTAGGTTAATCCATCTAATAAACCTAATAATCCGTTCACCCGATTTTGAATTAAAAATTATTTTTCGGGTCGCGACAGCAGGTGAAAGTAAAAGAAGAAGAAATGACTAAAGTGGAGACAACATGATCAAGTAAGAAGAAAATGGACGGCAATAGGACTCTTTGACAAAAAAAAAGACTTGGCTGGGCACCTGTCGAAAAATCCATTAACCTTTCATCCTGGTTTCTTCTTGTTTGTGGGCCACTTTATTATATAAGATGTTATCTCACTTTATTCATTTAAAATATTTAATACATGTAGAATGGAGAAGGAGAGCGGGGGGATGCCACTCAAAGAAAGAAAAGAGACAACGGCATAATTAAAGAAAAGACTAATGGAGCTTGTGGGGGACAAGATGATAAAAAGGGATCCAAAAATCAACCACCCCCTGATTCATGCAATTTGGAGCCTTGAATATCGATTGCCGCTACGGCATCTAAGATTTTGGGGATCTTCATTGGTTCGGGATTCAGCAATTTTGGTATTTTTGTTTCAGCGACAATGGCTTGTACTTGCGAAGTAATCTGTTCTTTGCTGGCGATTTTGAGTGTAGCGTTCCGATTGAGGCCGAATTCATGGCTATAGAGAGACGATGGGTGCGCCAATGTGGAGGAGGATCGGCTTATGGAAGGGATAGTTCGGAAGAAACTTGAGATTGAAGAGGTGAATTATTGTAAGCAGAATGAGATTGCAGAGTTGTTCAAAGAGTTCTTGTAGAGGAGCTACGGATCACGTCACTTTTGCGAGGGACGCTGTCCAGAAGGCTACGGATGAAGAGAAACAGAATGCCTTCAGTTTGAGGTTTGCGATTTCCGAACTGAAGAACAGGGTTGATGAAACCATGGAGGGGTTGATACACATAAAGAGCGCGAGGTTTAGAGGAAGTTATCAAAGTAAAAGATAGTGATGTTGCTGGTGCCAGGGAGGCAACACACCAATGGACTTGTATATAATGGTGGTGGCTCATTCATGAATCGGGATCGTGAAAATCAAATTCTGACCAAGGAATGTTAGGTTGGAGATCTGTCCTCTTTATGTTATTTTCAATTGACGATCACATCTGTGGGGATTACGCGAAGTGTTACACTCATCGTATGGAGATGCAGACAAACTCTTGGCCAACGAGGATGATAATGGGGCGACAATATGAAGCTGACCGAGGACGCAGCACACCCTGCCATGTCCAACAGTGAAAGTTGCGCGGGCCTCTCCATGAAGTGTGATCCACCTAATAGATAATCGAAAAGTTGAGTAAGTGGGTAGCAAGAGTAAGTGGACGGCACGACCAATGATTTGAGGCAGGGGACGACACCGTGATCTCCTCTTGTGAGCTATCCCTACTCTACGACAAGTATATCGTCACCAGCTAGTTCACCTCTCCATGGTCCGCGACCTTCTCCTCGTCCACTCGCCTTTCTCGTTGACCAGACCTCCATCATCTGCTGACCAACGGCTCATCTAGGAGAAGTCTAGTCTGGATTTGGAAGCAGAGCAGAGAACAGAGGACGAAGCCAGAACAGGGGAGACGACCATCCTTCACCAAATCTTCAGTCTATCTCATCTGTTGGTCCACGACGGGCATTAGCTCATCATCGGAAGAACCATGAGCTTGTTGGTCCATCTGCTCTTCCTGAAGGGCGATGACCATCAGCTCTTCCAGGAGGGCCATCGGCTTTTCCTAAAGATCCATCATCTGCCCTTCAAAAAGACAATCTACCATCTGATTGAGCAAAAAAAAAAAAAACGGGAGGAGATATTGAGCTTCAGGCACCAGCTAAAAGGGAGAGCGGGGACAACAACAAGGGGGGGCCACACTACCACCTTCTTGGGCGTCGCCTCCTCCGTGAACAACTCGATCTCCCCTGCAGCAATCGCCTCCATCACCCCCCCCCCCCCCCCGCACCATCAGTTCACGGCCTCTCCTCCGCTGATCCCCCCCATCGCCACCGCGCCAGAACCTCCTCAGCCTCCTCCATTGCAACCTCACCAGACCTCTACCTCCCTCGATAGCCAGAACACGAGCAGACCCTCCTCCCTGTCTCTGCTCTGAGCTTCTGACTCGCGACCTCTCCTCTCTGTTCGCGCCTCATCTCAGCTCGCCTCACCCTCCCCTGACTCTCATCTGGCACTTTGCTCATCAGTAGAACAGAACCACCACAGTGGCCCTCTCCAATTCGCACCATCCACCCCTCGATCTCTCAAAACCACAACAGATCCATCCCTATCGCAGTACGATCGCCCTCTCGATCCCGGATCTGCACTTCTGCCACCACCGACGGTCCCAGCAGCCCCCAAACTCCATCTCCATTGCTGCACCACACTGAGGGACCTCTGTCCCGAACTCCCGATGCCAGGTGATGTTCGGACCCGACAGCAACCGGTTTGAAACGCGAACCAAGAGATCCCGTGTACTGGTAGGTCTTCATCGCAGCGACGTTACGGAGACGTTGGGCTATTGAAGACGACCAACAGTTGCTCTGTATACCAGCGTGCGCGTGTTGCCCTAAGGGAGAAAGAAACTTGATCTGGGCCTGAAGTAGGAGAAGATGAACTCTGGGCCTCCACAGCTGCTATGTTTGGACTACATGGGCCGGCCGAATAGGCCTCATGAAGAAGAGGAGAAGGGCCTGGGCCTTGGTGCCATCTAGGCCTGGTTCTGGTTCTCCTTCTCGGGCCGGATCAGGCCCAATGACCTGATCCAGGCCCGAATTCGAGAACCCGATCTAGGCCCGGTTCGTTTTATATTACCTTGCAATATAAAAAAAAGAGAGATAAGTGTCGTTCTTGATTTTATGATTTTAAATGCGAATTATCGCAGGTTTTTTTTTTATATATACTAACTCTTCTATTATGTCTTATGCAGAATAGGCTTGCTCTGTATCAACGATGAATCACTGCAGGAGCACGAAATTAGCCTCCGTTCAAATTGTGGAATTGGGTAACAAATCCAATCTTTAGGATACTTTTAATATCTGGTACCTAATTCGAATATCTGAGAATATTCCGTGAATACTTGTGCCTATCTGTGAAATATTTGGCATTGTTTATTATTCGGTTTAAATTAGTTGAATTCTGAGTTGGTCTCGTAAAATACTGTATTTGTACTCAGAATAGTTTGAATTGCTAGTTTAATTCAAAAATACAAAATATGTAGAAAATCCAAAAAAATCAAAAAATATGGAAAATCTGAAAATACCAAGAAATGTCATTCATGTGCATCTCACGTAGTATGTCTCATGTATGTTTGCCATGTTATCCGTATGTCTGTATAGGCGTATCATATTTGTTTGTCCTCGTATGCACGTTATGTATGTGACATTTGCGAATCCACATTTGTCTGTTATGATATGTCATTAATCCATACATACTCATTCAGAAAAATCAAAAATTTCAAAATGAGGGTTTTATCCACTCTTTTCAAAAATGAGGGTTTTATCCCCCTCTTTTCAAAATGACGACTTTGCCCTTCATGGGCAAAATCGAAACGTACGTATTTACATACACATATCACTATGCATGTCATATATATATGTTACGTATTTGTACGGTGTGTGTACGCATGTTACATATGTATGTTCATGTATGCGCATATCGTATTCGTGCGTCTTCGTACCCGCACGTCATGTACGTATTCATATTCATATAGCCCCGTATGTATGTCATATTCATACGCATATCATGTACATATTCGCATACACATGTCCATGTACGTATGTCCTTCGTATGTCTTGTACGTATCCTCGTATGTATGTCGTATTCATACGCATGTCCATGTATGTATGTCATTCGAATGTCATGTACGTATTCGTATTCGTATATCTACGTATTCGTATTTGTATCCACGTATGTATGTTGTATTCGTACATTGTCGTATTTGCATGTCATATTTGTACCGTCCATGCATCTCATTTAAAAAGCGAAAACACAAAAGGAACACCCCTTTTGCGCCTTAGGATTAACCAAGTCTGAGCTGCCAAAATAGGATATCCATGAAATTAAGGTACCGAAAGGGCATTAGTTTTAATCAATTAGTGTAACCAAGTCTCCGAATTCATAATCTCTTGTTCGTAGAAGTAATTTAGTTCTCCCGCTAGGTTACTTAGGTTTCTAATCGACCTACCAAGAACGATTAGTGGCGACTCTAAATTTTAAAATCATTTGAACAAAAAAATCAAAGTCGCGATTTGGTAGAGCTTGGGAGAGCTCGAACTAGGTTAGTTAATTTAATCAATTAATCTGGTAATCCATTAACCTAAAAATGAATTTTAGGTCGCGACAGCTTGGCGACTCCGCTGGGGACTGGAATTTTTGAATTTTCGAAAAAAGACGGCACTAATTGGAGTACTTGAATTTTTTTCGAAATTTTAAAATCCTTAGTGGACTTAGGCCGATAAAATTTCATGGATATCTCGCTTCTGGCGATCTTGTTTGGGACTCATTCTTTAGGTGTTAAATGGTCTTGCAGATGGGAGTTATAAGGGGTGGAGTGTTTGACTAACCCCTTGTTTTGCAGGATTGGAGTTGGAATTGTTTGTTTAAATTCTGCACATTATTGAAGCGGTGTTTGCATTTTAATGTTGTGCATGTGTTTACAGTTTTAGCACTACATCACACACGTCCCGTGGCCGGACCTGGGCCACTAGTTTTAGGATGGTATTGTAATTTGGTTTT
Source organism: Psidium guajava (assembly GCA_016432845.1). NCBI lineage: Eukaryota > Viridiplantae > Streptophyta > Magnoliopsida > Myrtales > Myrtaceae > Psidium > Psidium guajava. The sequence goes on along the minus strand of CM028225.1, from coordinate 35,205,416 downwards.
AGCGTTCGGCGTGAGATCATGTCGAAAGTTAGCCCAGATTCAATCCCGAACCTCTTTTCAAAAATGAGTTTAAAAGTTAGACCTCAGGCTTGGTAAGATTACCAAAGCAGTGATTTTAATTTTTGACTCGAGCAGCCAAAGTGGAAAGGCCCAGCTAATCCTGATTACGTCGTAGGGGATCACGACTAATCTTGATTATGTGCGCGAGATTGTCGCCTTGCTGTAAGTCTTTCACTTCAATTTGTGGGCCTTTAGGATAGTTAGAATAAGGTTATCCCACGAGTCATGTGCCTGTCTATGTGATTTGTCATTGGTATGTCTTCAAGGTAAAAGTAAGACCTCTAACTTAATCTTGTATTTATTTTTGGTCGGTCCATGTTAGGCGTCGATCAAATTTTAAACTTAATATCATCATCATTTTTCTAAAGAAAATAAAAATTAAGTTGGTATCCCATTTCTAAAAAATGATGAATGTGAAAAATCTTTTTGGGGAATTTTGTTGACCAATAGAAAGATCTTGTCATATCTTTTCTTAATGTTTTAATGAATACCAGACTCTCTTGACAAATTTATCACGAAAATTCATTCTGGTAAAAGAAGAAAATTCCTTTAGGAAATTTGCTAAATAATCAAAGGATTTTGTCACATTTCTTCTAAGTTGTGAAATCTGCAAGAAAATCCTTTTTGAAAAATTCGCCCACGTTTTTCTAAGAAAATTTTCTCTAATTTCTCATAAAATTGAAAAACAAAATTAGATTAATCTAGGTGTCATGGACCGACCTCTTTTGGGATCACATACTAATTATTCTCTTTACTTTTGCAGGGAATCACAGGTACCCCAGGCAGGAGCAAAATTGAGTATAACGGTACGCCAGGGATAATCTTCAGGAGTACAAAATAACGAAAAATGCCGATGTTTTAATCGTTAATCATGGGGGTAAGCGAAGAGATCGGTCCTCCCGGAGTCAGAGACATGTCAATTAGGCAGCGTGTACGAGCCATGTATTTTGATGGGGGTAGTGAATGTATCCAGATCAGGAATGGGGGCATTTTCAATGTATTTGGAGGTTCCTGTATTTTTGAAAAGTATAGACTTTGTAATCAGAACCTATGAGCCAAATATGTTGATCCGACCTTCCAACGCCTTTCCAATTAAATCCATCAAAGGCCCGCCTTTTAAACTTTCTCGGATTCGGACTGCGTGGAGAATTTTGGAGGATCGGAGAGTTATTATTGAGCGTGGTCCATAGGTGTTTCTGCCGACACTACAGGCCATCAATGCAGACAAGTTGACACCGAAAGAGATAGGCATAAGTAAAGTGGGGCACGCAACAAGCAGCCGGGTTCATTATTAGCACACTGATCGAGTGGTTACAGCTGTATTAATTTACATGACTGGTCATGGGCCTCACTGTGATCGGTGGGGGCCGCCACCGAATCCTTTTTCCGTGTCCTCGGTGTTATCATTGAAGAAGAGCGATGGCGTCTTGCCATTGTCTGATGGATTATATGTCATCATCTTGTGGCCATCATCTGTCGAGATGAGATAAAGCGAAGGCGGTCCTACCAACAGTACCTCTTCCGGAAGAGAAAGTTTCTCTGAACCATGGTGGCTCGTATGGCGCGAAGAAGGTGCTCCAGAGGTTGCTCTGATCTTAACTGAGATAGGTCGGAGAAATACCTTATGTCATACATGCTACGCGGAAGAATAGATGACAGAAGATTAAGGTACAAACATGCGAAACATTCCCTTAATTCCATACATCAACAAGCCTTACAACATTCACTGAGGAGGGAAAGTAAAACCAAACTGAGCCCTGATAACCATTACGAAAGAGCTCAACTGACTCTCCAAACAGTTTATGCTCTGGGTGCACCGGGCGTTCTCGGGATCAAGCTCCGCGAGCCTAAAGAAGAGGCGATCGCACTTCTCCTTAGCCTGGGCCATACTGGCCTCATAATGCTCGACGGCAAACTCCAGGTCCGGAATTGCCGCCCTCTCGAAAGCAATGTCTGCCGTAATGTCATCAAGTCTCTCCTGCAGCCAACCGCATTTGCACCTCATCATAATATTGCCCGGCTCCTGTTCGGCGTAAGTTCGGACCAAGGCCAGACGGTCCACCAACCTTCCCCTCTCACGAACTAGCCACGAAAGCTGATCGTTGGAGAACTTGAGGGCCTTCTTGTGATTATCAGCCACAAATGTGACTGTTTCCAGACGCTTGTGCCGGTCTTGGTAACGAGCTTTCACGACGGCAGTCACAAGGACCGTCTCATAAGCGCGGTTGTAGGCGGCCAGAAAATTGATGAAGAGGGTTGGGAAGTTCCGATACTCCCTCCCCAGTTGGGTACCCTCAATAGAAGCAGCATCCACGGTCCTGAATAGACCGAGGATTTCAGCCTCTACGGTAGAATTTTGGGCTATATGAGCGTAACCTCTACCAAGAAGATTGTAGAGTCTCCCACCCAGCCAGGACTTCGGCGGAGAAGGCACGGTTAGGAGAATTGGCCATTTTTCGAAAGCAGAATACGAAAGAAAGGAGGAGAGAGGTGAGGCAGATGATCGGAACGAGAAGGCGATAATCTGCTTCAATTTAAATACTGATTTCACAGGGACAGTATCAACTAGTCAAAGTTTTCCTATCTACCGTTCTCTGTCGGCAACACCTCCGCTGGCTAGAATTCCAGTCAAGCGGCGACCTCGAGCCAAGCAAATCCGACGTCTTTGCGGAAAAGCTGGATGAGACGCCACCACTTTGGAAAAGAAAGAATAAAAAACGAGCTGAGTGGGAGACAAGAAAATTTGCAGCGGAAAAGAAGATGGGATCGGTCTTTATGGGAGAACGCACCAGCCAAATCGACGGTGGAGATAACGGCAGGCCCCCTCTACCGTGAAAGAATGAAAGAAGACGAGATGGGCGAGAGATACGATGAAAAAGGTTGAGGAAGACGGAACGCTCAGGAGAAACGATACACGTCTGAATTTTAAAAGGAGGCGTCCTTCTGATAATCTTCATCTAAAACTCTGAAGAGAGTTTCGAAGCATACATGGTCGCTCAAGAAAATTTAGAGAGAGTGAAAACACCAGAAGAGTTAACAAGCCTTGAGAAATCATCAACCAGATCGAAGATGTCTGAATCCAATTCCCTCGAGAGCTATCGTTGCTTGCTGAATATGGGAGAAGAGGAGTTCGAAGCCATGTTCGGGATTGAGCCCATGGAGCCTGTCCCTTCCGCCGACGACGTCCAAGATCTCAGTAAAGGTAAGGACAACAGCAGTAAGGGTCAAAGAAAACGTTACCGTCGCCGTACTGAGGAGCAAATACAAAGGCTTGAAGCTGTCTTCAGAACGTGCCCTATGCCAGACGGCAAACAGAAAATGGAACTGAGTCAAGAACTAGGACTTGAACATTCACAAATCAAGTTCTGGTTTCAGAATAGGCGAACCCGAATGAAGGCTCGTCATGAGCACAACGAAGCCGAGTTTCTGAAAGTTGAAAATGAAAACCTCCGAGCGGAAACCAAGATGTATAAAGAGGCCTTTGACTCCGCCACCTGCCCCAACTGCAATAGCCTCCTCAACCTCGCTGAAACGCATTACTTGAGGATCGAAAATGCACGTTTAAGAGGTGAGTTGGATCAGTTTATAACAGGATTGAGCTCTGTTGGAGCAGGGTACAAAAGGACCAATGCTACTGGATCAGCATCAATACCTCCCGAGAAAGAAGGGACAGATCACCACCAAGCAGACACTGACCATGATCTTTTCGCCATAATCAACTAGTTTGACATCGGTAAAGCATCGGGACTGTGATGCACATGCTCAGCCAGGGACCACCAGACCTTCAATATGGCTGATGCATACCTGATTCGGAGTGAAGCCGGCTGATCATTGAAAGACCCACAAAAGAAGCCGAGCAGATCCTGAATGAATACATAAGTTTTATTTCCAGGCAGGGGATGTTATCTACTTTTATCAATGTCCCAATTTAATGCATAAGCGAGGAGTAATGGTTTCCCTTTTCCATATTAAATGCTCGGAACCGTTACCGCACCTAACTCGAAAAGTTAATGGCGAGTAAAAATCTGCGTAAAAGGGTAACGCCATATCATTTCATTTTACCCTCAAATTGCTCCGGTTTTAAAATAGATCCCTGTTGTTTTCAGGAATTTGCAAATCGACCCGAGAACACAAGCATACCCAAATACGTGTTGAACAAAATTCGGGGCAAATTGATCCGTGAGCATTACCACTGGATGGACAGTTTCAAATAAGGAAAATACGGACGAAAGGCTCGTGCAATCTCAAAGGAGGGTAATCTTGTATCGTTCCAATTTACCCAGGACTGTCTCAAATTCTGAAATACTTTCTTCCGTCTTAACAGGGATTGTAAGTTGCCTTGAAAAGAATCGAGACATGGAATTGCAAGACCAAGTCACCTCAAAGATCAACCTCTAAAGGCAAACCTCCATGAACGCCTACGGTCTTGTAGACCGGATGGCATGGGGAATGACAGTGGTCCGAAACGTCCCGAGTTCGATCCTCGAGGATGGAAATGTTGTAAGTATTGTAAATGAATAATACAACCTTTTGCACATTTCTTTTTGCAGAAGGAAGCAGGAATACTCGACAAGCGACACCAAAATCGATACTCTGCCACAACCTTGGCTCTAATGATGAAATGTCCACCGAAAGTGGAGACAAACTCGATCCAGTGAACCCGATAAAGGGATCATGCAAAGCATGCAGGATGAAGGGTAAACCAGTATCGTATCCAATTCATCATTTCTACTACTGACTAATACGTCTTCTCCTCCATTGTTTGACAGGAAATGTCTAACTTGACATACCAACGGAGAAAATCCCGAGTGGTGAAACTGGTCAAGGGTAACTCAGTATCGTGTCCAGTTCACCATTTCTGATACTAGCTAACATGTCTCCTTTTCTTTTGACAGGAAATGTTAACACTAACATTTAACATGTCGAAGGAGACAACCTCAAGCGGCAAATCATAATCGTTTGATAAAATCCAGTCTGATGGAACTGGGGCAAACTGATGGCGAATCCTGAATTGAAAAAGGGCAAAGTCTAAAATAAGCCAGTCCTCGACTTAAGGAGTGGACTCCCAATCCACTTGATCTGCCCACATATCCAGGGGCAATTCCAATTCACCAATTTTCTTCCATACTTGCATTTTTAGTAGATGCGTGTGAGGCTGAAAACTGCTAATCTGCATTGCATTTACACATGCCATGATTCATGTATGACTGTTCTGCATGTTTAATTCTGCCAATTCTAGCTTGGGGAGTATAAACTGTGCACGATGCATCGAATGTACAGAATGGGGCATGACAGGACGATGAAAGGCAAACCATTTCCACATACGTCCTGTATTTTAATCCACAGTGAGTTGAGCGGTAGACAAGTTCCGCATTCTCCAAGGCAATGAGTTTTTTCGCAAAAGGTACGATAGTCGAAAGGAAGGAGGCATTCGTTTCTCTATCCTAAACACTACAGGTAACCATTGACAACCCATTTGAGCGGCGATTTCATTTCATAATCCCTGTCAAGAACCACCCCATATCGGGGCCAAATGGAGGTAGTTCCAGCAGTTATCATGACGAAAATGGTTAGAAATTGTCTTGCTTGGACTAATATCAATCTTCGAGTGTTTCTTTGCATTTAACTCGAATTTTAATTCAAGTGTTTTGGGATGACGAAGAACATTCGTTTCTCTATCCTACACACACATCCTTTGCATAGCCCAATTGAGCCTAAAAATTCATTTCACAAGCCCTTGTTGGTGATCATTGCTCATTCCGAAGAAGGATGGCGCTTTCCCCAAAGAGCAGAATCAAAGAAATCGGGTCAACAATGAACCCTCGAAATGAGCTTATGTCATGTGCTGGACTTTTCATGTAATATCAATTTTTGAAAAATCATCTTGTCAAAGCAAAAAAAAAAAATATAGCCTAAAGAAAATGGGCCTGCTCCCAAAAGGGAGTCGGGAGTAAGAAAAGCAAAGGCCACTCCAAAGAATCTCGGGCAGAAAGAGCAAAATGCTTATCAAAAGCAAGGCCAATGCCCATACATCTGTAATGAACTTCTGACTTCGAACATACATTTTGAGAATTCCCGAAAAAGGATCCCCAATGAAGTCAGTTTGCAAAGTGTAAAAGAACTACCACCCCTCAGCCAATGGTGGTATTCATTGAAGACAAATTCAGGAAGTCAAAGATCGGTGACAAGACTGCAATGATCACCAACACCAAACATTTCTCATATATTTTTTCTGAGCCAAAACGAGCCTTTCGTTTCTAAGTCCTAAATCCCAACCTACGTTACAACCCTTGAAAGTCTCTTCTGATTAGAGCACTTGAATTAACGTAAGAGTTGAATGATTTTAAGCATCGCTCGAAGAAGTTCGAGCAAGACTATTTCTCTCTCATTTTTGCAGGGTTCTTGACTTGTAAACCCGGAGCAGATAATGAAGACATTTTTACAGTGGCCTTGGCTCGAAAGAGTCCCCTTTCGTAAGCCTTTGACCCAACCCACATTACGATCCTAATCAAGACCTCCAGATCGGCGTAGTCGTATCAATTGCGAGATTACTCAGACCCTCGCTGAATGCGATGATGGTAAGGTTGAGTGATTCCTTTTCAAATCCTGCAATCAGGATAAACAGCCTTTCTCGAGAATGAGAGAAAGTCCTTTCGGACTGAAGTCCCCATTCATGTTACATTCGAGGTATTCATGACATGATAACCTCCCTGAACAGAATTGGAAATGCAAACTCGACAGAATAGTCATGCATGATCCACATTATGAGCATACATATGCGGTTTTAATCACCGCGAACTCAACTGATGGTTTTGCATGAACCGATGAACTCATTGATAAAAGTGCTTGCACATGTTACCTCTGACACTGTCTTACAGGTAGTGCATTCCTGATAGTCGAGCTACCCTCCGAGGTCTCGAAATTCATCCAAGGGCTATTGAACAAACAAGCCCTGTTGGCAAATGCTCGCCAAGCATTTTCAGGTGAGTATATCTTCAGCCTAAACCTTTCAATCCTGATGATTGTCTGGGTGCTCAAATCCATTGTAGCACATAAGGTCATTCGGTGAGCTAGCAGACATGATACAATCAGTCTGTCTATGCCTCGATCATTGACTCAGAAGATCCAGGTAAGTCTTCTAAACCCTTGCGACTCATGATCAACATGCTCTCATGAAGTCTTCATCAGCTCACGATTGATATAATCTCGTGTTCTCAAACTTTATCAAATCATGATTGACAAACTCTCGTGTTTTTGATCTTTGCCTCATCGGTTTATTTCTAGAGTGACAGGAGAACAGAAAATCGGGTTTGAGATTCTGCAGGATTTCTGGTCTCCCCAGATCCCAGAATGGCATCCTTTGAGGTAAGTAAAATCGGGTTTGAGCTTCTGCAGGATTCTTGGTCTCCCCAGATCCCAGAATGGCACCCTTTGAGGTAAGTAAAATTGGGTTTGAGCTTCTGCAGGATTCCTGGTCTCCCTAGATCCCAGAATGGCACCCTTCAAGGGAAGTTAAAACGGGTTTAAGCTTCTGCAGGAATCCTGGTCTCCCCAGATCCCCGATTAACGCCCAAAAATCGATTTTCAGTCATGTCGCGACCCTCTAAAAAAATTTTAAATTTTAAAGGGGATTTTCAGTCTCGTCTTCTTTCATCCTTTCATGGTAGGGGGCCCTGCCGTTATCTCCACCGTCGATTTGCTGGCGAGTTCTCCCATAAAGACGAATCCCCATTTTCCTTGTCTCCCACTCGGCGCGTCTTTTCTTCTTTCTTTTTTTTCAAAGTGGTGTCATCTAGTCAAACTTTTTGCAGAAATCTCGGAATTGTTTGGCTCGAGATGGCGGACCGTCCGGGATCTGAGCCAATAGAGATAATATCGGAAAGGAATGGCTGGTAGGAAAGTCTGACCGATAGATATTACTACTGTGAAGTTGATATTTAACTCGAGACAGATTACCATCTTCGCATTCCAATCATCTGCCTCACCTCTCTCCTCTTCTCTTTCGTATTCTGCTCGTTTGCGTTGATTTCCTCCTTGATAATGGCCAATTCTCCTAACCATACCTTCTCCGCCGAAGTCCTGGCTGGGTGGGAGAGACTCTACAACCTTCTTGGTAGAGGTTACGCTCATATAGCCCAAAACCCTACCGTAGAGGCTGAAATCCTCGGTCTATTTAGGACCGTGGACGCTGCTTCTGTTGAGGGTACCCAACTGGGGAGGGAGTATCGGAACTTCCCGACCCTCTTCATCAATTTTCTGGCTGCCTACAACCGCGCTTATGAGACGGTCCTTGTGACTGCCGTCGTGAAAGCTCGTTACCAAGACCGGCACGAGCGTCTGGAAACAGTCACATTCGTGGCTGATAATCACAAGAAGGCCCTCAAGTTTGTCAACGATCAGCTCTCGTAGCTAGTTCGTGAGAGGGGAAGGTTGGTGGACCGTCTGGCCTTGGTCCGAACTTACGCCGAACAGGAGCCGGGCAATATTATGATGAGGTGCAAATGCGATTGGCTGCAGGAGAGACTTGATGACATTACGGCAGACATTGCTTTCGACAGGGCGGCGATTTCGGACCTGGAGTTTGCCGTCGAGCATTACGAGGCCAGTATGACCCAGGCTAAGGAGAAGTGCGATCGCCTCTTCTTTAGGCTCGCGGAGCTTGATCCCGAGAACGCCCGGTGCACCCAGAGCATCAACTGTTTGGAGAGTCAGTTGAGCACTTTCGTAATGGTTATCAGGGCCCAGTTTGGCTTTACCTTTCCTCCCCAGTGAGCTATTGTAAAACCTGTTGATGTATGGAATAAAAGGAATGTTTCGCATGTCTATACTTTTGTTTTCCTGTCATCTCTTCTCCTGGGGAACGATTTAGGGTGCTGAAGATATTGAGGCTTAATCTTCTTCATGATGCTCTCGCGGGTTGTGGTAGACGATGATATCAAGAACATTAGAGAGGCATTCAGTGTGGCTTTCCACCAGCCGCCTAGAGACCCGCGTTCAATCATGTAAATTAATAAAGCTGCCACCACTCGATCAGTGTGCCAATAAATTCGGCCATTTGTTGCGTGCTCCACTTCAACCGTGTTTTGTTGCTTTCGGCGTCCACTCGTATGTATCGGGCACCTGTAGCATCGGGGGAGTGTCCGTGGGCCACGTTCATTAATAGAACCTCAGTCCTCTAAAACCCTCCGCGTGTTTCGGATCCGAGGAAATTTTAAGACCAGTCTCTGGTTGATTTAATCAGGTTAAGGTACTTATTTCATGGTTTCTGATTATATAATCCATATTGTCTTTCAAAAGACGCGGGATCCTCTGCAATACATTAAAAATGCCCCCGTATTTAATCAGTATAAATCCACCGTCATATCAGAATACACTGCCCATACAAGTTTACGGATTGACACAACTCTGTCTGTCAAAGATGGACAATGTTTGTTTGCCCCCCAGAGTTAACGGTTGAAGCCTCGGTGTTTTTCATCTTTTGGTATTTCTGAAAATGATTCTTGATATATTTTGAACTTAATTTTTACATCCGTCTGGGGTATCTAGGATCTCCCTGCAAAAGAAAAGGATATAATTAGTATGCGACACAAGGAATGTCGGTCCATGACTCCTATATTAGTCCAATTTGATTGTTTCTATTTTATAGAGAAATCAGAAAAAAAAAATTTCCTTAGGAAGAAATGGATTAATACATAATTTTTTGCAGATTTATTACTCTTTTTTTATTATTTTTTAAAAGGAATGTGACAAAATCTCTTGACGTTTACTAAAATTTTTTAAGGAATTTCCTTTTTATCAGAATAAATTTTCAGAGGTAAATTTGTCAAGAAAATTTTATTTTTATTGAAGCAGCAAAGACATGACAGAAATCCTTTATTGGTTAACAAAATTCCCCCGAGACATTAGTCTAATTTTATTTAGAGAAACTTTTCTTAGAAAAACATGAGCGAATTTCTCGAAAAGAATTTTTGTTGCAAGTTTTTATAATTTGAAAGAATGTGATAAAATCACTTGATGTTTACCAAAGTTTTTTTTTTGAAGGAATTTTTCTTTTTATCGAAATAAATTTTCAGAGGAAAATTTGTCAGGAAAATTTTATTTTTATTGAAGCAAGAAAAACATGACAAAAATCTTTTATTGGTCAATACAATTCCCCCGAGACATTAGTCTAATTTTATTTAGAGAAAATTTTCTTAGAAAAACATGAGCGAATTTCTCGAGAAGAATTTTCTTGCAAGTTTTTATAATTTGAAAAATGTGATAAAATCACTTGATGTCTACTAGAGTTTTTTTTGAAGGAATTTTTCTTTTTATTGAAATAAATTTTCAGAGGAAAATTTTTTCAGGAAAATTTCATTTTTATTGAAGCAATAAAAACATGACAAAAATCCCTTATTGGTTAATAAAATTCCCATGAAGGGATTTTTTCACATCATTTTTTCAAAATTTTTTTTTAAAAGAAATGAGGGACAAATTTAATTTTTATTTTCTTTTAAAAGAATGGTCGTAATATCAAGCTCAAAAACTGACTAACACCTAGCATGGACCGACCGAAAATAAATACAAGATAAAATTAGAGAACTTACTTTTACCTTGGAGAAATGCAAATCACATAGTCATGCGCATGACTCAAGTGAGGAGTGGACTCTAGAAAATAAAAGAAGGAGAGACAGGGTATGGACCTAAAAGGCCCCCACTATCTGAATTGACAACCTTACCTTCCGCGCAATCAAATCACAATGGGAAGAATTGTCAATTCAGATAATGAGCGGAACAAAATATGATCAACCCAAGCGCAATCGACGCAAGAGCTTTGCATATTCGATCCCTATCTATGGTTACCTAGGAAAAATTTCGCGACTTGGGTTTAGACGCTTGTGTGTGCAGGTGTTGTGATCCTCAATATGCAAGACATGCACAACAATTGATATCAAAACAGTGCTTCTAAAAATGTGTGAAATTAAACATAATCCCAACACCGAGCCTGCAAAACAAATGGGTTAGCCAAACACTCCGCCCCTTATAACTCCCATCCTGCAAAAACATATAACACCTATAGAATGAGTCCCAAGCAAGATCGCCAGAAGCGAGATATCCATGAAATTTTCATTGGCCTAAGTCTACTAAGACTTTTAAAATTTCGAAAAAATTTAAGTATTCCAATTGGTATCTTTTTTTGAAAATTTAAAAATCTCTGTCCCCAGTGGAGTCGCCAAGCTGTCGCGACCCTCTAAAAAAATTTTAGATTTTAAAGGGGTTAACGGATTATTAGGTTAATTAGATTTGACTAACCTAACGCGGACCCTCCCAAGCCCTACCGAATCGCAACTTTGGTTTTTGTTTAAATGATTTGGAAATTTGGAGTCGCCACTAATCGTTCATTGTAGGTCGATTAAAAACCTAAATAAATTAGCGGGAGAACTAATTTATTCCTGCGAACCAGAGATTATGAGCTCGGGGACTTGGTTACACTAGTTAATTAAAACTAATGCCCTTTCGGTACCTTAATTTCATGGATATCCTAATTCGGCAACTCAGGCTTGGTTTATTCCTAAGGCTCTAGTAGGGTATTCTCTTTTGTGTTTTCACTTTTTAAATAGGATGCATGGATGGTATATATTTTCATTTGTTATATTTTTTTAAGTGTTAAAGATTCCCTAAAGCCGAAAGAGGGAGTGTGTTAACGACTTCTGTGCAGTATTACGACCTACTCATCTTTTGGGTCTGATGATTCAAAAATTAAATTATAGGAAGTACATAACAGTGAATAAACACCTCCAATGGGAGGTCTAGCATTGGCTTAGCTCTTCCCTTTGGGATTTAAGGTACGGGTATTTAAATTGCAAGTATTTAAACTACTGTAAGTAAAAACCTCCAATGGGAGGCTAAGCATTGGCTTGGCTCTTCCCTTCGGGATTTAAGGTACAGGTATTTAAGTTGCAGGTATTTAACTACTGTAAGTAAAAACCTCCAATGGGAGGCTAAGCATTGGCTTGGCTCTTCCCTTTGGGATTTATGGTGCAGATATTTAAGTTGCAGGTATTTAATTACTGTAAGTAAAAATCTCCAATGGGAGGCTAACATTGGCTTGGCTCTTCCCTTTGGGATTTAAGGTACAGGTATTTAAGTTGCAGGTATTTAACTACTGTAAGTAAAAACCTCCAATGGGAGGCTAAGCATTGGCTTGGCTCTTCCCTTTGGGATTTAAGGTACAGGTATTTAAGTTGCAGGTATTTAACTACTGTAAGTAAAAACCTCCAATGGGAGGCTAAGCATTGGCTTGGCTCTTCCCTTTGGGATTTATGGTGCAGATATTTAAATTGCGGATGGACTTTGTCCTCTCCATTCTGGGGCATGAATTCTTTAAAATGAAATACGACGAATTGATTCAACAATTTGAAATTTGTGCGCGCTTGAGGACTCCTCCAAGCCGATTTTGTGCTTCCATAGGGTTGACCATTGATATAGAGCTGCGGCTTCCTGACATAAAATAGAGTGAAGTGTCAGTATACAAAATATGTGCTAATCTGCACCTAAAACCAGAAGAGTGGAAAGAGTACTTATCTCCCTTTTTTTGGGAGGGATTTCTATAATTGATTTTCGCTCTCTATGTTCCCAATATAGAGAGTTTCTTTTGAATTAAGAGGGACTTTTAGTCACAGATCAGTTGAGAAATCGGTGGACAGCTTAGGAGCTTGTCTGGGCCGATTTTTGCATCTCTATGAGATTTTTGCTGTTGACATAGAGATATCCTTCTCCTGACATAAAATATGGGAAAAAATGGGAGATGGAGAAAGTGTATACAATTTGTGCTAATTTGCGAGTAAAACAATAAATAAATAAATAAATAAAAACACTTAGCTCGAATTTGCTTGCTCGTTGACGAGGATGAACTCTTGATTTATATTGATCGATGAAGAAATTTGTGATGATAACCCCCAACTTTAAACTCCCATCAAAATTCTTTCTCTTTTGGTATTTTCTTTTTCTCAAATTTTTCTTCAATCTCCCAAAACTCTCTCAAACATCCAAAATTTTCTCTCCAAAAAATTCCTCTCAAACACTTCAAATTTTCTCTAAAAAAAAAACCTCTTTCATCAAACTCACTTCTTCCTCCTTTTATAACCTACTCATCTATCTCCCATTCTAATTTTTCCACTAACTCTATCTCACATTCTAATTTCTCCACTAACTCTTCTTCATTTTCATCTTCCCTTCTTCATCTCTATCTCACATTCTAATCTCTCCACTAACTCTTCTTCATCTTCATCTTCCCTTCTCCATATTTATCTCCCATTCTAATTTCTCCACTAACTCTTCTTCACCTCCATCTTCCCTTCTCTATTCTTATCATATTTTCTCCATCCATTCTTCTCCATCTTCTCTTCTCCATCTCCTCTTCTCCATCTTCCCTTCTCTATTCTAATTTATCCATTAACTCTTCTTTTTGTTATTTGCAAAATAATCCCTCAAGAGTTAGGTATTTGCACTCTAGTCCCTGAATTTTAAGTATTTACAATTTAGTCCCTGAAAAAATATTTCTTTAAGTCCAAATCTCCTCACAATTTTTGACATACCTTCCCTATACTTAGTCAAAATTCACCACATGTCAAATTTAAGCTCATTTCTTGCCACTGAAAATAATGCAGAATTTAATTAAAGCCCTTTTGCACAATTGAGTCATTCTGGGTATAATTGGGCCACTATAAAAATTTGAAATATTAGAGAACAATGTCACAACTCCTAAAAGTAAAAAAATGAAAATAAATTGACTCAAATTGAATTTTTTAGGCCCGGTTCGAGATTATGCTCGTGAAGGAATACACGACCCCGAATTGGATTTTTTTAAATTTGTGATGGCCAACATGAAAAGGGATTTAAAATAAAAATATTGACTATTTTTATATATTTTGGTGGCCTCAAATGCTATTATTTATTAAATATTCTCATAATTTCTAAAATATAAAAATATATATATACAAAAAATTATTTTTTTTCGAAAATAGTTGCCTAAGCTTGGCCAAGGCTCCAAACTTGATTTTGCAATTTTCTCATTTTTCTTAATTTTTTATTTTATGAATTTTCGAAAATAAAAAATACGTAAAAATACTGAAAATATGAAAAATCATTTTTTGGTCAAAATTGGTTCCCTAGGCTTGGCTAAGGTCCCCAAAGTTGATTTTTCAATTTTATGAATTTTTATGAATTTTCTATTAATTTTCGAAAATAAATAAATAAATAATACGTAAAAATACTGAAAATATGAAAAATCATTTTTTGGTCAAAATTGGTTCCCTAGGCTTGGCTAAGGTCCCCAAAGTTGATTTTTCAATTTTATGAATTTTTATGAATTTTCTATTAATTTTCGAAAATAAATAAATAAATAATACGTAAAAATACTGAAAATATGAAAAATCGTTTTTTGGCCAAAATTGGTTCCCTAGGCTTGGCTAAGGTCCCCAGAGTTGATTTTTCAATTTTATGAATTTTTATGGATTTTTTTATTACTTTAGCAATAGAAAAAATGATTAAAAATCAGGTGTCAACAAGTCAATACCTCTTCTGTCTGCCTAAAAAGGTGACGTTTAGGGTATGCTATCTCTGGAGCCCTTCCATTGGAAACCCCAATACGGAACGGTCCATCTTTCAAGTCCTGAGTTGCAGGCACCACATGAACCAGCCCTTTTTCTAGGGTATGTTATCTCTGGAGCCTTTCCATTGGAAACCCCAATACGGAATGGTCCATTTTCAAAAGTCCTTCTTACAGGCAACCAAAAGTCCTTCTTACAGGCACAAAAGTCCTTCTTACAGGCAACCAAAAGTCCTTCTTACAGGCACCAAAGTCCTTCTTACAAGCAACCAAAAGTCCTTCTTACAGGCAACCAAAAGTCCTTCTTACAGGCACCAAAGTCCTTCTTACAGGCAACCAAAAGTCCTTCTTACAGGCACAAAAGTCCTTCTTACAAGCAACCAAAAGTCCTTCTTACAGGCACCAAAGCCCTTCTTACAGGCAACCAAAAGTCCTTCTTACAGGCACCAAAGTCCTTCTTATAAGCAACAAAAGTCCTTCTTACAGGCACAAAAGTCCTTCTTACAGGCAACCAAAAGTCCTTCTTATAGGCACAAAAGTCCTTCTTACAGGCAACCAAAAGTCCTTCTTACAGGCACCAAAGTCCTTCTTGCAGGCATTGCCATGGGGTGACCTACCATGCAGGTCAAAATGCAAGCGAATCCTTTAAGTAGGATAGATCGCTAATAGAGTTCTTTCATTAGGAATTCGGCCATGGGACGACCTACCATACAGGTCAAATTTCAATCAGTAGAATCCTTTTAGTAGGAATCTACCAGGGGGTGACCTACCATACGGGTCAAATTTCCATCAAAATTTAATCAGTAGAATCCTTCCATTAGGAATCTACCATGGGTTGACCTACCATACGGGTCCAAGTTCAGCCATCCTAAGGTTTTCTTATAAAGGATCCTTAGGATCTCATCCCACTTTCAGTTGGGCATTCATGTCAGGCCACAGCCATACAATGAGCAGGTAAGCTATAGGTAAATCCTTTGCGTCTCTGTTTCTCCCTCACTTCATGAGAGCTTCTTCAAGTCAGGATTGGATTAAAGCTTACACCGGGAGTATTGGAGATCAAATGTCACGACTCTTTTTATTTCTTAGGTTGAGTCGATTAGGATTCAGGCGTCATCTCATCTTTGAAATGAACCTCTATCGAGCTTCCTTTCAAAGAGGGGCAGCTGTTGACACCTGATTTTTAATCATCTTTTCTATTTTTTTTTAAAAAAATTAATAACAAATCCATAAAAATTCATAAAATTAAAAAAATCAACTTTGGAGACCTTGGCCAAGCCTAGGGAGCTAATTTTGACCAAAAAATGATTTTTCATATTTTTAGTATTTTTTAATATTTTTCAGAAATTAGGGAAATATTTAATAAATAATTGCATTTGAGGCCATAAAAATATGTAAAGTATTTTTACTTTAATTTTCTCTTCATTTTGGCCAAAGAAAATCTGCAAAAATTAATCTGAATTCGAGAATTACTTGGTTAATCTCATTTTTCGGATTAAATAAAAAATTATAGAAAATTCATTTTAGCTTTGTAATTTTCAGTTTTTTGCATTTCTAAAGTCGTGATATTGTCCTCTAAAAATCCAAATGTTTCAATGGCCTGCTGGTATATTTTTCGTCATTGCGTTCGGTTCTCCGAAATCGGCCAGGATCCTTCGGCGAAATCTTCCTCGCGTCGCACGTTGATAAGTTGGAGAATTGAAAACAACAAGACAAGACACCCCCAATTGCTTTAAGGCCAAATTGCACAACATTCTTCAAGGAGAGAGTGGTATCCGTGATTTCAAGTGGACTAGAGCAACGGGCTAAGGCGGTATTAATGGTCAGAGTTACATCCGCAAGCTCAGAGCAAACTTAAGATGGAGTGTCGGCAGGTGAAAGTAAAAGAAGAAGAAATGACTAAAGTGGAGACAACATGGTCAAGTAAGAAGAAAATGGACGGCAATAGGACTCTTTGACCAAAAAAAAGACTTGGCTGGGCACCTATCAAAAAATCCATTAACCTTTCATCCTGGTTTCTTCTTGTTTGTGGGCCACTTTATTCTATAAGGTGTTATGTCACTTTATTCATTTAAAATATTTAATACCTGTAGAATGGAGAAGGAGAGCGGGGGGATGCCACTCAAAGAAAGAAAAGAGACAACGGCATAATTAAAGAAAAGACTAATGGAGCTTGTGGGGGACAAGTTGATAAAAAGGGATCCAAAAATCAACCACCCACTGATTCATGCAATTTGGAGCCTTGAATATCGATTGCCGCTACGGCATCTAAGATTTTGGGGATCTTCATTGGTTCGGGATTCAGCAATTTTGGTATTTTTGTTTCGGCGACAATGGCTTGTACTTGCGAAGTAATCTGTTCTTTGCTGGCGATTTTGAGTGTAGCGTTCCGATTGAGGCCGAATTCATGGCTATAGAGAGAGGATGGGTGCGCCAATGTGGAGGAGGATCGGCTTATGGAAGGGATAGTTCGGAAGAAACTTGAGATTGAAGAGGTGAATTATTGTAAGCAGAATGAGATTGCAGAGTTGTTCAAAGAGTTCTTGTAGAGGAGCTACCGATCAAGTCACTTTTGCGAGGGACACTGTCCAGAAGGCTACGGATGAAGAGAAACAGAATGCCTTCAGTTTGAGGTTTGCAATTTCCGAACTGAAGAACAGGGTTGATGAAACCATGGAGGGGTTGATACACATAAAGAGCGCGAGGTTTAGAGGAAGTTATCAAAGTAAAAGATAGTGATGTAGCTGGTGCCAGGGAGGCACCACACCAATGGACTTGTATATAATGGTGGTGGCTCATTCATGAATCGGGATCGTGAAAATCAAATTCTGACCAAGGAATGTTAGGTTGGAGATCTGTCCTCTTTATGTTATTTTCAATTGACGATCACATCTGCGGGGATTACGCGAAGTGTTACACTCATCGTATGGAGATGCAGACAAACTCTTGGCCAACGAGGATGATAATGGGGCGACAATATGAAGCTGACCGAGGACGCAGCACACCCTGCCATGTCCAACAGTGAAAGTTGCGCGGGCCTCTCCATGAAGTGTGATCCACCTAATAGATAATCGAAAAGTTGAGTAAGTGGGTAGCAAGAGTAAGTGGACGGCACGACCAATGATTTGAGGCAGGGGACGACACCGTGATCTCCTCTTGTGAGCTATCCCTACTCTACGACAAGTATATCGTCACCAGCTAGTTCACCTCTCCATGGTCCGCGACCTTCTCCTCATCCACTCGCCTTTCTCGTTGACCAGACCTCCATCATCTGCTGACCAATGGCTCATCTAGGAGAAGTCTAGTCTGGATTTGGAAGCAAAGCAGAGAACAGAGGACGAAGCCAGAACAGGGGAGACGACCATCCTTCACCAAATCTTCAGTCTATCTCATCTGTTGGTCCACGACGGGCATTAGCTCATCATCGGAAGAACCATGAGCTTGTTGGTCCATCTGCTCTTCCTGAAGGGCGATGACCATCAGCTCTTCCAGGAGGGCCATCGGCTTTTCCTAAAGATCCATCATCTGCCCTTCAAAAAGACCATCTACCATCTGATTGAGCAAAAAAAAAAAAAACGGGAGGAGATATTGAGCTTCAGGCACCAGCTAAAAGGGAGAGCGGGGACAACAACAAGGGGGGGCCACACTACCACCTTCTTGGGCAAAATCGAAACGTACGTATTTACATACACATATCACTATGCATGTCACATATATATATCACGTATTTGTATAGTGTATGTACGCATGTTACATATGTATGTTCATGTATGCGCATATCGTATTCGTGCGTCTTCGTACCCGCACGTCATGTACGTATTCATATTCGTATAGCTCCGTATGTATGTCATATTCATACGCATATCATGTACATATTCGCATACACATGTCCATGTACGTATGTCCTTCGTATGTCTTGTACGTATCCTCGTATGTATGTCGTATTCATACGCATGTCCATGTATGTATGTCATTCGAATGTCATGTACGTATTCGTATTCGTATATCTACGTATTCGTATTTGTATCCACGTATGTATGTTGTATTCGTACATTGTCGTATTTGCATGTCATATTTGTACCGTCCATGCATCTCATTTAAAAAGCGAAAACACAAAAGGAACACCCCTTTTGCGCCTTAGGATTAACCAAGTCTGAGCTGCCAAAATAGGATATCCATGAAATCAAGGTACCGAAAGGGCATTAGTTTTAATTAACTAGTGTAACCAAGTCTCCGAACTCATAATCTCTGGTTCGTATAAGTAATTTAGTTCTCCCGCTAGGTTACTTAGGTTTCTAATCGACCTACCAAAAACGATTAGTGGCGACTCCAAATTTTAAAACCATTTGAACAAAAAAAAAACAAAGTCGCGATTTGGTAGAGCTTGGGAGAGCTCGAACTAGGTTAGTTAATTTAATCAATTAATCTGGTAATCTATTAACCTAAAAATGAATTTTAGGTCGCGACAGGGGCTTATTACTAAACATGGCCCACATGCGTTTCTGCCGACACTACACGCCATCAGCACAGACAAGTGGGCGCCGAAAGAAATAAAGTAGAAGAGAAGTGGGACGCGGAACAGTCGGCCTGATTTGTTTATTGACACATTAACCGAGTGGTCAGAGCGGTAATAATGACCGGTTGCGGGTTTTACTGTGATTGATGGGGGCCGCCGCCGAATTCTTTTTCCATGTCTTTGATATCATGATCAGAGAGGAGCGATGAGGTCCGGCCTTTGTCTGTTAGGCTGTGTGTCATCATTTTACGACCACCATCTGTCGTGATAAGATAAAATAGGGCAGTCCTAACAGTCGAGGTAGGAATACGCTCCATACGTATTCCGTCGGAAGTACAGTCGACAGTAGCATATTGGATCCAGTAGAGGTAGATGACCTCGTCCTGCGAAGGTTGCCGCGACAGGAAAAGTTCGCTCTGAACTATGGAGGTACTCCCAGAAGGTATTCTGATTCTAGCTGAGACGGAGGGTCATATTTTCTTTAGTACAGTTAACTTTGATGTTGTAAAGGAAAGAAGAGATGACAGAAGATTAAAGTACAAACATACAAAATATCCCCTTCATTCCATACAAGCTTTACAACAAGTCACTGAGGAGGGAAATTAAAGCCAAACTGAGCCCTAATGAGCATCACAAAAGAGCTCAGCTGGTTCTCCATGAAATTAATTTTCTGCATACACTGAGCTATCTAGGAGTCAAGATCTGCAAGCTTGAAAAATAGGCGGGTACATTTCTCCTTCTGTCTGGCTGCATTGACCACGTGGTGTTCAACGGCGAATTTCAAATTCTCTTTCAAGTCTCTCTCGAAAGCTATATCCGCCGTTAGATCGTCGAGCCTCTCCTCCAGCCACTCATATCTGAACTTCATCACAATATCGCTCGGGTCGTGCTCAAAATAAGTCTGGTTCAAAGCTAGGCGTTCCACCAGCTTCTCTCTCTCTCGTGAATCAACAGTGAAGCTCGTTCATCAGCAGACTTGACGGCCTTCTTGTACCGAGTAACCGCGTGTTCTGCAAACTCCAAGCGTTCAGATCGATCCTGATAGCGAGCTCTCACGACGTGGGCTAAGGTGACCGTTTCCTGAGTGTTCCGACAAGCTTCCAGAAAGTTGATGAAGACGTGTGGGAACGCCCTGTATTCCCTCTCCAAGTTGGTGCCTTCGACCGAAGAAGCATTTATCTCCCCGAACAGACCGAGGATCTCAGCTTCGACACTCGGATGATGGGCTATGTAAATGTAGCCTCGGCCAAGAAGATGGTAAAGTCTCTCCCATTTGAGTATAACTTCAGCCGGGAAGAGGTGGGTAGGGAGATTGGCCATTATCAAGGAAGAAATCAAGGCAGACGAGCGGAATGCGAAAGAAAGGAGAAGATAGGTGGAGCAAACTAGCAGAATGTGAAGGTGGTAATCCGCTTCACATTAAATATTGACTTCACAGTGGCAATATCTACCGGTCAAATTTTCCTACCGGCTATTCCCAAACGGCAAACAGAAAATGGAACTGAGTCAAGAGCTAGGACTTGAACCTTCACAAATAAAGTTCTGGTTTCAGAATAGGCGAACCCGAATGAAGACTCGTCATGAGCACAACGAAGCCGAGTTTCTGAAAGTTGAAAATGAAAACCTCCGAGCGGAAATCAAGATGTATAAAGAGGCCTTTGACTCCGCCACCTGCCCCAACTGCAATAGCCTCCTCAACCTCAATGAAATGCATTACTTGAGGATCGAAAATGCACGTCTAAGAGGTGAGTTAGACCAGTTTATAACAAGATCGAGTTCCGTTGGAGCAGGGTACAAAAAGACTAATGCTACTGGATCAGCATCAATACCTCCCGAGAAAGAGGGGACAGATCACCACCAAGCAGACACCGACGATGATCTTTTCGCCATAATCAACCAGTTTGATATCGGTAAAGCATTAGGACTTTGATGCACATCCTCAGCCAGCGACCACCAGACCTTCAACATGGCTGATGCGTACCTGATCCGGAGTGAAGTTTGCTGACCACTGGAGAGCCTACAAAGGAAGGAAAATCAATCCTGAATAGATGCATACGCTTTATCTTGCATAGGATGTTTTCTGCTTTTATGAATGTCTCGAATTAATGCAAAAGCAAGGAGTAATCATTTCCCTTTCCCCCCATTAAGTGCTCAGAACCGTTACCGCACCTAACTCGAAAAGTTAATGGCGAGTAAAAGTCCGCGTAAACCTGAAGGGTAACTCCGTATCGTTTCAATTTACCCTTGAATTGCTCCAGTTTTAAATTGAACCCTCTGCATTTTCAGGAATTCGCAAACGGCCCCAAGAATACAATCATATCCAAGTGTGAAGCCCTCTTGTTAAACGAAACTGGAAGCAAATCAATCCGAGGACATTACTACTGCACGGGCGGCTGCAAATAAGGAAGAGAAGGGTAATTTAGTATCGTTCCAATTTACCCATGATCGTCTCAAATTATGAATTACTTTCTTCCATTCTTAATAGGGATTATAAATTGCCTTGAAAAGAACCATGGTGTAAAATTACCCGATGCAAGACCATGTCATCTCGGAGATCGACCCTTAAAAGAGAGCCCCCATGGACGCCTACAGTCTAATGGGCCTGAGAGCATGAGGAATAACAGTGATCTGAAACGAAAGAAATCAGGATATTCGATGAGCAAAATCAAGGCCCATACTTTGCCACAGCCTGGGCCTTAATGATAAAGTGTCCAAAGAAAACTGGAGACAAACTCGATCCAGTGAACCCGATAAAGGGATCATGCAAAGCATGCAAGATGAAGGGTAAACCAGTATCGTATCCAATTCATCATTTCTAATACTGACTAACACGTCTTCTCTTCCATTGTTTGACAGGAAATGTCTAACTTGACATACCAACGGAGAAAATCCCGAGTGGTGAAACTGGTAAAGGAGTTGCGCGAAGCGCTCAAGGGTAACTCAGTATCGTGTCCAGTTCATCATTTCTGATACTAGCTAACATGTCTCCTTCCTCTTTACCGGAAATGTTAAACTAACATCTGATGCGTCAAAGAAAACAGCCCCAAGGGGCCAAGTTATGATCGCCTAATGCGATCTGTTTGATGAAATAGGGGAAATCAATGGCGAACCCTAAATCGAAAGGGGGCAGAATCATAAACAAAAAGGAAATGGGGCATGACAGGACGATGAAAGGCAAGCCATTTCCACATACGTCCTGTATTTCAATCCACAGTGAGTTGAGCGGTAGACAGGTTCCGCATTCTCCAAGGCAATGAGTTTTCTCGCAAAAGGTACGATAGTCGAAAGGAAGGAGGCATTCATTCCTCTATCCTAAACACTACAGGTAACCATTGAGAACCCATTTGAGCGGCGATTTCATTTCATAATCCCTATCAAGAACCACCCCACACTGGGGCAAAACAGAGGTAATTCCAGCAATATCAGGAGATAAAATGGTTAGAAATTCTCTTGCTTGGACTAACATCAATCTTCGAGTGTTTCTTTGCATTTAACTCGAATTTTAATTCAAGTGTTTTAGGATGACGAAGAGCATTCGTTTCTCTATCCTACACACACATCCTTTGCATAGCCCAATTGAGCCTAGAAATTCATTTCACAAGCCCTTGTTGGTGATCATTGCTCATTCCAAAGAAGGATGGCGCTTTCCCCAAAGAGCAGAATCAAAGAAATTGGGTCAACAATGAACCCTCGAAATGAGCTTATGTTATGTGCTAGACTTTTCATGTAATGTCTAGTATCAATTTTTGAAAATCATCTTGTCAAAAAGAAAAACAAGTGTAGCCTAAAAAATGGGCCTGCTCTCGAACAAAAGGGAGTCGGGAGTAAGAAAAGCAAGGGCTACTCCAGAAATCTGGGGCAGAAAAAGCAAAGTGCCTATCAAAAGCAAGGTCAATGCCCATTCATCTGTAATATACTTCTAATTTTGAGAATGCTCAAAAGATAATTCTCTAAAGAAGTCAATTTACAAAATGCAATTTCCAGCAAAAGAATTACCACCCCTCAGCCAATGGTGGTATTCATTGAAGACAAATTCAGGAAGGTCAAAGATCGGTGACAAGACTGCAATGATCACCAACACCAAGCCCTTCTCATATATTTTTCTGAGCCAAAACGAGCCCTTCATTTCTCAGACCCAAATCCCGACCTACGTTACGACCCTTGAAAGTCTCTTCTGATTAGAGCACTTGAATTAACGTAAGAGTTGAATGATTTTAAGCATCGCTCGAAGAAGTTCGAGCAAGATTATTTCTCTCTCATTTTTGCAGGGTTCTTGACTTGTAAACCCGGAGCAGATAATGAAGACATTTTTGACAGTGGCCTTGACTCAAAAGAGTCCCCTTTGGTAAGCTTTGACCCAACCCACATTACGGTCCTAATCAAGACCTCCAGATCGGCTTGATCATATCAATTGCGAGATTACTCAGACCCTCGTTGAATGTGATGATGGTAAGGTTGAGTGATTTCTTTTCAAATCCTGCAATCAGGATAAACAGCCTTTCTCGAGAGTGAGAGAAAGCCCTTTCGGACTGAAGCCCCCATTCAGGTTACATTCGAGGTATTCATGACATGATAACCTCCCTAAACAGAATTGGAAATGCAAACTCGACAGAATAGTCATGCATGATCTACATTATGAGCATACACATACGGTTTTAATCATTGCAAACTCAACTGAATGGTTTTGCATGAACCGATGAACTCATCGGTAAAAATGCTTGCACATGTTACCTCTGACACTGTCTGATAGGTAGTGCATTCCTGATAGTCGAGTTACCCTCCGAGGTCTCGAAATTCATCCAAGGGCTATTGAACAAACAAGCCTTGTTGGCTAATGCTCGCCAAGCATTTTCAGGTGAGTATATCTTCAGCCTGAACCTTTCAATTCTGATGATTGTCTGGGTGCTCAAATCCATTGCAGCACATAAGGTCATTCAGTGAGCAAGCAGACATGATACAATCAGTCTGTCTACGCCTCAATCATTAACTCAGAAGATCCAGGTAAGTCTTCTGAACCCTTGCGACTCATGATCAACATGCTCTCATGAAGTCTTCATCAGCTCACGATTGATATAATCTCGTGTTCTCAAGCTTTATCAAATCATGATTGACCAACTCTCGTGATCTTGATCTCAACATGCCTCGCTTGCACCAAAAATGCAGCACGGCCTCCTATCTTCGAAGACTTTACCTGCACCAGAAGGCGGTACAGCTTCATTTCTCAAAGACCTCATCTGCGCAAGAAAGTAATACGGCACCAATCAGGCAAAATGCCATCTCTAGAACCCTTCCATCGGAAACCCCGATACGAAACGGTCCATTTTCAAGTCCTGAAAAGCAGGCACCAAACAGGCGAAATGCCATCTCTAGAACCCTTCCATCGGAAACCCCGACATGGAATGGTCCATCTTCAAAATCTTGAAAAGCAGGCACCAAACAGGCGAAATGCCATCTCTAGAACCCTTCCATCGGAAACCCCGACATGGAATGGTCCATCTTCAAAGTCCTGAAAAGCAGGCACCAAACAGGCGAAATGCCATCTCTAGAACCCTTCCATCGGAAACCCCGACACGGAATGGTCCATCTTCAAAGTCCTGAAAAGCAGGCACCAATCAGGCAAAATGCCATCTCTAGAACCCTTCCATCGGAAACCCCGATACGGAATGGTCCATTTTCAAGTCCTGAAAAGCAGGCACCAATCAGGCGAAATGCCATCTCTGGAACCCTTCCATCGGAACCCCGATACGGAATGGTCCATTTTCAAGTCCTGAAAACCAGGCACCAATTAGGCGAAATGCCATCTCTGGAACCCTTCCATTGGAAACCCCAATACGGAATGGTCCATTTCAAGTCCTTCTTACAGGCACCCAAAAGTCCTTCTTACAGGCACCAAAGTCCTTCTTACAGGCAATTAAAAGTCCTTCTTACAGGCAACCAAAAGTCCTTCTTACAGGCACCAAAGTCCTTCTTACAGGCATTTCCATGGGGTGGCCTACCATACGGGTCAAATTTCAATCAGTAGAATCCTTTCATTAGGAATCTACCATGGGGTGACCTACCATACGGGTCAAATTTCAATCAAAATTTCAATCAGTAGAATCCTTTCATTAGGAATTTACCATGGTCGACCCACCATACGGGTCAAAATGCAAGCGAATCCTTTAAGTAGGATAGATCGCTAATGGAGTCCTTTCATTAGGAACTCTGCCATGGGTTGACCCACCATATGGGTCAAAGCTTAACCTTCTCGGAGTATTCTCAGAATGAATCTTCGGGCACCGGTTCAAAGAGCATCCATGTCAAGCAACAGCCACACAACGGGTAGGTAAGTGGCAGATAAACTCTCCTCTCGGTCTCTCCCTCACCTTTTAGGAGCCTCCTCGAACCGGGTCTAGATCGAAACTTACAAAGAGGGGTATTGGAGGTCAAATGTCACGACTCTTTTATTTCATTGTGTTGAGTCGATTAGAATTCAGGTGTCATCTCGTCTTTGAAATGAACCTCTACCGAGCTTCCTTTCAAAGAGGGGCAGCTGTTGACACCTGATTTTCAATCACTTTTTCTCTTTTAAAATTAATAAAAAATCCATAAAAATTCATAAAATTAAAAAATCAACTTTGGGGACCTTGGCCAAGCCTAGGGAATCAATTTTGACCAAAAATGATTTTTATATTTTCAGTATTTTTCGGTATTTTTATTTTTGAAAATTCATAGAAAATCAAGAAAAAATCAGAAAATTGAAAAATCAACTTTGGAAGCCTCCACCAAGCTTAGGCTACCATTTTTGGACAAAAAGAAAATTTTCTTATTTTTTACAATTTTTTTTAATATTTTTCAGAAATTAGGAGAATACTTGAAAAAAAATAGCATTTGAGGTCACAAAATATGGAAAAGGAGTCAGTAGTTTTCTTTTAATTTTCTCTTCATTTTGGCCGAATAAATTTAGAAAAATTCAATTTGAAATTGAGAGTGTCTTTATTAGTTTCATTTTTAGGTCATTTGAAAATTGTTGAAAATTTATTTTAGCTCTGTAATTTTCGATTTTTACATTTTTGGAGTCGTGACATTGGCCTCTAATCGCCCAAATTTTCATCTTGGTCTAGTTCACACAATGCAGCGACCCATCTGCTGTAAAGTCCACCAAGAAACAGTCCGAGATCCTTGAGTGCGTGCTTGGTATCTCCCATTCCTGCTGAGAGAATTCTTGTAGGCGCATTGATATTGCTGCAATGTACGCGAGGAAGTTAAAG
This sequence comes from Psidium guajava, assembly GCA_016432845.1. Classification (NCBI taxonomy): domain Eukaryota; kingdom Viridiplantae; phylum Streptophyta; class Magnoliopsida; order Myrtales; family Myrtaceae; genus Psidium; species Psidium guajava. The sequence continues at coordinate 35,179,003 of CM028225.1, read as the reverse complement.
ACTACACTTCATCGATGGGGGTTGGTATTTTATCACCGCTATGATAATGAGATTGGGGCTCGATGCCAACATGATCTTCTCCGTTGCTACATATTAACCTTAGAAGCTTCGGTCAGTAAATTCACTCCATCGCTCTCTGCTCTGATTGGGAACGGCTCAAATAGTTTCAAGCAGCTTCGCTCGTCGTCTCATAGTGCTAGTTGAGATTCCTCCCAAGCGAGATTTTGAGTCTTTTAGATGTCTGAATGATGGGTCTGCCATGGGCTTCTCGAGTATGGTGAAGAATGCCAAAGAATGGTTTAAGGAAGTAACCAGATACATTTCCACTAAGAGCCAGGATAGTGGAAATACCTTGGTTCCAAATGAGCACATCTGGCTCGATGCTCGAGGTGTCCGCTAGCGCCCTTCAGTGGGAATACTTTGAATATGTTTACAATAAAATATCACTCTCAAGGTATCAGCTAGACAAAAACAAGCACGCTTCATTATTTGTGGCAGCATCCAAAGCTGGGAAGGGCCATCTACTTGAGCATGCGTTTGATGCTATCCTACAAAGTGGAGAAGTGGGGGATCCTCCCGAAAGCAAAAGACAAAAGAAGGGCAATATGGCTTTCGGTGGCAAAGGGGATCATCATTTCACTTCAGCCGAAAGATTGAAGAAAAGTGTCGGCAGAAGGAAAATTCTAAAAAAAAAGAGCATGCAATGATGACACGCACATTAGAGAAATGTAAAAAGGGACGAATCTGGCGATGATCATCTGGGCCTCAGGGGTCTTCCTCCTGGGGGATCCTCTCGCTCGACCTCCTCGATGCCAATTACCGGTCGAGCAGACAGCGGTTGCATCCTTTCACCCTGTCGTCTCCGGTCGTGGACTTGGTTGTGTGGAACAGCATGATGTACACGAGCGACGCATCCCTGTCGTTCGTTGGCTCCATGGCCGTTCGGAGCGATCGGGTCCTCCGAGTCGGAAGTTACTCGTCTCTCAAGGAGTTGGTACACGTTGGTACCGAACAATTGGATCTTTGTGTCTGTGTCGGGAACTCGAAAAAAAATTGGTTACTTTTATTACCAGCGGCCCTCTCCGCTAGGCAGGATCGCGTCTCTCAGCTGCCTGAAGACACCGTAGGTGACTCTTCGCTATTCAACCTTTCCAATGGCGAATCCTTTCCCCATCGGCCGGCACACCAAAGAACAATTTCAAAAAAAACGGCATCGGATCAGAGCTAAGTGACTCCTCTCTCTTCCAGTTTTAGTTATAAATCAATAGAGTATGATGCTTCATTGCCTGCGCTCCGTATTTTGCTACTGACTTATTCAACTTTTTATGAAGAGGCCGAATCGAGAGTGGCAGGCACCCTCAATAACTCCATGAGAAACTCCACGATCGAAGAATGGGGAAAATGAGGGAATAAAAAAAATTTCCAAAAGCCTGGGGAAAAGCATTGTTATTCAAGGCGGCTGTGCCGGCCGAAAGGTCGTCATCATCAGCAACTTGGACGACGGCACAAGGGTTCACGGGGGCGAAATGGCTAAAAAAAAGGGGGCACCACACGCACTGGAGAGGGGGGCAGCTTCCTGGAAGTGATAAAGAACCAAAAGGGGATAGACCATTAAGGGGTGCTTGAGAATTCTAGCGGAGGGCTTCTAGATCGCGTGGAGAGCAAGAGAATCTCTTCATGCAAGAAGACGAGATGGACTCCTAGTTCCAGCAACCTCTCAACGACACCTCGTCCACGTCGATTTCTGCCCCAACCTTCTATACCGTTTTTCTTGGGTCAACGTCGCCGCCTCCGCCGCCTCAGAGGTCGTCGATGCCGTCACCGCCGCCAGAGGATAGGGGAGTGGTGGATAAGCTAGTGAAGTTTTTGACTATCATTGGGGGTTGTCAATCTTAGAGTGAATGTTAAGTTGATCACTGGTGATCAACTGGCCATTGGAAAAGAAACCGGTCCTCACTTGGGAATAGAGACTAGCACACTGCAAATGAGGAAATACTTTACCATCAACGGAACAGGACCAAACTGCCTCATCGTAAAGGTCCTCGAAGCGAGTCAGCCGAAGCCTCAACGACGGGCAAAGCTTTGTGACTCTGTACGAGGAGTTGGAGCTGGACGAGCAGCAGCATACGATGCGGACCAAGCGGAGGGACCCCGATCTCAGTGGAACGAGAAGCCCGTTTTCAACCTCGGCAACTCGACGAGCCTCGAGGAATTTCCAGAATACCCAGAAGAAGGTAGCGATTGCGACTAGAACTCCAAACCGTGTACCAATAATAGTCTTGACGATAGAATGGTCTCCCGATAGCGACGATGGAAGAGATCAAGAGGGTGGGCTATATTCGTATGGGGCTAATTTCACTCAGCTTCATGGCAGCCGTCTTTGGCTTTTCGCACAACTCTCACAAACGCTCACCGCATGTTGAAAAATAAAAGACCATCTTGCAAGCAAAACGTGCATGCATGCATACATGCAAAAGGGGGGAAGCCAGGAGCCCAAATTGAATTGTCATCGTTTTCAAGTCACCGAGACCCGACTATGTCGTGACCAACTAGTCACATTGCATGGCGTTCGCAAGTCTTGGCTTCCACTGGATATTGCTCCCTGGATCTGGTGGTGCTCCTTTCTCCGACGACAAGTAGTTATCCTCGCATCAACGACAACTAATGGCGGAACGAGGCCGGCTAGACCCGAAAGAAGGAGCTCCACTGCCGTCGAAGTTTTCGGAGAGGTTTGAGTTTCGAGCTTCTGGAGTGTGGATGCGCTGGCGTCGAGATTCGTTTCTAGAGGTTCCCGCGGTTTGAGCTCTTGAGGAGGAAACCGAGACTAGAAGGAAAAAAGGGCAGCTTGGGGAGGCACGTTGGGATGCCAAAGTGGAGCTCGAGAGTTTTCTGTCAGCTCTTGGAGAGAAAAGTTCAACGGGAGTTCCAAGCAAAACTCTGGACGTGGGTTTAAATGACATCCGACGCAATGATGGCGAATCAGCTCGCAGTGCAATTTCAGAAGATGATTGGGAAGCTTTGGTAGATCGTTCTCTAAACAAATTACTCCCTGCAGAATGCTTACTTGAAGTGTCAAAGCTTTCTTTTGAAGATGGTAAAAATACTAAAACCCCCTAAAAGGCGTGGAGGGGAAGAAAAGCCTATATGGAGACCCTATATGGCGCTAGTCATGTTCTTGTTCCTACTGGACTTCCTCCAAGCACTACAACAATAGAGCTCAGGAAGCTCAAAGACGCGCTGTACGACGTACAGGAATTGTTCGGCGATGTCAAGACCGAAGAAATGAGAGGGTTTCCTGGGCAATTACTCCTGTGCATGTGGTTCGGACCAGCTGGTCCTTGGGGTTCGCAACTAGCGAGGTAACATCACTTTGATTAGCTATCAGGAAAGAATCGAGGGACTCGTTGATCCTGTTTTGTTTGGTGTGTGGATGCTGGTTGGGTCAATTAATTCTTTTAACCGGTGCAACTTTTGGACCCTCCTGGTGTAATATGAAGCGGAAGCTCTTTGGGTGGAGAGGACATCATCTTGTCTCCCTTTCAACTTTAGGAGCCCTCTTTTGATCTGCTTTCCTTTGGGTGCTGGATGTGGAGGCTTAAGTGGCATTATTTGGCTCTTCTACTAGTTTATGCCAATTGCAGAGGTCAGTCCTAGATAACTGTGGCAAGAGAAGAAAGGAAAAAGAACCGGTTGGCATTGTTTCTTCCCAAAGTTGTCTAGTGTACCGTGTTGGATAAGTCTTTTTCATGTACTTGGGTCGGGTCTGAAGGCTGAACAACCTTGGTGCTGCACTGGCCATTAGTGTTTCCTACTGGTCGAATATGATTTTCTCGGGGATATACATTCTGCGTCCAGCATGATTTCGGATATGCTCACTTGTTCCTGCTATGTTTGCATTCGATGGTACTAGGGAGGATGATGGTTCGACTGGCGGAGTAGTTTCTGGTCAAAGTCATTGAAATAGCAAATTTGACTTCCTGGACAATGTCTCATTGAAACAAAATTTATTGTATCATATGAAGAATTCTCTAAAGATCGTAAGTTTGAGAAGTTGCAGGCTGAGGTAGAGCAAGCTATTACTCGGTTGTTGGCTAAGTTGCAGGTGTAAGTGGAATTGGTAACAACTCACCGTGGGATTCTCCGACCAACGTGCTCTTAGTACTGCACAACCTCGCGTGGTTTTCCTCCTTCAGAACGAAATCATGAGTATATCGCAGATTGTGACATGGCTAAAGAAACACGCATATTCATGGCTCGGCAAACCATGGGCAGTGTTTCGTGCTGCAAATGTGGTATCCCAATGGCACCTACTGCTGCCCATATATGCGTCAAATGTTTGCGGTATGAGTCTCCAAGAACGCGGATTAAAGCACAGTGAAAGTTGAAGGAGCTTTTGACTTTTTATGTTAAGCGGCAGCAAGAACTTTCTATTCAACGCCATGTATGTGGGATAGAAATAGAGGATAGAACTGACGAGGAAATTTGGAAGTCGGGCAACGATTTGCATCAGACGTTGTTGCACATTGGAGAATCAGTGGAGCAGAACGAGGAGGATCAGGGCGGGGAATCACGAGTTAGTCCAACTCCCAAAGTCGTCGATGAGGAAGGTGGTGAAGCGCGAAACACAGGTCGTGTCAAGGATGAACTAGAGGCTCATTGTCGAGGTCAAGGGCGCGGCAAACGCGAAGAGTTTCGAGGCCCTTGTCTGGGACAAGTCGTGGGGGCACGTCCGACGCCTCTCATCGTTCAAGGTCGTTCGAAGCCATGCGTAGACGTCGTTATTTCTCGGGGAAGTGCTGGGAGGGTGACTTACATTTAGTCAAGTTCAGGGGTTGCGTGCATTTGGGTTTTCATGAATCTAAACGAAGTCCCTGAGTAAGAAAGGAAGTGCTGCAGGAAGAGAGATATTAGCTTGTTCTTGAGCAATTGGAGGTAGCTGAGCTGTTACGGTGGAAAGATGAGGTCCTACAGCTTGTGTATGTGACAGGGATCCCATTCGATGGCAAAAAAAATTCCCGTGGACGGTCTGTGAAAGTTGGATGGGACGAGCCTATAGCTGGAGAGAGAGCACAACCTTCTGAGTTTTCACGGGAGTTCTGGCCACAAATAAAATAGAAGACGTCGTGGCAGCTCAGGGGGGGGAATGGCTTTGGCTGATCGGTAGAACTGCGGATACATAGAGACTATCCTGAGGTGATGAGGAAGAATACAGGTGCTACCTATGTCAAGGACAACTCAGAAGAACTAGACATCGAACTAAAGGACTGTAAGGCGGACATGGTTGCACAATGGCAATTTATGCAAGGGGAGAATTCTTATCTTCTGAATTCTACCATTGTTATCCCATGAAGCACTGAGGATTCCTGCCTCTACTTTGAATTCTTATTTGTTTTCTCTCGATTACCCATTAATATGTAGAGAACTCGCAGGGAGGCTAGGCTGAAACAGGGAAGTTGAATACGGGGAAAATTAACAACATCGCCACCACGGAGGTGCATGAGAAGAACCGCATTCAGGCCTTCAACATCGAGAAGCCGCTCTTCTTCTACGTCAATCTCGCCAAGAGCTCCCCCAGCAAGCCGCCGCAGCATTTGTCGACATCAAGAGCTTCATCCAACCCAGCTGGACACGATGATCAGCGACTAGGTTAGATTTCTATTACCTTTTCCTCAGTTGATTAATTGCTTGTTCTTTGCTATAGAATCGTAAAGGCCGAGTTTTGAAAGTAGTTATTGGTAGTGATCGGTGTTGATTGTGATTAAAGTTGGTGGATGGTGAGTGCTTCTTTTAGTGAGCGTTGACGAACTCTCGATGACGCTTCTGGTTATGAAGAGGTCCAGGGCAAATGGGCTCGTTGGGATCCTTTTATTCAAAGTAGGTTTGTCTCAATAAACCCAGACTTGTTGACTGAACCTAAGGAAGCCCAACCAAGTTCAATTTTTGAAATTGTCCTCAAACTCGTGTTTTCTGTTTTATCCAATTAGACTTTTACGCTTGATTATTGATCATCTTTGCATGTTTTAACCGTATGCCTTAATTTTAATCTTTCATTTGATTTATTTTCAAAAAAATCAAAAATCAAAAATCAAAAAATAAAAAAAAAATAATAAAAATAAAAAATTCAGAAAAATCCCAGAAATTAGGAAACGGGTCATTTCGACTGACCAATCCTATTTTCGATGAATTTTCATCCCGATATTTCCAAAATGATGATTTTGCCCCTTGTGGGTAAATTGTCCCGAAAAATTCAGAAAACTCAGAAAAACCTCAAGAATCAGGAAACGGGCCATTTCGACTGGCCAATCCTATTTTTGGATGATTTGCCTTCTTGATATTTTCAAAATGACGATTTTTCCCCTTATGGGCAAATTGTCTCAAAAAATTCCGAAAAATTCTCAGAAATTGTGGGAAATAAGGAATGACCACATTCAACTGGTTTGACCTTTTTTCACTTCCCGATCTGTAAAAAATGACCATTTTACCCTTCTGTTCAGTTTGATCCAAATCCTTCCTAGTCTCCTCAAATGATTTTTCATGAAATTGGTACCGAAAAGGCATTAGAGTAATCTAGCGTAACCAAGTCCCTAAACTCATTTTCTCTGGTTCGCAGAAATAAATTAGTTCTCCTGCTAATTTATTTAGGTTTCTAATCGACCTACCAAAAATGATTAGTGGCGACTCTAAATTTAAAAATCATTTAAACAAAAAATCCAAAGTCGCGATTCGGTAGGGCTTGGGAGGGTCCGGGTTAGGTTAATTAATTTATTCAACCTGATAATCCATTAACCTAAAAATGAATTTTAGGTCGCAACACATATATTAAAACAGTCTCTAAATTGCAGAAAAAATCTGTAAATTGTCGGTGGAGTAGCTCTATAAGTAGAGCTTGTACTTGTTCGTGAGCTTGTACTTGTTCGTGTGTGGGGTGGAGCATCGAGAATAAATTTGATATCCTTGTTGTCACACCCCCAAAATCACCATAATATGGGCCATGATACAGCCGTCCTTTCTCGAAAGGTCGTAGCCTCTATATAACTAAAACTTAATCTGATAATAAATATTTACATCCATATATATTAGATAACGTATTCCTTCGATTACAAAATCAGAACTTGTTACTAAACCATCAATAAATATATACATATCTCTACCAAAAGGATGAACACATCTAACAACAACTCAAAAGGCTCATCATAACCAAGAGCAACTCACAATTTATAACCAAAAACCCTCCACTAACGAAAATGTCATTCGCTAACGATCACTCATGTCTTATTTGCGACTCGCTAAACCTGAAAGACAAACAAAGATGAAAGGAGCTAGCTAACGCAGCTCATTGAGTAATACATTTCTTCTAACCGGATCGAACAATCACTATGCATATTTAACACTCAAAACAAATATCAGTGGTCTAACACATTGATTAATCTCATCAAAAACACATGTTAATGTTCTATCCATTGACTAATTTCATGCTCAAGATTCTAATCGTGGTCACGTATAACACTCGTGACAAAAGGCTACCAAGATTCCTCGTTGGCAAGATCTCTATCTGTAATGTTGGTGGCTCAGCCCACAAGGATATTCTAAACTAATATGCGCATATTCACAAACCCATTGTTGCGACCCTCCTTCAGGAAATTCGAGGGCTAATGAATTGCCTTCGGATCTAGCTCGCTCGATATGGCAGGTTACAAAGATCGAAGGTGAGGGCCCTCCCAAGCCCATGTCAAATCGCTTTAGGGAGGAACTTTATCAAATGTGCTTGAACTTAATGTGGTCGGGTGACATGTAATTAGTACACATGCCATCGGAGTCGCCGCCAATCTTTTTTGGAGGGTAGATCAAGAACCCTACCGCATGGTTGGGAGAGACCGTTCGGTTTTACGAAAATTAGAGAAGTGGGTTCACGGACTTAATTATGACAACTTTTTAGTCAACACACTTTCGGTATCTAAGTTGAGTAATTTTCTAATTTATAGAATCTATGCATATGTTTTTGGGATGAGGGAAGTCCTAAAATTTGAAGGGTTCATGCAGACGAGGGAGTGGCTATCTTATCAGAGACAATCAGTAAACTAAAGTGCGCAACCTAGAAATCAAAACGTGCGGAAAAATCGCATCAAATCGGCACTCAAATGGCCACATGAAAAGCCTACTAGAGCCCTAAGGGCTTAGAGAATGCATAATTACGGCTAAGGGATAATTTGGAAAATTTTGAGTAAAATTGATCAAAGGGGTAAAATGGTCATTTTTCAAGGCTCGAAAATCCAAAAATTATGAAAATAGGTCAAAATAGTTTAATGTGGGCATTTCCTATTTTTCATGATTTTTAGGAATTTTTATGGTTTTTTCTGATTTTTCTAGAATTTTTTTAGAATTTTTCATGATTTTTCCTTTTTTATTTTTAAAAAATTTCTGATTTTTTATTATTTTTTATTAATTTTCCGAACCGAGTCGGGTTGACCTTGCCCACAAACCTGAAAGACCCAGCCTAAACCCACTCGAGTTTAACCCAGGACCTAAAACGATGCCGCATTTTATTTTTTTAAAAAAAATTCTATTTTTTTCTAATTTTTTTTTATATTTTCTGAGAATTTTATTATAACTGGCTAATCCTATGGTCCAGGATCAACCATGTGGTAATCCATCACCCTTGAATTAGGCGACTAAAATCAACTATTTAGATAAAATCGAGACCTAATCTAGACCGTCCAAACCAATTACCAAAACTGACGGCCACGATCAAACCTATGACTAAATTTGAACCGTTCGATAAAAAAAAATATTTGACTCTAAAAACCTATTATAAACTAAAAACTATGTTTATTTTTTGAAAATCTATTTTTTATTTTTGACAAAGATCATATTGTGACACGTGGCGCCACTCCACCGTCCGATCTAATTTATATTTTTTTTATTATTTAGAAACCGTTCTAATGGCCAAGCTGACGTGGCGTGCCACGTCATCGCTGACCGAGTCAACGAGCTGACGTGACATGGTCTTCCCCACAACGTCCACAAGAACGGTCGAGAATCTCCCGGCGAGATCCAACGGTGAAACCTTAACCAATGAGATGAAATTGGTCCCGATCGATTCGTCTCAACACGTAGAACAACATATCAAAAGATAAAGTTATTTCGAGCATTAAAACACGAGAAATCGAGCTCGCATGGGACTATTTCATAATTAAATAATTTAAGGAAAAGTGTAAACCCTAGCTCACCATTATAAATACACATATAGAGTTCACACAGAGGGAGAGGCCATATTCAGAGGAGATCCCTTCACAATTCATGACATTGAGAGAGAGAGAGGAGAGGAAGCGCTTCTGGCCTTTTATGGAAAAGACAAAAAGAAAGGTTTAGCTTTTCTCCATCCAGAGAGCACGAAGGTCTCCTTCTCGGTGCTTTCTCTCTGACGGGTACAGGACCCATTGCACATAGAGAAGAAAAAAGGAGAGCCTACAAGAGGTCCCTCACGAAAGAAGCCAAAAAGAAAGAGAAGGGCATGGTCTTCTTGGAGTGCGTATCTCATTCGCTGAAATTGGAGTTATTTCATCCACTCTTCCACGGTCAAATCGTCCACATTCCGAGCTCCCCATCTGATGACGCAGCAACCGCAACGCTCCCACACACCATACATCAAGCCGAAGTCATCGTTAAATTCTAAAGGAGGATTCACTCGGATGTAGTATAACTTTGTTCTATGGATGTAGTAGCCTTAACACATGAGATCCACCATTGAAAATCAAAGTACCGAGTCCAGGGCCATATACACATGCGGCCAAAGAAGGAAAAACGTGAAGGGAAAAGGGCGTCTTCTTGTACTTAATTTCCTCTTTTTCTTTAATTTACTTTGCTATCCATTAATCCCCACTAATCACCACGGTTTTGTGGCTCATCCTCACAGATTCATTCAAAATATATGGGCTCAGTACACGTGTTCTTGATGGAGAAGAAGAGAGATGGTCCACATTGATTGACTCATGCGTGGACAAAAACACAAGAGAAATCCAAGAGTCAAATAAAGCCATAGCCACGTAATCATGGGCAGAAGATCAAAAGAGAAGTTTTTATTTTATTTGCCCAGCAAGAATTATTTTTCTCACGTTTTCATTTTGCTTCTGCAATGTTCTTCGATGAGGCAATTACATGTCAAAGTGAAGTGAGCACCGAAGCACTGTGAGATACTAGGCAAGCCATGAAGCCTTGACACCATCGAGCTGAGCATCCCACGAAAGCCTCCCATGATTCGCGAGATTGAGTCGATTCGATTCGGTTCGAATTTGGAATGTTCATCCGCAAATTAGGTGAATTTCTCATATTTAGCAATTTAATTATTTGATTAATTATTTGGTGCTATATCGTTATCTAACGAATCTTTTGAGATATAGGTGATTAATTAGGAAAATATTTCCTGTATAACGAATCTTTTGAGATACCGCACATGTGGATTTAATTCTATTTATAAGACTTTAGATAGAATTATTTTCATAGCAGGTATTTCGAATTTTTAGGATCAATCTATCAGGCTTTAAATCGAAACTTAATTTGAAAGAAATTGCAAAATATTCTAATTGATTTATTTTCTACATTTGAGCTTATCTGATTGGATTAGTATCTTTGTATATCTGATTGGTTGACTTTTCATATTTGAATTGAACTAATCGAATTGCTATCTTTTTGCAATATCTTAATGCATGTTCAAAATCTCTATAAAAATATTGCATAGAGATAATTACTGCATATAGATTATAATTGACATATTTAAATTAAATTGTAATTTAGGATAAAATCATGTAGATAGGATTGCATGTTTAATTGATTTTTTGGAATAAATTGGATTAGATTTCAATCTAGGTTAGAATATGCGTATTCATATGGATAATTATGCCTAAAACACTTTATCTCGAATGGGTTAGGGTTTAAGTCAATTTAAATCCTGAAATATCTAAGATAACTATCTTTAGGCATAGTTTATTTTAGGGTCATAATTAAATCCGAATTTGAAAAAAAAATCATCTTTGCCATGTCATCATGGGTTAAATGTCACATTTGCCATGTCATTTAGAGTAGCATGTTTAGATTAATTAATTAATTCATCATGTAGAATGCATGCTATGATTGACTTAATTTTAATTGCATATCACATGGAGTAAGTCATGTAGTTTAATTAAATTCATATGCATTGTTAGGATAGTTTGCATTTATTTATGCCGTTGCATTTAGATTAGAATTTATACATTGCATATAGATTAAATTTCATATAAAAAGCGAAAATCCAAAAGAGAGAATAAATTGTCAAGTGCATGCTCCTTGATATTTATCGTCATTGCTGAGTGTTTAATTTAATTGATTGTACTCCCGCATGATAACCTTTTTTAATGACTTAGATTAAAATTTAATCATGCTATCTGATCAAACATTTTTCATGAAATAAAATGGTACCGAAAGGGCGTTAGAGTAATCTAGCATAATTAAGTCTTCGAACTCATTATCTCTAGCTCGTATGAATAAAATAATACTTCCGCTATTTTATTTAGGTTCCTGATCAACCTACCTTAAGTGATTAATGGCGATTCCAAATCTTTGTATGTTAAATATTGAACTTACGTTGCGATTTGGTGGAGCTTGGGAGAACTCGAACTAGGTTAGTTAATTCGCTTAGTTAACTTGGTAATCCATTGATCTAAGATTGAAAAATCCGATTTTTAGGTCACGATACTCTTTCAATTCGGCTGGTGCCATCCAATAAGGCGCCTTAAAAACAGGTATGGAACCAAGCATCAACTCAATGCAAAATTCAATCTCTCTATCAAGAGGTAAACTGGTTAAATCATTAAGAAACATATTTGGAAATTCTCTAACAATCGGAATATTTTCTAGCTTTACAACTTTCTTATTAGTGTCTTCTACATATGCTAGATAGCTACAATAACCTTTCCTTAGAAGCTTTCTCGCTTATACAATTGAAATTAGTCTCAAAAAAGTGTCTTTACATCTTTCCGAAAAAGAGAATTTGGACTGGTTCAGAAGTCAAAAGACAACTTTCTTTGAATAACAATCCACAGTGGCATGATATTTTGATAAACAATCCATCCCTAGAATAACATCGAAATCCCATATATCTAACAACATCAAATCTCCAGGTATTTCCACATCATCAATTCGGAGCATACACCTCTTGAACACATAATCAACAATCAAGAAATCACCGATAGGAGCATTAACACGCAATTCATATTCAAGAGGGTTGGGTAGCACATTAAGTTTCTTTGTAAATTCCCTGGAAATGAAGGAATGCATAGCACCATAGTCAAATAATGCATAATTACACCGCGAGGCAATTGAGATATTACCTGCAACGACGATGTTAGAAGCCGTTGCATCCTCTTTTGTCATAGCAAAAAAAATTTCGATTATCTTCTGCCTTTGCTGATTTTCTAGAGGATGTTGGCACCTAAATTTTGATTTTTTTTCTTTGCATAAAAATTTCAAAAAATAATTTATGCATTGCATTTACATACACATTTAATTGGATTGGCGACAAAAATAAAGCTAAATTGAAAGATGATGCACTTTGTTGACACCTAATTTTTAATCATCTTTTCTCTTTTGAAATTAACAAAAAATCTATAAAAATTTATAAAATTAAAAAAAAATCAACTTTGGGGACTTGGCCAAGCCTAAGGAACCAATTTTGACCAAAAAATGATTTTCCATATTTTTGGTATTTTTCAGCATTTTTTATTTTCGAAAATTAATAGAAAATCCATAAAAAAGAGAAAATTACAAAATCAACCTTGGAAGCCTTGGCCAAGCCTACGCAACCATTTTTGAACAAAAAATAATTTTTCATATTTTTTGTATTTTTTAATATTGTTTAGAAATTAGGAAAATATTTAATAAATAAATAGCATTTGAGGCCACAAAAATAGGAAAGAATAGTCAGTATTTTTCTTTTAACTTTCTCCTCATTTTAGCCAAAGAAAATTTGCAAAGATTAATTTGAAATTGAGAATTACTTTGTTAATCTCGTTTTCAGATTAATTAAAAAAGTTATAAAAAATTCATTTTAGTTCTGTAATTTTGGATTTTTGTCTTTCTGGAGTTGTGACGTTGCCCTCTAATGGTCCAAAATTTTCAAGAGCTTGATAATGCACTTTCTATTATTGCGTTCGATTTTTCGAATTCAACTTATCATTTGTGCTTCTTCTCGAAGTGCTGGTGTCGGGGATTAAATCAAATCAAGTCACGGCTATGGGTCTTTTCCCAGGATGTAGATCTACGATTATAGAGAGTCTCTGCAATTTCAGAACTTAAATGACGGGAAAAGGAATATACACTTGGAGGTGGTTAGAGACAGCAGAAGAGTAGAGCATTATATGGTGGGTGGAGCACAGGCAGTCTTGTTTTTGGGGATCTTTCTCATGCCGATAGATACAAGTGCAATGATGTTGGGCTAAAATGGGGACACATGGGGTCATTTTATTGAACGAAGTGCGGCATTTCAGCCATGGTTCTAGTTTACTGGGAACCATGAAACAGGATATATGCCTTACATGGAGGAGGTTGATTGATTCAAATCCTATCTGCATCGATCGATATCCAACACCTTATTTGGCCTCAAAAAGCACCCATCCTATCGATGTGCCATTAGACGAACTTCCGCCCACGTGATCGTGCTTTCAAGCTACTCTTCCTTTGTGAAATACGCACTTCAGTGGATGTGGCTGCGAGAAGGATGTAAAAGGGTTTATGCACCGAAAGAATGTTAATCCAGCGGTTACTAAATTTCGAAGAAACGCAGCAAAAATCATGTGAATCGAGCGATTGACAGAAAACACCTAAAAGGTGGCGCCATATGATAACTAAAGCAAAAAGGAGGAGTCCTTCTCTAACAACTTGGGGGTTCCACGAAAAAGACAAAAGAAATGGTTGTCTTCTCTGCTACTTTCATAATGCTATAAAGGGGGTGCAAAAGAAAGGAGTGGAGGGCGCATTATAGGAGACAAAAAGCTAGAAAGGGACGGGGGCACTTGACGGGGAAAAGAAAGCAAATGGGGCACCGAACGAAGAAGCAAAATGTGTCGGCCAGATAGATGAGAAGACAAGAGAAAATGGAGGACACGGTTCGGTGGCAGAGAGGGGCTCACATTGCCCTCCACCATCAGGAAGAAAGGAGGTATGCTCGGTCAAAAAAGAAAAAAGGAATGATGAGTAAAAAGGTGATTGGAGGGGAGACGCGGGAGGACCTCAAGGGGAACTCCATCAATCTCCCTGCAATTGGTGAGTGGGGGATGAACACTAGCGCTACTTGACCTAGACTCCAACACCCAAGATAGCCACACCTTCGATGGCATCTTCGCTAAATCTTCTCAAGTAATTACTGCTTTTGGGTGCCACCAACCACTACTACCGAAAGAACCCATCTAAATCGCCATATATTCGCGGAGAGAGATCCAGATCAGGGACCATGGAGCTGGTCAAAAGAAGATTGTCATAATTAAGGGTGCTTAGAAGGATCCATTATAGGTTGATATCGTTATGGAGTTCTGCTCGGGCGGTGAGCTGTTGGACCAGATGATCCAGAGAGGGCATTATAGTGAGAGAATAAAATGAGAGATGGGAGCAGAGAAGAGAATACGGGGGGACTCAGAAAGGAAGGGGGGGAGGCTTCCACACACAGGGAGAGAGGAGAAAACTTCTCAAGAAGCCACGGTGGCCAGCTGACAAGCTTTTGACGAAAAAACTTGACAGAAAGATGGGATTCATTCGTACTTAGAAGGAAACGGACAGGCAGGTGAGGGGGCCAACACACGAGGTCAGAAGGACCCTCGAGAGAGAGAAAAAAAAAACTACCTGGGGGGGGGGGAGCTGGTTCCTTTTCCATCGCCGCGGGGGATCATTTGGAGGGCGGCAACATCATCGCCGATGGTGCTTCACCACGGAACAACATCTTCAACTGAAGGAGCTAGAAAATGGGGCGGTGGTCGGAGAAGAGCCTTGGGGGGGTTCAACACGCCCATCGACCCACTGAGGCCACTCTCTCTCTTTCTCTCTCTCTCTCTCCCTCTCTCATGAGCACACATACAAGTAAGAAGGGAGTGATTCGAGAGGGGTTCATCAGAAAAGGAGGAGGAGTTAGAACGTGGCTGAATGCATGGGAGGGTCACGGACGGTAACGTTTGACGGGTGGAGTTCAGGCTAAGCACTTGTCTGTCGAAAACCGCAACCCCGTTCGATGAGAAACATCACAGTGAGAACGAAAATACGAAGGAGAAGGTCGTGATGAAGGTTGAGACAAAATGCAGGCAGTGCCGGGCCAAGGCATTGCAAATCACTACTCAAGCAGATGGTGCTATGATAAGACGATTTCTCTCATCCGCGATGCCGCTAGCGTGTCCGTCCCCATAAAGAGAGGGATCTCTCACCTCGTGCCCAAGAATGGCAAGATCCAGGTAAATAATGACGTTGCAGACTTGGCTTCTGGGAACAGAGATATGTAAGGGAGTGATTTCGGTGTCCATTTCGAAGAATCGAGAGAAACTGTGCATGGCGAATGTATTTTCGCCAGTTCGTGCGAACTCCTGATCATAGTTCTACTTCATTAAGAGGTCAGTGCATTACTCTCGGTGTGTTCAAGATACGGTCGTGTCATGATGCAATGCGATGAAGAAGCTGAAGCTACGCCGTCAACTCGGCGTACGGAGCGCGCAAGGACGGTGGGCTCTCTCTTACTCTGGGTTTTGTCGGTCTCTTATGGCAACGCGAGTTGAATAGAAGGAAAAATCCGTTTGTGTCATCCGCTCGATTTTTCTCATCTCCTCTCTTCAAACTCACTGCATCGGTTCTTGAGGTTCATGGCGGGATCGTGAAAGATGTCGATGATGGAGAAGCTGTTCACCCAATTTTCGAGAAGAAGGACTGGATCGTCGTTCAACCGTCGTTGCTTCCCAAAGATCTCGGCACCATCTACATCAACACCAGGTTCAACAAGGAAGGCATCAAAAGAGGCTGCTTCATTTCGAAGCAGAGCATTCCCAAGTACTGGCTGTTCATGCACTTCTTCTCCATGTATAAGTATGCGCTTGACGTGTTCCTCATCAATGAGTACTCGTGCCTGATGTCGAGGTACTTGATCTGGTACCAAGAGAACAAGACGTGTATGGTAAGCGGGAGGGACGTGTTGCAGAAGCGAGGGCTTCACAAGGTCGAGAAGTGGACGAATATTTACATTCTGGTCAGGTTCTTCTTATTCTATTATGTGCTCTGGTTGCTGGTCATGATGCGAAGGGTTTCGAGATCAAAGAACGCATTCTCATAGCTCTTGTCAGCGCTTTTGAGTATAGTGGCATCGTAATGGATGTCTTTTCTTCAAGTGTGGTTTTTTCCGAGAGAGATATGTGACGACGAACTAAGTTCATTAGACCGTGCCCTTGGACGTTTGTTTCACTTCAGCTACTTTGTCAGTCCTCCTTCTTGGAAAGGAGCAAATATTAGGTGCTCCTGGAGCATTGCTCCAGGGCACACGTGTCCTCTCCCCATTGGGGGAGAGGAGAGAGAAAGTGACAGATGAGGAGTAAAGTGACAGATAAACTCCTCATCTGTCACTTTCTCTCTCCTCTCCCCCAATGGGGAGAGGACACGTGTGCCCTAGAGCATTGCTCCAGGAGCACCTAATATTTTTCGCTTGGAAAGACGAGTCTTTTTCTATACTCAAGCTAATATGCTTCTTTGGGATGAAGACTACCTTGGTTATCCTTCATGTTGGGTTTTGGGAACCCAAAAACCCATAAAAAGTGAATGAGAAAGGTGAATGAATAGTCCCACATGGGATAGAAGAGAGATGGAAAAATGGTTTATATAGTGGAGCCTCACTAATGGGTTTGGGCCCCAAGGGGCACCCCACTTTTGTGGAGGAGAGAGGTCTTGGACAAAGTCAAACCGGTCCACACGCACGCCGCCGCCGCCGCCGGCTCGGCTCGGTTCGGGCCTGGGTCCATTTATCTTTTTGGAACTCGGCCCATTTATTTTATCAGTTTTTATTTTTTCGAATGGACACAATGAGAAAGTGTGTCCGAATAACTTCTCTTCAAGACACCGGTTCGGGTTCGTAAATAACCGATCACCGAACGTATGTATTGATTCGGTAATAACCGAATACCGAACGAAGACATTGATTCGGATTATTTCAATAACCGAACAAAATTGACTCGTGACTCTTCGGCTACATCAGCATTCGGTTTTTCCCTCATTTTAAGTACCGAACCGAGACACAAAAAAAAAATTTCTCTCTCTGGTTTTCCGAAAATCATACACTCTCATTCTCATTCTCTGTGCGATTTTTTCTCCGAGTTGCGTTCGAAGTATTCTCTGAAATAAGTACCACTTTCTGAGAAAAGCGATCCGTTCTATCCTGGGAGACGATTGTCTACACATCTCGGGTACCGATTAAGGGGACGAATTTGTCTTAAGGACACGACGTGAAATCATCGGGCTTGGATCAATCCTCTAAACGTTCATACGTCAACACCTCATTCAGGTTTGTTTGATTACTTATTCTCATATATGCGAGCACAACACATAACAACTACAATCTTAAGACAAATTCCGTGTATGTGTTCGCTTTCAAAGTGTGTTTGTCAACTGTGGTCATATTGTAATCTTCTCGGAGGAACTGTTCTGCTTCATATTATCTTTATAGAATTCAGAATACCAACTCCCGTTTTCACGCTTGTTCTTGTGTGTATGCAAGTAAAGTAATTGGATCGTGCTCGTCGATACTGTTCACGATTACTGTTCATAAATACTGTTCGGTACTGTACACAATTACTGTTCACAATACTGTTCACAATTACTGTTCGGTACTGTACACAATTACTGTTCACGATTACTGTTCATAATTACTGTTCAGGTGCTGTATACAATTACTGTTTACGATTACTGTTCACGGTACTGTTCACGGCTTTTGTAATTTGAACGTGCTCGTCCAACAATTCCTGTGTTTATTTTTTTTTTTTAAGGTGTATTGTTCGTCTTGTCATATATTTATTCGCCGAATCCTTTCTATTTTCGTAATAGAAATGGCCTCGACATCGATGACGCCTGTTGCGTCTGTTCCAACTCATGGAGAGAAACCAGAGAAGTTCAGTGGAACTGACTTCAAAAGATGGCAACAAAAGATGCTGTTCTATCTCACGACCTTGAATTTGGCAAGGTTCCTTACCGAGGATGCTCCTAAGTTGGATGAAGGAGAGATAGACAAGAAAAAGTTTGCTGCAATAGATGCGTGGACGCATTCTGACTTCCTGTGTCGCAACTACATCCTCAATGGTCTGGATAATTCCCTCTATAATATTTATAGTCCGTTGAAGACGGCTAAGGAATTATAGGATAGTCTGGACAAGAAATACAAAACTGAAGATGCTGGATTGAAGAAATTCATTGTCGGCAAATTTCTGGATTTCAAGATGGTGGACTTCAGAACCGTCTTAAGTCAAGTTCAAGAACTCCAAGTGATCCTGCATGATATTCATACAGAAGGAATGATGATTAGTGAATCATTTCAAGTGGCTGCGTTCATTGAGAAATTGCCGCCGTCTTGGAAGGACTTCAAAAATTATCTCAAACATAAGAAAAAGGAGTTATCGCTTGAGGACTTCATTGTTCGATTGAGGATAGAAGAAGACAATAGACTTTCTGAAAAGAAGGTTGGTAGCAAACTGGAGGTCTCAAAGGCCAATGTTGTTGAAGGCGGACCAAAACCCAACATGAAGAGGAAAAGGTTTGGAGAGGGATCTACCCAAGGCCAGAAAAAGTTCATTGGCAAATGCTACAATTGTGGAAAAGCTAGACATCGTGCCAAGGACTGTAGAGCCAAGAAGAGAAAACATACTTAAGCTAATGTGGTGGAACAAATTTCCAATGGCGTTGATGATATCAATTTGACTGCTATGATATCCGAGTGCAATTTGGTGGGCAACCCCAAAGAATGGTGGATTGATACTGGAGCAACTCGCCAAATATGCGCCAATAGATGGATGTTCACATCCTATACACCTATGGCACGTGATGAGAAACTCTATATGGGTAATTCATCGACCTCTAAGGTTGAAGGTATTGGCAAGATTGCTCTGAAGATGACGTTTGGAAAAACCGTGACACTAGTCGATGTGCTGCATGTGCCAGACATACGCAAGAACTTAGTGTCTGGATCTCTCCTTAGCAAGAATGGTTTTAAGTTGGTGTTTGTATCTGACAAGTTTATACTCTCCAAGAATGAGATGTATGTAGGAAAAGGTTATCTGAGTGAGGGTTTGTTTAAGCTGAATGTAATGACTGTTGTACCCAATGATTCTATGAATAAAGTTGTTTTTGCTTACGTGCTTGAGTCTCCTAATTTATGGCATGCTAGATTAGGACATGTTAACTATAAGTCAATAAAGAAATTGATGAGCATGGGACTATTGCCAAAATCCGATTGTCCAAATGAAAAATGCCAAGTGTGTGTTGAATCAAAATTTTCCAAACCTCCGTTTCATTCTATAGACAATAAAATCACTGAACCTTTAGATTTAATACACACTGACATATGTGATTTGAAAACAATACCCACAAGAGGTGGTAAAAAATATTTTATCACTTTTATAGATGACTGTTCAAGGTATTGTTATGTCTATTTGTTGAGTAGTAAAGATGAAGCTGTAAATGCTTTTAGAACTTATAAGTCTGAAGTTGAAACTCAGTTAAATAGGAAAATTAAAACGATAAGAAGTGATAGAGGTGGTGAATATGAATTTCCTTTTGAGGAAATTTGTTCTGAATTTGGCATTATTCACCAAATTACGCCTCCTTATACGCCACAATCCAATGGCGTGGCAGAAAGGAAAAATCGATCGTTAAAGGAAATGATGAATGCATTACTGAATAGTTCTGGATTACCACAGAACTTGTGGGGGGAAGCTGTTCTAACAGCTAATTTCGTTTTAAATAGAGTACCCCACAAAAAGACACAACAAACTCCATATGAGAAATGGAAAGGCAGAATGCCGAATTTGAAATACCTCAAAGTGTGGGGGTGTTTGGCGAAGGTTGCGGTTCCTAAACCTAAGAAGGTTAAAATATGACTAAAAATCGTTGATTGTGTTTTTATTGGGTATGCTCTTAATAGTAATGCATATCGATTTCTTATTCATAAGTCTGACATCCCAGATATACATGCCAATACGATCATTGAGTCAAAGGACGCTTCGTTCTTTGAGAACATTTTTCCGTATAACAGAGTATATGAGCCAATCAATAATGATAAAAGGCCTAGGGAGACTACACCTAGAAGCGATCCTATGGAGGATAAACCTAGACGTAGTAAAAGACAAAGAACTTCTAATTCTTTTGGACCTGATTTTCTAACATATTTGTTAGAGAATGAGCCTCGGACCTTTAAAGAGGCTGTGACATCCCCAGAAGCTCCGTTCTGGAAAGAAGCTATCAATAGTGAGGTTGAATCCATCCTGTCAAACCATACTTGGAAATTAGTTGACCTTCCTCATGGTAATAAACCACTACAATGTAAGTGGATTTTCAAGAAGAAAATGAAAACGGATGGTACTATTGATAAATATAAGGCTAGGCTTGTGGTAAAAGGATACAAGCAACGAGAAGGTCTGGATTATTTCGACACCTATTCACCTGTCACAAGAATTACATCCATAAGGATGCTAATTGCTATAGCAGCGGTGTATAAGCTTGAAATCCATCAAATGGATGTAAAAACGGCCTTCTTAAATGGGGATCTGGAGGAAGAAATATATCTGGAACAACCTGAAGAGTTCATTGTTCCAGGACAAGAGAAAAAGGTATGTCGACTTATCAAGTCACTCTATGGATTGAAACAAGCACCGAAATAATGGCATGCTAAATTCGACCAAGTCATGTTGTCGAATGGCTTTAAGATAAATGAGTGTGATAAATGTGTTTATCTTAAGAACACTCATAATGGCTTTGCCATTCTGTGCTTGTATGTAGATGACATGCTTATAATGGGTAGTGATAGTGAGGTTGTTAAAGCGACCAAACGCATGCTCACAAGTAAGTTTGATATGAAAGATATAGGGTTTGCAGATGTTATTTTAGGAATTAAATTCCAAAAGACATCTGGAGGATTAGCTTTATCGCAGTCTCATTACATTGAGAAGATTCTTGAAAAATGCAAGAATCTAGATATTATACCAGCAAAGACCCCGATAGATGTTAATCTACACCTTTCAAAGAATACTGGTGAAAGTAAAGCTCAAAATGATTATGCTAGTATACTATGCAGTTTAATGTATGTCATGAACTGTACTAGGCTGGACATAGCTTGTGCTGTGAGCAAGCTGAGTCGATTTACAATTAGTCCAAATGACAATCATTGGAAAGCAATGAAACGTGTATTGGGCTATTTGAAGCACACTCAAAACTATGCTTTGCATTACACAAAGTATCCAGCAGTACTTGAAGGATATTGTGATGCAAATTGGATAACTGGCACAAAAGACACAAAATCCACAAGTGGGTATGTGTTTACACTTGGTGGAGGAGCAGTGTCTTGGAAATCATCCAAACAAACTTGCATTGCAAGATCTACTATGGAAGCAGAATTTATTGCTTTGGATAAGGCTGGTGAAGAAGCAGAGTGGCTTCGAAATTTCTTAGAAGACATTCCTAATTGGCCTAAACCAATGCCAGCTGCATGTATTCATTGTGATAGTCAAGCGGCAATTGGAAGGGCAAGGAGTGTTATGTATAATGGAAAGTCCCGACATATACGTCGAAGACACGATACCGTGAGACAGCTACTCTCTAGTGGAATTATCACGATTGACTATGTGAAGTCAAAAGACAATATTGCGGATCCATTAACAAAAGGCCTAACTAGAGAGATGGTTGAGAAAACATCAAGGGGAATGGGTCTAAGGCCTATAAAATAAGTCGTCATAGCGGAAACCCTACCTAGTTGACTGGAGATCCCAAGATCTAGGTTCAAAGGGACAACCAAGTTATGGAGACTGAGTAAAGTACTGTCAACTCCTACTCATTCCCGTATAAAGACAGTACAAACATGTGAAGGTTAAGCATAAGCTTTTAATGATTCTGATTTAGGTATGTGAAATACCACATTTTCAGAAATCACCTATGTGAGTGTGAAGTGAGGGCCGCTTCTAAGGTGAATTTGAAAGGCCGAATTCCCGAAAGCACTCATGAAACCAGGCGGTGTTCATGGCCAAAACAAACACAACAGTGAGAACCAACTTTGGTTGAGAGATAGTTGTGTGACTCCTATTGTCTTGACTTACAACGAAGGTCGACAGTTCAAAGACATCAAGTCTACTGATTGACCGAGTAAGTCCGATAGGTTTCACTAGGGAAAGTTGAAGGTCTCTGACTACTTATCCCAATGCAGCATTCTCTCACGGAATAATCGCACATTGCATTTCATGCATACATGAAGAGTCATGATATCTGAAATTCTCATTCATGTGGGGGATTGTTGGGTTTTGGGAACCCAAAAACCCATAAAAAGTGAATGAGAAAGGTAAATGAATAGTCCCACATGGGATAGAAGAGAGATGGAAAAAGAGTTTATATAGTGGAGCCTCACTAATGGGTTTGGGTCCCAAGGGGCACCCCACTTTTGTGGAGGAGAGAGGTCTTTGACAAAGTCGGACCGGTCCGCGCGCGCGCGCCGCCGCCGCCGTCTGTCCGCCCGGCCGTGCCCTGGATCCATTTATCTTTTTGGAACTCGGCCCATTTATTTTATCAGTTTTTATTTTTTCTAATGGACACAATGAGAAAGTGTGTCCGAATAACTTCTCTTCAAGACACCGGTTCGGGTTCGCAAATAACCGATCACCGAACGTATGTATTGATTCGGTAATAACCGAATACCGAACGAAGACATTGATTCGGATTATTTCAATAACCGAACAAAATTGACTCGTGACTCTTCGGCTACATAAGCATTCGGTTTTTTCCCTCATTTTAAGTACCGAACCGAGACACTAAATTTACACTCTGCTTTTTCGAAAATCATACGCTCTCATCCTCATTCTTTGTGCGATTTTTCCTCCGAAGTTGCGTTCGAAATATTCTCTGAAAGAAGTACCACTTTCTGAGAAGAGCGATCCGTTCTATCCTGGGAGACGATTGTCTACACACCTTGGGTACCGATTGAGGGGATGAATTTGTCTTAAGGACACGACGTGAATTCATCGGGCTCGGATCAATCCTCTAATCGTTCATACGTCAACATTTCATTCAGGTTTGTTTGATTACTTATTCTCATATATGCGAACACACACACACTAACAACAACAATCTTAACACAACATTCGCGTGTATGTGTTCGCTTTCAAAGTGTGCTTGTCAACTGTGGTCATATTGTGATCTTCTCGGACAAACTGTTCTGCTTCATATTATCTTTATAGAATTCGGAATACCAACTCTCGTTTTCACGCTTGTTCTTGTGTGTATGCAAGTAAAGTAATTGGATCGTGCTCGTCGATACTGTTCACGATTACTGTTCATAAATACTGTTCGGTACTGTACACAATTACTGTTCACAATACTGTTCACAATTACTGTTCGGTACTGTACACAATTACTGTTCACGATTACTGTTCATAATTACTGTTCAGGTGCTGTATACAATTACTGTTCACGATTACTGTTCACGGTACTGTTCACGGCTTTTGTAATTGGAACGTGCTCGTCCAACAATTCCTATGTTTATTTTTTTTAAGGTGTATTGTTCGTCTTGTCATATATTTATTCGCTGAATCATTTCTATTTTCGTAATAGAAATGGCCTCGACATCGATGACGCCTGTTGCGTCTGTTCCAACTCATGGAGAGAAACCAGAGAAGTTCAGTGGAACTGACTTCAAAAGATGGCAACAAAAGATGCTGTTCTATCTCACGACCTTGAATTTGGCAAGGTTCCTTACCGAGGATGCTCCTAAGTTGGATGAAGGAGAGATAGACAAGAAAAAGTTTGCTGCAATAGATGCGTGGACGCATTCTGACTTCCTGTGTCGCAACTACATCCTCAATGGTCTGGATAATTCCCTCTATAATATTTATAGTCCGTTGAAGACGGCTAAGGAATTATAGGATAGTCTGGACAAGAAATACAAAACTGAAGATGCTGGATTGAAGAAATTCATTGTCGGCAAATTTCTGGATTTCAAGATGGTGGACTTCAGAACCGTCTTAAGTCAAGTTCAAGAACTCCAAGTGATCCTGCATGACATTCATGCAGAAGGAATGATGATTAGTGAATCATTTCAAGTGGCTGCGTTCATTGAGAAGTTGCCGCCGTCTTGGAAGGACTTCAAAAATTATCTCAAACATAAGAAAAAGGAGTTATCGCTTGAGGACTTCATTGTTCGATTGAGGATAGAAGAAGACAATAGACTTTCTGAAAAGAAGGTTGGTAGCAAACTGGAGGTCTCAAAGGCCAATGTTGTTGAAGGCGGACCAAAACCCAACATGAAGAGGAAAAGGTTTGGAGAGGGATCTACCCAAGGCCAGAAAAAGTTCATTGGCAAATGCTACAATTGTGGAAAAGCTAGACATCGTGCCAAGGACTGTAGAGCCAAGAAGAGAAAACATACTTAAGCTAATGTGGTGGAACAAATTTCCAATGGCGTTGATGATATCAATTTGACTGCTATGATATCCGAGTGCAATTTGGTGGGCAACCCCAAAGAATGGTGGATTGATACTGGAGCAACTCGCCATATATGCGCCAATAGATGGATGTTCACATCCTATACTCCTATGGCACATGATGAGAAACTCTATATGGGTAATTCATCGACCTCTAAGGTTGAAGGTATTGGCAAGGTAGCTCTGAAGATGACATTTGGAAAAACCGTGACACTAGTCGATGTGCTGCATGCGCCAGACATACGCAAGAACTTAGTGTCTGGATCTCTACTTAGCAAGAATGGTTTTAAGTTGGTGTTTGTATCTGACAAGTTTGTACTCTCCAAGAATGAGATGTAGGAAAAGGTTATTTGAGTGAGGGTTTGTTTAAGCTGAATGTAATGACTGTTGTACCCAATGATTCTATTAATAAAGTTGTTTCTGCCTATGTGTTTGAGTCCCCTAATTTATGGCATGCTAGATTAGGACATGTTAACTATAAGTCAATAAAGAAATTGATGAGCATGGGACTATTGCCAAAATCCGATTGTCCAAATGAAAAATGCCAAGTGTGTGTTGAATCAAAATTTTCCAAACCTCCGTTTCATTCTATAGACAATAAAATCACTGAACCTTTAGATTTAATACACACTGACATATGTGATTTGAAAACAATACCCACAAGAGGTGGTAAAAAATATTTTATCACTTTTATAGACGATTGTTCAAGGTATTGTTATGTCTATTTGCTAAGTAGTAAAGATGAAGCTGTAAATGCTTTTAGAACTTATAAGTCTGAAGTTGAAACTCAGTTAAATAGGAAAATTAAAACGATAAGAAGTGATAGAGGTGGTGAATATGAATTTCCTTTTGAGGAAATTTGTTCTGAATTTGGCATTATTCACCAAATTACGCCTCCTTATACGCCACAATCCAATGGCGTGGCAGAAAGGAAAAATCGATCGTTAAAGGAAACGATGAATGCATTACTGAATAGTTCTGGATTACCACAGAACTTGTGGGGGGAAGCTGTTCTAACAGCTAATTTCGTTTTAAATAGAGTACCCCACAAAAAGACACAACAAACTCCATATGAGAAATGGAAAGGCAGAATGCCGAATTTGAAATACCTCAAAGTGTGGGGGTGTTTGGCGAAGGTTGCGGTTCCTAAACCTAAGAAGATTAAAATAGGACCGAAAACCGTTGATTGTGTCTTTATTGGATATGCTCTTAATAGTAATGCATATCGATTTCTGGTCCATAAGTCTGAAATCCCAGATATACATGTTAATACGATCATTGAATCAAGGGACGCCTCGTTCTTTGAGAACATTTTTCCGTATAACAGAGTATATGAGCCAATCAATAATGATAAAAGGCCTAGGGAGACTACACCTAGAAACGATCCTATGGAGGATGAACCTAGACGTAGTAAAAGACAAAGAACTTCTAATTCTTTTGGACCTGATTTTCTAACATATTTCTTAGAGAATGAGCCTCGGACCTTTAAAGAGGCTGTGACATCCCCAGAAGCTCCGTTCTGGAAAGAAGCTATCAATAGTGAGGTTGAATCCATCCTGTCAAACCATACTTGGGAATTGGTTGACCTTCCTCCTGGCAATAAACCACTACAATGTAAGTGGATATTCAAGAAGAAAATGAAAACGGATGGTACTATTGATAAATATAAGGCTAGGCTTGTGGTAAAAAGATACAAGCAACGAGAAGGTCTGGATTATTTCGACACCTATTCACCTGTCACAAGAATTACATCCATAAGGATGCTAATTGCTATAGCAGCGGTGTATAAGCTTGAAATCCATCAAATGGATGTAAAAACGGCCTTCTTAAATGGGGATCTGGAGGAAGAAATATATCTGGAACAACCTGAAGGGTTCATTGTTCCAGGACAAGAGAAAAAGGTATGTCGACTTATCAAGTCACTCTATGGATTGAAACAAGCACCGAAATAATGGCATGCTAAATTCGACCAAGTCATGTTGTCGAATGGTTTTAAGATAAATGAGTGTGATAAATGTGTTTATTTTAAGAATACTCATAATGGATTTGCCATTTTGTGCTTGTATATAGATGATATGCTTATAATGGGTAGTGATAGTGAGGTTGTTAAAGCAACCAAACACATGCTCACAAGTAAGTTTGATATGAAAGATATGGGGGTTGCAGATGTTATTTTAGGAATTAAAATCCATAAGACATCTAGAGAATTAGCTTTATCGTAGTCTCATTACATTGAGAAGATCCTTGAAAAATGCAAGAATCTAGATATAATACCAGCAAAGACCCCGATAGAAGTTAATCTACATCTTTCAAAGAATACTGGTGAAAGTAAAGCTCAAAATGATTATGCTAGTATACTAGGCGGTTTAATGTATGTCATGAACTGTACTAGGCCGGACATAGCTTGTGCTGTGAGCAAGCTGAGTCGATTTACAATTAGTCCAAATGACAATCATTGGAAAGCAATGAAACGTGTATTGGGCTATTTGAAGCACACTCAAAATTATGCTTTACATTACACAAAGTATCTAGCAGTACTTGAAGGATATTGTGATGCAAATTGGATAACTGGCACAAGAGACACAAAATCCACAAGTGGGTATGTGTTTACACTTGGTGGAGGAGTAGTGTCTTGGAAATCATCCAAACAAACTTGCATTGCAAGATCTACTATGGAAACAGAATTTATTGCTTTGGATAAGGCTGGTGAAGAAGCAGAGTGGCTTTCTTAGAAGACATTCCTAATTGGCCTAAACCAATGCCAACTGTATGTATTCATTGTGATAGTCAAGCGGCAATTGGAAGGGCAAGGAATGTTATGTATAATGGAAAGTCCCGACATATACGTCGAAGACACGATATCGTGAGACAGCTACTCTCTAGTGGAATTATCACGATTGACTATGTGAAGTCAAAAGATAATATTGCGGATCCATTAACAAAAGGCCTAACTAGAGAGATGGTTGAGAAAACATCAAAGGGAATAGGTCTAAGGCCTATAAAATAAGTCGTCATAGCGGAAACCCTACCTAGTTGACTGGAGATCCCAAGATCTAGGTTCAAAGGGACAACCAAGTTATGGAGACTGAGTAAAGTACTGTCAACTCCTACTCATTCCCGTATAAAGACAGTACAGACATGTGAAAGTTAAGCATAAGCTTTTAATGATTCTGATTTAGGTATGTGAAATACCACATTTTCAGAAATCACCTATGTGAGTGTGAAGTGAGGGCCGCTTCTAAGGTGAATTTGAAAGGCCGAATTCCCAAAAGCACTCATGAAACCAGGCGGTGTTCATGGCCAAAACAAACACAACAGTGAGAACCAACTTTGGTTGAGAGATAGTTGTGTGACTCCTATTGTCTTGACTTGCAACGAAGGTCGATAGTTCAAAGACATCAAGTCTACTGATTGATCGAGTAAGTCCGATAGGTTTCACTAGGGAAAGTTGAAGGTCTCTGACTACTTATCCCAATGCAGCATTCTCTCACGGAATAATCGCACATTGCATTTCATGCATACATGAAGAGTCATGATATCTGAAATTCTCATTCATGTGGGGGATTTTTGGGTTTTGGGAACCCAAAAACCCATAAAAAGTGAATGAGAAAGGTGAATGAATAGTCCCACATGGGATAGAAGAAAGATGGAAAAAGGGTTTATATAGTGGAGCCTCACTAATGGGTTTGGGTCCCAAGGGGCACCCCACTTTTTGTGGAGTAGAGAGGTCTTGGACAAAGTCGGACCGGTCCACGCGCGCGCGCGCCGCCGCCGCCGCCATCCGTCAGTCCGATTGGCCAGCTCGGCTCGGTTCGGGCCGGGCCCGGGCCTGGGTCCATTTATCTTTTTGGAACTCGGCCCATTTATTTTATCAGTTTTTATTTTTTCGAACGGACACAATGAGAAAGTGTGTCCGAATAATTTCTCTTCAAGACACCGGTTCAGGTTCGCAAATAACCGATCACCGAACGTATGTATTGATTCGGTAATAACCGAATACCGAACGAAGACATTGATTCGGATTATTTCAATAACCGAATGAAATTCACTCGTGACTCTTCGGCTACATCAGCATTCGGTTTTTCCCTCATTTTAAGTACCGAACCGAGACACCAACAAAAAAAAATTTCCCTTTCTGGTTTTCCGAAAATCATACACTCTCATTCTCATTCTTTGTACGATTTTTTCTCCGAGTTGCGTTCGAAGTATTCTCTGAAAGAAGTACCACTTTCTGAGAAGAGCGATCCGTTCTATCCTGGGAGACGATTGTCCACACACCTTGGGTACCGATTGAGGGGACGAATTTGTCTTAAGGACACGACGTGAAATCGTCGGGCTCGGATCAATCCTCTAAACGTTCATACGTCAACACCTCATTCAGGTTTGTTTGATTACTTATTCTCATATATGCGAGCACACACACATAACAACTACACTTCACACCTGGATGGAGCTTGGCCGCGATCTCATTGCATGTGTTGGGAAAGGATTCTATAGACGGTTGCCTTTGTAACTCTTCCATTCCGAATTTTGACTGTTGTTCAGGGGAAAGGCAACTGGAAGCAGACTTACGAGCAATGCAGATGGAATTGGAAAATCTAGTAAGTGGGGAGACACGAAATGGTGGAGACAAAAAAAAAAAGATGATGCCCTTCTCGAATCCAATGCCTTTTGGATAGTGGAGGAGGCCCTTTCGGTGACTTTTCTGGAGGATTCACTGACTAGAGCTAAAGGAGAGAAAAGGGTGGGGATCCATTAACTTGACGAAAAGTCACCCACTATGGAATAAAAAGGGCGAAAGAAAGCGGTCAACAAGAGGAGAGGAAAACAAGAATACTTTCGGTGCGTGGAGACCGAAAAAGAGAAGCATGGTGGAGTTTGAGCAGAAGATCCCATCTTGAAGAGGTTGGATAGTTTTCGATGGTATGGCTAGAAGCTCCATGTCAAGAATTTTCTTTCCCTGGATTTACGCCCAAAGATGCCAATACTGCAAAAGGAATTTGAACTCTTTATCTTAGCCGGGTCAAGAATACATACGCTTGCCCTAAGAATGCGTATTACTCTGGGGTCCGTGCATATGCAGCCCACCGCGGGGAGTTTAAAAGATTTTTTATGGTAAAGAAACTTCACTTGGGCCATGTTGCAAAGAGCTTTGCTCTTAAAACAGCCATCTTTAGTGGGGAAATCATTCTAGAAGCAAGCAAAGGAGAGAAAACGAGAGGGCACTTATCCACTCCTCGAGTATGCAAGAGTGAGCAGAAGCTTTCTCGGGTTATCAAGATGAGACGCTGGTAAAATGAAGATGGAGCAGCAGCCTCTGGAAAGGAAGGAACGGATCCAAGAGAGGAGAAGACCACGATGAATCCGACCCAGATTACTCGGAGTGGTCTGATGAAGCTGACGATAACTACTAACACAGGACGAGTTATCGTGGGTACGACTCGAGATGTCGGTTCAATCATCTTCGCGGTCGGAGCACGTTCATAGGAGCGACAAGAGCTGGTGGAGCAGAGTATCCAGAGTGAGCAGGCCAACCGATCTGCCAGTTCTAGATGAGGACGAATACGTGCAAGTTTCGGTGCATCCCGCAGGTCCAAAGCTGGTGGTTGGGTTCCTGCTGCTCTTATTCGTGGAGTAGAAATATGTGAGAGGCTGTCGACGATGGGAATAATAGTGAATCTAGTGATGTACTTGGACGGCACCATGCACTTGCCGAGCTCGACTTCGGCTAACGTCGCCACCGACTGCATGAGCACCTCCTCCCTAATCTGCTTACATGGCGGCTTCCTCGCCAACTCTTTTCTCGGCAGATACAGAACCATCGCCATTTTCGCCCTCCTCCAAACTTTGGCCATAGCCATGCTGGCAATATCAACGAAGCTCCCTTGGCTCCTTCCACCCCCGTGCCGACCCCGTCACCCAAATCCAGACGGGGATCCTTTACTTGGCCATCTACCTCACGGCCTTCGACACTGACGACCCCAAATCCAGCGTCTCGGGCTTTGGGGACGGACCATTTCGACGACAAAGACGAGAAGGAAAGGGTCCAGATGGCCTCGACCGGTTCTTCCTCTTCATCCGCGTGAAGACGCTGACCGTAGTCGCCGTACTCGTGTACGTGCAGACGAGAAGGAAAGGGTCCATATTCTGGGCAGTATACGCCCAAAGGATGACATTCTTGGTGGGGAAAGCTTTGACCATGGAAAGATCCATTGGCAGTTCCCAAATCCCAGCTGGTTCGTTCAACGTGTTCTTTGTGACGGCCGAAGTTATATGGTGGGATACAGCGGTATCTGGAACAATTCCCTGACGGCTGATTCTTTAAAGGGAAGAATTTCGTCTTTGATCATCGGATCTCTGTTGGGAGCCCCAATGCAAATGTCATCAGTACTTGCCTCCTTTGCAGCCATCCGTTCGATGATTACTCTGCCCGTTGTCGTTGTGCTTTTTGTAGAATGCTTGTTTTGGTCTGTGATAGTTGCCAGGTGGAAGGTACTCATCTTCATCACGAAAACTCAAATCATCATCCAAGAGGCTGGGTCTTGACTTTGGTCAGAAGGCCAGATTGTTCTAGAGAAGTTGCGATACAGACTAGTGGCACAGGCTTCTAGGTTGGATAACCAACACGTAATAGGTGCTGCGGTAGTGGGATGCTTGTAGATCCTGGGGATGCTCTGTTTGGAAGAAAGTAAAGACGTGGTTTTCGTCCCAGAACGACTAGGTTCTGGATTCTTTGGCGTGTAAGTTGACAACTCTTTGATGGCGTGAGTTCAGTTGCTAGTTCCTCCACCAAAGTCTGTCTCAGTTTGATGTCGATAGCTGTCAAATAAGAACGATATACTATATCGTTTAAGTTCTATCGCGAAAGCGACATTGAGCCGATGGAGTGCGTCTCGCATGTATATGTGTGAGCTCATGTAGTGAAATATGGGGCGGTGGACACTCGGCTCGAGAATGGGCTGTCATAACTTGGACAACAAGAGTTGTTCGTTGCTAATTACAACAACACACAATAAGCTCACGTATGAAGAACCCAATCTTTGACGAGTAGACTTCCAGGGTTCTAAACAAATGGTCAAAGACGGTGACGAAGAGATCTTAAATGCTTCGAGCCCATCAACTAAAAAAGTAGGAGGCTCTTGGATGAAAGGAAAGAAGTTGGCTGAAGATGGCGAGGTTACGGTTGGGTCGAGTGCGTCGAAGGTGAAGCCGTGCTGTTGACACAAGTCAGGAGCCGTCCTGTGTATGGAGTCAAGCCGAGATAACGTCTCGCGATCAACACCGCTCAGAAGAAGTCCATATCACCCAGCAAAAGCAATCAAGCACAGCACAGGGAGGAAGGGACCGTAGACATGGTACGTTGTTCATCAATATCAACTTTTATGTCTTGTCCGATTCATTTTTTTATGCCTTGAATGTTTTGCTGCACTAGGTTGTTTTCGGGGGATTTAAAACAAGGGAAGAGTAAAAGGAATGAAAGTGGAACAGAAATACAAATATATATATATATATATAACAAAAAACAAAACAGAAAATGATGGAAAAATTATTAGGATTTGGGCTTAACCCTTCACGGCCTAGGTATAGTTTTCTTGCAGTTTAGGGTTGGTGTGAAAGAGACTAAAAAAAAAAAAAAAGGATCAGGCTGTCGGGTTTTGACTTTTTAGGTTGACCAAGGGGATAAGGCCATCATGTATCTAGTCCTGCAGTGATTCAACCACACGAGCTCTGCCTGTGCTTCCATTACCAGACAGTGGTATTTCGGGATGACTAAATATTTCCCTAGAGACATTGTCTACCACATCTCTTCATCTTCTAATATGGACTCTTCTTCACTGTGATTTGAAGCTTTGTGGCTTGGTAATTATCTTTCCTGGCAATTAGGCTTGTTTGCTCTAACATATGTTATGCGCCGACATGGGGTGGGCACACGAATATTCAGAAAATTTTCAAAAATTCTCAAAAATATCAAAAATTAGGAAACGAGTCATTTCGACTGACCAATCCTATTTTTGGTGGATTTCCCATCCCAATCTTTCCAAAATGACGATTTTACCCTTTATGGGTAAATTGTCTCCAAAAATTTTGAAAAATTCAGAAAAATCTCAGAAATTAGGAAACGACTCATTTCGACTGACCAATCCTATTTTTGGTGGATTTCCCATCCCAATCTTTCCAAAATGACGATTTTACCCCTTATGGGTAAATTGTCTCGAAAAATTCTGAAAAATTCAGAAAAATCTCAGAAATTAGGAAACGGGTCATTTCGACTGACCAATCCTATTTTCGGTGAATTTCCACCCCGATCTTTCCAAAATGACGATTTTGCCCCTTATGGGTAAATTGTCTCGAAAAATTCTGAAAAATTCAGAAAAATATCAGAAATTAGGAAACGGGTCATTTCGACTGACCAATCCTATTTTCGGTGAATTTCCATCCCGATCTTTCCAAAATGACGATTTTGCCCGTTATGGGTAAATTTTCTCGAAAAATAAATAAATCTGAAAATTCCAAAAATTTGGCGAAAATCTCAAGAATTAGGAAACGGGCCATTTCGACTGGCCAATCCTATTTTTGGATATTTTTCCTTTTTGATATTTTCAAAATGAAGATTTTTCCCCTTATGGGCGAATTGTCTCAGAAAATTCCAAAACAATTCTCTGAAATTATGAAAAATAAGGAATGACCACATTCAACTGGTTTGACGTATTTCCACTTCCCGAGCATTGAGAAATGACCGTTTTGCCCTTCTGATCAGTTTGATCCAAATTTTTCCCAATCATTCCAAATGAGTTTTCATGAAATTGGTACCGAAAGGGCATTAGAGTAATCTAGCGTAACCAAGTCCCCGAACTCATAATCTCTGGTTCGCAGAAATAAATCAGTTCTCCCGCTAATTTATTTAGGTTTCTAATCGACCTGCCAAGAACGATTAGTGGCGACTCCAAGTCTTAAAATCATTTAAACCAAAATCCAAAGTTGCGATTCGGTAGGGCTTGGGAGGGTCCGCGTTAGGTTAGTTAATCTAATTAACCTAATAATCCGTTCGCCCGAGAAACTAATTATTTTCGGGTCGCGACACACTTCAGTGGATAGTTTTGAGCTTAATTAAGATAAATCTACGGTGATGCAAATTCGACCTAACTCATAGTCGAAAATTACATTGTGCTTAATTCTTTTAGTGCTCGGATATTCGAGATGGTTGATTCTCTTGGTTGTTGGAAAGGAAATAAATAAAAAAGAATAGGCATGAATATGAGTGGATTTTGTGCAAGAAAGAATAATTTGGAAAAAGGAAGGGGAAATCTGGTCAATGAAGGAGTAATATATTAAACAAGAAGAAAAAGACCCTCCAAGATATCTTTGCACATCTTCAAGCCTGAATAGAAAGGAAAATACACAAAAGGAAACAAAGTCTAATATCTTTCTTGTTCTTGCCTATAAAAAGTCTGTTACATGTTGAAACGAGAGAGGCCAGATAATTTTACACATACGGCAGAGAGAGGGACCTCCGTTGGGCATATTGAGAGCTTCCTTTTCTAGCCACATTCATCACCCACAGAGAAGTTCAAGCACTACTGGGAAGTTTACTACTTTTCAGAAGAGGCCAAAAGAAGTTCTCACCATGTGGAGTGATTGAAGAGAAAGAAGAGAAAGCGACAATTTTCTCACTGTTCAAACCCCTAATGCTGTTTTGTTGCTGTTTCAGTGCCCAAACACTGTTGTCCAACCCTGGTTTGTTTACAATTCAGTGTAGAATTTTTCTACAGGTTTTTAAAGTGACTTTGCTGCTGTTCAATGGGTGTTTTCGCTACCGTTTGGCGTTGAAATTGTCCGCTGTTCCAATGTTGTTCCGTTCCAAGGCTATTTTTGCTGCTGTTCGTGTTGGAGTTTTGTTGCTGTTCAACACCTAATACAGCAGAATTTCGCCTGCTTTTCTCTAACGTTTTGAGTACAAATTTTTACCTCGCTGATCAGACATGACTCCCTTGCTGTTTTGGGTGCAATATCTTCGGTGTTCGGTGGAATTCCATAATCGGCTAGACTATCGCTTGAAGCTTGGTGTACAAGTTTTTTTTGGCAAGGTTCAAATTTGGAAAGCGAATACTTGAAGAACAGGATAAATTTCTCATTTCGGACTTTGGTATATTCACTTTCCTATTTGGTTATATTCTGCATATCTTGCTTGCATCAAAGTAGATATCTTTTAAGAATACAGGTTTTGATTAGGAAATTTTCTTTTCTAATCAACAACTTGTCATACGATCGAAAAAGTCCATCTTTATGATTATTGGTGGAATACTTGATTAGGCAAGGATTTAAGTTTAATCATTAACCTTATTATTATGGATTAAATATTAACTTGAATATTTGTGAAATCTTTCCAAAACTTTGATTGATATATCCACTTCCTCAATTGAATCAATTGGCATATTCACTTTCTTGTTTTGACTTGAATTGATTGATTTCATATCTACTTTTGAAATATATTCGTTGCATGATGTAATATTTCTGAAAATTCTAAAAGGATTGCATTCATCAATTGCCATGTTTAAAAAAATTGCATATCTTAAAAATAGCATCATGTAGATAATTGCATATCAAACCCTTTTTGTACAATATTTAGGTTAGATTGCATTTTAGAAGAAAAATTGCATGCCTAAATATAATTCCATGTTTAAAATAATCTATCTTTAATATTAGGGTTTAGGTCAATTTAAACTCTAAAATATGCAAGATAAACATTATTTTGGCATAAGTTCTATTTTAGGTAATTAATTCATCTGAAAATGAAAAATAAAAAATCACCCATGCCATGTCATTTATGCCACGTCACCCATGCCATGTCATCTTTACTACGTCATCATTCTTGCCATGTTGTCATTTCTGCCACATCATATAGGTTGCATTTTAGTTTTGCATTTGCATCATGTCATTGCATTCTAGAAAAATTTCATGCATTGCATATAGCATAGTCATTCATGCATTTATTAAAAAAAAGTGAAAAAAGAAAAAGAAAAAGAAAAAGAAATAATATTTTGTGTAACGCATGCTCCCTTGATTATCTTAACTTCTGGATGTTTCATTAATTGATTGTGCACTCACATGATAACCTTTGTTAGTGACTTAGGTTAAAATCAACTAATGTTGCATTCTTAAATGAATTTTCATGAAATAAAATGGTACCGAAATGGCATTAGAATAATCTAACGTAATCTAGTCCCCGAACTCTTAATCTCTGGTCGTAGAAGTAATTTAGTTCTCCCACTAACTTCCTTAGGTTTCTAATCGACCTATCAAAAATGATTAGTGGTGACTCCTATTGAAAATCTTTGCATGTTAAATATTGAACCATAAGTTGTGATTTGGTATGGACTTAGGAGAATTCAAGTTAGGTTAGTTAAATAATTAATTTGATAATCTATTAACCTAAAAATTTTATTTTTAGGTCGCGACAGGGGCTGACCAGCTGAAGAGGCTGTCTTCCTCATAGAGCAAGTACGTGCTATATGCCTAGGCTACCTATATACGAAACATACTTTACCATCCGTAGGTACACTCCTCTGAGTGGAACAATCGCGCGCCATATGCCATGTGTTTCCACAAATAAAACATGCTCCAGTCTTGCGATAACAAGGACTTCCATGATGTCTCCCACATGTAGTGCAAGGGTCCTGAATAACTTAACTCTTCCCTCTTTCAGGATTGCTAATGCCTCTTTGTTTAGTACTACCACTTGCTTGACTTTCTTGGAAATGAGTAAATTTCGCCTCTTATATGAAGGAGTACCTTGTGTGCTACTTCCAATAATCTCACGTTCAATCTTAATTGCTCGTTCTAGCACATCTTTATAAGTTAATAGTGAAAGAGACACGAGTGTAAAACAAATCTCAGGCTGAAGTCCTCTCACAAAATATTTAGCTTCTTCCTCTTAATCGACCACTAGACGTCACACAAACCTACTCATCCGATTGAAGTGACTTGCATACTTCAAAACAGTAGAGTCACCTTGTGATATATGCAAAAAATCGTTATTCATCTACACCTGGAATGGCTGTAGGAAGAATTGGGTGTTGAAAGTCTCCTTGAAATCCTTTCAAGAAATAGTAGTATCTTCATTTCTAAGGGCGAACCTCATTCTCTCCTATCAAACCTCATCTTTTTCTCCTCGAGAATTTCTTCAATGTTAAAGATCCCCTCTATTTTCCTAATCCAATGTTCCATAGCAAAAGGATCAATTTTGCATCATAAGTGAATGAATTCGCCTTTCTAAATTGGGTAAAAGTATAGCTTCTATCACGCACAAGTTCAACAACTCTAGCTATATTGTCTTGGGTCCTTTACTATTAGCTCTCCCCTCTTGATTCCTATGAATTAGCTCTTATATCTTCTCCCCCTCTTGTCCAAGGCCTGCCTCTAAAACCTTAAGGCACATCCCTAAAATTGAAGTTAATAGCTCTCCTACTCTTATTGCTTTTGCAGAGATTAGCAAGCAATTCTAGGTGAGAACTCACGGCTACCTGTATCAAAGAATGAAACGAAACTATACCTTAGTATCTCTTATGCTAACGCATTGAAATCTATCATACTATCTCACAACGTCCTATATCTATATCCATAAAGATCATAACCTATGCTCTGATGTCAACAAATGTCACACCTCAAAATCACCATAACATGGGCCATGACACGACCGTCCTTTCTCAAAATGATGCAGCCTCTATATAACCAAAACTCAACCTGATAACAAATATGTACATCCATATATACTAGATAAAGAAGTCCTTCAATTACAAAATCAAAACGTTCTACTAAACTATCAACAAATATACACATTTTCTACCAAAATGATAAACACATTTAACAACAACTCAAAGGGCTTATTATAGCCATAACCAACTCACAATTTATAACAAAAAACCCCCCACTAACAAAAATGTCATCCGCTAATGATCATTCACGTCCTATTTGTGACTCGCTGAACCTGAAAGACAAGAAAGATGAAAAGAGTAAACTAACACGGCTCGATGAGTAATGCATTTCTTTTAAGCGGATCAAACAATCATTATGCATATTTAATACTCAAAACAAATATCAATAATCTAACCCATTGATTAATCTCATCAAAAAACATGTCAATGGTCTATCCATTGGCCAATCTCATATTCAAGATTCTAACCATGGTCACGTATAATACCCGTGACAAAAAAGATCAAGATTCTCCCCTTGGCAAGGTCTCTACCTATAATGCAGATGGCTTGGTCCACAAGAATATCCTAAACTTATATGCGCATACCCATAAACCCATCAGTCAGGTTTACAGCTATTTGAGCATCACAAACTCACGACAACATCAATATCATAAACCAGAATATACATCACAATCAACTTAAAATCAACAGCACAAATTAGTCACAAACCGTCTCAAATAAAATAGTAATAGATGTTTTTTTTGTAAGGAAAAATAGTAGTAAATGTTTGATCCTGTTTTATGTAACAAATATGTTCTAAACACCGCTTTTACTTTTTTTTCAAAGGAACAAATCACATTATAAACTCATAGTATACATTTTTATCATTCTCAGTAAAATATAAGTTTACATTAGTCAAAGAAAAAAAAGTATCACTCACCAAACGAAGGCGAAAATAAAATGCGACGATTACTCGAGCCGACGTATTCAAATTCCTATTCAAAAGTACGGAAAACGGATCAAAAACGAGTAAAACACCACTCTAATAAATAATTCAACTAATTTACACTTATTTAACGATAGAACGATGACTACGCACCAACGGAAGCTCGCCCATAGTAGATACCCTTTGTTATCCGCTATGGACAGCTTGCGCTCTGAATTTAATGAGGCCATAATTCCCTCCACCGAGCTCCGTTTCAAGCCGTCTTGTAGTCCAAACGAAGCTTATTCAATGTACTACAAAAGTCATAACATAGCCAACCCAAAAAACAATCGAAAATTTGGGAATACCATCTAATTGGGGTAGCTCGAAAAAATAAATGTTCGATTGGATTTTCGCAAGAGTCAACAGAAAACTGGAGGGTTGGAAAGAGAAGTTTCTATCCAAGGCAAGGAAAGAGATTCTTCTCAAAGTAGGCTCTATCGCAGTATGCTATGTCTATCTTTAAAATTCCACTATCTATCTATCGAACTATTGAAAATAAGATAGCAACACTCTGGTGGAGTAATAATGAAAACAGCAAAGGGTTGAACTGAAGAAAATGAGAAATTCTTAAAGCTAGGAAGGATAAGGGAGGGTTAGGCTTTCGAGACCTAATTACTTTTAATGAGGGCATGCTGGGAAAGCAAGCGTGGAGATTGATCCAGAACCCATACTCCCTTTGGAGCAAGATTTTTAAAGATCTTTATTACCATCATATAGACATTTTGCATGCTAAAAGAGGCTCACGTCCTTCTTGGGGTGGCAAAACCTTATTCTAGGCGGAAATTATTCGCCAGTCGACTAAATGGGTGGTTGGAAACGGAGAGAATATTAACATACAAGAAGACCAGTGGTTGCCAAGAAGATTAATTTGGGGGCCCTTGCAAACAGAGATGACCCAATGCGAGTTTCTGAATGGGTGGTTGCGAAATGGAATGAACAAAAAATGAGCGACTTGTTCGATAGAAACACAATCCTGGAGATTTGGACAATCCCTTTAAAGTCGCAGGTTCCGGAAGATAAACTGATCTGGGAACCAACAAAAGTAGGGCAATTCACAATGAAGAGTGCTTACAATCACTTCAGATCACAGAAAGTTATTCCACATGAAAATCAAGCACCGTCTTCGTTTCAAACCCCAAGAAAATTATGGAATAGAATTTGGCAGGCTCGCACCCCACCAAAGGTCAGATTTTTCTGTGGCAAGTTTGCCAAAATGCTCTAGCAACGAAGGAAAATTTGTTTAAACGGAAGATCTCACCTGAAACTACCCCGTGCGATTTGCCCACAACACCCTGAATCCATTGAGCATATATTCCTCTTATGTCCTTAGACGAAGCAAATCTGGAACAAACCTTCGATTAACATAAAGATCGATCCTGTGAATGTAACCCGAGTAGAAGAGTGGCTGGTGCAGTTCAAACACACCATAATCTCCTCGGAGCTCCTTGCTCTGATTTTATGTAGATCATTGAAGGAACAGATCAGGTAATTTGGGAAGCCAACGCAATTATCGATGAGGCCCAAGCCCGGGCCAAGCTTTCCCCACACCTCAAGATGGCCCATTGTAGGAGAGAGTAAAATATGGCCGCGGATTGGGTCGTCAAAGCCCACCGCAACAAAACCTTTTCTTCCAATTGGGTCGCCTATCCCCTTGCTTGTCTTCTAGAATTATTGTGCTATGAACCTGTTATTTTGTCTGCTCAGACTTTTACTAAATGAGAATGCAGAACATGTTTTTTGACCAAAAAAATAAAAATAAAAATAAAAATGGGGCACTTCATTTCAATATTCATCACTGAGAAGTAAGAAGGCCTTTAGTTCTTTCCTCTTCTTGAAGTCTCTTTCTCTTTCTTTTTCTTTTTCCTTTTCTTTTCCTTTTCTTCATGAATCTTGAAGCTTCATTATGATGGACAAAAGCCAATTTGATTGGTTTAAAATATTAATACTCACCATTATATAGCAAATTCTATACAATAATCAATTAAAGTCATGTATATTGCCATGTTAACACACATCGAATTTTTTTGTCTACATCGTTGTGGTCATTGATAAGCAAATTCACAAAAAAATTCATTGGTCAAAGTTGTCATCATGATGAACTTATTATCAGCACATTCATAAGAAAAATTAACTTATTTTTGCATTGATTATGACGACGCGCATTGTTAGATGACAATGCGTGACACCACGAGAGTACCTCACAAGTATCTCCTTACCTAGCAACTGCCCGGATTTCAAGACTCAAGTTCAATCAATGATTTTTTTTTGGGTAAGGGTTCAATCAATGATTTCCTCGCCGAATAAGTCAATTATCTTTATAGGAAAAAAGGAAAATTAATGCTGCTGCTCAATAGAAAAAAATTAATGCCGTCGAATTGGACCAAAATGGTCAGGCGATGGAGCCGAACTAGGCCGAGTTGGACTCTCTCTCTCTCTCTCTCTCTCTCTCTCTCTCTCTCTCTCTCTCTCTCTCTCTCTCTCTCTCCTTATTTTAAGAAAAAAATATATGCTTGACGTGTCGATAAAAATTTAGGTATCAAAAGTGAGTTTTTGAGGAATGGAGAGAGATTATGAAATACCCTCAACAAATAAATGAATATAACTACAGAAAGGAGGAAAAAAATTCAAGAGAAAATATATTATGAGATTGTGTGTATTTGAAAAATAATCATAAAAACTATATATGATATGATAACACTCAACACCTGTGTATTGCAACCCAAAGGGCCGAAATTCTTCGCGGTAATCCAACCACTGCGAGGCATGCGGCACGGAAACGGCAATTGTTGCAAAGAACCAAGAGCAATAAGGATGCTCCTTGGTTGGTAATCATACTTTCCGCTTAACTAATTAAATATTTTCTTCCCTAATAAAGTTTAGATTGCGACTAACAAAAGAAACAGCGATCAATAATGATGCTCCTTGGTGAGTAATCATACTGTCCACTAACTAATTTAGTACTTTTTTCGCTAATAAAATTTAGATTGTGATAACGCCTACTGTCTTTTTGCAGGATGGGATGTGCAGTTTTAATGTCACATCCGATTTATAATATCATGAAAGCCGTTGCGCGCGCATGTTAGTGTCTAATGATATGGTAAGTGGGGAAATGATCTAATTAATTACAAATGTATTGTACGGATTGGCAATTCAATTTTGGAAATTTTAAAAATTTTCAATTTAATCATAAACCTTTATGCGAATTTTCAATATAGTCATTTTGATCGATTTTCATTGGGAGTCGTTGACATTTTAAGCCATGTAGAACAGCCAATAATGGATCGCCACGTAAGCAAATTTCGATGAAAATTGGGGAGATGAACTACATTGAATTTTACGTAAAGATTTAGAACTTAATTAACAAAATCGAAAAGGTAAACTTTTCTCGCCGAATGCTAAAGTATACCGAAGGATAATGACATACTCTAGAAACATTGATCAAGCAAACATTTGGACAGTTTGTTGCGCCATTGCGCCATCTTGTATCTGTCCCCAATTTTGCAGCCAATGCGCCATTGTTCTCGCCGGCTTGAAATGAAAATTATCTCTGTACATAGAGAATATGTACTTCGTCTAGGCTCCATTCACTCTGACCCGACATGTAAAAAGCTTTGGCTTTCCCATCATCATGTTGGGCACGGAAGCAAATGGACACGGCCATTGGGACCTTATGTGGACAAATTTTTTTGAAACACGCCTTCCTCGTGATGCTACGGTGGCTATGTAACATAGAATGGCTCATGATAGTGGACAGCTGCTAGATCAGAAGCATTGGTTCAAATTCAAGCTGCATTGTATGGAGTTGTTACTCCTAATATAGAGCAGGCAGATAAGATCATATGGACCGTTGCTTCTTCAAGGTAATTCATTGTACATAGCGCATGGAGTAAGATTTGAGCCTCAGTAAGAAATGTCTTTCGGCATAAGACAGTTTTGGTTTCCTTCCAACATTCCCAAACACAGGTTCCATCAGTTGGTTAACCATTTTGAACGAACTTCCAACTAGGGAAAGATTAAAGAAGTGGAATCCTGGTTTTAGCGACGTCTGTCTCCTTTCTGGTTCCTTCACTGAATCTTGGAACCATTTATTTGTTGATTGGGCAATCTCAGAGGAGGTATAGAGAATTATTGACAGTATATGTGAAGTAAATAGAGCACTGCAAAGCTGGGATGATGAGTTGCTAGTAAAATCTTTAGATAGATTGGTGTGCTGCCATATATCATGTGTTGCTTGCAAGGAATGAGAAGCTGCATGGGGAGGATGTCATGGTTTCTACCAATTCTATTTTCCTTAGAACTCGGGGTGATGTGTTGTGCAGAATTGTAGTTCCAATTTCCAGGATCAATGTAGAGAAACTTGTAGAAGGTGGATGACGGTAGGTTAAGTGCTGTGTGTTGGAACCAAAACAATAATGGTGAATTGGCAAATTTAGAACAATGGCACAAAATAAATATTTGAGGGAGAAAATCTCTTATTAGAATGTTTTGTGATGGATACCAAATACAGCACTCATCCTCATGATCTGTAAGCCCTCCCTGTCTCTTCGGGCACCACGGGGATCTCCAAAGGCGTGATGCTGACTCAGCGGAACTTGGTGGCTAACTCGTGCTCTACACTCTTCAGGGTTCCACCCAATCTATTCGATTGACAGACTCCCAGATAGCACTGCGCATCAAACTAGCTAGAACGCCGGATATCTGACCCTAAATACCCTCGAGAGAGAGAGCGACAGAGAGAGACAAAGCGCTCTGAACAGCGCAACATGGCCGCTGCCACCTTATAGACTTCGTCCCACCCCATCATTTTCTATTTACACTCTCTCTCGCACGCGCTCTCTCTCTCTTTCTC
This sequence comes from Psidium guajava, assembly GCA_016432845.1. NCBI lineage: Eukaryota > Viridiplantae > Streptophyta > Magnoliopsida > Myrtales > Myrtaceae > Psidium > Psidium guajava. Next base: position 35,135,761 of record CM028225.1, on the reverse strand, counting down.
TCTCACATGCTCTGTTTCTCTCTATTGCTCTCTCTCTCTCTCTCTCTCTCTCGATCTCTCGATCTCTCTCGAGGGTATTAAGGGTCATATATCCGGCTTTCTGGTTAGTTTGATGCGCAGTGCTATCTGGGAGTCTGTCCATCGAAAATGTAAGTCAACGGAGATATGAGAACTCCATGTAGGAACCAAATAAAAAAGGAAGGATGAATTTTGCGGAAGCTTGGAGGATTTAATTTGGAGAGAATAACAAAAATGCAAATGAGAGAGCAATACTACAAAATACCTTTGCCAAGGTTTTACACAAAGAAAATCAAGCTTTGCTCTAAGCTTGTTCTTACAAGAAAACTCTCTCTCTCTCTCTCTATTTCTTCTCCTCCTTGATATGAAACTTACAAGAAAAACCACACATATTTATAGCCAATTCTATACCTAATTTTTTGTCAAACTTAAATGTGTTTATTTGACTACACTTAATTTTATCAAATTCAAGCACACCTAAGTTGTCCATTTTTGACAATCAATAGTCCAAAATTGAGGCTTAAGCACACCTAAGTTGTCCATTAATAGTCAAAAATTGAGGCTTCTTCTTTTTTTGACTTTCTTCCAAAATTTATTTTAATATTTTCAATAGCCTCCCTTAAAATTGATTTTGGAAGTTCATAACGCCAAGCATCGTCTTCAATCTTTCGAACAAATCAGCCTTCAATGGTTTTGTCAGGATATCTGCAATCTGGTCTTCTGATCTGCAGAAATTAAGTTCAATTTCACCATCTTTGACTTGCTCACGAATATAGTGATACTTGATGTCGATGTGCTTGCTCCTGCCATGAAATACAGGATTCTTGGCTAATGCAATAGCCGACTTATTGTCACACATCAATTTAGTAGGACTTGCTTGTTCATGCATCAATTCACGCAGCATCCATCGAAGCCATATTGCCTGACAGGCCCCTGAAGCTAATGCCATGTATTCTGCTTCAGCTGTCAAGAGTGCAACAACCTGCTGTTTTTTCGAAGACCAAGAAATTACTCCTGATCCAAGAAAGAAAGCATACCCTGAAGTACTCTTTCGAGTCTCAGTATCACCTGCCCAATCACTATCTGTATACCCCCAACAGATCAAAGTTGTCAGTATAAGAATATAAAATTTCATGATCACGAGTTCCACTGACATACCGCAAAATTCTTTTTGCCGCCTGTAAATGTGATTGGTATGGTTTCTCCATGAACCTGCTAATAATTCCCACTCCATAGGTAATATCTGGTCTTGTAGAAGCCAAATATCTTAAACTGCCAACAATGCTTTTGAAATAAGTGGGATTTACCAATTCACCGGTTCCTTCTTTCTTCAGCTCCAAACGTTCAATTACGGGAGTTCGAATTGGTTTGAGCGATTCCATTTTTAATCGCTTCAGAATATCATTAGCATATTTCTGCTGTGAAATAAATATGCCATTATCTGTCTGCTTCACTTCAAGCCCAAGAAAATAGGACATCAATCCTAAATCAGTCATCTCGAACTGGCTAGTCATAGCCTCCCTGAATTCTGAAAACATTTTTTCACAGCTGCCTGTAAATATCAAGTCATCAACATAAAGGCACACAATTATTATGTCACCGTTAGTATTTGACTTGATATACAGTGTATGCTCATACGGGCACTTTTGAAAATCACGCTCTAACAGGTATGTGTCGATACGCGTGTACCAAGCACGAGGTGCCTGTTTTAGCCCATACAAAGCCTTCTTCAGTTTGTAAACTTGATTTTCATGCCCTTTCTCATAACCCTGTGGTTGCTCCACGTAGACTTCCTCTTCAAGAACACCATTGAGGAATGCTGATTTCACATCCATTTGATGGATCTTCCAATGATTTTGAGCTGTAAGTGCTAAGATCATCCGGATGGTATCCATCCGAGCCACTGGTGCAAATACTTCAAAATAATCAATACCTGGCTTTTGCTTGTAGCCCTTTACAACCAGTCTGGCCTTGTAACGGTCCACCTGACCGTTGGGTTTGTACTTCGTCTTGTACACCCACTTGACACCAATGGGTTTCTTACCAGGTGGTAAAGAAGTTAGCACCCATGTGTCATTCTTCTCAATGGAGTGAATCTCTTCATCCATTGCATGAATCCACCTTTCATCTGCAGCTGCTTCATCATAGGTTACAGGATCACATTCAGCAAACAAACAAAAGTTTACCAATGTTTCATCAGTGATTCCGTTATTATCACTGCCATCGCCTCCTGTGACCACGTAATCTCTGAATTTTGCTGGCGTCTCCCTCAGTCGTTGTGAACGACGTAGTGGTGGTTCTGAAGCTGCTGTTGGTGAAGATGTACCACTAGTTGAAGATGATGGAGGCTCTTCTATTTCTTTCTCCAATGGTTCATCTTCGATGGTGATGCTTTTCTGGTCACCCTTTTGGTTCCAGTCCCAAGCTTCATCTTCAAAAAACTGGACATCCCTGCTGATAATTACCTTTTCAGTGACTGGGTTATACAGCTTATAACCTTTAGTTGTGTCACTATAGCCAATGAAGATGCACTTCTCGCTTTTGTCATCCAACTTCTTTCTTCGTTCATCTGGTATATGGGGATATGCCATGCACCCAAATACTCGTAGAAACGAAACATCTGGCTTGTTGCCGCTCCAAGCCTCTTCTGGGGTTCTTCCAAGAACACTCCTTGTTGGACACCTGTTTAGTACAAATACAGCACAAGCAACCGCTTCTGCCCAAAAATTCTTAGGCAAATTTTTGGCTTTTAACATACTTCTTGCCATTTCAAAAATTGTCCTGTTCTTTCTTTCTGCTATACCATTTTGCTGAGGTGTATAGCTGGCAGTCAACTGACGTTTTACTCCATGAATTTTACAAAATTTGTCAAATTCATTTGAGGTAAATTCTCCTCCTCTATCCGATCTCAACGTCTTCAGATTAAAGCCACTATGTTTTTCAACATATACTTTAAATTCTTTGAACTTGGCAAATGCTTCAGATTTTTCTCTCAAGAAATATACCCAAGTTTTTCTGGTAAAATCATCAACAAAAATCAGCATGTACCTTTTTTGTAGGACTGATTCAACCTCAATAGGGCCACATATATCTGTATGTACCAGCTCCAAAAGTTGCTTTGCTCTTCTGGCTTTCCCTACTGGAAATGATTCTCGATGTTGTTTTCCAACGAGACATCCTTCGCATGGACGATCTGGACATTCGATTAAAGGCATGCCGGTCACCATCCTTTTCTGAACCAGTAGTTTTAGTCCACGAAAATTTAGATGACCGTATCGAAGATGCCACAGCCAGTTGTTGTCTTTCATCATCGCTTGAAAACTCAAGAGATTCTTCGTCTGAAGAGTCATGGGAAACATCCGGTTCTTCGTCATTTGCACCGTTGTGATCAACTTGTTGTTGACACCTCTGATGGTGCAAATTCCATTTTCAATGTGAACTTTGTGGCCTTTTTCGGAAAGTTGCCCAACACTTAGCAAATTCCAAAAAAGTCCTGGCACAAAGTAAACATCTGCAATAGCAACATTAGTACCATCTTTTGACTTGATATTAATGTTACCTTTGCCCATCACGGGAATTTTTGATTTATTCCCGAAGTTGACTTCACCACGACTCGTCTCATCCAATTGCGAGAATAATTCCTTCCGGCCAGTCATATGATTGCTGCAACCAGTATCTAGATACCATATGTTGGTATCTACAGTGCTTGAGTCATCCTTCTTACATGCTAGCACCATGTATTCTTCAGCATCAGTGGTATGTGCGTGCTCTGCCTGCTCGTACGTCGCCTTTGCATGGCATTCGGATTTGTAATGTCCGAACTTGTTGCACTTAAAACACTTGACTTTTGATTTGTCACGTGTTTTAAATTTCCCGGTGAAATTGGAATTTCCACCTCTTCCTTGGCCTCCTCCGCGACCTCGACCTCCTTGATAGCTTCCTCGATTTGATGGAGCGATACGACTTTGCAAAGCTTGCTCGGGATATGAACTGACGGACTTCTGATTCATTCTTTGCTCATGCGAGCATAATGAACCCATCAACCGCTCCAACGTCATGGTTGATATATCTTGGCCTTTTTCGATTGCCGCAACAACGTAGTCAAATCTTTCAGTCAAAGACCTCAAGATTTTTTCTACGATTCGTACATCTTGGAGTGTTTCACCATTAACCCTCAATTGGTTAACGATGTTTTGTACATGATCAAAATACAAAGAGATAGATTCAGAATCATTCATGCGTAAAGACTCAAAATCACCTCGAAGTGTTTGAAGCCGAACTCTTCAAACACAATCGCCCCCCCTTAGGATTTTTGCAAAATATCCCACGCTGCTTTGGCGGTCTCGGCATTCGATATTTTTTCAAATATCGTCTCCTCCACGGCTTGAAAGATCGCATATAATGCTTTCTGATCTTTTTTCCGGGATTCCACCAACGAATCCTTCTCCTCCTTTCTCATGGCATTGAATTCTTCGTTATTAGCTACTTCGATATAGCCATTCTCCACCAGGTTCCACAAGTCTTGCGATTTGAATAAAACCTTCATCTGGACGGACCAGTTGTTGAAATTCTTTCCGGTCAACTTTGGAAGTTGAAATTGAACGGAACTTGCGGACGCCATAACTTGGCTCTGATACCAAATGTAGGAACCAAATAAAAGAGGAAAGAGGAATTTTGCGGAAGCTTGGAGGATTTAATTTGGAGAGAATAACAAAAATGCAAATGAGAGAGCAATACTACAAAATACCTTTGCCCAAGGTTTTACACAAAGAAAATCAAGCTTTGCTCTAAGCTTGTTCTTACAAGAAAACTCTCTCTCTCTCTCTCTATTTCTTCTCCTCCTTGATATGAAACTTACAAGAAAAACCACACATATTTATAGCCAATTCTATACCTAATTTTTTGTCAAACTTAAATGTGTTTATTTGACTACACTTAATTTTATCAAATTCAAGCACACCTAAGTTGTCCATTTTTGACAATCAATAGTCCAAAATTGAGGCTTAAGCACACCTAAGTTGTCCATTAATAGTCAAAAATTGAGGCTTCTTCTTTTTTTGACTTTCTTCCAAAATTTATTTTAATATTTTCAATACTCCAGTCCACTATCCCCGATCTGCACAATAAAAGTTTGAATAGATTCAAAAGATACTCAGGAGTGTTATCAAGATATGATCAACAAAAATCAACAGCTACAAATATCTTCACTTCATATTAGGATGTGACCAAGGGGGAAACAAAAATCTTTTGCATAAAGCAGCTGCGTGTATTGGCTATTTCCAAACTTAGGACTTACTGCTCTCAACTGCTGCACATAACTATTGCACAATAGTCCCATCATGTTTGCAAAAGACTAGACTCACGGTAGGTCCCTGTTAGCGCATGAGTTCAAGAGAATCAGAAACTCTGGAGAGTGAGAGTGACATAACTACAGTTTAAACTTTTCAAATGGACCCGGGGGCATGAGGTACTTTTCTTCTTAACAAGGGATGAAGTAAATGTCGGCAGAATCATTCAAAAGGGAAAAAACCTATAATTCATGGATTAACCACATCAACGGATCATGTCATGTCACAAAGCGAATGGCCACAAGATCCATAGAGAACAGATAGATCCAACCATTGCATCAGCGAAGGAAACATCAAAAGATTCAGGTGCTTTTTTAAAACGATCCTGCTGCTAAAACTGTGTTGGCTTGATGTAGTCTCAAGCAAATACAACTTTTTGCTTGATAAAGCGATCTTGATCTTCCACTTCATCCAAAGCAGGGGAAACCGTGCAATAAATTTGCTTTCACTGCTTCAGAGTATAAATCTTTGAATGCAGACGAAACATTAATAAAAAATAGTGGGTGAAAATCCAACCAATGATCAAAGATACTGTTGGGATTTTGATCTCAAATCCCATAAAAAGTAAATGAGAAGTGTCCATGGAGGATTCCACATTAAATAAAAGATGGATGGAAGATGGGTTTAAATAGAGGAATCTCTCTAATGGAGTTGGGCCCCAAGGGGTACCCCACTTTTGTGAAGGAGAGAGGGCCTATATAAAGTTGGGCCGATCCAAGGGTGCCGTCGTCGGCCAGGCCCGAGTCTAGGTCTAATTATTATTATTATTTTTGAAACTTAGCCCATTACCCATTAAACACGATGAAATTAATGTTGTTCGAACAGACATGTTTTTTCGTCTTTGAAATTTTTTGAACGAAGTTGTCTGTTCGTGATCTCATCGGTCGGTTCGGCTCTACCATCTACGAACGAACGCAACCTTTCGGTTCGTCAAAGTCCGTTGCGACCGAACGCAATCTTTCGGTTCGTCGTAACTCTTCATTGAACTAATATAATTTTCATTTTTCAAATGGACATTCAACACACACACACATTCATCAGACACTCTTATACTCAATTGTGCGATTATTCTCCAAAGTTCAATTCGAACGTTTCCTTGAAAGAAGAACCACTTCATAAGAAAGGCAATCCGTTCTATCCTAAAAGGCAATTGTCCACAGAACCTTCGGTACCTGTGGAGGGAATAAATTTGTCTTAAGGACACAACGTCAATTTGTTAGACTCGAATCATTTGGTTTACTCAATCTGCACTAAAATTCAGGCTTATCGTCTAACGTTCTTTGCATATACAAACTATAGGAGACAACAGATACAACACATAACATCTTCTGCTTGCTTGTCCATATTCACTAACTGTGTCAAAACCCCACTATTCCAATGTCTAGATCTCCGGATAACACAATTTTCTTACAATGTCCTTTGGTCACTGAAACCAGACTTGCAAATTAGGGAGCTGCAAGATAAGTTAGCCACCAAATTAGTTATAGAACTAACAACTGAAATACTAAATGTCTGCAGTAAAACAAATTTAAAGGAGGAGATTACTTTAATTACTTTTTCACGGAGAGTTTTCTGTGTTTTATTAGTAAAAGTAGATCTATATAAGAACATAGGAGCGCTTGAAGAGCCATTTGATGGAGATGACAGTTATCAGACATTCTCGCTATTTGAAGGAGGAGAGTAAGAAGGAGATAATGAAGAGGTGTTGGGTCCTGCTGCTCAAGTTGAATTGGCTCATGCTCAAGTCGATGAAACAGAGGAAGAACATATTAATGTTTGGAATATTATCTAAATTACTACTATTTGGTTTGAGATAAAACTTAAGTAACTATTTAGCTGATGTTAGCGGTCCTATTGGGACTGGACCGTCAATCCTAGTTCGGTCCAGTCCCGATCCGATTTGTGGTCTCAAAAATTTGAAGACCGAGAGTACTAATCTGGTCCTTCGTTCCATATTGGGACTAGACTGGACCTGTCCGAATCACGCACACTCCTAGACTGATCCCAAGTGCGACCATTCCTTCCACCCTAACTATATGATGTACGCGTGGCTTGCCTCCCGTCGCACATGTGTGGCACGCCTTCCACATCAACAGTTGGGTGGAAGGCGTGGTTGCACTAGGGGATCACGGTGAGCTTGTCATTGTCCTCAAATTCGTTGAAGCACGCGGCGCACTCCAGCCACGTGATGCTCACCGATCTTGTGCACCTTCACGGCGGACTGGACGACGGACAGGATGATCTTGATGACGGCGGGGTCGAGGCCGCGAGGGGAAATGAGTCAACTTGATTAGCGTTGAAGAAGCTTATTGAACTTCATTGATGGAGAAAGGATTGGAAAGCAGAATCTGAGTTATTAAAGGGAAATTCCAAGTCGGTCATGTAAGAGACAGAGAGAGAACTGATTCCGTCGCCCTTTTCTTCGGCTCCTTCGTGGCTGATTCTGCTACGAAGGCCTCTCAATATGCGGTTAGATGAGATAAAAAGATATAGAGAGAATCAAAAGTTGTTGGTTTAGTTTTTATTGCTTTATCATTTCTACGTCTTTTTTTTTGTAAGGGTTATCATTTCTATGTTATTGCTTTATCATTTTTTTTTGGTAAAGGGTTATTGCTTTATCATTTCTATGTTACTTACTACAAAAAATGCATATTTGACTTATCGATAAAAATTTAGATGTCAATAAGTCCACGTTTAAGAAGATATATTTCATGCGCGCTTGGGAAAAAAAAAACATTCTACCATTCTCTTCGCTGGATCAATCAACATGGATAGTTCAATCGTGCGCTCCATTTTGCTTCGCTCACTCCTCTCTTCTCACGTGCGCTCGTCTGCTTCAAGGATCTTTATTACATCTACAATCAATAGAAAAAATAACTTCTACTGTAGCACTACAATTATGTTGACTATCTGATTATGTCAGATTATTAAATTTGTGCGTCTATGTGTACGTATATTTTACCATCGAGTAAAATAATTTTTGTTTTGGGTGATTGACCGAATTTTGGCTTATTTTTAGAATTAATTTAAATAGAAATTATATAAAAATCATATTTGGACCAAAACGACGTCGTTTTAGCCACATCATCGTCAGAGGAGAGAGAACATATTTAAAATATTTTTAGAAAAAAGCAACGTCAACATTTTTCATTAGCCAAATTGAATGGAGCTAACTAATGACAAGACTCGATTGTACTAATTTCATAAGTTTTGCATTTGATTGTACTTTTTGCAAATTTTAATACTCAATTGCACTTTCATGATAAGTTTTAGGACTGACTTACATCGAGTAAGCAAATCAAGTCGACTCGATTGCACCCTTGATTTTGGTACATATATGGGCTTTTTAGGCAAAGCTAAGAACAACATCCATCAGGATTGTGGATGTGGAAAACATTCCTGCATCTGCACAAGAGAGAAAGCAATTTGTTCAATTGATTGCTAGGACTACTTCGGCAACTAGGGCAGAGCATTCATGTTCTGTGAGTTTAATCGTCGTAAATTTTTTGTTATTTTTCTTCTTCCCCATTTTCTACAGAAAGGAGTTACGGATGCAGCTTTAGCCTCTTATAGTTACCACAGAGACCAATTGGTTCAAAGTTTAAACTAAGAAGCCGTGGTATTTCCAGCAATTTCAGGATGATGATTGGGTCATCGTATTTTGTAACTCTTCCTAAAAGAGAGATTACGGCATTCGCTGCTCTAGGTTCGGTGTTCATGCGATGCATCGCTAGCTAGGAATGGGAGAGACACAAATAGAACAGTCATATTCCGAGCAATCCACATTAGCATTATAAGGTACATAAGTCTACGATCTGTTGAAAGAAAAGGAAAAAAGAATCGTCTGCCAAAAATTAGGAATGAAGAATCGGCTCGCATCTCAAGCCCTGAGATTCTGACTAAGATAGTTCCAGGCTTGGGGCTAAACATAAAGCAGCCCCTGCGAATTGCCACCTTCGTTGCTCATCGCAAATGGGGAAACGACGGGATATGTGAAATCTTGAGATGCAGCAATGCGATATGGTGAACACTAATTCTTGATCAACATGAACATGTATGTGTTTCATCGAAGCAAACATTGCGCCATAACTTGAGTTGATTTTCTGGAAATAATTATAAAAACTGACGGCCACTGAGAGAATGAATTCCTTCCCCAGCATAGCAAACATCTCAGAACTTTCTCCGACAGTATCAGCATAATTTCCAGATGCATTTCCCGCAAGAGGTCATTCACTGAATTTACTCATACATCTTAACAGAACTCGACTTTGGTAAGTGAAAAACAAGAACTCCCGAGTCTTGATTCTTTCAGCTAATGATTTTAGCCTGATCAAATTCTTCAGGTGCAAAACAAGAACTCGACTTTGGTAAGTGAAAACAAGTGCAGTGTAATATCAACTACTATCAGGAAAAAGAAAAACCCTACGGAACCTATTTACTTCACAAGGATAAAACTAACCGACAAATCTTTCCTTCCTTGCATTTGGCAGAGTTCTCATCTTCTGGACCACATGCACGTAGCAGAGTTTTCATCTTCTGGACCATATACTACAAGACCAGTAGATGAATGTCCTTACACATAAAACTCAGCAATCAAATGTAATGAACAAAAGCATGAGTTATTATAATACCTTTTCCCGTGGGTTAAATAAATCTGTTGAAATTAGGCACCAAAAAGTCTCTTGACAGTATATATTATCCACTAGCCTCGGACAGGCCCTTCTAAGATTGTAGACACAAATCTTAAGCAAGAAAGCAAGGAGGGTGAGATATTGATGAGACTCATAGCAGTAGATCTCGCATAATGAATCGAATTTTTCAACTCACTTGCACTTGCTAATGCCTCTATGCTATTCCCTTAACTAGACAGACTATGGATCTTCCGTGACCCTGAGGGAATGCAGTGACATCATTCACAAGAAAGAATTATAAACACGAAACTAGATTACAGCAGCCAAAAAACGAAGCGAATCTGGATATGGAATCAATATGAGGCAAAAAAAGGAATAATTATTATATGGCAAGGTAAAAAGGGTCTAACCAGCTTCCAAGGTCATTTATGGTAAGTTAAACTGTCGGCTGGGTCTCCCTCATGTGGGGGGACCCAGTAATATATTTTATTTGTTTTTAAAAAGAAAAAGGAAGGAAGGTGGGAGACAAAATAATAAAGTAGAAGAAAATGATAAAAAAATTGTATTTTGGTGTGTGCATGTGTGCGTGAGTTTCCCTTTGTGCAGAAGAAGAGAGTTTCGAAGAGAGGGGTTTATAGAGAGCAGCGAGGGAGAGAAGAGAAAAAAGAGGAAGAAATTTGTAGTCCAAATTTGAGGGTCAAACGTTGACGGAATTGGCTCAAATTTGGATATGTTGTTCGTGAGGCCGAGATCTACGTATTGATGGTTTTCGTTTGTTGAGATTCTCCTCCGAATTCTCCAATCGTGGTTAGGGTTTTCTGACCTCTTGTGTATTATTCCACCTTTGTGGTGATGAAATATTGTTGTAATGTTGATGTAGAGCCTCTAGTGTGTGACTAGAGATAGACCATGTTGTATACCTGCTATTCTTGGTGATTAGTGGAGGAGTTTGGGTCGTCCGTGGTTTTTCCCGTTTCGGGTTTTCCACGTAAATCTTGGTGTGTTATTTTTATCATTCCGTATTAGAATATTTTGACTGGATATAGTTGTTGGTTGTCGCTGGATTAAATCGGTGAAATTAGGAGAATATTTTATATCATGGATTGGCTTAATTAGAGGCGAAGTGCTGCCGGATTTTCCCCAACATAAACATCATATGCTTTAGGCTTTGGACACGATAATATAAAAAAATGCAACAGTCTATAATTACATGGTCCATCACATTTCAAATTGGATAAGGCCTAAAGGTTAAAAGGAATTCGGAATACAGGATCAGAGTCAGCCCGACACAGTTCAAAACCTAAGCTAGTTAGGATATGAAAGGAGATTTGTCAAGGACCAAATAACAGAAAACCTAAGCCAACTGACCAGAGTTAAAGCCATTTGCACTAGCCAAAAGCCTAAACTTAACCGGTTCATGGGATTGGTAGGGTATTCCATGGGCCTCAAGACAATTTGTTCTTCATGTCCACGCCATTAAATTATTAAAAGAAAAAGTAAGGTTGATTTACAGAGTTAGCATACCAAGTGTGACATCCTGAATTTTTTTTTTCTCGCCCAGTTTAATGGATAGAAAATAACATTTGGGATTTTTTTTTCCGCAACGGTTTCACATGGCTTTTTGCGATTAGTTTTGAGTGAATAGTCCACGTTTTAGCTATTGTTTTCCTATGTATAATTTCTGTTCGTTGTGGCGTGGAAATCTAAAGGGTCAAGAGATGGTGGTGCCTTATGTTTTCGATTTTCCGGCGCTCATTCGAAAGCGAAAATGGCGCAGTGGCAATATCGTAATTTTTGGGTGTTATAGGGATATTTTTGAAAAAAAGTCAATAAGCTTTTCTTCTAAATTTTGAAGTGGACCCCATCTTCTTTTCTCTCTCCTTCCCCTTCACGTGCAAGGCCGCCCCCCTCTCCCTCTCTCTCTTTCTTTTCCTTAGTTTTTGCTTTGCCTTGTTGTCCAATTATGTGATAGTGATGTGTGCTTGGTGGAAAGCGAGGACCGAGAGAGGACACCTGTGCGGTGGCGATGGAGGGAAAAATCTCGAACGTTCTGAAGTAGGAGACAAGAGAAGTAAAAAGTAGCTCCATCTGCTGGTCCACTGGACTGATAATTCCGACGACTCGCCGCAACAATGGGTGAGCGATCGAACCGGTTCAATCCGAAAACCGGATCAACCGATCGTCACCCGGAGTCTGTTGACATGGGGACGGGGTAAGGTCTTGGACCGGCTTTCACTGGTTTGGTTTTCCGGACTAAATTGAGTATTTACCGAAAGCAAGGTCTTGAACCGTTGGATCGGTCGGCTGTCCAAGTTTTAGCTGTCGATAATATAAACTAGTTCCGCAAGCATGCTCTCTATTTGCCACTCTATGGATAATGAAGTTTCTCAAGACTCGGGGGTCTCATGGTATCTTGAAAGCAAAATGTTTAGTATAGACGGAATTACGTACCTGTCTTCGATGTACAAATCTTTATTTTCAGTATTAGTTTTATTTTACATTTGAATTGTTAGCACGAGAGAGATTCACGTGACTATTTCGACATTAATACTTAGTGAGAGTTTAAGTTTAAAGGATATATACACATATATAAACATATAAGTAAATATAGTCACTCGAGGCGATAAGATCTCTATCGTTGAAATACATTATCGTCCTATGACTTCACACTATGCATAACATTTCACCCCATCATGCATTATAAAAGCCCATTACTATCACAAAACAAAATTACACATGGAAAACACTTTAAAAAATTACAAACTAAATAAAAAAAAAAACTTACCTCATTTACATGATTGAGCAAGCATGAGGGTTCTCATCGCTAAACATGGAGCTAGCTTGATAATCAACCATAGTAGGAGGAGGTGAGTGGTGGAAATAGCCATAGTCATCATTACTGGTGTAGCCTTGCTTGTAATAATAGGGGTATGAGAAGGGCATTGTCGGCGATTCATAGGAGTGACGAGTGTAATTAGGTTGGTGGAAATAGTAATTATTGTGCTTATAGCGATTATGATTGCCATTATGATTAGCGTTATTATGATAATAATAATAATTTTGTGGGTCAAAGTTGTTGATCTCAGGGTTGTATGGGAATGGCCAGAGCTCTGCTCTCCTTCCTGTCTTCTTCACTGCCTTGAGAACCTTCTCCTGGGTAGCCCACCCCATGACTGTCACCTTCTGCATGCCCATGTCAATGTCTATCTCATCCACTCCTGAGTGCACATGGGAAGAGATATTTTCACTTGTCAATTTTGGGGAAAAAAAAATAATGATAGAGCAAGTAAATTACCCATCCAATCTAATAACAAATTTTCAAAAGAAATTGCTGATAGCTTTTGTCGATGAGGCTTAACCACGCGAAATTTCAAAGTGACTGTTTATGTGACTAGCTTCTGAAATATTAACACACCGATTGAAAAGGTATAGCAGTCTTTTTGTACATCATATGTTTTTCTTTTCTTTTCTTTCCTAGTATATCTTAGATTCTTTCTTTTCATTTACATCACCTCGGTACAGGTACATAAATAAACTAAGAAAATCAAAATTATTTGAGTCGTTCTTTCTTAACTTGAAATCGAAAAGTCTAAAAATTTAACGGTAAAGGTGTATATATGACTTTTTTTTATATGCAGAAAAAAAAGTATCGTGATTTTATTAACAAATGAGTTGGCTGAAGACAGGATTTCACATCGATAAATCAAAGTTTAATGGAGCTTTTTAATTACCTTCTAACTTTTGAAGGGCTTTTCTTATCTTATCTTCACATCCAGCACAGTCCATGTGCACTTGCATCTCAACGATCTGAAAACACAGAAAAGAAGTAATTAATCCGTCTTAATTAGAACGGACCATCATGGCCTCATCAAAAGACCATATGGAATTGAAAAGAAGATGGGAATTGAGATAAATTAAACTTCTCCCGGCCAAGAGCAACCCGCGGCACTCCAAAGGGAGATTCATGATTTAATAAAAGAAAGACTTCGGTTTAATATCAAAATAGAACGAAATTCATTTCAACTGGAAAACACTGAGAATGACAAAAGAAAAATAAAGATTTCCAAGCATTGAAAAAGGTTTTAAAATGTCCGGCTCAATTCAAGAAAGTACCGTATACTAAACGAATTATATAGATGGACCCTTAATTTGTACCAATCATGAAGCATCTTTCTTAAGAAAAGACAAAAAAGAAAAGGCAACATTTTCCTGAAATCTCTTGATAATATATCAAAATAAATTGACATCTCTATCTTCTTGAGGTTATCCGGGGAATAAGCTCTTCTTAGTTCTCAATTCGAAGTGAAACTAAGAAAAAAAAAATTCAAAAAATCCTAAATTTATTGCACTTTTGCCAATTCATTTTTAAACTTATTAATTTTACTAATTGAGTGCATCTAGCCAATTTTGGCAAAAAGCACCGACGTAGGCTCTAGGCGTCCTATGTTGTACGGCCATCAGACGACTAGAACCGTGTGGACAATTTTCAATTATATTTTGATATTTTTTAGAATCATTTTTTTTATTTTTTTCGAAACAAAGAAATGGAATAATTGCCACTTAGGACTGCTAGCATCTATATTAGCGATTTTTGGCAAAATTTATAAAAATTAAAAGGTTAATTGACAAAGTTCAATAAATTTAGGACCTTTTTGACAATTTTCCCAAGAAAAGAATGAGAATTATGTTGATATTTTGAGGAAGTGTTGAGTTTGTGTGTGTTTGTGTGTGGCTTTATTTGCCTTTCAAGAACCAACGCAAAGTGAAGATACAACCCCAAATCGAAAACCGGAACCGGAACCCATGCATGCATGGACGAAACCAGACGTAAAACTTTTACAGATTGACAATAGCATGCAGTAAAACTCCCTATTCATCTTGAGAGAGAAATCACAAGTATAACTTTTGCAGATCATCAATGGCATGCACTGAAGCTCATCATTCAGTGAAGGAAGAGAGAGAGAGAGTTCTGACCGGCATGTTGGAGGTATAGAGATAGAAAATCTGGAGACTTGCTAATTCAGAGAGAGAGAGAGAGGTATGGTATGATCAGCTGATGAAGCAAAAAGCCTGAATTTGAAGGAGCATTTATAATGGCATTCTGAGATGGAAAAAACAGGTGGAGAGAAGGGGGAGGAAGGATCATAAGAGAGAATATCTTATTCCTTCATGACACCCCCACAAACCCCCTCTCTCTCTCTCTCTTTTTTTAATCTTTTTGTTCAACTTGCTTATATAAAAAGCTTTGCATTAATTTTTTGTTCTCTTCATAGAAAATGGCTTGCTTCAAAAGTTCAACTCAAAAAAGCTATTAAATCAAAAGCTCAAAAGATCCACCCTCCAGGTACATAATTGGCCAAATTATTAGATAAAGACTCCGATTAATTAATAACAATTTAAGTCTAATGCGGGGAAAAGAGATTATCAGAGAAATCAACGATGAACAATAATGACAAATGATTTACTTGGTTCGGTTTGAGAGATTACAATCGTCCAATCATGTAAATGTTTCCTAACCCTAAATTACACCCAAAGCAAAACTCATAAGTCTTATTGGGATTAGGAAATCCTATTTGGATCGTATTTCTTTCACAGGCTCAAACTTGAGACCCAATTTATCACAATTGCTAATTAGTCCATCCAAAAGTCCTCATCCGTTTCTTAATTACGCGCTTGTTAGCTAGCTTTTCTACTGAGTGTACACACTGTGGTCTTTGTTTAAAGAATGACTTTATTTAGCTCAACTACTTTATGATATTGTTTCCGCGTCAGACCTAATCCTGCATAATTAATGTTGCAACATGGCCATATGCTAATCGTGTAAACTATGACTTTAGAGTTGAACGAGGGTCAATGGCATGTTAGTTAATATAGCACATATGGTACATGTGATAGATTTCAGCTATATTAGTAGTCAATCAAGAAGTCAAAATTCAATTAGTAAAAGAACTCTGCCTTTCCCTTT
The DNA here is from genome assembly GCA_016432845.1 of Psidium guajava. NCBI lineage: Eukaryota > Viridiplantae > Streptophyta > Magnoliopsida > Myrtales > Myrtaceae > Psidium > Psidium guajava. Next base: position 35,119,799 of record CM028225.1, on the reverse strand, counting down.
TCACCTCCATATGGTTTGTTCAAGCAAAATAAAAGAAAGGAAGAAAAGAAAGAAAGAGAGCATGCCGTCCTTCGATCACATGGCAATATTTAGAACTTTTTTGATTAATTAAAACAATTTTTTGTGAATTAGTTTTTTGAATTTTCACTTGTTTGATTTGCTGAAGATAATCAGTAAATGAAAAATTATTTACAGTTAGTAAACATGCATGTTTATAGTTGAGAAAATGAACTCCCTAATTTAAAAATGGGGAAACATTTTCTGTTATCATAAAGTTTTTTTCGAAAAACAAGCGTACTGTTAAATATGGAATCATGACATCAATCAGCAATCACTTAAACATTTGGTTATAAGTAATTTTCTATTTTAATATCACCGGACCTCAGGAACGTTATTTGCATGTGCATTCTTGCTTTTTTTTTTTTTTGGCAATCGTTTCTCTCTTACATTTAGAGTTCGAAATTGAACGCATAGAAACGGGATTAATAATTCTACAACATACGCACCAGGCACAGTCAATTGCTTACAGGCGAAAACTCAGTGAAAACTCAATTTCTGAATTTCTAAATGAACGATAAAAAAAAAACAAGGCCATATGATACATCGAACATAAGAAATAAATACCCCCTTCAACTTAGGTAAGTGGACCGACCAAACAAAAAAAAAACTTAGGTAATTCGAAGTTCACCCTAATTAGAATATCTGATATGATAAAAAAAAAATCAGCGAAAGTAATTCGGACTTTCTAATCTAGAATCCTGAAGTTAAGGAGAGAAGTAAATGAGGACAAACTAAAATATATCTCTTGACCTAATTGGATAACTTATTAAAAAGATATAAATAAAATCACCTCAGATTCCATAAAAATGTCCTCAAATTAACCATATGACAAAATAAAATTAATCAAACTCTCGGACATAAGACTCCCCTGCCGCCTATAGCCAATTTCATCTTGAATTCCTCCTGCCGCCGATAGCCGCGGTCATCACCACCACCATCCCACCAATCAATGCTCATCGGCCTGGCCTAGTCATAACCGCCTTCATTGTCCACCTCCGCTCTTCCACCGATTGCCACCTCCGTCACGGCGAACTCTCCCATGTCACCGGCCATAGCGATTCTAGCTCCATCGTCCGTCTTCGATTTTCTACCAATTGCCACCGCCACCATCGCGGCCTCTCCTACGCCACCTGTCGCAGACTCGTAGTGATTCCAGTGGAGGGTATACCAATTGGAATCAAAACCCTTTGGACAGGTTGGTTAACAATAATTCAAAATCATCGGAGCAAGCTGGAAGATCCGTTGGCGGCGGGCACTATTCGGTCGCGGCGCCACTTTGTGAGCATGTTCATAATCCCTTGCAAATCCGTCTCCATGGTATGTTGAGATGCCTCAAGACGATAAAAAGCCGTCAACAGGCCCGGCATCTCCCGATCTTTGTCAACGGGACAATTGCTTCCATTACTTCCACCAGACATGGCTTCGCTTTCTTGCGATCTCGTTGGCTCTAATACCAATTGACGCAGCAAAAATTAAAATCTATCGCTTGACCTGGTTAGATAACTCGTGTGAAATGTAAATAAAATCACATAAGATCCTAAAAAAATGACCTAAAATTAAGAATATGACAAAATAAAATAAACTAAAAGGAGGCTTTTCCCTGAATTATTTTTTGGAAGTTGCTAAACTCAGGAAAAAGAAAACCTAAATTTGAAAGTAAGATTTTACAAATTGGTGCGTACGACCAAATAACTTTTGCATTGAAAGTACTTTAAATTTAAACAAATCAACGAAGTCATAATTACATAATTTTTTAAAAAAGTGTTTAATACCGACGTTTGGTAACGGTAATAACCATAACATCGCTCAGATTTGAGGGGCATCAATTCAGTGAAATTCCACAAATCATCTCTCTTGTATTGAACCCTTTTGAAGACCATACACAAGAAATTGACCAATCGATTCTTAAATGAAAATATATATACATGGATCACTTAAAACTTGAGCACTTAATTTGTATTTTGGTTGTTTGTTTCTCTCATTTGTAACCCTAATTTTTTTTATATCATAAGTTATTTTACCTAATCACCCAAGAATTGAGAAAATTGTCCAAAAAGTCCCAACTTACTACGTCAATTCAATCCTAAACATTATTCATGTTTTGCCAATAGATACCATCCGATCAATCTTGGCCGAAAGTGGCCAATATGGAACCGGTCATTTTACGTAACATAGCCAGTATTGACGTGGATAATTTTTTTTTTTGAAATTTTTAGTAATTTTTTTCTCTTCTCTTTTTCCTTTTGTGGACGGCAATAGTCACCAGGCCCTTGGGATGGCCAAAAATTATCAGTAGATCCATCTTATGTAATAGGTTCTCTGAGCTAATATCACATCTCATCCTCCTTTTATCAATTTAACATAACTTTTCAAAGAATAAAGCATTCAAAAATAGTGACAAAGGTCCAAATAAAAATGCTGCTATTTAGTGCAAGTAAGCTCCCACACCAACACCACAAAGTCAACTAAAAAATATATGTCATGTAACTCGTGGCATTATTATTACCTAAACCTTTTACAAAACAAAGGGCATAAAATTAAAGTGGATTATAAAACGTATAAGCAGAAATTCCAAGGAGGTCCAATATCACATGGGCTGTATCATTATTGCCTTCACACTGACCCACCAAAGAACATATCAAGACTTGAGATATGCTTAGGTTGATGACTTCAGTCGTTATAGTCGCTGAATTATTGGGAAACAACCTCCATTCTTATTAAAGAATGACTATAGTCGCCCCAAAAGACTTTTTAGCATGACCATACTCTGCAACCATAGTTCAGATTTAACATCAAAATGATTAAGCGGCATCGCCGGACCAGCGTCTCATCAAAAACGCTTAGCGCCGCGGCGCTAGGGCCGGTTCGCTTTAGTATAAGAACCATCACCTCTCATATAACATGGATGTATGCAACTTGGGATGCCAAAATATACAGGGAATGAGCTATTTTAACCCGTGCAATGTCGATTTCGGAGTTTGTCATTCCCCGCCTACATGCCGAATGGCTGATCCTATGGGGCGAGATTATGCACAAACCACAGTAAGTGTTCTAGTGGATACCCGGGTTACACTGCTCCATGCTTCAGATACGGCATTCGTCGATCCGGCTCTTGTGCAGTTGGAATGCTGGATTCACCCAAGCTCCGCAGTTGCACTGCATCCCCGCCCAGTTGAAGGAACCCAAGCGAGCGTTGCAGCCCTTGCACCGAAGCTTCTCTTCCACGTAACCATCTTCCACTGGCCAAAATCACGAGCTGAGCGAAGCCGACAAGCATGGCGTGAGAACTTGTAATCGTGTGCATCGGGCATGTGCCGCCATTAGATTAAGGGTGCTTTTGATCCAACGGCGAGGACATCCCCAGTGCACACAATTCCGAGTCGACCTACACTTCCTAAATCTCATATAAAAGCCTCTAGAGAAGAAAAGAAAGAAGCATCAGTAATGCTCATTGGTTGCCAAGTTCACCTGCTTGCATCCACTTCATGGGCTCCACGAATATGGATGAGCATTCGGCTGGAGCCTCTTCCCAATCGTTCGGGTCACCTGTTCTCTTCCTCCACCTAAAGCACTCTTCTCCCTTCCCGCGCTCATGTGAAACCATGTTCTCTTGCGAAGCAACGATTCTGCGGCATTTTTTACAGCGGTAAATCACTTGAGGTTTTGGAGCGGAGCCAGTGTCGGCAGAATTGACTGCTTCCATTGGCACTTCGGCAGTCACCAGATCTGCTTCTGCATTTCCAGAAGAAGTCCAGAATTCATAAAAAGATCAAGGAAGTCACTAATGCTCAGTAGTTATGAAAAAAATTCTCTGACCCTTATCTACCATTACACTAAAAACAGGAACTAAATGAACTGAGCATGGATTGCCAGAAGTAATCTTAGGAAAGAGAACGCAGAACAGTAGCATGCAGATAAGCCATGGAAGGACTCTTAACTAGCACACTGCTTCGACTAACAATGCAAACAATAAGCAGGTCCAAGGCAAAGAAAAGCATGACTTAAAACAAGCTTTGAAACCATCATGGATTGTACCAAAACAGAACGATCTTGCATAGTAATTAAAGCAACAAAGATGCTGAAAGAGAAATAACAAGATAATAGTCAGCAGAAACATAAAATGCACAATGTAACTTCACATTGCAAATAGTTAATATATAAGAAGGCGCAATGGCAAACCCAAAGCTTGTACAGCAATGAGAAAGCCCTAAACTGCTCTGCACCAACTTTAGAGTTTGCTACATTCCGAATTTCAAATTTAATCATCTTAAGGTCCATCATTTCCTGCTCATACAGAGATGAACTATCGGTTCATCCAACTTTACAATTACAGGGGAGCACCCAATTCTTCAACCTTCAATCGGATTGGCAGGTCTACCCATATACGCTTCTTCCTCATCCAGATAGAAAGACGTTCATCGAGTAAAATAATTATAGTCCAATGCAAACTTTTCGAATAGAAAATGACGACTTCGAAAGAGAATAGCTGCTCATGATTCACCACGGAGAGGATCATACAGAGTGGAAAAATTAAAAGGCGCCTTAGATGATAAAGTACATAAGAACTTGAATATTACAAAAGGGACCACCATAAGAGGTTGGAAGAAAATATATATCATCAGGATCTAAAGATCAGCTATCATATTTTGATCACCAAAGTTCATCAATTATATGTGATGGCACACTCGAGCTAGGTTCTAAAGAGTCTGGCCAACTTCATGCTTTAGCCGCAAAGTTGAGCTCAGGGACTACCTTCTGTTGCATAATTATCAGTTTTGTCCAAATCACAGCACCAATAAATAAAAGCCAAGCAGAACATTCGTAATCATACCTCTCCAAACCAGGAAACAGGACGGACCTTCTCACAGTGCAATTCCTCATGTAGACCACTCTAACTGAGTAGTTTTATGTCGGACCGGAAACGTGGACAGGAGTTGCTCATTACACAGCAAAAAGTGAAAATTGCACGCAAAAGAACCGAAACAATCTAGAAAATTCAAAATTTTACATATTTCCTGAGCTACCATTAATTTGATCAACTACCTTGCAATTAGTATCACTCCAAACCTCCAAAATAAACTCAACAACTAAGCACCACCGCGAGCAGCCCTGTCAAACCACAAGAAACTACTACATCGCTGTGCACCGAGGGACAGCCTCAGAGAACAACCGGAGTTCGGTGGCTGTTAGGAAGTCCACCCAACAAAGCCAAGCAAGCGCACTTTCCACACGGCCCTTCCCATTGAAACATTCGAACAAGACGCATCTTCTGCTGCTTCATTTTATTTCCAATCGAATCGTACCATATGGCTGACGGGTCATCAGCTGTCTGATTTCTTTCGCAACACTGAAGTTCCCTCATTCACATTCGACAAGAAGCGGCCAACTTGCCCATAACTTCCGTCGGGCGAATGCTACCGTCCCCATTGACAACTAAAACCACGACGATGAATCGACTAAACCAGAACCAAGAAACAACGAGAGTAAAGGAGAAGCATTCAAACGGGTTACATCCCATTACGCGATCGGACACAAATTTCAGCAGAAGAAGGACAACGATCGGAGCAGAGCACGCACCTTCACAGAAGCAAAAGAGAGTTCAACCGCACTGAATGTCCCGCAAAGCTCTCCAATTAGCGTCCGTACTGTACATGGGTCGTTCTTCAGGATTCGCGACTGGGCCTTGCTCTGCTCAAGATGGGAGCTTGGGGCCAATAGCTTTTCCTCATTTGCGGAATGTCCAGGCCCAATCACTAGCTCGGTGAGAGAATCGATAATCCTACCCGAGCAGCATCACACAAATTTTACGACAAAGCAATTGCATCCCCTAACGTTTGGCTGCACTAATAACTAGGATATGAATCACAACCTGAGATTTACTCGCTTGAGCAATCTAATTAGAAAAATTAAGTAGCGTCCTCGAGACCGTTATTCTCGAGTATATTCGAGGAATTATCCGTAATTTGCAGTGAAAAATTTCATCGTAAGATTCTGGGTGCGTTTTGGCAACACATTTGCAGACTCCTTAGGACCTTTAAACGTCTCGAGGCAAATGCGAATGTGTTCGACAAATTTTTTTTTGGATCCCATTTGGGAAATACTAGCATCTTAAGTAGAATCAATATTATGAAAAACTTTAAACTAGTTCACCAGAAACATATTTACCCCAATTGAAATACATGTGACAAATCCCTCCCCCCCTCTCGATTGTATCTCTTATATTAGATTATTACCACGAAAAACTCTAAACTACTTGTGACAAACGGAGGTTAAAAACCATAGAATGGTGTACATGTTAACTACCATATATCATTCAACTCATCGATTTTATAGTAAACTTCAATAGAAACTTATGGATAGTAAATTCATCACAGGTATATCAGTTTAGAATTTTTTATGATAAAAAAAATTAATATGAAGTAAATCTGTATCATGTATATTAATTTGAAATTTTCCGTGATATTACCTACAAATGCCTTTAGCTCAACGCAAGTGGAGAAGAGCATCTAAAAGCGGCTTTGCGGGCACATGAAAGGCCTCAACGTAATGATTTTTTTGAATTGTCAATATCACCCTCACTCGCTAATCATAGTTCCAAGTTTGCCCCTTTCTAAACACGAATCAGGTTGACGATTCATCTCCTTCTTCCTCTCACTTTCCCATGGACAACGACGATATCGCTATCGTCTTACCATGAACATGGAGGAGAGCTCGAGCGTCGCCCCACGCGGTCGCCGCCGTAACTTCCTCGAAGTTTTACCGGTATGGTAAACTTGTCGTCCGGATCCCTAGAATCACACGAGATTGATCCGACGTCAGTTTCGTCGTGACTGAATCGTGGATTTTTAGGAGCATCAAGTTTCGACCCTCAACACGAATTGACAAGAATCTCAATTAGGTAAATTGCCAACGACAGCGATTCAAAGCCTTTCACATTTGTTCCTGAATAATTAGCGAATAGATTATTGCTAATGAGCCGACAAGAGGTGCTTAGATTACGTAAGGGTTTGCGTCATCTGGTGGAGACAGACGACAATTCCGATCTTGTTTTTTTGGTTGACCACCACATTAAAAGTAAGACTAATCTCTTCTTGAAGCATCGAAACGCCCTTCACATGGTTTAACTATCGAGCTATTTCGGAACATATATATGTATAAAAAAATAAATTCTAATATGAATTAATGCCACGAAAAATTCTAAACTATTAAATATACGACAAATTTATTTCGAACTAATTTTTTTAACCACCAAAAAATTCAAACTGATTAACATATAATAAATTTACCCTTTTACTTTTAAACTGCTAAGTTAGATAACATGTGACAGTTGACGAGTATATCAATTTAGGATTTTTAACTTCTGCCTATTACAGATTTATCAATTTAGATTTTTTTTCATGGTATTAACCTAATTTAATGAAAACTAATGGAAGGTGAATCTATCATAGTATACCGATTTAGGATTTTTAGTGGTCCAAAAATTAGTTTGAAATAAATTTATCATGAATATACCAGTTTGAGATTTTTTTTTTTTCTGATATCATCCCTATACATAACCAGCTACTTTAAACGTTATTTGTCGAAATATTCATCGTTATAAAAGATCCGATACCAAAATATAAATTAAAAACATTATTACCTGAATATACATGAGAATCGATTTGCGAGATTTATTTGAGGTGACGTGGCATTTCTAATATCATAAGGCAGCTGTTGTGAATCGTGATTCATGCCAATATTGTTGCCCCAAAATTTTCAATTTCAGCAGCTTTGAAAGTCAACGAGTTGACATTTGCAATATGTGTGTGTGGGTTGTTTTTTTTTTTGGGGGGGGGAGGGGGGGGCGGATGTGTGTTTGAATAGATCCGCAATTCAACTCTCAAAGATCACAACCAAATTAAATGCAAATTAATCATATTCAATCAACTCAAATTAGTAGGAAAACTTCGAATTTTATGGGATTATTTCAGTTACTTTATTCAACTAATAAGAATTCAAGGTCTTTTTTTTTCCCATATTATGGTATTTGAATTTTCGACTGGATTAATCTCATATGAGTAAATTGGCCCATCCATATGTAGATCGCTAAGCCAAGCGACTTCTCCATAATGATTACGATCCATCCGTTTAGCCAATCTAGCTCTTAATACGGGATGTATCATTGGTGTGATGTTCAAGGTAACCGAAAAATTTGAAAGGAAAATGTATATGAAATCCACCTCAAACATTTAAAACATCTTTCAACCTCAAAAGTTTGATGCGAAAATTTGACATAATTCTAGTATGTTAAACTGAACAACAACAACAACAACAACAACAATACGTACTTATGCACATCGATAAAATAGTCGTTACATGCATATAATAGCGACATGTAACTATATACACATTGCCAACATAACTCTCATACAAATTACTCATACAACCTACAGTCGAATGCAACGTTTTTCATTAAATCACAATGTATATCATAATTTTCCCTAAAATTAACTCAAAGCACAGATTTTTTTTTAGGTACAATTGTAAACACCTATATGTGGTCCATATTTAGATAAAAATTAATCTCTAATGTCGAAAATAGAAAAAGCTCCATACTATAAAATCACATGTTTCCACATTCATTTAGCTCTCAGGAAGAAGGAAGTGCCGTTGGTGGGAAATCTACCCATCTCGAACCCCCAAATTGCAAAAACAACGACAGATCAAGGCCTAGGAGTGGCAAATCAGAAGAAAGTCTCCGACAAGGTAATTGGTCATTTCTGCAAGCAAAAATAAAAATTTGGGGTTTTCCCACTTTGATTTATAATAAATTAATTAATTGGAGGTGGACTCTTGATGTCAATGGGATACTGATAAAAGAAACCGATTGGCTTGTCTAAGCGACGGGGCAGGTTCGTGCCTCTTTGTCCCTTGACCCTAATCAAGAAAGACGATTATGATTGTCTATCTGAAAAAAAAAATTACATAGATGATTTCGTGGCTTTACATAAAATAATGTTGAAATTTTTCTTGAGTTTGGTAAGAATTTCATCACTCATCAATTTCAAACCCTAATTAAGAACCAAAGCAAAAATCGAAAGCATCCATCTTACATGCATAGACAATGCAAATAAGGGATTTTTAGGTGTCGTTGGAGTATCGAACGCCCATCCATCCATCAGTAAAAACTAATGAAGGGAAAATTTGTTACAGATATATTAGTTTGGAATTTTTTACGATTAAAGAATTCATTACTGTAGTAATGTTGTCATAAATGTACCAAATTTGAGTTTTTTCGTGGTATTTACCCTATATACATAACCAGCTACTTTAAATGTTATTTATCGAAATATTCATAGTTATAGAAGATCTATTACCAAAATATAAATTAAAAATACTATTACCTGAATATGCATGAGAAGCAATTGCGAGATTTATTTGAGGTGACGTGGCATTTCTAATACAATAAGGCAGCTATTGTCACTTGTCAGTCGTGATTCATGTCAATATTGGTGCACCAAAATTTTCAATTTCAGCAGCTTCGGCCACATGATTCTCCATTAACGCTAATCAGCTTAAAGCTCTCGAAGTCAACAAGTTGACATTTGCCAAAAATAAAATGTTTGAAGAGATCCACATTTCAAATGTCAACCTCCATAGAAAGATCACAGCCAAATAAAATGCATATTAATCATGTTCAATCAACTCAAATTAGTAGAAAATTTCGGATTTTATGTACTAGTTGGGATCATTTCAGTTACTTTATTTAAATAATAAGTATTCAATGTCATATATATTATGGTATTCGAGTTTTCGGTTGAATTAATATGGTACGAGTAAATTGGCCCATCCACATGTAGATCGCTAAGCCATGCGACTTCTCCGTAATGATTACAATCCATCCATTTAGCCAATTTAGCTCTTAATATGGCTTCATCTAAGTGGGGCTTCATTCACTAAATCATTGATGTGATGACATTTAATCATCGATAAAATTCAAAAGAAATATGTATATGAAATCCACCTCAAACATTTATAACGTCTTTTAACCTTGAAAGTTTGATATGGAAATTTTGATATAATTCTAGTATGTAAGCTGAAATATAATAATTTTAATAATAATAGTAATGATAATAATAACAATAACAAAACGTACTTGTACACATTGATCAAATTGCCATTGCATGCATGCGATATCAATATGTAACTCTATAGACATTCCAAACACGAGTCTCGTATAAATTACTCATACAATCTAAATCCGAACGACCTTTTTCATTATACCACGATGTAACTCATAACTTTCCTAAAATTAACTCAAAGCACACATTTTATAAATTCAATTTGAAAACACCTATGTGTGTCCATATTTAGATAAATGTTAATCTCCAACGTCAAAACAAGTACAAGCTCCATACTATAAAATCACGTGTTTCCACATTTATTTAGCTTTCAAGAAGGAGGAAGTGCCGTCGGTGGGAATCTACTTATCTCGAACCCCCAAATTGCAAAAACGACGACAGATCAAGGCCTAGAAGTGGCAAATTAGAAGAAAGTCTCCGACAAGATAATTGGTCATTTGTGCAAGCAAAAATAAAAATTTGGGGTTTTCCCACTTGATTTATAATAAATTAATTAGTGGGAGTTGGAATCCTGACGTCAATGGGATGCGGATAAAAGAAGCCGCTTGGCTTGTCTAAAGCGACAGGGCAGGTTCTTGCCTCTTTGTCCCTTGACCCCAATCAAGAAAGACGATTCTGATTGTTAATTTGAAAAAAAAAAAAAAACAACAACTACATAGATGATTTCGTGGTTTTACATAAAATAATATTGAAATTTTTCTTGGGTTTGATAAGGATTTCATTGCTTATCAATTTCAAACCCTAATTAAGAACCAAAGCAAAAGTCGAAAGCATCGATCTTTCGATTTTTAGGTGTCATTGGAGTATCGAATGCCTGTCCATCCCTCAATCATGAATTGTTAAGTATAACAAATTCCCTTAAACATACGCAATGAAAAATATCTTGATAATAGTAGTCATGATGCGACTATTTGGGTTCGCGCTGGGACACATCATGCTCTGTAAGTGCTCTGAGTCCAGCACGGAAGTTTTAATCTAGTAAATCGAGGATTGATCGGGCTATGTAGGTACTTTAATACCCCCCCTTACATGCAAGCTGTGTTAGGGACAACACGTAAAATTTGATAAATGTGAGGCCGCATAAGCGAAATAAATTGAGGGACGGACCCGACTCTTCAGCTACGTTAGGAAGTCCAATTTAAAATCTTAAGTCAATAAGGTAAGGGAGATCACGGTATATGATAGTTTTAGATAATATTGAAATATGAGTTTGAATTGGTCACTCGACCCAATTGCAAGAGTTTTCCTTCTTTCCGATTTATTATTCCAAGCGGGGATCCATGCCGCATGCAACTACACATCTATGTGCCAAAGAAGTTGAATTTTAGATACAACTCAGACAAGCCTCGTTATGTTGTAAAATGGTCATTAGAGTTTGGTTGAAAAACGGAGAGCAATTTAACACAGCAAAAAATGAATAAAGTCGGCTTATAAGAAAATAAATGAAATTGACGTGAGATGATACAAAAATCAGTAACTTGTGTAGCTAAAGATCTTCAAGAGAATTCAGAAAGATAGAGCTTATAATGGCGAGCTTAAAAAAAAAGGAAATTTCGTGTTATTCAGTTTAGGAGACTCTGTTACTAATTTCGAAAAGAGTTACGGGCATTGCAATATCGATTGGCAAAGTAGTTCGATGCCGTGCTTAAGACACTGTTTTCCGCGTCAAGATCCATTCATCTTCATGTGTTTCTAGGCCATTTTGCTACTGTTTCCCCCCCGCCTCACTTTAACATCTGTTTATTTCGCAAAAATCAGATGACTCAAAAAATAATTTAGTAAAGATAATTTCCTTGTATTGATTAGAAAAATTGAGCGAACAAAAATAATTTTCTCCAACACAAATAGTAGTCAATAAGCAAAATAATTATCATTAATTAATTATTTCAAATTATATAAACGGCCATCTTTTCGAATTATTTATTTCTCGCGAAACAGACGGGCCGTAGTTTCAATTCACTCTCCATGCTATTTAGGGTTTGATTTCTCCATACTCACCTGCGGAGAGTGTGATTTTTTTGCCTCATTTCTTTATGCAAGAGTTCCTCCGCGGGCTTCGCAACTCGCAATTTCTTAAGCTAGTTCAGCTTTTGTTTATCTACGTTTTCGCTGCGTCATTGACGATACTAGGAAGATGGAACCGCATCAATCTTTTGAACTTTTTTCTTATTTTTTCCAAGACTTCAATTCGAATCACGCATGAGATGACGCTAAAAAAAAATCGACGGATTCGATGGCATCTCCACCAGATTCTGTCTCCATGATTCCTCACAGGTTAGGGGGACCTGATGATGATCCTGGTCTTGCCCTTTCAGATGCCTTAAGCAGTGCCCCTTTTTGGATTTCCTTAAGTAACACCTTAAGCAACACCCTCTTGAACGGTCTCTCTTTTGACATGAATATCCCCCTTTTGTCGAATCCCGCTGTTTAGGAATAGCGACCCAAAGAATTCCTGAATTTTGATTCAATATGTAATATGATTTATGAACTTTAATAAGTTCAATATGACTCCTTGACTTTACTCGATGTATAATGTGGTCCATGAATTTTTAATTTATTAAATGTGATCCGTAAATTAAATCGAGCATATATCAAAAGTTTAGAAACACGATGAACAATTTAAATTTTGAGGATTACTAAAGTTTAAAGATCATACGAATAAATTTAAATTTTAAAATTATAGCACACGTTAGGCTAAAATTCAAAGATTATTTTCTCTGCTAATTTTTTGCTTGATTAGAGCTATATATAAACGTGTGACCCATTGCTCAGAAATCACAGCTTTTTGCCGGGCGTACTCTCTCTCTCTCTCTCTCTCTCTCTCTCTCTCTCGTTACTTCTTGCTTCCAGGTACCTACTCTCTCCAAGCCTCCAAGAATATTCATTCCAAAATTCCCAAATCCTAACCAAGCAAAGATCCAAAGGGAAAGGAAGATTGAATTCAACCTCCTGAAGACGTCCCAAAATGCTGGAGTTCAAGACCCGAAGGAAGAGAAATTGGAGCTTTTCAAATTGACCCCCTCCTCCTGCTTCTTCCAAAAAAGGACCTCAAGCCTTGTCCTTTTGCGTGATGGGAGTTATGTCCAAGTTCAAAGCGAGCAACCGACAGAATTTCCCTCTTGCAAAGCTCTCCTTCTGGTTCGCCCCTACCACTCGTCCTCCTGGTCTCCTCCTATTCCTCTCCTAAAGAGCACAGAGCTCGCAGAACAGAGTGAAACAGAGAGGACAAAGAGAAGAAGAAGAAGAAGACAAGGAAAAGATTGAAACTTTACATGGCTTTGTACGCTCCCAACTCGAGTTTCCCACATGGGTCCGATTATTTCAACATGTTCGATGCGTTCCCGCGCGATTTTGGTGGGATCAATGGCGTCCCGCGAGGCGGGTCTCTGGTTTTGGATAGTGAAAAGAGTGAGCTCGTGAAGGCTCCGGTTGGCGTGGCCAAAAGGGGGGTTTCGCAGGAAAAGGTGATGGCGGCCATGAAGAGTCACAGCGATGCCGAGAGGCGGAGGAGAGAGAGGATCAATTCTCATCTCAATACTCTCCGTGGACTCGTCCCCTGCACTGAAAAGGTACTATTTGTTTCCAATTTTTCCTTTTTGCTAAAAAGAAGAAGAAGTTACTCATAGATGTTATCATTCATTGATAAGCAAGTTATATGCTTGTCTTCGTCTCAGTTTATGAATTTTGCTATGAGGGCCAGAGTGGAGACTGGTCGTCGATTGGTTCAAATTGAGTGCTACATGTTATAAGTTTGTCACTTGGATTACTATTTTGTGTTCCGCATGGCAATTTAGCGAGTGATGTTGATTCTTCCATTTGTGTTATATAACTGAAGCATTTGGTAATTGGTGATGCGAAGCAGTGAGAAACTGATGTTAACTGATAACACTTACCAGGGAAAAAAAAAATATAAGTATTAACTGTTTACTCTCTTTTGACTCAATTGGTAGATTGTTTTCGTGTGACCGCCGTGCCTGCTGGGCTTTTTAGATTTCCTCAATGCCTGATAGATTGTACAGAGGGATGTATTTGCTTGCTCCTATGGTTTTTCACACAGGATGGAGTTAGGCCTGACATTTTGCTGGAGGAGAGGAATTTTCGACCGAATCAATAGATGATTGATTTGTTTGAGAACAAGAGAATCTCATTGTTGACTTCTGTGTTAGGTTGCAACAAGCATATCTAGAAGCAATACACAACACTCTGAAATCTTCTACTTAATGCCCTAAATGCCTTGAGGAGCTGAAACTTCCCGAGTTAACTTTTTCATTTTGTATGTAATCTAATTTATGGTTCATGAATCCTTGTAAAGCACAAGGGGAAAAATTTGCTTAGAGTATAAAGCTTAAATGAAGGTTCATTTAATGTCCACTGTAGTGTAGCTAGTTTAATGCGAATTCGCCGTCTTTTTTCTGCATAACTTGCCCATATTGGTGATAGTTAGGTCTGACTTGGCCATAACTATTGTCAACTGGGAGATAATTCTATTATTAATCATCCCTCGCTGTTGCAATTACGTCTGGCCATTACATATATTCAATGGAACTTCATATGGTGCGTGATTTATGCGATTTTTATATGTAATTGGCAGGATAGTTTAACAGTTGGTGGAGTGAAGTAGACGGCATCGTCCGGCTTGCTTGTTTTCAATTCCTGAATGAGGTTCTTTTGTACCGTGGAGTGAAGAAGACAAAAATTAGGCTGCTCCCTAATAAAACAGAACATTAAGCAGAGGACAAGATGTAAGAAAACAAATGCGTGCTGGCAATGTCTGTCAGCATGTGGACATCTTCTATTCGGAGACCAATCAGAACAAAAAGTCTGAGGTGGCTTGGAAGCTGTTCTGCCTAATGTTATAATGGGTTACAAGTCAAAGGGTTATTAAGAAATTGAAGCTCTATCTTCTTGGTAGGTTCAACGTCTATTTAAATGGATAATCACGTGTTTGTTTAACAAGAAGTGGCCCTATGAAGACAATTGCAAGCTTAATTACTAATTATATCTATTAGTGTCAGCTTCTAATGTCGGTTGAGCCATACGTATCTTATTGTAGTTTAAGCAAATATTTAGTGGGGGCACCAAGCCAACTATGGCGTGGATCACATCATCGAGTTCAACTTTACCAGAATATTATTGTGAATCATATACGTGAATTCATTAATTGAATATTAAACTTGCTTTTTTCTTGGTCATTAAACTTACTTTATTTAGTCATTAATGACAGATGCTAATGGCTATCTTGAAGATTCATTGTTAGACTTGCACCCACCCTTGAACTATATTTTATGTCCTTCAACTTTATATATATTGTCTTCCGGCCGGATCCAAAACATTCTTTAGTACTTCCATCGGTATTTTGTGAGCTTGTAAGACTAGAATATACAATTGTGTATGACATGATTAATATGGTCATATGGCTGGTTTGGATCCTGACTTTGAGTTGCCATGGCAATATAGAGATTCTGTGTCGTAGTTTGGTGCAGTTGACTCTCCTCGACATTTATATTTCACAGATATGCAGATGCTGTGGTGGTTGACTGAAACTTTTTCGCGGAAGGAACAATAGGAAGTCAATGGATTTAAACTAGTCCTGTTATTCTCGAGCCATATTTTTCATTAAAGCTTCCATACTAAAAATACGGAAAGTTGAATCTCCGTTCTGGAGGCATCTTTTGTATGTAATCGTCGTCATTTTATCGGTTGCATGCAACAGACAGCTGTTGGGCACATCTAAATTCGACTGTATAGTCAGTGTGAAGTTTGCCGATTGAAATCTTTCACCGAACTTAAATCGTGTTCATGATAGATGGACAAAGCTACGCTACTCGCCGAGGTTGTGAGCCAAGTGAAAGAACTGAAGAAGATCGCGAGCGAAGCGAGTACAGGTCTCCTTGTCCCGATGGACGCTGATGAGATAACAGTGGAACCATGTGGCGACGGAGCAAGAGATGCTGTATTTTCCTTCAGGGCATCGATCTGCTGCGAATACCGGCTTGAGCTGCTTTCCGAAATGAAGCAAGCACTCGAGGCTCTTCATCTGAAGATAGTGAAGGCGGAGATCTCGACCCTCGAAGGTGTTGGGATTTGTGGGAAAAAAAAATCCCATAAAATATGAATGAGAATTGTGGGAGAAATAGTCTCACATGGGATAGAAGACAGAGGAGTATTGTGTTTAAATAGTGGAGCATTGCAAATGGGTTTGGGCCCCAAGGGGCACCCCACTTTTGTGGAGGGGAGAGGTCTTGGACAAAGTCAGACCTGTCCACACGCGCGCGCGCGCCGCCGCCGCCGTCCGTCCGACCGGCCGGCTCGGCTCGGGCCGGGTCCGGGTTAAGCCCATCAATTTTATTTTTTCTAATTGACATATCCGTTGAATTTTTTTAATTAATTTTTCGGATGTTGTCTATTAGTAATCTATCTTCAAGCCACCGGTTCGGGTTCGTCAATTACCGAACAAATGCATTGTTTCGGCATTAACCGAACACCGAACAAAGGTGTTGCTTCGGCAATAACCGAACACCGAACAATCATGACTACGTGACTCTTCGTTTGGACTGTTTTAATATATTTGTTTTCAAACAGAACGCAAATAATTAATTCATTCTCTTCTCGAAAAAAACTCGTCCCATTCACTCTCATTTTGTGCGATAATTCCCGAAGTTGAGTTCGAAGGGTTTTCGTCGAGGAAGTGCCGCTTCGACGGAAGTGTGTGATCCGTTCTATCCTGGGAGGTGATTGTCCACGCAACCTTGGGTACCTGTGGAGGGGACAAATTCGTCTTAAGGATACGACGTGAAATCGTCGGGCTCGGATCGATCATCCAATCGACCATTCGTCTGCACTTGTTTCAGGTTTGTCTAATTCTTCGACTTGATTTATGCGAACACACAAAAGAACGACTACAATCTTAAGACGAATTTTGTTCCTATACTGTGTTCGCCTTCGAGTCTGTTTGTCGAATGTCGTAGTATAGTCATTTGCTATAGTCATTCGATAATTTCTATTCATATATTCAGAAATTGTTTCTTTCCTGTCTCATCATATGTGCCTACTATAATAGTTCATATTTCGAGTTTTCCAATTTTGTATTACTAGTCTTGCCATATATTCACTCGCCAATCATTTCTGTTTTCGTAATAGAAATGGCCTCGACATCAATGACGCCTGTTGCGTCTATTCCAACTCATGGAGAAAAGCCAGAAAAGTTCAATGGGTCTGACTTCAAGAGATGGCAACAAAAGATGCTGTTCTATCTCACGACCTTGAATTTGGCAAGGTTCCTCACCGAGGATGCTCCTAAGTTGGATGAGGGAGAAATGGACAAGGAAAAATTTGTTGCGGTAGATGCGTGGAAGCACTCCGATTTTCTGTGTCGCAACTACATCCTCAATGGTCTAGACAATACCCTGTATAATGTTTATAGCCCGTTGAAAACGGCTAAGGAATTATGGGACAATCTAGACAAGAAATACAAGACCGAAGATGCTGGATTGAAGAAGTTCATAGTCGGCAAATTTCTGGACTTTAAGATGGTCGACTTCAAGACCGTCTTAAGTCAAGTTCAAGAACTTCAAGTGATTATGCATGACATCCATGCCGAGGGCATGATTCTTAATGAATCATTTCAAGTGGCTGCATTCATTGAGAAGTTGCCGCCATCTTGGAAGGACTTCAAGAATTATCTCAAACACAAGAGAAAGGAGTTATCACTCAAATACCTAATTGTTCAATTGAGGATAGAGGAAGACAATAGACTTTTTGAGAAAAAAGTTGGTAGCAAACTGGAGGTTTCAAAGGCCAACATTGTTGAAGAAAGATCAAAACCAAACAAAAAGAGGAAAAAATTTGGAGAGGGATCTAACCAAGGCCAGAAAAAGTTCATTGACAAATGCTACAACTATGGAAAGTCTGGACATCGTGCCAAAAACTGTAGAGTCAAGAAAAGAAAGAAGACTAAGGCGAATGTGGTGGAACATATATCCAATGATGTTGATGATATCAATCTGACTGCTATGATATCCGAGTGCAACTTGGTGGAAAACCCTAAGGAATGGTGGATTGATACTGGAGCAACTCGCCATATATGCGCCAATAGATGGATGTTCACATCCTATACGCCTATGGCACGTGATGAGAAACTCTATATGGGTAATTCATCGACCTCTAAGGTTGAAGGTATTGGCAAGGTAGCTCTGAAGATGACATCTGGAAAAACCGTGACACTAGTCGATGTGCTGCATGTGCCAGACATACGCAAGAACTTAGTGTCTGGATCTCTCCTTAGCAAGAATGGTTTTAAGTTGGTGTTTGTATCTGACAAGTTTGTACTTTCCAAGAATGAGATGTATGTAGGAAAAGGTTATCTGAGTGAGGGTTTGTTTAAGCTGAATGTAATGACTGTTGTACCCAATGATTCTATTAATAAAGTTGTTTCTGCCTATGTGTTTGAGTCCCCTAATTTATGGCATGCTAGATTAGGACATGTTAACTACAAGTCAATAAAGAAATTGATGAGTATGGGACTATTGTCAAAATCTGATTGTCCAAGTGAAAAATGCCAAGTGTGTGTTGAATCAAAATTTTCCAAACCTCCGTTTCATTCTATAGACAATAAAATCACTGAACCTTTAGACTTAATACACACTGACATATGTGATTTGAAAACAATACCCACACGAGGTGGTAAGAAATATTTTATCACTTTTATAGATGACTGTTCAAGGTATTATTATGTCTATTTGCTAAGTAGTAAAGATGAAGCTGTAAATGCTTTTAGAACTTATAAGTCTGAAGTTGAAACTCAGTTCAATAGCAAAATCAAAATGATAAGAAGTGATAGAGGTGGTGAATATAAATTTCCTTTTGAGGAAATTTATTTTGAATTTGGCATTATTCACCAAATTACGCCTCCTTATACGCCACAGTCCAATGGCGTGGCAGAAAGGAAAAATCGATCATTAAAGGAAACGATGAATGCGTTGCTAAATAGTTCTGGATTACCACAGAACTTGGGGGGGGGGAAGCTGTTCTGACAGGAAATTTTATCTTAAATAGAGTACATCACAAAAAGACACAATAAACTCCGTATGAGAAATGGAAAGGCAGAATGCCGAATTTGAAATACCTCAAAGTGTGGGGGTGTTTGGCAAAGGTTGCGGTTCCTAAACTTAAAAATGTTAAAATAGGATCGAAAATCGTTGATTGTGTCTTTATTGGATATGCTCTTAATAGTAATGCATATTGATTTCTTATTCATAAGTATGAGATCCCAAATATACATGTCAATACGATCATTGAATCAAGGGACGCCTTGTTCTTTGAGAACATTTTTCCGTATAACAGAGTATATGAGCTAATCAATAATGATAAAAGGCCTAGGGAGACTACACCTAGAAGCAATCCTATGGAGGATAAATCTAAACGTGGTAAAATACAAAGAACTTCTAATTCCTTTGGATCTAATTTTTTTAACATATTTACTAGAGAATGAGTTTCGGATATTTAAAGAGGCCGTGATGACCCCAAAAGCCCCATTCTAGAAAGAAGCTATTAATAGTGAGGTTGAATCCATCCTGTCAAACCATACTTGGGAATTGGTTGACCTTCCTCCTGGCAATAAACCACTACAATGTAAGTGGATATTCAAGAAGAAAATGAAAACGGATGGTACTATTGATAAATATAAGGCTAGGCTTGTGGTAAAAGGATACAAGCAACGAGAAGGTCTGGATTATTTCGACACTTATTCACCTATCACAAGAATTACATCCATAAGGATGCTAATTGCTATAGCAGCGGTGTATAAGCTTGAAATCCATCAAATGGATGTAAAAACGGCCTTCTTAAATGGGGATCTGGAGGAAGAAATATATCTGGAACAACCTGAAGGGTTCATTGTTCCAGGACAAGAGAAAAAGGTATGTCGACTTATCAAGTCACTCTATGGATTGAAACAAGCACCGAAACAATGGCATGCTAAATTCGACCAAGTCATGTTGTCGAATGGCTTTAAGATAAATGAGTGTGATAAGTGTGTTTATCTTAAGAACACTCATAATGGCTTTGCCATTCTGTACTTGTATGTAGATGATATGCTTATAATGGGTAGTGATAGTGAGGTTGTTAAAGCGACCAAACGCATGCTCACAAGTAAGTTTGATATGAAAGATATAGGGGTTGCAGATGTTATTTTAGGAATTAAAATCCAAAAGACATCTGGAGGATTAGCTTTATCGCAGTCTCATTACATTGAGAAGATTCTTGAAAAATGCAAGAATCTAGATATTATACCAGCAAAGACCCCGATAGATGTTAATCTACATCTTTCAAAGAATACTGGTGAAAGTAAAGCTCAAAATGATTATGCCAGTATACTAGGCAGTCTAATGTATGTTATGAACTGTACTAGGCTAGACATAGCTTGTGCTGTAAGCAAGCTAAGTCGATTTACAATTAGTCCAAATGAAAATCATTGGAAAGCAGTGAAATGTGTATTAGGCTATTTGAAGCACACTCAAAATTATGCTTTGCATTACACAATGTATCTAGCAGTACTTGAAGGATATTATGATGTAAATTGGATAATTGGCACAAAAGACACAAAATCCACAAGTGGGTATATGTTTACACTTAGTGGGGGGGGCAGTGTCTTGGAAATCATCCAAACAAACTTGCATTGTAAGGTCTACTATAGAAGCAGAATTTATTGCTTTGGATAAGGCTAGTGAAGAAGCAGAGTGGCTTCGAAATTTCTTAGAAGACATTCCTAATTGGCCTAAACCTGTGCCAGCTGTATGTATTCATTGTGATAGTCAAGCGGCAATAGGAAGGGCAAGGAATGTTATGTATAATGGAAAGTCTCGACATATACGTCGAAGACACGATACCGTGAGACAGCTACTCTCTAGTGGAATTATCACGATTGACTATGTGAAGTCAAAAGATAATTTTGCGAATCCATTAACAAAAGGCCTAACTAGAGAGATGGTTATAAAAACATCAAAGGGGATGGGTTTAAGGCCTATGAAATAAGTCCTCATAACGAAAACCCTACCTAGTTAACTGGAGATCCCAAGATCTAGGTTCAAGGAGACAACTAAGTTATGCATACTGAGTAAAGTACTGTGAACTCTTACTCATTCCCATATAAAGACAGTACTGACATGTGAAGGTTAAGCATAAGCTTTTAATGATTCTGATTTGGGTATGTGAAATGCCACACAATCAGAAATCACCTATCTGAGTGTGAAGCCAGGGCCGCTTCTAAGGAGAATTTGAAAGGTCGAATTCTCGAAAGCACTCATGAAACTAAGCAGTATTCATGGCCAAAATGAACACAACAATGAGAACCAACTTTGGTTAAAGATAGTTGTGTGACTCCTATCGTCTTGACTTATACTGAAGGTCGATAGTTCGAAGACATCGAGTCTACCGATTGATCAAATAAGTCTGATAGGTCTCACTAAGGAAAATTCAAAGTCTCAGACTACTTATCCCAATGGTGCGTTCTCTCATGAAATAATCGCACATTGCATTCATGCATTACGAAGAGTCATGAGATTTAAACTTCTCATTCATGTGGGGGATTGTTGAGATTTGTGGGAAAAAAAAATCCCATAAAATATGAATGAGAATTGTGGGAGAAATAGTCCCACATGGGATAGAAGACAGAGGAGTATTTTGTTTAAATAGTGGAGCATTGCAAATGGGTTTGGGCCCCAAGGGGCACCCCACTTTTGTGGAGGGGAGAGGTCTTGGACAAAGTCAGACCTGTCCACACGCGCACGCGCGCCGCCGCCGCCGTCCGTCCGTCCGGCCGGCTCGGCTCGGCTCGGGCCGGGCCTGGGTCCGGGTTAAGCCCATCAATTTTATTTTTTCTAATTGACATATCTGTTGAATTTTTTTAATTAATTTTTCGGATGTTGTCTATTAGTAATCTATCTTCAAGCCACCGGTTCGGGTTCGTCAATTACCGAACAAATGCATTGTTTCGGCATTAACCGAACACCGAACAAAGGTGTTGCTTCGGCAATAACCGAACACCGAACAATCATGACTACATGACTCTTCGTTTGGACTGTTTTAATATATTTGTTTTCAAACAGAACGCGAATAATTAATTCATTCTCTTCTCGAAAAAAACTCATCCCATTCACTCTCATTTTGTGCGATAATTCCCGAAGTTGAGTTCGAAGGGTTTTCGTCGAGGAAGTGCCGCTTCGACGGAAGTGTGTGATCCGTTCTATTCTGGGAGGCGATTGTCCACGCAACCTTGGGTACCTGTGGAGGGGACAAATTCGTCTTAAGGACACGACGTGAAATCGTCGGGCTCGGATCGATCATCCAATCGACCATTCGTCTGCACTTGTTTCAGGTTTGTCTAATTCTTCGACTTGATTTATGCGAACACACAAAAGAACGACTACAGAAGGCCGGTTGAAGAATGTGTTTGTCTTCAGTAGCCTCACGGAAGAGCACAAGAGTGGCGATTCCATGGCACGCCAAAGTTTAGCGAGCTCGGTTCACCAGGCTCTGAGTTCTCTTCTCGAGAAAAGTTCTGTATTGCCAGAGTACTCCCCAAGGACGACTATCCCAAGCAAGAGGCGTCGGCTCTCATCCTTTGATTCGTCGAGTTCTTCATCCTGAGGGACGAGGCCTCATTGCTAGACACCGAAAAAGTTGCTCCTTCTATTGTTTTTTCCT
This sequence comes from Psidium guajava, assembly GCA_016432845.1. Taxonomy (NCBI): domain Eukaryota; kingdom Viridiplantae; phylum Streptophyta; class Magnoliopsida; order Myrtales; family Myrtaceae; genus Psidium; species Psidium guajava. The sequence continues at coordinate 35,096,916 of CM028225.1, read as the reverse complement.
CCCCTAATGAGAAAATTGTAGATCAATGACATGGATGGAAATCGGTCGAAGACTCACCGCACCGTCATCGATCGATGTTGTAGCTTGCTGCCGAGAAATTTAATCTTGGTGGTTGGAGATGCTGTAGTGCTATGCTTTTACAGTTGCAGCATCCTTTAGACATGGACATGTCTTATTTTTTGTACCATTCATGGTTATGGTGCTGTACGGTCGGTGTTCTGCTTTTTCATCTAAATTTGTGATAAAGTTTAATACTGCGGCTTGTCTTCTCTCCAAGCAAAAGCAAATTTTAAGTGCAATCTTTTCTGTTCTTCACTAATAATAAGATGGAAAAATAGAGAAGTCGATCCACAAATATGATGAATGATAAAATTCAGTCTCTTCTCACGGTCCATTTATTCAATTATCTACTAAGTATCTTCGATATTCAAAACTACTAGGAAACTTGAGCATGAAAAGATAATTGCATTTAAGCACTGCTGTACAATAGCCTCCATGAGGGAGAATCATCTCAAGAGTTCTTTTAAGTCGTATCAAACATTTAATGCAAAGTTGCCCCGAGGCTAAGTTTAGCTCTCCAGACCAGAACTCGCCACATTTATATATAAATGATAATTTATCAAGAATATGCAGGAAAATCACTTCAAACTGTTGATTCTTCGCCAAAGACGGCTTAGAACCAATAGATTATTATCTAATGATTTTTTTTTCCGTTCTAATGCTCCGTCCGAAAATTGTCAATATTTATCAAATCTTTCTTACGCATTTTGATGGGAATATCATTCTCCAACCAAGTCTCACGATGCGTGTTGGAAAGGCCCTAAGTGTCTATTACGAGTGAATCAAATTCAATGCAATTTGGGTTTTGTCAAGAAACATCTTCCTTTGATCATTGCCTGAAAATGGACTAAAACTCTACAACCATGCATCATTTTTATTTTCAGAACTTCATTAACCACGTAAGGGATGCTATTTGGGTCAAGAAAATGAGTAAGTCATATAGATGGAAAAACTAATCACCGCAACAAAAATCAAAGTTGGGGGGGGGGGGGCGGGTAATCTGCATCTTTTTTTTTTTTTAAGGTTTGGGGTTTATTGCACGACAGTGCCAAAAGTTAGGAGGGTTTTGAGCAATTATACCAAAATTTAAGCATACTCGAATTGACAAATATTTTTGACTCGAAAGACCTAATTTCGTGCTTCTTTGTATCCCCTTGTTACCCGAGATTTTCTAACAAATGATACTGTTGTTTCATAATATATTTAATGATCAAAGGAGCTGAGAGGATTGGGCTTTAAGAACTCCAATCCTAGTTATAGGGAGGATTACAAAAATTACAAAAAAAAAATCCAAACATATTGCAATTGTGTCAATATCGTTATAAACCATTTTTTTTTGTGCCATTTCAGTCCATTTGGTTGACGGATGCTAACATGAACTTTTTAAAATAATATTGCAATAGTTCTTTGAATTTTTTTTATTACTGTTTTTCTTTTTCCTTTTCTTTTCCTCAACAAGAGTCGAAGATCCCCATTGTGGCCTAGATTGTGCGAGTCCATCGCAGCCCTCACCCAGTGTCGGGAAGGGTCTTGGTGGGGGCCACAACACCCTGTCCAATGGCCGACGAGCATGTCCCGACCCTTGGCTAGCAAGTTCATGTTGACGACTATCGGCCCTACCGGTATGGAGGAAAAAAATACCTAAACAAAGAAATCATAAAAAATTCAAAGAAATAATACAATATTATTAAAAAAAAGTCCACATTGACATCGATAGTATTATGTCAATACCAGCCGTCCAAATGGATAGAATTGATACAAATGCAAAAATTTAACACCGAATTAACAAAAAAAAAACCAAAATTGAATCGTCACAATTGCAAATGTGCAATGATTGCAGTTTAGTAATTTTTAGTAAAATTACTAAAAAACTGAATTAGGACTATTTTAGTAATTTTTCCATGGTTACAGTTTTTTCGGATATTTAGCTAGAATACCAATCTACTGCATGTATAAGAACCCTAACAAGAACAACCAAATGAAATTAAAAAAAAAGATCATATTTGCACAACAACGTCGTAAAAAAAAAACGAACAACTTTCTCAAAAAGAATTTTTATTAGAATATCGTGGAACACGGCGTTATCCTCGAATTCAGGAGTCCCTAACCAACAAAACCACCAAGAAGAAAAGGGGGAAGTGGAAAAATAAGAAACAAATAAAATAAAGGAGGAAAAAGCGAGGGGGTAACATGATAATTACATTAAAGTGCGACCCTTATTAAATATCTATAATTAATCTAACTTCATCGCTGTCTTTTGAAAAAGGAAGGAATTGCTCGGCCTTTTCTAAAGACAGTTATGCTACAAAAAGTTTCACTTGAAAAAGAACGGAAATAGCCAAAAAAAAAATTACGAATAAAAACAAAAGCAAAAACTTACAAGCCTATTTTAGATTAAGACAAAGCAACTGGCCAAATGAGAAATGTCATAGCACCTGATGGATTAAAGGAGAAAGTGAATACAATCTCAATATCATTGTTGAGAAGCGATCCCATAATATCGATTGTTCTCCTTTATAAACATTTGAAAATCAACAGAACCTTTAGGTAGCTGCTGGCGCTTACCGCTCCGGTGTGAGAAGAATCCCGCATATGCCGCAGAAAAAAATTGGACATCGGGGTTTCGGGAGGCGATTATAGAAAAACATGAGGAGGAGGCTCTTTACCTCAGACCGCTCGGCATATCCAACAACATGCTTTGATGTCATAGGAAAATGACCATGTACAACCATGACTAGGCCGAAGAAGATAAAGCAGATTAGTCTTCTCCATCACCATAAGCCATGTCGGCATCGCCATCCCCATAGTAATTGTCGTCTCCTTGGCCAGGTTCAACATCGCCACCGTTGCCATATACTGAAGCAATGTTGTCTGCCTCATTTGCTATCTCTGTTTCCCCTAACCGACGCTCATCCTTCTTTACTCTCATGGTTTCCAGATTTTCCTCTGACAAAAACGAGCCATAGGGCTTGGAAACCTGCAACAAAAGAGTTCACTTATGACATAAAGAGGAGCGCAGACGAGCTAAAAGGCATCCATAGTGTTTTTAAGATAAGAAGTAACCTATACATAATAAACAATCTCCAAAAATTGTTGTAACGGAGAGATATAAAATGATTTGTTATAGATACAGAAAATTTGATTACCAAGCCCCAGGGAATGCGTGGTTATGAAGGGAGCACCACGTTTCCAGGCTAGTTAAATGTACAATGGTACCCAATGAGAATTCATAAAGCTTAGTGGAGAGAGAGACCGACCTTAAACAATCCACCACTCTTGGTAGCAGCTTCTACTAGGTTGCCCCAGTGTTCATCATTTTTCAAAGTGGATGCAGAACCCACCACCTGAAGACAAAGTCAAAAGGTTCCTCACTCCTGGAGTCAAAAGATCGATCCATATATATGTTTGAAATGAGGGGAAAAACTTCCATCATACACATCCTTACCAGTACAGAAGACCTTGCTCTGGTGATTGCGACATTCATTCGTCTATAATCTGACAAAAATCCGATACTCTTACTTTTACTTGCCCTAACACACGAAAAGATTACAACATCCTTCTCCCTTCCCTGAAAAGAATAGAGTTACCCTTTTAGCGATGAAATGGACACAAAGCCAAGCAACTGGATTTTAGAATATTTCACAAGAACAGCTATGCCTCTGAATGAATTAAAGAGCTGGACAAAATCACTCACAGAAAACGAAAAAAAGAAGAAGCAAAGAAGCAATGCCAATCTGTCTGGTTGGAATACAAAATTAAGCAGCTAAGATAAAGGAAAAGTATTTTGAAAGCTTTTGGCATTGCATTCTGTGTCATCAAAGAAACAATAAAATAGATTGAGAACCAAAAAGCAATCTATAATTGTCTCAAATTAACCTTCCAGCTCACAAGTGTCAACATAACTGCCTCCATTCTCAGATAAAGGACCTTGCTCCAGCATTAACAAAATTTTTACATTTGTAAGAGGAGCATAATAGTACGGAGAAGTAATTGATAAAAATCCATGAGATTATATAATCTGTCATGAAAGATTGTGCATGAAGAAATAACTAAACAACTTTTTTCTGTTTACAACATAATAAAAAATAGCTATAATTCTTTTTCTTTATTCATGATGAAACATATATATATCCCAGATATTCATCATGAACAAACACCAATAAGCACAAACTACATTCTTTCCTAGGAAATGCAAACCTGACATCCATCGACAGTGATTATATCCACCACTTCCTTTGCCTTCTCCTTGAAAATTTGCTTGAAACGATCTTTTAGAAGCTTGACTTGATAATTGTAAGGGGATATAATTGCAAGCCTTGAACTTGACTTGAGTTCCGGATATCTGGTCACCAATTTGAGATACATAATGATGATAAACTCAACTTCATCACTATTCACCCGGGACCCACTACCAGATGGCTGTGACTCTTTTCCCTCATGTATATCGAAAAAGCAAAATGGCCCGAAGCACCGAAATTCATGCTAAACCCGCTGTGTCTGAATCTGGACATCTGGACCATCCTCCAGTTCCTCATTATAAAATTCATGTGAAGGGAAGCTCCTAATCTGTCAAAGAAAGAAGAGACGATTTAGGTAACATATTAAATGACCCAATTTAAAAAAATGGTTATGTCGGATCATTGCAGGACTGAGATAGCACCAGGGTCTTTGTTTGTTTCCTTTCCTCCTTTTTGGGGGTTGGGGTGTGTGTGGGGGGTTTGGTTGTTTTTGGTGTGTGTGTGGATGGTGTTGTTTTTGTGGGGTGGGGGGGTTAGTGGGGGTTTTTGGCTGTGCATGCGCAATAGAGGGAGAGAGCGGACAACCTGATGGAGGTTGAAGGCCCTGAAAATGGACGCTGATGGCAACAATGCCACCTGATGAGGCTTAGAGATGAGAAGCCAGGGAGAGATGCAGAGATTCTCTCACAAGTTTGAATAATAAACATCCACGTCATTAACATCATGACCCATTAATAAGTTTCGCATGTAATTAAGCATTGTTATTATCTAACCTCAGGATGCATCCGGTATTGTTCCTTGAGCATAAGGACAGGATAACCAGCCTTCTGGAACATCTGGAACAAACTCATGCCATACCTAAAATTGGAAACCAGAAATAAGAAAAGCATAACAGAACGAATGATGAAAATTAGTTTTAAAGTAGAGGAATGTCCATTCTAAGATGTTGGCAAAGAGGGATAACAATGTCATCACAGAATGAGGGAATCTACCCAAATTTCTTGGCTATTGGAGAAATCATTGTGGCTGGTAATTGTACTGGATCACCAACCTGAAAAGCAACAGGAGGGCGTTACATTATCAGATTAAGCATACACCTCTGCTAGAATATGCACAAAAGCACATGCTTCATCATGTGGATGGTGTCCTTATTCGATGGGACATGAGCGAGATAAATGTCTAGAAATTTTACTGTACCAAAGATACATCAAAAGATTTTCTTCTCAAGGGGAAGAGTATCAAAAATGAGCAATTTACTAGGAAAACCTGCTTGCACCCATTAGCCAGTGGAACAAGAGTTGCTGGTTCAACCTAATCAGAAGAATGCAAAGCCAAAGTAAGTTCTTCAGCCATACCCGGAAAAAGAGTCTTTAGAGGTTGAAAGTACATTCAACCCCTCAATTGGACTAGTTCTGTTTGTTTCTCTATATCTTACAGATACAAGGAAATAGCAACAGGTACAAAATTATCAAGAAAAGGGTGACATGATAGCCAGATTGTCCAAACAACATAGTTGTGATTCAGTAAACCACCAAAAGAGTACACGACTCGGCGATACCGTGATAAAGCTTCTCAAATTTGGCATTAATTTCCTATATTACCAAGCTGATGCACGTGAAGACTATCCTTTAAGTTCTCATTTCGAATGCGAACAACCTCCATAGCATATGATTTTGTCAATCAGATTCCAAGGTAATCTGAGCTTTTTGAAAGGTATTTACGAAATGAGCAATTCCAATATCAAGCTTAAAGAATAAAAGCTCAACAGAAAACACTTTTGAAAGATCAATAGATCAATTTTACGTAAACCTGAAGCATTATGAACTTGAAAGAAAGCCCAGTAAAAGGCATGCTGCATACAGCACTTTAGCTCAGATACTTACAGCTTGGGCAGCCTCGTCGATGATAACAACATCAAAACCGTGGTTCAGTTTACTGAATATGGTTGACCCGCTGAAGCTAAGGGTGCAAAAGACCTGCCATTAACATAAACAAAATGAAGAAAAATGACATGGAATTTTACTTTCTTCTGATATAGGCCCAATACGTACAATGACAGCCTCATCCAAAAGTGCGGCCCTTAGATTGTCTGTATCCGTTCTAGCTACCCCATGGCTATGTTTCTGTTGGACCTGCAAATTTCCCTCGAGAGTCATCAGTCACCCAAAAATATAAATTAACAGAAAAATTTCAGTATGAGAGATCAAAAATATACAAAAATTCAACATCAGAAGCAAGGCTTTACTAAGTCATCACAACTGCTCATAATTACAAATTCAGGGTTAGAAAAAGGAATCTCATAGTAGACATCATTCAATAATTTCCTCTCCGTAGATATCAAGGGACCACCACCAACTTTTCTAAACATAAGCTATTAAATGAAGGTTTTTCTAAAATAAAATCTTCTTAAGACACCCTCACACCTAAACTAAGATTTGACTAAGACTATGACACGAACATTGATTATAAATGAAAAGCTTAATGAGGGACCTGCAAGTTCGAACATGAGACTTCCTACTCCAATACCATGTACAAATTGTGGAATGACTGCCAACTGGTGAAAGGACGTAAAGGCTGCAACTCCCTGCCATTTTAATACTGGAAGAGACTTGGATGTGCCATGGTACAACTTGACCCAACAGAAGCTTGTCTCAACCAATTGAATTGAAGCCAGAAAAGGATTAATGATTTTCAGGTTTTTCACAGCATATGCTGCAATAACATATAGGACCACGCTAGGATCCCGTGATGCTCGAAACAGTCAAAGCCAACTTTGATGGGAGCAACCATGTGCAAGGCTGAACTTTGATGTTCACGTTTCTCTTTTATGTTTTTGGATTACGCTGGCATCCGGAATACATGAAATAACTTGTTTCTCTGGGGTAATGACTTATGACCATATATAGACACGTCTATCAGTGCTCGATGTACTTCTATCAGTGCTAGATGCAGAAGCCATATTCAACCTAGAAACTGAAACTAGGAAACTAAGGAAACCAAACCATGATTAGCTATTATCAATAAAAGGAACAGATACAGTTGATTCCACTTTTACTACAGCTAAAGAAGATAGAGGCTGCGGTGATAATGAGGATCACTTCGGAACTCTAGGAGTAAAGGTTGATACCAGAGCCCCATTATGGCCAATGTCAACCATCTTCTAGGCTGCATCATCTGGTTGAGCTAAGTGCTGAACAATAAACGAAACAGTTGATTGGTACAGGGGAGCACCCAAATGGTGCCACACCAATCAAAACTAGTTTAATGGATGAAAAAAATGAAGGAAAAGAAGAAAAAATGATTGGTACAGTTTGATGGCTTGTTGTTGAGATTCATTCAAATTACTTTTGATATAATCCCCCAGAGGTTTGGAAATTTTCCAGGGCTGGTCAGAAGGAGCAGGATTCTTCTCCGCAGCAACTAGTATTAAGTCCGTGAAAGGAAGGGAACCAATAGTGTGTACAGCTACGTATTCACGAGAAATAGTTGATAAGCTGCAAAGCTGCACAGGACATCAAAGGGGTTGCCAAAGATTAGCACATGCATACTTGAAAAACAACCCAGTTGATGAAAATTTTAATTTCAAGATCTATTTGAAGAATTTCACATTTATCATAGTGATCCATCCTTGTTGATTCCAACTTACAAAAAATATCCCATTCAGTTGAACTTGTTCAAATAATCATTCCACTTGAAGGCAATTGTCTAAATTACATATTTGATGATTACATAACAGTATAGACAACAAGAGGTGCCAAGCCAAACATATTGACTGTTTACTGAAAAACTATTGTTATCACTAAATGTCGTCTAAATGTAGTACCGTATAAGCTGGAAAAAGGAAGACAGAAAACAATATCCTCTTTTAGCAGAATCTCTTTTATTTCCTCCCTCCTTGCTAGCAAAAATTCGGTAATGAGAGTACATCAACCTCCTATTATTATGCCAAAACAAAAGACACATGCAAGCCTACGACTCACATTAGACATGTTACAGGTAAATAGATGAATTATGGTGTTTTCTAACTTAGTGATAGATATTCCATCAAATCCAATGTCATTTAAATGCCAAAACTATGAGAAATTTGAAAATAAAAACCCAAATTAATCTCCCCTCTGTTATATAAAACCATTCATCCAAGCCTCTAGCTCATATTACTCCAGGTGACCAATATCCTTTGGCAATGCAGAACCCATGCTCGTTTTCTTGCTAAAATATAACCAACTCCATTGCCCTTTCATATGAAAGGCACTAACATCTGAAACACTGAAAGCCAATGTTTCATTAGATTTCAAATAAAGAAAAATAGGCAAGGAAATGTTCGTTTCTCCCAGGAGTAAGGGCTATTGAGTAATGTTAATTGCCACTTCAAAATTCAACCCAATTGAATGTGGATGATGGTTCATAAATGGCTTATCATCAAACAAACCACTGTTTACAACCCAATATTAACGATTGAAATTCTAGCCCCAAGGAAAAGGGCTTGTTCCGGGGAATTATGGTTAGGCATTAGATGAAAACCATCAAATGAAAGTAAATCAGAAATTACTTTGAAAAAGGTCAAGGGAAGCTTACAAGATCATAGCTTTCAATGACAATGTCCAATAAAAGTGTTATCATGATATGTGACTGAAGAGTTCAACACTCTATACAATGAAAAGGACAAGGTAGTTGCCGGTGAAAGCATGTTATAATGCTTCAACTCTCATCTGTTTACTAGCTTTGAATATGGGAAGAAGAAACAAGCCACAAAGGCCTCGTAGCTGGATTGATAAGTGTAAAACACATCCTCATAAAAAAAGAGGATTAAATTTACATGTAACTCAAACAACAAGACAAAACTTCAGGCCCAAATTTCTGATCATAAAAGAAACATAACAAAAGCAAATTTATCTCCTGTTATTAATTAAGAATCAAATTCCTCATATAACTTGATGGTCATCTAAAAGTAAGCAACAGTATAGGAAAATAAACTGAGAACTCTTCCCTGTTTACCTTCAATATATAGAGGGACTTTCCTCCTTTAGTAATGAGAGAGCGCATATTTAGCAGCCGAGGACTAGACTCAACTTTATCAGTCTGCATAGGCATGAGTTGTCCAGTCAAATGCATTCGAAGTCTAAGTACAACCAGACAGCGACAGTCACTATTTTGCCCAGACCCTCCCGTCTCACGCATTTGACGATGCTCCACCAATGCAAATGCAAAGGTTGTTGGGAGTTTCTTGCCTTCATCAAACTGCATCAAGCAACATTCTGTGAGAATTAAGCGATTTAGGTATTACTGAAGACATTGCCAAAAGCACATTTGAAGTCAGCTCTGAATGAATAAAGAGGAAAGTGAGCAATGTAATGCTAAAAACCAAAAGAGAAGTAAATGGATTTGGTAACCTTTTCTTTAGATAGCAAAAGCAGATCATTCTGGGATACGGAGAAATCTTTATAGGAGGAGCCATAAGTGACCTCTGGCAAGTGAAACCCATCAGACTCATTGCACTTGGTAACCACTCCATGTTTCCACTCGACATCTGCAAAAGTCCAACATCACAGTTCTATTAACATCCTTCCTCATATGAATAGCAATCAAAAGAAAGGAAATGGAGTCAATGAGAGAGGAAAAAACCAGCATCTTCATCGTCGTCACTCTTCTGAACAATTTGAGCCTTAATCTCTTCAAACAAAAGAGGCTCGAAGGTAGAAATGTAGTCATCGACATCTTTATATGTGTACTTTACTCGCTTTATGCTGAGAGGACTTCCTTCTTTATCACGCTCACTCCCACTACCTTGTTGCTATTAGAATAAGAATATCAATTTTTGCACGATCAAATACTAGCAGGCAAGCAAGAGAGGGAGAGAGTGAGAGTGAGTACATTGACTTCTTTAAGGATTTGAAAATAGTCCCAACCAAGAATGATTTTGTACAAACGTGAAAGAGTAGCCTCCTCTTGAATCTTATCTCTGTCCCCTGCCATCTTCACTTCTCCCTTTACCTACGTGCTACTTAGAGAGAGTGCAAAATTCTCAGAGGTTTGACACATGTACATGCTCGCACACACACAGACGTTGATGGGGGCAATTAGGAGATAACCAAGCCAAGTGGAACGGTTATAGTATCAACTTTGAGCTCAACTCAAGTTCAATCAAGTGTAATCTTTTGTGCTATAACCCAGCTCAAAAAGATTATTAATACTAGAGCTCACTCGACTCAGCTCAATTACCAAAGAGGAACTCAAGCTCGAAACACTCTTCTGTTCTTTATTCAGAAATACATAATTATTAAATGGCTATCTATTGTTTCTATGTATTGCCATATCGCGTGATTGAGAAAAAAAAATCAGTGGATAATGACAGGGCTGACTATAATTCGTGTTTTGGTGATGTTTGAGTTTTCCATTCAAATTCCTTTCTTGTAAGAGCGAATTATGTTTCCCCACTAAGGCTAGTCGCAAGTGGAAAGAAACACCGAAAATTCTCTACCCTCCAGAAATTCCAACAGTGTACAGGTTAGCCATTTTTACACTCCAAAATATTTGTACATGACAAAAATTACCACCATTATATCCTCAGCACCCAACTGGTGCAAGCCAAAGCAGAAAAGGACACTGAATTAGTAAAAACCCCAAATCAGACAGAGCTGTTTGAACTTAAACATGAGTACAATACACAATCATCGAATAAAAACACCGACAGTGTCCCGGGAATCCCGACACACGGAGGACATGTTCTGCAACACGGCGACGGTGGCCTTGATTTGTAGAACACAGGAAACCAAAAAATTTGGAAAGAAAAGAAAGAAGAAGAAAAACACATATCTTGCTTTGAGAGAGAGAGAGAGAGAGAGAGAGAGAGAGAGAGAGCGAGGGGTCTGCAAAAGTGGCCGAGCCGAGCAGGAGGTGTGACGACCCGGCGATGGTGGCTTGCAGAGAGAGAGAGAGAGAGAGAGAGAGAGAGAGAGAGAGAGGGAGAGAGAGAGAGAGAGAGAGAGAGAGAGAGAGAGAGAGAGAATTGGTGGTGGCGCGTTGGAGAAGTGGTGCTGGTGGACGGGTACTTGGTGGTCGGAGGTGGCAGTCGACGGCCGTGGCGGTGGAGGGATAGAGTGTGAGGGGGTTTAGCGAGGGTTTGCGCGCCAGAACAATCGCACGTCCCTTAATTCGTCACGAGTTGCCTTCAAAATAAAATGAGAAAACTCTAAAAAAAGGCATGAACTACTCTAGTTCTCTTAAACAAAGATTTAAGATAAAATAAGAGTCTGAAATGTAACGCCCTAGATTTTCGATTCTTTTTCAGATATCTAAATAGAATAGATATATTTCATTACTCGCACTCTAGTCAGATCTCAGTCGAGATTGATCGTCTCGGGATGGCTAACCAAAAGGGAAGGGCGATTTAGGATTTAAAGTACGTGGACCTGACGGTTGATACGCGTATCTCCTATCCGCCGCCCGTTGGCTTGAGTATTTGCTAAAGTCACGAGTTAATGAATGTGGCCACGAGACGGATTCCTGATTTAGGGCAGTCGAAGGTCTTAGGGCTTTTCAATAAGTGGAGTAAACATCGCAATGAGCTCTAGAGTGTTGAAATTGGTGTAGAGTGCCAAGAATGAGGCAACAAGGGGAAATGACCGTTTTGCCCCCGGTTCGCTCTTAGTTCCTTAGAAATTAAACAGTGAGTTTTTAGAGAGTTTAGACACTAGAGTTGAGACCGTCTAGTCGTTTGCTTAGTTTTGACTGTAAACTTGCAATTTCCAAAAATTTGCCCAACCGGTCCCGGCGCCACGCGCCATTGTCTTCCAATTATCCATTTAATCTCATCCTTGTCCTATATGCCACATGTCAAGCATCAATTGGTCATTGGTTTGACTTATCTCAATGAGAAGACCCCATGGACACCTGCTCTCTCCTTATTGATTGGATGGTTGACTCCTTGGTACAAAGCTTGCAAAGCAAGCTTCACTTGGCTTCTTCAAGAAGCATTGACCAAACAATAATTCTTCACTCTCTCCTCTTCTTCTCCTTCACATTTATTCCTCTTGGCCAACCTCTCTTTTCTCTCATTTTGCTCTCGGTTTCTCGCGGGTCCAGCGCACGCTCGGAGGAAATCGACTCGTTCGAGGTCGTCCGAACTCCGAATCGCGCTCCGTTTTCGCCTGTGTACTCGTAAGATCTCAAGCTTCGATAATATTCAAGCGGATCTTCGAAAAACCTTCTACAGAAATTGCAGCACCAGATTAAAGTCTACCCTATTTTCCTGGTTTTGATTCTAGTTTGGCTTCTGATTTTTTTTTTCAGCTGATTTCTGCCTTGAGTTGTTGCTGTCCAAGCTTGATTGAGGTGAGTAAACATACTAGACATGTAGTAGAATGATTAAGGTCATTTAGTTTGGCGAATAAATGAAAATTTGGGGCTAGTTGGTTGAGGAATGCGAGGATGATCTTGCACCGGTTTTGCTGGAACTTGGGACCAATTTCTGTTTTGCTTGTTGATTGGCTTTGCTTGCTATAATTAGATGAATTGTGTGAGGGTATTAGGTGACCGAATAGAGAGGAGTTGTTGTTTTGTTTCGTGGTGAAAATAGAGCATCAAAACCGGTTCTGTTTCAAGTGTAGTCTGCTGGAATTTCTGCTTATAAACTTGCTGTTCTGTTGCGACTAATTGGGGACGGAAACATGAGTATATTGCGGTGCACAAGGTGACCGAACAGAATATGGTGCTCGTGGGGGACCTAGACAAATTATGGTAGACTAAAATTTAGAAATATGGGATTCCTCAGCACTAATACTTTCAATCGTGTACATTTGCACATATCATGATTTATTTGCGATTGGTTTGACGTGAATTAGAGATGAAATTTCTCCGTATCAACGCGGGTATCCACGAGTGTTAGTAAGTTATGAGAACGACGTTGGGTTTGCTGGGTTGTTTAGTGATACATTGTCGATTGTTTATGACTGACTGCTAATAGTCGGGGATTACCTGACAAATAACTATCGCACTTGAAAATATGCATTTGAAAACACTAAATGAGTATGTTGGTTGTCTAGAGCGATATATGAGGTTGGCAATTTGTTCAAGTTGAGGTCAAGTTGTGCTTGGCCGACGGAATCGACGCGAGAATTGGAGCGACAAGGGTGAGAATGGCTCGACTGATGAGATCAGTACGAGAACGGGCGGTGTCGCAGTTTCGGCTTACAGTTTCTTCATTTGCCAAGGGCGCCTGAGCGTGCACGGCATGGGGTAGATGGAGAGATAAGGCGCCAGCCTGTGAACGTTTTATGCATGGGTTCGAGGCGTGGCCTGTGGCGCATTATGCGCGGGCGTGAGAACTGTGGAGACAAGACTGAATTAATATAACTCTGAGATAGCATACCTTGCGTGTAGTGTGTTTAGATTCGACATTGAACTGCGTGAATCAATTGACTATATTGAATGAGTATGATGTAGTATGAGCTATCTATTCGTGTGTGCTTGTTTGATCTCATTCACATATGCACGTCCCTCTCTTTTATCAGTATATTTACTCGCTGAGTCATTAGATTCATTTACGGCTGATCGCCTTTCAGATCCACAGCCTTAGCAATGGAGAATTTGGGAGTACTTTTTGGTGTACCAAAAGAGATAAAGAGATGGGAGTCTACTTATCGGGCATCTGATAACACTGTATATAAGCGTGTGGAGTGTAAAGTCTAGGTAGATGAGGGTGGAAAGTACTTAGTGCCTCTGAAGTTTGAGGCCTAGTTCCATAGGTGAGGACTAGTTTTTAGAGGACCTATTACTGGTATGGATATGGATGTAGAGCTAGAGGATGAGGACGGGTTATTCACTCCAGTGACCTTTGGCGGAGAGGTCATCGACCCGGAGCCCATGCAGGAGGACCCTGCTGACTATTGACCGATGGAGATTGATTGACATGAGGAGGACCCTTATGATGTGGAGCAGCTGGCTGCTGACCCCAAGTTTGTGGAACCTGAGGAGTCTGACCTCGAGGAGCTGCCGTCTTCGGAGGATAACGGAGCTGAGTCGGACTAGGGTTGGGGGTTAGTTGTTAGTTTTTGGGAGTATGGCACTTGAGCATCATTTTTGAGTGTTCCACTATTAGGGCTATTTCTCTTTGGTAGCCAATTCTATAAGTTTTGGCCATATGTGTATATCTATGTAAATGTGTGTGAATATTGTATATAATAGTCATGTATATAAACATGTTGTGAGTTTAAACTTTGAATTAGCTACTACCAGCTATCTATCTGCCTGTTTGTTTGTCGGGAGTTGAGTAGACGCTTTCGCTTGCGTTTCGTTAAGCCGTCGTTTGGCCGCGATATTTTCCTAGGCGTTCGCAGGTCAGTTGCCCCATTCGACGAGGCTCGCGGATCGGAGGTCTTGTCGCGTGATCGCTCGAGAGGGGCGGGGCGTGACATGAAATACTCCCATCGTTATAAAGAATGAATGAAGGGTATTTTTATCCTTTAATAATTTTATTATTTTTTCTTTTTTTCTTTTTCCTTCTTGTATTGTCTTTTGTTTTTTTTATTTTTTTCTCCTCTCTTTAGAGATCGTCGACCTTAAGCCACCCTACCCCGAACTTCCATCAAGTGAAGGTAACCCTTGTCGGTGTCAACCCAATCGGCGAAAGCCCTCACCTAGGTTAGCAAGGCCAAGCATCGAGCTACCCTCACCTGAATTGGCACCAACGAGGCAGCCCTTGCTTAATGTCGGTAAGGGCAACCCTCACCCTCGTCTAGGGCCAAACTTGGGGAGGGGAGGGTGAAAGGGGGGAAGCTAAAAAAAATAAAAGAAAGTAAAAAGAAAAAAAATTCAAAATAGTAAAGGATAAAAATGTTCTTTCCCCCTTACCCTTACCCAAAAAAAAAAGTTCTTTCGCTATGCCTTTTTTTTTTATAAATAATTTGAGCACATTAGGCTCTTGTTTGAAACAATATTCGCTTCATGTCCTTATTTGAAAATATAAGAACACTTCATACCCTTTTTTAGAAAAATAATTTTTTTTTGGGTAAGGTACGAATAGTATTAACTGATCAAAATCGCATTACAAAGGGAAAGCCCAATATAAACCTCGCACCCCACGAGACATATGCGGATGTCACAGAGGGTGTGAGGGTGTATCGGCAACCAGCCAAGAAACACCACAAAAAAAAACCAGAAATGAGACCAACAGGACACGAATCAGGACGAAAGGGCACAAAGCCGACCCAACCAGTCACGACCAAAAAATAGAAGGCCACGACAGCAATAACAGACAGACTGAAAGGAAATCAGGTAAAGACATCAGGAGGCAAATCCCAACAGCGTTGCACCCTCATATTGCAAGGAGAATCTTCAATCGGTTTTAGAGATAGAGCCTTGTCCCTCACCGCCTTGCTGAGACGCTTCTCCAATGCCGGCAAGAAGAGATTCTGGTGACGGAACATTATGTTGTTCCTCTCCTTCCAAATGATGCTTGTTGACACCTAAATTTTTCATTTTTTGATTTTTTCATTTATATTGCATAAAATTGAGAATTAACTTTAGTTCTCACCAAAAAAATAATTCTCCATACATTGCATATTTGATTTTCGTTAGTCATAAATTTGCATTTTTTTTTGTATTTTAATTAGACTGTGGTGTAAGTCGTGAATGCCCAAATTGCCATTATTCTATCGATAACAGTGATTTTTTTTTTGTCGGAATGGCCGGGCTCACCCATTGGTGTAAAGTTTGATCCTTCTGATGGACCATGAATGCTTACACCACTGGACAACGAAAGCGTCGTAAAACTCATGATCAGCATAATCTGAACAGAGAAGATGTTCGCTGGCACAAGACTGACGAGAAGATGCAAGGACTGGGTGCTCGCAAGGAGAAGCTTGAGAACAGGAAGATCACCTAGATCGTGCTATTGTTTCATTACCATCATAGGCACATTTACGGTCATCGGAGGCAATATTCTCACTTGTTACATGGTAATGAAAGGGGTCTTGGAAATGGATTTCTTTTTTTTGGTTCTGTGCATTGTCAAGACAGCTTGTGCTCTGAACATGAGCAATCATGAAGATTACGTACAGTTCTTTAATGGAGTTGCCCATGTTGAAGAAGTTTGTCTCTCTGAATGTTTTGACTCTGACAAAACTCTCCTTTTCTATTAAAGAATTAAGTTAACACATTGAAATTACTTTTGCAGAGATGAGTTTGTGAAAAGAAGCTCATATAGATCCATATCTGATGTTCAGACTCAAGAGAGAGATGTCATGTAACTACTTCTAAGTCTGTAGAAGTAAAGGTGTTCAGATGAAAGTGGAACTGTCTCTGAAGGAAGAGCGTTGTCTCTGAAGCCTTCAGACAAAGAAGTGTTCCGTCTAAAGGCTAGAAGATTTATGTGACTCATCAGTAAGGATCCTTCAGATGCAAAAGTCGTTACTTAATTCTGAAGTGAATCAGAGGAACTTCAGTTGTAAAATGACTCTGAAGTCTGTTCAGACACAATTTCAGACTCAGTCTTATAAAAGACTCTGAAGACCCACGTATGGCAGGTTTCCGAGACGGCTAGGATATCTATGGAAGTTTGTGTGATTTGATTGACTGGATTCTTATCCCATCAAATCAGGAAAATATCTACAGTTGGATGACACCTTCCATATACAAAGAATATTGAAGATTGGATTGACTCTACTTATGGAAAGCTGAAGTCTCAGTTGTATGGGCGACTGACTCTGAAGCGTTCAGACTCTGTTACAACGGCTAGAAGATCTTCTCGGATACAGTCTCCGTTAATCAAGGTTGATGACGATCAATCAATGATTGAGGAGCGATCCTTGGGATACCTTGACCAACGGCTAGTTCAAGGTTAGAGGAGTATAAAAGAGGATCAACGAAGACGATTGGGCATAGTGACGAACTAAAAATTCCAAAGCTTTGAGCGATTCAAACTTGCGATTACTCTTTTGTACACAAGAGACACCACTTACATGTGTTGAGAGGTTATTGTATTGTTCGTGTGAGAAGCATACAGATTATTGTAATCCTCAATTACATATAGTGGAAATCAACCTATCGGCTGTCAGCGTGGGAGAGTGGACGTAGGCTTGATATAAGCCGAACCACTATAACTGTTGTGTGCAAGTTTCTCTATCTCATAACTCTGACCTTTGTGTTTTGCACGCCAGCTTTAGCATTCAGAATCTGCTTGCTCAGAAGTTGCATATTTGCATTCAGATTCATAATTTGCTCACAATTAGAATCTCTAATTTCACTTGTTCAGACTTTGATTTTGCATACATTTTGATTTAATTATTAATTCCGCATCTTATCATCAAAATATCTTTAAATCACCTATTCACCCCCCTCTAGGTGATATTGCTAGATTGAACAATTGATATCAGAGCAGGTTGCTCATATTTTTGAAGTGTTTTTACTTCAGAGCTAACGATCTAGAATGTCTAGCATCAATAATGCAGGATCAGCTGATTCACACTACAGTAACAAGCCACCATACTTCGATGGAAAAGATTACAATATGTGGTGCAATAAAATGAAGTGGTTCTTTAAAGCATCAGATGAGTTAATGTGGAATGTTGTTGTTAACGGAGTTGTACCAACTGCTACAGCAACTCCCTCAACTGGAGATGAGACAAATGCCACAGTAACTCTGACAGATTCTGAAAAAGCAAAGAGACGAAATCTTGACTCCAAAGCAGTGCATGCTCTCTTTTGTGCTTTATCTACTCTTTTATACAATCGTGTTGCAGAAGAAGAATCATCAAAAGCTATATGAGATAGACTTCACGTTACATATCAAGGAACAAACTGAGTGAAAGAAACCAACCTTAGCATGTTGCTAAGTGATTATGAAGCGTTTAAAATGAAATCTGATGAATCAATTGCTGATATGATTGATAGATTTCATATACTAGCAAGTGGTCTAGCGAGACAAGGTGCTCTAGTGGCAGAACCTATGCAAGTCAGGAAAATTCTTCGAGGACTCACTAATGAGTGGAACTACGTCAAACTATCAATACAAGAGTGTGAAACAATCAGACCTCTATCCATTGATGAGCTTGTGGGAACTCTGCAATCTTATGAAGCCGAACGTGTCAATAAGACAAAGGATTTCAGAGGTAAAAAATCTATTGCTTAAGATCTGAGATACAGGGTGAAATGTCAGATTCAAACAATGAAGATGACGACGATAAAGAACTCGCACTCCTAGTAAAGAAATTCAGAAAAATGGCTTGGAAAGGTAGGAACTTCAAAGGCAGAAGATCATTCAAACAACATGATTAGTCAAGCAGCGATAGACAGGAAAACAAAGACATAGTATGCTTTCATTGCAAAAAGGTTGGTCATATAAAACTAAAATGTCCACTTCTGAAAAAGGACAAGGTCAAGTATGAGAAATACAGAAAGGTATTAAAAGCAGAAACACTGAGTAATTCAGAAGACAGTGATGAAGACTATGTGAACTTGTGTCTCATGGCAAAATCCGACTCAGATTCAGACTCAGAAACAGAGGTATATGCTTCTGAAGTACCTGATGAAGTTTCTGATTATATTGAAGAACTCTATTCAAATTACAAAGAAGCTCTTAAAATCGTTTCTGGCTTAAAAAAGGAAAACTCTTCGTTAAAACAACAGAATGAATCTCAATCAAATAAAATTAGTTTTCTTGAAAACGAATTTAATCCAATTAGAGAAAATCGTGATTTAGTTTTAACAGAAAACATTTCCTTAAAAGCAGAGATTGAAAATATTTCAAAAAGATTCAATCAAGGTTCAAAAAATATGGAAAATATAATTTCCAAACAAGTTCCTTATGGGAATAAATCTGGTCTCGGTTTTAAAAAGAAAGGAGATTTTAAAAATAAGTTTCCAGAATCAAATGAAAGGATATCCAGAAAACCTTCTAAATCTGCATATCAACGGCATTTCGTAAGGCAATTCGCAAAATCTGCTTATGCAAAGCAATGTATCAATTGTGGTGCCAAAAATCATATTAAGGATAATTGCATGATGATTTGGAGACCTATAAAGAAAAAGAAAATTGTCTCGACTAACACAAGTGGACCCAAGAAGACATGGGTACCAAAGAAACAGTGAGCTTACTCTTCCTTGCAGGTACCTCGAAAAAGGAAAGACAAGTGGTTCTTGGATAGTGGCTGCTGGAGTCACATGACAGGTGATCCAGGAAGATTTATTTCTCTTTCAAAATACGATGGAAGAACTGTATCCTTCGGAGGAAAGAACAAAGGAAAAGTGATTGGACATGGAACCGTGAAAATAGGATGTCTAACGATAAAAGATGTCTCACTTGTCAAGGGATTAAAGTATAATCTCATATCAGTAAGTTAACTGTGTGACTCTGGTTATTGCATCTCCTTTCAAGATATGAAATGCACAGGTATTAGCAAAGACAAGAAACAAATCTTCACTGGTTACCGACATGGAAATATTTACCTTCTGAACGTTGAATCTGAAGACATCAAATGTTTAATCTCAATCAAGGATGACTCTGAGTTATGGCACAGAAAGCTAGGTCATATTAGCATCAAACACATTTCCAATCTATCTTCAAAGAAGCTAGTTCGAGGTCTTCCTACAACCAAGTTCAAAGAATCTGAACTATGCTCAGCATGCGCCCTTGGAAAACAAGTAAGAAGTTCTTTCAAGACTGTCAATGAAATATCAACTAATCGTACACTGCAGTCTCTGCACATGGATATTTTTGGACCAAACAGAGTACTAAGTCTTGGTGGTAAGAAATATTGTCTTGTTATTGTGGATGATTATTCTAGATTCACTTGGGTTCAATTTCTTGCACATAAAAGTGAAGCCTTCTCCTCTTTTGCAAAATTTTCGAAAAGAATTCAGAATGAAAAAGGCTATGCTATTTCCAGCATTAAAACTGATCATGGAGGTGAGTTTGAAAACCAAAGTTTCATAGACTTTTGTGATGAATTTGGAATCCAGCATGTTTTCTCCTCCCCTTACACACCTCAACAAAATGGGGTAGTGGAAAGGAAAAACCGTTCACTACAAGAAATGGCAAGAACCCTTTTGATCGAAAGCAAAGTTGCATCTCACTTTTGGGCTGAAGCCGTTTCAACAGCCTGTTATATCTTAAATCGTGTTTCTCTAAGACCCATTATTGAGAAAACCCCTTATGAACTTTTCAAAGAAAGGAAGCCAAATCTTGCATACTTTCGTGTATTTGGATGTAAATGTTTTATATTAAAAAATGTAAGTGATCGCGTTGGGAAGTTTGAAGAGAAGTCAGACGAAGGAATATTCCTCGGATATTCAACAACAAGCAAAGCATATCGCATCTACAACAAAAATTCAAGGATGGTTGAAGAATCCATGAATGTCAAGTTCAATGAAGCTCTTCAGAATCAAAGAGATGAATCTGAACGAAGTCAGACAGTGACACTTGCTGAGAGTTCAGAACCAACTGGTGAATCTGAAGCTAATCATGCATCTGAAGAAGTTCAGAACCAAGAAAACAATCATCAAAGAACAGATGAATCATCAGAAATTCAGTCAGGATCCAAAGATTCCAACGATGATCAAGATGAAGGATTCAGTAGAAATTGGAAACACAAATCTAGTCATCCCAAAGAATTGATAATGGGGAATCTAAATGAAGGGATCAGAACCAGATCCAAATTTAAGGAAGCTATGAGCAATATAGCACTAGTATCTGAGATTGAACCAAAAGGAATCGAAGAAGCTCTGGCAGATGAAAACTGGATCAATGCAATGCAAGAAGAACTTCATCAGTTCAAGATCAACAATGTATGGGAATTAGTTCCAAGACCCAAAAATCATCCTGTCATAGGAACAAAGTGGGTGTTCAGAAACAAGCTGGACGACAAAGGTAAAATTATCAGAAATAAAGCGAGATTAGTGGCAAAAGGATACTCTCAAGAAGAAGGGATAGATTATGATGAAACCTACGCACCGGTTGCCAGGTTAGAAGCTATAAGATTACTTCTTGCTTTTGCTTGTCACAATAATTTCAAACTCTTTCAGATGGACGTAAAAAGTGCATTCCTGAATGGTTATATTAAAGAAGAAGTATATATTGAACAACCACCTGGATTCGAGGAACCAAAAGGTAAAGATCTCGTTTATGCTCTAAAGAAAGCTCTATATGGTCTCAAGCAAGCACCCCGTCCTTGGTATGAAAGGTTAAGTAGCTTTCTCTCTGAAAAGAAGTTTGTTAAAGGTAGTGTTGACACTACTCTGTTCATTCAGAGGCATGATAAAGATATCCTTCTGGTTCAGATTTATGTAGACGATATTATATTCGGCTCTTCTAACGAATCTCTCTGCAAGAAGTTTTCAAAAGTTATGCAGGATGAGTTTGAAATGAGCATGATGGGAGAACTAAGATTTTTTCTCGGACTTCAGATTCAACAAACCAAAGAAGGGATATTTATTCATCAAGAAAAATATGCTCTTGAAATAGTCAGAAAATTTGGTTTGGAAAACTGCAAGAAGACTGACACTCCAATGTCACATTCTTCGAAGCTTGACAAAGATAAACAAGGAAAAGAAGTTGATCAGAAGCTATATCGAAGTATGATTGGTTCACTTCTCTATCTTTCAGCATCAAGACCTGATATTTTGTTTAGTGTCTGTCTCTGTGCAAGATTTCAATCAAATCCAAATGAATCTCGTCTTTCAGCACTCAAAAGGATTATAAAATATATTGGCACTTATCCAACTCTCGGACTTTGGTATCCAAAAGAATAAGATTTTGTTCTGAGAGGGTATTCAGATGCAGATCTAGCAGGATGTAAGATCGACAGAAAAAGTACTTCTGGAACATGTCAACTCATGGGAAGCATGTTGATATTCTGGTATTCTAAGAAGCAAAGCACTGTAGCACTTTCAACAGCAGAAGCAGAATATATATCACTCGGAAGCTGCTGTGCTCAGATTCTATGGTTAAAACAGCAACTGAAAGATTATGGCGTCAAAGATTCAAATGTCGAGATACTATGTGACAACACAAGTGCTATAAATCTGACTAAGAATCCTGTCCTACACTCTCGAGCGAAGCATATTGAGATAAAACATCATTTCATACGTGATCATGTTCAGAATGAAGATGTTCATATTCAATACATTGTTTCAAAGAACCAACTCGCGGATATCTTCACAAAACCACTCGATAAGGAAACCTTCAACTACATTCGAGGTAAGTTGAACATTATTTCCCTCTGAACTATATCCGATGCAGGGTCTTCGGATGCAACGACTTTGGAACCACGACGTTTTTTATTCAGAAGCAAGGTCAGATCTATTATTTTCGAAATTTATTCATGCATAAGGATCAAAAGGTATGTTTTCCATATTTAGTATGATTGTATGCTTAATTGATATTTTCCTCCTAATTTTATTCACTTAAATTGATTGGTTTTTGTTTCCAAAAATAACCGTCTTGGTTTTTAAAACTTTTTGAAATAAAACCGTTTCTTTTCTCAAACAAAACCCTACTTCGACTTTGCACTCCTTCTCGCCTGTCTTTCGACCATCTCAAAAGAAATCTCTCATTTTCTCTCCCAACATTCCTCCTTCGATTCTCATAAAAATCCAATCTTTCTCACAATGTCTCCAAAATCGTCCTCCTCATCCAAGAAAGCTGGTACTCATAGTGAAAAGGCAACAAGGAAATCCTCGAGAATATCTCAAGGAACGAGATCTCGGGAAACCTCTCCAACCAAAGGTACGATTTCGAGCGCTGTAGTGTTTGACGAGAGAGTGGCTCTCGCTCATTCTGTAAAGCCCCTGTACGATGCTTTTAAAAAACAGGGTCAGAATGATGAAATGGTAAAGAAATTGCTGAATCTTCACAAGTTTTCAACCGAAAAGGACTTTTTGATGTTTGTGGATATGCCTCTTCGTACTGTAACTCCCATTGCTGTCTCTAGTCCACCAAAGTCAAAGAAAGGGAAAGAAAAGGTTGTGGTCCCTGGTTTACCAAAACCTAAAAGGACCTCATCAAAGGGAGTGACTATCCGAGAACCTGTTGTGGAAGTGAGTGATGATGAGACAAAAAGCAAGATTGATGAAGATGATGACGTTGTTTTCAGAAACTTCAAAAGGAATTTGTTTTGAATGACCAGGGAGAAGAACTTTGATAATACCCTGTTTGTGTCTCAAAAGCATATCGAAAGTTTGAGGTATTGAAGGAAAGAGGTGTTATGCCCCACAGAGTGTTTGATTTGGACTACTTTGATGCTGCTGGAATTCCCATAAGAAAACATTTGACTGAGATGAAGTTGGAAAATTTTCTGTCAACAAGGTCTCCAATCTTTCTTGACTTTGTTGTATATTTCTATTCAACAATTTCCTTCATAGATTTTGAGTCCATCTCCTACAACATTAGAGATGAAGTATATCATCTGAATGTGCATGAGTTGGCAAAACTGATGGGAGTAAGGAAGAGGGCTTTCAAGCCCATTGACATCAAGCCAGAGGAAGCATATGCCTACTTATCAGGGAAGGAGCACTACAGCCGAGACTCAAAGGCACACATTGCCTATAATGACTTCCCTTTGAAGCACCTCGTCATGCATAAGATCGTCACTGAATCCTTGAGGCCAAAAGCAACCTCCAGAACTGATATAAGCAAGTATGAGGCCAAATTAATATGGGCACTGGTTACAGGGTATGATTTTTCTCTTGCACACACTATCATCCTGCATATGTACAGAACAGTGCATAAGCAAAAAGGGCAGTTGCCCTATGCAGGACTGATTTAGATGATCCTCGACCACCATAAAATTCCACCCTTTAAAGAACTAACTCAAGAGCGCAGCAAGATTCTCACTGCAGGTGAGAGTATGATACTGAAAATGGGTTTTAAACAAGTGGATGGAGAATGGTATAACAGGAACAAAGAAAAGGTTCTGGTTGAGTTGGAATCTGAACAGGTTGAAAGGTCGGCAAAGAGAAGAAAAACCATGGCCAAGAAGGGAAAAGAAGTCGTTGTCCAGAGTGAATCCTCTTCTGAAGAATATGAAGTGCTGTCGATGAAAGAGGATGAAGAAACAGAAGAAGTAGAAGAGCAAGAGACAGAGACAGAGAAGGAGAAAGAACAGGAGCAAATGGAAGAACAGAAAATCTCATCTGAGGATGATGAGAGCACTCTAACTGCTTCACCCAAGAAAGGTGATAAGGTGGAAGAAGAGGTCAAGGTCGATGACCAAAGCAAGGATGGACAAGAGCATGTTGATGAGCAGGAAGTTCCTATAGATCAGGGCCTGCCTGAGACTCATGATCAAGAGGAATGTCTGGAAGAACAAGCTGACCTGGTAGCATCAGAAGCAGATTCTATTATAATGCAAGATATAGTCAAGATAGCATCTGAAGCAGCCACTGTTCAGACAGAAGAAGCAGATGTTGATTCAAGCGCAGGCTTGTCTCCCGTTCTGAAAAAAGATGATCATCTGATCGAACAACAGGATGACGAAAATGTTCCGCACCCTGAAGAAATTCAGATTGTTATTCAGGAAGACAGATCTGCTGAAGAAGTTCAGATGAAGACCTTTGTTTCATCAGACAAGGACAAAGAAACTTCAGACGAAACCCCTTCTCAAATTCAGGGGGAGGTTAGTCTTGAGAAGGTCTTTGCCCTGATCAACGAAACAACCCAGCCAGACGCTCAGAATCAGCCATCTTCTGCAAGTACACTCCATCCAGCTACAAACTTAGATGCCATTTTGAAGGAGCTGCTGGAAACAAAATCTTTTCACGAGAAGATTCAGAAGGACATTGATCTCTTCAAGGTTGAGATGATTCAGAGGATTGATCTGTTGGAACAGAAGGTTGACAAGAGGATGAACAAATTTGAAACAATGCTTGACAAGTACTGCCGCCTTTTCTGTGCTGAAATAGCAGCTCTCTCTTCTTACACCTTGGTCCGAGATGAAAGAAGCAGTAAAATTGCACCACCAGTCGACCCTGTCAAGGATTATGAGGTTCTCGTTGGTCCGTGGGAAAAACCTGCAGAATCCTCCAAGAAGACGGACAAAAAGCAAACTGATATTCCATCTTCCTCCTCCCAAAAACCATCCAAGTCTATTTAAAACTTTGTTTTTAAAACTGATTGTTTCTGTGTTTGAATATGTATGACACTCGCTAGTTATCTTTATTATTCCTCTTTCTGCTTAGTTATCTTTTTGTTGATGACAAAAAGGGGGAGAAGTTTATTTGCAGGGTAACAATATATGGTATGGTGAACAGAAGGACTTCCGTATTGTGCAGATGGACAAAGAACATTTGTTTCGTGCGCAAAGACATACGCAAACCAAGCAAACAGATTCACTTCGTCTTTCATCAATAGAACCATACTGTCTTTCACATTATCTTTCGTTACAACTCTTTTTTAATGCTTATCTTGAGGAAGTTTTGTCATCATCAAAAAGGGGGAGATTGTTGAAGAAGTTTGTCTCTCTGAATGTTTTGACTCTGACAAAACTCTCCTTTTCTATTAAAGAATTAAGTTAACACATTGAAATTACTTTTGCAGAGATGAGTTTGTGAAAAGAAGCTCATATAGATCCATATCTGATGTTCAGACTCAAGAGAGAGATGTCATGTAACTACTTCTAAGTCTGTAGAAGTAAAGGTGTTCAGATGAAAGTGGAACTGTCTCTGAAGGAAGAGCGTTGTCTCTGAAGCCTTCAGACAAAGAAGTGTTCTGTCTAAAGGCTAGAAGATTTATGTGACTCATCAGTAAGGATCCTTCAGATGCAAAAGTCGTTACTTAATTCTGAAGTGAATCGGAGGAACTTCAGTTGTAAAATGACTCTGAAGTCTGTTCAGACACAATTTCAGACTCAGTCTTATAAGAGACTCTGAAGACCCACATATGGCAGGTTTCCGAGACGGCTAGGATATCTATGGAAGTTTGTGTGATTTGATTGACTGGATTCTTATCCCATCAAATCAGGAAAATATCTACAGTTGGATGACACCTTCCATATATAAAGAATATTGAAGATTGGATTGACTCTACTTATGGAAAGCTGAAGTCTCAGTTGTATGGGCGACTGACTCTAAAGCATTCAGACTCTGTTACAACGGCTAGAAGATCTTCTCGGATACAGTCTCCGTTAATCAAGGTTGATGACGATCAATCAATGATTGAGGAGCGATCCTTGGGATACCTTGACCAACGGCTAGTTCAAGGTTAGAGGAGTATAAAAGAGGATCAACGAAGACGATTGGGCATAGTGACGAACTAAAAATTCCAAAGCTTTGAGCGATTCAAACTTGCGATTACTCTTTTATACACAAGAGACACCACTTACATGTGTTGAGAGGTTATTGTATTGTTCGTGTGAGAAGCATACAGATTATTGTAATCCTCAATTACATATAGTGGAAATCAGCCTATCGGCTGTCAGCGTGGGAGAGTGGACGTAGGCTTGATATAAGCCGAACCACTATAACTGTTGTGTGCAAGTTTCTCTATCTCATAACTCTGACCTTTGTGTTTTGCACGCCAGCTTTAGCATTCAGAATCTGCTTGCTCAGAAGTTGCATATTTGCATTCAGATTCATAATTTGCTCACAATTAGAATCTCTAATTTCACTTGTTCAGACTTTGATTTTGCATACATTTTGATTTAATTATTAATTCCGCATCTTATCATCAAAATATCTTTAAATCACCTATTCACCCCCCTCTAGGTGATATTGCTAGATTCAACAGCCCAGACTTTTGCGAATAAGGTGGGACGGCTACACTAAGAAAAGCAAAAGAAAACCAGAGCTGAGTATTAATGAAGCACTCCACAAGAAAAAGAACCTGGCTTTTCTTCTTTAGTTGGAGCTAATGGAAGAGAGACATAAGAAAGGAGATAAAGCTCACTTATAAGTTAAATGTTTTGTTGATACTAATGTTGGATTCTCTCCAATACCTTCCAAGACCGACCTTGCCTTGCATAGCCCGTTTACCTGTGCTCTTAAAAAATTGGCAGACCTCTCGATGAAGTAAAAGAAATAGAAGTTAAAATCTGTAGAGAAGAGAGGATGTTCAACAAGTTCATGTACTTCGGTGCATATGTAATGAGGTGATGGAGGTGGAAGTTATACGGTCAGAACTTAGTCGGAGATTTTCAGTGACTGATCCTGATGTTCATATGGATCAAAGCCTGAAAAGAACAGGTACAATGGATGTTTCAAGTAGAGCTCACTTGACTGAAGGAATTACTGATGATGCTGATTGAAGTAGTGGCTAAATGCTGCCTTTTTAAGATGAATGAAAATTCAATATGTTGCGATGTTTGCCCTGCTGCATATCAACAAGATGTGTCCGAATGTGACAGTGGAAATGTTAAAACCTGTTGCTACCACCAAGGGATGAAACACAGAAGGAAGCCACTGATGTGCTTCCGAAGGAGGCCACTTGTTTGCCTAAGGAGGAAACCGCTGATTTGTCTCTGCAGGATACTAATTTTGACTCTACTGCCCTGCCAGCAAGTCATGCAGAACCTGTTTAAACCAATATTGGGAGCACGAGTATTTGGCTTTGGGTTTTGCTGAGTTATTGGAGGATGAGAAGTCTCATATTGCAACCATTGTTGCTGGAACATTTGGTCATCTAACACCAGAATACGTGCAAAGTAAAGTGTGACTTTTTCTCCTGGCGCTAGAAGTGCTGATTAAGAAGATGTGCAGACAGAAAATTTTAATGCTCCAGCTACTTGAATCTGAGGTCATGACTTTTTGCCCAAGTGATCTACATGATTCCAACTCTATTGAATTTCCTCGTAAGAAAATGGACATATTGAGATTAGAGGACGAATGATAGAGTAGGACGGAACTCAGGAGTCCAGATGATTCTCTTCCCCAAATCGGCTTCGTTCTTTCAAGATGAATATGTGAACAATCAGGAAACAGGAAACACGCAACCGCTGAACTCCCTCGACCTCCCAGCATTTTGGTCAAGCATCAGCAAAGCTAATGGTGTCATTATTTTGATGAGGTCTGAAATTTTTTCTCCACGGTAACAAAACTTCCATTTTTTGCAGTAAGATTGGAGAGTTTTTCAAACCCCCAAGACATGCAAAGTTTCATGGTTTCTATGAGAATGCACTACCTTGACTATGAACGACACGATATACATGGCTGCAACAGCTTAGTATGATTGTTGTTGTCTCTCTCACAAAGCCTATGGTCGGTGACAAATAAGCATAAGAAGAAAACAGGACAACATCTTGGACAGAACATTATAGAAAAAGTGAGGCTGCAGTGTTTGAGTGCTCCTTGATTGTCTAAAACAAAAAAGGGCAAGTTGAGTCACCTCACACTCTAAAAGAAAGAGTTGCTGCGGACTCCACTCAAAAATCACAAAGATAAACTTATCTATGATAAAATGTTTGCTGCCATGCCGCAAGTGCATACTGAAAATGATGATGAGTATTATGGAACTCAGTGGTCTTTTTTTAGGAAAAAGGAAGGACTGAGTGGTGTTACCAGAATTTGCCACTCAACTTGAGTGGTACCTCCATGATAGAGCTCCATTAGCTCTATATATATCTCCCTCATCATCACTGTAAAAAAAGGGGGGAAGCAATTCAGAATTCTGAGATCAAAGTTAAGAGAATCAGAGAGTTGATATCTTCGGATAAAAAGAGAGACACATTCAGATTGGGGGAGTTTTCTTTCTGGTGTACAAAAAAAAAGAGAGAGAGGTCCTGGAGTTTGCAAGCTGCAAACGGATACACGAGTGATTGTGGCCATTTTTGTGGAGTTTCTCCTCTATTTTGAGTACAACTCTCACTGCTGTTTGAGCTTAAGTTTGGCCACTGTTTGGTGATCAATTCACGATTGTCCAGTGGTGTTGGAGCCTCTATTTGGTCCTGATTCAAGGCTAAGCTTCAGCTACTTCTCAACACTGATTTTTGCTACTGACTGTTGCCATTTTAATGCTGTTTAGTGTTCAATACAGCAGTTTTTCTATCCCAGAAATAACATTTTTTTAACCTCTATCTTACCACTGTTCTACGTGAGGGTTGCTGCTGTTTGGAGTCTTCTCTTTGTCATTGTTCAAGTGCAGATTTGCTGCTATTTGACACTAGGCTGAGTTGCTGTTGGGTCTAGAAAACAGCTGCTATTTGGACTCTGTTTCGGCATCGTTTTGCTCCAAAAAATCACCACTCTTGGAAGCCTGACTTGCGACCGTTCGGTGTCCATAACAGTCCCTTTTGTTGGACGTTTCTATTCACTAAATGGTGCAGTTTTTGTGGGTTGTCCAAGTCTATTGCCTTACCATTTTTTTAAATCCTTTGGCTATTTAGCATTGCTTTTTGCTGGCGTGGGTTTGTGCACAAATTTGCTGCTGTGAAACGAGCCACGTTGAACTAAGAAGTACCATCGTTTTTTAGCTGCAACTACTCCTTCGTCGTGGTCTTCTTCTTTGGGGATCCTCACCTCACTAAACCGATCGTCACTTCGGGCTCGAATCCTAAGATTTGTTTAGGAAAGCAGTCTTCAAAAAATAAGGTAAAATCCCGAATTTTGTCTATATTTGTGTTACCTTGCGGCATTGTTTATACTCGGATGTCATCTATTGGGATTTGAATTTAAAAAAATCTGATTCGGTTGACTTCCCAATGGTATCTTGAAGTTTTTTTTTTCCTTAGAGTTTTGATCATATCTCGGAGTGGTCCACACGTCTCACTGGATGTTGCGTTTATCTTTAAAATTTCAGCGCCTACCGTAGCTTTGGCTAAAAATTTCATCACTCTATATTACGGTCTAAAGTCAATAATTTCATAATACTCCTTGAGCATAGTACATGTTACTTTACGCTTTGCCCCTCGGATACGTACATTACGGATGACCATCCGACTTCACCTTCGAAGTACGATGTCACCCGTATAAAATGAAATTATTCGTCTCATCCCATAACTTTGGACTGGACTGATAAATTTCATTTAAATTCACGATCCGACCCCACCCTCGGGGTACGACGTGAATAAATTCCCTTCCGACCCTAAACCTTGGGTACGAAGCGAACTCATCAAAAAAATTGGGATCACATGATGTATGATACTCAAAGTTTATTATACTTTTATTTGACTTTGTTTTTTTCATAAAAAAAAATAATATAAGAAAAATCAATAAAAATCAAATTAAATCATGGTCTAAAAATGAAATTAAATGTCAGGATACTTTTAATATAAAATTAAACTTTGAGCGATCAATTTCTTAATTTTATATTAATTGCTATCAACTTTTCAGACCATCTTTATTTTTTGCCCTTTTATTTAATCCGAAAATATAAAAAAAAATATCATGCATGTGCATTTCATATAGGGTAGATCATGTATATTTATCATGTCATTTTTGCCATTCATGCATAATTTATGTCATTACGTCATGCACATTTACCGTGTCATTATATGTCATTCGTGCCTTTTTATTCACATCATGTAGGTAGATTGGCATCATTCACATGTCATGACATTTTTTAACTCATGTTTTGTGGGCATTAAAACTCATATCATGTCGGTATTGTCAAAAATTAGCATGCGTTATTTTCATTCATATTTCGCAAATCATTAGAACCCACATTTTTCGTGCATTAAAACTTGATTTTTTTTTTTACATCATTTAGCTCATTTATGCTTGTCATATAGTTTAGATTGCATAGCATCATACAGTTTCATGTAGTTGCATTACATTCATTTAACCAAGAGAAATCCCAAAAAAAAAAAACAATTGCACCTTGGTCTTCAAGAAATCAATTCAATGGGCCAATCAAGAAAACTTCACAAGAATGGTACCGAAATGGTGTTAATTGAAAAATTGACATAAACAAGCCCCCGAACTTAAATCTCTGGTTAGCAGAAAATAAAGTATTCTCCTAATACTTTATTTAGGTTTCTAATCTACCTACCAATAAAGATTAGTGGCGGCTCCAAATTTAAATCATAAACCTAAGTTGCGAATTGGTAGAGCTTGGGGGAGCTCGAGCTGGGTTAATTAATTAATCAATCTAGTAATCCATTAACCTAAGAAATTCGCAGAAATTTTTAGGTCGCGACAGCTTGGCGACTCCACTGGGGATGAATACTTGGAATTTTTCGAAAAAAAATTAGGCTTAATGGTTGATTGATGAATTTTCAGAAATTTCATTGTATTCTAAGAGGGCTTAGGCCAAATTCTTGTGATGATTTTTTTTCTCTTGGTTGGTTTAATTTCATTGATGACTTAGGTGTTATATGTTTTTTGCAGGATCAAATTTAAACTATTGTTAACCTTGTTTTGCAGGGTAATATAGTTTAATTCTATTTCTGATCTGAATAATATGTCATGTGTTCGAATGTTTATTGCATTGCATTTTCACCGCGATCAGACCCAGGTCGCTAGTAATTAGGATGGTATCACGCGGGAATCCACCCGACCTCACCTCCGAGGTACGGTCGACCCCGTCCCCGATCTCGAGTTTTTCCTTCGTGTTGGAGATTTCTCCCCTGGCCATACCCTAATGGCACGGGTAGAATCTCGACCATGGCCGAAATTCTGGGAGCCAGACCCAACCAAGTCCCATTGGTATCGGTCCGCTTTCAGGATTTCACTTCGAAAAGATTATTAATCAATTGACTTGCATTCACGTGCATGTGGTTGTAATCATCGTTGCCCATGGTAAATCCCTAAATTTTTATCCCCAAAATTTCCTTATTTAATTTATTGTTATTTTTGGGTCGGTCCATGGCATTAGGAGTGTCTGATCTATGTCTATGACCATGGGAAACATGAGTATCCGGATCATCATGACACCAAAGGAAGATTTGAGCAATTGGTTGACTCGACTGGATGTCGCAGCTCGCAGATATGTGGATGTTAGAGTGGGGCGACTGATGCCTATTTTGGATATTCGAACTCGTTCTGGTATCATGCGTGCATTGGCTCATTGTTGGAGTCCCGACACCTCCACATTCATCCTAGGTAAGCATGAGCTCACTCCTACTTTGAAAGAATATAGCATGCTTATCAGAAAACCTTTAGAGACGGAGTTAATTAGTCCACCTATTGGACTAGATCCCGCTATTGTGTTAGCCGAATTTTTGAGAATTAAAGTGGAAGAAGTTCGTAAAATTCGAAGGGCTCATCGTGGAAATTGTCCATTTTCTTTCATAAAAAAATGCTTTAATGAAGCACCACTTTTACAAAAAGGGAAGATTTTCCTATTAGCTTTCTTCAGAATGGTCATTTTTCCATACTTCCAGAACATCCTTAATCCTCATGTTGCTTTGGTCGTCCAACAAATTTGTGATGGGAAGAACTTGGTCCATGCTATCTTGGCTGAAACTTTCATATCCCTCACTAAATTTAAGCAAGAGAAAGAAAGTATTTTGCAATCCTCGACTGACCTCTTACTGATATGGTTTTTATCACACATCAAGTCTTGCAAGAAAATTGTTTCAGTTGAAAAAATCAGGAATTTTTCACATCCTATCGTGGTTTTCAAGAATAAGCAAGATGAAATCCCCGACTATCACTTTTCAGAGTGGCTAATACTTTTAGTGGATCCAAATCCAAAGGGTTTCTGTTGGCAAGCTAGTTGGTTCCAAGTAGAGAAAGCTCGACTTGCGAGCGGTGGGGCCAAGCCAATTCCATTGCTCGGGTTTACAGGAGCAACCGAATATTACCCCCTGCGAGTGGCCCGTTAATATGGGGTGGTTCAAACTTTGCTGCCACCTCTCGAAGCCGATCGACTTCAATTGGACTTTACTTAGAATATCTCAGAACATGAACAAGCCGTGATCACTGTTCGCTCCTTGTGGAATTTTTGCCTGCCAAATAAGCTTAAGCTACCAACGAAGGATCTATCAGGAAATGAGAAAGCTCATCACGCTACGGCCCTATACATCAAGAAGCATGTGATCCCAGAAGCAATGCGACCGAAGCTTCCCCAGATACCAATCACAGTTACCCAGAGGGCCGAAAAAGAAGACCTCAAGCGGAAGTTGGAGCAAACTCAAGAGACGATCGCAAGAGTGACCGCATTGAACAAGCGGTTGAAGGATAAGCTTGTTTCCCAAAAGTCATAGATCAAGTCATTTTGTCCTCGAGTCGCCTGTCATTGAGTCGCTTGTCATCGAGTTGCTTGTCATCGAGTCATTTGTTGTCAAGTTTAGTTCTCCGACATTTCATATTCGACTTATGATTAACTCTTGAAATTTCATTTCTGGATTTGTTTGGCCATGCTTTATTGAATGAATGCTTCAAAGAATCTTCTGATGCCTCCTAAGATCCCTACCCTAAAATGAAAAACGTGCAGAAATTTTTTTTTAAACAGAATGGTCTGGAAATTTGGCTGTCTTCTTGGCTCAAACTTTTCCTAAATGAGTCAAACATCTAAAATCTGGACTAGTCACCTTTTCAAATCGGTAGGCATTTTTGAATGAACATTTTTCAAAGAATATCAAACTATGTTCATTTGGCTGCGTGGTTGTAAATCTTGGTAACATTTTGATTACTCCATGAGTTTTTCATGAAATCAGTTGGGATCGGAATTTTTCTCGAGTCTAGATTATGAGTCGAATTAGGTCACGTGAGAGAGTATAGATCCATGGACCGACTCGTCTTTTTCATCCATCATACTAATTTGAGTTATTTATCTTTTTCAGGTAATCCATCACGGATCCCCCACACCCTCATAATACTCGATCGGTAGCAAAAAAAATGGCCGATCAAGCTGAGATTGCAGCCATTGTGGAGGAGAAATTGAAGGAGCAATTGAGTACCATAAACAATCAAATGGCCGCTTTAATGACCCAGATGGAAAATCTCATGATCAGGCAGCAGCAGATCAGTTCCAGTTCTTAGCCAAGCCTTCGTCCGGACAAAACTCACATGATGAACGATTATCCCGCGACACCTCTGGATGATGTCATTCTGACAGGCACCAATGTGCCTCCTATGACCTCGACTCCTCAACCTGTTCTTGTTCCTCCTCCAACCATGAATGATGAAAATGCTAAACTTATAGCAAGGCTCGAGCAAAGGATACGTGATATTGAAGGGACCCAAGGCGTGCCCCCGATCGACTTGTCGGTGTACACCAGGGTACAAGTACCAGAAAAGTTTAAGATGCCAACTTTTGAGAAGTATGATGGCACATCCAACCCCATGCAACACATTGAAATGTTTCAAGGCCTCATGAATAAATATGTTTCAAATGGACCCCCAATGGTCCAAACCTTCCAGGCAACTTTGAAGGATGATGCAATGAGATGATACACTAATCACCAGATCAACAGAAAAGATTCATAAGAGGAGGTGGCCAATATTATTAGGCATTTCAAGTTTAATCACGACATCACTATCACTCGAGAGGATTTAGAACGGACTGAATTGAAAAGGGGTGAGACCCTTAAGGAATATGCTACCCGTTGAAGGAGCATGGCATCCCAAGTCATGCCCGAGCCACTTGAGCATGATCTAATGAAGTTGTTTGTGTCCACACTTTCGCAGTCAATTCGTTCGAGAATACTAGTAACGGCCGTTCAATCCTTTAGCCAGTTAGGTGCTATGGGTGAAGCAATTGAGGTTGGTTTAAAGAAGGGGTGGTATGGAGATGCCGGTGCAAGCAATAAACGGTTCGTGACCAAAAAAGACAAAGAGCCAGCTCCCCAAGTCAACATGACTTATGTCCAGAAGCCTCCAAGCCAAGCTCCTAAGGGACAAGTCTTTACTCAGCAGTCAACTAGTTCCGGATCGCAAGGTCAGAGAGGGAATAGGCGTAATAATCGGCAGTTTACGCCACTCCCTGGCACTCTTTCTCAAGTCTTGGCCGTTTTACGCAAGAAGGAGCTACTAACAACCGAGCCATTGCGACCAAATTACGCGTCCTTTGCAAGGTACGACCCGTCAAAGAAGTGTGACTATCATCGCGGTGAGCCCGGACATGACACCAATGACTGCTACGTGCTTAAGAACCGCATTCAGGATCTGCTTGAATCCGGAGCGTTTTCGTTTCAGAATAGTAGTCAACCGAATGTTCAGAATAACCCATTACCTGATCATTCGGGCAAAGTCAATACTATTTTTGACTCAGGGGTTGAGCGGACCAATGGTTTCAAGGTTCGGGTCGTTAACATCTTCGATGCTCTAGTACGGGCAGGATATTATCAGATTGGGGAGGTGGTTGCATTGGACCAGCTAAAGGAGAAGATTTTGAGTTTGATAAACGATGGATTGATAATGTGTATAAACGAGGAAGGGATAGTAGCCACTACATCCCAGATCATCATCGACTGGGATCAAGAATTCGCAGCCTTGAATACATCTCAAGTTGAGTCAGAGTCAAAAGTTGACCCAGTAGAAGCTGATGTGACCAGTCTGGTTAAAGCCGACCCTGAATTAGCTGATATGCCGCCTTTAGAGGATACCTGTGATGATGACTTAGGGATTGTCATCCCTGACAGTTTTGTAATCACTCCGCCTCGGCCGTTTCCTTATGAAAGTAACAAGATGGTGCCATGGTCTTACGATCTAGAGATGAACCTAGTGACAAGGTCGGGACGTACGTATAACAGTGATCAACCGACCAAACAGACCACGGACGAGGAAGCTAAGGAGTTCCTAGCTGTGATTAAAAGGAGTGAGTACAGCGTAGTTGATCAGTTGAGGAAGTTGCCAGCTCAGGTATCCTTACTGGAACTTCTCCAGTCATCCGAAAAGTATCGCAATTCCCTGGTGAAGGTTTTAGGAGAGA
Organism: Psidium guajava; assembly: GCA_016432845.1. Taxonomy (NCBI): domain Eukaryota; kingdom Viridiplantae; phylum Streptophyta; class Magnoliopsida; order Myrtales; family Myrtaceae; genus Psidium; species Psidium guajava. The sequence continues at coordinate 35,060,883 of CM028225.1, read as the reverse complement.
TCCACGTCTCGGAGAATATTGATGGAGACAAACTGGAGAATTTTGTCGGAGCAGTCCTTCTGAAGGATCAAGTTGCGTTCTCTGATGAGGAGATTCCGATGGAAGGAAGAGGCCATAATAAAGCTCTACATATTTCGGTCAAGCACAAACAAACCCACGTGGCTCGAGTGCTTGTTGACAACGGATCAGCCTTGAATTTATGTCCTTTAGCCACACTGAATCGTCTGGGTATCGACCCGACCAGAATGCAAGCAGCTAAAACCTCCGTCAGAGCCTTTGATGGGGTAAAAAAGGATGTTATGGGACAAATCAATTTAGAGATACAAATCGGACCCTCTATGTTCGATATCTTGTTCTAGGTGCTGGATATCCCTTCGGCCTTCAACCTTTTGTTAGGCCGTCCATGGATCCACAATGCCGGGGCCGTTCCATCCAGCCTCCATCAAAAGATTAAATTTGTGGTCGAACAAAAGCTTATTACCATCCATAGAGAAGAGGACTTCCGTATTTTTAATGAGACGGCCATTCCTTATGTGGAACCTGAACATACCGAAGACGACTCTTACCATTCTTTCGAGTTGGTGCATACTATTCATGCTTCACAGGAGAGTCCTTTGCCGGACCCGGAGTTATCTAAGACATCCATCATGATTGCCAAAGTGATGGTGGGTAACGGATTTGAGCCTGGTACGGGATTAGGCAAGCATGGTCAGCGGATCCGCACTCCGATTAAGGATAATGGGCAGTTCCATACTGCTGGCTTGGGATTTCAGGGAGCTGCGCGTCATGCCCGAGGGGGTGGTCGGACTGGTCATGGGGGCCGAGGCCCAGTAGGCTGTGGAAAGTCTAAATGTAGTCCAATACCGCCGCCCCTTTATGAAACTTTCCGTTTGGCTGAAATAATAGGTGACTATGATGATCTAAGCAAATTTGAAGATGACTTGGGGATAGTCTTCCCTGACTCGCCAAAAAAGCAGGAACCTGGAGTGATGATTCTTGATGATGACGCGCCGTACCTCGCTGACTTGTTCGAGGATTTAACCATTGCTACCATAATCGAAGACCCAATACAGGTCAATGAAGCTGATGATGCTGGAAGTTCAGTCGAAGCAGATCGTGATGTGGTGCCACAGCCTCTGAAGCCATCCATCACTGCCATATTCAACGATCCACTGGGAGGGTTAAAATTGGAGTAATATCTTTACGTTTTATACTCCCATACGTGGGAATTTGTATCACTTTCTTGAGGACCTTTCTTTATGTCTGGATTGTATTTTAAATATTTCCTTAAATATGTAATCCTAAAGAGTTTGTCATAATGTTTTGGAATCTTGTTAAGGTACCCAAACTAACCCGATGACGATAACCAACGATTGAAAATTCTGTCATCTTTGGTAAGCACTGAGGGTTGGGCTTTTACAAGAATTCCCGTAAAATAATAAAAATAAAAATAAAATATGTATATAGCAAGAAGTGCATGGATCTCGTTAAACCCTATTTGTCTTTTTGATTTCGCTACTTTCTGTTTCAGGGTCAAACATGAGGAGGGAGAGATAGTGGATCCAGTCATATGCCATGCCCACGATTCAGATGATTCTGATATGAGTGATGAAGAAGTACGTCAAGACCTCGATCACCATGAGGAGCCTAAACTTTCGACCGTTGAAGAAACTTTATCAATCAACATCGGCGATGCGGAGAATCCTAAAGAGGTGAAAATTGGAGCAAACCTTCCTAGAGACGTGTCTGAGCGTTTAAAGGAACTCTGGAAGGATTATCAAGACATCTTCGCCTGGTCCTATGCGGACATGCCAGGTCTTGATCGATCGATTGTTGAGCATTGTTTACCAACCGATCCCTTAATTAAGCCCAAGAAACAGAAGCGACGCAAGGCTAAGCCAGAGTTGGCAAAGAAAATCGAAGAAGAAGTCATGAAGCTCATTGATGTCGGATTCATAGAAGTTACCCAGTATCCTACTTGGGTAGCCAATATAGTTCCTGTATTGAAGAAAGATGGTCGTGTTCGGGTTTGTGTGGACTACCGTGACTTGAACAAAGCTAGTCCGAAAGATGATTTTCCGCTCCCACACATTGATGTACTCGTGGATAATACAGCAGGATTCGAACTGTTCTCATTTATGGATGGTTTCTCGGGGTATAATCAAATCTTGATGAATGAAGAAGACAAAGAAAAAACAGCATTTACTACCTCCTGGGGGATATTCCATTATAAAGTCATGCCCTTCGGCCTCAGAAATGCTGGAGCAACATACCAATGAGCAATGGTTGCTTTGTTCCATGATATGATGCATAAGGAGATCGAGGTCTATGTCGATTATATGATTGCAAAGACTCGGTGTGGAGAAGATCATCTCGAAACCCTAAAAAAGCTATTTGAAAGGCTTCGAAAGTTCAAATTGCGCCTTAACCCAGCCAAGTGTGTGTTTGGCACTCATTCGGGTAAATTGCTTGGGTTTATTGTCAGTAGCAAGGGTATTGAGATTGATCCATCCAAAGTTAAAGCTATATGTGAGCTCAAACCGCCAAAGACTGTCAAGGAGGTTCGGGGTCTCATGGGCAGATTAAACTACATTGCCCGATTCATCTCCCAACTAAGCGAAACTGCTAAGCCGTTTTTTAAACTACTCAAGAAGAACGCGCTAATTAAATGGGACGGTGAATGCGAGGAGGCTTTTGAAAAATTAAGACAGCACCTCATGAATCCACCTGTGCTCGTTCCGCCAACGCCAGGGCAACCTTTAATTTTATATCTCACAATTCATAGTGAGTCTTTGGGTGCGATGCTTGCTCAAGAAAGTCAGGAGGATGGAAAAGAATGGGCTATATACTATTTAAGCAAGAAGTTCACAACCTCTGAGTTGAATTACTCTAAGGCGGAAAGGACATGCGCAGCACTAGTTTGGGTACTACACAGGTTACGGCAGTATACCTTGCATTACCAGGTACTTTTGGTGACAGAATGTGATCCTATCAAATATTTACTAAATCAACCTGCCTTGGTTGGGAAGCTTGCTAAATGGCAGGTTCTTACCTCTGAATTTGACATTCAATACCGATCACAAAAGTCAGTTAAAGGACGGGTCATAGCTGATGTTCTGGCTGAAAACCCGAGGAAAAATGAAGACGACTATTACCCCAAAGATCGAATCATGGCGGTAGATGACTATACATGGACTATGTACTTCGACGGAGCTGTAAACTTATCAGGATCAGGCACCGGATCGGTTTTAATATCCCCAGGAGGGCAACATTATCCTGTAGCTACAAAGTTGATTTTTCCTTGTACCAATAATATAGCCGAGTATGAAGCATGCATTCTCGGGCTACAAGCAGCAGTCGAAATGAGAGTAGCCCGGCTTAAGGTATTTGGGGATTCGGCTTTAATTATTCTTCAGACCATTGGGAAATGGAAGACGCGAGACACTAAACTACTCCCCTATCATGAATATCTAGAGGAGTTAGTAGATGAGTTTGATAATATCTCGTTCGAGTATCTATCCAGAACTCACAATCAGTTTGCTGATGCATTGGCCACATTATCATCAATGTTGCAAGTCACTGGTGGACTTGAGGTAGAACCATTAAAAATTGAAGTGTTGAGAAAGCCAGCTTACTGCATGGCCGTGATCAATGAGCCAGATAGCAAGCCGTGGTACCATGACATCAAGACCTACATCCAAAAGCAAGAATTTCCTAAGAAAAGCACCGCGTCGGACCAAAAATACATAAGGAGAATGGCCTCAAAGTTCTTTTTGAGTGGAGAAAGCCTGTATAAGCGATCTTATGATTCAATCCTGCTGAGATGTATTGATTATGCTGAAGTAATACGTTTAATGCTGGAGATACACGAAGGCGTTTGCGGTCCACACATGAATGGTCACATGCTAGCCAAGAAAATCATGAGATTAGGTTATTTTTGGCTCACCTTAGAAAGTGACTGTATCCAACATGTCCGGAGATGTCATAAATGTCAGACACATGGAGATAAAATTAATGCTCCTTCAAATGAGTTGCACCAGCTATCGGAACCATGGCCATTCTCTATGTGGGGCATCGACGTGATTGGCCCCATTAATCCGAAAGCATCTAATGGACATCGATTTATTTTGGTCGCCATTGACTATTTTTCAAAGTGGATTGAAGCAACATCATATATAGCAGTCACTGCACGAAATGTAGTAAGGTTCATTCGCAGGGATATTATCGCTAGGTATGGTTCTCCTGAAACTATAATCACCGACAACGGATCGAATTTGAATAACAAGCTAGTTGATGAGTTGTTCAAAGAATTCAAGATCAAGCATCTGAATTCCTCTCCGTACCGTCCACAAATGAATGGAACGGTAGAAGCTGCCAATAAAAATATCAAGAAGATCTTGGCTAAAACAGCCGAGAATTACCGAGATTGGCATGAGCGCTTGCCTTTTGCACTTATGGCATATCGGACCTCAATCAGAACATCAACTAGGGCAACTCCCTACTCTTTAGTTTATGGTATGGAAGCAGTGTTACTTGTTGAAGTGGAGATTCCCTTCCTACGTATTCTTTCTCAAGTTGAGTTGATTGAAACTGCTTGGATCCAACAGAGGATAGATCAATTAAATATCATTGATAAGAAGAGACTCAAGGCTCTATGCCATGGCTAGTGTTACCAACGAAGGGTTGCTAAGTTCTTCAACAAGAAAGTTAGGCCACGGCATTTCCAGATAGGTGATCTTGTTTTACGAAAACTGTTGCCAATAGTTCCTCTTCCAGAGGGAAAATTTGCCCAGAACTATGGTGGGCCATACGTCGTGAAGAAGACGCTCCCAGGTGGCGCCTTGATTTTAGCTGAAATGGACGGTCGTGTGTTTACTAATCCCGTTAATTCTGACGCTGTAAAGAAATATTATACTTGATTTGTTTAAGACAATTTCATAATCAAGTTATGATATTCGATTATTGGATGACTGATCATGAGTTGTTAACCCGCACTGTTAATACTCATTGGGAGAAAGTTTCCAATCAAAAACGCAAGAATGAAAAACGAAACTTTTCTCTCATTTCATACATCAGCAAACCTTACAACAAGTCATTGGGGGGAAAAGTAAACCCAAATACAGCCCTAATAAGCAACACAAAAGAGCTCAGCTGACTCTCCATGAAGCTGATGCTTTGCTGGCATCGAGCGTTTTGAGATTCAAGATCTGCAAGCTTAAAAAACAAGCGAGCGCATTTCTCCTTCTGCCTAGCTACGTTGGCCTCATGATGCTCAACGATAAATTTCAGTTTATCGACCAGGTCTCGCTCAAGAGCTATATCTGCCGTCAGGCCTTCGATCCTCTCTTCTAGCCAGTCACATCTAAACTTCATCACGATATCACTAGGGTCATGCTCAAAGTAAGTATGATTCAAAGCTAGGCTATCCACTAGCTTCTCCCTCCCGTGAACCAGCAGAGAGATTCTTTCATCAGCAGACTTGACGGCCTTCTTGTACCAGACAACTGCGTGTTCTGCAGACTCCAGGCATTCAGATCGATCCTGGTAACGAGCTTTCATGGCCCGAGACAAGGTGATGGTTTCATAGGCACTCCGGCTAGCCTCTAGAAAGTTGATGAAGGTATGTGGGAATGCCCAGTATTCTCTCTCCAAGTTGGTGCCTTCTACTGAAGAGACGTTTATCCTCCTGAATAGACCAAAGATCTCAGCTTCAGTACTTGGGTGATGGGCTATGTAAGTATAGCCTCGGCCAAGAAGATGATAAAGTCTCTCCCATCTAAACATTACTTCAGCCGGGAAGATGGGCGCAGAAGGATTAGCCATTATCAGGAAGGGAATCAAAGCTGAAGAGCGGAATGCAAAAATAGTAGAAGAGAGAATCAAGGCGGATTAGCAGAATGCAGAGGTGTTCATTAACTTCTCGTTAAATATCGCTTCACAGTGCCAGTCCTTATCTGTCAAATGTCCCTACCTGCCGTTCCCTTTCGGCGTCCCCTCTTTTGACTCGAATCCCCTGATCAATCTGCAATCTCGAGACAAGCAAGCCCGAGATTTTTGTAAAAAAAGTTTGAAGTGATCCCTCTACTTTGAAAAAGATTGAAAAGATGACCTGAGTGGGGGGACAAAACAAGCTGTATCAGAAAAGAATAAAAGACCTGTCTTCAATTATAGAAAAAGTAGAAGCTCACCTGCAAGACCGACGCTTGAGAGAAAGAGGGAGAAGAGAGGGTTCTGCATCAGAAGAGCCCAGAATCATCACCGACGAAACATCCTCCCAGAACACCAAATAACCTCTGGAACCTACCACAAGAAACCATCACAGATCCCATGGTTCTACGAGTCTAGAGATATCCTAGAGAGACTCTGTCGTAGAGCTCCCACCTGAAGCCTTGAAAATAAAACTCACATACAATCCTCTGACATCACCATGCTCCACGGCTGACGGGTTCGCCCAACCCCGGATGGAACGTGCTGTAAGCCAACATGAGTGGTCTCAAGGTAGCAGCTCCAAGTTTGTAAACACGGAGATGGTTGGTGAAAAAGGCACAAGTTCAACCCAGGCGAAGACGGACGGAGTTTCCTATCCTGAGGGTCTGCGAGTCATGGCTGTTGACAGCAACCCAGTTTCCCTTCAAGTCCTCGCCACCATGTTAAGAAAATGCCAGTATGAGGTTACAGCTCAAGCAAAGTCGAAGAGAGCCTTAGAGATGCTAAGGCAGGATAGGCAAAGGTTTGATATCGTCATCACTGCTATGGTAGGGCTCGACATAGACATTTTCAGATTCTTGAAAGTTGTCAGTTCTAAGTTAAACTTACCAGTTATCATAATATCGGCAAGTGACGACCAGCAGATCATAATGAAAACTGTATTGCACAGGGCTCAAGATTTCCTTATGGAACCAGTTAGGATTCAAACGCTCCAAAACATTTGGCAGCATGTTGTGAGAAAAAAGTTATTCAAACGAGAAGACAACTGCCTTGCCTTTAATGGTTTGAAGACGAGGCTTATCTGGACCATGGAGCTTCATTCCAAGTTTGTCGATGCAGTTCAACAACTAGGAGTTGATACAGCATGTCCGTGGCAAATACGGGAGACCATGAAGGTAGAAGGACTTGATACTCAAAAGGTTGCGAGTCATCTTTGGAAGTACAGACAAAAGCTAAGACAGCACAACACAGCTCGAAGCCGAGGAAGTCGAGCTAGCAAATGCACCACCACTCCCTCGAGTGTTAACTTAAGTATTCTCTCTAGCAGTCTCGGTGCTCTACAAGAATACATACCGCATGTACAATGGGCACAGACACCTTGGTTTGAACAGCAACCCTCAGCTAGAGTTTTTCCTATGGTTAATCAAGTCGCCGCACCCGACGTTCAAGGATTAATTTTCTCGACCACGTAATCCGAATATGTGCCATCAGAGAATCAGATGGTGTTCTCGACAAATGGCACAGGATTCCACTCCGAGCATCGAGTTTCCTACGAAAAAAATACAGCAGAAAATTTGTCACCACTACAAATATTAGAGGAGAACAGTGCCCAATCTGAAGATTCGGGAGAAGGAAGAGACATGCATCACAACGAATTGGGCAGCATCGACGACGAGCTTACTGTTTTGATCAACAAATTCAACGCCGATGAAGCTCCAAGGCTGTAATGGAGTCTTTATTTCGAAAATAAATAACTCTGTGATAAAGTTTCTCATATTTGGCCGTAATCTTACTTGAGAATATATGTGTGAAAAATTCGCCATTATTATTAAAATAGCAGATGTCAGATAAATGTTTTGTGAAAAATGTTAATTCGCTTTACAGTGCCATACTTTGCCGGTTGATTTTCCCCGTTTTTGATGTCATCCCTGTTGGCTTGAATCCCATAGCCTACTATTAGTATGCAGTCTCGAGATATGTAAATCTGAAATTCGTGCAAAAGAGTTTATGGGGACGCTACCGCCTTAAAAAAAGAGAAAGTGAAAGTAGTCTGAGTGGGAGACAAAGTGAAAGCTAGCAAGAAAAGAAGAGAGGATTTGGCTCCATTCCTGAAAAGAAGTGAAAGCCCGCCTGCAAAATCAACACTTAAGAAAGACGGGAAGGCCCTACCGCTATGAAAGGGTAGCAAAGGTTGGGAAGACAAAATCTGGGAGAAAGCGATACGATTTTTAATCCACGATCAAATCTTGAAAGAAGCACCCTCATGGTAGCCTTCATCCGTCCTCAAAAGAGGGAGCCTTCAATCGTACACGGTCACTCAGAAAATCCAGAGAGAGCGGAAAATGCAAGAAGAATTAGCAAACCTTGAGGGGAGTAGCCGATCCAGGATGTCTCAATCCAACACGTTTAAGGGTTATCGTCACTTGCTGGATATGGGAGACGAAGAGTTCGAAACCACGCTCGGAGTTAAAACCATGGAGTCTGGCCCTTCCACCAACAATGTCCAAGATCTCAACAAAGATAAGGACGACAACAACAAGGGTCAAAAGAAGCGTTATCGTCGCCATACTGAGCATCAAATTCAAAGGCTTGAGGATTTATTCAGGAAGTGCCATATTCCAGATGGCAAACAAAGAAGGGAACTAAGCCAAGAGCTAGGGTTGGAAACTTCACAGGTCAAGTTTTGGTTTCAGAATAGGCGAACCCGAGTAAAAACTCAACACGAGCACAATGAGGCCGAGTTTCTATGTCATGCCCCGGATCCCTTCTCGAGAACGCGGCATCCCGTTCCTGCGGAAGATACACCTCGCGCTCGTCTGGTTCACGATAAGCGACGGCCCAGGGATACGTTCTCTTCGTCGCGACTAGACGACGCAACTTGCGCCAAATTCTCATACCTACGAAAGCGTGCCTCCTAACCATACACACAAGTATACATAGCAAAGGGGGGTAGCATGGACAAGATAAACATAATCAACATTTCATAAATACGATTAGCGTTAGGTACAGACTACCAAAAGAAAACCACTAGCTGAAGATCATCCTACGCTTTACTAATCCTCAAAACATCGGGATTCTGCCATAACTCAGTCCTCCTCGTCGGAATCCTCCACAGGGTCCTCCTCTGGGTCCTCCTCCTCGGTATCCATCGCATCGCCTTCCTCGTGGCCATCTATCTCAGAGCGCCCTGGAGACGGCAACTCCTGCTTCGGGTCGGGGTCGATCACTTGGCCTCCATATTCTGCAGGCTGGAGCCAAAACGGGTCCTCCTCCATGGGAATCGGGGAATCTCTCTGGGGTCCCTCAAAGCCATGTGGGCCCTCTCTAAACCAAGCCTCAAACCTATGGGGCACTAAATAAGGACCTCCCTGATCTACGAGTACAGTCGTCACATGCCTATGCCACAGGGTAGCGTGCATATCAAAATGGAGGGTAACCTGGGTGTCCATCTGGATCGGCAGACCAAAAAGCATCGGTGGCACATCCATCACTGGCGACCTGGATCTGAAAAAGGTGGCAACCAACGCCAGTGAGTCGAGGACTCAGCAAGCTCACCACTAATCCTAGCGTAGGGTAGGATATACGAGTGGGGTCGGTCCTAACTAGTAACTAGGGTTTGGTACTCGGAGTCCAACGCTCTCGATCTCCCCAGTTATCATCACGCCTCATATAGCCAATACGAGTTTCGTCACAACAATTCATGCAATACAGACGGGCAATATCGACAATCAGCAATAACATTATGCAAATGCCACAGGCCTCAAACGGCCATCACAGATCCCATGGATCAGCCCGCCTATCACTCCAATTCTCATCAGGGCTCTACCAACAGTGCCACACGGCATGCCACGCTGCGTCTCGGACGCCTTATGCTGGCCTCCCTTTTCTCTCCATCTCCCATCAGGGCACTACCAACAGTGCCACACGGCATAAATCTCGGTGCCACATAGGCCCGTACCACACTGCGTTTCTGACGCCTTACGTTGGTCTCCCTTTTCTCTCCACTTCCCCTCAGGGCACAATCTCATGTCACATTCCCAGTGACTCATGCAATGCTCTGAATGTATGCAGGGCCCAGATGATCACATCAATAACTTAACACAGAGCATGCATGCAAATAAATACAAGTGCAGGAGTAGAGCACGTCATTCAATCGACCAGTGAACCTCACGTTCATCAACCAAACAGACATGGATCGTAGGCCTCTACTTTCAAGCCTCGATCATCTACATTCGCCTTTCATCGCATACAAGAGTCTACCATGCCATCACTTACTCAAGGGCAACCCGTTAATCAGACCCATATAAACCAAGGTCTAATCTAATTAAGAGTCTCCAATTAATCAGGCTAAGTCCGACTGGGCCTAAGGCCCACTTCGAAAGTTAAGGTCCAGTTAGTTAATCCTTAAGTTAATTCATATGGGTTGGGCCATTTATTTTATTAATTTCGAGCAAGGCCCAAGCCCATTTCTAAAGGTTTACTATTCAAGCCCATATTCATCATTTTAGGCCCAATTCAAGTACCCAAGCTCATATACATTTTTGGGTTTCATTCTTAAATTTTCATGGACTTAATTTAGGACCAATTTAAGTGAATTTTCGTCCGTTAGCAGCCCAATAATTAGATTAGGCCCATTTTGTTTAGTTTTGGCCCAATTACTAGAATTAAAGGTTCCTAAGCCCAATACTTTACTTTGGCCCATTAAACCTCGTGTTCTAGCCCATCATTTCGGTCCACCAACTACATTCCCGAGGCCCATTCGTAAGCCAAATTTCGTCCATCATCAAGCCCATTAACTTCACTTAGGCCCGGTAGCTTGTTTTTGGTTCATTTAGTGTAATTTAAGGCCCCTAAGCCCATCTATACCTCACAGCCTCTCCCACGCACGCCTACCTCAACATTTTCAGCCCACACTTAGCTTTTTAATGACCATTTCGCATGCCAACAGCCCTTATTCGAAACCCAAATCAAGCTTTCCACATGTTAGTGCATAGTAAGCATACTTTAAATCTCCTTTCAACCTCACAACAAGCCTAACCGTCACTAGCACACCCTCCCACATGCATATACTACTATCCTAAACTAGAATTAGTAGTAAAGCTTACCCAAATCAGCTCGGGACGACGACGAACGACGAAGAGACACCGAGCGGACGAACGGGGCTCACGGTCAACGGGAAGGGAGCGGCGGCAACGGGGCTGATCTCGGCTGTTCCGTGGCCTCCAAGGACTCTGAACCAACCATTCAACAAGCCAAGGGAGGTGAGGAACCGAGGGAACGAAGGTGAGCAAGTTCGGGTTCAAATGGAAGCGAAACGACGAAGGAAATGACGATGAAAAGTGAGGGCTGTTTCGGCATTTCGTGGAGGGTCCAAGCCGTGGGAAAATGAACAAGAGGAGGCTAAGAGGACTTACCAAGAGTTGAGGGTGGACGGCGGCGGCTGGCTTTGGCCGGACGACGGGGCGACGACGGGCGGTGTCGGGCGGAGAGGGAGAGAACCGAGAGAGAGTTGAGGGGAGAGGGAGAGCTTTCGGGAGGGAGAGTGAGGGAGAGAGAGAGCCGAATGAGAGAAATGAGAGAGAAGAGAAGAGAGTTTATTCAAGATAAAACAAAAATTCAAAATAATGGTAGGTGGAATTAGGTGGAATAGTGACATGGACATGATGTGTACTCTTGATGTACTTAGATTTGACTTGATGGATTGCCTTGGAACTTGTGCCATGATTGACCGATGGTTTGACTTGACATTGATTGATTTGACAACTGATTTGACTTGTCTCGATTTGCGTGCCAAATGCACCGATCGGGTCTCGAGCGCGAACGAATTTTAGACAGGATTTGATTTCGATTGATCGAATCTACTCTCAAAAATCCTAATTCTATTAATCCTAAGGACTGAGCATTTACCGGGGCATTTCGGTAATTTTCCATTGACGTCTTGCTTCTCGACGTACACCGGCTTTCTGCCCTTCTGGCGACATTCCTGAAACTGACTTTATTTCGTAATTGTGTTTGTCTTACTAATTCGATTGTCCAATGTCGGATTTCATTTCGTGGTTAATTTCATTAATTTACGACTCTGTCTCTGTCTCAGACCAACGGGCGGCTGTTTGGAAAATTCTCCCTAGTTAGCCTTTCCCCTTCGGTTGGTCATCTCAGGGTAGCTAATCCTGAGTGAGCGTCGATCAGAGGGTATTAACGAAGTGTTTCCATTCTTTTAGAAATTCCGATATTTGGGTCGAATTTTCAGACTGTTACAACTCTTCCCTTCTTATAAAAAATTTCGTCCTCGAAATTTACATCCACCAATCCTTACAACAAAAATGGAGATTACATCGATCTACTCAAATAGGTACGGGTACTTCTTCTTCATCTCATCCTCGCTTTCCCATGTGGCTCCTTCAGTTCCATGGTGCTCCCAGATAACCTTGACCAGCGGAATCGTCTTATTCCTTAAGACCTGCTCCTTACGATCTTCAATCCTTACTGGCCTTTCCACGTATGAGACGCGGTCATCCATTTCAATGACTTCATGATCGAGTATATGGTCAGGGTCCGGCTCGTACTTTCGAAGCATTGAAACATGAAACACATTATGAATCTGCGATAAGTTCGGCGGCAATGCTAGACGATAAGCCAGTGTCCCGATCTTCTCCAGGATCTCGAATGGCCCAACAAATCTTGGACTCAACTTCCCTTTCTTGCCAAACCGAGATAGTCCTCGCATCGGCGACACCTTCAGAAACACATGATCTCCCACTTGGAATTCCAATGGCTTACGTCTCTTGTCTGCATAACTCTTCTGCCTACTCTGCGCAGTCCTCAATTTGTCTCTGATCACTCTGACTGCCTCAACTGACTGCTGCACTAATTCTGGGCCTGTTATACTTTTCTCCCCAACTTCGTCCCAACAGATTGGCGTTCTACAGGCCCTTCCATATAGTGCCTCAAATGGTGCCATTTTGATACTCTGCTGGTAGCTGTTGTTGTAGGCGAATTCCACCAAATGCAACTGCTCCTCCCAACCTCCTTTGAAATCAATCACACAAGCTCTCAACATGTCCTCCAAGGTCTGTATCGTCCTTTCCGACTGACCATCAGTCTGAGGGTGGTAAGCTGTACTGAATCTCAGCTCTGTTCCCAAAGCACCCTGTAGACTTTTCCAAAATGTAGCGGTGAAGCGAGGATCTCTGTCTGATACAATACTTACTGGTACCCCGTGCAATCTCACTATCTACCTCACGTACAATTCAGCCAACTTTTCCAAGGTAGAGTCCTTTCGTACTGCAATGAAATGCGCTGATTTCGTCAGTCTGTCCACGATTACCCAGATCGAATCATTGCCTCTCTGACTCCTTGGCAATCCTGTCACAAAATCCATAGTGACATGCTCCCATTTCCACTCTGAGATTTCCAATGGTTGCAATAATCCTCCAGGCTTGCAATGCTGTGCCTTTACATGTTGACACGTCAGACACTTAGCTACATGCTTAGCCACATCCACCTTCATTCCATTCCACCAATAGTGCTGACGCAAATTCTGATACATCTTAGTACTCCCTGGATGAATACTGTAGTTACTTCTGTGTGCCTCGGACAAAATCTTTTCCTTTAGCGCCTCGTCATTAGGCACGCACAGACGTCCTCTAAACTTCAATATTCCGTCAGCAGTCACTTGGAACTCGGCCTTCCTCTCGTCTGCATTCATCGCCACAATCTTCTGAATGTCCGGGTCCGTAGATTGCATCTCCTTGATTCTTAGCTGAATCTCTGGTTCGATCTGCAACGTAGCCATCAGACTCGAGAGGTTTCCTACCTCGACCTTGAACTCAGAATCTCTGATCTCTTCCAGTAAGGTCCACTCCTTGACCATCATATGCGCAACGCTCGACTTCCTACTCAAAGCATCCGCTACCTTATTCGCCTTTCCTGGATGGTATAGAATGTCACAGTCGTAGTCCTTCAACAACTCCATCCAACGACGCTGCCTCATATTCAGCTCCTTCTGCGAGAACAGATACTTCAAACTCTGATGGTCCGTAAAAATCTGGAATTTCTCTCCCACCAGATAATGCCTCCAAATCTTCAATGCAAAGACAATCGCAGCTAACTCCAAGTCGTGCGTCGGGTAATTCATCTCATGTGGCCTCAACTGTCGAGATGCATAAGCTACCACTCGTCCATGCTGCATCAAGACACACCCCAATCCTCTTAATGACGCATCGCTGTATATCTCAAATCCTCCTGGTCCAGACGGAATGGTTAAGACTGGTGCGGAAGTCAATCGATCCTTCAACTCCTGAAAACTCTCCTCGCATTTCTCAGTCCATTGAAACTTTGTTTCCTTCTTCAACAAACGCGTCAGAGGAGACGCTATCACAGAGAATCTTTCCACAAAGCGTCTATAGTAGCCAGCCAATCCAAGAAAACTTCGTACTTCCGTCACGGTCGTAGGTCTCGGCCATTTCTCTACTGCTTCAATCTTAGATGGGTCCACTGATATTCCTTCTCCAGATACTATATGACCAAGAAATGCCACTCTGCTCAGCCAGAACTCGCACTTACTAAACTTCGCATACAGCGAATGTTCCCTTAACGTCTGCAGAACGATCCTTAAGTGTTCTTCGTGGTCCTCAGAACTCTTCGAATACACCAATATGTCATCAATGAAGACTATCACAAACTGATCCAGAAACTCCTTGAACACTCGATTCATCATGTCCATAAATGCGGCTGGAGCATTTGTCAATCCAAACGGCATAACCGTGAACTCATAGTGCCCATACCTCGTCCTAAAAGCAGTCTTAGGCACATCCTCTTTCTTAATCCTTAACTGGTGATAGCCTGTCCTTAGGTCTATCTTGGAGAACACACAAGCGCCTTGAAGTTGGTCGAACAGGTCATCAATCCTTGGTAGAGGATACTTATTCTTGATCGTCACTTGGTTCAGCTGTCTGTAATCGATGCACAGTCTTAGCGATCCATCTTTCTTCTTAACAAACAGCACCGGAGCTCCCCATGGTGAAGCACTGGGGCGGATAAATCCTTTATCCAAAAGCTCTTGCATCTGTACCTTCAACTCCTTTAACTCCGACAACGACATCCTATACGGTGCTTTCGAGATCGGCTCTGTTCCAGGTGCCAATTCAATCATAAATTCTACTTCACGCTCAGGTGGCAATCCAGGCAGCTCTTGAGGAAACACGTCCGGGTACTCTTTCACTACTGGCACTTCCTCCAACTTCACCTCTTGAGCAGTCGAATCTGCCACTGATGCTAGGAATCCCAGACAACCCTCATCCATCAACTTGGTCGCCTCTAGAGATGAGATCCAAGGAATCAACGTTCCTCCACGATTTCCCTTAAATTCATACCCAGGGTGGCCTACTGGGTTTAGCTGTATGATACTCCTACTACAGTCTACCACTGCACCATGCCTAACTAGCCAATCCATACCAACAATCACATCAAAATCACACATGGGCAGAACAGCTAAGTCAATTTCTTCTTGCCTATCGTCCAGAGCTAACTTACACCCCTTACATCCTAACGCAACAATTACTCTATCCTTCAACGGGGTGGTTACATGCAAGGTCACATCCAATGGCTTAACATTCATCCCAGACAACTCAACAAAACGTGCAGATACGAAAGAGTGCGACGCTCCAGGATCAAACAAGGCATAAGCGGTATGACCACAGAGAGAAACGGTAACTGTAATCACCCCCGGTGCATTCTCAGTGTCCTTGTGTGCCATTGCATATACTCGTCCCTGAGCAGGCGGACGGTTCTGGTTTCCTTGCGGAGCGTTCACCATCTGCGGCTGTTGCTGTTGTTGGTGCTGGAACGGGGGTCTCGGAACTTTCCTCGGGCAGTTCCTCAGAATATGCCCCGTTTGGCCACATCCAAAGCAGCCTCCAGTTTTCCTTGGGCAAGGGCTGTTCCCATGCCTCCTGCCACAGTCACGGCAGACCTGATTCCCAGGGAACGATGGCTTTCCCAGGGTTCTCCTCGCAGGTGGAACGAACCTGCGGGCGTCCTTCACTGGCCTCTTGCCGAAGTCCCTGAAGTTCCCTCTTGGCACAAACCGCGATCCAGATGCGGCGGCCTTCTCCTGCAGATCTCGCTCTATCGCCAGGGCTCGCTCATAAATCTCATTGTAGTCCCTTAGCCCAGTGGCGATGATCATACTCTTCAACTCAGGCCTCAATCCTTCCCTAAATCTCCTGGCCTTATCCCATGGGTCGTCAATCAGCCTTCGTGCGAACTTGGACAGCCTGGCAAATTCACCTTCGTACTGGTCCACAGTCAACGATCCTTGGCGGAGCCTGATGAATTCTTCCATTTTCCTTTCCTGGGCTGCCTCAGAGAAATACTTTCCATTAAATGCTGCACAGAAGGCGGCCCAGTTTGGCCTCATGCCATCCGGAAAGACTCGCCCTCTAGTGGCCTTCCACCAGTCGTCTGCAGTCCCTTGAAGCTGATAAGTTGCCAACGAGACCTTTTCCTCATCTGCGCAACCCAACACAGTAAAAGCCTTCTCCAGCTGCTCAATCCACAAGGCAGCTACCTCGGGACCACCACTGCCATCAAACTTCGACGGCTGCAACTTCAGAAACTGTTCCACAATGTGATGAGTCTGACGTCCTCCATTTCCATGCCCATTGCCTCCATTGGCACCATTCGTAGCGGCCAAGGCGGCCTCAGCTGCTTGGGCAACCGTGGTAGCTCTCTCAGCAGCTTGCCTAGCCATCAAGTTACTCACTTCAGTCAGAACTCTCATCATCTCTTCGATCCTAGGGTCCCCTTCAGACTCAGGAGCCCTCGAGCTCGATGCACCAGCAGTCGGTCTTCTGCCCCTATTGCTCATCCTCGCTAAAACTCACACCTAAAACAAACGAAATTCCCATTCAGGAATTCGAAATTCTAAATCTAGCAACCAAGCTTTCGTCTACTGTCGCGTCCACTGACATGTATATGCATGTAAATAATCGCTGCAGCTTAAATGCAGTTGAACCCGGTCGACATCTAGACTCAACCCTGCAAATGCATAACCCAGGCCACTCTGTTCGCAACCTCAACTAGAAGCCTGTCGGGAGCCGCTTCCTTGATCAGGTCTTTGCCCCGGCGACCACTCCCCGCCCTCATCGTTTCTTGGTGCGAACAGTTGTCCTAAGAAATTCATAGACAAAGAGAATCCCACTCCACGTGTCCCATACCACGCTTCATCACAGTTTTTAGACGTCCCGTCAATCCTGTCCCATACCAGGCTGACGGTCACCAAATCCAACAACATGAATGCATGCATTTCTTTCAAAATCCAAATCTCCTTTTTCAACAATAATCTTCCATTTCTAAACCATTTTGCTTTCGGTGCAGAAATCATGCAATGCATGATGGTCAAGCAGCGCACGACAGCCGACTAGGCATACAATCACATGCAATACTTCACAGACTAGCATTCAGCAATCAGCATCCAAACGCCCAACTCATGGGGCTCTGCCATAGAACCTTACCTCAGGTCCTGACGCACCTGCAGCTTAGCATGAAATACCTTATCCAAAGGCTACTTCTAGACAATCGATTTCCGCTAAGCAATCACATGCGCCAACCAAATCATGCATTCTACCCTTCCTAATCCTTAGGTCTAGGGTCTGTCTAACTAACTACCCCAAAATCATCAGCCTTATCACTTCAAACCTCGAACGGTCTCGTATCGAGCTGACCTTGCTCTGATACCACTCGAACGGGAATGTCACGCCCCGGATCCCTTCTCGAGAACGCGGCATCCCGTTCCTGCGGAAGATACACCTCGCGCTCGTCTGGTTCACGATAAGCGACGGCCCAGGGATACGTTCTCTTCGTCGCGACCAGACGACGCAACTTGCGCCAAATTCTCATACCTACGAAAGCGTGCCTCCTAACCATACACACAAGCATACATAGCAAAGGGGGGTAGCATGGACAAGATAAACATAATCAACATTTCATAAATACGATTAGCGTTAGGTACAGACTACCAAAAGAAAACCACTAGCTGAAGATCATCCTACGCTTTACTAATCCTCAAAACATCGGGATTCTGCCATAACTCAGTCCTCCTCGTCGGAATCCTCCACAGTGTCCTCCTCTGGGTCCTCCTCCTCGGTATCCATCGCATCGCCCTCCTCGTGGCCATCTATCTCGGAGCGCCCTGGAGACGGCAACTCCTGCTTCGGGTCGGGGTCGATCACTTGGCCTCCATATTCTGCAGGCTGGAGCCAAAACGGGTCCTCCTCCATGGGAATCGGGGAATCTCTCTGGGGTCCCTCAAAGCCATGTAGGCCCTCTCTAAACCAAGCCTCAAACCTATGGGGCACTAAATAAGGACCTCCCTGATCTACGAGTACAGTCGTCACATGCCTATGCCACAGGGTAGCGTGCATATCAAAATGGAGGGTAACCTGGGTGTCCATCTGGATCGGCAGACCAAAAAGCATCGGTGGCGCATCCATCACTGGCGACCTGGATCTGAAAAAGGTGGCAACCAACGCCAGTGAGTCGAGGACTCAGCAAGCTCACCACTAATCCTAGCGTAGGGTAGGATATACGAGTGGGGTCGGTCCTAACTAGTAACTAGGGTTTGGTACTCGGAGTCCAACGCTCTCGATCTCCCCAGTTATCATCACGCCTCATATAGCCAATACGAGTTTCGTCACAACAATTCATGCAATACAGACGGGCAATATCGACAATCAGCAATAACATTATGCAAATGCCACAGGCCTCAAACAGCCATCACAGATCCCATGGATCAGCCCGCCTATCACTCCAATTCTCATCAGGGCTCTACCAACAGTGCCACACGGCATGCCACGCTGCGTCTCGGACGCCTTATGCTGGCCTCCCTTTTCTCTCCATCTCCCATCAGGGCGCTACCAACAGTGCCACACGGCATAAATCTCGGTGCCACATAGGCCCGTACCACACTGCGTTTCTGACGCCTTACGTTGGTCTCCCTTTTCTCTCCACTTCCCCTCAGGGCACAATCTCATGTCACATTCCCAGTGACTCATGCAATGCTCTGAATGTATGCAGGGCCCAGATGATCACATCAATAACTTAACACAGAGCATGCATGCAAATAAATACAAGTGCAGGAGTAGAGCACGTCATTCAATCGACCAGTGAACCTCACGTTCATCAACCAAACAGACATGGATCGTAGGCCTCTACTTTCAAGCCTCGATCATCTACATTCGCCTTTCATCGCATACAAGAGTCTACCATGCCATCACTTACTCAAGGGCAACCCGTTAATCAGACCCATATAAACCAAGGTCTAATCTAATTAAGAGTCTCCAATTAATCAGGCTAAGTCCGACTGGGCCTAAGGCCCACTTCGAAAGTTAAGGTCCAGTTAGTTAATCCTTAAGTTAATTCATATGGGTTGGCCCCCTTTATTTTATTAATTTCGAGCAAGGCCCAAGCCCATTTCTAAAGGTTTACTATTCAAGCCCATATTCATCATTTTAGGCCCAATTCAAGTACCCAAGCTCATATACATTTTTGGGTTTCATTCTTAAATTTTCATGGACTTAATTTAGGACCAATTTAAGTGAATTTTCGTCCGTTAGCAGCCCAATAATTAGATTAGGCCCATTTTGTTTAGTTTTGGCCCAATTACTAGAATTAAAGGTTCCTAAGCCCAATACTTTACTTTGGCCCATTAAACCTCGTGTTCTAGCCCATCATTTCGGTCCACCAACTACATTCCCGAGGCCCATTCGTAAGCCAAATTTCGTCCATCATCAAGCCCATTAACTTCACTTAGGCCCGGTAGCTTGTTTTTGGTTCATTTAGTGTAATTTAAGGCCCCTAAGCCCATCTATACCTCACAGCCTCTCCCACGCACGCCTACCTCAACATTTTCAGCCCACACTTAGCTTTTTAATGACCATTTCGCATGCCAACAGCCCTTATTCGAAACCCAAATCAAGCTTTCCACATGTTAGTGCATAGTAAGCATACTTTAAATCTCCTTTCAACCTCACAACAAGCCTAACCGTCACTAGCACACCCTCCCACATGCATATACTACTATCCTAAACTAGAATTAGTAGTAAAGCTTACCCAAATCAGCTCGGGACGACGACGAACGACGAAGAGACACCGAGCGGACGAACGGGGCTCACGGTCAACGGGAAGGGAGCGGCGGCAACGGGGCTGATCTCGGCTGTTCCGTGGCCTCCAAGGACTCTGAACCAACCATTCAACAAGCCAAGGGAGGTGAGGAACCGAGGGAACGAAGGTGAGCAAGTTCGGGTTCAAATGGAAGCGAAACGACGAAGGAAATGACGATGAAAAGTGAGGGCTGTTTCGGCATTTCGTGGAGGGTCCAAGCCGTGGGAAAATGAACAAGAGGAGGCTAAGAGGACTTACCAAGAGTTGAGGGTGGACGGCGGCGGCTGGCTTTGGCCGGACGACGGGGCGACGACGGGCGGTGTCGGGCGGAGAGGGAGAGAACCGAGAGAGAGTTGAGGGGAGAGGGAGAGCTTTCGGGAGGGAGAGTGAGGGAGAGAGAGAGCCGAATGAGAGAAATGAGAGAGAAGAGAAGAGAGTTTATTCAAGATAAAACAAAAATTCAAAATAATGGTAGGTGGAATTAGGTGGAATAGTGACATGGACATGATGTGTACTCTTGATGTACTTAGATTTGACTTGATGGATTGCCTTGGAACTTGTGCCATGATTGACCGATGGTTTGACTTGACATTGATTGATTTGACAACTGATTTGACTTGTCTCGATTTGCGTGCCAAATGCACCGATCGGGTCTCGAGCGCGAACGAATTTTAGACAGGATTTGATTTCGATTGATCGAATCTACTCTCAAAAATCCTAATTCTATTAATCCTAAGGACTGAGCATTTACCGGGGCATTTCGGTAATTTTCCATTGACG
This sequence comes from Psidium guajava, assembly GCA_016432845.1. Lineage (NCBI taxonomy): Eukaryota > Viridiplantae > Streptophyta > Magnoliopsida > Myrtales > Myrtaceae > Psidium > Psidium guajava. Next base: position 35,040,012 of record CM028225.1, on the reverse strand, counting down.
TCTTGCTTCTCGACGTACACCGGCTTTCTGCCCTTCTGGCGACATTCCTGAAACTGACTTTATTTCGTAATTGTGTTTGTCTTACTAATTCGATTGTCCAATGTCGGATTTCATTTCGTGGTTAATTTCATTAATTTACGACTCTGTCTCTGTCTCAGACCAACGGGCGGCTGTTTGGAAAATTCTCCCTAGTTAGCCTTTCCCCTTCGGTTGGTCATCTCAGGGTAGCTAATCCTGAGTGAGCGTCGATCAGAGGGTATTAACGAAGTGTTTCCATTCTTTTAGAAATTCCGATATTTGGGTCGAATTTTCAGACTGTTACAACTCTTCCCTTCTTATAAAAAATTTCGTCCTCGAAATTTACATCCACCAATCCTTACAACAAAAATGGAGATTACATCGATCTACTCAAATAGGTACGGATACTTCTTCTTCATTTCATCCTCGCTTTCCCAAGTAGCTCCTTCAGTTCCATGGTGTTCCCAGATAACCTTGACCAGCGGAATCGTCTTATTCCTTAAGACCTGCTCCTTACGATCTTCAATCCTTACTGGCCTTTCCACGTATGAGACGCGGTCATCCATTTCAATGACTTCATGATCGAGTATATGGTCAGGGTCCGGCTCGTACTTTCGAAGCATTGAAACATGAAACACATTATGAATCTGCAATAAGTTCGGCGGCAATGCTAGACGATAAGCCAGTGTCCCGATCTTCTCCAGGATTTCGAATGGCCCAACAAATCTTGGACTCAACTTCCCTTTCTTGCCAAACCGAGATAGTCCTCGCATTGGCGACACCTTCAGAAACACATGATCTCCAACTTGGAATTCCAATGGCTTACGTCTCTTGTCTGCATAACTCTTCTGCCTACTCTGCGCAGTCCTCAATCTGTCTCTGATCACTCTGACTGCCTCAACTGACTGCTGCACTAATTCTGGGCCTGTTATGCTTTTCTCACCAACTTCGTCCCAACAGATTGGCGTTCTACAGGCCCTTCCATATAGTGCCTCAAATGGTGCCATTTTGATACTCTGCTGGTAGCTGTTGTTGTAGGCGAATTCCACCAAATGCAACTGCTCCTCCCAACCTCCTTTGAAATCAATCACACAAGCTCTCAACATGTCCTCCAAGGTCTGTATCGTCCTTTCCGACTGACCATCAGTCTGAGGGTGGTAGGCTGTACTGAATCTCAGCTCTGTTCCCAAAGCACCCTGTAGACTTTTCCAAAATGTAGCGGTGAAGCGAGGATCTCTGTCTGATACAATACTTACTGGTACCCCGTGCAATCTCACTATCTACCTCACGTACAATTCAGCCAACTTTTCCAAGGTAGAGTCCTTTCGTACTGCAATGAAATGCGCTGATTTCGTCAGTCTGTCCACGATTACCCAGATCGAATCATTGCCTCTCTGACTCCTTGGCAATCCTGTCACAAAATCCATAGTGACATGCTCCCATTTCCACTCTGAGATTTCCAATGGTTGCAATAATCCTCCAGGCTTGCAATGCTGTGCCTTTACATGTTGACACGTCAGACACTTAGCTACATGCTTAGCCACATCCACCTTCATTCCATTCCACCAATAGTGCTGACGCAAATTCTGATACATCTTAGTACTCCCTGGATGAATACTGTAGTTACTTCTGTGTGCCTCGGACAAAATCTTTTCCTTTAGCGCCTCGTCATTAGGCACGCACAGACGTCCTCTAAACTTCAATATTCCGTCAGCAGTCACTTGGAACTCGGCCTTCCTCTCGTCTGCATTCATCGCCACAATCTTCTGAATGTCCGGGTCCGTAGATTGCATCTCCTTGATTCTTAGCTGAATCTCTGGTTCGATCTGCAACGTAGCCATCAGACTCGAGAGGTTTCCTACCTCGACCTTGAACTCAGAATCTCTGATCTCTTCCAGTAAGGTCCACTCCTTGACCATCATATGCGCAACGCTCGACTTCCTACTCAAAGCATCCGCTACCTTATTCGCCTTTCCTGGATGGTATAGAATGTCACAGTCGTAGTCCTTCAACAACTCCATCCAACGACGCTGCCTCATATTCAGCTCCTTCTGCGAGAACAGATACTTCAAACTCTGATGGTCCGTAAAAATCTGGAATTTCTCTCCCACCAGATAATGCCTCCAAATCTTCAATGCAAAGACAATCGCAGCTAACTCCAAGTCGTGCGTCGGGTAATTCATCTCATGCGGCCTCAACTGTCGAGATGCATAAGCTACCACTCGTCCATGCTGCATCAAGACACACCCCAATCCTCTCAATGACGCATCGCTGTATATCTCAAATCCTCCTGGTCCAGACGGAATGGTTAAGACTGGTGCGGAAGTCAATCGATCCTTCAACTCCTGAAAACTCTCCTCGCATTTCTCAGTCCATTGAAACTTTGTTTCCTTCTTCAACAAACGCGTCAGAGGAGACGCTATCACAGAGAATCTTTCCACGAAGCGTCTATAATAGCCAGCCAATCCAAGAAAACTTCGTACTTCCGTCACAGTCGTAGGTCTCGGCCATTTCTCTACTGCTTCAATCTTAGATGGGTCCACTGATATCCCTTCTCCAGATACTATATGACCAAGAAATGCCACTCTGCTCAGCCAAAACTCGCACTTACTAAACTTCGCGTACAACGAATGTTCCCTTAACGTCTGCAGAACGATCCTTAAGTGTCCTTCGTGGTCCTCAGAACTCTTCGAACACCAATATGTCATCAATGAAGACTATCACAAACTGATCCAGAAACTCCTTGAACACTCGATTCATCATGTCCATAAATGCGGCTGGAGCATTTGTCAATCCAAACGGCATAACGGTGAACTCATAGTGCCCATACCTCGTCCTAAAAGCAGTCTTAGGCACATCCTCTTTCTTAATCCTTAACTGGTGATAGCCTGTCCTTAGGTCTATCTTGGAGAACACACAAGCGCCTTGAAGTTGGTCGAACAGGTCATCAATCCTTGGTAGAGGATACTTATTCTTGATCGTCACTTGGTTCAGCTGTCTGTAGTCGATGCACAGTCTTAGCGATCCATCTTTCTTCTTAACAAACAGCACCGGAGCTCCCCATGGTGAAGCACTGGGGCGGATAAATCCTTTATCCAAAAGCTCTTGCATCTGTACCTTCAACTCCTTTAACTCCGACAACGACATCCTATACGGTGCTTTCGAGATCGGCTCTGTTCCAGGTGCCAATTCAATCATAAATTCTACTTCACGCTCAGGTGGCAATCCAGGCAGCTCTTGAGGAAACACGTCCGGGTACTCTTTCACTACTGGCACTTCCTCCAACTTCACCTCTTGAGCAGTCGAATCTGCCACTGATGCTAGGAATCCCAGACAACCCTCATCCATCAACTTGGTCGCCTCTAGAGATGAGATCCAAGGAATCGACGTTCCTCCACGATTTCCCTTAAATTCATACCCAGGGTGGCCTACTGGGTTTAGCTGTATGATACTCCTACTACAGTCTACCACTGCACCATGCCTAACTAGCCAATCCATACCAACAATCACATCAAAATCACACATGGGCAGAACAGCTAAGTCAATTTCTTCTTGCCTATCGTCCAGAGCTAACTTACACCCCTTACATCCTAACGCAACAATTACTCTATCCTTCAACGGGGTGGTTACATGCAAGGTCACATCCAATGGCTTAACATTCATCCCAGACAACTCAACAAAACGTGCAGATACGAAAGAGTGCGACGCTCCAGGATCAAACAAGGCATAAGCGGTATGACCACAGAGAGAAACGGTAACTGTAATCACCCCCGGTGCATTCTCATTGTCCTTGTGTGCCATTGCATATACTCGTCCCTGAGCAGGCGGACGGTTCTGGTTTCCTTGCGGAGCGTTCACCATCTGCGGCTGTTGCTGTTGTTGGTGCTGGAACGGGGGTCTCTGACCCTTCCTCGGGCAGTTCCTCAGAATATGCCCCGTTTGGCCACATCCAAAGCAGCCTCCAGTCTTCCTTGGGCAAGGGCTGTTCCCATGCTTCCTGCCACAGTCACGGCAGACCTGATTCCCGGGGAATGACGGCTTTCCCAGGGTTCTTCTTGCAGGTGGAACGAACCTGCGGGCGTCCTTCACTGGCCTCTTGCCGAAGTCCCTGAAGTTCCCTCTTGGCACAAACCGCGATCCAGATGCGGCGGCCTTCTCCTGCAGATCTCGCTCTATCGCCAGGGCTCGCTCATAAATCTCATTGTAGTCCCTTAGCCCAGTGGCGATGATCATACTCTTCAACTCAGGCCTCAATCCTTCCCTGAATCTCCTGGCCTTATCCCATGGGTCGTCAATCAGCCTTCGTGCGAACTTGGACAGCCTGGCAAATTCACCTTCGTACTGGTCCACAGTCAACGATCCTTGGCGGAGCCTGATGAATTCTTCCATTTTCCTTTCCTGGGCTGCCTCAGAGAAATACTTTCCATTAAATGCTGCACAGAAGGCGGCCCAGTTTGGCCTCATGCCATCCGGAAAGACTCGCCCTCTAGTGGCCTTCCACCAGTCGTCTGCAGTCCCTTGAAGCTGATAAGTTGCCAACGAGACCTTTTCCTCATCTGCGCAACCCAACACAGTAAAAGCCTTCTCCAGCTGCTCAATCCACAAGGCAGCTACCTCGGGACCACCACTGCCATCAAACTTCGACGGCTGCAACTTCAGAAACTGTTCCACAATATGATGAGTCTGACGTCCTCCATTTCCATGCCCATTGCCTCCATTGGCACCATTCGCAGCGGCCAAGGCGGCCTCAGCTGCTTGGGCAATCGTGGTAGCTCTCTCAGCAGCTTGCCTAGCCATCAAGTTACTCACTTCAGTCAGAACTCTCATCATCTCTTCGATCCTAGGGTCCCCTTCAGACTCAGGAGCCCTCGAGCTCGATGCACCAGCAGTCGGTCTTCTGCCCCTATTGCTCATCCTCGCTAAAACTCACACCTAAAACAAACGAAATTCCCATTCAGGAATTCGAAATTCTAAATCTAGCAACCAAGCTTTCGTCTACTGTCGCGTCCACTGACATGTATATGCATGTAAATAATCGCTGCAGCTTAAATGCAGTTGAACCCGGTCGACATCTAGACTCAACCCTGCAAATGCATAACCCAGGCCACTCTGTTCGCAACCTCAACTAGAAGCCTGTCGGGAGCCGCTTCCTTGATCAGGTCTTTGCCCCGGCGACCACTCCCCGCCCTCATCGTTTCTTGGTGCGAACAGTTGTCCTAAGAAATTCATAGACAAAGAGAATCCCACTCCACGTGTCCCATACCACGCTTCATCACAGTTTTTAGACGTCCCGTCAATCCTGTCCCATACCAGGCTGACGGTCACCAAATCCAACAACATGAATGCACGCGTTTCTTTCAAAATCCAAATCTCCTTTTTCAACAATAATCTTCCATTTCTAAACCATTTTGCTTTCGGTGCAGAAATCATGCAATGCATGATGGTCAAGCAGCGCACGACAGCCGACTAGGCATACAATCACATGCAATACCTCACAGACTAGCATTCAGCAATCAGCATCCAAACGCCCAACTCATGGGGCTCTGCCATAGAACCTTACCTCAGGTCCTGACGCACCTGCAGCTTAGCATAAAATACCTTATCCAAAGGCTACTTCTAGACAATCGATTTCCGCTAAGCAATCACATGCGCCAACCAAATCATGCATTCTACCCTTCCTAATCCTTAGGTCTAGGGTCTGTCTAACTAACTACCCCAAAATCATCAGCCTTATCACTCCAAACCTCGAACGGTCTCGTATCGAGCTGACCTTGCTTTGATACCACTCGAACGGGGATGTCACGCCCCGGATCCCTTCTCGAGAACGCGGCATCCCGTTCCTGCGGAAGATACACCTCGCACTCGTCTGGTTCACGAGAAGCGACGGCCCAGGGATACGTTCTCTTCGTCGCGACCAGACGACGCAACTTGCGCCAAATTCTCATACCTACGAAAGCGTGCCTCCTAACCATACACACAAGCATACATAGCAAAGGGGGGTAGCATGGACAAGATAAACATAATCAACATTTCATAAATACGATTAGCGTTAGGTACAGACTACCAAAAGAAAACCACTAGCTGAAGATCATCCTACGCTTTACTAATCCTCAAAACATCGGGATTCTGCCATAACTCAGTCCTCCTCGTCGGAATCCTCCACAGTGTCCTCCTCTGGGTCCTCCTCCTCGGTATCCATCGCATCGCCCTCCTCGTGGCCATCTATCTCGGAGCGCCCTGGAGACGGCAACTCCTGCTTCGGGTCGGGGTCGATCACCTGGCCTCCATATTCTGCAGGCTGGAGCCAAAACGGGTCTTCCTCCATGGGAATCGGGGAATCTCTTTGGGGTCCCTCGAAGCCATGTCGGCCCTCTCTAAACCAGGCCTCAAACCTATGGGGCACTAAATAAGGACCTCCCTGATCTACGAGTACAGTCGTCACATGCCTATGCCACAGAGTAGCGTGCATATCAAAATGGAGGGTAATCTGGGTGTCCATCTGGATCGGCAGACCAAAAGCATCGGTGGCACATCCATCACTAGCGACCTGGATCTGAAAAAGGTGGCAACCAACGCCAGTGAGTCGAGGACTCAGCAAGCTCACCACTAATCCTAGCGTAGGGTAGGATATACGAGTGGGGTCGGTCCTAACTAGTAACTAGGGTTTGGTACTCGGAGTCCAACGCTCTCGATCTCCCCAGTTATCATCACGCCTCATATAGCCAATACGAGTTTCGTCACAACAATTCATGCAATACAGACGGGCAATATCGACAATCAGCAATAACATTATGCAAATGCCACAGGCCTCAAACGGCCATCACAGATCCCATGGATCAGCCCGCCTATCACTCCAATTCCCATCAGGGCTCTACCAACAGTGCCACACGGCATGCCACGCTGCGTCTCGGACGCCTTATGCTGGCCTCCCTTTTCTCTCCATCTCCCATCAGGGCACTACCAACAGTGCCACACGGCATAAATCTCGGTGCCACATAGGCCCGTACCACACTGCGTTTCTGACGCCTTACGTTGGTCTCCCTTTTCTCTCCACTTCCCCTCAGGGCACAATCTCATGTCACATTCCCAGTGACTCATGCAATGCTCTGAATGTATGCAGGGCCCAGATGATCACATCAATAACTTAACACAGAGCATGCATGCAAATAAATACAAGTGCAGGAGTAGAGCACGTCATTCAATCGACCAGTGAACCTCACGTTCATCAACCAAACAGACATGGATCGTAGGCCTCTACTTTCAAGCCTCGATCATCTACATTCGCCTTTCATCGCATACAAGAGTCTACCATGCCATCACTTACTCAAGGGCAACCCGTTAATCAGACCCATATAAACCCAGGTCTAGTTTAATTAAGAGTCTCCAATTAATCAGGCTAAGTCCGACTGGGCCTAAGGCCCACTTCGAAAGTTAAGGTCCAGTTAGTTAATCCTTAAGTTAATTCATATGGGTTGGCCCCCTTTATTTTATTAATTTCGAGCAAGGCCCAAGCCCATTTCTAAAGGTTTACTATTCAAGCCCATATTCATCATTTTAGGCCCAATTCAAGTACCCAAGCTCATATACATTTTTGGGTTTCATTCTTAAATTTTCATGGACTTAATTTAGGCCCAATTTAAGTGAATTTTCGTCCGTTAGCAGCCCAATAATTAGATTAGGCCCATTTTGTTTAGTTTTGGCCCAATTACTAGAATTAAAGGTTCCTAAGCCCAATACCTTACTTTGGCCCATTAAACCACGTGTTCTAGCCCATCATTTCGGTCCACCAACTACATTCCCGAGGCCCATTCGTAAGCCAAATTTCGTCCATCATCAAGCCCATTAACTTCACTTAGGCCCGGTAGCTTGTTTTTGGTTCACTTAGTGTAATTTTAAGGCCCCTAAGCCCACCTATACCTCACGGCCTCTCCCACGCACGCCTACCTCAACATTTCAGCCCGCACTTAGCTTTTTAATGACCATTTCGCATGCCAATAGCCCTTATTCGAAACCCAAATCAAGCTTTCCACATGTTAGTTCATAGTAAGCATACTTTAAATCTCCTTTCAACCTCACAACTAGCCTAACCGTCACTAGCACACCCTCCCACATGCATATACTACTAACCTAAACTAGAATTAGTAGTAAAGCTTACCCAATTCAGCTCGGGACGACGACGAACGACGAAGAGACACCGAGCGGACGAACGGGGCTCACGGTCAACGGGAAGGGAGCGGCGGCAACGGGGCTGATCTCGGCTGTTCCGTGGCCTCCAAGGACTCTGAACCAACCATACAACACGCCAAGAGAGGTGAGGAACCGAGGGAACGAAGGTGAGCAAGTTCGGGTTCAAATGGAAGCGAAACGACGAAGGAAACGACGATGAAAAGTGAGGGCTGTTTCGGCATTTCGTGGAGGGTCCAAGCCGAGGAAAATGAACAAGGGTAGGCTAAGAGGACTTACCAAGAGTTGAGGGTGGACGGCGGCGGCTGGCTTTGGCCGGACGACGGGGCGACGACGGGCGGTGTCGGGCGGAGAGGGAGAGAACCGAGAGAGAGTTGAGGGGAGAGGGAGAGCTTTCGGGAGGGAGAGTGAGGGAGAGAGAGAGCCGAATGAGAGAAATGAGAGAGAAGAGAAGAGAGTTTATTCAAGATAAAACAAAAATTCAAAATAATGGTAGGTGGAATTAGGTGGAATAGTGACATGGACATGATGTGTACTCTTGATGTACTTAGATTTGACTTGATGGATTGCCTTGGAACTTGTGCCATGATTGACCGATGGTTTGACTTGACATTGATTGATTTGACAACTGATTTGACTTGTCTCGATTTGCGTGCCAAATGCACCGATCGGGTCTCGAGCGCGAACGAATTTTAGACAGGATTTGATTTCGATTGATCGAATCTACTCTCAAAAATCCTAATTCTATTAATCCTAAGGACTGAGCATTTACCGGGGCATTTCGGTAATTTTCCATTGACGTCTTGCTTCTCGACGTACACCGGCTTTCTGCCCTTCTGACGACATTCCTGAAACTGACTTTATTTCGTAATTGTGTTTGTCTTACTAATTCGATTGTCCAATGTCGGATTTCATTTCGTGGTTAATTTCATTAATTTACGACTCTGTCTCTGTCTCAGACCAACGGGCGGCTATTTGGAAAATTCTCCCCAGTTAGCCTTTCCCCTTCGGTTGGTCATCTCAGGGTAGCTAATCCTGAGTGAGCGTCGATCAGAGGGTATTAACGAAGTGTTTCCATTCTTTTAGAAATTCCGATATTTGGGTCGAATTTTCAGACTGTTACATTCTACGGGCTGAAAATGAAAAACTCCTAGCAGAGAACAAAAGGTATAAGGAAGCGTTCGACTCCGCTACCTGCCCAAATTGCAGTAGCCTCCTCATCCTCGACGAAAAGCAGTATCTGAAGATCGAGAATGCCCATTTGAAGGGAGAGTTAGAGCAGTTCACAGCAGAATCAAGTTTTGTTGGAGAGATGCACGAGAGAGTCGATCCCATGGAATCACTATGGATACCTCCCGAAGAAGAGGGGATACGTTTCCACCAAGTGGATAACATCAACGATGAGCTCGCCGCTATCATAAAACTGATCGATGGTGATGAAGCACCAGGACTGTAATATGCATACGGGGCTTGTACTTCAAATTCAGCGATCATGGGTCCTTCAGTGTATCCGATGCCTACCTGACTCTGAATGAAGCTGACTGATCATCGGAGAGCCCCACGAAGGAAGCAAGGCCAACTTTAAATAAACGCATATGTTTTACTTCCCTGCGTGGGATATTTCCAGTTTTCATAAATGTCTCGCATTAAATCAAGAGTAGTGATCTTCCTTCCGATTATTAAATGCTTTGGTCCTTTGCTGCATCGAAATGAAGACAAAATTAATTACGACTAAAAAATCCATGCAAGCTCAAAGGGTAACTCTGTATCGTTTCGATTTGCCCTCATTTGCTCCAGCTCTAAGTCGAATCCTTTCATTTCTCAGGAACTTGCGAACTATCCTTAGAGCACAATCATAATGAGAAGTCCACTCGTTAAACGAGATTAGGGGCAAATTAATTCATGGACGTTGCCACTGAATGGATGGTTTCAAATAAGGAATATATGGACGGAAGACCCGCACAATCTCAAAAATGGGTAATTCTGTATCGTTCTAATTTATCCATAACTGTCTTGAGTCCTGAATGGATTTATTCTATTTTTACTAGGGATTATAAATTACCTTGAAAGGCACCGCAATGAAAAGTCGCCTAATGCAACAAGACCGCGTCGCCTTGAGGATCAGCGATTTAAAATAGGACCTCCATGACCGTCTATGGCCTCGTGAACCAAATGCCGGGGGAGATGACGGTGGTCTAAACGATCCACTTTCGATCCCTAAGGATGAGAAATGTTGTAAATAAATGATACAATTTATTCACATTTCTTTTTGTAGAGAGGAACACGAATACTCAACGAACAAGACCACAGTCAATACTTTGTCACGACTTTGGCCCTAATGGCGAAGTGCCCAACAGACGTTGAGGGAAAACTTAGCCCAGCGAAGCGGGTAAAAGGGTCGCGCAAGGCATTCAAGATGAAGGGTAAACCAGTATCGTTTCCAATTTTATCTTTTCCAATACTGGATAACACATGTTCTTTTCTCTTAACAGGAAATTTGACACTTACATGACAAAGGAGACGACTCCAAGGGGCAAAATTACTATCATCTGATAAAATATATTCTAATGAAAATGGGGCAAAGTGATGGCAAATCCTGAATTGAAAAGGAAAGTATGTCCTTTTTAACTCATCTAATTTCAAGCATACCCTTTCTGCTTCCGTTATTGCAGGAGCATTCGATCGACGGCCATGACAGTTGTTAACGTTAAGCAAGCCCAAACATATCAAATCTTAAAATCTTCACTTGACTCTTTCACCCATGCATTTCATTACGCAAGGTCAAAGATAAACCGCTCCTCAACTTATGGAGTGGACTCTCAATATGCTCGATCCGTCCACATGTCTAAGGGCAATTCAAATCCTCCCATTTTGGAAACACAAGTGATGCTAAAAATTGTCACATATGCATCATGTTTACACATGCCCTAATTCATGCCTGACTCTTCTGCATGTTTAATTTGCCAATTCTAAGTTGGAGTATAAACTGTATATGATGCGTCAAATGTGTAGAGTGGGGCATGACAGAATGATGAAAGGCAAACCATTTCCACACACGTCCTACACTTTAATCCATGGTGAGTAGTGTGTGAAATAGTTTCCGCATTCTCCAAGGCAATGAGTTTTTTCGCAAAAGGTACGATAGCCGAAGTGAAGGAGGCTACCATTTCTCTATCCCAAACACTACAGGTGACCATAGATAACCTATTTGGATGGCGGTTTCATTTCACAGCCCCTGTCAAGAATCACTCCACATTGGGGTCAATGGAGGTGGTCCCCATAAATTGCACGAGGTAAATGATTAGAAATTTTCTTGCTCGAACTAATATCAATTTTCGAGTGTTTCTTTACTTTCAACCTCGCACGGTAATTCAAGTGCCTTAGGATGACGAAAAGCATTCTTTTCTCTATCTGACACACTATTATCCTTTGCATCGCCAAATTGAGCCTGCATGTTCGTTTCTTAAAACCCCATTGGTGATCATTGCTCAGTTCAACATGAAGACGGTGCCACCTCAAAGTAAAAGAACTCAGAAGAAGTGGGTTTACATAGAGTTCCCAAGTCAACTCTTCAAGTATGATTTTTGATATGCGTGTGTATAACGACACGATCTTTGAAATTTCCTTTTTCTAAAAGGAAAAAAGAAGATAAAAAAGAGAAAGGAGTCAGTCTGGGGCATGAAAAAGTAAAGTGTCATGTCAAAAGCAAGGCCAATGCCCATTCAAATCAATATTTATTTGTGAATGCCTTTGAAAATTTAGTGAAGGCATACCATCTCCTTCGGTAAATCCCCAATGGGATCTAATTGTAAGAGAAAATTCATTAAAGGAGTTGGATTGCAAAATATACGGTTGAAGCTTACACCGTTTGAAAGTGACAATGGTACCAGCAGAAGTAGATATCATCCTCAGACAGTGATGGTATTCTTTGAGGACTGTTCTAGAAGGGCCGAAACTTGTGACAAAGAGGCAATGATCACCAACTCAAACCCACCTCATATATTTTCTGGGCTAAAATAAGCCTTTCACTTCCTTGGTCCCCAATCCTAACCTACGTTACAATCCGTGAAAGCCTTTTCTGATTAAGGTGCTTGAGTTAACGTAGAGTTGAATGATTTTAAGCATCGCTCGAAAAAGTACGAGCAAGATTATTTCTCTCTCATTTTTGCAAAGTTTCTTGACCCGGAGTAGATGATGAAGATTTTCTTCAAAAAAAAAAAAAAGCCTTGACTCCACAGGAGTCTCATTTCTTAAACTATTGACCTAGCCTATATTACGGTCCTAATCAAGACCTCCAGATCGGTTTGGTCGTACCAATTGCGAGATTACTCAGACCCTTGTTGAAAGCGATGATGGTAAAATTGAGTGATTTCTCTTGAATCCTACAGTTAGGATAAATAGCTTTCCTCGAGAGTAGGAGAAAGCCCTCTCGGACTGAAGTCCCCCATTCAAAGTACATTCGAGGTATTTACAATGTAATGACCTCCTCGAACAGAATTGGTGATGCAAACTTAACAGAATAGTTTTGCAAAAATCCACTGAATGAATTTCAGCATGCATGCATATATATGTTACATCTAAACATTGTTTGAGCACATGCATCCCTAATATTCAAGTTACCTCATGAGGTCTTGAAATTTATCCAAGGATGAATGAATGAACAAGCCATGCTGGCAAGTGTCCACTTGGCAATCTTCCAAGCTCTCAGGTAAGTATGTTTTCAACCTGAGCCTTTCAAAAGAATGAAAATCTGATGATTGTTAAGGCACTCAAATCTGTTGCGACACATACAGTCATTCAAGCATTCACCTTCTTTAGTGAAGTGTGATTTTTATAAAATACATGTCGCATTAGCATTGATTTTGTCTGTGCGCATAACTTTGCTTCAAGTGAATAAGCAGGTATGATACAGTCAGCCTGTCTACTCCTTGACCATTCGTTCAGAAGATCCAGGTAAGTTTTCTGAACCCATTTTTTAATTTCTTGTGTTTACACTGACATGGCTCGTGTAGTACACCCTTTCGATGTAATTACCGCCCTATGAGATTGGCGGCACATCTCCCTTTCGGATCATCCAAGACCAGCTCTAGTGATCTCGATCCCTTTTAGATCATCAAAGACCAGCTCTAATGATCTTGAAAGAAATCTACCTCTTAACTACCTAGAAAATCCAGGTAAGTTTCCTGGACCTCTTCTCAAAATTACAATTCCAACATCCTGTGTTTGCACTGATACAATTCGTGCAGCACAATTTCAATCTGGTCACCGCCCTGTGGGGTTGGCGGTACCTCATTCATCTCTTGATATGATTCTGCCCTGTGAGATTGGCAGTATATCCCTCCTTGATATGACTTCGCTTCTGCGACATATCCTTCCGATATGGTCACCGCCCTGTGGGGTTGGCGGTACCTATCTTTATATCCTGATACGGTCACTGCCCTGTGGGGTTGGCGGTACCTATCTCCTTGATGTGATTTCACCTAAAGAGATTTGGTGGATACATCCCTCGTCAAAATCATAATCGACATGCTCTTATGGTTTTGATACCCTTTCAGATCATCAAAGACCAGCTCTAATGATCTTGAAAGAAACCATATGTGATTCCACTCGAAGAGATGCAGTGGACACATCCCCTTACAGATCTTGCGCTTTCTCGCATCAGGGGGAAACCTCTGGTAACGGATAGGCACCCAGTACCTTAAGTTCCATGCATCTACAAGAAGTTTGGAGCTTGAGGGAATCATCAGCATTATGAGGTATTTGGTAAAAATGGGTATCTCTATATGCGATCCATGTGCATATTTCTTTAATCTATTTCACGAGAAAAAGGAGTCTTGACACGTGTTATTTTCGGTCTTGTATATCATGCATCATTCTCTTGTATAGAAAATGGGACTAAAACTCCCACAAAAAAAAATTATTATTATCATTCATCATTTGTATTGGCAAAAATTTAGGTTTCAATTTTGTCTTTGAGCGAAATCTCTACGAGCTTCCACTCAAAGAGGGGCAGCTGTTGACACCTAAATTTTTCATTTTTTGATTTTTTCTTTTATATTGCATAAAATTGAGAATTAACTTTAGTTCTCACCAAAAAAATAATTCTCCATACATTGCATATTTGATTTTCGTTAGTCATAAATTTGCATTTTTTTTTGTATTTTAATTAGACTGTGGTGTAAGTCGTGAATGCCCAAATTGCCATTATTCTATCGATAACAGTGATTTTTTTTTTTGCCGGAATGGCCGGGCTCACCCATTGGTGTAAAGTTTGATCCTTCTGATGGACCATGAATGCTTACACCACTGGACAACGAAAGCGTCGTAAAACTCATGATCAGCATAATCTGAACAGAGAAGATGTTCGCTGGCACAAGACTGACGAGAAGATGCAAGGACTGGGTGCTCGCAAGGAGAAGCTTGAGAACAGGAAGATCACCTAGATCGTGCTATTGTTTCATTACCATCATAGGCACATTTACGGTCATCGGAGGCAATATTCTCACTTGTTACATGGTAATGAAAGGGGTCTTGGAAATGGATTTCTTTTTTTTGGTTCTGTGCATTGTCAAGACAGCTTGTGCTCTGAACATGAGCAATCATGAAGATTACGTACAGTTCTTTAATGGAGTTGCCCAGACTTTTGTGAATAAGGTGGGACGGCTACACTAAGAAAAGCAAAAGAAAACCAGAGCTGAGTATTAATGAAGCACTCCACAAGAAAAAGAACCTGGCTTTTCTTCTTTAGTTGGAGCTAATGGAAGAGAGACGTAAGAAAGGAGATAAAGCTCACTTACAAGTTAAATGTTTTGTTGATGCTGATGTTGGATTCTCTCCAATACCTTCCAAGACCGACCTTGCCTTGCATAGCCCGTTTACCTGTGCTCTTAAAAAATTGGCAGACCTCTCGATGAAGTAAAAGAAATAGAAGTTAAAATCTGTAGAGAAGAGAGGATGTTCAACAAGTTCATGTACTTCGGTGCATATGTAATGAGGTGATGGAGGTGGAAGTTATACGGTCAGAACTTAGTCGGAGATTTTCAGTGACTGATCCTGATGTTCATATGGATCAAAGCCTGAAAAGAACAGGTACAATGGATGTTTCAAGTAGAGCTCACTTGACTGAAGGAATTACTGATGATGCTGATTGAAGTAGTGGCTAAATGCTGCCTTTTTAAGATGAATGAAAATTCAATATGTTGCGATGTTTGCCCTGCTGCATATCAACAAGATGTGTCCGAATGTGACAGTGGAAATGTTAAAACCTGTTGCTACCATCAAGGGATGAGACACAGAAGGAAGCCACTGATGTGCTTCCGAAGGAGGCCACTTGTTTGCCTAAGGAGGAAACCGCTGATTTGTCTCTGCAGGATACTAATTTTGACTCTACTGCCCTGCCAGCAAGTCATGCAGAACCTGTTTAAACCAATATTGGGAGCACGAGTATTTGGCTTTGGGTTTTGCTGAGTTATTGGAGGATGAGAAGTCTCATATTGCAACCATTGTTGCTGGAACATTTGGTCATCTAACACCAGAATACGTGCAAAGTAAAGCGTGATTTTTTCTCCTGGTGCTAGAAGTGCTGATTAAGAAGATGTGCAGACAGAAAATTTTAATGCTCCAGCTACTTGAATCTGAGGTCATGACTTTTTGCCCAAGTGATCTACATGATTCCAACTCTATTGAATTTCCTCGTAAGAAAATAGACATATTGAGATTAGAGGACGAATGATAGAGTAGGACGGAACTCAGGAGTCCAGATGATTCTCTTCCCCAAATCGGCTTCGTTCTTTCAAGATGAATATGTGAACAATCAGGAAACAGGAAACACGCAACCGCTGAACTCCCTCGACCTCCCAGCATTTTGGTCAAGCATCAGCAAAGCTAATGGTGTCATTATTTTGATGAGGTCTGAAATTTTTTCTTCACGGTAACAAAACTTCCATTTTTTGCAGTAAGATTGGAGAGTTTTTCAAACCCCCAAGACATGCGAAGTTTCATGGTTTCTATGAGAATGCACTACCTCGACTATGAACGACACGATATACATGGCTGCAACAGCTTAGTATGATTGTTGTTGTCTCTCTCACAAAGCCTATGGTCGGTGACAAATAAGCATAAGAAGAAAACAGGACAACATCTTGGACAAAACATTATAGAAAAAGTGAGGCTGCAGTGTTTGAGTGCCCCTTGATTGTCTAAAACAAAAAAGGGCAAGTTGAGTCACCTCACACTCTAAAAGAAAGAGTTGCTGCGGACTCCACTCAAAAATCACAAAGATAAACTTATCTATGATAAGATGTTTGCTGCCATGCCGCAAGTGCATACTGAAAATGATGATGAGTATTATGGAACTCAGTGGTTTTTTTTTTTAGGAAAAAGGAAGGACTGAGTGGTGTTACCAGAATTTGCCACTCAACTTGAGTGGTACCTCCATGATAGAGCTCCATTAGCTCTATATATATCTCCCTCATCATCACTGTAAAAAAAGGGGGGAAGCAATTCAGAATTCTGAGATCAAAGTTAAGAGAATCAGAGAGTTGATATCTTCGGATAAAAAGAGAGACACATTCAGATTGGGGGAGTTTTCTTTCTGGTGTACAAAAAAAAAGAGAGAGAGGTCCTGGAGTTTGCAAGCTGCAAACGGATACACGAGTGATTGTGGCCATTTTTGTGGAGTTTCTCCTCTATTTTGAGTATAACCCTCACTGCTGTTTGAGCTCAAGTTTGGCCACTGTTTGGTGATCAATTCACGATTGTCCAGTGGTGTTGGAGCCTCTATTTGGTCTTGATTCAAGGCTAAGCTTCAGCTACTTCTCAACACTGATTTTTGCTGCTGACTGTTGCCATTTTAATGCTGTTTAGTGTTCAATACAGCAGCTTTTCTGTCCCAGAAACAACATTTTTTAACCTCTATCTTACCACTGTTCTACGTGAGGGTTGCTGCTGTTTGGAGTCTTCTCCTTGTCATTGTTCAAGTGCAGATTTGCTGCTATTTGACACTAGGCTGAGTTGCTGTTGGGTCTAGAAAACAGCTGCTATTTGGACTCTGTTTCGGCATCGTTTTGCTCCAAAAAATCACCACTCTTGGAAGCCTGACTTGCGACCGTTCGGTGTCCATAACGGTCCCTTTTGTTGGACGTTTCTATTCACTAAATGGTGCAGTTTTTGTGGGTTGTCCAAGTCTATTACCTTACCATTTTTTTTTAAATCCTTTGGCTATTTAGCATTGCTTTTTGCTGGCGTGGGTTTGTGCACAAATTTGCTGCTGTGAAACGAGCCACGTTGAACTAAGAAGTACCATCGTTTTTAGCTGCAACTACTCCTTCGTCGTGGTCTTCTTCTTTGGCGATCCTCACCTCACTAAACCGATCGTCACTTCGGGCTCGGATCCTAAGATTTGTTTAGGAAAGCAGTCTTCAAAAAATAAGGTAAAATCCCGAACTTTGTCTATATTTGTGTTATCTTGCGGCATTGTTTATACTCGGATGTCATCTATTGGGACTTGAATTTAAAAAAATCTGATTTGGTTAACTTCCCAATGGTATCTTGAAGTTTTTTTTTTCCTTAGAGTTTTGATCATATCTCGGAATAGTCCACACGTCTCACTGGATGTTGCGTTTATCTTTAAAATTTCAGCGCCTACCGTAGCTTTGGCTGAAGATTTCATCACTCTATATTACGGTCTAAAGTCAATAAATTTCATAATACTCCTTGAGCATAGTACATGTTACTTTACGCTTTGCCCCTCGGATACGTACATTACGGATGACCATCCGACTTCACCTTCGAAGTACGATGTCACCCGTATAAAATGAAATTATTCGTCTCATCCCATAACTTTGGACTGGACTGATAAATTTCATTTAAATTCACGATCCGACCCCACCCTCGGGGTACGACGTGAATAAATTCCCTTCCGACCCTAAACCTTGGGTACGAAGCGAACTCATCAAAAAAATTGGGATCACATGATGTATGATACTCAAGGTTTATTATACTTTTATTTGACTTTGTTTTTTTTTTTCATAAAAAAATAATATAAGAAAAATCAATAAAAAATCAAATTAAATCATGGTCTAAAAATGAAATTAAATGTCAGGATACTTTTAATATAAAATTAAACTTTGAGCGATCAATTTCTTAATTTTATATTAATTGCTATCAACTTTTCAGACCATCTTTATTTTTTGCCCTTTTTATTTAATCCGAAAATATCAAAAAAAATATATATATCATGCATGTGCATTTCATATAGGGTAGATCATGTATATTTATCATGTCATTTTTGCCATTCATGCATAATTTATGTCATTACGTCGTGCACATTTACCGTGTCATTATATGTCATTCGTGCCTTTTTTATTCACATCATGTAGGTAGATTGGCATCATTCACATGTCATGACATTTTTTAACTCATGTTTTGTGGGCATTAAAACTCATATCATGTCGGTATTGTCAAAAATTAGCATGCGTTATTTTCATTCATGTTATTTCGCATATCATTAGAACCCACATTTTTCGTGTATTAAAACTTGATTTTTTTTTTGACATCATGTAGCTCATTTATGCTTGTCATATAGTTTAGATTGCATAGCATCATACAGTTTCATGTAGTTGCATTACATTCATTTAACCAAGAGAAATCCCAAAAAAAAAAAACAATTGCACCTTGGTCTTCAAGAAATCAATTCAATGGGCCAATCAAGAAAACTTCACAAGAATGGTACCGAAAGGGTGTTAATTGAAAAATTGATATAAACAAGCCCCCGAACTTAAATCTCTGGTTAGTAGAAAATAAAGTATTCTCCCAATACTTTATTTAGGTTTCTAATCTACCTACCAATAAAGATTAGTGGCGGCTCCAAAATTTAAATCATTTAGACATAAACCTAAGTTGCGAATTGGTAGAGCTTGGGAGAGCTCGAACTAGGTTAGTTAATTCATTTAATTAATCTAGTAATCCATTAACCTAAAAAATTTAATTTTTTAGGTCGCGACAATGCTGCACAAAGCCGTAAAGGAAAATCTGGCGATCTTCTGGTGAAAAAGATGGCCACCGAAGGCTTTAGTAGCCCGTTGAAGGTTCTCGAGCCAACTCCTATTCCTCCATACCAGGTTGTTCCTGGATGCCTAGAAGCGAGCCAATCTCGCTGTGATCCTACACCCGAAATAAAGATGATTAATGGAGTCAGGCCTAAGGCGACAGAAGGCACAAGACCCATCCTCGATTTTGTGATTGCTGAGGAGAAGAATCTGAGTAGGGAGTCTATTGAGCGTTATGATCCAGAGCAGGAACGCTTCCCGGGGAACAATATAACGATCCCAAACGAAGGAGTACCAAGACACAGCAGGCCCCTTATCACGAATAGCATCCCATACAAACTTTATCGAGAAGGTACCTGAATGGTGACCCAACCACAGAAAACGATCAGGAGTACCTGGAACAAGCACAGGGATAGCCTCCGGCCATGAGCAGATAGTAGAATAAGCACGAGAGGGGGGCTAAAAAAATCAAAATTAAATTGTCACAATTGCAATTGTGCCATGATTGCAGTTTAGTAATTTTACTAAAAATTACTAAAAAACTGAATTAGGACTATTTTAGTAATTTTTCCATGGTTACAGTTTTTCCGGATATTTAGCTAGAATACCAATCTACCGCATGTATAAGAACCCTAACAAGAACAACCAAAGGGAATTAAAATAAAATATCATATTTGCACAACAACGTCGTAAAAAAAATGAACAACTTTCTTGAAAAGAATTTTGATTAGAATATCGTGGAACACGGCATTATCCTCGAATTCAGGAGTCCCTAACCAACAAAACCACCAAGAAGAAAAGGGGAAGTGGAAAAAGAAGAAACAAATAAAATAAATCCTAAATGCGCCCCACATTTGAGTCTCTGCGGATGTAGAATTATAAAGGAGGAAAAAGCGAGGGGGTAACATGATAATTACATTAAAGTGCGACCCTTATTGAATATCTAAAATTAATCTAACTTCATCGCTGTCTTTTGAAAAAGGAAGGAATTGCTCGGCCTTTTGTCATACAGTAATGCTACAAAAAGTTTCACTTGAAAAAGAACGGAAACAACCAAAAAAAATTTACGAATAAAAACAAAAGCAAAAACTTACAATGCCTATTTTAGATTAAGACAAAGCAACTGGCCAAATGAGAAATGTCATAGCACCTGATGGAGAACCTTAAACAACCCACCACTCTTGGTAGCAGCTTCTACTAGGTTGCCCCAGTGTTCATCATTTTTCAAAGTGGATGCAGAACCCACCACCTCAAGACAAAGTCAAACGGTTCCTCACTCCTGGAGTCAAAAGATCGATCCATATATATGTTTGAAATGGGGGGAAAAACTTCCGTCATACACATCCTTACCAGTACAGAAGACCTTGCTCTGGTGATTGCGACATTCATTCGTCTATAATCCAACAAAAATCCGATACTCTTACTTTTACTTGCCCTAACACACGAAAAGATTACAACATCCTTCTCCCTTCTCTGAAAAGAACAGAGTTACCCTTTTAGTGATGAAATAGACACAAAGCCAAGCAACTGGATTTTAGAATATTTCATAAGAGCAGGTATGCCTCTGAATGAATTAAAGAGCTGGACAAAATCACACACAGAAAACGAAAAAAAGAAGAAGCAAAGAAGCACACAGAAAACGAAAAAAGAAGAAGCAAAGAAGCAATGCCAATCTGTCTGGTTGGAATACAAAATTAAGCAGCTAAGATAAAGGAAAAGTATTTTGAAAGCTTTTGGCATTACATTCTGTGTCATCAAAGAAACAATAAAATAGATTGAGAACCAAGAGCAATCTATAATTGTCTCAAATTAACCTTCCAGCTCACAAGTGTCAACATAACTGCCTCCATTCTCAGATAAAGGACCTTGCTCCAGCATTAACAAAATTTTTACATTTGTAAGAGGAGCAGAATAGTACGGAGAAGTGATTGATAAAAATACATGAGATTATATAATCTGTCATGAAAGATCGTGCATGAAGAAATAACTAAACAACTTTTTTCTATTTACAACATAATAAAAAGTAGCCATAATTCTTTTTCTTTATTCATGATGAAACATATATATATCCCAGATATTCATCATGAACAAACACCAATAAGCACAAGTTACAATTCTTTCCTAGGAAATGCAAACCTGACATCCATCGACAGTGATTATATCCACCACTTCCTTTGCCTCCTCCTTGAAAATTTGCTTGAAACGATCTTTTAGAAGCTTGACTTGATAATTGTAAGGGTATATAATTGCAAGCCTTGAACTTGGCTTGAGTTCCGGATATCTGGTCACCAATTTGAGATACATAATGATGATAAACTCAACTTCATCACTATTCACCCGGGACCCACTACCAGATGGCTGGGACTCTTTTCCCTCATGTATGTCGAAAAAGCAAAATGGCCCGAAGCACCGAAATTCATGCCAAACCCGTTGTGTCTGAATCTGGACATCTGGACCATCCTATAGTTCCTCATTATAAAATTCATGTGAAGGGAAGCTCCTAATCTGTCAAAGAAAGAAGAGACGATTTAGGTAACATATTAAATGACCCAATTTAAAAAAATGGTTATGTCGGATCATTGCAGGATTGAGATAACTCCAGGGTCTTTGTTTGTTTCTTTTCCTCCTTTTTGGGGGTTGGGGTGTGTGTGGGGGGTTTGGTTGTTTTTGGTGTGTGTGTGTGGGTGGTGTTGTTTTTGTGGGGTGGGGGGGTTAGTGGGGTTTTTGGCTGTGCATGCGCAAGAGAGGGAGAGAGCGGACAACGTGATGGAGGTTGAAGGCCTTGAAAATGGACGCTGATGGCAACAATGCCACCTGACGAGGCTTAGAGATGAGAAGCTAGGGAGAGATGCAGAGTTTCTCTCACAAGTTTGAATAATAAACATCCACGTCATTAACATCGTGACCCATTAATAAGTCTCGCATGTAATTAAGCATTGTTATTATCTAACCTCAGGATGCATCCGGTATTGTTCCTTGAGCATAAGGACAGGATAACCAGCCTTCTGGAACCTCTGGAACAAACTCATGCCGTACCTAAAATTGGAAACCAGAAATAAGAAAAGCATAATGGAACGAATGATGAAAATTAGTTTTAAAGTAGAGGAATGTCCATTCTAAGATGTTGGCAAAGAGGGATAACATTGCGGCCCTTAGATTGTCTGTATCCGTTCTAGCTACCCCATGACTATGTTTCTGTTGGACCTGCAAATTTCCCTCGAGAGTCATCAGTCACCCAAAAATATAAATTAACAGAAAAATTTCAGTATGAGAGATCAAAAATATACAAAAATTCAACATCAGAAGCAAGGCTTTACTAAGTCATCACAACTGCTCATAATTACAAATTCAGGGTTAGAAATAGGAATCTCATAGTAAACAACATTCAATAATTTCCTCTCCGTAGATATCAAGGGACCACCACCAACTTTTCTAAACATAAGCTATTAAATGAAGGTTTTTCTAAAATAAAATCTTCTTAAGACACCCTCACACCTAAACTAAGATTTGACTAAGACTATGACACGAACATTGATTATAAATGAAAAGCTTAATGAGGGACCTGCAAGTTCGAACATGAGACTTCCTACTCCAATACCATGTACAAATTGTGGAATGACTGCCAACTGGTGAAAGGACGTAAAGGCTGCAGCTCCCTGCCATTTTAATACTGGAAGAGACTTGGATGTGCCATGGTACAGCTTGACCCAAAAGAAGCTTGTCTCAACCAATTGAATTGAAGCCAGAAAAGGATTAATGATTTTCAGGTTTTTCACAGCATATGCTGCAATAACATATAGGACCACGCTAGGATCCCGTGATGCTCGAAACAGTCAAAGCCAACTTTGATGGGAGCAACCATGTGCAAGGCCGAACTTTGATGTTCACGTTTCTCTTTTATGTTTTTGGATTACGCTGGCATCCGGAATACATGAAATAACTTGTTTCTCTGGGGTAATGACTTATGACCATATATAGACACGTCTATCAGTGCTCGATGTACTTCTATCAGTGCTAGATGTAGAAGCCATATTCAACCTAGAAACTGAAACTAGGAAACTAAGGAAACCAAACCATGATTAGCTATTATCAATAAAAGGAACAGATACAGTTGATTCCACTTTTACTACAGCTAAAGAAGATAGAGGCTGCGGTGATAATAAGGATCACTTCGGAACTCTAGGAGTAAAGGTTGATACCAGAGCCCTATTATGGCCAATGTCAACCATCTTCTAGGCTGCATCATCTGGTTGAGCTAAGTGCTGAACAATAAACAAAACAGTTGATTGGTACAGGGGAGCACCCAAATGGTGCCACACCAATCAAAACTAGTTTAATGGATGAAAAAAATGAAGGAAAAGAAGAAAAAATGATTGGTACAGTTTGATGGCTTGTTGTTGAGATTCATTCAAATTACTTTTGATATAATCCCCCAGAGGTTTGGAAATTTTCCAGGGCTGGTCAGAAGGAGCGGGATTCTTCTCCGCAGCAGCTAGTATTAAGTCCGCGAAAGGAAGGGAACCAATAGTGTGTACAGCTACGTATTCACGAGAAATAGTTGATAAGCTGCAAAGCTGCACAGGACATCAAAGGGGTTGCCAAAGATTAGCACATGCATACTTGAAAAACAACCCAGTTGATGAAAATTTTAATTTCAAGATCTATTTGAAGAATTTCACATTTATCATAGTGATCCATCCTTGTTGATTCCAACTTACAAAAAATATCCCATTCAGTTGAACTTGTTCAAATAATCATTCCACTTGAAGGCAATTGTCTAAATTACATATTTGATGATTACATAACAGTATAGACAACAAGAGGTGCCAAGCCAAACATATTGACTGTTTACTGAAAAACTATTGTTATCACTAAATGTCGTCTAAATGTAGTACCGTATAAGCTGGAAAAAGGAAGACAGAAGACAATATCCTCTTTTAGCAGAATCTCTTTTATTTCCTCCCTCCTTGCTAGCAAAAATTCGGTAATGAGAGTACATCAACCTCCTATTATTGTGCCAAAACAAAAGACACATGCAAGCCTACGACTCACATTAGACATGTTACAGGTAAATAGATGAATTATGGTGTTTTCTAACTTAGTGATAGATATTCCATCAAATCCAATGTCATTTAAATGCCAAAACTATGAGAAATTTGAAAATAAAAACCCAAATTAATCTCCCCTCTGTTATATAAAACCATTCATCCAAGCCTCTAGCTCATATTACTCCAGGTGACCAATATCCTTTGGCAATGCAGAACCCATGCTCGTTTTCTTGCTAAAATATAACCAACTCCATTGCCCTTTCATATGAAAGGCACTAACATCTGAAACACTGAAAGCCAATGTTTCATTAGATTTCAAATAAAGAAAAATAGGCAAGGAAATGTTCGTTTCTCCCAGGAGTAAGGGCTATTGAGTAATGTTAATTGCCACTTCAAAATTCAACCCAATTGAATGTGGATGATGGTTCATAAATGGCTTATCATCAAACAAACCACTGTTTACAACCCAATATTAACGATTGAAATTCTAGCCCCAAGGAAAAGGGCTTGTTCCGGGGAATTATGGTTAGGCATTAGATGAAAACCATCAAATGAAAGTAAATCAGACTTTACTCTGAAAAAGGTCAAGGGAAGCTTACAAGATCATAGCTTTCAATGACAATGTCCAATAAAAGTGTTATCATGATATGTGACTGAAGAGTTCAACACTCTATACAATGAAAAGGACAAGGTAGTTGCCGGTGAAAGCATGTTATAATGCTTCAACTCTCATCTGTTTACTAGCTTTGAATATGGGAAGAAAAAACAAGCCACAAAGGCCTCGTAGCTGGATTGATAAGTGTAAAACACATCCTCATAAAAAAAGAGGATTAAATTTACATGTAACTCAAACAACAAGACAAAACTTCAGGCCCAAATTTCCTATCATAAAAGAAACATAACAAAAGCAATTTTATCTCCTGTTATTAATTAAGAATCAAATTCCTCATTTAACTTGATGGTCATCTAAAAGTAAGCAACAGCATAGGAAAATAAACTGAGAACTCTTCCCTGTTTACCTTCAATATATAGAGGGACTTTCCTCCTTTAGTAATGAGAGAGCGCATATTTAGCAGCCGAGGACTAGACTCAACTTTATCAGTCTGCATAGGCATGAGTTGTCCAGTCAAATGCATTCGAAGTCTAAGTACAACCAGACAGCGACAGTCACTATTTTGCCCAGACCCTCCCGTCTCACGCATTTGACGATGCTCCACCAATGCAAATGCAAAGGTTGTTGGGAGTTTCTTGCCTTCGTCAAACTGCATCAAGCAACATTCTGTGAGAATTAAGCGATTTAGGTATTACTGAAGACATTGCCAAAAGCACATTTGAAGTCAGCTCTGAATGAATAAAGAGGAAAGTGAGCAATGTAATGCTAAAAACCAAAAGAGAAGTAAATGGATTTGGTAACCTTTTCTTTAGATAGCAAAAGCAGATCATTCTGGGATACGGAGAAATCTTTATAGGAGGAGCCATAAGTGACCTCTGGCAAGTGAAACCCATCAGACTCATTGCACTTGGTAACCACTCCATGTTTCCACTCGACATCTGCAAAAGTCCAACATCACAGTTCTATTAACATCCTTCCTCATATGAATAGCAATCAAAATAAAGGAAATGGAGTCAATGAGAGAGGAAAAAACCAGCATCTTCATCGTCATCACTCTTCTGAACAATTTGAGCCTTAATCTCTTCAAACAAAAGAGGCTCGAAGGTAGAAATGTAGTCATCGACATCTTTATATGTGTACTTTACTCGCTTTATGCTCAGTGGACTTCCTTCTTTATCACGCTCACTCCCACTACCTTGTTGCTATTAGAATGAGAATATCAATTTTTGCACGATCAAATACTAGCAGGCAAGCAAGAGAGGGAGAGAGTGAGAGTGAGTACATTGACTTCTTTAAGGATTTCAAAATAGTCCCAACCAAGAATGATTTTGTACAAACGTGAAAGAGTAGCCTCCTCTTGAATCTTATCTCTGTCCCCTGCCATCTTCACTTCTCCCTTTACCTACGTGCTGCTTAGAGAGAGTGCAAAATTCTCAGAGGTTTGACACATGTACACGCCCGCACACACACAGACATTGATGGGGGCAATTAGGAGATAACCAAGCCAAGTGGAACGGTTATAGTATCAACTTTGAGCTCAACTCAAGTTCAATCAAGTGTAATCTTGTGTGCTATAACCCAGCTCAAAAAGATTATTAATACTAGAGCTCACTCGACTCAGCTCAATTACCAAAAAGGAACTCAAGCTCGAAACACTCTTCTGTTCTTCATTTAGAAATACATAATTATTAAATGGCTATCTATTGTTTCTATGTATTGCCATATCGCGTGATTGAGAAAAAAAAATCAGTGGATAACGACAGGGCTGACTATAATTCGTGTTTTGGTGATGTTTGAGTTTTCCATTCAAATTCCTTTCTTGTAAGAGCGAATTATGTTTCCCCACTAAGGCTAGTCGCAAGTGGAAAGAAACACCGAAAATTCTCTACCCTCCAGAAATTCCAACAGTGTACAGGTTAGCCATTTTTACACTCCAAAATATTTGTACATGACAAAAATTACCACCATTATATCCTCAGCACCCAACTGGTGCAAGCCAAAGCAGAAAAGGACACTGAATTAGTAAAAACCCCAAATCAGACGGAGCTATTTGAACTTAAATATGAGTACATTACACAATCATCGAATAAAAACACCGACAGTGTCCCGGGAATCCCGACACACGGAGGACGTGTTCTGCAACACGGCGATGGTGGCCTTGATTTGTAGAACACAGGAAACCAAAAAATTTGGAAAGAAAAGAAAGAAGAAGAAAAACACATACCTTGCTTTGAGAGAGAGAGAGAGAGAGAGAGAGAGAGAGCGAGGGGTCTGCAAAAGTGGCCGAGCCGAGCAGGAGGTGTGACGACCCGGCGATGGTGGCTTGCACAGAGAGAGAGAGAGAGAGAGAGAGAGAGAGAGAGAGAGAGAGAGAGAGAGAGAATTGGTGGTGGCGCGTTGGAGAAGTGGTGCTGGTGGACGGGTACTTGGTGGTCGGAGGTGGCGGTCGACGGCCGTGGCGGTGGAGGGACAGAGTGTGAGGGGGTTTAGCGAGGGTTTGCGCGCCAGAACAATCGCACGTCCCTTAATTCGTCACGAGTTGCCTTCATAATAAAATGAGAAAACTCTAAAAAAAGGCATGAACTACTCTCGTTCTCTTAAACAAAGATTTAAGATAAAATAAGAGTCTGAAATGTAACGCCCTAGATTTTCGATTCTTTTTCAGATATCTAAATAGAATATATATATTTCATTACTCGCACTCTAGTCAGATCTCAGTCGAGATTGATCGTCTCGGGATGGCTAACCAAAAGGGAAGGGCGATTTAGGATTTAAAGTACGTGGACCTGACGGTTGATACGCGTATCTCCTATCCGCCGCCCGTTGGCTTGAGTATTTGCTAAAGTCACGAGTTAATGAATGTGGCCACGAGACGGATTCCTGATTTAGGGCAGTCGAAGGTCTTAGGGCTTTTCAATAAGTGGAGTAAACATCGCAATGAGCTCCAGAGTGTTGAAATTGGTGTAGAGTGCCAAGAATGAGGCAACAAGAGGAAATGACCGTTTTGCCCCCGGTTCGCTCTCAGTTCATTAGAAATTAAACAGTGAGTTTTTAGAGAGTTTAGACACTAGAGTTGAGACCGTCTAGTCGTTTGCTTAGTTTTGACTGTAAACTTGCAATTTCCAACAATTTGCCCAACCGGTCCCGGCGCCACGCGCCATTGTCTTCCAATTATCCATTTAATCTCATCCTTGTCCTATATGCCACATGTCAAGCATCAATTGGTCATTGGTTTGACTTATCTTAATGAGAAGACCCCATGGACACCTGCTCTCTCCTTATTGGTTGGATGGTTGACTCCTTGGTACAAAGCTTGCAAAGCAAGCTTCACTTGGCTTCTTCAAGAAGCATTGACCAAGCAATAATTCTTCACTCTCTCCTCTTCTTCTCCTTCACATTTATTCCTCTTGGCCAACCTCTCTTTTCTCTCATTTTGCTCTCGGTTTCTCGCGGGTCCAGCGCACGCTCGGAGGAAATCGACTCGGTCGAGGTCGTCCGAACTCCGAATCGCGCTCCGCTTTCGCCTGTGTACTCGTAAGATCTCAAGCTTCAATAATATTCAAGCGGATCTTCGAAAAACCTTCTACAGAAATTGCAGCAGCAGATTAAAGTCTACCCTATTTTCCTGGTTTTGATTCTAGTTTGGCTTCTGATTTTTTTTTCAGCTGATTTCTGCCTTGAGTTGTTGCTGTCCAAGCTTGATTGAGGTGAGTAAACATACTAGACATGTAGTAGAATGATTAAGGTCATTTAGTTTGGTGAATAAATGAAAATTTGGGGCTAGTTGGTTGAGGAATGCGAGGATGATCTTGCACCGATTTTGCTAGAACTTGGGACCAATTTCTGTTTTGCTTGTTGATTGGCTTTGCTTGCTATAATTAGATGAATTGTGTGAGGGTATTAGGTGACCAAATAAAGAGGAGTTGTTGTTTTGTTTCGTGGTGAAAATAGAGCATCAAAACCGGTTCTGTTTCAAGTGTAGTCTGCTGGAATTTCTGCTTATAAACTTGCTGTTCTGTTGCGACTAATTGGGGACGGAAACATGAGTATATTGCGGTGCACAAGGTGACCAAACAGAATATGGTGCTCGTGGGGGACCTAGACAAATTATGGTAGACTAAAATTTAGAAATATGGGATTCCTCAGCACTAATACTTTCAATCGTGTACATATGCACATATCATGATTTATTTGCGATTGGTTTAACGTGAATTAGAGATGAAATTTCTCCGTATCAACGCGGGTATCCACGAGTGTTAGTAAGTTATGAGAACGACGTTGGGTTTGCTGGGTTGTTTAGCGATACATTGTCAATTGTTTATGACTGACTGCTAATAGTCGGGGATTACCTGACAAATAACTATCGCACTTGAAAATATGCATTTGAAAACACTAAATGAGTATGTTGGTTGTCTAGTGCGATATATGAGGTTGGCAATTCGTTCAAGTTGAGGTCAAGTTGTTCTTGGCCGACGGAATCGACGCGAGAATTGGAGCGACAAGGGTGAGAATGGCTCGACTGATAAGATCAGTACGAGAACGGGCGGTGTCGCAGTTCCGGCTTACAGTTTCTTTGTTTGCCAAGGGCGCCTGAGCATGCACGGCATGGGGTAGATGGAGAGATAAGGCGCCAGCCTGTGAACGTTTTATGCGTGGGTTCGAGGCGTGGCCTGTGGCGCATTATGCGCGGGCGTGAGAACTGTGGAGACAAGACTGAATTAATATAACTCTGAGACAGCATACCTTGCGTGTAGTGTGTTTAGATTCGACATTGAACTGCGTGAATCAATTGACTATATTGAATGAGTCTGATGTAGTATGAGCTATCTATTCGTGTGTGCTTGTTTGATCTCATTCACATATGCACGTCCCTCTATTTTATCATTATATTTACTCGCTGAGTCATTAGACTCACTTGCGGCTGATCGCCTTTCAGATCCACAACCTTAGCAATGGAGAATTTGGGAGTACTTTTTGGTGTACCAAAAGAGATAGAGAGATGTGAGTCTACTTATCGAGCATCTGATAACACTGTATATAAGCGTGTGGAGTGTAAAGTCTGGGTAGATGAGGATGGAGAGTACTTAGTGCCTCTGAAGTTTGAGGCCTGGTTCCATAGGCGAGGACTAGTTTTTAGAAGACCTATTACTGGTATGGATATGGATGTAGAGCTAGAGGATGAGGACTGGTTATTCACTCCGGTGACCTTTGGCGGAGAGGTCATCGATCCGGAGCCCATGCAGGAGGACCCTGCTGAGTATTGGCCGATGGAGATTGACGGACATGAGGAGGACCCTTATGATATAGAACAACTGGCTGCTAAACCCGAGTTTGTGGAACCTGAAGAGTCTGACCCTAAGGAGCTGCCGTCTTCGGAGGACATATACGGATGTCACAGAGGGTGTGAGGGTGTATCGGCAACCAGCCAAGAAACACCACAAAAAAAAACCAGAAATGAGACCAACAGGACACGAATCAGGACGAAAGGGCACAAAGCCGACCCAACCAGTCACTGTTGACACCTGATTTTTAATCATCTTTTTTCTCTTTTAAAATTAATAAAAATCCATAAAAATTTGTAAAATTGAAAAAATCAACTTTGGGGACCTTGGTCAAGCCTAGGGAACCAATTTTGACCAAAAAATGATTTTCCATATTTTCAGTATTTTTCGGCACTTTTATTTTTGAAAATTAATAGAAACTCCATAAAAATTCAGAAAATTACAAAATTAACTTTGGAAGCCTTCGCCAAGCTTAGGCTACCATTTTTGAACAAAAAATAATTTTTCATATTTTTCACATTTTTTAATATTTTTTTTAGAAATTAGGAAAATATTATAAAAATCAAAATAAATAGCGTTTAAGGCCATAAAAATGTGAATAAATAGTCAGTATTTTTCTTTTAATTTTCTCTTCATTTTGGCCAAAGAAGATCCGCGAAAATTAATCTGAAATCGAGAATTACTTGGTTAATCTCATTTTCAGGTTAATAAAAAAAATTATTATTATTTAAATTAATTAATTAATTATAGAAAATTTATTTTAGCCTTATAATTTTCGATTTGGCATTTCTGGAGTTGTGATATTGTCCGTTAATAGTCCAAATTTTTTAATGGCCTGATGGTGATTTTTCGTTGTTGCGTTCAATTTTCCAAATTCAATTTATCATTTGATGGGTTACTCTAATATTTCCAAGGTTTCTCACAAGAGCATGGCCAAGATGGATAAGATTGAAAAGCAAGCATAGATCAAGTCCCCATCCGAGAAATTGTTCGATATTTACAAGAATAAGATTGACTTGATGCCCAAAATCATGACAAGTTGCGCAGCATCGAAGTCATTGAATGCGATATTGTAGATTATACATGATGTTCTGTTCGAACTTATTGAAGCAATCGAATGATTCTGGCATGGTAGGTGGACAAAGGAATAGGACAGATTTCTTGTTGCCGCGGTGCAAAAAAATTCAAGTGCGAGAACTTGGTGGTTGGAGGATCAATAAACAAAAGAAAGTAGAGGACTCCAGTGGGCATATATTTTCGGTGGACTTCATCATGTTGTCAGAAAAATGAAAGAGAAGGGATCCAAAGGGGAGAGAAATCAATAACAAAAAGGGAGAGGCTTTATAAAGGAGTGGGGCTGCAGACATATTTATCAAGAATCTGGACAGGACGATGGACGAAAAGCGTTGCATGATACCTTTTCCTTCATTTGGCAAACATTCTTTCCAGGAAAATGGACATTGATGGTCAAAGCTAGTCAAAAGGTCATGGATTCATTCAATTTGATAATGAAGAATCGGCTCAAGAGGCAAGAGACGAATTAAATGGAATGCTGATAAATGATGAAGAAGTGGGTGTTGAACACTTTCTCCGCAAGCAAGAGCGGGATACTGCTCTTAACAGGACAAAATTCATGGATATGTGGAACCATTCTTGGGTGATAGTGGAGGAGGCCATGATAAAAATTTGGAAAGTGGAGGGTGCTTTCGGTGGCCAATTTATAAAAGGATAATGGCATGATGGGGACAGCCTTTCACGATTCCACCGAAAGACCGCATTATGCTCACTTTTTTTTTTTTTTTTTTTTTTTTTTTTTTTTGATAACCGAGGTGTCCGCGCGGCCGGCGAGCTTGTGCTCAAACCAGCGGTGAAGCACGACTAGTCCTCGGGAGGACCCGCAGACCCCACAACCAGCATTATGCTCACTTTTGGTCTCCACTCACGCGAAAAAAGAGAGAGAGGGAGTAATCGTGGCTGATGGATTGACCGAAGGAAATGATTAAAAAATAGGGGGGCGATTGAAAGATAAAGGGGACGAGAGGAGCTCGGGCATGGTCTTCGATTCGCTTAGCTTCGTCCGCATCGCTGAGCTTGCATGGCAGCACAAGGACTCGTACGACAAGGGCGACCTCTCGAGCTGTGCCCTCGTAGTTTGCAGCTTCTCCAAGGATCTCGGCCTACCGGGGTTCCGCGCTGGGCCGATCTACTCACACAACGAGATGGTCATCTCGACTATAACGAAGACATCGAGTTTTGGATTCACCTCGCCGTAAGCTCAGCACCATCTTCTCAACTTGTTGTTCAATGAGAGGTTCGTATGGAGATGCATGAGAGAGTAGCTGGCGTTGGTTCTTAAAGAAAGGTGTATGTGGACGGAGACGGGATGGTCAACTTCAACAAGTTCAAGAGAATGATGAAGTAGACGACGGAGGGCCTCTGAATTGGCGAAAGCTGTCACACCCGCTCTGTGGATAACGAGTCTGAACTGACTGGAAGCACTGGGAGTTCTGGGAACTCAAGCTCGGTTTGTCGAGGGATCCGGACATGTGAGCTCGATCAATGGAGAGACCACTTCAGGGGGGGCAAAAAGATCATGATTCCGGAGGCGGATGGAGCAAAAACGCTGCTGATTAGAGCTTGGAAGAAGGATGCATAATCAGGAGAGAATTCTGGACCATGTTCTGCGACTCAGAGATTCGATGCAAATGGCGCTGGACCTTGGATCGAACTATGCCAAACTCATGGAGGAGTATTCCATAGACGACATTGAGGTTGACTTCTCCAACTCTGATCAGCATTGAGGGCTCGAGCATACAGCTGGACGAGGGACGGAAAACAATCATCCCAGTGGTGAAAGTGGAAGGAAATCCACCTCTTTTTTCTTGGACATCGAATGGAAACCTCCTCCATCCTGTCCAACGATAACCCTCTCTTTCAAAGCCATCTGTGTCACTGCTTAAACCCATTTTCTCTACATTCTAACTCCCCTACATGCTTCTCTGATAACAACTCCTCTAGTGACATGGCTCTCCATGTACCTCTTGTTTTTGTTTCCTTTTCTTCCAACTAAATTCGCCTCCCTCCCTGTCATTCCAATAAACTTCACTTGTCATAATACATGTGGCGCCATCCCCGTGAAGTACTCATTTGGCACCAGTTTCGGTTATGGCCACCCAGACTTCGCTACAAACGTGAGATGCAGCTCCACCAACAAAGTTGAGTTATCTACCGGAAGTGGGATTTATGACGTGGTCCCAATCGACTACCCCACCCGGATGATGATCGTCACCGCCCCTCTCATGTCAACTTGCGAATCGATGCAGAATTACAACAGTTTCAGCTTGGATCGAGCTAGCCTGTTTATCGTTAAAGATAACATCCTTGCTCTTGTATTCTTGCAAGGGAGTCAAGGCACTAGTCCTTCCACGGGGTGACGTTGCACATGGTCTTCATCGAGTTCGAGAGAGGTCAAGGCTCGCCGCCGCGCTTGCCGTTAGCATGCGCCGAAGTACCGACCACCACAACGACCATGATGGCGACGAGAGTAACGGAGGACAGGATGATGACAACGGTTCTCTTCCGAGCTCGGCGGTGGACGTCGAGCGTCTCTTGCTCCGCTTCCTTGATCTTCCCATAGGCCTTGATCAAAGCCATGGTGGGGCAACTTGGAGATTATCTTTTTTGTGCTTCCCTGTCGTGGTAAGACCGGTACGGGATGTTGGTGGCGTTCCCACGTATGCGGCCGTTCCTGGGCTGAAGCGTGGGGTTACATGCGGAGGCCGACGGATGAGAACGCTCCGATTTCCCTATCATTTGCGAGTCCTGCCTCGGTGACAACCCCTTACGTTCGCATCGTGAGGCACAGTATGATGAGGAGTGCAAAATTTGCCAGCGTCCATTTATAGTTTTCAGGTGGAGATCAGGTCGTGATGAAGATGCAAGAAAATCGAAATTTGACAGACTTGGTGCAAGTTGAAAAATATTTGTCAAGTCAGCCTGTCGGATCTTGAATATGGGTTGCCGGCTAAGAGGAGTCGCATAAAAATGGCACAAGATCGTGAAAGAGACAAGAGAAAGAAATCGTCCAGTCAATAAAGACGAACTTTAGTGTCGCAAATCAAGGAAGAATCTATGTGAAGGTTTCTCTACACTTAACAAACTTCTTGGCCACGAGGTTTGCAATTCCTACATGTAACCTGAAGGTCCAAAGATTATGGCAACTACTGGGGTGGTTCATTTGCCCGTTTCAGATGACCTTGAAGGGGCTTCATCCACCTTGAAGTGACTAAGAAAACTCATGTGATCCTCATGCTGTAATTCACGGTGTCATGGATCATAATGGAAATCGGGTTGGTGTCATTTTTGATAAGGACAGCTTCATTAAGACCCTGGAAGGCTGGGCGAGAACATTGGTAACTGAACGAGTTAAGCTGGTAGGCGTCCCCGTGAAAATTGTAGTAGTCAAGGCCTGATGTTGCGACGACGACATGGTTAGCGTGGACTGAAACGGAGAGACGACATAACGAGCAAGATTCGACGGCAAATGAATTGGCGTCGTCAAATGTTAAGACCCGCACGATGAACACGAAGTATTTTCGCATCTCGTTACCGGACGTGTTGGAGAACCGAGCCGAAGCTCCTACCTCCGCTTTTTGACGTCGCCTTGGGTTGGAGCTCTCACTGTGTTAGTTTTCTATCCCTTTGATATGCCGGTGAAGATAAGTTCAATTTTTACGTGTTGGCTCCGTAGAATTATTCGCTGGTAAGTTTGGTTCTTGAGAGAGTTTCTTGGGTCTGGGTAGAAGCAAACCTACGAAGAAAATGAACCAGGGAATGAAAAGAAAAAAAAACATATATATATATATATATATAGAGAGAGAGAAAAGAATGAAGAACGTGTGTTAAGCCTTAGAAATTAGGAGAAGCTTGGAGTTGGGCTGTGCTTGGGCCTTTTGGTCGTTAGGCCCGAATTGGAAAGAAACAAGAAAGAGTCTGCTTGGTAGAGTGGGCTACGCAAGTCTTAGGCCTTTATTAATCTTTAGTTTCTTGTTGACCCGGGTTGGGCTCACTCTTTGAGCCCAGTCCATGCCCGGTCCAAACCTTAACAGTTTGACCCGCCCGTGACTCCTTTCTTAATAAAAAAAATTAATTTAAATTTTTAAAAAAATTCAAAAGAATCGGAAACCTCATAAAAGAAAACAAAATTCCTAAGAAATAAAATAAAATAAAATAAAATAAAAAATTCTCTGAAATTGTGGAAAATAAGAAATAATCAAATTCAACTGGTTTGACCCGTTTTCACTCCATAATCCTTGAAAAATGACCATTTTACCCTTCTGGTCAGTTTGACCCAAACTTTTCCCAATCATCCCAAATGAGTTTTCATGAAATGGTACCGAAAGGGCGTTAGAGTAATCTAACGTAACCAAGTCCCCGAACTCATAATCTCTGGTTCGCAGGAATAAAGTATTTCTCCCGACACTTTATTTAGGTTTCTAATCGACCTACCAAAAACGATTAGTGGCGACTCCAAATTTTAAAACCATCCACACAAAACTCCAAAGTCGCGATTCGGTAGGGCTTGGGAGGGTCCGCGTTAGGTTAGTTAATCTAATTAACCTGATAATCCGTTCACCTTGAAACTTAATATTCTTTCAGGTCGCGACAGTCACGACCAAAAAATAGAAGGCCACGACAGCAATAACAGACAGACTGAAAGGAAATCAGGTAAAGACATCAGGAGGCAAATCCCAACAGCGTTGCACCCTTCTATTGCAAGGAGAATCTTCAATCGGTTTTAGAGACAGAGCCTTGTCCCTCACCGCCTTGCTGAGACGCTTCTCCAATGCCGGCAAGAAGAGATTCTGGTGATGGAACATTATGTTGTTCCTCTCCTTCCAAATGATGCTGCACAAAGCCGTAAAGGAAAATCTGGCGTTCTTCTGGTGAAAAAGATGGCCACCGAAGGCTTTAGTAGCCCATTGAAGGTTATCGAGCCAACTCCTATTCCTCCATACCAGGTTGTTCCTGGATGCCCAGAAGCGAATTAGGACTATTTTAGTAATTTTTCCATGGTTACAGTTTTTCCGGATATTTAGCTAGAATACCAATCTACCGCATGTATAAGAACCCTAACAAGAACAACCAAAGGGAATTAAAATAAAATATCATATTTGCACAACAACGTCGTAAAAAAAAACGAACAACTTTCTTGAAAAGAATTTTTATTAGAATATCGTGGAACACGGCGTTATCCTCGAATTCAGGAGTCCCTAACCAACAAAACCACCAAGAAGAAAAGGGGGAAGTGGAAAAAGAAGAAACAAATAAAATAAATCCTAAATGCGCCCCACATTTGAGTCTCTGCGGATGTAGAATTATAAAGGAGGAAAAAGCGAGGGGGTAACATGATAATTACATTAAGTGCGACCCTTATTGAATATCTAAAATTAATCTAACTTCATCGCTGTCTTTTGAAAAAGGAAGGAATTGCTCGGCCTTTTGTCATACAGTAATGCTACAAAAAGTTTCACTTGAAAAAGAACGGAAATAACCAAAAAAAATTTACGAATAAAAACAAAAGCAAAAACTTACAATGCCTATTTTAGATTAAGACAAAGCAACTGGCCAAATGAGAAATGTCATAGCACCTGATGGATTGGAGGAGAAAGTGAATACAACCTCAATATCATCGTTGAGAAGCGATGCCATAATAATGATTGTTCTCCTTTATAAATATTTGGAAATCAACAGAACCTTTAGGTAGCTGCTGGTGCTCATGGCTCTGCTGTGAAAAGAATCCCGCATATGCCGCAGAAAAAAATTGGAGATAGGGGTTTCGGGAGCCGATTATAGCCAACATGAGGAAGAGGCTCTTTACCTCAGACCGCTCCACATATCCAACAACATGCTTTGATGTCATAGGAAAATGACCATATACAACCATGACTAGGCCGAAGAAGATAAAGCAGATTAGTCTTCTCCATCACCATAAGCCATGTCGGCATCGCCATCCCCATAGTAATTGTCGTCTCCTTGGCCAGGTTCAACATCGCCACTGTTGCCATATACTGAAGCAATGTTGTCTGGCTCATTTGCTATCTCTGTTTCACCTAACCGACGCTCATCCTTCTTTACTCTCATGGTTTCCAGATTTTCCTCTGACAAGAACGAGCCATAGGGCTTGGAAACCTGCAACATAAGAGTTCACTTATGACATAAAGAGGAGCGCAGAGGAACTAAAAGGCATCCATAGTGTTTTTAAGATAAGAAGTAAGCTATACATAATAAACAATCTCCAAAAATCGTTGTAACGGAGAGATATAAGATGATTTGTTATAGATACAGAAAATTCGAATACCAAGCCCCAGGGAATGCGTGGTTATGAAGGGAGCACCACGTTTCCAGGCTAGTTAAATGTATAATGGTACCCAATGAGAATGCATAAAGCTTAGTGGAGAGAGAGACCGACGTTAAACAACCCACCACTCTTGGTAGCAGCTTCTACTAGGTTGCCCCAGTGTTCATCATTTTTCAAAGTGGATGCAGAACCCACCACCTGAAGACAAAGTTAAACGGTTCCTCACTCCTG
Organism: Psidium guajava; assembly: GCA_016432845.1. Classification (NCBI taxonomy): domain Eukaryota; kingdom Viridiplantae; phylum Streptophyta; class Magnoliopsida; order Myrtales; family Myrtaceae; genus Psidium; species Psidium guajava. The sequence continues at coordinate 35,002,228 of CM028225.1, read as the reverse complement.
GAGTCAAAAGATCGATCCATGTATATGTTTGAAATGAGGGGAAAAACTTCCGTCATACACATCCTTACCAGTACAGAAGACCTTGCTCTGGTGATTGCGACATTCATTCGTCTATAATCGGACAAAAATCCGATACTCTTACTTTTACTTGCCCTAACACACGAAAAGATTACAACATCCTTCTCCCTTCCCTGAAAAGAACAGAGTTACCCTTTTAGCGATGAAATGGACACAAAGCCAAGCAACTGGATTTTAGAATATTTCACAAGAACAGCTATGCCTCTGAATGAATTAAAGAGCTGGACAAAATCACTCACAGAAAACGAAAAAAAGAAGAAGCAAAGAAGCAATGCCAATCTGTCTGGTTGGAATACAAAATTAAGCAGCTAAGATAAAGGAAAAGTATTTTGAAAGCTTTTGGCATTGCATTCTGTGTCATCAAAGAAACAATAAAATAGATTGAGAACCAAAAAGCAATCTATAATTGTCTCAAATTAACCTTCCAGCTCACAAGTGTCAACATAACTGCCTCCATTCTCAGATAAAGGACCTTGCTCCAGCATTAACAAAATTTTTACATTTGTAAGAGGAGCAGAATAGTACGGAGAACTGATTGATAAAAATACATGAGATTATATAATCTGTCATGAAAGATCGTGCATGAAGAAATAACTAAACAACTTTTTTCTGTTTACAACATAATAAAAAATAGCCATAATTCTTTTTCTTTATTCATGATGAAACATATATATATCCCAGATATTCATCATGAACAAACACCAATAAGCACAAATTACAATTCTTTCCTAGGAAATGCAAACCTGACATCCATCGACAGTGATTATATCCACCACTTCATGTGCCTCCTCCTTGAAAATTTGCTTGAAACGATCTTTTAGAAGCTTGACTTGATAATTGTAAGGGGATATAATTGCAAGCCTTGAACTTGGCTTGAGTTCCGGATATCTGGTCACCAATTTGAGATACATAATGATGATAAACTCAACTTCATCACTATTCACCCGGGACCCACTACCAGATGGCTGGGACTCTTTTCCCTCATGTATGTCAAAAAAGCAAAATGGCCTGAAGCACCGAAATTCATGCCAAACCCGCTGTGTCTGAATCTGGACATCTGGACCATCCTCCAGTTCCTCATTATAAAATTCATGTGAAGGGAAGCTCCTAATCTGTCAAAGAAAGAAGAGACGATTTAGGTAACATATTAAATGACCCAATTTAAAAAAAATGGTTATGTCGGATCATTGCAGGACTGAGATAACACCAGGGTCTTTGTTTGTTTCTTTTCCTCCTTTTTGGGGGTTGGGGTGTGTGTGGGGGGTTTGGTTGTTTTTGGTGTGTGTGTGGGTGGTGTTGTTTTTATGGGGTGGGGGGGTTAGTGGGGTTTTTGGCTGTGCATACGCAAGAGAGGGAGAGAGCGGACAACGTGATGGAGGTTGAAGGCCTTGAAAATGGACGCTGATGGCAACAATGCCACCTGACGAGGCTTAGAGATGAGAAGCCAGGGAGAGATGCAGAGTTTCTCTCACAAGTTTGAATAATAAACATCCACGTCATTAACATCGTGACCCATTAATAAGTCTCGCATGTAATTAAGCATTGTTATTATCTAACCTCAGGATGCATCCGGTATTGTTCCTTGAGCATAAGGACAGGATAACCAGCCTTCTGGAACCTCTGGAACAAACTCATGCCGTACCTAAAATTGGAAACCAGAAATAAGAAAAGCATAACGGAACGAATGATGAAAATTAGTTTTAAAGTAGAGGAATGTCCATTCTAAGATGTTGGCAAAGAGGGATAACAATGTCATCATAGAATGAGGGAATCTATGTCGCGACCTAAAATTCATTTTTAGGTTAATGGATTACCAGATTAATTGATTAAATTAACTAACCTAGTTCGAGCTCTCCCAAGCTCTACCAAATCGCGACTTTGGTATTTGTTTAAATGATTTTAGAATTTGGAGTCGCCACTAATCGTTTTTGGTAGGTCGATTAGAAACCCAAATAAAGTATCGGGAGAAATACTTTATTCCTGCGAATCAGAGATTATGAGTTCGGGGACTTGGTTACGTTAGATTGCTCTAACGCCCTTTCGGTACCAATTTCATGAAAATTCATTTGGGGTGATTTGGAAAGATTTGGGTCAAACTGACCAGAAGGGTAAAATGGACATTTTTAAAAGACCGAGAAGTGAAAACAGGTCAAGCCCGTTGAATGTGGTCATTCGCTGTTTCCCACAATTTCTGAGAATTTTTCGGGATTTCCTGAGACAATTTACTCATGAGGGGCAAAATCGTCATTTTGAAAATATCAAGAAGGCAAATCATCCAAAAAAACAAGATTGGCCAGTCGAAATGACCCGTTTCCTGATTTCTGAGATTTTTCTGAATTTTTTTTTTATGATTTTTATAAATTTTCTTCATTTTTCATTTCATTCATCATTTTTTTTGTTTTTCTATTTTTATTGCATTTTTTTTTATTTTTTTATTCTCTGATTAAATCATGACCCTAAAATAACTATGCATTAAAAAACAGCTATTCATATATTTTAGAGTTTAATTTGGCCTAAACCCTAACCCATTAAAGCTAGACTATTTCAGGCGTAATTATATACTGAAAATGCATCCAAATATTGCAAAATATTTATATACATATATTGAAAGCCAACCAAACAGATATACAAATCAAAATATGCAAATTACTAAATATATGAAATTTACCTGATTTCCACGTGAATTTTTCCAGATTTGAATCAATGTTGAATCGATTTGGGATCGCGAACTTATGGCTTGCGATTGTCACGACCCGATGCTTTCCCCGAGAACAATTCCACCAAGATACAACCAACACTCCATATATCACACGGATAACTTCATCCAAACTGGTATGGAGGGTAGTGCGGTCGATACAATAATTGTCATTTATATGCCCCAAATAGTGTTCCCAACATGGACGACTTTCAGTGCACTTGACTTTGGCAACTCTCAATATTTTATTCCTTTTGGTGATCAAGATGTAGCCTTATAGTCATGTGCTTTCATTTACCGTCTGGATACATATAGTATATTCTTAGGCTTTAAATCTGTGTGAATGAGGCACATCTCGTGCATAAATACGGCATTTACGATCTAACCAGCATGACCAATGTTGGCAAATGTTTCCCATGAAACGGAATTCTACTCCAATCAAACCCAAACAAGCCTCGATATCTATGTCATCAACATTTTAAGATAAAGCTAAAAAAAGAACTATATTTCTTTAATGTGAGAATAACGAAGACGAATTTTCAAAGACCCCTAACGAAAAAGATAGTTTGTGCAGCTAAATCTGAAAACTGCAGTAGAAGTCGTAACAATGGCAATAGAGGCTTAGTAAGTAACAGCCACAGACATGCCACGACTCCAAAAGCCGTTTGCCAGGCTCCTGGACAAGATCAACTAGGAATGGGCGATAAATGATCTTCCAAAGGAAATCAAACAGGCTTAGTCCACGCATTTCAAACACTATGCAAATATGGTTACAATGGTCAAACCAGTCTCGTATTTGAACGCAAGAGTTGCCCGTTTCGTCATATCCCCCCAGCAGCTGGAACACGTCTATTTCTATCACGGCAACCTCGCGACATGAGGTGTTTCTTCAGGTTTCACCAAAACTTTTGTTGCAACCATTTCCTTAGCGTCACTACGACATATGCCGGATTTGAGAGATTGGCCTTCGAAAGAAAATCCCTCGGGGTTGCTTGTGGAGTCGCATCAACGGTGGAAAGGACGGTAATCTGGAAATTTATTGGTTTCGCTGAATCTGTTGTGATTTGGATTCAACGAACAAGATTGTGGAAGGGCTTTGAAGGTGGAGGTCTCAAACTGGATCTGATTGAGGACCTGCAAAAAAAGTTAAGAGAATGTAATAGCAGAAGGAACTTTAAGGGGAGTCAAAGAGATTGTCAGAGGAAGACTTCCTATGGTATCGCCCAACCCATAGTCCCGAAGTGCAGGTCAGTGACCATCTCTTCCTTTGAAAGTTGAACACCTCGCTGGGCTTGGTGGGAACCAAGAACCCGAGACGACTTCACATGAAAAACCCTTGATTCCCCCCTGAAAAAAAAATCGGTCCTCCTATGAAGAAGTAGCCCCTGGAGCCAAGTAGCGTGACCCTTCAGGCGGCGGTGTCTACCGTTGAGTTGACCCTTCAGGCGGTGTCTACCGTTGAATTGACCCTTCAGGCGGTGTCTACCGTTGAGATGACCCTTCAGGCGGTGTCTACCGTTGAGTTGACCCTTCAGGCGTCTTTATATTCATGCGTCTTTACGATATTGTCAAAATTGTTATTTTGACAATATCGTATTCGTGCGTCTTTATATTTGCATGTTATATTCATGCGTCTTCTAATCCGTATGCCATATTCGTACGTCTTCGTGTTCGCTTGTCTGTATTCGTATACCTACATACGCATGTACGTCCGCATTCGTATGTCGCACTCGTATGTCTGCGTTCGTGTACTATATTTGCATATCCACGTTCACATGTAACGTATGTTTACGTTTGCATGTCATATTTGTATATCCATGCTCGCATATTCATGATTGCATGCTTGCGTTCGCATGTATACGATCACGTATTCATATTTGTATGTACACGTTTTGTCTATCCATGCACCCATTGCCATCCATGCATCCCATCTAAAAAGTGAAAAATATAAAAAGAGATCACCCCACTAGAGCCTTAGGAGTAAACCAAGCCTGAGTTGCCAAATTAGGATATCCATGAAATTAAGGTACCGAAAGGGCATTAGTTTTAATTAACTAGTGTAACCAAGTCCCCGAACTCATAACCTCTGGTTCGTAGAAGTAATTTAGTTCTCCCGCTAATTTACTTAGGTTTCTAATCGACCTACCAAAAACGATTAATGGCGACTCCAAATCTTAAAATCATTTAAATAAACAAAACCCAAAGTCGCGATTCGGTAGGGCTTGGGAGGGCCCGCGTTAGGTTAATTAATCTAATCAACCTGATAATCCGTTCACCTAAAAATGAATTTTAGGTCGCGACATCAGAGGGAAGTAATGGGGTCTTGTCCTTGTCTGATAGACTGTATGTCATCATCTCGTGGCCACCATCTGTCAAGATGAGTAAAATTGAGGCAGACCTACCAATTGAGGTAGAGATACGCTCGCTACGTATTCTTTCAGAGGCACAGTTGATGGAGGCCCATTAGATCCAGCAGAAGCGAATGACCTTGCCCTACGAAGGTTGTTACTAGTAGTCCCTCTTCCGGGAGGAAAGTTTGCTTTGAACCATGGCGGCCCGTATGTTCTATCATGCTATGCGAAAAAAAAAAAAGATGACAGGAAGAATAAAACACAAACACGTGAAACTTTCTCTTCATTCCATTCACCAACAAACCTTACAACAACTCACTAGGGAGGAAAAGTGAAATCAAATTGAGCCCTAATAAGCGTCACAAAGGAGCTCAGCTGGCTGTCCATGAAGTTGATACTCTGGGTGCACCGGGCGTTCTCCGGATCAAGCTCCGCGAGCCTAAAGAAGAGGCGATCGCACTTCTCTTTAACCTGGGCCATAGTGGCCTCGTAATGCTCAACGGCAAACTCCAGGTCCGGAATCACCGCCCTCTCGAAAGCAATGTCTGCTGTAATGTCATCAAGTCTCTCCTGCAGCCAACCACATTTGCACCTCATCACAATATTGCCTAGATCCTGTTCGGCGTAAGTTCGGACCAAGGCCAGACGGTCCACCAGCATTCCCCTCTCACGAACCAGCCACGAAAGCTGATCGTTGGCAAACTTGAGGGCCTTTTTGTGATTATCAGCCACAAATGTAACTGTTGCCAGACGCTCATGCCGGTCTCGGTAACGAGCTTTCACGACGGCGGTCACAAGGACCGTCTCATAAGCGCGGTTATAGGCAGCCAGAAAATTGATGAAGACGGTCGAGAAGTTCCGATACTCCTTCCCCAGTTGGGTACCCTCAACAGAAGCAGCGTCCACGGTCCTGAATAGACCGAGGATTTCAGCCTCAATGGTAAAGTTTTGGGCTATATGAGCGTAACCTCTACCAAGAAGATTGTAGAGTCTCTCCTACCCAGCTATGACTTCGGCGGGAAAGATGTGGGTAGGGAGATCGGCCATTATCAAGGAAGAAATCAAGGCAGATGGACGAAACACGAGAGTATTGGAGGAGAAAGTCGGAGCAGACGATTGGAATGTGAAGGTGGTAATCCGCTCCACATTAAATATTGACTTCACAGTGGCAATATCTACCGGTCAGATTTTCCTACCGGCTATTCCCTTTCGGTGTTATCTCCATCGGCTCGAATCCCGGACGATCTGCCATCTCGAGCCAAGCAAATCCGAAATCTCTGCAAAAAGCTTGAAGAGACGCCACCATTTTGAAAAAAGAAAGAAGAAAAGACGCGCCGAGTGGGGGAGAAGGAAAATGGGATTCGTCTTTATGGGAGAACTCGCCAACAAATCAACGATGCAGATAACGACAGGGGCCCTCTGTCACGAAAAGATGGAAGGAGACGAGCCGAGCGAGAGACACGATGAGAAAAGAAGATTGAGAAAGATGGACTCTCGGGAGAAGTAATACATCTTTCTAAACCCACGCCCGAATTTTAAAAGCAGACGTTCTCCTGATAATCTCCGTCTACGCCCTGAAAAGAGTTTCAAACACGGTCGCTCAGAAGAATTCAGAGTGGGTGAAAATACAAGAGAAGATAGCAGATCTTGTGAAACCATTTAACCGACTAAAGATGTCTCAATCCAATTCTCTCGAGAGCTATCGTTGCTTGCTGAATATGGGAGAGGAAGAGTTCGAAGCCATGTTTGGGATCGAGCCCATGGAGCTTGGCCCTTCCGCCGACGACGTCCAAGATCTCAGTAAAGATAAGGACAACGACGGTAAGGTTCAAAAGAAGCGTTACCGTCGTCGTACTGAGGAGCAAGTACAAAGGCTTGAAGCTGTCTTCAGAACGTGCCCTATGCCAGACGGCAAACAGAAAATGGAGCTGAGTCAAGAGCTAGGACTGGAACCTTCACAAATCAAGTTCTGGTTTCAGAATAGGCGAACCCGAGTGAAGACTCGTCATGATCGCAACGAAGCCGAGTTTCTAAGGGCTGAAAATGAAAACCTCCGAGCGGAGATCAAGATGTATAAAGAGGTTTTTGACGCTGCCACCTGCCCCAACTGCAATAGCCTCCTTACCCTCGATGAAAAGCATTATCTAAGGATCGAAAATGCACGTTTAAGAGGTGAGTTAGACCAGTTTATGACAGGATCAAGTTCTGTTGGGGAAAGGCACAAAAAGACCGAGCCTACTAGATCAGCGTCAACACCTCACGAGAAAGAGGGGACAAATCACCACTAAGCTGACATGGATGATGATCTTTTCGCCATAATCAACCAGTTTGATATCGGTAAAGCATCAGGGCTGTGATGCGCATGCTCAGCCAGTGACTACGAGACCTTCAACACGGCCGATGTGTACCGAAGCCAGCTGATCATGGGAGAGCCTGCAGAGGAAGCAGAACCAATTAGAGCATTTGTTTTATTTCCTTGCATAATGTGTTTTTCTGCTTTTGTAATGTGTAAAAGCAAGGAGTAATAATCCGACTTCCCCCTATTAAATGCTCGGATCCGCCATCTCACCAACCTCGCGACGAATTGATGGCGAGTAAAATTCTGCATGAACCCGAAGGGTAACTCCGTATCGTTTCAATTTACCCTCAAATTGCTCCAAGTTTTAAATTGAATCCCTTGCATTTTCAGGAATTTGCAAACGGCCCCGAGAATACAGTCGTACTCGAAAATGAAATTCCCCAGTCAAACTAAATTGGGGACAAATTAACTCGCGAACATTACCTCTGGATGGACGACTTCAAACGAGAAAGAGGCGAACAAAAGGCCCGAGCAGCCTTAGAGATGGGTAGTTTTGTATCATTCCAATTTACCCATGATCGTCTCAAGTTCTGAATTATTTCCTCCCATTCTTAACAGGGATTGTAAATTTCCTTGAAAAACATCGTAACGTGAAATGGCCCAAGACCATGTCATCTCGCAGATCAACACCTAAAAGAGAACTTCCATGAACGCCTAAGGCCCGGTAGGCCCGATGGCATGGGAAGTGATAGTGGGCCGAAGCGATCTAAGTTCGATCCCCAAGCCTTGGTCCAAATGATTAAGTGTCCAACGAAAATTGGAGACAAACTCGACCCAGTGAACCTAATAAAGGGGTCGTGCAAAACATTCAAGATGAAGGGTCATCTCAACGGTAGATACCGCCTGAAGGGTCAACTCAACGGTAGATACCGCCTGAAGGGTCAACTCAACGGTAGATACCGCCTGAAGGGTCATCTCAACGGTAGATACCGCCTGAAGGGTCATCTCAACGGTAGATACCGCCTGAAGGGTCAACTCAACGGTAGATACCGCCTGAAGGGTCAACTCAACGGTAGACACCGCCTGAAGGGTCAACTCAACGGTAGACACCGCCTGAAGGGTCAACTCAACGGTAGACACCGCCTGAAGGGTCAACTCAACGGTAGACACCGCCGCCTGAAGGGTCACGCTACTTGACTCCAGGGGCTACTTCTTCATAGGAGGACCGATTTTTTTTCAGGGGGGAATCAAGGGTTTTTCATGTGAAGTCGTCTCGGGTTCTTGGTTCCCACCAAGCCCAGCGAGGTGTTCAACTTTCAAAGGAAGAGATGGTCACTGACCTGCACTTCGGGACTATGGGTTGGGCGATACCACAGGAAGTCTTCCTCTGACAATCTCTTTGACTCCCCTTAAAGTTCCTTCTGCTATTACATTCTCTTAACTTTTTTTGCAGGTCCTCAATCAGATCCAGTTTGAGACCTCCACCTTCAAAGCCCTTCCACAATCTTGTTCGTTGAATCCAAATCACAACAGATTCAGCGAAACCAATAAATTTCCAGATTACCGTCCTTTCCACCGTTGATGCGACTCCACAAGCAACCCCGAGGGATTTTCTTTCGAAGGCCAATCTCTCAAATCCGGCATATGTCGTAGTGACGCTAAGGAAATGGTTGCAACAAAAGTTTTGGTGAAACCTGAAGAAACACCTCATGTCGCGAGGTTGCCGTGATAGAAATAGACGTGTTCCAGCTGCTGGGGGGATATGACGAAACGGGCAACTCTTGCGTTCAAATACGAGACTGGTTTGACCATTGTAACCATATTTGCATAGTGTTTGAAATGCGTGGACTAAGCCTGTTTGATTTCCTTTGGAAGATCATTTATCGCCCATTCCTAGTTGATCTTGTCCAGGAGCCTGGCAAACGGCTTTTGGAGTCGTGGCATGTCTGTGGCTGTTACTTACTAAGCCTCTATTGCCATTGTTACGACTTCTACTGCAGTTTTCAGATTTAGCTGCACAAACTATCTTTTTCGTTAGGGGTCTTTGAAAATTCGTCTTCGTTATTCTCACATTAAAGAAATATAGTTCTTTTTTTAGCTTTATCTTAAAATGTTGATGACATAGATATCGAGGCTTGTTTGGGTTTGATTGGAGTAGAATTCCGTTTCATGGGAAACATTTGCCAACATTGGTCATGCTGGTTAGATCGTAAATGCCGTATTTATGCACGAGATGTGCCTCATTCACACAGATTTAAAGCCTAAGAATATACTATCTGTATCCAGACGGTAAATGAAAGCACATGACTATAAGGCTACATCTTGATCACCAAAAGGAATAAAATATTGAGAGTTGCCAAAGTCAAGTGCACTGAAAGTCGTCCATGTTGGGAACACTATTTGGGGCATATAAATGACAATTATTGTATCGACCGCACTACCCTCCATACCAGTTTGGATGAAGTTATCCGTGTGATATATGGAGTGTTAGTTGTATCTTGGTGGAATTGTTCTCGGGGAAAGCATCGGGTCGTGACAATCGCAAGCCATAAGTTCGCGATCCCAAATCGATTCAACATTGATTCAAATCTGGAAAAATTCACGTGGAAATCAGGTAAATTTCATATATTTAGTAATTTGCATATTTTGATTTGTATATCTGTTTGGTTGGCTTTCAATATATGTATATAAATATTTTGCAATATTTGGATGCATTTTCAGTATATAATTACGCCTGAAATAGTCTAGCTTTAATGGGTTAGGGTTTAGGCCAAATTAAACTCTAAAATATATGAAATAGCTGTTTTTTAATGCATAGTTATTTTAGGGTCATGATTTAATCAGAGAATAAAAAAAATGCAATAAAAATAGAAAAACAAAAAAAATGATGAATGAAATGAAAAATGAAGAAAATTTATAAAAATCATAAAAAAAAATTCAGAAAAATCTCAGAAATCAGGAAACGGGTCATTTCAACTGGCCAATCTTGTTTTTTTGGATGATTTGCCTTCTTGATATTTTCAAAATGACGATTTTGCCCCTCATGAGTAAATTGTCTCAGGAAATCCCGAAAAATTCTCAGAAATTGTGGGAAACAGCGAATGACCACATTCAACGGGCTTGACCTGTTTTCACTTCTCGGTCTTTTAAAAATGTCCATTTTACCCTTCTGGTCAGTTTGACCCAAATCTTTCCAAATCACCCCAAATGAATTTTCATGAAATTGGTACCGAAAGGGCGTTAGAGTAATCTAACGTAATCAAGTCCCCAAACTCATAATCTCTGGTTCGTAGGAATAAAGTATTTCTCCCGATACTTTATTTAGGTTTCTAATCGGCCTACAAAAAACGATTAGTGGCGACTCCAAATTCTAAAATCATTTAAACAAATACCAAAGTCGCGATTTGGTAGAGCTTGGGAGAGCTCGAACTAGGTTAGTTAATTTAATCAATTAATCTGGTAATCCATTAACCTAAAAATGAATTTTAGGTCGCGACAATCTACCCAAATTTCTTGGCTATTGGAGAAATCACTGTGGCTGGTAATTGTACTGGATCACCAACCTGAAAAGCAACAGGAGGATGTTACATTATCAGATTAAGCATACACCTCTGCTAGAATATGCACAAAAGCACATGCTTCATTATGTGGATGGTGTCCTTATTCGATGGGACATGAGCGAGATAAATGTCTAGAAATTTTACTGTACCAAAGATACATCAAAAGATTTTCTTCTCAAGGGGAAGAGTATCAGAAATGAGCAATTTACCAGGAAAACCTGCTTGCACCCATTAGCCAGCGGAACAAGAGTTGCTGGTTCAACCTAATCAGAAGAATGCAAAGCCAAAGTAAGTTCTTCAGCCATACCCGGAAAAAGAGTCTTTAGAGGTTGAAAGTACATTCAACCCCTCAATTGGACTAGTTCTGTTTGTTTCTCTATATCTTACAGATACAAGGAAATAGCAACAGGTACAAAATTGGCAAGAAAAGGGTGACATGATAGCCAGATTGTCCAAACAACATAGTTGTGATTCAGTAAACCACCAAAAGAGTACACGACTCGGCGATACCGTGATAAAGCTTCTCAAATTTGGCATTAATTTCCTATATTACCAAGCTGATGCACGTGAAGACCATCCTTTAAGTTCTCATTTCGAATGCGAACAACCTCCACAGCATATGATTTTGTCAATCAGACTCCAAGGTAATCTGAGCTTTTTGAAAGGTATTTACGAAAGGAGCAATTCCAATATCAAGTTAAAGAATAAAAGCTCAACAGAAAACACTTTTGAAAGATCAATAGATCAATTTTACGTAAACCTGAAGCATTATGAACTTGAAAGAAAGCCCAGTAAAAGGCATGCTGCATACAGCACTTTAGCTCAGATACTTACAGCTTGGGCAGCCTCGTCGATGATAACAACATCAAAACCGTGGTTCAGTTTACTGAATATGGTTGACCCGCTGAAGCTAAGGGTGCAAAAGACCTGCCATTAACATAAACAAAATGAAGAAAAATGACATGGAATTTTACTTTCTTCTGATATAGGCCCAATACGTACAATGACAGCCTCATCCAAATGTGCGGCCCTTAGATTGTCTGTATCCGTTCTAGCTACCCCATGACTATGTTTCTGTTGGACCTGCAAATTTCCCTCAAGAGTCATCAGTCACCCAAAAATATAAATTAACAGAAAAATTTTAGTCTGAGAGATCAAAAATATACAAAAATTCAACATCAGAAGCAAGGCTTTACTAAGTCATCACAACTGCTCATAATTACAAATTCAGGGTTAGAAAAAGGAATCTCATAGTAGACATCATTCAATAATTTCCTCTCCGTAGATATCAAGGGACCACCACCAACTTTTCTAAACAGAAGCTATTAAATGAAGGTTTTTCTAAAATAAAATCTTCTTAAGACACCCTCACACCTAAACTAAGATTTGACTAAGACCATGACACGAACATTGATTATAAATGAAAAGCTTAATGAGGGACCTGCAAGTTCGAACATGAGACTTCCTACTCCAATACCATGTACAAATTGTGGAATGACTGCCAACTGGTGAAAGGACGTAAAGGCTGCAGCTCCCTGCCATTTTAATACTGGAAGAGACTTGGATGTGCCATGGTACAGCTTGACCCAACAGAAGCTTGTCTCAACCAATTGAATTGAAGCCAGAAAAGGATTAATGAGTTTCAGGTTTTTCACAGCATATGCTGCAATAACATATAGGACCACGCTAGGATCCCGTGATGCTCGAAACAGTCAAAGCCAACTTTGATGGGAGCAACCATGTGCAAGGCTGAACTTTGATGTTTACGTTTCTCTTTTATGTTTTTGGATTATGCTGGCATCCGGAATACATGAAATAACTTGTTTCTCTGGGGTAATGACTTATGACCATATATCGACACTTCTATCAGTGCTCGATGTGCTTCTATCAGTGCTAGATGCAGAAGCCATATTCAACCTAGAAACTGAAACTACGAAACTAAGGAAACCAAACCATGATTAACTATTATCAATAAAAGGAACAGATACAGTTGATTCCACTTTTACTACAGCTAAAGAAGGTAGAGGCTGCGGTGATAATGAGGATCACTTCGGAACTCTAGGAGTAAAGGTTGATACCAGAGCCCCATTATGGCCAATGTCAACCATCTTCTAGGCTGCATCATCTGGTTGAGCTAAGTGCTGAACAATAAACAAAACAGTTGATTGGTACAGGGGAGCACCCAAATGGTGATGCACCAATCAAAACTAGTTTAATGGATGAAAAAAATGAAGGAAAAGAAGAAAAAAGTTCGTCCCATAGTCTTAGCTTTGTGTGGCATATGATTTTGGCTTAGCCATGGCACATTCATTGTCTAAAGTCTTATTAGCTAGAGGATGGGACATCGGTGGTTTAGTGGCTATTACTCCTGCCATTGGCAAACGCCTTGCGGGATCGATCTACCAAGGAAATGCTTGTCTCCTGAGTGAATTGGGAATTGCTGCTGTTGCTTTAGCAGCCCAGATTATCACTAATCTGGCCATTCAAATGGTGGACCCCAGCTTTAGTAGAAGCATCTAAACAATGGAGAGTAAACAGACCTAACCAGGTGCCCTTGTTATTGGGATGATCACCAATTCTGATCTGTGTTATGAGTCATGACTACCAATACAAACCAAGAGGTCCAATAAAGCAAGGGGTTAAGGGGTGCTAAAACGAGGAGATTGCTGTGTAAGTGAGTAGTGCTAAAAGATCCTTTTCTCTGTAAATGATGCACAATAGAGTTGGTTCTTACAATATGGCTTACAAGATCACATATGTTGAGGCTCAGATTTTCCGGACAGAGTAAGATATGCAAAAATGCCAAGTGTTTTTCTTAATAACAGGGCAGAGAACCCAATGTACTCGAGTACAAGGACAGCCTAAAGAAAATATCCTGGAGGTCCAGGATCATAATGCCATAAATTTCCCTTGCAATAAGCTGGCTGCTTTATATTTATCCTCAAATTCATGACTAGGGTTAAAGAACTTCATAAATTGTTATGAATTGCAGATCTTCAAAGCTAATTGCATTTCCAGGTGCACACACATGTGCCAATGGTGACTATGGGTGATGCTTCTGCTAATTTTAGAGTACATATACTCACATAATTAAATTTAATAAGCTAAATGATCCTTAACGTAGAAGATCTTATTGTTTAAAAATTCTGCATGCGGGAAGCTTCATATGGAGAAGTTCAACCACCAGCTTAATTAGCTATTATCAACTAGCTCGAAGGCATTCCCTTGAAGTGGCATGGGAAATTGGATCTTCTTCACCAAAGCACAAAAAACTGAGTTATGATATGCAGCATTTTCTTGAAGTTCATCAAAAGTGTATACTGGATTTTATGCCCGCACACATTTAACAAAAATAAAACTTGATCAAGAAGACAAATTAAATAGTCAAGCAAAGAAAGTAAGTTAAATGAGAGACTACAACGTGACTAAACATCTGACATACCAGGTGATCCATGAAAACGAACTGGACCGAGTGATGTGCTTTAAGACCAATACGCACTATTTTAGGATTATACGCATGATCATCTTCATCTCGAATGCCTGAGAACGACATGATGAAAAGAAAAAGAAAAGACACTATAATTCTGAGTAAAAGAAAAAAGTCATACTAATAGTTGACGATGAGAGGAATGACCAACAGAAAATTTGACCACATGCGTATTTCTCGACTTCGACATCATCATTTAGCAACAGATACTAGCAATTTTGGTCCCCATTTTTCTTTCAGAATGTTTATCCATTTTTTTGACATCATGGATGCACATTGCCCTAATCTAACAACAAATAGAAGAAAATGATATGGCAACTAAACAAGAATAATCTATCAGAAGGTATTCTAGTTCCCCTATATGCATGAAAATCCATATTGATAACGGCTCTCCCTCACATGGAGCCTCTATTCACATCATTCTCCTCAATACACTTAACCAAGGATCACACTAACATGTCCCAAAGAAATTTTGTGAGAACTACTCCTCGTTAATTAATGTGAGGCAAAGGTGAAACAGACATGAAACTGATATTATAATAGCAGCTACGTGGAGATAGATTCTTTACCAGCATTTAAAATACGCAACACAATCTCATCAAGAGCAGAGTTTGACGGGGCACATACCAACACGCGCACGCGATATTTACGATAGGAGTTAACCACTTCTGGTTTCTGCACAATGCGCAGATGTCAAAAGATTATATACACATCATATAGGAAAAACTTAAAATGCAAACTCTCTTACCAACTCATTTCCAGTGGTTGGAAAAAATCCATCATCACCATCAGTCGGTAGATTTTCATCTCTAGGGTTGATATTACTTAACCATGGAGATGCATTGCCCCAGTTTATGTACCTAAAGATAACATGCGTCACAGATCAAGTTAGCAACAGAAGAAATTTCTTTCAATAGCTTCCCTAGCAGTGGCAGGGTTATGTTAGACTTAGTGGGTTACTCAAGTAACTCCACTGGTTGGAGAGGGAAGCGGTGCCAATTGCCCCACTCAATTTGAAGAAAAATCTGATATTACCTCTAGTTTGTTCACATTAATTTGACCCCATTGAATTATGTAAATCATATTCGACCCAAAAAATGATTCAAAATTGAGATTTCAGATCCCAGGGAAACTGAAATGAGTGGTGCCTAAATTTTTCTTCAATGTTAAATATGGTTGTTGAACTTTTTTCCTCAACCCAGTCCCTAAACTTTAAAAGATCCACACAGTAGAGTCCATCTCTAAAAATTTTTACACTGTTAGCTGACTTCACCATGATTTTTCTTAACTTGATGTTAAATTTATCATGCTGGTGTCCACGTGGCTCACTTTTGGCTTCCACGTCATATCTCTCTCCCCCTCATTATTTTGGCCTAAAAAGAAAAGGAAATATATTTGCTGAATTAGGCAAACAATGTGGCAGTCCACGCCACTTGTTTGGCATGATAAACATTGACGTGGCAGTGACACGTCAAATAAATGCATGTAGCGTGGCGATACACTTAATAACAGGACAACATTGAGCAAATTTTGGAAAGTTTAGGTATTCAATTGAAAATACAAAATAAAAATTAGGGCACCACATTAAAGATTAAGAAAAAGTTTAGGACCACCCATGTCATTAGCCCTTTTAGTTTTGTGCTGCTATGGTCTTATCTACATAGAAGTTTTGTCTAGATCCATACACAATTACTACGTTTCAAGGATATATATATATATATATATATATATATATTACTCTTTTATTGTCTATGTCAATTTAGCTTAGGATTTAGTCTAGGCTTATGGAAGAATTGTGATACAAAATTTTATTCAATTAGTATTGTGAAAGTTATTTGGATATAGACGTGATAATTTTTGCATATGACCTGAATCCATTAGTATTTTTAGCCTAATTTTGGACTGATTGTATGGTCTTTCTTATGTTCTTATGCAGCTCAATTACAAGCAGGAGTCACAATTCCTATTTGATGTCAACAAGGATATTAGACCAAAAACAAGTGTTAGTTTAGGGGCTGAGATCCAAACTTTCAAAGGTCAGGTTCCACAATCATTAATAGAATTCCGGATGAAGTCTTGGCGTTCAGATTATGTCATTATCTTCGTTGATGCCTCCAACTGGCACAATGACTAGGTTCTGATACTGTTCCCTAGCCTCATGAACGAAAGCATGGATATGTTTTCATGTGTGCATGTGTAGGCATGGCTGAATAAGTACATCTTTTCACTGAAGATAGCTTAAGGAAATATGAAGTTGATAATGTTTTCAGCACGGCAAATGAGGCATTTCTGCAAAAACTCTATTCCATATCATTTGGCTCACTATATCACTATTTTCTATCTGGAACTAGTGGGAATATATCAAATTACCAGTGCAATTCAAGGGGGAATACAATTGTGTGAAGGGTTCAAAAGTACTCCAACAATCAAAATGAAGTTAAGTATCTGCTGACTGGAGTTTGTAGAAAAAATATAAGTGTTGCAATTCATCCTATCTTAACTAGTAAGGTCACAATGGGTTAAACGAGCCTAATGAAGGCAATCTCAAGATGTTCGAGTCCTTTTGGAGAGCAATGTCTTCCGAAAAGCAGATGTGACTATCATTGTTGAAGAATAGTGTCACGGTCATTTTATAGAATGCGAGGAATGTCACTGCACTTTAGCTAAAACCAGAGGGACAACACAATATTATCTTATGGGTGTAAGAGTTTACATCCTCCCATTAAAAGGTCTATTTGTCCCCCTCCGGACAAGTCAAAACATAGTTAAAGGAATTGCATTAGCCTTTTTTTCCATTGACAAGAAAGAAGATGCTCTTCCAATGATCATGGTTCCACGCTGGTAGACCTGGAACTGCTCACTGAATAACCTAAAGACACAAACGACACACTATGCTTAAGAAAACACTTCCTGTCTGGCCATGAAGTTAACGTCTGGTAATTACCTTCTCTCCTAGCCATTTGCATTCCAACCCCATACACTAATTTGCCAACCAACATCTAGAGCCTTCAAATGACACCTCTCACCAACAATAGAAGATTCTACCCTTAGATAATGCTATTGTGTGAGACATTACATTATATTTCCAGCACATTGTGCCAACAAGCGTAGAATTTCAGCACGCTAGCATATCATTCCATTTGATAGCCACAGCATCTCCGTAGAACAACAGTATAAAACTATAGTCAGAACAAATGCTAATTGCAAATCATAATTATTATAGGTATTTGAGCATTAACTAAGGTGAAAAGCATCTCAAGATATAGTTACTAGGATGACACGATGACAGATAATATATTACTTGGGCAAAGTATATCCTCTAATATATGTACAAGTATTGACAAGTACCTACTTTTCATTGATGGGTAATTCTGGTCCACGCTTTACTCCTCGGAGTCTACCCCTGCAACATATGAAAACACCACATATAGCAATGTTAGTGGGACAAGGTTTCCAGTAGTTTAAGTGAAAATATATGTCAAATACAAGAATAATGCTCACTTTGAGTGCACTCGAGCTGGAATGGCATGCAAAATGGCACTCAGAAGGCCAAGGATAGTCTGAGTTTTCCCTGTTCCAGGAGGACCCTAGAGAAAAACACACGTCCTCCCATAAGAAGTGCTATAGAAAAAGTGTTTTCTCACTAGCAGTAAGGAACAGTCACCATTAAACAAAGATGCAAGGTAGCTAGACTAGAGTGAATCAGTTTATAGACTCTCCATGAGAAAGTCATCAGGATCCCATAGTTCATAGTTTTCAAAATATCCTGTCAAGGAAAGGATTTTCATATTAGGCTCTGGACATAATAGTTTGAAGGGACATTTATATGCAGAGTGGGTCAGTTCTCTATCACATAGACGATCTTCATATGAATATTGTATATTTACGAAGGAATAGAAGTAGATAGTCATGTCAAGGTCAAGTGTAGAAGCAGTATGTAAAGCTATGGTTTTAACATCAAATGACGTGTATAAAAAAAGAAAAAGAAAAAAAGAAATCTAAAGGTAGTTCATAATGAGAAAAACCTGTATAAGCGCAAATTGTTTCCGTGACAAACCAACCTGCAAATTGCAGCATAGTCAGTGAATGAGAAACTTTAAAGATGAGGGGAAAAAGAAAATCAAACAGACTGCCAGGGGAGAGGATATGAACAAAGAGTTCGTCACAAGCACTAAGAAACAGTTGAACAAACTTTAAGGTGACTTAATTGACAGAAATCACTTCTCTAAACATTGTCATGTGCAAGTCTGTCGTCCCCTTCCACTAATGAAACCAGAAAGGACAAAGCTCTGTCCAAACATCATTTGATTGGGAAAAAGAACAGAAAAGCGATGCTTACTTTGATGGCTTGTTGTTGAGATTCATTCAAATTACTTTTGATATAATCCCCCAGAGGTTTGGAAATTTTCCAGGGCTGGTCAGAAGGAGCGGGATTCTTCTCCGCAGCAGCTAGTATTAAGTCCGTGAAAGGAAGGGAACCAATAGTGTGTACCGCTACGTATTCACGAGAAATAGTTGATAAGCTGCAAAGCTGCACAGGACATCAAAGGGGTTGCCAAAGATTAGCACATGCATACTTGAAAAACAACCCAGTTGATGAAAATTTTAATTTCAAGATCTATTTGAAGAATTTCACATTTATCATAGTGATCCATCCTTGTTGATTCCAACTTACAAAAAATATCCCATTCAGTTGAACTTGTTCAAATAATCATTCCACTTGAAGGCAATTGTCTAAATTACATATTTGATGATTACATAACAGTATAGACAACAAGAGGTGCCAAGCCAAACATATTGACTGTTTACTGAAAAACTATTGTTATCACTAAATGTCGTCTAAATGTAGTACCGTATAAGCTGGAAAAAGGAAGACAGAAGACAATATCCTCTTTTAGCAGAATCTCTTTTATTTCCTCCCTCCTTGCTAGCAAAAATTCGGTAATGAGAGTACATCAACCTCCTATTATTGTGCCAAAACAAAAGACACATGCAAGCCTACGACTCACATTAGACATGTTACAGGTAAATAGATGAATTATGGTGTTTTCTAACTTAGTGATAGATATTCCATCAAATCCAATGTCATTTAAATGCCAAAACTATGAGAAATTTGAAAATAAAAACCCAAATTAATCTCCCCTCTGTTATATAAAACCATTCATCCAAGCCTCTAGCTCATATTACTCCAGGTGACCAATATCCTTTGGCAATGCAGAACCCATGCTCGTTTTCTTGCTAAAATATAACCAACTCCATTGCCCTTTCATATGAAAGGCACTAACATCTGAAACACTGAAAGCCAATGTTTCATTAGATTTCAAATAAAGAAAAATAGGCAAGGAAATGTTCGTTTCTCCCAGGAGTAAGGGCTATTGAGTAATGTTAATTGCCACTTCAAAATTCAACCCAATTGAATGTGGATGATGGTTCATAAATGGCTTATCATCAAACAAACCACTGTTTACAACCCAATATTAACGATTGAAATTCTAGCCCCAAGGAAAAGGGCTTGTTCCGGGGAATTATGGTTAGGCATTAGATGAAAACCATCAAATGAAAGTAAATCAGAAATTACTCTGAAAAAGGTCAAGGGAAGCTTACAAGATCATAGCTTTCAATGACAATGTCCAATAAAAGTGTTATCATGATATGTGACTGAAGAGTTCAACACTCTATACAATGAAAAGGACAAGGTAGTTGCCGGTGAAAGCATGTTATAATGCTTCAACTCTCATCTGTTTACTAGCTTTGAATATGCGAAGAAAAAACAAGCCACAAAGGCCTCGTAGCTGGATTGATAAGTGTAAAACACATCCTCATAAAAAAAGAGGATTAAAGTTACATGTAACTCAAACAACAAGACAAAACTTCAGGCCCAAATTTCCTATCATAAAAGAAACATAACAAAAGCAATTTTATCTCCTGTTATTAATTAAGAATCAAATTCCTCATTTAACTTGATGGTCATCTAAAAGTAAGCAACAGCATAGGAAAATAAACTGAGAACTCTTCCCTGTTTACCTTCAATATATAGAGGGACTTTCCTCCTTTAGTAATGAGAGAGCGCATATTTAGCAGCCGAGGACTAGACTCAACTTTATCAGTCTGCATAGGCATGAGTTGTCCAGTCAAATGCATTCGAAGTCTAAGTACAACCAGACAGCGACAGTCACTATTTTGCCCAGACCCTCCCGTCTCACGCATTTGACGATGCTCCACCAATGCAAATGCAAAGGTTGTTGGGAGTTTCTTGCCTTCGTCAAACTGCATCAAGCAACATTCTGTGAGAATTAAGCGATTTAGGTATTACTGAAGACATTGCCAAAAGCACATTTGAAGTCAGCTCTGAATGAATAAAGAGGAAAGTGAGCAATGTAATGCTAAAAACCAAAAGAGAAGTAAATGGATTTGGTAACCTTTTCTTTAGATAGCAAAAGCAGATCATTCTGGGATACGGAGAAATCTTTATAGGAGGAGCCATAAGTGACCTCTGGCAAGTGAAACCCATCAGACTCATTGCACTTGGTAACCACTCCATGTTTCCACTCGACATTTGCAAAAGTCCAACATCACAGTTCTATTAACATCCTTCCTCATATGAATAGCAATCAAAAGAAAGGAAATGGAGTCAATGAGAGAGGAAAAAACCAGCATCTTCATCGTCGTCACTCTTCTAAACAATTTGAGCCTTAATCTCTTCAAACAAAAGAGGCTCGAAGGTAGAAATGTAGTCATCGACATCTTTATATGTGTACTTTACTCGCTTTATGCTGAGAGGACTTCCGTCTTTATCACGCTCACTCCCACTACCTTGTTGCTATTAGAATGAGAATATCAATTTTTGCACGATCAAATACTAGCAGGCAAGCAAGAGAGGGAGAGAGTGAGAGTGAGTACATTGACTTCTTTAAGGATTTGAAAATAGTCCCAACCAAGAATGATTTTGTACAAACGTGAAAGAGTAGCCTCCTCTTGAATCTTATCTCTGTCCCCTGCCATCTTCACTTCTCCCTTTACCTACGTGCTGCTTAGAGAGAGTGTAAAATTCTCAGAGGTTTGACACATGTACACGCCCGCACACACACAGACGTTGATGGGGGCAATTAGGAGATAACCAAGCCAAGTGGAACGGTTATAGTATCAACTTTGAGCTCAACTCAAGTTCAATCAAGTGTAATCTTCTGTGCTATAACCCAGCTCAAAAAGATTATTAATACTAGAGCTCACTCGACTCAGCTCAATTACCAAAGAGGAACTCAAGCTCGAAACACTCTTCTATTCTTTATTCAGAAATACATAATTATTAAATGGCTATCTATTGTTTCTATGTATTGCCATATCGCGTGATTGAGAAAAAAAATCAGTGGATAACGACAGGGCTGATTATAATTCGTGTTTTGGTGATGTTTGAGTTTTCCATTCAAATTCCTTTCTTGTAAGAGCGAATTATGTTTCCCCACTAAGGCTAGTCGCAAGTGGAAAGAAACACCGAAAATTCTCTACCCTCCAGAAATTCCAACAGTGTACAGGTTAGCCATTTTTACACTCCAAAATATTTGTACATGACAAAAATTACCACCATTATATCCTCAGTACCCAACTGGTGCAAGCCAAAGCAGAAAAGGACACTGAATTAGTAAAAACCCCAAATCAGACGGAGCTGTTTGAACTTAAACATGAGTACAATACACAATCATCGAATAAAAACACCGACAGTGTCCCGGGAATCTCGACACACGGAGGACGTGTTCTGCCACACGGCGACGTGGTGGCCTTGATTTGTAGAACACAGGAAACCAAAAAATTTGGAAAGAAAAGAAAGAAGAAGAAAAACACATACCTTGCTTTGCGAGAGAGAGAGAGAGAGAGAGAGAGAGAGAGAGAGAGAGAGCGAGGGGTCTGCAAAAGTGGCCGAGCCGAGCAGGAGGTATGACGACCCGGCGATGGTGGCTTGCACAGAGAGAGAGAGAGAGAGAGAGAGAGAGAGAATTGGTGGTGGCGCGTTGGAGAAGTGGTGCTGGTGGACGGGTACTTGGTGGTCGGAGGTGGCGGTCGACGGCCGTGGCGGTGGAGGGACAGAGTGTGAGGGGGTTTAGCGAGGGTTTGCGCGCCAGAACAATCACACGTCCCTTAATTCGTCACGAGTTGCCTTCAAAATAAAATGAGAAAACTCTAAAAAAAAGGCATGAACTACTCTCGTTCTCTTAAACAAAGATTTAAGATAAAATAAGAGTCTGAAATGTAACGCCCTAGATTTTCGATTCTTTTTCAGATATCTAAATAGAATAGATATATTTCATTACTCGCACTCTAGTCAGATCTCAGTCGAGATTGATCGTCTCGGGATGGCTAACCAAAAGGGAAGGGCGATTTAGGATTTAAAGTACGTGGACCTGACGGTTGATACGCGTATCTCCTATCCGCCGCCCGTTGGCTTGAGTATTTGCTAAAGTCACGAGTTAATGAATGTGGCCATGAGACGGATTCCTGATTTAGGGCAGTCGAAGGTCTTAGGGCTTTTCAATAAGTGGAGTAAACATCGCAATGAGCTCTAGAGTGTTGAAATTGGTGTAGAGTGCCAAGAATGAGGCAACAAGAGGAAATGACCGTTTTGCCCCCGGTTCGCTCTCAGTTCTTTAGAAATTAAACAGTGAGTTTTTAGAGAGTTTAGACACTAGAGTTGAGACCGTCTAGTCGTTTGCTTAGTTTTGACTGTAAACTTGCAATTTCCAAAAATTTGCCCAACCGGTCCCGGCGCCACGCGCCATTGTCTTCCAATTATCCATTTAATCTCATCCTTGTCCTATATGCCACATGTCAAGTATCAATTGGTCATTGGTGTGACTTATCTCAATGAGAAGACCCATGGACACCTGCTCTCTCCTTATTGGTTGGATGGTTGACTCCTTGGTACAAAGCTTGCAAAGCAAGCTTCACTTGGCTTCTTCAAGAAGCATTGACCAAGCAATAATTATTTACTCTCTCCTCTTCTTCTCCTTCACATTTATTCCTCTTGGCCAACCTCTCTTTTCTCTCATTTTGCTCTCAGTTTCCCGCGGGTCCAGCGCACGCTCGGAGGAAATCGACTCGTTCGAGGTCGTCCGAACTCCGAATCGCGCTCCGTTTTCGCTTGTGTACTCGTAAGATCTCAAGCTTCGAGAATATTCAAGCGGATCTTCGAAAAACCTTCTACAGAAATTGCAGCACCAGATTAAAGTCTACCCTATTTTCCTGGTTTTGATTCTAGTTTGGCTTTTGATTTTTTTTTTCAGCTGATTTCTGCCTTGAGTTGTTGCTGTCCAAGCTTGATTGAGGTGAGTAAACATACTAGACATGTAGTAGCATGATTAAGGTCATTTAGTTTGGTGAATAAATGAAAATTTGGGGCTAGTTGGTTGAGGAATGCGAGGATGATCTTGCACCGGTTTTGCTGGAACTTGGGACCAATTTCTGTTTTGCTTGTTGATTGGCTTTGCTTGCTATAATTAGATGAATTGTGTGAGGGTATTAGGTGACCAAATAAAGAGGAGTTGTTGTTTTGTTTCGTGGTGAAAATAGAGCATCAAAACCGGTTCTGTTTCAAGTGTAGTCTGCTGGAATTTCTGCTTATAAACTTGCTGTTCTATTGCGACTAATTGGGGACGGAAACATGAGTATATTGCGGTGCACAAGGTGACCGAACAGAATATGGTACTCGTGGGGGACCTAGACAAATTATGGTAGACTAAAATTTAGAAATATGGGATTCCTCAGCACTAATACTTTCAATCGTGTACATATGCACATATCATGATTTATTTGCGATTGGTTTGACGTGAATTAGAGATGAAATTTCTCCGTATCAACGCGGGTATCCACGAGTGTTAGTAAGTTATGAGAACGACGTTGGGTTTGCTGGGTTGTTTAGTGATACATTGTCGATTGTTTATGACTGACTGCTAATAGTCGGGGATTACCTGACAAATAACTATCGCACTTGAAAATATGCATTTGAAAACACTAAATGAGTATGTTGGTTGTCTAGTGCGATATATGAGGTTGGCAATTCGTTCAAGTTGAGGTCAAGTTGTTCTTGGCCGACGGAATCGACGCGAGAATTGGAGCGACAAGGGTGAGAATGGCTCGACTGATGAGATCAGTACGAGAACGGGCGGTGTCGCAGTTCCGGCTTACAGTTTCTTCGTTTGCCAAGGGCGCCTGAGCATGTACGGCATGGGGTAGATGGAGAGATAAGGCGCCAGCCTGTGAACGTTTTATGCGTGGGTTCGAGGCGTGGCCTGTGGCGCATTATGCGCGGGCGTGAGAACTGTGGAGACAAGACTGAATTAATATAACTCTGAGACAGCATACCTTGCGTGTAGTGTGTTTAGATTCGACTTTGAACTGCGTGAATTAATTGACTATATTGAATGAGTCTGATGTAGTATGAGCTATCTATTCGTGTGTGCTTGTTTGATCTCATTCACATATGTACGTCCCTCTATTTTATTGGTATGTTTACTCGTTGAGTCATTAGACTCACTTGCAGCTTATCGCCCTCTCAGATCAACAGTCTTAGCAATGGAGAATTTGGGAGTACTTTTTGGTGTACCAGAAGAGATAAAGAGATGGGAGTCTACTTATCGAGCATCTAATAACACTGTATATAAGCGTGCGAAGTGTAAAGTCTAGGTAGATGAGGGTGGAGAGTACTTAGTGCCTCTGAAGTTTGAGGCCTGGTTCCATAGGCGAGGATTAGTTTTTAGAGGACCTATTACTGGTATGGATATGGATGTAGAGCTGGAGGATGGGGACGGGTTATTCACTCCAGTGACCTTTGTCGGAGAGGTCATCGACCCGGAGCCTATGCGGGAGGACCCTGCTGAGTATTAGTCGATGGAGATTGACGGACATGTTGAGGACCCTTATGATATGGAGCAGCTGGCTGCTGAGCTCGAGTTTGTGGAACCTGAAGAGTCTGACCCTAAGGAGCTGCCGTCTTCGGAGGACATATGCGGATGTCACAGAGGGTGTGAGGGTGTATCGGCAACCAGCCAAGAAACACCACAAAAAAATTATACATGATGTTGTGCAGCATCGAAGTCATTGAATGCGATATTGTAGATTATACATGATGTTCTGTTCGAACTTATTGAAGCAATCGAATGATTCTGGCATGGTAGGTGGATAAAGGAATAGGACAGATTTCTTGTTGCCGCGGTGCAAAAAAATTCAAGTGCGAGAACTTGGTGGTTGGAGGATCAATAAACAAAAGAAAGTAGAGGACTCCAGTGGGCATATATTTTCGGTGGACTTCATCATGTTGTCAGAAAAATGAAAGAGAAGGGATCCAAAGGGGAGAGAAATCAATAACAAAAAGGGAGAGGCTTTATAAAGGAGTGGGGCTGCAGACATATTTATCAAGAATCTGGACAGGACGATGGACGAAAAGCGTTGCATAATACCTTTTCCTTCATTTGGCAAACATTCTTTCCAGGAAAATGGACATTGATGGTCAAAGCTAGTCAAAAGGTCATGGCTTCATTCAATTTGATAATGAAGAATCGGCTCAAGAGGCAAGAGACGAATTAAATGGAATGCTGATCAATGATGAAGAAGTGGGTGTTGAACACTTTCTCCGCAAGCAAGAGCGGGATACTGCTCTTAACAGGACAAAATTCATGGATATGTGGAACCATTCTTGGGTGATAGTGGAGGAGGCCATGATAAAAATTTGGAAAGTGGAGGGTGCTTTCGTTGGCCAATTTATAAAAGGATAATAGCATGATGGGGACAGCCTTTAACGATTCCACCGAAAGACCGCATTATGCTCACTTTTAGTCTCCACTCACGCGAAAAAAGAGAGAGAGGGAGTAATCGTGGCTGATGGATTGACCGAAGGAAATGATTAAAAAATAGGGGGGCGATTGAAAGATAAAGGGGACGAGAGGAGCTCGGGCATGGTCTTCGATTCGCTTAGCTTCGTCCGCATCGCTGAGCTTGCATGGCAGCACAAGGACTCGTACGACAAGGGCGACCTCTCGAGCTGTGCCCTCGTAGTTTGCAGCTTCTCCAAGGATCTCGGCCTACCGGGGTTCCGCGCTGGGCCGATCTACTCACACAACGAGATGGTCATCTCGACTATAACGAAGACATCGAGTTTTGGATTCACCTCGCCATAAGCTCAGCACCATCTTCTCAACTTGCTGTTCAATGAGAGGTTCGTATGGAGATGCATGAGAGAGTAGCTGGCGTTGGTTCTTAAAGAAAGGTATACGTGGACGGAGACGGGATGGTCAACTTCAACAAGTTCAAGAGAATGATGAAGTAGACAACGGAGGGCCTCTGAATTGGCGAAAGCTGTCACACCCGCTCTGTGGATAACGAGTCCGAACTGACTGGAAGCACTGGGAGTTCTGGGAACTCAAGCTCAGTTTGTCGAGGGATCCGGACATGTGAGCTCGATCAATGGAGAGACCACTTCAGGGGGGGCAAAAAGATCATGATTCCGGAGGCGGATGGAGCAAAAACGCTGCTGATTAGAGCTTGGAAGAAGGATGCATAATCAGGAGAGAATTCTGGACCATGTTCTGCGACTCAAAGATTCGATGCAAATGGCGCTGGACCTTGGATCGAACTATGCCAAGCTCATGGAGGAGTATTCCATAGACGACATTGAGGTCGACTTCTCCTACTCTGATCAGCATTGAGGGCTCGAGCATACAGCTAGATGAGGGACGGAAAACAATCATCCCAGTGGTGAAAGTGGAAGGAAATCCACCTCTTTTTGCTTGGACATCGAATGGAAACCTCCTCCATCCTGTCCAACGATAACCCTCTCTTTCAAAGCCATCTGTGTCACTGCTTAAACCCATTTTCTTTACATTCCAACTCCCCTACGTGCTTCTCTGATAACAGCTCCTCCAGTGACATGGCTCTCCATGTACCTCTTGTTTTTGTTTCC
Source organism: Psidium guajava (assembly GCA_016432845.1). Classification (NCBI taxonomy): domain Eukaryota; kingdom Viridiplantae; phylum Streptophyta; class Magnoliopsida; order Myrtales; family Myrtaceae; genus Psidium; species Psidium guajava. Next base: position 34,974,812 of record CM028225.1, on the reverse strand, counting down.
TTTTCTTCCAACTAAATTCGCCTCCCTCCCTGTCATTCCAATAAACTTCACTTGTCATAATACATGTGGCGCCATCCCCGTGAAGTACTCATTTGCACCAGTTTCGGTTATGGCCACCTAGACTTCGCTACAAACGTGAGATGCAGCTCCACCAACAAAGTTGAGTTATCTACCGGAAGTGGGATTTATGACGTGGTCCCAATCGACTACCCCACCCGGATGATGATCGTCACCGCCCCTCTCATGTCAACTTGCGAATCGATGCAGAATTACAACAGTTTCAGCTTGGATCGAGCTAGCCTGTTTATCGTTATAGATAACATCCTTGCTCCTGTATTCTTGCAAGGGAGTCAAGGCACTAGTCCTTCCACGGGGTGACGTTGCACATGGTCTTCATCGAGTTCGAGAGAGGTCAAGGCTCGCCGCCGCGCTTGCCGTTAGCATGCGCCGAAGTACCGACCACCGCAACGACCATGATGGCGACGAGAGTAACGGAGGACAGGATGATGACAACGATTCTCTTCCGAGCTCGGTGGTGGACGTCGAGCGTCTCTTGCTCCGCTTCCTTGATCTTCCCATAGGCCTTGATCAAAGCCATGGTGGGGCAACTTGGAGATTATCTTTTTTGTGCTTCCCTATCGTGGTAAGACCGGTATGGGATGTTGGTGGCGTTCCCACGTATGCGGCCGTTCCTGGGCTGAAGCGTGGGGTTACATGCGGAGGCCGACGGATGAGAACGCTCCGATTTCCCAATCATTTGCGAGTCCTGCCTCGGTGACAACCCCTTACGTTCGCATCGTGAGGCACAGTATGATGAGGAGTGCAAAATTTGCCAGCGTCCATTTACAGTTTTCAGGTGGAGATCAGGTCGTGATGAAGATGCAAGAAAATCGAAATTTGACAGACTTGGTGCAAGTTGAAAAATATTTGTCAAGTCAGCCTGTCGGATCTTGAATATGGGTTGCCGGCTAAGAGGAGTCGCATAAAAATGGCACAAGATCGTGAAAGAGACAAGAGAAAGAAATCGTCCAGTCAATAAAGACGAACTTTAGTGTCGCAAATCAAGGAAGAATCTATGTGAAGGTTTCTCTACACTTAACAAACTTCTTGGCCACGAGGTTTGCAATTCCTACATGTAACCTAAAGGTCCAAAGATTATGGCAACTACTGGGGTGGTTCATTTGCCCGTTTCAGATGACCTTGAAGGGGCTTCATCCACCTTGAAGTGACTAAGAAAACTCATGTGATCCTCATGCTGTAATTCACGGTGTCATGGATCATAATGGAAATCGGGTTGGTGTCATTTTTGATAAGGACAGCTTCATTAAGACCCTGGAAGGCTGGGCGAGAACATTGGTAACCGAACGAGTTAAGCTGGGAGGCGTCCCCGTGAAAATTGTAGTAGTCAAGGCCTGATGTTGCGACGACGACATGGTTAGCGTGGACTGAAACGGAGAGACGACATAACGAGCAAGATTCGACGGCAAATGAATTGGCGTCGTCAAATGTTAAGACCCGCACGATGAACACGAAGTATTTTCGCATCTCGTTGCCGGACGTGTTGGAGAACCGAGCCGAAGCTCCTACCTCCGCTTTTTGACGTCGCCTTGGGTTGGAGCTCTCACTGTGTTAGTTTTCTATCCCTTTGATATGCCGGTGAAGATAAGTTCAATTTTTATGTGTTGGTTCCGTAGAATTATTCGCTGGTAAGTTTGGTTCTTGAGAGAGTTTCTTGGGTCTGGGTAGAAGCAAACCTACGAAGAAAATGAACCAGGGAATGAAAAGAAAATATATATATATATATATATAGAGAGAGAGAGAGAAAAGAATGAAGAACGTGTGTTAAGCCTTAGAAATTAGGAGAAGCTTGGAGTTGGGCTGTGCTTGGGCCTTTTGGTCGTTAGGCCCGAATTGGAAAGAAACAAGAAAGAGTCTGCTTGGTAGAGTGGGCTACGCAAGTCTTAGGCCTTTATTAATCTTTAGTTTCTTGTTGGCCCGGGTTGGGCTCACTCTTTGAGCCCAGTCCACGCCCGGTCCAAACCTTAACAGTTTGACCCGCCCGTGACTCCTTTCTTAATAAAAAAAAATTAATTTAAATTTTAAAATAAATTCAAAAGAATCGGAAACCTCATAAAAGAAAACAAAATTCCTAAGAAATAAAATAAAATAAAATAAAATAAAAAATTCTCTGAAATTGTGGAAAATAAGAAATAATCAAATTCAACTGGTTTGACCCGTTTTCACTCCCTAATCCTTGAAAAATGACCATTTTGCCCTTCTGGTCAGTTTGACCCAAACTTTTCCCAATAATCCCAAATGAGTTTTCATGAAATGGTACCGAAAGGGCGTTAGAGTAATCTAACGTAACCAAGTCCCCGAACTCATAATCTCTAGTTCGCAGGAATAAAGTATTTCTCCCGACACTTTATTTAGGTTTCTAATCGACCTACCAAAAACGATTAGTGGCGACTCCAAATCTTAAAATCATTCAAACAAAACCCCAAAGTCGCGATTCGGTAGGGCTTGGGAGGGTCCGCGTTAGGTTAGTTAATCTAATTAACCTGATAATCCGTTCACCCTGAAACTTAATATTCTTTCGGGTCGCGACAGCTTGGGGACTCCGCTGGGGACTGGTTTTTTGGAATTTTCGAAAGAATAAAGCACTAATTGGAGTACTTGAATGTTTTTGAAATTTTAAAAGCCTTAGCGGACTTAGGCCGATGAAAATTTCATGGATATCTCGCTTCTGGCGATCTTGTTTGGGACTCATTTTTTAGGTGTTAAATGATCTTGCAGATGGGAGTTATAAGGGGTGGAGTGTTTGGCTAACCCTTTGTCTTGCAGGTTTGGTATGTGGGAATTAGAATTTAATTTTCGCACATTTTTGAAGCGGTGTTTGAATTTAACTGTTATGCGTGATTAATCGCTTTAGCACTACATCACACACGTCCCGTGGCCGGACCTGGGCCACTAGTTTTAGGATGGTATTGTGATTTGGTTCTAGCGTTCGGCGTGAGATCACGTCGAAAGTTAGTCCAGATTCAATCCCGAACCTCTTTTCAAAAATGAGTTTTAAAAGTTAGACCTCAGGCTTAGTAAGATTACCAAAGCAGTGGTTTTAATTTTTGACTCGAGCAGCCGAAGTGGAAAGGCTCGGCTAATCCTGATTACGTCGTAGGGGATCACGGCTAATCTTGATTATGTGCGCGAGATTGTCGCCTTGCCGTAAGTCTTTCGCTTCAATTTGTCAGCCTTTAGAGTAGATAGGCTAAGATTTAAACTCACGATTCATGTGCATGTCTATGTGATTTGTCATTGGTGTCTTCAAGGTAAAAGTAAGACCTTTAACCTTATCTTGTATTTATTTATTTATTTTTGGGTCGGTCCATGTTAGGATTCAGTCAAATTTTGAACCTAACATCGTGATCATTTTTTTCAAAAGAAAACAAAAATTAAATTGGTGTCCCATTTTTGAAAAAATGAATGCGGAAAAATTCCTTAGGGAAATTTTGTTGACCAATGAAATATTTTGTCACATTTTTCCTCAATGCTTCAATGGACCCAAGATTTTCTCGACAAATTTACCCCTGAAAATTCATTCTGATAAAAGAGGAAAATTCCTTCAGGAAATTTGCTAAATAGTTAAAGGATTTTATCACATTTTTGTTCAAATTGTAAAATCTGCTAGAAAATTCTTTTTGAAAAAATCCACCCATGTTTTTCTGAGAAAATTTTCTCCGATTTCTCATGAAATGAAGAAACAAAATTGGACCAATCTATGAGTCATGGATTGACCTCTCTTAGATCACATACTAATTGTTTCCTCTACTTTTGCAGGGAGTCACAGGTACCCCAGGCGGAGCAGAATTAGGCTAATCATGCCATGGATGATCTCGAAGAATGCGAAAGGATAGAAAATGGCCGACGTCGCAATTGATAATCCTGGGGGCAAGCGAAAAAGTCCCGGACACAGAATCGTGTCAATCAGTCAGTACGTATGGGCCATGTATATTGATGGGGCAGTGAATGTATCCAGATCAGGCATGGGGATATTTTTGATGTATTGAGGGGTTCCTGTACTTTTTCGAAAAAAGTATACACTGTGTAGTCAGAACCCATGAAACTAGTATGTTAATCCAACCGTACAATGCCTTTCTGATTAAATTGAACAAAGGCTTGCCTTTTAGCTTTCTCGGATTCGAATCACATGGTAAACTGTTGAGGACTAATGGCTTATTACTAGACATGGCCCACATGCGTTTCTGCCGACACTACACGCGATCAGCACAGACAAGTGGGCGCCGAAAGAAATAAAGTAGGAGTGAAGTGGGACACGGAACAGACGACCTGATTTATTTATTAACACACAAACCGAGTGGTCAGAGCGATAATAATGACCGGTTGCTAGTTTTACTGTGATTGGTGGGGGCCGCCGCTGAATCCTTTTTCTATGTCTTCGATATCATCATCAGAGAGGAGTGATGGGATCTTACCTTTGTCTATTAGGCCGTGTGTCATCATTTTACGACCACCATCTATCGTGATAAGATAAAACAGGGGCAGTCCTACCAGTCGAGGTAGGAATATGTTCCCTATGTATTCCGTCGGAAGTACAGTCGACAGTAGCATATTGGATCCAGCAGAGGTAGATGACCTTGTTCTGCGAAGGTTGCCACGACAGGAAAAGTTTGCTCTGAACTATGGTGACCCATATGTCGTAAAGAAGATGCTCCCAGAAGATGCTATGATCCTAATTGAGATGGGTGTGAGAAATACCTTAAGTCATTCATGCTATACGGAGGAAGAAATGGCGAGAAGATTAAAGCACAGAGATACGAGGCTTTTCTTTCATTCATTAAGGAATATTACAACCGCTCACTGGGGAGGAAAGGTAAAGCCAAACTGGGCCCTGATAACCATTACGAAAGAGCTCAACTGACTCTCCAAACAGTTGATGCTCTGGGTGTACCGGGCGCTCTCGGGATCAAGCTCCACGAGCTTAAAGAAGAGGCGATCGCACTTCTCCTTAGCTTGGGCCATACTAGCCTCGTAATGCTCGACGGTAAACTCCAGGTCCGGAATCGCCGCCCTCTCGAAAGCAATGTCTGCCATAATGTCATCAAGTCTCTCTTGCAGCCAACTGCATTTGCACCTCATCACAATATCGCCCGGCTCCTGTTCGACGTAAGTTCGGACCAAGGCCAGATGGTCCACCAACCTTCCCCTCTCACGAACCAGCCACGAAAGCTGATCGTTGGCAAACTTGAGGGTCTTCTTGTGATTATCAGCCACAAATGTGACTGTTTCCAGACGCTCGTGCCGGTCTTGGTAACGAGCTTTCACAACGGCAGTCACAAGAACCGTTTCATAAGCGCGGTTATAGGCGGCCAGAAAATTGATGAAGAGGGTCGGGAAGTTCCGATACTCCTTCCCCAGTTGGGTACCCTCAACAGAAGCAGCGTCCACGGTCCTGAATAGACCGAGGATTTCAGCCTCAACGGTAGAGTTTTGGGCTATATGAGCGTAACCTCTACCAAGAAAATTGTAGAGTCTCTCCCACCCAGCCAAGACTTCGGCGGAGAAGGTATGGTTAGGAGAATTGGCCATTTTTGAAAGCAGAATACGAAAGAAAGGAGGAGATAGGTGAAGCAGACTAGTGGAGTGTGAAGATGGTAATCTGCGTTGAAGTAAATATTGAGTTCGTAGCGATAATATCAACTAGTCAAGGTTTTCCTATCTACCATTCTCTGTCGGCAACACCCCCGCTGGCTCGAATTCCAGTCAAGTGGCGACCTCGAGCCGAGCAAACCCGACGTCTCTGCGGAAAAGCTGGATAAGATGCCACCACTTTAGAAAAGAAAGAATAAAAAAGGAGCTGAGTGGGAGACAAAGAAAATTTGCAGCGGAAAAGAAGATGGGATCCGTCTTTATGGGAGAATGCACCAACAAAATCAACGGTGGAGATAAGCGGGAGAATTGATGACGGGGACCCCTACCATGAAAAGATGAAAGAAAGAAAAACCGTGCAGGAGACATGGTGAAAAAAGGTTGAGGAAGACAGAATTCTCGGGCGGAGTAATACGGTTTCTAAACCCACGCCTAGATTTTTAAAAGAGGTATTCTCCTGGAAACCTTCATCCATCCATGCTCTGAAGAGAGTTTCAAAGCATACCCAGTCGCTCAGAAAAGTTCAAAGAGAGTGGAAATACCGGAAGCGAGTAGCAAACCTTGAGAAATCATCAACCAAATCGAAGATGTCTCAATCCAATTCTCTCGAGAGCTATTGTTGCTTGCTGAATATGGGAGAGAAAGAGTTCAAAGTCATGTTTGGGATCGAGCCCATGGAGCTTGGCCCTTTTGCCGACGACATCCAAGATCTCAGTAAAGATAAGGACAACGACGGTAAGGTTCAAAGGAAGCGTTACCGTCGCCGTACTGAGGAGCAAGTACAAAGGCTTGAGGCTGTCTTCAGAACGTGCCCTATGCCAGACGGCAAACAGAAAATGGAACTGAGTCAAGAGCTAGGACTTGAACCTTCGCAAATCAAGTTCTGGTTTCAAAATAGGCGAACCCGAATGAAGACTCGTCATGAGCACAACGAAGCCGAGTTTTTAAGAGCTGAAAATGAAAACCTCCGAGCGGAGAACAAGATGTATAAAGAGGCTTTTGACTCCGCCACCTGCCCCAACTGCAATAGCCTCCTCAACCTCGATGAAATGCATTACTTGATGATCGAAAATGCAAGTTTAAGAGGTGAGTTAGACCAGTTTATAACAGGATCGAGTTCTGTTGGAGCAGGGTATAAAAAGACCAATGCTACTGGATCAGCATCAATACCTCCCGAGAAAGATAGGACAGATCACCACCAAGCAGACACTGACGACGATCTTTTCGCCATAATCAACCAGTTTGATATCGGTAAAGCATCGGGACTGTGATGCACATGCTCAGCCAGCGACCACCAGACCTTCAATATGGCTGATGCATACCTGATCCGGGAGGAAGCTTGCTGACCACTGGAGGGCCTGCAGAGGAAGAAAAACTAATCCAGGATGCATATGGTTTCATTCCCTTACATGGATATTTTCTGCTTCTATGAATGTATGGAATTGACGCAAAAGCAAAAAACAGTCATTTCATTTTCCCCTATTAAATGCTCGAACTCGTTACTGCACCAAACCCGGGGAAGAATTAATGGCGAGTAAAAATCCGTGTAGACTCAAAATGGTAACTATGTATCGTTCCAATTTACCCTCGAATTGCTCCGGTTTTAAAATTGGACCCCTTCTGTTTTCAGGAATTTGCAAATTGACCCAAAGATACAGTCATGCCCAAATGCGACGTCCTCGTATTGAACGAGACTGGGGGCAAATCAATTCGAGAATATTATTACTGAACGGACGGCTTCAAACAAAAAAAAACGAGCGAAAGATGCGAGCAGCCTCAGAGATGGGTAGTTTTGTATCGTTACAATTTACCCAGGATTGTCTCAAATTTTGAAATACTCTCTTCCGTCTTAATAGGGATTGTAAGTTGCCTTGAAAAGAATCGAGACATGGAATTGCAAGACCAAGTCACCTCAAAGATCAACCTTTAAAGGCGAACCTCCACGAATGCCTACGGTCTTGTGGACCGGATGGCATGGGGAATGACAGTGGTCCGAAACATCCCGAGTTCGATCCCCAAGATTGGGGAATGTTGTAAGTATTGTAAATGAATAATACAACCTTTTGCACATTTCTTTTTGTAGAAGGAAACAGAAATACTAGACAAGCGATACCAAAGTCGATACTCCGCCACAACCTTGGCTCTAATGATAAAATGCCCACCAAAAGTGGAGACAAACTCGACCCAGTAAACCTGATAAAGGGATCATGCAAAGCATGCAAGATGAAGGGTAAACCAGTCTCGTATCCAATTCATCATTTCTAATACTGACTAACACGTCTTCTCCTCCATTGTTTGACAGGAAATGTCTAACTTGACATACCAATGAAGAAAATCCTGAGTGGTGAAACTGGTAAAGGAGTTGCGCGAAGCACTCAAGGGTAACTCAGTATCGTGTCCAGTTCATCATTTCTGATACTGGCTAACACGTCTCCTTTCCTTTTTACAGGAAACATTTATACTAACATTTAACATGTTGAAGGAGACAACCCCAAATAGCAAAATTATGATCATTCAAAGAGATCCATTCCGATCAAAATGGGGCAATTCCAATTCACCCATTTTCTTCCATACTTGCATTTTTAGTAGATGTGTGTGAGCCTGAAAACTGCTAATCTGCATTGCATTTACACATGTCATGATTCATGCATGACTGTTCTGCATGTTTAATTTTGCCAATTCTGGCTTGGGGCATAAACTGCACATGATGCATCGAATGTGTAGAATGGGGCATGACAAGATGATGAAAGGCAATCCCTTCCCATACACGTCCTACATCCATAGTGAGTTGTGTGCTAAACAGGTGCCGCATTCCTCAAGGTGATGGGTTTTCTCGCAAAAGATACGATAGCCGAAGTGAAGGAGGCATTCATTCTCCATCCCAAACACTTCAGGTTACCATTGACGACCCATTTGAACGGCGGTTTCATTTTGTAACCCCTGTCAAGAACCACCCCACATCAGGGGCCAAATGGAGGTAGTTCCAGCAGTTATCATGATGAAAATGGTTAGAAATTGTCTTGCTTGGACTGATATCAATCTTCAAGTGTTTCTTTGCATGACACTCGAACTTTAATTCAAGTGCTTTAGGATGACGAAGAGTATTCGTTTCTCTATCCTACACACTCATCCTTTGCATGGCCCAATTGAGCCTGCAAATTCATTTTTCAAGCCCATATTGGTGATCATTGCTCATTTCAAGGCAAAGATAACGCCTTCCCCCCACGGAGCAGAATTGAAGACAATTGGGCCAATAGAGAATTCTCGAATGAGCCTATTTCATATGCTAAACTTTTCATGTAATGTCTAGTATCATCTTTTGAAAATCATCTTGTTGCTAAAATTCAAAGCCACAAGATTGTCAAAGTGAAAAGAAAAAATGTTGCCTAAAGAAAATGGGTCTGCTCCCAAAAGGAGTCGGGAGTAAGAAAAGCTAAGGCTACTCCAAAGAATCTCGGGCAGAAAGAGCAAAGTGCCTATCAAAAGTAAGGCTAATGCCCATGCATCTGTAATGAACTTCTGACTTCGAACATACATTTTGAGAATTCCCGAAAAAGGATCCCCAAAGAAGTCAGTTTGCAAAGTGTAAAAGAACCACCACCCCTCAACCAATGGTGGTATTCATTGAAGACAAATTCAGGAAATCAAAGATCGGTGACAAGACTGTAACGATCACCAACACCAAGCCCTTCTCATATATTTTTCGGAGCCAAAACGAGCCATTCGTTTCTCACACCCAAATCCCGACCTACGTTACGACCCTTGAAAGTCTCTTCTGATTAGAGCACTTGAATTAACGTAAGAGTTGAATGACTTTAAGCATCGCTCGAAGAAGTTCGAGCAAGATTATTTCTCTCTCATTTTGCAGGGTTCTTGACTTGTAAACCTGGAGCAGATGATGAAGACTTTTCTGTCAATGGCCTTGACTCGAAAGGAGTCCCCTTTGATAAGCCTTTGACCCAATCCACATTACGGTCCTAATCAAGACCTCCAGATCGGCTTGATCGTATCAATTGCGAGATCACTCGGACTCTTGCTGAATGCGATGGTGGTAAGATTAAGTGATTTCTTTTCAAATCCTGCAATCAGGATAAACAGCCTTTCTCGAAAATGAGAGAAAGCCCTTTCGGACTGAAGTCCCCATTCAGGTTACATTCGAGGTATCCATGAATAATAACCTCCCTGAACAGAATTGGTAATGCAAACTTGACAGAATAGTTATGCATGATCCACATTATGAGCATACACACATGGTTCTTAATCATTGCAAACTCAGCTGAATAGTTTTGCATGAACCGATGAATGCGTTGATCAAAATGCTTGCACATGTTACCTCTGACATTGTCTGACAGGTAGTGCATTCCTGACATTCGAGCTACCCTTCGAGGTCTTGAAATTCATCCAAGGGCTATTGAACAAACAAGCCCTGTTGGCAAATGCTCGCCAATCATTCTCAGGTGAGTATACCTTCGACCTAAACCTTTCAATTCTGATGATTGTCTGGGTGCTCGAATCCATTGCAGCACATAAGGTCATTCAGGGAACAAGCAGACATGATACAGTCAACCTGTATATGCCTTGATCATTAACTCAGAAGGTCCAGGTAAGCCTTCCAAACCCTTTGACTCATGAACAACATGTTCTCATGAGACATTCATTAGTTCACGATCGACGCGCTTTCGTGTTCTGGATCTCTGTCTCTTTCGCTTATTCCTAAAGCGACAGGAGAAGATAATGAATTCTGCAGGATTCCTGGTCTCCCCAGATCCTAGAATGACACCCTTCATGTCAATACCTCACCCGTCCACCTAAAAGGTGACATTTATGAGGTATGCTGTCTGTGGAGCCCTTCCATTGGAAATCCCAATACGGAACGGTCCATTTTTCAAGTCCTGAGTTACAGGCACCACATAGACGAGCCCTTTTTCTAGGGCACCATACAAACGAGCCCTTTTTCTAGGGCACCGAAGTCCTTCCTGAAGGGTCAACTCAACGGCAGACACCGCCTGAAGGGTCAACTCAACGGTAGACACCGCCTGAAGGGTCATCTCAACGGTAGATACCGCCTGAAGGGTCATCTCAACGGTAGATACCGCCTGAAGGGTCAACTCAACGGTAGATACCGCCTGAAGGGTCATCTCAACGGTAGATACCGCCTGAAGGGTCAACTCAACGGTAGACACCGCCTGAAGGGTCAACTCAACGGTAGACACCGCCTGAAGGGTCAACTCAACGGTAGACACCGCCTGAAGGGTCATATCAACGGTAGACACCGCCTGAAGGGTCATCTCAACGGTAGACACCGCATGAAGGATCAACTCAAAGGTAGACATCGCCTGAAGGATCATCTCAACGGTAGATCCCCCATTGGGTGAATCGTTTCCAAAGTCCTTTCTACAGGCACCAAAGTCCCTCTTACAGGTACCAAAGTCCTTCTTACAGGCACCAAGTCCTTTCTACAGGCACAAAGTCCTTCTCACAGGCATTTCCATGGGGTGACCTACCATACAGGTCAAATTTCAATCCGATTTTAACCAGTAGAATCCTTTCATTAGGAATCTACCATGGGGTGACCTACCATACAGGTCAAATTTCAATTAGATTTTCATCAGTAGAATCCTTTCATTAGGAATCTGCCATGGGTTGACCTACCATACGGGTCAAAATGCAAGCGAATCCTTCAAGTAGGATAGATCGCTAATAAAGTCCTTTCATTAGGAACTATGCCATGGGATAGCCCACCATACGGGTCAAAGCCTAAACGTCCCCGGAATATCCTCAGGATGAATCTTTAGATGCCTATTCAAAGAACATTCATGTCAGGCAACAGCCATACAACGGGCAGGTAAGTGCCAGGTAAACTCTCCTCTCTCTCTCTCTGTCCCTCCATCGGAGTCTCCTCAAACTGGGTCTGGATCAGAGCTTACACCGGGAGTATTGGAGAACAAATGTCACGACACTTTTTATTTCATTGTGTTGAGTCGATTAGGATTTAGGTGTCATCTCGTCTTTGAAATGAACCTCTGCCGAGCTTCCTTTCAAAGAGGGGCAGCTGTTGACACCTGATTTTTAATCATCTTTTTTCTCTTTTAAAAATTAATAAAAATCCATAAATTTGTAAAATTGAAAAAATCAACTTTGGGGACCTTGGCCAAGCCTAGGGAACCAATTTTGGCCAAAAAATGATTTTCCATATTTTCAGTATTTTTCGGCACTTTTATTTTCGAAAATTAATAGAAAATCCATAAAAATTCAAAAAATTACAAAATCAACTTTGGAAGCCTTCGCCAAGCTTAGGCTACCATTTTTGAACAAAAAATAATTTTTCGTATTTTTCACATTTTTTAATATTTTTTTTAGAAATTAGGAAAATATTATAAAAATCAAAATAAATAGCGTTTAAGGCCATAAAAATGTGAATAAATAGTCAGTATTTTTCTTTTAATTTTCTCTTCATTTTGGCCAAAGAAGATCCGCGAAAATTAATCTGAAATCGAGAATTACTTGGTTAATCTCATTTTCAGGTTAATAAAAAAAATTATTATTATTTAAATTAATTAATTAATTATAGAAAATTTATTTCAGCCTTATAATTTTCGATTTGGCATTTCTGGAGTTGTGATATTGTCCGTTAATAGTCCAAATTTTTTAATGGCCTGATGGTGATTTTTCGTTGTTGCGTTCAATTTTCCAAATTCAATTTATCATTTGATGGGTTACTCTAATATTTCCAAGGTTTCTCACAAGAGCATGGCCAAGATGGATAAGATTGAAAAGCAAGCATAGATCAAGTCCCCATCCGAGAAATTGTTCGATATTTACAAGAATAAGATTGACTTGATGCCCAAAATCATGACAAGTTGCGCAGCATCGAAGTCATTGAATGCGATATTGTAGATTATACATGATGTTCTGTTCGAACTTATTGAAGCGATCGAATGATTCTGGCATGGTAGGTGGACAAAGGAATAGGACAGATTTCTTGTTGCCACGGTGCAAAAAAATTCAAGTGCGAGAACTTGGTGGTTGGAGGATCAATAAACAAAAGAAAGTAGAGGACTCCAGTGGGCATATATTTTCGGTGGACTTCATCATGTTGTCAGAAAAATGAAAGAGAAGGGATCCAAAGGGGAGAGAAATCAATAACAAAAAGGGAGAGGCTTTATAAAGGAGTGGGGCTGCAGACATATTTATCAAGAATCTGGACAGGACGATGGACGAAAAGCGTTGCATGATACCTTTTCCTTCATTTGGCAAACATTCTTTCCAGGAAAATGGACATTGATGGTCAAAGCTAGTCAAAAGGTCATGGCTTCATTCAATTTGATAATGAAGAATCGGCTCAAGAGCCAAGAGACAAATTAAATGGAATGCTGATCAATGATGAAGAAGTGGGTGTTGAACACTTTCTCCGCAAGCAAGAGCGGGATACTGCTCTTAACAGGACAAAATTCATGGATATGTGGAACCATTCTTGGGTGATAGTGGAGGAGGCCATGATAAAAATTTGGAAAGTGGAGGGTGCTTTCGGTGGCCAATTTATAAAAGGATAATGGCATGATGGGGACAGCCTTTCACGATTCCACCGAAAGACCGCATTATGCTCACTTTTGGTCTCCACTCACGCGAAAAAAGAGAGAGAGGGAGTAATCGTGGCAAATGGATTGACCGAAGGAAATGATTAAAAAATAGGGGGGCGATTGAAAGATAAAGGGGACGAGAGGAGCTCGGGCATGGTCTTCGATTCGCTTAGCTTCGTCCGCATCGCTGAGCTTGCATGGCAGCACAAGGACTCGTACGACAAGGGCGACCTCTCGAGCTGTGCCCTCGTAGTTTGCAGCTTCTCCAAGGATCTCGGCCTACCGGGGTTCCGCGCTGGGCCGATCTACTTACACAACGAGATGGTCATCTCGACTATAACGAAGACATCGAGTTTTGGATTCACCTCGCCGTAAGCTCAGCACCATCTTCTCAACTTGCTGTTCAATGAGAGGTTCGTATGAAGATGCATGAGATGCATGAAAGGTGTACGTGGACGGAGACGGGATGGTCAACTTCAACAAGTTCAAGAGAATGATGAAGTAGACGACGGAGGGCCTCTGAATTGGCGAAAGCTGTCACACCCGCTCTGTGGATAACGAGTCCGAACTGACTAGAAGCACTGGGAGTTCTGGGAACTCAAGCTCGGTTTGTCGAGGGATCCGGACATGTGAGCTCGATCAATGGAGAGACCACTTCAGGGGGGGCAAAAAGATCATGATTCCGGAGGCGGATGGAGCAAAAACGCTGCTGATTAGAGCTTGGAAGAAGGATGCATAATCAGGAGAGAATTCTGGACCATGTTCTGCGACTCAGAGATTCGATGCAAATGGCGCTGGACCTTGGATCGAACTATGCCAAGCTCATGGAGGAGTATTCCATAGACGACATTGAGGTCGACTTCTCCAACTCTGATCAGCATTGAGGGCTCGAGCATACAGCTGGACGAGGGACGGAAAACAATCATCCCAGTGGTGAAAGTGGAAGGAAATCCACCTCTTTTTGCTTGGACATCGAATGGAAACCTCCTCCATCCTGTCCAACGATAACCCTCTCTTTCAAAGCCATCTGTGTCACTGCTTAAACCCATTTTCTTTACATTCCAACTCCCCTACGTGCTTCTCTCATAACAGCTCCTCCAGTGACATGGCTCTCCATGTACCTCTTGTTTTTGTTTCCTTTTCTTCCAACTAAATTCGCCTCCCTCCCTGTCATTCCAATAAACTTCACTTGTCATAATACATGTGGCGCCATCCCCGTGAAGTACTCATTTGGCACCAGTTTCGGTTATGGCCACCTAGACTTCGCTACAAACGTGAGATGCAGCTCCACCAACAAAGTTGAGTTATCTACCGGAAGTGGGATTTATGACGTGGTCCCAATCGACTACCCCACCCGGATGATGATCGTCACCGCCCCTCTCATGTCAACTTGCGAATCGATGCAGAATTACAACAGTTTTAGCTTGGATCGAGCTAGCCTGTTTATCGTTATAGATAACATCCTTGCTCCTGTATTCTTGCAAGGGAGTCAAGGCATTAGTCCTTCCACGGGGTGACGTTGCACATGGTCTTCATCGAGTTCGAGAGAGGTCAAGGCTCGCCGCCGCGCTTGCCGTTAGCATGCGCCGAAGTACCGACCACATATAGAGAGAGAGAGAGAGAGAAAAGAATGAAGAACGTGTGTTAAGCCTTAGAAATTAGGAGAAGCTTGGAGTTGGGCTGTGCTTGGGCCTTTTGGTCGTTAGGCCCGAATTGGAAAGAAACAAGAAAGAGTCTACTTGGTAGAGTGGGCTACGCAAGTCTTAGGCCTTTATTAATCTTTAGTTTCTTGTTGGCCCGGGTTGGGCTCACTCTTTGAGCCCAGTCCACGCCCGGTCCAAACCTTAACAGTTTGACCCGCCCGTGACTCCTTTCTTAATAAAAAAAATTAATTTAAATTTTAAAATAAATTCAAAAGAATCGGAAACCTCATAAAAGAAAACAAAATTCCTAAGAAATAAAATAAAATAAAATAAAATAAAAAATTCTCTGAAATTGTGGAAAATAAGAAATAATCAAATTCAACTGGTTTGACCCGTTTTCACTCCCTAATCCTTGAAAAATGATCATTTTCCCATTCTGGTCAGTTTGACCCAAACCTTCCCCAATCATCCCAAATGAGTTTTCATGAAACTGGTACCGAAAGGGCGTTAGAGTAATCTAACGTAACCAAGTCCCCGAATTCATAATCTCTGATTCACAGGAATAAAGTATTTCTCCCGACACTTTATTTAGGTTTCTAATCGACCTACCAAAAACGATTAGTGGCGACTCCAAATCTTAAAATCATTTGAATAAAAACCCAAAATCGCGATTTGGTAGGGCTTGGGAGGGTCCGCGTTAGGTTAGTTAATCTAATAAACCTGATAATCCGTTCACCCTGAAAATTAATATTCTTTCGGGTCGCGACAGTCACGACCAAAAAATAGAAGGCCACGACAGCAATAACAGACAGACTGAAAGGAAATTAGGTAAAGACATCAGGAGGCAAATCCCAACAGCGTTGTACCCTCATATTGCAAGGAGAATCTTCAATCGGTTTTAGAGACAGAGCCTTGTCCCTCACCGCCTTGCTGAGACGCTTCTCCAATGCCGGCAAGAAGAGATTCTGGTGACGGAACATTATGTTGTTCCTCTCCTTCCAAATGATGCTGCACAAAGCCGTAAAGGAAAATCTGGCGATCTTCTGGTGAAAAAGATGGCCACCGAAGGCTTTAGTAGCCCATTGAAGGTTATCGAGCCAACTCCTATTCCTCCATACCAGGTTGTTCCTGGATGCCCAGAAGCGAATTAGGACTATTTTAGTAATTTTTCCATGGTTACAGTTTTTCCGGATATTTAGCTAGAATACCAATCTACCGCATGTATAAGAACCCTAACAAGAACAACCAAAGGGAATTAAAATAAAATATCATATTTGCACAACAACGTCGTAAAAAAAACGAACAACTTTCTTGAAAAGAATTTTTATTAGAATATCGTGGAACACGGCGTTATCCTCGAATTCAGGAGTCCCTAACCAACAAAACCACCAAGAAGAAAAGGGGGAAGTGGAAAAAGAAATAAGAAATAATCAAATTCAACTGGTTTGACCCGTTTTCACTCCCTAATCCTTGAAAAATTACCATTTTGCCCTTCTGGTCAGTTTGATCCAAACTTTTCCCAATCATCCCAAATGAGTTTTCATGAAATGGTACCGAAAGGGCGTTAGAGTAATCTAACGTAACTAAGTCCCCGAACTCATAATCTCTGGTTCGCAGGAATAAAGTATTTCTCCCGACACTTTATTTAGGTTTCTAATCGACCTACCAAAAACGATTAGTGGCGACTCCAAATCTTAAAATCATTCAAACAAAACCCCAAAGTCGCGATTCGGTAGGGCTTGGGAGGGTCCTGCGTTAGGTTAGTTAATCTAATTAACCTGATAATCCGTTCACCCTGAAACTTAATATTCTTTCGGGTCGCGACAGTCACGACCAAAAAATAGAAGGCCACGACAGCAATAACAGACAGACTGAAAGGAAATCAGGTAAAGACATCAGGAGGCAAATCCCAACAGCGTTGCACCCTCCTATTGCAAGGAGAATCTTCAATCGGTTTTAGAGACAGAGCCTTGTCCCTCACCGCCTTGCTGAGACGCTTCTCCAATGCCGGCAAGAAGAGATTCTGGTGACGGAACATTATGTTGTTCCTCTCCTTCCAAATGATGCTGCACAAAGCCGTAAAGGAAAATCTGGCGATCTTCTGGTGAAAAAGATGGCCACCGAAGGCTTTAGTAGCCCATTAAAGGTTATCGAGCCAACTCCTATTCCTCCATACCAGGTTGTTCCTGGATGCCCAGAAGCGAATTAGGACTATTTTAGTAATTTTTCCATGGTTACAGTTTTTCCGGATATTTAGCTAGAATACCAATCTACCGCATGTATAAGAACCCTAACAAGAACAACCAAAGGGAATTAAAATAAAATATCATATTTGCACAACAACGTCGTAAAAAAAAACGAACAACTTTCTTGAAAAGAATTTTTATTAGAATATCGTGGAACACGGCGTTATCCTCGAATTCAGGAGTCCCTAACCAACAAAACCACCAAGAAGAAAAGGGGGAAGTGGAAAAAGAAGAAACAAATAAAATAAATCCTAAATGCGCCCCACATTTGAGTCTCTGCGGATGTAGAATTATAAAGGAGGAAAAAGCGAGGGGGTAACATGATAATTACATTAAAGTGCGACCCTTATTGAATATCTAAAATTAATCTAACTTCATCACTGTCTTTTGAAAAAGGAAGGAATTGCTCGGCCTTTTGTCATACAGTAATGCTACAAAAAGTTTCACTTGAAAAAGAACGGAAATAACCAAAAAAAATTTACAAATAAAAACAAAAGCAAAAACTTACAATGCCTATTTTAGATTAAGACAAAGCAACTGGCCAAATGAGAAATGTCATAGCACCTGATGGATTGGAGGAGAAAGTGAATACAACCTCAATATCATCGTTGAGAAGCGATGCCATAATAACGATTGTTCTCCTTTATAAATATTTGGAAATCAACAGAACCTTTAGGTAGCTGCTGGTGCTCATGGCTCTGCTGTGAAAAGAATCCCGCATATGCCGCAGAAAAAAATTGGACATCGGGGTTTCGGGAGCCGATTATAGCCAACATGAGGAAGAGGCTCTTTACCTCAGACCGCTCCACATATCCAACAACATGCTTTGATGTCATAGGAAAATGACCATGTACAACCATGACTAGGCCGAAGAAGATAAAGCAGATTAGTCTTCTCCATCACCATAAGCCATGTCGGCATCGCCATCCCCATAGTAATTGTCGTCTCCTTGGCCAGGTTCAACATCGCCACTGTTGCCATATACTGAAGCAATGTTGTCTGGCTCATTTGCTATCTCTGTTTCACCTAACCGACGCTCATCCTTCTTTACTCTCATGGTTTCCAGATTTTCCTCTGACAAGAACGAGCCATAGGGCTTGGAAACCTGCAACATAAGAGTTCACTTATGACATAAAGAGGAGCGCAGAGGAACTAAAAGGCATCCATAGTGTTTTTAAGATAAGAAGTAAGCTATACATAATAAACAATCTCCAAAAATCGTTGTAACGGAGAGATATAAGATGATTTGTTATAGATACAAAAAATTCGAATACCAAGCCCCAGGGAATGCTTGGTTATGAAGGGAGCACCACGTTTCCAGGCTAGTTAAATGTACAATGGTACCCAATGAGAATTCATAAAGCTTAGTGGAGAGAGAGACCGACGTTAAACAACCCACCACTCTTGGTAGCAGCTTCTACTAGGTTGCCCCAGTGTTCATCATTTTTCAAAGTGGATGCAGAACCCACCACCTGAAGACAAAGTTAAACGGTTCCTCACTCCTGGAGTCAAAAGATCGATCCATGTATATGTTTGAAATGAGGGGAAAAACTTCCGTCATACACATCCTTACCAGTACAGAAGACCTTGCTCTGGTGATTGCGACATTCATTCGTCTATAATCTGACAAAAATCCGATACTCTTACTTTTACTTGCCCTAACACACGAAAAGATTACAACATCCTTCTCCCTTCCCTGAAAAGAATAGAGTTACCCTTTTAGCGATGAAATGGACACAAAGCCAAGCAACTGGATTTTAGAATATTTCACAAGAACAGATATGCCTCTGAATGAATTAAAGAGCTGGACAAAATCACTCACAGAAAACGAAAAAAAGAAGAAGCAAAGAAGCAATGCCAATCTGTCTGGTTGGAATACAAAATTAAGCAGCTAAGATAAAGGAAAAGTATTTTGAAAGCTTTTGGCATTGCATTCTGTGTCATCAAAGAAACAATAAAATAGATTGAGAACCAAAAAGCAATCTATAATTGTCTCAAATTAACCTTCCAGCTCACAAGTGTCAACATAACTGCCTCCATTCTCAGATAAAGGACCTTGCTCCAGCATTAACAAAATTTTTACATTTGTAAGAGGAGCAGAATAGTACGGAGAAGTGATTGATAAAAATACATGAGATTATATAATCTGTCATGAAAGATCGTGCATGAAGAAATAACTAAACAACTTTTTTCTGTTTACAACATAATAAAAAATAGCCATAATTCTTTTTCTTTATTCATGATGAAATATATATATATCCCAGATATTCATCATGAACAAACACCAATAAGCACAAATTACAATTCTTTCCTAGGAAATGCAAACCTGACATCCATCGACAGTGATTATATCCACCACTTCCTGTGCCTCCTCCTTGAAAATTTGCTTGAAACGATCTTTTAGAAGCTTGACTTGATAATTGTAAGGGGATATAATTGTAAGCCTTGAACTTGGCTTGAGTTTCGGATATCTGGTCACCAATTTGAGATACATAATGATGATAAACTCAACTTCATCACTATTCACCCGGGACCCACTACCAGATGGCTGGGACTCTTTTCCCTCATGTATGTCGAAAAAGCAAAATGGCCTGAAGCACCGAAATTCATGCCAAACCCGCTGTGTCTGAATCTGGACATCTGGACCATCCTCCAGTTCCTCATTATAAAATTCATGTGAAGGGAAGCTCCTAATCTGTCAAAGAAAGAAGAGACGATTTAGGTAACATATTAAATGACCCAATTTAAAAAAAATGGTTATGTCGGATCATTGCAGGACTGAGATAACACCAGGGTCTTTGTTTGTTTCTTTTCCTGCTTTTTGGGGGTTGGGATGTGTGTGGGGGGTTTGGTTGTTTTTGGTGTGTGTGTGGGTGGTGTTGTTTTTGTGGGGTGGGGGGGTTAGTGGGGTTTTTGGCTGTGCATGCGCAAGAGAGGGAGAGAGCGGACAACGTGATGGAGGTTGAAGGTCTTGAAAATGGACGCTGATGGCAACAATGCCACCTGACGAGGCTTAGAGATGAGAGGCCAGGGAGAGATGCAGAGTTTCTCTCACAAGTTTGAATAATAAACATCCACGTCATTAACATTGTGACCCATTAATAAGTCTCGCATGTAATTAAGCATTGTTATTATCTAACCTCAGGATGCATCCGGTATTGTTCCTTGAGCATAAGGACAGGATAACCAGCCTTCTGGAACCTCTGGAACAAACTCATGCCGTACCTAAAATTGGAAACCAGAAATAAGAAAAGCATAACGGAACGAATGATGAAAATTAGTTTTAAAGTAGAGGAATGTCCATTCTAAGATGTTGGCAAAGAGGGATAACAATGTCATCATAGAATGAGGGAATCTACCCAAATTTCTTAGCTATTGGAGAAATCACTGTGGCTGGTAATTGTACTGGATCACCAACCTGAAAAGCAACAGGAGGATGTTACATTATCAGATTAAGCATACACCTCTGCTAGAATATGCACAAAAGCACATGCTTCATTATGTGGATGGTGTCCTTATTCGATGGGACATGAGCGAGATAAATGTCTAGAAATTTTACTGTACCAAAGATACATCAAAAGATTTTCTTCTCAAGGGGAAGAGTATCATAAATGAGCAATTTACCAGGAAAACCTACTTGCACCCATTAGCCAGTGGAACAAGAGTTGCTGGTTCAACCTAATCAGAAGAATGCAAAGCCAAAGTAAGTTCTTCAGCCATACCCGGAAAAAGAGTCTTTAGAGGTTGAAAGTACATTCAACCCCTCAATTGGACTAGTTCTGTTTGTTTCTCTATATCTTACAGATACAAGGAAATAGCAACAGGTACAAAATTGGCAAGAAAAGGGTAACATGATAGCCAGATTGTCCAAACAACATAGTTGTGATTCAGTAAACCACCAAAAGAGTACACGACTCGGCGATACCGTGACAAAGCTTCTCAAATTTGGCATTAATTTCCTATATTACCAAGCTGATGCACGTGAAGACCATCCTTTAAGTTCTCATTTCGAATGCGAACAACCTCCACAGCATATGATTTTGTCAATCAGATTCCAAGGTAATCTGAGCTTTTTGAAAGGTATTTACGAAAGGAGCAATTCCAATATCAAGTTAAAGAATAAAAGCTCAACAGAAAACACTTTTGAAAGATCAATAGATCAATTTTACGTAAACCTGAAGCATTATGAACTTGAAAGAAAGCCCAGTAAAAGGCATGCTGCATACAGCACTTTAGCTCAGATACTTACAGCTTGGGCAGCCTCGTCGATGATAACAACATCAAAACCGTGGTTCAGTTTACTGCCAAGGAAATGCTTGTCTCCTGAGTGAATTGGGAATTGCTGCTGTTGCTTTAGCAGCCCAGATTATCACTAATCTGGCCATTCAAATGGTGGACCCCAGCTTTAGTAGAAGTATCTAAACAATGGAGAGTAAACAGACCTAACCAGGTGCCCTTGTTATTGGGATGATCACCAATTCTGATCTGTGTTATGAGTCATGATTACCAATACAAACCAAGAGGTCCAATAAAGCAAGGGGTTGAGGGGTGCTAAAACGAGGAGATTGCTGTGTAAGTGAGTAGTGCTAAAAGATCATTTTCTCTGTAAATGATGCACAATAGAGTTGGTTCTTACAATATGGCTTACAAGATCACATATGTTGAGGCTCAGATTTTCCGGACAGAGTAAGATATGCAAAAATGCCAAGTGTTTTTCTTAATAACAGGGCAGAGAACCCAATGTACTCGAGTACAAGGACAGCCTAAAGAAAATATCCTGGAGGTCCAGGATCATAATGCCATAAATTTCCCTTGCAATAAGCTGGCTGCTTTATATTTATCCTCAAATTCATGACTAGGGTTAAAGAACTTCATAAATTGTTATGAATTACAGATCTTCAAAGCTAATTGCATTTCCAGGTGCACACACATGTGCCAATGGTGACTATGGGTGATGCTTCTGCTAATTTTAGAGTACATATACTCACATAATTAAATTTAATAAGCTAAATGATCCTTAACGTAGAAGATCTTATTGTTTAAAAATTCTGCATGCGGGAAGCTTCATATGGAGAAGTTCAACCACCAGCTTAATTAGCTATTATCAACTAGCTCGAAGGCATTCCCTTGAAGTGGCATGGGAAATTGGATCTTCTTCACCAAAGCACAAAAAACTGAGTTATGATATGCAGCATTTTCTTGAAGTTCATCAAAAGTGTATACTGGATTTTATGCCCGCACACATTTAACAAAAATAAAACTTGATCAAGAAGACAAATTAAATAGTCAAGCAAAGAAAGCAAGTTAAATGAGAGACTACAACGTGACTAAACATCTGACATACCAGGTGATCCATGAAAACGGACTGGACCGAGTGATGTGCTTTAAGACCAATACGCACTATTTTAGGATTATACGCATGATCATCTTCATCTCGAATGCCTGAGAACGACATGATGAAAAGAAAAAGAAAAGACACTATAATTCTGAGTAAAAGAAAAAAGTCATACTAATAGTTGACGATGAGAGGAATGACCAACAGAAAATTTGACCACATGCGTATTTCTCGACTTCGACATCATCATTTAGCAACAGATACTAGCAATTTTGGTCCCCATTTTTCTTTCAGAATGTTTATCCATTTTTTTGACATCATGGATGCACATTGCCCTAATCTAACAACAAATAGAAGAAAATGATATGGCAGCTAAACAAGAATAATCTATCAGAAGGTATTCTAGTTCCCCTATATGCATGAAAATCCATATTGATAACGGCTCTCCCTCACATGGAGCCTCTATTCACATCATTCTCCTCAATACACTTAACCAAGGATCACACTAACATGTCCCAAAGAAATTTTGTGAGAACTACTCCTCGTTAATTAATGTGAGGCAAAGGTGAAACAGACATGAAACTGATATTATAATAGCAGCTACGTGGAGATAGATTCTTTACCAGCATTTAAAATACGCAACACAATCTCATCAAGAGCAGAGTTTGATGGGGCACATACCAACACGCGCACGCGATATTTACGATAGGAGTTAACCACTTCTGGTTTCTGCACAATGCGCAAATGTCAAAAGATTATATACACATCATATAGGAAAAACTTAAAATGCAAACTCTCTTACCAACTCATTTCCAGTGGTTGGAAAAAATCCATCATCACCATCAGTCGGTAGATTTTCATCTCTAGGGTTCATATTACTTAACCATGGAGATGCATTGCCCCAGTGTATGTACCTAAAGATAACATGCGTCACAGATCAAGTTAGCAACAGAAGAAATTTCTTTCAATAGCTTCCCTAGCAGTGGCAGGGTTATGTTAGACTTAGTGGGTTACTCAAGTAACTCCACTGGTTGGAGAGGGAAGCGGTGCCAATTGCCCCACTCAATTTGAAGAAAAATCTGATATTACCTCTAGTTTGTTCACATTAATTTGACCCCATTGAATAATGTAAATCATATTCGACCCAAAAAATGATTCAAAATTGAGATTTCAGATCCCAGGGAAACTGAAATGAGTGGTGCCTAAATTTTTCTTCAATGTTAAATATGGTTGTTGAACTTTTGTCCTCAACCCAGTCCCTAAACTTTAAAAGATCCACACAGTAGAGTCCATCTCTAAAAATTTTTACACTGTTAGCTGACTTCACCATGATTTTTCTTAACTTGATGTTAAATTTATCATGCTGGTGTCCATGTGGCTCACTTTTGGCTTCCACGTCATATCTCTCTCCCCCTCATTATTTTGGCCTAAAAAGAAAAGGAAATATATTTGCTGAATTAGGCAAACAATGTGGCAGTCCACGCCACTTGTTTGGCATGATAAACATTGACGTGGCAGTGACACGTCAAATAAATGCATGTAGCGTGGCGATACACTTAATAACAGGACAACATTGAGCAAATTTTGGAAAGTTTAGGTATTCAATTGAAAATACAA
Organism: Psidium guajava; assembly: GCA_016432845.1. NCBI lineage: Eukaryota > Viridiplantae > Streptophyta > Magnoliopsida > Myrtales > Myrtaceae > Psidium > Psidium guajava. The sequence goes on along the minus strand of CM028225.1, from coordinate 34,950,724 downwards.
AATAAAATTTTGGGCACCACATTAAAGATTAAGAAAAAGTTTAGGACCACCCATGTCATTAGCCCTTTTAGTTTTGTGCTGCTATGGTCTTATCTACATAGAAGTTTTGTCTAGATCCATACACAATTACTACGTTTCAAGGATATATATATATTACTCTTTTATTGTCTATGTCAATTTAGCTTAGGATTTAGTCTAGGCTTATGGAAGAATTGTGATACAAAATTTTATTCAATTAGTATTGTGAAAGTTATTTGGATATAGACGTGATAATTTTTGCAGATGACCTGAATCCATTAGTATTTTTAGCCTAATTTTGGACTGATTGTATGGTCTTTCTTATGTTCTTATGCAGCTCAATTACAAGCAGGAGTCATAATTCCTATTTGATGTCAACAAGGATATTAGACCAAAAACAAGTGTTAGTTTAGGGGCTGAGATCCAAACTTTCAAAGGTTAGGTTCCACAATCATTAATAGAATTCCGGATGAAGTCTTGGCGTTCAGATTATGTCATTATCTTCGTTGATGCCTCCAACTGGCACAATGACTAGGTTCTGATACTGTTCCGTAGCCTCATGAACGAAAGCATGGATATGTTTTCATGTGTGCATGTGTAGGCATGGCTGAATAAGTACATCTTTTCACTGAAGATAGCTTAAGGAAATATGAAGTTGATAATGTTTTCAGCACGGCAAATGAGGCATTTCTGCAAAAACTCTATTCCATATCATTTGGCTCACTATATCACTATTTTCTATCTGGAACTAGTGGGAATATATCAAATTACCAGTGCAATTCAAGGGGGAATACAATTGTGTGAAGGGTTCAAAAGTACTCCAACAATCAAAATGAAGTTAAGTATTTGCTGACTGGAGTTTGTAGAAAAAATATAAGTGTTGCAATTCATCCTATCTTAACTAGTAAGGTCACAATGGGTTAAACGAGCCTAATGAAGGCAATCTCAAGATGTTCGAGTCCTTTTGGAGAGCAATGTCTTCCGAAAAGCAGATGTGACTATCATTGTTGAAGAATAGTGTCACGGTCATTTTATAGAATGCGAGGAATGTCACTGCACTTTAGCTACAACCAGAGGGACAACACAATAATATCTTATGGGTGTAAGAGTTTACATCCTCCCATTAAAAGGTCTATTTGTCCCCCTCCGGACAAGTCAAAACATAGTTAAAGGAATTGCATTAGCCTTTTTTTCCATTGACAAGAAAGAAGATGCTCTTCCAATGATCCTGGTTCCACGCTGGTAGACCTGGAACTGCTCACTGAATAACCTAAAGACACAAACGACACACTATGCTTAAGAAAACACTTCCTGTCTGGCCATGAAGTTAACGTCTGGTAATTACCTTCTCTCCTAGCCATTTGCATTCCAACCCCATACACTAATTTGCCAACCAACATCTAGAGCCTTCAAATGACACCTCTCACCAACAATAGAAGATTCTACCCTTAGATAATGCTATTGTGTGAGACATTACATTATATTTCCAGCACATTGTGCCAACAAGCGTAGAATTTCAGCACGCTAGCATATCATTCCATTTGATAGCCACAGCATCTCCGTAGAACAACAGTATAAAACTATAGTCAGAACAAATGCTAATTGCAAATCATAATTATTATAGGTATTTGAGCATTAACTAAGGTGAAAAGCATCTCAAGATATAGTTACTAGGATGACACGATGACAGATAATATATTACTTGGTCAAAGTATATCCTCTAATATATGTACAAGTATTGACAAGTACCTACTTTTCATTGATGGGTAATTCTGGTCCACGCTTTACTCCTCGGAGTCTACCCCTGCAACATATGAAAACACCACATATAGCAATGTTAGTGGGACAAGGTTTCCAGTAGTTTAAGTGAAAATATATGTCAAATACAAGAATAATGCTCACTTTGAGTGCACTCGAGCTGGAGTGGCATGCAAAATGGCACTCAGAAGGCCAAGGATAGTCTGAGTTTTCCCTGTTCCAGGAGGACTCTAGAGAAAAACACACGTCCTCCCATAAGAAGTGCTATAGAAAAAGTGTTTTCTCACTAACAGTAAGGAACAGTCACCATTAAACAAAGATGCAAGGTAGCTAGACTAGAGTGAATCAGTTTATAGACTCTCCATGAGAAAGTCATCAGGATCCCATAGTTCATAGTTTTCAAAATATCCTGTCAAGGAAAGGATTTTCATATTAGGCTCTGGACATAATAGTTTGAAGGGACATTTATATGCAGAGTGGGTCAGCTCTCTATCACATAGACGATCTTCATATGAATATTGTATATTTACGAAGGAATAGAAGCAGATAGTCATGTCAAGGTCAAGTGTAGAAGCAGTATGTAAAGCTATGGTTTTAACATCAAATGACGTGTATAAAAAAAGAAAAAGAAAAAAAGAAATCTAAAGGTAGTTCATAATGAGAAAAACCTGTATAAGCGCAAATTGTTTCCGTGACAAACCAACCTGCAAATTGCATCATAGTCAGTGAATGAGAAACTTTAAAGATGAGGGGAAAAAGAAAATCAAACAGACTGCCAGGGGAGAGGATATGAACAAAGAGTTCGTCACAAGCACTAAGAAACAGTTGAACAAACTTTAAGGTGACTTAATTGACAGAAATCACTTCTCTAAACATTGTCATGTGCAAGTCTGTCGTCCCCTTTCACTAATGAAACTAGAAAGGACAAAGCTCTGTCCAAACATCATTTGATTGGGAAAAAGAACAGAAAAGCGATGCTTACTTTGATGGCTTGTTGTTGAGATTCATTCAAATTACTTTTGATATAATCCCCCAGAGGTTTGGAAATTTTCCAGGGCTGGTCAGAAGGAGCGGGATTCTTCTCCGCAGCAGCTAGTATTAAGTCCGTGAAAGGAAGGGAACCAATAGTGTGTACAGCTACGTATTCACGAGAAATAGTTGATAAGCTGCAAAGCTGCACAGGACATCAAAGGGGTTGCCAAAGATTGGCACATGCATACTTGAAAAACAACCCAGTTGATGAAAATTTTAATTTCAAGATCTATTTGAAGAATTTCACATTTATCATAGTGATCCATCCTTGTTGATTCCAACTTACAAAAAATATCCCATTCAGTTGAACTTGCTCAAATAATCATTCCACTTGAAGGCAATTGTCTAAATTACATATTTGATGATTACATAACAGTATAGACAACAAGAGGTGCCAAGCCAAACATATTGACTGTTTACTGAAAAACTATTGTTATCACTAAATGTCGTCTAAATGTAGTACCATATAAGCTGGAAAAAGGAAGACAGAAGACAATATCCCCTTTTAGCAGAATCTCTTTTATTTCCTCCCTCCTTGCTAGCAAAAATTCGGTAATGAGAGTACATCAACCTCCTATTATTGTGCCAAAACAAAAGACACATGCAAGCCTACGACTCACATTAGACATGTTACAGGTAAATAGATGAATTATGGTGTTTTCTAAATTAGTGATAGATATTCCATCAAATCCAATGTCATTTAAATGCCAAAACTATGAGAAATTTGAAAATAAAAACCCAAATTAATCTCCCCTCCGTTATATAAAACCATTCATCCAAGCCTCTAGCTCATATTACTCCAGGTGACCAATATCCTTTGGCAATGCAGAACCCATGCTCGTTTTCTTGCTAAAATATAACCAACTCCATTGCCCTTTCATATGAAAGGCACTAACATCTGAAACACTGAAAGCCAATGTTTCATTAGATTTCAAATAAATAAAAATAGGCAAGGAAATGTTCGTTTCTCCCAGGAGTAAGGGCTATTGAGTAATGTTAATTGCCACTTCAAAATTTAACCCAATTGAATGTGGATGATGGTTCATAAATGGCTTATCATCAAACAAACCACTGTTTACAACCCAATATTAACGATTGAAATTCTAGCCCCAAGGAAAAGGGCTTGTTCCAGGGAATTATGGTTAGGCATTAGATGAAAACCATCAAATGAAAGTAAATCAGAAATTACTCTGAAAAAGGTCAAGGGAAGCTTACAAGATCATAGCTTTCAATGACAATGTCCAATAAAAGTGTTATCATGATATGTGACTGAAGAGTTCAACACTCTATACAATGAAAAGGACAAGGTAGTTGCCGGTGAAAGCATGTTATAATGCTTCAACTCTCATCTGTTTACTAGCTTTGAATATGGGAAGAAAAAACAAGCCACAAAGGCCTCGTAGCTGGATTGGTAAGTGTAAAACACATCCTCATAAAAAAAGAGGATTAAATTTACATGTAACGCAAACAACAAGACAAAACTTCAGGCCAGAATTTCCGATCATAAAAGAAACATAACAAAAGCAATTTTATCTCCTGTTATTAATTAAGAATCAAATTCCTCATATAACTTGATGGTCATCTAAAAGTAAGCAACAGCATAGGAAAATAAACTGAGAACTCTTCCCTGTTTACCTTCAATATATAGAGGGACTTTCCTCCTTTAGTAATGAGAGAGCGCATATTTAGCAGCCGAGGACTAGACTCAACTTTATCAGTCTGCATAGGCATGAGTTGTCCAGTCAAATGCATTCGAAGTCTAAGTACAACCAGACAGCGACAGTCACTATTTTGCCCAGACCCTCCCGTCTCACGCATTTGACGATGCTCCACCAATGCAAATGCAAAGGTTGTTGGGAGTTTCTTGCCTTCGTCAAACTGCATCAAGCAACATTCTGTGAGAATTAAGCGATTTAGGTATTACTGAAGACATTGCCAAAAGCACATTTGAAGTGAGCTCTGAATGAATAAAGAGGAAAGTGAGCAATGTAATGCTAAAAACCAAAAGAGAAGTAAATGGATTTGGTAACCTTTTCTTTAGATAGCAAAAGCAGATCATTCTGGGATACGGAGAAATCTTTATAGGAGGAGCCATAACTGACCTCTGGCAAGTGAAACCCATCAGACTCATTGCACTTGGTAACCACTCCATGTTTCCACTCGACATCTGCAAAAGTCCAACATCACAGTTCTATTAACATCCTTCCTCATATGAATAGCAATCAAAATTAAGGAAATGGAGTCAATGAGAGAGGAAAAAACAAGCATCTTCATCGTCGTCACTCTTCTGAACAATTTGAGCCTTAATCTCTTCAAACAAAAGAGGCTCGAAGGTAGAAATGTAGTCATCGACATCTTTATATGTGTACTTTACTCGCTTTATGCTGAGAGGACTTCCTTCTTTATCACGCTCACTCCCACTACCTTGTTGCTATTAGAATGAGAATATCAATTTTTGCACGATCAAATACTAGCAGGCAAGCAAGAGAGGGAGAGAGTGAGAGTGAGTACATTGACTTCTTTAAGGATTTCAAAATAGTCCCAACCAAGAATGATTTTGTACAAACGTGAAAGAGTAGCCTCCTCTTGAATCTTATCTCTGTCCCCTGCCATCTTCACTTCTCCCTTTACCTACGTGCTGCTTAGAGAGAGTGCAAAATTCTCAGAGGTTTGACACATGTACACGCTCGCACACACACAGACGTTGATGGGGGCAATTAGGAGATAACCAAGCCAAGTGGAACGGTTATAGTATCAACTTTGAGCTCAACTCAAGTTCAATCAAGTGTAATCTTTTGTGCTATAACCCAGCTCAAAAAGATTATTAATACTAGAGCTCACTCGACTCAGCTCAATTACCAAAGAGGAACTCAAGCTCGAAACACTCTTCTGTTCTTTATTCAGAAATACATAATTATTAAATGGCTATCTATCGTTTCTATGTATTGCCATATCGCGTGATTGAGAAAAAAAAAATCAGTGGATAACGACAAGGCTGACTATAATTCGTGTTTTGGTGATGTTTGAGTTTTCCATTCAAATTCCTTTCTTGTAAGAGCGAATTATGTTTCCCCACTAAGGCTAGTCGTAAGTGGAAAGAAACACCGAAAATTCTCTACCCTCCAGAAATTCCAACAGTGTACAGGTTAGCCATTTTTACACTCCAAAATATTTGTACATGACAAAAATTACCACCATTATATCCTCAGCACCCAACTGGTGCAAGCCAAAGCAGAAAAGGACACTGAATTAGTAAAAACCCCAAATCAGACGGAGCTGTTTGAACTTAAACATGAGTACAATACACAATCATCGAATAAAAACACCGACAGTGTCCCGGGAATCCCGACACACGGAGGACGTGTTCTGCAACACGGCGACGGTGGCCTTGATTTGTAGAACACAGGAAACCAAAAAATTTGAAAAGAAAAGAAAGAAGAAGAAAAACAAATACCTTGCTTTGCGAGAGAGAGAGAGAGAGAGAGAGAGAGAGAGAGAGAGAGAGAGAGAGAGAGAGGGGTCTGCAAAAGTGGCCGAGCCGAGCAGGAGGTGTGACGACCCGGCGATGGTGGCTTGCACAGAGAGAGAGAGAGAGAGAGAGAGAGAGAGAATTGGTGGTGGCGCGTTGGAGAAGTGGTGCTGGTGGACGGGTACTTGGTGGTCGGAGGTGGCGGTCGACGGCTGTGGCGGTGGAGGGACAGAGTGTGAGGGGGTTTAGCGAGGGTTTGCGCGCCAGAACAATCGCACGTCCCTTAATTCGTCACGAGTTGCCTTCAAAATAAAATGAGAAAACTCTAAAAAAAGGCATGAACTACTCTCGTTCTCTTAAACAAAGATTTAAGATAAAATAAGAGTCTGAAATGTAACGCCCTAGATTTTTGATTCTTTTTCAGATATCTAAATAGAATAGATATATTTCATTGCTTGTACTCTAGTCAGATCTCAGTCGAGATTGATCACCTCGGGATGGCTAACCAAAAGGGAAGGGCGATTTAGGATTTAAAGCACGTGGACCTGATGGTTGATACGCGTATCTCCTATCCGCCGCCTGTTGGCCTGAGCATTTGCTAAAGTCATGAGTTAATGAATGTGGCCACGAAACGGATTCCTGATTTAGGGCAGTCGAAGGTCTTAGGGCTTTGCAATATGTGGAGTGAACATCACAATGAGCTTCAGAGTGTTGAAATTGGTGTGGAGTTCAAGAATGAGGCAACAAGATGAAATGACCGTTTTGCCCCTGGTTCGCTCTCAGTTCCTTAGAAATTAATCAGTGATTTTTTAGAGAGTTTAGACACTAGAGTTGAGATCTTTTAGTCGTCTGCTTCGTTTTGACTGTAAGCTTGCAATTTCCAAAAATTTGCCCAACCGGTCCCGGCGCCACGCGCCATTGTCTTCCAATTATCCATTTAATCTCATCCTTGTCCTATATGCCACATGTCAAGCATCAATTGGTCATTGGTTTGACTTATCTCAATGAGAAGAGCCCATGGACACCTGCTCTCTCCTTATTGGTTGGATGGTTGACTCCTTGGTACAAAGCTTGCAAAGCAAGCTTCACTTGGCTTCTTCAAGAAGCATTGACGAAGCAATAATTCTTCACTCTCTCCTTTTCTTCTCCTTCACATTTATTCCTCTTGGCCAACCTCTCTTTTCTCTCATTTTGCTCTCGGTTTCTCGCGGGTCCAGCGCACGCTCGGAGGAAATCGACTCGTTCGAGGTCGTCCGAACTCCGAATCGCGCTCCGTTTTCGCCTGTGTACTCGTAAGATCTCAAGCTTCGATAATATTCAAGCGGATCTTCGAAAAACCTTCTACAGAAATTGCAGCACCAGATTAAAGTCTACCCTATTTTCCTGGTTTTGATTCTAGTTTGGCTTCTGATTTTTTTTTTCAGCTGATTTCTGCCTTGAGTTGTTGCTGTCCAAGCTTGATTGAGGTGAGTAAACATACTAGACATGTAGTAGAATGATTAAGGTCATTTAGTTTGGTGAATAAATGAAAATTTGGGCCTAGTTGGTTGAGGAATGCGAGGATGATCTTGCACCGGTTTTGCTGGAACTTGGGACCAATTTCTGTTTTGCTTGTTGATTGGCTTTGCTTGCTATAATTAGATGAATTGTGTGAGGGTATTAGGTGACCGAATAGAGAGGAGTTGTTGTTTTGTTTCGTGGTGAAAATAGAGCATCAAAACCGGTTCTGTTTCAAGTGTAGTCTGCTGGAATTTCTGCTTATAAACTTGCTGTTCTGTTGCGACTAATTGGGGACGGAAACATGAGTATATTGCGGTGCACAAGGTGACCGAACAGAACATGGTGCTCGTGGGGGACCTAGACAAATTATGGTAGACTAAAATTTAGAAATATGGGATTCCTCAGCACTAATACTTTCAATCGTGTACATATGCACATATCATGATTTATTTGCGATTGGTTTGACGTGAATTAGAGATGAAATTTCTCCGTATCAACGCGGGTATCCACGAGTGTTAGTAAGTTATGAGAACGACGTTGGGTTTGCTGGGTTGTTTAGTGATACATTGTCGATTGTTTATGACTGACTGCTAATAGTCGGGGATTACTTGACAAATAACTATCGCACTTGAAAATATGCATTTGAAAACACTAAATGAGTATGTTGGTTGTCTAGTGCGATATATGAGGTTGGCAATTCGTTCAAGTTGAGGTCAAGTTGTGCTTGGCCGACGGAATCGACGCGAGAATTGGAGCGACAAGAGTGAGAATGGCTCGACTGATGAGATCAGTACGAGAACGGGCGGTGTCGCAGTTCCGGCTTACAGTTTCTTTGTTTGCCAAGGGCTCCTGAGCGTGCACGGCATGGGGTAGATGGAGAGATAAGGCGCCAGCCTGTAAGCGTTTTATGCGTGGGTTCGAGGCGTGGCCTGTGGCGCATTATGCGCGGGCGTGAGAACTGTGGAGACAAGACTGAATTAATATAACTCTGAGATAGCATACCTTGCGTGTAGTGTGTTTAGATTCGACATTGAACTGCGTGAATCAATTGACTATATTGAATAAGTCTGATGTAGTATGAGCTATCTATTCGTGTGTGCTTGTTTGATCTCATTCACATATGCACGTCCCTCTATTTTATCAGTATATTTACTCGCTGAGTCATTAGACTCACTTGCGGCTGATCGCCTTTCAGATCCACAACCTTAGCAATGGAGAATTTGGGAGTACTTTTTGGTGTACCAAAAGAGATAGAGAGATGGGAGTCTACTTATCGAGCATCTGATAACACTGTATATAAGCGTGTGGAGTGTAAAGTTTGGGTAGATGAGGATGGAGAGTACTTAGTGCCTCTGAAGTTTGAGGCTTAATTCCATAGGCGAGGACTAGTTTTTAGAGGACCTATTACTGGTATGGATATGGATGTAGAGCTAGAGGATGAGGATGGGTTATTCACTCCAGTGACCTTTGGCGAAGAGGTCATCGACCCGGAGCCCATGCAGGAGGACCCTGCTGAGTATTAGCCGATGGAGATTGACGGACATGAGGAGGACCCTTATGATATAGAACAGCTGGCTACTAAACCCGAGTTTGTGGAACCTGAAGAGTCTGACCCTAAGGAGCTGCCGTCTTCGGAGGATAGCGGAGCTGAGTAGGACTAGGGTTGGGGGTTAGTTGTTAGTTTTTGGGAGTATGGAACTTGAGCATCATTTTTGAGTGTGCCACTATTAGGGTTATTTCTCTTTGGTAGCCAATTCTATAGGTTTGGCCATATGTGTATATCCATGTAAATGTATGTGAATATTGTATATAATAGTCATGTATATAAACATGTTGTGAGTTTAAACTTTGAATTGGCTACTGCCAGCTATTTACCTGCCTGTTTGTTTGTCGGGAGTTGAGTAGACGCTTTCGCTTGCGTTTCGTTAAGCCGTCGTCTGGCCGCGATGTTTTCCTGGGCGATCGTAGGTCAGTTACGCCATTCGACGAGGCTCGCGGATTGGAGGTCTTGTCGCGTGGTCGTTCGAGAGGGGCGAGGCGTGACATGAAATACTCCCATCATTATAAAGAATGAATGAAGGGTATTTTTATCCTTTAATAATTTTATTTTTTTTTCTTTTTTTCTTTTTCCTTCTTGTATTGTCTTTTGTTTTTTTTTATTTTTTTCTCCTCTCCTTTAGAGATCGTCGACCTTAAGCCACCCTACCCCGAACTTCCATCAGGTGAAGGTAACCCTTGTCGGTGTCAACCCAATCGGCGAAAGCCCTCACCTAGGTTAGCAAGGCCAAGCATCGAGCTACCCTCACCTGAATTGGCACCAACGAGGCAGCCCTTGCTTAATGCCGGTAAGGGCAACCCTCACCCTCGTCTAGGGCCAAACTTGGGGAGGGGAGGGTGAAAGGGGGGAAGCTAAAAAAATAAAAGAAAGTAAAAAGAAAAAAAATTCAAAATAGTAAAGGATAAAAATGTTCTTTCCCCCTTACCCCTTACCCAAAAAAAAAGTTCTTTCGCTATGCCTTTTTTTTTTATAAATAATTTGAGCACTTTAGGCTCTTGTTTGAAACAATATTCGCTTCATGTCCTTATTTGAAAATATAAGAACACTTCATACCCTTTTTTAGAAAAATATTTTTTTTTTGGTAAGGTACGAATAGTATTAACTGATCAAAATCGCATTACAAAGGGAAAACCCAATATAAACCTCGCACCCCACGAGACATATGCGGATGTCACAGAGGGTGTGAGGGTGTATCGGCAACCAGCCAAGAAACACCACAAAAAAAAAACCAGAAATGAGACCAACAGGACAAGAATCAGGACGAAAGGGCACAAAGCCGACCCAACCAGTCACGACCAAAAAATAGAAGGCCACGACAGCAATAACAGACAGACTGAAAGGAAATCAGGTAAAGACATCAGGAGGCAAATCCCAACAGCGTTGCACCCTCCTATTGCAAGGAGAATCTTGAATCGGTTTTAGAGACAGAGCCTTGTCCCTCACCGCCTTGCTGAGACGCTTCTCCAATGCCGGCAAGAAGAGATTCTGGTGATGGAACATTATGTTGTTCCTCTCCTTCCAAATGATGCTGCACAAAGCCGTAAAGGAAAATCTGGCGATCTTCTGGTGAAAAAGATGGCCACCGAAGGCTTTAGTAGCCCATTGAAGGTTCTCGAGCCAACTCCTATTCCTCCATACCAGGTTGTTCCTGGATGCCCAGAAGCGAGCCAATCTCGCTGTGATCCTACACCCGAAATAAAGATGATTAATGGAGTCAGGCCTAAGGCGACAGAAGGCACAAGACCCATCCTCGATTTTGTGATTGCTGAGGATAAGAATATGAGTAGGGAGTCTATTGAGCGTTATGATCCAGAGCAGGAACGCTTCCCGGGAAACAATACAACGATCCCAAATGAAGGAGTACCAAGACACAGCAGGCCCCTTACCACGAATAGCATCCCATGCAAACTTTATCGAGAAGGTACTTGAATGGTGACCCAACCACAGAAAACGATCAAGAGTACCTGGAACAAGCACAGGGATAGCCTCCGGCCATGAGCAGATAGTAGAATAAGCACGAGAGGGGGGCTAAAAAAATCAAAATTAAATTGTCACAATTGCAATTGTGCCATGATTGCAGTTTAGTAATTTTACTAAAAATTACTAAAAAACTGAATTAGGACTATTTTAGTAATTTTTCCATGGTTACAGTTTTTTCGGATATTTAGCTAGAATACCAATCTACCGCATGTATAAGAACCCTAACAAGAACAACCAAAGGGAATTAAAATAAAATATCATATTTGCACAACAACGTCGTAAAAAAAAACGAACAACTTTCTTGAAAAGAATTTTTATTAGAATATCGTGGAACACGGCGTTATCCTCGAATTCAGGAGTCCCTAACCAACAAAACCACCAAGAAGAAAAGGGGGAAGTGGAAAAAGAAGAAACAAATAAAATAAATCCTAAATGCGCCCCACATTTGAGTCTCTGCGGATGTAGAATTATAAAGGAGGAAAAAGCGAGGGGGTAACATGATAATTACATTAAAGTGCGACCCTTATTGAATATCTAAAATTAATCTAACTTCATCGCTGTCTTTTGAAAAAGGAAGGAATTGCTCGGCCTTTTGTCATACAGTAATGCTACAAAAAGTTTCACTTGAAAAAGAACGGAAATAACCAAAAAAAATTTACGAATAAAAACAAAAGCAAAAACTTACAATGCCTATTTTAGATTAAGATAAAGCAACTGGCCAAATGAGAAATGTCATAGCACCTGATGGATTGGAGGAGAAAGTGAATACAACCTCAATATCATCGTTGAGAAGCGATGCCATAATAACGATTGTTCTCCTTTATAAATATTTGGAAATCAACAGAACCTTTAGGTAGCTGCTGGTGCTCATGGCTCTGCTGTGAAAAGAATCCCGTATATGCCGCAGAAAAAAATTAGACATCGGGGTTTCGGGAGCCGATTATAGCCAACATGAGGAAGAAGCTCTTTACCTCAGACCGCTCCACATATCCAACAACATGCTTTGATGTCATAGGAAAATGACCATGTACAACCATGACTAGGCCGAAGAAGATAAAGCAGATTAGTCTTCTCCATCACCATAAGCCATGTCGGCATCGCCATCCCCATAGTAATTGTCGTCTCCTTGGCCAGGTTCAACATCGCCACTGTTGCCATATACTGAAGCAATGTTGTCTGGCTCATTTGCTATCTCTGTTTCACCTAACCGACGCTCATCCTTCTTTACTCTCATGGTTTCCAGATTTTCCTCTGACAAGAACGAGCCATAGGGCTTGGAAACCTGCAACATAAGAGTTCACTTATGACATAAAGAGGAGCGCAGAGGAACTAAAAGGCATCCATAGTGTTTTTAAGATAAGAAGTAAGCTATACATAATAAACAATCTCCAAAAATCGTTGTAACGGAGAGATATAAGATGATTTGTTATAGATACAGAAAATTCGAATACCAAGCCCCAGGGAATGCGTGGTTATGAAGGGAGCACCACGTTTCTAGGCTAGTTAAATGTACAATGGTACCCAATGAGAATTCATAAAGCTTAGTGGAGAGAGAGACCGACCTTAAACAACCCACCACTCTTGGTAGCAGCTTCTACTAGGTTGCCCCAGTGTTCATCATTTTTCAAAGTGGATGCAGAACCCACCACCTGAAGACAAAGTCAAACGGTTCCTCACTCCTGGAGTCTAAAGATCGATCCATATATATGTTTGAAATGGGGGGAAAAACTTCTGTCATACACATCCTTACCAGTACAGAAGACCATGCTCTGGTGATTGCGACATTCATTCGTCTATAATCCGACAAAAATCCGATACTCTTACTTTTACTTGCCCTAACACACGAAAAGATTACAACATCCTTCTCCCTTCCCTGAAAAGAACAGAGTTACCCTTTTAGTGATGAAATGGACACAAAGCCAAGCAACTGGATTTTAGAATATTTCACAAGAACAGGTATGCCTCTGAATGAATTAAAGAGCTGGACAAAATCACACACAGAAAACGAAAAAAAGAAGAAGCAAAGAAGCAATGCCAATCTGTCTGGTTGGAATACAAAATTAAGCAGCTAAGATAAAGGAAAAGTATTTTGAAAGCTTTTGGCATTACATTCTGTGTCATCAAAGAAACAATAAAATAGATTGAGAACCAAGAGCAATCTATAATTGTCTCAAATTAACCTTCCAGCTCACAAGTGTCAACATAACTGCCTCCATTCTCAGATAAAGGACCTTGCTCTAGCATTAACAAAATTTTTACATTTGTAAGAGGAGCAGAATAGTACGGAGAAGTGATTGATAAAAATACATGAGATTATATAATCTGTCATGAAAGATCGTGCATGAAGAAATAACTAAACAACTTTTTTCTGTTTACAACATAATAAAAAAAAGCCATAATTCTTTTTCTTTATTCATGATGAAACATATATATATCCCAGATATTCATCATGAACAAACACCAATAAGCACAAATTACAATTCTTTCCTAGGAAATGCAAACCTGACATCCATCGACCGTGATTATATCCACCACTTCCTTTGCCTCCTCCTTGAAAATTTGCTTGAAACGATCTTTTAGAAGCTTGACTTGATAATTGTAAGGGGATATAATTGCAAGCCTTGAACTTGGCTTGAGTTCCGGATATTTGGTCACCAATTTGAGATACATAATGATGATAAACTCAACTTCATCACTATTCACCCGGGACCCACTACCAGATGGCTGGGACTCTTTTCCCTCATGTATGTCGAAAAAGCAAAATGGCCCGAAGCATCGAAATTCATGCCAAACCCGCTGTGTCTGAATCTGGACATCTGGACCATCCTCCAGTTCCGCATTATAAAATTCATGTGAAGGGAAGCTCCTAATCTGTCAAAGAAAGAAGAGACGATTTAGGTAACATATTAAATGACCCAATTTAAAAAAAATGGTTATGTCGGATCATTGCAGGATTGAGATAACTCCAGGGTCTTTGTTTGTTTCTTTTCCTCCTTTTTGGGGGTTGGGGTGTGTGTGGGGGGTTTGGTTGTTTTTGGTGTGTGTGTGGGTGGTGTTGTTTTTGTGGGGTGGGGGGGTTAGTGGGGTTTTTGGCTGTGCATGCGCAAGAGAGGGAGAGAGCGGACAACGTGATGGAGGTTGAAGGCCTTGAAAATGGACGCTGATGGCAACAATGCCACCTGACGAGGCTTAGAGATGAGAAGCCAGGGAGAGATGCAGAGTTTCTCTCACAAGTTTGAATAATAAACATCCACGTCATTAACATCGTAACCCATTAATAAGTCTCGCATGTAATTAAGCATTGTTATTATCTAACCTCAGGATGCATTCGATATTGTTCCTTGAGCATAAGGACAGGATTACCAGCCTTCTGGAACCTCTGGAACAAACTCATGCCGTACCTAAAATTGGAAACCAGAAATAAGAAAAGCATAACGGAACGAATGATGAAAATTAGTTTTAAAGTAGAGGAATGTCCATTCTAAGATGTTGGCAAAGAGGGATAACAATGTCATCACAGAATGAGGGAATCTACCCAAATTTCTTGGCTATTGGAGAAATCACTGTGGCTGGTAATTGTACTGGATCACCAACCTGAAAAGCAACAGGAGGATGTTACATTATCAGATTAAGCATACACCTCTGCTAGAATATGCACAAAAGCACATGCTTCATTATGTGGATGGTGTCCTTATTCGATGGGACATGAGCGAGATAAATGTCTAGAAATTTTACTGCACCAAATATACATCAAAAGATTTTCTTCTCAAGGGGAAGAGTATCAGAAATGAGCAATTTACCAGGAAAACCTGCTTGCACCCATTAGCCAGTGGAACAAGAGTTGCTGGTTCAACCTAATCAGAAGAATGCAAAGCCAAAGTAAGTTCTTCAGCCATACCCGGAAAAAGAGTCTTTAGAGGTTGAAAGTACATTCAACCCCTCAATTGGACTAGTTCTGTTTGTTTCTCTATATCTTACAGATACAAGGAAATAGCAACAGGTACAAAATTGGCAAGAAAAGCGTGACATGATAGCCAGATTGTCCAAACAACATAGTTGTGATTTAGTAAACCACCAAAAGAGTACACGACTCGGCGATACCGTGATAAAGCTTCTCAAATTTGGCATTAATTTCCTATATTACCAAGCTGATGCACGTGAAGACCATCCTTTAAGTTTTCATTTCGAATGCGAACAACCTCCACAGCATATGATTTTGTCAATCAGATTCCAAGGTAATCTGAGCTTTTTGAAAGGTATTTACGAAAGGAGCAATTCCAATATCAAGCTTAAAGAATAAAAGCTCAACAGAAAACACTTTTGAAAGATCAATAGATCAATTTTACGTAAACCTGAAGCATTATGAACTTGAAAGAAAGCCCAGTAAAAGGCATGCTGCATACAGCACTTTAGCTCAGATACTTACAGCTTGGGCAGCCCCGTCGATGATAACAACATCAAAACCGTGGTTCAGTTTACTGAATATGGTTGACCCACTGAAGCTAAGGGTGCAAAAGACCTGCCATTAACATAAACAAAATGAAGAAAAATGACATGGAATTTTACTTTCTTCTGATATAGGCCCAATACGTACAATGACAGCCTCATCCAAAAGTGCCGCCCTTAGATTGTCTGTATCCGTTCTAGCTACCCCATAACTATGTTTCTGTTGGACCTGCAAATTTCCCTCAAGAGTCATCAGTCACCCAAAAATATAAATTAACAGAAAAATTTCAGTCTGAGAGATCAAAAATATACAAAATTTCAACATCAGAAACAAGGCTTTACTAAGTCATCACAACTGCTCATAATTACAAATTCAGGGTTAGAAAAAGGAATCTCATAGTAGACAGCATTCAATAATTTCCTCTCCGTAGATATCAAGGGACCACCACCAACTTTTCTAAACATAAGCTATTAAATGAAGGTTTTTCTAAAATAAAATCTTCTTAAGACACCCTCACACCTAAACTAAGATTTGACTAAGACTATGACACGAACATTGATTATAAATGAAAAGCTTAATGAGGGACCTGCAAGTTCAAACATGAGACTTCCTACTCCAATACCATGTACAAATTGTGGAATGACTGCCAACTGGTGAAAGGACGTAAAGGCTGCAGCTCCCTGCCATTTTAATACTAGGAGAGACTTGGATGTGCCATGGTACAGCTTGACCCAACAGAAGCTTGTCTCAACCAATTGAATTGAAGCCAGAAAAGGATTAATGAGTTTCAGGTTTTTCACAGCATATGCTGCAATAACATATAGGACCACGCTAGGATCCCGTGATGCTCGAAACAGTCAAAGCCAACTTTGATGGGAGCAACCATGTGCAAGGCTGAACTTTGATGTTTACGTTTCTCTTTTATGTTTTTGGATTACGCTGGCATCCGGAATACATGAAATAACTTGTTTCTCTGGGGTAATGACTTATGACCATATATCGACACTTCTATCAGTGCTCGATGTGCTTCTATCAGTGCTAGATGCAGAAGCCATATTCAACCTAGAAACTGAAACTACGAAACTAAGGAAACCAAACCATGATTAACTATTATCAATAAAAGGAACAGATATAGTTGATTCCACTTTTACTACAGCTAAAGAAGGTAGAGGCTGCGGTGATAATGAGGATCACTTCGGAACTCTAGGAGTAAAGGTTGATACCAGAGCCCCATTATGGCCAATGTCAACCATCTTCTAGGCTGCATCATCTGGTTGAGCTAAGTGCTGAACAATAAACAAAACAGTTGATTGGTACAGGGGAGCACTGTCGCGACCCGAAAAATTAATTTAATTTCAGGTGAACGGATTATCAGGTTAATTAGATTAACTAACCTAACGCGGACCCTCCCAAGCCCTACCGAATCCGCATTCATTTTTTTAGAAATGGGATACCAATTTAATTTTTGTTTTGAAAAAAATGGCCACGATATTAAGTTTAAAATTTAATCGACACCTAACATAGACCGACCAAAAATAAACACAAGGTAAAGTTAGAGGTCTTACTTTTACCTTGAAGACATACCAATGACAAATCACATAGACAGGCACATGACTCGTGGGATAACCTTATTCTAACTATCCTAAAGGCCCACAAATTGAAGCGAAAGACTTACAGCAAGGCGACAATCTCGCGCACATAATCAAGATTAGTCGTGATCCCCTACGACATAATCAAGATTAGCTGGGCCTTTCCACTTCGGCTGCTCGAGTCAAAAATTAAAACCACTGCTTTGGTAATCTTACCAAGCCTGAGGTCTAACTTTTAAACTCATTTTTGAAAAGAGGTTCGGGATTGAATCTAGACTAACTTTCGACGTGATCTCACGCCGAACGCTAAAACCAAATCACAATACCATCCTAAAACTAGTGACCCAGGTCCGGCCACGGGACGTGTGTGATGTAGTGCTAAAACTGTAAACACATGCACAACATTAAAATGCAAACACCGCTTCAATAATGTGCAGAATTTAAACAAACAATTCCAACTCCAATCCTGCAAAACAAGAGGTTAGTCAAACACTCCACCCCTTATAACTCCCATCTGCAAGACCATGTAACACCTAAAGGTCAGAATGCACCCAATTCAGATAAAATGAATTTTCATGAAATTTTCTGGCCTAAGTCCTTTAGGTTCTTAAATTTTTTCAAAAATTAAGAACGCGTCCCCAGCGGAGTCGCCAAGCTGTCGCGACCCGAAAAAATAATTTATTTCAGGTGAACGGATTATCAGGTTAATTAGATTAACTAACCTAACGCGGACCCTCCCAAGCCCTACCGAATCGCAACTTTGATTTTTTTTTTACATGATTTTAAAATTTGGAGTCGCCACTAATCATTTTTGGTAGGTCGATTAGAAACCTAAATAAATTAGCGGGAGAACTAATTTATTTCTGCGAACCAGAGATTATGAGTTCGGGGACTTGGTTACGCTAGATTACTCTAACGCCCTTTCGGTACCAATTTCATGAAAATTCACTTGGGGCGACTTGGAAAGATTTGGTTCAAACTGATCAGAAGGGCAAAATGGTCATTTATCAGGACTCGGGAAGTGAAAATAGGTCAAACCAGTTGAATGTGGTCATTCCTTATTTTCCACAATTTCTGAGAATTTTCAGGAATTTTTCGAGACAATTTCGAGACGATTTACCCATAAGGGGCAAAATCGTCATTTTGGAAAGATCGGGATGGAAATTCACCGAAAATAGGATTGGTCAGTCGAAATGACCCGTTTTCTAATTTTTAAGATTTTTCTGAATTTTTCAGATTTTTTTAATTACTATTATTATTATTATTTTTATTTATTATTTATCTATCATTTATTTTTGTTATTTCACTTAAAAATCGGGCCAGCCTTCTACAGTTTGGGTTTTACGGACCTAAATCTGCACATAGATTAGGCCCAAATGAACTAGCGAATTAAGGCCTGTGAAGAACAGAGGAGACCCGACCGAAATATCATTAAAAAAGAAAGAAGACAAGAAAGGCCACTTTGGCCCAAACGTTCACTTAATCTAGCCCAAGATCAAGTCAGATTTAGTTCACAAAACAGACTCCACGTCTACCCAATCTGATCTTCGTCCCTTATATTTTAATTTCCCCACAAAGACCATCTCCATGTTGATGTTGAACGCGAGCTCATTCCTTTTAAAATATTATAGTCAGGTTTCCCCATCCCCAAGGTCGAGACAAACAATACAAAACATTAAAACTGATCGAAAATAGTAACGCTAAACAAGAACTTGAGCAATAATAATGAACACACGTATGCATAATAAAAAGAAAGGGGAAAAGAGAGCTAACCGTGACGGACTTAGATCGTGAGCACCAGCGATGGGAATGGTGACTTCGTTCGCATGCTTGTACAAGGACGATACCAAAAATTACAACCTAGTTTGTCAACGGGGAGAAGTCGCCAGAATTCGGCTCCAGCTGAAAGGGACGACGTCAAAGCTCGCCTTCTCAACGTGTATGGCCCCTCTCACGGTTTGAGCTCCCCTCCAGAGCTTTCTCTCGGTCTTCCTTCTTCCAGGAACCTCCACTGGAACTAGTATCATCAAGGGGTGTTTCCGACTCAATTGCAACCTGTTGTCCACGGATCTCGTGGGACCTCCGAGATACACGCTCGACT
The DNA here is from genome assembly GCA_016432845.1 of Psidium guajava. NCBI lineage: Eukaryota > Viridiplantae > Streptophyta > Magnoliopsida > Myrtales > Myrtaceae > Psidium > Psidium guajava. Next base: position 34,931,272 of record CM028225.1, on the reverse strand, counting down.
ACCCCATCCTCAGCGATTTACATAACCAAAGCCTCTATAGCCAGATCTCTTTAGGTCTTTAGGATTATAGACGTCCAAAATACGGTCAAACTTCTCAAAATATTGGCGAAGACCATCAGCAGTAGCCTCTCGCTCTAGAAGTTAATGTCCCAACGGCCCAAATCGTCAGATTCTTTCGCCCCTTCGACTTTTGGTAAAATGTTTTAGGTCCTCCATGTCTTGAACTGCAGTATCCCATGAAGCACTTCCAAGCTTTTCTAGGAGCTTTCCACTTTATATCAACAGTAGTCGTTTTCATGGCCATGCTAACTTCAGAATAATTATCATACCCTAGAAGCTTAGCCTTTTCCAATCTAAGCTTTAAAGTTTGGCCAATAATTAAAGTGTTGTCTATGTCTCCGCTAGTGGCCTGAGTAACATAAGCGCGATAAATTTTCTCACGTAAAGCTCTATTTCGAACATGTCGCATGATAGACATAGAACTTGGAGCGTCGAGGGTGATCACCCACAGCCCATTTTCTGGAGTTGCATTTTTATGTCCCTTTAGACATCGCCGTCACTTTCCACTCTATCATACTTTCTAGTACGATACTTCGAACAAACCAAACAATGAAATAGCAGAGTCCATGCATGGTCAGCAAGAACATGATGAGATTCCCTGACCATATATGACATTTGGTGGCATGCTCAAGAGACATATCAATTATGCGAAGAAGAATTGATCCCCTGGCAGTTAAATCGAATATATATAATGACACCTGCAACGTTTGAACCCTCTTTCCGAAAGCGATTATATCATCATAACTAAGCAAGGTTTTGAAGTTCACCACAATGCACCAATAAACAGCCCAGAGAACAAATGTAATGAACCTGGTTATGCCCACGAACTCGGCGGTATGACGAAGAGCGTGGTTATGCCCACCAATACGGGAAGCGTCCCTAGATGGCAGCTTGGACTTTTCTTTTCGGCGAGAACGTCACCGGTGGTGGCATCCTCCCAGTCGGTGTAAAAGTCGGTGCCGACCTCGGTAGGAATGACGAAGAGCGTGGCGATTCAGGCAAGGAAGAAGTCCACCTGGAGAGCTTGAGAGTTCTTTTGGCGAGTGATTTGGCGAGCTTGGCTGTTTCGTTGGGGTGGTCACTGGGGAAGAAGAAGAGGCACGGATTTGCTATGGATGACCGGGGCATGTGAAACTCTATGTAGATCGAAGAAACATCAACCCCCCGTTTGTGCTTGCGTGCCTGTTCTCTTCCTGGGCATGACCTTGGCAGCCTCAATTACTGGTCTGCATGGAGTTCTTGAGCTTCAACAAGTCAAGGGTTTCCACATATTTTTGAACTCTCTCCATCTGCATTTTCTTTCCGTTTCAGGCATTTCTTTACTTCAGGTGGAGCACCTTGGACTCGCTCGCGGTTGCTGACTGGATAAGGTTTAAGTCGAGGAGGCTGAGTACACTGGCGCGGACGTTGGAAGGCTTGTTCTCGACTTCGGATTTATACTCCTTGACGAGCACGACGTGGTCCTCGTTCTTCTGCCACTCCTCAACGGTGAGGTCAACGGCTGGCGTCGAGCCAATGACCAACTTCTGCATGGACTGGACTATCTCCTCGTACCGCTCGACTTGCCCGGCGAGCTTCGCTAAGTTCACGTACTGACCCCTACCTCAAGTTCTCCGGCACCGCCATCGCTACTCCAAATCACTGAGTTGCTCCGATCGACCCAGAGGAAGCAAGCACTTGGTAAAAGAACTCCACACGCCGGTGAGGAAGTGAAAGACATCGATTCAGGTGGTGACCATCTCAAGCCTGAAAATCTCATCATAGTGGGAACTATAACCGTCCATGAACATCTTCAGATCGCTGTCCGACAAATGCGCATTCAGTGCGGTCCGCAATTCCGACATGTGCCAGTGATCGTCGCCCAACCACCTCGTGCTCGTGCTCGCTAAAGTTCTTACCCTAATTGGATAAGTTTAACCCTGCCTGGTTCAAGCTGTTGTGCGTAAGCCTTTTTCTTCAGCCGGCTTTTCCCTGTTGCCCGGACAGAGGCAGCGCGCGGGGGGAGGACCTCTGAAGTTGCGAGGAGATAATAGAGTTCTGAATCACTCCGGGGTCGACTGATTTGAGTCGAGCAAGAGATCGCCGATGAATCTCTCAACGTCCGGCGATGCTGCGAAGCACTTGTCGTTACTGTCGGCGAACTCCGTTATTGAGTCTTCTAGTTTGACGCCCGTACCAACAGATCAACAACGCCAGCCTTGTTCATCTTCAGTATTATTTTTTCTCTCTTCTTCTTCGGTGGTAGCAGCTGGAGCAACAGTACCAGAGCCGATCAGAGCAGCTGGAGCCGAGACAACAAACTCGTTAGGATCCTTGAGGAACTCCTTCACTTCTTAGACACGTGGGTACCAAGACTCTGTCTCGACAAGTTGAGACCTGAAATAGGGTGCTCTGAGGAGATGATGGAATGCGGCCGTGTACATCTCATTCGGATACGTCTTAATCTTCCGCCTTCATACTCAGAATACCAGCATGCTTGTAAATGTCGCTTGCAAGAGTCCATTCATGGACAACATCGGGTGTTGAAGCCTCCGAGAGCCTTAGCCATGTTGGAGCCAGTGAGGTTCCTGAGCATGTTGAGCTCGACTAAGGCCTCGACGCTCGTCTTCAGCACCTTCCTCACCACATCGCCCTTGATGGTGGCCTCACACACCACAAACTTCCCTCGCCCCTCCATCCAGTTCACCGTTACCAACTTCTTTTATGGGCCGTAGTTCTCGTAGATCCCCGAGGATATCCATGGCAGAGAGGTCGTTCTGGAGGAAGTCCAGCACTTTTGGACTCTTTTCGAGACCATGTTCCTGTCCCCCCGCTCCATGCAGGTTAGTTGATGGCCTCATATGGAGTTTCAATTCGTTCCCTGGTTTCTCTAAACATGGGCTTCTGACTTTTCGAGAGTCGCGCTCTGGATGCCTTGTGGGACCAAGCATGATTCTCCCAGATTGGATGTGCTAACGTACACGGTGGTGGTGCCTCTTCAGGGTCTGGACAACAAGTGTTGATGCTTCTTCAGGTATTCTCGGAGGTGGATTCGATTCTCTCTACGTTGCCAGTAGCTTTTTGTACTAATCAACTTGAGCTTTATTTAAAGAGACCACACGGCTGCTTAGCCCCTCTGGAACTTTGGGGATGATTTTAGAGTTGAGCAGATCTTGGGCAAGAGCAGAAACGCCAACGCCTACGGAGGCGACACCATCAGGGCCAAGAGAGTTAGGGTCTTCCCCCCGTTGTGTACGGCCTGCCACCACGGCTCCCTCGTCATCTCCTCATGTGTAGTCTTTTTCTCCAAAGTCCCCCCCTTCCAAGTCCACCCCCGCCAGGAGATGACCAGAGAGAGCCTCAGTGGAAGGTCCCCTCCTCCTTCCGACAACATCATCATGAAGATCTCCTTTTCACCGAAAATTAGGCCCCTCAAAAGAAACACGACCTATCCATCTTTCAACTTCACCACACCTTCACTCAATTCCCGTTCACCTACCAGCGCCACTCTGGAGCTTTGCGACTCCTTGGTGTAATCAACGTGCTTCGACCCTCTTTCACCGACGAAGAGCTCTGCCCCTGTTTCCGCCTTGCGGGGCTCTATCGCTACCTCTTTTTTCCCATTCCACCGAGACTCCACTAGTGGAGTTTCCACTGAAAAAGTCGTTTTTCATCATTTCTGTTTTAATGATGGTGCCTTCCATTATTTTAACCATTACCACCGAAAGCATCTGGGAGCAGAACAGAGAACCAAGACTTTCTAGATCGTTAGTCAAGCTGGCATGAAGACAAGTCTTTCTAGGTAGACATTTTCAAAAGTGTTCTCGCCACGTCCAAAACCCCCGTCCATGTCCTCCATCCTAATACCGTGGAAGATCCCCAAAAATGGATGGACCTCCCTCGGTGCCAGAGCGAAACTCCATATTGCTAGTAGTCTCCCGTCAAAATCAAAGAGCCTCCCCCACCAAACAAAGCCCCTTTCCCTTCCTCTTTTCTATCACCACTCCCATTTTTATTTTTCCTTGTGCCCCCAAGACTCTCCACTCGTGTCTGCCGCCAAAAGAATTGTCCCTCCCCCCTTTTGTCGTGTTCTATTTCCAAAAACATGCGGTATTGACTAACCATGCCCAAATGAATCACCGCTTGACCTGTTGCAGGATGTTAGTGGCCTCTCAGATTTAGCTGACGTTGGGCAGGACTTTATTTCTTCATTAGGATTTTCTGTCGGCTGCTCCCGTGTAGTCCCTCAACAATGCAGACCCATGCACGGGTGTTATTCGAAAATGGGGAGCATCCAGTATCATGAAACCACCAAACGTGCCATCGCATTCTCTACTTGCGTCTGATCACGACATCCCTTGCCATCGTGGAGCGTCAAATTCATTAACAGCAAGTTCAATTTTTCCCTATATTAGTGGAGAGACCTAGAGACCCCACTCAGGGTTGTCAAATGTGTCTGAAACCCCATGATCTAGCTTCCTTCCACGATCAGATTCCTTGAACTTGATGTAAAACTATATGGTAGCTCTTAGAAGCTCCTGAATTGAATCCACAATCCTCTGGAGATTTTCGAGCTTGATCTTCGGGGCCTTGGTACATGGTTACCTCTTTGCTGAATCTCCTCTCTCCTTTCTCAATGATGGTTGCTTTCTCCGCATCTCTGTCGAATATTTCCTCGCCTCCTCATCACGACCCCTAGACATTGATTCTGCCGAAAGTGTTCCAAGCAGATCGGTAATGAAATCTAACTGTTGGACAACACTTTCGGGAACAATGATTTTCCGATCAAGGCTTGCGCCAAGATGCAACTAATGCTCCAAGCATCAATTGTTGGCGCACGCACACAGCTCTAGAGCCTTGTACCATTTTGTAGCAACGTAGTCTTTGGGTTTAAGATCTCGATGGTGGGCATTTCCTGTGTGCATGGAATTCAATGCTCGTAGCATTTGATAAAGGTGCTCTCAGGTCAAATTGTCATTAACTTTGATGACTTGGTGAAGATCAGACTCCATAAGTTCAGGAACAACATAAATATCTTTGAATTCCCGCTTTTGAAGGCGCAACATGATGCTCCCGATTTCAGCAATATCAGGACGTCGCCAAAGCCTGAATAACTCGACTTCTCAAAGGATTTGAATAGCATCAGGAATGTCTGGTCCTTTTTCGCGAAATTGGACAATTCGATGGGCCTTTGGACTGGATTTTAATTTTAAAAAATAGAGGGGGATGACACGACTCCAAAAATGCAAAAAATGAAAAATTACAGAGCTAAATTGAAATTTCTAGAATTTTTACAATTAATCTAAAAAGGAAATTAACAAAGCAATTCCCGATTCTAGATTAATTTTCGCAGATTTTCTTCTGCCAAAATGAAGAGAAAATAAAAATAAAAATACTGGCTATTTATTCATATTTTTGGTGGCCTCAAATGCCATTTTATTTTCAAATATCCTCCTAATTTTAGAAAAATATTAAAAAATGCAAAAAATATGAAAAATTATTTTTTGGTCAAAAATGGTAGCCTAAGCTTGGCGAAGGCTTCCAAAATTTATTTTGTAATTTTCTCATTTTTTATGGATTTTCTATTAATTTTCGAAAATAAAAATGCCGAAAAATACTAAAAATATGGAAAATCATTTTTTGCTCAAAATTGGTTCCCTAGGCTTGGCCAAGGTCTCAAAAGCTGATTTTTCAATTTTACGGAATTTTATGGATTTTTTATTAATTTTAAAAGAGAAAACATAATTAAAAACCAGGTGTCAACAGCTGCCCCTCTTTGAAAGGAAGCTCGGTAGAGGTTCATTTCAAAGACGAGATGACACCTGAATCCTAATTGGTACAACACAATGAAATAAAAGGAGTCGTGACATTTGACCACCAATATCCCTCTGTGTAAGCTCTGATCTAGACCCGATTTGAGGAGGCTTATGAATTGAGGGAGAGACAGAGTGGAGAGGTTACCTAGCACTTACCTACCCATTGTGTGGCTGTTGCTTGACATGGATGTTCTTTGAACCGATGCCCGAAGATTCATTCTGAGAATACTCCGGGAAGGTTAAGCTTTGACCTGTATAGTAGGTCAACCCATGGCGGAGTTCCTAGTGAAAGGACTCCATTAGCGATCTATCCTATTAAAGGATTCGCTTGCATTTTGACCCGCATGGTGGGTCAACCCATGGTAGATTCCTAATGAAAGGATTCTACTGATTAAACTTTGATTGAAATTTGACCCGTATGGTAGGTCACCCTATCGTAGATTCCTAATGAAAGGATTCTACTGATTGAAATTTGACCCGTATGGTAGGTCACTCCATGGTAGATTCCTGTAAGGAGGACTTTGGTGCCTGTAAGAAGGACTTTTGGTTGCCTATAAGAAGGACTTTTGGTGCCTGTAAGAAGGACTTTGGTGCCTGTAAGAAGGACTTGAAATGGACCATTCCGTATTGGGGTTTCCAATGGAAGGGTTCCAAAGATGGCATTTCGCCTAATTGGTGCCTGGTTTTCAGGACTTGAAGATGGACCGTTTCGTATTGGGATTTCCAATGGAAGGGCTCCAGAGATGGCATTTCGCCTGATTGGTGCCTGCTTTCCAAGACTTGAAAATGGACCATTCCGTATCGGGGTTTCCGATGGAAGGGCTCTAGAAATGGCATTTCGCCTGATTGGTGTCTGCTTTTCAGGACTTGAAAATGGACCATTCCGTATCGGGGTTTCCGATGGAAGGGCTCCAGAGATGGCATTTCGCCTGATTGGTGCCTGCTTTTCAGGACTTGAAAATGGACCATTCCGTATCGGGGTTTCCGATGGAAGGGCTCCAGAGACAGCATACCCTAGAAAAAGGGCTCGTTCACGTGGTGCCTGCAACTCAGGACTTTGAAAATGGACCGTTCCGTATTGGGATTTCCAATGGAAGGGCTCCAGAGATAACATACCCTAGAAAAAGGGTTCGTTCATGTGGTGCCTGCAACTCAGGACTTTGAAAACAGACCGTTCCGTATTGGGACTTCCAATGGAAGGGTTCCAGAGATAACATACCTCATAAATGTCACCTTTTAGGTGGACGAGAGAGGTATTGACATGAAGGGTGCCATTCTGGGATCTAGAGAAGCCAGGAATCCTGCAGAAGCTCAAACCCACATTATCTTTCCTTGAAGGGTGCCATTTTGGGATCTGGGGAGACCAGGAATCCAGCAGATGATAAACCCAATTTAACTTACCTCAAAGGGTGCCATTCTGGGATCTAGGGAGACCAAAAATCCTGCAGAAACTCAAACCAGATTTAACTTACCTTGAAGGGCGCCACTCTGGGATCTAGGGATGCCAGGAATCCTGTATCTTTTGAGTTAATGATCAAGACATAGACAAGATGACTGTGTCATGCCTGTTAGTTCACTGAATGACCATATGTGCCGCACTAGATTCGAGCACCCTGACAATCGTTAGAATTCGTTCCCTTGAAAGGTTCAAGTTGAAGATATACTTACCTGAAGATTTTGAAGAAACGCTTGATGGTTTCTTGTCAACTAGGCTTGTTCTCTCAACAATTGTCATATGAATTTCGAGACCTTGGAAGGTAACTCGAACATCAGGAATGTATTACCTGCCAGGCAATGTTAGAGGTAACATGTGCAAGCATTTTTATCAATGAGTTCATCGGTTCATGCAAAACCATTCAGTTGAGTTTGCAATGATTAAAATCGTATGTGTATGCTCATAATGTGGATCATGCATGACTATTCTGTCGAGTTTGCATTTCCAATTCTGTCCAGGGAGGTTATCATGTCATGAATATCTCGAATGTAACCTGAATGGGGACTTCAGTCCGAAAGGGCTTTCTCTCACTCTCGAGAAAGGCTTGTTTATCCTGATTGCAGGATTTGAAAAGAAATCACTCAACCTTACCATCATCGCATTCAGCGAGGGTCTGAGTAATCTCGCAATTGATACGATCAAGCCGATCTGGAGGTCTTGATTAGGACCGTAATGTGGGCTGGGTCAAAGGCTTATCAAAGGGGACTCATTTCGAGTCAAGGCCATTGACAAAAAAGTCTTCATCATCTGCTCCGGGTTTACAAGTCAAGAACCCTGCAAAATGAGAGAGAAATAATCTTGCTCGAACTTCTTTGAGCGATGCTTAAAGTCATTCAACTCTTACATTAATTCAAGTGCTCTAATCAGAAGAGACTTTCAAGGGTCGTAACGTAGGTCGGGATTTGGGTCTGAGAAACGAAGGGCTCGTTTTGGCTCAGAAAAATATATGAGAAGGGCTTGGTGTTGGTGATCATTGCAGTCTTGTCACCGATCTTTGACCTTCTTGAATTTGTCTTCAATGAATACCACAATTGGCTGAGGGGTGGTAGTTCTTTTACACTTTACAAACTGACTTCTTTGGGGATCCTTTTTCGGGAAATCTCAAAATGTTTGTTCGAAGTCAGAAGTTCATTACAGTTATATGGGCATTGGCCTTGCTCTTGATAGGCACTTTGCTCTTTCTGCCCCAGATTCTTTGGAGTAGCCTTTGCTTTTCTTACTCCCGACTCCCTTTTGTTTGGAAGCAGGCCTATTTTCTTTAGGCTACACTTGTTTTCCTTTTTCTTTTGTTTAACAATCTTGTGATTTTGAATTTTAACAACAAGATGATTTTCAACAAATGATACTAGACATTACATGAAAGTCTAGCATATGAAATTGGCAAATTCGAGAATTCTCTATTGGCCCAATTTCTTCAATTCTGCTCCTTGGGGGAATGTATCGTCGTTACCTTGAAATGAGCAAGGATCACCAACATGGGCTTGAGAAATGAATTTGCAGGCTCAATTGGGTTATGCAAAGGATGAGTGTGTAGGATAGAGAAAATAAATGCTCTTTGTCATCCTAAAGCACTTGAATTAAAATTCGAGTATCATGCAAAGAAACACTCGAAGATTGATGTTAGTCCAAGCAAGAGAATTTCTAACAATTTATCTTCTGATATTGTTGGAATTACCTCTGTTTTGCCCCAGTGTGGGGGTGGTTCTTGACAGGGTTATGAAATGAAATCACCGTTCAAATGGGTTGTCAATGGTTGCCTGAAGTGTTTGGAATGGAGAATGAATGCCTCCTTCACTTCGACTATCGTACCTTTTGCGAGAAAACCCATTGCCTTGGAGAATGCGGAATCTGTCTACCGCTCAACTCACTGTGGATTAAATACAGGACGTATGTGGAAATGGCTTGCCTTTCATCGTCCTGTCATGCCCCATTCTGTACATTCGATGCATCGTGTACAGTTTATACCCCCAGTCAAAATTGACAAATTGAACATGCAGAACAGTCATGCATAAATCATGGAATGTGTAAACATCATGCAAATATGTACAAGTATGGAAATTGCCCCTGGCTGTGTGGGCGGATCAAACACGTTGGGGGCCTATTCCCCGAGTCGAGGAGTAGCTTGTTTCTGGTTTTGCCTCTTTTCGATCCAGGGTTCGCCATTGATTTCCCCTATTTCATTAGACAGATCGCATCAGGCGATCATAACTTGGCCCCTTGGGGCTGTTTTCTTTGACGTATCAGATGTTAGTTTAACATTTCCTGTAAAAAGGAAGGAGACATGTTAGCCAGTATCAGAAATGATGAACTGGACACGATACTGAGTTACCCTTGAGTGCTTCGCGCAACTCCTTTACCGGTTTGACCACTCGGGATTTTCTCCATGGGTATGTCAAGTTAGACATTTCCTGTCAAACAATGGAGGAGAAGACATGTTAGTCAGTATTAGAAATGATGAATCGGATACGATACTGGTTTACCCATCATCTTGAATGTTTTGCGTGACCCCTTTATCAAGTTCACTGAATTGAGTTTCCCTTGGCTTTGGCTGGACACTTCAACATTAGGCTAAGCTCATGACAAAATACTGACATTGGTATTGATCGTCGAGTATTCCCGTTTCTTTCTGCAAAAAGGAATGCGCAAAAAGTTGTTTTATTTATTTACAATACTTACAACATTCCCCACTCTTGGGGATCGAACTCGAGATATTTCGGACCACTGTCATTCCCCATGCCATCAGGCCCATTGGACCGTAGGCGTCCATGGAGGCTTTCTTTTAAGAGTTAACCGTTGAGATGGCGTGGTTTTGCTACTTTGCATTGGGCAATTCCACATCCCGGTTCTTTTCAAGGCCATTTAAAATCCCTGTTGAAAAAAGAAAGTAATTCAGGACTCGAGACGATCATGGAAAAATTAGAACGAAACAAGATTACCGATCTTTGAGGCTACTCGCGCCTTTTGCTCGTATTTTTCCTTGTTTGAAGCCGTCCATTCAATGATAATAGGCTCGAATTAATTTGCTCCCAGTTTCATTCAACAAGAGGATTTCGCATTCGAGTATGACGGTGTTCTTGAGTCAGTTCGCAAATTCCTCAGAATAAAAGGGGTCCAATTTAAAATTGAAGCAATTAATGGTAAATTGGAACGATACGGAACTACCCTTCGGGTTTTTGCGGACTTTTGGTCGCAATTAATTTGTCGCGGGTTTGGTGAACCGACGGATTCAAGCATTTAATAGGAGCAAGGAAAATTACTACTTTCTGCTTGCATTAATCCAAGACGTCCATAACAAATAGAAAACATCCATCGCAGGGGAACGAAATGTATTCGTTCAGGATCGGTCCTGCTTCCTCCCCGGGCTCTCCCACGATCAGCTAGCTTTACTCCGGATCAGGTACGCATCAGCCATATTGAAAGTCTGGTGGTCGCTGGCTGAGCATGTGCATCACAGTCCCGATACTTTACCGATATCAAACTGGTTGATTATGGCGAAAAGATCATCGTCAGTGTCTGCTTGGTGGTGATCTATCCCCTCTTTCTCGGGAGGTATTGATGCTGATCCAGTAGCGTTGGTCTTTTTGTACCCTGCTCCAACAAAACTCGATCCTGTTATAAACTGGTCTAACTCACCTCTTAAACGTGCATTTTCGATCCTCAAGTAATGCAGTTGGGGCAGGTGGCAGAGTCAAAGGCCTCTTTATACATCTTGATTTCCGCTAGGAGGTTTTCATTTTCAACTTTCAGAAACTCGGCTTCGTTGTGCTCATAACGAGTCTTCATTCGGGTTCGCCTATTCTGAAACCAGAACTTGATTTGTGAAGGTTCAAGTCCTAGCTCTTGACTCAGTTTCATTTTCTGTTTGCTGTCTGGCATAGGGCACGTTCTGAAGACAGCCTCAAGCCTTTGTACTTGCTCCTCAGTACGGCGACGGTAACGTTTTCTTTGACCCTTACTGTTGTTGTCCTTACCTTTACTGAGATCTTGGACGTCGTCAGCGGAAGGGACAGGCTCCATGGGCTCAATCCCGAACATGGCCTCGAACTCCTCTTCTCCCATATTCAGCAAGCAACGATAACTCTCGAGAGAATCAGATTGAGACATCTTCGATAATTTCTCAAGGCTTGCTACTCGCTTCCCTTGTATTCTCGCTTACTCAAAATTTTTCTGAGTGACTGTGTATGCTTCGAAACTCTCTTCAGAGTTTTAGATGAAGATTATCAGAAGGACACCTCTTTTAAAATTCAGACGTGTATCGTTTCTCCTGAGCGTTCTGTCTTCCTTAACCCTTTTCATCGTATCTCTAGCCCATCTCGTCTTCTTTCATTCTTTCATGGTAGAGGGCCCCCCTATTATCATCTCCACCGTCGATTTTGCTGGCGAGTCCTCCTATAAAGGCGAATCCCATTTTCCTTGTCTCCCACTCAGCGCGTCCTTCCTTCTTTCTTTTTTCAAAGTGGTGTCACCTAGTCAAACTTTTTGTAGAAATGTCGGATTTGCTCGGCTCGAGATTGCAGACATGCCAAGGGATTTGAGCTGATAAAGACGACACCGAAAGGGAATAGCCGGTAGGAAAATCTGACCGGTAGATATTGCCACTGTGAAGTCAATATTTAATGTGGAGCGGATTACCACCTTCACATTCCGCTAGTTTGCTCCACCTATCTTCTCCTTTCTTTCGTATTCCGCTCGTCTGCCTTGATTTCTTCCTTGATAATGGCCAATCTCCCTACCCACATCTTTCCGGCTGACGTTATGTTTAAATGGGAGAGGCTCTACCATCTTCTTGGCCGGGGCTATATTTACATAGCCCATCATCCGAGTGTCGAAGCTGAGATCCTTGGTCTGTTCAGGGAGGTAAATACCTCTTCGATTGAAGGCACCAACTTGGAGAGGGAATACAAGGCGTTCCCACACGTCTTCATCAACTTTCTAGAGGCTTGTCGAAACACCCAGGAGACGGTCACCTTAGCCCGAGTCGTGAAGGCCCGCTACCAAGATCGATCTGAATGCCTGGAGTTTGCAGAACGCTCAGTTGCTCGATACAAGAAGACCTTCAAGTCAGCTGAAGAGCGGGTCTCGCTGTTGGTTCACGAGAGAGAGAAGTTGGTGGAGCGCCTAGCTTTGAATCAGACATACTTTGAGCATGATCCAAGTGACATCGTGATGAAGTTCAGATGCAAGTGGCTGGAGGAGAGGCTTGATGATTTGACGGCGGATATAGCTTTTGAAAGGGACTTGATTGACAATCTGAAACTCGCCGTTGACCATCATGAGGCTAGTGTGGCCAGGCACAAGGAGAAATGTACCCGCCTATTCTTCAAACTTGCAGATCTCGACTCCCAGATCGCTATGTGTATGCATAGTATTAATTTCATGGAAAGCCAGTTGAACTCTTTTGTAATGCTTATTAGAGCTCAGTTTGGCTTTACTTTTCCTCCTCAGTGACTTGTTGTAAAGCTTGTATGGAATGAAGGGAATATTTTGTATGTTTGTACTTTAATCTTCTGCCATCTCTTCTTTCCTTTACAACATCAAAGTTAACTGTACTAGAGAAAATATGACCATCCGTCTCAGCTAGAATCAGAGTACCTTCTAGGAGTACCTCCATAGTTCGGAGCGAACTTTTCCTATCGCGGCAACCTTCGCAGGACGAGGGCATCTACCTCTACTGGATCCAATATGCTACTATCGACTGTACTTCCGACGGAATACGTATGGAGTGTATTCCTACCTCGACTGGTAGGACTGCCCCTATTTTATCTTATCACGACAGATGGTGGTCGTAAAATGATGACACACAGCCTAGCAGACAAAGGCCGGACCTCGTCGCTCCTCTCTGATCATGATATCAAAGACATGGAAAAAGGATTCGGCGGCGGCCCCCACCAATCACAGTAAAACCCGCAACCGGTCATTATTACCGCTCTGACCACTCGGTTAATGTGTCAATAAATAAATCAGGCCGACTGTTCCGCGTCCCACTTCTCTTCTACTTTATTTCTTTCGGCGCCCACTTGTCCGTGTTGATCGTCTGCAACGCTGGGAGGAATGATTGTGGGGCATACCCATTAATAAAAACACCGGTTCCCCGAGGTCCTTCACGTGGCTCGAATCCGAGGAAGTTTTAAGGCGGGCCCTTGGTTGATTTAATCAAAAAGGCGTTGTGAGGTCGGATCAACATACTTGCCTGACGGATTCTGATTACAAAAATGTATGCTTTTCAAAAATACAGGAACCTCCAAATACATTGAAAATGTCCCCATTCCCGATCTGAATAAATTTACGGTCCCGTCAAAATACAAAGCTTGTACATGTTGACTGATTAACACATTTCTGACTCCGGGAGGATTGATTTCTTCGCTTGCCCCTCAGGGTTATCGGCTAAGACATCAACAATTACCTATCCTTTTATATTCTTCAAGATTATTCCTGGTAAAATGTCGAATTCGATTTTGCTCCCGCCAGGGGTACCTGTAATTCCCTGCAAAAGTAAAGGAAATAATGAGTATGTGATCCAAAAGGGGTCGGCCCATGATTCCTACATTAGTTCAATTTTATTTTTTCAATTTTCGTGGAGAAATCAAACAAAGTTTTCTTAGGAAGATTGGGTGAATTTTTCCAAAAGAATTTTCTTGCAGATTTTACAATTTCAGAAAAAATGTGATAAAATCCTTTGGTATTTAGCAAATTTCCCCGAAAGGAATTTTCTCTTTTATCAAAACGAATTTTTAGGGGTAAAATTTGTCAAGATCTGACTTGAAGTAGGAAAGATGTGACAAAATCTTTTATTGGCCTACAAAATTCCCTGAAGGGATTTTTTCGCATTCATTTTTTTAGAAATGGGATACCAATTTAATTTTTGTTTTGAAAAAAATGGCCATGATGTTAAGTTCGAAATTTAACCGACACCTAACATGGACCGACCAAAAATAAACACAAGGTAAAGTTAGAGGTCTTACTTTTACCTTGAAGACATACCAATGACAAATCACATGGACAGGCACATGACTCGTGGGATAACCTTATTCTAACTATCCTAAAGGCTCACAAATTGAAGCGAAAGACTTACAGCAAAGCGACAATCTCGCCCACATAATCAAGATTAGTCGTGATCCCCTACGACGTAATCAGGATTAGCTGGGCCTTTCCACTTCGGCTGCTCGAGTCAAAAATTAAAACCACTGCTTTGGTAATCTTACCAAGCCTGAGGTCTAACTTTTAAACTCATTTTTGAAAAGAGGTTCGGGATTGAATCTGGGCTAACTTTCGACGTGATCTCACGCCGAACGCTAAAACCAAATCACAATACCATCCTAAAACTAGTGGCTCAGGTCTGGCCACGGGACGTGTGTGATGTAGTGCTAAAACTGTAAACATATACACAACATTTAAATGCAAACACCGCTTCAATAATGTGCATAATTTAAATAAACAATTCCAACACCAATCCTGCAAAACAAGGGGTTGGTCAAACACTCCACCCCTTATAACTCCCATCTGCAAAACCATTTAACACCTAAAGGTCAGAATGCACCCAATTCAGATAAAATGAATTTTCATGAAATTTTCTGGCCTAAGTCCTCTAGGTTCTTAAATTTTTTCAAAAATTAAGAACGCGTCCCCAGTGGAGTCGCCAAGCTGTCGCGACCCGAAAAATTAATTTAATTTCAGGTGAACAGATTATCAGGTTAATTAGATTAACTAACCTAACGCGGACCCTCCCAAGCCCTACCGAATCGCAACTTTGATTTTTTTTTTATTTAAATGATTTTAAGACTTGGAGTCGCCACTAATCATTATTGGTAGGTCGATTATAAATCTAAATATATTAGCGGGAGAACTAATTTATTTCTGCGAACCAGAGATTATGAGTACGGGGACTTGGTTACGCTAGATTACTCTAACGCCCTTTCGGTACCAATTTCATGAAAATTCATTTGGGGTGATTTGAAAAGATTTGGATCAAATTGATCAGAAGGGCAAAATGGTCATTTATCAGGACTCGGGAAGTGAAAATAGGTCAAACCAGTTAAATGTGGTCATTCCTTATTTTCCACAATTTTTAAGAATTTTCAGGAATTTTTCGAGACAATTTCGAGACGATTTACCCATAAGGGGCAAAATCGTCATTTTGGAATGATCGGGATGGAAATTCACCGAAAATAGGATTGGTCAGTCGAAATGACCCGTTTCCTAATTTTTAAGATTTTTCTAAATTTTTCAGATTTTTTTTAATTATTATTATTATTATTATTTTTATTTATTATTTATCTATCATTTATTTTTGTTATTTCACTTAAAAATCGGGCCAGCCTTCTACAGTTTGGGTTTTACGGACCTAAATCTGCACATAGATTAGGCCCAAATGAACTAGCGAATTAAGGCCTGTGAAGAACAGAGGAGACCCGACCGAAATATCATTAAAAAAGAAAGAAGACAAGAAAGGCCACTTTGGCCCAAACGTTCACTTAATCTAGCCCAAGATCAAGTCAGATTTAGTTCACAAAACAGATTCCACGTCTACCCAATCTGATCTTCGTCCCTTATATTTTAATTTCCCCACAAAGACCTTCTCCATGTTGATGTTGAACGCGAGCTCATTCCTTTTAGAATATTATAGTCAGGTTTCCCCATCCCCAAGGTCGAGACAAACAATACCAAGCATTAAAACTGACCGAAAATAGTAACGCTAAACAAGAACTTGAGCAATAATAATGAACACACGTATGCATAATAAAAAGAAAGGGGAAAAGAGAGCTAACCGTGACGGACTTAGATCGTGAACACCAGCGATGGGAATGGTGACTTCGTTCGCATGCTTGTACAAGGACGATACCAAAAATTACAACCTGGTTTGTCAACGGGGAGAAGTCGCCAGAATTCGGCTCCAGCTGAAAGGGACGACGTCAAAGCTCGCCTTCTCAACGTGTATGGCCCCTCTCACGGTTTGAGCTCCCCTCCAGAGCTTTCTCTCGGTCTTCCTTTTTCCAGGAACCTCCACTGGAACTAGTATCATCAAGGGGTGTTTCCGACTCAATTGCAACCTGTTGTCCACGGATCTCGTGGGACCTCCGAGACACACGCTCGACTACCCCATCCTCAGCGATTTACATAACCAAAGCCTCTATAGCCAGATCTCTTTAGGTCTTTAGGATTATAGACGTCCAAAATACGGTCAAACTTCTCAAAATGTTGGCGAAGACCATCAGCAGTAGCCTCTCGCTCTAGAAGTTAATGTCCCAACGGCCCAAATCGTCAGATTCTTTCGCCCCTTCGACTTTTGGTAAAATGTTTTAGGTCCTCCATGTCTTGAACTGCAGTATCCCATGAAGCACTTCCAAGCTTTTCTAGGAGCTTTCCACTTTATATCAACAGTAGTCGTTTTCATGGCCATGCTAACTTCAGAATAATTATCATACCCTAGAAGCTTAGCCTTTTCCAATCTAAGCTTTAAGGTTTGGCCAATAATTAAAGTGTTGTCTATGTCTCCGCTAGTGGCCTGAGTAACATAAGCGCGATAAATTTTCTCACGTAAAGCTCTATTTCGAACATGTCGCATGATAGACATAGAACTTGGAGCGTCGAGGGTGATCACCCACAGCCCATTTTCTGGAGTTGCATTTTTATGTCCCTTTAGACATCGCCGTCACTTTCCACTCTATCATACTTTCTAGTACGATACTTCGAACAAACCAAACAATGAAATAGCAGAGTCCATGCATGGTCAGCAAGAACATGATGAGATTCCCTGACCATATATGACATTTGGTGGCATGCTCAAGAGACATATCAATTATGCGAAGAAGAATTGATCCCCTGGCAGTTAAACCGAATATATATAATGACACCTGCAACGTTTGAACCCTCTTTCCGAAAGCGATTATATCATCATAACTAAGCAAGGTTTTGAAGTTCACCACAATGCACCAATAAACAGCCCAGAGAACAAATGTGATGAACCTGGTTATGCCCACGAACTCGGCGGTATGACGAAGAGCGTGGTTATGCCCACCAATACGGGAAGCGTCCCTAGATGGCAGCTTGGACTTTTCTTTTCGGCGAGAACGTCACCGGTGGTGGCATCCTCCCAGTCGGTGTAAAAGTCGGTGCCGACCTCGGTAGGAATGACGAAGAGCGTGGCGATTCAGGCAAGGAAGAAGTCCACCTGGAGAGCTTGAGAGTTCTTTTGGCGAGTGATTTGGCGAGCTTGGCTGTTTCGTTGGGGTGGTCACTGGAGAAGAAGAAGAGGCTCGGATTTGCTATGGATGACCGGGGCATGTGAAACTCTATGTAGATCGAAGAAACATCAACCCCCTGTTTGTGCTTGCGTGCCTGTTCTCTTCCTGGGCATGACCTTGGCAGCCTCAATTACTGGTCTGCATGGAGTTCTTGAGCTTCAACAAGTCAAGGGTTTCCACATATTTTTGAACTCTCTCCATCTGCATTTTCTTTCCGTTTCAGGCATTTCTTTACTTCAGGTGGAGCACCTTGGACTCGCTCGCGGTTGCTGACTGGATAAGGTTTAAGTCGAGGAGGCTGAGTACGCTGGCGCGGACGTTGGAAGGCTTGTTCTCGACTTCGGATTTATACTCCTTGACGAGCACGACGTGGTCCTCGTTCTTCTGCCACTCCTCAATGGTGAGGTCAACGGCTGGCGTCGAGCCAATGACCAACTTCTGCATGGACTGGACTATCTCCTCGTACCGCTCGACTTGCCCGGCGAGCTTCGCTAAGTTCACGTACTGACCCCTACCTCAAGTTCTCCGGCACCGCCATCGCTACTCCAAATCACTGAGTTGCTCCGATCGACCCAGAGGAAGCAAGCACTTGGTAAAAGAACTCCACACGCCGGTGAGGAAGTGAAAGACATCGATTCAGGTGGTGACCATCTCAAGCCTGAAAATCTCATCATAGTGGGAACTATAACCGTCCATGAACATCTTCAGATCGCTGTCCGACAAATGCGCATTCAGTGCGGTCCGCAATTCCGACATGTGCCAGTGATCGTCGCCCAACCACCTCGTGCTCGTGCTCGTGCTCGCTAAAGTTCTTACCCTAATTGGATAAGTTTAGCCCTGCCTGGTTCAAGCTGTTGTGCGTAAGCCTTTTTCTTCAGCCGGCTTTTCCCTGTTGCCCGGACAGAGGCAGCGCGCGGGGGGAGGACCTCTGAAGTTGCGAGGAGATAATAGAGTTCTGAATCACTCCGGGGTCGACTGATTTGAGTCGAGCAAGAGATCGCCGATGAATCTCTCAACGTCCGGCGATGCTGCGAAGCACTTGTCGTTACTGTCGGCGAACTCCGTTATTGAGTCTTCTAGTTTGACGCCCGTACCAACAGATCAACAACGCCAGCCTTGTTCATCTTCAGTATTATTTTTTCTCTCTTCTTCTTCGGTGGTAGCACCTGGAGCAACAGTACCAGAGCCGATCAGAGCAGCTGGAGCCGAGACAACAAACTCGTTAGGATCCTTGAGGAACTCCTTCACTTCTTAGACACGTGGGTACCAAGACTCTGTCTCGACAAGTTGAGACCTGAAATAGGGTGCTCTGAGGAGATGATGGAATGCGGCCGTGTACATCTCATTCGGATACGTCTTAATCTTCCGCCTTCATACTCAGAATACCAGCATGCTTGTAAATGTCGCTTGCAAGAGTCCATTCATGGACAACATCGGGTGTTGAAGCCTCCGAGAGCCCTAGCCATGTTGGAGCCAGTGAGGTTCCTGAGCATGTTGAGCTCGACTAAGGCCTCGACGCTCGTCTTCAGCACCTTCCTCACCACATCGCCCTTGATGGTGGCCTCACACACCACAAACTTCCCTCGCCCCTCCATCCAGTTCACCGTTACCAACTTCTTTTATGGGCCGTAGTTCTCGTAGATCCCCGAGGATATCCATGGCAGAGAGGTCGTTCTGGAGGAAGTCCAGCACTTTTGGACTCTTTTCGAGACCATGTTCCTGTCCCCCCGCTCCATGCAGGTTAGTTGATGGCCTCATATGGAGTTTCAATTCGTTCCCTGGTTTCTCTAAACATGGGCTTCTGACTTTTCGAGAGTCGCGCTCTGGATGCCTTGTGGGACCAAGCATGATTCTCCCAGATTGGATGTGCTAACGTACACGGTGGTGGTGCCTCTTCAGGGTCTGGACAACAAGTGTTGATGCTTCTTCAGGTATTCTCGGAGGTGGATTCGATTCTCTCTACGTTGCCAGTAGCTTTTTGTACTAATCAACTTGAGCTTTATTTAAAGAGACCACACGGCTGCTTAGCCCCTCTGGAACTTTGGGGATGATTTTAGAGTTGAGCAGATCTTGGGCAGGAGCAGAAACGCCAACGCCCACGGAGGCGACACCGTCAGGGCCAAGAGAGTTAGGGTCTTCCCCCCGTTGTGTACGGCCTGCCACCACGGCTCCCTCGTCATCTCCTCATGTGTAGTCTTTTTCTCCAAAGTCCCCCCCTTCCAAGTCCACCCCCGCCAGGAGATGACCAGAGAGAGCCTCAGTGGAAGGTCCCCTCCTCCTTCCGACAACATCATCATGAAGATCTCCTTTTCACCGAAAATTAGGCCCCTCAAAAGAAACACGACCTATCCATCTTTCAACTTCACCACACCTTCACTCAATTCCCGTTCACCTACCAGCGCCACTCTGGAGCTTTGCGACTCCTTGGTGTAATCAACGTGCTTCGACCCTCTTTCACCGACGAAGAGCTCTGCCCCTGTTTCCGCCTTGCGGGGCTCTATCGCTACCTCTTTTTTCCCATTCCACCGAGACTCCACTAGTGGAGTTTCCACTGAAAAAGTCGCTTTTCATCATTTCTGTTTTAATGATGGTGCCTTCCATTATTTTAACCATTACCACCGAAAGCATCTAGGAGCAGAACAGAGAACCAAGACTTTCTAGATCGTTAGTCAAGCTGGCATGAAGACAAGTCTTTCTAGGTAGACATTTTCAAAAGTGTTCTCGCCACGTCCAAAACCCCCGTCCATGTCCTCCATCCTAATACCGTGGAAGATCCCCAAAAATGGATGGACCTCCCTCGATGCCAGAGCGAAACTCCATATTGCTAGTAGTCTCCCGTCAAAATCAAAGAGCCTCCCCCACCAAACAAAGCCCCTTTCCCTTCCTCTTTTCTATCACCACTCCCATTTTTATTTTTCCTTGTGCCCCCAAGACTCTCCACTCGTGTCTGCCGCCAAAAGAATTGTCCCTCCCCCCTTTTGTCGTGTTCTATTTCCAAAAACATGCGGTATTGACTGACCATGCCCAAATGAATCACCGCTTGACCTGTTGCAGCATGTTAGTGGCCTCTCAGATTTAGCTGTTGTTGGGCAGGACTTTATTTCTTCATTAGGATTTTCTGTCGGCTGCTCCCGTGTAGTCCCTCAACAGTGCAGACCCATGCACGGGTGTTATTCGAAAATGGGGAGCATCCAGTATCATGAAACCACCAAACGTGCCATCGCATTCTCTACTTGCGTCTGATGACGACATCCCTTGCCATCGTGGAGCGTCAAATTCATTAACAGCAAGTTTAATTTTTCCCTATATTAGTGGAGAGACCTAGAGACTCCACTCAAGGTTGTCAAATGTGTCTGAAACCCCATGATCTAGCTTCCTTCCACGATCAGATTCCTTGAACTTGATGTAAAACTATATGGTAGCTCTTAGAAGCTCCTGAATTGAATCCACAATCCTCTGGAGATTTTCGAGCTTGATCTCCGGGGCCTTGGTACATGGTTACCTCTTTGCTGAATCTCCTCTCTCCTTTCTCAATGATGGTTGCTTTCTCCGCATCTCTGTCGAATATTTCCTCGCCTCCTCATCACGACCCCTAGACATTGATTCTGCCGAAAGTGTTCCAAGCAGATCGGTAATGAAATCTAACTGGTGGACAACACTTTCGGGAACAATGATTTTCCGGTCAAGGCTTGCGCCAAGATGCAACTAATGCTCCAAGCATCAATTGTTGGCGCACGCACACAGCTCTTGAGCCTTGTACCATTTTGTAGAAACGTAGTCTTTGGGTTTAAGATCTCGATGGTGGGCATTTCCTGTGTGCATGGACTTCAATGCTCGTAGCATTTGATAAAGGTGCTCTCAGGTCAAATTGTCATTAACTTTGATGACTTGGTGAAGATCAGACTCCATAAGTTCAGGAACAACATAAATATCTTTGAATTCCCGCTTTTGAAGGCGCAACATGATGCTCCCGATTTCGGCAATATCAGGACGTCGCCAAAGCCTGAATAACTCGACTTCTTAAAGGATTTGAATAGCATCAGGAATGTCTGGTCCTTTTTCGCGAAATTGGACAATTCGATGGGCTTTTGGACTGGATTTTAATTTTAAAAAATAGAGGGGGATGACACGACTCCAAAAATGCAAAAAATGAAAAATTACAGAGCTAAATTGAAATTTCTAGAATTTTTACAATTAATCTAAAAAGGAAATTAACAAAGCAATTCCCGATTCTAGATTAATTTTCACAGATTTTCTTCTGCCAAAATGAAGAGAAAATAAAAATAAAAATACTGACTATTTATTCATATTTTTGGTGGCCTCAAATGCCATTTTATTTTCAAATATCCTCCTAATTTTAGAAAAATATTAAAAAATGCAAAAAATATGAAAAATTATTTTTTGGTCAAAAATGGTAGCCCAAGCTTGGCGAAGGCTTCCAAAATTTATTTTGTAATTTTCTCATTTTTTATGGATTTTCTATTAATTTTCGAAAATAAAAATGCCGAAAAATACTAAAAATATGGAAAATCATTTTTTGCTCAAAATTGGTTCCCTAGGCTTGGCCAAGGTCTCAAAAGCTGATTTTTCAATTTTACAGATTTTTATGGATTTTTTATTAATTTTAAAAGAGAAAACATAATTAAAAACCAGGTGTCAACAAGCACCCAAATGGTACCGCACCAATCAAAACTAGTTTAATGGATGAAAAAAATGAAGGAAAAGAAGAAAAAAGTTCGACTCATAGTCTTAGCTTTGTGTGGCATATGATTTTGGCTTAGCCACGGCACATTCATTGTCTAAAGTCTTATTAGCTAGAGGATGGGACATCGGTGGTTTAGTGGCTATTACTCCTGCCATTGGCAAACGCCTTGCGGGATCGATCTGCCAAGGAAATGCTTGTCTCCTGAGTGAATTGGGAATTGCTGCTGTTGCTTTAGCAGCCCAGATTATCACTAATCTAGCCATTCAAATGGTGGACCCCAGCTTTAGTAGAAGTATCTAAACAATGGAGAGTAAACAGACCTAACCAGGTGCCCTTGTTATTGGGATGATCACCAATTCTAATCTGTGTTATGAGTCATGACTACCAATACAAACCAAGAGGTCCAATAAAGCAAGGGGTTGAGGGGTGCTAAAACGAGGAGATTGGTGTGTAAGTGAGTAGTGCTAAAAGATCCTTTTCTCTGTAAATGATGCACAATAGAGTTGGTTCTTACAATATGGCTTACAAGATCACATATGTTGAGGCTCAGATTTTCCGGACAGAGTAAGATATGCAAAATTGCCAAGTGTTTTTCTTAATAACAGGGCAGAGAACCCAATGTACTCGAGTACAAGGACAGCCTAAAGAAAATATCCTGGAGGTCCAGGATCATAATGCCATAAATTTCCCTTGCAATAAGCTGGCTGCTTTATATTTATCCTCAAATTCATGACTAGGGTTAAAGAACTTCATAAATTGTTATGAATTGCAGATCTTCAAAGCTAATTGCATTTCCAGGTGCACACACATGTGCCAATGGTGACTATGGGTGATGCTTCTGCTAATTTTAGAGTACATATACTCACATAATTAAATTTAATAAGCTAAATGATCCTTAACGTAGAAGATCTTATTGTTTAAAAATTCTGCATGCGGGAAGCTTCATATGGAGAAGTTCAACCACCAGCTTAATTAGCTATTATCAACTAGCTCGAAGGCATTCCCTTGAAGTGGCATGGGAAATTGGATCTTCTTCACCAAAGCACAAAAAACTGAGTTATGATATGCAGCATTTTCTTGAAGTTCATCAAAAGTGTATACTGGATTTTATGCCCGCACACATTTAACAAAAATAAAACTTGATCAAGAAGACAAATTAAATAGTCAAGCAAAGAAAGCAAGTTAAATGAGAGACTACAACGTGACTAAACATCTGACATACCAGGTGATCCATGAAAACGGACTGGACCGAGTGATGTGCTTTAAGACCAATACGCACTATTTTAGGATTATACGCATGATCATCTTCATCTCGAATGCCTGAGAACGACATGATGAAAAGAAAAAGAAAAGACACTATAATTCTGAGTAAAAGAAAAAAGTCATACTAATAGTTGACGATGAGAGGAATGACCAACAGAAAATTTGACCACATGCGTATTTCTCGACTTCGACATCATCATTTAGCAACAGATACTAGCAATTTTGGTCCCCATTTTTCTTTCAGAATGTTTATCCATTTTTTTGACATCATGGATGCACATTGCCCTAATCTAACAACAAATAGAAGAAAATGATATGGCAGCTAAACAAGAATAATCTATCATAAGGTATTCTAGTTCCCCTATATGCATGAAAATCCATATTGATAACGGCTCTCCCTCACATGGAGCCTCTATTCACATCATTCTCCTCAATACACTTAACCAAGGATCACACTAACATGTCCCAAAGAAATTTTGTGAGAACTACTCCTCGTTAATTAATGTGAGGCAAAGGTGAAACAGACGTGAAACTGATATTATAATAGCAGCTACGTGGAGATAGATTCTTTACCAGCATTTAAAATATGCAACACAATCTCATCAAGAGCAGAGTTTGACGGGGCACATACCAACACGCGCACGCGATATTTACGACAGGAGTTAACCACTTCTGGTTTCTGCACAATGCGCAGATGTCAAAAGATTATATACACATCATATAGGAAAAACTTAAAATGCAAACTCTCTTACCAACTCATTTCCAGTGGTTGGAAAAAAATCCATCATCACCATCAGTCGGTAGATTTTCATCTCTAGGGTTGATATTACTTAACCATGGAGATGCATTGCCCCAGTGTATGTACCTAAAGATAACATGCGTCACAGATCAAGTTAGCAACAGAAGAAATTTCTTTCAATAGCTTCCCTAGCAGTGGCAGGGTTATGTTAGACTTAGTGGGTTACTCAAGTAACTCCACTGGTTGGAGAGGGAAGCGGTGCCAATTGCCCCACTCAATTTGAAGAAAAATCTGATATTACCTCTAGTTTGTTCACATTAATTTGACCCCACTGAATTATGTAAATCATATTCGACCCAAAAAATGATTCAAAATTGAGATTTCAGATCCCAGGGAAACTGAAATGAGTGGTGCCTAAATTTTTCTTCAATGTTAAATATGGTTGTTGAACTTTTTTCCTCAACCCAGTCCCTAAACTTTAAAAGATCCACACAGTGGAGTCCATCTCTAAAAAGTTTTACACTATTAGCTGACTTCACCATGATTTTTCTTAACTTGATGTTAAATTTATCATGCTGGTGTCCACGTGGCTCACTTTTGGCTTCCACGTCATATCTCTCTCCCCCTCATTATTTTGGCCTAAAAAGAAAAGGAAATATATTTGCTGAATTAGGCAAACAATGTGGCAGTCCACGCCACTTGTTTGGCATGATAAACATTGACGTGGCAGTGACACGTCAAATAAATGCATGTAGCGTGGCGATACACTTAATAACAGGACAACATTGAGCAAATTTTGGAAAGTTTAGGTATTCAATTGAAAATACAAAATAAAATTTTGAGCACCACATTAAAGATTAAGAAAAAGTTCAGGACCACCCATGTCATTAGCCCTTTTAGTTTTGTGCTGCTATGGTCTTATCTACATAGAAGTTTTGTCTAGATCCATACACAATTACTACGTTTCAAGGATATATATATATATATATATATATATTACTCTTTTATTGTCTATGTCAATTTAGCTTAGGATTTAGTCTAGGCTTATGGAAGAATTGTGATACAAAATTTTATTCAATTAGTATTGTGAAAGTTATTTGGATATAGACGTGATAATGTTTGCAGATGACCTGAATCCATTAGTATTTTTAGCCTAATTTTGGACTGATTGTATGGTCTTTCTTATGTTCTTATGCAGCTCAATTACAAGCAGGAGTCACAATTCCTATTTGATGTCAACAAGGATATTAGACCAAAAACAAGTGTTAGTTTAGGGGCTGAGATCCAAACTTTCAAAGGTTAGGTTCCACAATCATTAATAGAATTTCGGATGAAGTCTTGGCGTTCAGATTATGTCATTATCTTCGTTGATGCCTCCAACTGGCACAATGACTAGGTTCTGATACTGTTCCCTAGCCTCATGAACGAAAGCATGGATATGTTTTCATGTGTGCATGTGTAGGCATGGCTGAATAAGTACATCTTTTCACTGAAGATAGATTAAGGAAATATGAAGTTGATAATGTTTTCAGCACGGCAAATGAGGCATTTCTGCAAAAACTCTATTCCATATCATTTGGCTCACTATATCACTATTTTCTATCTGGAACTAGTGGGAATATATCAAATTACCAGTGCAATTCAAGGGGGAATACAATTGTGTGAAGGGTTCAAAAGTACTCCAACAATCAATATGAAGTTAAGTATCTGCTGACTGGAGTTTGTAGAAAAAATATAAGTGTTGCAATTCATCCTATCTTAACTAGTAAGGTCACAATGGGTTAAACGAGCCTAATGAAGGCAATCTCAAGATGTTCGAGTCCTTTTGGAGAGCAATATCTTCCGAAAAGCAGATGTGACTATCATTGTTGAAGAATAGTGTCACGGTCATTTTATAGAATGCGAGGAATGTCACTGCACTTTAGCTAAAACCAGAGGGACAACACAATAATATCTTATGGGTGTAAGAGTTTATATACTCCCATTAAAAGGTCTATTTGTCCCCCTCCGGATAAGTCAAAACATAGTTAAAGGAATTGCATTAGCCTTTTTTTCCATTGACAAGAAAGAAGATGCTCTTCCAATGATCCTGGTTCCACGCTGGTAGACCTGGAACTGCTCACTGAATAACCTAAAGACACAAACGACACACTATGCTTAAGAAAACACTTCCTGTCTGGCCATGAAGTTAACGTCTGGTAATTACCTTCTCTCCTAGCCATTTGCATTCCAACCCCATACACTAATTTGCCAACCAACATCTAGAGCCTTCAAATGACACCTCTCACCAACAATAGAAGATTCTACCCTTAGATAATGCTATTGTGTGAGACATTACATTATATTTCCAGCACATTGTGCCAACAAGCGTAGAATTTCAGCACGCTAGCATATCATTCCATTTGATAGCCATAGCATCTCCGTAGAACAACAGTATAAAACTATAGTCAGAACAAATGCTAATTGCAAATCATAATTATTATAGGTATTTGAGCATTAACTAAGGTGAAAAGCATCTCAAGATATAGTTACTAGGATGACACGATGACAGATAATATATTACTTGGGCAAAGTATATCCTCTAATATATGTACAAGTATTGACAAGTACCTACTTTTCATTGATGGGTAATTCTGGTCCACGCTTTACTCCTCGGAGTCTACCCCTGCAACATATGAAAACACCACATATAGCAATGTTAGTGGGACAAGGTTTCCAGTAGTTTAAGTGAAAATATATGTCAAATACAAGAATAATGCTCACTTTGAGTGCACTCGAGCTGGAATGGCATGCAAAATGGCACTCAGAAGGCCAAGGATAGTCTGAGTTTTCCCTGTTCCACGAGGACCCTAGAGAAAAACACACGTCCTCCCATAAGAAGTGCTATAGAAAAAGTGTTTTCTCACTAGCAGTAAGGAACAGTCACCATTAAACAAAGATGCAAGGTAGCTAGACTAGAGTGAATCAGTTTATAGACTCTCCATGAGAAAGTCATCAGGATCCCATAGTTCATAGTTTTCAAAATATCCTGTCAAGGAAAGGATTTTCATATTAGGCTCTGGACATAATAGTTTGAAGGGACATTTATATGCAGAGTGGGTCAGTTCTCTATCACATAGACGATCTTCATATGAATATTGTATATTTACGAAGGAATAGAAGTAGATAGTCATGTCAAGGTCAAGTGTAGAAGCAGTATGTAAAGCTATGGTTTTAACATCAAATGACGTGTATAAAAAAAGAAAAAAAGAAATCTAAAGGTAGTTCATAATGAGAAAAACCTGTATAAGCACAAATTGTTTCCGTGACAAACCAACCTGCAAATTGCAGCATAGTCAGTGAATGAGAAACTTTAAAGATGAGGGGAAAAAGAAAATCAAACAGACTGCCAGGGGAGAGGATACGAACAAAGAGTTCGTCACAAGGACTAAGAAACAGTTGAACAAACTTTAAGGTGACTTAGTTGACAGAAATCACTTCTCTAAACGTTGTCATGTGCAAGTCTGTCGTCCCCTTCCACTAATGAAACCAGAAAGGACAAAGCTCTGTCCAAACATCATTTGATTGGGAAAAAGAACAGAAAAGCGATGCTTACTTTGATGGCTTGTTGTTGAGATTCATTCAAATTACTTTTGATATAATCCCCCAGAGGTTTGAAAATTTTCCAGGGCTGGTCAGAAGGAGCGGGATTCTTCTCCGCAGCAGCTAGTATTAAGTCCGTGAAAGGAAGGGAACCAATAGTGTGTACAGCTACGTATTCACGAGAAATAGTTGATAAGCTGCAAAGCTGCACAGGACATCAAAGGGGTTGCCAAAGATTAGCACATGCATACTTGAAAAACAACCCAGTTGATGAAAATTTTAATTTCAAGATCTATTTGAAGAATTTCACATTTATCATAGTGATCCATCCTTGTTGATTCCAACTTACAAAAAATATCCCATTCAGTTGAACTTGCTCAAATAATCATTCCACTTGAAGGCAATTGTCTAAATTACATATTTGATGATTACATAACAGTATAGACAACAAGAGGTGCCAAGCCAAACATATTGACTGTTTACTAAAAAACTATTGTTATCACTAAATGTCGTCTAAATGTAGTACCGTATAAGCTGGAAAAAGGAAGACAGAAGACAATATCCTCTTTTAGCAGAATCTCTTTTATTTCCTCCCTCCTTGCTAGCAAAAATTCGGTAATGAGAGTACATCAACCTCCTATTATTGTGCCAAAACAAAAGACACATGCAAGCCTACGACTCACATTAGACATGTTACAGGTAAATAGATGAATTATGCTGTTTTCTAACTTAGTGATAGATATTCCATCAAATCCAATGTCATTTAAATGCCAAAACTATGAGAAATTTGAAAATAAAAACCCAAATTAATCTCCCCTCCATTATATAAAACCATTCATCCAAGCCTCTAGCTCATATTACTCCAGGTGACCAATATCCTTTGGCAATGCAGAACCCATGCTCGTTTTCTTGCTAAAATATAACCAACTCCATTGCCCTTTCATATGAAAGGCACTAACATCTGAAACACTGAAAGCCAATGTTTCATTAGATTTCAAATAAAGAAAAATAGGCAAGGAAATGTTCGTTTCTCCCAGGAGTAAGGGCTATTGAGTAATGTTAATTGCCACTTCAAAATTCAACCCAATTGAATGTGGATGATGGTTCATAAATGGCTTATCATCAAACAAACCACTGTTTACAACCCAATATTAACGATTGAAATTCTAGCCCCAAGGAAAAGGGCTTGTTCCGGGGAATTATGGTTAGGCATTAGATGAAAACCATCAAATGAAAGTAAATCAGAAATTACTCTGGAAAAGGTCAAGGGAAGCTTACAAGATCATAGCTTTCAATGACAATGTCCAATAAAAGTGTTATCATGATATGTGACTGAAGAGTTCAACACTCTATACAATGAAAAGGACAAGGTAGTTGCCGGTGAAAGCATGTTATAATGCTTCAACTCTCATCTGTTTACTAGCTTTGAATATGGGAAGAAAAAACAAGCCACAAAGGCCTCGTAGCTGGATTGATAAGTGTAAAACACATCCTCATAAAAAAGAGGATTAAATTTACATATAACTCAAACAACAAGACAAAACTTCAGGCCCAAATTTCCGATCATAAAAGAAACATAACAAAAGCAATTTTATCTCCTGTTATTAATTAAGAATCAAATTCCTCATATAACTTGATGGTCATCTAAAAGTAAGCAACAGCATAGGAAAATAAAATGAGAACTCTTCCCTGTTTACCTTCAATATATAGAGGGACTTTCCTCCTTTAGTAATGAGAGAGCGCATATTTAGCAGCCGAGGACTAGACTCAACTTTATCAGTCTGCATAGGCATGAGTTGTCCAGTCAAATGCATTCGAAGTCTAAGTACAACCAGACAGCGACAGTCACTATTTTGCCCAGACCCTCCCGTCTCACGCATTTGACGATGCTCCACCAATGCAAATGCAAAGGTTGTTGGGAGTTTCTTGCCTTCGTCAAACTGCATCAAGCAACATTCTGTGAGAATTAAGCGATTTAGGTATTACTGAAGACATTGCCAAAAGCACATTTGAAGTCAGCTCTGAATGAATAAAGAGGAAAGTGAGCAATGTAATGCTAAAAACCAAAAGAGAAGTAAATGGATTTGGTAACCTTTTCTTTAGATAGCAAAAGCAGATCATTCTGGGATACGGAGAAATCTTTATAGGAGGAGCCATAAGTGACCTCTGGCAAGTGAAACCCATCAGACTCATTGCACTTGGTAACCACTCCATGTTTCCACTCGACATCTGCAAAAGTCCAACATCACAGTTCTATTAACATCCTTCCTCATATGAATAGCAATCAAAATAAAGGAAATGGAGTCAATGAGAGAGGAAAAAACCAGCATCTTCATCGTCGTCACTCTTCTGAACAATTTGAGCCTTAATCTCTTCAAACAAAAGAGGCTCGAAGGTAGAAATGTAGTCATCGACATCTTTATATGTGTACTTTACTCGCTTTATGCTGAGAGGACTTCCTTCTTTATCACGCTCACTCCCACTACCTTGTTGCTATTAGAATGAGAATATCAATTTTTGCACGATCAAATACTAGCAGGCAAGCAAGAGAGGGAGAGAGTGAGAGTGACTACATTGACTTCTTTAAGGATTTGAAAATAGTCCCAACCAAGAATGATTTTGTACAAACGTGAAAGAGTAGCCTCCTCTTGAATCTTATCTCTGTCCCCTGCCATCTTCACTTCTCCCTTTACCTACGTGCTGCTTAGAGAGAGTGCAAAATTCTCAGAGGTTTGACACATGTACACGCCCGCACACACACAGACGTTGATGGGGGCAATTAGGAGATAACCAAGCCAAGTGGAACGGTTATAGTATCAACTTTGAGCTCAACTCAAGTTCAATCAAGTGTAATCTTTTGTGATATAACCCAGCTCAAAAAGATTATTAATACTAGAGCTCACTCGACTCAGCTCAATTACCAAAGAGGAACTCAAGCTCGAAACACTCTTCTGTTCTTTATTTAGAAATACATAATTATTAAATGGCTATCTATCGTTTCTATGTATTGCCATATCGCGTGATTGAGAAAAAAAATCAGTGGATAATGACAGGGCTGACTATAATTCGTGTTTTTGTGATGTTTGAGTTTTCCATTCAAATTCCTTTCTTGTAAGAGCGAATTATGTTTCCCCACTAAGGCTAGTCGCAAGTGGAAAGAAACACCGAAAATTCTCTACCCTCCAGAAATTCCAACAGTGTACAGGTTAGCCATTTTTACACTCCAAAATATTTGTACATGACAAAAATTACCACCATTATATCCTCAGCACCCAACTGGTGCAAGCCAAAGCAGAAAAGGACACTGAATTAGTAAAAACCCCAAATCAGACGGAGCTGTTTGAACTTAAACATGAGTACAATACATAATCATCGAATAAAAACACCGACAGTGTCCCGGGAATCCCGACACACGGAGGACGTGTTCTGCAACACGGCGACGGTGGCCTTGATTTGTAGAACACAGGAAACCAAAAAATTTGGAAAGAAAAGAAAGAAGAAGAAAAACACATATCTTGCTTTGGGAGAGAGAGAGAGAGAGAGAGAGAGAGAGAGAGAGAGAGAGAGAGAGAGCGAGGGGTCTGCAAAAGTGGCCGAGCCGAGCAGGAGGTGTGACGACCCGGCGATGGTGGCTTGCAGAGAGAGAGAGAGAGAGAGAGAGAGAGAGAGAGAGAGAGAGAGAGAATTGGTGGTGGCGCGTTGGAGAAGTGGTGCTGGTGGACGGGTACTTGGTGGTCGGAGGTGGCGGTCGACGGCCGTGGCGGTGGAGGGACAGAGTGTGAGGAGGTTTAGCGAGGGTTTGCGCGCTAGAACAATCGCACGTTCCTTAATTCGTCACGAGTTGCCTTCAAAATAAAATGAGAAAACTCTAAAAAAAGGCATGAACTACTCTCGTTCTCTTAAACAAAGATTTAAGATAAAATAAGAGTCTGAAATGTAACGCCCTGGATTTTCGATCCTTTTTCAGATATCTAAATAGAATGGATATATTTCATTGCTCGCACTCTAGTCAGATCTCAGTAGAGATTGATCACCTCGAGATGGCTAAACAAAAGGGAAGGGCGATTTAGGATTTAAAGTACGTGGACCTGATGGTTGATACACGTATCTCCCATCCGCCGCCCGTTGGCCTGAGTATTTGCTAAAGTCGTGAGTTAAGGAATTTGGCCACGAAACGAATTTCTGATTTAGGGCAGTCGAAGGTCTTAGGGCTTTGCAATAAGTGGAGTGAACATCGCAATGAGCTCCAGAGTGTTGAAATTGGTGTGGAGTGCCAAGAATGAGGCAACAAGAGGAAATGACCGTTTTGCCCCCGGTTCGCTCTCAGTTCCTTAGAAATTAATCAGTGAGTGTTTAGAGAGTTTAGACACTAGAATTGAGATCGTCTAGTCGTCTGCTTTGTTTTGACTGCAAACTTGCAATTTCCAAAAATTTGCCCAACCGGTCCCGGCGCCACGCGCCATTTTCTTCCAATTATCCATTTAATCTCATCCTTGTCCTATGTGCCACATGTCAAGCATCAATTGGTCATTGGTTTGACTTATCTCAATGAGAAGACCCCATGGACACTTGCTCTCTCTCTATTGGTTGGATGGTTGACTCCTTGGTACAAAGCTTGCAAAGCAAGCTTCACTTGGCTTCTTCAAGAAGCTTTGACCAAGCAATAATTCTTCACTCTCTCCTCTTCTTCTCCTTCACATTTATTCCTCTTGGCCAACCTCTCTCTTTTCTCTCATTTTGCTCTCAGTTTCTCGCGGGTCCAGCGCACGCTCGGAGGAAATCGACTCGTTCGAGGTCGTTCGAACTCCGAATCGCGCTCCGTTTTCGCCTGTGTACTCGTAAGATCTCAAGCTTCCATAATATTCAAACGGATCTTCGAAAAACCTTCTACAGAAATTGCAGCACCAGATTAAAGTCTACCATATTTTCCTGGTTTTGATTCTAGTTTGGCTTCTGATTTTTTTTTTCAGCTGATTTCTGCCTTGAGTTGTTACTGTCCAAGCTTCATTGAGGTGAGTAAACATACTAGATATGTAGTAGAATGATTAAGGTCATTTAGTTTGGTGAATAAATGAAAATTTGGGGCTAGTTGGTTGAGGAATGCGAGGATGATCTTGCACCGGTTTTGCTGAAACTTGGGACCAATTTCTGTTTTGTGTGTTGATTGGCTTTGCTTGCTATACTTAGATGAATTGTGTGAGGGTATTAGGTGATCGAATAGAGAGGAGTTGTTGTTTTATTTCGTGGTGAAAATAGAGCATCAAAACCGGTTCTGTTTCAAGTGTAGTCTGCTGGAATTTCTGCTTATAAACTTGCTATTCTGTTGCGACTAATTGGGGACGGAAACATGAGTATATTGCGGTGCACAAGGTGACCGAACAGAATATGGTGCTCGTGGGGGACCTAGACAAATTATGGTAGACTAAAATTTAGAAATATGGGATTCCTCAGCACTAATACTTTTAATCGTGTACATATGCACATATCATGATTTATTTGCGATTGGTTTGACGTGAATTAGAGATGAAATTTCTCCGTATCAACGCCGGTATCCACGAGTGTTAGTAAGTTATGAGAACGACGTTGGGTTTGCTGGGTTGTTTAGTGATACATTGTCGATTGTTTATGACTGACTGCTAATAGTCGGGGATTACCTGACAAATAACTATCGCACTTGAAAATATGCATTTGAAAACACTAAATGAGTATGTTGGTTGTCTAGTGCGATATATGAGGTTGGCAATTCGTTCAAGTTGAGGTCAAGTTATGCTTGGCCGACGGAATCGACGCGAGAATTGGAGCGACAAGGGTGAGAATGGCTCGACTGATGAGATCAGTACGAGAACGGGCGGTGTCGCAGTTCCGGCTTACAGTTTCTTCGTTTGCCAAGGGCGCCTAAGCGTGCACGACATGGGGTAGATGGAGAGATAAGGCGCCAGCCTGTGAACGTTTTATGCGTAGGTTCGAGGAGTGGCCTGTGGCGCATTATGCGCGGGCGTGAGAACTGTGGAGACAAGACTGAATTAATATAACTCTGAGATAGCATACCTTGCGTGTAGTGTGTTTAGATTCGACATTGAACTGCGTAAATCAATTGACTATAGTGAATGAGTCTGATGTAGTATGAGCTATCTATTCGTGTGTGCTTGTTTGATCTCATTTACATATGCACGTCCCTCTGTTTTATCGGTATGTTTACTTGCTGAGTCATTAGACTCATCTTGCGGCTGATTGCCTTTCAGATCCACAACCTTAGAAATAGAGAATTTGGGAGTACTTTTTGGTGTACCAGAAGAGATAGAGAGATGAGAGTCTACTTATCGGGCATCTGATAACACTGTATATAAGCGTGTGGAGTGTAAAGTCTGGGTAGATGAGGGTGAGAGTACTTAGTGCCTCTGAAGTTTGAGGCCTGGTTCCATAGGCGAGGATTAGTTTTTAGAGGACCTATTACTGGTATGGATATGGATGTAGAGCTAGAGGATGAGGACGGGTTATTCACTCGAGTGACCTTTGGTGGAGAGGTCATCAACCCGGAGCCCATGCAGGAGGACCCTGCTGAGTATTGGCCGACGGAGATTGACAGACATGAGGAGGACCCTTATAATATGGAGCAGCTGGCCGCTGAGCCCGAGTTTGTAGAACTTGAAGAGTCTGACCCTGAGGAGCTGCCGTCTTCGGAGGATAGCGGAGCTAAGTTGGATTAGGGTTGGGGGTTGGTTGTTAGCTTTTGGGGGTATGGCACTTGAGCATCATTTTTGAGTGTGCCATTGTCAGGGCTGTTTCTCTTTGGTAGCCAATTCTATAGGTCTTGGCCATATGTGTATATTTATGTAAATGTGTGTGAATATTGTATATATTAGTCATGTATATAAACATGTTGTGAGTTTAAACTTTGAATTGGCTACTGTCAGCTATCTACCTGCCTGTTTATTTATCGAGAGTTGAGTAGACGCTTTCGCTTGCGTTTCGTTAAGCCGTCGTCTGGCCGCGATGTTTTTCCTGGGCGATTGTAGGTCAGTTGGGCCATTCGACGAGGCTCGCGGATCGGAGGTCTTGTCACGTGGACGCTCGAGAGGGGCGGGGCGTGACATGAAATACTCCCATCGTTATAAAGAATGAATGAATGGTATTTTTATCCTTTAATAATTTTATTATTTTTTCTTTTTTTCTTTTTCCTTCTTGTATTGTCTTTTGTTTTTTTTATTTTTTTCTCCTCTCCTTTAGAGATCGTCGACCTTAAGCCACCCTACCCCAAACTTCCATCAGGTGAAGGTAACCCTTGTCGGTGTCAACCCAATCGGCGAAAGCGCTCACCTAGGTTAGCAAGGCCAAGCATCGAGCTACCCTCACCTGAATTGGCACCAACGAGGCAGCCCTTGCTTAATGCCGGTAAGGGCAACCCTCACCCTCGTCTAGGGCCAAACTTGGGGAGGGGAGGGTGAAAGGGGGGAAGCTAAAAAAAAATAAAAGAAAGTAAAAAGAAAAAAAATTCAAAATAGTAAAGGATAAAAATGTTCTTTCCCCCTTACCCTTACCCAAAAAAAAGTTCTTTCGCTATGCCTTTTTTTTTATAAATAATTTGAGCACTTTAGGCTCTTGTTTGAAACAATATTCGCTTCATGTCCTTATTTGAAAATA
Organism: Psidium guajava; assembly: GCA_016432845.1. Lineage (NCBI taxonomy): Eukaryota > Viridiplantae > Streptophyta > Magnoliopsida > Myrtales > Myrtaceae > Psidium > Psidium guajava. Next base: position 34,895,751 of record CM028225.1, on the reverse strand, counting down.
TAAGAACACTTCATACCCTTTTTTAGAAAAATAATTTTTTTTTGGGTAAGGTACGAATAGTATTAACTGATCAAAATCGCATTACAAAGGGAAAGCCCAATATAAACCTCGCACCCCACGAGACATATGCGGATGTCGCAGAGGGTGTGAGGGTGTATCGGCAACCAGCCAAGAAACACCACAAAAAAAACCAGAAATGAGACCAACAGGACACGAATCAGGACGAAAGGGCACAAAGCCGACCCAACAAGTCACGACCAAAAAATAGAAGGCCACGACAGCAATAACAAACAGACTGAAAGGAAATCAGGTAAAGACATCAGGAGGCAAATCCCAACAGCGTTGCACCCTCCTATTGCAAGGAGAATCTTCAATCGGTTTTAGAGACAGAGCCTTGTCCCTCACCGCCTTGCTGAGACGCTTCTCCAATGTCGGCAAGAAGAGATTCTGGTGACAAAACATTATGTTGTTCCTCTCCTTCCAAATGATGCTGCACAAAGCCGTAAAGGAAAATCTGGTGATCTTCTGGTGAAAAAGATGGCCACCGAAGGCTTTAGTAGCCCATTGAAGGTTCTCGAGCCAACTCCTATTCCTCCATACCAGGTTGTTCCTGGATGCCCGGAAGCGAGCCAATCTCGCTTTGATCCTACACCCGAAATAAAGATGATTAATGGAGTCAGGCCTAAGGCGACAGAAGGCACAAGACCCATCCTCGATTTTTTGATTGCTGAGGAGAAGAATCTGAGTAGGGAGTCTATTGAGCGTTATGATCCAGAGCAGGAACGCTTCCCGGGGAACAATACAACGATCCCAAACGAAAGAGTACCAAGACACAGCAGGCCCCTTATCACGAATAGCATCCCATGCAAACTTTATCGAGAAGGTACCTGAATGGTGACCCAACCACAGAAAACGATCAGGAGTACCTGGAACAAGCACAGGGATAGCCTCCGGCCATGAGCAGATAGTAGAAAAACACGAGAGGGGGGCTAAAAAAATCAAAATTAAATTGTCACAATTGCAATTGTGCCATGATTGCAGTTTAGTAATTTTACTAAAAATTACTAAAAAACTGAATTAGGACTATTTTAGTAATTTTTCCATGGTTACAGTTTTTCCGGATATTTAGCTAGAATACCAATATACCGCATGTATATGAACCCTAACAAGAACAACCAAAGGGAATTAAAATAAAATATCATATTTGCACAACAACGTCGTAAAAAAAAAAGCGAACAACTTTCTTGAAAAGAATTTTTATTAGAATATCGTGGAACACGGCGTTATCCTCGAATTCAGGAGTCCCTAACCAACAAAACCACCAAGAAGAAAAGGGGGAAGTGGAAAAAGAAGAAACAAATAAAATAAATCCTAAATGCGCCCCACATTTGAGTCTCTGCGGATGTAGAATTATAAAGGAGGAAAAAGCGAGGGGGTAACATGATAATTACATTAAAGTGCGACCCTTATTGAATATCTAAAATTAATCTAACTTCATCGCTGTCTTTTGAAAAAGGAAGGAATTGCTCGGCCTTTTGTCATACAGTAATGCTACAAAAAGTTTCACTTGAAAAAGAACGGAAATAACCAAAAAAAATTTACGAATAAAAACAAAAGCAAAAACTTACAATGCCTATTTTAGATTAAGACAAAGCAACTGGCCAAATGAGAAATGTCATAGCACCTGATGGATTGGAGGAGAAAGTGAATACAACCTCAATATCATCGTTGAGAAGCGATGCCATAATAACGATTGTTCTCCTTTATAAATATTTGGAAATCAACAGAACCTTTAGGTAGCTGCTGGTGCTCATGGCTCTGCTGTGAAAAGAATCCCGCATATGCAGCAGAAAAAAATTGGACATCGGGGTTTCGGGAGCCGATTATAGCCAACATGAGGAAGAGGCTCTTTGCCTCAGACTGCTCCACATATCCAACAACATGCTTTGATGTCATAGGAAAATGACCATGTACAACCATGACTAGGCCGAAGAAGATAAAGCAGATTAGTCTTCTCCATCACCATAAGCCATGTCGGCATCGCCATCCCCATAGTAATTGTCGTCTCCTTGGCCAGGTTCAACATCGCCACTGTTGCCATATACTGAAGCAATGTTGTCTGGCTCATTTGCTATCTCTGTTTCACCTAACCGACGCTCATCCTTCTTTACTCTCATGGTTTCCAGATTTTCCTCTGACAAGAACGAGCCATAGGGCTTGGAAACCTGCAACATAAGAGTTCACTTATGACATAAAGAGGAGCGCAAAGGAACTAAAAGGCATCCATAGTGTTTTTAAGATAAGAAGTAAGCTATACATAATAAACAATCTCCAAAAATCGTTGTAACGGAGAGATATAAGATGATTTGTTATAGATACAGAAAATTCGAATACCAAGCCCCAGGGAATGCGTGGTTATGAAGGGAGCACCACGTTTCCAGGCTAGTTAAATGTACAATGGTACCCAATGAGAATTCATAAAGCTTAGTGGAGAGAGAGACCAACCTTAAACAACCCACCACTCTTGGTAGCAGCTTCTACTAGGTTGCCCCAGTGTTCATCATTTTTCAAAGTGGATGCAGAACCCACCACCTGAAGACAAAGTCAAACGGTTCCTCACTCCTGGAGTCAAAAGATCGATCCATATATATGTTTGAAATGGGGGGAAAAACTTCCGTTATACACATCCTTACCAGTACAGAAGACCTTGCTCTGGTGATTGCGACATTCATTCGTCTATAATCCGACAAAAATCCGATACTCTTACTTTTACTTGCCCTAACACACGAAAAGATTACAACATCCTTCTCCCTTCCCTGAAAAGAACAGAGTTACCCTTTTAGTGATGAAATGGACACAAAGCCAAGCAACTGGATTTTAGAATATTTCACAAGAATAGGTATGCCTCTGAATGAATTAAAGAGCTGGACAAAATCACACACAGAAAACGAAAAAAAGAAGAAGCAAAGAAGCAATGCCAATCTGTCTGGTTGGAATACAAAATTAAGCAGCTAAGATAAAGGAAAAGTATTTTGAAAGCTTTTGGCATTACATTCTGTGTCATCAAAGAAACAATAAAATAGATTGAGAACCAAGAGCAATCTATAATTGTCTCAAATTAACCTTCCAGCTCACAAGTGTCAACATAACTGCCTCCATTCTCAGATAAAGGACCTTGCTCCAGCATTAACAAAATTTTTACATTTGTAAGAGGAGCAGAATAGTACGGAGAAGTGATTGATAAAAATACATGAGATTATATAATCTGTCATGAAAGATCGTGCATGAAGAAATAACTAAACAACTTTTTTCTGTTTACAACATAATAAAAAAAAGCCATAATTCTTTTTCTTTATTCATGATGAAACATATATATATCCCAGATATTCATCATGAACAAACACCAATAAGCACAAATTACAATTCTTTCCTAGGAAATGCAAACCTGACATCCATCGACCGTGATTATATCCACCACTTCCTTTGCCTCCTCCTTGAAAATTTGCTTGAAACGATCTTTTAGAAGCTTGACTTGATAATTGTAAGGGGATATAATTGCAAGCCTTGAACTTGGCTTGAGTTCCGGATATTTGGTCACCAATTTGAGATACATAATGATGATAAACTCAACTTCATCACTATTCACCCGGGACCCACTACCAGATGGCTGGAACTCTTTTCCCTCATGTATGTCGAAAAAGCAAAATGGCCCGAAGCATCGAAATTCATGCCAAACCCGCTGTGTCTGAATCTGGACATCTGGACCATCCTCCAGTTCCTCATTATAAAATTCATGTGAAGGGAAGCTCCTAATCTGTCAAAGAAAGAAGAGACGATTTAGGTAACATATTAAATGACCCAATTTAAAAAAATGGTTATGTCGGATCATTGCAGGACTGAGATAACACCAGGGTCTTTGTTTGTTTCTTTTCCTCCTTTTTAGGGGTTGGGGTGTGTGTGGGGGGTTTGGTTGTTTTTGGTGTGTGTGTGGGTGGTGTTGTTTTTGTGGGGTAGGGGGGTTAGTGGGGTTTTTGGCTGTGCATGCGCAAGAGAGGGAGAGAGCGGACAACGTGATGGAGGTTGAAGGCCTTGAAAATGGACGCTGATGGCAACAATGCCACCTGACGAGGCTTACAGATGAGAAGCCAGGGAGAGATGCAGAGTTTCTCTCACAAGTTTGAATAATAAACATCCACGTCATTAACATCGTGACCCATTAATAAGTCTCGCATGTAATTAAGCATTGTTATTATCTAACCTCAGGATGCATCCGGTATTGTTCCTTGAGCATAAGGACAGGATAACCAGCCTTCTGGAACCTCTGGAACAAACTCATGCCGTACCTAAAATTGGAAACCAGAAATAAGAAAAGCATAACGGAACGAATGATGAAAATTAGTTTTAAAGTAGAGGAATGTCCATTCTAAGATGTTGGCAAAGAGGGATAACAATGTCATCACAGAATGAGGGAATCTACCCAAATTTCTTGGCTATTGGAGAAATCACTGTGGCTGGTAATTGTATTGGATCACCAACCTGAAAAGCAACAGGAGGATGTTACATTATCAGATTAAGCATACACCTCTGCTAGAATATGCACAAAAGCACATGCTTCATTATGTGGATGGTGTCCTTATTCGATGGGACATGAGCGAGATAAATGTCTAGAAATTTTACTGTACCAAAGATACATCAAAAGATTTTCTTCTCAAGGGGAAGAGTATCAGAAATGATCAATTTACCAAGAAAACCTGCTTGCACCCATTAGCCAGTGGAACAAGAGTTGCTGGTTCAACCTAATCAGAAGAATGCAAAGCCAAAGTAAGTTCTTCAGCCATACCCGGAAAAAGAGTCTTTAGAGGTTGAAAGTACATTCAACCCCTCAATTGGACTAGTTCTGTTTGTTTCTCTATATCTTACAGATACAAGGAAATAGCAACAGGTACAAAATTGGCAAGAAAAGGGTGACATGATAGCCAGATTGTCCAAACAACATAGTTGTGATTCAGTAAACCACCAAAAGAGTACACGACTCAGCGATACCGTGATAAAGCTTCTCAAATTTGGCATTAATTTCCTATATTACCAAGCTGATGCACGTGAAGACCATCCTTTAAGTTCTCATTTCGAATGCGAACAACCTCCACAGCATATGATTTTGTCAATCAGATTCCAAGGTAATCTGAGCTTTTTGAAAGGTATTTACGAAAGGAGCAATTCCAATATCAAGCTTAAAGAATAAAAGCTCAACAGAAAACACTTTTGAAAGATCAATAGATCAATTTTACGTAAACCTGAAGCATTATGAACTTGAAAGAAAGCCCAGTAAAAGGCATGCTGCATACAGCACTTTAGCTCAGATACTTACAGCTTGGGCAGCCTCGTCGATGATAACAACATCAAAACCGTGGTTCAGTTTACTGAATATGGTTGACCCGCTGAAGCTAAGGGTGCAAAAGACCTGCCATTAACATAAACAAAATGAAGAAAAATGACATGGAATTTTACTTTCTTCTGATATAGGCCCAATACGTACAATGATAGCCTCATCCAAAAGTGCGGCCCTTAGATTGTCTGTATCCATTCTAGCTACCCCATGACTATGTTTCTGTTGGACCTGCAAATTTCCCTCAAGAGTCATCAGTCACCCAAAAATATAAATTAACAGAAAAATTTCAGTCTGAGAGATCAAAAATATACAAAAATTCAACATCAGAAGCAAGGCTTTACTAAGTCATCACAACTGCTCATAATTACAAATTCAGGGTTAGAAAAAGGAATCTCATAGTAGACAGCATTCAATAATTTCCTCTCCGTAGATATCAAGGGACCACCACCAACTTTTCTAAACATAAGCTATTAAATGAAGGTTTTTCTAAAATAAAATCTTCTTAAGACACCCTCACACCTAAACTAAGATTTGACTAAGACTATGACACGAACATTGATTATAAATGAAAAGCTTAATGAGGGACCTGCAAGTTCAAACATGAGACTTCCTACTCCAATACCATGTACAAATTGTGGAATGACTGCCAACTGGTGAAAGGACGTAAAGGCTGCAGCTCCCTGCCATTTTAATACTGGAAGAGACTTGGATGTGCCATGGTACAGCTTGACCCAACAGAAGCTTGTCTCAACCAATTGAATTGAAGCCAGAAAAGGATTAATGAGTTTCAGGTTTTTCACAGCATATGCTGCAATAACATATAGGACCACGCTAGGATCCCGTGATGCTCAAAACAGTCAAAGCCAACTTTGATGGGAGCAACCATGTGCAAGGCTGAACTTTGATGTTTACGTTTCTCTTTTATGTTTTTGGATTACGCTGGCATCCGGAATACATGAAATAACTTGTTTCTCTGGGGTAATGACTTATGACCATATATTGACACTTCTATCAGTGCTCGATGTGCTTCTATCAGTGCTAGATGTAGAAGCCATATTCAACCTAGAAACTGAAACTACGAAACTAAGGAAACCAAACCATGATTAACTATTATCAATAAAAGGAATAGATACAGTTGATTCCACTTTTACTACAGCTAAAGAAGGTAGAGGCTACGGTGATAATGAGGATCACTTCGGAACTCTAGGAGTAAAGGTTGATACCAGAGCCCCATTATGGCCAATGTCAACCATCTTCTAGGCTGCATCATCTGGTTGAGCTAAGTGCTGAACAATAAACAAAACAGTTGATTGGTACAGGGGAGCACCCAAATGGTGCCGCACCAATCAAAACTAGTTTAATGGATGAAAAAAATGAAGGAAAAGAAGAAAAAAGTTCGACCCATAGTCTTAGCTTTGTGTGGCATATGATTTTGGCTTAGCCATGGCACATTCATTGTCTAAAGTCTTATTAGCTAGAGGATGGGACATCGGTGGTTTAGTGGCTATTACTCCTGCCATTGGTAAACGCCTTGCGGGATCGATCTGCCAAGGAAATGCTTGTCTCCTGAGTGAATTGGGAATTGCTGCTGTTGCTTTAGCAGCCCAGATTATCACTAATCTAGCCATTCAAATGGTGGACCCCAGCTTTAGTAGAAGTATCTAAACAATGGAGAGTAAACAGACCTAACCAGGTGCCCTTGTTATTGGGATGATCACCAATTCTGATCCGTGTTATGAGTCATGACTACCAATACAAACCAAGAGGTCCAATAAAGCAAGGGGTTGAGGGGTGCTAAAACGAGGAGATTGGTGTGTAAGTGAGTAGTGCTAAAAGTTCCTTTTCTCTGTAAATGATGCACAATAGAGTTGGTTCTTACAATATGGCTTACAAGATCACATATGTTGAGGCTCAGATTTTCCGGACAGAGTAAGATATGCAAAAATGACAAGTGTTTTTCTTAATAACAGGGCAGAGAACCCAATGTACTCGAGTACAAGGACAGTCTAAAGAAAATATCCTGGAGGTCCAGGATCATAATGCCATAAATTTCCCTTGCAATAAGCTGGCTGCTTTCTATTTATCCTCAAATTCATGACTAGGGTTAAAGAACTTCATAAATTATTATGAATTGCAGATCTTCAAAGCTAATTGCATTTCCAGGTGCACACACATGTGCCAATGGTGACTATGGGTGATGCTTCTGCTAATTTTAGAGTACATATACTCACTGTCGCGACCTAAAATTCATTTTTAGGTTAATGGATTACCAGATTAATTAAATGAATTAACTAACCTAACCCGAGCTCTCCCAAGCTCTACCAATTCGCAACTTAGATTTAAGTTTAAATGATTCAAATTTTGGAGCCGCCACTAATCTTTTCTTGGTAGGTAGATTAGAAACCTAAAATAAAGTATGGGAGAATACTTTACTTTCTGCTAACCAGAGATTTGGGTTCGGGGACTTGATTACGCTAATTTTTCAATTAACGCCCTTTCGGTACCAATTTCATGAAAATGTTCAACTTAGTAATTTTGATGAATTTACGCTCGAGGTTCAAAAGTGCCATTTTGGGTTTTTGTTTTTATGATTTTGTTTTTGTGTTTTTTCCTTTTTAAATGCAATGCATGAAATAAAATGCAATGACATGGATAAAGCCAAATGACATGAGTGGGACTAAATGTCATGAATGGACGGCTAAACTGTAATATAAGCTATGCAAAATCAAAGTCCATCTTGCCTTATATGCAAAATTAATTAATTAATTAAAACACACGAGATGACATTATACCCTAACTACACGCTATGATATGGAAAAATATGCGTAAAGTGCAAAATTACACATTAGACTCGATGACCATGCATGTTTTAGTTCAAACATCTTAATCATGCAATTGAACTAAACTAGGATGAATATCCTAAACATGATACTAAATGACATACAAAATGACCTGACAAGGAAAGTACAAGATGGCCGATGCGATGTATGAAATTCGAAATTATCATGCAAATATGGATGATGCATACACAAAAATTTCGAAATATGCAAGTATGGGTGCACATGGGATATGATGACACATATTTTTGGTATTTTACTCAATTTTTAGACATGCATGGAATTCAAAAGTGTGCTATTTGAAAATATGCGAATATGGGTATGCTGATATGCATGGCAAACGGTATGCAGATATGGATGATGAATATGCATGAGTAACATGGATATGATGATGCAAAAACCATAAGAGAAAGGCATGCATAAACTTGCATACAAAGCTATTCTATCTTTATCTGCACAAGATAATAATGATCATCAAAGCATGCAAGAACGATGCAACTTTAACGAATATGGCGTGCGACTATGATAGCATGAATTATGAGACACTTAAGGAATATGGCACGCAAAAAGATAAATATGTAAAGGTGGATTACGTGGGTGTGACACGTGAATATAACAAATGCGACTATGACATACGAACGTGATAACGTGGATGTATGAGATATGCATGAATTGGTTTTATTTATTTTTTTATGATTTTTCCTTGATTTTTTTTAATGATTTCGAAATTAAATTAAATGGAAAATGAGGGAAAATTGGTTCGATCTTAACCTATGATTTTCGGATTTAATTTACATTAATTCCCGAAATTTCAAGGAAATCTCTTACCCGATGTCTACATCTTTTGAAAGCTGAAATGAATTCCAAAGATATTATTCATGAAATGCAACGCATTAGATAGGATTTTCTAGAAATCCTATCTTTCTAAAAATGATGAGACGTGGTTTTTTAAGAAAACCATATCTTGCTAATTTTTAATTTTTCTGAAATTTTATGAAATGAAATTAAAAATGAGCCGGGAGGATTTTTTTTGAATATTTTCGATTTTTACATTTTTTGTGATTTTTATTTTTATGGGTGAAAATTAAAGTTCGAATTGCAAAAAATTAAGCGCCGCTATTTCCTGATCTAAGCCTGAGGGATCGACCCATTCAACAATTCATGCAAAGAGGTAAGACAATATTTAAAGTTTAGAAAATAGGAAATATACCCCCACTTGATAAGATTCTTTTTCGGATTCGATTTGCGACGAAACTTCGACAATCGAGCGTTGCGCTTCGGACTCAACGGCAGGCTTCTCGAGGCACGATGTCATGGGCGACTCAAGGTTTAGCAAGAACTCTTTACAGCTACTCGGGATTGGATCGGAACTTTACACATGACTGGACTCCTCGGTACGGCTCGCCGTGGAGCACAGTGCTTGCCGGAGGATGACGTGCTCATAGTGTTGGTCAACGGACCAGCGATGCAAAGGCGCTCACGGCACATGGGTGCTTTCAACTTTGGATCAATCACAAATATCACAACGTCTCCAAGAGGAGTCCGGGGAGTCTACTGATCTCATGATGATCCTGTGGGAGTGCTATCAACGACCACCTGAGTTTAGGAAATTTTCCTTCTGAACTTTGATTCTTGTGCCCGACAAGAGAACAAATGATGCTCCACGGAAAAAAAAAATCTGGCTTTCGACGTCTGGGACAGCTGGCTTCAGCGTTTTATCGTCGCACCCCACAAGTTTGGACTTTGACTGGGAAGTAATCCAATAACGCGACTACAGGAGCGAACCAGCAGAGGACTTCAAGAAGCTTGCCCCGAGGACTTGAAATTTCTAAAAGGCCAGCTCTCTCCTGCTTCCCAAGTTATCAGCATGAGTTTTCTCAATGTCTTAATGAAATATGCCTCAACATGCAACGTTCCAGACCTGTGAGCCTCCGCAGATCTCCAAGTAAAGGATGTTGCATTCAAGGCACGGCTTGGCAGGATCGAGCCCAATGGAATCTTTCTCGCGATCGATGGCGATGTCACTCACGTGGAGCCTACGTATCTCATTAAACTCCTCTGGGAGAACCCGGTGGTGGCGCTCTCGAGCTCGTAGAGCGACGGGTCAATGTCCTCGCCCTCGCGGAGGAGGATGTCGTGGATGAGTTCGAAGCCGTGGAGCATGCATGCGGTTCTCGCTCATGCGGATGGACCATCACGAACGTTATAGTGCGAGACGATGAGGATGCGATGGTAGAGCCAGTTCACCGGACGTTCGCTTGGGGGATCAGTGGACTGCCGAGGATCTTCAAGAAAATCTGGTCGTGCATCATCAACGGGAGATCGCCAAAGACTCCATTTAGAGTTGCAGATCTGATGGCTCACTAACGCTGCGAACTCTAAACAGGCGCACCACTAATGATCAATGGATGATGACCGGCTGAACGGTAGTGACCGACTAAACGGTAGTGGACTTGTGGGGAGTGCGAAAACAACCGGGGTATGACATTCGACCTCACGAGATAAAGAGATCGTCAGGTCTCGGATTAGAGCGACCCCAGACATTTGATGGTGTGGCTCGTGATGGTGTCGCATGGGTATCAGGATTCAAATCGGCCAGGCAATGGAATGAGCTCCTAGTTAGGCTCGATGAAGAAGGTCAAGGGGAAAGCTCGTGTTTGTTATGAAGGGACGGTATGCTTGGGCAGTAACGAGTTCGTGGAGATGATAATCCTTGGTAGGAGTTATGTGTTCGGCCGTTTCGGAGTATTGCTGGAGGCTTCAAGGAGTTTAGCTACCCTCGTAACGGCCCCGTCTTCCAAGTCAGAGCTCGTGCACGGCAGCCGTCCCCCCAGTTTTTGCTGCACCCTCGTTTTAAGTCTCCGACCTCTCCTGCTTCCTCCCTTTTTTTTTTTTTTTGCTTTTTTCCTTCTTTGTCAAGCATCCCCTCGATTGTCTGGGCGGTGTCTCCGAGGGAGATGTTGGAGGAATCCCTCTTTTAATTCTTTAATACTTCTTTTGGGTTCCCTTTATTGAGTGTATAATCATCTTCCAAAATATTTTATCCTCCTTCCTTTCAGCCGTGTCTCATCCCATTCTTTATTATTACTTTTTTTTTTCGCCGAAAGGCCCTTCTTTTCCCTCGTCAGTGCGCTTCTAACGCCACTTTTGTTTGCCCCCCACTATGGCCGAAAGTTGTCTTGTCCCATTTTGACTGCTGACCACCTAACCTGCTTTGGAATTTCTTCAGCACGGGTGATCAGCTGCACGTTTCCTTGGAATTCCAGATCATGCTGGCAGCTTCAGCCTCTCAAACCAACACGCATGTATGCCCACGGAGACCAGTCCCCGGAGAGAGACCAAACCTAGAAATGAGGAATCGAAGGAGAGATGAAGGGTTTCAGCTCTTTGTTGGAAAGCCTTTAAAAGAAAAACTTCCCACCGAGGAAATTTTTTGATAGAATTTTGGGAGCTCTGGCTACGATCTCAAAATTTGATTCAAATGAGCTCCCATCAGCAGTTTTATGAATTGAGCCATTTTATCTCCTCTCGTCAATGCAAAATACAATGTAAAGAAATAAAATAAAATAAAAAATAAAAAATAAACAAAAAATAAAAATGCGATGCAGAGAAAATATTTTTTGTGAGAATTAATTCTCAATTTTTATGCAATAAAATAATAATAAAAAATCAAAATTTAGGTGTCAACAGCTGCCCCTCTTTGAGTGGAGGCTCGCAGAGGTTACGCTCAAAGACAAAATTGAAACCTAAATTTTGACAATGTAAATGATTAAATGAATTTTTTTTTGTGAGGATTTTAATCCCCTTTTTTATGTGGATGAAATGAGGAATGAATTTTTTTTTTGTGGGGTTTTAATCCCATTTTCTATGCAGATGAAATGATGCATGATATATAAGACTGAAAATAACACGTCTCAAGGTTTCCTTTCTCCACGAAATGGATTGAGGAAATCTGCACGTGGGTCGCATACAGAGATACCCGTTTTGCCAAATACCTCATAATGCTGATGATTCCCTACAAGCTGCAAGCTTCTTGTGGTTGCTAGGATCTTATGGTACTGGGTGCCTATCCGTTACCAGAGGTTTCCCCCTGATGCAAGAAAGCGCAAGATCCGTAAGAGGATGTGTCCACCGCATTTCTTCGAATGGAATCACATCAAGGAGATAGGTACTGCCAACCCCACAGGGCAGTGACCTTATCAGGATGTAAAGATAGGTACCGCCAACCCCATAGGGCGGTGACCATATCGGAAGGATATGTCGCCGAAGCGAAGTCATATCAAGGAGGGGTATGCTGCCAATCTCACAGGGCAGAATCATATCAAGAAATGAGAGAGGTACCGCCAACCCCACAGGGCGGTGATCAGATTGAAATTGTGCTGCACGAATTGCATTAGTGCAAGCACAAGATATTCAAAAATGGGTTCAGAAAACTTACTTGGGTTTTCTGGGTAGTTGGGGGGTAGATTTCTTTCAAGATCATTAGAGCTGGTCTTTGATGATCTGAAAGGGACCAAGATCATTAGAGCTGGTCTTTGATGATCCGGAAGAGTTTCGAGATCGCTAGAACTGGTCTTGGACGATCCGAAAGGGAGATGTGCCGCCAACACAGGGTAGTGACCATATCGAGAGGGTGTTCTACACGCCATGTCAGTGTAAACACAAGATATCCAAAAATGGGTTCAGAAAACTTACCTGGGTTTTCTGAACGAATGGTCAATGAGTAGACAGGCTGACTGCATCATACCTGCTTATTCACTTGAAGCAAAATCATGTGCATAGACCAACAAATGCTAATGCGACATGTATTTCATAAGAATCACGCTTCACTAAAGAAGGTGAATACTTGAATGACTGTATGTGCCACAACGGATTTGAGTGCCTTAACAATCATCAGATTTTCATTCTTTTGAAAGGCTTAGGTTGAAAACATACTTACCTGAGAGCATGGAAGATTGCCAAGTGGACACTTGCCAGCATGACTTGTTCATTCAATCATCCTTGGATGAATTTCAAGACCTCTTGAGGTAGCTTGAATATCAGGAAAGCATCTGCTCAAACAGTGTTTAGATGTGACATGTACATGCATGCATGCTGAAATTCATTCAGTGGATTTATGCAAAACTATTCTGTCAAGTTCGCATCACCAATTCTGTTCAAGGAGGTTATCATGTCATGAATACCTTGAATGTAATCTGAATGGGGACTTCAGTCTGAAAGGGCTTTCTCTCACTCTCGAGAAAGGCTGTTTATCCTGATTGCAGGATTTGAAAAGAAATCACTCAACCTTACCATCATCGCATTCAGCAGGGTCTGAGTAATCTCACAATTGATATGATCAAGCCGATCTGGAAGTCTTGATTAGGACCGTAATGTGGGCTGGGTCAAAGGCTTATCAAAGGGGACTTATTTCGAGTCAAGGCCATTGACAAAAAAAAGTCTTCATCATCTGCTCCGGGTTTACAAGTTAAGAACCCTGCAAAATGAGAGAGAAATAATCTTGCTCGAACTTCTTCGAGCGATGCTTAAAGTCATTCAACTCTTACATTAATTCAAGTGCTATAATCAGAAGAGACTTTCAATGGTCGTGACATAGATCGAGATTTGGGTATGAGAAACGAATGACTCGTTTTGGCTCAGAAAAATATATGAGAAGGGCTTGGTGTTGGTGATCATTGCAGTCTTGTCACCGATCTTTGACCTTCCTGAATTTGTCTTCAATAAATACCACCATTGGCTGAGGGGTGGTAGTTCTTTTACACTTTGCAAACTGACTTCTTTGGGGATCCTTTTTCGGGAATTCTCAAAATGTATGTTCGAAGTCAGAAGTTCATTACAGATATATGGGCATTGGCCTTGCTTTTGATAGGCACTTTGCTCTTTCTGCCCGAGATTCTTTGGAGTAGCCTTTGCTTTTCTTACTCCCGACTCTCATTTTCTTCTTCTTCTTTTTTTTTGGGAGAGAGAGCTATCTCTCTTTCTTTTTCTTTCTTTTTGGAAGAGATTTTTTTTTTGTTTTTCTCTTTTTTGGGAGCAGGCCCTTTTCTTTCAGGCGGAATTTGCTCTCCTTTTAAAATCCCATGACTTTGAATGAGAGATTAAAACAGCATGAATATTCACAGACAAAAGCTGTGTCAAACAATCACATGATGTAAAATGTAAGATTTTGGGAATTCTCCGTTGATCCGATCTCTTCAGTTCTGTTCCTTGGTGATGACGTCATCTTCAAATCGGAACGAGCAATGATCACTAACGGGGTTTGAGAAATGAATATACAGACTCAATTGGGCTGTACAATGGATGTAGTGTATAGGATAGAGAAATGAATGCTCTTCATCATCCTAAGGCACTTGAATTAAAGTTCGAGTTCAATGTAAAAAAAAAAACAGCCGAAGATTGATGCTGGTCTAAGCAAGAGAATTTCTAACTATTTACCTCATGCCGCTGCTGGAATTACCTCGTCTTGCCCCAATGTGGGGTGGTTCTTGACAGGGGTAAGAAAATGAAATCGCCGCTCAAGGAGGTTTGCAATGGACACATGTAGTGTTTGGATAGAGAATTGGATGCCTCTGTCACTTCGACTATCATACCTTTTGCGAGAAAACCCATCGCCTCGAGGAATGCAGATCTGTCTACCGTTCAACTCACTGTGGATTAAATATAGGACGTATGTGGAAATAGCTTGCCTTTCATCGTCCTGTCATGCCCCATGCTGTACATTCGATGCATCGTGTACAGTTTATACCCCCAGTCAAAATTGACAAATTGAACATGCAGAACAGTCATGCATAAATCATGGAATGTGTAAACATCGTGCAAATATGGCAATACAATGTACAAGTATGGAAATTGCCCCAGGCTGTGTGGGCGGATCAAACACGTTGGGGGCCTATTTCCCGAGTCAAAGAGTAGCTTGTTTCTGGTTTCGCCTCTTTTCGATCCAGGTTCGCCATTGATTTCCCCTACTTCATCAGATAGATTGCATCAGGCGATCATAACTTGGCCCCTTGGGGCTGTTTTCTTTGACGTATCAGATGTTAGTTTAACATTTCCTGTAAAAAGGAAAGAGACATGTTAGCCAGTATCAGAAATGATGAACTGGATACGATACTGAGTTACCCTTGAGTGCTTCGCGTAACTCCTTTACCAGTTTACCACTCAGGATTTTCTCCGTGGGTATGTCAAGTTAGACATTTCCTGTCAAACAATGGAGGGGAAGACGTATTAGTCAGTATTAGAAATGATGAATTGGATACGATACTAGTTTACCCTTCATTTTGAATGCCTTGCGTGACCCCTTTATCAAGTTCACTGGATTGAGTTTCCCTTAGTTTTGGCTGGACACTTCAACATTAGGCTAAGCTCATGACAAAATACTGACCTTGGTATTGCTCGTCGAGTATTCCCGTTTCTTTCTGCAAAAAGAAATGCGTAAAAAGTTGTTTTATTTATTTACAATACTTACAACATTCCCCACCCTTGGGGATCGAACTCGGGACATTTCGGACCACTGTCATTCCCCATGCCATCAGGCCCATTAGACCGCAAGCGTCCATAGAGTCTTTCTTCTAAGAGTTAGCCGTTGAGATGGTGTGGTCTTGCTACGTTGCACTGGGCAATTCCATGTCCCAGTTTTTTTTCAAGGCATTTTACAATCCCTGTTAAGACAGAAGAAAGTAATTCAAAATTTGAGACGATCATGGACAAATTGGAACGATACAAAATTACCCTTCTTTGAGATCGCACGGGCTTTTCATTCACATGTTCCTTATTTGAAGCCGTCCATTCTGTGGCAATATCCGTGAATTTATTTGCCTCAAGTTTTGTTCAACCGGGGAATTTCATTTTTGGGTACGACTATACCCTCGGGTCATTTTGCAAATTCCTGTAAACAAAAGGGCTCTAATTTAGAACCGGGACAATTGATGGTAAATTGGAACGATACGTGATTACCCTTCGAGTTTACGTGTTTTTTTACTCGCCATCAATTTTTTCTAGGTTCGGTGCGGTAACGGCTTCGAGCATTTAATGAGAGAAAGGGAAATGATTACTTCTTGCTTTTGTGTTAATTCCAGAGATTCATAAAAGCAAAAGACATCCCATTCAAGATAAAGCATATGCATCCATTCAAGATTTATCTTCCTTCCTCTGTAGGCTCTTCCATAATCAGCTGGCTTCATTCCGGACTAGGTATGCATTGGCCATGTTGAAGGTCTGGTGGTCACTGGCTGAGCATGTGCATCACAGCCTCAATGCTTTACCAATATCAAACTGGTTGATTATGGCGAAAAGATCATCGTCAATGTCCGCTTGGTGGTGATCTGTCCCTTCTTCCTCGGGAGATATTGATGATGATCCAATAACATTGGTCCTTTTGTACCCTCTTCTAATAGAACTCGATCCTGTTATAAATTGGTCTAACTTACCTCTTAAACGTGCATTTTCGATCCTCAGATCATGCATTTCTTCGAAGGTGAGGAGGAGGCTGTTGCAGTTGGGGCAGGTGGCGGAGTCAAAAGCCTCTTTATACATCTTGTTTTCCGCTCTGAGGTTTTCATTTTCAACTCTTAGAAACTCGGCTTCATTGTGCTCATGACGAGTCTTCATTCGGGTTCGCCTATTTTGAAACCAGAACTTGATTTGCAAATGTTTAAGTCCTAGCTCTTGACTCAGTTCCATTTTCTGTTTGCCGTCTGGGATATGGCATATTCTGAAGAAATCCTCAAGCCTTTGTACTTGCTCCTTAGTATGGCGACGGTAACGCTTCTTTTGACCCTTACCGTTGTTGTCCTTATCTTTACTGAGATCTTGGACGTCGTTGGCGGAAGGGCCAGGCTCCATGGGGTCAATCCCAAATATGGCTTCGAACTCTTTATTTCCCATATCCAGCAAGTAATGATAGCCCTCGAGAGTATTGGGTTGAGACATCTTCGATTTGGCGAATGGTTCCTGAAGATTTGTTATATCTTTCTGTATTTTCACTCTCTCTAAACCGTGTATGCTTTACAACTCTCTTCAAAGTATGGATGAAGATTATCAAGAGGATGTCGCTTTTAAAATTTGGCGTGGGCTTAGCATCTGTATTGCCTCCTCCGAGAGTTCTGTCTTTCTCAATCTTTCCTGCGTGTCTCTTGCTTGGCTCGTCTTTTCTCTTCTTTTCATAGTGGTAGGGCTCCCGTCGTCGTCTCCACCGTCGATTTGCGAGCGAGTTCTCCGATAAGGACGAGTCGTATCTCCCTTTCTACCGAAAATTTCCTTGTCTCCCACTCAGCTCGTTTTTTTATTCTTTCTTTTCTAAAGTGGTGGCGTCTCATCCAGCTTTTCCGTAAAGACGTCAGATTTTGCTTGGCTCGAGGTCGCTGCCTAACTGAAATTCAAGCTAACGAGGGTGGTGCCAATAGAGAATGGTAGATAAGAGGGATCTTGACTGGTTGATACCGCCACTATGAAATCCATATTTACTTCAAAGCAGATTACCATCTTCGCATTCCGCTCATCTGCCTCACTTCTCTCCCCCTTGTATTCTGTTTTCAAAAATGGCCAATTCTCCTGACCATACCTTCTCTGCCGAAGTCCTGGCTGGGTGGGAGAGACTCTACAATCTTCTAGGTAGAGGTTACACTCATATAGCCCGAAACTCTACCGTTGATGCTGAAATCCTCGGTTTATTCAGGACCGTGGACGCTGCTTCTGTTGAAGGTACCCAACTGGGGACGGAGTATCGGAACTTCTCGACCCTCTTCATCAATTTTCTGGCTGCCTATAACCGCGCTTATGAGACGGTCCTTGTGACTGCCGTCGTGAAAGCTCGTTACAAAGACCGGCATGAGCGTCTGCAAACAGTCACATTTGTGGCTGATAATCACAAGAAGGCCCTCAAGTTTGCTAACGATCAGCTTTCGTGGCTGGTTCATGAGAGGGGAAAGTTGGTGGACCGTCTGGCCTTGGTCCAAACTTACGCCGAACAGGAGCTAGGCAATATTGTGATGAGGTGCAAATGCGGTTGGCTGCAGGAGAGACTTGATGACATTATGGCAGACATTGCTTTCGAGAGGGCGGCGATTCCGGACCTGGAGTTTGCCGTCGAGCATTATGAGGCTAGTATGGCCCAGGCTAAGGAGAAGTGCAATCGCCTCTTCTTTAGGCTCGCGGAGCTTAATCCCGAGAGCGCCCGGTGCATCCAGAGCATCAACTGTTTGGAGAGTCAGTTGAGCTCTTTCGTAATGGTTATCAGAGCCCAGTTTGCCTTTACCTTTCCTCCCCAGTGAGCTATTGTAAAACCTGTTGATGTATGGAATAAAAGGAATGTTTCGCATGTCTATATTTTTATCTTCACGCCATCTCTTCGTTTCCTCACTAAATCAGAGTCAATACAAATATCTGACTTGGTTAGGATCAGAGCACCTTCTGGGAGGACTTTCTTTACGTCATATGAACCGTCATAGTTCAATGCAATCTTCTCTTCTGGAAGAGGGACTGTTAGGCATAACCTTCGTAAGGTCATTCGCCTCTGCTAGTTCTAATCCACCTCTATTAATCGTGCCTCCGAAAAAATATACAGTGAATATGTCCCAGCCTCAACTAGCAGGATAGCCTCACTCATATCTTATCTTGACAGGTGGTGACTATAAAAATGATGATTCACAACCTAACAGATAAAGGTAGGACGCCATCACTCCTCTCTGATGATGATATCGAAGATATGGAAAAAGAATTCGGTGGCGGCCCCCACCGATCACAGTAAAACCCACAACTGGTCATTATTATCATTCTAACCACTCGATTAGAATGCCAATAAACGTGGCCATCTGTTTCGTGCCCCACTTCAATCATACTTTATTTCTTTCGGCGTTCACTTGTTTGCGTCGGTCGCCTGTAGCATTGGGGGAAGTGTCTGTGGGGCATGCTCAATAATAATTCTCCGATCCTCCAAAATTCTCCACGTGATTCGAACCCGAGAAAGTTTAAAAGGCAGGCTTTGATGGATTTAACCAGAAAGACGTTGTGGGGTTAGATCAACGTACTTGCCTCTGATTACAAAATCTGTACTTTTCAAAAATATAGGGACTTCCAAATACATTAAAATGCCCCCAGGCCCGATCTGGACAAATTTATGGCTCCATCAAAATACACAATTCAAACATGGTAACCAATTGACACGATTCTGTCTCCAGGAGAATAGGCTTCTCCACTTGCCCCCAGGGTAATCTGTTAAGGCATCGGCGATTTCCCGTCCTTTCATATTCTTCAAGATTACTTCTGGTTTTGCTTCCGCCTGGGATACCTGTGATTCCCTGCAAAAGTAAGGGAAATAATGAGTATGTGACCGAAGAAAGGTCGGTCCATGATTTTATTTTTCAATTTTAGGAGAAATTATGGAAAATTTTCTTAGAAAAATATGGGTGAATTTCTTCAGAAAACTTTTCTTGCAGATTTTATAACTTGGGAAAAACTGTGACCAATTCCTTTCATATTTACCAAATTTCTCGAAAGAATTTTCTTTTTTATCAGAATGAATTTCTCGAAAGATAGAGGATGCGGTGATAATGAGGATCACTTCGGAACTCTAGGAGTAAAGGTTGATACCAGAGCCCCATTATGGCCAATGTCAACCATCTTCTAGGCTGCATCATCTGGTTGAGCTAAGTGCTGAACAATAAACAAAACAGTTGATTGGTACAGGGGAGCACCCAAATGGTGCCACACCAATCAAAACTAGTTTAATGGATGAAAAAAATGAAGGAAAAGAAGAAAAAAGTTCGACCCATAGTCTTAGCTTTGTGTGGCATATGATTTTGGCTTAGCCATGGCACATTCATTGTCTAAAGTCTTATTAGCTAGAGGATGGGACATCGGTGGTTTAGTGGCTATTACTCCTGCCATTGGCAAACGTCTTGCGGGATCGATCTGCCGAGGAAATGCTTGTCTCCTGAGTGAATTGGGAATTGCTGCTGTTGCTTTAGCAGCCCAGATTATCACTAATCTAGCCATTCAAATGGTGGACCTCAGCTTTAGTAGAAGTATCTAAACAATGGAGAGTAAACAGACCTAACCAGGTGCCCTTGTTATTGGGATGATCACCAATTCTGATCTGTGTTATGAGTCATGACTACCAATACAAACCAAGAGGTCCAATAAAGCAAGGGGTTGAGGGGTGCTAAAACGAGGAGATTGGTGTGTAAGTGAGCAGCGCTAAAAGATCCTTTTCTCTGTAAATGATGCACAATAGAGTTGGTTCTTACAATATGGCTTACAAGATCACATATGTTGAGGCTCAGATTTTCCGGACAGAGTAAGATATGCAAAAATGCCTAGTGTTTTTCTTAGTAACAGGGCAGAAAACCCAATGTACTCGAGTACAAGGACAGCCTAAAGAAAATATCCTGGAGGTCCAGGATCATAATGCCATAAATTTCCCTTGCAATAAGCTGGCTGCTTTCTATTTATCCTCAAATTCATGACTAGGGTTAAAGAACTTCATAAATTATTATGAATTGCAGATCTTCAAAGCTAATTACATTTCCAGGTGCACACACATGTGCCAATGGTGACTATGGGTGATGCTTCTGCTAATTTTAGAGTACATATACTCACATAATTAAATTTAATAAGCTAAATGATCCTTAACGTAGAAGATCTTATTGCTTAAAAATTCTGCATGCAGGAAGCTTCAAATGGAGAAGTTCAACCACCAGCTTAATTAGCTATTATCAACTAGCTCGAAGACATTCCCTTGAAGTGGCATGGGAAATTGGATCTTCTTCACCAAAGCACAAAAAATTGAGTTATGATATGCAGCATTTTCTTGAAGTTCATCAAAAGTGTATACTGGATTTTATGCCCGCACACATTTAACAAAAATAAAACTTGATCAAGAAGACAAATTAAATAGTCAAGCAAAGAAAGCAAGTTAAATGAGAGACTACAACGTGACTAAACATCTGACATACCAGGTGATCCATGAAAACGGACTGGACCGAGTGATGTGCTTTAAGACCAATACGCACTATTTTAGGATTATACACATGATCATCTTCATCTCGAATGCCTGAGAACGACATGATGAAAAGAAAAAGAAAAGACACTATAATTCTGAGTAAAAGAAAAAAGTCATACTAATAGTTGATGATGAGAGAAATAACCAACAGAACATTTGACCACATGCGTATTTCTCGACTTCGACATCATTTAGCAACAGATACTAGCAATTTTGGTCCCCATTTTTCTTTCAGAATGTTTATCCATTTTTTTGACGTCATGGATGCACATTCCCCTAATCTAACAACAAATAGAAGAAAATGATATGGCAGCTAAACAAGAATAATCTATCAGAAGGTATTCTAGTTCCCCTATATGCATGAAAATCCATATTGATAACGGCTCTCCCTCACATGGAGCCTCTATTCACATCATTCTCCTCAATACACTTAACCAAGGATCACACTAACATGTCCCAAAGAAATTTTGTGAGAACTACTCCTCGTTAATTAATGTGAGGCAAAGGTGAAACAGACATGAAACTGATATTATAATAGCAGCTATGTGGAGATAGATTCTTTACCAGCATTTAAAATACGCAACACAATCTCATCAAGAGCAGAGTTTGACGGGGCACATACCAACACGCGCACGCGATATTTACGACAGGAGTTAACCACTTCTGGTTTCTGCACAATGCGCAGATGTCAAAAGATTATATACACATCATATAGGAAAAACTTAAAATGCAAACTCTCTTACCAACTCATTTCCAGTGGTTGGAAAAAATCCATCATCACTATCAGTCGGTAGATTTTCATCTCTAGGGTTGATATTACTTAACCATGGAGATGCATTGCCCCAGTTTATGTACCTAAAGATAACATGCGTCACAGATCAAGTTAGCAACAGAAGAAATTTCTTTCAATAGCTTCCCTAGCAGTGGCAGGGTTATGTTAGACTTAGTGGGTTACTCAAGTAACTTCACTGGTTGGAGAGGGAAGCGGTGCCAATTGCCCCACTCAATTTGAAGAAAAATCTGATATTACCTCTAGTTTGTTCACATTAATTTGACCCCACTGAATTATGTAAATCATATTCGACCCAAAAAATGATTCAAAATTGAGATTTCAGATCCCAGGGAAACTGAAATGAGTAGTGCCTAAATTTTTCTTCAATGTTAAATATGGTTGTTGAACTTTTTTCCTCAACCCAGTCCCTAAACTTTAAAAGATCCACACAGTGGAGTCCATCTCTAAAAATTTTAACACTGTTAGCTGACTTCACCATGATTTTTCTTAACTTGATGTTAAATTTATCATGCTGGTGTCCACGTGGCTCACTTTTGGCTTCCACGTCATATCTCTCTCCCCCTCATTATTTTGGCCTAAAAAGAAAAGGAAATATATTTGCTGAATTAGGCAAACAATGTGGCAGTCCACGCCACTTGTTTGGCATGATAAACATTGGCGTGGCAGTGTCACGTCAAATAAATGCATGTAGCGTGGCGATACACTTAATAACAGGACAACATTGAGCAAATTTTGGAAAGTTTAGGTATTCAATTGAAAATACAAAAAAAAATTTTGGGCACCACAATAAAGATTAAGAAAAAGTTCAGGACCACCCATGTCATTAGCCCTTTTAGTTTTGTGCTGTTATGGTCTTATCTACATAGAAGTTTTGTCTAGATCCATATACAATTACTACGTTTCAAGGATATATATATATAAGTCTTTTATTGTCTATGTGAATTTAGCTTAGGATTTAGTCTAGGCTTATGGAAGAATTGTGATACAAAATTTTATTCAATTAGTTTTGTGAAAGTTATTTGGATATAGACGTGATAATTTTTGCAGATGACCTGAATCCATTAGTATTTTTAGCCTAATTTTGGACTGATTGTATGGTCTTTCTTATGTTCTTATGCAGCTCAATTACAAGCAGGAGTCACAATTCCTATTTGATGTCAACAAGGATATTAGACCAAAAACAAGTGTTAGTTTAGGGGCTGAGATCCAAACTTTCAAAGGTTAGGTTCCACAATCATTAATAGAATTCCGGATGAAGTCTTGGCGTTCAGATTATGTCATTATCTTCGTTGATGCCTCCAACTGGCACAATGACTAGGTTCTGATACTGTTCCCTAGCCTCATGAACGAAAGCATGGATATGTTTTCATGTGTGCATGTGTAGGCATGGCTGAATAAGTACATCTTTTCACTGAAGATAGCTTAAGGAAATATGAAGTTGATAATGTTTTCAGCACGGCAAATGAGGCATTTCTGCAAAAACTCTATTCCATATCATTTGGCTCACTATATCACTATTTTTAATCTGGAACTAGTGGGAATATATCAAATTACCAGTGCAATTCAAGGGGGAATACAATTGTGTGAAGGGTTCAAAAGTACTCCAACAATCAATATGAAGTTAAGTATCTGCTGACTGGAGTTTGTTGAAAAAATATAAGTGTTGCAATTCATCCTATCTTAACTAGTAAGGTCACAATGGGTTAAACGAGCCTAATGAAGGCAATCTCAAGATGTTCGAGTCCTTTTGGAGAGCAATGTCTTCCGAAAAGCAGATGTGACTATCATTGTTGAAGAATAGTGTCACGGTCATTTTATAGAATGCGAGGAATATCACTGCACTTTAGCTAAAACCAGAGGGGCAACACAATAATATCTTATGGGTGTAAGAGTTTACATCCTCCCATTAAAAGGTCTATTTGTCCCCCTCCGGACAAGTCAAAACATAGTTAAAGGAATTGCATTAGCCTTTTTTTCCATTGACAAGAAAGAAGATGCCCTTCCAATGATCCTGGTTCCACGCTGGTAGACCTGGAACTGGTCATTGAATAACCTAAAGACACAAACGACACACTATGCTTAAGAAAACACTTCCTGTCTGGCCATGAAGTTAACGTCTGGTAATTACCTTCTCTCCTAGCCATTTGTATTCCAACCCCATACACTAATTTGCCAACCAACATCTAGAGCCTTCAAATGACACCTCTCACCAACAATAGAAGATTCTACCCTTAGATAATGCTATTGTGTGAAACATTACATTATATTTCCAGCACATTGTGCCAACAAGCGTAGAATTTCAGCACGCTAGCATATCATTCCATTTGATAGCCACAGCATCTCCGTATAACAAAAGTATAAAACTATAGTCAGAACAAATGCTAATTGCAAATCATAATTATTATAGGTATTTGAGCATTAACTAAGGTGAAAAGCATCTCAAGATATAGTTACTAGGATGACACGATGACAGATAATATATTACTTGGGCAAAGTATATCCTCAAATATATGTACAAGTATTGACAAGTACCTACTTTTCATTGATGGGTAATTCTGGTCCACGCTTTACTCCTCGGAGTCTACCCCTGCAACATATGAAAACACCACATATAGCAATGTTAGTGGGACAAGGTTTCCAGTAGTTTAAGTGAAAATATATGTCAAATACAAGAATAATGCTCACTTTGAGTGCACCCGAGCTGGAATGGCATGCAAAATGGCACTCAGAAGGCCAAGGATAGTCTGAGTTTTCCCTATTCCAGGAGGACCCTAGAGAAAAACACACGTCCTCCCATAAGAAGTGCTATAGAGAAAGTGTTTTCTCACTAGCAGTAAAGAACAGTCACCATTAAACAAAGATGCAAGGTAGCTAGACTAGAGTGAATCAGTTTATAGACTCTCCATGAGAAAGTCATCAGGATCCCATAGTTCATAGTTTTCAAAATATCCCGTCAAGGAAAGGATTTTCATATTAGGACTCTGGACATAATAGTTTGAAGGGACATTTATATGCAGAGTGGGTCAGTCCTCTATCACATAGACGTTCTTCATCTGAATATTGTATATTTACGAAGGAATAGAAGTAGATAGTCATGTCAAGGTCAAGTGTAGAAGCAGTATGTAAAGCTATGGTTTTAACTACGTCTAAGCCAAAAATGTAAATATCTACATCTCGATGACATAAGATCAAATGATGTGTATAAAAAAAGAAAAAGAAAAAAAGAAATCTAAAGGTAGTTCATAATGAGAAAAACCTATATAAGCACAAATTGTTTCCGTGACAAACCAACCTGCAAATTGCAGCATAGTCAGTGAATGAGAAACTTTAAAGATGAGGGGGAAAAAAAATCAAACAGACTGCCAGGGGAGAGGATATGAACAAAGAGTTCGTCACAAGCACTAAGAAACAGTTGAACAAACTTTAAGGTGACTTAGTTGACCGAAATCACTTCTCTAAACATTGTCATATGCAAGTCTATCGTCCCCTTCCACCTAATGAAACCAGAAAGGACAAAGCTCTGTCCAAACATCATTTGATAGGGAAAAAGAACAGAAAAGCGATGCTTACTTTGATGGCTTATTGTTGAGATTCATTCAAATTACTTTTGATATAATCCCCCAGAGGTTTGGAAATTTTCCAAGGCTGGTCAGAAGGAGCGGGATTCTTCTCCGCAGCAGCTAGTATTAAGTCCTTGAAAGGAAGGGAACCAATAGTGTGTACAGCTACGTATTCACGAGAAATAGTTGATAAGCTGCAAAGCTGCACGGGACATCAAAGGGGTTGCCAAAGATTAGCACATGCATACTTGAAAAACAACCCAGTTGATGAAAATTTTAATTTCAAGATCTATTTGAAGAATTTCACATTTATCATAGTGATCCATCCTTGTTGATTCCAACTTACAAAAAATATCCCATTCAGCTGAACTTGCTCAAA
Organism: Psidium guajava; assembly: GCA_016432845.1. Classification (NCBI taxonomy): domain Eukaryota; kingdom Viridiplantae; phylum Streptophyta; class Magnoliopsida; order Myrtales; family Myrtaceae; genus Psidium; species Psidium guajava. The sequence goes on along the minus strand of CM028225.1, from coordinate 34,869,796 downwards.
TAATCATTCCACTTGAAGGCAATTGTCTAAATTACATATTTGATGATTACATAACAGTATAGACAACAAGAGGTGCCGAGCCAAACATATTGACTGTTTACTGAAAAACTATTGTTATCACTAAATGTCGTCTAAATATAGTGCCATATAAGCTGGAAAAAGGAAGACATAAGACAATATCCTCTTTTAGCATAATCTCTTTTATTTCCTCCTTCCTTGCTAGCAAAAATTGGGTAATGAGAGTACATCAACCTCCTATTATTGTGCCAAAACAAAAGACACATGCAAGCCTACAACTCACATTAGACATGTTAGTCTAATGTTACAGGTAAATAGATGAATTATGGTGTTTTCTAACTTAGTGATAGATATTCCATCAAATCCAATGTCATTTAAATGCCAAAACTATGAGAAATTTGAAAATAAAAACCCAAATTAATCTCCCCTCTGTTATATAAAACCATTCATCCAAGCCTCTAGCTCATATTACTCCAGGTGACCAATATCCTTTGGCAATGCAGAACCCATGCTCGTTTTCTTGCTAAAATATAACCAACTCCATTGCCCTTTTATATGAAAGGCACTAACATCTAGAACATTGAAAGCCAATGTTTCATTAGATTTCAAATAAAGAAAAATAGGCAAGGAAATGTTCGTTTCTCCCAGGAGTAAGGGCTATTGAGTAATGTTAATTGCCACTTCAAAATTCAACCCAATTGAATGTGGATGATGGTTCATAAATGGCTTATCATCAAACAAACCATTGTTTACAACCCAATATTAACGATTGAAATTCTAGCCCCAAGGAAAAGGGCTTGTTCCGGGGAATTATGGTTAGGCATTAGATGAAAACCATCAAATGAAAGTAAATCAGAAATTACTCTGAAAAAGGTCAAGGGAAGCTTACAAGATCATAGCTTTCAATGACAATGTCCAATAAAAGTGTTATCATGATATGTGACTGAAGAGTTCAACACTCTATACAATGAAAAGGACAAGGTAGTTGCCGGTGAAAGCATGTTATAATGCTTCAACTCTCATCTGTTTACTAGCTTTGAATATGCGAAGAAAAAACAAGCCACAAAGGCCTCGTAGCTGGATAGATAAGAGTAAAACACGTCCTCAAAAAAAAAAAAGAGGATTAAATTTACATGTAACTCAAACAACAAGACAAAACTTCATGCCCAAATTTCCGATCATAAAAGAAACATAACAAAAGCAATTTTATCTCCTGTTATTAATTAAGAATCAAATTCCTCATATAACTTGATGGTCACTAAAAGTAAGCAACAGCATAGGAAAATAAACTGAAAACTCTTCCCTGTTTACCTTCAATATATAGAGGGACTTTCCTCCTTCAGTAATGAGAGAGCGTATATTTAGCAGCCGAGGATTATACTCAACTTTATGAGTCTGCATTGGCATGAGTTGTCCAGTCAAATGCATTCGAAGTCTAAGTACAACCAGACAGCGACAGTCACTATTTTGCCCAGACCCTCTCGTCTCACGCATTTGATGATGCTCCACTAATGCAAATGCAAAGGTTGTTGGGAGTTTCTTGCCTTCGTCAAACTGCATCAAGCAACATTCTGTGAGAATTAAGCGATTTAGGTATTACTGAAGACATTGCCAAAAGCACATTTGAAGTCAGCTCTGAATGAATAAAGAGGAAAGTGAGCAATGTAATGCTAAAAACCAAAAGAGAAGTAAATGGATTTGGTAACCTTTTCTTTAGATAGCAAAAGCAGATCATTCTGGGATACGGAGAAATCTTTATAGGAGGAGCCATAAGTGACCTCTGGCAAGTGAAACCCATCAGACTCATTGCACTTGGTAACCACTCTATGTTTCCACTCGACATCTGCAAAGGTCCAACATCACAGTTCTATTAACATCCTTCCTCATATGAATAGCAATCAAAAGAAAGGAAATGGAGTCAATGAGAGGGGAAAAAACCAGCATCTTCATCGTCGTCACTCTTCTGAACAATTTGAGCCTTAATCTCTTCAAACAAAAGAGGCTCGAAGGTAGAAATGTAGTCATCGACATCTTTATATGTGTACTTTACTCGCTTTATGCCAAGAGGACTTCCTTCTTTATCACGCTCACTCCCACTACCTTGTTGCTATTAGAATGAGAATATCAATTTTTGCACGATCAAATACTAGCAGGCAAGCAAGAGAGAGGGAGAGAGTGAGAGTGAGTACATTGACTTCTTTAAGGATTTGAAAATAGTCCCAACCAAGAATGATTTTGTACAAACGTGAAAGAGTAGCCTCCTCTTGAATCTTATCTCTGTCCCCTGCCATCTTCACTTCTCCCTTTGCCTACGTACTGCTTAGAGAGAGTGCAAAATTCTCAGAGGTTTGACACATGCACACGCCCGCACACACACAGACGTTGATGGGGGCAATTAGGAGATAACCAAGCCGAGTGGAACGGTTATAGTATCAACTTTGAGCTCAATTCAAGTTCAATCAAATGTAATCTTTTGTGCTATAACCCAGCTCAAAAAGATTATTAATACTAGAGCTCACTCGACTCAGCTCAATTACCAAAGAGGAACTCAAGCTCGAAACACTCTTCTGTTCTTTATTCAGAAATACATAATTATTAAATGGCTATCTATCGTTTCTATGTATTGCCATATCGCGTGATTGAGAAAAAAAATCAGTGGATAATGACAGGGCTGACTATAATTCGTGTTTTGGTGATGTTTGAGTTTTTCATTCAAATTCCTTTCTTGTAAGAGCAAATTATGTTTCCCCACTAAGGCTAGTCGCAAGTGGAAAGAAACACCGAAAATTCTATACCCTCCAGAAATTCCAACAGTGTACAGGTTAGCCATTTTTACACTCCAAAATATTTGTACATGACAAAAATTACCACCATTATATCCTCAGCACCCAACTGGTGCAAGCCAAAGCAGAAAAGGACACTGAATTAGTAAAAACCCCAGATCAGACGGAGCTGTTTGAACTTAAACATGAGTATAATACACAATCATCGAATAAAAACACCGACGGTGTCCCGGGAATCCCGACACACGAAGGACGTGTTCTGCAACACAGCGACGGTGGCCTTGATTTGTAGAACACAGGAAACCAAAAAATTTGGAAAGAAAAGAAAGAAGAAGAAAAACACATACCTTGCTTTGCGAGAGAGAGAGAGAGAGAGAGAGAGAGAGAGAGAGAGAGGGGTCTGCAAAAGTGGCCGAGCCGAGCAGGAGGTGTGACGGCCCGGCGATGGTGGCTTGCAGAGAGAGAGAGAGAGAGAGAGAGAGAACTGGTGGTGGCGCGTTGAAGAAGTGGTGCTGGTGGATGGGTACTTGGTGGTCGGAGGTGGCGGTCGACGGCCGTGGCGATGGAGGGACAGAGTTTGAGGGGGTTTAGCGAGGGTTTGCGCGCCAGAACAATCGCACGTCCCTTAATTCGTCACGAGTTGCCTCCAAAATAAAATGAGAAAACTCTAAAAAAAGGCATGAAGTACTCTCGTTCTCTTAAACAAAGATTTAAAATAAAAAAAGAGAATCTGAAATGTAACGCCTTGGATTTTCGATCCTTTTTCAGATATCTAAATAAAATGGATATATTTGATTGCTCGCGCTCTAGTCAGATCTCAGTCGAGATTGATTATCTCGGGATGGCTAACCAAAAGGGAAGGGCGATTTAGGATTTAAAGTACGTGGACCTGACGGTCGATACACGTATCTCCTATTCGCCGCCCGTTGGCTTGAGTATTTGCTAAAGTCACGAGTTAATGAATGTGGCCACGAGACGGATTCCTGATTTAGGGCAGTCAAAGGTCTTAGTGCTCATTACACAGCAAAAAGTGAAAATTGCACGCAAAAGAACCGACACAATCTAGAAAATTCAAAATTTTACATATTTCCTCAGCTAACATTAATTTGATTAACTACCTTGCAATTAGTATCACCCCAAACGTCCAAAATAAACTCAACAACTAAGCACCACCGCGAGCAGCCCTGTCAAACCACAAAAAACTATGACATCGCTATGCACCGAGGGACAGCCTCAAAGAACAACCCGAGTTCGTTGGCTGTTAGGAAGTCCACCCAACAAAGCCAAGCAAGCACACTTTCCACACAGCCCTTCCCATTGAAACATTCGAACAAGACGCATCTTCTGCTGCTTCATTTTATTTCCAATCGAATCGTACCATATGGCTGACGGGTCATCAGCTGTTTGATTTCTTTCCTAACACTGAAGTTCCCTCATTCCCATTGGACAAGAAGCGGCCAACTTGCCCGCAACTTCCGTCGGGCAAATGCTACCGTCCCCATTGACAACTAAAACCAGGACGATGAATCGACTAAACCAGAACCAAGAACCAATAAAAGTAAAGGAATAGCATTCAAACGGGCTACATCCCATTACGCGATCGGACACAAATTTCAGCAGAAGATGAACAACGATCGGAGCAGAGCACGCACCTTCACAGAAGCAAAAGAGAGTTCAACCGCACGGAATGTCCCGCAAAGCTCTCCAATTAGCGTCCGTACTGTACATGGGTCGTTCTTCAGGATTCGCGACTGGGCCTTGCTCTGCTCAAGATGGGCGCTTGGGGCCAATAGCTTTTCCTCATTTGCTGAATGTCTAGGCCCAATCACTAGCTCGGTGAGAGAATTGATAATCCTACCCGAGCAGCATCACACAAATTTTACGACAAAGCAATTGCATCCACTAACGTTTGGCTGCACTAATAACTAGGATATGAATCACAACCTGAGATTTACTCGCTTGAGCAATCTAATTAGAAAAATTAAGTAGCGTCCCCGAGACCGTTATGTTAGAGTTTTCCGTATGTGGGCTCGCCTTAATTGTAATTGTAATTGACCGTATGCGATATTAATTTACCGTATACTGTATTGGTTTAATAAAGTAGGATTTAAGGATTCTTAATGGTCCGTATATGGGCCTGGCTAGTGTGGGCCGAATTCCGGCCCGGCCCGTAATGGAAGGGCCCAGCTGGAAGTTAATATAAGGCAAGGACCCCCCTTTAGCCCTAATGCTATGCCATTTTCTCTCCTCCTCTCCTCCATAAGGCATACGTGAGAGAGACCGACGAGATTGAGGTTGTTCCATCGACGCTAGGCGACTCCGAGGGCATAAAGGGGAAGTTCCGAGCTCGTCTCGCCGAAGTACCGAAGCCCGTTCGTCGTTTTGAGAAGCCGATCGACGATAGATGCGAAATCAGGTACGCCGTCTCGAAATCTTGTCTATTAGGTTGTTAGAACATAATTACGGAGGTCCTAGGGTGCCGGAATCGCCGGCTTACAGTTGGTATCAGAGCCGCCGTAGGTCGGTTTTAGCACGTTTGGTTCTTCCTTGATTTCGTGATTTTTGGCATGCTGAAACCTGATTTTGTTGGCATATTTAGGTTCGTCTCGTCGAGACGATCAAATTGGTGGGTTGCCGGCCGCCATAGGACGTTCCACACGCCGCCACGCGTGGCCTAAAGCTACGGCCGCTATAGGACGTTCCACGCGCCGCCACGCGCGTGGCTCCCACGTGCCGATCATCAAGCGCGTGAGTTACAAGCGCGGGCGCGTGAATCACGTGCCGAATGTGTCGGCCGAACGGCGCCTCGCCACGTGGCGAGATCACACGGTGCCACGTGGCGAGATCCAGGGCGTACACGTGGCAGTTTGACCCGGTCGTCGGACCAGGTCAACCCGACCCGACCCGGTGTTGACCGGGTCGGCCCGACCCGTTGACCCGTTGACCCGACCCAGTCAACGGTTGACCCGACCCGGTCAACGGTTGAACGGTCAACAGTCAACGATTGACCTTTCAACGGTCAACGGTCAACGGTTGACCGTTGACCATCAACGGTTAACGGTTTGACCATTGACCGTTAACGATCGTTACCGTTGACCGTTAGTCAACGATCAACGGACGGGGAATTCCGCACGTGCGTCGCACGTGCGGCGTGTGAGGCCCACGCGCCGACCTTCTGGCGGCGCGTGGGGGCGCGTGTGGCGTCCGTTTGGGGTGATTTTTTCACCCCTGTGCTCGTATGGAAATTCCCTACATTGTGGTATGTTCAAATTAATTTTTTGAGCCCTCTAAGGTCTTGAAAATTACGAAAAACACTTGTGCAAGTATATAATTCAGGGGCATTTTCGTCTTTTTCAAATAATTTGATTATTTCCATATGATTTTTTGGAAATAATATGGTTGGCTCAAATGTAGAATACCACATAAGGATTGTGTAGAATTAAGTAGAGCACAAAACAAAATTTTTTAAGACTCATTTTTGAGTGAAACAATTCCATTAGCGCTAGTTGTGATTTCAATGACAATTACCCATGCCATCAAGTTTGAAATCACACCATATGGAAAATATGAAGCATAAAGTTTATATCCCTGGTGTGAGAGAGTTTCAAAAATTTAATTGGGTTGTGACCGCCGAAGTGGCACACTCAGTCAAATTGGAGAAATATCGGTCTCACATTGTGGTGGGATGTCTCCTGTTTTGATATATGATTATACTCCCGAAAGAGGTAATTGTATATCAGATCATGGAGGGATACATGAACAACATATGATTGGGAGGTGACCGATTCTAGTGATTCATACACCCAAAGGTGGTGTTTCACGAAAAATTGGAATATATTCTCATGGTCGTTGTCATGTAGAGAATTTACAATTGCATGTCATGTATTCTGCCCTAAGGTGATTATATGATGATGTGTGTAATTCTCTGAAATGTGTACTTTTAAGGATTTAAAGTTACACTGTGCTTACATAATGCTAATGGTGAATATTGTTTAATTTTCAGTCGCCTTTTCTGTGAGTGGCAACTCCGTAATAGAGGTTCTGAATGGTTCAAATTTCAAGAAATGGAGGCAGGATTTTCTGTTTGCCATGGAAATAGCCGATGTTCATATTGCCCTTACTGAAGATAAACCTGCTGTTCCCGAGGAGACCAGTGAAGGGTCTGAGAAGGCGCATTTGGCTGCCTGGGAAAGGAGCAATAGGATCTGCTTACTGTCAATGAGAAGATCCATCCATGAACATCTGCTGAGTGGCCTCCCAACTGACTGCACCGCAAAACAAATGATGGAAGCCCTGCAAGCCAGGTACCGAGTATCATCTAATGCTCAGGTTGGAACACTTATTCAGCAGCTCTTCAATATGAAGTATACGGGTGTGGGAGGTGTTAGAGATTACATCCTAAGAATGCTGGATTTGCACACTAAAATAAATGCCTTAGGTTCTGTAATCGCTGAAAATGTGCTGGTACACCAAGCCCTAAACACCCTTCCCTCTGAGTTTGGGATCCTTAAGACTAACTTCAACTCTCATGATGAAAATTGGTCTATAAATGATTTGATCTCAAGAGCAGTTTCAGAGGAAGAAAAATTGAAGAAGGATACGGGAAACCTTGCCTTGGTTGCCTCCAGTTCCACCAATAGGAAAGGCAAAGGTCTTAAATCTCATACTCATAAAGGTACTCATCCTACCACTGGTCCATCAGGAAAACTGGGTCCAAAGAAAACATCCTTTAAGAAGGGTAGTAACCGCTGTTTCTTCTGCAAGAAATCGGGTCACATGAAGAAGGACTGTGCTAAATATAAGAACTGGCTATCTAAACGTGAGCAGACAGGTATTGATTCTTTGGCACTGGTTTGTGAATCCAATCTATCTAAAGCCCCATCCAGTTCTTGGTGGCTAGATAGTGGTGCGACTAATCATGTTGCATTTACCATACATGGGTTCATAAACCGGAGGAAGCCAAATCAGGATGAGTCAAAGCCCACAGTGGGAGATAATAATAAAGCTGCTATTGAGTTCGTGGGAGATATCATTTAATTCTAGAGTTTGGTTTTAATTTGATGTTAAGAAACACCTTCTATGTACCTTCCTTCAGATGGAACTTAGTTTTTGTATCATGTTTGGACATGTGTGGTTACTCGTTTGAAATAAAGAACAATGTGGTTTCTATATTCTATAATTCAAATAAAGTTGGGTATTGCAATATGTCTAATGGATTGTACAGATTGCATTTAACTCCTAATGAAATATACGCAGCTTATACAACCTAAAGGGTTGTCTCCAAAAGACCTTTACCTAAAGAACAGTCTTACAAGTTGTGGCATAAACGTCTTGGTCACATTTTCAGGGAAAGAATTAAAAGCCTTGTAAAAGCCGACATTTTACCTACTTTTAAAGATGACCTGGAAACTTGTGTAGACTGTTGTAAAGGCAAGATGACCAAAATAAAGAAAAAGGGTGCAGTCCGAACTTCTAACCTATTGGAGGTCATACATACAGATATAAGTGGACCCTATACTCCAACCTTGTGTAGAAGTTATTATTTCATCACATTTGTTGATGATTATTCCCGATATGGTTATATGTACTTGATTAAAGAAAAGTCTAAGTCTCTTGATAAATACAAGATATTTCGGACTGAAGTCGAGAAACAGTTGGGACAAGTCATCAAGGTTGTGAGGTCTGACCGTGCTGGTGAGTATTATGGCAGACATGGCGATGCTGGACAGCTTAAGGGGCCATTTGCCAAATACTTAGAGGATTCTGGGATAGTGGCCGAAAGGCGAAATCGCACCTTAATGGATATGATGAGGAGTATGATAAGTAGGACCAATCTGCCTAAGTTCCTTTGGGGTGAAGCTTTGAAGACGGCGCTATACATACTGAATCGAGTTCCCACTAAGGCTGCTCCACTGACTCCTTTTGACTTATGGACTAGACGGAAACCCAGCCTGAATCATTTGAAGGTCTAGGGTTGTACTGCTTCATCGTCTCTACCATCACAGACTGTTATGGAGCTTCCCATACCGGAGACTGTGCCTATTGAGCTTCAGGATCTTATGGTTGATACCATTCCTGATGAAGTAAATCAAGCCCCACAGCCACAGATTCAAGTTGAGGAAATTCCACTAAGGAGGTCTGTTAAGCAAAGACGATCAGCGATTCCACCGGATTATATGGTCTATCTGGGTGAACAGGATTATGATATTGGCTGTGTAGTTGATCCAGTTACTTATAAGGATGCTATTAGCTGTGAACATTCAGACCCGTGGTTGGATGCAATGCAGGATGAGTTGCAATCCATGAGGCATAATGGAGTTTGGGATCTCGTCAAGTTACCTGCAGGTCATAGGGCTATCGGCTGCAAATGGGTCTACAAGACGAAGAAGGATTCCAAGGGAAAGGTAGAGAAGTTCAAAGCCAGACTGGTAGCCAAAGGTTTCACTCAAAGAGAGGGAGTAGATTATGAATCAACATTCTCTCCCGTCTCTTCTAAAGAATCTTTCAGAGTGATTATGGCTTTAGTAGCTCATTTTGATATGGAGTTACACCAGATGGACGTCAAGACTGCTTTTCTGAATGGGGATCTTGAAGAAGAAGTCTATATGATTCAACCTGAAGGTTTTGAGGTTGATGATTTCAGTGACCTTGTATGCAGATTGAAGAAGTCGATCTATGGCCTTAAACAAGCATCCAGGCAGTGGTATTTCAAGTTTTATAGCGTCGTGACTTCATTTGGCTTCGTTGAAAATAAAGTGGATCAGTGTATATACTGTAAGGTCAGTGGGAGAGAATACATTTTCCTTATTCTCTATGTGGATGACATTCTACTGGCGAGCAGTGACGTTGATCTGTTACATGAGACGAAGCGTATGCTGTCAGAGAATTTTGACATGAAGAATCTTGGTGAGGCGTCTTTTGTCCTTGGCATTGAGATCCATAGGGATCGTTCATGCCATATTTTGGGATTATCTCAGAGGGCATATATAGATCGTATTCTGGAGAGATTCAACATGCAAGATTGCAAGCCGGGAATAATTCCTGTTTGTAAAGGTGATAAGTTGAATCTTTCGCAGTGTCCTCAGACTGAGATGGAGAAATGCCAAATGCAGAATGTACCTTATGCTAGTGCACTTGGGAGCATTATGTATGCTCAAGTATGTACTAGGCCGAACGTCGCTTTTGCGACAGGACTTCTAGGCAGATACCAGTCAAATCCAGGACATACTCATTGGATTGCTGCCAAGAAGGTCCTGAGATACTTAAAGAGGACAAGGGACTACATCATGACATACAGACGTGTTCAGAACCTGCAGCTTATTAGATACTCGAATTCAGATTTTGCGGGGTGTCAGGACGACAATAAGTCGACTACAGGCTACATATTCATGTTAACGGGCGGTGCAGTATCTTGGAAAAGTGAGAAACAGAAATCCATATCCTCCTCGACCATGCAAGCGGAGTTCATAGCGTGCTTTTCAGCAGCTACTCAGGCTATTTGGCTCCGGAACCTCATCAGGGAGTTGACCGTATTTGATTTTGTTGAAAGACCCATACAGTTATACTGTGACAACAGTTCTGCAGTGTTGTTTATTAACAACAACAGAAGTCTTAAGGGGTCTAAACATATGGAGGTCAAATTTCTGACCATAAAGGAATCCGTGCAGAAAGGCGACGTTGCAGTAGAGCATGTTTCTACAGATGATATGGTTGCAGACCCACTAACTAAAGGAGTTCGCCCATGTGTTTTTGAACGACATGTCATTAGTATGGGCTTAGTGGCATCATTGGATGCTGTGTTTTACTGAGAGGCATATTTCGGTTTGCTCTAATAAAGTTTGCATCTGTATTTTATTACATTTTGTAATATAAAGATATGTATTGAAGTGCCTGCAGCACTATTAATGTTAAATACATATTCTAGTAAATCTTGAGATATGTGTAAGTCTCGAGTATTGGCTATGGGCATTTGGATATTAGCCATGTTTATATGTCTTGTTACACATAAAGAAAAGTTAACTATAAAGCTGAGACATATGTAGGTTCATTGGAACCATACAGATATTCTCTAGTGGTACGTCAGGTTTAGTGTCACATAAAGAAAGAGAATGGTGTCCGACAAAGTGGATAACACATAAAGTGTATCTCTTTTGAGGTGTTATCCAATTGCCACACTACCATATTAAATCCATATCAGTAAAGTTAAGAACACTTGTGACCATGGATGGCTCTGTGTCTGCTGACGCAGTTACTGGCATGATCCAGTGTTTAAGACTTTATGGGATCGGATTGGCCGTTAAGAATAATCCTTAAACCAATATGAAGGTGCGCACTAAAGTACAGTTTCAATTAATGCTCGCCCAAGTGGGAGAATGTTAGAGTTTTCCGTATGTGGGCTCGCCTTAATTGTAATTGTAATTAATCGTATGCGGTATTAATTTACCGTATACGGTATTGGTTTAATAAAGTAGGATTTAAGGATTCTTAATGGGCCGTATATGGGCCTGGCTAGTGTGGGCCGAATTCCGGCCCGGCCCGTGATGGAGGGGCCCGCTGGAAGTTAATATAAGGCAAGGACCCCCCTTTAGCCCTAATGCTATGCCATTTTCTCTCCTCCTCTCCTCCATAAGGCATACGTGAGAGAGACCGACGAGATTGAGGTTGTTCCATCGACGCCAGGCGACTCCGAGGGCATAAAGGGGAAGTTCCGAGCTCGTCTCGCCGAAGTACCGAAGCCCGTTCATCGTTTTGAGAAGCCGATCGACGATGGATGCGAAATTAGGTACGCCGTCTCGAAATCTTGGCTATTAGGTTGTTAGAACATGACTACGGAGGTCCTCGGGTGCCGGAATCGCCGGCTTACACGTTATTCTCGAGTATATTCGAGGAATCATCTGTAATTTGCAGTGAAAAATTTCATCGTAAGATTCTGGGTGCGTTTTGGCAACATATTTGCAGACTCCTTAGGACCTTTAAACGTCTCGAGGCAAATGCGAATGTGTTCGACAAATTTTTTGTGGATCCCATTTGGGAAATACTAGCATCTTAAGTAGAATCAATATTATGAAAAACTTTAAACTAGTTCACCAGAAACATATTTACCCCAATTGAAATACATGTGACAAATCCCTCCCCCCCCCCTCCCGGTTGTATATCTTATATTAGATTATTACCACGAAAAACTCTAAACTACTTGTGACAAACGGAGGTTAAAAATAATAAAATGGTGTACCTGTTAACTACCACATATCATTCAACTCATCGATTTTATAGTAAACTTCAATAGAAACTTATGGATAGTAAATTCATCACAGGTATATCAGTTTGGAATTTTTTATGATAAAAAAAATTAATATGGAGTAAATCTGTATTATGTATATTAATTTGAAATTTTTTGTGATATTACCTACATGTGCCTTTAGCTGATTTTTTTGAATTGTCAATATCACCCTCACTCGCTAATCATAGTTCCAAGTTTGCCCCTTTCTAAACCCAAATCAGGTTGACGAGTCATCTCCTTCTTCCTCTCACTTTCCCATGGACAAGGACGATATCGCTATCATCTTACCATGAACATGGAGAAAAGCTCAGGCGCCGCCCCACGCTGGTCACCGCCGCAACTTCCTCGAAGTCTTACCGGTATGGTAAACTTGTCGTCCGGATCCATAGAATCACACGAGATTGATCCGACGTCAGTTTCATCGTGACCGAATTGTGGATTTTTAGGAGCATCAAGTTTCGACCCTCAACACGAATCGACAAGAATCTCAACTAGATAAATTGCCAACGACAGCGATTCAAAGCCTTTCACATTTGTTCCTGAATAATTAGCGAATAGATTATTGCTAATGAGCCGACAAGAGGTGCTTAGATTACGTAAGGGTTTGCGTCATCTGGTGGAGACAGACGACAATTCCGATCTTCTTTTTTTTTGTTGACCACCACATTAAAAGTAAGACTAATCTCTTCTTGAAGCATCGAAACGCCCTTCCTATGATTTAACTATCGAACTATTTAGGAACATTTATATGTATAAAAAATAAATTCTAATATGAATTAATGCCACGAAAAATTCTAAACTGATAAATATGCGACAAATTTATTTCGAACTAATTTTTTTAACTACCAAAAAATTCAAACTGATTAACATATAACAAATTTACCTTTTTATTTTCAAACTGCTATGTTAGATAACATGTGACAATTGACGAGTATATCAATTTGGGATTTTTGACTTCTACCTGTTACAGATTTATCAATTTAGGTTTTTCCGTGGTATTAACCTAATTTAATGAAAACTAACGGAAGGTGAATTTATCACAGTATACCGATTTAGGGTTTTTAGTGGTCCAAAAATTAGTTTGAAGTAAATTTATCATGAATATACCAGTTTGAGATTTTTTTTTTTCTGATATCATCCCTATACATAACCAGCTACTTTAAACGTTATTTGTCGAAATATTCATCGTTATAAAAGATCCGATACCAAAATATAAATTAAAAACATTATTACCTGAATATACATGAGAATCGATTTGCGAGATTTATTTGAGGTGACGTGGCATTTCTAATATCATAAGGCAGCTGTTGTGAATCGTGATTCATGCCAATATTGTTGCCCCAAAATTTTCAATTTCAGCAGCTTTGAAAGTCAACGAGTTGACATTTGCAATATGTGTGTGTGTGTTGTTTTTTTTTGGGGGGGGGGGGGGGGGCGCGGATGTGTGTTTCAAGAGATCCGCAATTCAACTCTCAACCTCCATAGAAAGATCACAACCAAATTAAATGCAAGTTAATCATATTCAATCAACTCAAATTAGTAGGAAAACTTCGAATTTTATGGGATTATTTCAGTTACTTTATTCAACTAATAAGAATTCAAGGTCTTTTTTTTTCCCATATTATGGTATTTGAATTTTCGACTGGATTAATCTCATATGAGTAAATTGGCCCATCCATATGTAGATTGCTAAGCCAAGCGACTTCTCCATAATGATTACGATCCATCCGTTTAGCCAATCTAGCTCTTAATACGGGATGTATCATTGGTGTGATGTTCACGGTAACCGAAAAATTTGAAAGGAAAATGTATATGAAATCCACCTCAAACATTTAAAACATCTTTCAACCTCGAAAGTTTGATGCGAAAATTTGACATAATTCTAGTATGTTAAACTGAACAACAACAACAACAACAACAACAATAATACGTACTTATGCACATCGATAAAATAGTCGTTACATGCATATAATAGCGACATGTAACTATATACACATTGCCAACATAACTCTCATACAAATTACTCATACAACCTACAGTCGAATGCTACATTTTTCATTAAATCACAATGTACATCATAATTTTCCCTAAAATTAACTCGAAGCACAGATTTGTTTTTTTAAGTACAATTGTAAACACCTATATGTGGTCCATATTTAGATAAAAATTAATCTCTAATGTCGAAAAAAGAAAAAAGCTTCATACTATAAAATCACATGTTTCCACATTCATTTAGCTTTCAGGAAGAAGGAAGTGCCGTTGGTGGGAAATCTACCCATCTCGAACTCCCAAATTGCAAAACGACGACAGATCAAGGCCTAGGAGTGGCAAATCAGAAGAAAGTCTCCGACAAGGTAATTAGTCATTTCTGCAAGCAAAAATAAAAATTTGAGGTTTTCGCACTTTGATTTATAATAAATTAATTAATGGGAGTTGGACTCTTGATGTCAATGGGATACTGATAAAAGAAACTGCTTGGCTTATCTAAAGCGAAGGGGCAGGTTCGTGCCTCTTTGTCCCTTGACCCTAATCAAGAAGGATGATTATGACTGTCAATTTGGAAAAAAAAAGTTACATAGATGATTTCGTGGCTTTACATAAAATAATGTTGAAATTTTTCTTGAGTTTGGTAAGAACTTCATCCCTTATCAATTTCAAACCCTAATTAAGAACCAAAGCAAAAGTCGAAAGCATCCATCTTACATGCATAGACAATGCAAATAAGGGATTTTTAGGTGTCGTTGGAGTATCGAACGCCCGTCCATCCATCAATAAAAATTAATGAAAGGCAAATTTATTACAGATATATTAGTTTGGAATTTTTTATGGTTAAAGAATTCATTATTGCAGTAATGTTGTCATAAATGTACCAAATTTGAGTTTTTTTTTTCGCGGTATTTACCCTATATACATAACCAGCTACTTTAAATGTTATTTATCGGAATATTCATAGTTATAGAAGATCTATTACCAAAATATAAATTAAAAATACTATTACCTGAATATGCATGAGAAGCAATTGCGAGATTTATTTGAGGTGACGTGGCATTTCTAATACAATAAGGCAGCTGTTGTCACTTGTCAGTCGTGATTCATGTCAATATTGTTGCACCAAAATTTTCAATTTCAGCAGCTTCGGCCACAAGATTCTCCATTAACGCTAATCAGCTTAAAGCTCTCAAAGTCAACAAGTTGACATTTGCCAAAAATAAAATGTTTGAAGAGATCCACATTTCAAATGTCAACCTCCATAGAAAGATCACAGCCAAATAAAATGCATATTAATCATGTTCAATCAACTCAAATTAGTAGAAAATTTCGAATTTTATGTACTAGTTGGGATCATTTCAGTTACTTTATTTAAATAATAAGTATTCAATGTCATATATATTATGGTATTCGAGTTTTCGGTTGAATTAATATGGTACGAGTAAATTGGCCCATCCACATGTAGATCACTAAGCCATGCGACTTCTCCGTAATGATTACAATCCAACCATTTAGCCAATTTAGCTCTTAATATGGCTTCGTCTAAGTGGGGCTTCATTCACTAAATCATTGATGTGATGACATTTAATCATCGATAAAATTCAAAAGAAATATGTATATGAAATCCACCTCAAACATTTAAAACATCTTTTAACCTTGAAAGTTTGATATGGAAATTTTGATATAATTCTAGTATGTAAGCTGAAATATAATAATTTTAATAATAATAGTAATGATAATAATAACAATAACAAAACGTATTTGTACACATTGATCAAATTGCCATTGCATGCATGCGATATCAATATGTAACTCTATAGACATTCCCAACACGAGTCTCGTATAAATTACTCATACAATCTAAATGCGAACGACCTTTTTCATTATACCACGATGTAACTCATAACCTTCGTAAAATTAACTCAAAGACACCTATATGTGTCCATATTTAGATAAATATTAATCTCCAACGTCAAAACAAGAACAAGCTCCGTACTATAAAATCACGTGTTTCCACATTTATTTAGCTTTCAAGAAGGAGGAAGTGCCGCTGGTGGGAATCTACTTATCTCGAACCCCCAAATTGCAAAAACGACGACAGATCAAGGCCTAGAAGTGGCAAATTAGAAGAAAGTCTCCGACAAGATAATTGGTCATTTGTGCAAGCAAAAATAAAAATTTGGGGTTTTTCCACTTGATTTATAATAAATTAATTGGTGGGAGTTGGAATCCTGACGTCAATGGGATGCGGATAAAAGAAGCCGCTTGGCTTGTCTAAAGCGACAGGGCAGGTTCTTGCCTCTTTGTCCCTTGACCCCAATCAAGAAAGACGATTCTGATTGTTAATTTGGAAAAAAGAAAAAACAACAACTACATAGATGATTTCGTGGTTTTACATAAAATAATATTGAAATTTTTCTTGGGTTTGGTAAGGATTTCATTGCTCATCAATTTCAAACCCTAATTAAGAACCAAAGCAAAAGTCGAAAGCATCGATCTTTCGTGCATAGACAATGCAAATAAGGGATTTTTAGGTGTCATTGGAGTATTGAATGCCTGTCCATCCCTCAATCATGAATTGTTGAGTATAACAAATTCCCTTAAATGTACGCAATGAAAAATATCTTGACAATAGTAGTCATGATGCGACTATTTGGGTGCGTGCTGGGACACATCATGCTCTGTAAGTGCTCTGAGTCCAGCACGGAAGTTTTAATCTAGTAAATAGAGGATGATTGGGCTATGTAGGTACTTTAATACCCCCCCCCTTACATGCAAGCTGTGTTAGGGACAACACGTAAAATTTGATAAATGTGAGGCCGCATAAGCGAAATAAATTGAGGGACGGACCCGACTCTTAAGCTATGTTAGGAAGTCCAATTTAAAATCTCAAGTCAATAAGGTAAGGGAGATCACGGTATATGATAGTTTTAGATAATATTGAAATATGAGTTTGAATTGGTCACTCAACCCAATTGCAAGAGTTTTCCTTCTTTCCGATTTGTTATTCCAAGTGGGGATTCATGCCACATGCAACTACACATCTATGTGCCAAAGAACTTGAATTTTAGATACAACTCAGACAAGCCTCCTTATGTTGTAAAATGGTCATTAGAGTTTGGTTGAAAAACGGAGAGCAATTTAACACAGCAAAAAATGAATAAAGTCGGCTTATAAGAAAATAAATGAAATTGACGTAAGATGATACAAAAATCAGTAACTTGTGTCCTTACCAAAAAAAAAAATCAGTAACTTGTGTAGCTAAAGATCTTCAAGAGAATTCAGAAAGATAGAGCTTATAATGGCGAGCTTTAAAAAAAAAAGGAAATTTTGTGTTATTCAGTTTAGGAGACTTTGTTACTAAATTTCGAAAAGAGTTACGGGCATTGCAATATCGATTGACAAAGTAGTTCGATGCCGTGCTTAAGACACTGTTTTCAGCATCAAGATCCATTCATCTTCATGTGTTTCTAGGCCATTTTGCTACTCCCCCCCCATTTCACTGTAACATCTGTTTATTTCGCAAAAATCAAATGACTTAAAAAATAATTTAGTAAAGATAATTTCCTTGTGTCGATTAGAAAAATTGAGCGAACAAAAATAATTTTCTCCGACATAAATTGTAGTCAATAAGCAAAATAATCATCATTAATTAATTATTTCAAATTATATAAACGGCCATCTTTTCAAATTATTTATTTCTCACGAAACAGACGGGCGTAGTTTCAATTCACTCTCCCTGCTATTTAGGGTTTGATTTCTCCATACTCACCTGCGGAGGGTGTGATTTTTTTGCCTCATTTATTTATGCAAGAGTTCCTCCGCGGGTTTCCCACCTCGCAATTTCTTAAGCTAGTTCAGCTTTTGTTTATCTACGTTTTCGCTGCGTCATTGACGATACTAGGAAGATGGAACCGCATCAATCTTTTGAACTTTTTTCCTATTTTTGCCAAGACTTCAATTCGAATCACGCATGAAATGATGCTAAAAAAAAATCGACGGATTCGATGGCATCTCCACCAGATTCTGTCTCTATGATTCCTCACAGGTTAGGGGGACCTGATGATGATCCTGGTCTTACTCTTTCAGATGCCTTAAGCAGCGCCCCTTTTTGGATTTCCTTAAGGTGTTAAGCAACACCCCCTTGAACGGTCTCTCTTTTGACATGAATATCCCCCTTCGTCGAATCTTAGTGTTCAGGAATAGCGACCCAAATGATTCCTGAATTTTGATTCAATATACAATATGATTTATAAACTTTAATAAGTTCAATATGACCTCTTGACTTTACTCGATGTATAGTGTGGTTCATGAATTTTTAATTTATTAAATGTGATCTGTAAATTAAATCGAGTATATATCAAAAGTTTAGAAACACGACGAATAATTTAAAGTTTGAGGATTACTAAAGTTTAAAGATCATATGAATAAATTTAAAATTTAAAATTATAGTACAGGCTAAAATTCAAAGATTATTTTCTCTGCTAATTTTATGCTTGATTAGAGCTATATATAAACGTGTGACCCATTGCTCAGAAATCACAGCTTTTTGCCGGGCGTACTCTCTCTCTCTCTCTCTCTCTCTCTCTCTCTCTCTCTCTCTCTCTCTCTCTCGTTACTTCTTGCTTCCAGGTACCTACTCTCTCCAAGCCTCCACGAATATTCATTCCAAAATTCCCAAATCCTAACCAAGCAAAGATCCAAAGGGAAAGGAAGATTGAATTCAACCTCCTGAAGACTTCCAAAATGCTGGAGTTCAAGACCCGAAGGAAGAGAAATTGGAGCTTTTCAAATTGACCCCCTCCTCCTGCTTCTTCCAAAAAAGGACCTCAAGCCTTGTCCTTCTGCGTGATGGAAGTTATGTCCAAGTTCAAAGCGAGCAACCGACAGAATTTCCCTCTTGCAAAGCTCTCCTTCTGGTTCGCCCCTACCACTCGTCCTCCTGGTCTCCTCCTATTCCTCTCCTAAAGAGCACAGAGCTCGCAGAACAGAGTGAAACAGAGAGCACAAAGAGAAGAAGAAGAAGAAGAAGACAAAGAAAAGATTGAAACTTTACATGGCTTTGTACGCTCCCAACTCGAGTTTCCCACATGGGTCCGATTATTTCAACATGTTCGATGCGTTCCCGCGCGATTTTGGTGGGATCCATGGCGTCCCGCGAGGCGGGTCTCTGGTTTTGGATAGTGAAAAGAGTGAGCTCGTGAAGGCTCCGGTTGGCGTGGCCAAGAGGGGGGTTTCGCAGGAAAAGGTGATGGCGGCCATGAAGAGTCACAGCGATGCCGAGAGGAGGAGGAGAGAGAGGATCAATTCTCATCTCAATACTCTCCGTGGACTCGTCCCCTGCACTGAAAAGGTACTATTTGTTTCCAATTTTTCCTTTTTGCTAAAAAGAAGAAGAAGTTACTCATAGATGTTATCATTCATTGATAAGCAAGTTATATGCTTGTCTTCGTCTCAGTTTATGAATTTTGCTTTGAGGGCCAGAGTGGAGACTGGTCGTCGCTTGGTTCAAATTGAGTGCTACATGTTATAAGTTTGTCAATTGGATTACTATTTTGTGTTCCGCATGGCAATTTAGCGAGTGATGTTGATCCTTCCATTTGTGTTATATAACTGAAGCATTTGGTAATTGGTGATGCGAAGCAGTGAGAAACTGATGTTAACTGATAACACTTACCAGGGAAAAAAAAATATGAGTATTTACTGTTTACTCTCTTTTGACTCAATTGGTAAATTGTTTTCGTGTGACCGCCGTCCCTGCTGGGCTTTTTAGATTTCCTCAATGCCTGATAGATTGTACAGAGGGATGTATTTGCTTGCTCCTATGGTTTTTCACACAGCATGGAGTTAGGCCTGACATTTTGCTGGAGGAGAGGAATTTTCGACCGAATCAATAGATGATTGATTTGTTTGAGAACAAGAGAATCTTATTGTTGACTTCTGTGTTAGGTTGCAACAAGCATATCTAGAAGCAATACACAACACTCTGAAATCTTCTACTTAATGCCCTAAATGCCTTGAGGAGCTGAAACTTCCCGAGTTAACTTTTTCATTTTGTTTGTAACCTAATTTATGGTTCATGAATCCTGCTAAAGCACAAGG
Organism: Psidium guajava; assembly: GCA_016432845.1. Classification (NCBI taxonomy): domain Eukaryota; kingdom Viridiplantae; phylum Streptophyta; class Magnoliopsida; order Myrtales; family Myrtaceae; genus Psidium; species Psidium guajava. The sequence continues at coordinate 34,849,624 of CM028225.1, read as the reverse complement.
GGAAAAATTTGCTTAGAGTATAAAGCTTAAATGAAAGTTCATTGAACGTCCACTGTAGTGTAGTTAGTTTAATGCGAATTCGCCGTCTTTTTTCTGCATAACTTGCCCATATTGGTGATAGTTAGGTTTGACTTGGCCATAACTATTGTCAACTGGGAGATAATTCTATTATTAATCATCCCTCGCTGTTGCAATTACGTCTGGCCATTACATATATTCAATGGAACTTCATATGGTGCGTGATTTATGCGATTTTTATATGTAATTGGCAGGATGGTTTAACAGTTGGTGGAGTGAAGTAGACGGCATCGTCCGGCTTGCTTGTTTTCAATTCCTGAATGAGGTTCTTTTGTACCGTGGAGTGAAGAAGACAAAAATTAGGCTGCCCCCTAATAAAACAGAACATTAAGCAGAGGACAAGATGTAAGAAAACAAATGCGTGCTGGCAATGTCTGTCAGCATGTGGACATCTTCTATTCGGAGACCAATCAGAGCAAAAAGTCTGAGGTGGCTTGGAAGCTGTTCTGCCTAATGTTATAATGGGTTACAAGTCAAAGGGTTATTAAGAAATTGAAGCTCTATCTTCTTGGTAGGTTCAACGTCTATTTAAATGGATAATCACGTGTTTGTTTAACAAGAAGTGGCCCTATGAAGACAATTGCAAGCTTAATTACTAATTATATCTATTAGTGTCAGCTTCTAATGTCGGTTGAGCCATACGTATCTTATTGTAGTTTAAGCAAATATTTAGTGGGGGCACCAAGCCAACTATGGCGTGGATCACATCATCGAGTTCAACTTTACCAGAATATTATTGTGAATCATATACGTGAATTCATTAATTGAATATTAAACTTGCTTTTTTCTTGGTCATTAAACTTACTTTATTTAGTCATTAATGACAGATGCTAATGGCTATCTGGAAGATTCATTGTTAGACTTGCACCCACCCTTGAACTATATTTTATGTCCTTCAACTTTATATATATTGTCTTCCGGCCGGATCCAAAACATTCTTTAGTACTTCCGTCAGTATTTTGTGAGCTTGTAAGACTAGAATATACAATTGTGTATGACATGATTAATATGGTCATATGGCTGGTTTGGATCCTGACTTTGAGTTGCCATGGCAATATAGAGATTCTGTGTCGTAGTTTGGTGCAGTTGACTCTCCTCGACATTTATATTTCACAGATATGCAGATGCTGTGGTGGTTGACTAAAACTTTTTTGTGGAAAGGAACAATAGGAAGTCAATGGATTTAAACTAGTCCTGTTATTCTCAAGCCATATTTTTCATTAAAGCTTCCATACTAAAAATACGGAAAGTTGAATCTCCGTTCTGGAGGCATCTTTTGTATGTAATCGTCGTCATTTTATCGGTTGCATGCAACAGACAGCTGTTGGGCACATCTAAATTCGACTGGATAGTCACTGTGAATTTTGCCGATTGAAATCTTTCACCGAACTTAAATCGTGTTCATGACAGATGGACAAAGCTACGCTACTCGCCGAGGTTGTGAGCCAAGTGAAAGAACTGAAGAAGATCGCGAGCGAAGCGAGTACAGGTCTCCTTGTCCCGATGGACGCTGATGAGATAACAGTGGAACCGTGTGGCGACGGAGCAAGAGATGCTGTATTTTCCTTCAGGGCATCGATCTGCTGCAAATACCGGCCTGAGCTGCTTTCCGAAATGAAGCAAGCACTCGAGGCTCTTCCTCTGAAGATAGTGAAGGCGGAGATCTCCACCCTCGAAGGCCGGTTGAAGAATGTGTTTGTCTTCAGTAGCCTCGCGGAAGAGCACAAGAGTGGCGATTCCATGGCACGCCAAAGTTTAGCGAGCTCGGTTCACCAGGCTCTGAGTTCTCTTCTCGAGAAAAGTTCTGTATTGCCAGAGTACTCCCCAAGGACGACTGTCCCAAGCAAGAGGCGTCGGCTCTCATCCTTTGATTCGTCGAGTTCTTCATCCTGAGGGACGAGGTCTCATTGCTAGACACTGAACAAGTTGGTCCTTCTCTTGTTTTTTCCTCCCCTCATGAGAAAATTTTAGATCAACGACATGGATGGAAATCGATCGAAGACTCACCGCACCGTCATCGTCATCGATCGATGTTGTAGCTTGCTGCCGGGTAATTTAATCTTGGTGGTTGGAGATGTTGCAGTGCTATGCTTTTACAGTTGCAGCATCCTTTAGACATGGACATGTCTTAATTTTTGTACCATTCATGGTTATGGTGCTGTACGGTCGGTGTTCTGCTTTTTCATCTAAATTTGTGATAAAGTTTGATACTGCGGCTTGTCTTCTCTCCAAGCAAAAGCAAATTTTAAGTGCAATCTTTTCTGTTCTTCACTAATAATAAGATGGAAAAATAGAGAAGTCGATCCACAAATATGATGAATGATAAAATTCAGTCTCTTCTCACGGTCCATTTATTCAATTATCTACTAAGTATCTTCGATATTCAAAACCACTAGGAAACTTGAGCATGAAAAGATAATTGCATTTAAGCACTGCTGTACAATAGCCTCCATGAGGGAGAATCATCTCAAGAGTTCTTTTAAGTCTTATCAAACATTTAATGCAAAGTTGCCCCGAGGCTAAGTTTAGCTCTCCCGACCAGAACTCGCCACATTTATATATGAATGATAATTTATCAAGAATATGCAGGAAAATCACTTCAAACTGTTGATTCTTCGCCAAAGACGGCTTAGAACCAATAGATTATTATCTAATGATTTTTTTTTTCCGTTCTAATGCTCCGTCCGAAAATTGTCAATATTTATCAAATCTTTCTTACGCATTTTGATGGGAATATCATTCTCCAACCAAGTCTCACGATGCGTGTTGGAAAGGCCCTAAGTGTCTGTTACGAGTGAATCAAATTCAATGCAATTTGGGTTTTGTCAAGAAACGTCTTCCTTTGATCATTGCCTGAAAATGGACTAAAACTCTACAAGCATGCATCATTTTTATTTTCGGAACTTCATTAACCACGTAAGGGATGCTATTTGGGTCAAGAAAATGAGTAAGTCATATAGATGGAAAAACTAATCACCGCAACAAAAATCAAAGTTCGAGGGGGTAATCTGCATCTTTTTTTAAGGTTTGGGGTTTATTGCACGACAGTGCCAAAAGTTAGGAGGATTTTGAGCAATTATACCAAAATTTAAGCATACTCGAATTGACAAATATTTTTGACTCGAAAGACCTAATTTCGTGCTTCTTTGTATCTCCTTGTTACCCGAGATTTTCGAACAAATGATACTGTTGTTTCATAATATATTTAATGATCAAAGGAGCTGAGAGGATTGGGCTTTAAGAACTCCAATCCTAGTTATAGGGAGGATTACAAAAACTACAAAAAAAAAATCCAAACCTATTGCAATTATGTCAATATAGTCATAAACCATTTTTTTTTGTGCCATTTCAATCCATTTGGTTGACCGATGCTAACGTGAGCTTTTTAAAATAATATTATAATAGTTCTTTGAATTTTTTAATTATTGTTTTTCTTTTTCCTTTTCTTTTCCTCAACAAGAGTCGAAGATCCTCGTCGTGGCTTAGATTGTGTGAGTCCATCGCAGCCCTCACCCAGTGTCGGCATGGGCCACAACACCCTCTCCTACGGTCGACGAGCATGTCCCGACCTTCGGCTAGCAAGTTCATGCTAACGACTGCCAGCCCTAACGGTTTGGAGGAAAAAATACCTAAACAAAGAAATCATAAAAATTTCAAAAAAATAATAAAATATTATTTTAGAAAGAAGTCCACATCGACATCGATAGTATTATGTCAATACCAGCCGTCCAAATAGATTGAATTAACACAAATGCAAAAAAATTTAAGATCGAATTGATGAAGAAAATCAAAATTAAATTGTCACAATTGCAATTGTGCCATGATTGCAGTTTAGTAATTTTACTAAAAATTACTAAAAAAACTGAATTAAGACTGTTTTAGTAATTTTTCCATGGTTACACTTTTTTTGGATATTTAGCTAGAATACCAATCTACTGCATGTATAAGAACCCTAACAAGAACAACCAAAGGAAATTAAAATAAAAGATTATATTTGCACAACAACGTCGTAAAAAAAAACGAACAACTTTCTTAAAAAGAATTTTTATTAGAATATCGTGGAACAAGGCGTTATCCTCGAATTCAGGAGTCCCTAACCAACAAAACCACCAAGAAGAAAAGGGGGAAGTGGAAAAAGAAGAAACAAATAAAATAAATCCTAAATGCACCCCACATTTGAGTCTCTACGGATGTAGAATTATAAAGGAGGAAAAAGCGAGGGGGTAACATGATAATTACATTAAAGTGCGGCCCTTATTGAATATCTAAAATTAATCTAACTTCATCGCTGTCTTTTGAAAAAGGAAGGAATTGCTCGGCCTTTTGTCATACAGTAATGCTACAAAAAGTTTCACTTGAAAAAGAACGGAAATAACCAAAAAAAATATACGAATAAAAACAAAAGCAAAAACTTACAATGCCTATTTTAGATTAAGACAAAGCAACTGGCCAAATGAGAAATGTCATAGCACCTAATGGATTGAAGGAGAAAGTGAATACAACCTCAATATCATCGTTGAGAAGCGATGCCATAATAACGATTGTTCTCCTTTATAAATATTTGGAAATCAACAGAACCTTTATATAGCTGCTGGCGCTTACCGCTCCGGTGTGAGAAGAATCCCGCATATCCCGCAGAAAAAAATTGGACATCGGGGTTTCGGGAGCCGATTATAGCCAACATGAGGAAGAGGCTCTTTACCTGAGACCGCTCCACATATCCAACAACATGCTTTGATGTCATAGGAAAATGACCATGTACAACCATGACTAGGCCGAAGAAGATAAAGCAGATTAGTCTTCTCCATCACCATAAGCCATGTCGGCATCGCCATCCCCATAGTAATTGTCATCTCCTTGGCAAGGTTCAACATCGCCACCGTTGCCATATACTGAAGCAATGTTGTCTGGCTCATTTGCTATCTCTGTTTCACCTAACCGACGCTCATCCTTCTTTACTCTCATGGTTTCCAGATTTTCCTCTGACAAAAACGAGCCATAGGGCTTGGAAACCTGCAACAAAAGAGTTCACTTATGACATAAAGAGGAGCGCAGAGGAACTAAAAGGCATCCATAGTGTTTTTAAGATAAGAAGTAAGCTATACATAATAAACAATCCCCAAAAATCGTTGTCACGGAGAGATATAAGATGATTTGTTATAGATACAGAAAATTCGAATACCAAGCCCCAGGGAATGCGTGGTTATGAAGGGAGCACCACGTTTCCAGGCTAGTTAAATGTACAATGGTACCCAATGAGAATTCATAAAGCTTAGTGGAGAGAGAGACCGACCTTAAACAACCCACCACTCTTGGTAGCAGCTTCTACTAGGTTGCCCCAGTGTTCATCATTTTTCAAAGTGGATGCAGAACCCACCACCTGAAGACAAAGTCAAAAGGTTCCTCACTCCTGGAGTCAAAAGATCGATCCATATATATGTTTAAAATGGGGGGAAAAACTTCCGTCATACACATCCTTACCAGTACAGAAGACCTTGCTCTGGTGATTGCGACATTCATTCGTCTATAATCCGACAAAAATCCGATACTCTTACTTTTACTTGCCCTAACACACGAAAAGATTACAACATCCTTCTCCCTTCCCTGAAAAGAACAGAGTTACCCTTTTAGCGATGAAATGGACACAAAGCCAAGGAACTGGATTTTAGAATATTTCACAAGAACAGGTAGGCCTCTGAATGAATTAAAGAGCTGGACAAAATCACACACAGAAAACGAAAAAAGGAAGAAGCAAAGAAGCAATGCCAATCTGTCTAGTTGGAATACAAAATTAAGCAGCTAAGATAAAGGAAAAGTATTTTGAAAGCTTTTGGCATTACATTCTGTGTCATCAAAGAAACAATAAAATAGATTGAGAACCAAGAGCAATCTATAATTGTCTCAAATTAACGTTCCAGCTCACAAGTATCAACATAACTGCCTCCATTCTCAGATAAAGGACCTTGCTCCAGCATTAACAAAATTTTTACATTTGTAAGAGGAGCAGAATAGTACGGAGAAGTGATTGATAAAAATACATGAGATTATATAATCTGTCATGAAAGATCGTGCATGAAGAAATAACTAAACAACTTTTTTCTGTTTACAACATAATAAAAAATAGCTATAATTCTTTTTCTTTATTCGTGATGAAACATATATATATATATCCCAGATATTCATCATGAACAAACACCAATAAGCACAAATTACAATTCTTTCCTAGGAAATGCAAACCTGACATCCATCGACAGTGATTATATCCACCACTTCCTTTGCCTCCTCCTTGAAAATTTGCTTGAAACGATCTTTTAGAAGCTTGACTTGATAATTGTAAGGGGATATAATTGCAAGCCTTGAACTTGACTTGAGTTCCGGATATCTGGACACCAATTTGAGATACATAATGATGATAAACTCAACTTCATCACTATTCACCCGGGACCCACTACCAGATGGCTGGGACTCTTTTCCCTCATGTATGTCGAAAAAGCAAAGTGGCCCGAAGCACCGAAATTCATGCCAAACCCGCTGTGTCTGAATCTGGACATCTGGACCATCCTCCAGTTCCTCATTATAAAATTCATGTGAAGGGAAGCTCCTAATCTGTCAAAGAAAGAAGAGACGATTTAGGTAACATATTAAATGACCCAATTTAAAAAAATGGTTATGTCGGATCATTGCAGGACTGAGATAGCACCGGGGTCTTTGTTTGTTTCCTTTCCTCCTTTTTGGGGGTTGGGGTGTGTGTGGGGGGGTTTGGTTGTTTTTGGTGTGTGTGTGGGTGGTGTTGTTTTTGTGGGGTGGGGGGGTTAGTGGGGTTTTTGGCTGTGCATGCGCAATAGAGGGAGAGAGCGGACAACATGATGGAGGTTGAAGGCCCTGAAAATGGACGCTGATGGCAACAATGCCACCTGATGAGGCTTAAAGATGAGAAGCCAGGGAGAGATGCAGAGTTTCTCTCACAAGTTTGAATAATAAACATCCACATCATTAACATCGTGACCCATTAATAAGTCTCGCATGTAATTAAGCATTGTTATTATCTAACCTCAGGATGCATCCGGTATTGTTCCTTGAGCATAAGGACAGGATAACCAGCCTTCTGGAACCTCTGGAACAAACTCATGCCATACCTAAAATTGGAAACCAGAAATAAGAAAAGCATAACAGAACGAATGATGAAAATTAGTTTTAAAGTAGAGGAATGTCCATTCTAAGATGTTGGCAAAGAGGGATGACAATGTCATCACAGAATGAGGGAATCTACCCAAATTTCTTGCTTATTGGAGAAATCACTGTGGCTGGTAATTGTACTGGATCACCAACCTGAAAAGCAACAGGAGGACGTTACATTATCAGATTAAGCATACACCTCTGCTAGAATATGCACAAAAGCACATGCTTCATCATGTGGATGGTGTCCTTATTCGATGGGACATGAGCGAGATAAATGTCTAGAAATTTTACTGTACCAAAGATACATCAAAAGATTTTCTTCTCAAGGGGAAGAGTATCAGAAATGAGCAATTTACCAGGAAAACCTGCTTGCACCCATTAGCCAGTGGAACAAGAGTTGCTGGTTCAACCTAATCAGAAGAATGCAAAGCCAAAGTAAGTTCTTCAGCCATACCCGGAAAAAGAGTCTTTAGAGGTTGAAAGTACATTCAACCCCTCAATTGGACTAGTTCTGTTTGTTTCTCTATATCTTACAGATACAAGGAAATAGCAACAAGTACAAAATTGGCAAGAAAAGGGTGACATGATAGCCAGATTGTCTAAACAACATAGTTGTGATTCAGTAAACCACCAAAAGAGTACACGACTCGGCGATACCGTGATAAAGCTTCTCAAATTTGGCATTAATTTCCTATATTACCAAGCTGATGCACGTGAAGACTATCCTTTAAGTTCTCATTTCGAATGCGAACAACCTCCACAGCATATGATTTTGTCAATCAGATTCCAAGGTAATCTGAGCTTTTTGAAAGGTATTTACGAAAGGAGCAATTCCAATATCAAGCTTAAAGAATAAAAGCTCAACAGAAAACACTTTTGAATGATCAATAGATCAATTTTACGTAAACCTGAAGCATTATGAACTTGAAAGAAAGCCCAGTAAAAGGCATGCTGCATATAGCACTTTAGCTCAGATACTTACAGCTTGGGCAGCCTCGTCGATGATAACAACATCAAAACCGTGGTTCAGTTTACTGAATATGGTTGACCCGCTGAAGCTAAGGGTGCAAAAGACCTGCCATTAACATAAACAAAATGAAGAAAAATGACATGGAATTTTACTTTCTTCTGATATAGGCCCAATACGTACAATGACAGCCTCATCCAAAAGTGCGGCCCTTAGATTGTCTGTATCCATTCTAGCTACCCCATGACTATGTTTCTGTTGGACCTGCAAATTTCCCTCAAGAGTCATCAGTCACCCAAAAATATAAATTAACAGAAAAATTTCAGTCTGAGAGATCAAAAATATACAAAAATTCAACATCAGAAGCAAGGCTTTACTAAGTCATCACAACTGCTCATAATTACAAATTCAGGGTTAGAAAAAGGAATCTCATAGTAGACAGCATTCAATAATTTCCTCTCCGTAGATATCAAGGGACCACCACCAACTTTTCTAAACATAAGCTATTAAATGAAGGTTTTTCTAAAATAAAATCTTCTTAAGACACCCTCACACCTAAACTAAGATTTGACTAAGACTATGACACGAACATTGATTATAAATGAAAAGCTTAATGAGGGACCTGCAAGTTCGAACATGAGACTTCCTACTCCAATACCATGTACAAATTGTGGAATGACTGCCAACTGGTGAAAGGACGTAAAGGCTGCAGCTCCCTGCCATTTTAATACTGGAAGAGACTTGGATGCGCCATGGTACAGCTTGACCCAACAGAAGCTTGTCTCAACCAATTGAATTGAAGCCAGAAAAGGATTAATGATTTTCAGGTTTTTCACAGCATATGCTGCAATAACATATAGGACCACGCTAGGATCCCGTGATGCTCGAAACAGTTAAAGCCAACTTTGATGGGAGCAACCATGTGCAAGGCCGAACTTTGATGTTTACGTTTCTCTTTTATGTTTTTGGATTACGCTGGCATCCAGAATACATGAAATAACTTGTTTCTCTGGGGTAATGACTTATGACCATATATAGACACGTCTATCAGTGCTCGATGTACTTCTATCAATGCTAGATGCAGAAGCCATATTCAACCTAGAAACTGAAACTAGGAAACTAAGGAAACCAAACCATGATTAGCTATTATCAATAAAAGGAACAGATACAGTTGATTCCACTTTTACTACAGCTAAAGAAGATAGAGGCTGCGGTGATAATGAGGATCACTTCGGAACTCTAGGAGTAAAGGTTGATACCAGAGCCCCATTATGGCCAATGTCAACCATCTTCTAGGCTGCATCATCTGGTTGAGCTAAGTGCTGAACAATAAACAAAACAGTTGATTGGTAGAGGGGAGCACCCAAATGGTGCCACACCAATCAAAACTAGCTTAATGGATGAAAAAAAATGAAGGAAAAGACGAAAAAAGTTCGACCCATAGTCTTAGCTTTGTGTGGCATATGATTTTGGCTTAGCCATGGCACATTCATTGTCTAAAGTCTTATTAGCTAGAGGATGGGACATCGGTGGTTTAGTGGCTATTACTCCTGCCATTGGCAAACGTCTTGCGGGATCGATCTGCCGAGGAAATGCTTGTCTCCTGAGTGAATTGGGAATTGCTGCTGTTGCTTTAGCAGCCCAAATTATCACTAATCTAGCCATTCAAATGGTGGACCTCAGCTTTAGTAGAAGTATCTAAACAATGGAGAGTAAACAGACCTAACCAGGTGCCCTTGTTATTGGGATGATCACCAATTCTGATCTGTGTTATGAGTCATGACTACCAATACAAACCAAGAGGTCCAATAAAGCAAGGGGTTGATGGGTGCTAAAACGAGGAGATTGGTGTGTAAGTGAGCAGCGCTAAAAGATCTTTTTCTCTGTAAATCATGCACAATAGAGTTGGTTCTTACAATATGGCTTACAAGATCACATATGTTGAGGCTCAGATTTTCCGGACAGAGTAAGATATGCAAAAATGCCTAGTGTTTTTCTTAGTAACAGGGCAGAAAACCCAATGTACTCGAGTACAAGGACAGCCTAAAGAAAATATCGTGGAGGTCCAGGATCATAATGCCATAAATTTCCCTTGCAATAAGCTGGCTGCTTTCTATTTATCCTCAAATTCATGACTAGGGTTAAAGAACTTCATAAATTATTATGAATTGCAGATCTTCAAAGCTAATTACATTTCCAGGTGCACACACATGTGCCAATGGTGACTATGGGTGATGCTTCTGCTAATTTTAGAGTACATATACTCACATAATTAAATTTAATAAGCTAAATGATCCTTAACGTAGAAGATCTTATTACTTAAAAATTCTGCATGCAGGAAGCTTCAAATGGAGAAGTTCAACCACCAGCTTAATTAGCTATTATCAACTAGCTCGAAGACATTCCCTTGAAGTGGCATGGGAAATTGGATCTTCTTCACCAAAGCACAAAAAATTGAGTTATGATATGCAGCATTTTCTTGAAGTTCATCAAAAGTGTATACTGGATTTTATGCCCGCACACATTTAACAAAAATAAAACTTGATCAAGAAGACAAATTAAATAGTCAAGCAAAGAAAGCAAGTTAAATGAGAGACTACAACGTGACTAAACATCTGACATACCAGGTGATCCATGAAAACGGACTGGACCGAGTGATGTGCTTTAAGACCAATACGCACTATTTTAGGATTATACACATGATCATCTTCATCTCGAATGCCTGAGAACGACATGATGAAAAGAAAAAGAAAAGCCACTATAATTCTGAGTAAAAGAAAAAAGTCATACTAATAGTTGATGATGAGAGAAATAACCAACAGAAAATTTGACCACATGCATATTTCTCGACTTCGACATCATTTAGCAACAGATACTAGCAATTTTGGTCCCCATTTTTCTTTCAGAATGTTTATCCATTTTTTTGACGTCATGGATGCACATTACCCTAATCTAACAACAAATAGAAGAAAATGATATGGCAGCTAAACAAGAATAATCTATCAGAAGGTATTCTAGTTCCCCTATATGCATGAAAATCCATATTGATAACGGCTCTCCCTCACATGGAGCCTCTATTCACATCATTCTCCTCAATACACTTAACCAAGGATCACACTAACATGTCCCAAAGAAATTTTGTGAGAACTACTCCTCGTTAATTAATGTGAGGCAAAGGTGAAACAGACATGAAACTGATATTATAATAGCAGCTATGTGGAGATAGATTCTTTACCAGCATTTAAAATACGCAACACAATCTCATCAAGAGCAGAGTTTGACGGGGCACATACCAACACGCGCACGCGATATTTACGACAGGAGTTAACCACTTCTGGTTTCTGCACAATGCGCAGATGTCAAAAGATTATATACACATCATATAGGAAAAACTTAAAATGCAAACTCTCTTACCAACTCATTTCCAGTGGTTGGAAAAAATCCATCATCACTATCAGTCGGTAGATTTTCATCTCTAGGGTTGATATTACTTAACCATGGAGATGCATTGCCCCAGTGTATGTACCTAAAGATAACATGCGTCACAAATCAAGTTAGCAACAGAAGAAATTTCTTTCAATAGCTTCCCTAGCAGTGGCAGGGTTATGTTAGACTTAGTGGGTTACTCAAGTAACTTCACTGGTTGGAGAGGGAAGCGGTGCCAATTGCCCCACTCAATTTGAAGAAAAATCTGATATTACCTCTAGTTTGTTCACATTAATTTGACCCCACTGAATTATGTAAATCATATTCGACCCAAAAAATGATTCAAAATTGAGATTTCAGATCCCAGGGAAACTGAAATGAGTAGTGCCTAAATTTTTCTTCAATGTTAAATATGGTTATTGAACTTTTTTCCTCAACCCAGTCCCTAAACTTTAAAAGATCCACACAGTGGAGTCCATCTCTAAAAATTTTAACACTGTTAGCTGACTTCACCATGATTTTTCTTAACTTGATGTTAAATTTATCATGCTGGTGTCCACGTGGCTCACTTTTGGCTTCCACGTCATATCTCTCTCCCCCTCATTATTTTGGCCTAAAAAGAAAAGGAAATATATTTGCTGAATTAGGCAAACAATGTGGCAGTCCACGCCACTTGTTTGGCATGATAAACATTGGCGTGGCAGTGACACGTCAAATAAATGCATGTAGCGTGGCGATACACTTAATAACAGGACAACATTGAGCAAATTTTGGAAAGTTTAGGTATTCAATTGAAAAAACAAAAAAAAATTTTGGGCACCACAATAAAGATTAAGAAAAAGTTCAGGACCACCCATGTCATTAGCCCTTTTAGTTTTGTGCTGTTATGGTCTTATCTACATAGAAGTTTTGTCTAGATCCATATACAATTACTACGTTTCAAGGATATAGTCTTTTATATATATAAGTCTTTTATTGTCTATGTGAATTTAGCTTAGGATTTAGTCTAGGCTTATGGAAGAATTGTGATACAAAATTTTATTCAATTAGTTTTGTGAAAGTTATTTGGATATAGACGTGATAATTTTTGCAGATGACCTGAATCCATTAGTATTTTTAGCCTAATTTTGGACTGATTGTATGGTCTTTCTTATGTTCTTATGCAGCTCAATTACAAGCAGGAGTCACAATTCCTATTTGATGTCAACAAGGATATTAGACCAAAAACAAGTGTTAGTTTAGGGGCTGAGATCCAAACTTTCAAAGGTTAGGTTCCACAATCATTAATAGAATTCCGGATGAAGTCTTGGCGTTCAGATTATGTCATTATCTTCGTTGATGCCTCCAACTGGCACAATGACTAGGTTCTGATACTGTTCCCTAGCCTCATGAACGAAAGCATGGATATGTTTTCATGTGTGCATGTGTAGGCATGGCTGAATAAGTACATCTTTTCACTAAAGATAGCTTAAGGAAATATGAAGTTGATAATGTTTTCAGCACGGCAAATGAGGCATTTCTGCAAAAACTCTATTCCATATCATTTGGCTCACTATATCACTATTTTCTATCTGGAACTAGTGGGAATATATCAAATTACCAGTGCAATTCAAGGGGGAATACAATTGTGTGAAGGGTTCAAAAGTACTCCAACAATCAATATGAAGTTAAGTATCTGCTGACTGGAGTTTGTAGAAAAAAATATAAGTGTTGCAATTCATCCTATCTTAACTAGTAAGGTCACAATGGGTTAAACGAGCCTAATGAAGGCAATCTCAAGATGTTCGAGTCCTTTTGGAGAGCAATGTCTTCCGAAAAGCAGATGTGACTATCATTGTTGAAGAATAGTGTCACGGTCATTTTATAGAATGCGAGGAATATCACTGCACTTTAGCTAAAACCAGAGGGGCAACACAATAATATCTTATGGGTGTAAGAGTTTACATCCTCCCATTAAAAGGTCTATTTGTCCCCCTCCGGACAAGTCAAAACATAGTTAAAGGAATTGCATTAGCCTTTTTTTCCATTGACAAGAAAGAAGATGCCCTTCCAATGATCCTGGTTCCACGCTGGTAGACCTGGAACTGCTCATTGAATAACCTAAAGACACAAACGACACACTATGCTTAAGAAAACACTTCCTGTCTGGCCATGAAGTTAACGTCTGGTAATTACCTTCTCTCCTAGCCATTTGCATTCCAACCCCATACACTAATTTGCCAACCAACATCTAGAGCCTTCAAATGACACCTCTCACCAACAATAGAAGATTCTACCCTTAGATAATGCTATTGTGTGAGACATTACATTATATTTCCAGCACATTGTGCCAACAAGCGTAGAATTTCAGCACGCTAGCATATCATTCCATTTGATAGCCACAGCATCTCCGTAGAACAAAAGTATAAAACAATAGTCAGAACAAATGCTAATTGCAAATCATAATTATTATAGGTATTTGAGCATTAACTAAGGTGAAAAGCATCTCAAGATATAGTTACTAGGATGACACGATGACAGATAATATATTACTTGGGCAAAGTATATCCTCAAATATATGTACAAGTATTGACAAGTACCTACTTTTCATTGATGGGTAATTCTGGTCCACGCTTTACTCCTCGGAGTCTACCCCTGCAACATATGAAAACACCACATATAGCAATGTTAGTGGGACAAGGTTTCCAGTAGTTTAAGTGAAAATATATGTCAAATACAAGAATAATGCTCACTTTGAGTGCACCCGAGCTGGAATGGCATGCAAAATGGCACTCAGAAGGCCAAGGATAGTCTAAGTTTTCCCTATTCCAGGAGGACCCTAGAGAAAAACACACGTCCTCCCATAAGAAGTGCTATAGAAAAAGTGTTTTCTCACTAGCAGTAAAGAACAGTCACCATTAAACAAAGATGCAAGGTAGCTAGACTAGAGTGAATCAGTTTATAGACTCTCCATGAGAAAGTCATCAGGATCCCATAGTTCATAGTTTTCAAAATATCCCGTCAAGGAAAGGATTTTCATATTAGGACTCTGGACATAATAGTTTGAAGGGACATTTATATGCAGAGTGGGTCAGTTCTCTATCACATAGACGTTCTTCATCTGAATATTGTATATTTACGAAGGAATAGAAGTAGATAGTCATGTCAAGGTCAAGTGTAGAAGCAGTATGTAAAGCTATGGTTTTAACTACGTCTAAGCCAAAAATGTAAATATCTACATCTCGATGACATAAGATCAAATGATGTGTATAAAAAAAGAAAAAGAAAAAAGAAATCTAAAGGTAGTTCATAATGAGAAAAAGTATAAGCACAAATTGTTTCCGTGACAAACCAACCTGCAAATTGCAGCATAGTCAGTGAATGAGAAACTTTAAAGATGAGGGGGAAAAAAAATCAAACAGACTGCCAGGGGAGAGGATATGAACAAAGAGTTCGTCACAAGCACTAAGAAACAGTTGAACAAACTTTAAGGTGACTTAGTTGACCGAAATCACTTCTCTAAACATTGTCGTATGCAAGTCTATCGTCCCCTTCCACCTAATGAAACCATAAAGGACAAAGCTCTGTCCAAACATCATTTGATAGGGAAAAAGAACAGAAAAGCGATGCTTACTTTGATGGCTTGTTGTTGAGATTCATTCAAATTACTTTTGATATAATCCCCCAGAGGTTTGGAAATTTTCCAGGGCTGGTCAGAAGGAGCGGGATTCTTCTCCGCAGCAGCTAGTATTAAGTCCTTGAAAGGAAGGGAACCAATAGTGTGTACAGCTACGTATTCACGAGAAATAGTTGATAAGCTGCAAAGCTGCACGGGACATCAAAGGGGTTGCCAAAGATTAGCACATGCATGCTTGAAAAACAACCCAGTTGATGAAAATTTTAATTTCAAGATCTATTTGAAGAATTTCACATTTATCATAGTGATCCATCCTTGTTGATTCCAACTTACAAAAAATATCCCATTCAGCTGAACTTGCTCAAATAATCATTCCACTTGAAGGCAATTGTCTAAATTACATATTTGATGATTACATAACAGTATAGACAACAAGAGGTGCCGAGCCAAACATATTGACTGTTTACTGAAAAACTATTGTTATCACTAAATGTCGTCTAAATGTAGTGCCATATAAGCTGGAAAAAGGAAGACAGAAGACAATATCCTCTTTTAGCAGAATCTCTTTTATTTCCTCCCTCCTTGCTAGCAAAAATTGGGTAATGAGAGTACATCAACCTCCTATTATTGTGCCAAAACAAAAGACACATGCAAGCCTACAACTCACATTAGACATGTTAGTCTAATGTTACAGGTAAATAGATGAATTATGGTGTTTTCTAACTTAGTGATAGATATTCCATCAAATCCAATGTCATTTAAATGCCAAAACTATGAGAAATTTGAAAATAAAAACCCAAATTAATCTCCCCTCTGTTATATAAAACCATTCATCCAAGCCTCTAGCTCATATTACTCCAGGTGACCAATATCCTTTGGCAATGCAGAACCCATGCTCGTTTTCTTGCTAAAATATAACCAACTCCATTGCCCTTTCCTATGAAAGGCACTAACATCTGGAACACTGAAAGCCAATGTTTCATTAGATTTCAAATAAAGAAAAATAGGCAAGGAAATGTTCGTTTCTCCCAAGAGTAAGGGCTATTGAGTAATGTTAATTGCCACTTCAAAATTCAACCCAATTGAATGTGGATGATGGTTCATAAATGGCTTATCATCAAACAAACCACTGTTTACAACCCAATATTAACGATTGAAATTCTAGCCCCAAGGAAAAGGGCTTATTCCGGGGAATTATGGTTAGGCATTAGATGAAAACCATCAAATGAAAGTAAATCAGAAATTACTCTGAAAAAGGTCAAGGGAAGCTTACAAGATCATAGCTTTCAATGACAATGTCCAATAAAAGTGTTATCATGATATGTGACTAAAGAGTTCAACACTCTATACAATGAAAAGGACAAGGTAGTTGCCGGTGAAAGCATGTTATAATGCTTCAACTCTCATCTGTTTACTAGCTTTGAATATGCGAAGAAAAAACAAGCCACAAAGGCCTCGTAGCTGGATAGATAAGAGTAAAACACGTCCTCAAAAAAAAAAGAGGATTAAATTTACATGTAACTCAAACAACAAGACAAAACTTCAGGCCCAAATTTCCAATCATAAAAGAAACATAACAAAAGCAATTTTATCTCCTGTTATTAATTAAGAATCAAATTCCTCATATAACTTGATGGTCATCTAAAAGTAAGCAACAGCATAGGAAAATAAACTGAAAACTCTTCCCTATTTACCTTCAATATATAGAGGGATTTTCCTCCTTCAGTAATGAGAGAGCGCATATTTAGCAGCCGAGGATTAGACTCAACTTTATGAGTCTACATTGGCATGAGTTGTCCAGTCAAATGCATTCGAAGTCTAAGTACAACCAGACAGCGACAGTCACTATTTTGCCCAGACCCTCTCGTCTCACGCATTTGACGATGCTCCACCAATGCAAATGCAAAGGTTGTTGGGAGTTTCTTGCCTTCGTCAAACTGCATCAAGCAACATTCTGTGAGAATTAAGCGATTTAGGTATTACTGAAGACATTGCCAAAAGCACATTTGAAGTCAGCTCTGAATGAATAAAGAGGAAAGTGAGCAATGTAATGCTAAAAATCAAAAGAGAAGTAAATGGATTTGGTAACCTTTTCTTTAGATAGCAAAAGCAGATCATTCTGGGATACGGAGAAATCTTTATAGGAGGAGCCATAAGTGACCTCTGGCAAGTGAAACCCATCAGACTCATTGCACTTGGTAACCACTCCATGTTTCCACTCGACATCTGCAAAGGTCCAACATCACAGTTCTATTAACATCCTTCCTCATATGAATAGCAATCAAAAGAAAGGAAATGGAGTTAATGAGAGGGGAAAAAACCAGCATCTTCATCGTCGTCACTCTTTTGAACAATTTGAGCCTTAATCTCTTCAAACAAAAGAGGCTCGAAGGTAGAAATGTAGTCATCGACATCTTTATATGTGTACTTTACTCGCTTTATGCTGAGAGGACTTCCTTCTTTATCACGCTCACTCCCACTACCTTGTTGCTATTAGAATGAGAATATCAATTTTGCACGATCAAATACTAGCAGGCAAGCAAGAGAGAGGGAGAGAGTGAGAGTGAGTACATTGACTTCTTTAAGGATTTGAAAATAGTCCCAACCAAGAATGATTTTGTACAAACGTGAAAGAGTAGCCTCCTCTTGAATCTTATCTCTGTCCCCTGCCATCTTCACTTCTCCCTTTGCCTACGTGCTGCTTAGAGAGAGTGCAAAATTCTCAGAGGTTTGACACATGCACGCGCGCACGCGCACACACAGACGTTGATGGGGGCAATTAGGAGATAACCAAGCCGAGTGGAACGGTTATAGTATCAACTTTGAGCTCAACTCAAGTTCAATCAAGTGTAATCTTTTGTGCTATAACCCAGCTCAAAAAGATTATTAATACTAGAGCTCACTCGACTCAGCTCAATTACCAAAGAGGAACTCAAGCTCGAAACACTCTTCTGTTCTTTATTCAAAAATACATAATTATTAAATGGCTATCTATCGTTTCTATGTATTGCCATATCGCGTGATTGAGAAAAAAAAATCAGTGGATAATGACAGGGCTGACTATAATTCGTGTTTTGGTGATGTTTGAGTTTTCCATTCAAATTCCTTTCTTGTGAGAGCGAATTATGTTTCCCCACTAAGGCTAGTCGCAAGTGGAAAGAAACACCGAAAATTGTATACCCTTCAGAAATTCCAACAGTGTACAGGTTAGCCATTTTTACACTCCAAAATATTTGTACATGACAAAAATTACCACCATTATATCCTCAGCACCCAACTGGTGCAAGCCAAAGTAGAAAAGGACACTGAATTAGTAAAAACCCCAGATCAGACGGAGCTGTTTGAACTTAAACATGAGTATAATACACAATCATCGAATAAAAACACCGACGGTGTCCCGGGAATCCCGACACACGAAGGACGTGTTCTGCAACACAGCGACGGTGGCCTTGATTTGTAGAACACAGGAAACCAAAAAATTTGGAAAGAAAAGAAAGAAGAAGAAAAACACATACCTTGCTTTGCGAGAGAGAGAGAGAGAGAGAGAGAGGGGTCTGCAAAAGTGGCCGAGCCGAGCAGGAGGTGTGACGACCCGACGATGGTGGCTTGCACACAAAGAGAGAGAGAGAGAGAGAACTGGTGGTGGCGCGTTGGAGAAGTGGTGCTGGTGGATGGGTACTTGGTGGTCGGAGGTGGCGGTCGACGGCCGTGGTGGTGGAGGGACAGAGTTTGAGGGGGTTTAAAGAGGGTTTGCGCGCCAGAACAATCGCACGTCCCTTAATTCGTCACGAGTTGCCTCCAAAATAAAATGAGAAAACTCTAAAAAAAGGCATGAAGTACTCTCGTTCTCTTAAACAAAGATTTAAAATAAAATAAGAGTCTGAAATGTAACGCCTTGGATTTTCGATCCTTTTTCAGATATCTAAATAAAATGGATATATTTCATTGCTCGCGCTCTAGTCAGATCTCAGTCGAGATTGATTATCTCGGGATGGCTAACCAAAAGGGAAGGGCGATTTAGGATTTAAAGTACGTGGACCTGACGGTCGATACACGTATCTCCTATTCGCCGCCCGTTGGCTTGAGTATTTGCTAAAGTCACGAGTTAATGAATGTGGCCACGAGACGGATTCCTGATTTAGGGCAGTCAAAGGTCTTAGTTGCTCATTACACAGCAAAAAGTGAAAATTGCACGCAAAAGAACCGAAACAATCTAGAAAATTCAAAATTTTACATATTTCCTCAGCTAACATTAATTTGATCAACTACCTTGCAATTAGTATCACCCCAAACGTCCAAAATAAACTCAACAACTAAGCACCACCGCGAGCAGCCCTGTCAAACCACAAGAAACTATGACATCGCTATGCACCGAGGGACAGCCTCAGAGAACAACCTGAGTTCGTTGGCTGTTAGGAAGTCCACCCAACAAAGCCAAGCAAGTGCACTTTCCACACGGCCCTTCCCATTGAAACATTCGAACAAGACGCATCTTCTGCTGCTTCATTTTATTTCCAATCGAATCGTACCATATGGCTGACGGGTCATCAGCTGTTTGATTTCTTTCCTAACACTGAAGTTCCCTCATTCCCATTCGACAAGAAGGGGCCAACTTGCCCGCAACTTCCGTCGGGCGAATGCTACCGTCCCCATTGACAACTAAAACCAGGACGATGAATCGACTAAACCAGAACCAAGAACCAACAAAAGTAAAGGAGAAGCATTCAAACGAGCTACATCCCATTACGCGATCGGACACAAATTTCAGCAGAAGACGAACAACGATCGGAACAGAGCACGCACCTTCACAGAAGCAAAAGAGAGTTCAACCGCACGGAATGTCCCGCAAAGCTCTCCAATTAGCGTACGTACTGTATATGGGTCGTTCTTCAGGATTCGCGACTGGGCCTTGCTCTGCTCAAGATGGGAGCTTGGGGCCAATAGCTTTTCCTCATTTGCTGAATGTCCAGGCCCAATCACTAGCTCGGTGAGAGAATTGATAATCCTACCCGAGCAGCATCACACAAATTTTACGACAAAGCAATTGCATCCACTAACGTTTGGCCGCACTAATAACTAGGATATGAATCACAACCTGAGATTTACTCGCTTCAGCAATCTAATTAGAAAAATTAAGTAGCGTCCCCGAGACCGTTATGTTAGAGTTTTCCGTATGTGGGCTCGCCTTAATTGTAATTGTAATTGACCGTATGGGATATTAATTTACCGTATACGGTATTGGTTTAATAAAGTAGGATTTAAGGATTCTTAATGGGCCGTATATGGGCCTAGCTAGTGTGGGTCGAATTCCGGCCCGGCCCGTGATGGAAGGGCCCAGCTGGAAGTTAATATAAGGCAAGGACCCCCCTTTAGCCCTAATGCTATGCCATTTTCTCTCCTCCTCTCCTCCATAAGGCATACGTGAGAGAGACCGACGAGATTGAGGTTGTTCCATCGACGCCAGGCGACTCCGAGGGCATAAAGGGGAAGTTCCGAGCTCGTCTCGCCGAAGTACCGAAGCCCGTTCGTCGTTTTGAGAAGCCGATCGACGATGGATGCGAAATCAGGTACGCCGTCTCGAAATCTTGGCTATTAGGTTGTTTGAACATAACTACGGAGGTCCTAGGGTGCCGGAATCGCCGGTTTACAGTTGGTATCAGAGCCGCCGTAGGTCGGTTTTAGCACGTTTGGTTCTTCCTTGATTTCGTGATTTTTGGCATGCTGAAACCTGATTTTGTTGGCATATTTAGGTTCGTCTCGTCGAGACGATCAAATTGGTGGGTTGCCGGTCGCCATAGGACGTTCCACGCACCGCCACGCGCTGCCTAAAGCCACGGCCGCGGCGGCACGTGGCTCCCACGTGCCGATCATCAAGCGCGTAAGTTACACGTGCGGGCGCGTGAGATTCACGCGCCCGCCCATGCAACTCACGTGCCGAATGTGTCGGCCGAACGGCGCCTCGCCACGTGGCGAGATCACACAGCGCCACGTGGCGAGATCCAGGGCGTACACGTGGCAATTTGACCCGGTCGTCGGACCAGGTCAACCCGACCCGACCCGGTGTTGACCGGGTCGGCCCGACCCATTGACCCGTTGACCCGACCCGGTCAACGGGTGACCGGTCAACGGTCAACGGTCAACGATTGACCTTTCAACGGTGAACCGTTGACCGGTCAACGGTCAACGGTTGACCGTTAACGGTTAACGGTTTGACCATTTACCGTTAACGGTCGTTACCGTTGACCGTTAGTCAACGATCAACGGACGGGGAATTCCGCACGTGCGTCGCACGTGCGGCGTGTGAGGCTCACGCGCCGACCTTCTGGCGGCGCGTGGGGGCGCGTGCGGCGTCCGTTTGGGGTGATTGTTTCACCCCTGTGCTTGTATGGAAATTTCCTACGGTGTGGTATGTTCAATTTAATTTTTTGACCTCTTTAAGGTCTTGAAAAATGCGAAAACACTTGTGAAAGTATAAAATCCAGGGGCATTTTCGTCATTTTCAATTTATTTGATTATTTCCATATGGTTTTTAGGAATAATGTGGATGGCTCAAATGTAGAATACCACATAAGGATTGTGTAGAATTAAGTAGAGCACAAAACAAAATTTTTTAAGACTCATTTTTGAGTGAAACAATTCCATTAGCGCTGGTTGTGATTTCAATGACAATTGCCCATGCCATCAAGTTTGAAATCACACCATATGGAAAATATGAAGCATAAAGTTTATATCCCTGGTGTGAGAGAGTTTCAAAAATTTAATTGGGTTGTGACCGCCGAAGTGGCACACTCAGTCAAATTGGAGAAATATCAGTCTCACATTGTGGTGGGATGTCTCCTGTTTTGATATATGATTATACTCCCGAAAGAGGTAATTGTATGTCAGATCATGGAGGGATACATGAATAACATATGATTGGGAGGTGACCGATTCTAGTGATTCATACACCCGAAGGTGGTGTTTCACGAAAAATTGGAATATATTCTCATGGTCGTTGTCATGTAGAGAATTTACAATTGCATGTCATGTATTCTGCCCTAAGGTGATTATATGATGATGTGTGTAATTCTCTGAAATGTGTACTTTTAAGAATTTAAAGTTACACTGTGCTTACATAATGCTAATGGTGAATATTGTTTAATTTTCAGTCGCCTTTTCTGTGAGTGGCAACTCCGTAATAGAGGTTCTGAATGGTTCAAATTTCAAGAAATGGAGGCAGGATTTTCTGTTTGCCATGGAAATAGCCGATGTTCATATTGCCCTTACTGAAGATAAACCAGCTGTTCCCGAGGAGACCAGTAAAGGGTCTGAGAAGGCGCATTTGGCTGCCTGGGAAAGGAGCAATAGGATCTGCTTACTGTCAATGAGAAGATCCATCCAGGAACATCTGCTGAGTGGCCTCCCAACTGACTGCACCGCAAAACAAATGATGGAAGCCCTGCAAGCCAGGTACCGAGT
The DNA here is from genome assembly GCA_016432845.1 of Psidium guajava. Lineage (NCBI taxonomy): Eukaryota > Viridiplantae > Streptophyta > Magnoliopsida > Myrtales > Myrtaceae > Psidium > Psidium guajava. Next base: position 34,826,900 of record CM028225.1, on the reverse strand, counting down.
ATCATCTAATGCTCAGGTTGGAACACTTATTCAGCAGCTCTTCAATATGAAGTATACGGGTGTGGGAGGTGTTAGAGATTACATCCTAAGAATGCTGGATTTGCACACTAAAATAAATGCCTTAGGTTCTGTAATCGCTGAAAATGTGCTGGTACACCAAGCCCTAAACACCCTTCCCTCTGAGTTTGGGATCCTTAAGACCAACTTCAACTCTCAGGATGAAAATTGGTCTATAAATGATTTGATCTCAAGAGCAGTTTCAGAGGAAGAAAAATTGAGGAAGGATACGGGAAACCTTGCCTTGGTTGCCTCCAGTTCCACCAATAGGAAAGGCAAAGGTCTTAAATCTCATACTCATAAAGGTACTCATCCTACCACTGGTCCATCAGGAAAACTGGGTCCAAAGAAAACATCCTTTAAGAAGGGTAGTGACCGCTGTTTCTTCTGCAAGAAAACGGGTCACATGAAGAAGGACTGTGCTAAATATAAGAACTGGCTATCTAAACGTGAGCAGACAGGTATTGATTCTTTGGCACTGGTTTGTGAATCCAATCTATCTGAAGCCCCATCCAGTTCTTGGTGGCTAGATAGTGGTGCGACTAATCATGTTGCATTTACCATACAGGGGTTCATAAACCGGAGGAAGCCAAATCAGGATGAGTCAAAGCTCACAGTGGGAGATAATAATAAAGCTGCTATTGAGTTCGTGGGAGATATCATTTAATTCTAGAGTTTGGTTTTAATTTGATGTTAAGAAACACTTTCTATGTACGTTCCTTCAGACGGAACTTAGTTTCTGTATCATGTTTGGACATGTGTGGTTACTCCTTTGAAATAAAGAACAATGTGGTTTCTATGTTCTATAATTCAAATAAGGTTGGGTGCTGCAATATGTCCAATGGATTGTACAGATTGTGTTTAACTCCCAATAAAATATACGCAGCTTATACAGCCGAAAGAGTTGTCTCCAAAAGGCCTCTACCTAAAGAGCAGTCTTACAAGTTGTGACATAAACGTCTTGGTCACATTTCCAGGGAAAGAGTAGAAAGGCTTGTAAAAGCCGACATTTTACCTACTCTTAAAGATGACCTGGAAACTTGTGTAGATTGTTGTAAAGGCAAGATGACCAAAATAAAGAAAAATGGTGCAGTCCGAACCTTGTGTAGAAATTATTATTTCATCACTTTTATTGATGATTATTCCCGATATGGTTATCTGTACTTGATTAAAGAAAAGTCTGAGTTTCTTAATAAATTCAAGATATTTCGGAGTGAAGTCGAGAAACAGTTGGGAAAAGTCATCAAGGTTGTGAAGTCTGACAGTGGTGGTAAGTATTATGGCAGACATGGCGATGCTGGACAACTTAAGGGGCCATTTGCCAAATACTTAGAGGATTCTGGGATAGTAGCTCAGTTTACTATGCCTGGGAGCCCTGAGCAAAATGGTGTGGCCGAAAGGCGAAATCGCACCTTAATAGATATGATGAGGAGTATGATAAGTAGGACCAATCTGCCTAAGTTCCTTTGGGGTGAAGCTTTGAAGACGACGCTATACATACTGAATCGAGTTCCCACTAAGGCTGCTCCACTGACTCCTTTTGAGTTATGGACTGGACGGAAACCCAGCCTGAATCATTTGAAGGTCTGGGGTTGTCCTGCAGAGGTGAAGCTATATAATCCAGCTTTGAGTAAGTTGGATTCAAAGACCACGAGGTGCTATTTTGTATCCTATCCAGATCATTCCAAGGGATACAGATTTTACAATCCTAATGGAGGCTAAAGGATTGTAGATTCACAGACAGCTAAGTTTTTGGAATTCGACATAGCCGAAAAGGGTACCTGTTCAGAGACTATTGAAAGTGACAGCACGGCGAGAAACACTGCATTGTTATCTCTACCATCACAGACTGTTATGGAGCTTCTCATACCGGAGTCTGTGCCTGTTGAGCTTTAAGATCCTTTGGTTGATACCGTTCCTGATGAAGTGAATCAAGCCCCACAGCCACAGATTCAAGTTGAGGAAATTCCACTAAGGAGGTCTGTTAGGCAAAGACGATTAGCGATTCCATCGGATTATATGGTCTATCTGGGTGAACATGATTATGATATTGGCTGTGTAGTTGATCCAGTTACTTATAAGGATGCTATTAGCTGTGAACATTCAGACCCGTGGTTGGATGCAATGCAGGATGAGTTGCAATCCATGAGGCATAATGGAGTTTGGGATCTCGTCAAGTTACCTGCAGGTCATAGGGCGATCGGCTGCAAATGGGTCTACAAGACGAAGAAGGATTCCAAGGGAAAGGTAGAGAAGTTCAAAGCCAGACTGGTAGCCAAAGGTTTCACTCAAAGAGAGGGAGTAGATTATGAATCAACATTCTCTCCCGTCTCTTCTAAAGAATCTTTCAAAGTGATTATGACTTTAGTAGCTCATTTTGATATGGAGTTACACCAGATGGACGTCAAGACTGCCTTTCTAAATGGGGATCTTGAAGAAGAAGTCTATATGATTCAATCTGAAGGTTTTGAGGTTGATGATTCCAGTGACCTTGTATGCAGATTGAAGAAGTCAATCTATGGCCTTAAACAAGCATCCAGGCAGTGGTATTTTAAGTTTCACAGCGTCGTGACTTCATTTGGCTTCGTTGAAAATAAAGTGGATCAGTGTATATACTGCAAGGTCAGTGGGAGAGAATACATTTTCTTTATTCTCTATGTGGATGACATTCTACTGGCGAGCAGTGACGTTGATCTGTTACATGAGACGAAGCGTATGCTGTCAGAGAATTTTGACATGAAGAATCTTGGTGAGGCGTCTTTTGTCCTTGGCATTGAGATCCATAGGGATCGTTCATGCCATATTTTGGGATTATCTCAGAGGGCATATATATATCGTATTCTGGAGAGATTCAACATGCAAGATTGCAAGCCGGGAATAGTTCCTGTTTGTAAAGGTGATAAGTTGAATCTTTCGCAGTGTCCTCAGACTGAGATGGAGAAATGCCAAATGCAGAATGTACCTTATGCTAGTGCACTTGGGAGCATTATGTATGCTCAAGTATGTACTAGGCCGAACGTTGCTTTTGCGACAGAACTTCTAGGCAGATACTAGTCAAATCCAGGACATACTCATTGGATTGCTGCCAAGAAGGTCCTGAGATACTTAAAGAGGACAAGGGACTACATCATGACATACAGACGTGTTCAGAACCTGCAGCTTATTGGATACTCGGATTCAGATTTTGCGGGGTGTCAGGACGACAATAAGTCGACTACAGGCTACTTATTCATGTTAACGGGCGGTGCAGTATCTTGGAAAAGTGAAAAACAGAAATCCATATCCTCCTCGACCATGCAAGCGGAGTTCATAGCGTGCTTTTCAGCAGCTACTCAGGCTATTTGGCTCCGGAACCTCATCAGGGAGTTGACCGTATTTGATTTTGTTGAAAGACCCATACAGTTATACTGTGACAACAGTTCTGCAGTGTTGTTTATTAACAACAACAGAAGTCTTAAGGGGTCTAAACATATGGAGGACAAATTTCTGACCATAAAGGAATCCGTGCAGAAAGGCGACGTTGCAGTAGAGCATGTTTCTACAGATGATATGGTTGTAGACCCACTAACTAAAGGAGTTCGCCCATGCGTTTTTGAACGACATGTCATTAGTATGGGCTTAGTGGCATCATTGGATGCTATGTTTTAGTGAGAGGCATATTTCGGTTTGCTCTAATAAAGTTTGCATCTGTATTTTATTACATTTTGTAATATAAAGATATGTATTGAAGTGCCTGCAGCACTATTAATGTTAAATACATATTCTAGTAAATCTTGAGATATGTGTAAGTCTCGAGTATTGGCTATGGGCATTTGGATATTAGCCATGTTTATATGTCTTGTTACACATAAAGAAAAGTTAACTATAAAGCTGAGACATATGTAGGTTCATTGGAACCATACAGATATTCTCTAGTGGTACGTCAGGTTTAGTGTCACATAAAGAAAGAGAATGGTGTCCGACAAAGTGGATAACACATAAAGTGTATCTCTTTTGAGGTGTTATCCAATTGCCACACTACCATATTAAATCCATATCAGTAAAGTTAAGAACACTTGTGACCATGGATGGCTCTGTGTCTGCTGACGCAGTTACTGGCATGATCCAGTGTTTAAGACTTTATGGGATCGGATTGGCCGTTAAGAATAATCCTTAAACCAATATAAAGGCGCGCACTAAAGTACAGTTTCAATTAATGCTCGCCCAAGTGGGAGAATGTTAGAGTTTTCCGTATGTGGGCTCGCCTTAATTGTAATTGTAATTGATCGTATGCGGTATTAATTTACCGTATATGGTATTGGTTTAATAAAGTAGGATTTAAGGATTTTTAATGGGCCGTATATGGGCCTGGCTAGTGTGGGTCGAATTCCGGCCCGGCCCGTGATGGAAGGGCCCAGCTGGAAGTTAATATAAGGCAAGGACCCCCCTTTAGCCCTAATGCTATGCCATTTTCTCTCCTCCTCTCCTCCATAAGGCATACGTGAGAGAGACCGACGAGATTGAGGTTGTTCCATCGACGCCAGGCGACTCCGAGGGCATAAAGGGGAAGTTCCGAGCTCGTCTCGCCGAAGTACCGAAGCCCGTTCATCGTTTTGAGAAGTCGATCGACGATGGATGCGAAATCAGGTACGCCGTCTCGAAATCTTGGCTATTAGGTTGTTAGAACATGACTACGGAGGTCCTCGGGTGCCGGAATCGCCGGCTTACACGTTATTCTCGAGTATATTCGAGGAATCATCTGTAATTTGCAGTGAAAAATTTCATCGTAAGATTCTGGGTGCGTTTTGGCAACAAATTTGCAGACTCCTTAGGAACTTTAAACGTCTCGAGGCAAATGCGAATGTGTTCGACAAATTTTTTGTGGATCCCATTTGGGAAATACTAGCATCTTAAGTAGAATCAATATTATGAAAAACTTTAAACTAGTTCACCAGAAACATATTTACCCCAATTGAAATACATGTGACAAATCCCTCCCCCCCCCCTCCCGGTTGTATATCTTATATTAGATTATTACCACGAAAAACTCTAAACTACTTGTGACAAACGGAGGTTAAAAATAATAAAATGGTGTACCTGTTAACTACCACATATCATTCAACTCATCGATTTTATAGTAAACTTCAATAGAAACTTATGGATAGTAAATTCATCACAGGTATATCAGTTTGGAATTTTTTATGATAAAAAAAATTAATATGGAGTAAATCTGTATTATGTATATTAATTTGAAATTTTTTGTGATATTACCTACATGTGCCTTTAGCTGATTTTTTTGAATTGTCAATATCACCCTCACTCGCTAATCATAGTTCCAAGTTTGCCCCTTTCTAAACCCAAATCAGGTTGACGAGTCATCTCCTTCTTCCTCTCACTTTCCCATGGACAAGGACGATATCGCTATCATCTTACCATGAACATGGAGAAAAGCTCAGGCGCCGCCCCACGCTGGTCACCGCCGCAACTTCCTCGAAGTCTTACCGGTATGGTAAACTTGTCGTCCGGATCCATAGAATCACACGAGATTGATCCGACGTCAGTTTCATCGTGACCGAATTGTGGATTTTTAGGAGCATCAAGTTTCGACCCTCAACACGAATCAACAAGAATCTCAACTAGATAAATTGCCAACGACAGCGATTCAAAGCCTTTCACATTTGTTCCTGAATAATTAGCGAATAGATTATTGCTAATGAGCCGACAAGAGGTGCTTAGATTACGTAAGGGTTTGCGTCATCTGGTGGAGACAGACGACAATTCCGATCTTCTTTTTTTTTGTTGACCACCACATTAAAAGTAAGACTAATCTCTTCTTGAAGCATCGAAACGCCCTTCCTATGATTTAACTATCGAACTATTTAGGAACATTTATATGTATAAAAAATAAATTCTAATATGAATTAATGCCACGAAAAATTCTAAACTGATAAATATGCGACAAATTTATTTCGAACTAATTTTTTTAACTACCAAAAAATTCAAACTGATTAACATATAACAAATTTACCTTTTTATTTTCAAACTGCTATGTTAGATAACATGTGACAATTGACGAGTATATCAATTTGGGATTTTTGACTTCTACCTGTTACAGATTTATCAATTTAGGTTTTTTGGTGGTATTAACCTAATTTAATGAAAACTAACGGAAGGTGAATTTATCACAGTATACCGATTTAGGGTTTTTAGTGGTCCAAAAATTAGTTTGAAGTAAATTTATCATGAATATACCAGTTTGAGATTTTTTTTTTTCTGATATCATCCCTATACATAACTAGCTACTTTAAACGTTATTTGTCGAAATATTCATCGTTATAAAAGATCCGATACCAAAATATAAATTAAAAACACTATTACCTGAATATACATGAGAATCGATTTGCGAGATTTATTTGAGGTGACGTGGCATTTCTAATATCATAAGGCAGCTGTTGTGAATCGTGATTCATGCCAATATTGTTGCCCCAAAATTTTCAATTTCAGCAGCTTTGAAAGTCAACGAGTTGACATTTGCAATATGTGTGTGTGTGTGTTGTTTTTTTTGGGGGGGGGGCGGATGTGTGTTTCAAGAGATCCGCAATTCAACTCTCAACCTCCATAGAAAGATCACAACCAAATTAAATGCAAATTAATCATATTCAATCAACTCAAATTAGTAGGAAAACTTCGAATTTTATGGGATTATTTCAGTTACTTTATTCAACTAATAAGAATTCAAGGTCTTTTTTTTTCCCATATTATGGTATTTGAATTTTCGACTGGATTAATCTCATATGAGTAAATTGGCCCATCCATATGTAGATCGCTAAGCCAAGCGACTTCTCCATAAGGAAAATGTATATGAAATCCACCTCAAACATTTAAAACATCTTTCAACCTCGAAAGTTTGATGCGAAAATTTGACATAATTCTAGTATGTTAAACTGAAGAACAACAACAACAACAACAACAACAACAACAACAACAACAACAACAACAATAATACGTACTTATGCACATCGATAAAATAGTCGTTACATGCATATAATAGCGACATGTAACTATATACACATTGCCAACATAACTCTCATACAAATTACTCATACAACCTACAGTCGAATGCTACGTTTTTCATTAAATCACAATGTACATCATAATTTTCCCTAAAATTAACTCGAAGCACAGATTTGTTTTTTTAAGTACAATTGTAAACACCTATATGTGGTCCATATTTAGATAAAAATTAATCTCTAATGTCGAAAAAAGAAAAAAGCTTCATACTATAAAATCACATGTTTCCACATTCATTTAGCTTTCAGGAAGAAGGAAGTGCCGTTGGTGGGAAATCTACCCATCTCGAACTCCCAAATTGCAAAACGACGACAGATCAAGGCCTAGGAGTGGCAAATCAAAAGAAAGTCTCCGACAAGGTAATTAGTCATTTCTGCAAGCAAAAATAAAAATTTGGGGTTTTCGCACTTTGATTTATAATAAATTAATTAATGGGAGTTGGACTCTTGATGTCAATGGGATACTGATAAAAGAAACTGCTTGGCTTATCTAAAGCGAAGGGGCAGGTTCGTGCCTCTTTGTCCCTTGACCCTAATCAAGAAGGATGATTATGACTGTCAATTTGGAAAAAAAAAAGTTACATAGATGATTTCGTGGCTTTACATAAAATAATGTTGAAATTTTTCTTGAGTTTGGTAAGAACTTCATCCCTTATCAATTTCAAACCCTAATTAAGAACCAAAGCAAAAGTCGAAAGCATCCATCTTACATGCATAGACAATGCAAATAAGGGATTTTTAGGTGTCGTTGGAGTATCGAACGCCCGTCCATCCATCAATAAAAATTAATGAAAGGCAAATTTATTACAGATATATTAGTTTGGAATTTTTTATGGTTAAAGAATTCATTATTGCAGTAATGTTGTCATAAATGTACCAAATTTGAGTTTTTTTTTTCGCGGTATTTACCCTATATACATAACCAGCTACTTTAAATGTTATTTATCGGAATATTCATAGTTATAGAAGATCTATTACCAAAATATAAATTAAAAATACTATTACCTGAATATGCATGAGAAGCAATTGCGAGATTTATTTGAGGTGACGTGGCATTTCTAATACAATAAGGCAGCTGTTGTCACTTGTCAGTCGTGATTCATGTCAATATTGTTGCACCAAAATTTTCAATTTCAGCAGCTTCGGCCACAAGATTCTCCATTAACGCTAATCAGCTTAAAGCTCTCAAAGTCAACAAGTTGACATTTGCCAAAAATAAAATGTTTGAAGAGATCCACATTTCAAATGTCAACCTCCATAGAAAGATCACAGCCAAATAAAATGCATATTAATCATGTTCAATCAACTCAAATTAGTAGAAAATTTCGAATTTTATGTACTAGTTGGGATCATTTCAGTTACTTTATTTAAATAATAAGTATTCAATGTCATATATATTATGGTATTCGAGTTTTCGGTTGAATTAATATGGTACGAGTAAATTGGCCCATCCACATGTAGATCACTAAGCCATGCGACTTCTCCGTAATGATTACAATCCAACCATTTAGCCAATTTAGCTCTTAATATGGCTTCGTCTAAGTGGGGCTTCATTCACTAAATCATTGATGTGATGACATTTAATCATCAATAAAATTCAAAAGAAATATGTATATGAAATCCACCTCAAACATTTAAAACATCTTTTAACCTTGAAAGTTTGATATGGAAATTTTGATATAATTCTAGTATGTAAGCTGAAATATAATAATTTTAATAATAATAGTAATGATAATAATAACAATAACAAAACGTATTTGTACACATTGATCAAATTGCCATTGCATGCATGCGATATCAATATGTAACTCTATAGACATTCCCAACACGAGTCTCGTATAAATTACTCATACAATCTAAATGCGAACGACCTTTTTCATTATACCACGATGTAACTCATAACCTTCGTAAAATTAACTCAAAGACACCTATATGTGTCCATATTTAGATAAATATTAATCTCCAACGTCAAAACAAGAACAAGCTCCGTACTATAAAATCACGTGTTTCCACATTTATTTAGCTTTCAAGAAGGAGGAAGTGCCGCTGGTGGGAATCTACTTATCTCGAACCCCCAAATTGCAAAAACGACGACAGATCAAGGCCTAGAAGTGGCAAATTAGAAGAAAGTCTCCGACAAGATAATTGGTCATTTGTGCAAGCAAAAATAAAAATTTGGGGTTTTTCCACTTGATTTATAATAAATTAATTGGTGGGAGTTGGAATCCTGACGTCAATGGGATGCGGATAAAAGAAGCCGCTTGGCTTGTCTAAAGCGACAGGGCAGGTTCTTGCCTCTTTGTCCCTTGACCCCAATCAAGAAAGACGATTCTGATTGTTAATTTGGAAAAAAGAAAAAACAACAACTACATAGATGATTTCGTGGTTTTACATAAAATAATATTGAAATTTTTCTTGGGTTTGGTAAGGATTTCATTGCTCATCAATTTCAAACCCTAATTAAGAACAAAAGCAAAAGTCGAAAGCATCGATCTTTCATGCATAGACAATGCAAATAAGGGATTTTTAGGTGTCATTGGAGTATTGAATGCCTGTCCATCCCTCAATCATGAATTGTTGAGTATAACAAATTCCCTTAAATGTACGCAATGAAAAATATCTTGACAATAGTAGTCATGATGCGACTATTTGGGTGCGTGCTGGGACACATCATGCTCTGTAAGTGCTCTGAGTCTAGCACGGAAGTTTTAATCTAGTAAATAGAGGATGATCGGGCTATGTAGGTACTTTAATACCCCCCCCCCCTTACATGCAAGCTGTGTTAGGGACAACACGTAAAATTTGATAAATGTGAGGCCGCATAAGCGAAATAAATTGAGGGACGGACCCGACTCTTAAGCTATGTTAGGAAGTCCAATTTAAAATCTCAAGTCAATAAGGTAAGGAAGATCACGGTATATGATAGTTTTAGATAATATTGAAATATGAGTTTGAATTGGTCACTCAACCCAATTGCAAGAGTTTTCCTTCTTTCCGATTTATTATTCCAAGTGGGGATTCATGCCACATGCAACTACACATCTATGTGCCAAAGAACTTGAATTTTAGATACAACTCAGACAAGCCTCCTTATGTTGTAAAATGGTCATTAGAGTTTGGTTGAAAAACGGAGAGCAATTTAACACAGCAAAAAATGAATAAAGTCGGCTTATAAGAAAATAAATGAAATTGACGTAAGATGATACAAAAATCAGTAACTTGTGTCCTTACCAAAAAAAAAGGGTTAATATCACGAAAAACCTTAAATTAGTACATTCGTGACAAATTTACTTCAAACTATTTTTTTGACCATGAAAAACCCCAAACTGGTACATCTATGATAAATTTACCCCAAAACTATTTTTTTGGTCATAAAAAATCCCAAACTGGTACATTTATAATAAATTTACCCCAAAACTATTTTTTTTACTACAAAAAGCCCCAAACTATTACACTTATGACAAATTTACCCTTTATTAAATTGGATTAGTATCATGAAAAATCCTAAATTGATAAACATGTGGCAAACAGAGGGTAAAAATCATAAACTGGTATACCCATGAAGTGCTATATGCCATCTAACTAAGCAATTTAATGTTAAATTTAACGAAAATTAACGAAGGGTAAATTTGTCGCAAATATATCAGTTTGGGGTAAATTTATCACAAATGTACCAGTTTGGAGTTTTTTGAGGTCAAAAAAATAGTTTGGGGTAAATTTATCACATGTGTACCAGTTTGGGGTTTTTCGTGGTCAAAAAAATAGTTTGGGGTAAATTTGTCACAGGTGTACCAGTTTGGGGTTTTTCGTGGTATTAACCCAAAAAAAAAATCAGTAACTTGTGTAGCTAAAGATCTTCAAGAGAATTCAGAAAGATAGAGCTTATAATGGCGAGCTTAAAAAAAAAAAGGAAATTTTGTGTTATTCAATTTAGGAGACTTTGTTACTAAATTTCGAAAAGAGTTACGGGCATTGCAATATCGATTGACAAAGTAGTTCGATGCCGTGCTTAAGACACTGTTTTCCGCGTCAAGATCCATTCATCTTCATGTGTTTCTAGGCCATTTTGCTACTCCCCCCCCCCCCCCCCCATTTCACTGTAACATCTGTTTATTTCGCAAAAATCAAATGACTTAAAAAATAATTTAGTAAAGATAATTTCCTTGTGTCGATTAGAAAAATTGAGCGAACAAAAATAATTTTCTCCGACATAAATTGTAGTCAATAAGCAAAATAATCATCATTAATTAATTATTTCAAATTATATAAACGGCCATCTTTTCAAATTATTTATTTCTCACGAAACAGACGGGCGTAGTTTCAATTCACTCTCCCTGCTATTTAGGGTTTGATTTCTCCATACTCACCTGCGGAGGGTGTGATTTTTTTGCCTCATTTATTTATGCAAGAGTTCCTCCGCAGGTTTCCCACCTCGCAATTTCTTAAGCTAGTTCAGCTTTTGTTTATCTACGTTTTCGCTGCGTCATTGACGATACTAGGAAGATGGAACCGCATCAATCTTTTGAACTTTTTCCTATTTTTGCCAAGACTTCAATTCGAATCACGCATGAAATGATGCTAAAAAAAAAATCGACGGATTCGATGGCATCTCCACCAGATTCTGTCTCTATGATTCCTCACAGGTTAGGGGGACCTGATGATGATCCTGGTCTTGCCCTTTCAGATGCCTTAAGCAGCGCCCCTTTTTGGATTTCCTTAAGGTGTTAAGCAACACCCCCTTGAACGGTCTCTCTTTTGACATGAATATCCCCCTTCGTCGAATCTCACTGTTCAGGAATAGAGACCCAAATGATTCCTGAATTTTGATTCAATATACAATATGATTTATAAACTTTAATAAGTTCAATATGACCTCTTGACTTTACTCGATGTATAGTGTGGTCCATGAATTTTTAATTTATTAAATGTGATCTGTAAATTAAATCGAGTATATATCAAAAGTTTAGAAACACGACGAATAATTTAAAGTTTGAGGATTACTAAAGTTTAAAGATCATATGAATAAATTTAAAATTTAAAATTATAGTACAGGCTAAAATTCAAAGATTATTTTCTCTGCTAATTTTATGCTTGATTAGAGCTATATATAAACGTGTGACCCATTGCTCAGAAATCACAGCTTTTTGCCGGGCGTACTCTCTCTCTCTCTCTCTCTCTCTCTCTCTCTCTCTCTCTCTCGTTACTTCTTGCTTCCAGGTACCTACTCTCTCCAAGCCTCCACGAATATTCATTCCAAAATTCCCAAATCCTAACCAAGCAAAGATCCAAAGGGAAAGGAAGATTGAATTCAACCTCCTGAAGACTTCCAAAATGCTGGAGTTCAAGACCCGAAGGAAGAGAAATTGGAGCTTTTCAAATTGACCCCCTCCTCCTGCTTCTTCCAAAAAAGGACCTCAAGCCTTGTCCTTCTGCGTGATGGAAGTTATGTCCAAGTTCAAAGCGAGCAACCGACAGAATTTCCCTCTTGCAAAGCTCTCCTTCTGGTTCGCCCCTACCACTCGTCCTCCTGGTCTCCTCCTATTCCTCTCCTAAAGAGCACAGAGCTCGCAGAACAGAGTGAAACAGAGAGCACAAAGAGAAGAAGAAGAAGAAGAAGACAAAGAAAAGATTGAAACTTTACATGGCTTTGTACGCTCCCAACTCGAGTTTCCCACATGGGTCCGATTATTTCAACATGTTCGATGCGTTCCCGCGCGATTTTGGTGGGATCCATGGCGTCCCGCGAGGCGGGTCTCTGGTTTTGGATAGTGAAAAGAGTGAGCTCGTGAAGGCTCCGGTTGGCGTGGCCAAGAGGGGGGTTTCGCAGGAAAAGGTGATGGCGGCCATGAAGAGTCACAGCGATGCCGAGAGGAGGAGGAGAGAGAGGATCAATTCTCATCTCAATACTCTCCGTGGACTCGTCCCCTGCACTGAAAAGGTACTATTTGTTTCCAATTTTTCCTTTTTGCTAAAAAGAAGAAGAAGTTACTCATAGATGTTATCATTCATTGATAAGCAAGTTATATGCTTGTCTTCGTCTCAGTTTATGAATTTTGCTTTGAGGGCCAGAGTGGAGACTGGTCGTCGCTTGGTTCAAATTGAGTGCTACATGTTATAAGTTTGTCAATTGGATTACTATTTTGTGTTCCGCATGGCAATTTAGCGAGTGATGTTGATCCTTCCATTTGTGTTATATAACTGAAGCATTTGGTAATTGGTGATGCGAAGCAGTGAGAAACTGATGTTAACTGATAACACTTACCAGGGAAAAAAAAATATGAGTATTTACTGTTTACTCTCTTTTGACTCAATTGGTAAATTGTTTTCGTGTGACCGCCGTCCCTGCTGGGCTTTTTAGATTTCCTCAATGCCTGATAGATTGTACAGAGGGATGTATTTGCTTGCTCCTATGGTTTTTCACACAGCATGGAGTTAGGCCTGACATTTTGCTGGAGGAGAGGAATTTTCGACCGAATCAATAGATGATTGATTTGTTTGAGAACAAGAGAATCTTATTGTTGACTTCTGTGTTAGGTTGCAACAAGCATATCTAGAAGCAATACACAACACTCTGAAATCTTCTACTTAATGCCCTAAATGCCTTGAGGAGCTGAAACTTCCCGAGTTAACTTTTTCATTTTGTTTGTAACCTAATTTATGGTTCATGAATCCTGCTAAAGCACAAGGGGAAAAATTTGCTTAGAGTATAAAGCTTAAATGAAAGTTCATTGAACGTCCACTGTAGTGTAGTTAGTTTAATGCGAATTCGCCGTCTTTTTTCTGCATAACTTGCCCATATTGGTGATAGTTAGGTTTGACTTGGCCATAACTATTGTCAACTGGGAGATAATTCTATTATTAATCATCCCTCGCTGTTGCAATTACGTCTGGCCATTACATATATTCAATGGAACTTCATATGGTGCGTGATTTATGCGATTTTTATATGTAATTGGCAGGATGGTTTAACAGTTGGTGGAGTGAAGTAGACGGCATCGTCCGGCTTGCTTGTTTTCAATTCCTGAATGAGGTTCTTTTGTACCGTGGAGTGAAGAAGACAAAAATTAGGCTGCCCCCTAATAAAACAGAACATTAAGCAGAGGACAAGATGTAAGAAAACAAATGCGTGCTGGCAATGTCTGTCAGCATGTGGACATCTTCTATTCGGAGACCAATCAGAGCAAAAAGTCTGAGGTGGCTTGGAAGCTGTTCTGCCTAATGTTATAATGGGTTACAAGTCAAAGGGTTATTAAGAAATTGAAGCTCTATCTTCTTGGTAGGTTCAACGTCTATTTAAATGGATAATCACGTGTTTGTTTAACAAGAAGTGGCCCTATGAAGACAATTGCAAGCTTAATTACTAATTATATCTATTAGTGTCAGCTTCTAATGTCGGTTGAGCCATACGTATCTTATTGTAGTTTAAGCAAATATTTAGTGGGGGCACCAAGCCAACTATGGCGTGGATCACATCATCGAGTTCAACTTTACCAGAATATTATTGTGAATCATATACGTGAATTCATTAATTGAATATTAAACTTGCTTTTTTCTTGGTCATTAAACTTACTTTATTTAGTCATTAATGACAGATGCTAATGGCTATCTGGAAGATTCATTGTTAGACTTGCACCCACCCTTGAACTATATTTTATGTCCTTCAACTTTATATATATTGTCTTCCGGCCGGATCCAAAACATTCTTTAGTACTTCCGTCAGTATTTTGTGAGCTTGTAAGACTAGAATATACAATTGTGTATGACATGATTAATATGGTCATATGGCTGGTTTGGATCCTGACTTTGAGTTGCCATGGCAATATAGAGATTCTGTGTCGTAGTTTGGTGCAGTTGACTCTCCTCGACATTTATATTTCACAGATATGCAGATGCTGTGGTGGTTGACTAAAACTTTTTTGTGGAAAGGAACAATAGGAAGTCAATGGATTTAAACTAGTCCTGTTATTCTCAAGCCATATTTTTCATTAAAGCTTCCATACTAAAAATACGGAAAGTTGAATCTCCGTTCTGGAGGCATCTTTTGTATGTAATCGTCGTCATTTTATCGGTTGCATGCAACAGACAGCTGTTGGGCACATCTAAATTCGACTGGATAGTCACTGTGAATTTTGCCGATTGAAATCTTTCACCGAACTTAAATCGTGTTCATGACAGATGGACAAAGCTACGCTACTCGCCGAGGTTGTGAGCCAAGTGAAAGAACTGAAGAAGATCGCGAGCGAAGCGAGTACAGGTCTCCTTGTCCCGATGGACGCTGATGAGATAACAGTGGAACCATGTGGCGACGGAGCAAGAGATGCTGTATTTTCCTTCAGGGCATCGATCTGCTGCAAATACCGGCCTGAGCTGCTTTCCGAAATGAAGCAAGCACTCGAGGCTCTTCCTCTGAAGATAGTGAAGGCGGAGATCTCCACCCTCGAAGGCCGGTTGAAGAATGTGTTTGTCTTCAGTAGCCTCGCGGAAGAGCACAAGAGTGGCGATTCCATGGCACGCCAAAGTTTAGCGAGCTCGGTTCACCAGGCTCTGAGTTCTCTTCTCGAGAAAAGTTCTGTATTGCCAGAGTACTCCCCAAGGACGACTGTCCCAAGCAAGAGGCGTCGGCTCTCATCCTTTGATTCGTCGAGTTCTTCATCCTGAGGGACGAGGTCTCATTGCTAGACACTGAACAAGTTGGTCCTTCTCTTGTTTTTTCCTCCCCTCATGAGAAAATTTTAGATCAACGACATGGATGGAAATCGATCGAAGACTCACCGCACCGTCATCGTCATCGATCGATGTTGTAGCTTGCTGCCGGGTAATTTAATCTTGGTGGTTGGAGATGTTGCAGTGCTATGCTTTTACAGTTGCAGCATCCTTTAGACATGGACATGTCTTAATTTTTGTACCATTCATGGTTATGGTGCTGTACGGTCGGTGTTCTGCTTTTTCATCTAAATTTGTGATAAAGTTTGATACTGCGGCTTGTCTTCTCTCCAAGCAAAAGCAAATTTTAAGTGCAATCTTTTCTGTTCTTCACTAATAATAAGATGGAAAAATAGAGAAGTCAATCCACAAATATGATGAATGATAAAATTCAGTCTCTTCTCACGGTCCATTTATTCAATTATCTACTAAGTATCTTCGATATTCAAAACCACTAGGAAACTTGAGCATGAAAAGATAATTGCATTTAAGCACTGCTGTACAATAGCCTCCATGAGGGAGAATCATCTCAAGAGTTCTTTTAAGTCTTATCAAACATTTAATGCAAAGTTGCCCCGAGGCTAAGTTTAGCTCTCCCGACCAGAACTCGCCACATTTATATATGAATGATAATTTATCAAGAATATGCAGGAAAATCACTTCAAACTGTTGATTCTTCGCCAAAGACGGCTTAGAACCAATAGATTATTATCTAATGATTTTTTTTTTCCGTTCTAATGCTCCGTCCGAAAATTGTCAATATTTATCAAATCTTTCTTACGCATTTTGATGGGAATATCATTCTCCAACCAAGTCTCACGATGCGTGTTGGAAAGGCCCTAAGTGTCTGTTACGAGTGAATCAAATTCAATGCAATTTGGGTTTTGTCAAGAAACGTCTTCCTTTGATCATTGCCTGAAAATGGACTAAAACTCTACAAGCATGCATCATTTTTATTTTCGGAACTTCATTAACCACGTAAGGGATGCTATTTGGGTCAAGAAAATGAGTAAGTCATATAGATGGAAAAACTAATCACCGCAACAAAAATCAAAGTTCGAGGGGGTAATCTGCATCTTTTTTTAAGGTTTGGGGTTTATTGCACGACAGTGCCAAAAGTTAGGAGGATTTTGAGCAATTATACCAAAATTTAAGCATACTCGAATTGACAAATATTTTTGACTCGAAAGACCTAATTTCGTGCTTCTTTGTATCTCCTTGTTACCCGAGATTTTCGAACAAATGATATTGTTGTTTCATAATATATTTAATGATCAAAGGAGCTGAGAGGATTGGGCTTTAAGAACTCCAATCCTAGTTATAGGGAGGATTACAAAAACTACAAAAAAAAAAAATCCAAACCTATTGCAATTATGTCAATATAGTCATAAACCATTTTTTTTTGTGCCATTTCAATCCATTTGGTTGACCGATGCTAACGTGAACTTTTTAAAATAATATTATAATAGTTCTTTAAATTTTTTAATTATTGTTTTTCTTTTTCCTTTTCTTTTCCTCAACAAGAGTCGAAGATCCTCGTCGTGGCTTAGATTGTGTGAGTCCATCGCAGCCCTCACCCAGTGTCGGCATGGGCCACAACACCCTCTCCTACGGTCGACGAGCATGTCCCGACCTTCGGCTAGCAAGTTCATGCTAACGACTGCCAGCCCTAACGGTTTGGAGGAAAAAATACCTAAACAAAGAAATCATAAAAATTTCAAAAAAATAATAAAATATTATTTTAGAAAGAAGTCCACATCGACATCGATAGTATTATGTCAATACCAGCCGTCCAAATAGATTGAATTAACACAAATGCAAAAAAATATAAGATCAAATTGATGAAGAAAATCAAAATTAAATTGTCACAATTGCAATTGTGCCATGATTGCAGTTTAGTAATTTTACTAAAAATTACTAAAAAAACTGAATTAAGACTGTTTTAGTAATTTTTCCATGGTTACACTTTTTTTGGATATTTAGCTAGAATACCAATCTACTGCATGTATAAGAACCCTAACAAGAACAACCAAAGGAAATTAAAATAAAAGATTATATTTGCACAACAACGTCGTAAAAAAAAAACGAACAACTTTCTTGAAAAGAATTTTTATTAGAATATCGTGGAACACGGCGTTATCCTCGAATTCAGGAGTCCCTAACCAACAAAACCACCAAGAAGAAAAGGGGGAAGTGGAAAAAGAAGAAACAAATAAAATAAATCCTAAATGCACCCCACATTTGAGTCTCTGCGGATGTAGAATTATAAAGGAGGAAAAAGCGAGGGGGTAACATGATAATTACATTAAAGTGCGGCCCTTATTGAATATCTAAAATTAATCTAACTTCATCGCTGTCTTTTGAAAAAGGAAGGAATTGCTCGGCCTTTTGTCATACAGTAATGCTACAAAAAGTTTCACTTGAAAAAGAACGGAAATAACCAAAAAAAATTTACGAATAAAAACAAAAGCAAAAACTTACAATGCCTATTTTAGATTAAGACAAAGCAACTGGCCAAATGAGAAATGTCATAGCACCTAATGGATTGAAGGAGAAAGTGAATACAACCTCAATATCATCGTTGAGAAGCGATGCCATAATAACGATTGTTCTCCTTTATAAATATTTGGAAATCAACAGAACCTTTAGATAGCTGCTGGCGCTTACCGCTCCGGTGTGAGAAGAATCCCGCATATCCCGCAGAAAAAAATTGGACATCGGGGTTTCGGGAGCCGATTATAGCCAACATGAGGAAGAGGCTCTTTACCTGAGACCGCTCCACATATCCAACAACATGCTTTGATGTCATAGGAAAATGACCATGTACAACCATGACTAGGCCGAAGAAGATAAAGCAGATTAGTCTTCTCCATCACCATAAGCCATGTCGGCATCGCCATCCCCATAGTAATTGTCATCTCCTTGGCAAGGTTCAACATCGCCACCGTTGCCATATACTGAAGCAATGTTGTCTGGCTCATTTGCTATCTCTGTTTCACCTAACCGACGCTCATCCTTCTTTACTCTCATGGTTTCCAGATTTTCCTCTGACAAAAACGAGCCATAGGACTTGGAAACCTGCAACAAAAGAGTTCACTTATGACATAAAGAGGAGCGCAGAGGAACTAAAAGGCATCCATAGTGTTTTTAAGATAAGAAGTAAGCTATACATAATAAACAATCCCCAAAAATCGTTGTCACGGAGAGATATAAGATGATTTGTTATAGATACAGAAAATTCGAATACCAAGCCCCAGGGAATGCGTGGTTATGAAGGGAGCACCACGTTTCCAGGCTAGTTAAATGTACAATGGTACCCAATGAGAATTCATAAAGCTTAGTGGAGAGAGAGACCGACCTTAAACAACCCACCACTCTTGGTAGCAGCTTCTACTAGGTTGCCCCAGTGTTCATCATTTTTCAAAGTGGATGCAGAACCCACCACCTGAAGACAAAGTCAAAAGGTTCCTCACTCCTGGAGTCAAAAGATCGATCCATATATATGTTTAAAATGGGGGGAAAAACTTCCGTCATACACATCCTTACCAGTACAGAAGACCTTGCTCTGGTGATTGCGACATTCATTCGTCTATAATCCGACAAAAATCCGATACTCTTACTTTTACTTGCCCTAACACACGAAAAGATTACAACATCCTTCTCCCTTCCCTGAAAAGAACAGAGTTACCCTTTTAGCGATGAAATGGACACAAAGCCAAGGAACTGGATTTTAGAATATTTCACAAGAACAGGTAGGCCTCTGAATGAATTAAAGAGCTGGACAAAATCACACACAGAAAACGAAAAAAGGAAGAAGCAAAGAAGCAATGCCAATCTGTCTGGTTGGAATACAAAATTAAGCAGCTAAGATAAAGGAAAAGTATTTTGAAAGCTTTTGGCATTACATTCTGTGTCATCAAAGAAACAATAAAATAGATTGAGAACCAAGAGCAATCTATAATTGTCTCAAATTAACGTTCCAGCTCACAAGTATCAACATAACTGCCTCCATTCTCAGATAAAGGACCTTGCTCCAGCATTAACAAAATTTTTACATTTGTAAGAGGAGCAGAATAGTACGGAGAAGTGATTGATAAAAATACATGAGATTATATAATCTGTCATGAAAGATCGTGCATGAAGAAATAACTAAACAACTTTTTTCTGTTTACAACATAATAAAAAATAGCTATAATTCTTTTTCTTTATTCGTGATGAAACATATATATATATATCCCAGATATTCATCATGAACAAACACCAATAAGCACAAATTACAATTCTTTCCTAGGAAATGCAAACCTGACATCCATCGACAGTGATTATATCCACCACTTCCTTTGCCTCCTCCTTGAAAATTTGCTTGAAACGATCTTTTAGAAGCTTGACTTGATAATTGTAAGGGGATATAATTGCAAGCCTTGAACTTGACTTGAGTTCCGGATATCTGGTCACCAATTTGAGATACATAATGATGATAAACTCAACTTCATCACTATTCACCCGGGACCCACTACCAGATGGCTGGGACTCTTTTCCCTCATGTATGTCGAAAAAGCAAAATGGCCCGAAGCACCGAAATTCATGCCAAACCCGCTGTGTCTGAATCTGGACATCTGGACCATCCTCCAGTTCCTCATTATAAAATTCATGTGAAGGGAAGCTCCTAATCTGTCAAAGAAAGAAGAGACGATTTAGGTAACATATTAAATGACCCAATTTAAAAAAATGGTTATGTCGGATCATTGCAGGACTGAGATAGCACCAGGGTCTTTGTTTGTTTCCTTTCCTCCTTTTTGGGGGTTGGGGTGTGTGTGGGGGGTTTGGTTGTTTTTGGTGTGTGTGTGGGTGGTGTTGTTTTTGTGGGGTGGGGGGGTTAGTGGGGTTTTTGGCTGTGCATGCGCAATAGAGGGAGAGAGCGGACAACATGATGGAGGTTAAAGGCCCTGAAAATGGACGCTGATGGCAACAATGCCACCTGATGAGGCTTAGAGATGAGAAGCCAGGGAGAGATGCAGAGTTTCTCTCACAAGTTTGAATAATAAACATCCACGTCATTAACATCGTGACCCATTAATAAGTCTCGCATGTAATTAAGCATTGTTATTATCTAACCTCAGGATGCATCCGGTATTGTTCCTTGAGCATAAGGACAGGATAACCAGCCTTCTGGAACCTCTGGAACAAACTCATGCCATACCTAAAATTGGAAACCAGAAATAAGAAAAGCATAACAGAACGAATGATGAAAATTAGTTTTAAAGTAGAGGAATGTCCATTCTAAGATGTTGGCAAAGAGGGATAACAATGTCATCACAGAATGAGGGAATCTACCCAAATTTCTTGCTTATTGGAGAAATCACTGTGGCTGGTAATTGTACTGGATCACCAACCTGAAAAGCAACAGGAGGACGTTACATTATCAGATTAAGCATACACCTCTGCTAGAATATGCACAAAAGCACATGCTTCATCATGTGGATGGTGTCCTTATTCGATGGGACATGAGCGAGATAAATGTCTAGAAATTTTACTGTACCAAAGATACATCAAAAGATTTTCTTCTCAAGGGGAAGAGTATCAGAAATGAGCAATTTACCAGGAAAACCTGCTTGCACCCATTAGCCAGTGGAACAAGAGTTGCTGGTTCAACCTAATCAGAAGAATGCAAAGCCAAAGTAAGTTCTTCAGCCATACCCGGAAAGAGTCTTTAGAGGTTGAAAGTACATTCAACCCCTCAATTGGACTAGTTCTGTTTGTTTCTCTATATCTTACAGATACAAGGAAATAGCAACAAGTACAAAATTGGCAAGAAAAGGGTGACATGATAGCCAGATTGTCCAAACAACATAGTTGTGATTCAGTAAACCACCAAAAGAGTACACGACTCGGCGATACCGTGATAAAGCTTCTCAAATTTGGCATTAATTTCCTATATTACCAAGCTGATGCACGTGAAGACTATCCTTTAAGTTCTCATTTCGAATGCGAACAACCTCCACAGCATATGATTTTGTCAATCAGATTCCAAGGTAATCTGAGCTTTTTGAAAGGTATTTACGAAAGGAGCAATTCCAATATCAAGCTTAAAGAATAAAAGCTCAACAGAAAACACTTTTAAAAGATCAATTTTACGTAAACCTGAAGCATTATGAACTTGAAAGAAAGCCCAGTAAAAGGCATGCTGCATACAGCACTTTAGCTCAGATACTTACAGCTTGGGCAGCCTCGTCGATGATAACAACATCAAAACCGTGGTTCAGTTTACTGAATATGGTTGACCCGCTGAAGCTAAGGGTGCAAAAGACCTGCCATTAACATAAACAAAATGAAGAAAAATGACATGGAATTTTACTTTCTTCTGATATAGGCCCAATACGTACAATGACAGCCTCATCCAAAAGTGCGGCCCTTAGATTGTCTGTATCCATTCTAGCTACCCCATGACTATGTTTCTGTTGGACCTGCAAATTTCCCTCAAGAGTCATCAGTCACCCAAAAACATAAATTAACAGAAAAATTTCAGTCTGAGAGATCAAAAATATACAAAAATTCAACATCAGAAGCAAGGCTTTACTAAGTCATCACAACTGCTCATAATTACAAATTCAGGGTTAGAAAAAGGAATCTCATAGTAGACAGCATTCAATAATTTCCTCTCCATAGATATCAAGGGACCACCACCAACTTTTCTAAACATAAGCTATTAAATGAAGGTTTTTCTAAAATAAAATCTTCTTAAGACACCCTCACACCTAAACTAAGATTTGACTAAGACTATGACACGAACATTGATTATAAATGAAAAGCTTAATGAGGGACCTGCAAGTTCGAACATGAGACTTCCTACTCCAATACCATGTACAAATTGTGGAATGACTGCCAACTGGTGAAAGGACGTAAAGGCTGCAGCTCCCTGCCATTTTAATACTGGAAGAGACTTGGATGTTCCATGGTACAGCTTGACCCAACAGAAGCTTGTCTCAACCAATTGAATTGAAGCCAGAAAAGGATTAATGATTTTCAGGTTTTTCACAGCATATGCTGCAATAACATATAGGACCACGCTAGGATACCGTGATGCTCGAAACAGTCAAAGCCAACTTTGATGGGAGCAACCATGTGCAAGGCCGAACTTTGATGTTTACGTTTCTCTTTTATGTTTTTGGATTACGCTGGCATCCAGAATACATGAATAACTTGTTTCTCTGGGGTAATGACTTATGACCATATATAGACACGTCTATCAGTGCTCGATGTACTTCTATCAGTGCTAGATGCAGAAGCCATATTCAACCTAGAAACTGAAACTAGGAAACTAAGGAAACCAAACCATGATTAGCTATTATCAATAAAAGGAACAGATACAGTTGATTCCACTTTTACTACAGCTAAAGAAGATAGAGGCTGCGGTGATAATGAGGATCACTTCGGAACTTTAGGAGTAAAGGTTGATACCAGAGCCCCATTATGGCCAATGTCAACCATCTTCTAGGCTGCATCATCTGGTTGAGCTAAGTGCTGAACAATAAACAAAACAGTTGATTGGTACAGGGGAGCACCCAAATGGTGCCGCACCAATCAAAACTAGTTTAATGGATGAAAAAAATGAAGGAAAAGAAGAAAAAAGTTCGACCCATAGTCTTAGCTTTGTGTGGCATATGATTTTGGCTTAGCCATGGCACATTCATTGTCTAAAGTCTTATTAGCTAGAGGATGGGACATCGGTGGTTTAGTGGCTATTACTCCTGCCATTGGCAAACGTCTTGCGGGATCGATCTGCCGAGGAAATGCTTGTCTCCTGAGTGAATTGGGAATTGCTGCTGTTGCTTTAGCAGCCCAGATTATCACTAATCTAGCCATTCAAATGGTGGACCTCAGCTTTAGTAGAAGTATCTAAACAATGGAGAGTAAACAGACCTAACCAGGTGCCCTTGTTATTGGGATGATCACCAATTCTGATCTGTGTTATGAGTCATGACTACCAATACAAACCAAGAGGTCCAATAAAGCAAGGGGTTGAGGGGTGCTAAAACGAGGAGATTGGTGTGTAAGTGAGCAGCGCTAAAAGATCCTTTTCTCTGTAAATGATGCACAATAGAGTTGGTTCTTACAATATGGCTTACAAGATCACATATGTTGAGGCTCAGATTTTCCGGACAGAGTAAGATATGCAAAAATGCCTAGTGTTTTTCTTAGTAACAGGGCAGAAAACCCAATGTACTCGAGTACAAGGACAGCCTAAAGAAAATATCCTGGAGGTCCAGGATCATAATGCCATAAATTTCCCTTGCAATAAGCTGGCTGCTTTCTATTTATCCTCAAATTCATGACTAGGGTTAAAGAACTTCATAAATTATTATGAATTGCAGATCTTCAAAGCTAATTACATTTCCAGGTGCACACACATGTGCCAATGGTGACTATTGGTGATGCTTCTGCTAATTTTAGAGTACATATACTCACATAATTAAATTTAATAAGCTAAATGATCCTTAACGTAGAAGATCTTATTGCTTAAAAATTCTGCATGCAGGAAGCTTCAAATGGAGAAGTTCAACCACCAGCTTAATTAGCTATTATCAACTAGCTCGAAGACATTCCCTTGAAGTGGCATGGGAAATTGAATCTTCTTCACCAAAGCACAAAAAACTGAGTTATGATATGCAGCATTTTCTTGAAGTTCATCATAAGTGTATACTGGATTTTATGCCCGCACACATTTAACAAAAATAAAACTTGATCAAGAAGACAAATTAAATAGTCAAGCAAAGAAAGCAAGTTAAATGAGAGACTACAACGTGACTAAACATCTGACATACCAGGTGATCCATGAAAACAGACTGGACCGAGTGATGTGCTTTAAGACCAATACGCACTATTTTAGGATTATACACATGATCATCTTCATCTCGAATGCCTGAGAACGACATGATGAAAAGAAAAAAAAAGACACTATAATTCTGAGTAAAAGAAAAAAGTCATACTAATAGTTGATGATGAGAGAAATAACCAACAGAAAATTTGACCACATGCGTATTTCTCGACTTCGACATCATTTAGCAACAGATACTAGCAATTTTGGTCCCCATTTTTCTTTCAGAATGTTTATCCATTTTTTTGACGTCATGGATGCACATTGCCCTAATCTAACAACAAATAGAAGAAAATGATATGGCAGCTAAACAAGAATAATCTATCAGAAGGTATTCTAGTTCCCCTATATGCATGAAAATCCATATTGATAACAGCTCTCCCTCACATGGAGCCTCTATTCACATCATTCTCCTCAATACACTTAACCAAGGATCACACTAACATGTCCCAAAGAAATTTTGTGAGAACTACTCCTCGTTTATTAATGTGAGGCAAAGGTGAAACAGACATGAAACTGATATTATAATAGCAGCTATGTGGAGATAGATTCTTTACCAGCATTTAAAATACGCAACACAATCTCATCAAGAGCAGAGTTTGACGGGGCACATACCAACACGCGCACGCGATATTTACGACAGGAGTTAACCACTTCTGGTTTCTGCACAATGCGCAGATGTCAAAAGATTATATACACATCATATAGGAAAAACTTAAAATGCAAACTCTCTTACCAACTCATTTCCAGTGGTTGGAAAAAATCCATCATCACCATCAGTCGGTAGATTTTCATCTCTAGGGTTGATATTACTTAACCATGGAGATGCATTGCCCCAGTGTATGTACCTAAAGATAACATGCGTCACAGATCAAGTTAGCAACAGAAGAAATTTCTTTCAATAGCTTCCCTAGCAGTGGCAGGGTTATGTTAGACTTAGTGGGTTACTCAAGTAACTTCACTGGTTGGAGAGGGAAGCGGTGCCAATTGCCCCACTCAATTTGAAGAAAAATCTGATATTACCTCTAGTTAGTTCACATTAATTTGACCCCACTGAATTATGTAAATCATATTCGACCCAAAAAATGATTCAAAATTGAGATTTCAGATCCCAGGGAAACTGAAATGAGTAGTGCCTAAATTTTTCTTCAATGTTAAATATGGTTGTTGAACTTTTTTCCTCAACCCAGTCCCTAAACTTTAAAAGATCCACACAGTGGAGTCCATCTCTAAAAATTTTAACACTGTTAGCTGACTTCACCATGATTTTTCTTAACTTGATGTTAAATTTATCATGCTGGTGTCCACGTGGCTCACTTTTGGCTTCCACGTCACATCTCTCTCCCCCTCATTATTTTGGCCTAAAAAGAAAAGGAAATATATTTGCTGAATTAGGCAAACAATGTGGCAGTCCACGCCACTTGTTTGGCATGATAAACATTGGCGTGGCAGTGACACGTCAAATAAATGCATGTAGCGTGGCGATACACTGAATAACAGGACAACATTGAGCAAATTTTGGAAAGTTTAGGTATTCAATTGAAAATACAAAAAAAAAATTTTGGGCACCACAATAAAGATTAAGAAAAAGTTCAGGACCACCCATGTCATTAGCCCTTTTAGTTTTGTGCTGCTATGGTCTTATCTACATAGAAGTTTTGTCTAGATCCATATACAATTACTACGTTTCAAGGATATATATATATATAAGTCTTTTATTGTCTATGTGAATTTAGCTTAGGATTTAGTCTAGGCTTATGGAAGAATTGTGATACAAAATTTTATTCAATTAGTTTTGTGAAAGTTATTTGGATATAGACGTGATAATTTTTGCAGATGACCTGAATCCATTAGTATTTTTAGCCTAATTTTGGACTGATTGTATGGTCTTTCTTATGTTCTTATGCAGCTCAATTACAAGCAGGAGTCACAATTCCTATTTGATGTCAACAAGGATATTAGACCAAAAACAAGTGTTAGTTTAGGGGCTGAGATCCAAACTTTCAAAGGTTAGGTTCCACAATCATTAATAGAATTCCGGATGAAGTCTTGGCGTTCAGATTATGTCATTATCTTCGTTGATGCCTCCAACTGGCACAATGACTAGGTTCTGATACTGTTCCCTAGCCTCATGAACGAAAGCATGGATATGTTTTCATGTGTGCATGTGTAGGCATGGCTGAATAAGTACATCTTTTCACTGAAGATAGCTTAAGGAAATATGAAGTTGATAATGTTTTCAGCACGGCAAATGAGGCATTTCTGCAAAAACTCTATTCCATATCATTTGGCTCATTATATCACTATTTTCTATCTGGAACTAGTGGGAATATATCAAATTACCAGTGCAATTCAAGGGGGAATACAATTGTGTGAAGGGTTCAAAAGTACTCCAACAATCAATATGAAGTTAAGTATCTGCTGACTGGAGTTTGTAGAAAAAATATAAGTGTTGCAATTCATCCTATCTTAACTAGTAAGGTCACAATGGGTTAAACGAGCCTAATGAAGGCAATCTCAAGATGTTCGAGTCCTTTTGGAGAGCAATGTCTTCCGAAAAGCAGATGTGACTATCATTGTTGAAGAATAGTGTCACGGTCATTTTATAGAATGCGAGGAATATCACTGCACTTTAGCTAAAACCAGAGGGGCAACACAATAATATCTTATGGGTGTAAGAGTTTACATCCTCCCATTAAAAGGTCTATTTGTCCCCCTCCGGACAAGTCAAAACATAGTTAAAGGAATTGCATTAGCCTTTTTTTCCATTGACAAGAAAGAAGATGCCCTTCCAATGATCCTGGTTCCACGCTGGTAGACCTGGAACTGCTCATTGAATAACCTAAAGACACAAACGACACACTATGCTTAAGAAAACACTTCCTGTCTGGCCATGAAGTTAACGTCTGGTAATTACCTTCTCTCCTAGCCATTTGCATTCCAACCCCATACACTAATTTGCCAACCAACATATAGAGCCTTCAAATGACACCTCTCACCAACAATAGAAGATTCTACCCTTAGATAATGCTATTGTGTGAGACATTACATTATATTTCCAGCACATTGTGCCAACAAGCGTAGAATTTCAGCACGCTAGCATATCATTCCATTTGATAGCCACAGCATCTCCGTAGAACAAAAGTATAAAACTATAGTCAGAACAAATGCTAATTGCAAATCATAATTATTATAGGTATTTGAGCATTAACTAAGGTGAAAAGCATCTCAAGATATAGTTACTAGTATGACACGATGACAAATAATATATTACTTGGGCAAAGTATATCCTCTAATATATGTACAAGTATTGACAAGTACCTACTTTTCATTGATGGGTAATTCTGGTCCACGCTTTACTCCTCGGAGTCTACCCCTGCAACATATGAAAACACCACATATAGCAATGTTAGTGGGACAAGGTTTCCAGTAGTTTAAGTGAAAATATATGTCAAATACAAGAATAATGCTCACTTTGAGTGCACTCGAGCTGGAATGGCATGCAAAATGGCACTCAGAAGGCCAAGGATAGTCTGAGTTTTCCCTGTTCCAGGAGGACCCTAGAGAAAAACACACGTCCTCCCATAAGAAGTGCTATAGAAAAAGTGTTTTCTCACTAGCAGTAAAGAACAGTCACCATTAAACAAAGATGCAAGGTAGCTAGACTAGAGTGAATCAGTTTATAGACTCTCCATGAGAAAGTCATCAGGATCCCATAGTTCATAGTTTTCAAAATATCCCGTCAAGGAAAGGATTTTCATATTAGGACTCTGGACATAATAGTTTGAAGGGACATTTATATGCAGAGTGGGTCAGTTCTCTATCACATAGACGATCTTCATCTGAATATTGTATATTTACGAAGGAATAGAAGTAGATAGTCATGTCAAGGTCAAGTGTAGAAGCAGTATGTAAAGCTATGGTTTTAACTACGTCTAAGCCAAAAATGTAAATATCTACATCTCGATGACATAACATCAAATGATGTGTATAAAAAAAAAAAGAAAAAAAGAAATCTAAAGGTAGTTTATAATGAGAAAAACCTGTATAAGCACAAATTGTTTCCGTGACAAACCAACCTGCAAATTACAGCATAGTCAGTGAATGAGAAACTTTAAAGATGAGGGGAAAAAAAATCAAACAGACTGCCAGGGGAGAGGATATGAACAAAGAGTTCGTCACAAGCACTAAGAAACAGTTGAACAAACTTTAAGGTGACTTAGTTGACAGAAATCACTTCTCTAAACATTGTCATGTGCAAGTCTGTCGTTCCCTTCCACCTAATGAAACCAGAAAGGACAAAGCTCTGTCCAAACATCATTTGATAGGGAAAAAGAACAGAAAAGCGATGCTTACTTTGATGGCTTGTTGTTGAGATTCATTCAAATTACTTTTGATATAATCCCCCAGAGGTTTGGAAATTTTCCAGGGCTGGTCAGAAGGAGCGGGATTCTTCTCCGCAGCAGCTAGTATTAAGTCCTTGAAAGGAAGGGAACCAATAGTGTGTACAGCTACGTATTCACGAGAAATAGTTGATAAGCTGCAAAGCTGCACGGGACATCAAAGGGGTTGCCAAAGATTAGCACATGCATACTTGAAAAACAACCCAGTTGATGAAAATTTTAATTTCAAGATCTATTTGAAGAATTTCACATTTATCATAGTGATCCATCCTTGTTGATTCCAACTTACAAAAAATATCCCATTCAGCTGAACTTGCTCAAATAATCATTCCACTTGAAGGCAATTGTCTAAATTACATATTTGATGATTACATAACAGTATAGACAACAAGAGGTGCCGAGCCAAACATATTGACTGTTTACTGAAAAACTATTGTTATCACTAAATGTCGTCTAAATGTAGTGCCATATAAGCTGGAAAAAGGAAGACAGAAGACAATATCCTCTTTTAGCAGAATCTCTTTTATTTCCTCCCTCCTTGCTAGCAAAAATTGGGTAATGAGAGTACATCAACCTCCTATTATTGTGCCAAAACAAAAGACACATGCAAGCCTACAACTCACATTAGACATGTTAGTCTAATGTTACAGGTAAATAGATGAATTATGGTGTTTTCTAACTTAGTGATAGATATTCCATCAAATCCAATGTCATTTAAATGCCAAAACTATGAGAAATTTGAAAATAAAAACCCAAATTAATCTCCCTCCGTTATATAAAACCATTCATCCAAGCCTCTAGCTCATATTACTCCAGGTGACCAATATCCTTTGGCAATGCAGAACCCATGCTCGTTTTCTTGCTAAAATATAACCAACTCCATTGCCCTTTCATATGAAAGGCACTAACATCTGGAACACTGAAAGCCAATGTTTCATTAGATTTCAAATAAAGAAAAATAAGCAAGGAAATGTTCGTTTCTCCCAGGAGTAAGGGCTATTGAGTAATGTTAATTGCCACTTCAAAATTCAATCCAATTGATTGTGGATGATGGTTCATAAATGGCTTATCATCAAACAAACCACTGTTTACAACCCAATATTAACGATTGAAATTCTAGCCCCAAGGAAAAGGGCTTGTTCCGGGGAATTATGGTTAGGCATTAGATGAAAACCATCAAATGAAAGTAAATCAGAAATTACTCTGAAAAAGGTCAAGGGAAGCTTACAAGATCATAGCTTTCATTGACAATGTCCAATAAAAGTGTTATCATGATATGTGACTGAAGAGTTCAACACTCTATACAATGAAAAGGACAAGGTAGTTGCCGGTGAAAGCATGTTATAATGCTTCAACTCTCATCTGTTTACTAGCTTTGAATATGCAAAGAAAAAACAAGCCACAAAGGCCTCGTAGCTGGATTGATAAGAGTAAAACACGTCCTCATAAAAAAAGAGGATTAAATTACATGTAACTCAAACAACAAGACAAAACTTCATGCCCAAATTTCCGATCATAAAAGAAACATAACAAAAGCAATTTTATCTCCTGTTATTAATTAAGTATCAAATTCCTCATATAACTTGATGGTCATCTAAAAGTAAGCAACAGCATAGGAAAATAAACTGAGAACTCTTCCCTGTTTACCTTCAATATATAGAGGGACTTTCCTCCTTCAGTAATGAGAGAGCGCATATTTAGCAGCCGAGGACTAGACTCAACTTTATCAGTCTGCATAGATATGAGTTGTCCAGTCAAATGCATTCGAAGTCTAAGTACAACCAGACAGCGACAGTCACTATTTTGCCCAGACCCTCCCGTCTCACGCATTTGACGATGCTCCACCAATGCAAATGCAAAGGTTGTTGGGAGTTTCTTGCCTTCGTCAAACTGCATCAAGCAACATTCTGTGAGAATTAAGCGATTTAGGTATTACTGAAGACATTGCCAAAAGCACATTTGAAGTCAGCTCTGAATGAATAAAGAGGAAAGTGAGCAATGTAATGCTAAAAATCAAAAGAGAAGTAAATGGATTTGGTAACCTTTTCTTTAGATAGCAAAAGCAGATCATTCTGGGATACGGAGAAATCTTTATAGGAGGAGCCATAAGTGACCTCTGGCAAGTGAAACCCATCAGACTCATTGCACTTGGTAACCACTCCATGTTTCCACTCGACATCTGCAAAGGTCCAACATCACAGTTCTATTAACATCCTTCCTCATATGAATAGCAATCAAAAGAAAGGAAATGGAGTCAATGAGAGGGGAAAAAACCAGCATCTTCATCGTCGTCACTCTTTTGAACAATTTGAGCCTTAATCTCTTCAAACAAAAGAGGCTCGAAGGTAGAAATGTAGTCATCGACATCTTTATATGTGTACTTTACTCGCTTTATGCTGAGAGGACTTCCTTCTTTATCATGCTCACTCCCACTACCTTGTTGCTATTAGAATGAGAATATCAATTTTTGCACGATCAAATACTAGCAGGCAAGCAAGAGAGAGGGAGAGAGTGAGAGTGAGTACATTGACTTCTTTAAGGATTTGAAAATAGTCCCAACCAAGAATGATTTTGTACAAACGTGAAAGAGTAGCCTCCTCTTGAATCTTATCTCTGTCCCCTGCCATCTTCACTTCTCCCTTTACCTACATGCTGCTTAGAGAGAGTGCAAAATTCTCAGAGGTTTAACACATGCACGCGCGCGCGCACACACACAGACGTTGATGGGGGCAATTAGGAGATAACCAAGCCGAGTGGAACGGTTATAGTATCAGCTTTGAGCTCAACTCAAGTTCAATCAAGTGTAATCTTTTGTGCTATAACCCAGCTCAAAAAGATTATTAATACTAGAGCTCACTCGACTCAGCTCAATTACCAAAGAGGAACTCAAGCTCGAAACACTCTTCTGTTCTTTATTCAGAAATACATAATTATTAAATGGCTATCTATCGTTTCTATGTATTGCCATATCGCGTGATTGAGAAAAAAAAATCAGTGGATAATGACAGGGCTGACTATAATTCGTGTTTTGGTGATGTTTGAGTTTTCCATTCAAATTCCTTTCTTGTGAGAGCGAATTATGTTTCCCCACTAAGGCTAGTCGCAAGTGGAAAGAAACACCGAAAATTCTCTACCTCCAGAAATTCCAACAGTGTACAGGTTAGCCATTTTTACACTCCAAAATATTTGTTCATGACAAAAATTACCATCATTATATCCTCAGCACCCAACTGGTGCAAGCCAAAGCAGAAAAGGACACTGAATTAGTAAAAACCCCAGATCAGATGGAGCTGTTTGAACTTAAACATGAGTACAATACACAATCATCGAATAAAAACACCGACAGTGTCCCGGGAATCCCGACACACGGAGGACGTGTTCTGCAACACGGCGACGGTGGCCTTGATTTGTAGAACACAGGAAACCAAAAATTTTGGAAAGAAAAGAAAGAAGAAGAAAAACACATACTTTGCTTGGCGAGAGAGAGAGAGAGAGGGGTCTGCAAAAGTGGCCGAGCCGAGCAGGAGGTGTGACGGCCCGGCGATGGTGGCTTGCACAGAGAGAGAGAGAGAGAACTGGTGGTGGCGGGTTGGAGAAGTCGTGCTGGTGGACGGGTACTTGGTGGTCGGACGTGGCGGTCGACGGCCGTGGCGGTGGAGGGACAGAGTGTGAGGGGGTTTAGCGAGGGTTTGCGCGCCAGAACAATCGGACGTCCCTTAATTTGTCACGAGTTGCCTTCAAAATAAAATGAGAAAACTCTAAAAAAAAAGGCATGAACTACTCTCGTTTGCTCAGATACATTTTAATTTCTTAAACCATGTGCAGATATTGTGCAGATATTGTGGGGGTACGACAAATTGATACACCATTGCTTGGATGAAGACAGTCTGCAAGAAGGCCCCGGGCCTCAAAAGAAATGTGACCGCCTATCTTTTCATAAATAAATCATCATATAAATTGTAAAAAAAAATTATGCTCCAAAAAGATGAAAAATAAATTGCAAAGGAAGGGCATTGAGTAAGAAGATCCCACCAATTTCGAGAAAAGAAATAGACAAACACATTGAAGAAAAATCTTGACCGCTTGGATATTATGGAGATTTTAGTACTAAACAAAATGCAATCATGCAAGAAGTTCCTTGTATCCAACCTCACTCATTGGAAAAATACAGTTGTCACCACAAAACACCAAAGAACGACACTAAGCAAAACAGCATAAACACGTTGATGAATGCACAAACTTATAACTACAGAGGTGGAGACAGAGGCAACCCCAAAAGTGACGAATGATTATATATATCTCAACCAAAAGTTAACGAGAAAAAACAGCATGCATACTCAGCTAATAGTCTGCTATGTCAACGCAATATGAAAACAAACTTGAGGGAGACAATGCTCACATAGCTTCAGCAAGCCCGGAAGAAGGAGATTCGATAACACGAAAATTCACCTTTGCCAATATCAAAAGAGGGGCTCCTTGAAGATCAACATCCGAAGAACTTTTTCTGAAAGGCATATTAGCAAATCACTGTGAGAAGAATTCTGGGCTGCTATTACCAATTACAATCCAATCAGTGATGTCACCATTCATGAGAAATTTTAACTATGTTCAAATCATTCAGAGCTTAAGCTGGCAAAAACTGAAAGTGTTGTTACTTATTGAAGTACCCAACAGGTATCTTGGTATTTATAGGGCTAAACATATCTCATGAGTAGATTTTTCTCATCCATGGAAATCATATAACCATAAAGCAAAACTTTATAATGCAGCAGTAAATATGCCCCAATAAATATGCTGCACGATCTAGCACCTGGTGGTAGCGAAGATGCAATGAGAAGATTTATTGCAAATCTCAGGAAGGAAAACTAAGTTTCAAGTTTCACCAGCTGTACTAATGTGTATGCATCAATGGGATGAATCATTAGGGTTGTCTTTTCTAATACGAATGCTAACTAGAATTACAGATGTGGTAAGAGAATAGAAGCAATGGTAGCAGTCTCCCACATATGCATGCTGGAAACCAGTTCGGGATTCATGACAAACAAGTGCACAGAAATTTTTGTAACATCTTCGTTTAACTGTCACCTTGAACCCATAGATTTCCCAGCTAAAATCAATGGATGGCCAGGATACTTACCAGCAGCCTTTTTGACAACATCTGAGTGGAATTCAACCAATTTTTCAGCCTTGGGAGGAGCTTTTCGTTTCCCACCAGATATATCTGCCACATTTAAGATCCATTTTCAATCTATGGAGAAAGTAGCTTAATAGAGACACTAGATCATTAGCATAGCAAATGGAGAGATTAAAAAGGAAAAGGGGTTGCCTCTGCACAAATAACAACAGCAATGACAAACTGGAACAACATGCAGTTTAGGGGTGGAACAGCAATGACAAGGCTGAAAAATGTTGGAGCTTGTCATTTTATATCAACGCAATATGAAAATGGATCATAAAACAACAGCAATGACAAATTGCGACTTTGACTCAGTATAACAAGCCTCATATAGCAAACAAATGTGAACAACGACCATAAGAGATTATAAAGGAAAAGGGGGAAAAAAGGAACAAAACTGCATTAGATCATTAGCATAGGGAAAAAATCTATGAATGTCAACTTCACATACAGGGGGTAGTCAAAGGTGATAACTTCAACAGCATGTAGTGCCTTGCCCAACATTTCCTTCCATCTGCACGAATTCACGATTCAATCTTTAATTCTCAAGCACTATGAAAAACATATCCAAATCATTTGCTTCTGTAGAACAGTAAGAAGGGAATGCTAATAACAACACAATCGTATGGATCATTACAATTGTTTGAGCATCATATGACAAGCTCGAAAGCATGTGCAGGGAGCATCATTACAATTAAAAGGAAGACACCGAAAACACCTTCAAAAGGCTAGAGCAAGCCCTAATTGAGTCCTAAAAACCCAGCAAGCCCTAATCGAGTCTCGAAAACCCAGCAAGCCCTAATCGAGTCAACCAATCAGATCTGCCATGGGGAGAGGAGGACTTTATTGCCTTGACAGACGGAGAGGGTACATCTGCGAGGAGATTGCTGGCGAATGGAGATTGCTATTCTTCCGATGGCAGAGGAAGATTGCTGTTCTTTCGATGCTCTGTGATGAAGAAAGCGTAAGGAGAGATAGAGGGGACGAACCTTGCGAGGAATCAAAATCGCCTGTGGCTCATCGCTGGAGATAGAGCTTGAATTTGTCGGATTAGAACAGAGAAGAAGAGCTTCGTCTTGCTGCTTTCGTCGAGTACAAAGATCGCAACTTGTGAGAGGAGACGTGCGTCTGAACGAAGGAGTGAAGCGTTTTCTATTTCTGTTTCTACCGGAAGTAAAAAATTTCTGTTTCTGATTTTTGTCCAAAACCTATTTCCAGAATAGATTTTTGTTTTAAAAATAAAAAAATAGATTTGCATTGTCAAACGAGTTTCTGTTCCAAACCTATTTCTGAAATAAGTTTGGAACAGAAATAGAGAAGTAGAATGGTTCTTATGCGCGCCCTTAAACAAAGATTTAAAATAAAATAGGAGCCTAAAATACTCCCATCGTTATAAAGAATGAATGAAGGGTATTTTTATCCTTTAATATTTTTATTTTTTTTCTTTTTTTCTTTTTCCTTCTTGTATTGTCTTTTGTTTTTTTATTTTTTTCTCCTCTCCTTTAGAGATTGTCGACCTTAGGCCACCCTACCCCGAACTTCCATAGGTGAAGGTAACCCTTGTTGGTGTCAACCCAATTGGCGAAAGCCCTCACCTAGGTTAGCAAGGCCAAGCATCGAGCTACCCTCACCTGAATTGGCACCAACGAGGCAGCCCTTGCTTAATGCCGGTAAGGGCAACCCTCACCCTTGTCTAGGGCCAAACTTGGGGAGGGGAGGGTGAAAAGGGGGAAGCTAAAAAAAATAAAAGAAAGTAAAAAGAAAAAAATTCAAAATATTAAATGATAAAAATGTTCTTTTGCTATGCCTTTTTTTTTATAAATAATTTGAGCACTTTAGGCTCTTGTTTGAAACAATATCCGCTTCATGTCCTTATTTAAAAATATAAGAACACTTCATACCCTTTTTTAGAAAAATAAAATTCATCACTAGACATTTCTGAAAACATTTATAAATCCTAATTTTGGAAAAATATCTTAACCCGCAAAATATTCATTTGATTTAGAGAGTGACAGTTTGTTTCGCGAATAATAACTAATTTAAAAAACTAAATTATTAAAAATGATAGTTTGTATTTTTACATAAATATATGAATGAAAAATATTCTAAGAATATGCTTATGTGACGGTTTTTAATTTACTGTGAGATTGACAACATGTTATGAGCCACAAAAAATAAACAACAAATAATTAAAAGTTGTTGTGGCATCAACTCTTTTGGGAAATTTGTGGCCGACAATATGCTATTATTCTTGTTGTCATTAGAAAATTATTATGCTAACAAAGTACATATTTTTACTATATGTAGAAGTGTTTAATTATAAATTATTATCAATAATGAAAATGTCTTTCGTTGACTAATTATTTTAAGTGAAAAACGATCAATTTTAAGGAAAATATAATTAAAATTATTTATTCTTCGCAAAACAAATGGAACCTAAATCACTTGATGTTTATTGGCATGTTGTGTGGATTATCCAACAAAAATGCAGTTAAGATGGATCGTGGAATATTTTTAGCATGAATACAACATGGTTTTTAATTGAACATATTAACTATCTCTTTATTTTTCTATCGCCAGAAAGGGATAAAAGAAATATCCTGTTCTTTCTTTAACAAGCTTTGATCTCGAGTAGACCTCTCAATAGGATTAGAACCAAAATGAAATGTTTTATTAGTTAAAAAAGATACATATAATCATTTCCTCTGAGGATTCATCCCGGGTACGTGAATATTTATATCATATATTATATGTTGCTCCTAATACACATACAAACAATAGAAGATTTTGTCTACTAACTAATATGGGAAGAACTTCAAATTATGTTCTTATGCTTATATCAAAAAAATTAATTGCAACCTTTTGCATAGACTTTGACCAGTAAGTTTTATCTTATCCATTTACTATTTCCAAACCTTTTTTTTTTCCTAATGTGTAATTTGGGAAAGAAATAGCTTGACATACTTAGAATTGCTTTCAAGTAATATGTGTGATATAAATTGCAAGTACAATGGAAAGTATATTGTATAGAATAGCATAGATTCTACTCGATAATAAACTTCATTAATATTCATTAAAATATTATATTAAAAACTTAAGAAAAATGTTTCTTATCAAAGAAGTTGGACAAATAAAAATAATTTTCTTGTCATAAAAAATTATTTTAATTTCAGCATGAGAGATAAATTACACATAATAAAAAATTTGATTAATTTAAATCTTAAAAAAAGATATCTAATTGAGACATAATATTCATAATTTAGTTAGACTTATTTCTTATTCCTTTAAACTGCTTAGTATAAAGTTTCAATGAAATTGAACAATGATTTTTTTTTTCAAAAAAAGAGCTAATTTTAAAAAAATAAACTTCTCATTTTTTTGTTATGTAATTTGATGTATTAGCTTGTTTTAGACAAATAAGTACGTTGACCTCCTAATATAAAAATCAGATAATGTCCATATACACTTAAGTTGAAATTCTTTCTTTGAAAATTTATAATAAATAGACTCTTGAGTTTTAACTAATTTTGTTTGAGTAGCTTAATTCATCAAAAAGTTTTGACAAATGAATAGACTGAGTTTTAACTAGTTTGTTTGTGCAGTTTAATTCATAAAAAAATGGACAAAAATAAATTCATCAAAAAAAATTTTCACCAAATGCAGAAAATCATCTAATCCAAAAATAAAGTAATTGGTCATCAAAACAACATGCTGATATATGTTATTTTCGAGTAAAATTATTGATAGAGTATTAAGAAAATCTACTTAATTCAAAATGAAAGTAAAATTGTAATTGTAGTTGTATTGTTATGATCCAACTAATAGCTAAAATTTCACTAATAAGTGAAATAAATTTGATAATTAAAAAGTTGAACATATATATCTTTAACACGATATGGTACACTGAATATACTAATTGATGAATAAATTGCTCAAAGATAATATATCTCTTTCTTACATATGTCTAATAAGAGATGGAATCAATCCTCCCTGAATGCAATTTCAATTGGCTCGAATCATTTAGGGCCATAGTTTGGATGCTTAGGGTGCGCATGACAACATTTTTATTTCTTTGTTTTTGTTCCAAACCTATTTCAGAAATAGGTTTGGAACAGAAACTTGTTTGGCAATGCAAATATGTTTTTTTTATTTTTAAAACAAAAATATTTTTCAAAAATAGATTTTGGCTCAAAACCAAAAACAAAAAATTTTCGTTTCTGGCAGAAATAGAAAAATCTATTTCCGTTCCAGAAATTATTTTTGGAATAAAATGGTTGTCATGCATGCCCTTAATTTGTCATCAATAATTGAGGTTATCATTGGTTTCCATGCTTCAAATTGGGTCTCATTAACAAGATTGGCAAAATGTTCTTCTTTTACTTCTTGATTATCTATCTTGCTTCACAAATTCATTCTCTCGTTTTTTGTTGTTATTATTTCATAATAGAGTTGTTTAATATTAATGGGCTTTTCTTCTTGCTTAAACTGGTAAAGTATACGGTATATTAATTCTTCCGCTTACCTTCTTTAAGCCTTGTTTAAACTTTCTTTTCGACTTTTTGCATCTTCTTCATTTTCCACGATATCAAATAAAAGACTCTTCTCATTTGTCGTTACAACATTGATTGGTGGACTCACACAAGGATTTGAATTGTAAAAAAAAAAACAAAAAAAATCTTAAACCTATTGCATTGGTATCAATTCAAGTCCTAAACTTTGTAAATGAATCAATTTAGTTTTAATTTTTTTTACAGTTGTACCAATTCAGTTCATCCAAAAATTATCGACATGGGCACCCTCTGTCTTACTAGCATTGATGTCGATAAATTTGTATAACTTTTTAATCTTTTTTTGAAATTTGTATTATGATTTATTTTATTTTATTTTTCATTTTGGCTGGTGCTGGTGACGATTGCTATCCTTGCTTAGGCCCTTTCTAGTAGTGGGTGAGGGCCACCAAGCGCTCGCCCAAGGTTGCGAAGTTGCCACCTAGCGAGGGCCACTTCGCCGCATTTGGTAAGGGTTCGATCCTTGCGATCAGTCAAGGACCTCTGTCCTCAAATTTGGTGAGGGCCTCACTCACAGTCGATGATGGCCATGCTTGGGCTACGAACCTCTCCGGTGAAAACTAAAAAAAGGAAAAAAATGGAAAATTAAAAAAATATATAATTTGTTTACGTTTGCGTCAGTCGTGCTGCGCAGAATAACGATGTCCATATGAGCAATTTCTGGCCATAATTGCATGTATGAATTGAATTAGCATAAATTCAAAAATGTTTATGAATAAATTAGTATAATTGAAAGGAGTATGACTGATTTGGTGTTAATGCAATAAATTTATGAATTTTTTGGTACTTTTTAAATTGAAACATTCTTTGATCATTATACCTTTGTGTTGGGCTCTTTAGCCGGTCCAGCCCATTTAGGGTTGCTATTCTTAGAGCAACTAAACAACAACATCAACGCGAGAGAAAATAAAAAACGTGAAAAAGAAGGAGCAGCCGTGCAACAGTTTTTTTTTTGGGGAAAACCAAACATGTCCAGCAGTGATCAACTAGGTGATTGGAAGTCCATCTGTGGTCCGATCGGGCTGAAATTTTGTCAGCGGCTTCGGGACTTATTGTTCTTGATTCTGAACGGTTGGATCGTGTTTTCAAGGTGTCTACTGCAGATTTTGTGGGTGGTTTCAGATCATGATTTGGGGGTGTTTCTCATCCGTTTCTCTCGTTAAAGGTGATGTTAATGCTTGATCTTCACTTATAGTTTTGGAATTTCAGTGTTGTTGAAATTTGTGAGGTTTTGTACCTAAACTATTAATAGTGGAGATTCGGGTGGACTCCGTGAACAGTCTCGTGGTTTTTATCCTTCACATCGGAGGAGTTTTCCACGTAAAAATTCTCGTGTTATTTTTCTTTTGGTTCGTCTATTTCCATTGGTTGCATTCGATTCGGTTTCTCACATGTTCAGTCACAGGGGAAAATATATCCGCTATTTTTCCCAACAGAGTGGTATCAGAGCATCGTTTTTGATTGAATGATGGAACCGAATATGAGCAGGATGGTTAGTTTGAATGGAAAGAATTATCATATATAGAGAGGAAAAATGGAAGACCTTCTGTATGTGAAGCGTTGGCATTTACCGGTATTTGCTGAGGCTAAACCTGACAGCATGACTGATGCTGATTGGAATCTTGAGCACAAAATTGTGTGTGGATTTATTCGACAATTTGTCGATGATAATGTTTTGAATCACATCAGCAAAGAATCACATGCTAGAACTTTGTGGAACAAGCTTGAGTCATTGTATGCACGGAAGACTGGCAACAACAAAATATGTTTGATTAAACAATTTATGGAGTTGCATTACAAAGATGGCCAATCTATATCAGACCATTTAAATGAGTTTCAGGGAGTGATAGACCAACTTTCTGCCATGAATATTAAATTTGATGATGAAGTGCAGGGACTTTGGCTGCTGTGTACCTTACCGGAATCTTGGGAGACATTTCGTATGTCTTTGATCAATGCTGCACCTGATGGTATTGTCACTATGGATTTTGCAAAAAGTGGTGTCCTAAATGAAGAGATGAGAAGAAAAACACATGGTTCTTCCTCTCATTCTGAAGCCTTAGTTGTTGAAAACAAAGGCAGAAGTCAGAGTAGAGGTCCGAAAGGTAAATACAAGAGCCGAAGCAAGTCAAGATCATGGAAAAAGACTATTGAGTGTCATTATTGCGGTAAGATGGGTCATATTAGAAAGCATTGTTTTCAGCTGAAAAATGAGAAGAGAAATGAGAAGAAAAATGGCAATGACAACATTGAGAAAAGAGATAACAATAATGATGATCGGGTGGCCGCTGCTACTGAGGAACTTGTTATTGTTTGTTATGATGACAATATTAATCTTGCCTGTGAAGATTCGAATTGGGTTATTGATAGTGGAGCTTCTCTTCATGTCACATCTAGGAAGGAGTTCTTTACATCCTATAGGTCGGGAAATTTTGGACGGTTTGGCTACAGCTGTGGGTATAGGAGATGTGTGCTTGGAGGCTAATAACGGAGCAAAACTAATTCTGAAAGATGTTAGACATGTTCCGGATATTCGTTTGAACTTAATTTCGACTGGTAAGCTCGATGATGCAGGATTTTGCAGTACTTTTGATAATGGACAGTGGAAACTTACCAGAGGCTCATTAGTTGTGGCTAGAGGCATGAAGCAATCTTCTTTGTATCTGTTACAGGCTAAGATTTCCAAGGACATGTGTAATGTCGTGGAAGATGAGAATGCAACTGCATTATGGCACAAGAGACTTAGTCACATAAGTGAGAAAGGTATTGGTTTGTTGGCTAAAAAGGGTTTACTCTCTGGAGTAAAAAGTGCAAGACTTGAAAAGTGTGCACATTGTTTAGCAGGAAAACAACGAAGAGTTTCATTCAAGAGTCATCCGCCTTCAAGAAAATCAGAGATGCTAGAATTGGTGCATTCAGATATTTGTGGTCCAATAAAACCACTAACACTTGGTGGTGCAGCCTACTTTGTAACCTTCATTGATGACCATTCGAGAAAATTATGGGTTTATTTTTTGAAGACAAAAGATCAAGTGTTAGGTGCATTCAAGCAGTTTCAAGTTTCAGTTGAAAGACAGACCGGAAAGAAGTTAAAATGCATTCGTTCAGATAACGGTGGTGAGTGCATCGGACCATTTGATGAATATTGCAGGCAACAGGGGATTCGACATCAGAAGACACCTCCTAAAACACCTCAGTTAAATGGCATAGCAGAAAGAATGAATAGAACATTGGTTGAGAGAGTCAGATGTTTAATTTCAGATGCAAAGTTGCCAAAATCTTTTTGGGGTGAGGCTTTAAGTACAGTGGTACATGTTATTAACATATCTCCCACTATTGCTTTGGATGGTGATGTTCCAGACAGAGTTTGGTTTAGAAAGGATATTTCATATGACCATCTAAAGGTGTTTGGCTGCAAAGTCTTTGTTCATGTTCCCAAGGATGAGAGGTCCAAGTTAGATGTCAAGACACGAGAGTGCATCTTTCTTGGTTATGGTTCTGATGAGTTCGGCTACAGACTTTATGATCCAATTGCAAAGAAAATTGTCAGAAGTCGAGATGTGGTATTTGTTGAGAATGAGACCATTTGGGATATTGAGAAGATGAAAAAGACAGATTCTCATGATTCTGATATTTCAATTGATACTAGCTCAGTCCCATCTTTTGAGTTGCAGGGAC
Organism: Psidium guajava; assembly: GCA_016432845.1. Lineage (NCBI taxonomy): Eukaryota > Viridiplantae > Streptophyta > Magnoliopsida > Myrtales > Myrtaceae > Psidium > Psidium guajava. The sequence goes on along the minus strand of CM028225.1, from coordinate 34,784,391 downwards.
AGTTATATGATCAGGTTGAAAATGGTGTTCATGGTCAGACTCCAGATCAACAGGTTCATGATCAGACTCAGAATGATCAGCAGGCTGAAGATCAGATCCAAGGTGATCAGCAGCATTTAGATGATATTGATACTCAAGAGAGTGCATCATTAGCTCCACCAACCACTATTTTAAGGAGGTCTACCAAAGACCGCACCCCATCTACCAGATACTCTTCTAGTGAGTATGTTTTATTGACAGATGCAGGTGAACCTGAGAATTTTGAAGAAGCAGTAGAAGATGAGAATAAAAAGGAATGGTTCGATGCAATGCATGATGAGATGAAGTCATTGCATGACAATCATACTTTTGAGTTGGTGGCACTACCTAAGGGTAAAAGAGCTTTGAAGAACCGATGGGTTTATAGATTGAAGCAAGATGAGACTACTTCGCGTCCTCGATATAAAGCCAGACTAGTTGTCAAAGGCTTCAATCAGAAAAAGGGAGTTGACTATGATGAAATTTTCTCTCCAGTTGTGAAAATGTCTTCAATTCGAGTTGTTTTGAGTCTGGCAGCTAGTCTTGATCTTGAGGTTGAGCAAATGGACGTGAAGACTGCATTTCTTCACGGTGATTTGGAAGAAGATATATACATGGAGCAGCCTGAGGGTTTTTAGGTGAAAGGTAAAGAAAATTATGTTTGCAAACTAAAGAAAAGCTTATATTGCTTAAAGCAAGCGCTGAGACAATGGTATAGAAAACTTGAGTCTTTTATGGGGGAACAGGCCTATAAGAAGACTACTTCTGATCATTGTGTGTTTGTGCAGAAATTCTCTGAAGATGACTTTATTATTTTATTGCTCTATGTGGATGACATGCTCATAGTTGGTCAGAATACTACGAGGATTGACAAGTTAAAGCGAGATTTGAGTGAGTCTTTTTCGATGAAAGACTTGGGGCCGGCTAAGCAAATGCTTGGTATGAGGATCACTCGCGACAGACCAGCGAAGCGGTTATGGTTATCTCAAGAGAAGTACATAGAGAAAGTACTTCAAAGATTCAAGATGGATAAAGCTAAAGTGGTGAGTACGCCTCTTGCTACACACTTTAAGCTTAGTCATAAACAATGTCCATCTAGTGAGAAAGATCTGAAAGACATGGAAAAGGTTTCTTACGCTTCTGCAGTAGGTAGTTTGATGTATGCAATGGTTTGTACAAGGCCAGACATAGCTCACGCAGTTGGAGTGGTTAGTCGCTTTATGTCAAATCCAGGAAGAGAGCATTGGAATGCATTGAAGTGGATCCTAAGGTATCTCCGAGGCACTTCTAGTTTGAGACTTTCATTTGGGAGTGAGAGGCCGATTCTTGTTGGGTATACTGATTCAGACATGGCAGGGGATGTTGACACAAGGAAATCTACTTCAGGCTATTTGATTACCTTTTCAGGGGGAGCTGTGTCTTGGCAGTCAAGGTTGCAAAAATGTGTTGCCTTGTCGACGATAGAGGCAGAATTCATTGCAGCAACTGAAGCATGCAAGGAATTGCTTTGGATGAAAGAGTTTACGCAAGAGCTTGGTTTCACTCAAGAAAGGTATGTTTTACTTTGTGATAATCAAAGTGCTATACATCTTGCAAAGAATTCCACTTTTCATGCCAGGTCAAAACATATTGATGTGAGGTACCATTGGATACGAGAAACTTTAGAATCGAAAGGGTTGGAACTTGAGAAAGTACACACAGAAGATAATGCATCAGATATGATGACAAAGGCTCTCACTAGAGAGAAGCATGAGTTTTGTCGGCGTCAGGCCGGCATGGATTTCTGTTGAGTTCTTTTGTATCGAAATCTCCCTCAATGGGCTGGAGGGGGAGATTTGTTGGGCTCTTTAGCCGGTCCAGCCCATTTAGGGTTGCTATTCTTAGGGCAACTAAACAACAACATCAACGCGAGAGAAAATAAAAAACGTGAAAAAGAGGGAGCAGCCGTGCAACCGTTTTTTTTTTGGGGAAAACCAAACCTGTCCAGCAGTGATCAACTAGGTGATTGGAAGTCCATCCGTGGTCCGATCGGGCTGAAATTTTGTCAGCGGCTTCGGGACTTATTGCTCTTGATTTTGAACGGTTGGATCGTGTTTTCAAGGTGTCTACTGCAGATTTTGTGGGTGGTTTCAGATCATGATTTGGGGGTGTTTCTCATCCGTTTCTCTCGTTAAAGGTGATGTTGATACTTGATCTTCACTTATAGTTTTGGAATTTCAGTGTTGTTGAAATTTGTGAGGTTTTGTACCTAAACTATTAATAGTGGAGATTCGGGTGGACTCCGTGAACAGTCTCGTGATTTTTATCCTTCACATCGGAGGAGTTTTCCACGTAAAAATTCTCGTGTTATTTTTCTTTTGGTTCGTCTATTTCCATTGGTTGCGTTCGATTCGGTTTCTCACAGGTTCAGTCAAAGGGGAAAATATATCCGCTATTTTTCCCAACACTTTGCTGCAGTAATTATCTCCCCAACCTTTGAACATAATCATTATTTCCTTCTAGTTCTTTCTTTTACCTTTTCTCCAAAAAGTATTTGTAATTCTGTTAAAAATTTTTCTTTCCAATATGTTTTATTGCAATCTGTCCCAGTCAAATTTTTTAATAGAAATAGGTCGTTATACCATCTAAAGCCGTTTAAGGTTGGACAACTAAGATAAAATAATTAGCCAGATGATATCAGAGTCAGCCTTGTAGTAAAAGAAAAATAGAAGTCTATTTGTTGTGTCAATTGGGTTATAGCTAAGTTTATCACTTATAAAAAAAATAATGCCAGTTGGACTAAAAACGAATTGTGAAAAAACCCAAAAACAAAGGCACCACAAGAGAAAATAAATTCAACTTGGAAAAGCACACTAGTTTCACCTAACATAATCTTAAGAAACATGATTATGGTCATATGATGAAACCTTTTCTCCTATTGCTTTTCAATGCAAGTTAATAGATAATGCGGTTTCAATTGTCTGGGAAGTCATCTAACTTAAATGATGCTTGCAATGTCTAAAATAAAACAACAATTGGACGAATGATACAATGTCAAAGTAATGTGAATGTGATTAGATAAGATACGTCACAAATAACAAATTAAGGAACATTTTTCATATTTGACTCCCCAGTCCCCACAACCGAAGAGCCTTTTTCTGCAACTTGTTGCTGTAAGAATACACATCACGCCTTGGTTGAGAAGGAGGTTGGCCGATGTGAAGAGTTGGCATTCGAAGAGATGAGCTCGTTGAAAGAGAAATCTCAAGTTTTTAAAAGTGTTATTATTCTTATTTGGAAAATTATTCGAAAAATTTGAATATGATTTAAATGTTTTGTATCTTACGTTGTCAATGGTATGAGATGTTTGATAAAGGATAAAAGTTAAATACCAAAATTTAGCACAATGCTAAAAGAGAGAAAATCAAAATATCTCAGGAACTGAAAAGTAAATGAAAGTATTTTTTTCCTATTTATTTAGAAAAAAATTTCACCAAATAATATTTCCAAACTAACGCAATGCCCTATTAATATATGAAAGTATTTAGTTTACAATTCTATTGAATATCCACATTAGTGTTTTTACATTTTGTTGGACTTATTTGTCGAAATATTTCAATATTATATGGTTTAAAGTATTTTATAAAATTTGCAATCAGGAAGGAAAGATCATTTGACGAAGAAAAAAAAGATCAATTTTAGTATTGTCACAATTTTTTTTTTATGAATGAGCATATCCTATTATAGTTCTAAATTTTAAATACCCTTGCCCTCAAACTAGTTATCAAGAAAAGCCTAACTCCAAAAAAAATAAAAAAAAAAATAAACCTAAGTTTCAAAGGACTCGGAGTCCTAGTTCGAGTCAACTTCCAGCATAGTCAAACCGTGGTTGTTAATTGAATCTGATCTGATAAGTTCAGGAAACAAACCTCGTTTTCCTGATTCAAAGCACCCTCTCTCCCTCTCCCTCTCCCTCTCTCTCTCTCTCTCTACAATCTCCTGCTCACAGCAAGAACTTCCGGAGGCCCCGCGCTTTCCAGGACGAGGATCAGGTTTCTTTCAGTTTTCTCACATAATGTTTCCTTAATTCGGAAACTGGGTTCCACGTTGTTGCTTCGTTTAGCGATGTTTCAATCTGTTGTTTTCAGTCCACGAGCTCTTTTGGGTCGTCGAAGTTTTCAGCAACTTCTCTTGCATTCAAGCTTGCAAAGTTCTTCTCTTTGAGCTGGTTTGCGCTAAATGCCCCTTTTGCATGCCGGGGATCAATTTGATATTGTTTTCTTTTTTTTTTAGACATAACGTCAGATAGATGGCAAAGTGCCGCAGTTTCGATAAATTCATGAACTTTCTGTTCTTGGGCTTGTGACTGATCTTTGCTGGTCTTCGATTGGTGAAGCGATGATAGAGTCTTGATCGGCCAATATGATCGGCCAATATTCTTCTCTCGGCCTGTACCGTGACTGATCACTTGTGGTGTTTAGGGGAATATCTTTTCATGATCACAGAATTGTTAAAGTTTAAATATGCTTGACACAGAGCGAAATCAAGGGAAAATAATTAGGAAGGCAGAGCTTAAAAATTAGGTCGGTCATTGGTTTTAAGGAAATCCCATGTGAAAAATAAGGTACAAGTTATTGAAATTTTTTTTAGCAGATTTCATGCGTTCGTCGTTGATGTAATAGTCTCCTAGAAGATAGTGTGAGAGCTTTTCTACGAGTGAAACAGCACTGATTTTACTTAGAGCGAGCCAAAGATCATAGCCAATTATGTACGAGCGAGTTGGAGAGTCTTCAATAACGCATTGAGTCGACACTTTTGCAGTACCATCTTCCTCATCAAGGCGTGGCAACATGCGTGTTTTTCTTTTTTGCAAGGTCTGGTGATGTCATTCATATTATGATTTTACATTCACTTAGACTTTTTCTTCTCTCCTTACAATCTATTGGATTAGTACTTCTCTTAATTTTGATTGTGGGAATACTTGGCATAACTTTTTTTGTCTCGCAGGGTAGGCCCCCTGGAGAATCAGATTGGTGCACTTCCGGTGTAGCTAACCGGTGTGACATGGCGATTACTAATGGCAATACTTGGCTGGCCAACATGGTCGGGGATATAAGCGGGAAGATTGAGGAACTCTGTTTGGATGTGGAAGATTGCATCTGCACGGTGATTCTTTGCCCCTTTCGATCCTCTTCCCAGATTGGCTTTTATCACTCCGCTCTTCTCCATTTGTTGATTTATGTGTGATTCAAGTTTCACTCATGAGTAACGTCTCTTACTTTCGTCTGGTTCCAAGCAAATTTTGCGGTAGATTAATGTTCTTCGTAATTTATCCAGATCCCTATATCTTGACCTTCCAATTACTAATGAGTAGATGTAACGACATTCTTTCTGGTCACGCTTCCTCGTACGCTGTCCTTTATAATTGTTGAAATCCTTGCAATAGGACACGGTTAATTATGTTGAGAGCAAGCTAAAGAAGGTGCGTGCCGACATGAGAAGCTTTTGCTTGAAGTTCATGGAAGAAGTTTTCACCTGGTCCTCGGAGCAGGTGAGTGAAGAGGTACTGTCCGATATGCCTCCTCTGGAAAGTACCGATAGAAACGCAACATCGGACCGTGCTGAAGGAGACTGCCTCCAAGAGGATTCTTGCAGTGTAAACAACTACTCTGATGTGGACTCCGAGAGCTTGGGCAACTCCACACAAGATGTGCCAATCGCTCAAGCTGAAGCGACACTGTTGAAGTTTGAGGACGGACATGAACATGCCCCTTTAATGGAAGGACTTGGGGAGGATTCCCATGGTTTGGATACCTGCGCTGACAACACAATCGCAGTCAAGTCACTCTATTGTGTTAGTCCAGAAGAACATGTGAGCATCATTCCTAATGTCGCTTCCTCGAATGCGTTCGTAGAACCACTCGGTACGTACCTCACAGATATCGTATGTGCATGTATTTGTGCTGTAACGGCTAAACACAGAGCCTGCTTCTAGATTTCAGCTAAATGTGCACCAGTTTAGAACATTTCATTGATGCCTAATTGACTACGTCATGTCCAGTGTCTTTCTCTCTTTGTCTGGTTAACTAGGTCTTTGGCCTCGCCCATTATGGAAGATGCAATGATTTTACATGCCATTCACTTTCATAAGAAAGGCATGGTTTTCATTATCATCAGGTGATCTACTGCATGAAGGAAACCAGTCGGTTTCCTTTGTTAGGGTTACCCTTGCATAGCTTTCCTACTCAGTACCATTTGCATGGGTTATTCTATCTAATGAATGTCAGGCTTAAGTTTGCTTCTCCTAATTCTTTATACTGTCCTAAATAACTCCCTTCTAGAATTTCTCTATTGGAGTTTAAATTGTTTGACGGAAAGTAGGATATATGTTGCTAATGCTGCATCCATGTGAATTACTATTTGCGCAAGCCCATGGTGAAGAACGAGCTATAATCGAACAATTAGGACATTATTGGAAACCCGTGAAGGTGCCTATTGGTTTTCTTCCTTTATATGATGTTTGATTGTCACACATTTGTCACAGCAGGATCCGATTGCTCAGTTTCTCAAAACCACCATTGTGTCAATGAGTTGATCAAACTTGATGAGAGCTGCATTATTGTAGATGCCAGAGAACTTTGTTCAGCTCCTAACGAAATGACCGAACCACAGGTAGTACAGGTATGTGCCTTCGCTCTCTATCAAATAGATCATCAGTATCCTATCTCAATCTCATCCTGATCACTGTTCTTCTCCATCTTCTTGTATTAGAGCTTTGTTCCGGAGAACATGCCATCCACAATGAGGAACCACGAGTTCGATGACTCTGAATGGGAGATCATATGATTCAAGATCGGTAATCATCGGAAGTGTCGAGGTTACTTAAATTTAACTATCGATAGCACAACATCAGCAAAAATAAGAGTTCTCATACTACTTGATTTTTTTTATTAGAATCGATGGTTATTGATAGTCTTGTTCTTTTTTGCCATGGGCAAGCTTTTTTCTATCAAACTTCTCCATAAACCTATTCCTTTCTTCTTCTTTTTTCCCCTCTCTATATGATTTCTTGCAGGTAGAAATTTACGAAATATTATCAAAAATCTGCGAGCTCCTGCACAATAAAATTAGATTTTGATATTGAGCAAAAATTTTCAGTCAGCTCATATCTTAATCTTCTAGGGAAAATTGGAAAAAAAAAAGTGCCGTGTACTTAAGGAGAGGGGGCGGATATTATCACAACCTTAATAGGTTCTTTCACCACTATTATGAAGTTGTTTTACATATTAAGTTTCCCCTTGTTCTGAAAACGAACTTTGCCGGAAAGTATTTTCGCAAGAAACTCATTTTCATCCTATGTTGGCCTGTATTTTGCAAATACTATGGATGTCCTTTTCGACAATTGTTACAGAAAAAAAAAAATCAAACACACGTTTTTTTTTTCCCGAAGTTTCCAGTACAAACTAAGGTCTTGGACTTGGGTATTGGGGACTCTAGCTTGATAAGTCATGGTCTCAGGCCTGGGTGTAGGTGCGGGTGACCTAGGCGTGGGAGCCAGGTACTCAGGCTTGGCCATCGTGATCAGGAATTAGAGCTTAACCTCAAAGCATTGAGATACCTGGTTTGCCTCTAAGTGAGGATTCTGGTTGGATTTGAGTTCAAACACCGAGGCCTCAGGTTCAAACACCAAGGCCTAGTTGTATTTTGAAAATTGATTTTTCATTTTAAAAGAGCGAGTCACTTTCTTAAATTTAAGCATAAGTTTCCCATCAACTAGGAAAAAAATATTTATGGACTCATTTTTCCCAAGCGATAGAAATGCTAGAAAAATAAGCAAGATATTTTCTTGCATTAAGTTTCCTACAGAAAAAAGAATCTAAGTTGCAAAGTACTCATGAAAGAAGTTATTATTATGTTATGAAAGAAAATATGGTAAATTTTAATTTGTGGAAAAGGTAATTGTATCACCGACTTGAAAAGATTTAGAAAATTGTTGACGTGAATGGTGACCATCTACGTAGCACGATTGGTGCTGGCGTGGATATTTTGAAATTGTTGTTTTTTTTTCCTTTTCTTCTCTTTACATTTTTTTTTGGGACCGAGGTTGCATAGGGTCATCGGCACTAGGTGAGGGCCACAACTCCCTTGTTGACCATTAAGCGGCTCACAGGCTCTCGCTATGGCTATGAGGGCCTACTTGAGAGCCGCAACGCCTTGTGAGGGCGGGATGTTCAAATTGGACGAGGGCATTCCGATCCTTGCTTGTGGCTTGCAAGAGTTAGTTGGCGACCCTTGAAAAGCTCGCTCCAAAAAAAGTAAAGAAAAGCGAATACTATAACAAAACAAAGATATTATTAAAAAATTATTTAAAAAAAGTTCACGTCAGTACTATTATATCACATAAGATAGCCGGTATCTCCGTCAGCAATTTCCGATACAAAATGACTGGATAGAGTCAATTGACAAAAATTGAAAATGTTTAAAATTAATTTAGCACAATTGAAATTTGTTAGGATTGAATTGATACAAGTACAATAAATCTATGACTTTTCGATAATTTCCTCGTAATTGATCTTTGACTGAAATTCGAACTCAGAAGTTCTGACCATATGTTTGAGAAGAAAATAAAGAATTCCACAACCCATGGAAGGGAAAGGGAAGAGATTATGTGCATTGGACTCTTGGAAATTAGAAAAGTGTTTCCATATTGACCAGCTTCTAGATGATGTTAATAATAGGAATACGTAGGTCCCATGTCTGCGTGACACACGCAACAATTCTTGCCAATGTTGTCTGTCTACCTATATTTATTACCGCTAATTAGTCCGTAATGTATAGTGTGTTTTGGCACATTTTAAGCGAAAAAATTACTTAATGACTTCTTGATGGAAGTTTAAAATGGTATCAAACTTTAGAAAAAATAGGAAAAAAAAAAACCATGCGCAAATCTAATTGTTAATAATCGAGAGTTCTTCGTTAGAGAACTGTCGATTGATGCACGAAAAACATTTGATCAATATTTAATCATTCACTTACTGTTCTCTGCCTTACACAGAAACACAATCATCTCTCTTCTTTACACACGTCACTTTTGCTTGCTCTTGTCAATCTAGGTCAATAAAGGTATTGAGAACGAAGAAAAGCGCATGAAGGAAAGTAGAATATAATTAGAGATATTTTCAAACCAATTCAGTTCTGTTTAGCTTGAGAAGAATTTACCTAGTAAATGCTCAAGCTTTATACTACACCATGATCATAGAAACATCTTTTCCAAGGTGTGAGAAAACCGTAATTGAAGCCAGAGTGAGATCAAGGAACCATTCACGTGCCTTTCTTTTTCCTTTAGCTTTTGGACAACGTGTGCAGCGCGCGCTCAGTTAGCAAACAAGAAGCATTGACCACGGTCATCACCAACTTTCTTTGCGGTCATGTTGCTCCAATAAATCAATTTCACAATCCCTTCTGGACACACACCTAATGCATTCCCTCATTCCCTGCGGCACCAAAAATACCTCTTCATTGAAATTGAAATGGCTGCGTTTTGTAATGGGAATGCGTTCCCTTCAAATCTGATAAAGCCTTAACCGTGTACAGGAAGCATTCGTGCCCTCCACGGCTGTCCCCAGGTTTTCCATGTTCAGACATGCATGGCTTCGCCACCCCGTATCTCCGCCCATTATGGAACCAAATTTTCCACCTTGCAATCAACGTAAAACTTTTTGCATGGCTTATAGAATACGGCTATCACAAGCAAGACCGTGTGTGTGTATATATTCATGTCGAGTGCAGGTATCTCATCATCCACGTCTGAGTTTTTCCACTGAGAAACACACTATCCCACTCCCAATTTGTGCCATGGCTTTTCCTCTCAAGAGTGAAACCATCATCTCCCTTGCTCTAATCCTCAGCACATGGGCATGGCGTGCGATGTCGGTCCGCACATTGCATGGATCAACTGTTGCCGTGCAGCACGAGCAATGGATGGCCCAATACGGTCGGACCTACAAGGACCTGGAGGAGAAGGAGAGACGTCGGGAGATTTTTGAAAGGAACTTGCAGTTCATCGAAGATTTCAATGCATCGGGGAATCGGACTTTCGAGGTAGACATCAATCAATTCTTGGACTTGACTGACGACGAGTTCCTTCGGAGCCACACGGGATACTTGGCATCTAAGCAACCAAAGTCCCCCAAGACGGCGTCGCTGAGCCATCAATATCCCACTGGGGATGTTCCAGATAGCATCGACTGGGTGGAGAAAGGCGCCGTGAATCAGATCAAGGACCAAGGCCAATGTGGTAAGTATCTAAACGGGCATGCATCCAATTGTGAGATCAATTTTGACTTCTATTTAGATATAAGTTTAGGAGCCTCGCTATCATAGGAAGTCAGATACCAAGGGTGACAAAACTAAATGTACGAATGCAAGATCCTGTTGGGCATTCTCAGCGGTCGCAGCAGTAGAAGGAATCACGCAGATCAAAGGCCGTAATTTGCCGGTGCTCTCCGAGCAACAACTAATCGACTGTGTTACCGAAGCCGATGGCTGCGACGGCGGTCTTTCGGACAATGCTTTCGAGTACATCATCGATAACAAAGGAATTGCGTCTGAGGACACATACATATACAAAGGGACGGACGGTACCTGCAACTCGACGAAAGCGGCCCAACGGGCGGCGCAGATCAAGAAATTCGTCCATGTGCGGCCCGATGAAGGGGAGCTCCTGAAGGCAGTTGCACAACAGCCGGTGTCCGTCGGGATCGCGGCAGGCGGGCAGGAGTTCAGGAGCTATAGTGGCGGCGTGTTCAATGGGGACTGCGGCGAGCAGCTGAACCACGCGGTGGTCGTGGTCGGGTACGGGACGAGCGAGGAAGGAACCAAGTTCTGGAAGATCCGCAACTCGTGGGGGGAGACTTGGGGCGAACAGGGTTACATGAGGATTCAAAGAGGTGTAGATAGCTCGAAAGGAATGTGCGGACTCGCGTCGGACGCTTCTTATCCAGTGGCCTGAGATAACCAAAAAAAAAAAAAGAGATGGAGTACGAGCATCATGAGATGACGAGTTGCTCCTTCTTTCCTACTTATAGTGTGGTATTTGTAAGGAGGCTATTGTGAAGCCACTAAGCTAAGAGGAGAATTACGTATTAATTCTTCAATTTGAATCAATTTTCTTGTTTTACCTACAATTCCCTTTGTCTAAGATGCATACCACAATTCGACAAAAAAAGAAAAAAAAAAGATGCATACCACCAAATATATCCTTCTCATTTCCATTTATCTATCTATCTATCTATAAGTAAAAGCGGTTAAAACCCGCATGACCAGTGTGGAGTGGCTCGATCTTGTACGAGCAGTACCTAGTAATTTGATTTCGATCATCATTTTAGTGTAACTCTTAGGTTGAGGATTACACTGAACTTTTGGAAAGAGATAATCTCATAGTCTAAGGATAACCATCATGTGTTCATAAATTAAATGACTAGAATCCTCATGCAAGCCGAATTGCGTGTGATTGCATTTTTAATTGGCAAAATGTGAAAATTCTTATTTGATTTCTATTGTCATATGTTTAAATCATGTACACTTTCAATTAGGGGACTGTATGTTCTTCCCATGAAAAGCCTGGAGGATCTGACATTACATGATGGAACGTAAAACTAAAATCAAGGATCCTTGTTTGAATTGATGAGATATATTTAGAGGCTACAAAATGGGTCTAGAACCCACATTTAATAGGTCTTTTTACGAAAATGGGTTAAAAATTTTATCTTTTTACGGATTTGGGTTCTGCGGCGAGAAATTTCCGAGAAAGGGGTTTGTTTGGCGCTAGGAGTGCCGAACAAGCCCTTGTTTGGCGCTTGAAGCTCCGAACAACAAAAAAGAGAAAAAAAAACAAAAAAACCCTTGTTCGGCGCTTGAAGGGCCGAACAACAAAAAAAGCAACAAAAAAAAAACGAAAAAAAAACCCTTGTTCGGCACTAACAAGGAAAAAGTTGGGGGGTTCAAATAAAAAATTAAAAAATTCGTAAAAAAAAAACCAAAAAAATTCTAAAAAATTTCCATAAATTTCAAAAATTAAGAAATTGACCATTTTAACGAGTCGGTCCTATTTTTGATGGTTTTCCCTTTTAGACATTTCGAAATGACGATTTTGCCCCTTACGGGCAAATTGTTTTGAAAAATTTCAAAAGTTTCGAAAAAAAATTCCAAAAATTAGTAAATAGGCCATTTTAATTGGTCAATCCTACTTTTAAGGATTTTTCTCATCTATCTTTTCAAAATGATGATTTTGCCCTTTATGAAAAACAAGTGTTCACGAAAAAAATAGTCAGTATTTTAAATGGTCCAACATGGAAAGGTTTTTAAAATAAAATTTTGGCAATTTCTTCATATTTGTAGTCTACGGTATCTATTTTCTTATTTTCAGATATTTTCTTAATATGGAAAATAATATTAAAATTTACGACAAATTTCAAAAATTACTTTTCTTCCAAATTGGATCCTCAGGCTTCGTTAAAGCTTCTAAATATGATTTTTCAATGCCTATAGATTCAACGATGTCAACACATAGCAATATCATATTTATGATGTAAAAAGTTCTAGTACATCAAATTTATAATAATACATAATTTTGGTTTATATGAGTTTTGCTCATAATGAGTCAGCGTCACATTTGAATTATGTGTCTGACCCAGATCTCCTGCAAGAAAATGAACAGGTAACGATAAATCAGATAAAAAGAGTTGATCTTGAATTTCCAAAGAGAATCTTCGGAATTGTGTATAGAGCGCTGCTTAACCTCAAACCGAGAATTCATTTTAGCATCAAGTTATGTAATTTAGTCTGACTGAATTTTCCTTTTCACGAATCATCATGTCTTGCTCTAAAACCAAACATTGACGTTGGACACCTGAACAACTCTCTATCCAATATCAAGAGAAACTTACCAATAAGACCGAAAGTGTATGGGACATCAGGGCCAACTTCAGGAGGGGTGACAAACCAGAATTGTCGGGGCTTTTTACATAAATGGGTTTAAAAATTTACGTTTTTACAAATTTGGGTTTTTGTATACTATTTTTTTCATTAATATTTTTTTTCCATAAGGGGCAAAATCATCATTTTGAAAAATAGATGAGAAAAATCCTAAAAAGTAGGATTGGCCAATTAAAATGACCTATTTACTAATTTTAGGAATTTTTTTTGGAAACTTTTAAAATTTTTCGAGACAATTTGCCCGTAAGGGACAAAATCGTCATTTCGAAATGTCTAAAAGGGAAAACCATCAAAAATAGGACCAACTCGTTAAAATGGTCAATTTCCTAATTTTTGAAATTTATAAAAAAAATTTAGAATTTTTTTGGTTTTTTTTCTTTTTTTACGAATTTTTTAATTTTTTATTTGAACCCCCCTCCCCACCCCCAACTTTTTCCTTGTTCAGCACTTATAGTGCCGAACAAGGGTTTTGTTTTTTTTGTTTTTTTTTTTGCTTTTTTTTGTTATTCGGCACACCAAGCGCCGAACAAGCTTCTTTCTCGGAAATTTCTCGCCGCAGAACCCAAATCAGTAAAAAGATAAAATTTTTAACCCATTTTCGTTAAAAGCCCCATTTAATAGCAGTGGGTCATAAATAGGTTGCATTGTATCTTAAAAACAAGTTGAGTGGGTGATAAATGGGTTACTTAGAAACTTAATGGGTCCTAAATGAGTCTTAAGTATGTTATAAATTGGTTAGGTAAGATAGCTATCTTAATGAGTCATAATTTCTGATTTTTTTAAAAAAATTATATTTTTAATGATATATTATTTCATTTTTTTTCTTATTATTATTATTTTTTGTATTCCTTTTCTTCATTTTTCCTCCTACAACCGTCGAGCATGGCTGGCGAGCCTCGAGTTTGTCGAGATCTAGCAAGCCCCAAGCTCATTAGCCTTGGAAGATCTTGTGCCTGCCTGGATTCCTTAAGCCTCGAGCTTGTGGGGTCACTAAAATTTGGTGAGTCATCTGGTCAGCACGAGCTTGTTAGGGTGGCCAAGATCTGGTGAGCCTTAAGCTCATGATCATATGGATTGGGTGAACTCTAGGTTCGCTAGGATATGGCGAGCCCCAAGCTTATCAAACTTGAGCGAGCATTGAGGCTTACTAGGATTGGTCTCGTATGCGGCTGGTCGCCAAGCTATCAGGCATCGCCGAGGTTTGGCGATTGGCAGATGAAGGAGGCAAAAGGAAAAATAAAAAGGAAAAAGGAAAAAGAAATAAAATAACAAAAAATTTAAAAAAAATTAGTTTTCTAGATTATAAAAATTGTCCACAATATTTAGCAATATTTTTTTCCAAGTATTTAGGATTAATATAAAAGCATTTTAGTAATATGGATTGGGTAGGGCATGGTTCACTAGAATTGTATAACATGAAAATGTGTCGACGAATTAAATAGGTCGCTATGAGTGGGACTATTTCACCCGACCATTCATTTAATAGCTCTACGTTTTTAGCTTTTGTTTTCATATTTTACATTTGTCTTTCTAAGTCTAGCCTTTCTAAGTCATGCTTTATTATTATGTTTATTGTTGTTGCCATAAAAATTGTTTTTATTGTTATTGTTATTGTTATTATGTTTATTATTGTTGTTATTGTTATTGCTATTACTATTATTCCGATCTCGTACCCGCCCTATCGAGCGAGCGAGATCCAAAAAGGCAATCCTAATTCTTATTATGTTTGAGAAATCGCGTTGCCGTGCGTAGGTTTTGAGAGAACCCGTGCAAAATGTAAATTTCACTTCACAATGGTGTGATGCCAAGTTTGATGTAATTTGCAGTTATCAATGCATATATCATGTGACAAACGGATGCGATATCTGTTGAAGTGTTTGGACATGCATAGCTTGTGATTCATATTTCCGTAGAGAATACGGAATTGGAACAAATTTTACACCTTAAAATTGGCCCAATATTTTTTTTTTTGGTATGACTTGATTATGAAGTAGCCTACAAATATACATCTCCAATGCAGCTATCTCGACACAACCACTTCAAAATATCACACCGATGCTCCATTTATTTCATAGAAAGTGAAGCGTTTCTAAAAATGTTTGCCAAGGAGTTGTTTTCTAAGAAGATAGCAATATTTTTCGATTTTTTCCTAAAACCTAAAGGAATTGGGAAATGTTTTCCATCGTTTGGTAAGAAAAATCAATTTCCATTGCACATTTTTTTTCTTTTTAAATAATTTGTTTGCGTTTTTATTTTTTATTTTTTAAAATCATATTTCTCTTCTTTTCTAAATTTTTTAATTTCTTTTCTAATTTTTTCTCTTCTCTTTCTTCCTCCGCCTCCTTCTTCCCTCCTACGCTGCTGCTCCTTCCTCAGCTAGCCATTAGATGTGACATTAGCTAGCGAGCTTGAGGCTCGGTAGGTCCTGTCGAGTCTCGAGCTCAGCCTCCATCAAAGCCGGCGAACAAGGAAGTTGAAGGTGGAGACGGCCTTGGCGAGGGACCCTGTGGCATTAAGGAACAGCTCCACCGGTGCATGCTCACGGAGGCAGGCTAGGGCACGATGGTTGGCCGAGCTTGAGAATGACGAGGTGAGCCTCAACCTTGCAAGGTCTGACCTGGTCTTGGCTTTCCTTGCCATGGAGGCGATGATCCCAAATAGCAGCCCGTAGGGATGGAGGAGAGGGAATGAGGAGAGAGAACAAGGATGAGGAGAGAGAAGTGAATTAAGGAGAGAGAGAGCAAAGATAAGGAGAGAGAAAAAAAATTTCCCCATTTTAGAAAGTTACAAGCAAAAGAGAAACATGACATAGAGGAAAATAATTTCCGTTTCTCAAGAAATGAAATCATTTTCCTCATTTTTAGAAGGGCTTTTCTGTTTGATCGAAAAATATTTTCGATTGATTACTCATTTTCTGTTAACTAAACACGGGAAATTAAGGAAAATATTTTTGGAGAAAATATTTTTCGTAAAATAAATCGAGCCTAAAAAAGGAAGAAAACACATTCATGCAAGAAAGTGTTCGCGCAATGGCTTTCTCGCTCAAGAGTGAATTCATCATCTCCCCTGCTCTAATTCTTGGTGCTTGGGCGGAGCATGCGACATCGGTCCGTACGTTGCTTGAGCCCACCATTGCCGAATGGCAGGAGCAATGGATGGATGAATACATTGGGGTCAACGAGGACCCTCCGGAGAAGGCGAAACCCCAGGCGACATTGCATATTTCGACAAGTCAAGGGGGTCATACTTTCGAGTTAAGTTCCAACCGATTCTCGAACTTGACCAACAAGGAGTTCCTCCAATGCCATACGGGATATGTGGCACCTAAGAGACAAGACCCCACCGAAACAACATGGTTTAGCTCCCAAAATCTGGCTGGAGGTGTTCCCGACGACATTGAGTGGGTAGAGAAAGGCACCGTAAACAAGATCAAGTATCAAGGCAAGTGTGATAAGTACAAATGTTGTGAATGTGTCCCCCCTTTTCTTTCATATGGTGAACAAGTAGGTATTTAACAAAATATATACTGCTTGAAAACTTAAGCATATGTTTGTGACTTTGAACCTATGTAGTACACAGTTTTCTTTAGGCAGTCACAACCATCCTATTACGTATGATCCATCTAGGCATTCTCAGTCATAACATAAGTAGAAGGAATTGTGGCCATCATAAGCGACAAACTACAAATTGCGGGTGCTCTCCAAGCAACAACTAATAGATCGTGACACCACAAGCAACGGCCACAAAGGCGGCTACCGGGACAACGCTTTCAGGTACTTCATCCGAAAAAGGAGGATTAGCGTCCGGGGATGACTATGCGTTCCATGAGCTTGATAGGACCTGCAACGCAATGAAAGCAGCAGAGCACACAGCACGGATCTAGGGATTCGCAAATGTGCCGCTTGGCGAGGGTGACCTTGTGAACATGGGCGCGCAACAGCCCGTCGCGATCAACATTCTGGTGAGCGGGCAGAAGTTCAAAAGCTATAGGCACAGTGTGTTCGGTGGGGGATTGCGGGTCGTAGCTAGACCATGCCACCATCATTGTCGGGTACTCGATCAGCGAGGATGGAATCGAGTTCTGGAAGATCAGGAACTTGTGGGGCAAGGCATGAGGTGACGGCAGTTGCATGAGGATTCGGAGAGGCCATGGTAGTTCTAAAGGGATGTTCACACTCGCATCGAAAGCTTACCCAATTGCTTGAGGATAACAATAATAAGAGAGATGGTTATGTGACCGATAATCCACGGTTAGATTTATAGGAGCCTCAAAAAATAAAAAATTATTGTAGTGTCCATTTCTTCAAGAATTTGTGGCCCAAAATATGTTGTTACTTTAGCACTCACCCAAAGATTGTTACACTGACAAAGCTCTAATTATATATATTTTGTCGGACTAAGCAAGATAGGGAATTGCTTCCCTGACAGTACTATCAAATATGGTACGATCTCAATTATAGACCCAAATATTGTCATTATGTGTTTTGTATAAAGGACTCACTAATTGGTAGATTATACAATAAAAAATAACTGTATTGTCAGATTGTCGAGTTAGCAGTTTTCATGAAAATATATATGTTAGTAATATATATGGTATTTGTGGAGTTTTGGACTTGGGCCTCCCTTAATGGGCTTCACCCAATCCCAAGCTCTTTTTTTTTGTAAGTTCCCTTGAAGAGAGCAAGCAAGGGGGGGTGGGGGGGGAGGAGAAACAAACAAAGTGAGTTCTCAGGTATTCGTAAGATCGACAGCACATCAGGAATTGCAACCAAAATATGAGATCGGGTGGGCATATTTAGTTGAGGATATATGGATGTTAGTCCGAATGAGTGATTACACTTTCGTCCGACGTGGATACATGAGCATTATGTAGGGCAATTTTCGGTTCTTAGGATTTGAGGTGCAATTCCACAAAGTAGACTTTTCTAGCATAAAAATTTTTGGGTAACTATATTAACAACATGTTGTGGGCCACAAATTTTTGAAGAAGTGAACTCCACAACAATTTTTAATTTTTTATTATTATTATTTTTTGTGGCTCCCTACATACTCTCAATCTTACAATAGATAAAAAAACTATAACATAATTATATTATCTTCATGCAGAAGAACATGAGAGCATCATTCCCAATGTCAATGCCTCGAATGCATATGTAGAACCAATCGGTACGTACCTCATAGATATCGTATGTGCATGTAATTGGGCTATGACGGCTAAACACAAAGCCTACTTCTATATTTCAGCTAAATGTGCACCAGTATAGAATGTTTCATTGATGCCTAAATGACGACGCTACATCATGTCCCCTGTCTTTCTCTCTTTGTCTTATTAACAAGGTCTTTGGCCTCTCGCATTATGGAAGATGCAATGATATTACATGCTATTCACTTCCATAAGAAAAGCATGGTTTTCATTATCATCAGGTGATCTACTGCATAAAGGCAACCATTCGGTTGGCCTTGTTAGGGTTACCCTTGCATAGCTTTCCTACTCAGTACCATTTGCATGGGTTATTCTATCTAATGAATGTCAGGCTTAAGTTTGCTTCTCCTAATTCTTTATACTGTCCTAAATAACTCCCTTCTAGAATTTCTCTATTGGAGTTTAAATTGTTTGACGGAAAGTAGGATATATATTGGTAATGCTGCATCTATGTGAATTACTATTTGCGAAAGCCCATGCCGAAGAACAAGCTAAAATTGAACACTTAGGAAATGATTGGAAACACATGAAACTGCCTTTTGGTTTTCTTGCTTTATATGATGTTTGATTATCACACATTTATTACAGTAGGATCGGATTGCTCAGTTACTCAAGACCACCATTATGTCAATGAGTTGATCAAGCTTGAAGGCAGCTGCATTATTGTAGATGCCCGAGAACTTTGTTCAGTTCCTTACGAAATGACTGACCCATGAGTAATACAGCTATGTGCCTTCGCTCTCTATAGATCGTCAACATCCCATCTCGATCTCTAGTAACATTTTGTCGTGGTCACTATTCTTCTCCATCTTTGTGTATTAGAACTTTGTTCCGGAGAACATGGCATCCACAATGAGGAACCACAAGTTCGATGAATATGAATGGAAGATCATATGATTGAAGATCGGTAATTATCGAAAGCGTCGAGGTTACTTAAATTTAACTATTGATAGCGCAGCATCAGCAAAAATAAGAGTTCTCATACTACTTGATTTTTTTTATTAGAATCGATGGTTATTGATAGTCTTGTTCTTTTTTGCCATGGGCAAGCTTTTTTCTATCAAACTTCTCCATCAAACCATTCCTTTTTTTCCTCTCTATATATGATTTGTTGTAGGTAGAAATTTAAGGAATACTAGCAAAAATCTGCGAGTTCCTGCACAATAAAATTAGATTTCGATATTTAGCACACAATTTTTTCAATCAGCTTATATCTTAATCTTCTAGTGAAAATTGGAAAAAAAAAGTGTGTTTACTTAGATGGGAATATCAGTATGTTGATGTTTATGCGAGCGTTAGGCGGGATAATTATTCAATTGGTCGAAAACCTATTATATGGATGTCAATTGAGTCTTTAACTTTTCAATCTTATTAATTTAGTCCTAAATTTTTACACGAAATGCCAATGAAGTCCTTCTTCTGGCCAATTGATGCTGAAAATTGCCAAAGTGGCATCCAGTCATCGTTGGCTGTCCTATGTAGTACGTGATCGTGGACAACTTGTGGATCGCCACGCCAACAATAGGCAAGGCGTTCATTTAATACTCAATTGTTAGTTTTCCTTGTGGACAAATTAAGAAGGCATAGATCTAGTAAAAGTAAATACGATAGATAAAATAGCATTTGACTGTAACACCAAAATACATCTGTTTTAGCCTTTTCCTTCATTGGATAAGTAGATTCAAGAGAAAATAAAATGATTTACTTATCTTTGCATTTGATTTCAAATATTTTAGAAGACTGTGGAAACATAAAAACAAAAGTATACTCAAATCATTAAATACAAATGCATGTATTAATTGTGGGATATGAAACGGAAAAAGTGCAATATTATGTTAGTGACCGGTTGAAAACCTAAATGAGCAAAAACTAAATAAATCCAACACATTATGGTCAAGATCAAGATTTTCCATTTTAATGAGTTGATAAGCAAATAGGACACGCAATAAGAGTGCCGTGTAATTAGGGAGAGGGGCGGATATTATCACAAACTTAATCGTTTCTTTCACTACGATTATAAAGTTCTTTTACATATTAAGTTTCCCTTTGTTCTGAAAATGAACTTTGCTGTAAAGTATTTTCACAAGAAACTCATTTTCATCCTATGTTTGCATGTATTTTGCAAATAATATGGAAGTCATTTTTGACAATTGTTACAACAAAAAATAAAATTCAAACAACATTTCTTTTTCCAAAAAAGCGTTGGACCGAACACCTTCAGTACAAAAAAAAATTGCAATATTATGTTAGTGATAGGTTGAAAACCTAAATGAGCAAAAACTAAATAAATCCAACACATTATGGTCAAGATCAAGATTTTCCATTTCAATGAGTTGACAAGCAAAAAGGACACGCAATAAAAGTGGCGTGTACTTAGGGAGAGGAGGCAGATATTATCACAACCTTAATAGGTTCTTTCACCAGTGTTATAAAGTTCTTTTACATATGAAGTTTCGCTTTGCTCTGAAAATGAACTTTGGTATAAAGTATTTTCGCAAGAAACTCATTTTCATCCTATGTTGGCCTTTATTTTTCAAATAATGTGGAAGTCATTTTCGACAATTGTTACAAAAAAAAATCAAACACGCATTTTTTTTTTCCAAAGTCTCGGGTACAAACTAAGGTCTTGGATTTCGGCATTGGGTACTCCAGCTTAAGCGTCGTGGTCTCGGGCCAGGTCTCTAGGGACATAGGTGCAGGTGCGGGTGACCCAGGCAAGAGAGCCGGGTACTCGGGCTTGGTTGCGGTGATCAGGAATTAGGGCTCGACCTCAGAGCACCAAGATCCCTAGGTTGCCTCTAAGTGAGGATCTCGGTTGGCCTCAAGTTCAAACACCGAGGTCTCAGGTTCAAACACCAACAGCTACTAGTATTTTGAAAATTGATTCTTCGTCTTAAAAGAGTGAGTCGCTTTCATGAATTTAAGCATAGGCTTTCCATCGACTAGGAAAAAGATACTTTGTTGACTCATTTTTCCCAAGCCACATAAATGCCGGAAAAACGAGCAAGATATTTTCTTACATTAAGTTTCCCACGAAACGATGAATCTAAGTTGCAAAGTACTCGTGAAAGAAGTTATTATTTATGTTTCGAAAGAAAATATGGTAGATTTTAAGTTGTGGAAAAAGTAATTGTACCGCTGACGTGAAAAGGTTTAGAAAATCATTGACGTAGACACTAGCCATCTACGAAACATGGCCGGCATTGACGTTAACATTTTCAAATTGCTTTTTTTTTTCTTCTCTTTACATTGTTTTGGGACTGAGGTCGCCTAGGGTCGCTGGCACTACGCGGCGGCGGCAACTCCCTTGCTGACCATCGGATGAGGGCTCACAAGCCCTCGTTGTGGCTAGTGACGGCCTAGGTCAAGACCTTCCGAGGGCACGACGCTCAGATCTGACGAGGGCATGCCGATCCTCACTTGTGGCTTGCGAGAGTTAGTTAACGACCCTTGCTGACCTCACTCCAAAAAAAGTAAAGAGAAGCGAATATAATGACAAAACAAAAAAAAAATTATTTAAAAAAATGTTCACGTCAGCACTAATATGTCACATAGAACTGTCGGCATCTCTATTAGCAAATTCCGGTACAAAATGGATAGATTGACTCAATTGGGAAAAATTGAAAACATTTAGAAGTAATTCGGCACAACTGAAATTTTTTATCGTGCACAATAAATCTATGAATTTTCGATAATTTTCTCGCAGTGGACCTTTGAGTGGAATTCGAATTCAGAAGTTCTGACCAAATGTTCGACAAGAAAAGAAAGAATTCCACAACTTGCGGAAGGGAAAGGGAAGAGATTCCCGTGCATTGGACGCTTGGAAATTAGAAAATTGCTTCGATACTGACTAGCTTCTAGATGATTTCAATCACGTTTTGGAGTTACTTAAATCTTAGGAATACGTAGGTCCCGTGTCTGCGTGACACCCGGAACAATTCTTGCCTATGTTGTCCATCTACCTATTTTTATCACTGCTGATTAGTCCGCCATGCATAGTGCCTTTTGGCTCATTTTAAGCGAAAAAATTCACTTAATGACTTTTCTATGGAAGTTTCAAATGCTATTAAAGTTTAGAATAAATAGGGGGAAAAAAAAAACCACACCCACCATCTGGTGGCCCAGTTGGTTTGCGCTCAGTTCCTTTCACGAGAGGTTCTGGGTTCAAAACTTCTCGGCGCCAGGTGACTTAATTGAGGGCCCGTGGTTGTGGGGTCTGCGGGTCCTCCCGAGGACTAGTCGTGCTTCACCGCTGGTTTGAGCACAAGCTCGCCGGCCGCGCGGACACCTCGGTTATCAAAAAAAAAAAAAAAAAAAAAAACCACGCGCAAATCTAATTGTCAATAATCGAGAGTTTTTCGTTAGACAACTGTAGATTGATGCACAAAAATCTTTTGATCAATATTTAATCATTCACTTACTATTTTCTTCCTTACACTCGAGCACGATCATCTCTCTTCTTTATTACACACGTCACTTTCGCTTGATAATATCAGTCTAGGTCAATAGAGGCATTGAGATCGTGGAAAAGTGCACGAAGGAAAGGAGAATATAATTAGACTTATTTTCAGACTAATTTAGTGCTGTTTAGCTTGAGAAGAATTTAGCTAGTAAATGCTCAAGCTATACACTACACCATGATCATAGAAACATCTTTTCCTAGTTGCGAACAAACCGTAATTGAAGCCAGAGTAAGATCAAGGAACCATTCACGTGCCTATCTTTTTTGTTTAGCTTGTGGACAACGTGAGCAAGGCGCGGTCATAGAGCAAACAATGAGCATTGACCACGGTCATCACCAACATTCTTTGCGGTCAAGTTGCTCCAATCAACCAATTCCGCGATCCCTTCAGTACATGCACGGCTTCGTGACTGGTATCTCCGCCCATTATGGAACCAAATTTTCCACCTTACAATCAACGTAAACCTTTTTGCATGGCTTATAGAGTACGGCTATCACAAGCAAGACTCTCTAATATATATTCGTGTCGAGTGCAGGTATCTCATCATCCACTTCCGAGTTTTTCCACTGAGAAACAAACACACTATCCCACTCCCAATTCGGGCCATGGCTTTTCCTCTCAAGAGTGAAACCATCATCTCCCTTGCTCTAATTCTCAGTACTTGGGCATGGCGCGCGATGTCGGTCCGCACGTTGCGTGGATCAACTGTTGCCGAGCTGCACGAGCAATGGATGGCCCAATACGGTCGGACCTACAAGGACCCGGAGGAGAAGGAGAGACGCCGGGAGATTTTTGAGAGGAACTTGCAGTTCATCAAAGATTTCAATGCATCGGGGAATCGGACTTTGAAGGTAGGAATCAATCAATTCTCGGACTTGACTGACGACGAGTTCGTTCGGAGCCATACGGGATACTTGGCACCTAAGCAACCAAAGTCCCCCAAGACGGCGTCGCTGAGCCATCAATATCCCGCTGGAGATGTTCCCGATAGCATCGACTGGGTGAAGAAAGGCGCCGTGAATCAGATCAAGGACCAAGGCCGATGTGGTAAGTTTCTAAACGTATGCAACCAACTGTCGGATCAATTTTGACTTCTATATAGAAATAAGATTAGGAGCCTAGCTATCTTGAGAAGTCAGATACAAATGGCGACAAAACTAAATGTACGAATGCAGGTTCCTGTTGGGCATTCTCAGCAGTCGCGGCAGTAGGAGGAATCACGCAGATCAAAAGCGGTAATTTGCCAGTGCTCTCCGAGCAACAATTAATCGACTGCGATACCGAAGCCCATGCTGCGAGGGCGGTTTTCCGAACAATGCTTTCCAGTACATCATCGATAACCAAGGAATCGCGTCCGAGGACACATACCCGTACAAAGGGAAGGTACACGGTACCTGCGACTCAGCGGCCCAACACGCGGCGCAGATCAAGGATTTCGTCGACGTGCCGCCCGGTGAAGAGGAGCTCCTGAAGGAAGTTGGGCAGCAGTCGGTCTCGGTCGGGATCGCAGCAGGCGGTTAGGAGTTCAGGAGCTACACCGGCGGCGTGTTCAATGGGGACTGCGGGGACCAGCTGGACCACGCGGTGGTCGTGGTCGGATTCGGGACGAGCGAGGAAGGAACCGAGTTCTGGAAGATCCGCAACTCGTGGGGGGAGACTTGGGGCGAAGAGGGTTACATGAGGATTCAAAGAGGTGTCGATAGCTCGAAAGGAATGTGCGGACTCGCGTCGCAAGCTTCTTATCCAGTGGCCTGAGATAATCAAAACATATAGACACAGAGTACGAGCATCATGAGATGACGAGCTGCTGCTCCTTTCCTGCTTATAGTGTGGTATTTGTAAGGAAACAACTGTGTAGCCACTAAGTTATGAGGAGAATTACGCATTAATTCCTCAATTTGATTCAATTTCCTTGTTTTACCGACAATTCCCTTTGTCTAAGATGCAGACCACCATTTATCTATCTATCTATTTGTAAATAAAAAGCAGGTAAAACCCGTATGACTAGCGTGGAGTGGTTCGATTTAGTTCGAGTTGTACCTAGTATCTTGATTTCGATGATCATTTTAATGTAACTCTTAGATTGACGATTACACTGAACTTTTGGAATGAGATAATCTCATAGTCTAAGGAGACCCATCATGTGTTCACAAATTGAATGACTAGAATCCTTGCGCAGGCCGGCCGAATTGCGTGTGATTGCATTTTTAATTGGCAAAATGTGAAAATTCTTATTTGATTTCCGTTGTCATATGTTTAAATTATGTACACTTTAAAATAGGAGACTGTATGTTCTACCCATGAAAAGTATAGAGTATCAACATTACATGATGGAACATAAAACTAAAATCAAGCGTCCGTGTTTGAATTGATGAGATATATTTAGAGGTAGCAAAATGGGTCGAGAACCCATATTTAATAGTGGTGGATCATAAATGGGTTGCATTATATCTTAAAAACAAGTTGAGTGGATGATAAGTGGGTTACTTAGAAACTTAATGGGTCCTAAATGGGTTTTAAGTGTGCTATAAATTGGTTAGCTAAGATAACTATCTTAATGAGTCAAAATTTCATAATTAAAAAAAAATGAATTTTTAATGATCTATTATTTCATTTTCTTATCTTTTTCTATTCTTTTGTTTTTCCTTCCTTTTCTTTATTTTTCCTCCTACCACTGCCGAGAGTGGCCAATGGGCCTTGAGTTGCCGAGATCTGGGGAGCTCCAAGCTCATCGGCCTTGGACAAGCTCGTGCTCTCCTGGATCCAATAAGCCTCGAGCTCACCGGGTCATTGAAATTTGGCAAGCCATCTGGCGAGCTTGAGGGCCCCGGGATTTGGCGAACCCTAGGCTCGTGCTCATTTGGATTGGGTGAGCTGTAGGTTCATTGCGATCTAATGAGCCCTAGGCTTATCAACCTCGAGTGAGCCTCGAGGCTCACTAGGATTTGTCTTGTCGGCGATTGGTTGCCATGCTATCAGCCGTTGTTGAGGTTTGGCCATTGGCGGACAAAGGAGGCAAAAGGAAAAATGAAAAGAAAAAAAGAAAAAAAAAAGAAAAATGGAAAATAAATAAAATAATTAAAAATTAAAAAAAATCAGTTTTTCTAAATTATAAAAATTATCCACAATATTTGGGAATTTTTTTTTTCAAGTATTTATAGGGAACAAATTTTCTTAAATTGGATTAATATAAAAGTGTTTTAGCAATATAGATCGGGTAGGGTATGGATAACTAGATTTGTATAACATGAAAATGGGTCAAAATGAATTAGATAAGTCAATATGGGTTAGACTGTTTGACCCCACCATTCATTTAATAGCTCTAATTTCTTACCTTTTGTTTTCATATTTTACATTTGTCTTTCTGAGTCTAGCCCTTTCTAAGCCATGCCTTATTATTATGTTTATTATTGTTGTCATGATAATTATTATCATTGTCATTGTTAGTAGTTTGTGAGGAGCTTTCACAAGATGAAAATGATTGGATTCATTCCTCGGCATCTAAATCTTGAACTACGTCGACATTTTAGTTATGAGGAGCCTTCGCTCGTGTTTTTTTTTTTTGTACATGTTTAAATAGTTTATGCGATCATCATCAATTGCTTTATTTTACTGTTTGTGCATTTACATATATACATATAATATAAAATTGCATGAAAGGAATTTTTTCCAAAAAGAAAAGAGAGTAGCTAAAACTAGGCATACTTAGTCCCCGAATTCGAAATCTCGGGTTCACAAAGTTAAGGCAGAATCTCGTACTTTAGTTGACTCCTAACCAGCTTATAGTAGGTCAGTGACAGTTCCAATCTCACTTAAATTATAAATGTTTGAGAAATCGAGTTGTGATCTATAAGGTTTGAGAGAACCCATGTGAAATGTAAATTTCACTTCTCAATGGTGTGATGACAAGTTTGATGCAGTTTGTAGTTATCAGTGCATATATCATGTGACATACAGATGCGATATCTGTTGAAGTGTTCGGACATGAATAGCTTGTGATTCATATTTCCGTAGAGAATATGGAATTGGAACAAATTTTACACCTTAAAATTGGCACAAATTTTTTTTTTTGGTATGATTTGATTATGAAGTAGCCTACAAATATATATCTCCAGTGTAACTATCTCATCACATCTACTTCAAAATATCACATCGATGCTCTGTTTGTTTCGTAGAAAATGTAGCGTTTTTAGAAAATATTTTTCAGGAAATTGTTTTCTAGGAAAATAGCAATATTTTCCTATGTTTGCTTGAAACCTAAAAACAAATTGGAAAATGTTTTCCACCGTTTGATAAGAAAAATAAATTTCCATTGCACCTAATTTTTTTACTTTTTAAATAAATTTTTTTCCTTTTTATTCATTTATTTTTTTAAATCGGATTTTTCTTCTTTTTTGAATTTTTTAATTTCTTTTCTAATTTTTTCTTTTCTTTTTCTTCCCCTGCCTCCTTCGCTCCTATGCTGCTACTCTTTCCTCCGCTGCTCCTTCCTCAGCCAGTCATCGGACGTGACATTGGCCAGCGAGCTCGAGGGTCAGTAAGTCCTAGCGAGTCTCGAGTTCGATGGAAGTCGGCAAGTAAGGAAGTTGAAGGCGGAGGCAACCTTGGCGAGGGACTCAACGATGTCGAGGTATAGCTCCACCGGCACATGCTCGTGGCGGCTGCCGGGGTCGGTCAAGCTAGAGAGCGACGAGGCAAGCCTCGGCCTCGCTAGATCTGACAAAGTCATGGCTCGCCTTGCCATGGAGACGAAGATCCCAAATAGCAGCCTCGTGGAGATGGAGGAGAGAGAACAAGGATGAGGAGAGAGAAAAATATTTCCCCATTTTAGAAAACTCAAAAGAGAAGCTTGACATAGGGGAAAATGATTTCCATTTCTCAACATACGAAATCATTTTCCTCAATTTTAGAAGGTTTTTTTCTGTTGATCGAAAAATATTTTCCGTTAGACCACTCATTTTCTATCAACCAAACACTAGAAATTAAGGAAAATGTTTTTTGACAAAATATTTTCGTAAAATAAATGTAGCCTGAGAAGAGGAAGAAAACACATTTACACAAGAAAGTGCTCATGCAATGGCTTTCTCGCTCAAGAGTGAATTCATCATCGAGTGAATTCATCGTCTCCCTTGCTCTAATTCTTGGTGCTTGGGTGGGCATGCGACATCGGTCTGCACGTTGCATGAGCCCACCGTTGCTGAGCGGCACGAGCAACGGATGGTTGAATATGGGATCAACGTGGACCCTCAGGAGAAGGCGAAACCCTAGGAGACATTGCATATTTCAACAAGTCCAGGCGGGGTCATGCTTTCGAGTTAGGTTTCAACTGATTCTCGAACTTGACCAACAAGGAGTTCCTCCAAAGCCATACGGGATATGTGGCAGCTAAGAGACTAGAGCCCACTGAAACGACGTGGTTTGGCCACCAAAAGCTGGCTGGACGTGTTCCCGACAACATCGATTGGGTAGAGAAAGTTGCTGTAAACAAGATTAAGTATCAAGGCAGGTGTGATAAGTACAGATGTTGTGAATGTGTCCGACCTTTCCGTTCATATAGTGAGCAAGTACGTATTTAACGGAATATATATGCTTTTCGAAAACTTAAGCATATGTGTGTGACTTAGAACTATGTAGTACAGTTTCTTTAGACAGTCACAACCGTCCGATTACGCAGGATCCTGCAGGGCATTCTCAGTCGTAGCAGCAGTAGAAGGAATTGTGGTGATCACAAGCGGCAAACTGCAAACTGTCGGTACTCTCTGAGCAACAACTAATAGATTGTGACACATCCACAAGCGACGGTTGCAAAGGCAGCTACCCGGACAATGCTTTCAGGTACATTATCCAAAATCGAGGAATCGCGTCCGAGGATGACTATGCATACCATGAGCTTGATAGAACCTGTAACGCGATGAAAGCATCAGAACACGTGGCACGGATCAGTAGATTCGCAGACGTGCCGCTCAATGAGGGTGGTTGCACAGTAGCCCATCGCGATCGTCACAGTGGTGTGCAGGCGGGAGTTCCAAAGCTATAGGTGCAATGTGTTCAATGGGGGATTGCGGGTCGTAGCTGGACCAGACCGCAATCGTGGTCGCGTACGGGACGAGCGAGGATGGAATCGAGTTCTGGAAGATCAGGAACTCGTGGGGGCGAGGCATGGGGTGAAGGTGGTCACGTGAGGATTCGGAGAGGCCGTGGTAGTTCTAAAAGGATGTGCGGACTCGAATTGAAAGCTTACCCAATTGCTTGAGGATAACAATCAGAAGAGAGAAGGTTATGTGACCGTTAACCCACAGTTAGATTTACAAGAGCCTCAAAAATTAAAAATAATAAAAAATAAAAAATCATTGTAGGGTCCACTTCTTCAAGAATTTATGGCCCACAATATGTTGTTACTTTCTCATTCACCCAAAGATTGTTACCCTGACAAAGCTCTAATTACATGTATTTTGCTAGACTAATCAAAATAGGGAATTGTTTTCCTGATAGTACTATCAGAGACGGTACAATATCAATTATAGACCCCCATATCATCAATACGTGTTTTGCATAGAACACTTATTGATTGGGAAATTGTACAATAAACTGCATTGTCATATTGTTAAGTTAGCAACTTCCATCAAAATATATATATTAGTAATATATATGGTATTTGTAAAGTTTTGGACTCAGGCCTCCCTTAATGGGCTTGACCCAATCCGAACCCCTTTTTTGTATGTTCCTTTGGAGAGACCAAGCAAAGAAAAAAAAAATAAAGAAACAAACAAAGTGAGTTCTCGGCCTTTACCAAAAAAAAAAAAACAAAGTGAGTTCTCAGGTATTCGTAAGACCGAGAGCACATCAGGAATTGCAAGCAAAATATGAGGTTGGGTGGGCATATTTAGTTGCGGATATATCGATGTTAGTCCGAGTGCATGATTTCACTTTCGACCGGCGTGGATACACGTGTTGACACCTGATTTTTAATCATCTTTTCTTTTTTTAAAAATTAATAAAAAAATCTATAAAAATTTATAAAAATTAAAAAATCAACTTTGGAGACCTTGGCCAACCCTAGAGAACCAATTTTGACCAAAAAATGATTTTTCATATTTTTGGTATTTTTCAGCATTTTTATTTTCGAAAATTCATGGAAAATCAAAGAAAAATGAGAAAATTGCAAAATCAACTTTGGAAGCCTTAGCCATAGGCAACCATTTTTGAACAAAAAATTAATTTTTCAAATTTTTTGTATTTTTTATATATTTTTTAGAAATTAGGAAAATATTTAATAAATAATAGCATTTGAGGCCACAAAAATACATAAAAATAGTCAATATTTTTCTTTTAAATCCCTTTTCATGTTGGCCATCACAAATTTAAAAAATTCAATTCGAGGTCGTGTATTCCTTCACGAGCATAATCTCGAATCGGGCCTAAAAAATTCAATTTGAGTCAATTTATTTTCATTTTTCACTTTTAGGAGTTGTGACATTATTCTCTAATATTCTAAATTTTCATCTTGGCCCAATTATACCCAGAATGACTCAATTTTGTAAAAGGGCTTTAATTAAATTTTGCGGCAAGAAATAAGCATAGGAGAGGTGTGTTGAAAATTTTGAGGAGATTTGGACTTAAAGAAATATTTCTCCGGGGACTGAATTGCAAATACTTAAAATCTCAGGGACTAGAGTGCAAATACTTAACATTTGAGGGATTATTTTGTAAATAACAAAAAGAAGAGTTAGTGGAGAAATTAGAATAGAGAAGGAAAGATGGAGAAGAGGAGATAGAGAATGGAAGATGGAGAAGAGGAGATGGAGAGGAGAAGATGGAGAAGAGAAGATGGAGAAGAATAGAGGAGATAGAGAATGGAAGATGGAGAAGAGGAGATGGAGAGGAGAAGATGGAGAAGAATAGATGAGAATAGAGAAGGGAAGATGGAGATGAAGAAGAGTTAGTAGAATGGGAGATAGATATGGAGAAGGGAAGATGAAAATGAAGAAGAGTTAGTGGAGAAATTAGAATGTGAGATAGAGATGGAGAAAGGAAGATGGAGATGGAGAAGAGTTAGTGGAGAAATTAGAATGGGAGATAGAGTTAGTGGAAAAATTAGAATGGAAGATAAAATGAATGGTTATAAAAGGAGGAAGAAGAGAGTTTGGAGGGGGATGATTTTTAGAGAGAAAATTTTGGATGTTTGAGAGAGTTTTGGGAGGTTGAAGAAAAATTTGAGAGAAAGAAAATACTAAAAAGAGAGAGAGAGAATTTTGAGGATGATGGGAGTTTAAACCTAGGAGTTATCATCACCAATTCCTTCATCGATCAACATAAATCAAGAGTTCATCCTCGTCAACGAGCAAGCAAATCCGAGCTAAGTGTTTGTATTTATTCATTTATTTGTGATTTTAGTCGCAAATTAGCACAAAATTGTATACGCTTTCTCCATATTTTTATGTCAGGCAAAGGACAACTCCAAGTCAACGGTAAATCTCATGGAGGTGTAAACACAAAAAGAGAGCACTCCACTAGAGCCTGAGGAATAAACCAAGCCTGAATTGCCAAATCAGGATATCCATGAAATTAAGGTACCGAAAGGGCATTAGTTTTAATTAATTAGTGTAACCAAGTCCCCGAACTCATAATCTCTGGTTCGTAGAAGTAATTTAGTCCTCCCGCTAATTTACTTAGGTTTATAATCAACCTACCAAAAATGATTAGTGGCGACTCCAAATTTTAAAACCATTTGAACAAAAAAAACCAAAGTCGCGATTTGGTAGAGCTTGGGAGAGCTCGAACTAGGTTAGTTAATTTAATCAATTAATCTGGTAATCCATTAACCTAAAAATGAATTTTAGGTCGCGACAGCTTGGCGACTCCGCTGGGGACTTGTTCTTAATTTTTGAAAATTTAAGAACTCAGAGGACTTAGGCCAGAAAAATTTCGTGAAAATTCATTTGATTTGGCAATTGTTTGGAACTCACTTTTTAGGTGTTAAATGGTTTTGCAGATGAGAGTTATAAGGGGTGGAGTGTTTGGCTAACCCCTTTGTTTTGCAGGTTTGGTGTGTGAGAATTGGAATTTAATTTTTGCACATTTTGAAGCGGTGTTTGAATTTAACTGCTGTGCATAATTAATCGCTTTAGCACTACATCACACGCGTCCCGTGGCCGGACCTAGGCCACTAGTTTTAGGATGGTATTGTGATTTGGTTTTAGCGTTCGGCGTGAGATCACGTCGAAAGTTAGCCCAGATTCAATCCCGAACCTCTTTTCAAAATGAGTTTAAAAGTTAGGCCTCAGGCTTGGTAAGATTACCAAAGCAGTGGTTTTAATTTTTAGCTCGAGCAGCCGAAGTGGAAAGGCCCGGCTAATCCTGGTTACGTCGTGGGATCACGGCTAATCTTGATTATGTGCGCGAGATTATCGCCTTGCCGTAAGTCTTTCGCTTCAATTTGTCAGCCTTTAGAATAGATAGGCTAAGATTTAAACTCACGATACCTGTGCATGTCTATGTGACCTACATGGTATTTATCACGGTGAAAGTAAGTTTTCTAACTTCATCTTGTATTTATTTTTGGTCGGTCCATGTTAGGTGTCGGTTAAATTTTGAACTTAACATCATGGCCATTTTTCAAAAGAAAATAAAAATCAAATTGGTGACTGATTTTTGAAAAAATGTGAAAAATCCCTTAGGGGAATTTTGTTGATCAATGAAAGATTTTGTCACAGTTTTTTCTTAATACTTCAATGGACCCAAGATTTTCTCAATAAATTTGCCTTGAAAATTCATTCTGATAAAAAGGAAATTCTTTCGAGAAATTTGCTAAATATCAAAGAGTTTCATCACATTTTGTTAAGCTGTAAAACTGGCAAGAAAATCCTTTTCGAAAAATTTACCCATGTTTTCCAAGAAAATTTTGTCTAATTTCATCACAAAAATTGAAAAATAAAATTGGACTAATGTAGTGATCATGGGCCGACCTCTCTTAGATCACATACTAATTATTCCCTTTACTTTTGCAGGGAATCACAAGTACCCCAAGCGGGAGCAAAATCGGATTCAACATTATTCCAGAAATAATCTTGAAGAATGCGAAAGGATTGGAAGTTGCCAATGCTTTAACCAATAACCTTGGGGGCAAGCGAAGAGTTCGATCCTCCCGGAGACAGAATTGTGTCAATCAATCAGCACGTATAGGCCATGTATTCTGATGAGGCGGTGAATGTATCTGTCAGGCCTGGGGTTACACTTAATGTATTGAGAGGGAGGTTTCTGTATTTTTGTCGAAAAAGCATAGGCGGTGTAATCAAGAACCCATGAAGCATGTGTATTAATCCGACCTTGCAACACCTTCTTGATTAAATCGACTAAAGGCTTGTTTTTTTAACTCTCTCGGATTCGAACCACGTGGAAGATATTAGAGGATCGGTGTTTTATTAATGGGCATGGCCCACAATCATTCCTACCAACGCTACAGGCGACCGATACGAACAAGTAGACGCCGAAAGCGAAGTAGGGGCACGCAACAGGTGGCTTGATTCATTTATTGGCGCACTGACCAAGTTGTCATAATTCACGTGACCAACTCACGGGTCTCGACCCGGCTAGTGGGGTCCGCTGTCGAAAGCTTCTTTGATATTCTCGAGATCATCGTCTACAGTAGCAAGCAAGAACATCAAGGAGAACGTCAAACCTCAGCGTTTCCAGTACCTTAAGTCACTCATGCTATGCGGAAGAGAAGACATGGCGAAAAAAATAAAAGCACAAATATTTCTCTCATTCCGTTCATCAAGGAGTATTACAACAGATCACTAGGGAGGAAAAGTGAAATCAAATTGAGCCCTAATAAGCATCACAAAGGAGCTCAACTGGCTCTCCATGAAGTTAATGCTCTGCATACACTGAGCGATCTGGGAGTCGAGATCTGCAAGTTTGAAGAATAGACGGGTACATTTCTCCTTGTGCCTGGCCACGCTAGCCTCATGATGTTCAACGGCAAATTTCAGATTATCAACCAGGTCTCTCTCGAAAGCTATGTCCGCCGTTAAATCATCAAGCATCTCTTCCAGCCATTGACATCTGAACTTCATCACGATATCACTCGGATTATGCTCAAAGTAAGTTTGGTTCAAGGTTAGGCACTCCATCAGCTTCTCCCTCTCATGAATCAACAGCGAGACCCGTTCATCAGCAGACTTGACAGCCTTCTTGTATCGAGCAACTGAGCGTTCTGCAAACTCCAGGCATTCAGATCGATCCTGGTAGCGGGCCTTCACGACGCGGGCTAAGGTGACTGTCTCCTAGGTGTTCCGGCATGCCTCCAGAAAGTTGATGAAGACGTGTGGGAACGCCCTGTATTCCCTCTCCAAGTTGGTGCCTTCGATTGAAGAGGCATTTACTTCCCTGAACAAACCAAGGATCTCAGCTTCGACACTCGGATGATGGGCTATGTAAATATAGCCTCGGCCAAGAAGATGGTAAAGTCTTTCCCATTTGAACATAACTTCAGCCAGGAAGCTCTGCGTGGGAAGACTGGCCATTATAGAGGAGAAAATCAAGACTGATGAGCAGAATACGAAAGAGAGGAGGAGAGAGTCAGGGAAGAATAGCGGAATGCGAAGATGGTAATCTGCGTTGAAGTAAATATTGAGTTCGTAGCGATAGTATCAACTAGTTAAGGTTTTCCTATCTACCATTCTCTGTCGGCAACACCCCCGCTGGCTCAAATTCCAGTCAAGCGGCGACCTCGAGCAGAGCAAACCCGACGTCCCTGCGGAAAAGTTTGAGAGGGCGCCACCACTTCAAAAAAGAAAAGAGGAAAAAACAAGCCGAGTGGGAGACAAAGAAATTTTTGGCAGAAAAGAAGATACGACTCGTTTTTATCGAAGGACTCGCCAGCAAATCAACGGTGGAGATATTGACAGGGGCCCTCTACCACGAAAAGATGAAAGAAGACGAACCGAACAAGAGACACGCGAGAAAAGTCGAGAAAGACAGAAATCTCGGAGAGAGCAATACAGTTTCCTAAGCCCACGCCTAATTTTAAAAAGAGACGTCCTCCTGATAATCTTCGTCCATACTTTGAAGAGAGTTTTAAAGCATACACGGTCGCTCAGAAAAATTCAGAGAGAGTGAAAGCGCCAGAAGAGGCAACAAACCTTGAGAGATCATTAACCAAATCGAAGATGTCTCAACCCAACATACTTGAGAGTTATCGTTACCTGCTGAATATGGGAGAGGAAGAGTTCGAAGCCATGTTTGGGATCGAGCCCATGGAGCCTGGCCCTTCCGCCGACGACGTCCAAGATCTCAGTAAAGATAAGGACAACAACGTTAAGGGTCAAAAGAAGCGTTACCGTCGCCATACTGAGGAGCAAGTACAAAGGCTTGAGGATTTCTTCAGAATGTGCCCTATGCCAGATGGCAAACAGAAAATGGAACTGAGTCAAGAGCTAGGACTTGAACCTTCGCAAATCAAGTTCTGGTTTCAGAATAGGCGAACCCGAGTAAAAACTCGTCATGAGCGCAACGAAGCCGAGTTTCTAAGAGCTGAAAATGAAAACCTCCGAGCGGAGAACAAGATGTATAAAGAGGCTTTTGACTCCGCCACCTGCCCCAACTGCAATAGCCTCCTCACTCTCGATGAAACGCATTATCTGAGGATCGAAAATGCTCGTTTAAGAGGTGAGTTAGACCAGTTTATGACAGGATCAAGTTCTGTTGGGGGAAAGCATGAAAAGACCGAGCCCATGGGGTCAGCAGTGATGCCTCCCGGGGAAGGGGAGATGTATCACCACCAAGCAAGTGGCATTGACGACGAACTCACTGCCATGATCAACCAGTTCAATGTTGATGAAGCACTAGGGCTGTAAGGTGCACACGGAGCCTGTATTTCAAAGCTAGTGATCACGGGACCTTCAACATGGCCAACGCATACCTAATCTGCAACAAAACCAGCTGATCATGGGAGAGCCCGCAGAGGAAGCGGAACCGATCCTGAACGAATGCATTCCGTTCCCCTGCGAAGGATATTTTCTATTTGTTATAGATGTCTGGGATTAATGCAAAAGCAAAAAGTAGTAATTTTCCTTGCTCCTATTAAATGCTTGAATCCGCCGGTTCACCAAACCCACGACGAATTAATTGCGACTAAAAGTCCGCGAAAACCCGAAGGGTAACTCCGTATCGTTTCAATGTACCATCGAATTGCTCCGGTTTTAAATTAGATCCCTGTTGTTTTCAGGAATTTGCAAATCGACCCGAGAACACAAGCATATCCAAATGCGTGTTGAACAAAACTGGGGGCAAATCAATTCGAGGATATTACCACTGGAAGGACAGTTTCAAATAAGGAAAATGCGAGTGAGAGACTCGTGCAATCTCAAAGAAGGGTAATTTTGTATCGTTCCAATTTGCCCATGATCATCTCAAATTCTGAATTACTTTCTTCTGTCTTAATAGGGATTGTAAAATGTTTTGAAAAGAACCGGGACGTGGACTGCCCAATGCAAAGTAGCAAGACCACGCTATCTCAACGGTTAACTCTTAAGAGAGAGCCTCCATGGACACCCATGATCTCGTAGACCAAATGGCGCGGGGAATGACAGTGAAAGAAATAGAAATACTTGACGAACAACACCAGAGTCAGTACTTTGCCGCGACTTTGGCTCTAATGGTGGAGTATCCGAAGAAAGCCAAGGGAAACTCAATCCAGCGAAGCTAATAAAGGGGTCGTGTAAAACATTCAAGATGAAGGGTAAATCAGTATCGTTTCCAATTCATCCCTTCCAAATACCGGCTAACACGTCTCTTTCCCTTTTTACAGGAAATATTTGCACTAACATTTAACATGTTGAAGGAGACAACCCCGAGTGGCAAAATTATGATCATCTGAAGAGATCCATTTCAATCAAAATGGGGCAAATTGGTGGCAAATCCTAAATTGAAAAGGAGAGTACGTCTCCTTTAACTCATTTGATTTCAATGACAGCCTTTCTGGTTTTCTTCTTGCAGGGGCATTCGACCTGCAACCAAGATGGTTATCAAAATTAAACAAGTCCAAATGCATCAAACCTCCACTCGACTCTTCACCCATGTGTTTCATTGTGCAGGGGCAAAGTCAGAGACGAGCTACTCTTGACCTAAGGAGTAAACTCCCAATTTGTTCGATCTGCCCATCTGTCTAGGGGCAATTCAAATCCTCCTGAGAATGTTCTTCTATACTTGCACATTTCGCAAACATGCATGATGCCAAAATTGCCACATTCCTATTATGTTTGCACATGTCACGATTCATGCATGACTCTTCTGCATGTTCAATTTGCCAATTCTGACTTAGAGCATAACCTACACATGATGCATCGAATGTGTAGAATGGGGCATGACAGGATGATGAAAGGCGATCCCATTTCCATACACGTCCCATATCCACAGCGAGTTGTGTGCCAAATAGATTCCGTATTCCCCAAGGCAATGGGTTTTCTCGCAAAAGGTACGATACCGAAAGGAAGGAGGCATTCATTTCTCTATCCTAAACACTACAGGTGCCCATTGACAACCCATTTGAGCGGCGATTTCATTCCGTAACCCCTGTCAAGAACCACCCCATATCGGGGCCGGATGGAGGTAGTTCCAGCAATACCACGAGGTAAATGGCTAGAAATTTTCTTGCTCGGACTAACATTAATTTTCGAGTGTTGCTTTGCTTTCAACCTCGTACGGTAATTCAAGTGCCTTAGGATGACGAAAAGCATTCGTTTCTCTATCCAATACACTTTTATCCTTTGCATTGCCCAATTGAGCCTGCATATTCGTTTCTTGAAAACCCCGTTGGTGATCATTGCTCATTCTAAGATGAAGATAGCACTACCTCAAAGTAGAAGAACTCGGAAGAAATGGGTCTACAAAGAGTTCCCGAGTCGACTCCTCAAGTATGCTAAATTTTTAATATACATATGTGTATATGGCACAATTTTTGAAAATTCTCCTTTCTAAACAGAACGGAAAAGACAAAAGGCAAAAGGCGGGACCAAAAGAAGAAAAGCCAGTCCTGGGCATGAAAAAAGCAAAGTGCCAGTCAAAAGCAAGGCCAATGCCCATTCAAATCAATATTCATTTTTGAATGCCTTTGAAAACTCAATGAAAACATACCATCTCCTTCGGTAAATCCCCAATAGGACCTGATTGCAAGAAAAAATTCGTTGAAGAAGTCAGATTGCAAAATATGAGGTTGAAGTTTACGCCGTTTGGAAGCGACAATGGCACCAGCAGAAGTAGATACCATCCTCAGACAACGATGGTATTCTTTAAGGACTGTTCTAGAAGGGCCGAAACTGGTGACAAAGATGCAATGATCACCAATGTCAAACCCACCTCATATTCTTCTGGGCCAAAATAAGCCTTTTTACTTCCTTGGTCCCCAATCCCAACCTACGTTACAACCCGTGAAAGTATTTTCTGATTAAGGCGCTTGAGTTAACGTAGGGTTGAATGATTTTAAGCGTCGCTCGAAAAGGTACGAGCAAGATTAGTTCTCTCTCATTTTTGCAGGGTTCTTGACTTGTAAACCCGGAGCAGATGATGAAGACCTTTTTATCAAATGACCTTGACTCAAAAGAGTCCCCTTTGTTAAGCTTTTGACCCAGCCTACATTATGATCCTAATCAAGACCTCCAGATCGGCTTGATCATACCAATTGCGAGATTATTCAGACCCTTGTCGAATGCGATGATGGTAAGATTGAGTGATTCCTTTTCAATCCTACAATCAGGATAAATCGTCTTTCTCGAGAGTGAGAGAAAGCCCTTTCGGACTAAAGTTCCCCATTCGGATTACATTCGAGGTGTTCATACCATGATAGCCTCCCTGAACAGAATTAGTAACGCAAACTTGACAGAATAGTCATGCATGATCCACATTTTGATTGATTGCATCATAAGTTATTACATAGACTACCTCTGATCATTGCAAGCTTAGCTGAATAGTTTTGCATGAACCGACGAACTCATTGATGCAAATACTCGCACATGTTACCTCTGACACTGCCTGACAGGTAACACATTTTCGATATTCGAGTTACCATGCAAGGTCTCAAAATTCATTTGGCGATTATTGAATGAACAAGCCTAGTTGTCAAGAAATCATTAGGCAGTCTTCCAAATCCTCAGGTAGGTATGTCTTCAACCTGAACCTTTCAAGGGAATGAATTCTAACGATCGTTGGAGTGCTCGATCCCATTGCGGCGCGCACAGGTATTCACCTTCTCCAATGAAACATGATTCGTCTCGAAAATGAAAATTTTGAGATAATTGGATGTCTACCTTATCGATTTATTCCTAAAATGACGGGAAAACAGAAATTGGGTTTGAGCTTCTGCAGGATTCCTGGTCTTCCCAGATCCCAGAATGGCACCCTTTGAGGTAAGTAAAATTGGGTTTGAGCTTCTGCAGGATTCCTGGTCTCTCCAGATCCCAGAATGGCACCCTTCAAGGTAAGTTAAATCGGGTTTGAGCTTCTGCAGGATTCCTGATCTCCCCAGATCCCAGAATGGCACCCTTCATGTCAATACCTCTCCTATCCACCTAAAAGGTGACATTTAGATAATAATTGGTGATTTCTCACACAGAATGATCCATTCCCTAGTCTTGAGTGGCAGGCATCACATGAACGAGCCCTTTTTCTAGGGTATATTATCTCTGGAGCCCTTCCATTGGAAATCCCAATACGGAACGGTCCATTTTCAAAGTCCTGAGTTGCAGGCACCACATGAACGAGCCCTTTTTCTAGGGTATGTTATCTCTGGAGCCCTTCCATTGGAAATCCCAATACGGAACGGTCCATTTTCAAAGTCCTGAGTTGCAGGCACCACATGAACGAGCCCTTTTTCTAGGGTATGTTATTTTTGGAGCCCTTTTATTGGAAACCCCAATACAGAACGGTCCATTTTCAAAAGTCATGAGTTGCAGGCACCACATGAACGAGCCCTTTTTGTAGGGTATGTTATCTCTGGAGCCCTTTCATTGGAAACCCCAATACGGAACGGTCCATTTTCAAAAGTCATGAGTTGCAGGCACCACATGAACGAGCCCTTTTTGTAGGGTATGTTATCTCTGGAGCCCTTTCATTGGAAACCCCAATACGGAACGGTCCATTTTCAAAAGTCCTGAGTTGCAGGCACCACATGAACGAGCCCTTTTTGTAGGGTATGTTATTTCTGGAGCCCTTCCATTGGAAACCCCAATATGGAACGGTCCATTTTCCAAAGTCCTTCTTACAGGCACCAAAGTCCTTCTTACAGGCAACCCAAAGTCCTTCTTACAGGCAACACAAAAGTCCTTCTTACAGGCACCAAGTCCTTCCTACAGGCACACAAAAGTCTTTCTTACAGGCACCCAAAGTCCTTCTTACAGGCACCAAAGTCCTTCTTACAGGCAACCCAAAGTCCTTCTTACAGGCACTAAAGTCCTTCTTACAGGCAACCAAAAGTCCTTCTTACAGGCACCAAAGTCCTTCTTACAGGCAACCAAAAGTCCTTCTTACAGGCACAAAAGTCCTTCCTACAGGCACAAATTCCTTCTTACAGGCATTTCATCAGTAAATCCCACATCGGTTGAACCATGTTCAAAGTCCTTCTAACAGGCACGAAGTCCTTCTTACAGGCATTTTCTTCGGTAAACCTACATCGGGTAAATTGCTCAGTAGAATCCATTTATCAGGATTCTATCATGGTACAACCCACCATACGGGTCAAAATGCAGGCGAATCCTTTAAATAGGATAGATTGCCACTGGAGTCCTTTCATTAGGAACTCTCACATGGGTTGACCTACCATACGGGTCGAAGCTCAACCTCCCCGAAGTATCCTCAGAATGAATCGTTGCAAAGTTCATATCAGGCAACAGCCATACGACGGGTAGGTAAGTCCCAGGTAAGCTCTCCCCTCTATCTCTCCCTCGCTTTATAAGAGCCTCCTCAAGCCATGTTTGGATCAGAACTTACACCGGAAGTATTAGAGATCAAATGTCACGACTCTTTTTATTTCTTAGATTGAATCGATTAGGATTCAGGTGTCATCTCGTCTTTGAAATAAACCTCTACCGAGCTTCCTTTCAAGGAGGGGCAACTGTTGACACCTGATTTTTAATCATCTTTTCTTTTTTTAAAAAAAAAAACTTAATTAATAAAAAATCCATAAAAATTCATAAAAATTAAAAAAATCAACTTTGGAGACCTTGGCCAAGCCTAGAGAACCAATTTTGACCAAAAAATGATTTTTCATATTTTTGGTATTTTTCAGCATTTTTATTTTCGAAAATTCATGAAAAATCAAAGAAAAATGAGAAAATTGAAAAATCAACTTTGGAAGCCTTGGCCAAGCTTAGGCAACCATTTTTGAACAAAAAAATAATTTTTCGTATTTTTTGTATTTTTTATATATTTTTTAGAAATTAGGAAAATATTTAATAAATAATAGCATTTGAGGCCACAAAAATACATAAAAAATAGTCACTATTTTTATTTTAAATCCCTTTTCATGTTGGCCATCACAAATTTAAAAAATCCAATTCGAGGTTATGTATTCCTTCACGAGCATAATCTCGAATCGGGCCTAAAAAATTCAATTTGAGTCAATTTATTTTCATTTTTTTACTTTTAGGAGTTGTGACATTATTCTCTAATATTCTAAATTTTCATCTTGGCCCAATTATACCCAGAATGACTCAATTTTGTAAAAGGGCTTTAATTAAATTTTGCGGCAAGAAATAAGCATAGGGGAGGTGTGTTCAAAATTTTGAGGAGATTTGGACGTAAAGAAATATTTCTCCGGGGACTGAATTGTAAATACTTAAAATCTCAGGGACTAGAGTGCAAATACTTAACATTCGAGGGATTATTTTGCAAATAACAAAA
Source organism: Psidium guajava (assembly GCA_016432845.1). Taxonomy (NCBI): domain Eukaryota; kingdom Viridiplantae; phylum Streptophyta; class Magnoliopsida; order Myrtales; family Myrtaceae; genus Psidium; species Psidium guajava. The sequence goes on along the minus strand of CM028225.1, from coordinate 34,742,838 downwards.
AGAAGAGTTAATAGAGAAATTAGATAGAGAAGGAAAGATGGAGAAGATGAGATAGAGAATGGAAGATGGAGAAGAGGAGATGGAGAGGAGAAGATGGAGAATAGGAGATGGAGAGGAGGAGATAGAGAAGAATAGAGGAGATAGAGAATGGAAGATGGAGAAGAGGAGATGGAGAAGAATAGATGAGAATAGAGAAGGGAAGATGGAGATGAAGAAGAGTTAGTAGAATGGGAGATAGATATGGAGAAGGGAAGATGAAAATGAAGAAGAGTTAGTGGAGAAATTAGAATGTGAGATAGAGATGGAGAAAGGAAGATGAAGATGGAGAAGAGTTAGTGGAGAAATTAGAATGGGAGATAGAGTTAGTGGAAAAATTAGAATGGAAGATAAAATGAATGGTTATAAAAGGAGGAAGAAGAGAGTTTGGAGGGGGATGATTTTTGGAGAGAAAATTTTGGATGTTTGAGAGAGTTTTGGGAGGTTGAAGAAAAATTTGAGAGAAAGAAAATACCAAAAAGAGAGAGAGAGAATTTTGAGGATGATGGGAGTTTAAACCTAGGAGTTATCATCACCAATTCCTTCATCGATCAACATAAATCAAGAGTTCATCCTCGTCAACGAGCAAGCAAATCCGAGCTAAATGTTTGTATTTATTCATTTATTTGTGATTTTAGTCGCAAATTAGCACAAAATTGTACACGCTTTCTCCATATTTTTATGTCAGGCAAAGACAACTCCAAGTCAATGGTAAATCTCATGGAGGTGTAAACACAAAAAGAGAGTACTCCACTAGAGCCTGAGGAATAAACCAAGCCTGAATTGCCAAATCAGGATATCCATGAAATTAAGGTACCGAAAGGGCATTAGTTTTAATTAATTAGTGTAACCAAGTCCCCGAACTCATAATCTCTAGTTCGTAGAAGTAATTTAGTTCTCCCGCTAATTTACTTAGGTTTCTAATCAACCTACCAAAAATGATTAGTGGCGACTTCAAATTTTAAAACCATTTGAACAAAAAAAAAACCAAAAAACCAAAGTCGCGATTTGGTAGAGCTTCGGAGAGCTCGAACTAAGTTAGTTAATTTAATCAATTAATCTGGTAATCCATTAACCTAAAAATGAATTTTAGGTCGCGACAACACGAGCAATAATACATAGAGCAATTTTCAGTTCTTCTGGCCAATTGCTGCTGAAAATTTCCAAAGTAACGTCCGGTCATCGTTGGTTGTCCTATGTAGTACGCTGACATAGAAAACTTTTGGATCACCATTTCAACAATGCGCAAGGCACCCGATTAGTACTAAATTGCTAGTTTTCCTCGTGCACAAATTAAAGATGTATAGATCTACTTAAACTAAATACAATAGATACAGTAGCATTTGACTGCAACACCAAAATACATCTGTTTTAGCCTTTTCCTTCATTGGATAAGTAGATTCAAGAGAAAATAAAATGATTTACTTATCTTTGCATTTGATTTCAAATATTTTAGAAGACTGTGGAAACATAAAAACAAAAGTATACTCAAATCATTAAATACAAATGCATGTATTAATTGTGGGATATGAAACGGAAAAAGTGCAATATTATGTTAGTGACCGGTTGAAAACCTAAATGAGCAAAAACTAAATAAATCCAACACATTATGGTCAAGATCAAGATTTTCCATTTCAATGAGTTGACAAGCAAAAAGGACACGCAATAAAAGTGGCGTGTACTTAGGGAGAGGAGGCAGATATTATCACAACCTTAATAGGTTCTTTTACATATGAAGTTTCCCTTTGTTCTGAAAATGAACTTTGGTATAAAGTATTTCGCAAGAAACTCATTCTCATCCTATGTTGCCTGTATTTTGCAAATAAAATGGAATTCATTTTCAACATTTGTTATAGAAAAGAATCAAAGACACATTTTTTTTTCAGAAGTCCTGAGTACAAACTAAGGTCTTGGACTTAGGGACTCCAGCTTAAGCGTCGCGGTCTCAGGCCAGGTCTCTAGGGACTTGGGTGCAGATGCAGGTGAACCAGGCATGGGAGCTGGGTCAACCTCAGAGCACCGAGATCCCTAGTTTGCCTCTAAGTTAGGATCCTGGTAGGATTCAAGCTCAAGCATCGAGGTCTCAGGCTCAAACACCAACGGCTGGTAGTATTTTGAAAATTGATTCTTCATTTTAAGAGAGTGAGTCGCCTTCTTAAATTTAAGCATAAGTTTTCCATCAATTATGAGAAAGATACTTTGTTGACTCATTTTTCCCAAGCAACACAAATGCGGGAAAACGAGCAAGATATTTTATTACATTAAGTTTCCCACGAAACAATGGATTTACGTTGCAAAGTACTTGTGAAAGAAGTTATTATTTACGTTGAAACTCTGTTGGATTTTGAGTTGTGGAAGAAGTAAATGTATCGCCGACGTGAAAAGGTTTAGAAAATTGCTGACATGGATGCTGACTATCTACATAGCATGGCCGATGCTAACGTGGACATTCCGAATTTTTCTTTTCTTTTCTTCTCTTTACGTTTTTTTTTTGGACTGAGGTCACTAGCACTAGGCGAGGGCTGCAACTCCCTTGCCGGCCATTAGACGAGGGTTCACAAGCTCTCGCTGTGGCTAGTGAGAACCTGGGTGAGAGCCAAAATGCCTTGCGAGGGCTTGTCGCGACCCTCTAAAAAAATTTTAAATTTTAAAGGGGGTTAACGGATTATTAGGTTAATTAGATTTGACTAACCTAACGCGGACCCTCCCAAGCCCTACCGAATCACAACTTTGGTTTTTGTTTAAATGATTTTGAAATTTGGAGTCGCCACTAATCGTTCTTGGTAGGTCGATTAGAAACCTAAATAAATTAGCGGGAGAACTAATTTATTCCTGCGAACCAGAGATTAGGGGCTCGGGGACTTGGTTACACTAGTTAATTAAAACTAATGCCCTTTCGGTACCTTAATTTCATGGATATCCTAATTTGGCAACTCGGGCTTGATTTATTCCTAAGACTCTAGTAGGGTATTCTCTTTTGTGTTTTCACTTTTTAAATAGGATGCGTGGATGGTATATATTTTTATTTGTTATATTTTTTAAGTGTTAAAGATTCCCTGAAGCCGAAAGAGGGAGTGTGTTAACGACTTCTGTGCAGTATAACGACCTACTCATCTTTTGGGTCTGATGATTCAAAAATTAAATTATAGGAAGTACATGACAGTGAATAAACACCTCCAATGGGAGGCTTAGCATTGGCTTGGCTCTTCCCTTTGGGATTTAAGGTACAGGTATTTAAGTTGCAAGTATTTAAACTACTGTAAGTAAAAACCTCCAATGGGAGGCTAAGCATTGGCTTGGCTCTTCCCTTTGGGATTTAAGGTACAGGTATTTAAGTTGCAGGTATTTAACTACTGTAAGTAAAAACCTCCAATGGGAGGCTAAGCATTGGCTTGGCTCTTCCCTTTGGGATTTAAGGTACAAGTATTTAAGTTGCATGTATTTAACTACTGTAAGTAAAAACCTCCAATGGGAGGCTAAGCATTGGCTTGGCTCTTCCCTTTGGGATTTAAGGTACAGGTATTTAAGTTGCAGGTATTTAACTACTGTAAGTAAAAACCTCCAATGGGAGGCTAAGCATTGGCTTGGCTCTTCCCTTTGGGATTTAAGGTACATGTATTTAAGTTGCAGGTATTTAACTACTGTAAGTAAAAACCTCCAATGGGAGGCTAAGCATTGGCTTGACTCTTCCCTTTGGGATTTATGGTGCAGGTATTTAAATTGCGGATGGACTTTGTCCTCTCCATTTTGGGGTATGAATTCTTTAAAATGAAATACAACGAATTGATTCAACAATTTGAAATTTATGCGCGCTTGAGGACTCCTCCAAGCCGATTTTGTGCTTCCATAGGGTTGACCATTGATATAGAGCTGTGGCTTCCTGACATAAAATAGAGTGAAGTGTCAGTATACAAAATATGTGCTAATCTGCACCTAAAACCAGAAGAGTGGAAAGAGTACTTATCTCCCGTTTTTTTTGGGAGGGATTTCTATAATTGATATTTGCTCTCTATGTTCCCAATATAGAGAGTTTCTTTTGAATTAAAAGGCACTTTTAGTCACAGATCAGTTGAGAAATCGATGGACAGCTTAGGAGCTTGTTTGGGCCGATTTTTGCATCTCTACGAGATTTTTGCTGTTGACATAGAGATATCCTTCTCCTGACATAAAATATGAAAAAAAAAGAGATGGAGAAAGTGTATACAATTTATGCTAATTTGCAAGTAAAACCATAAACAAATGAATAAATAAAAACACTTAGCTCGAATTTGCTTGCTCGTTGACGAGGAAGAACTCTTGATTTATATTGATCGATGAAGGAATTTGTGATGATAACCCCTAGCTTTAAACTCCAATCATCTTCAAAATTCTCTCTCTTTTGGTATTTTCTTTCTCTCAAATTTTTCTTCAATCTCCCAAAACTCTCTCAAACATCCAAAATTTTCTCTCAAAAAAAAATCCTCCTCTCAAGCTCACTTCTTCCTCCTTTTATAATCTACTCATCTATCTCCCATTCTAATTTTTCCACTAACTCTTCTTCATTTTCATCTTCCATTCTCCATCTCTATCTTACATTCTAATCTCTCCACTAACTCTTCTTCATCTTCATCTTCCCTTCTCCATATTTATCTCCCATTCTAATTTTTCCACTAACTCTTCTTCATCTCCATCTTCCCTTCTCTATTCTTATCTTCCATTCTAATTTCTCCACTAACTCTTCTTCATCTCCATCTTCCCTTCTCTATTCTTATCTTATTTTCTCCATCTATTCTTCTCCAACTTCTCTTCTTCATCTCCTCTTCTCCATCTTCCCTTCTCTATTTTAATTTATCCACTAATTCTTCTTTTTGTTATTTGTAAAATAATCATTCAAGAGTTAGGTATTTGCACTATAGTCCTTGAATTTTAAGTATTTACAATTCAGTCCTTGAAAAAATATATTTCTTTAAGTCCAAATCTCCTCACAATTTTTGACACACCAAAATTTACCTCATGTCAAATTTAAGCTCATTTCTTGTCGCTGAAAATAATGCAGAATTTAATTAAAGCCCTTTTGCAAAATTGAGTCATTCTGGGTATAATTGAGCCAAGATGAAAATTTAAAATATTAGAAGGCAATGTCACAACTCATAAAAAGTGAAAATTAAAAATAAGTTGGCTCAAATTAAAATTTTTTAGGCCCGATTCGAGATTATACTCGTGAAGGAACACGTGACTCGAATTGGATTTTTTTGAATTTGCGATGGCCAATATGAAAATAGATTTAAAATAAAAATATTAACTATCTTTGTGTATTTTTTTGGCCTCAAATGTTATTTTTCCAAAATTTTCAAGTATTTTTGTATTATTTTTTTAAAAAAAATATATATATATAATATGAAAATTTATTTTTTGTTCAAAAATGGTTGCCTAGGCTTGGCCAAGGCTTCCAAAGTTGATTTTTCAATTTTCCCATTTTTTCTTTATTTTTCATGAATTTTCGAAAATAAAAATAATTAAAAATACTGAAAATATGAAAAATCATTTTTTGGTCAAAATTAGTTCTCTAGGCTTGGCCAAGGTCCCCAAAGTTAATTTTTCAATTTTATGAATTTTTATGGATTTTTCAAAAAATAAAAATGCCGAAAAATACTGAAAATTTTTAAAAGAGAAAAGATGATTAAAAATCAGGTGTCAACAGCTGCCCCTCTTTGAAAGGAAGCTCGGCATAGGTTCATTTCAAAGACGAGATGACACCTGAATCCTAATCGACTCAACACAATAAAAAGAGTCGTGACATGAATGTTCCATTGAAAATGAAATGAGAACCTAATGATTCGTTATAAGAAAACTTTAGGGTGGTTGAATTTGAACCCGTATGGTAGGTTAACCCATGGTATATTCCTAATAAAAGGATTCTACTGATTAAAAATTGAATTAAAATTTGACCCGTATGGTGGGTCGTACCAAGGTAGATTCCTAATAAAAGGATTCTACTAATTTAAATTTTGACCCGTATGATAGGTTACCCCATGGTAGATTCCTAATGAAAGGATTCTACTGATTAAAATTTGATTGAAATTTGACCTGTATGGTAGGTTATCCCATGAAACTGCCTGTAAGAAGGACTTTGCGCTTGTAGAAAGGACTTGGTGCCTGTAAAAAGGACTTGGTGCCTGTAAAAAGGACTTTATGCCATGTAAAATGACTTAATTTGCCTGTAAGAAGGACTTGATTTGCCTGTAAAAAGGACTTAATTTGCCTGTAAGAAGGACTTACTTTGCCTGTAAGAAGGACTTACTTTGCCTGTAAGAAGGACTTTGTGCCTGTAAGAAGGACTTGCTGTGCCTGTAAGAAGGACTTGATTTGCCTGTAAGAAGGACTTGCTTTGCCTGTAAGAAGGACTTTGTTTGCCTGTAAGAAGGACTTTGTGCCTGTAAGAAGGACTTTGTGCCTGTAAGAAGGACTTGATTTGCCTGTAAGAAGGACTTTGTGCCTGTAAGAAGGACTTGATTTGCCTGTAAGAAGGACTTGCTTTGCCTGTAAGAAGGACTTTATTTGCCTGTAAGCAGGACTTGATTTGCCTGTAAGAAGGACTTGGTTTGCCTGTAAGAAGGACTTTGTGCCTGTAAGAAGGACTTTGTTTGCCTGTAAGAAGGACTTGATTTGCCTGTAAGAAGGACTTTGTGCCTGTAAGAAGGACTTGATTTGCCTGTAAAAAGGACTTACTTTGCCTGTAAAAAGGACTTACTTTGCCTGTAAGAAGGACTTTGTGCCTATAAGAAGGACTTGGTTTGCCTGTAAGAAGGACTTGATTTGCCTGTAAGAAGGACTTGGTTTGCCTGTAAGAAGGACTTGGTTTGCCTGTAAGAAGGACTTGGTGCCTGTAAGAAGGACTTGGTTTGCCTGTAAGAAGGACTTGATTTGCCTGTAAGAAGGACTTGGTTTGCCTATAAGAAGGACTTGGTTTGCCTGTAAGAAGGACTTTATGCCTGTAAGAAGGACTTGATTTGCCTGTAAGAAGGACTTTGTGCCTGTAAGAAGGACTTGATTTGCCTATAAGAAGAACTTGCTTTGCCTGTAAGAATGACTTTGTTTGCCTGTAAGCAGGACTTGATTTGCCTGTAAGAAGGACTTTATGTACCTCAAAGGATGCCATTCTGAAATCTGGGGAGATCAGGAATCCTGCAGAAGCTCAAACCCAAATTATATTCTCCTGTCGTTTTAGGAATAAACCAAAGAGGCAGAGATCAAAAGGTCTCGAACATTTCTGCCCTTGAGACAAATCATGCTTTATTGAAGAATGTGGATACCTGTATATACCGCAATGGATTCGAGTATCCCAACAACCGTCAGAATTCATTCTCTTGAAAGGTTCTTGTTGAAGATATACTTACCTGAGAATTTGGAAGAAATGCTTGGTGGCTTCTCGACAACCAGGCTTGTTCATTCAATAATCGCCGAATGAATTTCAAGACTTTGGAAGGTAACTCAAACACCGGGAATGTGTTGCCTGTCGGGCAATGTCAGAGCTAACATGTGCAAGCATTTTCATCAATGCGTTTATTGGTTCATACAAAATTGTTCAGCTAAGTTTGCCATGATTAAAGGCAGTCTATGTAATAACTCACGATGCAATCGATCAACATATAGATCATGTATTGCATTACCACTTCTGTTTAAGGAGGTTCTTATAGTATGAACACCTCGAATGTAATCTGAATGGGGGACTTCATTCCGAAAGGGCTTTTTCTCACTCTAGAGAAAGGCTGTTTATCTGTAGATTAAAATGTTAGACCTGTGTGGAAATGGTTTGCCTTTCCTCATCCTGTCATGCCACATTCTGCACATTTGATATCTCCTGTGCAGTTTATGCTCTAAGTTGGAGTTGGTAAGTTAAACACACGGAATAGTCATACATAATTCATGAACTGTGTAAGCACAATGCAGATGTGACAATTTTTTAGCATCACGTGTGTTTATATAATGTGCAAATATGGGCGGATTTAAATTGCCCCTGGTATGTGGGCGGACCAAACAAATTGGGAAGCCTACTCCTTATGTCGAGGGGTGGTTTGTCTCAAACTTTACCCCTGCGCGATGAAGCATATGAGCGAGGGAGCATTTTGGTTTGTTTAATGCCCCTGCAAGAAGCAGAGAAATTATTCTTGAAATCAAACGAGATAAGGAAGACATATTTGCTTTTTCGTTTCAGAGCTTGCGATCAATTTGCCCCATTTTTCACCAGAATAGATCTTGTCAGGTGATCATAATTTTCTTTTGGATTTGTCTCCTTCAACATGTTAAATGTTAGTATAAATATTTCCTGTGAAAAGAAATGGAGACATGTTAACTAGTATTAAAAGGGATAAATTGGAAACGATACTGATTTACCCTTCATCTTGAATGCCTTGGACAAGTCTTTTACCAATTTTGCTGGATTGAGTTTTCTTCGACTTTTGTTGGATGCTTCACCATTAAGCCGAGAATGTGGCAAAATATTGACTTCAGTATTACTCGTCGAGTATTCCTGCTTGCAAAAAGAAATGCACAAAAAGTTGTTTCATTTATTTATAATACATACAACATTCCCCACCCTCGGGGATCGAACTCGGGATATTTCGGACCTATTGTCATCCCCCATACCATTCGGTCCATTGGACCATAGGTGTCCATGGGGCTATCCTTTCAAAGGTTAATCTTTGGGGATAAAGCAGCCTTGTTGTATCACCTTGGGCCATGTTACGGTATTTCTCGAGGTAATTTGCAATCCCTGTTAAGAATGGAATAAGACAATTCAAGACTTGAGATGATTATGTGCACATTAGAATGATACAGAATTACCCATTTCTGAGATTGTTCGGATCTTTCGCTTGTATTTTTCTTTAACCGAAGCTGTCCATCCCGTGGTAATGTCCATGAGTTGATTTGCCCCCAATTTAGCCCGACCAGGAAATTTGGTTTTTGGATACAACTGTATTCTCGAGTCGCTTTTGCAAATTCCTGAAAATAGAAGGGATCGAATTTAAAACCGGAGCAATTTAAGGGTAAATTGGAACGATACGGATTTACCCTTCAAATTTACGCAGATTTCGTCTCGATATTAATTTTTTCGAGTTTGGTGCGGTTAACGGCTCCGAGCATTTAATAGGGGGGAAAGGGAAATGATTACTTCTAGCTTGTGCATTAATTTTGGACATCGACAAAAGGCGAGAACGTGCGATGAAATTAAGTAGACGTATTCGTCTAGGTTTAATCTTCTTCATGATGCTCTCGCGGGTTGCGGTAGACGATGATATCAAGAACATTAGAGAGGCATTCACTGTGGCTTTCCACCAGCCGCCTAGAGACCCGCGTTTAATTATGTAAATTAATAAAGCTACCACCACTTAATTAGTGTGCCAATAAATTCGGCCATTTGTTGCGTGCCCCACTTCAACCGTGTTTTGTTTCTTTCGGTGCCCACTTGCTCTTGTCGGGCGCCTGTAGCATTGGGAGAAATACTTGTGGGTCACATTCATTAATAGAACCTCGGTCCTCTAAAACCCTCCGCGTGTTTCGGATCCGAGGAAATTTTAAGACCGGTCTCTGGTTGATTTAATCAGGTTAAGGTACTTATTTCATGGTTTCTGATTATATAATCCATATTGTCTTTCAAAAGACGCGGGATCCTCTGTAATACATTAAATATGCCCCCGTGTTTAATCAGTATAAGTCCACCGTCATATCACAATACACTGCCCATACAAGTTTACGGATTGACACAACTCTATCTGTCAAAGATGGACAGTGTTCGTTTGCCCCCTTGAATTAACGGTTGAAGCCTTGGTGTTTTTCGTCTTTTGGTATTTCTGAAGATTATTCTTGATATATTATTGAACTTAATTTTTACACCCGTCTGGGGTATCTAGGATCTCCCTGCAAAAGAAAAGGATATAATTAGTATGCGACACAAGGAATGTCGGTCCATGACTCCTATATTAGTCCAATTTTATTTTTTCTATTTTATAGAGAAATAAAAAAAAATTTCTTTAGGAAGAAATGGGTTAATTTCTGATACAGAATTTTTTTTGCAGATTTATTACTCTTTTTTTTATTATTTTTTTAAAGGAATGTGACAAAATCTCTTGATGTTTACTAAAATTTTTGAAGGAATTTCCTTTTTATCAAAATAAATTTTCAGAGGTAAATTTATCAGGAAAATTTTATTTTTATTGAAGCAGGAAAGACATAACAGAAATCCTTTATTGGTTAACAAAATTCCCTGAGACATTAGTCTAATTTTATTTAGAGAAAAGTTTCTTAGAAAAACATGAGCGAATTTCTCGAAAAGAATTTTTGTTGCAAGTTTTTATAATTTGAAAGAATGTGATAAAATCACTTGATGTTTACCAAAGTTTTTTTTTGAAGGAATTTTTCTTTTTATCGGAATAAATTTTCAGAGGAAAATTTGTCAGGAAAATTTCATTTTTATTGAAGCAAGAAAAACATGACAAAAATCTCTTATTGGTCAATACAATTCTCCCGAGACATTAGTCTAATTTTATTTAGAGAAACTTTTCTTAGAAAAACATGAGCGAATTTCTCGAGAAGAATTTTTTTGCAAGTTTTTATAATTTGAAAAATGTGATAAAATCACTTGATGTCTACTAGAGTTTTTTTTTAAGGAATTTTTCTTTTTATTGAAATAAATTTTTAGAGGAAAATTTTTTCAGGAAAATTTCATTTTTATTGAAGTAATAAAAACATGACAAAAATCCCTTATTGATTAATAAAATTCCCATGAAGGGATTTTTTCACATCATTTTTTCAAAAAAAAAATAAAAAGAAATGAGGGACAAATTTAATTTTTATTTTCTTTTAAAAGAATGGTCGTAATATCAAGCTCAAAAACTAACTAACACCTAGCATGGACCGATCGAAAATAAATACAAGATAAAATTAGAGAACTTACTTTTACCTTGGAGAAATGCAAATCACATAGTCATGCGCATGACTCAAGTGAGGAGTGGACTCTAGAAAATAAAAGAAGGAGAGACAGGGTATGGACCTAAAAGGCCCACACTATCTGAATTGACAACCTTATCCTCCGCGCAATCAAATCACAATGGGAAGAATTGTCAATTCAGATAATGAGCGGGATAAAATATGGTCAACCCAAGCGCAATCGACGCAAGAGCGTTGCATATTCGATCCCTATCTATGGTTACCTAGGAAAAATTTCGCGACTTGGGTTTAGACGCTTGTGTGTGCAGGTGTTGTGATCCTCAGAATATGCAAGACATGCACAACAATTGATATCAAAACAGCGCTTCTAAAAATGTGTGAAATTAAACATAATCCCAACACCGAGCCTGCAAAACAAATGGGTTAGCCAAACACTCCGCCCCTTATAACTCCCATCCTGCAAAAACATATAACACCTATAGAATGAGTCCCAAGCAAGATCGCCAGAAGCGAGATATCCATGAAATTTTCATTGGCCTAAGTCCACTAAGACTTTTAAAATTTCGAAAAAATTTAAGTATTCCAATTGGTATCTTTTTTCGAAAATTTAAAAATCTCTATTCCCCAGCGGAGTCGCCAGTCTGTCGCGACCCTCTAAAAAAATTTTAAATTTTAAAGGGGGTTAACGGATTATTAGGTTAATTAGATTTGACTAACCTAACGTGGACCCTCCCAAGCCCTACCGAATCGCAACTTTGGTTTTTGTTTAAATGATTTTGAAATTTGGAGTCGCCACTAATCGTTCTTGGTAGGTCGATTAGAAACCTAAATAAATTAGCGGGAGAACTAATTTATTCCTGCGAACCAGAGATTAGGGGCTCGGGGACTTGGTTACACTAGTTAATTAAAACTAATGCCCTTTCGGTACCTTAATTTCATGGATATCCTAATTTGGCAACTCAGGCTTGATTTATTCCTAAGACTCTAGTAGGGTATTCTCTTTTGTGTTTTCACTTTTTAAATAGGATGCGTGGATGGTATATATTTTTATTTGTTATATTTTTTAAGTGTTAAAGATTCCCTGAAGCCGAAAGAGGGAGTGTGTTAACGACTTCTGTGCAGTATTACGACCTACTCATCTTTTGGGTCTGATGATTCAAAAATTAAATTATAGGAAGTACATGACAGTGAATAAACACCTTCAATGGGAGGCCTAGCATTGGCTTGGCTCTTCCCTTTGGGATTTAAGGTACAGGTATTTAAGTTGCAAGTATTTAAACTACTGTAAGTAAAAACCTCCAATGGGAGGCTAAGCATTGGCTTGGCTCTTCCCTTTGGGATTTAAGGTACAGGTATTTAAGTTGCAGGTATTTAACTACTGTAAGTAAAAACCTCCAATGGGAGGCTAAGCATTGGCTTGGCTCTTCCCTTTGGGATTTAAGGTACAAGTATTTAAGTTGCATGTATTTAACTACTGTAAGTAAAAACCTCCAATGAGAGGCTAAGCATTGGCTTGGCTCTTCCCTTTGGGATTTAAGGTACAGGTATTTAAGTTGCAGGTATTTAACTACTGTAAGTAAAAACCTCCAATGGGAGGCTAATCATTGGCTTGGCTCTTCCCTTTGGGATTTAAGGTGCATGTATTTAAGTTGCAGGTATTTAACTACTGTAAGTAAAAACCTCCAATGGGAGGCTAAGCATTGGCTTGACTCTTCCCTTTGGGATTTATGGTGCAGGTATTTAAATTGCGGATGGACTTTGTCCTCTCCATTTTGGGGTATGAATTCTTTAAAATGAAATACAACGAATTGATTCAACAATTTGAAATTTATGCGCGCTTGAGGACTCCTCCAAGCCGATTTTGTGCTTCCATAGGGTTGACCATTGATATAGAGCTGTGGCTTCCTGACATAAAATAGAGTGAAGTGTCAGTATACAAAATATGTGCTAATCTGCACCTAAAACCAGAAGAGTGGAAAGAGTACTTATCTCCCGTTTTTTTTGGGAGGGATTTCTATAATTGATATTTGCTCTCTATGTTCCCAATATAGAGAGTTTCTTTTGAATTAAAAGGCACTTTTAGTCACAGATCAGTTGAGAAATCGATGGACAGCTTAGGAGCTTGTTTGGGCCGATTTTTGCATCTCTACGAGATTTTTGCTGTTGACATAGAGATATCCTTCTCCTGACATAAAATATGGAAAAAAAAAAGAGATGGAGAAAGTGTATACAATTTGTGCTAATTTGCAAGTAAAACCATAAACAAATGAATAAATAAAAACACTTAGCTCGAATTTGCTTGCTCGTTGACGAGGAAGAACTCTTGATTTATATTGATCGATGAGGGAATTTGTGATGATAACCCCTAGCTTTAAACTTCCATCATCTTCAAAATTCTCTATCTTTTGGTATTTTCTTTCTCTCAAATTTTTCTTCAATCTCCCAAAACTCTCTCAAACATCCAAAATTTTCTCTCAAAAAAAAATCCTCATCTCAAGCTCACTTCTTCCTCCTTTTATAATCTACTCATCTATCTCCCATTCTAATTTTTCCACTAACTCTTCTTCATTTTCATCTTCCATTCTCCATCTCTATCTTACATTCTAATCTCTCCACTAACTCTTCTTCATCTTCATCTTTCCTTCTCCATATTTATCTCCCATTCTAATTTTTCCACTAACTCTTCTTCATCTCCATCTTCCCTTCTCTATTCTTATCTTCCATTCTAATTTTTCCACTAACTCTTCTTCATCTCCATCTTCCCTTCTCTATTCTTATCTTATTTTCTCCATCCATCCTTCTCTAACTTCTCTTCTTCATCTCCTCTTCTCCATCTTCCCTTCTCTATTCTAATTTATCCACTAACTCTTCTTTTTGTTATTTGTAAAATAATCATTCAAGAGTTAGGTATTTGCACTATAGTCCTTGAATTTTAAGTATTTACAATTCAGTCCATGAAAAAATATATTTCTTTAAGTCCAAATCTCCTCACAATTTTTGACACACCAAAATTTACCACATGTCAAATTTAAGCTCATTTCTTGTCGCTGAAAATAATGAAGAATTTAATTAAAGCCCTTTTGCAAAATTGAGTCATTCTGGGTATAATTGAGCCAAGATGAAAATTTAAAATATTAGAAGACAATGTCACAACTCATAAAAAGTGAAAATTAAAAATAAGTTGGCTCAAATTAAATTTTTTTAGGCCCGATTCGAGATTATACTCGTGAAGGAACACGTGACTCGAATTGGATTTTTTTGAATTTGCGATGGCCAATATGAAAATAGATTTAAAATAAAAATATTAACTATCTTTGTGTATTTTTTTGGCCTCAAATGTTATTTTTCCAAAATTTTCAAGTATTTTTGTATTATTTTTTTTAAAAAAATAAATATATATAATATGAAAATTTATTTTTTGTTCAAAAATGGTTTCCTAGGCTTGGCCAAGGCTTCCAAAGTTGATTTTTCAATTTTCTCATTTTTTCTTTATTTTTCATGAATTTTCGAAAATAAAAATAATTAAAAATACTGAAAATATGAAAAATCATTTTTTTGTCAAAATTAGTTCTCTAGGCCTGGCCAAGGTCCCCAAAGTTAATTTTTCAATTTTATGAATGTTTATGGATTTTTCAAAAAATAAAAATGCCGAAAAATACTGAAAATTTTTAAAAGAGAAAAGATGATTAAAAATCAGGTGTCAACAGGGCTCAACGCTCAGATCTAACGAAGACATTCTGGTCCTCGCTTGTGGCATGCAAGAGTTAGTCGGTGACCCTTGCCAACCTCACTCCATTAAAAAAAAAGGTAAAGAGAAGCGAATACAATAACAAAATAAAAAAAAATTATTTAAAAAATGTTCACGACAGCACTAGCATGTCACATAGGACAGCCGACGTCTCCGTCAGCAACTTCTAGTACAAAATGGCTGGGTGGGTTAAATCGAAAAAAATTGAAAATGTTTAGAACTAATTTGGCGCAACTGAAATTTTTTAGGATCCAATTGACACAAGTACAATGAATCTACGACTTTTGGATAACTTCCTCGTAATGGATCTTTGAGTGGAATTCGAACTCAGAAGTTCTGACCATATGTTCGAGAAGAAAAGAAAGAATTCCACAACCAATGGAAGGGGAAGGGAAGAGATTCCGTGCATAGGACGCTTGGAAATTAGAAAACGGGCTTCTAGATGATTTCAATCATGTTTTGGAGTTACTTAAACCCTAGGAATACATAGTGGTCCCATGTCTGCGTGACACACGTAACAATTCTTGCCCATGTTGTCCATCTGCCTACCTTCATCACCGCTAATTAGCCCGCGACGTATCGTGTGTTTTAGCTCATCTTACGTGAAAAAATCACTTAATGACTTTCGATGGGAGTTTAAAATGCTATCAAAATTTAGAATAAATAGGAAAAAAAAACATGCGCAAATCTAACTGTCGATAATCAAGAATTTTTCGTTAGATAACCGTCGATTGATGTATGAAAAACTTTTGATCAATATTTAATCATTCACTTACTATTCTCTTCCTTTCGTACGAACACAATCATCTCCCATATGTACACACACGTCACTTTTGCTTGCTTTTATCGGTCTAGGTCAATAAAGGCATTGAGATCATAGAAAAATGCATGAAAGAAAGTAGAATATAATTAGAGAAATTTTCAAAACAATTCAGTTCTGTTTAGCTTGAGAAGAATTTACGTAATAAATGCTCAAGCTATATACTACGCCATGATCATGGAAACAACTTTTCCAAGGTGTGAACAAACCGTAATTGAAGCCAGAGTAAGATCAAGGAACCGTTCACGTGCCTTTCTTTTTTGTTTAGCTCTTGGACAACGAGTGCAACCCGCGCTCAATCAGCAAACAATAAGCATTGACCACGGTCGTCACCAACTTCCTTTGCGGTCAAGTTGCTCCAATCAATCAATTTCACAATCCCTTCTGTACATGTACGGCTTCGTCACTCGTATCTCCGCCCATTATGGAACCAAATCAACGTGCAATCAACGTAAACCATTTTGCATGGCTAATAGAGCACGGCTATCACAAGCAAGACTGTGTGTGTGTGTGTATATATTCGTGTCGAGTGCAGGTATCTCATCATCCACTTCTGAGTTTTTCCACTGAGAAACACACTATCCCACTCCCAATTTGTGCCATGGCTTTTCCTCTCAAGAGTGAAACCATCATCTTCCTTGCTCTAATCCTCAGCACATGGGCCTGGCGTGCGATGTCGGTCCGCACGTTGCATGGATCTACCGTTGCCGATCAGCACGAGCAATGGATGGCCCAATACAGTCGGACCTACAAGGACTCGGAGGAGAAGGAGAGACGACGGGAGATTTTTGAGAAGAACTTGCAGTTCATCAAAGATTTCATTGCATCGGGGAATCGAACTTTCAAGGTAGGCATCAATCCATTCTCGGACATGACTGTCGACGAGTTCGTTCGGAGCCACACGGGATACTTGGCATCTAAGCAACCAAAGTCCCCCAAGACGGCGTCGTTGAGCCATCAATATCCGACTGGGGATGTTCCTGATAGCATCGACTGGGTGAAGAAAGGCGCCGTGAATCAGATCAAGGACCAAGGTCGATGTGGTAAGTTTCTAAACGTGTGCATCCAACTGGGAGATCAATCTTGAGAAGTCAGATACCAAGGGTGACAAAACTAAATGTACGAATGTAGGATCCTGTTGGGCATTCTCGGCGATCGCAGCAGTAGAAGGAATCACGCAGATCAAAAGCCGTAATTTTCCGGTGCTCTCCGAGCAACAACTAATCGACTGCGATACCGAAGCCTATGGCTGCGACGGTGGTCTTCCGGACATTGCTTTCAAGTACATCATTGATAACGAAGGAATCGCGTCTGAGGACACATACCCGTACAAAGGGAAGGTCGGTACCTGCGACTTGACGGCCCAACACGCGGCGCAGATCAAGGATTTTGTTGACATGCCGCCCGGTGAAGAGGAGCTCCTGAAGGCAGTTGCGCAGCAGCCGGTCTCGGTCGGGATCGCGGCAGGCGGGCAGGAGTTCATGAGCTACAGCGGCGGCGTGTTCAATGGGGACTGCGGCGAGCAGCTGGACCACGCGGTGGTCGTGGTCGGGTACGGGACGAGCGAGGACGGGACCGAGTTCTGGAAGATCCGCAACTCGTGGGGGGAGACTTGGGGCGAAGAGGGTTACATGAGGATTCAAAGGGGTGTCGATAGCTCGAAAGGAATGTGCGGACTCGCGTCGCAAGCTTCTTATCCAGTGGCCTGAGATAATCAAAACATATAGACACGGAGTACGAGCATCATGAGATGACGAGTTGCTCCTCCTTTCCTACTTATAGTGTCGTATTTGTAAGGAGGCTACTATGAAGCCACTAAGTTAAGAGGAGAATTACGTATTAATTCCTCAATTTGAATCAATTTTCTTGTTTTACCTACAATTCCCTTTGTCTAGGATGCATACCACCAAATATATCCCTCTCCTTTCCATCTATCTATCTATCTATGAATAAAAGCAGCTAAAACCCGCATGACCATCACGGAGTGGCTCGATTTTGTATGAGTTTTAACTAGTAATTTGATTTCGATGATCATTTTAGTGTAGCTCTTAGATTGAAGAATCTACTGAATTTTTGGAATGAGATAATCCCATAGTCCAAGGATACCCATCATGTGTTCACAAATTAAATGGCTAGAATCCTAATGCAGGCCGAATTGCGTGTGATTGCATTCTTAATTGACAAAATGTGAAAATTCTTTTTTGATTTCCATTGTCATATGTTTAAATCATATGCACTTTCAATTAGGAGGCTATGTGTTCTTCCCATGAAAAGTATAGAGGATTGACATTACATGATGGAACATAAAACTAAAATCAAGGGTCCGTGTTTGAAATGACGAGATATATTTAGAAGTAACAAAATGGGTCTAGAACCCATATTTAATAGTGGTGGGTCATAAATGGATTGCATTATATCTTAAAAATAAATTAAGTGGGCGGTAAATGGATTACTTAGAAACTTAATGGGTCCTAAATAGATTTTAAGTACGTCATAAATTGGTTAGTTAAGGTAACTATCTTAATGAGTCATAATTTCTGAATTTTTTTAAAAAATTTGAATTTTGAATGTTTTATTATTTCATTTTCTTATTTTTTTCTTTTTTTCATTTCATTTTTTATTCTTTTTCTTCCTTTTTCCTCCTACCACTACTGAGAATGGCCGATGAGCCTTGAGTTTGCCGAGAGCTAGCAAGGCCCAAGCTCGTCAACCTTGGATGAGCCCGTGCTCACCTAGATCCGGTAAGCCTCAAGCTTGCCCGGTCGCCGAAATTCAGTAGGCCATCTGGTGAGCTCAAGGTCATCGAGATCTGGTGAGTCCCAAGCTCATGCTCACCTGGATTGAGTGAGCTCTAGGTTCACTGGGATCTAGTGAGCCCTAAGCTCATCAACTTGGGTGACCATCGAGGCTCATTGGGATTGGTCTCACTTTCGACTGCTTGTCGAGCCGTTATTCGTTACCAACATGTGGCGATCTACAAATGAAAGAGGCAAAAGAAAAAATGAAAAGAAAAAAATATATAGAAAAAGAAATAAAATAATAAAAATTAATTTTTTTTTCTAAATTATAAAAATTGTCCACAATATTTAGGAATACTTCTTTTCAAGTACTTATAAGAAACATATTTTCTTATGTGGGCCACGACAAATTTTTCCAAGTAACCGCGACCATCGTGGTTGGGTGCGGGACATCCAAAGATGGAACCAAGTTCTGGAAGATCAGGAACACGTTGGGCAAGGCATGGGGTGAAGGCGGTTGCATGAGGATTCGAAGAAGCCACGATAGTTCTAAAGGGATGTGCAGACTTGCATTCAAAAGCTTCTTGTCCAATTGCTTGAGGATAATAATCAGAAGAGAAATAGTTATGTGACCGTTATCCCACAATTAGATTTAAAGGAGCCACAAAAAATAAACAATAATTAATTAAGAATTAATATAGGGTTCACTCCTTCAAGAATCTGTGACTCACAAGATGTTGTTACTTTCTCACTCACCCAAAGATTGTTACGCTTACAAACCCTAATTTCAACCCCAAAAAAAAAAGTCCTTATATGTTTTTTCAGACTAATCAAAATATGAAAATGCTTCCCTGACAATACTGCCAAAAACGATACAATTTCAATCGTAAATCCACACATTATTGTTGCGTATTTTATATAAAGTACTCATTAATTGAGAAATCGTGTGGTCGAAAATACCTATACTGTCGGACTAGTTGCTTCCATCAAAATATATATATGTTCGAGAAATATCTATGGTATTTGTGGAGTTTTGGACTTGGGCCTCCCTTAATGGGCTTGACCCCATTCGACCCTCCCGCCCCCCCCCCCCCCCCTTTTTTAAGTTCCCTTGGAAAGAGCAAGCATGAAAAAACAAAGTGAGTTCTCAAGTACGTGTGCGTATGATCAAGAGCACATCAGGAATTGCAAGCAAAATATGAGATCGGTGGGATGTTAGTCCGAGTGCGTGATTACACTTTTGAGTTTCGACCGGCGGGGACACAAGATGTCACGCTCCGGACACGTCGGACGCGCAACATCCCTTAACCTGTCAATTCTCTCATCGCTTGGCCAACATTGGCGACGGCCCAGGACTCGTCGCGGCCAAACAACGGCTATCTAATGCGACAGCAGAAACGCTTACAATCCCCTGACAGACACCAATGCAGGATAGAAAGATAGAGAGACAACAATGCAACAAAAACTAAACATTTATATTATATTATTTACAGCATTTATATACAACCCTCAAAAGATAGTACAGGGCCCCTACTCTCAAAAGATGAACTAAACGCTAAGTCTATGTTGACACCTGATTTTTAATCATCTTTTCTCTTTTAAAATTAATATAAAATTCATAAAAATTCATAAAATTGAAAAATCAACATTGGAGACCTGGACCAAGCCTGGGGAACCAATTTTGACCAAAAAATGATTTTCCATATTTTTAGTATTTTTCGGTATTTTTATTTTCGAAAATTCATAGAAAATCAAGAAAAAATGAGAAAATTGCAAAATCAACTTTGGAAGCCTTCGCCAAGCTTAGGCTACCATTTTTGAACAAAAAATAATTTTTCATATTTTTTGTATTTTTTAATATTTTTTAGAAATTAGGAGAATATTTGAAAATAAAATTGCATTTGAGGCCACAAAAATATGAAAAAATAGTCAGTATTTTTCTTTTAATTTTCTCTTCATTTTGGCCAAAGAAAATCTGCAAAAATTAATTTAAAATCAAGAATTACTTTGTTAATCTCATTTTCATCTTAAAAGAAAATAATTATAGAAAATTCATTTTAGCTTTGTAATTTTCGATTTTTGCATTTTTTGGAGTCGTGATATTGGCCTCTAATAATCCAAAATTTTCAATGGCCCGATCGTGCATTTTTTCGTTATCGCGTTTGGTTTTTCGAAATGAGTTGGTTTTGATATCAAGGTCTCTAAGGTACAAGAATAAGCACTCACGGCAGAACTGCCCCAAGGTTTCGGAGCTCGCCGCAGAACCAAGAGTTGGAGAATGTTGCATTGGAAGTTTGGGCTTCCCAGGCACGGATCACTCGGATTTCTTCCGAGAAAGAGAGCATCCCGTCGCCGAGGGAGAGTGAAGACCTTTCCTAAGGATGATTCTAACAAGCCTTGCAGGCCCATTGCCTTCTTGGGCTACAAGGCAGGAATGACTCATGTTGTCAGGGAGGTTGAAAAGCTCGGATCAAAGCTCCACAAGAAGGAAACATGTGAGGCAGTGACAGCTATTGAAACTCCTCCAATGGGGGTGGTTGGTGTTATGGGTTGTGTCAAAACCTCTCGAGGCCTTCGCTCATCGAACACAGGGTGGGCTCAGCATTTGGGTGAGGAAGTGGGGCGCGGGTTCTACAAGGACTGGTGCAAGTCTAAGAAGAAGGCTTTCACAAAGTACCCAAAGCAATATGAAGCTGAAGATGGAAAGAAGAACATCCAAGCTTAGCTTGAAAAAATTAAGAAATATGCGACTGTCATTCGTGTTTTGGCTCACACTCAGATTAGAAAGATAAAGGGATTGAAGCAGAAGAAAGCACACTTGACGGAAACCCAGGTTATTGGTGGGAGGTGAATCAGTTGGCAAACAATCTGTTCAATCACAAAGACAATTGAATTTCAATACACGGGCATCCCCAAATATTCATCCCCATTCATTTCCAGACGGACAGGATGGTTATAGTGTAGCTCATTTAGTGCGTCCTAATACTGTCGGGACATGCGTCGATTCCAGACTACCAGAAGTGATTGATAGCCGGCAGTCATGCAAGGTTGGGTCCGACGGAAAATCTTTGGACAGCAATCAAGGCGTTTTGGGGTCTGCTGGTAATGGAAGCAGTCCTACTCCCAAGTATTATTACACCTGGGGTAACTCCTATCACCCTCAACTTCCAAGTGTGGTGTGGTCAAACTCGCCCTCGTTTACTAATAGAATACGTGATGCTCATCCTGTGTCGAGGCTGCATCGTTTTCCTCAGGGGACCGTAAAAGTGCCTGAGTTACTGGGTATTGTTGCTGGGATCGTACTTGATCTTGGCAATGATGTCCCAGTATTTCAATTTTACGGTAAATTCAAATTGGCTTGTTGAGTATAATGTAGTGTTAACATCAATTTGCTTCATGATTTTGCTCAGTCTCATGGCTGATGTCCTTGATGTTCCCTGGAGGGTGAAGTTAATCCTACCACCATTCGATGCTCCTCATTCCAGCTGCCAGCAATCATAGGTTAATTCGATATCCAGCTATTCAGTTAATGGAAACAAGACGAGTGCCAAAGTTGATAAACAAAGATGGGCGGAGGATACAATGATGGGGTAAGTGAATGGGGTCATTGTTCTTCATTTTTTATTTTCAGTGGGGGATATCTCACGATGACGGAGGCGGCCATGGTCGGCCACAAAGGGAAAAGAAGATAGACACTCTCCTCTCTTATAGAGGATGAGGGAAGCCGTTTGTTAGAAAAGAAAAAAAAAAGAAGAAAAAGAAGGGAGAAGGCGGCCTCGGGAGGGAATCATCGTGATCGACACCAAATCGAAAGAAATGAGCAAAATGTTAAGCAGACAGAATGATAACCTTTACTATGGTGTTTTTTTAATTGACAAGTGGATGAATCACTCTCGGTCAAAAGGGAACTTAGTGGAAAATGAGATGACAGCTCACCGAAAAAAGAGAACACTCCACTAGAGCCTTAGGAATAAACCAAGCCTGAGTTGCCAAATTAGGATATCCATGAAATTAAGGTACCGAAAGGGCATTAGTTTTAATTAACTAGTGTAACCAAGTCCCCGAACTCATAATCTCTGGTTCGTAGAAGTAATTTAGTTCTCCCGCTAATTTACTTAGGTTTCTAATCAACCTACCAAAAATGATTAGTGGCGACTCCAAATTTTAAAACCATTTGAACAAAAAACCAAAGTCGCGATTTGGTAGAGCTTGGGAGAGCTCGAACTAGGTTAGTTAATTTAATCAATTAATCTGGTAATCCATTAACCTAAAAATGAATTTTAGGTCGCGACAGCTTGGCGACTCCACTGGGGAAGGGTTTTTTGAATTTTCGGAAGAATAAAAGACACTAATTGGAGTACTTGAATTTTTTCGAAATTTTAAAAGCCTTAGTGGACTTAGGCCGATAAAATTTCATGGATATCTCGCTTCTGGCGATCTTGGTTGGATTTCTGATCTTTAGGTATTAAATGGTCTTGCAGGATGGGAGTTATAAGGGGTGGAGTGTTTGACTAATCCCTTGTTTTGTAGGCTTGGTGTATGAGAATTGTGAATTTATTTTGAATCATTGAAGCGGTGTTTGCTTTGAAATGTTGTGTGTGCCTTAATATAATTGCACTACACCACGTGACTGAACCCGAGTCATACCAGTAGTTTTAGGATGGTATCCAAATGGTTCTTTAACCTTGGCGGTAAGGCTTCGCTAAAGGTTATCCCTTTTAGATCTCGAAACTTTTTCAAAAAATGGCTCAAGGGTCGTCCTCTTGCACGCGAGGCTACGATGCATGAGTATTACCCTTGTCAACCGAATCAAGCCGGAGTGATAGACCCGACTAGCCATGCCTATGTACGCGAGGCAGCGTCTAGTCATGGTGAACGTGCGTGAGGCTGCGACCTGTCGGTCCGTCTATCACTTCACTTTGCTAGGAGAGTTAAAATTAAACTCACGATTCATGTGCGTGTCTTTGTGATTGGCCTATTCGATTTTGAAAGGTAGTCTCCAAACCCTCCTCAGTCATTTATATATTTTTCGAGTCGGTCCATGACGTTGATAGACGAGTCGAGTATATTGAGCTAGTGGTATTCTACGTGGCTGTATTTCAGATGTACCTAGCTGCCTTCTACAAATTTGTCGACGTCCTTTAGGCCATTTTTGGGTCTCGGCTATTAAACAAAAAATGTTTGGCAGATTTTGAACTATCACGTGAAAAAATTTCAGATTAATCCATCATGTTTTCCATTTTTTTATCGAATTGATAATGAAGGAAAAATAATCTGGATTTTCAGAAAAAACCATAGACACCGGTTTGTTCCGTCATTTTCCACTAGAAAAGTGATTATTCTGCAAGAAGTCAAAACATGAAAGTAGTTAAATGGACTTTGAACTAATGGCCTGCAAATTTTGGGAGTTTAATTCATGTTTTTGATGGCCCGTTTGGCTCCCAATTGAAAACCGGACGAATTAGTTTTTCTGATCGGAATTGTTAGAAATATGCATTAAACTGTATTGATCTGTACATTGTTTGGATAAAGTCAAAACATGAAAGTTGTGCGTAATTATCTTGGCCATGTGTCTGTAAATTTTGGCGTCATTTTGAGCACTTGTTGAATTTTCACGAATTTTTTTGTCAAAAGTGGGCGAACTGAAATCTTCTGAAATGGAATCCTATCACCGTATGTACACCATCACCTTTGTCCACAAGTTACACTCAGATGGGAAAGAGTCTAGGCACCTGTCATGGACCGACCTCTTTTTGATCACATACTCATTATTCCCTCTACTTTTGCAGGGAATTATATGTACCCCAGGCGGGAGCAAATTGGACTCGTCGGTGATAACAAACCAGGAATAATCTTGAAGAATTACCGATGTACTAGCCGATAACCTTGGGGGCAAGCGAAGAGATCAAACCTCCCGGAGACAGAATTGTGTCAATCAGTCAGCATGTAGGAGTTATGTATTTTGACGGAGCTGTAAATTTATCCAGATCAGGCGTGGGGGCATTCTTACTGTATTAGAAGGGTTCCTGTATTTGTGTTAAAAAAAGCATGAATTGTGAAACAGATCTGACCCTGCAACGCCTTCTTGGCTAAATTAGTCAAAGTATTTAATGGAGAACTGGCGTTTTATTACTGAGCATGGCCCACATGCATTTTTGATCGACACCATAGGCGACTGACACCAATAAGTGGACGCCGAAAGGAGAAAACCCGAATGAAGTGGGGCACGTAACAGGTGGCCGGGGCCATTATTAGCACACTAACCGAGTGGTTACAGCTGTGTTAATTCACACGACTAGTCACGGGCCTCACTGTGATCGGCTACGTGTCATCATTTCACAGCCACCATCTGTCAAGTTGAGACATGAATGAGGCAGCCCTACCAGTCGAGGTAAAAATACGTTCCCTACGTATTCCGTCGGAAGTACAGTCGTCAGTAGCGTATTGGATCCAGCAAAGGTAAGTAACCTCGTCCTGCGAAGGTTGTTGCGACAGGAAAAGTTTACTTTGGACTATGGAGACCCATATGTCGTGAAGAAGGTGTTCCAGGAAGTGCCCTGATCCTAATTGAGATGGGTGTAAGAAATACCTTAAGTTATTCATGCTATACGGAAGAAAAGATGGCAGAAAATAAAAGCACAAACTTGTGAAGCTTTTCTTTGATTCCATTCATCAACGAGTTTTATAGTAGCTCACTGGGGAGGGAAAGTAAAGCCAAACTGAGCCCTAATAAGCATCATAAAGGAGCTCAACTGGCTTTCCATGAAACTAATTGTCTGCCTACACTGAGCTATCTGGGATTCAAGATCCGCAAGCTTGAAGAACAGGCGGATACATTTCTCCTTTTGTCTAGCTGCACTGACCTCGTGATGTTCAACGGCAGATTTCAGATTATCGATCAAGTCTCTCTCGAAGGCTATATCCGCGGTAAGATCATCAAGCCTCTCCTCTAGCCACTCGCATCTGAATTTCATCACGACATCACTCGGGTCATGCTCAAAGTAGGTCTGGTGTAAGGCTAGGCGCTCCACCAGCTTCTCCCTCTCATGAATCAGCAGCGAGACCCGTTCATAAGCAGACTTGACGGCCTTTTTGTACCGAGTAACCGCGTGTTCTGCGGACTCCAAGCGTTCGGATCGGTCCTGATAGCGAGCTCTAACGACGCGAGCTAAGGTGACTGTCTCTTGAGTGTTTCGGCAAGCCTCTAGAAAATCAATGAAAATGTGTGGGAACGCTCTGTATTCCCTCTCCAAGCTGGTGCCTTCAACTGAAGAAGCATTTAGTTCCCTAAACAGACCGAGGATCTCAGCTTCGACACTCGAATGATGGGCTACATAGATATAGCATTGGCCAAGAAGATGATAGAGCTTTTCCCATTTGAACATAACGTCAGCCGGAAAGATGTGGGTAGGGAGATTAGCCATTATTAAGGAAGAAATCAAGGCAAACGAGCAGAACACGAAAGAAAGGAGAAGATAGGTGGAGCAGACTAGCGGAATGCGAAGATGGTGATCTATTTTGAAGTAAATATTAATTTCGTAGTGATAGTATCAACTGGTCAAGATTTCCCTATCTACCGTTCTCTACTGGCACCATCCCCGTCGGCTCGAATCCCCGTCAGACGGCGACCTCGAGCCAAACAAATCCGAAATCTCCGCAGAAAGTTTGACGAGACCCCGCCACTTTGAAAAAGAAGAAAGAAAGGTGACTTGAGTGGGAGACAAGGAAAATGGGATTCGTCTTTATGGGAGAACTCACCAGCAAATCAATAGTTGAGATAACGACGAGAGCCCTACCACTAGGAAAAGACGAGAAAAGACAAGCCGAGCAAGAGACACGCAAGAAAGGTTGAGAAAGATGGAACGCTCAGGAGAAACCATACATGTCTAAATTTTAAAAGAGACGTCTTCCTGGTAATCTTCATCTAAAACTCTGAAGAGGGTTTCGAATCATACACAGTCGCTCAGAAAAATTTAGAGAGAGTGAAGACACCAGAGGAGTTAGCAAATCTTGAGGAATTATCGAAGATGTCTCAATCCAATTCTCTCGAGAGCTATCGTTACTTGCTGAATATGGGAGAGGAAGAGTTCGAAGTCATGTTTGGGATCGAGCCCATGGAGCCTGGCCTTTCCGCCGACGACGTCCAAGATCTCGGTAAAGATAAGGACAACAACAGTAAGGGTCAAAGGAAGCGTTACCGTCGCCGTACTGAGGAGCAAGTACAAAGGCTTGAGGCTGTCTTCAGAACGTGCCCTATGCCAGACGGCAAACAGAAAATGGAACTGAGTCAAGAGCTAGGACTTGAACCTTCGCAAATCAAGTTCTGGTTTCAAAATAGGCGAACCCGAATGAAGACTCGTCATGAGCACAACGAAGCCGAGTTTCTAAGAGCTGAAAATGAAAACCTCCGAGCGGAAAACAAGATGTATAAAGAGGCTTTTGACTCCGCCACCTGCCCCAACTGCAATAGCCTCCTCAACCTCAATGAAATGCATTACTTGAGGATCGAAAATGCACGTTTAAGAGGTGAGTTAGACCAGTTTATAACAGGATCGAGTTCTGTTGGAGCAGGGTACAAAAAGACCAATGCTACTGGATCAGCATCAATACCTCCCGAGAAAGAGGGGAAAGATCACTACCAAGCAGACACTGACGATGATCTTTTCGCCATAATCAACCAGTTTGATATCGGTAAAGCATCGGGGCTGTGATGCACATGATCGGCCAGTGACCACCAGACCTTCAATATGGCTGATGCATACCTGATCCGGGATGAAGCTTGCTGGCCACTGGGAGAGACTGCAGAGGAAGCAGAATCAATGAGGGCATGCGTTTTATTTCTTTGCGTAATGTGTTTTTCTGCTTTTGTAATGTGTAAAAGCAAGGAGTAATAATCCGACTTCCCCCTATTAAATGCTCGGATCCGCCACCTCACCAACCTCGCGACGAATTGATGGCGAGTAAAAATCTGCGTGAACCAGAAGGGTAACTCCGTATCGTTTCAATTTACCCTCAAATTGCTCCAAGTTTTAAATTGAATCCCTTGCATTTTCAGGAATTTGCAAACGGCCCCGAGAATACAGTAGTACCTGAAAATGAAATTCCCCAGTTAAACTGAATTGGGGACAAATCAATTTGTGGACATTACGACGGGATGGACGGCATCAAACAAAGAAAATACGAGCAAAAGACGCAAGCTGCCTCGGAGATGGGTAGTTTTGTGTCGTTTCAATTTACCCCTGATCGTTTCAAATTCTGAATTACTCTCTTCCGTCTCAACAGGGATTGTAAGTTGCCTTGAAAAGAATCGAGATATGGAATTGCAAAACCAAGTCACCTCAAAGATCAACCCTTAAAGGCGAGCCTCCATGGACGCCTACGGTCCAATTGATCGGATGGCATGGGGAATGACAGTGGTCTGAAACATCTCGAGTTCGATCCCCAAGGTTGGGGAATGTTGTAAGTATTGTAAATGAATAATACAACATTTTGTACATTTCTTTTTGCAGAAGGAAATAGAAATACTAGACGAGCGATACCAAAGTCGATACTCTGCCATAACCTTGGCTTTAATGATGAAATGCCCACCGAAAGTGTAGACAAGCTCGATCCGGTGAAGCTGATAAAATGAGTCACGCAAAACATTCAAGATGAAGGGTAAACCAATATCGTTCCAGTTTATCTCTTCTAATACTGGCTAACACATCTCCTTTTCTTTTGACAGGAAATGTTAACACTAACATTTGACATGTCGAAGGAGACAACCTCAAGTGGTAAATCACGATCATCTGATAAAATCCAGTCTGATGAAACTGGGGCAAATTAATGGCGAACCCTAAATCAAAAGGGGGCAGAATCAGAAACAAAAAGGAGTAGGCCCCCCAATGTGTTTGATCCGCCACATGGCTAGAGGAAATTTTTCATACTTGTACATACTATTGCCACATTTGCATGGTGTTTACACAATTTCATGGTTCATGCATGACTACTCTGCATGTTTAATTTGTCAATTTTGACTTGGAGCATAAACTGTACACGATGCATCGAATGTACAGAATGGGGCATGACAGGACGATGAAAGGCAAGTCATTTCCACATACGTCCTATATTCTAATCCACAGTGAGTTGAGCGGTAGACAGACTTCGCATTCTCCAAGGCAATGAGTTTTCTCGCAAAAGGTACGGTAGTCGAAAGGAAGGAGGCATTCATTTCTCTATCCTAAACACTGCAGGTAACCATTGACAACCCATTTGAGCGGCGATTTCATTTCATAATCCCTGTCAAGAACCGCCCCACACTGGGGCAAAACAGAGGTAATTCCAGCAATATCAGGAGATAAAATGGTTAGAAATTCTCTTGCTTGGACTAACATCAATCTTCGAGTGTTTCTTTGCATTTAACTCGAATTTTAATTCAAGTGTTTTAGGATGACAAAGAGCATTCATTTCTCTATCCTACACACACATCCTTTGCATAGCCCAATTGAGCCTAGAAATTCATTTCACAAGCCCTTGTTGGTGATCATTGCTCATTCCAAAGAAGGATGGCGCTTTCCCCAAAGAGCAGAATCAAAGAAATTGGGTCAACAATGAACCCTCGAAATGAGCTTATGTTATGTGCTAGACTTTTCATGTAATGTCTAGTATCAATTTTTGAAAATCATCTTGTCAAAAAGAAAAACAAGTGTAGCCTAAAAAATGGGCCTGCTCTCGAACAAAAGGGAGTCGGGAGTAAGAAAAGCAAGGGCTGCTCCAGAAATCTGGGGCAGAAAAAGTAAAGTGCCTATCAAAAGCAAGGCAAATGCCCATCCATCTGTAATATACTTCTGACTTTGAGAACGTTCAAAAGAGAATTCTCCAAAGAAGTCAATTTGCAAAATGCAATTTCCAGCAAAAGAATTACCACCCCTTAGCCAATGGTGGTATTCAGGAAGGTCAAAGATCGGTGACAAGACTGCAATGATCACCAACACCAAGCATTTCTCATATATTTTTCTAAGCCAAAACGAGCCTTTCGTTTCTAAGTCCTAAATCCCAACCTACGTTACAACCCTTGAACGTCTCTTCTGATTAGAGCACTTGAATTAACGTAAGAGTTGAATGATTTTAACAGGGTTCGAGCAAGACTATTTCCCTCTCATTTTTGCAGGGTTCTTGACTTATAAACCCGGAGCAGATAATGAAGACATTTTTGTCAGTGGCCTTGGCTCGAAAGAGTCCCCTTTCGTAAGCTCTTGACCCAGCCTACATTACGGTCCTAATCAAGACCTCCAGATCGGCTTGATCATATCAATTGCGAGATTACTCAGACCCTCGCTGAATGCGATGATGGTAAGATTGAGTGATTTCTTTTCAAATCATACAATCAGGATGAACATCCTTTCTCGAGAGTGAGAGAAACCCCTTTCGGACTGAAGTCCCCCATTCATATTACATTCGAGGTATCCATGATATAATAACCTCCTTGAACAGAATTGGTAATGCAAACTTGACAGAATAGTTATGCATGATCCACATTATGAGCATACACACACGGTTCTTAATCATTGCAAACTCGGCTGAATAGTTTTGCATGAACCGATGAATGCATTGATCAAAATGCTTGCACATGTTACCTCTGACATTGTCTGACAGGTAGTGCATTCCTGACATTCGAGTTACCCTCCGAAGTCTCGAAATTCATCCAAGGGCTATTGAACAAGCAAGCCATGTTGGCAAATGCTCGCCAAGCATTCTCAGGTGAGTATACATTCGACCTAAACCTTTCAATTCTGATGATTGTCTGGGTGCTCGAATCCATTTCAGCACATAAGGTCATTCAGGGAATAAGCAGATATGATACAGTCAACCTGTATATGCCTTGATCATTAACTCAGAAGGTCCAGGTAAGTCCTCTGAACTCTTTCGACTCATGATTGATACATGTTCTCATGAAGTCTTCATTAGCTCACGACTGATATAATCTCGTGTTCCCAAGCTTTATCAAATCATGATTGACCAACTCTCGTGATCTTGATCTCGACATGCCGCTCTTGCACCAAAAAGTAGGCACCAAGCAGGCGATATGCCATCTCTAGAGACCTTCCATTGGAAACCCCAATACGGAATGATCCATTTTCTAGTCCTTCTTGCAGGCACCATATAGATGAGTCATGGAGCCCTTCCATTGGAAATCCCAATACGGAACGGTCCATCTTTCAAGTCCTGAGTTGCAGGCACCATACAAATGAGCCCTTTTTCTAAGGCACCGAAGTCCTTCCTAAAGGGTCATCTCAACGGTAGATACCGCCTGAAGGGTCATCTCAACGGTAGACACCGCCTGAAGGGTCAACTCAACGGTAGACACCGCCTGAAGGGTCATCTCAACGGTAGAGACCGCCTGAAGGGTCATCTCAACGGTAGAGACCGCCTGAAGGGTCATCTCAACGGTAGACACCGCCTGAAGGGTCATCTCAACGGTAGACACCGCCTGAAGGGTCATCTCAACGGTAGACACCGCCTGAAGGGTCATCTCAACGGTAGACACCGCCTGAAGGGTCATCTCAACGGTAGACACCGCCTGAAGGGTCAACTCAACGGTAGACACCGCCTGAAGGGTCAACTCAACGGTAGACACCGCCTGAAGGTCATCTCAACGGTAGACACCGCCTGAAGGGTCAACTCAACGGTAGACACCGCCTCCGCCTGAAAGGTCAACTCAACGGTAGACACCGCCAGAAGGGTCAACTCAACGGTAGATACCGCCTGAAGGGTCATCTCAACGGAACCGCCTGAAGGGTCAACTCAACGGTAGATACCGCCTGAAGGGTCATCTCAACGGTAGACACCGCCTGAAGGGTCATCTCAACGGTAGATACCGCCTGAAGGGTCAACTCAACGGTAGACACCGCCTAAAGGGTCATCTCAACGGTAGACACTGCTTGAAGGGTCAACTCAACGGTAGATACCGCCTAAAGGGTCATCTCAACGGTAGACACCGCCTGAAGGGTCATCTCAACGGTAGACACCGCCTAAAGGATCATCTCAACGGTAGACACCGCCTAAAGGATCATCTCAACGGTAGATCCCCCATTGGGTGAATCGTTACCAAAGTCCTTTCTATAGGCACGCAAAAGTCCTTCTTACAGACAACCCAAGCCCTTTCTACAGGCAACCAAAGTCCTTCCTATAGGCAACCCAAAGTCCTTCTTACAGGCACACAAAAATCCTTCTTATAGGTACCCAAAGTCCTTCTTACAGGCACACAAAAGTCCTTTCTACAGGCACCAAGTCCTTCCTACAGGCACAAAGTCCTTCTTACAGGCACCAAGTCCTTCCTACAGGCACCCAAAGTCCTTCCTACAGGCATTTTCGTGGGGTGACCTACCATATAGGTCAAATCTTAATCAGTAGAGACCTTTAATTAGGAATCTACCATGGGGTGACCTACCATACGGGTCAAATTTCAATCAAAGTTTAATCAGTAGAATCCTTTCATTAGGAATCTACCATGGGTTGACCCACCATACGGGTCAAAATGCAAGCGAATCCTTTAAATAGGATAGATCGCTAATGGAGTCCTTTCACTAGGAACTCCGCCATGGGTTGACCTACCATACAGGTCAAAGCCTAACCTTCCTAGAGTATTCTCAGAATGAATCTTCGGGCGCCGGTTCAAAGAGAATCCATGTCAAGCAACAGCCACACAACGGGTAGGTAAGTGCCAGGTAACATCTCCACTCTGTCTCTCCCTCAATTCATAAGCCTCCTCAAATCGGGTCTGGATCAGAGCTTACACAGAGAGATATTAGAGGTCAAATGTCACGACTCTTTGTATTTTCATTGTGTTGAGTCGATTAGGATTCAGGTGTCATCTCGTCTTTGAAATGAACCTCTACCGAGCTTCCTTTCAAAGAGGGGCAGCTGTTGACACCTGATTTTTAATCATCTTTTCTTTTTTTAAATTAATATAAAATCCATAAAAATTCATAAAATTGAAAAATCAACTTTGGAGACCTGGACCAAGCCTGGGGAACCAATTTTGACCAAAAATGATTTTCCATATTTTTACTATTTTCGGTATTTTTATTTTCGAAAATTCATAGAAAATCAAGAAAAAATGAGAAAATTGCAAAATCAACTTTGGAAGCCTTCGACAAGCTTAGGCTACCATTTTTGAACAAAAAATAATTTTTCATATTTTTTGCATTTTTTAATATTTTTCAGAAATTAGGAGAATATTTGAAAATAAAATGGCATTTGAAGCCACAAAAATATGAAAAAATAGTCAGTATTTTTCTTTTAATTTTCTCTTCATTTTGGCCAAAGAAAATCTGCAAAAATTAATTTGAAATCAAGAATTACTTTGTTAATCTCATTTTCAGATTAATAGAAAATAATTATAGAAAATTCATTTTAGCTCAGTAATTTTCGATTTCTGCATTTTTTGGAGTCGTGATATTGGCCTCTAATAATCCAAAATTTTCAATGGCCCGATCGTGCATTTTTTCGTTATCGCGTTTGGTTTTTCGAAATGAGTTGGTTTTGATATCAAGGTCTCTAAGGTACAAGAATAAGCACTCACGGCAGAACTGCCCCAAGGTTTCGGAGCTCGCCGCAAAACCAAGAGTTGGAGAATGTTGCATTGGAAGTTTGGGCTTCCCAGGCACGGATCACTCGGATTTCTTCCGAGAAAGAGAGCATCCCGTCGCCGAGGGAGAGTGAAGACCTTTCCTAAGGATGATTCTAACAAGCCTTGCAGGCCCATTGCCTTCTTGGGCTACAAGGCAGGAATGACTCATGTTGTCAGGGAGGTTGAAAAGCTCGGATCAAAGCTCCACAAGAAGGAAACATGTGAGGCAGTGACAGCTATTGAAACTCCTCCAATGGGGGTGGTTGGTGTTATGGGTTGTGTCAAAACCTCTCGAGGCCTTCGCTCATCGAACACAGGGTGGGCTCAGCATATGAGTGAGGAAGTGGGGCGCGGGTTCTACAAGGACTGGTGCAAGTCTAAGAAGAAGGCTTTCACCAAGTACCCAAAGCAATATGAAGCTGAAGATGGAAAGAACATCCAAGCTTAGCTTGAGAAAATTAAGAAATATGCGACTGTCATTCGTGTTTTGGCTCACACTCAGATTAGAAAGATAAAGGGATTGAAGCAGAAGAAAGCACACTTGACGGAAACCCAGGTTAATGGTGGGAGGTGAATCAGTTGGCAAACAATCTGTTCAATCACAAAGACAATTGAATTTCAATACACGGGCATCCCCAAATATTCATCCCCATTCATTTCCAGACGGACAGGATGGTTATAGTGTAGCTCATTTAGTGCGTCCTAATACTGTCGGGACATGCGTCGATTCTAGACTACCAGAAGTGATTGATAGCCGGCAGTCATGCAAGGTTGGGTCCGACGGAAAATCTTTGGACAGCAATCAAGGCGTTTTGGGGTCTGCTGGTAATGGAAGCAGTCCTACTCCCAAGTATTATTACACCTGGGGTAACTCCTATCACCCTTAACTTCCAAGTGTGGTGTGGTTAAACTCGCCCTCGTTTACTAATAGAATACGTGCTGCTCATCCTGTGTCGAGGCTGCATCGTTTTCCTCAGGGGACCGTAAAAGTGCCTGAGTTACTGGGTATTGTTGCTGGGATCGTACTTGATCTTGGCAATGGTGTCCCAGTATTTCAATTTTACGGTAAATTCAAATTGGCTTGTTGAGTATAATGCAGTGTTAACATCAATTTGCTTCATGATTTTGCTCAGTCTCATGGCTGATGTCCTTGATGTTCCCTGGAGGGTGAAGTTAATCCTACCACCATTCGATGCTCCTCATTCCAGCTGCCAGCAATCATAGGTTAATTCGATATCCAGCTATTCAGTTAATGGAAACAAGACGAGTGCCAAAGTTGATAAACAAAGATGGGCGGAGGATACAATGATGGGGTAAGTGAATGGGGTCATTGTTCTTCATTTTTTATTTTCAGTGGGGGATATCTCACGATGACGGAGGCGGCCATGGTCGGCCACAAAGGGAAAAGAAGATAGACACTCTCCTCTCTTATAGAGGATGAGGGAAGCCGTTTGTTAGAAAAGAAAAAAAAAGAAGAAAAAGAAGGGAGAAGGCGGCCTCGGGAGGGAATCATCGTGATCGACACCAAATCGAAAGAAATGAGCAAAATGTTAAGCAGACAGAATGATAACCTTTACTATGGTGTTTTTTTAATTGGCAAGTGGATGAATCACTCTCGGTCAAAAGGGAACTTAGTGGAAAATGAGAAGACAGCTCACCGAAAAAAGAGAACACTCCACTAGAGCCTTAGGAATAAATCAAGCCTGAGTTGCCAAATTAGGATATCCATGAAATTAAGGTACCGAAAGGGCATTAGTTTTAATTAACTAGTGTAACCAAGTCCCCGAACTCATAATCTCTGGTTCGTAGAAGTAATTTAGTTCTCCCGCTAATTTACTTAGGTTTCTAATCAACCTACCAAAAATGATTAGTGGCGACTCCAAATTTTAAAACCATTTGAACAAAAAACCAAAGTCGCGATTTGGTAGAGCTTGGGAGAGCTCGAACTAGGTTAGTTAATTTAATCAATTAATCTGGTAATCCATTAACCTAAAAATGAATTTTAGGTCGTGACAGTCTACTCTGACTCAACTTCACTCCACTCTGAGGACGTTAACTCCTCGAGGTCTGACTCTTCTGACGTTGGGGGATCAGACTCGAAATCACTATCACTGGCCATCGGGTCATACTCAAACTCGTCCTCCTCGCCATCTATCTCCATAACCACGTCTCCATCTGAATCCAAGGCGTCCATCGACTCGGGGTCCACGACCTCACCTTCGAAGGTCAATGGGTAAACCGATCCCTTCCAATCCGATATAGGTGCAGGCACATCAAAACCTTGAATTGGACCCCTATAAAAATAACCTTGACCGAGACATCCAGGCATTGAATCGGTGGGGTATCAGGCATTCACCTCCCACATCTATCCATAATGTACTAGTAACCTTCTTATACGAAGTAAAATCTACCGTATCATAAATGGTCTCGTCGGTCTCTATCTTAACAGGTATCCCGAACCGAACAAAATGGGAACTCATCTCAGGACCTGGGATCTGAAATGGCGATCAGCCAAAAATATGTGAGTCGAAACTCAGTGAACACATGCCTAAACTCAATTTAGAATGAAGCATATACCTCAGACTAGAAATTTAAATCATCACATGCATGCTACAACTTCAGATCAAACAGATGCAAATGCAGATGCTCATTCGTTCTCTTGGGGTCCCCGGTGGCTCACTAGCTCTTCCGGACCGAACCCCACCGGTGGCTCAATAGCACTTCCGGTCTCGGCCACGTCATGGACGTCTCAGGCCTGTGCCTCAATCCGTGTCTAATCACACCGAAGTTGGCACCCATATCTTTCCAGCTACCCCGTGCCGAGCACCTACAGGCGCAAGTGCAAGACCGTAGCTCAATTAGCACTACGATCGGCACCTCCTTATTTCCCCGCATTCCCGGTGGCCCCCTAGACATTGCCGGGCCGTCCCGCATGGTTCTACGCACTCCGCCAAACGCACATATCTCATGCCAGTATGCAGATCAATAATGAATGTCACAAAATTCTCAATTGGCCCACCCCGTAAACACTCATCCAAGTCAACTTTGCCATATGCATTTCGCAAGATTATTTACCAGAGTGCACAATTCAACTCAAAATAAATTAAATATAATGACCAGGCATTTCACATTACAAAACTTCCATTTCATGACTCGATTTTCATTTTAAGTTACCTAGGCTTAAAGGTAAGCAATCTGGCACACAGGGAAATTTTTAGAGTCCACAAAAATTACCAATATTACTCCTATGGCTAGTAGCAATTTATCGATACTCTACGTTCAAGGAATTTAATATTTTTTGACATAAAATTTTCCCTACTAGTCCCTAGCATACCCTACATTCTAAGTCAAGTCTAGAAATGTGCTCACCTAAAAATCCAAGTTTGAGCTCGAGCCATGGACAATGATGATCTAGCTTTGAGCAAGGTAACTTCAGCCGAGAGGGTGAGGAACTAGCTACAAACAAACACGGGCAAATCATGATCAACTTTGAATCAAAACTGGGAATTTTCCAAGCGATTTTTCGCTGATCCGCTTCTAGAATATCAAATTTTGAAGTCTTACGAGTGCACAGGCAAAAACGAAGCTCGATTCGGACGCCGGACGACCCCGAACAAGCCGATTTCCTCCGAGTGTGCGTGCTGGACGCGGGAAACCGAGAAGACAGCAACAGAAAATCCAGTACCAGTCCACGAGCAGGAGACAATCAAAGAGCAAGTGACCAAGAAGAAAATAGTGGCTGCAGTAAATGTTAAAGAAGAAAGAGCAGCAAACTCAGCCGAGAGGGGACGCAGCTCCACCGAAGAAAAGAAGACAGTGTAACAGAAATTTCCAGCAACTCACCGCAACAAAAGGAAGAACAATGGAGCAAAACAGTAGCAAAATTCCAGCAAGCAGCCGAGAAGAATTGCAGCAGACCAGTAGCCAAGAGTTGGAGTCCAGAAACACAGCAAAAGGAAGAAGAAAGGCGTAGCAGATTTTTGTACAGCTGAGGAACAAGTGAAAAAGAAGATAAAGGAGCCCAAGCCAGCTGCAATTACGTGAACAACAAGTGCAGAAGAATAGTTGACTTCTAATCATGAGATTTTTGTCTCATATGCATAGGAAATGGGTTCAGCAAAGAAAGTGGAGTAGTACAACAGCAAGTCCAGCCAAAGGAGAAGTTCCAGCATAGCTACAAACGGGAGTGGGATTTTAAGAAGGCACACGTGGCTTAGGGGAGCTTCAGCTGGAAGATTGGAGAGGGGAAAGGGCAAAGTTCACGTGGGCTTGAGTTGAAATTGGGAGGGACAAACTTTGACTTTTCTTGTCTTCATGCAATTAAGTTTGAGGACGTTACACAAGAGCATTACATAGAGCAATTTTCAGTACTTAGGATTTGAGATGTGATTCCACAATGTGGATTTTGCTAGCATAAAAACTTCTGGATAACTATAATAATAACAACATGTTGTAGTTGATAAATTTTTGAAAGGTTGAACTTCATAATAATTATTTATTATTTGCGACCCACGATATGTTATCAATCTCATTGTAGATAAAATGACAGGTTCCCAAAAATAGTCTTTACTTTTCGTGCGAATTTCATATATGATGTGGCCAATATGTCTTTCAATGATTCTAGAGAGATTGATTGTTTTGGTCGAGCTGTCTGCGAGAAAATTTGACCCGAACTCGAAATTGCCGAAAATTTTGAGGCATATTTCTTTGTACATGTTCGCGCGATTTGAATCGGGAATATCTTTCACTGAACTTCGCAATTCGGTTTTTATTAAGAAGGGTTCTAACGAAAGCGATTGAACTGGCGAGGATTTACTATCTACACTACTCATAATTGGCTGGTAATGGAAATAGATTACTTGAACTCGAAAGTACAAGGAAAGGAAAGTACTGGAATGTTAACACGCTACACTACGAACAGCGAAGTAGGCTAAAGCTTCAAAGAAACAGAATGTCTTTCTTGGATGATTGTGGAGAGAGACTCCATTTTCCTTCCTTTTGGGTACTTATCCTTTTTGCGTCTCTAGCCGCTCAAGCAGTTATTTTTTGATTTCAAACCTTTGAATTTTGGCGCTCTACTTCACCTTTAATCCATGATCTTTACAACCGACCTATGTAAATCGGAGCCCATGTCTCTAATAATTTGAAACTGCATCATTAACCGTCTCTTTTTGAATGATATTTCTAAGTTTTGAAAAACCTGTTTGCGCCCATAGGTTTTATCTGATATATCCGAATTTCGGGATGTAACAATTTCCATGTTGCATATCTATGACATGTCGAATCCAAACATGCTATGTCTTTCATTCGGCATACTTTCTTTTAAACTTCCCGAATATCACACACTTCCCGAATGACGCACATGTCCCAAATGGTGCACATATCCCGAATGGTGCGCATTTCCCGAATGGCACACATACTATCTTTTCTCCTTACCATCTTTCGGGATCTACCAATGATTCCTTTTTCCACGTGTCACTTCTAAGATACCGAATCACACTGCAACGTTTCGGTATCAACGGGTATCAACACATGCCCCCTTTTAAAAGAATTAAAAAGGTTTAATTCTTTTAAATTTCGACACTTACAAAACACATTCCCTTCCCGAGCGGTGTCTTTTTTTTTGTTCATTTTGGGAACTTATTTTTCAACTTCTTTTGCGAGACGGTACTTTTTGAATCGCTCCCAAGTTTCATTCTCTCAACATCTTTTGGTATTTAAACGACGCCTCTCGTGTCGTTTCCAAACTTACCTTTTCGACCCTTTCCACATCAGTTATAAAGTCATTTGTCCCCACACAATCAAATTTTTGTCCTCTTCTCATTACCTTTGCCTTTGCGCTCTCGTCTGGTTTTCTTCTTCCTTGAAAATTTCTCTCCAAACCCTAGCCTTAATCCTTGCTCCTTCCAACAATGGCATCCCAAGTTTCCTCTTTTTCTTCTGCAGAGACCCTTGAACGCTTCTTCGAGTTTGTGGAGTCGGCCGATTTGGACGATCGCCACTACTTCTCCCTCCTGAACAATGACGGTACTGACTCTTTCGTTTTGGGTCCTGCTATTTACAATCATTTTCTGGTTCCAAAGGTCTATTCTGAAGTTTTTCCTCGTCATGGAACCGAAATCCTTCCCATTCATCACACACCGGTTCAGTCTCACCACTGGACTTCTCAACCCTCTCGACTTAGGGCTTTTTTCCCATTCGACCAATCTTTTTACCAGTGATATTTCCGCCTTTATGCCTCTAAGGCTCAACTCTAGGATGAGCTTCAAATCCATAATGCTTTACGCTTTTCCTGCTTTGATTACCGCCTAAATTTTGAACTGATTGGTGCCCTTTCTAGTTTTTAGTCTCATTCGACTAATTGTTTCTTTTTCCCTTTCGCTCCTATGTCTATTACCCTTTTAGATTTTGGTTTGCATTACTGGCGTTAGTCTTCTGAGGGCAAATGTGGCCACCGTTTCGGTGAACACTAGTCCCAGTTTTCATCAGCTTTCAGATTCTGACTTGTCCTACGAGACTTTTCTAAATAAATACTTTAAGAAAGAAGGGGAAGTT
Organism: Psidium guajava; assembly: GCA_016432845.1. NCBI lineage: Eukaryota > Viridiplantae > Streptophyta > Magnoliopsida > Myrtales > Myrtaceae > Psidium > Psidium guajava. The sequence goes on along the minus strand of CM028225.1, from coordinate 34,703,404 downwards.
ACCGATGAGGAACATACTGCCTTCCTGCTATATTTGTTGTGTGAATTCCTTTTCTGTCGCCATGTTATTAGGGTCTCTAAGGATTTTTTGTACATTGCCAGTGCTCTTGCCATAGGGACCAAGCTTGCTCTCGGTAAGACCGCTCTTGCTCTCTTGTACAGGGGATTAACCCATGCTGCATCCGTTACTTTTGTCGGTATCTTAGGGGTTTTTAGTGGCCCTCTTTGGATTTTACAAGCTTGGGTTGCCTTTTATTTTTCTTCTTGGTTTTCTAACTCCCAATTCGGTCAGCCCTCTTCTATTTCTATACCAGACACTTTCCCCTGTCAAGCCTTGAGTCAGGAACTTAACCCTCTTAGTACCGAATTTTCTTCTTATTTTTGGTATTTTGTTACTCAACTCTACTCCTTGGACGTAGATACTTTTGATTTTTCTCCTTTTCTTTCTTCCGAATTCCGTCGGCATCTCCTTGGTTTTCCAAATAATCGGAGTGAGTACTGGCAGGTCATGCTGACTTCCATTGACCTCCCTCTCAAAATCTCATTCAAAGGCAGGCTCATTTCTGGCTTTGAAGTTTACTCCCCCCAATATTGCGCTCGGCAATTTGGGCTCACACAGGGGCTTCCTGTTCCAGCACTTTACACTTTTTCCTTTCCCTCTTTGCCTGAAAAGGTCACTTTTTCCTTTCCTTCACCGAACTGAATATCGTTATCCGAAGGATATACCGAAGGTTTTCTGTGTCAGCATATGAGCCAAAATCTGCCTATTCCACTCCTGAATTCTTGTTCTGGTGGAAAGATTACCATTCTCGTGTTTTTTCCGAGAGTCAAAATCTGGAATCATTTCTGGACCGAGAACTACAAATGGTAGATCCGGCTGCCAAGGCAGATGCAATACCGAAAGCGCTCCCAGCACCTTCGGGAGAATCTAAGAAAGGTTAAGTGAACTCCTCCTCTTTTTGTATAGGTTATAGGCTTACCTTTCACTTCACATTGTTATATATGCTTGCAGATGGCAAAAGGAAAAGAACAACCTCACCGAAGTCCCCAGCTCTCAAGAAACAGCAACTTCAACGGGGAACAAGTATCCGTATTTCAGAGCCGGCTTCTTTGACAACCTCATCTCAGAGTTCTCTTCCCGATGCACCACTTTGATCATTGAAGAAGCTGAGATCCAACAAAGGTAGGTGATCATATCTTCTCTTATACCTATACTATGGTTGTTAAATTTGTCATCCCTGATTTTGATCTTTTTACTGTCAGGTCTTTCGAAGTAAATACCTACTTCTTCTCCTTCCGAGCCCACCGTTAAAATTCTGGTCCTTAAGGCTATGACCCTTGCTCATCCGCCTCTAATTGAGCTTGATCCTGTAGCGCTTGAAGAGTTTACTCCTCTTGAAGAACCTAATTTGCCTGAGGAATCGCTGCCAATCAGTATGTATTTATTTTAGTAATTAACCGATTCACTTTGTTGCTGAATCATTTCGGCCCCCATTACTTATTTAAATTTTGATTATAGTAGTTTCTCTTCCTTTTCGTCTATTTGAAGCTAATCAAGATACTCCTCAAGTCACTAGTTTGACTTTCACTTCTGAAGGCGTCTCTACTCGCCCTTCTGGTATATAGATTTCTCACCCTACTATTCTTATCATGATTTGATTAGTGGCTAACTAACCTTCTTAAATTGCAGGACTTCGCCAATCGAAAGCTCCAATCTTTCCTATTGAGATTGTAGTTCCCACCAGCACTCCTCCTTCTCTGACGCAGCTTACATCATCCCCTAAAGAATTTCATGTACCATCATCTTCAACAATTACTACTCCATCGGCAAAGAAGATTCCCCTGTTATCTGACCAGGAGAGGGATGCTTTCAGAAAGATTCAACAACTCAAAATAGGAGAAACCACCCCCAAATCAATTGAAGGATCTTCTGTCAGCATCTTTTCCAGTCCCTCCTCAGGTTGCCAAAGCTAAATGGCAAGAATTTTTAGATCTTTTGGAACCTGGCTATGGGAAACTGATTGTGGATTCCAAGAGAGAACATCGAGCTAGAGCCCTTTCCTAGAAGATCTTCTTGGGAAATCCCTCCTACATGCCTTCGACCAAGCTTCAAAACGTTTGTGACGATTTTCAACTTGGTTATGTCGAGGCAGTAGACGCTGTGAGGCTTAATATGCACACTTTACATTACTTTCTTCCATGGAACAATCACAATTAGCTGCTGAAGATGAACTGCACGAACAACGGGATGATATACTTCTATCTTTCAAGACCTATATTGCCGTGGAATAAGAAATTGAGGATCTCAATAAGAAGAAAGCAGATCTCGAAGCTGCGCTCAAAGTAGTTGATAATGAGCTTCATTTTTAGGAAGTTAAACGGGAAAAGCTCTATGTTTCTTCCCGTCGAGATTTCAACAAATACACAACGCTGGCGAATGAATACGACTCTAGGAAGAGTCAGAATCTGGTTGCAGAGCAGCGGACGAAAGAGATGGTGGAGCAGAACTTTAATTTTGAATTTCAACTGCGGACTTTTGAAAAGAAAGCCAAAAAATTGTTAGCCAAGGCTAAATGGCAATCTTAATATCCATGTTTCTACATTTCCGATCTCATTCCTCTGATATTTTCTTTGCTTACCTTGTTTTGGGAAAGTAGCTTCTGACGTTACTTAACTCTGTCATGACTTCTTCTCGCAATTTTTCTCGATAGGTCTAATTCATCCCTTAACAATCCGAATTTGGGAAGACCACAACATAAAGAGTTAAAATCTTCTCCCAAAAATTCTCAATTTATCTATGTGGCCATAGAATCGAGACAATTATCTCACATGGGACTGGTTTCTTCCCAAAAAACTATTTGGCTTGGGTATCCCTTATATTCCTCTATAACTGAGATTCGAGAAAACGATCCAACGTCAACAAGTAGAATCCCCTGAAGACATTCTGACTAACAATCTCCCTGACTTAATTTTAGTAAAATGACCTCGCGTATACTTGATACCGAACTGAAATCTCTTCCCGAAATCTCCTCAACTTAAGTCTTGGATAACTTGAATTCGGGAAATTTGCCCTGTTGATAATTGAATACTTCTCACATTCCTTTGTTATCTTAACCCGTTCTTAAAGACGTTCCCCACGTTCTAATAACTGCTTCATCGTCTTGTCTACATATACATCACTTGATCATCTTTTTTCCAAAATGCTTTAATCTGTTCATCGGTTTCAATGTTTATTCCACCATGTCTTCCAACGGCTGCCATTCTAGCCACAAAGCTAATATTCAACACGATCCTTCATCTATTTCTTTTATGCTCCGCCTATGATTCATGTTCGTAACTCCAAATGATCACGGTTTGATCTTTTCAGGTCCATCTTCTGTCAACCATTCTCCTACTGATGATCGTGTTGCCTGGAAACGCCTCCATGAACTCCTTTCTCACGGTTATAGTGACCTATTCAGTATTCCCGGATTAGAAGAATAAGTGAATAATCTGTCAAATATGCTTCGGGCTAAAATTTTCTTGTTTGCTGACCCGTATTTCCTCGATTTGACATAGGAATTTTTCTCTCTTTTTCCCTCCAGCCTATACACTTCTCATCAGACCATTGAGAAAATCCATGACCTCGATCCCATTGTTCAGGAGTCTAGCATCATTAGAGTTCGCATCTTTGACGAATCAACGCAACTATCCAACTTGAGAAATGAGTTTCATAGAGCTGACCGAATTAGTTCTCAACTCCACTTAGATGTAGATGCTGCTGCCAACATCCGTGATTTCTTTTCAGAGCTCGTCCTTGATCTTGGAGATTTTCCAATGTTAAGAGATACATTGACACAAGCTGAGCGTTTGGCTGATCACATGTTCGATTTGTACGAGGACACGATCCATGAAATGAACGATCTCGCTGAACTATTCCAGACCAAAACGCATCGTTTGGCTGATTTGGAAGTGCAACTCGCTAAGCTTCAACATGATCTGTGTTACCATGCCCATCTCCTAGCTGACCTTCGTGCTTTAGAAATGGACTTGAAAGTCCTAGTGGCTAAGATTAGAGCATGTTTCCGTTTCATGTAATCGTACTCACGTTATTGCTGTATCTCCCAAATCGAAAGATGATATTTCTTTAGATATTTTCCATTGATTGACCGAAGAAGCTCTTTTCCGTCAATATCCATCAATCTGTATGCATTCCCACTCATCACTTCGGTAACTAAATATGGTCCTTCCCAGTTCGGTGCCCATTTGCCGAACTCTGGATCTTGTTGATTAATTGGTAAAATGGTCTTCCATACCAAATCACCAACGGAGAACCACTTCTCCTTTACTCTTTTATTATAAGCTCGGGCTACTCTTCTTTTCTGCGCCAGTAATCTGTCTAAGGCCATTGCTCGAACTTCATCTAAGTCATCAAGATTAATATGCATCCAGTCACGATAATCTTCGGGAAGTATCTCACTTTGGAGTTGAACCTTTAACGACTCCACTGTGATTTCCATCAGTAGCACGGCTTCTTGTTCATAAGTAAGCATATATGGACTAATACCCGTACTTGATCTCCTAGAGGTTCGGTAAGCCCACAATACTGTTGACAACAATGAATCCCATTTTCTTGGGTTTTCCTCTAAATGCCTTTTGATCAAACCCACAACTATTTTATTTGTAGCCTCGGCTTGTCCATTAGCCTGCGGATAATATGGTGTCGACTGTAGCAACTTAATGTCTCTTGACTCAGTAAAATTCATCACTTCTCTTCCAGTAAACACCGTTCCTTGATCTGCTGTGATAGTCTCAAGCAACCCAAATCGGTGAATAATCTTTTCCTCAATGAACTTGATCACTGTACTCTGACTTACATTCTTGTACGGAATCGCCTCAACCCATTTCGTGAAATAATTTGTAGCAAGTAATATAAAACTACATTTATTAGAAGATAGTGGATAAATCTTACCGATTATGTCCATTGCCCATCCTCTAAATGGCCACGGCTTTACGATCGGGCTGAGTTTTGCAGCTGGTGCATGCTGCAATGGTCCATGTTTTTAACAAGAATTGCAGGTTTTAGCGAAATCAACACAGTCTTGCATTATTGAAGGCCAATGATACCCATGTCTTTTCAATAACCATCTCATTTTTACGCCTGCTTGATGCGCTTCGCATATTCCTTCATGCATTTCTGCCATGACCAATTTGACATCATCTTCATTCAAGCAACGCAACAATAAACCATCGGAAGACTTGTGGTACAGTTCTTCCTCTATCGTTACGTATTTCTGAGCTTGCCTTCTTAGTTTTTGATTTCTTGAGTTAGGTTCCTTAAGATATTCCATCAAGGGTTTTCTCCAATCTTCTTTTGGAACCCTTTCATTTATGGTTATCGATATCTTTCTTTGTTCAATGGAAGGTACCAATAGCACGATATTTGAGACCATGTCTGCTAGTTCTTTTGATATTTTATATTCTGAAGCCATCTGTGCCAACTCATTGGCTTCTTGATTCATTTTCCGTTTGATGTGAACTACACCATAATCTTTGAATTGGCTCAGTTATTTCTTAGCCAAGTAATAGTAGCCCACTAAATTTTCATTCAAGCATTGATACTCTCCATCTAGCTACTTGATCACTAATTGAGAATCACCAACTATTTTAACAAACTGGGCATTCAAATCAATTAAAATTCTCAACCCGATTATTAGTGCTTCGTATTCGGCTTGATTATTGAACACTCAAAATCCAGCTTGTATACGCACCTGGTGCATTTCCCGTCAGGAGACATTATGACTACACCAGCCCCTGAAGTATTATTAGCATGCGATCCATCGAAGTACATAGTCCATGGTACAACGTGAGCAAGACTTTGTTCATTCTGTTCACTCTCTTCCATTTGCAAACATGGGTATTCAGTAAGGAAATCAACTACGCCTTGCCCTTTCATTGCTTTTAATGGTACGTATACCAAATCAAATTTGGACAGAATGAATGCCCATTTGGCTACCCGACCTTTTATGATGGGTCGAGACAACATATATTTTATTATGTCCGTTTTGGCAAGGACGCGTACAGTAGTTGGCAACAAATAATGTCTTAACTTCACTGATGCAAAATACAAAGACAAACATAATTTTTCTAACGCGGTATAACTTTTTTCAACATCAGTTAATGTCCTGCTCAAATAATATATCGCTTGTTTTTTTCCTTCATCATTTTCTTGTGCCAACATACTCCCGATAGTATTATCGGCAGCTGATATATTAAATTTTACCAGCTTACCAGCCTTCGGTGATGCTAAAACAGGGGGCTTCATTAAGTAATTCTTGATTGCATCAAAAGCTACCTGCTGCTTCTCACCCCAAACAAACGTGTCTTTGTCTTTGAGTCTTAAAAGCTGTGACATCGGTTCAATTTTCCCAGATAAATTAGCAATGAACTGACGCAGGAAATTAATTTTTCCCAATATCATTTGGAGTTGCTTCTTCGACTCGGGAGGTCTTAGTTCCATGATAGCCTTCACTTTGTGCCTATCCACTTCAATTCCTCTCTATTTAACAAGAAATCCCATCGTACACCGAAGGCACATTTAAGTGGGTTCATCTTCAATTTATATTTCCTCATCTGGATGAAAGCCTGCTCTAAGTAGTTCAGATGATCATCCCGAGCTGATTTCACAACAATGTCATCAATGTAAACTTCTATAAACTTCCCGATCATGTCATGGAAGATAAAATTCATTGCCCGTTGATACGTTGCTATTGCATATTTTAATCTGAATGGCATGACAACCCATTGGAAGGTCCCAATAGCTCCTGGACACCTAAATGCTGTTTTTGGGACATCTTCCCGAGCAATGAATATCTGATTGTATCCCGAGTATCCATCCATCAGTGACAACATCTCGTTTCCTGATGCTGAGTCGATCAACATATTTGCGACGGGCATGTGATACTCGTCTTTCGGAGTAGCCGCATTAAGATTCCGAAAATCAATACACACCCGAAATTTTCCATTTTTCTTCTTCACTGGGACTATGTTAGAAATCCATTCCACATACCTGGCTGTCTCTATGAATCCCGCCCTCAGCAACCTTTCGATCTCTTCTTTAATTTTGTCGATCATATGTAGGGAAAACCTCCTTGCTTGCTGTTTGTGTGGGCGGAATCCTTTTTTAATTGGTAACCTGTGCTCAACAATTTCTTTTGACAGCCCTGGCATTTCATGGTAATCCTAAGCAAAGCAATCCTTGTACCTAGTAAGCAGCTCTACCAAATCATCTCTCATGCCCCCTGGTAGGAGCGCACTTATAAATATGGGTTGATAATGTTCATCCTTCCCGATATTTATCTCAACTAGAGGATCTTTGTTTCTATGGGCTTGATTTCTTCCTTAATCGACGAATCTTCCCACTCTTCTATACAATCTGAGCCTTCTGATCTTGCTCGACTACTTCAGCCAAGTACACCAAATACCTTTTTTCAGTTTCTTGTAACAATGTATCGACTTACATAAAGATCTTTCAGGTCTTGAGATGCCAAGCTCGGTCTTAGGAATCTCCAAAACTCGGTTTCCATTCAAATAGTCTTCATCTTCTGAGTGGATCTCTGTCCATCCTATCGGGATGACTTTCCCGTCTGCCTTGACATATTCTACCTTCTCTTTATTCCAAAACGCCAACATCTAGTGTAATGTAGACGGCACACATTGATTGGCATGAATCCAATCTCTTCCTAGCAACAAATTGTACGTGCCATCTGACTCAATCACGAAGAAGGTAGTCCTTGACGTTTTGGACTCGATAGTAAGGTTTACCATGACAGCTCCTTTCACACTTGTCACTTCTCCTAGAAAATCGGATAATTGTACATTTGACGGTGTGATCTCATCATCTCTCTTACCCAACTTTCTATAGTATCCATGCAACATTAAATTCAAAATAGCCCCAGCATCCACAAATATCTTACTTACAAGCCTTCCATCCACTCTACCGAATATAAGCAATGACTTTAGATGTTTGGCTCTCTTAGTTGGGACTTTCTCAAACTCCATTACTTCATCCCCATAGAAGCGAAACTCTGCCATAGCTACCTCCCTTTCAGAGATATGTCCCGAATCTTCTTCCACTGTTAAGCTTATCCTGAATTCAGGTGGGAGTTTTGCATTCACCATCCCGATTCTTCTTAGATGGTCATGTTCTTTTGGCATCTTAGACTTCCCTTTCCGAAGTCGATTAGCTTCGTTATCTTCAGGCTTCATATGACCTTGACTGAAACAATACTTATGTTTTTGGGCCAGTTCTACTGTGAATTGTCCAAAATCTATTGTTGGCCGTTCTTTCCGAACTTTCTCTCCCTTGATCAGCTCTTATCTTGGACTTTCTTTTTGCTGACTTGGAGTAAGAACCTTTTCTATTTCTTCCTTCTTTGCTTCGGCAACATTTCATCTCCATACCTAGTTTCTTCTTTCGTGAATCGGGGTTGTCCTGCCTCTCCAAGCCTGTTCAAATATCTCTGCTTGCTTTTCTACCTCTGATTCTTCCTCTTGAGAGTTCGATATGATGCTTAGGCAGGCGGCTTTACTTCTCTCCACTTTCCCTCGGGAAGATCATGCGGAATTTTGTAAGTCCTTTTCCTCTCACCATTAGGCGGAACTGCCTGTAATGATGTTTCATCATGATTTCTGCTTTTAAGAACATCATATTCGACTTTGGAAACCTTGCTTTCCTTAACCTCTTATGGTGGAAATCTAGGTGGTGGATCATCAAATTCTTCCCCCCAACCAGATGGTACAACTGGTAATTGTGGTTGTTTGAGGTAATCTAGATTTCCATAATATACAACATACTCAAACTTTCCACTGGATTCTCCAAGAAGACCAACTTCTGGATTTACATCTTGGTAACGCTGCCAAAGACTTTTTTTTTCTTGGTTGGCTTATTTGGAGCTTTACTGCTTTTGCCTCCTTGAATATTACTCTGACTCACTTGAACTTTCTTATCCTGCGATACATCGGGACTATTTTCCTTCTCGACTTTCCCTAGAATGGGAAGTGGTTGGTTTTCAAATTCATCTCCCCAACCAGATGGCTTAACGGGCAACGATGGTCGTGTGAGGTACTCTAGCTTACTGTAAGACACAACATAATCATATTTGCCACTCAGCTCTCCAAGAAGTCCGACCTCTGGGTCCCTTTCTTTGTAACGCTGCCACAAACTTTTTTTTTACCAGCTTACTTGCAGTCTTACCCACTTTGTTAATTCGGGATTCGTCTTGACTTTTCTCAGGTTTCCGAACTTGCCGATTACTATGCTCTCTCTGGTGCTCGCAACGTGCCAACTTACGCCAATCTTCCAACTTTAATTGCGTGCATTGATTGTCCCTTACGTGCTCCTAGGAAGAAATATTGGGAACCACAATCTCGGATTTGATTTTGCTTACTCGTGTTTCCTTCTCGGGTTTTCGGAGGAAATTTTGTGTCTGGATAACCTCTTCGGGTATCGTCGCTTCAGGCGTTCTTCATACCTCGTCCTCCTTTCTAGAATAGAATCTATTTCGGTATCCTCCCCTATTTATATGACTCAAATGACTTGTGGAATCATTGTCAAAACCTCTTCGGGGTCTGATGCTTCCCCAAATGAAATAGCCTAATCGGTATCTCCCTCTAGTCCCGCGGACTAGATGACTTGTAGAGTCACTTCCAAAACCTCCTCTGGGTCTGATACTTCTCCAAATGAAAGAGCCTGATCGGTACCTTCCTCTAGCCCCTCGAACAAACCGATATTCCGACCAATGTTGGTCTTAATGATTCAGGTCCTAGTGACAATGAGAGCATACACCTTCGGTTTGATAACCCGACGGAGTATGAATATTCACCATTCCCATCATCTTAGGAAAAGGATCTGCATCAACCTCCATTGGTGCTTTCCCTTTGTCTTCGGCAAATTTAATCTTGCCCTACCGAATCGCTTCTTGTATCGTCTTCCTGAAAACGATACAATTTGATATGTTGTGACTTGTTGAGTGATGCCACTTACAATACCTCTTATCTGCCAGTTCTTCCTTAGATGGGATTTTCTGTCCCTCAGCTAACTTTATCATCCCATCTTTCAACAACAAATCAAATATCTCATCCAACTTGTATATGTCTAACTAGTAGTTATTTGACTCTTTTGCTTTTTCTTTTGCAAACTCCTTCACCCTTGTCGGTTTAAGAGCTAGGCACACATATGGTTTGTCCAACACCATTGTAGCCACTACTATCTCCTTTTCTTCTCCCTCTTCCATCAAATTCTCCATTTCGAGATTACCTGTCCCAACCAAGGCCTGTCTATTCTCTTTCACTGGTCTCCTATCTTTCTCCTTCAATAGGTGTTCATACTTTGAGACTCTAGTTGTTAGTTGGAAGAGGTTGTCAAAAGTTTGACCTTCAAAGCTCTCCCGAAGGTTAAATCTTAACCCATTGAATGCCAGATCGGTAAATTCTTTCTCGGTGAGAGACGTCAAGCATCGATTTCTTGACTTCTTGAACTGAGCAATAAACTGGTCTGCAGTTTCTCCACTATACTAATGCATTCTTGCAAGATCGGCTACCGATACTTCGAGCACTGACCTATAAAACTGAGAATGAAATTGCCTCTCCATTTCGACCCATGTCTGAATTGAATTTGTTGGAAAGTGGGTATACCAGGTGAATGCTGTCTTGGACAACGACAGGGGAAATAGTTTGAGCCTCAAATATTCGTTTGTCCCTACTTCTCCACACTGCACTAAAAATCGTCCTACGTGCTCCACAGCTGGTTGGTCTTCTTTCCCAGTGAAGACAGCAAGATCGGGTGTTTTAAATTCTCATGGATATGGGATATTATCCACCCAAACTGGGTGTGGCTTCCTATACACCGGCTTTGGAACACCCCTGTCTACTTCCAACTGCTAGAGCACTATCTCAGCTACCCGGTTGGGATTCCATGGTCTCACATTCTGCTGGCCAACCCAAGCCTCTTGCCCGCTAGGGTCAATTGGTAAGGGTTTATCGACTCCTTGATTCTCTGCGTTAAAGTTAACCGGTGGTACTAGTCTATATGGTTGATTCCCGATGCCACCGATGACATGTGGATATACTGGAAGTTCAGGAGGCCTCATCAGTTCAGGATTTGGTATTTCAATACCGGATGTACATTCTGGACATTTGGGTTGGCTGCGTTACCTTCAACTAAACCGCCTTGCAGGAAAGTATGCCTACTGACTTCATTTACTAAGTTCATTTGAGTTTGATTCTCTAGCCTTGGTATGATCCTTACTGGGGAAGGTTGAAGAGGGACTCCTCCACTACCTTGACCAGTGACAGGTGGACCATACATTGGAGGATAAGATATGGCCATAGAAGCATTTACTTGAAAAGGAGGTCCTTGAGACGATGAACTCGGTCGCGATATTACTTCATTTATCGTATTGACTATCATTAACTTGATGACGTCAGTGATGTGTCGGATCATATGGTTAGTCAATTCATTCCGCTGCTTTTCGAACATTCTCTTCATCGTTGTTACCAACATAGCATCTAGTGCTAACGCGTGAGCTTGATCATCCGTTAACTGACATGGTATGTCGGCAGTAGCTTCAACCACTACATTAGCTGTCGAATGCTCAGACTGGTTACCATCATTGGGGTTGTCGTTCTGACCATCCACTTGATTTCTTGTTCTCACCATCTTTTCCAAAACTTACCACAAAGGATCCCACCGGGCGTGCCAAAAAGATGTTCGTGCGATTTGAATCGGGAATATCTTTCACCGAACTTCGCAATTCGGTTTTTATTAAGAAGGGTTCTGCGATTCTGTTCTGATAGAAAGTTAGGGAGAACAGGGCTAACGAAAGCGATTGAATGGCGAGGATTTACTATCTACACTACTCCTAATTGGCTGGTAATGGAAATAGATTGCTTGAAATCGAAAGTACAAGGAAAGGAAAGTACTGGAATGTTAACACGCTACACTACGAACAGCGAAGTAGGCTAAAGTTTCAAAGAAACAGAATGTCTTTCTTGGATGATTGTGGAGAGATCTCCATTTTCCTTCCTTTCGGGTACTTATCCTTTTTGCGTCTCTAACCACTCAAGCGGTTATTCTTTAATTTCAAACCTTTGAATTTTGGCGCTCTTCTTCATCTCCAATCCATGATCTTCACAACCGACCCATGTAAATCGGAGCCCATGTCTCTTATAATTTGTAACTGCACCATCAACCGTCTCTTTTTGAATGATATTTCTAAGTTTTGGAAAACCTGTTCGCGCCCATAGGTCTTGTCCGGTATATTTGAATTTTGGGATGTAATAATTTCCATGTTGCATATCTATGACATGCTGAATCCAAACACGCTATGTCTTTCATTTGGCATATTTTAAACTTCCCGAATAGCACACACTTCCCGAATGACGCATATGTCCCAAATGGTGCACATATCCCGAATGACACGTATATCTCGAATGACGCGCATTTCCCGAATGGCACACATACTATCTTTTCTCCTTACCATCGTTCGGGATTTCCAATGATTCCTTTTTCTACGTGTCATTTCTAAGATACTGAATCACACTGCAACATTTCGGTATTAACGGGTATCAACAGTACACAATTGTTTTCCAGCTATGCAACCTTAGAAAGTGCATGTCACAAGCGTTCCAACAGCTTATTATTTGTACCTTTGGGAGATTTTTAGAATACTTTGTGAATTTTGGTTGTTTCGCATGATAAACCGGTCGGACGAAGATGTTTGACATGGCAGCTGTCATCGTCATATCAGCGATCAAGTCAACAGAACTCTGATGCCTGTTGCAAGTGGCGGTCCGACTTGGAGTGCCACGTCCAATGATGACATGGCACATGGGACAAGTTCGTCAAGCCATTGATACGTGGACTAATGACAGATTGACACATGGCAGAAGATTTACACGATGAGTCGGATGCTCGTCACAGGCCCAATCGTGACCTGGTCGTGCGGGGTGCTGTGTCATTTTTTTCAACATTGTTTTGGATCCTGAAAATTTTTACGAAGTCGTCGTGATTTATAAAATTGTTGGGATGGTTTATTTTTCGTGTTCACCGCTTATAAAAATTCAGATATATTTTGCGTATGTTGTAAATTCAGAAAGAATATGTTATTTTAACATATTGTTATTGATGTTATTGCTTGGCAATGATGATGAAAACGTCAATTCTAGACTCGCATTGAAAGTCATTGTAAATAGCATGAGAGATCTCAGCATGTGCTTATTATTAAATCGGGTGATTAGCCGCGGAATGTTTATAATGAAAGATCTGCTCTTAAACAACAACAGTGTATTTTTTTTTAGTAGGTATTTGCTTTGTTCTGTTGTTATTCGAGATTTGCTAGACTTGAAATCCTTCTATGTACCTCTCGAATATTATTCCACTTAATGAATGAAGATTTTCTTTCAAATAAAAAAAAAATCCTTTGTGGTTATCTCCCAATAATGTCCAAACTTGTCTCATAAGCTGTAGGGACTTAGCATCCTAACGTGGTTTTTGCCTGACAGGAGATGCACTGACTTAGAATAGACTCATCACCCTTTTCTGTGTGTACTCATAATCATTTAAAACAAGTTTATAAACTTCTTCTCAAGAAATTACTTCTTTATTAATAGTCGATGATTGTTATGGTAGGCATCTAATTAATCTTATCATGTGTTTTGGCTTATTTTAAGCAAAAAAAAAAAATACTTCCTGACTTTTCTATCAAAATTTTAAAATAAAACTTTAACAAAATTCGAATGTTAAAAATAAAATTCGGTTCCACACCTCTCTCTCTCTCTCTCTCTCTCTTCCACGCACACACATTACTTTTGCTTGCTTTTATCAATCAATAAAGGCATTGAAAATGTAGCAAAGTGCACGAAGAAAAGTAGAATATAATTAGAGACAATTTTAAGACCAATCTAGTTCTGTTTAGCTTTAGAAGAACTTACCTAGTAAATGCTCGAGCTATGGTCACTTAAAAACATCTTTTCCTAGGTGTGACCAAACCCTAATTGAAGCTAGAGAAAGATCAAGGAACCATTCACGTACCTTACATTTTTGTTTAGCTTTGGACGACATCTGCAACGCGTGCTCATAGAGCAAATAATAAACATTGACCACGGTCCTCACCAACTTTCTTTGCGGTCAAGTTGCTCCAATCAATCAATTTCACAATCACCTCTATACACACACCTAATGCATTCCCACGTTCTCTGCAGCAAAAAGCATACCTATTCATTGAAATTCAAGTGGTTGCAAAAAATCTCTCCTTATGCTTGATACTTATCTTGGGTGCTTGTGCATCGGATGCCGCGTCTCATACCTACGACATGTCGTCCGTGACTAAGTTTGAGGAGGGGATGAACTGGATGTCGCAACCTTCCTCAAGGTGAACCAGCAAGGGAATTCTAATTCATTTGCTAGTTGGGTACAAACAATTACTCATCAAAGCGATAGCATCATTGCCTAGCATAGACCCTGTCAAGCCCATACCAATTGCAATTTTGGGTTTCAACCAAACCATTTTTAACCTACAATTCAATTTATTTAGGAGCCGCCACATATCGGTTACAAGTCGATTAGATACTCAAGTAAAAAATGGGGTTGTACATTTTACTATTACATAAATACCACAGATTCGTTAATAAAGGGATTTGGTTATGCAAGATAAATCTACAGTCATTTTAATGTATTTTCCTTTTGTTTTGAAAATGTTTTGCAAGCAGTCTTTATCAATTTTAATTCTTAACCACTAACATGTGATGAGTGATTATGTATGTACACAAACAGGAATGGTAATACTCAAAAATTGAAAGCAGTAACTAAATTACTTGAAAAGAATGAAGAACCTAGGTGCACTAAGCAAAGGCAAAGCTTCACCACCATCCAATGCGATAGGGATTCTCCACATTTTGACTATAAAAACAGGCAATGATATGATCTATGAATGTCCTCATTGTGACTCCTAAATGTGATTACGCAAGGAAAACTAATCACCACGATATGGCTTTTTATTAAAACTCTCTATAAACATGATCTATTGTTAATTTAAGTCATGTGCATTACTTCAATTAATACATACAGAAAAGTTATTAAATATTAAAGAATTAAACCGTAGGACACTAAACATGTCTTAATGACTTTTATTTAAAAAAGGGTGACTAAGTTATACAATGCTAATTTCTTTTTGGTGTTTATTTTTATGATGTGTAAACCATATTCAAAGTGAATAATGCATGGATGCAATTATTAATCTTTTTCTTTTTTGGTCGAAAATACGATGTTTATTTATCAGTCGGGGATTAAAGGAGCCAACCTCAAGGAGGGGACATCAGTACAAAGTAAATCCTAAAAAGTTTTCGAGGGATGGGAAAGCCAAACAACAGGTAAAGAGTCTTTCCGAGCGTCCTTTACCAACCAATCAGCAACCTTGTTTGCGGATCTGTCACAATGGGCCAAAGTAATATTTATGTTAGATTTGAGGTGGGCCTGGGCTTCCCGAACCGAAGACTCAATCTCCCATGGGATTAAATCTCCTCCAAGTACAGCGTCAAACAGGACTTTACTGTCGGTCTCCAATTACACTTTCTCATCGCAACTCAAACAGAGGGTTTTCAAAGCTTCCACAAGCGCAGACGCTTCGGTTTGCACCGGGGATGAGGTAAAGATCTTCTTCGCGAAAACCTCCAAAATTGCCCCTGAGGAGTTGCGAACGACACCCGCGATCCCACCGGTTGAGCTTCCTGCCTCAAAAGAGCCGTCAGTGTTATTCTTTAGATCTCTGTTCTTCGGCGGAACCCAGGTGAGTTGCGATGTAGCTTTCTCTCTCTCTAGATCTGGCTTTCCTTTGTTCCATCTTCTGTAACTGCTATGCAAAGCTTCTGCTGCGCAAAGCTTCTGCTGCTTCAATTAGGGACTCAAGATTAGGGCTTTTTTGCCTGAAGAATTTGTCGTTGCGAGCGTTCCACATGACCCAGAGGATTCCGGCGATTTCTTCGAACGAGGGGGAGGTAAGTGGTTCGTCTAGTCGCTCTTCCAGCCATTTGTCCATTCTAGAAACATTAAAAGCTGTGAACTTTATTCTGATTTTCTGGTGATCCCAGACAGATTTGGCCCAGGGACAGAGGAGAAACAAGTGTTCAGTTGTTTCGATCTGGGCTCTACAAAAAGGACATAGAGCATCGTTGATAACCTTCCTTTTAAGAAGATTATCTCTGGATGGGATGGCATTATGACAGAGTTTCCAGAGGAAGATCCGGATCTTGGGGGGAGATCTGAGGTACCAGATACGGTTCCAGAGCCTGCGGGGAGGTATGTATGATGTGGAAGGTAGATTATTTAGCTGCTGAGACCCCTCTGTCGCGACCCTCTAAAAAATTTTAAATAATTCTAGGGGTTAACGGATTATTAGGTTAATTAGATTTGACTAACCTAACGCGGACCCTCCCAAGCCCTACCGAATCGCAACTTTGGTTTTTGTTTAAATGATTTTGAAATTTGGAGTCGCCACTAATCGTTCTTGGTAGGTCGATTAGAAACCTAAATAAATTAGCGGGAGAACTAATTTATTCCTGCGAACCAGAGATTAGGAGCTCGGGGACTTGGTTACACTAGTTAATTAAAACTAATGCCTTTTCGGTACCTTAATTTCATGGATATCCTAATTCGGCAACTCAGGCTTGGTTTATTCCTAAGGCTATAGTAGGGTATTCTCTTTTGTGTTTTCACTTTTTAAATAGGATGCATGGATGGTATATATTTTTTTTCGTTATATTTTTTTAAGTGTTAAAGATTCCCTGAAGCCGAAAGAAGGAGTGTGTTAACGACTTCTGTGCAGTATTACAACCTACTTATCTTTTGGGTCTGATGATTCAAAAATTAAATTATAGGAAGTACATGACAGTGAATAAGCACCTCCAATGGGAGGCCTAGCATTGGCTTGGCTCTTCCCTTTGGGATTTAAGGTACAGGTATTTAAGTTGCAAGTATTTAAACTACTGTAAGTAAAAACCTCCAATGGGAGGCTAAGCATTGGCTTGGCTCTTCCCTTTGGGATTTAAGGTACATGTATTTAAGTTGCAGGTATTTAAACTACTGTAAGTAAAAACCTCCAATGGGAGGCTAAGCATTGGCTTGGCTCTTCCCTTTGGGATTTAAGGTACATGTATTTAAGTTGCAGGTATTTAACTACTGTAAGTAAAAACCTCCAATGGGAGGCTAAGCATTGGCTTGGCTCTTCCCTTTGGGATTTAAGGTACATGTATTTAAGTTGCAGGTATTTAACTACTGTAAGTAAAAACCTCCAATGGGAGGCTAAGCATTGGCTTGGCTCTTCCCTTTGGGATTTAAGGTACATGTATTTAAGTTGCAGGTATTTAACTACTGTAAGTAAAAACCTCCAATGGGAGGCTAAGCATTGGCTTGGCTCTTCCCTTTGGGATTTATGATGCAGGTATTTAAATTGCGGATGGACTTTGTCCTCTCCATTCTGGGGTATGAATTCTTTAAAATAAAATACAACGAATTGATTCAACAATTTGAAATTTATGCGCGCTTGAGGACTCCTCCAAGCCGATTTTGTGCTTCCATAGGGTTGACCATTGATATAAAGCTGCGGCTTCCTGACATAAAATAGAGTGAAGTGTTAGTATACAAAATATGTGCTAATCTGCATCTAAAACCAGAAGAGTAGAAAGAGTACTTATCTCCCATTTTTTTGGGAGGGATTTCTATAATTGATTTTCGCTCTCTATATTCCCAATATAGAGAGTTTCTTTTGAATTAAGAGGGACTTTTAGTCACAGATCAGTTGAGAAATCGGTGGACAGCTTAGGAGCTTGTCTAGGCCGATTTTTGTATCTCGACGAGATTTTTGCTGTTGACGTAGAGATATCCTTCTCCTGACATAAAATATGGAAGAAAAAGGAGATGGAGAAAGTGTATACAATTTGTGCTAATTTGCGAGTAAAACCATAAATAAATGAATAAATAAAAACACTTAGCTTGAATTTGTTTGCTCGTTGACGAGGATGAACTCTTGATTTATATTGATCGATGAAGGAATTTGTGATGATAACCCCTAGCTTTAAACTCCCATCATCTTCAAAATTCTCTCTCTTTTGGTATTTTCTTTCTCTCAAAATTTTCTTCAATCTCCCAAAACTCTCTCAAACATCCAAAATTTTCTCTCTAAAAAATTCTCCCAAACACTTCAAATTTTCTCTCCCAAAAAAATTCCCCCAAACACTTCAAATTTTCTCTCCAAAAAATCCCCCTCTCAAGCTCACTTCTTCCTCCTTTTATAATCTACTCATCTATCTCCCATTCTAATTTTTCCACTAACTCTATCTCCCATTCTAATTTCTCCACTAACTCTTCTTCATTTTCATCTTCCATTCTCCATCTCTATCTCACATTCTAATCTCTCCACTAACTCTTCTTCATCTTCATCTTCCCTTCTCCATATTTATCTCCCATTCTAATTTCTCCACTAACTCTTCTTCATCTCCATCTTCCCTTCTCTATACTTATCTTCCATTCTAATTTCTCTACTAACTCTTCTTCATCTCCATCTTCCCTTCTCTATTCTTATCTTATTTTCTCCATCTATTCTTCTCCAACTTCTCTTCTTCATCTCCTCTTCTCCATCTTCCCTTCTCTATTCTAATTTATCCATTAACTTTTTTTGTTATTTGTAAAATAATCCTTCAAGAGTTAGGTATTTGCACTATAGTCCTTGAATTTTAAGTATTTACAATTCAGTCCATGAAAAAATATATTTCTTTAAGTCCAAATCTCCTCACAATTTTTGACACACCAAAATTTACCACATGTCAAATTTAAGCTCATTTCTTGCCGCTGAAAATAATGCAGAATTTAATTAAAGCCCTTTTGCAAAATTGAGTCATTTTGGGTATAATTGAGCCAAGATGAAAATTTAAAATATTAGAAGATAATGTCACAACTCATAAAAAGTGAAAATTAAAAATAAGTTGACTCAAATTAAAATTTTTTAGGCCCGATTCGAGATTATACTCCTGAAGGAACACGTGACTCGAATTGGACTTTTCTGAATTTGCGATGGCCAATATGAAAATAGATTTAAAATAAAAATATCAACTATCTTTGTGTATTTTTTTGGCCTCAAATGTTATTTTTCCAAAATTTTCAAGTATTTTTGTATTTTTTAAAAAAAATTAAAAACTATATATAAAATATGAAATTTTATTTGTTCAAAAATGGTTGCCTAGGCTTGGCCAAGGCTTCCAAAGTTGATTTTGCAATTTTCTCATTTTTTCTTTTTTTTCATGAATTTTCGAAAATAAAAATACTAAAAAATACTGAAAATATGAAAAATCATTTTTTGGTCAAAATTAGTTCTCTAGGCTTGGCTAAGGTCCCCAAAGTTGATTTTTCAATTTTATGAATTTTTATGGATTTTTTATTACTTTAGCAATAGAAAAAATGATTAAAAATCAGGTGTCAACAGCTGCCCCTCTTTGAAAGGAAGCTCGGTAGAGGTTCATTTCAAAGACGAGATGACACCTGAATTCTAATCGACTCAATACAAGGAAATAAAAAGCGTCGTGACATAAATGTTCCACTGAAAATGAAATGAGAACCTAAGGATTCGTTATATAAAAAAAACTTTAGGGTGGTTGAACCTGAACCCGTATGGTGGATCAACCCATGGTAGATTCCTAATAAAAGGATTCTACTGATTAAAAATTGAATTAAAATTTGACCCGTATGGTGGGTCATACCATTTGACCCGTATGGTGGGTCGTACCATGGTAGATTCCTAATAAAAGGATTCTACTGATTAAATTTTGATTGAGATTTGACCCGTATGGTAGGTCACCCCATGGAGATACCTGTAAGAAGGACTTGGTGCCTGTAGAAAGGACTTGGTGCCTGTAAAAAGGACTTGGTGCTTTGCCTGTAAGAAGAACTTTATGCCTGTAAGAAGGACTTGATTTGCCTGTAAGAAGGACTTTGTTTGCCTGTAAGAAGGACTTTATGCCTGTAAGAAGGACTTGATTTGCCTGTAAGAAGGACTTTGTGTCTGTAAGAAGGACTTGATTTGCTTGTTAGAAGGACTTTGTGCCTATAAGAAGGACTTGATTTGCCTGTAAGAAGGACTTTGTGCCTGTAAGAAAGACTTGGTTTGCCTGTAAGAAGGACTTAGTTTGCCTGTAAGAAGGACTTGATTTGCCTGTAAGAAGGACTTTATGCCTGTAAGAAGGACTTTGTGCCTATAAGAAGGACTTGATTTGCCTGTAAGAAGGACTTGCTTTGCCTGTAGGAAGGACTTGCTTTGCCTGTAGGAAGGACTTTGTTTGCCTGTAAGCAGGACTTGATTTGCCTGTAAGAAGGACTTTATGCCTGTAAGAAGGACTTGGTTTGCCTGTAAGAAGGACTTTGTGCCTGTAAGAAGGACTTGGTTTGCCTGTAAGAAGGACTTAGTTTGCCTATAAGAAGGACTTAGTTTGCCTGTAAGAAGGGCTTGGTGTACCTCAAAGGGTGCCATTCTAAAATCTGGGGAGACTAGGAATCCTGCGGAAGCTCAAACCCAAATTATATTCTCCTGTCGCTTTAAGAATAAACCAAAGAGGCAGAGATCAAAAGGTCTCGAACATTTCTGTCCTTGAGACAAATCATGCTTTATTGAAGAAGGTGGATACCTGTATATACCGCAATGGATTCAAGTACCCCAACAACCGTCAGAATTCATTCTCTTGAAAGGTTCAGGTTGAAGATATATTTACCTGAGAATTTGGAAGAAATGCTTTGTGGCTTCTCGACAACCAGGCTTGTTCATTCAATAATCGCCGAATGAATTTCAAGACTTTGGAAGGTAACTCAAACACCAAGAATGTGTTGCCTGTCAGGCAATGTCAGAGCTAACATGTGCAAGCATTTTCATCAATGCGTTCATTGGTTCATACAAAATTGTTCAGCTAAGTTGGCATTGATTAGAAGTAGTCTGTGTGATAACTCATGATACAATCAATCAAAATGTGGATCATGCAAAACTATTCTGTCAAGTTTGCATTACCAATTCTATTTAAGGAGGTTCTTATAATATGAACGCCTCGAATGTAATCTGAATGGGGGATTTTAGTCCGAAGGGGCTTTCTCTCACTCTGGGGAAATGCTGTTTATCCGTAGATTAAAATGTTAGACTTGTATGGAAATAGTTTGCCTTTCCTCATCCTGTCGTGCCCTATTTTGCACTTTTGATGTCTCCTGTGCATTTTATACTCTAAGTTGGAGTTGGTAAATTAAACACGCGAAATGGTCATGCATAATTCATGAACTGTGTAAACACAATGCAGATGTGACAATTTTTTAGCATCATGTGTGTTTATATAATGTGCAAATATGTGCGGATTTGAATTGCCCCTGGTATGTGGGCGGACCGAACAAATTGGGAAGCCTACTTCTTATGTCGAGGGGCGGTTCGTCTCAACTTTGCCCTTGTGCGATGAAGCATATGGGTGAGGGAGCATTTCGGTTTGCTTAATAACAGCGACCACCGTGGTTTAGTGGTTGAATGCCCTTGCAAAAAGCAGAGAAATTATTCTTGAAATCAAACGAGATAAGAAAGACGTATTTTCTTTTTTTGCTTTAGAACTTGTGATTAATTTGCCCCATTTTTCACCAAAATAGATCTTGTCAGATGATCATAATTTTCTTTTGGGATTTGTCTCCTTCAACATGTTAAATGTTAGTATAAATATTTCCTGTAAAAAGAAAAGGAGACATGTCGGCCAGTATTAAAAGGGATAAATTGGAAACGATACTGATTTATCCTTCGTCTTGAATGCCTTGCACGAGTCTTTCACCAGTTTTGCTGGATTGAATTTTCCTCGACTTTTGTTGGACGCCTCACCATTATGACAAGACTATGGTAAAATACTGACTTTGATATTACTCGTCGAGTATTCCTGTTTGCAAAAAGAAATGCATAAAAAGTTGTTTCATTTATTTATAATACTTACAACATTCCCCACCATTGGGGATCGAACTCGGGACATTTCGGACCTACTGTCATCCCCCCATACCATTCAGTCCATTGGACCGTAGGTGTCCATGGGGCTTTCCTTTCAAAGGTTAATTCTTGGGGATAACGCAGCCCTGTTGTATCACCTTGGGCCATGTTACGGTATTTTCTCGAGGTAATTTGCAATCCATGTTAAGAATGGAATAAAACAATTCGAGACTTGACATGATTATGTGTAAATTAGAACGATACAGAATTACCCATGTCTGAGATTGTTCGGATCTTTCGCTTGTATTTTTCTTTAACCGAAGCTGTCCATCCCGTGGTAATGTCCATGAGTTGATTTGCCCCCAATTTAGCCCGACCAGGAAATTTGGTTTTTGAATACGACTGTATTCTCGAGTCGCTTTTGCAAATTCCTGAAAATAGAAGGGATCAAATTTAAAACCAGAGCAATTTAAGGGTAAATTGGAATGATACGGATTTACCCTTCATATTTACGCGGATTTCGTCTCGATATTAATTTTTTCGAGTTTGGTGCGGTTAACGGCTCCGAGCATTTAATATGGGGGAAAGGGAAATGATTACTTCTAGCTTGTGCATTAATTTTGGACATCGACAAAAAGCGAGAACGTGCGATGAAATTAAGTAGACGTATTCGTCTAGGTTTAATCTTCTTCATGATGCTCTCGTGGGTTGCGGTAGACGATGATATCAAGAACATTAGAGAGGCATTCAGTGTGGCTTTCCACCAGCCGCCTAGAGACCCGCGTTCAATCATGTAAATTAATAAAGCTGCCACCACTCGATCAATGTGTCAATAAATTCGGCCATTTGTTGCGTGCTCCACTTCAACCGTGTTTTGTTGCTTTCGGCGTCCACTCGTATGTATAGGGCACCTGTAGCATCGGGGGAGTGTCCGTGGGCCACATTCATTAATAAAACCTCGGTCCTCTAAAACCCTCCGCGTGTTTCGGATCCGAGAAAATTTTAAGACCGGTCTCTAATTGATTTAATCAGGTTAAGGTACTTATTTCATGGTTTCTGATTATATAATCCATATTGTCTTTCAAAAGACGCAGGATCCCCTGCAATACATTAAATATACCCCCGTGTTTAATCAGTATAAATCCACCGTCATATCAGAATACACTGCCCATACAAGTTTACGGATTGACACAACTCTGTCTGTCAAAGATGGACAGTGTTCGTTTGCCCCCCTGAATTAACGGTTGAAGCCTTGGTGTTTTTCGTCTTTTGGTATTTCTGAAGATGATTCTTGATATATTATTGAACTTAATTTTTACACCCGTCTGGGGTATCTAGGATCTCCCTGCAAAAGAAAAGGATATAATTAGTATGCGACACAAGGAATGTCGGTCTATGACTCCTATATTAGTCCAATTTGATTTTTTCTACTTTATAGAGAAATCAGAGAAAAAAAAATTTCTTAGGAAGAAATGGGTTAATTTCTGATGCAGAATTTTTTTGCAGATTTATTACTCTTTTTATTTTTATTTTTTTTAAAGGAATGTGACAAAATCTCTTGACGTTTACTAAAATTTTTGAAGGAATTTCCTTTTTATCAAAATAAATTTTCAGAGGTAAATTTGTCAGGAAAATTTTATTTTTATTGAAGCAGGAAAGACATGACAGAAATCCTTCATTGGTTAACAAAATTCCCCCGAGACATTAGTTTAATTTTATTTAGAGAAAATTTTCTTAGAAAAACATGAGCGAATTTCTCGAAAAGATTTTTGTTGCAAGTTTTTATAATTTGAAAGAATGTGATAAAATCACCTGATGTTTATCAAAGTTTTTTTTTGAAGGAATTTTTCTTTTTATCGAAATAAATTTTCAGAGGAAAATTTGTCAAGAAAATTTCATTTTTATTGAAGTAAGAAAAACATGACAAAAATCTCTTATTGGTCAATACAATTCCCCCGAGACATTAGTCTAATTTTATTTAGAGAAAATTTTCTTAGAAAAACATGAGCGAATTTCTCGAGAAGAATTTTCTTGCAAGTTTTTATAATTTGAAAAATGTGATAAAATTACTTGATGTCTACTAGAGTTTTTTTTTTTTGAAGGAATTTTTCTTTTTATTGAAATAAATTTTCGGAGGAAAATTTTTTCAGGAAAATTTCATTTTTATTGAAGCAATAAAAACATGACAAAAATCCCTTATTGGTTAATAAAATTCCCATGAAGGGATTTTTTCACATCATTTTTTCAAAAAATTTTTTTTTAAAGAAATGAGGGACAAATTTAATTTTTATTTTCTTTTAAAAGAATGGTCGTAATATCAAACTCAAAAACTGACTAACACCTAGCATGGACCGACCGAAAATAAATACAAGATAAAATTAGAGAATTTACTTTTACTTTGGAGAAATGCAAATCACATAGTCATGCGCATGACTCAAGTGAGGAGTGGACTCTAGAAAATAAAAGAAGGAGAGACAAGGTATGGACCTAAAAAGGCCCCCACTATCTGAATTGACAAACTTACCCTCCGCGCAATCAAATCACAATGGGAAGAATTGTCAATTCAGATAATGAGCGGGATAAAATATGGTCAACCCGAGCGCAATCGACGCAAGAGCTTTTCATATTCGATCCCTATCTATGGTTTTCTAGGAAGAATTTCGCGACTTGGGTTTAGACGCTTGTGTGTGCAGGTGTTGTGATCCTCAGAGTATGCAAGACATGCACAACAATTGATATCAAAACAGCGCTTCTAAAAATGTGCGAAATTAAACAAATAAACCCAACACCGAGCCTGCAAAACAAAGGGGTTAGCCAAACACTCCGCTCCTTATAACTCCCATCCTACAAAAACATATAACACCTATAGAATGAGTCACAAACAAGATCGCCAGAAGCGAGATATCCATGAAATTTTCATTGGCCTAAGTCCACTAAGAATTTTAAAATCTCGAAAAAAATTCAAGTATTCCAATTGGTATCTTTTTTCAAAAATTTAAAAATCCCGTCCCCAGCGGAGTCGCCAGTCTGTCGCGACCCTCTAAAAAAAATTTAAAATTTTAAAAGGGGTTAACGGATTATTAGGTTAATTAGATTTGACTAACCTAACGCGGACCCTCCCAAGCCCTACCGAATCGCAACTTTGGTTTTTGTTTAAATGATTTTGAAATTTGGAGTCGCCACTAATCGTTCTTGGTAGGTCGATTAGAAACCTAAATAAATTAGCGGGAGAACTAATTTATTCCTGCGAACCAGAGATTAGGAGCTCGGGGACTTGGTTACACTAGTTAATTAAAACTAATGCCCTTTCGGTACCTTAATTTCATGGATATCCTAATTCGGCAACTCAGGCTTGGTTTATTCCTAAGGCTATAGTAGGGTATTCTCTTTTGTGTTTTCACTTTTTAAATAGGATGCATGGATGGTATATATTTTTATTCGTTATATTTTTTTAAGTGTTAAAGATTCCCTGAAGCCGAAAGAAGGAGTGTGTTAACGACTTCTGTGCAGTATTACAACCTACTTATCTTTTGGGTTTGATGATTCAAAAATTAAATTATAGGAAGTACATGACAGTGAATAAGCACCTCCAATGGGAGGCCTAGCATTGGCTTGGCTCTTCCCTTTGGGATTTAAGGTACAGGTATTTAAGTTGCAAGTATTTAAACTACTGTAAGTAAAAACCTCCAATGGGAGGCTAAGCATTGGCTTGGCTCTTCCCTTTGGGATTTAAGGTACATGTATTTAAGTTGCAGGTATTTAAACTACTGTAAGTAAAAACCTCCAATGGGAGGCTAAGCATTGGCTTGGCTCTTCCCTTTGGGATTTAAGGTACATGTATTTAAGTTGCAGGTATTTAACTACTGTAAGTAAAAACCTCCAATGGGAGGCTAAGCATTGGCTTGGCTCTTCCCTTTGGGATTTAAGGTACATGTATTTAAGTTGCAGGTATTTAACTACTGTAAGTAAAAACCTCCAATGGGAGGCTAAGCATTGGCTTGGCTCTTCCCTTTGGGATTTATGATGCAGGTATTTAAATTGCGGATGGACTTTGTCCTCTCCATTCTGGGGTATGAATTCTTTAAAATAAAATACAACGAATTGATTCAACAATTTGAAATTTGTGCGCGCTTGAGGACTCCTCCAAGCCGATTTTGTGCTTCCATAGGGTTGACCATTGATATAAAGCTGCGGCTTCCTGACATAAAATAGAGTGAAGTGTTAGTATACAAAATATGTGCTAATCTACATCTAAAACCAGAAGAGTAGAAAGAGTACTTATCTCCCATTTTTTTGGGAGGGATTTCTATAATTGATTTTCGCTCTCTATGTTCCCAATATAGAGAGTTTCTTTTGAATTAAGAGGGACTTTTAGTCACAGATCAGTTGAGAAATCGGTGGACAGCTTAGGAGCTTGTCTAGGCCGATTTTTGTATCTCGACGAGATTTTTGCTGTTGACGTAGAGATATCCTTCTCCTGACATAAAATATGGAAGAAAAAGGAGATGGAGAAAGTGTATACAATTTGTGCTAATTTGCGAGTAAAACCATAAATAAATGAATAAATAAAAACACTTAGCTTGAATTTGTTTGCTCGTTGACGAGGATGAACTCTTGATTTATATTGATCGATGAAGGAATTTGTGATGATAACCCCTAGCTTTAAACTCCCATCATCTTCAAAATTCTCTCTCTTTTGGTATTTTCTTTCTCTCAAAATTTTCTTCAATCTCCCAAAACTCTCTCAAACATCCAAAATTTTCTCTCTAAAAAATTCTCCCAAACACTTCAAATTTTCTCTCTCCCAAAAAAATTCTCTCAAACACTTCAAATTTTCTCTCCAAAAAATCCCCCTCTCAAGCTCACTTCTTCCTCCTTTTATAATCTACTCATCTATCTCCCATTCTAATTTTTCCACTAACTCTATCTCCCATTCTAATTTCTCCACTAACTCTTCTTCATTTTCATCTTCCATTCTCCATCTCTATCTCACATTCTAATCTCTCCACTAGCTCTTCTTCATCTTCATCTTCCCTTCTCCATATTTATCTCCCATTCTAATTTCTCCACTAACTCTTCTTCATCTCCATCTTCCCTTCTCTATACTTATCTTCCATTCTAATTTCTCTACTAACTCTTCTTCATCTCCATCTTCCCTTCTCTATTCTTATCTTATTTTCTCCATCTATTCTTCTCCAACTTCTCTTCTTCATCTCCTCTTCTCCATCTTCCCTTCTCTATTCTAATTTATCCATTAACTTTTTTTGTTATTTGTAAAATAATCCTTCAAGAGTTAGGTATTTGCACTATAGTCCTTGAATTTTAAGTATTTACAATTCAGTCCATGAAAAAATATATTTCTTTAAGTCCAAATCTCCTCACAATTTTTGACACACCAAAATTTACCACATGTCAAATTTAAGCTCATTTCTTGCCGCTGAAAATAATGCAGAATTTAATTAAAGCCCTTTTGCAAAATTGAGTCATTTTGGGTATAATTGAGCCAAGATGAAAATTTAAAATATTAGAAGATAATGTCACAACTCATAAAAAGTGAAAATTAAAAATAAGTTGACTCAAATTAAAAATTTTTAGGCCCAATTCGAGATTATACTCCTGAAGGAACACGTGACTCGAATTAGATTTTTCTGAATTTGCGATGGCCAATATGAAAATAGATTTAAAATAAAAATATCAACTATCTTTGTGTATTTTTTTGGCCTCAAATGTTATTTTTCCAAAATTTTCAAGTATTTTTTATTTTTTAAAAAAAATTAAAAAATATATATAAAATATGAAATTTTATTTGTTCAAAAATGGTTGCCTAGGCTTGGCCAAGGCTTCTAAAGTTGATTTTGCAATTTTCTCATTTTTTCTTTATTTTTCGTGACTTTTCGAAAATAAAAATACTAAAAAATACTGAAAATATGAAAAATCATTTTTTGATCAAAATTAGTTCTCTAGGCTTGGCTAAGGTCCCCAAAGTTGATTTTTCAATTTTATGAATTTTTATAGATTTTTTATTACTTTAGCAATAGAAAAAATGATTAAAAATCAGGTGTCAACACCCTCTTCACGCAATATGTTATATGCACTCTTGACTGAGTATTCGCCTAACTTAGTAGCGGTCCATATGATCTTATCTGTGTAGGGTGGAGGGCGAAGAGGGGTTGCTAGGATTTCATTTGCTAGTTCGAAGTCGAACAAATCTCTCAGAGTAGGTTCATCCCATTTCAGATCCCCCTGAATTATCAAGTCAGAAACAGCTTTAGGTTCACCTCGATTTGCTGGACCTCCAATTATTCCACGTCTCAACCATTTGTCCTCCCGAATAGATATATCTTCTCCAGTACCAACAGTTCACATGACTCTGTTTGTAATAGCATCCCTCCCCATTAATATGCTTTGCCAACCTCAAGAAGGGCGAGAACCTTTTCTTGCTTGCCAAAACCTGCTTGTAGGGAAATAGAGGCCTTTAAGGAATCTACTCCATAGAGAGTTTCTGTTCTGTGTTAGACGCTAGGCTTGTTTCCCCAACAGAGCTCTGTTAAAAGTGATGAGGTCTCTGAAACCCATGCCCCCGTTGTCTTTCCTCTGTTTTAAGGTATCCTATCTTTTCCAGTTGAGGCCCGTAGATGATTCACTATTTTTCCACCAGAAGGAGGCTATTCTCCTTTCAATAGCTCTGCATAGAGATATAGGGATTTTAAAAATGGACATGGCGTATTGTGGTAGTGCTTGGACTACCGATTTAATCAGGATTTCCTTCCCTGCCGTCGAGATTAATCGTTCTTTCCAGCCTTCTAATTTCATATTAACCCTTGCCAATATCCAGCCAAACATCTGCTTTTTTGAGGTGCCCCAGTCAGAGGGAATACCCAGATATTTCCCTGTTTTTTCTAGCACAGGAACTCTAAGTTCATATGCCAAGTTTCTTTTCAATTCCAACGGGCAGTTAGCGCTGAAAAAAACTCCTGACTTGTTTAGGTTAATCGCTTGCCCAGAGGCATAACAGTATTGATTCAGAATCATCATTAGGTTTTGGCATTCGAGAACTCTCCCTTCTAGGAAAAATATAGAATCGTCCGCAAATAGAAGGTGAGACAGAGTTGGGCAGTACCTGTTCAGCTTTATTCCTTTTAGTGTTCCTTCCTCCACGGCTTTTTTCATTAGGACTGAGAGGGTGTTGGCCATCAGGATAAAGAGATAAGGGGATATAGGGTCCCCTTGACGAATTCCACGAGTTGGCTTAAAATAAGGTAGGGGTTCCCCATTCAGTTTAATGCTCAGCGAAGCTGAAGTTACGCATGTCATAACCCTATTCACCCAAAAATCACAGAAGCCCATTCTTCTAAGGCAAGCTTCTAGAAAATCCCACTCCACCCTGTGGTATGCCTTCTTCATATCTAACTTTAAGATGGCCTGAAACTTTTCCTTTCTTTTACGCACCCTGAGTTGGTGAAGAACTTCTTGCACAATAAGAATATTATCCTGGATTTGTCTCCCCCCAACAAAGGCACTTTGTTCCTCCTCAATAATTTCACTCAACCAGGGTTTAAGTCTATTAGCAAGAATCTTCGAGATGACTTTGTAGGCATAGTTGCATAGACGAATAGGTCTGAACTGATCTAACTTCTCTGGGTTCTTGACCTTTGGGATTAGGGTGATCTGGGTTTTGTTTAGCTCAGGGTTTAGATATCCAGTAGAGAAAAACTACTGAACCTCCTCGAAAATTTCCATTTTAATAACCTCCCAGTTCTGATGGTAGAATAGCCCATTTAATCCGCCTGGTCCTGGAGCTTTCGCAGCACCCATCTAAAACATAGATGTTTGGACTTCGAGGAGTGAGATCTCAGCTGATAGCGATTCATTCATCTCATTAGATACCATTCTAGGACACTGCTGCAGCACTGGTTCGAAATTCCGAGGGCCTTCTGAGCTGTAGCTTCTTGAAGAAACTTGTCGTCATCTCCTTGAGTTGCTTTGGGTCACGAATACAGGTTTTGCTCTTATCCTTCAGCATCGATATTCTATTTCTTTGCCTTCTTTGTATTGCTGTAGCATGGAAATATTTTGTATTTTTATCTCCCCACCTTAGCCAACTTATCCTCAACCTTAAACCCCAATACATCTCTTCCCGTCTCCATAAGTTTTCGATTTCTTCGGTTATTCTCTTCTTTTCCAATCCAGCTGTGATTTGTTTAGGGTCATTCATTAGGTCTTGGAGTTCCGATTGCAATGAGCTAATTAGTTTTTGGCTGTTAGCGAAAGTTTTCCTACTCCATATCTCTAGAGACTTTGTAACAGCTTGGATCTTCCTGACTAAATCAACCTTCCCCAAGTGGAGATTATTCCACGCTTCCTTGATGACCCTTCCACACTCCTCATGTTCGAGCCAAAAGGCTTCAAATCTGAAAGTTTTCTTCTTCCTCATAGGGGTTGAGGATAGGGTTAGTAATAGAGGGCAGTAGTCTGAGCCAATAGCCGGCAATGCAAGTACTTCTGCTCCCGGGAACTCTACCCTCCATTCAATATTGCATACAGCTCGATCCAATCTCTTCTTAACAAGTTCCACCCCTTCTCTGTTATTGGACCATGTGAAAGCGCATCCCTTGCTCTCGAGGTCCATCAGTCCACAATCATTTAAGAACTCCTGAAAAGCTAACATCCGGTACTGTTCAGAGTCTCTTTTCCCAACCTTCTCCCATTGATATAAAGTCTCGTTGAAATCCCCAATGCATATCCACGGTAGGCTGTTTAATGCTTTAATGTTGTAAAGTTGTTCCCAGGTGTGGATCCTCTGTTGGAATAAAGCTGGTGCATGAAGAAAGGTTATCTAAAAAGGTAACTGCTATTGAGAGTCCACAAATTCCACATCAATGAAGTTGTCTGTGGCTGCTTGCACAGAAATAGAGACTTCTTCAGTCCAAAATAAAGCTAAACCTCCCCCAATCCCGATCGGGTTCACAATGTAGAGATGCTGAAAATTTAGGCGTTTGGCTATCTGTTGAATATACCCCTCTTGATTCTTTGTTTCACTAAGAAACATTATATTGAGCCTTTCTTGAGCCACTATGGCCCGTAAGGCTCGAACTGTCAAAGGTGTGCCCAACCCTTGACAGTTCCAACATAATAAGGTCATTTGTAACCCGGTGGCTTATTAGGGCCAGCCACCATAGCCCGAACAGATGTGCCATTCGCTTCCTGGATAATAGTCTCTAGCAATTTTGACTCATCCAAGGAAATAGAAATTGAAGCCTGCTTTTCGTAGGGGTTGAATCTCCTGGCTTTTTTGGTACTCTTACCCCTACTATTGTTTTTGCTTTTCTGCAGGGGCTGTGCTCTTGTTGAGATGAAGGGAGCTCTAACAGTAAGGGAGACATTGGATTCGTTATTGTAGCTTGCACTTCCAGCTGAGGTACTCCGACATTATCATAGACTTCTTCAAACATTTTCCTCTTGCCTCTCTCCTCTAGATAGTGATAGGCCCTCTCTTTTGGCATATTGCTGATTAACTGAATGCTATCCTCCCGCTCTGAGATTATCGGGGTTTCTAGGACACTTTCCTCTTCCATACCCTCCTCATCAGGTAGTTCATAAAAGGATTTCCAAAAAGGACTGTGTGTGTTGAACTCCGATTTCAGCCATGACCCATATAGGAGGTTATCATCATTTGAGAAAAATTCTTCATCATAGGGTATTTCAGAACATTTTTGGGCATAATGTCCTAGTTTTCCACAGGAATAACATAATATGGGGAGCCTCTCATAGCGAAAATCTAGCGAGTGTTTCCTCCCTTTGAAACAATAAATCATCCCCGGCTCTAGAGCGGAAGACAGTTTTAATACAACCTTGGCTTTACCTATGGAAAGGCCGGCATAGCCTTTGGTTGCACGATTCACAGCTACAACTTCGCCCACCTTTTCAGCAATGTTTCTAATCACTTCTTCCGTTTTTCCTTCCACAGGTAACCCATATATATGCATCCAGAAGGCACAAGTGTCAAATCTTATGCATTGGGGCAAAATGCTAGGTTCCCAGGCTTTCATTACTAACACATGGCGGGCGAAAGACCATGGTCCAGAATCTAGAATTCTGATTTTCTCCTCTATAGTCGGGAAAGTAAACTGAAACAACCCAGGAAGAATCACTTCACACTTCATCGCTTCGCACTTCCAGGCTTTCCTCATTGTTGAGAGGAAGGCTTGGAAATTTATTTTTGGGCTGCAATATAATCTACCAAAAACGATTCGTTCACCTTCTAATAGGCTATCTTCAGATACAATGTCATCGACAATTGCAGTTTTACTTCTAGGCCAGAGGTGCCTTAGTCTTTTGCTCAAAGCTTCCATTCGTTTTTCCTGTTCTCTATCTGCCTCCAATTCTTGAATCACATGCACAATGTAAATAGAAAACTTACGCAATACGCAGGTCGTGGGGTGAAAACCAATAGGCTGAAAGGAGAGGCCAGAATTTATGCCAGGTTGCTCGCAGGGGATGGTGCAGGGGTAGGCTTTAGTGGCGAAAAAGTGGAGAACAGGTGGAACCCTGAAGTAGGGTGCCTCGATAGCAGAGTAGAAAAAATAAATAGTAAAGTGGTTCAGGGGGGAGAGAGAGCAGCGGAGTGTAGGGTTTGTAGTCCATAGCCGGAGGTAGGGTTAGGGTTTGGGAAAGAGGGGGAAAGCTACGCATACGGTAGAGGGGAGCTCTGCGTTGCAATTATTAATCTATACACATGAGATTTTGTTAAAACATTAACATTAAATAATATGACTCACACAAGTTTGCATGGCAAGCAGTTTGCTCGCCTAAAAGGGGAGGATTAGGATTGCCTGATTTGAACATATGGAACAAAGTATTGTTAAGCCGCATGCCGTGGAATCTCATCAAATGTCCATCCTCTTCCCTTTGGAGTATATGTGTTCACAACACCAAATGCAAAGGCACCCCCTTTCAACATATTGTTGTTGGTGTTATTACTCGACGATGGTGACGAGGACGTCGAATCTAGACTCGCACTGCAAGCCATTTTAAATGATGTGAGAGATTTCAGAGTGTACTTATCACTGAATTCGGTGATCAATCGAGGAAAATTTATAATGATAAATCCCTTCTTAAGCAACGAGAGTGTGTTTTTAGCAATAGAACTTTCTGGTATTTACTTTGTTCTGCAGTTATTCGGGATTTTCTGGACTTAAAATCCTTCTGTATATCTCTTGAATATTATTCTACTTAATGAATGGGGATTTTCTTTCAAAAAAATAAAAAATCCTTTGTGGTGTCATTAGCTGTATGGACTTAGTATGCCAACATGGTCTTTGCTTGAGAGGGAGATGCATTGACTTAGAATCGTCACCTTTCTGTGTGTATTGATAATCATTTAAAACAAGTTTATCAAATTCATCTCAAGAAATTACTTCTTTGTTAATACCGATGATAGTTCGCTAACCGGTCGCTTTTACTTAATTATTTGCTAACTGGTGTTCTTATTAAATTTTTGTGGAATCATTTCACGCTGGCGAAATATGGTAGGCATCTAATTAGTCTGCGATTTGTCATGCGTTTTTGCTTATTTTAAGCAAAAAAAAAATTACTTCATGACTTTCCTATCAAAATTTCAAAATAAAATTAAATTCAAAGGATTCGTGTTTGAATTGATCCCCGTTCTTTTAATATGATTTAAATTGTCTCAAAGGAAAAACATGAGAGATTTGTGGGATATTTGAAAATTATGTTGAATTCACATTTAAAAGGTAAAAGATTCATTGAGTTTCTTCCCATTTATCCTAATTATCGCTGTCTATCGTAAAATAAGATTTTGCCCATTTATAGTTTCGCATGATCATGGGGTATTTTTAACAATATGCATGGATTTCTATGAATTGCTTACACAAATTTGAGGTGGAAGTGGCTATTGAGTTTGCTTAACTCATGGAAAAGCTATAAATAATTGTAACTATTGCATTGGTGGGCATAGAGTAAGAATCTTACCAGATTTGCATCAAATTAATGACTTGTTTTCACTTACGGCAAAAGGAATCGACACATTAAGCTCTCGCTAAAAGTATGAGAAATATTGAGTACATATCGTGAACTCAAAATTGAAAAAGGCAAACTATGCATAACAATATCATATGGACAATTGAGTGGTTAATTTTCTACCGCCCTAATTATTGTCTTCAAGGACAGGAGGCACGGCGACGGGGTTGGGTCAGAGAGTCGATGATCAATAGCGAACTCGGCATAGTGTTTCATGAACTAACAAAGCACATCAAGATTGACTACCACTTTGTACAGGAATGTATGGAGCCCGAAAGGCCATAAGAACTGAGCACGTACCCACTAGACTTCAAGTGTCAGGCATCTTTACAATTAGGTTGGGTCAAGCCAGTTTACGTTTCTTGTTAGCAAGTTGGGCTATGCACCAACTTGAGGAGGAGTAAATGGGGAATAGTCACTTCCTTTTTTTAGTTAGCATATCAATTGGCGTATCTCTTCTAATTACTTAGGAGGATTTAATTTCATGTTTTTTTTTGGGTGGGATAATTTCATGTTATTTAGTCAGCATAATATTTGGTGTATCTCTTAGACAATATTCTAGGGAAGATTTGGTGGATTTTTCCCATTCCCTTTTTGCTAAGAAATACCTTATTTGCATTTTTTTGCAACGAACGTCGAGTAACGCATGCCAGTTACGAATTCTCTTGCTAAACAAGGGACGAAATGAATATGACCGGATCATTAACAAAAGTCCCAATGATTAATTAATTTGATCCTGAGGTCCTACAAATTAGACATGGCTTGCTCATGTTTCTCCACATTGCCCAAAAGCACACTAACCATCCATCAATCGATCCTTGATAAACGCTTCAGCATTCGATGATGGCTTTACCGCTCGAGAGGCAGATTAAGGCCTACATTTTGGTAGTGTCGGTATGTTTAGGGGCTCAGACTTTGACCGCGACGCCCCCGAATTCCACATTGGCGGAGGCAGAGTTCGAGCAGTGGATGGCCCGCCATGGACGGAACTACCCGGATAATCTCGAGAAGGCGAAGCGGTACGGGATCTTTCTGGAGACCTTGCGCTTCATCGAAGACTTCAACCATGAAGCGGGTAACCGGAGCTACAAAGTGGGTCTGAACCAATTTTCGGATTTGACCACAGATGAGGTTGTCGCGAGGTACACCGGGTTCCGGCCTAGGTGGAAGGCCTCGAATTCATCAGCGACCACTACTTTCAAGTATCGAAGTGTGACTCAAGTCCCGAATAGCGTAAACTGGGTTGGTCGGGGAGTTGTTGGCAGCATAAAATTCCAGGGTACCTGCGGTAAGAGAGTGCAAAATCATACCAAATTATTGTCTATTTTCTTGTCTTGTGGTGGTGGTGCTGATGATGATGATGATGATGATTATTATTATTATTATTATTATTATTATGCGGTGGGATTGAACCTCTTGCGTTCAGAGCTTCTGTTGTCTTCTTCGATGCGAAGTCTGACAATCAACTCCTCCAGGTTCATTTCCTTTCGCTTGTGCTTAAGGTAATTCTTGAAATCCTTCCACCCAGGAGGTAACTTCTCAATAATGGCAGCCACCTGGAAGGTTTCACTCAGATTCATCCCTTCAGATTGAATCTCGTGCAAAATCACTTGGATTTCTTGCACTTAACTGATCACAGTCTTGGAATCGAACATCTTATAATCAAGGAATCGACCGACAACAAATTTCTTTGCGCCGGCATCCTCTGTTTTATATTTCCGGTCCAAAGATTCCCACAACTCTTTTGCCGTATTGATTGTACAATAGACATTATACAGAGAGTCGTGCAAGCCATTCATGACATAGTTCCTACAGAGGAAGTCAGAATGCTTCCAAGCCTCAAGAGCATTGAAGGCTTGTTTATCCGTTTCACCATCGGATATCTGAGGACCTTCCTCAGTCAAGAATCTCGCAAGATTCAACGTTGTTAAATAAAACAACATCTTCTGTTGCCACTTTTTAAAGTTCGATCCGTTGAACTTTTCAGGCCTTTCGCCTTGGTGAACAGAAACAGGAGCAGGAACAGGAGCAGAAGATTGGCCGATGTTTTCAGAAACAACAATAATAGAATCTTTTCCAGTGGCCATTTCAAATCAAAGAGAATCTGTTTCGTCAGCCAAAGATGCTGCTTCTGAACTATCAGAAGGAGTTCAGAAGAAGAATCAATAGCAAAACTTTCTGCCTCTGAACTATCAGATGGAGTTCAGAAGAAGAATCAACAGCAAAACTTTCTGCTTCTGAACTATCAGAAAGAGTTCAGAAGGATAATTGACGGCAAAATCTCTGCTTCGGAACTATCAGATGGAGTTCAGAAGCAGCCGAATCTGTTTTAAGATTGTTGGGAGAAAACCTGTTCAGAATCAACTCTGGAACGATTCAGATTCACTTGTAAATGAATTCCCTGAAACTGAATCTGACCAGCTCAAAAAGGGGCGTTCAGAAGCAGAACCTGTCAGGATCTGAATTCCTGGAAAAGCACTGACTATTTAAAAGGTTTGATGAAAACTTTCAGATTCACTTGCAAATAGTTTTTCGAAATAGGGAAAAACTAGATCGACACAAGTACAAACCAAGGCCTGTGTTGAACACAGTTTCCTTAAAACAGATTCGCTCCCTCAACTCTGTGCTTGAGGTTTCGTGAGCGTCTGTCTCCCAGGATACAACGGTTAACAGCTAGGAGGTGAGCACAGAACCTCAAAGCTTTCGGCGAACTTGAAGAAACTGGTGTTTGAACACTATCGAAAACAATGCACGAAAACAGAGGAAATCAGAAGGAGAGTTTTTGGTTTTCGTCTGAATGTTCGCGCGCCTCAAAACTGAATGAGAATCATCTATTTATAAGATGAGTGAGGGGTTATTTCGGAATTATATGGCGTAACAATTTGTAACGGCTCATTAAATCTGCCGTTTGTACCTGTTGCAGTGTAATAACTCAGCCGTTTCTGGCATAATGGATGATAACTCTTCCATTTTGTAACGGCTGAGACGTTACAAATGGTCAGCTTCAGAGCGTCGCAAGCTGCTTCTGAACGCTGGCTCTGAACCTGCGCGAGCTGCTTTCGAACGCTGGATCTGAACCCCGCGCGAGCTGCTTCTGAACGCTGGATCTGAACCCCGCGCGAGCTGCTTCTGAACGCTGGATCTGAACCCCGCTCGAGCTGCTTCTGAACGCTGGTTCTGAGCAACAGACTCTGCTTCTGAATACATCAGAAGCAGAGATTCTGATCATCCATTATTTGGAAAAAAGAAAGTTGAGCCATGGTGCAAAATTGGGCTAGCCGCGAACCCCATTTTCTGGTCCGCATTCGTGTACGCAGGTCGTGCGTACGCGCCCGTCGTCGAACCTTTGTTGAGGCCCGAGATTTGCACCCCCCCTGCGCGTGCGCGCGAGGCATAGTGCTTGCTTTGATATGTTAACACTTCAAAGGAGTGTAGCCATATATAAAGCACTTGAAAGCCTTCTTTCTTTCCAATGTGGGACTAGTGTTTCTCACTTCCCAATTCCAACTCAAGGGTGTTCTTTGATAAACAATTTCTCATTCACCCACACCATATTTCCAACAATCCCCCACATGAATGAAAATTGTTTTTGTTTTGACTCGATGATAGTGTTCGACAAATGAAACCTGCATAGGATAGGTAGGTGTTACCCTTTGAACCTTCCCTTGTGAAAGTATATTTACTTTACTAGCTGTCCAGTAGACATGATGTCCTTGAACTGTCCTGCTTTCTTATGTAAATGAACCATATACTTCACACAGGAATCATCAAAACGTTTCTTCAGTTCTCATGATTATGTTCGTTTTGGCCGTGAACATCAACCTGGTTCTGCGAGAGTTTCTAGAGAATTTAGCCCCAAATAATTCTCCTTTGAAGCGGCCCCACTTCTCTCTCACATAAGTGATTGTTTAATTTTGAGTAATTTGATTACTCCACTTAAGAATCATTAAAGCAAAATTGCTATCCTTTTCCTTACAATATCACTGTTATTTCTGAGGAATGGTTTTAGGGATAAACCCCCACAGTGATATCACTAAGTCAATATAATTAGGTTGTCCCTTTGAACCTAGATCTTGGGATCTCCAGTCAACTAGGTTGGGTTTCCTTTATATCAACTTATTCTTTCATGGGCTTCAGTCCCATTCCTCTTGTCGATTTCTCAACTAATTCTCTGTTTAACCCTTTGGTTAGCGGATCCGCAATATTATCCTTTGACATCACGTAGTCAATAGAGATAATTCCAGTTGAGAGTAGTTGTCTAATGGTATTA
Organism: Psidium guajava; assembly: GCA_016432845.1. Lineage (NCBI taxonomy): Eukaryota > Viridiplantae > Streptophyta > Magnoliopsida > Myrtales > Myrtaceae > Psidium > Psidium guajava. Next base: position 34,665,080 of record CM028225.1, on the reverse strand, counting down.
TGTCTACGACGTATATGTCTAGACTTACCATTGTACATGTTACTCTGTGCTCTTCCAATTGCAGATTGACTATCACAATAGATGCATATTGGTGGCACAGGTTTTTGCCATTTTGGAATATCCTCTAGGAAATGGCGTAGCCATTCAGCCTCTTCTCCACATTTATCCAAAGCGATAAATTCAGATTCCATTGTGGATCTGGCTATAATCGTTTGTTTACAGGATTTCCATGATACGGCTGCACCCGCTAGTGTGAATACATATCCACTAGTAGACTTTGAGTCTTTCATATCAGATATCCAGTTCGCATCACTGTATCCTTCTAGAACTGCTGGGTATCTGGTATAGTGCAGGCCATGATTCCGAGTATATCGTAAGTACCTAAGTACTCTCACAATTGCTTTCCAATGGTCAGCACTCGGATTGCTCGTATATCTACTCAATTTACTAACTGAGTACGCAATGTCTGGTCTAGTACAACTCATTAAGTACATCAGACTTCCAATAACTCTAGAGTATTCTACTTGAGAAATACTCTCTCCTCTATTCTTGGATAGATGAAGACTATTGTCAAGTGGTGTTCTCGCAATACCAGAATCATCCACATTGAACTTTCCAAGAATTTTGTCCACATAGTGTGACTGGTTTAAGATAAGACCTTCTGACGTTCTTGTGATTTTAATTCCTAAAATCACATCAGCAAGTCCCATATCTTTCATGTCAAATCTCGAATTCAACATATTCTTAGTGGATTTGATCATTTCATCATCACTACCGACAATGAGTATGTCATCTACATAAAGACACAAAATGACATAGCCATTTTCTATTTCTTTAATGTAGACACATTTATCACATTCATTGATCTTAAATCCATTGGTAATCATTGCATTATCAAACTTTTCATGCCACTGTTTTGGCGCTTGTTTTAAGCCATACAATGATTTAACCAATTTACAGACTTTCCTTTCTTGTCCTGGAACTATAAAACCCTTAGGTTGTTCCATGTAGATTTCTTCATCCAAATCACCGTTCAGGAAAGCTGTTTTTACATCCATTTGATGTACTTCTAGATTTCGCAATGCTGCAATTGCAAGTATCATCCTAATGGAGTTTATTCTCGTCACAGGAGAATAAGTATCAAAGTAATCTAAGCCTTCTCGTTGCTTGTATCCTTTGATTACAAGTCTGGCTTTATACTTATCAACAGAACCATCTGCTTTCATTTTCCTTTTAAAGATCCATTTTGATCCTAAAGGTTTGTATCCAGGAGGAGGATCCACTAACTCCCAAGTATGATTCTGCAATATAGAATCAACTTCGCTTTTAATTGCTTCTTTCCATAGAAGTCCCTCAGAAGAATTTACTGCTTCTGAATAATTTAGTGGTTCCTTTTCTAACAAATAAGTTAGAAAATCATTTCCAAATGATTTCTCCACTTTTGCTCTTTTGCTACGTCTGAGCTGGTCAGAAGCAGGATCGCTCTGCTTCTGAACTCTTCTTTGGAGTAGGTCAGAAGCAGACTCGCTTTGCATCTGAATACTGTCAGATTCAGAAGCAGACTCGCTCTGCATCTGAACTCTGTCAGCTTCAGAAGCAGACTCGCTCTGCATCTGAACTCTGTCAGATTCAGAATCATGACTTTCTTCATTCATAGTGTTAATCGTTCGCTTGGACGAACTTGATCCATCATTGGATTTGCAAGGAAATACACCTTCGAAGAATGATGCATTCCTAGATTCCATGATCGTATTCTTGTGTATATCTGGAATTTTCGATTCATGTACAAGAAAACGATATGCATTACTGTTATGTGCATAGCCTATAAAGATACAGTCCACCGTTTTAGGACCTATCTTTGTTTTCTTTGGTGTTGGAACAGCTACTTTTGCAAGACACCCCCACACTCGTAAGTATTTATAGGATGGTCTCTTACCTTTCCATAACTCATAAGGGGGTTTATCCTCCTTTTTCCGAGGTACCTTATTTAAAAGGTAATTGCTTGACAAAATAGCTTCACCCCACATATTTTGGGGTAAACCTGAACTTAGTAACATCGCGTTCATCATTTCTTTCAATGTGCGATTTTTACGTTCAGCCACACCATTTGATTGAGGCGAATAGGGTGCAGTTACTTCATGTATAATTCCGTGTTGTGCACAGAATTCACCAATCGGTTCTTCGTACTCACCACCTCTATCGCTTCTCAATCTTTTGATTTTCTTGTTGAGTTGATTCTCAACTTCATTCTTATAGAGAACAAATTTCTCTAAGGCTTCACTTTTGCTTTTAAGCAAATACACATAGCAGTATTTAGTGCTATCATCGATAAAGGTAATAAAATATTTATTACCACCTCTTGTTTGCATGAATTTTAAAATCACAAACGTCACTATGAATTAGCTCAAGAGGTTCGGTGTTTCTTTCAACTGTTTGAAACGATGATCTCGTTAACTTTGCCTCAACACAAATTTCACATTTGTGTTTACAATCAATTTGGAATGAGGGAATGTGCTCCAAGTTAATTAATCTACGCAATGTATCATAATTAACATGTCCAAGTCTGCCATGCCATAAGTTGGAAGACTCAAGCAAATACACGGAAGACTTAATATCTTTATTGATAATTGTCAATACATTGAGCTTAAAAAGCCCATCAGATACATATCCCCTTCCCACATACATTCCAGATTTTGACAAAGTAACTTTGTCTGACTCGAACACCATACGAAATCCGTGCTTGTTCAATAGAGACCCGGAGACCAGGTTCTTTCGGATTTCTGGCACATACAGAACATTGTTCAGAGTCAGCTCCTTCCCAGAGGTCATCTTCAGAAGCACCTTCCCTTGGCCTTCAACGGCAGACGTGGCCGAGTTTCCCATGAAGACTTTCTCTCCATCAATTGGTTCGAAAGTTGTGAACAGGTCCTTGTTGGAGCATACGTGCCTCGTGGCACCAGTGTCAATCCACCATTCCTTTGGATTGGACCCGACCAAGTTCACCTCAGACACCATCGCAGAGAGATTTATGTCTGAGAAGTCATGAGTGACATCATTCACCATGTTCGTCTCATGCTTCTTCTTCTTCGGAAATCTGCATTCCACGGATCTATGGCCCATCTTGCCACAGTTGAAGCATTTCCCTTGAAACTTTGTTTTGGAGACTCCTCCTTTCGGTCCCAGCTTCGGCTTGATGGCCTTCTTGTTCTTGTGGGCTTGCTTGTGCTCCACAACGTTTGCCTTAGCTGCGGTGGGATTGAACCTCTTGCGTTCAGAGCTTCTGTTGTCTTCTTCGATGCGAAGTCTGACAATCAACTCCTCCAGGTTCATTTCCTTTCGCTTGTGCTTAAGGTAATTCTTGAAATCCTTCCACCCAGGAGGTAGCTTCTCAATAATGGCGGCCACCTGGAAGGTTTCACTCAGATTCATCCCTTCAGATTGAATCCCGTGCAAAATCACTTGGATTTCTTGCACTTGACAGATCACAGTCTTGGAATCGACCATCTTATAATCAAGGAATCGACCGACAACAAATTTCTTTGCGCCGGCATCCTCTCTTTTATATTTCCGGTCCAAAGATTCCCACAACTCTTTTGCCGTATTGATTGTACAATAGACATTATACAGAGAGTCGTGCAAGCCATTCATGACATAGTTCCTACAGAGGAAGTCAGAATGCTTCCAAGCCTCAAGAGCATTGAAGGCTTGTTTATCCGTTTCACCATCGGATATCTGAGGAGCTTCCTCAGTCAAGAATCTCGCAAGATTCAACGTTGTTAAATAAAACAACATCTTCTGTTGCCACTTTTTAAAGTTCGATCCGTTGAACTTTTCAGGCCTTTCGCCTTGGTGAACAGAAACAGGAGCAGGAACAGGAGCAGAAGATTGGCCGATGTTTTCAGAAACAACAATAACAGAATCTTTTCCAGTGGCCATTTCAAATCAAAGAGAATCTGTTTCGTCAGCCAAAGATGCTGCTTCTGAACTATCAGAAGGAGTTCAGAAGAAGAATCAATAGCAAAACTTTCTGCCTCTGAACTATCAGATGGAGTTCAGAAGAAGAATCAACAGCAAAACTTTCTGCCTCTGAACTATCAGATGGAGTTCAGAAGAAGAATCAATAGCAAAACTTTCTACTTCTGAACTATCAGAAAGAGTTCAGAAGGATAATTGACGGCAAAATCTCTGCTTCGGAACTATCAGATGGAGTTCAGAAGCAGCCGAATCTGTTTTAAGATTGTTAGGAGAAAACCTGTTCAGAATCAACTCTGGAACGATTCAGATTCACTTGTAAATGAATTCCCTGAAACTGAATCTGACCAGCTCAAAAAGGGGCGTTCAGAAGCAGAACCTGTCAGGATCTGAATTCCTGGAAAAGCACTGACTATTTAAAAGGTTTGATGAAAACTTTCAGATTCACTTGCAAATAGTTTTTCGAAATAGGGAAAAACTAGATCGACACAAGTACAAACCAAGGCCTGTGTTGAACACAGTTTCCTTAAAACAGATTCGCTCCCTCAACTCTGTGCTTGAGGTTTCGTGAGCGTCTGTCTCCCAGGATACAACGGTTAACAGCTAGGAGGTGAGCATAGAACCTCAAAGCTTTCGGCGAACTTGAAGAAACTTGCGTCTGAACACTATCGAAAACAATGCAAGAAAACAGAGGGAGAGTTTTTGGTTTTCGTCTGAAAGTGTGTTCGTGCGTGTGTATGTAAAACAGAATGAGAATCATCTATTTATAAGATGAGTGAGGGGTTATTTCAGAATTATATGGCGTAACAGTTTGTAACGGCTCATTAAATCTGCCGTTTGTACCTGTTGCAGTGTAATAACTCAGCCGTTTCTGGCATAATGGATGATAACTCTTCCATTTTGTAACGGCTGAGACGTTACAAATGGTCAGCTTCTGAGTGGCGTGAGCTGCTTCTGAACGCTGGATCTGAACCTGCGCGAGCTGCTTCTGAACGCTGGTTCTGAACCTGCGCGAGCTGCTTCTGAACGCTGGTTCTGAACCCCGTTCGAGCTGCTTCTGAACGCTGGATCTGAACCCCGCGCGAGCTGCTTCTGAACGCTGGTTCTGAACCCCGTTCGAGCTGCTTCTGAACGCTGGATCTGAGCAACAGACTCTGCTTCTGAATACATCAGAAGCAGAGATTCTGATCATCCATTATTTGGAAAAAAGAAAGTTGAGCCATGGTGCAAAATTGGGCTAGCCGCGAACCCCATTTTCTGGTCCGCATTCGTGTACGCAGGTCGTGCGTACGCGCCCGTCGTCGAACCTTTGTTGAGGCCCGAGATTTGCACCCCCCCTGCGCGTGTGCGCGAGGCATAGTGCTTGCTTTGATATGTTAACACTTCAAAGGAGTGTAACCATATATAAAGCACTTAAAGGCCTTCTTCCTTTCCAATGTGGGACTAGTGTTTCCCACTTCTCAATTCCAACTCAAGGGTGTACTTTGAGAAACAATTTCTCATTCACCCACACCATATTTCCAACACTTAACACATTGTTTTCTCTCTTGTGCAGTTGCAGAAACGTTTGCCACATTCACAGTCCTGACGGATGTTGTTCTTAGCTATGCCTGAAAGCCCATAAATGTACCAAAATCAAGGGTGCAATCTAGTCAGCTTGATATAGTGTCAAGCTTGAGCTCAACTTGATTTGCTGACTCGATGTTGGAAACTCGACTCGAGCTCGACTAAGTATCAAAATTTGGGCTTGAACTCGGCTCAAATAGGAAATTCAGATATTCGCGCTCAACTCAATTAAGATACAATAGTATATGCACTCCAGCACAAGCTTAATAAGCTCAGATATTCTTCATGCATTTATTCATGTGATGGCATAATATCTAATTTCAATGACTTTCTTGTGTTTTTTTTTTATGAAAATGGAATATACTTTTTAACAAAGTAATAGAAACTGGATTAGACTCGCTAATTTCCAAAGTTGAGTATTGGTGAGCTTGAGCTTGACTCAACAAAATACTCGAGTTCCTCGAGCTTGAGCTTGACTCAAAATTAGGTGAGTCAATTTCGAGTAATTACCAAGTCAAGCTCGAAGCTACTCAAGCTCAAACTACTAGTGAGTAGCTTCGAGCTTGACTCAGTAATTATTCTTTCTTCTTTTTGTGAGAGTCTATTAGCAGTAAATCTCAAAATCGTCAAGATATTTTCTCATCGAGTAATGCTAATATGCTAAGACTAGTTTCAAGCCAGTATAAATAATATCGTAGCAAACCGCAAGTCGCCACTTAGATAAGTTAATGATATTCAACATCTACACATAATTTGTTATATCACTTAGTATACTAACTATGTAAATCAACCATACTTTTTTGATTATTTAATGGCGTGGACATGAAGAACAGATTATCTTGAGACCCATGGAATACTCTACCAACCCCATGAATCGGTTAAGTTTAAGGTTTTGGCCTGTACAAATGGCTTTAACTCCGATCAGTTGGCGCGTAATTGGTAAGATCGGATAGGTGATTCGCCAATCTTATGAGATTAGCCTTGCGTACCCATCATTTCTCTTTCTCTTCCTACGACCCCCCTCTTTCACGATAGAACTAGTTTTAGAGATGTAATCCAATGTGAATTTGTTATTAATCTTACTTCACTTAAAATTATTTTCTTTTTCGTAGTTTCCACATTATTATCATCCACAATTAACTTTCTACTGAGTACTTTACTCCCGTTTGACCTCAAAATGCAAGTATCAGATTTACAACTTGAGCAAACGACATCTTTTTTTATCCAATTAAACTGATTTCATTTCGAGAAAAAATCAATTTTCACGAATTGTTTAGTGACGTTATTATACATTGTCGAATCAATCACAATGATATATCATTACATATGACAAATTGGTGCTATACTTTGAGTTTGAGGGGGGGGTGTTAGATATATTATATATATTAGGATTATGGTTTTCCCTATAGTGTATGTATTTACGTTTATACCTTACCTTGCATGTATATTTATGTCGGCCTTGTGCCTAATTGTAATCAAATATTATATTATTTACTTCTCTAAACCTATCAGAAATAACGTGTCTGGATGATGCACTCGCATGTTGCTGGTGTGTCCGAAGCACTAACCACACCTCGGTTGCATGTCGAAATATTGGAGAGCATTGAACACGACACGACACCACACGAAGGCCCCCAAAGAATATCGGTTCTACTTGGTTGGTAAGTAGCTTTGAGCTCAACTCAGACTCACCCCTAATTATATATATATGTCCGTGGCAAGTTTAATATTGTAACACGATCATTCCTTTCTTCTCCATATTTGCAATTCTTGCGAGAAAATCGAAATCTCAAGACATGTTTTCATTATCGTCATCTATGTCCATAGGAAGAGATTCATCTAACGTCAAACTCATTGATCCAAGAGTTCCCTGTTGGGATAATCATACAAATAGTCTCTCGTTGGCCCAATATGCAATATGATCAATGAACTTTCAATTTGTTCAACGTGGTCCCTGTACTAAGCTGAAGAAAGGCATTTTGGTGAAGTTCAAACTTGAAGGAGGGACAGGTAGAAGAGAAGAGAAAAGAAGTTGTTGCGCTGACTGGGAAGCAATGTTGTGAATTCCCATCTTATAAGAACCCTATGCCAAAGGGAGATAGACCAGCTCTACCCTATTCTCTCAATTCCCAGTTGAGAGAACATCATGGGTTCTTCTCCAAGAACTCATCGTCAACTAAGTCTTGCCTTCCTCTTCTTCGCTTCACTCGCATGTCTGTCTCTGTCGTACCCTTCTCTCCCTGGCGAGTACTCGATTGTTGGCCATGGACAGAGCCTGAATGATGCCGTTTCGGACAAGCAGGTCGCCGAGCTCTTCCAGATATGGAAGGCGAGGCACAGGAAGGTGTATGAGCACCCAGCGGAGGCTGAGAAGCGGTTCGAGAACTTCAAGAGGAACTTGAGATACGTGATGGAGAGAAGTCGGACGGGCAAGAGGCATCGCGTGGGGCTGAACAAGTTTGCCGACTTGAGCGACGAGGAGTTCAAGCAACTCTACTTGTCCAAAGTGAACAAGTCGGTCAACCAAACGTCGAGGGCCGAAAGAGAGAGCTTGACGAGGACCAAGATGAAGGGAGTGGGGTCTTGCGGGGCACCATTTACTTGGGATTGGAGGAACTATGACATTGTCACCCCTGTGAAGGACCAAGGACAATGTGGTCTGTCTCTTGACATACTAATTTTTTGGAAATCTCTAAGTTTGACATCACAAATAATTCGGAACTTACCTTATTTCATATCTTCTCTATTTATTCATTATATTGAGTCATTTATATTTCCAGAATCATACAATTGACCATATTGATTCCAACATCACGATTTGCTTTGCTTGCATTATCATCCCTATAACATGAGCATGTGTGACGTTTGATAGACACCTAGTTTAATCTAACTTCAAGTTGTATCTAAAGTTTCAGAGCTGTATTCCATTTGGTTCGGACTATTCAAAAATCAGTATGATCCACAATTGGCCATGTTGATTCCAATGCTGCGAGTTTCCTTTGCTCACCCCGCCGTCCCAATAACATGAGCATGCACAACATCAGATAGACATCGAGTCTAATTTGACTTCAAGCCGTATCTAAAGTTTGAGATTTGAATTCCATTTGATTCAGATTAATAGTCACGTTAGCTTAACATTAAGCTTCATTTTTATGGTCGATTCTGCTTCCACATTGGCAAGTGAGATACTGAGAGAGCATGGTCTGCATGCACGTAGACCAGATGCCATTGACTTGACCACTAGAAATTATCCTTTGTCTTATATTATTGGTTTGGTCAAACATAAGGAGGTAAGACCATTTAGGTTCAACATCACCAGATCATGTTTTATACGACCATAACTACATGATAAACGCCAGTTTTTAACCCAATCACTGCACTGCAACAACATTTGTAGGGTTTGGCCTTTTGAGAGAAATTTAAAAAAATATATATTAAATCTATTGTAATTGTATCAATTCAATTATAATTTTTTTTATCGATTCAATCAAAAATCTTATACGTTTAGGCTAATTCAGTTCATCCGAATAATTTTAACCGGCTAGTCCTAATATGGCACTGTTGGTGCTAACATAGACTTTTTAATAATATTTTATTTTTTTTTTTGAACTGTTCTATAATGCTTGTCTTCTCTTTTCTTTATTTATTCTTTCCCCCTATGCTTAGGTCGGCGAGGGTCCCTCGCCGACCACAAGTGAGCGTCGATGAGGACAGCCCAGCAAGCCTTACTGGCATAAGAGGATGAGGAGAGAAAATTAAAAAAAAAAAAAGAAAAAAGAAAAAATTTCAAAATTTAAAATAATTTCTAGAAAATTCCACGTTAGCGCCAGAACGGCAAGAAAATTTCCTGGCGAGAGAATTTGCTGACCAACCAGAAAAGAAAGAGCGAGCCTCGAAATCGCAGTGGGGCACGAATGAACTATTCAATATTGTATTAATCTTGTGCTTTTGGTGGGATTTTCTATTGAATAATATGACGTCGATTGATTGTGGCACTTGGTCCATGATCATAGGAAGTGGCTGGGCATTCTCTACAGCCGGAGCCATTGAGGGAATCAATGCGCTCAAAACGGGGGACCTGATCAGCCTTTCGGAGCAACAGCTTGTGGACTGCGACACCACCAACTACGGATGCGACGGCGGCCAACCGGACCTTGCCTTCGAGTGGGTCATCGACAACGGGGGTATCGATTCAGAATTTAACTATCCCTACACTGGCGTGCCCGATGACTGCGTCACCAAGGTTCGTTCTCTTTTAATTCCTATATGGATATATCTCAAGAATAATTGTCCAAAAAGTCCTAATCTATTATACACAGCTAATTCAGTCTTAACATTTTCAATTGTGCCAGTTTATTTCTAAACCTTTGACGATTTCTCAATATAGTCTTTCTCGTTAATTTTGGCTAAAAACCGCTGACGTGGATCGTCGGCAATGAGTAAATTCTCCTAGAGCGAACTTAATTCGCATTTTCTTGCGTTTTCTTAAGGAATTATGTGCGACATTGGAAGGAAAACATTAGTCTTTTACCCTATCTCTGATTTAGAGTTTGATTTTTGTTCAATCAGGAGGACGCTAAAAAAGTGGTGACCATTGATGGGTATGCGGTGGAAGTGCATCCGTCGGAAGACGCTCTTGTCTGTTTGGTCGTTCAGCAGCCGATTAGTGTCGGCATGGACGGCTCGGCCCTAGATTTCCAGCTCTACACTTCGGTAGGTCTCGATTCCTAATTTTCTTGTGTTCTACGCTTGCACGACGAGAGACTTTGCATTCAAACCATTTACTTGACGATGCTGCAAATTGGCATGTTAGGGCATCTACGACGGTGACTGTTCGAGCGATCCCGACAACATCAACCACTATGTCCTAATCGTTGGTTATGACACCGCAGACGGCGAAGCTTATTGGATTGTGAAGAACTCCTGGGGAACAGAATGGGGGATCGGAGGATACTTCCACATACGCAGAAACCCCGAGCTGCCGTATGGCGTATGCGGCATCAACGTGATGGCTTCTTACCCGACCAAAGAGTCCCCCCCGCCCCCGCCGTCTCCCCCCCCCCTCCGCCATCGCCGCCGCCTCCATCTCCTCCACCTCCGCCTTCACCATCACCACCGCCGCCCCCCTCTCCCCCGCCTCCGCCTTCGCCATCGCCGCCGCCACCCCCCTCTCCCCCGCCTCCGCCTTCGCCGTCACTGCCACCGCCCCCGCCTCCCCCGCCTCCGCCCCCGCCTTCGCCGTCACCGCCGCCGCCCCCGTCTCCTCCCTCCATCCAATGCGGAAACTCCTCCACCTCCTGCCCCATCGGCGAGACGTGCTGCTGCGTCGATGAGTCCAACGATTCCTGCTAGAGTTACGGCTGCTGTCCTTTAGAGAACGCGGTGTGCTGCATCGGAGCAGTATATTGCTGCCCGAGCAACACGATCTGTAACATTGCAGAGGGAATTTGTCTCAAGGTAATGTGAACTTGGGTCTTAAGAGTTCAAGTTCACATCTCACATCACAAATTCATCTGATCTTATTTTACAACTGAAGTACTTAATCCATCTATCTGTGCTAGGAAGATAGTCCTAACTTTCTATGACAACCTTATACTCCTCTTGCTGATTCCTAACAGAATGCTGGAGATTACTTGGGAGTCGCCGCCAGGAAGCAGAAGAAGGGGATTTACCGTCCACTGGTGTGGAAGAGGAACCGTCTCGCGGCAATCCGTTGACCACTAGAGAAGCGCCGATTGGACCAAACATTTCTCGGACTTCGATACTAGTAATCGTCGGCAATCTCATTTTACTCCCTTCGCTAGGAATCAACCAGAACCCTGTATCAGTCAGGCTCATGTTCAAATATATAGTTAGAGCATGTCCTGGCTTCAAGTCAAAGGTTGTTTTTATTCACCACATTATATGTATTAAGGTACACAGCTTGCAATAGCTGCTACTGGTATTTGTGTTTCATTATCGCCTGAGTCGATGGTCGGACATCTCTGTGACATTCCGGGATCCGATAATAAAGAGTGCATGTGTTTGTCATCTTATTTTTCTGCATCTCGTTGGGTTGGGTTGGGGGCTCATTTGCTGATGAGGTCGGACAATTAGAGCTCGGCCACGGGCGAGAGCAAGCGCCCTCGCGTGCAGCGGTCGTGCCACCACTGTCTTGAACCACGCAAGGTTTAACCGACCCTCGTTTGACGGTCGTGAGGAAGGACCGACCCTCCTCTTGTAACGCCGAGCAGTGGTGGTGCCGTCACCGCCTGAAGGGGCTAAATTCATCAGCGATTGATTTAGTGACTCAAGTGCCAGGATCAATGGGTGGGATGTTGATTTGACTTTTCATGCCAACAAATACAATTTAGTTTTGGACAACCAACCCATGCTCCAGCTTGCATTTTTTTTTCTTTCCAAAAGCAAGATAAAAGAATCACGACCAAACTAAATCAAAGGTTAATCATCCTAAGCCTAAACTAAATTAAAGGTACTCATTAAAATTCCTAAACGATATGTATGCTAACTTATTGAAACTAAGCTAAATCTAATATTTAATCAAGGCCTATTTTCCTAACCATTTTTCAAAATTTCAAATTTTTGATTTTTTTTGGTATATTTATGTGTGTGTGTGTGTGCTTTTTTTAATTTTCCCTACGCTAAAACGTAAGCTACACACTCTAATATGCTCTTCCTATATTTTTCGTTTTTTATATTTATTTATTAATCATTCTCATACATGTCAATGAGAAATGACGAACTTTAAATTTGTACTTTGTAACAGGTCATGACGGCAGAAAAAATGAAAAAAGAAAAGGGTTAATACCATGAAAATCTCTAAATCGATACACTTGTGACAAATTTACCTCAAAGTATTTTTTTTAACCAGGAAAAACTCTAAACTGGTACACTTGTGACAAATTTACCCCAAATTATTTTTTTGACCATGAAAAACCCCAAACTGGTACATCTATGATAAATTTACCCCAAAACTATTTTTTTGGTCATAAAAAATCCCAAACTGGTACATTTATAATAAATTTACCCCAAACTAATTTTTTTTTACCACGAAAAATCTCAAACTATTACACCCATGACAAATTTACCCTTTATTAAATTGGATTAGTATCATGAAAAATCCTAAATTGATAAACCTGTGGCAAACAGAAGATAAAAATCATAAATTGGTATACCCATGAAGTACTATATGCCATCTAACTAAGCAATTTAATGTTAAATTTAACGAAAATTAACGAAGGGTAAATTTGTCGCAAATATATCAGTTTAGAGTAAATTTGTCACAAATGTACCAGTTTTGGGTTTTTTGAGGTCAAAAAAATAGTTTGGGGTAAATTTGTCATATGTGTACCAGTTTGAGTTTTTTCGTGAGTCAAAAAAATAGTTTGGGGTAAATTTGTTACAGGCGTACCAGTTTGGGGTTTTTCGTGGTATTAGCCCAAAAGAAAAAGAGCCTTGAAATGCCCAAGCGAGAAACGGATATTACAATATATAGCTCGAAAGGTTCGCTAATGATGCATTTCGATTTCGGCCAAATACTTTCGGTCGATGTGCAATTTGGCTATTTCGAACTTGTTTGTTTGTATTGTGCCTTTGTAGATCATGCAGACCAATACCATTTTGATCATTAATTATAAGGATAAGTGCACAAGAAGTCTCGAAGCTTAACACAGAAGTGCAATTGAATCCTAAAACTTTCAAAAAATACAATTAAGTCATAAAACTTGTCAAGAAAGTATAATCGAGTTATAAAATTTTCAAAAAGTAGAATCAATAGAATGACTTGATTGGATCAATTTGACAAGTTTAGAACTTGATTGCACATTTTGAAAGTTTTAGGATTCACTTTCGTGACAAATTTTAGAACTTAATTGCGTTTTTTGAAAATTTTATGACTAACTTGTATTTTCGTGATAAATTTTAAGAATTTCAATGCACTTGTCCCTTGATTATATGATACCCATTATGGGGCCCTTTGTGACAGACGGTGGAGATAGTTTCTATAGACCATACAATATTTTTTTTCGAGTGGGTATCGAGATTCGAGACTCGTGAGAGATGGGTTTGAAGAGGGATTGATTGGTCGTGGCTCATTGGTTCAGTTTGCAGAAGCTCATGGGCTGTGATTTTAGTCCATATTAATTCTAATCTAAAACAGCCCATTAGTAAGAAAGCTAGAAGTGCATTATCATTTTCGTATGTTCTTTTTTTTTTCTCCTTTCATTTTCTTATGTTTCTTTTTTTTTTTCTCTCTTTCTTCATTTTAGATCGCGTGACCAGGCCACATGGGATGACAGAAGCACAACACAGACCAAGTTGCTCATTTGAAGGGTTATTTGAAATAAAGTTTACTTTGGAGAATCTTTTGAAACAACGGCCTCACTTGAAAGACCCATTTGATATTTTGAGAATGAATAATATGATACCAACATAACAACTAATTTCTAGATTAGCGTGTTTGATAATACTTTCGAATGAGACTATGATTCCCATGTTATAATTTCATGTTACTGTTAATCTAATCAAAATTTCACTCGAATAAAATCTGTTTACCTATTTTAAGTTTCTCATTTATAAAAAGTTGCCAAGGAAGCTTCAACTGTAATGTCTACTAACAAAATAATCTTTTGCTGGTTTTATTATTTTACTCATCCATTCATATTCACTTCCATTCACTTCCGACTTCTCCATGTTAATGAAAATAAGATGAAAAAGAACTTTTCATTGCAGATTAGATATGCATTCAACCTCATTTTATGTGGCTCGACCATTTTCTTCTGACACTATTGCCACCTCCTGCTTTGACTATATCCAGCCCTTTTCTCCACCTCTGTTTCATTGTAGGCTGGTGCACTCTTATTCATGAAGAAGTGTGGTTCGAAAGTTATGATATTTATAATATTTTTATTCCAAACAAAAACATAATATGACATCGATGACGATATACAAATAGTGCTGCAAAAGAATCTATACTATAAAAAGAAAGTTGTTGAACATGTCAAACCATGCCTTGAAGCTTATTTGAGCCCATATAATAGCACACACCGGAGTAAGCCAACATGATCAGGAAGGGACCAAATCATGAAAGTTAGGTAATTCTTCCATGTAGATAGGAATATCGAGATCGCCATATAGGAAAGCAATCTTGGCAGCTAATTGGTTAATTTCCCAGTTCTGAATAGTTGCAATGGATAGAATAAGGCAAACGGTGGCTTGTTTGACTATTGGACTAAAAATTTCTAGGATTTCAACGCCTTCGTCTTGATGGAATCCTTTTGTTACAAGTCAGGCTTTTAGTTGGCCAAGTGTAGCATTTGCATGTAGCTTTTCTTTGAGCACTCAAGAACATTCATGGAGGGATGATGGGGAACAATTTCCCAAACTTCGTTGATTGCAAGAGCTTCCCACTTCTCAAGCATAGCGGCTGTCCAACTATGGTGTTTTAAGGCAAATGGACGGTGCATGGCTCGAGAGGGACAAGTGAAATTGCTAGATTGGCATATTTGAATTTGGCTTGAAGATTTTGGTCTTTGAACGGGGAATCGTGGGATACGCTAAGTATGTGGAAGCTTCAGGCTGAGACTGAACTAAAGTTCACTCTCCGCTAGTTGAGGCACGTGATTTGAGAGAGTAATAAATGAAGCATTCGAGTCCAGTTCTATCTAAGCAAACAGACAAGCACACTCCCATGCAGAGTCAAGATTTTTTGGTGAATAACCATTAGGAACAATTTATAGACTAGATTGGAGGACAGTCCAATCGTCACCAGCAACTTTTGTTTGTGATGGACTTCAATTTAAGTTCCATCGCAATAGCTCCCTCTTAGTGGCAGTAACTTGAGAAGAGGAGGCAAAACAAAAAAAATGTTCATTAAAAACATGTCAAGATATATACTGATAGATTGATGAAGACAACGATATCTTTTGAGCTTTTCAATATATCTCACACGACAAAAAGCACTTGTCAAATTTTTTCATCTTATAATTATTGACAACAGCGAGTGCCAAACACTCGGAGTAATGAATAGTCTTGAATAAGATTGAGTATGGGCCTCGACTACCTAGAGCAGCCGGTGGAAGCCGATTTATCAAATCATTCGTTGTTGTGAATGCTGCCACCAAATATTTGAGTGACATAGAGGCCCCAAATAATGTAGCAAGCCCGATTTCAACAATTATATCGGATGTTTCCTCTCTAACGCTGTTTTGCTCTAGTATACCTGGATAATAGAGTTGTTGTATGTTGCATTCACGAAAGCAAGAAAAAAATTGCTTGTGAGTTGACCTCCTCCGTCCGAGTGAAAAATTTTAATGAAAAATCAGATTTTTCTATGAAAAGATAGCAATATCTCAAAGAAATCTTGGATTTTTGGTCCAATAAATACAACCAACGATAACAAGAGACATGATTCTAAAAACTTTTGCATAGAAGGACCTGGGTCCGGTCCCAATTTTTCTAAAATGGCCTAACCGGCAATGTCACGAAAGTTCATCCACAAGATTATTTCCTAGAAGAGAGATAAGATGTGTACCTTCGATTGTTGATGGCTGAGTGAAGACATAATGGGAGAAGAAGGGATGCGAGAGACATTGGAACATGTTGAGCATCGTAAACTTTTAATAGATCCTTAGATCGAGGGGAAATGGCAGCGTTCGAGCTGTACCAGCGGTCGACGATCGGGATTTCGACGCCCATGGACGAGCTCACCTGGTCTGGCGAGGTGAGGCTTTGCCGGCCTCGAGTGAAGCCAGGCCTTGCTGGTGACCTCAAGCCTCAACGGCCTGTGGCGAGGCTTCAGCTCACCTGAAGCCGGTTGGTCGCTGAGCAAGCTTCTGAGTCTGGTGGGGGATTTCGCGAGGGTGGAGTCGAAGGCAGAGAGGGCAAGGTGGATTGGGAGGAATTAAGGGAATAGAAAAAAATAAAAATAAAAAAAGATAAAAGATAAAGATAAATAATTAAAACATTAAAAAAATTTGATTTTTCTAAAACCATAAAAAAAAATACATAAAAAAGCAGAAAAACAAAAGAATTATTGAAAGGAGCATTGGGAGGAAAACCAAATCCAATTTTCCATACCAACAATGAAAAATATTTTCCGAGTCTTTTACATATTTCAACCAAACACCGGAAAATTTAGTCATTTTCCTGGAAATTGACTTCTCAGAAAATATTTTCCACAAGCAACTCATTTTTTGTGAAAATATTTTCCGAGTCTTTTACATATTTCAACTCATTTTCCGCTGCTCTAGTGTCCGTCAGTTTTTATAATTATTTCCACAAGATCAACTCTGGTTGTGGCGCAATGTCTACTTCGATGAAACACATAAATGTTCAGTGTCGATCAAGAATTAGCCTACACCATATCGCATCGCCGCATCTTAAGATTTTGCATATCCCGTCATTTGCCCATTTGCGATGAGCAACAAAGGTGGCAATTCGCAGGAACTGCTTTATGTTTAGCCCCAAGCCTGGAACCATATTTTCAAAATCTCAAGGCTTAAGATGCAAGCCGACTTCATTCCAAAATTTTTGGCAGACGATTTTTTGTTCCTTTTCTTTCAACAGACTATAGACTTATGTACCTTGTAATGCTCATGTGGATTGCTCGGAATATGAGTTTTCTATTTGTGTCTCTCTCGTTGCTAGCTAGTGATGCATCGCATGAACACCGAACCTACACTGAACCTAGAGCAGCGAAAGACGTCTAGTTGTAGTAATAACTGTGCTGAATTCGCTATCTCTCTTTCTGGAAGAGTTGCAGAATACGAAGACCCAGTCATCGTCCTGAAATTGCTGGAAATACCACGGCTTCTCGGTTTGAACTTTGAATCAATTGGTCTCTGTGGTAACCATAAGAGGTTAACGCTGCATCCGCAACTCCTTTCTACAGAAAATGGGGAAGAAGAAAAGTAATAAAGAATATACGAGCGTTAAACCCTTTTTGCTTTTTGGGGGTCCTCGCTACTCATTCAAATCCTTCAACCGCACAGAGCATGAATGCTCTGCCCTAGTTGCTGAAGCAGTCGTTGCAATGAATTGAACACATTGCTTTCTCTCTTGTGCAGTTGCAGAAACGTTTTCCACATTCACAGTCCTAATGGATGTTGTTCTTAGCTTTGCCTGAAAAGCCCATATATGTGCCAAAATCAAGGATGCAATCGAGCTCGACTTGATTTGCTTACTTGGTGTTGGAAACTCGACTCAAGCTTGACCGAGTATCAAAATTTGGGCTTGAGCTCAACTAGAATAGGAAATTCAGATATTCGCACTCGACTCAATTAAGATACAATAGTATATGTACTCAAGCACAAGCTTAATAAGCTTGGATATTCTTCTCGCATTTATTCACGTGATGGCACAATATCTAATTTCAAGGACTTTCTTGTGTTTTTATGTAATTGGAGTACACTTTTTAACAAAGTAACAAAAACTAGATTAGGCTCGCTAATTTCCCAAGCTGAGTGTTGGCAAGCTTGTGCTCAACTCAAGAAAATACTCTAGTTCCTTGAGCTTGAGCTCTGCTCGAAATTAGGTGAGTCAAGTTCGAGTAATTATGGAGTCAAGCTCGAAGCTACTCAAGCTCAAATTACTGGTGAGTAGCTTCAAGATCGACTTAGGCTAACCCCAAGCTATAGATTTGTCCATGGAAAATTTAGTATTGTAACATCGATCATTTCTTTCTTCTCCAAATCCACTATTTTCACGATAAAACAGGACGTCTTGAGACATGTTTTCATTATCGGCATCCATGTTCATAGGAAGAGATTCATCTCACATCGGACTCATTGATCCAAGAGTTCTCTATTGGAATAATGACACAAATGGTCTCTCAATTTTGGCACAATGTGTGCTGTGGTTCGTGAATTTTCAATTTGTTCAATGTGATCCCTAAGCTATTGATACATGTTTAATGTAGTGCTTGAACTATATGAAAATATTCAATATAGTCATTCCATTAATTTGAGATTAGAGATAACATTGCATATTTCCATATGATTCAGCGATTAAATTAAACATATTCCAATATTTTAGGTGCAACATTGAATAAATTAAAAATTTAGGGAACATATTACACATTGAACCAAAATTCAAAGATTATTTGTGTCATTTACCTCCGGTCACCTATTGCCTCCATTGATTGATTGCCGCTGCTGTTGGTTGCCATTCGCATGTCGGTGACCAGTCGACAATCGCAGCTGGTTGCGAGTCACCATCGCCACCTCCACTTACATTTTTATAAGTAAAAAAAAATTGAGAATAGAAATTGTTATGGCCATACCAAACGCATTTTTGTTCTTTTTTTAATTTCAAAAATCGAAAATTTTTTTAGTTACCATTGTGTTCTTTTCCTCAGAAACTATTTCCGAAAGCAGAACAACAAAAAAAAATCATATTTGCTCAAAAATTACTTTCGAAAATATAACTGTTACCAAACAAGCCCTTAGGTACTGAACGCCATTTGTATCTAACTTTCCTTCTCAATGGAACTAAGCAAAAGAAAGGCATTTTGGTGAAGTGCAGACTTGAAAGACCGTCTTTTACTAGAATCTTGCAATTTCTAGCACATTGTCTATTTGCGAAAGAAAGTAGCAAGTGATGGTCCCATTTGATTTGACTACAAAAACCACATTCTCTTTCCCTATACAATACCTAAGTAGAATCGACACCCGACGCAACATGACACAACAACACGTCATTCTAAAAAAATAGAGAATTTCGACACTTTGGTGCACGTTACACAATTTATGTATATTTTTATGTATACATAATGTATTACTCACAATTAAGATTTTTGTTTTTTGGTTGGCTAGATATATTAATTTTGAGATGACTAAATATATGACTTAAGCATATCAATCTTTTTATAAATTTATATTTTAACCCATAATTTATTGAAAATACTTAAAATTGATCTGGTGAATGACAAATGGTGTGTTGGGATGCTGCACTCACATGTAGCTAGCGTATCTGGTGCTAAACATGTGTCGATCATATGTTGGAGAGTATCAAAGAGTGTCGAAGTGTCAGAGAGTGTCGAACATGATACAATACGACACGACACAACACAGAAGCCCTCCAAAAGTGTCGGTGCTTCCTAATACAATACTCACCCTCTCATTGACAAAGCTATGATGTTGGAAATTGAAAGACCATGTCTAACCTTATTCTAAGCTTTTTCTCCACATAAATTTGTTCGATCATTGATGATTCATATTAGTTGGATAGGAGTTGTACCAGTCCAAATTCCGCTCGTACCAAATTAATGTTGCACTTTCTATTTATTTTATATTGGAAGAGATGTATTTTCTATTCGGTCCAGAACGTGGAATTGAAGAACCTTCTAATTCTGTTGATGCTAATCCCAATTTATTAGGGATAAATACAAAATACTAGTGGATCTTGGGCTTCGTACGTTCAAATTATATTAATCCAATTGATAATGTACTTAAACATAATAATTCTGTAAACAAAAGCCTAGATAGCATACTTGTCAATGAGATCCTATTGCTAACTCTGTCCTAGGTTTTGCCTCCATTCTAGAGAGTGGCTTCTCTTATAGTTAAAAGATGATTCATTTTTATCATGTAAAATTAGGTGTTGGACCCTTTTAGAACATTTGAGTAATTTTAAAGGATCTCAACTGTTTTTCAGCGCCACTATGATTGAATAGTTATTGGCCGAAAGGAGTCCAAAACTAGTACCAGCCCAAAAGTACACTAGTTGTTTTGAACTTTAGTTATCTCAACACTTTGATATGATGCCTTTGATTTACTATAGGGATGATCACCAATTGGGTTATGAAATGGATTCAACGCTCAAATTGGGTAAGGAAAGGGTATAATATGTAGGAATATAGAATGAAATGTTCTTCATCATATCTAAGACACTCGAGTTAACATAGATTTGCATACAATAAATATACTCGAAGATTGATACAAGTGAAAGTAAGAAAAGTCTAACCATTTAAACTTTCTAGTAAGTGCCCCAGTGTGGGGTTGTCTTTAACAAGGGTAAGAAACGAATCTTCACTCCAATTGGTTAAACAAAGGATAACCTATAGTGTGCATGATATAAGAAATAGATGCCTCACATCACTTTGATCGTCATACTTTTCGTAAGATAACCCTTTACCTTGTCACTACTGAATTTTTCACTCAATTTGAATTGGAGATTAATATATTGGACATGTGTTATAACGACTTGGGGCCACTACTCGTAAGATATTGTCCGCTTTGGATACATAGTCCTCACGATTTTGTTCCTCCGAAGGTTGCCTATACAACCCCCAAAAAACGCATTTTGCAAGTTAAAGGCAAACCCAAGCCTTATGAACTAGCCCTAGACTCCTTCCCTAAGCGATGCAGAATAAAGAGTTGTGTACACCCCCTCCATGGGATGTCACATACTCCCCCCCTCAGCAGCACAACGTCCCCACTGTGCACAGCATACACCAACGAGCGCCCGCTGCGGTCCGCACATGTTGTCGAGAGTCAGCTCTGATACCAATTACAACGACCTGGGCCCAGCACTCGCAAGATTTTGTCTGCTTTGAATACACAGTCCCCACGATTTTGTTCCTTCGAGGGTCGCCCATACAATCCCCAGAAAACGTTTCTTGCAAGTTAAAGGCAAACCTAAGCCTTATAAACTAGCTCTAGACTCCTTCCCTAAGCGATATAGGACAGAGAGTTATGTACACCCCCTCCATGGGATGTCACATACTCCCCCCCCTCAGCAGCACAGCGTCCCCGCTGTGCATCGCATATACCAACGAGCACCTATTGCGGTCCGTACATGTTGTCGAGAGTCAATTCTGGTACCAATTACAACGACCTAAGCCCACCACTTACAAGATATTGTCCGTTTTGGACACACAGTCCTCACGATTTTGTTCCTTCGAGGGTCGCCCATACAACCCTCAGAAAAGGCCTCTTGCAAGTTAAAGGCAACCCAAGCCTTATAAATTAGCTCAAAACTCCCTTCCTAAGCGATGTGGGACGGGGAGTTGTGTACACCCCCTCCATGGGATGTCACATGTGTCACAACCCAAAAAAACGAAAAGTTTCCTTAGGCTAATGGATTATTAAGTTCATCAAATGAATGACCTAATACGGACTCTCCCAAACCCTATCAAATCGCAACTTTGGTTTTTAATTCAATGTTCATATGATTTAAAGTTTAGAGTCGACACTAATCATTCTTGGTAGGTTGATTAGAAAAACTAAGCAAAGTATAGGGAGAAATACCTCACTTCTACAAACTAGAGATTAAGAGATTCGGGAATTTGATTACACTAGTTAATTAAAACTAATGCCCTTTTGGTATCTTGAATTTCATGGAATATTCTCAGTCGGCAACCTAGGCTCGATTTACTTTTAAGCTCAAGTAAGGTGTTTTCTAATGTTTTCACTTTTTAGATGTAATGCAACAAATGTATGCATGATATGAGAAAAGGTCGAATGATGGGACGCAAATGCAAATTTAGAGTTAAATTACCCTATATGCAAAAAAAAATTCCTAGTCAAAATCAAAGCATGCAAAAATAAAATGACAAATGAAATGCGACACAGACGTGCAAATGACATGATAAAGATGGTGGAATGAATACGCGAAATATGGTGTGAAAAATATGCGAAAGACATGCAAAATATGATATGCAATTTTCAACACATGAACGACAAGATATTCATGATACTAACAAATATGCAAGAATGGAATATGCAATTCGAGTTGGCGCCCAATGCCAATATGTGCATGGGTATGCCTGACATGGGATATGCTAACATGCGAGGAGACATGAGATATGCAAGCATGCAAGGATGACATGGAACATGTGAGCATACGAGGATGTGCATAATGTAATGAGAAGAATTTTTTTGGTATTCTTTTTTTTAGAATTTTCGAACTTTTAGGATATGCACGAACAATTTCTTACCGCGATTTTCACTCCAAATTTTCAATGAGATAAGCTTTCTAAGAAGCTTGTGTTTTCTAAAATCTCAATTAGATAGGGTTTCAAAGAAACCATATCTTGCTAAAATTTTCAGATTTTGTTATGGGAGTTTCAAGCAAGATAAGATAATAATCCAAAGCAAATAAAATAATCTTGAACAAACCAATGAATATCCACATCATGATAATCACGATACAATCCACGGATATTTCTATTGAATTTTCTTTGAAAAAATTCCACTTCCTTAAACCAAAAATTGATTTGAAAAGATAGCGAATCGGACCTAAATGGTTATAGATCAAATTGACTAATTGTCGCGACCCTCTAAAAAAAAATTTTAAATTTTAAAAGGGGTTAACGGATTATTAGGTTAATTAGATTTGACTAACCTAACGCGGACCCTCCCAAGCCCTACCGAATCGCAACTTTGGTTTTTGTTTAAATGATTTTGAAATTTGGAGTCGCCACTAATCGTTCTTGGTAGGTCGATTAGAAACCTAAATAAATTAGCGGGAGAACTAATTTATTCCTGCGAACCAGAGATTATGAGCTCGGGGACTTGGTTACACTAGTTAATTAAAACTAATGCCCTTTCGGTACCTTAATTTCATGGATATCCTAATCCGGCAACTCAGGCTTGGTTTATTCCTAAAGCTCTAGTAGGGTATTCTCTTTTGTGTTTTCACTTTTTTAAATAGGATGCATGGATGGTATATATTTTTATTTGTTATATTTTTTTAAGTGTTAAAGATTCCCTGAAGCCGAAAGAGAGAGTGTGTTAACGACTTCTGTGCAGTATTACGACCTACTCATCTTTTGGGTCTGATGATTCAAAAATTAAATTATAGGAAGTACATGACAGTGAATAAACACCTCCAATGGGAGGCCTAGCATTGGCTTGGCTCTTCCCTTTGGGATTTAAGGTACAGGTATTTAAGTTGCAAGTATTTAAACTACTGTAAGTAAAAACCTCCAATGGGAGGCTAAGCATTGGCTTGGCTCTTCCCTTTGGGATTTAAGGTACAGGTATTTAAGTTGCAGGTATTTAACTACTGTAAGTAAAAACCTCCAATGGGAGGCTAAGCATTGGCTTGGCTCTTCCCTTTGGGATTTAAGGTACAGGTATTTAAGTTGCAGGTATTTAACTACTGTAAGTAAAAACCTCCAATGGGAGGCTAAGCATTGGCTTGGCTCTTCCCTTTGGGATTTAAGGTGCAGGTATTTAACTACTGTAAGTAAAAACCTCCAATGGGAGGCTAAGCATTGGCTTGGCTCTTCCCTTTGGGATTTAAGGTGCAGGTATTTAAATTGTAGGTATTTAACTACTATAAGTAAAAACCTCCAATGGGAGGCTAAGCATTGGCTTGGCTCTTCCCTTTGGGATTTATGGTGCAGGTATTTAAATTGCGGATGGACTTTGTCCTCTCCATTTTGGGGTATGAATTTCTTAAAATGAAATACAACGAATTGATTCAACAATTTGAAATTTGTGCGCGCTTGAGGACTCCTCCAAGCCGATTTTGTGCTTCCATAGGATTGACCATTGATATAGAGCTGCGGCTTCCTAACATAAAATAGAGTGAAGTGTCAGTATACAAAATATGTGCTAATCTGCACCTAAAACCAGAAGAGTGGAAAGAGTACTTATCTCCCATTTTTTTGGGAGGGATTTCTATAATTGATTTTCGCTCTCTATGTTCCCAATATAGAGAGTTTCTTTTGAATTAAGAGGGACTTTTAGTCACAGATCAGTTGAGAAATCGGTGGACAGCTTAGGAGCTTGTCTGGGCCGATTTTTGCATATCTACGAGATTTTTGCTGTTGACGTAGAGATATCCTTCTCCTGACATAAAATATGGAAAAAAAAAAAGAGGAGATGGAGAAAGTGTATACAATTTGTGCTAATTTGCAAGTAAAACCATAAACAAATGAATAAATAAAAACACTTAGCTCGAATTTGCTTGCTCGTTGACGAGGATGAACTCTTGATTTATATTGATCGATGAAGGAATTTGTGATGATAATCCCTAGCTTTGAACTCCCATCATCTTCAAAATTCTCTCTCTTTTGGTATTTTCTTTCTCTCAAATTTTTCTTCAATCTCCCAAAACTCTCTCAAACATCCAAAATTTTCTCTCAAAAAAAAATCCTCCCAAACACTTCAAATTTTCTCTCTCAAGAATCCTCTTTCAAGCTCATTTCTTCCTCCTTTTATAACCTACTCATCTATCTCCCATTCTAATTTTTCCACTAACTCTATCTCCCATTCTAATTTCTCCACTAACTCTTCTTCATTTTCATCTTCCATTCTCCATCTCTATCTCACATTCTAATCTCTCCACTAACTCTTCTTCATCTTCATCTTCCCTTCTCCATATTTATCTCCCATTCTAATTTCTCCACTAACTCTTCTTAATCTCCATCTTCTCTTCTCTATTCTTATCTTCCATTCTAATTTCTCTACTAACTCTTCTTCATCTCCATCTTCCCTTCTCTATTCTTATCTTATTTTCTCCATCCATTCTTCTCCAACTTCTCTTCTTCATCTCCTCTTCTTCATCTTCCCTTCTCTATTCTAATTTATCCACTAACTCTTCTTTTTATTATTTGTAAAATAATCCTTCAAGAGTTAGGTATTTGCACTCTAGTCCTTGAATTTTAAGTATTTACAATTCAGTCCCTGAAAAAATATATTTCTTTAAGTCCAAATCTCCTCACAATTTTTGACACACCAAAATTTACCACATGTCAAATTTAAGCTCATTTCTTATCGCTGAAAATAATGCATAATTTAATTAAAGCCCTTTTGCAAAATTAAGTCATTCTGGGTATAATTGGGCCAAGATGAAAATTTAAAATATTAAAAGACAATGTCACAACTCATAAAAAGTGAAAGTTAAAAATAAGTTGACTCAAATTAAATTTTTTTTAGGCCCGATTCGAGATTATACTCGTGAAGGAACACGTGACTCGAATTGAATTTTTCTGAATTTGCGATGGCCAATATGAAAATAGATTTAAAATAAAAATATTAACTATCTTTGTGTATTTTTTGGCCTCAAATGTTATTTTTCCAAAATTTTCAAATATTTTTGTATTTTTTTTTAAAAAAAATTAAAATATATATAATATGAAAAATTATTTTTTGGTCAAAATTCGTTCCCTAGGCTTGGCTAAGGTTCCCAAAGTTGATTTTTCAATTTTATGAATTTTTATGGATTTTCTATTAATTTTCGAAAATAAATAAATAAAAAATACGTAAAAATACTGAAAATATGAAAAATCATTTTTTGGTCAAAATTGGTTCCCTAGGCTTGGCTAAGGTCCCCAAAGTTGATTTTTCAATTTTATGAATTTTTATGGATTTTTTATTACTTTAGCAATAGAAAAAATGATTAAAAATCAGGTGTCAACAGCTGCCCCTCTTTGAAAGGAAGCTTGGTAGAGGTTCATTTCAAAGACGAGATGACACCTGGATTCTTATCGACTCAATACAAGGAAATAAAAAGAGTCGTGACATGATTGTTCCACTGAAAATGAAATGAGAACCTAAGGATTCGTTATATAAAAAAACTTTAGGGTGGGTGAACTTGAACCCGTATGGTGGATCAACCCATGGTAGATTCCTAATAAAAGGATTCTACTGATTAAAAATTGAATTAAAATTTGACCCGTATGGTGGGTCATACCATTTGACCCGTATGGTGGGTCGTACCATGGTAGATTCCTAATAAAAGGATTCTACTGATTAAATTTTGATTGAGATTTGACCCGTATGGTAGGTCACCACATGGAGATACCTGTAAGAAGGACTTGGTGCCTGTAGAAAGGACTTGGTGCCAGTAAAAAGGACTTAGTGCCTGTAAAAAGGACTTGTGCCTGTCAAAAGGACTTAATTTGCCTGTAAGAAGGACTTGATTTGCCTGTAAAAAGGACTTAATTTGCCTGTAAGAAGGACTTGATTTGCCTGTAAGAAGGACTTACTTTGCCTTTAAGAAGAACTTTGTGCCTGTAAGAAGGACTTGATTTGCCTGTAAGAAGGACTTTATTTGCCTGTAAGAAGGACTTACTTTGCCTGTAAGAAGGACTTTGTGCCTGTAAGAAGGACTTGATTTGCCTGTAAGAAGGACTTTGTTTGCCTGTAAGAAGGACTTTATGCCTGTAAGAAGGACTTGATTTGCCTGTAAGAAGGACTTTATGCCTGTAAGAAGGACTTTGTGCCTGTAAGAAGGACTTGATTTGCCTGTAAGAAGGACTTTGTGCCTGTAAGAAGGACTTTGTGCCTGTAAGAAGGACTTGATTTGCCTGTAAGAAGGACTTTATGCCTGTAAGAAGGACTTGTTTTGCCTGTAAGAAGGACTTGATTTGCCTGTAAGAAGGACTTTATGCCTGTAAGAAGGACTTGATTTGCCTGTAAGAAGGACTTTGTACCTGTAAGAAGGACTTGGTTTGCCTGTAAGAAGGACTTTGTGCCTGTAAGAAGGACTTGGTTTGCCTGTAAGAAGGACTTAGTTTGCCTGTAAGAAGGACTTGATTTGCCTGTAAGAAGGACTTGATTTGCCTGTAAGAAGGACTTTGTATCTGTAAGAAGGACTTTGTTTGCCTGTAAGAAGGACTTTGTGCCTGTAAGAAGGACTTGGTTTGCCTGTAAGAAGGACTTAGTTTGCCTGTAAGAAGGGCTTGGTGTACCTCAAAGGGTGCCATTCTGAAATCTGGGGAGACCAGGAATCCTGCAGAAGCTCAAACCCAAATTATATTCTCCTGTCGCTTTAGGAATAAACCAAAGAGGCAGAGATTAAAAGGTCTCGAACATTTCTGTTCTTGAGACAAATCATGCTTTATTGAAGAAGGTGGATACCTGTATGTACCGCAATGGATTCGAGTACCCCAACAACCGTCAGAATTCATTCTCTTGAAAGGTTCAGGTTGAAGATACACTTACCTGAGAATTTGGAAAAAATGCTTGGTGGCTTCTCGACAACCAGGCTTGTTCATTCAATAATCGCCGAATGAACTTCAAGACTTTGGAAGGTAACTCGAACATCGGGAATGTGTTGCCTGTCAGGCAATGTCAGAGGTAACATGTGCAAGCATTTTCATCAATGCGTTCATTGGTTCATGCAAAATTGTTCTGCTAAGTTTGCCATGATTAAAGGCAGTCTGTGTAATAACTCATGATGCAATCGATCAATATATGGATCATGTATTGCATTACCACTTCTGTTTAAGGAGGTTCTTATAGTACGAACACCTCGAATGTAATCTGAATGGGGGACTTCATTCCGAAAAGGGCTTTCTTTCACTCTGGAGAAAAGCTGTTTATCTGTAGATTAAAATGTTAGACCTGTGTGGAAATGGTTTGCCTTTCCTCATCCTGTTATGCCCCATTTTGCACATTTGACGTCTCCTATGCAGTTTATGCTCTAAGTTGAAGTCGGTAAATTAAACATGCGGAATAGTCATACATAATTCATGAAATGTGTAAACACAATGCCGATGTGACAATTTTTAGCATCATGTGTGTTTATATAATGTGCAAACATGGGCGGATTTGAATTGCCCCTGGTATATGGGTGGATCGAACAAATTGGGAAGCCCACTCCTTATGTCGAGGAGCGGTTTGTCCCAAACTTTGCCCCTGCGCGATGAAGCATATGGGTGAGGGAGCATTTCGGTTGGTTTAATGACAGCGACCGCCATGGTTTAGCGGTTGAATGCCCCTGCAAAAAGCAGAGAAATTATTCTTGAAATCAAACGAGATAAGGAAGACATATTTGCTTTTTCGCTTCAGAGCTTGTGATCAATTTGCCCCATTTTTCACCAAAATAGATCTTGTCAGATGATCATAATTTTCTTTTGGATTTGTCTCCTTCAACATGTTAAATGTTAGTGTAAATATTTCCTGTAAAAAGAAAAAGAGACATATCAGCCAGTATTAAAAGGGATAAATTGAAAACGATACTGATTTACCCTTCATCTTGAATGTCTTGCACGAGTCTTTTACCAGTTTTGTTGGATTGAATTTTCCTCGACTTTTGTTGGGCGCCTCACCATTATGAGAAGACTATGGTAAAATACTGACTTTGATATTACTCGTCGAGTATTCCTGTTTGTAAAAAAGAAATGCACAAAAAGTTGTTTCATTTATTTATAATACATACAACATTTCCCACCCTTGGGGATCGAACTCAGGATATTTCGGACCTACTGTCATCCCCCATACCATTCGGTCCATTGGACCGTAGGTGTCCATGGGGCTATCCTTTCAAAGGTTAATCTTTGGGGATAAAGCAGCCCTGTTGTATCACCTTGGGCCATGTTATGGTATTTCTCGAGATAATTTGCAATCCCTGTTAAGAATGGAATAAGACAATTCAAGACTTGAGATGATTATGTGCACATTAGAACAATACAGAATTACCCATTTCTGAGATTGTTCGCGTCTTTCGCTTGTACTTTCCTTTGTCCGAAGCTGTCTATCCCGTGGTAATGCCCATGAGTTGATTTGCCCCCAAATTTTATCCAACCTGTATTCGGATATGATTGCGTTCTCAGGTCGATTTGCAATTTCCTGAGAATAGAAGGGGCTTAATTTTAAAACTTGGAGCAACTGAGGGTAAATTGAAACGATACGGAGTTACCCTTCAGGTTTATGCAGATTTTTACTCGCCATCAATTCGTCGCGAGGTTGGTGAGGTGGCGGATTCGAGCATTTAATAGGGGGAAGTCGGATTATTACTCCTTGCTTTTACACATTCACAAAAGCAGAAAAACACATCACGCAAGGAAATAAAACACATTCACTCATTCAGGATTAGTTCCGCTTCCTCTGCAGGCTCTCCCATGATCAGCTGGCTTCATCCCAAATTAGGTATGCATCGGCCATATTGAAGGTCTCGTGGTCACTGGCTGAACAAGTGCATCACAGTCCCGATGCTTTACCGATATCAAACTGGTTGATTATGGCGAAAAGATCATCGTCAATGTCCGCTTTGTGGTGATCTGTCCCTTCTTCCTCGGGAGGTATTGATGCTGATCCAGTATCATTGGTCCTTTTGTACCCTCCTCCAACAGAACTCGATCCTGTTATAAACTGGTCTAACTCACCTCTTAAACGTGCATTTTCGATCCTCAGATCATACATTTCATCGAGGGTGAGGAGGAGGCTATTGCAGTTGGGGCAGGTGGCGGAGTCAAAAGTCTCTTTATACATCTTGTTTTCCGCTCGGAGGTTTTCATTTTCAACTCTTAGAAACTCGGCTTCGTTGTGCTCATGACGAGCCCTTGATTTGCAAAGGTTCAAGTCCTAACTCTTGACTCAGTTCCATTTTCTGTTTGCCGTCTGGCATAGGGCATGTTCTGAAGAAATCCTCAAGCCTTTGTACCTGCTCCTTAGTATGGCGACGGTAACGCTTCTTTTGACCCTTACCGTTATTATCCTTATCTTTACTGAGATTTTGGACGTCGTCGGCGGAAGAGCCAAGCTCCATAGGCTCGATCCCAAACATGGCTTCGAACTCTTCCTCTCCCATATTTAGCAGGCAATGATAGCTCTCGGGAGTATTGGGTTGAGACATCTTTGATTTGGTTGATGATTTCTCAAGATTTGCTACTCGTTTCCGGTGTTTTCACTCTCTTTGAATTTTTCTGAGCGATTGCCTATGCCTTAAGACCCTCTTCCGAGCATGGCGTCTCTTTTAAAATTAAACGTGGGTTTAGCAACTGTATTGCTTCTTCCAAGGGTCCGGCCTTTCTCAATCCTCTTTTCTTATCGTGTCTCTTGCTCGGCTCGTCTCCTTCCATCTTTTCGTGATAGGGCCCCTTGTTGTTGTCTCCACCGTCAATTTGCTGGCGAGTTCTTCAATAAAGACGAGTCGTATCTCTTTTCTGCCGAAAATGTCTTTGTCTCCCACTCAGCTTATTTTTTATCTTTTCTTTTTCAAAGTAGTGGCGTCCCGTTTAGCTTTGCCGTAGAGACGTCGGATTTGCTTGGCTGGAGATTGGAGACGAGTAGCGGAGGTGATACTGATAGGGAATGTTAGACAGGAAAATCTGGCCAGTAGAGACTTCCGCTGCAAAAATGAAAGAGAATGCGGCAGTATATGTTCTTCATATTCTAGAAAAATTGGAACGATACTGTTTTACCCTTGTGTGTACTTCTATTGAATTTGAATTGAGGAAGTTCCTTCATTTGGACTGGATTGAATTGTATGTCCCGAGTTGCCCTTCACTTTGAGCTTGCCACGTAAGTGCTTTGCTTAGTTGGGCCTTATTTTCTTTCGGGTTGCCTTGGACCATTATCATTTTCTATGCCATCGGGTCCGTGGACCGGAGGGCTCCTTTAATTTGAAGGTTACCTTCGAGGCAAATGAGTCCTATCGCGTTCCATTGGGTCATTTCATTTTGCGACACTCTTGAGGCACTTTGCGATTCCCTGGGTGAGAATGGAACAAATCCAATTTAGCATTTTGCAACGATTGAGGGTAAATTGGAACGACACACAATTACCCGTCTTCGAGCTCGCCTGGGCATTTCACTTGAAATTTCCCTACGTGAGGCCATTCAACATTTCTCATTATGGCAGTCAGCGACGTTACCACAAATTGATCCGCCCTAAATCTAGCATAAAAAGGGATTCACGCATTCGACGGGATAAAAAAATAAATAAATTGCCCCCTTGTCCCTGAATTAAATCGAGACACCTAGAAAGCTGGAAAATATCATACGCAGGGGAATTAAGCATGAAATAAAATGTGCACTTATTCAAGGTCAGTTCTGCCTCTCCTGTGGCTCTTCGATAATCAGCTAGTCTCGTATTGGTTCGGGTGTGGATGATCGATGTTTGAGAGTCCCTACTCACTGGCTCCTGATCGCGGCTTGGGACGTCTGTCAACCCTAAACTGGTTGACCAGGGCAGTAAGCTCATCATCTGGGTAATCTCTTGAACCTTCCAGCAACTGATGCTCGAATTGGGCATTGTTGTTGGCAAATGCTGGCGATAGATTTCTCATTCTGTCCTCGCCATGAGCAATTTGACTTCTCGTGCTGGAGCCTTCATCATTACTCGAGAAAGTGTGGGGATCACCAACTGTCCTGCTGCCAAAAACTCCTTTCATTCGAGGATTAAAGAAGTGGAAGTGCTCAGGATAATTTCTTGTCTGATTCTCTGGCTGCGCAGGCGCGCTGATCATGGGATGAATTCTAGCCACGGGTTGGTGCTCAGACCAAGGAGTCTGAATACACTGCCCCTGCGGTCTATACTCTTGAAGAGCATTAGGGTGATTCTGGGGGATACTTTGATTAACGCCTGGAGGATTGATGGCACGGCTACTGGCTTGGTTGATGATGGGAAGTGGCTCGCCCCATGCTAACCCGCGGAACTTATGGTGGCGAGGAGACTCGACATTCAGGCTTGGATCAGTCCCGCCTTGGTTTTCTTGATTCTGAGCTGCATTGTGTTCTCTCACCCTTTTTCTGTACTTCTGAAGATGACTCGAAACATTTGCTTTAGTGAGTCCCTCTACGTTCATAATTTCCAGTATATGTTGCGGCCGTGCCAAATCGATTCCTACCTGTTGAACTGCATTAACAAACATACGATGCAGCTCGGGAGACCAACTCATCTTCTTTCTCCAGTTGCTTGGAACAAAATTGAAGGCTTGATGCTTGTTCTCATGGTCGTGCAATTGCTTCCTTACCACGTGCTGCCATATGTTTTGAAGCATCTGAACCCTAACTGGTTTCGTTACGACGTCTTGGGCCCCATTTAAGACAGCCTTCATTATGGCTTGCTGATCATCGCTTGCCGATATTACGAGGACTGGCATGTTTAATTTAGAATTGATGACTTCCAAGAGAGTGAAAACATCCATGTCAATCCCTACCATGGCGGTGAGGACGATATCAAACTGGTCACCACTCCTCCTTAATATCTCTAAGGCCTCTGTCGCCTTTGCTTGAGCTACAACCTTATACCGGCATTTTCTCAATACGGTAACAAGGATTGACAGAGAGACTGGATTACCGTCAATGGCCATGACCAGTAGACCCTCAGGGTAAGGAACTTCATTAGCTTCGACCAGGGTTGAACATGCGCCCGTTTCCCTAATGCTCGACATATTTCTGGATCTAGGACTGCCGACTCGAGACCGCCTCAGGATGTCTTCTTGGACTTGAGGGATCACGGGATCGTCGATGGTTTCTCGTAACAGGCTTTGAAAGCCGATGCTTTGATGGTGAAGGTTTTGAATTCCTCTCCCACGAGAACTCCTTCCTCTCTATCTTTCTCCTGCGAGTTCTTGCGAATGAACTCTCACTATCAAATGAGGACAAGTTCTCTCTCTGGCAATAGCAACGACTTCCCTCTTCACGGGCAGTGCTATTAGATTTTTCGAGGGAGAAAATCTGATATTCAGCTTTTGATCAAAGGGGAAATCCTTGTTTCTCGCTCAGTTCGTCTTCCTTTTTTCTTTTCGTGGTAGAGGGCCCTTGTCAAGATCTCCACCGTCGATTTACTGGCGGGTCCTCCAATAAAGACGAGTCGTATCTCCTTTTCTGCCGAAAATTTCTTTGTCTCCCACTCAGCTCGTTTTTTATTCTTTCTTTTTCAAAGTGGTGGCAGCCCGTCCAACTTTTCTGCAGAGACGTCGGGTCTGCTCAGCTTGAGGTTGCCGCTTGACTGGAATTCGAGCCAGCGGGGGTGTTGCCGACAGAGAATGGTAGATAGAAAAAACTCGACCAATAAGGACTGCCCTGTGAAATCATTATTTAAATTGAAGCAGATTATCACCTTCGCATTCCGATCATCTGCCTCGCCTCTCTCCTCCTTTCTTTCGTGATCTGCTTTCAAAAATGGCCAATTCTCCTAACCATACCTTCTCCGCCGAAATCCTGGCTGGGTGGGAGAGACTCTACAATCTTCTTGGTAGAGGTTACGCTCATATAGCCCAAAACTCTACCGTTGAGGCTGAAATCCTCGGTTTATTCAGGACCCTAGACGCTGCTTCTGTTGAGGGTACCCAACTGGGGAGGGAGTATCGGAACTTCCCGACCCTCTTCATTAATTTTCTGGCTGCCTATAACCGCGCTTATGAGACGGTCATTGTGACTGCCGTCGTGAAAGCTCGTTACCGAGACCGGCACGAGCGTCTGGAAATAGTCACATTTATGGCTGATAATCACAAGAAAGCCTTCAAGTTTGCCAATGATCAGCTTTCGTGGCTAGTTCGTGAGAGGGGAAAGTTGGTGGACCGTCTGGCCTTGGTCCGAACTTACGCCGAACAGGAGCCGAGCAATATTATGATGAGGTGCAAATGCGGTTGGCTGCAGGAGAGACTTGATGACATTACGGCAGATATTGCTTTCGAGAGGGCGGCGATTTCGGACTTGGAGTTTGCTGTCGAGCATTACGAGGCCAGTATGGCCCAGGCTAAGGAGAAGCGCGATCGCCTCTTCTTTAGGCTCGCGGAGCTTGATCCTGAGAACGCCCGGTGCACCCGGAGCATCAACTGTTTGGAGAGTCAGTTGAGCTCCTTCGTAATGGTTATCAGGGCTCAGTTTGGCTTTACTTTTCCTCCCCAGTGAGCTGTTGTAATGCTCTTTGATGAATGGAATGAAAGAAAAGCTTCACATGTTTTTTTTTTGTTTAATTTTCCTGCTATCGTTTCTTCCGCATAGCATAACAGAACGATTTGAGGTACCGAAGATGTCGAGGCTTAATGTTTTTCTTGATGTTCTTGTTTAATTGCTCCAGACGATGATATCGAGAACATTGATGAAGGGTTCGGCGGTGGCCCCCACTATCCATCTTGAGATCACAAACAATAACACTATGACAACTCGATCAGTGCGCTGGTAATAAATCCGGCCACCTGTTGTATGCCCACTTTTATCCATATTTTATTTCTTTCGGCGTCCACTTGCTCGTGTCGGTCGCCTGTAGCGTCGGGAGAAATTCCTGTGGGCCACGTTCATTAATAGAACCTCGGTCCTCTAAAGCCCTCCGCATGTTTCGGATAAGAGGAAATTTTAAGATCGGTCTCTGGTTGATTTAATCAGGTAAAGGTATTTGTTTCATGGGTTCTGATTATATAATCCATATTGTCTTTCAAAAGACGCGGGATTCTCTGCAATACATTAAATATGCCCCCGTGTTTAATCAGTATAAATCCACCGTCATATCAGAATACACTGCCCATACAAGTTTACGGATTGACATAACTCTATCTGTCAAAGATGGACAGTGTTCGTTTGCCCCCCGGAATTAACGGTTGAAGCCTTGGTGTTTTTCGTCTTTTGGTATTTCTGGAGATGATTCTTGATATATTTTGAACTTAATTTTTACACCCGTCTAGGGTATCTAGGATCTCCCTGCAAAAGAAAATGATATAATTAGTATGCGACACAAGGAATGTCGGTCCATGACTCCTATATTAGTCCAATTTGATTTTTTTATTTTTATGAGAAATCAGAAAAAAAAAATTCCCTTAGGAAGAAATGGGTTAATACAGAATTTTTTTGCAGATTAATTACTCTTTTTTTATTATTTTTTTTTAAGGAATGTGACAAAATCTCTTGACGTTTACTAAAATTTTTGAAGGAATTTCCTTTTTATCAGAATAAATTTTCAGAGGTAAATTTGTCAGGAAAATTTTATTTTTATTGAAGCAGGAAAGACATGACAGAAATCCTTTATTGGTTAACAAAATTCCCCCGAGACATTAGTCTAATTTTATTTAGAGAAAATTTTCTTAGAAAAACATGAGCAAATTTCTCGAAAAGAATTTTTGTTGCAAGTTTTTATAATTTGAAAGAATGTGATAAAATCACTTGATGTTTACCAAAGTTTTTTTTTTTGAAGGAATTTTTCTTTTATCGAAATAAAATTTTAGAGGAAAATTTCTCAGGAAAATTTCATTTTTATTGAAGCAAGAAAAACATGACAAAAATTTCTTATTGGTCAATACAATTCCCCCGAGACATTAGTCTAATTTTATTTAGAGAAAATTTTCTTAAAAAACATGAGCGAATTTCTCGAGAAGAATTTTCTTGCAAGTTTTTATAATTTGAAAAATGTGATAAAATCACTTGATGTCTACTAGAGTTTTTTTTTTTTGAGGGAATTTTTCTTTTTATTGAAATAAATTTTCAGAGGAAAATTTTTTCAGGAAAATTTCATTTTTATTGAAGCAATAAAAACATGAAAAAAATCCCTTATTGGTTAATAAAATTCCCATGAAGGGATTTTTCACATCATTTTTTCAAAAATTTTTTAAAAGAAATGAGGGACAAATTTAATTTTTATTTTCTTTTAAAAGAATGGTCGTAATATCAAGCTCAAAAACTGACTAACACCTAGCATGAACCGACCGAAAATAAATACAAGATAAAATTAGAGAACTTACTTTTACCTTGGAGAAATGCAAATCACATAGTCATGCGCATGACTCAAGTGAGGAGTGAACTCTAGAAAATAAAAGAAGGAGAGACAGGGTATGGACCTAAAAGGCCCCCACTATCTGAATTGACAACCTTACCCTCCGCGCAATCAGATCACAATGGGAAGAATTGTCAATTCAGATAATGAGCGGGATAAAATATGGTCAACCCGAGCGCAATCGACGCAAGAGCTTTGCATATTCGATCCCTATCTATGGTTTTCTAAGGAAGAATTTCGCGACTTGGGTTTAGACGCTTGTGTGTGCAGGTGTCGTGATCCTCAGAGTATGCAAGACATGCACAACAATTGATATCAAAACAGCGCTTCTAAAAATGTGCGAAATTAAACAAATAAACCCAACACCGAGCCTGCAAAACAAAGGGGTTAGCCAAACACTCCGCCCCTTATAACTCCCATCCTGCAAAAACATATAACACCTATAGAATGAGTCCCAAACAAGATCGCCAGAAGCGAGATATCCATGAAATTTTCATTGGCCTAAGTCCACTAAGACTTTTAAAATTTCGAAAAAATTCAAGTATTCCAATTGGTATCTTTTTTTCGAAAATTTAAAAATCCCTTCCCCAGCGGAGTCGCCAGTCTGTCGCGACCCTCTAAAAAAAAATTTTAAATTTTAAAAGGGGTTAACGGATTATTAGGTTAATTAGATTTGACTAACCTAACGCGGACCCTCCCAAGCCCTACCGAATCGCAACTTTGGTTTTTGTTTAAATGATTTTGAAATTTGGAGTCGCCACTAATCGTTCTTGGTAGGTCGATTAGAAACCTAAATAAATTAGCGGGAGAACTAATTTATTCCTGCGAACCAGAGATTAGGAGCTCGGGGACTTGGTTACACTAGTTAATTAAAACTAATGCCCTTTCGGTACCTTAATTTCATGGATATCCTAATCCGGCAACTCAGGCTTGGTTTATTCCTAAAGCTCTAGTAGGGTATTCTCTTTTGTGTTTTCACTTTTTTAAATAGGATGCATGGATGGTATATATTTTTATTTGTTATATTTTTTTAAGTGTTAAAGATTCCCTGAAGCCGAAAGAGAGAGTGTGTTAACGACTTCTGTGCAGTATTACGACCTACTCATCTTTTGGGTCTGATGATTCAAAAATTAAATTATAGGAAGTACATGACAGTGAATAAACACCTCCAATGGGAGGCCTAGCATTGGCTTGGCTCTTCCCTTTGGGATTTAAGGTACAGGTATTTAAGTTGCAAGTATTTAAACTACTGTAAGTAAAAACCTCCAATGGGAGGCTAAGCATTGGCTTGGCTCTTCCCTTTGGGATTTAAGGTACAGGTATTTAAGTTGCAGGTATTTAACTACTGTAAGTAAAAACCTCCAATGGGAGGCTAAGCATTGGCTTGGCTCTTCCCTTTGGGATTTAAGGTACAGGTATTTAAGTTGCAGGTATTTAACTACTGTAAGTAAAAACCTCCAATGGGAGGCTAAGCATTGGCTTGGCTCTTCCCTTTGGGATTTAAGGTGCAGGTATTTAACTACTGTAAGT
Organism: Psidium guajava; assembly: GCA_016432845.1. Classification (NCBI taxonomy): domain Eukaryota; kingdom Viridiplantae; phylum Streptophyta; class Magnoliopsida; order Myrtales; family Myrtaceae; genus Psidium; species Psidium guajava. The sequence continues at coordinate 34,627,623 of CM028225.1, read as the reverse complement.
AAAAACCTCCAATGGGAGGCTAAGCATTGGCTTGGCTCTTCCCTTTGGGATTTAAGGTGCAGGTATTTAAGTTGTAGGTATTTAACTACTATAAGTAAAAACCTCCAATGGGAGGCTAAGCATTGGCTTGGCTCTTCCCTTTGGGATTTATGGTGCAGGTATTTAAATTGCGGATGGACTTTGTCCTCTCCATTTTGGGGTATGAATTTTTTAAAATGAAATACAACGAATTGATTCAACAATTTAAAATTTGTGCGCGCTTGAGGACTCCTCCAAGCCGATTTTTTGCTTCCATAGGATTGACCATTGATATAGAGCTGCGGCTTCCTAACATAAAATAGAGTGAAGTGTCAGTATACAAAATATGTGCTAATCTGCACCTAAAACCAGAAGAGTGGAAAGAGTACTTATCTCCCATTTTTTTGGGAGGGATTTCTATAATTGATTTTCGCTCTCTATGTTCCCAATATAGAGAGTTTCTTTTGAATTAAGAGGGACTTTTAGTCACAGATCAGTTGAGAAATCGGTGGACAGCTTAGGAGCTTGTCTGGGCCGATTTTTGCATATCTACGAGATTTTTGCTGTTGACGTAGAGATATCCTTCTCCTGACATAAAATATGGAAAAAAAAAAGAGGAGATGGAGAAAGTGTATACAATTTGTGCTAATTTGCAAGTAAAACCATAAACAAATGAATAAATAAAAACACTTAGCTCGAATTTGCTTGCTCGTTGACGAGGATGAACTCTTGATTTATATTGATCGATGAAGGAATTTGTGATGATAATCCCTAGCTTTGAACTCCCATCATCTTCAAAATTCTCTCTCTTTTGGTATTTTCTTTCTCTCAAATTTTTCTTCAATCTCCCAAAACTCTCTCAAACATCCAAAATTTTCTCTCCAAAAAAAATCCTCCCAAACACTTCAAATTTTCTCTCTCAAGAATCCTCTTTCAAGCTCATTTCTTCCTCCTTTTATAACCTACTCATCTATCTCCCATTCTAATTTTTCCACTAACTCTATCTCCCATTCTAATTTCTCCACTAACTCTTCTTCATTTTCATCTTCCATTCTCCATCTCTATCTCACATTCTAATCTCTCCACTAACTCTTCGTCATCTTCATCTTCCCTTCTCCATATTTATCTCCCATTCTAATTTCTCCACTAACTCTTCTTAATCTCCATCTTCTCTTCTCTATTCTTATCTTCCATTCTAATTTCTCTACTAACTCTTCTTCATCTCCATCTTCCCTTCTCTATTCTTATCTTATTTTCTCCATCCATTCTTCTCCAACTTCTCTTCTTCATCTCCTCTTCTTCATCTTCCCTTCTCTATTCTAATTTATCCACTAACTCTTCTTTTTATTATTTGTAAAATAATCCTTCAAGAGTTAGGTATTTGCACTCTAGTCCTTGAATTTTAAGTATTTACAATTCAGTCCCTGAAAAAATATATTTCTTTAAGTCCAAATCTCCTCACAATTTTTGACACACCAAAATTTACCACATGTCAAATTTAAGCTCATTTCTTATCGCTGAAAATAATGCATAATTTAATTAAAGCCCTTTTGCAAAATTAAGTCATTCTGGGTATAATTGGGCCAAGATGAAAATTTAAAATATTAGAAGACAATGTCACAACTCATAAAAAGTGAAAGTTAAAAATAAGTTGACTCAAATTAAATTTTTTTTAGGCCCGATTCGAGATTATACTCGTGAAGGAACACGTGACTCGAATTGAATTTTTCTGAATTTGCGATGGCCAATATGAAAATAGATTTAAAATAAAAATATTAACTATCTTTGTGTATTTTTTGGCCTCAAATGTTATTTTTCCAAAATTTTCAAATATTTTTGTATTTTTTTTTAAAAAAAATTAAAATATATATAATATGAAAAATTATTTTTTGGTCAAAATTCGTTCCCTAGGCTTGGCTAAGGTTCCCAAAGTTGATTTTTCAATTTTATGAATTTTTATGGATTTTCTATTAATTTTCGAAAATAAATAAATAAAAAATACGTAAAAATACTGAAAATATGAAAAATCATTTTTTGGTCAAAATTGGTTCCCTAGGCTTGGCTAAGGTCCCTAAAGTTGATTTTTCAATTTTATGAATTTTTATGGATTTTTTATTACTTTAGCAATAGAAAAAATGATTAAAAATCAGGTGTCAACACTAATTTCCCCTTTTTATTAATCCGAAAGGATCGTATCCGAATGGCTACGAATAGGACATATACGGATTGGGGTTTAGGGTTTTAATTTAGAAAATTTGTGTCAAGTTTGGCCACGGGAAAAATCAATCAATTGTTTATCAAAGTAAAAATAGTCTTCGATATGTTAAACCATAAAGCATTTCAGGCGATTGAAGTTTCAGCACGAACGCGGCTTACATGGTCGATTGAAGGAAATAGATCAAGCAACATCTTAGAAAGTTTTGATTTTAATAATCAATTGAGAATTCGTTTGTTTGGTCGAAAAAACTTGAACTTGTCGCAACCCGAAAAATTTTTCTTTTTGGTGGAAAAATTTCCAGGTTAACGGATTATTATGTTAATCCATCTAATTAACCTAATACGGACCCTCCCAAGTCCTACCGAATCGCAACGTTGATTTTTATTCAAATGATTTTAAAACTTGGAGTCGCCACTAATCATTTTTGGTAGGTTGATTTTTATTCAAATGATTCAAATGACGGTAAGTAAAGACCTCCAATGAATGGCCCAGCATTAGCTTAGCTCTACCCTTTGGAGTTTAATGGTGCAGGAATTAAATTGTAGGACTTTAAATGACGGTAAGTAAAGACCTCCAATGGATGGTCTAGCATTGGCTTGGCTCTCCCCTTTGGGGTTTAATGGTGCAGAAATTAAATTGCAGGAATGTAAATTGCAGTAAATAAAGAGCCTTTAATAAAGGGATCAGCCCTGGCTTGGCCTACCCATTTTGGGGTTTGATGATACTGGAATTAAATTGCAGGAATTTAAATTGCAGTAATTAAATGACCTCCAACAAAGGGATCAGCTTTGTCTCGGCTACCTATTTTGGGGTTTTATGGTACAGGAATTAAATTGCAGGAAATTAAATTGCAGTAAATAAAGAACCTCCAATAAAGGGATCAGCCTTGGCTTGACCTACTCATTTTGGGGTTTTATGGTACAGGAATTAAATTACAGGAAATTAAATTGCAGTAAATAAAGAACCTCCAATAAAGGGATCAGCCTTGGCTTGGCCTACTCATTTTGGGGTTTGATGGTACTGAAATTAAATTGCAGAAAATTTAAATTGCGATAAATAAAAGACCTCCAGTAGATGGGCTTTGCCCTCTTCATTCTGGGGTTTAGAGATGCAGAAATTAAATACAAGGAATTGATTCAACAATTCGAGTCGAAATCCAGCAATAGGTCGGCTGAGAATTTGATGGACATTTTGGGTCGCAAATGGGCCAATTTTGCTTGCGCCTTCGTGAAATTACCATGGGTAATGAGCCATTATTACCTGACATAAAATATAGGGAAATGGAGGAAGTGAGTGTAAAAAAATCTGTGGTCATTTATATTTAAAACTAGAAAAATAACAAAAAGCACTTAGCTTCAATTTGCTAGTCATTTGCTTTGGTGATCGTCCAAAAAGATCAATTACGGCTTGGACCCATTCAAAATTCATTCCCCGTCCAATGGTTATAACGCCATTTTGAAGAGGTCTTTCTTTTTCACATGCTTCCATTGTTGTCGTGTTGGCAGCCATTAAGAAAATATACATGACCAGGAACTCCAGGGTGCTCAATGCGGAAACTAAATCAAGGAGGAAGGCACGAAAAGTCATCACAAGTATTCCGCGTATTCTAGCTCCCACTTTCATGCTCCAACCATAATTTATATGAGCCTTGGAGAATCATTGCCTCCACTCTCTTCATCGCCCCATTTTTGTATATTGGGATCCTTTAGCCCTTCCACTTAGTCTACGTTCAGAACCCTAGCCCCACAAAGCTTCACTCTCTGATACTTGTCTTGCCTAAATGGGGTTCAATCAGAGGACAAATCCTTCGCTAAAACTCTATTATCGTCTTTAAGTGCAATAACTATCATGGAATCACTAACATTTAGAACAAGAAGCTTATCCCCGATTACAAGAATTATAATAGCAGTAGTACCACTCATCGTGTTAAGTACCGCTCATCGTGTTGTCTATCTCGCTATCCCGCAACTCGTGATTTATCCTTAGAAACGCCGAACTGTATGCGTTAACGGGATCATCCAATAATCTAGAGTCATTTGCTAAGATATCCACCAATCTGTCTCTAACGAAATTGGAACACTGGGCACCAAATTGACCATGCCCATCAAACACGCCAAAGAAATGTAGATTTGGGTTACCTTGAACTTGGGCCCGAATGCAAAAGCTATCTTGGTTTTTCTTGCTAGGTGAATCGGAGTAGTAACCCCGCCGTGTCAGAGCAGAATATTCCAAACGAAAGTTGTATGAAGGACTGGCACAAATTCAATGGACCTCTCGGTGAGTGCGTGTTTTCCACGGACACCGAATTGACTTACCTCTTGAGACTCCGGAGAATCACCGTCCGAAGATCGTGGATGGTGCCCACAACACTTCCTATGCGCGCAGCCCATGAAGGAAGACCCCTCAGGAAGGTCAAAGGCAAGCACTTCCCAACAGTAGACCACCCATTTGATGAAAGTTCCGAGAAAAGATGGAGTACAAAAACTTCCAGCTCAGAGTCGCCTTTGTCCGCGACTCCTCCAGAAAATCAGCGAATGGATCCTCGGGGGAACACACTCCGAAGCTCCTAACATGATCATGTCGTGCGGGTGGCAATACCCAGGAGCGGAATTTGGAAAGGCAGCCAACAAACCAGAGGGAGCAGTAGCTGGTTCCAGGCGCAAGATCAGGACTCCAGAAAGGGGAGCCGAGCAAACTGAAGACCCTCCTCCTTTAAACTAGCGAGAGAACCCCCCATATGGAGAACGTTCTCTTTTCCTCTTTTTCCCCCATTTGCCGAGTTAACGTGTGAAGTCATGCTCATGCACGACTGTATTAATGGTCTCTCTACTTCTCTTCAACTCCGTTGACTCGGACTTGGTAACGGCGACCGACGGCGATGGACTAGCAGCTCGGGGCAGACGATGGCAAGACAAAGCTGAACAATGGTGAGGATCCTCAAAGCTCGCCGAGGCAGTAAGGGCGATAACAATGAGGTCAAGATAGTGTTGGGCAGCGACGGCAAACCATGCAAAGCTCGGCGTAGAGATGGACATAAAGTTGCTTCGTTGGTGACTGCTGTAACATGAGATTTGCCACTGAACAAGCCCAAACATTGTTACCGTTTGCTGCCGCGAAACGAGGGGGAGATCCAGCAGCCGCTGCGATTGCCACGCGAGGACTCCTGTTGAGCCAAGTGTTGAGTATCCCGGAGATAGTCTCGAACAGAACGAAAACGGCCATCGAGTTCCATCCTCTGGTCAGGAGACGACGAGATCGGGTTGAATGGATCAAGGTCCTGTCTAGTAGACCCTGGCTCATCTTCTTCTTCGCTGTTCTTGAGGTTTTTCGGACATGGTGGGAGAGAAGACCCCCACTTGATAATCCAACATTAGCTTGCGAAAGAATAGAAACGCCCTCAGCTCATTGAAAGCTGAATACGTGTATAGGTAAGCCCCATCACCAACAGAGTAGTACATGTTCCTTTAGTTCTCTTGACCCTCCAATCACAACAGGCAATCAAGGCTCAAACAAAACCTGCTGCAATGTGCTTATACCGGCCATGAAAAGTAGTGTCTGGATCACCTCATCACCCCTGAGCGCCACCGAGACGTTTGACACCCGAAAGCTCAGGGTCCCCAGTGAGAGATTCGTCTGATAGGCCTCCACCAAGGAGGTTTAGGCCAATAGGAATCCATTCATGCCCGGTAGAAGTTCCGGTGAAGGTTGAAATTTAGGACGGGGAGGTCAATGCAGGGCGCGGAGACCTTCTCCCTCGAGAAGACGTAGCTCCTGTATATTTGAGTGAAAGATGGAGCCAAGAAAACAGAGGGGTCCCCCCGTCCGCGTAAGTAGGGCAACGTGGGGAGATTTTGCACGAGCTCCCTCCCTCCAAATGTGTATTTTCTCACTCTTTCTTTTTGTTTTTCCACTGACAATAACTCCTTTTTGCTTTTTGCTTTTGGGGACCCTCCGACAAGAAATGGTGGACTGAATTGGAAAATTTTCCAAATTAATAATTTGGTACCTCTCTCATAGTTGAGCAGAAACTGGTCAAAAATAAGATAAAGTTCAACTATAGCCGTCGCTAAATCTCGGGGAATTCTGACTAAGGAAAGTCCCTCTTGACCGAAAGAGCTCCATACTTCTCAGTGTGACTTCCTATTCTCCAAAACGTTATGGCCTGCCTCAGTTTCTTCTCTAAAATCCTTTAGAACAAGACAGGAGCAACCGACAACTTTCTTCGCCTTTCCTTGAGAATCGATGTCGCGTAGCCCAGCCCACTCGCGGATAGATTTAGCACTGGGCACATTGATCAGACTGACATTATGCCCATCGCAAAGCATTTTCACAAGTTTAATATCTTTGGGCTGATTACGGTCCTCCGCTAATATGCCTAGCAACGTGGCATGCTTTTCAATTAACTTAGCGCTTTTATGGAAACCACGTATAAGCCCACCATGGGCCAAAACTTCCTCAGGACAACTTGTAAAGTAGTCGTGAGGTCCATGCGTCTACCAAGGATCGGTGCAAGGGTCTCAACGACGGGCGTAGCTTCTTCTCTCGATTTAGAAGGAGGTTCTCTCCCGTAGGAGTGCGTAGTAGTGCCAATTGAAGCTCTTCCATCAGCCCCATCATTGTAATTTGGATTCGATTCAAAACTACCTTCTGGATTAGGCCATCGTCAATAATTGAACTGCTCAATTTCTCAAACCGCCCATACAGTGTTTCAATTTCGTTGCTCGTAAATCTTGTTTCACTGGCAAGGCGATTGATGTCGCCGAACCGGTAGCGGCGACACTTCTTAGAGCAACAGCCAACGGCGAAAACGAGAATCTTGAGTATCGACACAAGACATATGAGAGTTGCGCAGATCCACTCGCCGATCGTCAAAGAGCTCGATTTCGATGAATCGTTGATGGTTCTGGCCTCCATTCATGACTGCGGAGAATTATTAGCTAGAGAAATTCAAGTCTCGAGTCGCGAGCGAGAGAGAGAGAGAGAGAGAGAGAGAGAGAGAGAGAGAGAGAGAGAGAGAGAGAGAGAGAGAGAGAGAGAGAGAGAGAGAGAGAGAGAGAGAGAGAGAGAGAGAGAGAGAGAGAACTTGGGGTAATAAATTAAATTTGGAATACCTAATGCAAAAAAGGGAAAATGCACCCTTAGGCCATTGAAAAATTTTGACTATTAGAGGACAATGTCACGACTCTACAAATGCAAAAATCAAAAATTACAAAGCCAAAATGAATTTTCTACAAAATTTTTTTAATTAATCTGAAAATGAGATTAACATAGTAATTCCCGATTTCAGATTAATTTTTATGGATTTTTCTTCAGCCGAAATGAAGAGAAAATTAAAAGAAAAATAATGACTATTTTTTTCATATTTTTGTGCCTTCAAATGCCATTTTATTTTCAAATATTCTCTTAATTTCTGAAAAATATTAAAAAAATGAAAAAAATATGAAAAATTATTTTTTTGTTCAAAAATGGTAACCTAAGCTTGGCGAAGGCTTCCAAAGTTGATTTTGCAATTTTCTAATTTTTTTTCTTGATTTTCTATGAATTTTCGAAAATAAAAATATGAAAAATTGTTTTTTTGGTCAAAATTGGTTCTCTATGCTTGCCCAAGGTCCCCAAAGTTGATTTTTCAATTTTATGAATTTTTACGGATTTTTTTATTAATTTAAAAAGAAAAAAAGTGATTGAAAATTAGGTGTCAACAGCTGCCCCTCTTTGAAAGGAAGCTCGATAGAGGTTCATTTCAAAGATAAGATGACACCTGAATCTTAATCGACTCAACACAATGAAATAAAAAGAGTCGTAACATTTGATCTCTAATACTCCTCTTAGCAAGTTTCGATCCAGACCCGATTTGAAGAGGCTTTCATGCAGTAAGGGAGAGACAAAGATGAGAGTTTACCTGGCACTTACCTGCTCGTTGTATGGCGGCTGCCTGATACGCATGCTCTACTGAAAATGGAATGAGAACCTAAGGATTCGTTATAAGAAAACCTTAGGTGGTTGGACATGGACCCGTATGGTAGGTCAACCCATGGTAGATTCGTAACGAAAGGATTCTACTTATTAAACTTTGATTGAAATTTGACCTCTATGGTAGGTTACCCCATGGTAGATTCCTAAGAAATGATTCTACTGATTAAACTTTGATTGAAATTTGACCCGTATAGTAGGTCACCCCATGGTAGATTCCTAATGAAAGGATTCTACTGATTAAAACTTGATTGAGATTCAACCCGTATGGTAGGTCACCCCATGGTAGATTCCTAATGAAAGGATTCTACTGATTAAAACTTGATTGAGATTTAACCCGTATGGTAGGTCACCCCATAGTAGATTCCTAATGAAAGGATTCTACTGATTAAAACTAGATTAAGACTCGACCCGTATGATAGGTTATCCCATGGCAGAGCTCCCTAATGAAAGGACTCTAATGATTAAAATTGGAATAAGATTTGACCCGTATGGTAGGTCACCCCATGGTAGATTCCTAATGAAAGGATTCTACTGATCAAAATTGGATTGAGATTTGACCCGTATGGTAGGTCACCCCATGGTAAATTCCTAATGAAAGAACTCCACTGATTAAAATTGAATTAAGATTTGACCCTTATGGTGGGTCACCCCATGCAAATGCCTGTAAGAAGGACTTTGTATCTATAGAAAGGACTTGGTGCCTATAAGAAGGACTTTGGGTGCCTGTAGAAAGGACTTGGTGCTTGTAAGAAGGACTTTTATGTGCCTATAGAAAGGACTTTGGGTGCCTGTAGAAAGGACTTTGGTGCCTGTAAGAAGGACTTTTGTGTGCCTATAGAAAGGACTTTGGATGCATGTAAGAAGGACTTTGGTGCCTGTAAAGATGACTTTTGTGTGCCGAAGGGTGACATTCTGGGATTTAGGAAGACCAGGAATCCTACAGAAGCTCAAACCCATTTAACTTACCTTGAAGGGTGCCATTCTGGGATCTGGGGAGACCAGGAATCCTGCAGAAGCTCAAATCCGATTTATCTTACCTCGAAGGGTGCCATTCTGGGATCTGGGAAGACCAGGAATCCTACAGAAGCTCAAACCCGATTATCTTACCAGGGAGGGTGTCATTCTGGGATCTGGAGAGACCAGGAATCCTGCAGAAGCTCAAACCCAATTTAACTTACCATGAAGGGTGTCATTCTAGGATCTAGAGAGACCAGGAATCCTACAGAAGCTCAAACCCTATTTATCTTACCTTGAAGGGTGCCATTCTGGGATCTGGGAATACCAGGAGTCCTGCAGAAGCTCAAACCCAATTTATCTTACCTTGAAGGGTGCCATTCTGGGATTTGGGAATACCAAGAGTCCTGTAGAAGCTCAAACCCAATTTAACTTACCTTAAAGGGTGTCATTCTGGGATCTGGGAAGACCAGGAGTCCTGCAGAAGCTCAAACCCGATTTCACTTACCTCAAAGGGTGTCATTCTGGAATTTAGGAAGACTAGGAATCCCGCAGAAGCTCAAATCTGATTTCACTTACCTCAAAGGGTGCAATTCTGGGATCTAGGGAGACTAGGAATCCCGCAGAAGCTCAAACCCGATTTCACTTACCTCAAAGGGTACCATTCTGGGATCTAGGGAGACCAGGAATCTTGTAGAAGCTCAAACCCAATTTTACTTACCTCAAAGGGTGTTATTCTGGGATTTGGGGAGACTAGGAATCCTGTAGAAACTCAAACCCAATTTCACTTACCTCAAAGGGTGCCATTTTTGGATCTGAGAGACCAAGAATACTGTAGAAGCTCAAACTCAATTTAACTTATCATGAAGGGTGCTATTATGGGATTTGGGGAGACCAAGAATCCTGCAGAAGCTCAAACCCGATTTCACTTACCTCAAAGGGTGTCATTCTGGGATTTGGGGAGATTAGGAATCCTGTAGAAGCTCAAACCCGATTTATCTTACCTCGAAGGGTGCCATTCTGGGATCTGGGGAGACCAGAAATCCTGCAGAAGCTCAAATTCGATTTATATTCTCTTGTCGCTCAAGCATAAGTCAAATAGGAGAAATCAAAACATCTTGAACATTTCAGTTTTCGAGACGAAACATGCTTCATTAGAGAAATTGGATACCTGTATGTGCCGCGCTGAATTCGAGCACCTTGACAATCATCAGAATTTATTCTCTTAAAAGGCTCAGGTTGAAGATATACTTACCTGAGGATTTGGAAAACTGCCTAGTGATTTCTTGACAACTAGGCTTGTTCATTCAATAATCGCCAAATGGATTTCGAGACCTAGGAAGGTAACTCAAACATCGGGAACTTCTTACCTGTTAGGCAATGTCAGAGGTAACATGTGCAAGCATTTTCATCAATGAGTTCATTGGTTCATGCAAAACTATTTAACTGAGTTTGCAATGATCAGAAACAATATGTGTGGTAACTCATGATGCCTTCAATCAAAATGTGAATCATGCATAACTATTTTGTCAAGTTTGCATTACCAATTCTGTTCAATGAGGTTATCATAGTATGAATACTTTGAATGTAATCTGAATGAAGGACTTCAATCCGAAAGGATTTTCTCTCACTCTCGAGAAAGGCTGTTTATCTTGATTACAGGATTTAAAAGAAACCACTCATTCTTATCATCATCGCATTAAGCAAGGGTCTGAGTAATCTCGCAATTGCTATGATCAAACCAATCTAGAGGTCTTGATTGAGACCATAATGTAAGCTGGGTCAAAGGCTTAACAAAGGGGACTCTTTTGAGTCAAGGCCATTGACAAAAAGTGTTCATCATTTGTTTCGAATTTACAAGTCAAGAACCCTGCAAAAATGATAGAGAAATAATCTTGCTCGTACTTTTTCGAGCGATGCTTAAAATCATTCAACTCTACGTTAACTCAAGCGCCTTAATCAGAAAAGACTTTCACGGGTCGTAACGTAGGTTGGGATTGGGGACCAAGGAAGGCTTATTTTGGCCCAGAAGATATATGTGGTGGGTTCGACGTTGGTGATCGTTGCATCTCTACCACCATTCTCAACCTGCTAGAATAATCTTCAGAGGATACCATCGTGGTATGAGGAAGGTGTCAACTTCTACTGATACCGTCGTAGCTTCCGAACGGTATAAACTTCAACTGAGTATATTTTGCAATTTGACCCATTCGAAGAGTTTTCTTTTGTAACCAGATTCCATTGGGGATTTTACAATAGAAGATAAGATGTATGTGAACATTGATTTGCATGAGCATTGGCCTTACTTTTAACTGGTGCTTTGCTTTTTTTATGCCCGAAATTGACTTTCTTCCTTTTTTTTTCCTTTCCTTTTTTGAAGATTGTGCCATTATACACGCATATGTCAAAGATCACACTTGAAGAATTAACTTGAGAACTCTATGTAAACCCACTTCTTTTGAGTTTTCCTGCTTTGAGGTGTCGCCATCTTCATCTTGGAATGAGTAATGATCACCAACAGGGTTTTCAAGAAACGAATATGTAGGCTCAATTGGGCAATGCAAAGGATAAAAGTGTATCGGATAGAGAAACGAATGCTTTTCGTCATCTTAAGACACTTGAATCACCACACGAGGTTGAAAGCAAAGAAACACTCGAAAATTGATATTGATCTGAGCAAGAAAATTTTTTACCATTTACCTCGCTTCATTTGCTGGGACAACCTTCATTTGGCCTCGATGTGGGGTGGTTCTTGACAGGGGTTACGAAATGAAACCGCCGCTCAAATGGGTTTTCAATGGTTACCTGCAGTGTTTATGATATAAAAATGAACGCCTCCTTCCCTTCGGCGATTGTACCTTTCGCGAGAAAACCCATTGCCTCGGAGAATGCGGAATCTGTTTAGCACATGACTCACTGTGGGCTAGGAAGTGTGTGGAAATGGCTTGCCTTTCATCATCTCGTCATGCCCCATTTCACGCATTCGATGCATCATGTACAGTTTATGTCCCAAGTCAGAATTGGCAAAATTAAACATGTAGAAGAGTCATTCATGGAACGTGTAAACACAATGCAGATTTGACAATTTTTAGCATCACATGTGTTTTTAGAATGTGAAAGTATAGAAGGGAATTTCTCAAGAATGTGAGAATTTGAATTGCCCCCAGAAATGTGGGTGTACCGAATAAATCGAAGGTCTGTTCCTTAAGTCAAGGAGTGGCTCGTCTCCGACTTTACCCCTGCACAACGAAACGCATGAGCGAAGTGAAGCATTTGGGCCCTTTTTCAATGTTGACAATCGTCATGGTTGTCGATCGAACGCCCTTTTTTTTTATTCAAGGTAGCTGTCAATTTGCCCCATTTTTCACTCCATCATCAGCAGCAACTTCTAGTTCTCCTCCATCATATGTGATAATGGCTTGCAATGCGTCACATTCACGCACTATGATCTCTTCCAAATGTACAAGTCTTTGCATCTCTGACAAGAACCATAGATTTTTCAGCCGATGGCACCCTACGATGTGCACGCCTTTCAATTTGCTGAAGCAAACTGGTGTGACACGGCCATTCCATATATTTTCTTGATTAACAAGATTTACGAGGACCAAAGATTCAGCCTTCGACAGAGTTTTTTGAACCCATTCATTTGAAAGAATACTATCGCACCCTTTTAAATTGAGCTTCATGGTTCTCAAACCTTCAAATTCCCCCTCTTGAATATCCCACCCTTTTAATTTGAGCTTCAAGGTTGGGAAACCTTCAAATCCCCCCCCTTGAACATCTCCTATATTGATCCAAAATCTGATAAGGTTCCCAAATGGAAGGTCACCATCCTCCAAGAGTACAGTTGGGTCAAGGATCGATATTTCCAAAGTGGTTAGCTTTGTCAAGCTCTTCAACTCGGAAAACCTAGCATTACACGATTCCGATGGTATTTCATCCGTGCCCATCCATCCATCCAAGCTTCCCTTCATATATAACTCTTCCAAGTTGACTAAGCCTTTTAGGACACCGGGCTCGATTATCTTAAGCCACTTGCAGTTGTTTAGATTCAATAATCTCAACTTTGTCAGTTCCCCAATTTGCTTAGGCAGCCTAGAGATTTTAGACCCTGCAAAGCTGAGAATCTGCAATGCTTTGAGCTTGCCAATAATTGCCGCATCCTCCACATCGCAATGGTCCAAATATAACGACCAGAGGTTCTCGAGGATTTGGATCGATAAAGGTAAATTGGGGATATGCATGGAGCGAAGATATAGGACTCGGAGCTGCTTCATGTGTGTGAAATCTAGTCTACAGCAATCTCCCACATGTCGGTGCGCGGGCCTCCCCCGCTGGTCCTCTGGTTGTGACAGCATGAGTATCTTCAATTTGAGAAACTCACACTGCATTAGTTCAGCAAGCCTATCACTGCCAACATCCATTAGGCATATTGCCCAACATTTCTCAAGCTTTTCCTCTGACCATGAATTGTTGTTCATGATTAAGGAATTCTGACCTTCAAATGGAGTTGAGACGACCACCTCGCTGTAAAGATCATGTATGGTCACATTTTCCTTGTCTTCACCACCTTCAAGCAACAAACAAGCGGAACGGAGGTTATCGAGTGTAGTATTCAATCTACACCTTGCACCTTCCATCGTCCTATTGAATCCCTCAAACAAGCCCAAACCCATGCCTAGTCCCAGAAGAAGTTCGACTTGAATGGTCCCGCCGATAAGACCACAGAGCAAGAATAAGGACTTGGCGTCCTCACTCCTCAAATGGTCGTAACTCCACTTCACTATTCTTTCGGTATTTGGGTCTTCTATCTTTGTCAACATGCTGTCCCATGTCGACACGCCGCTACATTTTATGGTGCTCGCAACTGATTCAATCAAAAGAGGCAAACCTGCAAGCTTCCTTACCACTTGAGCCGCCTTTGCTTTCAATTCATCATCGTCTTGGAGCTTGTTGCCGACCTTTCCTTCGAATAGCCTGAAAGCTTCGTCCTCCCTCAAACCTTCAAGATGAAATGTTGGATAGGCTTGCATCCTTTGTTCCAGCACATCTTTAGATCTTGATGATAGCAGCAACTTGCATGCCCTGCTCTCATCCCCAGTAGGAATTCCGACCTTCCCCAAATCAAGTTCCTCCCATAGATCGTCCAATATTACGATAATCTTCTCGCTCGGATCCTTTTTATCCGAGTGATCCTTCTCATCCTCCTCATTCTTCTCACTCGGATCCTTCTGTAATCTCTTGGACAGAAGAGCTCTTCTTCCCTCTTCGCTCGGCACGTCCTTCAGCTCCAGACCCAAGGCGTAAGCGATATCATCTTGGATTTTCCTCGTTTCTGGCTTCTGGGAGACTTCCGCTTTGGCGATCATGTGGAACGGTCTCTTCTTTTTCCTGAGTTGGTTCTCGACTTCCTTCAACAGCGTAGTCTTCCCAACGCCGCCAGGCCCATAGACTCCAATCACTTTTAGCTTCTCATCATCCAGAGCTTTCATGATGCCCTGAAAGATGGAAGCTCGAGAATCGACGATAGTGTTGCCCTCATCACCAGCCGACGAATTCATGTCGAAAGCACCGCCAACAAGCCCCCGCGGATCACTCTCGTAGTAGACCCTCTCGAATTTATCCTGCCGGAGTGCTTGGATGGCCCGGACTGTCTTCCTCGCGTTCCTACCAAGACAATAACGCTCCTTTGGGTTGGGAAGCCACCCGCAGAAGCAAGTTTTCTTGGCTCTTCCTTCGTAATCCAGCACATCACGCACCTTGTTGGCGACGGTCTCCACCTTTTTCACCCATTCCTCGACGTCAGCTTCGATCCGCTTCATGTTCTTTCGAGCTTCATCGATGGAATGCTGCACCCTTTCCCTCGTGTTTTCCAGCGGGACACTTTTCTCCTTAAGTTCATTAACGTAGCTGCCGGTGCATATCACGTAGCCGCATTGACGACCGACCGGAGCCACCAGGTACCCTGCCACTGTGGAAGCTATACACAGAACAATATCCGTCATTTTCCCCCTTTCTGACTTCTATCTTTCTGGCTCTCTTCCCTTCTTCTTCGTGGAGAAATGAAAGTCAAGAATCTATGTAAGCAGAGGAAGGCGGAACTGATGGAACCCAGAAACGAAAAAGACTGAAGAAGAGGAAAGATTCAGTATGATGAACACAACGGTTCCAACTAGAAGAACAGCCACCGAAGATTAGGTGAAAGAGAGGACTCGTAGCAGTTGGCGTATACCGAAAGCATTTAGACGATACGATGCCGGTCAGAAAGAGGGGCACGAGGTCATTAAAATCAAGTGGTCCCACTCCACCATTTCTTGACGAGTTCATACCCAAGCGAACTTTGATCTCTAGTGGTTGAGACCCTTTATTAATATGCATCAGCTTTGACGTCGGCAATCCACGATTTATTTCAATTTTCAATATCTGAACTTCGATGAGAGAAGATCAAAATTTCAGGATTCATCATTCAATACTTGAGCATATCAATCGCAAATCAGACTCGATTGAGTTATTGATAAGCCAATTGGATTTCAAATGCCTATACCGACGATACTTAAGATAAAAGAGTGAAGTCCGTGACACTGAAGATTAGTTACAATTCCATGTCTACCTAGGTCAATCTCGACACATGGGGCAACACATTTCGAGAAATCTGCAACAGTTGCTCTCCAAGTACTTTAAGGACTACAAAAGCTCTTGCGGCCTTTCATGGCTCTTAGCCTAGGACAACCATTCAGTTCAATGCACCTTAGCTTCATCAACTCGCATAGGTTAGGTGTAATCCTTCAATTGAATCACGCGGAACAAAGATTCCGATTCCGCCAAACCTTGAACTCAACAAGCCTTTCTAATTGAGACAGCTCCAACGATTGTGCATTCCTCAAGCACGATAGATGAGGTGTCCTCGTGAGGCATTCGAACCTTATAATTTGCAATTCCCTCAACTTCACCAATCCATCCAAAACCGGAAAGTGTAGACTCACCGATAGCGAGAGTCGACAGGTCTTGCGCTCCGATAACGCCCAATTTATTTGACAAAATGTGACAAAGATGAGATCTTCGAGAGTCGCACTCAACTTCTCTAACAATCTTAATATTTTAAGCTAACTGAGATGCAACCATCAACCGTCCAAGCCCACGACCCAAAACTTCTACTGTTAAATTTTGTTAATCATGCCCCATCATTTGAATCTGAGCTTTAATGAAACTAGTTTTTGAGTCCAGTAACTACGTATGGAGTACATCTTTTACTCTTTTTTTCTCATGGAAAAGCATGTATAATGTGAGATTAAGGTTAGAATTTGAATAAGTGATCATTCTTCCTGTAAAATTTGTCTTTAAATTAGGTCAGTTTTATGAGGAAAAAATTTCTCTTTAAATTAGGTCAGTTTTATGAGGAAAAAATTTGTCAAGAGGTTGCTCAAGCGACAAGTGTGTCCGTCTTTTTCACTCAATGCTTGCGCTTGAATCACCATGTTTGTGACATTTCTCGAGATCACCCTGAGGTCATAGACTCGTGTGTTTTCAATAATTTGCTAATGTGATTACATTTAGGAGTGAGTAAGACGAGTCGATCGAATCGAAAGGCACTCAGATCGGATTGAACTGGCCGGTTGGGTCCAGCTCTATGGGGCTCTGGTCTGGATCACAATTGCTAAAAGTAAAATCAGTGTTCGGGCAGTTGAGTTCTCAATTTCGGAGGAAATTGGACCGATAATATTTTTTAAAATATAAATCTGATAATCTAAAATCTAAGGGGGCTCCTCGTTCCCCAATCCTACACCCTAATCCGTAGTTGCTCGTACTCGCTCGCAATGATGATTGGTACAAATTAACACGTGATCTTTCTAACTATTCGTTGGATTATGGCCTGTAATTTCCATCTGAACGGTCAGCAGATGCAACAAATAAAGCACAAATACAAGACCTATCCCCAACATCGAGAGAGTATCTTGATCTCCTCAGTGTCCATAGAAATAACACATTATGTTTTTCGCTCGGATTTTCTGATGTAAGTCATTTTTGTCAACATGCTACAAGCTATTGTTACAGTTAAGCGGAGATGCACATTAACAACTTTCTAGTGTTCCAAGTGCAACTTAAACCTTAGGATATATTCATTACTTATCGGTTTTATTGGATCACTCGAGAACTAAATCTTGTACATTTAGATTCACATTTAGATTTACAAAAGAAAAATCCATTCAAACTAATCACAGAGCATACATTTTTATTCGCATTCAACTATAGCTAGGGGGAAGCCTCTTTCCAGGACTCTTTTTTTTATTTATAAACTATCTCAATGTTAGATAATTGCACTAGTTACTTGGGCTCTAACATGGGATTGTACTATGACTAATTTGTTACTCATTTAACATTCTTAATTAGAAGAAAAAACATTGTTCTAAACAAGAATGAATCTTGGACGAATGAATGAAATTCGACAATTTCAAATGAAGAAAGTGAGGGATTAAATAAATGGAAGAGGAAGGAAGAGCCACGTAACAAAGAAAGTCCACATAATTCATGCTTCACCTGCATGCAAGTTTGCAATTGATCCTAACACGTAATGCCAACCTCACCATGTCAACGTCCAATTGATTCTACCACGTAATGCCAACCTCACCGTGTCAACATCGTTCTACTTCTGTCATCCCTTTGCCTCAATTAAGTTTTTGACATTCTTAAGAGACATCAAGCCGGTCCATGTATTTAGGATTCGTTTATTTCACTTGAAATTCATTGTTGCTGAAAAATGGTTTCTGGGTAAATCGTTTTTCTAGAGAAATGAATTATTTTCTTGTATTTGGTTTTGCTGAAAATGCAATTTGAGAAAGTGTTCTATGATGTTTACTAAAAACTTACGAAGTAAAGACAAACACTGTTATGAATCCTTATTAGAAAAAACACTGTATAAGTTGTGTTTACTTCTTCATAATGAAAACCAATAAGTTGACAAAAGATTTATGAAATTTTTTGACTTTTTTTTCAATTTCGAAGGTCAAAATGGAAAAAGAAAGGAAAAAGATAACGAAATTACGGTAGTTGTTTTGAATATCAGTAAATGACTTCAAAAGAAAAGAGAAAAACAATTTTGGTCAAAGTTTCAAAAGATCAGCTAAAGAAAACATAACAATTATGGTGACAGTTGTGCTGCCGCATTAGCAGCATGATGGTGGTGAGGATATATCCTCATGAAAATGGTTTCGCTTTTTGCCGGAGAGAAATTCATTTTTTTTATTTTTTTGGATTTTAGCATGAGAGTTTTAGTCATTTTCTAAAAATAGCTTTACTTGTGATAAACACACCTTTAATGAGTTTCATTGTGGCACTTTTGGCAGTCCGATGGTCTCCCAAATGTCCCATTTCCAAGCTTGAGATTCATAGAGGTTCGGAGTTGCCCACGCTTGAGGATGCTTTTGCCGACCTTCACGCCAGATTTCCTCGGGCAAATCAAAGAGCTGGCGGTGGAGTCATGTGAAGATATGGAACTAATTGCTGGCCATGAAGAATGTGAAGAAACGACAGGTATGACAATCACCTTCTCCTACTTGACTGCTCTTAGACTTTTCAAGTTGCCTAAATTCAGGAGCTTGTTACCTGAGAGATACTCCGTGGAATTCCCATCCTTGCGAGTCTTGAGCAGAGTAAGCTGTGGAACAGAGCCGGACCAATACGCTGGTCACTGGGCAAGCTACGAAAGCCAGGCATGCACTATCATGTAGAGTAGGTGTAGCCATAAAGTTTGGGACTATTGCAACGGAAAATGGTGTTTCGCAATATAGAATAAGTTGTCGGGTGAATACGAAATTAAGTTAATGCATTCTCTTGTACACTTACCACAAAGTTTGTGACTATTTCCTTAAATATTCATTGCTTTGGTTTGTCTCCTGTCCCTTGTTCATTCTGATTGCAGAATGTAGAGTTGCTTTCCGTCAATGCTAGTGAGTCCCCAGCCACTTCCTCTAAATTTATAAAGAGTCATTCGTGGACAATACCGAGTGCATTGCATCCAATTTGATTCAAGAAATGACATTGCATTTCTGCATTTATAGGCAAACATATGGGATAACCGCCCCGCAGTCTTTTGAGGATGAATATCCGTGTTAATGAGATTTAAAAATTGCTGGTAATTTTCCAGTCTTGTTTGGGGGAAGATGTGACCGCTAACTTTCTTGTCAGGTCACCCTTTGGCTAGCTACCTTCATGAACGTCCAAAACAAATTAGTGAATTACCCGCTGGTAATTTTTCTGCAATTCTACAGGTGTGTTTATTTGCAATAAGCATCAAATGACTCTATACTTATCAAATATCTTGTAAGCCTTAAGGTACGAAAGTTGAAAAATTTTATGGACTATTTTTTCAGTTCCACTCAATTGGTCATTTCTTTTGAGAAATCGTTATCCTTTAAGCCACGTTAACTATAATTTTGTATCTTACCACGTGTTTTATTTGATGGAACCAAAAGAACTTTACTAAATAGTGAAAATCAATTGTCTCTCTAAACATTATATGTGTATCTATATGACATCACAGTTCTTACATAGTGATCCTAGGAATAGAAAATGAAACATTCAAGTGAATTTCCATCGAAAATGTCTATTAGGAACAAAATAATCCTTTTTAATTTGAATTTATAGACATTAATAATTGTCATTCTCATTAACTATATACTACTTAAAGGTTAGATATTTTGAGATGTGATGTTTGTAATTAGTATTTTAGAAAGTTACTCTTAGAAGTTTCTCGTTCATGAAGTCAATTTTACTTGTTATTAACAAGAAATTTTGCTCCAAACTCATTGATAGCGAATGAATTTAGGAAGCAAAAAGCACTTTTATTATAATAAACCAACAAGAGATTTTCCTGCTATACTTTTACTCTTTCCATTGACAAAGCTCTTCAAATTTTATTTGGAAAAGAAAAGAGTCATTTTATTAAATTTGAATGCATTTAATGTGCAAAAGTCAATGTTAAAATAGTGACATCGCATGTCATGCCCAGAACTTTTGAGGTTGCCTGAAGCTGCCCCTGAATCTCCCGAGCACTCTGCCCAAAGCCACATCCTATAACCACAAACCTGCGCAGCACAGCTTACGTTAACATTATTAGTCATAAGCTTACGTTTTTGGATAAATGTCAATGAACTCAGCATCGCTGCCGCCGGCTCGCCAGGATGTTCGCCTAGTACCTGCTATTCAATGGTTGTAAGAGCTGGCGAGTTCCGCTTCTGATCCTCCGTGGTTGATTCTTTTGCGTTTTTGGTTTTTTTTTTTTGTATATTTGAATTTCCCATTTTAATAATATCGCCGTCAATGCGCTGTCTGTAACTCTCTCTCGGGCTTCGGTGCTTCGGTGGATTCGACTTCAAGCCTTACCTCCTTTCGGGTTTTTTTTCCAATTTAAGTTTTTTTAAAAAAATATTTACAAATTTAGATTTTTTAAAAATATATTTACGGATTTGGGTCTCGCGCGGCACTTGCGCGGCACTATAAGTGCCGCGCGAGACCCGTGCAGCACTATAAGTGCCGCACGGCCTGTTTAACACTGACACACCTTTTGGTGTGTCAGTGATTTGAGCCATGCGGCACTATAAGTGCCGCATGGCTTGTTAAAAATATGACAAGCCGTGCGGCACTTATAGTGCCGCACGGCTTGTTCAAAATTTAACAGGCCGTGCTGCACAAGTGCCGCACGGCTTGTTAAAAATTTGACAAGCCGTGGTATAGTGCCGCACGGCTTGTTAAAAATTACCGATTTTTGACAAGCCGCGCCGAAATTTAATTTTTTGTTTATTTTTACAATTATTTAATTTATCGATTTTTGACGTATTGCGGTACCTAGCGAATCATGACACTATTTTTTTGTTGAATCATCTCTCGCGGGGTTTTTTTCGTAAAAGGATTTTTTTTTAAAAAAAATTACCAAATTAGGTTTATTTTTTTTTTATTTATCGATGCGGAACAGGAGGCCATAGAGGACATCGACATTAGAGTTGATTGTAATCGAGCTGAGAGTTGTAATCTATTACTAAAATCTTGATTTGTTGAATTTTTTTAATTTTTCATATGTTATATCTACGTTCTTTTAAAATTCATATATCTCTTCATACATCTTACCAATTTTCATTTACGAATAATTTTTAAATTATTCACATGCTTAGCAAATATATTATAACTTCTCAAAATTTTTATTTATAATTAAGTTATTAAACCAAGTTTCAAAATAAAATTATATATTTATAAAGTATCATAAATATATAAAATAATTAAAGTGCTCCATGAGACTTGTGCGGCATGGCCTCCAAATTGGTAAATAAAAAAAATTCTTTAAATGAGTAATTTTTTTGGAACCAATTTAAACAAATATGTAAAGTCCGAAGCGAGAGATGGGTTAAAAAAAAAACTCCAGAGTAGCGAGAAAAATTTTTTTTTTCCCAAAATGGGTTTTTAAAAAAACATCCTTTTATTGGGTTAATTTTTTTTATTTACCGATTTGGGTCCCGTGCGGCATTTATAGCACCGCACGGGATCCGTGCGGCACTATAAGATTTAACAAAAAAAAAACTGACGCACAAGGGTGGGAGGTTTTTTCTTTTTTATTTTAAATTCATTTTTTAATACTTTTTAAGCAATTTATATTAATAAAAATTTTATTTATATAATTTTAACTGCCGCACAAGGTGGGAGCACTTTGGGATACCTTTAAAGTACCGCACAAGGGGTCAGTTTTTTTTTTGTTAAATCTCGTGTATGGCACAAGGGGTATTTATAGGACCGCACGGGACCAAAATCGATAAATAAAAAAATTAAATCTAATTTGGTAATTTTTTTAAATAAAATCCTTTTTCAGAAAAAAAAACCCCCCGCGAGAGATGATTCAACAAAAAAATAGTGTCATGATTCGCTAGGTACCGCACTACGTCAAAAATCGGTAAATTAAATAATTGTAAAAATAAACAAAAAATTAAATTTCGGCGCGGCTTGTCAAAAATCGGTAATTTTTGACAAGCCGTGCGGCACTATACCGCGGCTTGTCAAATTTTTAACAAGCCATGCGGCACTTATAGTGCCGCATGGCTCAAAGCACTGACACACCATAAGGTGTGTCAGTGTTAAACAGGCCGTGCGACACTATAAGTGCCGCACGGGTCTCGCGCGGTACTATAAGTGCCGCGCGAGACCCAAATCCGTAAATATATTTTTAGAAAACCTAAATCTGTAAATATTTTTTTTAAAAAACCTAAATTGGAAAAAAAAAAACCCTCCTTTCACTCGTAACTTTCTCTCCTTGCCGGCTCGCACGCATAACATACGACCGCGAAAAAATTAGGGTTTTCGTTTTTTTCGCTTGCCGGAGGTACACACCTGTCGCACGGTGCGTGTGTTGTTGGTGGAGGTGGTGTGAATGCTTTATTCCGTAAAGTAGTTGATCGATGGATGATGCGGCGGCTCGTAGTCGATTCAGCTACGTTTTAGTGTAGGGTAGCGCGTGATCGATGCTTGACTGAGGTGCTTTTGCTCATATCATCTTTGGTTATGGCTGTTCTCGGTAGGGCTAGGAGGTTTTGTTATGGAATTTGATATGCGATTTCCGGGCGATCCCTATTGGTGATATTGTGGTGGAAGAACAAAATTTTCAGTTGTTTCGTTGTTCCCCATGGAAAATTTGGGTTTCCTTTTGAGCATCCTGAAAACGAATTGTGATGTGTCTCGTGTTTGATGGCTCCTTTTGCACAAGTTCTCAAAAGAAATGACTTTTGATTTGGATTTGGTTACTCTTGCTGGACTTGGGTGGTTTTTTGTCGCGAACTTTCTCGATGGAGGCGCGGAGGGCAGGATCACATATGGATTTTCCACGAAGGGAACATCTTTTCTATATCTTGCCAATTGGAAACGTTGTTTATGTTACCTTGTCGTGCCTCGTTTGTTGGATTTAAACCATGTCTTGGATTTCGAAGATCGTACTCTTCACATTAACTCATAGTGGCATTTGTCAGTAGTTATAGCACCATTACGAAATATGCCATCTTTGAGTAATGTTCTAAGGAATGTCAAAAGTTTACCTTGTATGTACATGCTCAACCTGGGAGGCTTAGGAAATTTACATGGTTCATCACTGATGTATCATTTCATTCAAAAGGGGGTTCTTTTGTTGTCTGGAGGGCTTCATGCCCTTTTTGTTTGGTTTTTTTCCTATTACTATCCCACTAGATTTAATGTTAAAATCGTTCGAAATTTAAACTAGCAGTAGTCTTGGGAGGTCTTTTTCTGTAAATTTTCATGATTGCTTGGCTGATTAGAAAGATTTGGCGAAATCTCATTTAGAAAGATGTGTTTTTCCCTGTCAGTACCCCACTGAATTTAATGTTAAAATCATTTGAAATTTAAACTAGTGATGGTGTTGCATTATTGATTTACAGTTTCGTGATGTACTGCCCAGTTTTTTGGCTATTATTTGTCAAAGTTGCATTATTGATTTAATGCCAACGCTGTAATTATTTATAGTTTCATGATGTTAAAATCTTCGTAAATAATGCCATTATTTGTCAAAGTTGCATTGTTGATTTACAGTTTCGTGATGTACTGCCCAACTTTTTGGCTATTATTTGAGCTTTGTAGTGTGTTATCTTGTAGGTGTGCTTGACCATTCATCACTTTGTGCAACAGTCTTAAAAGCTGCACAAGATGGTAAGTTGCATTGGTCTAAATATTCATGATTGGTGAGTTGGCTGGGGTAACTTTTTTATTTGCTTTAGAGACGTGTATTGTCCCTGTTGTAAACTTGCAAAATTATTGAATTCATTTTTTTGGGGTAATCTGGAAATAAAGTTACTCATGATAGTCATGAATGTATTAAAATTGTGCATTGCTGGGTAAAGTTAGCATAATAAATTCCACTGATGTACCTTAGGCAAAGACTTATCCCTCCAGGATTACATTTCGAAGAAAGTGGGGAACTAGACTGAATAACGACAAAGCTGGAAATCTAAGTGGTCACCAGACGAGCTATGAAAACAAAAGCTGTATTAGGTGGAAAGACTAACTGATTCATTGTCCTAAAGCCTGATGACAGGGATAATCTTTACTATGCAGGATCTTGTTGAATCTGTAACTTCTCTGATACTAATCTCTTTGTCCTTATACAAGAAGATATTAATTCTTAAATTCAGTTGAAGTTATCGAACTCCAAAAGTGAGAGTTAACTAGGACTAAATGCACTCACGATGAACACTGACTCTTGTACTGATATCCATTTAATCTTCACCACTAAGCTAATTATGGAATCAGAATAATGATGCATAGTAATATGATAGTTTGCTCCTTCTTCAACATTCTGTGTCTTCAGATGGTGGGGTTGTATGTCATGGTTTCTGGTTGTTGATGAGTCAATGGTTCTGTTTATGCCCTTTACTGAGATCTGGGTATGACACTCCAATTTTCTTCTGATTTTATAACCAGTATTTTGGTGGATATGGATATCTTGGGACATCATTTGAGCTGACATATCGCTGTTACCCTGCATCCTTCATTGAAAAGGTCAGGACTTTCTTCTATTTGTTGCTAACGAGATGTTGATTAAATTGTGTTTATTTTCAATATGTACAATATAGCGCATGATGATTTTGAAGGATTAGATTATGCAATTTTTATTTAAAGATGTTTAGGGAAGGGAGAAGTTGGAAACCTAGCCGAGTGTGATCATCATCTAGATGAGCTGATTCCATTGTCATAACATGGAACTTAACATTTCAGAGTCGGTTCTTGGTTTCTTTGAATCAGACTGACAATCTACCCTGCCGGTTTAAAGTTTCGCTGCCAAGTAGATCGCGAAACATTTGTTCTTTCTCACTGACTTTTCTTTTTAGTTTCTTCTTTTATATTATATGTTCGTGAGAATTGAATTTTCATTTTTCTTTGATGTGCAGCCACAAATTGAAAGTGGTGACAAAAGTGAGTTTTTACATTCACGACCCTTGAGATGAAATTTGTTTCTCTTTTCTTACTCATCCTTCTGATGATACCGTTCCTTCTTCTGCTTTCACAGTCATAATGCCTCCATCTGCCCTTGATCGTCTAGGTTTGCTGACTTACTAGTTGCTTGTATTCTTCTCTTGGTTTTGGCTGTATCGTATCAATTGAAGCTCATTTAAATCATTGTCACAGCGTCCCTGCATATTGATTATCCAATGTTGTTTGAGCTGAGAAACAATGCTGCTGAGCGGGTCTCTCATTGTGGTGTTCTGGAGTTTATTGCTGAAGAAGGGATGGTATACATGCCATATTGGGTAGAGTCCTCTTTTCCTTTGTTTAATTCACTGGTGTTATTTGCTTACAGATTCCATTATCTTCTTAATCTTTCGTTTTTCCGGCTCATTTTTTTGATCTAGATGATGGAGAACCTGGTCTTGCAAGAGGGAGATTTTGTCCAAGTGAAAAATGCACCTCTTCCAAAGGGAACATATGTTAAACTGCAACCACACACAAAGGACTTTTTGGATATTTCCAACCCAAAAGCAATGTTAGTTAACATGTCTTACTTCCAGTTTATTCTTACATGGTTGCCACTGTTCCCTTTTTTGGTAATGGACAGAACATGGATTTTTTCAGCATCTTCTTTCTACTGTGTGAATGCTCTTGCTGACTGAACTTTTTACTGGAGGATGAGGTATCAGGCTAACTACCTCTGAATTGGCATGCTCGCTGCTGCTGTGTTGAAAAAATGAAGGGAGAGTGTTTATAGATAATCACTAGAAAAAAGGTGAGAAACATTTTTATGCATTATGGGACAGTGGAACTGAAGAGAAACGAAAAATCTCAAAGGTTATAAAGTTCTGTGATTGAAGGATATGAAATGACCATCAGGTATTTTAACCAAAAACATGATTATTTTTAGTTTCCCTCTGAGTTCCACTATCTTTTTGCAGAGTTCATAGTTTTTAGGAGGAGTTACAATGATGAAGCTTACTTTTTCCTTCTCTTTTCCATTTTAGAAACTTTATAACTTACTTTGGCAATCTTGTTTCGTACTGCTTTTTCATCCATGAACATTCTCTATTGTACAATCAACATAGACCAACTGTCCTCCAGCTAGCTATTGGAAGTTTTCTCATTATTTTTTAATGCAAACTATGACTGTAGTCTTTTAACTAGACTATCTTGTGATGCAAGAAGTGAGCATCTAATTTTTTGACGATTAAGTAGATACCTGACCTGTTCACATTAAGTTGTGGATCTACTTATCCACACAAGGTTTGAGATTAGTAGTTTAGACAGTTTCGATTATGTATGCACTCTTACTTAGAAGAATACTTACGTGAAGTTTGGTTAGTTGCTACAAGAATGGTCTTGATGGTGCAGTTACAATTTTCTTAGTACCTTGTGACTCAAGAGGATGTACTATCTCAGTCTTTAAATAGACATATGATTGAACATGTGATATTGTTATGTTTTGAAAATGTTAACTTTTAGTGGTTTACATTCTCGTTTTTCAATATGTAGCCTAGAGACTACACTGAGGAATTATTCCTGCTTAACCACTGGGGATAGTGTCATGGTGGCATATAACAACAAAAAGTACTATATTGATATCGTAGAGACAAAGCCTGCTCATGCCATAAGTATAATTGAGACAGATTGTGAGGTTGATTTTGCGCCTCCATTGGATTACAAAGAGCCTGAAAGGCGTGTAGCACCTTCTGCAGGGAAGGGACCAGCACAGGGTATGTCTTTTCTGTACGCTCGATCTTCATTCTCTTTTTAGTTTCAGGACATTGGTGGAATTGGATCCATATTTTTACTCTTTGAGATTAATGTAATGGCATAGACACTAGTGATGGTTAAAAAAGTCCTAAAGAATCGCCTTGGCTGAAATAGCTATACTCTTCCGTTAGCACAATAGATATCCATTGCCAATCCCTTAGTTGGCTTCTAGTAAAGAGTATAAGATCCTTGGATCATCTGTTTATATAGTTTTTTTCAGAGCGAGTCTTGGACAAGTGTCCATGGTTGTGTTCTCTCACTAGTTTCTATTTGTAGATCAAATTGAAGGAAATTCCCGCAGGGCATTCAACTAACATCTGCCATAACTAAGATTGTTTTCCCCCTCTATGCTTTCAGTTGAAGAGGGTCCTGCTGAGGCTGAACCAAAGTTCAATTCGTTCAGTGGATCAGGTAGACGCTTGGATGGAAAGCCATCGAAGAATCCACTCATGCCTGCTTCCACAAGTGTTTCCATAGGCAAGCAATCTGGTGTTGCTAATGGCAAAGGAACTCCATCTGCAGCATCTGCCTCACGATTGGCCGGCCAAACTCAAGGAAAGCTTGTTTTCGGATCAAATGCAAACCGGACTCCAAAGGAGAAGCCAAAGGTACTGTTTCTCATCATTTATACATATGCTCTTCGTCACAGGGCTGCGCAAAGAGAGAGACCATGATGATGACGCCTACTCACGTTAGTCTTTTGTTCTCAAATCTGCAGGAAGCTCCAAAAGACTCTAAACAAGAGCAACCTCCAAAGGAAAAGCCAAAGTTCCAGGCTTTCACAGGGAAGAAATATTCTCTGCGGGGTTGAGTTGTTCTGGATGACTTCTTCTGCTCAAAGCATTCATGTACGATATTGAGAATACAGCACCTTTGCATATTTGCTATGTTATCGTGGAAGGGTAACTCCAGGCGAGATTAGGTGTTGTGGATAATTGAATTGACATGTAATTATGACCGATTGGATCTCTCTCTCTCTCTCTCTCTCTCTGGTAAATCTATTTACTCTGCTACTTCTCAAGTATTATATGTAGCTCTGCTGCGTTTCTCTGCCAGCTTACATCCATGGCGTTAGTGGGCCAACTGGTACTTCTCAAGTATTATATGTAGCACTGCTGCGTTTCTCTGCCAGCTTTACATCCATGGCGTAAGTGGGCATGTCCTCTCACCCAGGTTTTGGGTTCTCTCTCCCCTGTTTCGGCCATCAATGATCAGACTTGTATTAAGGCCAAGGAAATGCAGTAGAACAGTTTGGTTGCTAATCATTGACAGGCCCCAAATTTTGGATGATCGAGATTCCATCAAGATGCAGCCCGTCTATGGACTCTGGTTTAATTTGATGACACTCAAAGTCTGGAAAATAAGTTCCAATAAAATCTTCTTGTTAGCTTACAATTCGTGTTCTAGGGTATACGCTCTTGCCAGCTTGGCAGCTTAAGCAGGAGAACTTCGAATGAACGTAACGACCACCCAAATGCTGTTACTTGCGTGTGGCACCGTCATCCCGTTCTAGGGAAATAATATTTTAGTTGGTGCTAAGCCTAAATAGGTGAACTACGAATGAACTTAGCGAGCCCTTAAAAAATGTTATTGCGTGCGAATTTGGCCAACCGTCTCCCATTCTAAGGAAACTACAGTTTGGTTTTGCTCATGAATATGTTAAATGCGACATATCTTCTAATTCCGGAACTTGTTCTTTGGCTACACGTTCTACATGGTAAGAGAGTACTCATCAATTTGATCAGAAAGTGGGGACCGAAGGAACGGGTTAACCGTGAGGGAAATTGTCAAATAAATAAATAAATAAATAATTTATTGTAATTGTAACAATTCAATTCTATATCTTTTTTTTTAACCAATTCGGTCCTAAATCTTTTCTTGTTTTGTCATTGACATAAACGCCGATTGTCTTATGTGATATGGCCAATGTTGATGTGGATGAAATTTAATGGTAATTTAATTTGAAATAACTTATAATATTTTTCCTTTTCTTTTTTTTTTCTACTCACCAAATTTGAGCAAGGGGTTGTGTGCCTTTGCGTTGGCTGGCGAGGGTCGGCATGTGACCCTTGCTGGCCCTAAGTGAAAAAAAAAGTAATGAAAAGAAAAATTAAAAATTAAAAAACTAATTTTTTTTCACAAGATTGTTAAAATTTGTCCACTTCAGTGCTGACTATCCTACATGGCACAGTCGATATACATGTCAACGATTTCGGGCCAAAATCGGCCGAACAAACTAAATTGATATAAATACAAAATATTTAAGATTGAGTTGGCACAATAACAATAGATTTAAACTTTTTTGATCGTTTTCCCATTAATTGTGTAGTTCCAAAATGCCATCACTAACAGATGTAAAGCTACTGAGAGTGGGCATGACAATACTTCTCCTTCATAAATTAATTTCTGGCCAGAAGTTAATTTTTGATCAGAGAAATAAGTTTGGCAATAATTGAAAATTTCTACTTTTGAAATATTATTAAAATAAAATCTTCTATGAAAAATTATTGTCAGCGACGGAAAAATTTCTACTACATTTTAAAACTTTTTAAATTTCTTTAAAAAATAATTGTATTATTAAAAAAATATTATTTTTATTTTACTTTGGCAACCGGAGACAGCGACTCGACGACGGTAGATGGCATGATGGTCGATTAATGGTTGGCGACAGTGATGGTTGACTGTGGCGGCGCGTGGCAATGGTTGTGTGTAGCGATGGGCGGTGGTCGACAAAGGTTGGTGGTGGCAATGGTTGGTGACAAGTGATGGCAGTCACAAACGGCGATGGGCCCCGATCGGCGGAGGTCTGTGGGGGGAGACAACTGGCAATGGTCGACGGTGGTCGCGGGAGACGGCTAGTGGAGGACGGTGATGGGCGACAGTGGTCGGCAGCAATGGTGGTTAGCAATTGGCAGCGGGAGGTAGTGGATGGTGGTGGTCGAGGGCGACTGTAGGTGGCAGCCAGCGGTGGGCGATGGCGGAGGTCGACAGAGGTGGGCGTGGTCGAAAAGGAGATGAGGTGAGAAGTACTTCTTAAGTTGAAAAGTAATTTATTTTAACTTCTCAAATTGAGGAAAAAACAACTTCAGAAGTGAAAATTCATTTCAGAAATAAAAATTCCTTTATGAAGTAAATTTTTTTACCAAATGAATTTTTTTTTAGAAGTTACGTTCCCAAATATATTTCTACTTCAGAAGCACTTTTGGAGCAGAAATCTACTTTCAGAAGTGTTACTATGTGCAGCTTTAAATATCCAGGTCTCATCCAGTGCGTCAGTGTTGTCCTAGGATAAGTGAACTCAGTCTATTCCTGAACCACCAGTTCAAAGAATAAAGAATAATGCGAATGTTGCTTCGTTCGTCATCAGGTTTTCCCCCTTTATAAAAGGATGGCTTTCAGTGCATCTTTCACATAGGGGTACTTGAATGGGAACCCCAGTTCCTTGGCTCTAGCAGGGACCACCTTTTGTCCCTCCAAAACCTGCGACTAACTCGGCCTCGATTAACTGCCAAGAGAGAAGCATGCATATGTAATAAAGGGGAGAAGTCCTCACCACACAAGCACCTTCTCCGAGCACCACTTTGAGGGCAAAATCTGGTACGGGCAACCAAGAGGGCCGGCCTAGCACCTCTCCCAGCTGTCCACACAATTCCGCCAAGCGCACCGGATTCGGCGCAGTCCCATTGATAATTCCTGTTAAACCTCGCTATTTTAGCAAAAATAGAGAAAAACGTGTACCGCTTTTAAGTGTTAGGTGAGATGAAAGGTCATCCCTACGAACTGTCTGCCAGCTGAACTAATAATACTAAAACATCAGTAGCTACAGTAATTAATCGACGGTTCAAACTTCAAAGCTTCACCTTTGTAAAATGGATTGATTGGAGCTTCGTATATCAGGTTTACTAAGTCATCCACGTGAATCCATGAAAACCTACCCAACGATACTAACTATTGGTTTCCCAAACAATAGAGTAAGCCGCATTTCAATTCCATAAAAGCACAAAGATACAACAAAATAGTAATTAGTTAAAGGAACAATAAAGCTCAGGTCTACAAGATAAAACCATTAGAATAAATCCGATGCTACTATTTCTCCATGCTTCTTGCTTTACAGAGCGGAACAGGAGCAATGATCCTAGCTGAAAACTATGTCTATAAGTAGGAAAATACAGGGTATAAAATATTCAGAAATCAGAACCATTGTTGACCAGAGCCCGATGGTCCACCGGCGAACATCATGAAGAGAGGGACCATTTTAGCTGCAGGGGTATCACAAACAGAAGCAAGCAACTTAACAATGTTCCACAAAAACAAACGGAACTAGCGGAAGTCCTTAAAGGCATGAAGTGTATACTCTTTAAAACTTAAATGCCCAAAAAAATAATAGAACTAAAGTGCCGAACTAACACAAGTTTTACTTCTGCTGTTATCCCTATCTCGTTGAATCTGGGGTTTAAAATATAGTCAATAAAAAACCAAGGAACTCATCACCCTTTAAGAATGAAACTATCAAAAGCAAAATCATGACGCAGATAGCTGGCAAGTCAGAAAACAGATAGAAAGCTCATTATACCTAAAGCACCACCATCTTTACCAAGAACAACACCTATACGGATAAGGACAACCCTGACATCCTTGTTCACTTTGAGAGCCGTTGCCTCCCATTCTCTACAGACCTGCACAAAAATACTTCAGTAGATAAAGCACTTGCAAGACTTGATTATCGTGCATAGCAGCAAGAAACTAGCATGAATTTCTCTTGGCATATCTTCTCCAAAAGACAAACATAATTGAAAATTTGACATTCTCTAACAACAGAAGAACAACCACCATCTACATTTAAGATAGAAGCCATTTTGGTACTTAGTTGAGTCTTTCGTTTTTTCTGTTCAAGCAACAAAGTGTGTTTAAAGCCGCCTAGCCTCTTTTTAAGACCTAGGACTGGTTGTTAGAAGCTGGGAAAGAAAGCATAATTGTGATCAATCATTTCAATGGTCACATAAGACTTATTACCCTTTCATCAGATTTTTTCTCTATTTTGATTTTCATAGATTACAATTTCTCATATGTGTGAAAATCAAAATGAAATAAAAAGCTAAAGTCATGCCATCTGTTATCACAAGAATGGACATGTGTAATCCTCTATAAGCCCATAGTTGAACTTGTCAGATGCCATCTAGCTAAAGGAAAATGTGACTAGGTCTGTATATGTCATGACTTGCCGAGTGCAGCATTTTTGTACTTACCAAGAACAGGACATAGCAATATAGCAGTTCAGAATTCTGGACAAGCCGAACACATAAAAGGGCATTCCAATGCACGAAGCATTAAGCACATATTATTGACATGGAAAAAAACAGGATTGATGGTTTGAGAGACTGACCAATGGTCACTAGTACTACAATCAAACAGGAGTGTCCCTTTCATATTAACACTGACTCTTACGAGAGGACGGTTGCAAATTAATCGAAATTAAGTTTAGTTTCATCTACAAAAGCTCATCCGGGTAAAAGCCATTACTTAATTTCCTGTGTCGCAAATTTGGAACGATAGTACAAGGCAGGGAATTCACCTTTCTAGAGGCTAAGTTATCACTGAATCCCTGATAAATCAAAATGTTAAACTAAATGAATGGACAGGAGCAGGGTAGGGATGATGAAGATGTTGTAAAAGGGAAGGCATAATGCAAAGATGCTAGTATCTGAGTCCCAGATGTAACCACTGCGAACAAACTTTCAAGGCCTCGCATCACTATTTGTTCTTGTTTCTTTTGAGCAGTAGAGGAGATGTGCTTGCTATAATGTAGGAGCATGTCTAATTAGAAGCTATTCGTGTTTTGCAACAAAATTGTAAATCTGAAGCAAGAACTTAAGGCAATAATTGTTAGTATTTCCCGTATGTGGGCTCGCCTTAATTGTAATTGTAATTGATCGTGTACGGTATTTATTTATCGTATACGGTATTGGTTTAATAAAAGTAAGGATTTAAGGATTCTTGACGGGCCGAATATGGGCCTGGTTGGTGTGGGCCGAATCCGGCCCGGCCCGTGATGGAGGGGCCCGCTGGATGTTCTATAAATGGCTAGGACCCCCCCTTAACCCTTACTACTGCCATTTCCTCTCCTTCCTCCTCTATACGGCTTGAGAGAGAGAGACCGACGAGGTAGAGGCCGCTTCCATCGACGCCAGGCGACCGAGGGTCATAAGGGGAAAGTTCCGAGCCCGTCTCGCCGAAGTTCCGAAGCCCGTTCGTCGTCTTGAGGTGTCAATCGGCCATGGATGCGAAATCAGGTACGCCGTCTCGAAATCTTGGCTAATAGGTTGTTAGAACATGACTACGGAGGTCCTAGGGTGCCGGAATCGCCGGCTAACAATAATGTCACAGTCTACCTGATCAAGAGTAATAGAATTATGATATTTGTACATGATCACCACAAAAATTCTTGACTTCATTCGACACAAGATGAGAATAAGAATATAATATGATTGAACGACCAACCTCAGCCAAGTAATCATTTCCCGATAGACTATGCTCATCAAACACTCGTGTTTCACTGGTGCCTGAAGATTTGGAAGTAAAAAAACAAATAGATGATCAGGTTCACGTGAAGGGTCAAGAGTATCCATTTGTAATCAGAGAAGTGCAATTCAAACACCAGAGAGTAAAGGCAAATTAAGAAGTAATGAGTAGATTGTTGCAGCATTCATGCCCATGTCTCTATCACGATTACTCAAATAGTCAACACAACAAACTGGTGACTACTTGTTGAAAGGATCTTCGTCCTAACATTGATTTTTTCTAGCAAGAAGATATAGAATTCTTTCAGTGGTTAAGGGATTCACTCCTTTTCAATCAATGGAAGAAAAACTCGAACAGTAGCAACAGATGACTCAGGTATTCAATGCATTATTAACACTTTGCTACTTTATTAGATTCTCATTTGCAAGAATTGAAACCATTGTGTAAGTTTACCACTCATGAAGCATGAAGAAGTACAATCCCTCCAAATATAATCACAAGACTGCGACAAAAGTATTGCTCGTCGGAGTAAAAGCCATCGTGCATGTCTAGGGATGCATGGTCCCAGGCTACACTGATATTGCTTCACGCAGATAATAAACTACCGTGATAAAAGTATATCCAGACAATTGCCTGTTTTAACAATGAGACTTCCAGTTGTCCAGCCA
This sequence comes from Psidium guajava, assembly GCA_016432845.1. Classification (NCBI taxonomy): domain Eukaryota; kingdom Viridiplantae; phylum Streptophyta; class Magnoliopsida; order Myrtales; family Myrtaceae; genus Psidium; species Psidium guajava. The sequence goes on along the minus strand of CM028225.1, from coordinate 34,593,510 downwards.
CAACAACATAATTAATGTCTAGAACAAAATATTTGCTTGATTTTGCTTTGGAGTCTCCATATCGTATTTGTGATAACATACAGCTTTTTGATAAAAACATATGCACAGTAAATGAGTGCTACCACTCTATGTTTAGTGTAGCAGTCACCAGAAGAACAGTAGAAATGGGATCAGAAAGAGACCGTAGTACCCAATAGCAGTTGCGCTGACCAAAACAGTAGGCCGATTTTCTTCTGGGGATGCATTTATGTAATCTACAACCTTGAGTCATTGAAACAATTATGTGAACAACCAAGAAACATAATCTGATAATGCTATTCCCCTTCGGAATAGTAACTTCATTCTATGGAGAAATATAAATCCTGGCTTCATGTCATGATGTTATAGCTCAAAAGAGTCTACAGAATATACTGATGGAAAAAGGAGAAATGTTTTCTGACCTTTGACGTTACCCTAATTCTGCCGTCTTTTATCTCTTTTTTGATCTGCAAAAAATATTGAAAATCACAACATGGCTGATATGCAGATACACCTTTTCATTTAGTGGCATGACTAACTGAAGGAAGACAGGTGTCAAAAACCATGAGATACAGCACCTATGCTTCAAGTACCATTCCCTTTTCTTATATTCTTTACAGATACGTAAATCCTTGTCTTAATCCATGTTTTCCTTTTGTATAGTTGTTTGTGGTGACGTTTGTTGACACCTGATTTTTAATCAAATTTTATCTTTAAAATTAACAGAAAATCCATAAAAATTCATAAAATTAAAAAATCAACTTGGGGGATCTTGACCAATCATAGGGAACCAATTTTGACAAAAAAAAATAAATTTTCATATTTTTAGTATTTTTCTGCATTTTATTTTTAAAAATTCATAGAAAATCAAGAAAAAATGAGAAAATTGAAAAATTAAATTTGGAAGCCTTGGCCAAGCCAAAGCAACCATTTTTGAATAAAAAATAATTTTTCATAATTTTTCGCATTTTTTAATATTTTTCAGAAATTAGAAAAATATTTGAAAATTTATAAAACAAAAAAATAGCATTTGAGGCCACAAAAATACGATGTCGGCCATCGCAAATTTGAAAAATCCAATTCAGGGTCATGTGTTCCTTCACGAGCGTAGTCTTGAATCGAGCCTAAGAAATTCAATTTGAGCCAATTTTTTTTTTATTTTTTTATTTTAGGAGTTGTGACATTGTCCTCTAAATATCCAAAATTTCTATCTCAGCCCAATGGTGCCCGAAATTTCTCAATTTTGGATAAAATGGGTTTAATTAGAATTGTTCCATCATTCTAAATCCATTGGTGGGGGTATTTTGGTCCATATTTGCCGTTTAGGCTTTGGAATGTTCAAATTTGCAGATAGTGACTTCAGTGTTTCTCAGAGCAGCTTGATGCCGTTGTGATCAATAGGGTTCTGGTATGTGGCAAGCCGTGGGTTCTCCAAACAGCCATAGTCTACTATAAGAAAGGGCAATACATGAACCCAAGATGCCGAGGGAACTATCGGTGTAGGGGAGTGGAGACCCATTCATGAGAGGACACGGCTGTTGTGAGCTTCAAGGAGAAAAGGTGGGAGACACCATCATGAAAGAAAAAGTAGAAGAGAACGGGCTGACCCATCAACCTATGAAGCATTTGCTCAGCGCCCGAGCTATGCCGAGGATTATATAATTCGATCGGCTGATGAGAATAGCAGGACAATGGTTAGTGGACAACCTTTAGTGAAGAAAACTTTCAGTGATAAAGAAGAAAAGGGGACCAAGTGGAGCATAAGTGGAGAGTAGGGACGTTCAACAAAAAAGGAAGAATGGAAAAGTGTGGAAGAAAAAGTTGTCGGGCAAGTTTGAGAAAAGGACGACCATGACAGGCATCCAAAAACAAAGAGGAGGAGATTGAGAGGATGAAGGGGAGGATCCTCTAACAGCGGTCCTTCAGCATGGGATTAGGAGATGGTAGATGGGGATCTGACGGAAGTTAAAAAAAAATGGAGATAGTGAATCCAAGACAGTCGCAGAAACTTACGCACAGTCGACACGAGAGTTCTTCAGAGTAGACACATTGAGGCTGGTGATTCATTGCCTTCAAAAGTTAAAGTTGGAGGCTCCAAAAGACGCATCTCAGATTGTCGCAAATCTTCAAAAGCAGCAAAAATGGCTCTGCGCTAGGGGGCAATGCTTAGGGAGTGCATACGTCGCCAGAATGTTGCGAGATGCTGCTGTAACGTTCAAGGAACCATTGACCAGAGACAAGTTATCAAGCTTCTTGGGGATATTTGGATGGATCGTCCCAACTCAGTTGTCATGATGCGTTATGTGAGTTCCAAGAACAATTTGATGATTCTCATGAACCTGTTGAGGGAGGTCATCATCTTCCTGGAGTTGACTCATACACCATGGTAGACGGCAAAGGCGGCGTAACAGTCGTGAACCGATGGACAAAATAAAAAAAAATAAGGACTGGAAGGGATCTTGGTTCAAGTTGAGGGGTGGACCGATGTCTTGTCTTAGTTGGCGGCCACGATGATTAGCATCAACGTGTGAAAGTGGACCCACGAGGGTCATGAGCTGTTGGCGACGCCTGTTTTTCATGGTCGGCGGCGGTTCAATAATGGTGATCGCGGTCATGAGCGAACAAGCCCGGAGGAAAACGACGGGCGTTGGGTGAAGGTTGATACCGTCGAGCTTCCACGCGCCACCAAGCTTAGCAAGGATGACCAGTCCCGTGGATAGACAGCTTTCAGGGACCGCTCGAAGATGAGGGAGTGTTCAAGACCCCATTTTGTTGGCTTTAGAGGTTGGTAGGCTTGCGACCGTTCGTTAGTCCTCTTCTCGGGTGGTGAAGACAGGTGCGTAGTTGTTAGAAAGTTGATCCAATTTCTAGAATATTCTAGGATAAACTTTTGTAGAATAGTCTATAAAGATATGAGTATTTAAGATACTTCTAGAGAATTTCTAGAACATTCCTAAAAGGGTAATGTGTAGAAAAATCTCGAAAAATATGCTCTAGATTTTATAGAAAAGTCTAGAAATATGCCTATCTAGGATGTTCTAGAATTTTCCACTATGGAGGTGGAAGAGGCCTATAAATAGGCCATGAAATACTAGAAAAAAGAAGAAGAAAAACAACAAAGAGCTCTCCTTCTCCCTTTGTAACATTCGCAAAACTAATAGAAGTTTTTCATTTCCATTGTGCTCCCTTGTCACCAAATTCACTCACTTATAAAACTAAACACCCTTCCGCAAAATCTAACGGTGGTATCAGAGATCGGTTTGGTTGGTTTTGAGCGTTTGTCCTAACCACCCTCTCCTAAAAACACCACATGGCCAATGTTGCTTCATCCTCATTTCCCATTCCCATTTTCGATGGGAATAACTGCGACTATCGGTGCATCAAAATGACTACGTATTTGATGGTCCAAGATTTATGGGACATCGTGGAGAAAGGTTATAATGCTCCGCGAGAAGGTGCATCTGTTCCGAAGGATCAACTACAAAAGGATGCAGGTGCACTATGTGTTATTCAGCAAGCACTCTCAGAGATGGTTTTTCCAAGAATAATTGGAGCAAATACAGCGAAGAAAGCTTGGGAGATACTACGAGAAGAATTTCAAGGATCGGACAAGGTACGCACTATTCGGCTTCAAACCCTAAGAAGAGATTTTGATCATTCTAATATGAAAGTAAATGAGACCGTTCAAGAATACGTTGGAAAACTAAAAGAACTAGTGAATCAAATAAAAGTCTATGGAGATGGAATCACCGATCAGAGGGTTGTAGAGAAAATACTAGTGTCACTTACCCGAAAATATAATCCTATTGTCACAATGATAGAAGCAACTAAGGATTTAACGACCTAACAGTAAGTGAATTGATTGGCTCTCTAGAAGCACATGAGAAAAGACTGATGGCACAAGATGAAGATTCAGTTGAAAGTGCCTTTCAGTCTAAAATAAACATATGGTCTCATCAATCTAAAATCGGTGGAAGGAGCTCATGGAAAAATAAAAGAGGAGGAGAAACTACTCAAAAGGAGAAGTACCCACCTTATGGTATCTATAAGAAAAATAATCATTTGAAAAAAGATTGCTGGTTTAGAAATAAACCACAATGTCACTTTTGTAAAAGAATTATGGCCACGTAGAAAAAGACTGTCGCTCGAAAATAAATTATCGAGCCAACTATGTTGAAGAAAAAGGAAAAGAAAAGGTGGAAGAAAAGACAGATCATTTATGCCAAGTGGCAAATGATGAGAAAAATGATCCATGGTATATTGATAGTGGGTGTAGCAATCATATGACGGGAGATGAATCAATATTTACCGATATTGATACGTCCGTAAAAACACAAGTGAGATTGGGCAACGGTGCATTGGTCGATGTGAAAGGAAAAGGGACTATAACCGTTGAAACTAAGAAAGGCCCAAAGTATATTCATGAAGTATATCTAGTACCTAGTCTTGCACAAAATCTACTCAGTGTGGGCCAAATGATTCAGAATGGGTATTCACTATACTTTAGTGGAGATGCGTGCATTATCTACGACAAGTATAAAAATATTATTGCCTCTGTTAAAATGAAAAATAGGAATTTTCCTATTCGATGGAACTATGTTAGAGATATGGCCATGAAAGTTCAACTTGATGAGTCATGGCTATGGCATCGAAGATTCGGCCACTTCAACTTTGCTGGGCTGAAAATTCTCCATCAGAAAAATATGATGAAAGATTTTCCAGCAATTTCAGAAGTTTGTGAAGGTTGCCTCCTTGGAAAACAACAAAGGCAGTCCTTCCCATCTGAAAGTGCATGGAGAGCTAAAAAGCTATTGGAACTAGTCCATATGGATGTTTGTGGTCCAATGATGACCCCCACAGCCAGTTAGAATAGATATTTTATTCTATTCATCGACGACTTCACAAGAATGACGTGGGTTTACTTTCTTCGAGAAAAATCGGAGGTTTTCTCAATTTTCAAGAAGTTCAAGAACCACGTCAAGAATCAAAGTGGCCGCAAAATCAAAGTCCTAAGGAGCGACAGAGGCACAGAATACAACTCAAGGGAGTTCAACAAATTCTGTGAAGAGGAAGGAGTTCATCGTCAACTAACTGTTGGTTACGCCCCAGAGCAAAATGGAATAGCAGAAAGGAAGAATAGAACTGTCATGGAGATGGCAAGGTCCATGCTAAAGGACAAAGGCCTTCCCAACTCGTTTGGGCAGAAGCAGTCTATACGGCTGTATACATCTTAAATAGATGTCCAACTAGAGCTGTTCAAAACAAAACTCCAGTTGAAGCATGGAGTGGACAGAAACCTTCAGCAAAACATCTCAAAGTGTTTGGCTGCATATGCTATGTTCACATTCCATCCCAAAAGAGAAGCAAGCTCGATGAAAAGACAGAAAAGGGAATCTTTTTTGGCTACAGTGATTAATCAAAAGGTTATCGCATCTACAACTTAAGAACTAAGAAGCTCATGATTAGTCGAGACGTTGAGTTTGATGAGAATGCCACTTGGAACTAGGAGAACGAGAAGCTCGAGAAGAAGTATGTCATCTTGCTTGACTTACCACATGCTCGTGAGGAGTCAACAACACAAGAAGAAGGTGAAGCATCAGACTCCACCACTCACGAAGTGACGCCACCATCTTCTCCGAGAGCAATAGAAGAAGAATCTACTCCAGAGTCTCCAATAATAAGAGTAAAATCCCTTAGAAGAATTTATGACACATGCAACTTTGCTGCTTTAGAACCAAAAAACTATGATAAAGCATCCAAAGAAGAAGTTTGGATAAAAGCCATGGAGGAAGAGATCAAGATGATCGAGAAAAATGAAACTTGGGAGCTCGTCGATCATCCTGAAGACAAAGAGATCATTGGTGTCAAGTGGGTCTACAAGACGAAGCTCAATGCAGATAGTTCAATCCAGAAGCATAAAGCAAGGCTTGTGGCGAAGGGATATTTGCAACAACCAGGTATCGACTACACTGAAACTTTTGCTCCTGTTGCTCGTCTAGATACTATTCGTGCTCTTATAGCACTAGCAGCACATAAAGAATGGAAGATTCATCAACTAGATGTAAAGTCAACATTCTTGAATAGATATCTTCAAGAAGAAATTTATGTGAAACAACCACAAGGCTTTATTATTAAAGGCCAGGAAGGAAAAGTTCTAAAGCTCAAGAAAACCCCCTAAGGATTAAAGCAGGCACCGCAAGCATGGTATAGCAAAATCGAAAAATACTTCACCAAGCAAGGATTTAGGAGGAGCGTGGGTAAGCCAACACTCTACATCAAGACCCAAATTAAGTCTAACTCTCTCATCGTCTCTTTGTCTGTAGATGATCTCATATATGCAGGGAACAATGAGAAGATAATTCAAGAATTTAAAGAAGAAATGATGAAAACATTCGAGATGATGTACTTGGGCTTGATGCACTACTTCCTCGGTATCAAGATCAAGCAAAATAAAGGAGTCTTTAAGTCGCAAAAGAAATATGCCGAGAACCTCCTGAATAAATTCAAGATGAATTTCTATAAAGCAGTTACAACACTGCTCGTGACAAATGAGAAACTACTAAAGGAAGATGGAGCAAAAAAGTTGACTCATCTCTCTATAGAAGTCTTATTGGCGGTCTACTATATCTCATTGCTACACAACTAGACATCATGTATGCAACAAGTCTACTATCATGATTCATGCAGAGTCCAAGTCAAATTCACCTTGGAGCAACCAAAAGAATTCTACAATACTTACGAGGAACTACAAATTATGGCATTTGGTATGAGCCAAGTGCAACGGCCAAGCTCATTGGTTATACTGACAGCGATTGGGCAGGATCAGCTGATGATAGGAGGAGCACCACTGGCTATGCATTTACACTGGGTTCGGGAATATTTTCTTGGACATCCAAAAAACAAGACTTAGTGGCACAATCAACTACTAAGGCCAAATATGTTGTAGTTGCCACGACAATTAATCAAGCAATATGGCTTCGAAGAATTCTATAAGACATTGGAGAAGCACAAACGGAATTGACTCCAATATTTTGTGACAGCAAGTCCGCGATCGCTATATCCAAGAATCTCGTATTTCATGGAAGAACAAAATATATCGACATCAAATATCACTTTATTCATGAAACGCAAAGTAATAGAGAGATCGAGCTACAATATTGCAAGACTGAAGATCAAGTTGCGGACATATTCACTAAAGCACCGCCGCCAACAAAGTTCGAGGCACTACGGAGCATGCTTGGAGTATCATGAAATTGGATCAAGGAGGAGTGTTAGAAAGTTAATCCAATTTCTAGAATATTCTAGGATAAACTTTTATAGAGTAGTCTAGAAAGATATGAGTATTTAAGATACTTCTAGAGAATTTCTAGAATATTCCTAGAATGGTAATGTGTAGAAAAATCTAGAAAAATATGCTCTAGATTTTATAGAAAAGTCTAGAAATGTGTCTATCTAGGATGTTCTAGAATTTTCCACTATGGAGGTGGAAGAGGCCTATAAATAGGCCATGAAGTACTAGAAAAAGGTAGAAAAAAAAACAAAGACCTTTCCTTCTCCGTTTGTAACATTCACAAAATTAATAGAAGTTTTTCATTTCCATTGTACTCCCTTGTCACCAAATTCACTCACTTATAAAACTAAACACCCTTCCGCAAAATCTAACAGTAGTGGGGTCGAGCCAGTAATTACGAGAAGTTTGGGACCTGAGGAGCTGGTTATTGGTTTGGGGTCGGGGCTTCTCGGCTAGTCCATGATCGGTGGAGAGTATGCTTGAGGAGGTCCTTCTTGGACGGCTGAAGCAGCTGGTGATGCAAAGGAAAAATGTTCTGAGTCATTGAAAGTTGACCCTCCACTAAAAAACAACCAAGTAGGCATCTAGAGGTAGAAAAAAAAGTTGTGCTCAGTTGGCAGCTGCCAGAATTGAGGGTAGCCAAGGAGCTTCCACTAGTCACGTATGTGATAGCAGAACAAGTTGCTCTCATTATGGAGCTGGGGTGGAGGAAGAAATACCCAAATTAATGGAAGAGATCAGGGTTACTCATTCATGTGATGTCATTACTGTTGGAAAAGCTTTAAAGCGCCTGTGTATTGTAAAGAGGAGGGTTGTTACAGTTTGGTTGTTGCATGTAGTTAAGCAGCGGATTGAAGAAACTTACGATCGGTTGCATTTTTATGGTCGTGTGGAGACATATCCTTTCGACGACAACCATGTTCCCCCCACACTTCGAATGGTCAAACGGTTCTGCGAGAGTGTGCATACATGGCTATCTCGTGACACAAAAAATGTTGCGGTGGTGCATTGTATGGTTTACTTGCACGATTTCCAGCTTTACCTCACGTTGGATTCCAGAATCAGCTCGTTGCTTCATCTTCCTCAAGGTTGCAGAATAGTGGAGTTGACAGTAGTCCTAAAGGTGGAGACAAAACCAGAAGACACCTCCAAATTATTAGGAAAGAACGGAGGATATCCAGAAAATGAACGGAGAGCAAGGGAGAGAGGGAGGAGAGAAAGATAGAGATGGCTTCGACGCTGGTTTTGATGGTGGTGTTCGTGTTCACTTTAATAGATTTCGCTCTCGCCGTTGGTGGTAGAGCAGCGGACGAAGACTGGTAGTACATTCCTGGTAAAGTTGAAGGGCCTGTGTGAATATTTCTTGCCATATGGCTTCCACGGGACAAGCACCGTCTCTGAAGAAGCACAATCCGCCAGCTGGGAGAGAAGGTGATCAGCTGATCATTACTCCTCTCGGTGCTGGCAATTAAGTGGGTCGGTCCTGTGGATACATATCTTTCAAAGGAAAGACAGTGTTGTTTGATTGTGGAATTCATCCTGCTTACTCTGGCATGGCCGCTCTTCCATTCTTCGATGAGATTGACCCTTTGACTATTGACGTCCTCCTAATTATTCACTTCCACTTGGATCATGCAGCTTCCTTACCATACTTTTTGGAAAAGACTACATTTAAAGGAAATATTCCGTTCAATGGATAAGATTGAGGTAATTGATTTCCACCAAACAGTTGAGGTGAACGGAATTCGATTTTGGTGTTACACTACTGGCCATGTTCTCAGTGCTACAATGTTCATGGTCGATATTGCTGGTGTACGAGTCCTTTACACAGGTGATTATTCTCGAGAAGAAGATAGGCATCTTCGAGCTGCATGCGGGACAACCATAAGTGGGATGTGATAGGCGCGAGCTGGTTATGAAGTCCATAGTGCCAGTGGTTATGACAAGAGTGTTGGGTGTATATGAGCTGATTATCGTCGTCATCATGAGTATTGGGATTAGTCCCAAGGCCAAATCTCATTACCTATTTGATGGGTATGCACATCTTTCGTCTGGTCTGGCTTGTGGTCTTGCTGGGCTGTTAGCTGGGATGGTAACTGGAATTGTCGATGATGCTGGTGTCAGAACAAACGCACAACAGCCAAGGCTATTTGTTGGAATGATCCTTATCCTTGTTTTCGTTGAAGCACGGGCTCCCTACGGCCTCATTGTTGGCATCATCTTGTCATCTGGGGCAGCCATGCTTGGCCAGCTTATGAGCAGAGTGTTGCATGGTGTTGTTGGGTTCAATTAGCTGGGAAGTTGCGTGATGGTGTCACAGCCACTGGCTTGGTCCTAACTGTTATACAAATGTGGCAGAAGCATGGAGTTGTTGGCCAATTCGTTGAATTTTATAGGGATGGTATGAGAGAACCATCCTTAGCTGATAGTGCTACCATTGCCAATATGTTTCCTAAGTATAGGGCCTTCCTTTACAGCCAGCAAAACCATGAGCACTAGGGACGAATCAAGAAGAGAACCTTGATCCCTGGGCACTCCATCCATCTCTCTAAAAAATGGATTTGTTGAAGTGGTTGACAGCAGCTGCATTTATTGTGACGCTGCTGCTGGTAGCAACTGAGAAGTAGCTACAGATGACGATGAAGACGACGATGACATGAGTGAAACTGACGAGAGGCCAGACAATGTGGATCAACATGAATCAAGAGGGTTATCATCACCAATTCTTTCATCGATCAACATAAATCAAGAGCTCAACCCCGTCATTTGAGCCACAATTTTAATCCACAAGGTGATACGAGGTCCGAATTCAGCCATCAAATTCGTCAAATCAGGTAATGATCATAGCCATTAAAATCTTCAAGAATTTCGTTACCTAAAAGGATCGATTTAAATCTCAATTATGTCATGTCGTACTCATATGTCTCCATATCCACATGTCGCATTCGTACTATAATTTTCTGCAATTTAATTCTTGCACCATCAAACTCCAGAATGGGAAGGCCGACCCACCCACTGGTGGTCCTTTATTTACCGTCATTTAAATTCCTGCAATTTAATTCCTGCACCATTAAACCCCAAAGGGAAGAGCCAAGCCAGTGCTAGGCCGCCCATTGAAGGTTTTACTTACCGTCATTTAAATTCCTGCAATTTAATTCCTGCACCATTAAACCCTAAAGGGAAGAGCCAAGCCAATTCTACGCTGCCCATTGGAGGTTTTACTTATCGTCATTTAAATTCCTAAAATTTAATTCCTACACCATTAAGCCCCAAAGGGAAGAGCTAAGCCAATGCTAGGCCGCCCATTGGAGGTTTTACTTACCGTCATTTAAATTCTTGCAATTTAATTCCTGCACCATTAAACCCCAAATGGGAGAGCCAAGCCAATGCTAGGCCGCCCATTGGAGGTTTTACTTACCTTCATTTAAATTCCTATAATTTAATTCCTGCACCATTAAACCCCAAAGGGAAGAGCCAAGCCAATGCTAGGCCGCCCATTGGAGGTTTTTACTTACCGTCATTTAAATTCTTGTACCATTAAACCCCAAAAGAGAGGGCCAAGCCAAGGCTTGGCCATCCATTGGTGGTCTTTATTTATTGTCATTTACTTTCTGTAATTTAATTTTTGAATCACTAGACCCTAAGATGAGTAGGTTGCAGCACTGCACAGAAGTCGTTAACTCACTCCCTCTTTCGGCTTCAGGGAAATATTTAATATTTTAAAAATGCAAAAAAAAAATGTCACTCACGTACATTCCATTTTAAAAAGTGAAAATACAAAAAGAGAATACCCCACTAGAGCCTTAGGAGTAAATCAAGCCTGAGTTGCCAAATTAGGATATCCATGAAATTAAGGTACCGAAAGGGCATTAGTTTTAATTAACTGATGTAACCAAGTCCCCGAACTCATAATCTCTGGTTCGTAGAAGTAATTTAGTCCTCCCGCTAATTTACTTAGGTTTCTAATCAACCTACCAAAAATGATTAGTGGCGACTCCAAATTTTAAAACCATTTGAACAAAAAATCAAAGTTGCGATTCGGTAGGACTTGGGAGGGTCCGTATTAGGTTATTTCATCTAATTAGCCTAATAATCCGTTCATCCGAGCGAAAAAAAAAATTCGGGTCGCGACAAAAGCTATCATCACTTGCTGAATATAGGAGATAAAGAGTTCGAGGCCATGTTTGAAACTTAGACCATAGAGCCTGGCCCTTCCGCCAACGACGTCCAAGATCTCATTAAAGATAAGGACAACAACAATAAGGGTCAAAAGACGCGTTACAGTCGCCATACTGAGCATCAAATTCAAAGGCTTGAGGATTTCTTCATGAAGTGCCCTATGCCAGAAAATCGACAAAGAATAAAACTGAGCGAAAGGCTAGGGCTGGAACTTTCACAGGTCAAGTTTTGATTTCAAAATAGGTGAACCCGAGTAAAGACTCGACATGAGTGCCATGAAGTCGAGTTTCAAAGAGCTGAAAATGAAAAACTTCGAGCAGAGAACAAGAGGTATAAGGAAGCTTTCGACTCCGCTACTTGCCCCAATTGCAATAACCTCCTCACCCTCAATGAAAGGCAGTATCTGAGGATCGAAAATACCCGTTTAATGTTAGGAGTATGCCCTAAAGCAATCATGTGATGGTCACATGTATGGCATAAATATTGTACTATTGATATTATATTAATGGCAATACGCTTGTTTATTCATCTTGTCCCTTTATTTTAGATGAATAAGGTCCGTTAGATTAATTGGAACTGATATCCATTCTTGAGGCGTTAAGAATATGTGTGACGGGTCATCAGTTGGTCTCTAATCTTCAAATTGGTTCTTGGTCGAAGGATCGTGGATTGGGCATCCACGAGCCGGTTGAGACCAGTGTGTTCGCAGCCTCGCTATTAAGCATTGGATGCCCAATAGGGATGACGAGTCACAAGTCATCGGACGTTAGACGTCTAAGCTGGAACACAGGTGTTCGTATCGAAACGAGTTCGATCGAATCCACTGAACGTGACGAAAGAGCGATTAACTAACATGGAGGCTTCGTGCTTGGTCAATGTCTCAATCGCTCTTGGCTTTGGTGTGTTAATGGTCCTCAAACCTGAGCCACGATGATGGCTTGTATATTGGATGGCTGTGGTTCACAGGTACGATATTGGCCGATCATTGATCCGCCTCTATGCATGATGGTCATAGTCCTCCATATACGAAGTCACAGGCGTGGACAACAGTTGGGATCTGTCTCCTCATTAAATGAGGTTGATGTCCTATGCGATCTATGCGTGATGGTGCATTAGAAAGTCCTTGGCCAAGGCAAAAGTCGAGAGGAGTCTCGCCGAATGCACGTCAGATAGATTTGTGCATATGATCGAATTTGTGGGTTTGACTTAGATATCCATGGCCCTCATTCGATCGGGACATGGTAAGACAGAATGACTGAATAACACCGAACCAAGGCCAACAGGTTCACTTTGTCCTCATACTTCATTCTGACTGGGTAACCGTGATATGTTGCTAGACGTCACTCACGGTTTGTGGGATCTAAGGATTGATTTGGGACGATCAATTCCTTGAGGAATCTCACTGCTAGCTCAGGGGTGAACCTAGGAATGTCACACACCTTAACCGACATCTGGCGACGTCCGTAACAAAGACAGGATCGCGAGAATGCGATAGGACTATTTGGATAGTCAAAAGGAGTTGAAAAGCTCACTACAGGACGAAATAGATGACACAGGCATGACATCATGATGATATCATGGATGATGTAATGGTTACATCATGCCTGCATCATCGTTGGATAAGAATAATTATCCAAAAGAGAGGATAAGAAAGATTATCTTCTAGAAATTGTCAAAAGTATGGTAGTAATTTTTATCCATTTGACAGAGACGTTTGGCACATCAAACGACGTGATTTGATCACGAAACTCGAGAGACCTGAAGTCTAAAATGTCTAGAGCCCGTGGATGAGAATTGCCGATAAAAATGATGCCATTTGGGCCACCCAAATGGGCGCCCAAATATGGCCGACGGGCTAGTCAAAGGCGGTTAAATAACAGCCTTTGACCACTGTCCAATGGGCGGGGCCCACTTGGCTGGTCAAAGGTGGTTTGACCACCTTTGACCAGCGACCAGCTGGCCATGTGGGTATGGCCAGCTGGAAGGACACGTGGCGGCCTCTCATTGGCCACCACGTGAGGAGGTTCTAGATGGGCGATTTAAACCGCCCCTCCCTTTCTTTCTCTCCCCAAATCCGACCTCTATAAATAGGGGTTGAGGGCCTCAAGTTCAAGAGGTTAGAAACTTGAGAAAACACACATAAACGTGCCAAATTTCATGAGAAAGTGAGCTCAAGAATCAACCAATTCGGATACACAAAGTTTGTGTTTCCATTGGTTGAAAACGAAGGGTTCGGATTGAGACGCCGCGAGGATTACTAGCATAATTCGAGGGCCATTTCTCCGAATCTCCGTCTTCAAGGTCGCACGGGTGTCGGGGCGTGTCTGAACTAGAGGCCCGATACCTCTTGGGCTCGAGGACAAAGAAGCAGAGCCGCATCCAACCTCTATTATCCAGGTACGTTTCTAAACTAGCTTTAGAAAGTTCGATTTTCGATTAAAGTATACGAGGATTTCTAAGACGATCAAGGGCGCCGTTTGAATTTATTTTCTTTCGCTGCGTGTATGACATGTTTTCATGTATATGACGAGCGCCCGAGACCATTAGAAACCCAACATTTAAGAGGTGAGTTAGATCAGTTCATAACAGAACCAAGTTCTGTTGGAGGAAGGTACGATAAGACTGATTCTATGGGGACAACATTGATGCCCCCCGAGGAAGAGGGGATCTATCACCACCAAGCAAGTGGCATTGACGACGAGCTCACCGTCATGATCAACTAGTTCGATGTTGATGAAGCACCGGGGTAGTAATGTGCACACGGAGCCTGTATTTTGAAGCTGGTGATCACGGGTCCTTCAATATCACCGATGAGTACTTGACTCAGAATGAAGCTAGCTGATCACTGGAGAACCTACAAAAGGAGTAGAACCGATCCTGAACGAATACATATATTTCATTATCTTGTGTGGGATATTTTCTGCTTTTATAGATGTTTAGAATTAATGTAAAAGCAAGAAGTAGTAATTTCCCTTCCTCTTATTAAATGCTCGGATCCGTTACTGCACCAAACTTAAGGCAAAATTAATTGTGAGTAAAAATCCGCGTAAACTCGAAGGGGTAACTTTGTATCATTTCAATTTACCCTCAATTGCTCCGGTTTTAAATTGGATCCCTTCTATTTTCAGGAATTTGCAAACCGATCCAAGAGTACAGTCGTGCCCAAATACGAAATTCCTTGATTGAATAAAAGTTGGGGCGAATCGATTCATGGACATTATCACCGGATAGACGGCTTCAAACAAAGAAAAATGTGAACAAAAGACCCGAGCAATCTCAAAGATGGGTAATTTTGTATCGCTCCAATTTAACCATAATCGTCTCGAGTTCTGAATTAATTTCACTCTTAACAGGGATTGAAAATTGTCTTGAAAAGCATCGGGACGTGGAAGTGGCCAATGCAATGCAGCAAGACCACGCCATCTCAACAATTAACTCTTAAAAGAAAGCCTCCATGGACGCTTATGGTCTCGTAGGCCAAATGGCACGGGTTTCGCACATTTCTTTTTGCAAGAAGAAACAAAAATGCTTGACGAACGAGACCGAAGTCAATACCTTGTCATAACCTTGGCTCTAATAGTGAAGTGTCCAACGAAAGTCGAAAGAAACTCAACCCAACGAAGCTGATAAAGGGGTCGTGTAACGCATTTGAGATGAAGGGTAAACCAATATCGCTTCCAGTTTATCCCTTTCAAATGCTGGCTAACACGTCTCTTTTTCTTTTGACAGAAAATATTTACACTAACATTTAACATGTTGAAGGAGACAACCCGAAGGGGAAAAATTATGATCATCTAAAGAGATCCATTCTGATGAAAGTGGGGCAAATTGACGGCAGACCCTGAATTGAAAAGGAGATTATGCTTTCCTTAGCTCATTTGGTTTCAAGGATCACCTTTCTGGTTTCCTTCTTGCAGGGGCATTCGACCGACGACCATGATGGTTATCAGCATTAAAAGCCTAAATGCTTCACTTCACCTATACATTTCAGTGTGCAGGGGCAAAGCTAGAAACAAGCCACTCCTCAACTTAAGGAGTAGGCTCCCCAATTTGTTCGATCCGCTCACATGTCCAGGGGCAATTCAAATTTTCCCATTCTTGAGAACTTTCTTCCATACTTGCATATTCTGTAAACACGCATGATGCTAAAAATTGCCACATTTGCATTGTATTTACACATTTCATGATTTATGCATGACTATTCTACATGTTTAATTTGCTAATTCTGACGCGGAGCATAAATTGCATATGATGCATCGAATGTTTAGAATTGGGCATGACAGGATGATGAAAGACAAGCCATTTCCACACACGTCCTACATTTTAATCTATAGTAAGTCGTGTGCTAAATAGGTTTCACATTTCCCAAGGCAATGGGTTTTCTCGCAAAAGGTACGATAGCCGAAAGGAAGGAGGCAATTGAGTGTCTTCAAGGTCTATCCTAAACACTACAGATGACTATTGACAACCCATTTGAGCGTCGGTCTCATTTCATAACCCCTGTTAAGAACTACCCCATATCGAGGCTAAATGGAGGTAGTTCCAGCAATAGTTGTTGGGATTCTAATGGTCCCGGGTGCTTGTTACATGTACAAAAACATATCATGTTCGCAGCGGAAGAAAATAAATTCAAACGGCGCCCCGGATCGTCTTAGAAATTCTCGTATACTTTAATCGAAAATCGAAGTTTCTAAAGCTAGTTTAGAAACGTACCTGGATGACAGAGGTTGGATGAGGCTCTGCTTCTTCGTCCTCGAGCCCAAGAAGTGTCGGGCCTCTAGTTCAGACACGCCCCGACACCTGTGCGACCTTGAAGACGGAGATTCAGAGAAACGACCCTCAAATTATGCTAGTAATCCTCGCGGCGTCTCAATCCGAACCCTTCGTTTTCAACCAATAAAAACACAAACTTCGTGTATCCGAATTGGTTGATTCTCGAGCTCACTTTCTCACGAAATTTGGCACATGTAGATGTATATCTCTTGAGTGTCTAACCTCTTAAAGTTGAGGCCCTCAACTCCTATTTATAGAGATAAGATGAGGGAGAGAAAAGGGAAGGGCCGGTTTAAATCGCCCCTTTACACCGCCTTACGTGGCGGCCTAATAGGGGGCCGCCACGTGTCCTTCCAGCTGGCCACATGGCCAGCTGGACGCTGGTCAAAGGCGGTCAAACCACCTTTGACCAGCCACGTGGGCCCCGCCCATTGGGCAGTGGTCAAAGGCGGTTTAACCGCCTTTGACCAGCCCGTCGGCCAATTTTGGGCGCCCATTTGGGCGGCCCAAATGGCATCGTTTTGAGCAGCGATTCTCATCCACGGGCTCTAGACATTCTAGATTTCAAGTCCCTCGAGTTTCGTGATCAAATCACGTCGTTTGACGTGCCAAACGTCTCTGTCAAACGGATAGAAAATTCTATCATACTTTTGACAATTTCTAGAAGATAACATTTCTTATCTTCTCTTTTGGATAATTATTCTTATCCAACGATGATGCAGGCATGATATAACCATTACATCATCGATGACATCATCATGATGTCATGCCTGTGTCATCTATTTCGTCCTTTAGTGAGCTTTAGAAAAAAGGAAACGAATCCAATCCGTTTTAACTCCTTTTGACTATCCAAATAGTTCTATCGCATTCTCGCGATCCCGTCTTCGTTATGGACGTCGCCAGATGTCGTTTAAGGCGTGTAACATCCCTAGGTTCACTCCTGAACTGGCAGTGAGATTCCTCAAGGAATTGATCGTCCCAAATCAATCCTTAGATCCCACAAACCGTGAGTGACGTCTAGCAACATATCACGGTTATCCAGTCGGAATGAAGTCAGAGGATAAAGTGAATCTATTAGCCTTGGTTTGGTGTTATTCAGTCCTTCTATCTTACCATGTCTCGATCAAATGAGGGCCATGGATATCTGGGTCAAATCCACATATTTGATCATTTGCCGAGACTCCTCTCGACTTTTTCCTTGGCCAAGGATTTTCTAATATACCGTCATGCATAGATTGCATAGGACATCAATCTTGTCTAATGAGGAGACAGATCCCAACTGTTGCATACGCCTGTGACTTCATATGTGGAGGACTATGACCATCATGCACAAAGGCAGATCAATGATCAGCCAATATCATACCTATGAACCACAGCTATCCAATATACAAGCTAGTATCGTGACTCAGGTCTGAGGATCATTAACACATCAAAGCTAAGAGCGATTGAGATGTTGACCAAGCACAAAGCTTATATGTTAGTCAATCGCTCTTTTGTCACGTTCAGTGGATTCGATCGAACTCGTTTCGATACGAATACCTGTATTCTAGCTTAGACGTCTAACGTCCGATGACTTGTGACACGTCATCCCTATTAGGCATCCAATACTCAATAGCGAGGCTGCGAATACACTGGTCTTAACTGGCTCGTAGATGCCAAATCCACGATCCTTTGACCATAAACCAATTTGAAGATTAGAGACCAACTGATAAACCGTCACACATATTCTTAACGCCTCAAGAATGGGTATTAGTTCCAACTGATCTAACGGACTTTATTCATCAAAAATAAAGGGACAAGATGAATAAACAAGCATCTTGCCAAAAATATTACAATATCGATAGTACAATATCTATGCCATACATTTGACCATCACATGGCTGCTTTAGGGCATACTCTTAACAACCTCCCACTTGCACTAAAGCCAACCATGCTGATATCTTAAACCCATTCTACTAATGTGTTTCTCATATACAGCCTGGGGTAACGCCTTAGTGAAAGAATCCACTGTATTATCTATGGAGGCGATTTTCCGCATGGCGATGTCGCATCTCCCAACGATCTCTTGAATGAGATGGAAGCGCCTTTCGATATGCTTGGACTTCTGGTGAGACCTTGGTTCCTTTACTTGAGCGATCGCTCCACTGTTGTCGCAAAATAATGGGATCGGCTCCTCGATAGCAGGAACTACTCCAAGCTCTACGATGAACTTCTTCATCCAGGCGGCTTCCTTTGCAGCTTCTGAAGCTGCCACATACTCTGCCTCAGTGGTGGAGTCAGCAGTTATACTTTACTTGGAACTTTTCCAGCTAACTGCTCCACCATTCATTATGAATACAAACCCAGACGTTGACTTAAAGTCATCAGGATCTGATTGAAAATCAGAGTCTGTATATGCCTCAATTTTAAAATCTGCTTCTCCATATATCAAGAACAAGTCCTTAGTCCTTCTTAAGTACTTAAGGATGTTCTTGACCGCGATCCAGTGTTCCTCACCTGGATCCGATTGATATCTGCTTGTAATGCTCACAGCATAAGCAATATCAGGTCTCGTACATAGCATAGCATACATTATGCTGCCAATGGCCGAAGCATATGGTATCTTCGCCATTTTCTATCTCTCTTCAGGGTCTTGGGACACTGCACCTTAGAAAGACGTATTACATATCTAAAGGGTAGCAACCCTCTTTTGGAATACTCCATGTTGAAACTTTTCAACACTTTATCTTTGTACGTGGACTGCAAGAGGCCAAGCAATTGTCTGGATCTATCTCTATAGACCCTAATGCCTAAAATATAGATGGCATCTTCTAAGTCCTTCATGGAGAATTTCTGCGACAAGAACAGCTTGATGGTGTCGCGACCTAAAAAAAATCGATTTTCCAATTTTAAAGTTAATGGATTACCAGGTTAATTAAATTGAATTAACTAGCCTAGCTCGAACTCTCCCAAGTTCTACCGAATAGTGACTTAGGTTCAATTTCATCAAAAGAAAAATTTATCCTGGAGTCGCCACTAATCATTTTGGGTAGGTTGATTAGACACCTAAATAAAGCATCGGGAGAAATACTTTATTCCTACGAACCAGAGATTAATGAGTTCGGAGACTTGGTCACACTGATATTTCTACTAGCGCCCTTTCGGTACCAATTTCATGGACAATGTTTGATTTGGCAATTTTGATGAATTTTGAATTGAAGTTCAAATGTGCAATTTTTTTGGGTTTTCTTTTGTTAAATGTGATGCAAATACAATCTAACTATATGACATGTGAAATGTAATGACGTGGCAAGGACTATGCTATATGCATGACGTAGCAGATATGACATGGCAATATACGCATGATGTTCATATTACATGCTATGCAAAATGAATGACTTCTTTTTTTTTGGGTATTTTTTATGATTATTTTTTTTAGATTTTGGATGTATTATAAAAGAATACAAAATCACCCAAAGCAAACAAAGATGTGAAGAGAGAGCAGGTAAGGTAAAACTACCATAAGGACAGTGAAAATAAAACTCGCAACTCGTCGGGTGAATAATTACAGACCAATTAAATAAAACCCGAGACATGATCGGGAATACAACAAAAATGGACCGGAATGGACATCGGTCAAACACCCGTCGCCAAGCCTCGTGGGTCGTGAGTACAACAAAACGGACCAGAATGGACATCAGTCATCCTCTAGTCTTCAAAGCATCGGGCCGAAAACCAAATGAAAATAATGAACTATCCAATCGGACATGCACAATTACCAATGAGTTAAGACAATTCAAACGCTCAAAGAAAGTTTAGCACGTGCTGATTAAACTTTATTGAGACCCTTTTTTTTTACAATTTTCCAATGCATTAACAAAAATACGAATTAAACCATACTGTCTATGAACATACTTAAGGAGAAAGTAGTAACCATAAAATACAAAAGAAATAGTGAAATGTATGCAAAATTTCTGAGATTTTTTATGTGGATGGGAAAATGTGTCGTTGACAACTTTCATGTTTTACATTCTTATTGAAGAGACACTCATTTTCGTGTAGAAAATGGTCTTTCATGAGAGCCCAGCAGCAAACAAACAAATTTCACAGAACAGACATACTTCAGGATTAAGCTCAAATAGACACTCAAATATCAAAATTAATGCACCAAACTTTCCAGTTTACTAAACAAGACCTCAATGAACAATTTTCATTTTTTTGTGAAGTTTAAAAAAAAAGACTCTAAACATGAGATAACTACGAGTTAAAATGACAACACTCAGAAAAACACTCAGACTCAAGGACACCAACAGAATTGCATGATTTCATTAAATGCATTAAAAATATGAAATGTGCATGAATATTTTTTGTATTTTTTATATGTTATGCATCAGGATGTTATGAACAAATGTCATGAAGAGGTCTTTATGAAATGGGGTCTAGAATAACCCGTGAAAGGTCAGATCAGAAAAATTCTATCTCAGGTTTTGATCACCATATTTCCAGATTCTGCTCTCAATTTCGGGACCTTTTTGACATAGCAAACGACGTCTATTTTCGCACCATAATATATCAAATCGAAGATCTCGAAGTCATCTACGAATGTTCAGTATATTTGTTTTCGAGATTTCGTCATCTAGACATGGAAAATCTAGTTACAAGACCACTGGGCGTGCTGATCCGAAAATAAAAGTCTGTGAACTTGCATCTCAACATCAACCATTATCAATAAACGTACAAGTTCAACACATCTATGGCATATACATTCAACTACAGCAGCAAATAATCACTGGTCACTCCCAAACTCCTCTTATTTAAGCTCAAATAGTCATCCATTCGCAATCCTTGCTACACATACGACTATTAGGTTTGAGAAAACTACCTATCGTGGCGTGGTGAGTTGCGTTGACGATGAACCCGAGACAATGGGGCGACGAAGGGAGAAATATTCCGGCCTCTTCCTCCCTTGCTCTCTGCGGTCGCTCTTCCTCTCTCTCGGTCAAGTTCCGTTCGTGTTTTTCTTCTGTAATTCCAGCTCCCCCGTTTCTCTTCTCCTTGAAATCTCTCCAAAAAAAAAATTTCTCTCTATCTTCCTCTCCCCTTCTAATTCACCATCTTCCATTCTAATCTTTCCATCTCCCATTCTAATTCTTCATCTTCCCTTCTAATTCCACCATCTTCCATTCTCCATCTTCCCTTCTAATTTCTCCATCTTCCCTTCTATATCTCCCCTTCTCCATCTTCCTTTCTAATTTCTCCACTAACGTTTCTTTGCAAAATAATCCCTAAAATTTTATGTATTTGCAATTCAGCCCATGAAGTTTTATGTATTTGCAATTCAGTCCCTATGGAAAAATTTCTTTTAAATTCAAAACTTCATAAGCCTTTCGGCACACCTCCCTCACGCTCAGTCCAATCGTTTGTCAATTTAAGCTCAAATCCTCCGTCGTTAGCCATAATAAAATGCATGACCGACAAAAAATTAAATATGCAATGCATGAAAAAATTAATTTTTGGTGAGAACTAATTCCCATTTCATTTTTTTTATGTACTTAAGTGAATGAATTTTAAAAAGTCAAAATTTAGGTGTCAACAGCTGCCCCTCTTTGAGCGGAGACTCGTAGAGGTTTCGCTCAAAGACAAAATTGAACCTAAATTTTGACAATGCAAATGAAATGAATGATGATGATTTTTTGTGGGGGAGTTTTAATCCCATTTTATATGCAAGTGCAATGATGCATGATATGCAGGACTGTAAATAACATGTGTTAAGACTCCTTCTTCCCATGAAATGGATTAAAGAAATATGCACATGGATCGCATATAGAGATACCCATTTTACTAAATACCTCATAATACTGATGATTCCCTTAAGTTCCAAGCTTCTTGTAGATGCATGAAACTTAAGGTACTGGTGCCTATCTATTGCCAAAAGTTTCCCTCTGACGTGAGAAAGCGCAAGATCTATAAAGGTTTTCCTCCGAGATCACAAGAGCATGTCGATTGTGATTCGAAAGATATCAAAACCATAAGAGCATGTCGATTATGATTCTGATAAGGGATGTGTCCACCAAATCTCTTCGGGTGAAAATACATCAGGGAGATAGGTACCGCCGACCCCGCAGGGCAGTGACCGTATCATGATATAAAGATAGGTACCGCCAACCCCACAGGGCGGTGACCATATCGGAGGGATATGTCGCCGAAGCGAAGTCATATCAAGGAAGGATATGCTGCCAATCTCACAGGGCAGAATCATATCAAGAGATGAATGAGATACCGCCAACCCCACAGGGCGGTGATCAAATCAAACCATATAGATGAGGTACCGCCAACCTCACAGGGCGGTGACCAGATTGAAATTGTGTTGCACGAATGCATCAGTGCAAACACAGGATGTTGGGATTATAATTTTGAGAAGAGGTCCAGAAAACTTACCTGGGTTTTCTGGGTAGTTGAGAGGTAGATTTCTTTCAAGATCATTAGAGCTGGTCTTTGATGATCTGAAAGGGACCGAGATCACAAGAGCTGGTCTTTGATGATCCGGAAGAGTTTCGAGATCGTTAGAGCTAGTCTTGGACGATCCGAAAGGGAGATGTGCCGCCAATCTCACAGGGCGGTAACCACATCGAGAGGGTGTGCTACACGAGCCATGTCAGTGTAAACACAAGATACCCAAAAAGGGTGATTTTGAAATAGGTTCATAAAACTTACCTGGATCTTCTGAATGAAAGGTCAAAGAGTAGATAGGTTGACTGCATCATGCCTGCTTATTCACTTGAAGCAAAGTTATGCGCATAGACCAAATCAAATGCTAATGCGACATGTGTAAAAATCATGCTTCACTGAAGAAGGTGAATGCTTGGATGATTGTATATGTCGCAATAGATTTGAGTGCTCTAACAATCATCAGAATTCGTTCTTTTGAAAGGCTCAGGTTGAAAACATACTTACTTGAGAGCTTGGAAAATTATCAGTGGGCACTTGCCAACATGGCTTGTTCATTCAATATCCCTTGGGTGAATTTTCAAGACCTCTTGAGGTAGCTTGAATATCAGGAAAGCACATGCTCAAACAATGTTTAGATGAAACATGTACAGGTATGCATGCTGAAATTCATTCAGTGGAATTATGCAAAACTATTCTGTCAAGTTTGCATTACCAATTCTGTTCAAGGAGGTAATTACATTGTGAATACCTCCAATGTACTCTGAATAGGGGACTTCAGTCCGAAAGGGCTTTCTCCTACTCTCGAGAAAAGCTGTTTCTTCTAACTTGTAGGATTCAAGAGAAATCACTCAATCTTGCCATCATCGCATTCAACAAAGGTCTGAGTAATCTCGCAGTTGGTATGACCAAGCCGATCTGGAGGTCTTGATTGGGACCGTAATATAGGCTAGGTCAATGGTTTACCAAATGGGACTCCTGTGGAGTCAAGGCTTTTTAGAAAGAGATTTTCATCATCTGCTCTGAGTTTACAAGTCAAGAACCTTGCAAAAATGAGAGAGAAATAATTTTGCTCGAACTTCTTCGAGCGATGCTTAAAATCATTCAACTCTACGTTAATTCATGTGCCCTAATAAGAAGAGACTTTGAAGGGTTGTAACGTAGGTTAGGATTTGGGACTGAGAAACAAAAAGGCTCGCTTTGGCTCAGAAAATATATGAGAATGGCTTGATGCTAGTGATCATTGTTGTCTTGTCATCGATTTTAGCCTTCTGAAATTGATTTCAAAATGTGCCATCACTGCTTGAGGATGGAGCTTCCACTGATGATTGCAATTTCCCATCTGACTCTCTTGGAGACTTTTTCTTTACAAGTCAACCCGTTGGGATTAACAGGAAGGATAAAATGTACATCCAAATTTCAACATTTTTTACAAATGAATGAGGATTGAATGGGCATAGGCCTTGCTTTTGATAGGCATTTTGCTTTTTACTGCCCGAGATTTTCTGTGGGATTAGCCTTTGCTTTTCTTATTCCCGACTCCTATTTTCTTTCTTGAGAGAGAGCTATTTTTTGACACCTCTCTTTCTTTTCCTTTCTTTGTAAGGAGTGATGCTAGACACTACATGAGAAATCTAACGTACGAGATGAGTTCACTTGGGGATTCTTTACTGCCCCGATCTCTTCAGTTTTGGTCTTTGGAGATGACATTGTCTTCGTCTCGGAACCAGCAAATGATTACCAGCAAGGGGTCAAGAAATGAATTTGCAGGCTCAAATGGGCTATGCAATGGATGTAGTGTATAGGATAGAGAAATGAATGCTCTTCATCATCCTAAGGCACTTGAATTAAAGTTCGAGTAAAATGCAAAGCAAGACCCGAAGATTGATGCTAGTCTGAGCAAGAGAATTTCTAACTATTTACCTCATGCTGCTGCTGGAATTACCTCGTCTTGCCATAATGTGGGGTGGTTCTTGACAGGGGTAAGAAAATGAAACCGCCGCTCAAAAAGGTTTGCAATGGACACCTGTAGTGTTTGGATAGAGAATTGGATGCTTCTGTCACTTCGGCATCGTACCTTTCGCGAGAAAACCCATTGCCTTGGGGAATGCGGAACCTATTTTGTGCACGACTCACTATGGATGTAGGACGTGTATGGGAATGGATTGCCCTTCATCATCCTGTCATGCCCCATTCTATACATTCGATGCATCATATGCAGTTTATGCCCCAAGTCAGAATTGACAAATTAAACATGCAGAAGAGTCATGCATAAATCACGGCGTGTGTAAATGCAATGCAGATTAGCAGTTTTCAGCCTCACACGCATCTGCTAAAAATGCAAGCATGGGTGAATTGGAATTGCCCCTGGATATATGGGCAGATCGAGTGAATTGGGAGTCCACTCCTTAAGTCAAGGAATGGCCCGTATCTGAGTTTGCCCCTGCACAGCATTTAGACCTTTTCAATATTAACAACCGTCATGATTGTCGGTCGAACGCCCTTCTTTCGATTGAGGGTAGCCATCAATTTGCCTCATTTTGATCGAACTAGATTTCATTAGATGATCATGATTTGCTGCTTGAGGTTGTCTTCTTTGACATGTCAAATATTAGTGTTAACATTTCCTGTCAAAAGAAAAAGAGACATGTTAGCTGGTATTGGAAGGGATGAATTGGAAACGATACTGATTTACCCTTCATCTTGAATGTTTTGCGCGATCCCTTTATTAGCTTTGCTGGATTGAGGTTCCCTTGGCTTTCGCTAGACACTTCAACATTAGGCTAAGATCGTGACAAAATACTGACCTTGGTATTGCTCGTCAAGTATTCCTGTTTCTTATTGCAAAAAGGAAACATGCGAGGGATTGTATTATTCATTCATAACATTTACAATATTCTCCGACCTTGAGGATCGAGCTCGGACTACCTCGAACCATTGTCATTCCCAATGTCATCAGGCCCATTAGGCCGTAAACGACCATGGGGCTTTCCTTTCAAAGGTTAATTATCGGGATAACGCGGCCTTGTTGTATCGCCTTGGGCCGTTTTCCGTTACTGTACTTCTCAAGGCAATTTGCAATCCCTGTTAAGAATAGAATAAAATAATTCAAGACTCGAGATGATTATGGGCAAATTAAAACAATACAGGATTACCCGTCTCTGAGATTGCTCGGGTTTCTCATTCGTATTCTTTTGTCCGAAGCCATCAATCCTATGGTAATGTCCGCGAGTTGATTTGCCCCAAATTTTGTTCATCTTGCATTTGGATATAATTGTGTTCTCGGGTCAGTTTTGCAAATTCCTGAAAACCACAGGGATTCATTTTAAAACTGGAGTAATTCAGGGTAAATTGAAACGATACGAGTTTACCCTTCGAGTCTACGCGGATTTTTACTCGCAATTAATGTTACCCTGAGTTTGGTGAAATACAGGCTCCGAGCATTTAATAGGAGAACGGGAAATTACTACTTCTTGCTTGCGTTCATTCCGGACATCAATAAAACTAAAAAACATCCAATGCAATGAAATAAAGCATCTGTATTCGCTCAGGATCGACTTCGCTCCCTCTGCAGGCTCTCTCACGATCGGCTGGCTTCATTCCAGATCAGGTACGCATTGGCCATGTTGAAGGACTCGTGATCCCAGCTTTGAAATACAGACTCCGTACGCTTATTAAAGCCCCAGTGCTTCATCGGCGTCAAACTGGTTGATCATGGCGGCGAGCTCGTCGTCAAAGCCACTTGCTTGGTGATGATGCATCCCCTCTTCCTTAAGAGGTATGAATGTTGACTCCACAGGATCTGTTTTTTCGCCACTACCCCCAACAGAACTTGATCCTACTATGAACTGATCTAGCTCCCCTCTTAAACGGGAATTTTCGATCTTCAGATACTGCCTTTCGTCAAGGGTGAGGAAGCAATTACAGTTAGGACAGCTAGCGGAGTCGAAAGCTTCCTTATACACTTTGTTCTCTGCTCGGAGTTTTTCATTTTCAGTTCTTAGAACCTCGACTTCGTGGCGCTCATGTTGAGTCTTTACTCGGGTTCGCCTGTTTTGAAACCAAAACTTGATTTGCCATGATTCCAGCCCTAACTCCTGGCTCAGTTCCATTCTTTGTTTTTCATCTGGCATAGGGAATTCCTTGAAGAAATCTTCAAGCTTTTGAACCTGATGTTCGGTGTGACGCCGACGACACTTCTTTTGACCCTTGTTGTTGTCGTCCTTATCTTTATTGAGATCTTGGACGTCGTTGGCGGGAGGAAGAGGCTCCATGGTCTGAATCCCAAACATGGCCTCGAACTCTTCATTTCCCATGTTTAGCAAGTGGCGGTAGCTCTCGAATGTGTTGGGTTGAGACATCCTTGACTGGTTATCGATTTCTCAAGGTTTGCTGCTCTTCTTTATCCTTTCACTCTCTCTGAGTTTTTCTGAGCGATTGTGTATGCTTCGAGGTTTTTTTCTTTTTGAGTTCGGATAAAGACTACCAGGAGGACGCCTCTTTTAAAATCGAGGGATTCAGAATTTCTATTGCTTCCCCCAATATTCCTGTCTTTCTCAACTTTTTCGCTATATTTCCTGCTCATTCGGCTTGTCTTCTTCTATCTTTTCGTGGTAGAGGGCCCTTATCAACGTCTCCACTGTCGATTTGCTGGCGAATCTTCCCATAAAGACGAATCATATTTTCCTTGTCTGCCGAAAATTTCTTTGTCTCCCACCAACGTCGTCCTTTTCCTCTTCTTTTCTAAAGCGGTGGTATCACCTCAAACCTTTTCTGCAAAGATATCAGATTTGCTTAGCTCGAGATAGCAGACCGAAGGGGGATTCGAGCTGACAAAGACGGCACCGGAAAGGAATGTCCGGTAAGAGAATCTGACCGATAGATATTGCTACAATATTTAACTCGAGACAGATTATCATCTTCGGATTCTAATCGTCTGTCCTGACTCTCTCCTCCAATACTTTCGTGTTCCGCTCGTCTGCCTTGATTTCTTCCTTGATAATGGCCAATCTCCCTACCCACATCTTCCCAGCCGACGTTATGTTCAAATGGGAAAGGCTCTATCATCTTCTTGGCCGAGGCTATATTTACATAGCCCATCATTCGAGTGTCGAAGTTGAGATCCTCGGTCTGTTCGGGAAAATAAATGCTTCTTCGGTTGAAGGCACTGTTGACACCTGATTTTTAATCATTTTTTCTCTTTTAAAACTAATAGAAAATCCATAAAAAATCATAAAATTGAAAAATCAACTTTGGGTACCTTGGCAAAGCCTAAGGAACCAATTTTGACCAAAAAATTATTTTTCATATTTTCAGTATTTTTCGGTATTTTTATTTTCGAAAATTAATAGAAAATCCATGAAAATTTATAAAATTGAAAAATCAATTTTGGGGACCTTGGCCAAGCCTAGGGAACTAATTTTGACCAAAAAATAATTTTTCATATTTTCAGTATTTTTCGATATTTTTATTTTCGAAAATTAATAGAAAATCCATGAAAATTTATAAAATTGAAAAATCAATTTTGTATTTTTTAATATTTTTCATAAATTAGGAGGATATTTGAAAATAAAATTGCATTTTAGGCCACTAAAATATGAATAAATAGTCAGTATTTTTATTTTAATTTTTCTCTTCATTTTGGCCAAAGAAAACCTACAAAAAATTAATTCTGAACAGGGAGTTACTTTGTTAAATCCATTTTTTAGATTAATTGTAAAAATTTTAGAAATTTGTTTTAGCTCTGTAATTTTCGATTTTTGCATGTCTGGAGTCGTGACATTGTCCTCTAATAATCCAAATTTTTCAATGGCCTGATAGTGCATTTGGCGTTATTGCGTTTGGATTTTCCGAATTCGATTTATTATGTTGATGAGTCTCTATCTGTTTCCTCATTTTCCTGGGTTGCGAAGATACCTTAAGAATCGGGAGTGCGAAGTTTGATACGTCCATAACTTCACCGACCTTAACGAGAGTTCCGGCAGACTTGAAAAAAAAAATCCTGCCGATTTTGATCTATAGGAGTCTGCAAAGGAGGATTTGCGTGGCATGTGGCACCAGAAGATGCCAACTCGAGGCTATTGAACGAGAAAGGTTATGCTTACGGCTTCGAAGTCTGGGCGAAATCCTGCAGATTATGGGCGAACTACACCTGAGGATAAAAGAACATGATGGGAAAATATTATAATGGGCAGCCGAAAGCAAGAAAACGTTAAGTAAAAGAGGCCAAGTGATTGCAAATTTTTTAGTCACAAAAGAAAGGAAACGACGGCCAGAGAGAGTCTACGGGGAACATGGCCGACAATTTTCGGTCATCATCATGATCACCTCATTTTTTACTAAAAAGAAAGGTAAAGAAAAGCAAAGAGAGAGGTACCTCCGTGGCAATGCAAAAAGCGGATAAAAGTTCATCATTTAACTTTCGGTGGGATGAAAAAAAAAAATAGAGAAAGGCGCACCACACCATGGCTGAGAGGCCACAGTTTGTTCTGGCAACTGACCCAATGGCAGCAGCATCCACTTCCATGGCGGCCACCGCCGTGCTATTGCCTCCGCGAGCGGCCAGCACGTCCGTAGCCGCCGCCCGGGTCTCCTCCTTGCCTTACGTTCCGCCGCGCTTCTCTGCCCATCCCGCCAAGCTCTACTTAGAGCTGCGGAGATTATCGTTGGTCCGGATTAGAGCCTCTTCGGACGATTCCCCTGCTTCAGTTGATGCCGGAGAACTATTCACAGACCTGAAGGAGAAGTGGGACGCCCTGGAAAATAAGTCCACAGTTATTCTTTATGGAGGTGGGGCTATTGTGGCCGTCTGGTTATCATCCGTCATGGTGGGAGCTATCAACTCTGTTCCTTTGCTTCCAAAGATCATGGAGTTGGTGGGGCTCGGATACACCAGATGGTTCGCCTACAGATACCTTCTCTTCAAGTCGAGCAGGAAGGAACTGGCCGAAGATGTTGAGGGTCTGAAGAAGGAGATTGCTGGAATCGAATAGGTCCACGAGATCGGTCACATGTTCGATCTTTGTACTCCTATGAGATGCTGAGCCCCGCGACTCTAAAGCTGTCGTGAATGCTCAACAAGTGAATCTTGAGCCACAAGGCGTGGACGAATTAAGCTCGGCTGCAAAGGGAGATGGTTCGAGTTGGGGACGTCGCCTTTGAAGTTGTCTGCTGCTGCCTCTACACTGATTTGGTCGGATCTCTCTTCTGTTTTGTCTGAATTATTGTCATGTACTAAGAGGCATTTGGGTAGTGATTAGTGGAAAAAGAAAATGGGACAAAAGTAGAGAAAAGGAAAAGCTCTGGCGGTGGCAAAGGATATTGAAGGGAGGACATATCCTTCTTGGTGTTTGGAGTTGGTTCAGATCGGAGGTCTCTTTCACTGAGCCTACGAGATGTGACTGAAAAAACCTGCTATAGATCTACTGGGAATCTTGTTCAACACTCGTGAAATAAGGAAGCATGAATCGGCATTTGGGGCTGTGGGTCAATCAGTAACAGCTTCGTGTTTGGGTGAAAGAGGTGTACGGATCCTTTCTTCAAGTTGTTCGATAGAGGTAGAGGACAGCGGCTCGTGAAGCAATATGGAGAACAGAGAGAATGGAGGCCAACTTCATTGAAACTCACGGAGAAGAAGAGATTGCCGCGGAGAAGTCAAAATAAGACGGGGATGGAGACTCGAATGGATCCTGCTGAAGCAAAAGGAAGGAAACCATGGGCGGTGGCCGAGATGGTCATGGCGGCCTTCCTCGTGTCCGGGCTGATGCACGAACCGCTGTACTACTACATGACGCACGAGGCTCACGTGGGAGGTGACGGGGTCTTCGTGATGCAGAGGGTGTGCGTGGGCCGGGGTCACCCGCGACAGCTCCGGGGTCTATGTCACCGGCATAGCACTCGATCGCCTTGGGCTCACCGCGGAGC
Organism: Psidium guajava; assembly: GCA_016432845.1. Taxonomy (NCBI): domain Eukaryota; kingdom Viridiplantae; phylum Streptophyta; class Magnoliopsida; order Myrtales; family Myrtaceae; genus Psidium; species Psidium guajava. Next base: position 34,562,900 of record CM028225.1, on the reverse strand, counting down.
TCAAGTTCCATACTCTGATTGGCCTGCCGATGCTGCAGAATCTCAGTCTCTTGGGTAACAACTTCACCGGTTGGATTACGCCAGCATTTGACTTCATGGCCACGCTCCAGCATTTGGATTTGTCTGGCAACAGCTTCTGTGGCCCGACCCCTGTGAGAATCACGGAGCTGTACAATTTGAATTACTTGAACTTATCGTTGGACAGGTTCTTGGGCAGGTTCCCATTTGGGATTCGGAACTTGCAACAGATGAAGTCCTTCGATTTGCGCGGGGATGCTCTACGTGGTGATATTGGTGAGTTGTTGACCGAGTTGAGAAATGTGGAGTATGTGGGTTTGAGTGGCAATAACTTCTCTGGAAGTGTCTCAATAGGAGTTCAAAATGTTTCTGGCTTGGCAAATACAGTGTGTTTTCTGAATCGGAGTCATAACACCTTAAATGGTCAGTTCTTCGGTGCTGATTCAATCAGATTGTTTAGGAACTTGGAGGTTTCGGATATGGGCAATAGTATGGTTACTGGGCAGCTGCCTTCGTTTGGGGGTTGTCCAATTTGAAGGTTGTACGATTGGCAAATAACCTATTGTTTGGGTCATTGCCAAAAGAAACGTTTGAGTCGTGGACTCCACTGGAGGAATTGGATCTAAGTGGGAATGGTTTCATAGATTCGATTCCAGAGATTAATGCTACCACACTGAGGTCTTTGAATCTTTCGTCAAATGGTTTGTCTAGTTCTTTACCTGGACTACCAGAAACATGCACTACGGTGGATTTGAGTAGCAATATGATCTCTAGCGACATGTTTACCATTCAGAGCTGGCATGCACGATTGGAATTTCTAGATCTGAGTTCAAACAATCTGTCGGGAGCCTTCCCAATCTGTGCTCTCAATTTGGGAGCTTAATTACCTTGAAACTTTGGCATAATTCCTTAGCAAGCGTTTTACCCTCTTTATCAGGCAGCAACCAGAAATTTTCTGTTGAAGACCTCAGCTTGAATGAATTTCAGGGGACAATTCCTGCTGGCTTCTTTATGTCCACTTCGACTTTCTTAAATCTGTCAGGCAATCAATTGCCTGGGTCAATTCCTCTTCAAGGTTCACACATGAGTGAATTGCTAGATATGCATGCCTTCTTCCCATCAGATGGAGTCTCTTGATCTTTCTGGAAATTCCTTAAGTGGTTCATTGCCTGCAGAGATAGGGAACATGGGGGAGACTCAAATTGCTGAGTCTTGCAAGGAATGGATTATTTGGTCAACTGCCTAGTGAGTTGAGCAAACTTACTTATTTGCAGCACCTTGATTTGTCGAGCAACAAATTTTCTGGTAATATTCCTATGAACCTTCCATCCAGCCTCATTGTATTTAATGCGTCACATAATGAGCTATCGGGAATAGTCCCTGAAAACTTGCAAAGATTTCCCAGTAAGTCATTTAAGCCTGGAAATCCTTTGCTAATGTTGGGAAAGTGTGTCCCATCACCGAATTCCAGTGGCAACTAATACGTCCCTTCGGGTAAACATCGCAGTCCGAAAGGTAGTATAAGGATAGCAATCATCGTTGCCTCAGTCGGGGCTGCAGTGATGATGGTTTTTGTTTTATTGGCATATCACCGAGCACAGCTTAAAAAAAATTTCACGGAAGAAGTGGGTTCGGCGGCCAAAGTTCACAGGGAGATGTAAAGCTTGAAAGATTTGCACGTCCTTCCCTATTTGAATTCCACCCAAGTGGTCAGCCTCCACCTACTTCATTGAGCTTCTCAAATGACCACTCGCTAACTTCAAATTCTAGATCGTTACTGGGGCTAAAGAAGCTATCTATACTGAGGGAGAATGTGGAAACTGTTCTTGGTTTGATCCAAAGCTCCATTCACTAGAGAGCTGATGAGCAACATAAATTCTGGAGTCTGATTAGGCTGGAACTTGTGGGTTCTCAGTTTCAATTGGAGAAGTTGATCTTAAAATTCTTTTGCTCAGGCGTAATGGATGCATGTAAGAGTGCTATTACAGGGGGGGCAATCCTCCAAAGCATTTTTTTGAATTTCATGCAAAAATACTGTGCAAGCATCTTCATCGTCTGGGGCAGCCCATGGGTGTTGTTGATAGATCAAAAACTGCTAAATGTCCTTAGTCCTATACAAGAAGAGGGCGTGCTTGATGACGAAGGGTCAATGTCCCCGAAACCCTTTCCTAAACAAGAGATGAAGGATTCAGACGAGGAGATGCTTGGAGGGTGGTTGTCATGTTTTGGATGAGTTGATGCACTACAGTAGCGATCTTCGAGCCATCGTAAGACGACTGTGGAAGTGGAGCATCGAGACGTCGGAGTTAGGAATTCTGAGTGCTCAGGAGCTGATGCCAACGAAGACCAAAGATGGATGGGGGAACAACTGATGCTTATTGTGTGGCGAGATATGGGCAGAAATGGGTTCGAATGGAAACCATCACACCAGCCGCTTCCTTCGAAGGTAAGGTCTTCATCCTTGGGTGACTTCCATTAATCTCTACGTTTTTTTTTTTTCGCTTAGGTTGTTGCAAGTCGTATATCTACTTGTGTGCATAATGAGGAGAATGAGTCGTCCATGAATGGTTCGTATTTGTTCCGCGCCGTTGTCAAGTTACCCGCAATTACTTCGTTGTTTCTCCTCTTAATCAAACTTGTTGAATGGGCCTATGATACGTGAGTACTTGACTGCCACGATTAGAGAGAACTAGATAGAAAATGTGGGTTAAAAGCAAGAGTACGTACATTGGGTTTGTTCATGTGAATTAAGTCTGATTTGGGCTTGGGCTTGAGATGTGGGTTTGTATTTAAATCTGAGTCACAAGTAGGCTTTGGATTTGGGCCTCTCTTGAAAAATATAATAATTTGATTTGAGCCCAAGTGAGTTGGGCTCCTACGGCGGGCCGAGCCTGCTGACTCGGTCCGAAAAATTAAATAAATAAATAAATAATAATAATAACAAAATAAATAATAAAATAATAAAATAATAAAAATCCAAAAACATATAATTAAAAAGACAAAAAAAATCGAAAATCAAAAAATCGAAAAAATTTCCAAAAATTGTGAAAAATAAGAAATGATCACATTCAACAGGTTTGATCTATTTTCACTTCCCCATTTCACCCTTCTGGTCGGAACGACCCAAATCTTTCCAAATCACCTCAAATGAATTTTCATGAAATTGGTACCGAAAGGGCGTTGGAGTAATCTAACGTAACCAAATCCCCGAACTCATTTTCTCTGGTTCGCAGAAATAAATTAGTTCTCCCGCTAATTTATTTAGGTTTCTAATCGACCTACCAAGAAAGATTAGTGGCGACTCCAATTTTTGAGACCATTTAAACAAAAATCAAAGTTGCCATTCGGTAGGGCTTGGGAGGGTCCGCGTCAGGTTAATTAATCTAATTAACTTGATAATCCGTTCACCCGAAAAAAAATTAAATATTTTTCGGGTCGCGACAGGCACCAACTTGGAGAGGGAATACAGGGCGTTCCCACACATTTTCATCAACTTTCTGGAAGCTTACCGGAACACTCAGGACACAGTCACCTTAAACCGCGTCGTGAGAGCTCGCTATCAGGACCAATCCGAACGCTTGGAGTCTGCAGAACACGCGGTTGCCCGGTACAAAAAGGCCGTCAAATCTGCTAATGAGCGGGTCTCGCTGTTGGTTCTGTTAGTTATATGCCCTAAAGCAACTATGTAATAGTTACATATTAGGGATTTCAGTTGTATTTCAATTTATTATTAAATTAATGGCAACGACGTATTTTATTCATTTATCCAATTATATATGAATAAATTCCATAAGATCAGTTGTGACTAGACCTATTCTTGAGACGTCAAGAATATGTGTGGCAGGTTCATAGTTAGACTGAATCTTTAAACTGTTCTCGGTCGATGGATCATTAAGTGGATATTAATGATCCTGTTGAGACCGATGTGTTCTTAATTTTGCTTTTAAGTATTTGATACTTAAAGGAATGATGAGTCACGAGTCGTTAAGTATTGCGATACCAGAGTTGGAACACAGGTGCTTGTGCCAGACAAGTTCACTGAACGTGACACACATTTAACGATTAGCGACATAGAAGCTTTTAGCATAGTCAATATCTAATCATTTATGCTCAAGTCTTGTGTAAATAATCTTTAGACCTGAGGCACAGTGTTGACTTGTACGTTGGATGGCTATAGTTCATAAGTGCGCATATTGACGGTTCGCTGATCCGTCTCTATACTTGATGGTTATAGTTCGTGCACATACGAAGTTACACATGTGTGCAAAATGAAATCTGTCTCCTTGTTACATGCAAGGTATGATGTCCTATGTGATCTAGTTATGACAATGCATTGAAATCCTTGGCCGAGGTTATAACCGAGAATAAAAATGTTTATGTTTCGTACAAATGCATGTAAATTAGATTTGTGCATATGATCGAATTGGTGGCTTGACAAATATTCCATGGCCTTTGTTCGATCGGGACATAGTAAGATGGAGGGATTGAATTACACTGTAACTGGAGCTGACAGGTTCATTATGTTTTTAAAATATTCACACTGTCTGGGTAGTCATGACATACTGCTAGATGTCACTCGTGGCTTGTAGGACCTAGTAGTTGATCGGGACAATCAATTCTCTTGGAAGTACTAATGTGTTAGTACTTGTCTTACTGCCAGCTCAGTGATGAACCTAGGGATGTCACACACCTTAACCAATACATGACGACGTTGAACGGAAAATATGATATTGCAAATGTGTTGCAATCACGACTATCCGATTTGTCGGAATGAAATTAAATTAAATTGGATTTAATTTGATTCTTAATTTTGGTCATGGACGTACGTGCATACGATGCGCAAGCACTCTTAAAATGGACACATATTGATGTATCCAAAATTTGCACACATGTGGTCGCATTATCTTGTTTTTATTAAATTATATATAGATATAATTTATTAACATAATTTCATATAAATATACTTTTTATATGATGTTGCACGCAAACATGGTCAGCACATTGTGCTGACCATGGGGTTTCCATTATAATATAATAAAATTAAAACAAGAGAAGAAACAAAAAAAAAAGGGTACTGCATCAATTGTTGATTGCATGTGGACCACAGTCAACATTAATTTTTGTTGACCCATTCCTTGCACGATAGGTGGTTACTGATTGTGTAATTGTGCTTAAAGTGCACAATGCGCACGATCACTAACCGTCACTAATCGTGCACGCAACGCATGACATCTTCAACTTTTAATCTGCAAAAGAGTTGCAGAGAGGGAAGGGGATAGTGTGCGTAAATCAGAGTGTGTGTCCGTGTAAAAACTAGAGAGAAAAAACCAGAAAATTCTCTCTACGTTTTCTACTCTTGCGGTGACCGAAAAACTAAGTACGTGGAGAGTTTTCATCACGAGATTGCTAGCACAATCAAGTGTGGAGTTTTTCCGCGTCGTCTTTCTTCCGTTCGTCGTACGATTGGTGGTGTGTCAGAACTAGAGCTCCGACGCTTGTGGGACCTGTACCGAAGAACATTTGGACCAACCCGTTTCAAGCACGCTACAAGAGGTAATCCGTTTAACCTTCATCGTTTAATTTGATTTTTGATTGAAGCGCATGAACAACTCCTTTGGAGATACGTGTATGGGTTTTTATTTCCGCTGCGTTTATTGTTATTTTTTTGCCTATACATGTTACGTGAATCCCAATAGTGGTATCAGAACCAATCCTTAGGCGTTCTCGTGCGTTTAATTGATTTAGGTTCGTAGTCATTTTTGCGTTCTCATGGCCAATTTGATTTTAGTGAATTGTTCGCTCTTACGTGGCCTATAGAAGTTGATTATTTTATATGATAAATTTGATCAACTGAGCAGAAAAATTGGAACCAAATAAATTTTAAATAAAAAATTTGTAGTTAATTTTATTTTACGTATGAATCCTGCAAAATGATTTACTGTAGTAAATCTAGAGGTGACAATGCTCTACCGCTTAGAATTACGGTCGTGAAATTTGTTTCGCTAGCATTGATTTCTTAATGCGGCTAGCTTTGCTCAACCATGAATTTGATTCATTGCAGAATTTTTAGTGTGCCTTTCGAAACATTAAATTATGAATTTATTATTTACATGGAAGGGTGGTGATCATGGAAAAATCCCTAATCAATGTGATTGTTGTATGAATGAATGGATGATTATTACAGGTGTTTTTCGGGTTGTAATTTTTTTAAAATGGAGGCTGCGTCCTTTTATTTTTTGTAATATTTTAGTTTTAGCGTTATTTAGCATAGTCAATTGTTGATGTAAATGCTACGAGGATTACGTGGAGGAGCCGTTAAACCGGAGAGCTCTATGGGCCCGGTTCGCGAAGAGTTCGAGGAACCAAGAAGTGAAAAGTGGCTCTCCATTATTAAAATATTAAAATGGTTAAATGTGGTCTCTTTGGCTCGAGACCCATTAAACCATAATTCCATGATCACCACATAGGATAGATGTTTATGCGTTTGACATCTATTTATTTATTATGTTTATGTGAGCATGTTAAACCGGTTAATGTGCAAAGTGAGACCTTTAATGATGACCCAAACGTCCTTTAAAATAATATTAAGTCGTAACGGGTTTTGGACTCGTGGCCTATCCATTGTCGTGGTTTGATCCTATATTATAGTGATTGATTGACCGGCTATGGAAACATAGGGGTCAATTGTCATTCATAATAATTGACCATTTCATTAAACATATGATGTTGTGGGGTTAAAGCCGAATGATTTCCAATAACTGTTAGGTGAGTGGTCATTTGTGTTTTCAATACTTGCATGAGACGATGGTTTATAGTTAACTATGATCATGAAGTCAATAACTGTCAGGTGAGATTTTCATGGTCTAGAGGCTGAAGTTATGATTGGGACTCGCATGTGATGCGTTGAATAAGTTGATTCACTCACCGAGTTCATGGAACACCAATAACTGCTAGGTGAGGTGAACTATGAGCTGGTGAGACTCCAATCCCCACTAGTAGTCTTTACCCAACAAAGATTGCCGTTTCCCATTTTAAGGAGTATGGGATCCGAATATAAATTTGGTGGGAGGATCTATTTCATTTAAAGGCCAAAATGAAATAGTTATTTTGAAAGACAACGACTAACAATTTATTTTCTGCACAGATATTTATTACTCTGAAAAATGGTAAACTCAAACCCGCTTGCTTCGATACTTGACAAGAATTGTTTGACTGGACCCAATTTCACTGACTGGGTGAGGAATCTGAGGATTGTTCTCAATTCAGAAAAACTCGGGTATGTGCTTGATGAAAAGATGCCAACCTCTTTTCCTGAGGGTGGGACCCAAGAGGAACGTGTCACTTATGATAAGTGGCGTGATGATGACTTAAAGGTTAGGTCATATATGCTTGCTTCGATGAATAATGAATTTCAAAAGAAGTATGAAGCTATGGAAGATGCTAGGTCGATCATTTTGCACTTAAAGGAATTCTTTGATGAAAATGGTCGAACCTCTAGATATGAGATATCTAAGGCATTGTATCGCATGAGGATGGCTGAGGGATCATCAGTTAATGATCATGTTTTGAAAATGATCTGGCACATAGAAGAATTGGCGAGGCTGAATCTTGTTATGGACAATGATTTAGCTGTGGATTTGATCCTCCAATCTTTACCCGATTCCTTCTCTGGTTTTGTCCAAAACTTTCACATGCATAAGATGGAGAAAACTCTTGCTGAGTTACATAGCATGTTGGTAGTTTATGAGAAGGAAATGCACAACACGAGGCCTCATATGGTAGCTATGGCTAAGGCTTCTTCTTCAAAGAGTAAGACTATTTTGAAGAAGAAGAAATGGAAGAAGCCTGTGAAAGCTGCTGTGCATCCAAAGCCCAAGGTTGAAAAAGGGAAATGTCATTATTGTGGTGTCATGGGGCATTAGAGGAGGAATTGTAAGAAGTACCTTGCAAGCTTGAAGGTCAAGCCTAAGAACCAACCTTGCGAAGGTATGGTGTCTATGCTTATTGAAACTAACATGATGGTTAGTGCTGAATCCAGCTTATGGATTCTAGATTCTGCTGCAACCTCACATATTTGTATGTCTTTGCAGAATCTGGAAATAAGCAGGATGCTGGGGCGAAATGAGATTGTCCTGACATTTGCAAATGGAGCAAGAGTTACTGCAATAGCTATAGGGACTTTTCGTTTAAGTTTGCCTTCTGGACATATTTTGGTTTTAAAGAATTGTTTGCATTATGAGAATGCTATTCGGAATATCATCTCTATACCTCGTTTGGGTAAAGAGAATTATGAATTTTCTTTTATAGATGATGTATGTTCTATTTATTATAATAGAACATGTGTTGGTTATGGCTTATTAACCAATAATCTTTATACCATTACGATATCTGGTAATGCGATTACTAATGTCAATAAGCAAAATAATCATAATGTAAATGTCATAACTAAATGCTCTAGAGATAGTCCAAATCCAAAGTATGTTTAGCATCTCCGATTAGGTCATATTGGAGAAGACAATAAACAAGTTGACTAATAATGGATATATTAATCCAATTGGTTTTGAACCATTCTCGACTTGTGAAGCATGTCTTCTGGGAAAAATGACCAAAGCGCCCTTTGTAGGACATAGTGCGCGAGCTACTGACATGCTGGGATTGATACATACAGATGTATGTGGACCAATTAATGAAACTGCTAGAGGTGGTTATTCTTACTTCATTACCTTTATCGATGATCATTCACGGTATGGGTATTTGTACTTAATGAAGTATAAATCTGAATCTTTTGAAAAGTTCAAAGAATTCAAGTCTGAAGTTGAGAAACAAACAGGAAAGAGTATTAAGGCTCTTCGATCCGATCGAGGAGGTGAATACCTTAGTACCGAATTCTTGAATTATCTTAAAGATAATGTCATTTTATCACAATGGACACCTCCTGCAACTCCAGAGCATAATGGTGTATCTGAAATAAGAAATCGTACTTTATTAGATATGGTACGATCTATGATGAGTTACACTGATTTGCCTATATCCCTTTGGGGATATGCCCTTGAGACAGCTGCATATTTACTGAACAGAGTGCCATCCAAATCTGTTTCAACTACGCCTTATGAGATATGGCATGGTGGGAAACCAAGTCTTAGTCATATTAAGATTTGGGGTTGTCCAGCTTTCGTTAAGAAGCTGAAAATAGAAAAATTGGAGGCCAGGTCTGAACAAGGTCGCTTCATTGGATATCCAAAAGAGACTCTTGGATATTATTTCTATTTTCACTCTGATCAAAGGGTTTCGGTCAGTAGGCATGCTTCTTTTCTGGATAATCAGTTCGTCCAGGATAGTGGTGCTGGACGGAAAATGGTCTTGCAAGAAGAAAATTATGAAATACCAAATAACCAAGTTCAGACACCGATCTCTGATTCAGTGGGAGCTTCTGATACACAACCTCTTAGGAAGAGTGCGAGAACGTCTCGTTTACCTATTCGTTATAGACACTCGATTGAAGATATTGAGTCACTGTTCATTGTGAATGATAGTGATCAGCTGAGTGACCCTAACACCTATGAGGAGGCGATGTCAGACATCGATTCTGCTAAATGGCTAGAAGCCATGGAATCCGAAATGGATTCAATATATTCCAACGATGTTTGGACTCTAGTTGATCTACCCGATGGTATTGTACCAATTGGCTGCAAATGGATCTTCAAGAGGAAGATGAACGCTGATGGTCAAGTTGGAACGTACAAAGCACGGTTGGTGGCGAAAGGATATCGTCAAAAAGAAGGGATCGATTATGACGAAACTTTCTCACCTGTAGCCATGCTAAAATCCATTCGGATTATGTTGGCTATAGCTGCGCACCTTAATTATGAGATTTTTCAGATGGATGTCAAAACGGCTTTTCTAAATGATTTCCTCGAGGAGGACATTTATATGGAACAACCACAGGGTTTTGAATCCAATGGTGAAAGTCGAAAGGTGTGTAGGCTTAAGAGATCCATTTATGGACTCAAACAAGCCTCCAGAAGTTGGAACATCCGTTTTGATTAGGTAGTCAAATCGTTTGGCTTTATCAAAAACCCGGATGAACCTTGTGTATATAAGAAGGTCAGTGGGAGCGCAATTGCGTTTCTAGTTCTATACGTCAATGATATACTTTTGATAGGGAATGATATACCGATGATATCATCGATTAAACTATTCTTGTCACAGAATTTCTCCATGAAAGATTTAGGAGAGGCAACCTACATTTTAGGCATCAAGATCTATAGAGATAGATCGAGACGATTGATTGGCCTCTCACAATCTACGTACATAGAAAAAGTGTTAACATGGTTTAACATGCAATGCTCCAAAAGAGGATTATTGCCTTTTAGGCATGGAATCCACCTTTCCAAGGAGATGTGTCCCAACACTCCTGAAGAAAGAGAACGGATGTCGAGGATACCTTATGCATATACTATTGGAAGCATAATGTATGCAATGCTATGTACCAAACCTGATATTGCACATGCTGTAAGCATTACTAGTAGATATCAGTCTGATCCAGGGGAAGAACACTGGATAGCAGTCGAGAATATCCTTAAATACTTACGAAGCACTAAGGATTTATTCTTGATATATGGAGAAGGAGAGTTTAAAGTTGAAGCTTATACTGATTCCGATTTTCAATCGGATCCTAATGACTATAAGTCTACGTCTTGGTTTATCTTTACACTCAATAGTGGTGCAGTTAGTTGGAAGAGTTCCAAACAAAGCATAACTGCTGATTCCACCACTGAGGTAGAGTATGTAGCCGCTTCTGAAGCAGCAAAGGAGGCTGTTTGGATGAAGAAGTTCATTTCTAAACTTGGAGTAGTTCTTTCCATTGAGCAGCCGATTACATTGTTTTGCGACAACAATGGGGCAATAGCTCAAGCTAAGGAACCAAGGTCTCACCAGAAATCCAAGCATATTGAGAGACGCTTCCATCTCATTAGAGAAATAGTTGGGAGAGGTGATATCGCCTTGCAGAAAATTGCCTCAGCAGAGAACGTGGCAGATCCCTTTACTAAGGCCTTACCTCAGTCTTCTTTTGAAAGACACATTGACAAAATGGGTTTGAGGTACCAAACGAGTTGGCTTTAGTGCAAGTGGGAGATTGTTAGTTATATGCCCTAAAGTAACTATGTAATAGTTACATATTAGGGATTTCGGTTGTATTTCAATTTATTATTAAATTAATGGCAAAGAAGTATTTTATTCATTTGTCCAATTATATATGAATAAATTCCATAAGATCAGTTGTGACTAGATCTATTCTTGAGACGTCAAGAACATGTGTGGCAGGTTCATAGTTAGATTGAATCTTTAAACTGTTCTCGGTCGATGGATCATTGAGTGGATATTAATGATCATGTTGAGACCGATGTGTTCTTAATTTTGCTTTTAATTATTGGATACTTAAAGGAATGATGAGTCACGAGTCATTGAGTATTGTGATACCAGAGTTGAAACACAGGTGCTTGTGCCAGACAAGTTACTGAACGTGACACACATTTAACGATTAGCGACATAGAAGCTTTTAGCGTGGTCAATGTCTAATCATTTATGCTCAAGTCTTGTGTAAATAATCTTTAGACCTGAGGCACAGTGTTGACTTGTACGTTGGATGGCTATAGTTCATAAGTGCGCATATTGACGGTTCGCTGATCCGTCTCTATACTTGATGGTTATAGTTTGTGCACATACGAAGTTATACGTGTGCGCAAAATGGAATCTGTCTCCTTGTTACATGCAAGGTATGATGTCCTATGTGATCTAGTTATGACAATGCATTGAAATCCTTGGCCGAGGTTATAACCGAGAATAAAAATGTTTATGTTTCGTACAAATGCATGTAAATTAGATTTGTGCATATGATCGAATTGGTGGCTTGACAAATATTCCATGGCCTTTGTTCGATCGGGACATAGTAAGACGGAGGGATTGAATTACACTGTAACTGGAGCTGATAGGTTCATTATGTTCTTAAAATATTCACACTGTCTGGGTAGCCATGACATATTGCTAGATATCACTCGTGGCTTGTAGGACCTAGTAGTTGATCGGGACAATCAATTCTCTTGGAAGTACTAATGTGTTAGTATTTGTCTTACTGCCAGCTCAGTGATGAACCTAGGGATGTCACACACCTTAACCAATACATGACGACGTTGAACGGAAAATATGATAATCACGACTATCCAATTTGTCAGAATGAAATTAAATTAAATTGTATTTAATTTGATTCTTAATTTTGGTCATGAACGTACGTGCATACGATGCGCACACACTCTTAAAATGGACACATATTGATGTATCCAAAAAAAATACACACATGTGGTCGCATTATCTTGTTTTTATTAAATTATATATAGATATAATTTATTAACATATTTACATATAAATATACTTTTTATATGATGTTGCACGCAAACATGGTCAGCACAAATTGTGCTGACCATGGGGTTTCCATTATAATATAATAAAATTAAAACAAGAGAAGAAACGAAAAAAAAAAAAGGGTACTGCATCAATTGTTGATTGCACATGGACCACAGTCAACATTAATTTTTGTTGACCCATTCCTTGCACGATCAGTGGTTACTGATCGTGCAATTGTGCTTAAAGTGCACAACGCGCATGATCAGTAATCGTCACTGATCGTGCGCGCAACGCATGACATCTTCAACTTTTAATCTGCAAAAGAGTTGCAGAGAGGGAAGGGGATAGTGTGCGTAAATCAGAGTGTGTGTCCGTGTAAAAACTAGAGAGAAAAAACCAGAAAATTCTCTCTACGTTTTCTACTCTTGCGGTGACCGAAAAACTAAGTACGTGGAGAATTTTCATCACGAGATTGCTAGCACAATCAAGTGTGGAGTTTTTCCGCGTCGTCTTTCTTCCGTTTGTCGTACGATTGGTGGTGTGTCAGAACTAGAGGTCCGACGCTTGTGGGACTTGTACCGAAGAACATTTGGACCAACCCGTTTCAAGCACGCTACAAGAGGTAATCCGTTTAACCTTCATCGTTTAATTTGATTTTTGATTGAAACGCACAAACAATGCCTCTGGAGATATATGTATGAGTTTTTATTTCCGCTGCGTTTATTGTTATTTTTTTGCCTATACATGTTACGTGATTCCCAACAGGTTCACGAGAGAGAGAAGCTGGTGGAGCGCCTAGTCTTGAACCAGACTTACTTTGAGCATAATCCGAATGATATCGTGATGAAGTTCAGATGTGAATGGCTGGAGGAGAGGCTCGACGATTTAACGGCGGATATAGCCTTCGAGAGAGACTTGAATGAGAATCTAAAATTCGCCATTGAGCACCACGAGGTTAATGCAGCAAGACAGAAGGAGAAATGCACCCACATGTTCTTCAAGCTTGCGGATCTCGACTCCCAGATTGTTCAATGTAGGCAGAGCATCAACTTCATGGAGAGTCAGTTAAACTCTTTTGTGATGCTTATTAGGGCTCATTTTGGTTTTACTTTCCCTCCCAGTAATCCACTGTAATGCTTGTTAATCTATGGAATGAAATGAGAGTTTTCATACATTTGACTTTCAGTCTTCTCGTCATCTCATATTTCATGTTTAGCCGAATTCGATTCTTGCATTATCCATAACAACAGTACCGGGTGCTTCAGCAGTAATGTCATCTACTGAAACCTTGGTGATTTCTGAACACATTTTACGGCATCATCGGTTGTAGCATCAGAAAACGCTTGAGTAGGCCCATCTCCAATTTGCAGAACTCTGGCACAGCGCGTTTGGTCGGAAAAATGATCCTTCCGTCAATTATGTTCACCGAATACATCAACAGGACTTAACAAGGGTCGAGTAAAAAGAATCCACTTCAATTTCACGGATCCTTTTACAAATACACGAGTTACAAACTTTTCTTCCTCGTATGTGCGTGTTTTTTTTAATATACCCCATTCCAATGGTAAAATACAAAGTCCCGTTGGGATGTCCAATGTCTATAACAATATCATTATCTTCATTTCTGTATCGACTTGGTTGCAACCGTAAATGGAAGAGTGAGAGGGCTTTCGATCCAGGTTGAGTGAATCAACCGAGGCAAATATCAGCGTATATCGCGCCTCATTAGATCGTGTACGCATCATGATTACCTGTAAAAGAAACAGGAATGAAATGAGAATAAATCTATTGAAGGCCGATCCATGACAGGTGCCTAGACTCTTTCCCATCTGAGTGTAACTTGTGGACAAAGGTGATGGTGTACATACGGTGACAGGATTCCATTTCAGAAGATTTCAGTTTGTCCACTTTTGACAAAAAAATTCTTGAAAATTCAACAAATGCTCAAAATGACGCCAAAATTTACAGGCACATGGCCAAGATAATTATGCACAACTTTCATGTTTTGACTTTATCCAAAAAATGTACAGATCAATACAGTTTAATGCATATTTCTAAAAATTCCGATCAGAAAAACTGATTCATCCGGTTTTCATTTGGGAGCCAAACGGGCCATCAAAAACATGAATTGAACTCCCAAAATTTGCAGGCCATTAGTTCAAAGTCTAAAAATAATCACTTTTCTAGTGGAAAATGACGGAACAAACTGGTGTCTGTGGTTTTTCTGAAAATCCAGATTATTTTTCCTTCATTATCAATTCGATAAAAAATGGAAAACATGATGGATTAATCTGAAATTTTTTCACGTGATAGTTCAAAATCCTCCAAACATTTTTCGTTTAATAGCTGAGACCCAAATGGCTTAAAGGACGTCGTCAAATTTGTACAAGGCAGCTAGGTACATCTAAAAATACAGCAATGTAGAATACCACTAGCTCAATGTACTCGACTCGTCTATCAACGTCATGGACCGACTCCAAAAAATACATAAATGACTGAGAAGGGTTTGGAGACTACCTTTCAAAACCGAATATGCCAATCACAAAGACACGCACATGAATCGTAAGTTTAATTCTAACTCTCCTAGCAAAGTGAAGTGATAGACGGACCAACAGGTCGCAGCCTCGCGCACGTTTGCCATAACTAGTCGCTGCCTCGCGTACATTATTGACACTTGATTTTGAATCATCTTTTCTCTTTTAAAATTAATAAAAAATTCATAAAAATTCATAAAATTAAAAAATCAACTTTGAAGACCTTGGCTAAGCCTAGAGAACCAATTTTGCCCAAAAAATGATTTTTTTATATTTTCAGTATTTTTCAGTATTTTTATTTTCGAAAATTCATAAAACAAAATCAAGAAAAAATGAGAAAATTGCAAAATAAAGTTTGGAAGCCTTGGCCAAGCTTAGGCAACCATTTTTGAACAAAAAATAATTTTTCGTATTTTTTTATATATTTTTTAGAAATTAGGAAAATATTTAATAAATAATAGCATTTGAGGCCACAAAAATACGTAAAAATAGTCAATATTTTTCTTTTAAATCCTTTTTCATGCTGGCCATCACAAATTTAAAAAAATCCAATTCGGGGTCGTGTATTATTTCACGAGCATAATCTCGAATCGGGCCTAAAAAATTCGATTTGAGTCAATTTATTTTCATTTTTCACTTTTAGGAGTTGTGACATTATTTTCTAATATTCTAAATTTTCATCTTTGCCCAATTATAATCAGAATGACTCAATTTTGTAAAGGGACTTTAATTAAATTTTGCGGCAAGAAATGAGTTTAAATTTGATATGCGGTGAATTTTGGGAGGTATGTCAAAAATTGTGAGGAGATTTAGACTTAAAGAAATATTTTTTCAGGGGCTGAATTGTAAATACTTAAAATCTTAGGGACTAGAGTGCAAATACCTAACTCTTAAGGGATTATTTTGCAAATAACAAAAAGAAGAGTTAGTGGAGGAATTAGAATAGAGAAGGGAAGATGGAGAAGAGGAGATGGAGAAGAGAAGATGGAGAAGAATGGATGGAGAAAATAAGATAAGAGAAGGGAAAATGGAGAAGAATGGATGGAGAAAAGAGAAGGAAAGATGGATATGAAGAAGAGTTAGTAGAGAAATTAGAATGGGAGATAGAGATGGAGAAGGGAAGATGAAAATGAAGAAGAGTTAGTGGAGAAATTAGAATGGGAGATAGAGTTAGTGAAAAAATTAGAATGAGAGATAGATGAGTGGGTTATAAAAGGAGGAAGAAATAAGCTTAGGAGGGGATTTTTTTTTTGGAGAGAAAATTTTAGATGTTTGAGAGAGTTTTGGGAGGTTGAAGAAAAATTTGAGAGAAAGAAAATACCAAAAAGAGAGAGAGAATTTTAAAGATGATGTGAGTTTAAAGCTAGGAGTTATCATCACCAATTCCTTCATCGATCAACATAAATCAAGAGTTCATCCTCGTCAACGAGCAAGCAAATTCAAGCTAAGTGTTTTTATTTATTCATTTATTTGTGATTTTAGTCGTAAATTAGCACAAATTGTATACACTTTCTCCATTTCCCATTTCCCCATATTTTTATGTCAGGTAAAGGACAACTCCAAGTCAACGGTAAATCTTATGGAGGTGTAAAATTGGCACTGACAAGCTCTTGAGTGCCCATTAAATTTTCAATTGATCCGTCGATGGCTTTCGGCCCGAATTGTCAAATCAATTCGTTGTATTTTATTTTAAAGAATTCAAACCCCAGGATGTGAAGGGCAGAGCCTACTCACTGGAGGTCATTTAAATTCCTACAATCTAAATTCCCGCACCATTAAACCCCAAAGGAGAGGGCCAAGCTAAGGCTGAGCTATCCATTGGTGGTCTTTATTTATTGTCATTTACTTCATGTAATTTAATTTTTGAATCACTAGACCCCAAAATGAGTAGGTCGCAGCACTGCACAGAAGTCGTTAATTCACTCCCTCTTTCGGCTTCAGGGAAATATTTAATATTTTGAAAATGCCAAAAAAATGTCACTCACGTACATTCCATTTTAAAAAGTGAAAACACAAAAAGAGAGCACTCCACTAGAGCATGAGGAATAAACCAAGCCTGAGTTGCCAAATCAGGATATCCATGAAATTAAGGTACCGAAAGGGCATTAGTTTTAATTAACTAGTGTAACCAAGTCCCCGAACTCATAATCTCTGGTTCGTAGAAGTAATTTAGTCCTCCCGCTAATTTACTTAGGTTTCTAATCAACCTACCAAAAATGATTAGTGGCGACTCCAAATTCTAAAATCATGTGAAAAAAAATCAAAGTTGCGATTTGGTAGAGTTTGGGAGAGCTCGAACTAGGTTAGTTAATTTAATTAATTAATCTGGTAATTCATTAACCTAAAAATGAATTTTAGGTCGTGACATACATAGGCATGGCTAGTCGGGTCTATCACTCCGACTTGGTTCGGTCGACAAAGGCAATACTCATGCATCGCAGCCTCGCATGCAAGAGGACGACCCTTAAGCCATTTTTTTTGAAAAAGTTTCGGGATTTAAATGGGATAACCTTTAGCGAAGCCTTACCGCCAAGGTTAAAGAACCATTTGGATACCATCCTAAAACTACTGGTGTGACTTGGGTTCAGTCACGTGATGTAGTGCAATTATACTAAGGCACACACAACATTTCAAAGCAAACACCGCTTCAATGATTCAAAATAAATTCACAATTCTCATACACCAAGCCTGCAAAATAAGGAATTAGTCAAACACTTCACCCCTTATAACTCCCATCTCCAAAAACATTTAACACCTCAGGGGTGAGTTCCAAGCAAGATCGCCAGAAGCGAGATATCCATGAAATTTTCATCGGCCTAAGTCCACTAAGGCTTTTAAAATTTCGAAAAAAATTCAAGTACTCCAATTAGTGCTTTATTCTTTCGAAAATTCCAAAAAAACAATCCCTAGCGGAGTCGCCAAGCTGTCGCGACCTAAAAAAAATCGGTTTCCCAATTTTGAAAGTTAATGGATTACCAGGTTAATTAAATTGAATTAACTAGCCTAGCTCGAACTTTCCCAAGTTCTACCGAATCGTGACTTAGGTTCAATTTCATCAAAAGAAGGATTTATCTTGGAGTCGCCACTAATCATTTTGGGTAGGTTGATTAGACACCTAAATAAAGTATCGGGAGAAATACTTTATTCCTACGAACCAGAGATTAATGAGTTCGGGGACTTGGTTACGCTGATATTTCTATTAGCGCCCTTTCGGTACCAATTTCATGGACAATGTTTGATTTGGCAATTTTGATGAATTTTGAATTGAAGTTCAAATGTGCAATTTTTTTGGGTTTTCTTTTGTTAAATGTGATGCAAATACAATCTAACTATATGACATGTGAAATATAATGACGTGGCATGGGCTATGCTATATACATGACGTAGCAGATATGACATGGCAATATATGCATGATGTTCATATTACATGCTATGCAAAATGAATGATTTCTTTTTTTTGGGTATTTTTTATGATTTTTTTTTAGATTTTGGATGTATTATAAAAGAATACAAAATCACCCAAAGCAAACAAAGATGTGAAGAGAGAGCAGGTAAAGTAAAACTACCCTAAGGACAGTGAAAATAAAATCCGTAACTTGTCGGGTGAATAATTACAGACCAATTAAATAAAACCCGAGACATGATCGGGAATACAACAAAAATGGACCGGAATGAACATCGGTCAAACATCCGTCGCCAAGCCTCGTGGGTCGGGAGTACAACAAAACGGACCGGAATGGACATCGGTCATCCTCCAGTCTTCAAAGCATCAGGCCGAAAGCCAAATGAAAATAATGAACTATCCAATCGGACATGCACAATCACCGATGAGTTAAG
The DNA here is from genome assembly GCA_016432845.1 of Psidium guajava. NCBI lineage: Eukaryota > Viridiplantae > Streptophyta > Magnoliopsida > Myrtales > Myrtaceae > Psidium > Psidium guajava. The sequence goes on along the minus strand of CM028225.1, from coordinate 34,544,109 downwards.
ACAACTCAAACGCTCAAAGAAAGTTTAACACGTGCTGATTAAACTTCATTTAGACCATTTTTTTACTTTTTCCAATGCATTAACACAAAAATACGAATTAAACCATACTGTCCATGAACATTCTTAGGGAGAAAGCAGTAACCATAAAAATACAAAAGAAATAATGAAACGTATGAAAAATTTCTGAGATTTTTTATGTGGATGGGAAAATGTGTCGTTGACAACTTTCATGTTTTACATTCTTATTGAAGAGACACTCATTTTCGTGTAGAAAATGGTCTTTCATGAGAGCTCAGCAGCAAACAAACAAATTTCATTGAACAGACATACTTCAGAATTAAGCTCAAATGGACACTCAAATCTCAAAATTAATGCACCAAACTTCCCAGTCTACTAAACAAGACCCCAATTAACAACTTTCATTTTTTGTGAAGTTTCAAAAGAAGACTCTAAACATGAGATAACTATGAATCAATATGACCACGCACAGAAAAACACTCAGACTCAAGGACGCCAACAGAATTGCATGATTTCATTAAATGCATTAAAAATACAAAACGTGCATGAATATTTTTTTATTTTTTATATGTTATGCATTAAGATCTTATGAACAAATGTCATGAGAGGTCTTTATGAAACGAAGTCTAGAATAACCTATGGAAAATCATTTAGCGTGAAAGGTCAGATCAGAAAAATTCCATCTCAGGTTCTGATCACCATATTTCCAGATTTCTGCTCTCAATTTCGGGACCTTTTTGACATAGCAAACGACGTCCATTTTCGCGCCATAATATATCAAATCGAAGATCTCGAAGTCATCTACGAATGTTCAGTATATTTGTTTTCGAGATTTCGTCATCTAGACATGGAAAATCAAGTTACAAGACCACTGGGCGTGCAGATCCGAAAATAAAACTCTGTGAACTTGCATCTCAACATCAACCATCATCAATAAACGTACAAGTCCAACACATCTATGGCATATACATTCAACTACAGCAGCAAATGATCACTGGTCACTCCCAAACTTCTCTCATTTAAGCTCAAATAGTCATCCATTCGCAATCCTTGCCATACATGCGACTACTAGGTTTGAGAAAAACTACCTATCGTGGCGTGGTGAGTTGCGTTGACGATGAACCCGAGACAATGGCGCGACGAAGGGAGAAATATTCCGGCCTCTTCCTCCCTTGCTCTCTGCGGTCGCTCTTCCTCCCTCTCCCGGTCAAATTCCATTCGTGTTTTTCTTCTGTAATTCCAGCTCCCCCGTTTCTCTTCTCCTTGAAATCTCTCCAAAAAAAAAATTTCTCTCTATCTTCCTCTCCCCTTCTAATTCACCATCTTCCATTCTGATCTTTCCATCTCCCATTCTAATTCTTCATCTTCCCTTCTAATTCCACCATCTTCCATTCTCCATCTTCCCTTCTAATTTCTCCATCTTCCCTTCTATATCTCCCCTTCTCCATCTTCCTTTCTAATTTCTCCACTAACTTTTCTTTGCAAAATAATCCCTAAAATTTTATGTATTTGCAATTCAGCCCCTGAAGTTTTATGTATTTGCAATTCAGTCCATGTGGAAAAATTTCTTTTAAATTCAAAACTTCATAAGCCTTTCGGCACACCTCCCTCACGCTCAGTCCAATCGTTTGTCAATTTAAGCTCAAATCCTCCGTCGTTAGCCATAATAAAATGCATGACCGACAAAAAATTAAATATGCAATGCATAAAAAAATTAATTTTTGGTGAGAACTAATTCTCATTTCATTTTTTTATGTACTTAAGTGAATGAATTTTAAAAAGTCAAAATTTAGGTGTCAACAGATGGATGACAGCATTGGTGTCACGCCCCGAACCCCACGAGCCACGCGACATCCTTGTCATACCTGTACGGTCGAATGGTCGATAATCACGACGGCCTAGGAAACTCGTCGCAGACCAAATGACGTCAGAGTCCCTGCTACAACGAAAACGAATTCCTCCCGACAATACACAGAAACGGGGTAGAGAGAGAGACAATCCAGATAATTTTACAACAAACCACTCTTTATATTATATGCCTTTTTCATTTGACTGTCAAAATAACATCATATACACAGTTCAAAACTCTTGTCACCTCATTACAACCCATTGCTCGACCTTTACAACAAAAGACTCTAGGTCGGCAAGATTCTCAACTCCACTAGCGAGCAAACCACACAAATTTCCTTTAAGGGCTTCTGTCTCAACCCTACTCATCCTCATCCGTCCCACCATCTGGTCCATGGAAAGACCGAGTCTCTGAACCAATTTCCTCTTGAGATCCTCTGCCTTACTTGTGTTACATTCACTGGTAGGGATAGGGTCTGAAAAATAATGGCAATCACCTATGAGAATAAATCTCAGTAAGCTAACCCTTAATCCCCTCCTCAAGACACCAAACCAACCTAGATCAAACTCTCAGGTCCCAACTCAAATACTCAAAATCACCGGGCCAAATTCCATCACTAAAAATCCGTTCAGTTTCGAAAAGTCGCCACAGAGTGGCCAAGCATATAAAGCATTTTTAACAAGCCCAATCCATGACCACACAAACCCAAATAACATAATCAGTCAAGAGCTCAATAAAAGCATTTAAACTTTCAATTTGAAACCACGTCCAATCCAGGACAATCAATGCAAATACATATGCATGCACGCTCAATCATGAGCCTCGGCTTAACAGCCAATTTGACCCGCGTCATATAGGCGCATCAGGTCCGACCCGCGTCGTGGACGCCTCAGGTCTGTGCCTCAACCCGTGTGTGGGACGCCTCAGGTTGGCACCTTATCACTCCAGCTACCCCGCGTCAAACGCTTCAGGGCGCACGAGGCTACGTTTTCCGCCTCTGAGGCTACATTTTACGCCTCTGTGGCTACATTTTACGCCAATGGCTACATTTTACGCCAGGTGACTTCATGCCTACATTTTACGCCAAGTCACAATGATATGCAATCAAACATGCGAAAACTGTCGCATTCGCCTTTCAGACAGTAAAATCCCTTTAAATTCATTTGGACAAAAATCATCAGCCAAGTACGTTAGCCCACATTTCAAATACAAGTCCAAATAGTCAATCCACATTTCCGACCAAATGGCCAAGCCAATCAACTCATTTTGCGACTAAGTTGTCGCACTTGCCTTTCAGGAAATAAAATCCTTTAAATTCATTTGGACAAAAATCATCGACCAAGTACGTTAGGCCACATTTCAAATAAAAGTCTAAATATTCCAATCAGGCATACGAAACACTACCAGTTTCAATTGGGTAAAAACCTTAGCCAAGTACGTTAGGCCAAAACCTAAAACACGTGCCCAAATATTTCAATTCACACGGCCGACATAATGGCCAAGCCAATCAATCTCTTTCATGTGCTCGATTTTATTAAAAATGCCCAATTTCTCACGTGGGACGCAAAATGACCCAAATAATTATTTCAAGTACACGAGAAATATCTTCAAATATTATTTTAAATACGAACACGGGCCCCAAATATTTGAAATAGTAACATAAAATATTGTCCGGGCCCGGTTTTGCATAAAATGCTCCATAAACCCATTTTTCGATATCCGAACCACGCGGGACCCACAAAACTTATCATTTTCAAGCCAAACTCAAATTGGGCAGCACATGAACAGTGTTTTGTGGTCGTGAACAGTAATTTCAGAACACTATTTGGCCCATTTTCATTCTAAATATCCCGAAAAATCCATTTTTCGGTACCCGAATCTCGCAGAACCCACTCCAATCACCACAACCAACACTATTTAAGCATGGACAGTCGCATTTCATCAATTCATAGCATACTCACAATCCACAGAAATTGATTTCCATCAAATACGCCGATTATGGCCAATTTTCCTAAACCGATTTACTACGAATCGGTCTCTAGAGCTAATCCATGGCATGTATAACATCATGAGTGAAGTTTAGAGGTTTAACTTACCAAACGAAGCTTGACAAGCTGTGGAAACAAGCTGAAACGGCGAAGGACAACCGGCGACAACCGAGACCGGCGGCGGCGCACGACGACAAGGGAAGAGAACGGCTAAACCAAGGGGAAAGGAGGCTGTGAGGGGGCTGTTTAGGCACCAAAACGAACTAGAAATCATGTTTAAGACATGGAAATGAGATCTAAGGGCAGCCGAGGTTGACATATATCAATTAGAGCTAAAACAAAAATTCGGCACCCAGAAAACAGTTTCGTCGACTGATACGAGAAAATACATTTGAAGGGTCAAACGACCTCGGATCGAGGCAATTCAAGTTGGGTTAGAACCGCAAGACAGAGAAATATGACATACCCAAATATTGCGATGATCCAACGGTCGAATCTCCGGTGGCAGCCGGTTGAAGTTGGTGGCAGAAAATCCGGCGTGAATAGGGAGAGGGAGGAAAAAGAGAGAGAAAGTGGTTTCTATGGTGGAATAGTGAGGGGATGGGGGGTTCTGCCGTGAATGATGAAGAAGAAGAAGTCAAATTCTTCTTTCAAAAAAAATATTAATAAAAAAATATAATATCTCAAAATATTAATTAAATAATCAAAATATCTAGATATTATTCACCGATAATGACATAAAGCTGACTGATTTGATTGACAAGATTGATTTGACATTCGATGGGACATTTCTCAAAATTCGTGCCAAATCAGGACTGATTGGGACTGAACCGGTGCTCTTTAAGCTCAATTGCGAAGGGAAAATGATTCGAGATGCTATCGGAAAATTTTTCTGACTTCGCTAAAATTCATCTCACACCCTAGCCATTGAATCTAGAGCAAATTGGGGACTCGACAGAAATTTCTAATTTTTTTACCTTTCTTCTTGGCATTCCGAGTCCAAACTATCAATTTCCGAGCCTTTCTCGTCAATATCCAAATTTAGCAACTGCAACGCTCCTGAAAATCGATTGTCCTATTTGGAACTCAATTCGTGGCCAAATTCATTAGATAGCAGCTATAATGAAATTTTCAAACTAACGGGTGGCTGTTAGGAGTTACGTGTATCAACCAATTGGTCCACGTACTTATTTTCCTAGATAGCCCTTCCCTTTTGGTCAGTTATCTCGAAGTGATCAGTTTCGAGTGGAATTCATTAATAGTGCATTCATGACATATCCATTTTATATTCAAGTCCCAAACAGGGGTCGAAATTCAGAATGTTACAATTGGTATATCATTACCAATCAATAATATGTCATCCACATACAGGACCAAGAACGTAATAGCACTCCCACTAAGCTTCTTGTACACATAGGGCTCATCCGGATTCTTCATGAAGCCGAATGATTTGATTACTTCATCGAATCGGTTGTTCCAGCTCCTTGAGGCTTGTTTCAGTCCATAAATGGACCTCTTAAGCTTGCACACTTTATGTTCTTCGCCTTTGGACTCAAAACCAGGCGGCTGTTCCATATAGATATCTTCTTCAAGAAATCCATTAAGGAATGCTGTTTTGACGTCCATTTGGAATATCTCATAGTCCAAGTGTGCAGCTATGGCCAATAAAATCCTAATGGACTTTAGCATGGGGACTGGAGAGAAGGTTTCATCATAATCAATACCTTCTCTTTCGCGATAACCTTTTGCCACTAGTCTAGCTTTGTATGTTCCAACTTGACCCTCTACATTGATCTTTCTCTTAAAGATCCATTTGCAGCCTATAGGTACGATACCTTCAGGTGGGTCAACTAATGTCCATACATCATTGGAATACATCGAGTCCATTTCAGATTTCATGGCCTCAAGCTATCCGTCAGAATCCTTATCTGACATAGCCTCTTTATATGACTCGGGATCGTTTGGTTGATCACCGTCGTTTACCATAAACAGCGGCTGCATTTCATCAACTAAATTCCCATAGTATCGTTTAGGAGGATGAGACAATCTCAAACTCCTTCTCAGAGGCGGTGTGTCTGAAGCTCCCACTGAATCAGAGATCAAAGTCTGAACCTGTGGAGTCGTTACTTCTTCATTTCCTTCTTGCAGGACTATCTTGCGGCCTTCGCCCTTTTCTTGGATGAACTATTTCTCCAGAAAAGTGGTGTGCCTACTGACCCAAACTCTTTGGTCAGAATGGAAATAGAAGTAATATCCAAGACTTTCTCTCGGATATCCTATAAAACGACCCTGTTCAGACCTTGCCTCCAACTTGTCTGATTTCAGCTTTTTCAAAAAAGCTGGACATCCCCAAATCCTAAGATGATTAAGACTTGGTTTCCTACCATGCCACATCTGATATGGTGTGGTAGGGACAGACTTGGATGGCACTCTATTCAGTATGTATGCGGCGGTCTCTAGGGCATATCCCCAGAGATAGATGGGCAAATCGGTGTAACTCATCATGGATCGCACCATATCCAATAGGGTACGATTCCTTCTTTCTAATACACTGTTGTGTTCAGGAGTCCCTGGAGGTGTCCATTGTGATAATATGCCATTTTCTTTGAGATAATCCAGGAAATCAGTACTAAGGTATTCTCCGCCTCGATCTGATCGAAGGGCCTTAATACTTTTCCCTGTTTGTTTCTCAACTTCATTTCTGAATTCCTTGAACTTTTCAAAGGATTCAGACTTGTACTTCATCAAGTACAAATACCCATACCTAGAATAGTCATCGGTAAAGGTAATGAAGTACGAGAACCCGCCTCTAGCAATTTCATTCATAGGTTTGTGGTTGTGTGCCGAATCCTAATAGGAGTCTTAGAAAATTCCTCCAAGTACATTAATAGAAGATGCATTTATAGTCTCTTTATACCATGAGGCTCATTGAGGAGAAGATGGAATTTCTAGAGTTAATTGGTTAAATGGCGATGTATGATAATTTTCAACAGAAAGATCCCATAAAAATTTACAATTCTAGGAGATACATATGTACGCAAGTTCTCCCAGCAGATTGTGATGGCAAAAACCTCCAACCGAATTACTTACTTGTGCAAAGCAAAGTGAGTTGAGTTCGGTATCAATTCTCAATTATTCGACTCGACTTGATCTCAATGATGAGGGAGATATTCATTTTTGGTAATTTTTCCAAGTGAAAACTCGTCAAAGTTTTTGCCGGACGATTCTATTTGGAGTTTCTCCAACCCACTAAAATCTTCAGTCAAAAACATGTGAATGCGTTCACCACCGGGTTTTGTTCAAATCAATTGTCCCAAGTAATTAGTTAACCCAAAATCAAGAATATACTAGAAAACCAAATCTGCAACCTTTGGCTTGCAAATCATGTCTTGAGCCACTCGACCAACCAACTAGCTGATTTAGGACTTTTCTTACAATTTTCCTGTTTCCACTTCCACAATGATTTTGCCAGACTTTCCTGCACACCCAAAAGCATAATTGAAAAAATCCTCTCGATAAAAATGATAATAATAGACAAAATTGTCTCCATACCGGGAAAAAAGGGCGACCATATGGTAGTAGTTCGCACTGAGCACTTAACTCTTGAAATTTCAGTTTTTTTAGGAGAATCTAATGTTCTCTTTTACTCTTTTTGTCCTCTTGAGTTAGCTCAAATGCTGAAAGAGAAAATTTGAAAAAAGGGGGCGAATATATGGTAGTGCGCTATTCTTGCAGTGTTTTGCACACAGCATGAAGGAGCAATTCACGAAACTAACAAGGAACTATGATCGGTTTGATTTTGAAAGCAGGATAACAATCCGGGACAAAAGCATCGGAATGGAAGGGAATTAAAGAGGGAGAAAATTATATTATACCAATCTTTTCATGTGTCGTCTCTGTGTTTGTGACTTATTGATAAATACTAGAGGCGTCAAATGGGTGGGTCGGGTCGGGTTTGGGTCGGGTCGAATATGGTCCGGCCCATATTGACCCGTCTAACCCGTCTTGATCCATATTTAATGACCCATACCCGACCCGACCTACAGCTGACCTATACCCAACCCGACCCATTTTGACCCATATTACCTCATTTAACCTATTTTAGGCTCTTTACCAGTGTATATTACCTGGCTAAAAACTTCACACCACATAAAAAAAGTAAATTAAGCAATAGAAAAATTAAAAATTAAAAAAATTAAAAAATTTTGTAAATTGAAATGCTTATAAATAAATAAAAAAAGACTGACTAAATACTTATAAATCGATCCAACCTATGTAAGAGAAAACGCTAAAATAAGACGGTATCGATAAAAAAAAATAAAAATAATTGCAACCTCATTTGTAATTGATTCATATGAAATAAAAGATTGACTAGTTTCCCACATATATAATCTCTAGTTACAAGAGCAAGTTTCAGCTGAATACAAATTAAGAAGAGCTCCATGTCTCTCAAGTCTCTTGGATCTTCTAACATCCAGTGTTGTGAATCCCTTTGTATTTTGAGCATTTACTTCAATGCCAGTGCTGTAAAGCAAATACTTCATGATCTACAAAATTTCCAGTGATTCTTATATTAATACTCTTGCCCTTTTCTTTGCCAATTCTTGCTCAACGTACTGCACCTGTTGCAGCAGATATAACAATAGCAATTATAACAAGTGAAACAATTGAAGCTAACAAGCGGAATATATCAACAAGAGCAAATAGCTAATCATAACAGAGGTTCTAAATTTATTCTTATTTTCAATCTTATCAGATGGTGGAAAAGGAGATACAACCTGCAAACAAGGGACACATCACTGACTTAGAAAAGTGGCAAATACAAGTTAATTCTTCCAATAATTTGAAGGTGAGAGAAATTTGTTAGACAACCTAAATTTCAGAGTAAATACATTCCATTGCAAACCTCTGTTCCCACAGGAAAGACAGCTTTCCACAAATCTTCCTGCAAAGCAAATTTAGAACTTCAACCTAGAGCTCGTTTGACAAAACTGAAGAGTAAGTTCATTAAATCATGTGAGTAAACCAAGAGGAGAATGAGATAATAAAAAAAAGTACCTAATGCAAATAGTCTTCTGTTGACACCTGATTTTTAATCATTTTTTCTATTGCTAAAGTAATAAAAAATCCATAAAAATTCATAAAATTGAAAAATCAACTTTGGGGACCTTAGTCAAGCCTAGGGAACCAATTTTGCCCAAAAAACGATTTTTCATATTTTCAGTATTTTTACGTATTTTTTATTTATTTATTTTCGAAAATTAATAGAAAATCCATAAAAATTCATAAAATTGAAAAATTAACTTTGGGAACCTTAACCAAGCCTAGGGAACGAATTTTGACCAAAAAATAATTTTTCATATTATATATATTTTAATTTTTTTTAAAAAAAATACAAAAATATTTGAAAATTTTGGAAAAATAACATTTGAGGCCAAAAAATACACAAAGATAGTTAATATTTTTATTTTAAATCTATTTTCATATTGGCCATCGCAAATTCAGAAAAATCCAATTCGAGTCACGTGTTCCTTCACGAGTATAATCTCGAATCGGGCCTAAAAAAATTTAATTTGAGTCAACTTATTTTTAACTTTCACTTTTTATGAGTTGTGACATTGCCTTCTAATATTTTAAATTTTCATCTTGGCCCAATTATACCCAGAATGACTTAATTTTGCAAAAGGGCTTTAATTAAATTATGCATTATTTTCAGCGACAAGAAATGAGCTTAAATTTGACATGTGGTAAATTTTGGTGTGTCAAAAATTGTGAGGAGATTTGGACTTAAAGAAATATATTTTTTTCAGGGACTGAATTGTAAATACTTAAAATTCAAGGACTAGAGTGCAAATACCTAACTCTTGAAGGATTATTTTATAAATAATAAAAAGAAGAGTTAGTGGATAAATTAGAATAGAGAAGGGAAGATGAAGAAGAGGAGATGAAGAAGAGAAGTTGGAGAAGAATGGATGGAGAAAATAAGATAAGAATAGAGAAGGGAAGATGGAGATGAAGAAGAGTTAGTAGAGAAATTAGAATGAAAGATAAGAATAGAGAAGAGAAGATGGAGATTAAGAAGAGTTAGTGGAGAAATTAGAATGGGAGATAAATATGGAGAAGGGAAGATGAAGATGAAGAAGAGTTAGTGGAGAGATTAGAATGTAAGATAGAGATGGAGAATGGAAGATGAAAATGAAGAAGAGTTAGTGGAGAAATTAGAATGGGAGATAGAGTTAGTGGAAAAATTAGAATGGGAGATAGATGAGTAGGTTATAAAAGGAGGAAGAAGTGAGCTTGAGAAAGAATTCTGGAGAGAGAAAATTTGAAGTGTTTGGGAGAATTTTTTGGAGAGAAAATTTTGGATGTTTGAGAGAATTTTGGGAGATTGAAGAAAATTTTGAGAGAAAGAAAATACCAAAAGAGAGAGAATTTTGAAGATGATGGGAGTTTAAAGCTAGGGGTTATCATCACAAATTCCTTCATCGATCAATATAAATCAAGAGTTCATCCTCGTCAACGAGCAAACAAATTCAAGCTAAGTGTTTTTATTTATTCATTTATTTATGGTTTTACTCGCAAATTAGCACAAATTGTATACACTTTCTCCATCTCCTTTTTCTTCCATATTTTATGTCAGGAGAAGGATATCTCTACGTCAACAGAAAAAATCTCGTCGAGATGCAAAAATCGGCCCAGACAAGCTCCTAAGCTGTCCACCGATTTCTCAACTGATCTGTGACTAAAAGTCCCTCTTAATTCAAAAGAAACTCTCTATATTGGGAACATAGAGAGCGAAAATCAATTATAGAAATCCCTCCCAAAAAAATGGGAGATAAGTACTCTTTCTACTCTTCTGGTTTTAAGTGCAGATTAGCACATATTTTATATACTAACACTTCACTCTATTTTATGTCAGGAAGCCGCAGCTCTATATCAATGGTCAATCCTATGGAAGCACAAAATCGGCTTGGAGGAGTCCTCAAGCGCGCACAAATTTCAAATTGTTGAATCAATTCGTTGTATTTCATTTTAAAAAATTCATACCCCAAAATGGAGAGGACAAAGTACATCCGCAATTTAAATACCTGCACCATAAATCCCAAAGGGAAGAGCCAAGCCAATGCTTAGCCTCCCATTGGAGGTTTTTACTTATAGTAGTTAAATACCTGCAACTTAAATACCTACACCTTAAATCCCAAAGGGAAGAGCCAAGCCAATGCTTAGCCTCCCATTGGAGGTTTTTACTTACAGTAGTTAAATACCTGCACCTTAAATCCCAAAGGGAAGAGCCAAGCCAATGCTTAGCCTCCCATTGGAGGTTTTTACTTACAGTAGTTAAATACCTGCAACTTAAATACCTGTACCTTAAATCCCAAAGGGAAGAGCCAAGCCAATGCTTAGCCTCCCATTGGAGGTTTTTACTTACAGTAGTTTAAATACTTGCAACTTAAATACCTGTACCTTAAATCCCAAAGGGAAGAGCCAAGCCAATGCTAGGCCTCCCATTGGAGGTGTTTATTCACTGTCATGTACTTCCTATAATTTAATTTTTGAATCATCAAACCCAAAAGATGAGTAGGTCGTAATACTGCACAGAAGTCGTTAACACACTCCCTCTTTCGGCTTCAGGGAATCTTTAACACTTAAAAAAATATAACAAATAAAAATATATACCATCCATGCATCCTATTTAAAAAGTGAAAACACAAAAGAGAATACCTTACTAGAGCTTTAGGAATAAACTAAGCCTGAGTTGCCGAATTAGGATATCCATGAAATTAAGGTACCGAAAGGGCATTAGTTTTAATTAACTAGTGTAACCAAGTCCCCGAGCTCATAATCTCTGGTTCGCAGGAATAAATTAGTTCTCCTGCTAATTTATTTAGGTTTCTAATCGACCTACCAAGAACGATTAGTGGCGACTTTAAATTTCAAAATCATATAAACAAAAACCAAAGTTGCGATTCGGTAGGGCTTGGGAGGGTCCGCGTTAGGTTAGTCAAATCTAATTAACCTAATAATCCGTTAACCCCTAGAAATAATAAAAATATTTTTAGAGGGTCGCGACAGCTTGGCGACTCCGCTGGGGACTAGAGATTTTTAAATTTTCGAAAAAAGATACCAATTGGAATACTTAAATTTTTTCGAAATTTTAAAAGTCTTAGTGGACTTAGGCCAATGAAAATTTCATGGATATTTCGCTTCTGGCGATCTTGCTTGGGACTCATTTTATAGGTGTTACATGTTTTTGCAGGATGGAAGTTATAAGGGGCGAAGTATTTGGCTAACCCATTTGTTTTGCAGGCTCGGTATTGGGATTATGTTTAATTTCACACATATTTAGAAGCGCTGTTTTGATATCAATTGTTGTGCATGTCTTGCATATTCTGAGGATCACAACACCTGCACACACAAGCGTCTAAACCCAAGTCGCGAAATTTTTCATAGGTAACCATAGATAGGGATCGAATATGCAAAGCTCTTGCGTCGATTGCGCTTGGGTTGACCATATTATCCCACTCATTATCTGAATTGACAATTCTTCCCATTGTGATTTGATTGCGCGGAGGGTAAGGTTGTCAATTCAGATAGTGGGGGCCTTTTAGGTCCATACCCTGTCTCTCCTTCTTTTATTTTCTAGAGTCCACTCCTCACTTGAGTCATGCGCATGACTATGTGATTTGCATTTCTCCAAGGTAAAAGTAAGTTCTCTAATTTTATCTTGTATTTATTTTCGGTTGGTCCATGCTAGGAGTTAGTCAGTTTTTGAGCTTGATATTACGACCATTCTTTTAAAAGAAAATAAAAATTAAATTTGTCCCTCATTTCTTTAAAAAAAAAATTTTTTGAAAAAATGATGTGAAAAAATCCCTTCATGGGAATTTTATTAACCAATAAGGGATTTTTGTCATGTTTTTATTGCTTCAATAAAAATGAAATTTTCCTGAAAACATTTTCCTCTGAAAATTTATTTCAATAAAAAGAAAAATTCCTTCAAAAAAAAAACTCTAGTAGACATCAAGTGATTTTATCACATTTTTCAAATTATAAAAACTTGCAAGAAAATTCTTCTCGAGAAATTCGCTCATGTTTTTCTAAGAAAATTTTCTCTAAATAAAATTAGACTAATGTCTCGGGGGAATTTTGTTAACCAATAAAGGATTTCTGTTATGTCTTTCCTGCTTCAATAAAAATAAAATTTTCCTGATAAATTTACCTCTGAAAATTTATTTTGATAAAAAGGAAATTCCTTCAAAAATTTTAGTAAACATCAAGAGATTTTGTCACATTCCTTTAAAAATAATAATAATAAAAAAAAGAGTAATAAATCTGCAAAAAAAATTCTGTATCAGAAATTAACCCATTTCTTCCTAAGGAATTTTTTTTTCTGATTTCTCTATAAAATAGAAAAAATAAAATTGGACTAATATAGGAGTCATGGACCGACATTCCTTGTGTCGCATACTAATTATATCCTTTTCTTTTGCAGGGAAATCCTAGATACCCTAGACGGGTGTAAAAATTAAGTTCAATAATATATCAAGAATCATCTTCAGAAATACCAAAAGACGAAAACACCAAGGCTTCAACCGTTAATTCAGGGGGGCAAACGAACACTGTCCATCTTTGACAGACAGAGTTGTGTCAATCCGTAAACTTGTATGGGCAGTGTATTCTGATATGACGGTGGATTTATACTGATTAAACACGGGGGCATATTTAATGTATTGCAGAGGATCCCGCGTCTTTTGAAAGACAATATGGATTATATAATCAGAACCCATGAAACAAATACCTTTACCTGATTAAATCAACCAGAGACCGATCTTAAAATTTCCTCTTATTCGAAACATGCGGAGGGCTTTAGAGGACCGAGGTTCTATTAATGAACGTGGCCCACAGGAATTTCTCCCGACGCTACAGGCGACCGACACGAGCAAGTGGACGCCGAAAGAAATAAAATATGGATAAAAGTGGGCACACAACAGGTGGCCGGATTTATTACCAGCGCACTGATCGAGTTGTCATAGCGTTATTGTTTGTGATCTCAAGATGGATAGTGGGGGCCACCGCCGAACCCTTCATCAATGTTCTCGATATCATCGTCTGGAGCAATTAAACAAGAACATCAAGAAAAACATTAAGCCTCGACATCTTCGGTACCTCAAATCGTTCTGTTATGCTATGCGGAAGAAACGATAGCAGGAAAATTAAACAAAAAAAAACACGTGAAGCTTTTCTTTCATTCCATTCATCAAAGAGCATTACAACAGCTCACTGGGGAGGAAAAGTAAAGCCAAACTGAGCCCTGATAACCATTACGAAGGAGCTCAACTGACTCTCCAAACAGTTGATGCTCCGGGTGCACCAGGCGTTCTCAGGATCAAGCTCCGCGAGCCTAAAGAAGAGGCGATCGCGCTTCTCCTTAGCCTGGGCCATACTGGCCTCATAATGCTCGACAGAAAACTCCAAGTCCGAAATCGCCGCCCTCTCAAAAGCAATATCTGCCGTAATGTCATCAAGTCTCTCCTGCAGCCAACCGCATTTGCACCTCATCATAATATTGCTCGACTCCTGTTCGGCGTAAGTTCGGACCAAGGCCAGACGGTCCACCAACTTTCCCCTCTCACGAACTAGCCACGAAAGCTGATCATTGGCAAACTTGAAGGCTTTCTTGTGATTATCAGCCATAAATGTGACTATTTCCAGACGCTCGTGCCGGTCTCGGTAACGAGCTTTCACGACGGCAGTCACAATGACCGTCTCATAAGCGCGGTTATAGGCAGCCAGAAAATTGATGAAGAGGGTCGGGAAGTTCCGATACTCCCTCCCCAGTTGGGTACCCTCAACAGAAGCAGCGTCTAGGGTCCTGAATAAACCGAGGATTTCAGCCTCAACGGTAGAGTTTTGGGCTATATGAGCGTAACCTCTACCAAGAAGATTGTAGAGTCTCTCCCACCCAGCCAGGATTTCGGCGGAGAAGGTATGGTTAGGAGAATTGGCCATTTTTGAAAGCAGATCACGAAAGAAAGGAGGAGAGAGGCGAGGCAGATGATCGGAATGCGAAGGTGATAATCTGCTTCAATTTAAATAATGATTTCACAGGGGCAGTCCTTATTGGTTGAGTTTTTTCTATCTACCATTCTCTGTCGGCAACACCCCCGCTGGCTCGAATTCCAGTCAAGCGGCAACCTCAAGCTGAGCAGACCCGACGTCTCTGCAGAAAAGTTGGACGGGCTGCCACCACTTTGAAAAAGAAAGAATAAAAAACGAGCTGAGTGGGAGACAAAGAAATTTTCGGCAGAAAAGGAGATACGACTCGTCTTTATTGGAGGACCCGCCAGTAAATCGACGGTGGAGATCTTGACAAGGGCCCTCTACCACGAAAAGAAAAAAGGAAGACGAACTGAGCGAGAAACAAGGATTTCCCCTTTGATCAAAAGCTGAATATCAGATTTTCTCCCTCGAAAAATCTAATAGCACTACCCGTGAAGAGGGAAGTCGTTGCTATTGCCAGAGAGAGAACTTGTCCTCATTTGATAGTGAGAGTTCATTCGCAAGAACTCGCAGGAGAAAGATAGAGAGGAAGGAGTTCTCGTGGGAGAGGAATTCAAAACCTTCACCATCAAAGCATCGGCTTTCAAAGCCTGTTACGAGAAACCATCGACGATCCCGTGATCCCTCAAGTCCAAGAAGACATCCTGAGGCAGTCTTGAGTCGGCAGTCCTAGATCCAGAAATATGTCGAGCATTAGGGAAACGGGCGCATGTTCAACCCTGGTCGAAGCTAATGAAGTTCCTTACCCTGAGGGTCTACTGGTCATGGCCATTGACGGTAATCCAGTCTCTCTGTCAATCCTTGTTACCGTATTGAGAAAATGCCGGTATAAGGTTGTAGCTCAAGCAAAGGCGACAGAGGCCTTAGAGATATTAAGGAGGAGTGGTGACCAGTTTGATATCGTCCTCACCGCCATGGTAGGGATTGACATGGATGTTTTCACTCTCTTGGAAGTCATCAATTCTAAATTAAACATGCCAGTCCTCGTAATATCGGCAAGCGATGATCAGCAAGCCATAATGAAGGCTGTCTTAAATGGGGCCCAAGACGTCATAACGAAACCAGTTAGGGTTCAGATGCTTCAAAACATATGGCAGCACGTGGTAAGGAAGCAATTGCACGACCATGAGAACAAGCATCAAGCCTTCAATTTTGTTCCAAGCAACTGGAGAAAGAAGATGAGTTGGTCTCCCGAGCTGCATCGTATGTTTGTTAATGCAGTTCAACAGGTAGGAATCGATTCGGCACGGCCGCAACATATACTGGAAATTATGAACGTAGAGGGACTCACTAAAGCAAATATTTCGAGTCATCTTCAGAAGTACAGAAAAAGGGTGAGAGAACACAATGCAGCTCAGAATCAAGAAAACCAAGGCGGGACTGATCCAAGCCTGAATGTCGAGTCTCCTCGCCACCATAAGTTCCGCAGGTTAGCATGGGGCGAGCCACTTCCCATCATCAACCAAGCCAGTAGCCGTGCCATCAATCCTCCAGGCGTTAATCAAAGTATCCCCCAGAATCACCCTAATGCTCTTCAAGAGTATAGACCGCAGGGGCAGTGTATTCAGACTCCTTGGTCTGAGCACCAACCCGTGGCTAGAATTCATCCCATGATCAGCGCGCCTGCGCAGCCAGAGAATCAGACAAGAAATTATCCTAAGCACTTCCACTTCTTTAATTCTCGAATGGAAGGAGTTTTTGGCAGCAGGACAGTTGGTGATCCCCACACTTTCTCGAGTAATGATGAAAGCTCCAGCACGATAAGTCAAATTGCTCATGGCGAGGACAGAATGAGAAATCTACCGCCAGCATTTGCCAACAACAATGCCCAATTCGAGCATCAGTTGCTGGAAGGAGAGGAGTAGGGAGTAGGGACAGAATGAGAAATCTACCGCCATCATTTGCCAACAGACGTCCCAAGCCGCGATCAGGAGCCAGTGAGTAGGGACTCTCAAACATCGATCATCCACACCCGAACCAACACGAGAGTAGCTGATTATCGAAGAGCCACAGGAGAGGCAGAACTGACCTTGAATAAGTGCACCTTTTATTTCATGCTTAATTCCCCTGCGTATGATATTTTCCAGCTTTCTAGGTGTCTCGATTTAATTCAGGGACAAGGGGGCAATTTATTTATTTTTTTTATCCCGTCGAATGCGTGAATCCCTTTTTATGCTAGATTTAGGGCGGATCAATTTGTGGTAACGTCGCTGACTGCCATAATGAGAAATGTTGAATGGCCTCACGTAGGGAAATTTCAAGTGAAATGCCCAGGCGAGCTCGAAGACGGGTAATTGTGTGTCGTTCCAATTTACCCTCAATCGTTGCAAAATGCTAAATTGGATTTGTTCCATTCTCACCCAGGGAATTGCAAAGTGCCTCAAGAGTGTCGCAAAATGAAATGACCCAATGGAACGCGATAGGACTCATTTGCCTCGAAGGTAACCTTCAAATTAAAGGAGCCCTCCGGTCCACGGACCCGATGGCATAGAAAATGATGATGGTCCAAGGCAACCCGAAAGAAAATAAGGCCCAACTAAGCAAAGCACTTATGTGGCAAGCTCAAAGTGAAGGGCAACTCGGGACATACAATTCAATCCAGTCCAAATGAAGGAACTTCCTCAATTCAAATTCAATGGAAATACACACAAGTGTAAAACAGTATCGTTCCAATTTTTCTAGAATATGAAGAACATATACTGCCGCATTCTCTTTCATTTTTGCAGGGGAAGTCTCTACTGGCCAGATTTTCCTGTCTACCATTCCATATCAGTATCACCTCCGCTACTCGTCTCCAATCTCGAGCCAAGCAAATCCGACGTCTCTACGGAAAAGCTGGACGGGACGCCACTACTTTGAAAAAGAAAGGATAAAAAATAAGCTGAGTGGGAGACAAAGACATTTTCGGCAGAAAAGAGATACGACTCGTCTTTATTGAAGAACTCGCCAGCAAATTGACGGTGGAGACAACAACAAGGGGTCCTCTTCCACGGAAAGATGGAAGGAGATGAGCTGAGCAAGAGACACGATAAGAAAAGAGGATTGAGAAAGGCCGGACCCTTGGAAGAAGCAATACAGTTGCTAAACCCACGTTTAATTTTAAAAGAGACGCCATGCTCGGAAGAGGGTCTTAAGGCATAGGCAATCGCTCAGAAAAATTCAAAGAGAGTGAAAACACCGGAAACGAGTAGCAAATCTTGAGAAATCATCAACCAAATCAAAGATGTCTCAACCCAATACTCCCGAGAGCTATCATTGCCTGCTGAGTATGGGAGAGGAAGAGTTCGAAGCCATGTTTGGGATCGAGCCTATGGAGCCTGGCTCTTCCGCCGACGACGTCCAAAATCTCAGTAAAGATAAGGACAATAACAGTAAGGGTCAAAAGAAGCGTTACCGTCGCCATACTAAGGAGCAGGTACAAAGGCTTGAGGATTTCTTCAGAACATGCCCTATGCCAGACGGCAAACAGAAAATGGAACTGAGTCAAGAGTTAGGACTTGAACCTTTGCAAATCAAGTTCTGGTTTCAAAATAGGCGAACCCGAATGAAGGCTCGTCATGAGCACAACAAAGCCGAGTTTCTAAGAGTTGAAAATGAAAACCTCCGAGCGGAAAACAAGATGTATAAAGAGACTTTTGACTCCGCCACCTGCCCCAACTGCAATAGCCTCCTCCTCACCCTCGATGAAATGTATGATCTGAGGATCGAAAATCCACGTTTAAGAGGTGAGTTAGACCAGTTTATAACAGGATCGAGTTCTGTTGGAGGAGGGTATAAAAGGACCAATGATACTGGATCAGCATCAATACCTCCCGAGGAAGAAGGGACAGATCACCACCAAGCGGACATTGACGATGATCTTTTCGCCATAATCAACCAGTTTGATATCGGTAAAGCATCGGGACTGTGATGCACTTGTTCAGCCAGTGACCACGAGACCTTCAATATGGCCGATGCATACCTAATTTGGGATGAAGCCAGCTGATCATGGGAGAGCCTGCAGAGGAAGCGGAACTAATCCTGAATGAGTGAATGTGTTTTATTTCCTTGCGTGATGTGTTTTTCTGCTTTTGTGAATGTGTAAAAGCAAGGAGTAATAATCCGACTTCCCCCTATTAAATGCTCGAATCCGCCACCTCACCAACCTCGCGACGAATTGATGGCGAGTGAAAATCTGCATAAACCTGAAGGGTAACTCCGTATCGTTTCAATTTACCCTCAGTTGCTCCAAGTTTTAAAATTAAGCCCCTTCTATTCTCAGGAAATTGCAAATCGACCCGAGAACGCAATCATATCCGAATACAGGTTGGATAAAATTTGGGGGCAAATCAACTCATGGGCATTACCACGGGATAGACAGCTTCGGACAAAGGAAAGTACAAGCGAAAGACGCGAACAATCTCAAAAATGGGTAATTCTGTATCGTTCTAATGTGCACATAATCATCTCAAGTCTTGAATTGTCTTATTCCATTCTTAACAGGGATTGCAAATTACCTCGACAAATACCGTAACATGGCCCAAGGTGATACAACAGGACTGCGTTATCCCCAAGGATTAACCCTTGAAAAGAAAGCCCCATGGACACCTACGGTCCAATGGACCGAATAGTATGGGGGATGACAGTAGGTCCGAAATATTCCGAGTTCGATCCCCAAGGGTGGGGAATGTTGTATGTATTATAAATAAATGAAACAACTTTTTGTGCATTTCTTTTTTTACAAACAGGAATACTCGACGAGTAATATCAAAGTCAGTATTTTACCATAGTCTTCCCATAATGGTGAGGCGCCCAACAAAAGTCGAGGAAAATTCAATCCAACAAAACTGGTAAAAGACTCATGCAAGACATTCAAGATGAAGGGTAAATCAGTATCGTTTTCAATTTATCCCTTTTAATACTGGCTGATATGTCTCTTTTTCTTTTTACAGGAAATATTTACACTAACATTTAACATGTTGAAGGAGACAAATCCAAAAGAAAATTATGATCATCTGACAAGATCTATTCTGGTGAAAAATGGGACAAATTGATCATAAGCTCTGAAGCGAAAAAGCAAATATGTCTTCCTTATCTCGTTTGATTTCGAGAATAATTTCTCTGCTTTTTACAGGGGCATTCAACCGCTAAACCGTGGCGGTCGCTGTCATTAAACAAACCGAAATGCTCCCTCACCCATATGCTTCATCACGTAGAGACAAAGTTTGAGACGAACCACCCCTCGACATAAGGAGTAGGCTTCCCAATTTGTTCGGTCCGCCCACATACCAGGGGCAATTTAAATCCGCCCATATTTGCACATTATATAAACACACGTAATGCTAAAAAATTGTCACATCTGCATTGTGCTTACACAGTTCATGAATTATGTATGACTATTCCGTGTGTTTAACTTACCAACTCCAACTTAGAGCATAAACTGCACAGGAGACATCAAATGTGCAGAATGGGGCATGACAGGATGAGGAAAGGCAAACCATTTCCACGCAAGTCTAACATTTTAATTTACAGATAAACAGCCTTTCCCCAGAGTGAGAGAAGGCCCTTTCGGATTGAAGTCCCCCATTCAGATTACATTCGAGGCGTTCATGCTATGAGAACCTCCTTAAACAGAATTGGTAATGCAAGCTTGACAGAATAGTTTTGCATGATCCATATTTGGATTGATTGCATCATGAGTTATCACACAGACTACTTCTAATCATTGCCGACTTGGTTGAATAGTTTTACATGAACCAATCAACTCATTGATGAAAATGCTTGCACATGTTACCTCTGATACTGCCTGACAGGCAACACATTCCCAATGTTCAAACTACCTTCCAAAGTCTTGAAATTCATTCAGCGATTATTGAATGAACAAGCCTGGTTGTCGAGAAGCCACCAAGCATTTCTTCCAAATTCTCAGGTAAGTATATCTTCAACCTGAACCTTTCAAGAGAATGAATTCTGACGGTTGTTGGGGTACTCGAATCCATTGCGGTACATACAGGTATCCACCTTCTTCAATAAAGCATGATTTGTCTCAAGGACAGAAATGTTCGAGACCTTTTGATCTCTGCCTCTTTGGTTTATTCCTAAAGTGACAGGATAATATAATTTGGGTTTGAACTTCTGCAGGATTCCTGATCTTTCCAGATTCCAGAATGGCACCCTTTGAGGTACACAAAGTCCTTCTTACAGGCAAATCAAGTCCTTCTTACAGGCAAAATCAAGTCCTTCTTACAGGCACAAAGTCCTTCTTACAGGCAAAGTAAGTCCTTCTTACAGGCAAAGTAAGTCCTTCTTACAGGCAAAACAAAGTCCTTCTTACAGGCAAATCAAGTCCTTCTTACAGGCAAAGCAAGTCCTTCTTACAGGCACAAAGTTCTTCTTACAGGCAAAGCACCAAGTCCTTTTTACTGGCACCAAGTCCTTTCTACAGGCACCAAGTCCTTCTTACAGGTATCTCCAAATGGTATGACCCACCATACGGGTCAAATTTTAATTCAATTTTTAATCAGTAGAATCCTTTTATTAGGAATCTACCATGGGTTGATCCACCATACGGGTTCAAGTTCAACCACCCTAAAGTTTTTTATATAACGAATCCTTAGGTTCTCATTTCATTTTCAGTGGAACAATCATGTCACGACTCTTTTTATTTCCTTGTATTGAGTCGATAAGAATCCAGGTGACATCTCGTCTTTGAAATGAACCTCTACCGAGCTTCCTTTCAAAGAGGGGCAGCTGTTGACACCTGATTTTTAATCATTTTTTCTATTGCTAAAGTAATAAAAAATCCATAAAAATTCATAAAATTGAAAAATCAACTTTGGGGACCTTAGTCAAGCCTAGGGAACCAATTTTGCCCAAAAAACGATTTTTCATATTTTCAGTATTTTTACGTATTTTTTATTTATTTATTTTCGAAAATTAATAGAAAATCCATAAAAATTCATAAAATTGAAAAATCAACTTTGGGAACCTTAACCAAGCCTAGGGAACGAATTTTGACCAAAAAATAATTTTTCATATTATATATATTTTAATTTTTTAAAAAAACAAATACAAAAATATTTGAAAATTTTGGAAAAATAACATTTGAGGCCAAAAAATACACAAAGATAGTTAATATTTTTATTTTAAATCTATTTTCATATTGGCCATCGCAAATTCAGAAAAATCCAATTCGAGTCACGTGTTCCTTCACGAGTATAATCTCGAATCGGGCCTAAAAAAATTTAATTTGAGTCAACTTATTTTTAACTTTCACTTTTTATGAGTTGTGACATTGCCTTCTAATATTTTAAATTTTCATCTTGGCCCAATTATACCCAGAATGACTTAATTTTGCAAAAGGGCTCTAATTAAATTATGCATTATTTTCAGCGACAAGAAATGAGCTTAAATTTGGCATGTGGTAAATTTTGGTGTGTCAAAAATTGTGAGGAGATTTGGACTTAAAGAAATATATTTTTTTCAGGGACTGAATTGTAAATACTTAAAATTTAAGGACTAGAGTGCAAATACCTAACTCTTGAAGGATTATTTTATAAATAATAAAAAGAAGAGTTAGTGGATAAATTAGAATAGAGAAGGGAAGATGAAGAAAAGGAGATGAAGAAGAGAAGTTGGAGAAGAATGGATGGAGAAAATAAGATAAGAATAGAGAAGGGAAGATGGAGATGAAGAAGAGTTAGTAGAGAAATTAGAATGGAAGATAAGAATAGAGAAGGGAAGATGGAGATTAAGAAGAGTTAGTGGAGAAATTAGAATGGGAGATAAATATGGAGAAGGGAAGATGAAGATGAAGAAGAGTTAGTGGAGAGATTAGAATGTAAGATAGAGATGGAGAATGGAAGATGAAAATGAAGAAGAGTTAGTGGAGAAATTAGAATGGGAGATAGAGTTAGTGGAAAAATTAGAATGGGAGATAGATGAGTAGGTTATAAAAGGAGGAAGAAGTGAGCTTGAGAAAGAATTCTGGAGAGAGAAAATTTGAAGTGTTTGGGAGAATTTTTTGGAGAGAAAATTTTGGATGTTTGAGAGAGTTTTGGGAGATTGAAAAAAATTTTGAGAGAAAGAAAATACCAAAAGAGAGAGAATTTTGAAGATGATGGGAGTTTAAAGCTATGAGTTATCATCACAAATTCCTTCATCGATCAATATAAATCAAGAGTTCATCCTCGTCAACGAGCAAACAAATTCAAGCTAAGTGTTTTTATTTATTCATTTATTTATGGTTTTACTCGCAAATTAGCACAAATTGTATACACTTTCTCCATCTCCTTTTTCTTCCATATTTTATGTCAGGAGAAGGATATCTCTACGTCAACAGCAAAAATCTCGTCGAGATGCAAAAATCGGCCCAGACAAGCTCCTAAGCTGTCCACCGATTTCTCAACTGATCTGTGACTAAAAGTCCCTCTTAATTCAAAAGAAACTCTCTATATTGGGAACATAGAGAGCGAAAATCAATTATAGAAATCCCTCCCAAAAAAATGGGAGATAAGTACTTTTTCTACTCTTCTGGTTTTAGGTGCAGATTAGCACATATTTTGTATACTAACACTTCACTCTATTTTATGTCAGGAAGCCGCAGCTCTATATCAATGGTCAATCCTATGGAAGCACAAAATCGGCTTGGAGGAGTCCTCAAGCGCGCACAAATTTCAAATTGTTGAATCAATTCGTTGTATTTCATTTTAAAAAATTCATACCCCAAAATGGAGAGGACAAAGTCCATCCGCAATTTAAATACCTGCACCATAAATCCCAAAGGGAAGAGCCAAGCCAATGCTTAGCCTCCCATTGGAGGTTTTTACTTATAGTAGTTAAATACCTGCAACTTAAATACCTGCACCTTAAATCCCAAAGGGAAGAGCCAAGCCAATGCTTAGCCTCCCATTGGAGGTTTTTACTTACAGTAGTTAAATACCTGCACCTTAAATCCCAAAGGGAAGAGCCAAGCCAATGCTTAGCCTCCCATTGGAGGTTTTTACTTACAGTAGTTAAATACCTGCAACTTAAATACCTGTACCTTAAATCCCAAAGGGAAGAGCCAAGCCAATGCTTAGCCTCCCATTGGAGGTTTTTACTTACAGTAGTTAAATAAATACCTGCACCTTAAATCCCAAAGGGAAGAGCCAAGCCAATGCTTAGCCTCCCATTGGAGGTTTTTACTTACAGTAGTTTAAATACTTACAACTTAAATACCTGTACCTTAAATCCCAAAGGGAAGAGCCAAGCCAATGCTAGGCCTCCCATTGGAGGTGTTTATTCACTGTCATGTACTTCCTATAATTTAATTTTTGAATCATCAGACCCAAAAGATGAGTAGGTCGTAATACTGCACAGAAGTCGTTAACACACTCCCTCTTTCGGCTTCAGGGAATCTTTAACACTTAAAAAAATATAACAAATAAAAATATATACCATCCATGCATCCTATTTAAAAAGTGAAAACACAAAAGAGAATACCTTACTAGAGCTGTAGGAATAAACCAAGCCTGAGTTGCCGGATTAGGATATCCATGAAATTAAGGTACCGAAAGGGCATTAGTTTTAATTAACTAGTGTAACCAAGTCCCCGAGCTCATAATCTCTGGTTCGCAGGAATAAATTAATTCTCCCGCTAATTTATTTAGGTTTCTAATCGACCTACCAAGAACGATTAGTGGCGACTTCAAATTTCAAAATCATTTAAACAAAAACCAAAGTTGCGATTCGGTAGGGCTTGGGAGGGTCCGCATTAGGTTAGTCAAATCTAATTAACCTAATAATCCGTTAACCCCTAGAATTAATAAAAATATTTTTAGAGGGTCGCGACATCTTCAAAGTTGACAATGAGAGACTCATCATCGAAATCTTCTTCAACTGGAACTCCAAATAACTAATTTCTGGTGCACAGCTCAGCCTCCACATTTTCAAGTGAAAGAGAACTATGATATTTATTTAGAATGCATCTTCTAATGCTAAAGGCTGACTCTAAGACAACGGAAGTGATAAGAATGCTCAATATATCACGTGCCATAAGAGACAACTCGGGATACCGTTGTGAATGAGCTTTCCAATAATCAAGGACATTGAGATTTGGATGTTGTTTTCTTTCAAGTCTGTTTTCCTCCAAATACAAATCCAATTGTGACTTACTAGATTGTGATCCAAAGTATTCACTCTCGAATGCATTGTACTCATCAAGATGGTCCCCTATATTCTCAAGAATGTCCTCAACTGAAATGTTACATCGACTTTTTGAAGATGTAAAGTGATCAACTCTAGACGTAAAGGCTACATATTCATCAAAAAGGATATAGAATTTTTTTCGAATGCTCTGTACAAATTCTACATGATCATCCATGCCCAACTTCGAATAGCAAAACTCTAACAAGTGTAGCTTATAGCGAGGATCCAATATAGCTACAAAAGATAAGACAACACTATAACACTTCCAGTATTTTTCGAACTTCTTTAGCATTGCTTTGGCCATAGTTTTTATAGCTACATCCTCACTACTACTCGCCTTTAGCAAACGAAACTGGATCTGCCATATTCCATAGAAATATAAATTCGCCGTGGGATATCTAGCTCCAGAGAAAAGAGTAGAAATATCATAAAAGGGTTGTAACAAGAACGCAATTTTCTGCGCTCTGACCCAATCCTCAGATGATGGGCATATGTGAAAGTTACTATCAATTAACTTCAAATGGGAAAATGCTTGTTTAAAGACCAAAGCACCTTCAAGCATTAGGTACGTAGAGTTCTATCTAGTAGCCACATCTTGACGTACCTTTTTACCTGTCTTCAAGCATGATTGTGATATACATTCAGCAAATTTTACTCTCCTCCCCTGTGTAGCTCTCACATATTTCACAGATTCTCTGATATTTTGCAATGATCTATCAATCACCTTTAGACCTTCTTGCACAATGAGATTCAAAATATGTGCACCACAACGCACATGAAAAAACTGGCCATCACATAACAAAGACGATCCCATAGGTGTATTTTTCCAAATATCAACCATACTATCGTTGTATGACGCATTATCCAATGTAATACTGAAAATCCTCCTCTCAATGCCCCACTCTCTCAACAAAGTCTGCAACTTTTCTAGTAGAATGGTGCCACTATATGGAGGTGGCACATAGGAGAAGCACAAAAGCTTTGCATGTAATTCCCAATTCTCATCAATGTAATGGGCAGTGATAGTCATATAATGATCAGTTGTAATAGAAGTCCACAGATCAGAAGTCAAACATATTCTACTCGAAAGTGACATTAAATTTGACCTCAAGTTTCTCTTCTCTTTCTCATAAACTTTTATGACATCACTTCTTGCTGTATTTCTTGATATGTGCTTCATATGGGGGTTAAGGTAACTAAACAACTCTCTAGTAGCCTCATGCTCTACAAAAGAGTAGGTGTAGGTGTAATTGTGCTTGATTATTGCTTTTGCTAACTTCCCTCTAAACACGGCTTGATCAAATCGTTCCGTGGAACCACCAACATCAGCCTCTCGATTGCGACAATTATTTAAATGACGCAACATATTTTTTGTCCCATGGCTAGCCATGTAAGTCTGTTCGCACCACTTACACTTGGCCTTTTCCTTGCCATCCTCATCCGTGAATTTTTCAAATTCAGACCATACAGTAGAGGTGAATCTTTTCGATCGTTTAGAGCAAATAGAATTATTTTCCTCATCCTCATGAACTACGGATGCAACTCTATGTCTCTTAGATTGTTCTGTAGTTGAACACTCTTCTGGATCCTCGTTAGATCTTGATATGTCAACTAATTAGTTAGAGAAAACGTGAATTAGAGTAGGTAATTTACTAATAATCAAGTATCTTAAGAAAAGATTTGCAAAGAGTATTACAAATTTTTCAAAGCTGAAATTAAACAAGTTCAGAATTGTACTACTCACAAGGCCTTGCGAATGGATCCAGTGGGTCCGACATCTCCAAAGCAAACCCTTGTAACAAGAAATGCCCAAAATCAGAATGCTACTGGCATATTTTTCCACAGAGTAATAAAAAAATACAGCGAACGTAAAAGTCCTGCATAACTCACCCACAAAAAAAATTATTCAACCACCAAAGAAAGAGAGAAAGTGAAGTCTCCCATCCACCCTCTAACCCCACATCCCACAATTTAGAGAAAACCTATTCTACAGGCAGCAATTCACTTTGCTTCTACACCCCCCCCCCCCAAAAAAAAGGCTGTAAAATTAAAAACCCCTTAAGATATTTATCAAAAGTAATCAAAAAAGATAACTGGTCTGGTTGCGACCTTGTTGAAGAACACTAGTTTATGTTGAGAGGCTATTAAAAGCATTCAAGGTCTGTCCATAATAGAAATCAGAATCTAGCATCAAGGGATAAAAGGAGCCAACTATTTACTCAAGTTATCATGATATGAGTTCCCATCGAGCAAGGATGTGCAGTACTTGCACCATAATTAACTTCACTTAATAAGACAGTCTTAAGGGGGTTTCTTATACACGAATTTTCATACAAGAGGTAGATTAGATTCCATGCAGCCATCCTGAAAACAGAACAAATTACTACTTGCTTAAAACCTGATAACAAGGTTGGTTTTTATACTGGATGATCATATATTTCTTAGTGTAGGAAAAGACAATTTATAGAAGCACATCAAGCAAGAAAAACAAACTCTGAAAGGCAAAAAGAATCCTAAATCCTGCATATGGATACCTTCTAATACGGCGAAAGCAAATATAGACCTCTTCAATGTCCCATTCTATTTTCAACTTAACGTACTGCTTCAGAAGCTCAGACAAGCTGCTAGTAGCTTCATCCCAATCATTAGAGGTCTCCACATGGGATGGAATTTTGGAAATAAACCTCTGCAGAACTGATGACAATCTTCCAGGTGATCCTGATCTTTGATAAGTCTCAGCCAAGCTATTCAACATCAAGCAATTGCTGACTTGGAACCTATCAACCCAACATGGAGGATTCCCTATCCAAAGTTCAGTCTCTCTCAGCACTGACCTTGAACTTTTGTCTGGACTCTCGGTATTTAAGTTATCCTGACATATATCTGTACTTCCACTGAAGTGAGCAATCAAAGAGATATCTTGTCCCCTGTGGGCAGGAAGTTGCTGGACAATCAACTAAGTATAAATCTCACGTGGAAATCCTAAATACAATTCATTCCCATTAAATTTTCGAAAGCACTAGACTACTCATCAGCTGAAATCAGAGTGCGAATATAAAATTGAACTGATAGTCGACTGCATACAGATTCACAAATAATATATTGACATCTGACGCGTTTTTCAGATGTATCTTGATCTGCTCCACTCCCTGACTGATCAAATCTTCATCGATGCAATAGTCTATGAGCCTCTTGAATGTTTCTACTGAACCAAATATGGCTTCCTCATGCTCGGATGGCAGAATCTCTACCAAAGAAAAGAGGGAAACATGAGAGAGCATTCATTTTGTTACGTCTCGCGAACAAAGAAACTAAGCACTGACTTAAACAAGAAATCAAAGACATGTCAAAATGTAAATTAAGCTATTATATCTTCTGATTTAAAAGAGGATGAGCTATTAAAACTAATGACTCACCTCTAAGTGCATTGAATATCACCCACTTTGGAGCTCCGGAAGCTTATTCCCACTGTGGATTACTCTGGTGGGATATCATCGTGCCCTGTTTTGGTGCTACAGGTGTGATTTTCTTTTTGATTTTGTTTCTAGAATTTGCTCCGAGGTTCGTTCTTTTGCTGAGGAAGGTTGATTTAATGTGGCAAGGATGGATTCTCATGAACTCTTGATAATGCCCCTGATGATTCAAGGTCAGTAGGTTTATCAGATAGAGATGGCTGAAATGACAATTTGTGAAATTCTACCGATGCAACTGAAGTGAAAACAAAAAATGATCAGTTAAAACTAATGACGGAACGGAACTGTTCCAGCAACCGAAGTGAAGACCTTTATCTTTGACTCAGACTAGGAAATGCACAGTTCCAGCAACTTTTTGGCTTCTAGGTTGAGAGACCTGGTTGAGCTTTTCTAACTCTAGGAATTCAGGCATAAAAACCTAACCAGAATTTGACCCTACTACAAGCAAATTGATATTCTAAGCCTTTTGGAAGCTAATGATTGCTAGCAGTTACCAGTTCATCAAGTTGTTGGGTTCAAATCAGACTTCGGCGTAATTAATTTCAATCGTTTCCATCATATAGGTTACATACTTCAAGTGTTTTTTTTTGTGGGGGGGATGTTTCGCTTGGTGTTGGCATGCAACACCATATGGCCGGCGAAGTTCCAAAAGGGTTTTGAACTAAATCTTTGCAGATGAACCATAAGCAGATAAAACTGAAGAAAAACAGACCATTCGAAAACAAACTCAACCTCGAAATCCAATCAAAACACCCTCCCTACTCAAAATCAACTCCATGCACCACCGGAACCCCAGCTTAAAGACCGACAGGATAACTGACCCAAACGATCTAAAGACTCCACTAAGCTCAACGGAGCTCCAGGCGAAGCCTAAACTAACAAGGCGATTCGCGCTCCTCCCACTCCCAACAGAAACGCTAAACACTAAATCACCACCCGAAAAAACCCAAAGCATCATCGCACACGCTGTAAACAGCGGGGAAAGCTCGGATAAATTGCAGATCACAGCGAAATCCATACCTTGGGCTCAAAGAAACTCGCCGGAATCGAACGAGCTTAACACCGCGAGCTAGGGTTCCTCCTCGCTGCCTTGCTCTCGAAGAACTCACTGGCCGTTGCGCCCAGCGAACCCTCCTCTTCTATGGGATAGAGAGAGAGCAAGCATTGGGTGAGTCACGAGAAAGCTTGTTGCTTGTTGGGTCGAAAATGGGTAAAAAGTGGGTCTAAAATGGGTTTCACGTGTGGCCCATATTTGACCCATTTAATTTTACTTCAATATTTTACACCCATTTTTAGAGGCCCTTTAAAAATTAGTGACCCATATAAGACCCATTTTATATATAAAAAAAATGGGTTAAATATGGGTCTATGACCCATATTGACGGCTCTAATAAATACTAATTGACCAGTCAGTGTATGTATATTATACCAATTTTTTAAAATCAATTGATCAATCTATCTTATGTGCAAAGTAGATTTTACTAACATTTTCGGATTTTATGAGCGGGGTTACATTGAACAGGTTTATATTTAAGGTTAACTGGAGCATGGGTAGACAGAGCAATAATGCTTGTAGGTGGCCTTGCAACTCATTGTCTTTTCAAAGGTAACTAGTTAATAGCGACTTTGAAACTTGCACACTTTTTATACCTAAAATTTTAAATGGAAAAATCATGACATGGTAGATGTATTTAACAATTTATACGGTTTTATCTTGTCTTTGAAACTTGTTTTTTCTTTTTCCTGAACTGGCACGGCCCATTGGCCCTTCTAACTATAATCTATTTGGATTCATGTGCACTAGGAAGAATCTTATAATATTTTATGATAATCGAGGATGGTTCTCCGGTTGCCGACACCTTGGTAGATATTTTTGGAGCTCCATCCCCATATCATTCAAACATCTGTCGCATTCGCTCTGTCCCTCACTGTCCTCTATTAGACTATTATTGACCGCTTTATAAATATTTTCAGAGCTCCAATCCATCTCATTTAGATATCTGCCACATTTCCCATTTCACATTTACTTTGTGTCCTTCGCTGTTTAATATCCTTGACCAGTAATCTCATTCAGACATCTGTAATATGTCCCATATCGAAATGACTGTGGGTTCAGAAAATGCAATAAATTATGGGCCAGCTTGTCATTCAAGGGAGGAAAAATTTCAAATAAAAATGTAGTATATTATGGGCCAACTTCGCACGGTACTTGTTAATCGGGAGTTGGTTAACAAGTATTGTGCAAAGCGCAAGCCGACAACATAGGAGCCGAAGCTCCAATGACTCACCTTGGGCATGGGTCACTATTATACGAGCTTACTCAGTGATAACTATTCGAAGATAACATGAAGTCTACCTTCTCTATCGCCACCCTCATGTTAAGAGAAAATATTTTTCTTCATTTCATTCCAAGGAATACCCTCGAATTTTCACGTCCCAAAATTCAGACAATGTATTTTAAGGACTTGCTCAGGTTGAAACTTGTTATTTAAGTGAGGAAAATTTCAAATAAAAATCTAAAATGCCATTGTTTTTTTTAAATAAGAGTTTAAAATAAATCTTATTTTAAAATAAAGGTTTGATACACTCTCATTAACTAAAATTTTTATTAGATTCACTGTTGAAAAATAACAACTCCTATGGCGACACTAAAATAATTATAGATAAATTATGTGTTTTTGATTAAATCGGATTCTGTAAAATTTTAAATATTTTGTTGTCCCATCTATTAAAACTGTTTTTGTTTTGGGTGATCCACCGATGTTTCCCTTTTTTTTAATCTATTGAATTAAGAGGCTGGTTTTTTTAGAATATTTATTACTATTATTCGTAAAATAATTTGTACGGATTTGGGACCAGATATATAATCATATATGGCTGTGCACACATTTACTCCAAGCTCCTCAAACGTTACCTTTGATTGTTTTATCGATAACTTCATCTGTCTCCCCTTTTGACACTTGCAAATCGGTAAGTCATCCCATCCCTTTAGGCAGTTGCTTCTTAAAAGATCGAGGATGGTGAGTTTTTCTAGGCTGTAACTCTTGAAGCTGTGTACATTTTTGCCACGGTAGAAGCATAGAGAAGAGAACAAGGAATGATATCCGCAGAGTTTCACTTTTAAATTCAATACTTCAACTGCTCACAATCCATGTACAAGTCTCTCTGGACACAACTTAGGCAACAATTACCTCGGAAAAGAGTTTTGACTTTGGAATGATCCATAAACAAAACCTTTTCCACGTCTGTCGCACTCCAATTCTTGGAATTTCAGTTGGTCCATCTCTTGCTCTAATTCATCTAAGTCATTGGCTTCCCCTACCTCATGATGAAGAAGAAGGATGAACTTTTGCTCTTCCTCTTTGTCAAAGGAAAAATTGAATCTCGCATCTATAATACTAGCATTTTCTTTCTCAATCTATTTACCGGCAGGAAAACATGCTTATTAGCACCTGCAGCTCATGCTCCACACAACCCAAAGCTTTAATAATTACATAGTGATCGACTATGGCCAGCTTAACTCCACGTTGTTTAACTCTTAATCTCACTTTGTTCTATCTTCCATTCGGGTTACTATTTTCTTCTTTTTAAATATTTGTTGTTGTTCGTAAAATGATTGGTATGAATTGGGTACTAGATATATAACCATCATATGGTTGCGTCCACGTTAACCTAATGGAGTTAATGTTAGCGTCCATCTGCACGAAGTCTTAATGACAGATCGGACGGTACGATGGAGTTGGGTCCCTCCGCTATTCACTAATTGCCGTGTTCGTATTTTCAAAATTGAATTAAATCGTGGACCGTGTACGTCAGCGTAGACACATATTAATAAAGAAATGGTGGTGGGGCCTAAAGGAATTTTAGTACGAAAGAACTGGTGAAGTGGGCCCATTTGCCTTTAATTTCGGACAACGTGCAGGACGAGGGAGAGGACAGTACGGTGGTGTCGGGTCCATCGCCGTGAGGTTCACATAACATGAAGCTTAATAAATGCCACGTACACATCTGTTTGATTCAACATTTGGCCAAAAGATTTTGAAAAAATGCAAATACCTTTGAACTAAAGGAGTTTGGCGAAATGCAAATATTGTTTGGTAAACTATAATTAAAAGGTGCATTTGGATGCAACTTTGACATAAATACTGTTTGGTAAAAACTACCCTTTGTAAATGATTTGATTTTTTAATTATTTTTAACTATTTCAATTTTTTTATTTTTCGAAAAAAATAATATGTTATTTTAATTACTTTCTTTAATTATATTATAATTTTAACTATTTCCATTTTTTAAATTATTTCTATTTTATTTTTCCAATTTTTTAATTTTTAATTACTTTCTTTAATTATATTTTATTTTTAAATGATTTGATTTTTTAATTATTTTTAATTATTTCAAATATTTTTTTTATTTTTAGAAAAAAGTATTATGTTATTTTAAGTACTTTCTTTAATTATATTATATTTTTAATTATTTCTATTTTTTAAATTATTTCTATTTTATTTTTCCAATTTTTTAATTTTTAATTACTTTCTTTCATTATATTTTATTTTTATTTTTTATTTTTTATTTTTTTTAATTATTTTATTTTATTTTTCCAAACTTTTCAATTTTTAATTACTTTCTTTAATTATATTATATTTTTATTTTTTCTATTTTTTAATTATTTTATTTTTCCAAACTTTTTAATTTTTAATTACTTTCTTTAATTATATTATATTTTTATTTTTTCGATTTTTTAATTATTTCATTTTTCCAATTTTTTTTTAATTTTTTTAATTTCTTTATTTAATTATTTTTAATTTTTAATTTTTTCTATTTTTAATTTTTAATTTTTATTATTTTATTTTAAAATTATTTTATTTTTAAATTAATTAATTTAATTATTTTATTTTCATTATTTCTATTTTTAATTATTTTCATTTTATTTTATTTTTATTTTTCAAAAAAAATATTTTTAATTATTTTATTTGTAGTTACTTTCTTAAAAGAAAAAATAAAAAGAAAATAAAAAAGATTAAAAATAAAAATAAAAAAACCTGTAGTTGCATTTCGGAAATGCAACTTCTCAAAGTACCTAAAGAGATACTTTGGACTAAAGGCCTTTGGAGAGCATTTGAGATGCAATTGCATCTCCCCAAAGTGAGTCAAAAAAATTGCCAAACACCATTTGCATTTGGCCAAAGGACTTTAGAACCCCAAAACTCATTTCAAATGTTGAACCAAATAGGCCCCAAATCATACTCCTATCTACAGCATGAGGTTCACACAGCCAAAAGCTTTAATAATTGCCAAGTGATCGGCTACGGCCAAAAAGCAGCTTAACTCCACGTTTGTTAACTCTTAGAGTGCGCATGACAACCATTCTATTTCAGAAATAATTTTTAAAATAAAAATAAATTTTCTATTTTTATCAGAAATAAAAATTTTTTGTTTCTAATTTTAAGCCAAAATCTATTTCTGGAATAGATAGAAATCTGAAACTGGAGGATAACATTCTAGAAATTCCATCACCGCTCTGATACCATAATAGGAGAGAGTTCATACACAGATGGAGACGAATCCAGTTTCAGATCCGGTTCTTCCAAGCCTTCCATTACACACAACTCTTCCACTTTCTGTTGATACCCCGTTTCGCACTTCTTCTACTTCTAAGATAGACTACCTCTATGAGGTTTCTTTTCAGAAAGACAGTAAGATCTCTGAAACCAGCCTTCCACTCATCAATCCATATTCAGCTTTCACCAAGCCCTCCTCCTTCTCACCCATTAAGTCCATCCGACAGCTAATCAAACATACCCCAAAAACTGCAAAAGAATATGTGCAGTCTTCCAAGTTTGATCAGCACCCGATTCTTGCCACTTCTCAAGAGCAGTTCATTACTCTTGCTTTGCCCAGAGAACTTCCACAGCAGTGGACCCAACAAGGGTACACGCACCTTCATTTTGGAGCAGTCAGACTGGCTCTGTCATTTCATGGCAGAAAGGGTCTTCCCATAGTAGCCAGATAGATTACAAGAATTCCATTCTTGGATCACGGCTAAACTGCAGACCACTACGGATCTGCATGGCATCCTTGCAGAATTCACAAGCCGATTTATTGGTTCATTAAAGCATTGGTGGTTCCTCTTAGGAGAACAAAATCAAATCTCTTTCCTTGTCGGTACGGTGGAAAATGCTATGCAGATACTCTATCAGTTTTTCATTGGACACCAGGATGAGATCCTTCAGCATAAGCGACATGAATTTTTCCAGCGAAAATGTTGTTCACTAGAAAAGAGACATTTGAACCGTCATTTTCAAACCATGCACAAGTTGTTCTACGAGCTTGGTGCAGATATGAACCTTAAGAGTGTTTTTATGGCCTCCATCCCACCCGAAATTCGGGATATCTTAGAAAAACACCTCCAGGCTAAAAGCAGGTCAATTGACCAAGCCACCTTTGGAGAACTTCACCAAGCCATACTGTCTGTCGTCGATGAGCTATGCCACCGACACAAAATGTTCCAGACTTATCTCCACAGGAAACAGCCCATAAGATCTTGTGACCACCCTGAATGGTCCATCAAATGTTCGAAAAAATGTTCTGATCCAGGCTGCCAACCCCGAAAGCAAAGACATATGAAGCGCACTCGGTTTGATTTTAGATCGAAATCTAAGCCTTGGAAATTCTTGCGAAGAAAGAGACGCCAACCTGGAACCAAGAGACAGAAGTCCGACCGCTGCTTCATTTGCAACAAAAAAGGCCACTTTGCAAAAAAGTGTCCTAAGGCCAGGTTCAAGAACCAACGCATGTTGCAAGAACTTCAAAAAGCCACAGGATGTGATTTTGAAGATGATGACATTGAATCCATCCTCTCTTGCGAAGATGAACCCTCTGTAGATACCATCTTTGCTCTCCAAACCATCGAGTATGACTCGTCATCGGAATCAGAAAGCGAGTATGCCCTCACCTACTTTCCTATCTCATACCATGTCTCTACTCGAGCCCCAGAATACCACCCATATGTTCCAGCATATATTTCCCCTACTCCATACCACCCCCCTATTACGGTTATTGCCCTCGTTGATACAGGAGCATCCACTTCTCTCATGGACACCAAAGTCCTCCCACCAGATCTATGGGAACCTCACCTCACCCAATTTAGATCTGCCTCCGGAGTTTCAGCTCTACTGTCCGCAGTAAGCCAGTTAAGTTCCAACTGACATCTACTTGTTCTCTTGACCTCCAGATACTCGGTTGCAATTCTCCTGACCGAGACTTCATACTTGGATGGGATATCTTATCCCAACTAGATGTCTCTATACACCCCAGAGGTCTCAAAACTGATTCTAAACTCATTAAGTTTGTTGAGACACAGAGACTCTTCCTTATCTCACCCTCAGCGATAGAACCAATCGCACAAAAGCTTCTGGCATCATGTGCAGAATCACACACACAATTCCTTCAGACTCATACATCACCACTCTGGACAAACTCTGAATTCTTTGTCCAATTACCTTACATTCCGGCAAATCCGGCCATCCCAGGTAAAGCTTCCCACAGGGGAATGAAACCTGAGCAATATGAAATGGCCCAGAAAGAATGTTCTGATTTGCTAGCCCAAGCTCTCATTGAACCAACCACTTCCGATTGGGCATGTGAAGCATTCTATGTTTTCAAAAGAGCAGAACGATCTCGTGGAAAGCCACGATTGGTAATCAATTACCAACCCTTGAACCAGTATCTGAAAAATGACAGATTCCCATTGCCGCATAAAAACTCCCTTTTCACAAGCCTCGCCAAAGCACAGATCTTTTCCAAGTTTGATCTTAAAGCGGGCTTCTGGCAAATTGGAATCCACCCAGAGGACAAGTACAAAATAGCATTCTGCATCCCGAACCACCACTTCCAGTGGACGGTCCTCCCATTTGGACTTAAGACGGCACCGTCTTTGTTCTAAAAGGCAATGTGCAAAATCTTTCAGCCAATCCTTTTCCATGCACAGATCTACATAGACGATATTCTTCTCTATAGCCCAGATGAAGAAACCCACTGCAAACTCCTCCTTCAGTTTGCTGATATTGTCCATAAATATGGCATCATGCTTTCCCAGAAAAAAATGGTCCTTGCGCAAAAGGAAATTGATTTCCTTGGCATGCATCTCACACAAGGAGAATACACCCCAGGACCACATATTGCCAACGAACTTCAAAAGTTCCCTGATGCACAGCTCACTCACAAGGAGCTCCAAGCATTTCTTGGCATCGTTAACTTCCTGAGAGACTTTGTCCCCAAGATAGCTAAAATCCTCAAGCCACTTCAGAGGATGCTAAAGAAAGACCCACCCCCATGGGGACCCAAGCAAACAGCCTCAATATGCACTCTCAAGCGCACTCTCCAAAACCTGCCCCCACTCAAGATTCCATCAGATGGACAACTCATCTTGCAGACAGATGCAAGCGACAAATATTGGGCAGCGATTCTCATTGAAGAAAATGCAGGAATCCGTTCAGTATGCGGATACACAAGTGGACGCTTCACACCCGTCGAACTCCACTACCATTCCACTTTCAAGGAGATACTAGCAGTCAAAAACGGCATCAAAAGGTTCGAATTCCACCTCATTGGAGTAACCTTTCTTGTTGAAATGGATATGTCCTCTTTCCCCCAAATGCTCAAATTCAAGCAAAGACAGATCCCTCACCCACAACTTCTGCGTTGGGCAGAATGGTTCTCACGTTATTCTTTTGACGTGACATACCTCCCCGGAAAATCCAATGTCTTGGCCGATCATTTCTCCCGTCCCAAACCAGAAACAATCAAAATGTTTGTTAAGAGGAACTACTCAAGACCACCCCCTGGCCAACCCCATCAGTGGTACACTACCACAGACATTACCTCCCGGTACCCCACATACCAATACCCTCCTGAGATACCTGATTACATCCAGAGTAATCATTTCAGCAGACACTCCATGCTTGACCTCCTTCAGCACTACCACCAAAGGATCCTCAGCAGGTATGGCCTTCTCAACTTTATTTCTGAAATCAATCTCACGTACCCCTTCGCAACTCCCTTCGGGTGGACCCTCGACACGGTTTTTCCCCGAGAACTAACTTGGTTCTTCTGGATACTTGTCCACCTACATACCATAGCCATTGAAATACCCACTGAACATGGCTACCAGTTCTTCCATGCAGCCCGTAGAAACTACCGTACACTGCCTGACCACCAAAGACATTTTCTTCTCTTTCTTCTATGGTT
Source organism: Psidium guajava (assembly GCA_016432845.1). Taxonomy (NCBI): domain Eukaryota; kingdom Viridiplantae; phylum Streptophyta; class Magnoliopsida; order Myrtales; family Myrtaceae; genus Psidium; species Psidium guajava. The sequence continues at coordinate 34,506,307 of CM028225.1, read as the reverse complement.
CAGAACCATCCCCCAGTGGACATTCTTGTTCATTGAAGCCAATCGCACAAGTGTCCCTTCCCCTGAAAGGAACACCATCATCCTCTTCCACCGTCCTTGGATCTTTATCAATCCTACAGGAGACGTTGCAGATACACCCCATCATCAAGGCCTCTGTACATTCAAGCCACAAACCAACCGAGAGACAACAGATGTTCAAACTACAAGACATGCACCTATCAGATCTCTTCCGTTCCAGTTCAGGGATCTTCAACGGATCCTTTGCTAGATGAATGGTCTAATCCCTCCAGCAATATGGCCACATGACGCATCCATCAGACTTCCTTGGGAACCAGACACGACACCAGCAATACCAACACCTCCAGCATCACCAGTACCAGGAACTCCATTAATTGACCCTATGGAGACTCAGGACCCACAAGGCTCGACTCAGCTCTTCCAAGATTCACAGGACCCGTATGCTCTAGATTGCCAGGACATACCGGAAAGCTCCAACACCCATCTCGATCTTAATGAAGATCCAGGACAGACATCATTTGTCCAAGAACGCACGCGCAGTCCCAGCCCGCACTTCACGGAACCATGGACAAACCTTCGCTCTCCTTCTGATGATGAAGATTCGGATAATACTGAAGAAGGATTCGGCGGAGGACCCCACTGGCCGCACTAAGACAAAGGCCATATTATGTTGTTACTGTAGCATGTTACTGTAACAGGTTACTGTAGCAGGTTACTGTAGCACTTTCCCTTATTTTTCACTGTAGCACATGTGTGCAAATAATTCGGGCACGACCCGAAGAGCTTGTTTTGTTTTTCATGCTTCCTCTCCTATATAAGGAGAGCTTGTTTAAGAGATAGAAGGAGGAAGAAAATATCCCCCGATCTCTCTCTTTGTTTTCAGTATGAATATGAGTGTTTTAGCCTAAACATCTCTCTCTCCCGAAGGACCTCCAGGTCCTTAGAAACCTGAAACTCCAGGATTCCTTTTAGTTCTTTCATTTCCTCTGGTGTTCTAACGGGTTCTCGTACCCAGTTCTCTTCGCTCGTTTCTGGTGACTAACAGGCAGTCCCTTGACCGATATGCCGAGAGGGCTCCAAGAGTCGGGATAGCATACCTGTCACTAGATAACTGCGTTTGAGTCCATGGAGCTAGAATCTCACCAGGCCATGCCCTGCGCATCGTTATGAAAAACAGATTTGCGTTGCCAAACGAGTTTCTGTTCCAAACCTATTTCTGGAATAGGTTTGGAATAGAAATATAGAAATAGAAATATTGTCATGCGCGCCCTTAACCTCACTTTGTTTTGTCTTCCTCCTCCTCCTCCTCCTCCTCCTCCTCTGTGCTTTAGAGTGTGATAGAGAGAGAGAAGCATCAGACCAACGATGGTGGACGTGCAAGGGAGGGAGAGACACGTAAGGATTCGAGAGAAGCGTGGGCTGTTTAGTTATTATCTAGGAAGAATGGATATTCTCAAGAACTTTCGTACTCTACATGCGTTTGATACTATTCGATATACTATCGACACGTGATCAATAAATATCAAACATCCAAGTATCTCGACACTAGTCAATTTAAAATATTTTTAATAAATTAAAAATGTAAATGTAAATCTATCAAATTAATTAATATACTCAACTATCACAAAATTCATATATTCAACTAACTATTTTAGAGAAATGATGTGTGGATTTGTTGTCTCGTGTTGTGTCGCGTGTCGATATCAGCTACTTAGGTCGTTACATTATTGGGTGCATGCAAGATTGATATGGAGTTAGTGATCCCCTTAACATAAATATAATAATATACAAATACACTTGATATTCACTTATCCGTTACCGAGGTGTAATCAATCAATGTAATTGGTTGTTTATAACTCTTAAAATTGAGGTTTTGAGAAATAATTATGATTATAATAAGTAACTTCTACACAAAAAATGCTAAAGGCATCTTCCATCAACCTACAATTTCTCCCTATGGATTTGTGTATGTAGCTCAAAACCTATGCATATTCCCAAGATTAATAATTAGGTATTTCTTAGATATTGATAGAGTGTTTAGCACTTTTTTGACCATTCGACTAATCTCCATTAGGTGCGGCGCCCTCCGTTTCAAACATCGGATTGTTACCAAAGATACGCAATTCTAATATTTGATTATATCGAATTATTTGAATATTTTAATTATATTTGTTAGTTTGTTTTTGCATGATTAAAATTGTTTTTGTCTTGGGTGTTTGATCGAGCGATTTCTTTTTTGTCAGGGTTATCGATCAAATTAAGGTGTTATTTTTTTTTTAGAAAATTATCAAAAAAATCTTAAATCTATTTCAATTGTACCGATTTAATCCTAATTTTATTTTTGCTGATTCAGTCATAGACATTTTTCAATTGTGTCAATTCAGTCCATTCGGCGAATTTTGGCTAGCCTATTTGGATGCCAATCGACCGCGATATAATATTTTAATAATTTTTATTCTTTTAACTTTTTTTCCTTTTTTTTTTTCTTTTCCTTCCCTTTCCCCTTCTTCTAGCCTCCGGTGACTGGCTAGAGGACGGTTGACCAGGACCTCGCAGGGCGAGGTCGGCCAATCCCCGTGGCCAAGCCCCACCATGGCCAAGCAAACATTCAAATCATCGAGAATGGGCATGAACTTCCCCAGCAAAACTCTGAATTCCAATAGAATCTCACTTGCAGTTTCAGAGCCCTTAGAGATCGAAGCTACATCTTGAATAGATGCTCGAAGCTTCGAGACAAGCTCGCTGAATCTTCTGTCCCTCTTGTCCATGTATCTCTAGAGAGAGATAGATAGTATGAGTAAACACGAAGACGACCTAGTCAAAGCACACCCACACTCAGATGATAACGAACCACGAGACAAAATAAACCCACAACAGGTACAAGAACAGGTACAAGGACAGCCAGGCCTCACCCTCGTACTGAGAGGCAAACTAGCCGATCGCCAGAGGAGAGGAAAGGGAAGGGAAGGAAAAGGAAAAAAAAAAAAAGAAAAAATATATAAAAGTTTAAAAAAGCAAAAAAAAATTAAGATATTATGTCATCGGGCGGCCGTGCGTCCACATCAGATCCGGCAAGACAAAATTCATTGGATGGATTGAATTGGCACAATCACAAATACGTTTAAAACATTTTTGGTAATTTCCCCTACTTTTTTAGAATATTTTTTGTTGCTATTTGTGAAATAATTTGTGCGAATTTGGGAATAGATATATTATCATTTATGATTGTGAACACATTAACTTGAAGCTTAATACTACAAGCTTTTTCTCTCTAGGCTCAGCTCTCAATTTCTATGCTTCTAAAGCTCTCCACACACAAAATAACTAGTGTCTTTTACTCCATCGCCACTTGAGAATTAAAAGTAAAGATTGATTATATATTTATCAGCATTTTCAAAATCAATTTTATTATCTCCAACACCCTCCCGTAAAAATTGATTTCAAAAATCTATAACACCAAGCATTAGCTTCCATTTTTCGAGTTAATCCGCCTTCAATGATTTTGTCAAGATATATGCAATCTGATATTCAGATATGCATAAATCAAGCTCTATCTCACCATCTTTGGCCAACTCACGAGTGTATACATGATGTCTGTGTGTGCTCTTGCCACGAAAAAGAAGGATTATTGGCAAATGCAATCTCTGACTTATTATTACATATCAATTTATTTGGGCCTATTCACCCCTCTTTAGGCGATAATATTGAGCCCAAATTCAATGCTGTAATTTCTGCACAGTGTCATACCATACAAACACTTGGAAAATTTTAGTATTAGTCATTTGCGTAGCATGATAATTTATATGGACAAATTTATGTTCAATAATCGGAAAAAGGTATTAAGAAAATCTTTACTCAATGTGGAAAATATAATACTCCAAAGGATGGGCAGAGCTTAACATAGCCGACCCCAATCCTCGAGACACTGGAAAATCTAATACTCCAAAGGTTGGGTAGACCGGTAGAGTTTAACATAGCCGAGCCCAATCCCCGAGACAATGTGGAAATGAGAACCTGGGTCGTGGAAAATTACACGATGACTTTCCACAATTCGAGCCAAGTTCAAACTTGACTTCTAAAGCAACATTTTGAATTTTCTTTTATTTCCTCCCGCTTTTTGGAGGAAAATATCTTATGAACCTATAGGAAAATCTTTCTCCGATGAAGGCTCCATTTGTTTCACGAAAAATGACCTTCTGGGGAAAAATATTTTTCAGGAAGTCATTTTTTAAGAAAATAACAATATTTTCCGGTGTTTGGCTAATACTTAAAAATGAACTGAAAAACAATTTCCGTCATTTGGTAAGCAATTGATTTTTCGGCAGCGACCGGCAGCGGCGACCGACAGTAAATGATTTCCTCTTTTCAAAATGAGGAAAACGTTTTTCATAATTTTCAAAGAGATTTTCTCATAAGAGGAAAACGTTTTTCAGGGTTAACCTATTTTTCGCCCTCAAATACCGGAAAATTCAAAAAATATTTTTTAGGAAGTCATTTTTCGTGAAACAAATGGAATTGATCATGATATGGTTGTGCCCACATTAACATGATAGAAGTTAATATTTACCGTCATATGACGAAGTCTGAATGATAGATAGGACAGGACGGTTGAGTTGGGTCCCTCGGCTGTGCACTGAGGCCTCATATTAGCTTTTCACGTGTAGCAAGTCGTACTGCCAAAAAGCGAATTTAAACTCCACCAGATTAGCTTGTCCTCCTCCTCCCCCTTCGCATTTTTTTTACTGCGGTGAAACTTTCTTTGAGGGTTCGTATTAATCTTCCTCGGCCAGGTAATTATCAAAAACACAAAAGTAAAATGCACAAATATGTGGATTCAAGCGCAGGGTTGGAGTGAAAAAAGACTTCCACACTTACCACTTGAGCAATCATTTTTTTTTTTTGGTCAAACTTGAGCAACCACTTGGGAGCAAAAGATATGTGCCGCTTAGCTTTCTTGCAAGAATACCGACCTAATTTAAAGTGAATGCTCTTAATTTTTCCCTTATATAACAATTCTTAATTCCTGAATGATAACATGCCATTGTGATCATGGTTTTGTATTGCAATCTCTTGAAAACAATTTTAGTTGTTGCACTTGCTATGTTTTATCTTGTTTCCTATTCGAAGTTCATTTTGCAGCATATGGTTTTAAACTTGGGAGCTACGTCCCCCTTCTTCTCTCTCTCTTTTTTAAACCCATGGGAAGGGTTGGAGAATATTCTTTTACACCAGAAATTATCACACTAATTTAGATTCTACCACAATCTCATATTATATATATTTTTTCATGTGAAAAAAGAATTAAGATATAGCTTGTAATGTTACAGACCTGAAAAACTAGGGAAAAAGTCTTAAAAAAGTCTTAAACACATCGCATTAGTGCCAATACATTTATAAACCTTTTGTGTTTGTGCCAATTCAATCCTAAACATTTTGCATTATACATTTATAAACCTTTTCGGTTCTAAACATTTTGCATTTCTATTAATTGAGTCAATCCGATCAATTTTAATCGAAAATTTACTGATGTTGATATCCGTTGTCCTACGTGGACGGGCTTGCAATGAGAGGATATTTTTAATATTATTTTAATATTTTAAAATAATTTTACATACAAATACACTTCATGTTCACTGGATCCGTTCACGTTGTGTAATCAATCAATGAAATTGGGTAGTTATAGAACTATTAAAGTGAGGTTTTGAGAAATAACGGATAATTGTAATTAGTAATTTCTATAAAGAAAATGAAAAGGGCGTGAACCTTTAGTTTCTTAAAATGGTGTCTCCTTGAGCATCCAACGAATGTCCATCAGGTGCAGCGGTCCCTCCATTCCATACACACTAGTTTGGTGAATGTTTGTTCTATACTCGAAACAATTGCTTATCTAAACTCTAACCTTAATCTCATATTATATATGTTTCTTTTTCATGTGAAAAAAAAAGAATTAAGATGTAATCCATGCGTAGCTATGGGGCTGAAAAACTAGTTTCATTTAAAGTTTATATCCAAATGATGATGCATGATTATTTAAAATCTAGACATATATATGTTGAAAGTCCCAAAACTCATTACAAGAGTGCAATTGAGTCATAAAATTTATAAAAAAAAATGTAATCAAGTTTTAAAACTTATCAAATTGATATAATAAAGTATTTTAGTTAAAAATTATCAAATTGATATAATAAAGTATTTTAGTTAACTCCGGTCCAATTAAATGAACGGAAAGTGATGAGGCCTTTTTTAATGTTTTCTCTCTCTTGTATGGCAATGTTTTGCTAATATAGGATATACAAGACTAAAACGTTGTCATTTTGGCATAACTCCTAATTAATTTAACCGAAAAATTAGTTAAATTAGATTAGAAAATAAAAAAGAGGAACTTGTGACGACAATTTTTCTGAAGTTAGCCTTATACAGCTAGGGCCATTGCAGACTTATTACTTTGCAAGATGCTTTCACAAGGGAAAAAATTCAAACTTTCGATGAGAAAAGCAATTTGGCCAAACCTGACGGTGGTACGACAGGACAATGCATCGTTGCACTAAAGTGAACTCCATTATTGTGCAACTTTTTATTAAAGCTGATGGTTAAAGAGCACGTGGAGTGACCGGGATTGCTGCAGCAAACGTTTTCAATCAATCAATGCGTGATCAGATGCGTGCCTTCTTCGCTGTCTTCTGTCCATCATCGAAAGTGCTGTAGACATCTTCGTAAAAATTTTAGTGAGATTGACATGACAAGAAGTTTTAATAATTACAACGCGACATACGATATATGAAGTCGTGCCCCCATCTGCAGCATGAAGATGACAAAAAAAGGACGCTCTAATAATTGCTGAGGGAACCGCTGGTGGCCCAGAAGCAAAACTTAACTCCACCCGGGTTAACTCTTACCCTCACTTTGTTCTGTCTTCTTCCTCCTCCTCCTCCTCTGCGTTTTAGAGAGGGGGAGAGAGAGAGAGGAGCAGCATCAGAGCAACGATGGTGGACGTGCTTCGGAGGGTGAGACCCGTAAGGATTTGGGAGTTTGCAGAGAATTTTGTTACGTTATTTTGGAGAATTACATACAAATACACTTGATATTCACTGGGTCCGTTCACGTTGTAATCAATGAAATTGGTTGTTTTAGAACTATTAAAGTGAGGTTTTGAGAAATAAATGATAACTATAATCTGTAGTTTCTATAAAGAAAAACGAATAAGGCATGTTCCATGAACCTTTAGTTTCTCACAATGGAATTGTGTATGTAGCTCAAAACCTTTACATATTCACAAGATTCGTGGATAGGTGTCTCTTAGATATTAATGGAGTATCTACGATGAGCATCGGACAAATCTTCATCGCGTCCCTCCATTCCACATACATCGAAGAATTATTGAAAACACATAATTTTTATATTGCATTCTTTTAAAAGTCCATCAGTTGCCACACTTGAATTTTTTTTTTGTTAATATCACGAAAAACCTCATACTGAAACACCTATGATAAATTTACCTCAAACTAATACACATATAACAAATTTACCTCAAATTATTTTTTGACGATTAAAAATTTCAAACTAGTTTACTAGTGACAAATTTATCCCAAACTAATACATCTATGACAAATTTACCCTACATTAATTTTTATTAAATTTAATAGTTAAATTGTTGAGTTTGACGATACAAGACAGCTGATGAGTGTATCAGTTTGGAGTTTTACCCTTTATTTGTCATAAGTATATCGGTTTGAGATTTTTTGTGATATTAACCCAATTTAACCGACGGAGTTTTGTTTTTTTTCAAAAAATTTTCTCTTATATGGCACTATCTTACTAAAGCTTGAAACACAAGATCAAAAGGGGTCATTTTTGGCATAAATCATAATTTTTTAACCAAAATATTAGTTGAATTAGGTTAAGAATTTAAGAAAGGAACTTGTGATGACATTGTTTTGAAGTTAGCCTTCCGTAGGTAGGCTCATTGCAGAATTATTACTTTGCAAGATGCTTTTACAAGAAAAATAATACAAACTTTCGATGAGAAAAGCAATTTTTGGCCAAAACTGATGGTGGGCACATAGACATAGTACCACAGGACCAAGCATCGTTGCACCAAATTGGACTGTATCACAGGTTGTCTAACTTTATTAATCTGTCCAACTTTTTCTGGTGGGGCCTGAAGTCAATTTCAGTATAGAAGACATGTTGGGGTGGGCCCACCTGTTTTCAGTCAAGCAGTCAAGCGTTATCAGATGGAGGCATTGTTCTTTTGGAGATTCGGTAGATATTGTGTAAAGGTGATCCGATGACACGCCGAAATACGAATACGAAATTACGAATATATGAGAGATATACAACGCAAAAATAGAGATAACTAGAATTAACTTATCCATATATAACGATATTTAAGCGATTGACATATATATGGTTATTTTCGACTAAAAACAAAAGACATATATATAATTTTTAAAGTTGTCTTTATTTATTAGTATACATATATTATCGCTAATAACGTCTTCTATAATTATGTCAGGGATTAACGATCACATATCTTGATATGACTGGATTTTACAATCTCAGCATCTCCTACTTTAAACAACTTTAGGGACCACGCTCATCTTCCGGTAGATGCAACCTTCACTTGTGAATATTCATGATCAGTAAAATTTCACGCCTTTTTTCTTCCTTTCTTTCTTCACAAATCAATATAAATGCTTAAAAAATCTTTTTGCAGTGTAAGACTGTGTACGAGCTCACTCACCTCAAAGCAATGGTGACAGCTGGACTGTGCAAGACTGTGTACGCATTGGAGGAGGGGATGGATGGCATCCTCGAGAAATTAAAAATTAATTAATTTCACTCCACATCAAAGCAAGGGTAACACAGTAACGGTACCTCCATTAAAGCCACGTTCTCCTCTTCCCGATCGTCACAGCTCTAAATTAAATGATCTCTCCCTCGCTCCAGATTTCCATCTCAATCTGCGCCTACTGCTGGAAGCTCTCTCTTTTCACCTGATCTTTCGTGGCTGTGGATTCATAGTATTGAATCTTTCCTTTCCATTCATTTCGTTTCGTTTCCGAGTTCCATCAGTTCCGCCTTTCTCAGCATCTGCAATTTCTTAACTTCCATTTCTCCTTCAAGAAAACCAGAAGAGCAGGAGTCGAAAAGCGGCGAAAATGTCGGACATTCTTTCCTGTGCTGGGTCTCTAGCTTCCGAGTTCCTGGTGCGTCTTGTCGGTCCTCACTGCGGCTACGTGTTTTTCACTGACCGCAAGGTTCGCCAACTGGAGGGTGAACTTGAGGAGCTGGTTCACACGAGGGAAATGGTGGGGCAGGACGTCGAGGAAGCTCGAAACAACTTGAAACCGATCTTCCCCGGCGTCGAGAAATGGCTGGAAGATGAGCAGATCGTCGCCAACAAGGCCCGCAGTGTTCTGGATGGAAGAGCTCAGAAAACTTGCTTCTGCGGGTGGCTTCCCAACCCGAAGGCGCGTTATTGTCTCGGTAAAGACGCGAGCAAGACGGTCGAGGAGATCCGGAAACTCATTGCGCAGAGGAATAAATGGGAGAAGGTCTACTACGAGAATGCTCCTACGGGGAGCGTCCCCGTTGCCCCCGAGGGGAATTCCTCGGCCGGTGGTGGGGGCGACAATATCCAGGAACATATTATCACCGGTTCTCGAGCTTCCATCTTTCAGTACATAATGGAAGCTCTGGGTGATGACAAGCTGAAAGTGATTGGGGTCTACGGGCCTGGCGGCGTGGGGAAGACTACGCTGTTGGAGGAAGTCGAGAAGAAACTCAGGAAAGAGGGGAGACCGTTCCACATGATCGTCAAAGCGAAAGTATCGCAGACTCCGGACTTGAAGAAAATCCAAGAAGATATCGCTTGCGCCTTGGGTCTGAAGCTGATCGACGTGCCGACCGAAGAAGGAAGAAGAGATCTTCTGTTCAAGAGAATACAGAATGATCCGAGTGAGAACATTCTCATAATATTGGACGATTTGTGGGAGAAACTAGATTTGAAGGCGGTCGGAATTCCTGATGGGGATGAGAGCAGGGGATGCAAGTTGCTGCTATCATCAAGATTTCAAGATGTGCTGGAGCAAAAGATGCATGCTGATCGAACATTTCGTCTTGAAGGTTTAAACAACGACGAAGCTTTCAGGCTATTTGAAAAGAAGGTCGGCGACAGGCTCAAAGACGAAGGGGAATTGAAACGAATAGCGGCTCAAGTGGTGACGAAGCTCGCAGGTTTGCCTCTTTTGATTATCTCTGTCGCAAGCACTTTGAAATACAGTGATGCGCCCGCATGGAGAAACGCGTCGAGAAAAATAGAGGAATCAAATGTAGAAACCATAGTGAAGTTGGCTTTCGACCATTTGAAGAAAGAGGACGCCAAGTCCTTGTTCTTGCTCTGCGGTCTTGTCAGCGGGACCATTGAAGTCGAAATTCTGTAGGTACTAGGCATGAGGTTGGGCTTGTTCGAGGGATTCAATAAGACAATGGAAGGTGCAAGGGATAGATTGGACGATATGCTCAGTGAACTCCGTTCCGCTTGTTTGTTGCTGGATGGTGGCGATGACAAGGGACGTGTGACCATACATGATCTTTACAGCGAGGTGGTCGTCTCAACTCCATTTAGAGGTCATAATTCCTTAATCATGAACAACAATTCATGGTCCGAGGAAAAGCTTGAGAAATGCTGGGCAATATGTCTAGTGGATGTTGGCAGTGATAGGCTTGCTGAACTAGTGGGGCATGGGTTTCCCGACTTGAAGATACTCATGTTGTCTCAACCAGAAGACTGGGCAGGGAGGTGTGCACACCGACACATGGGAGATTGCTGTAGACTAGATTTCACATCCATGAAGTAGCTCCGAGTCATATATATCCGCTCCATGCATATCCCCACTTTACCTTCCTCGATCAAAATTCTCGAGAACCTCCTGTCGTTATATTTGGACCATTGCGATGTGGAGGATGTGGCCATTCTTGGCAAGCTCAAAGCATTGCAGATTCTCAGCTTCGCAGGGTCTAAGATTTCTAAGTTGCCTAAAGAAATCGGGGACCTAACGAATCTGAAATCGTTGAATCTAAGCAATTGCAACAAGCTTGCAATAATCGAGCCTGGTGTCCTAAAAGGCTTAATCAACTTGGAAGAGTTACATATGAAGGGAAGCTTTAGTCATTGGATGGGCAATAATGAAGTGCCGTCGGAATCCTGCAATGCTAAGCTTGCCGAGTTGAAGAGCTTGACAAGGCTAACCGCTTTGGAAATATTGATCCCTGACCCAACTGTACTCTTGGAGGATGGTGACTTGCCATTTGGGAACCTGATCAGATTTTGGATCAACATAGGAAATGTCCAATAGAGTGACTTCAAAGTTCCGAGAACCACGAACCTCGGATTGGAAGACTGCGATAGTATTCTCTCAAAAGAGTTGGTTCAAAAAATTCTGTCGAAGACTGAATGCTTGCATTTGGTTGGATTGGGAGAGTTCAAGAAGAATGCTCACGAGTTGTGCATCGAAGGATTTATGAAACTGAAAGATCTCCACATTCAGAATAGCCCCTCAATCAAGTACATTGCCAATTCATCCAATGACCTCCCTCTCACCGCTTTTATGATTTTAGAGTCTTTGGTCATCGAAAATCTTATAAATCTGGAGAAGTTATGGAATGGCCCTGTCACAGAAGATTGCTTCAGCAAATTGAAAGTCGTGCGTATCGTAAAGTGCCATCGGTTGAAAAATCTGTGGTTCTTGTCTGAGATGCAGAGACTTGTACATTTGGAAGAGATTCTAGTGCGTGACTGTGACTCATTGCAAGCCATTATCACAGATGTTGGAGGAACGGTAGAAGTTGCTGGTGATGACAGAGTTGTGTTGCCTAATGTACGTCTTCTGGATCTGAGTTACTTACCAAATATGACAAGCTTTTGCACCGGACCTGAGGGTGCTCCAATTCAGGTAACCTTTTCGTTTTGTGGGTACGAGTTTTCTTGGTTCTTAACTTTACAAACGATACCTAGATCACACCGTTACATCACAGGGGGAATTAGGATAAGATGAAGGTGTTCACCGAACATTAGTGCACATAATATTAAATTTGATTATTTGTACATTTAGATTCACATTTTGATTTACAAATGAAAAATCCATTCAAAGAAATCACAGAGAATACATTTTTATTCACATTCAACTATAGCTGGGGGGAAGCCTCTTTCCAGGACTTCTTTTTTATTTTTATTTTTTAATTTATAAATTATCTCTAGTTTAGATAATTGCACTAGTTGCCTGGGCTCCAACATGGGTTCGTACTATGATTAATTTGTTACTCATTTAACATTCTTAATTAGAAGAAAAAAACATTGTTCTAAACAAGAATGAATCGTGGACGAATGAATGAAATTCAACAATTTCACATGAAGAAGGTGAGGGATTAAATAAATGGAAGGGGAAGGAAGAGCCACGTAACAAAGAAAGTCCGCATAATTCACGTTTCGCCTGCATGCAAGTTTGCAATTGATTCTAACACGTAATGCCAACCCCACCGTATCAACGTCGTTCTGCTTCTGTCATCCCTTTGTCTCAATTAAGTTTTTGACATTCTTAAGAGACATCAAGCTGGTTCATGTATTTAGGATACGTTTATTTCACTGAAAATTCATTATTGCTGAAAACTGTTTTCTTGATAAATCATTTTTTTCTGGAAAAATTATTTTATTGTATTTGGTTTGGCTGAAAATGCAATTTGAGAAAGTGTTTTATGATGTTTACTAACGAAGCGCAAAAACTTACCAAGTAAAGACAAACACTGTTATGGATTCTTACTGGAAAAAAACCCCGTGTAAGTCGTGTTTACTTGTTCATAATGAAAACCAATAAGTGGACAAAAGATTTGTGAAATTTTTTGACTTTGTTTTCAATTTCGAAATTACGGTAGTTGTTTTGAATATCAGTAAATAACTTCAAAAGAAAAGAGAAAAACAATCGTGGTCATAGTTTTAAAAGATCAGCTAAGGAAAACATAACAATTATGGTGACGGTTGTGCTGCTGCATTAGCAGCATGATAGTGGTGAGGCTATCCTCTATGAAAATGGTTTCGCTTTTAACCGGAGAGAAATTCAATTTTTTTTTTTTTTGGATTTTAGCATGAGAGTTTGTCATTTTCTAAAAATAGCTTTAATTGTAATAAACACGCCTTTAATGAGTTTCATTTGTGGCACTTTGCTAGGTTTCATTCCCTCGCTTGGAATCCTTGGTGATGGTTGGACTCCTCGATCTGGAAAAGATACTCTACAGTCAACCTCCATTACAATACACCAATCTGAAATCGATAGAGATAAGGGAGTCTAGATCCACGTCGAGTATTCTGAAATCAGATTGGATATTGAAGCTGCCGAATTTGGAGTCATTGAAGATTACCAGTTGTCAATCAACAAAAGTAGTTTTCGACCTGGAGGAGTTAAAAGTCACGGGACATGTCGAGATTCTCTCTCAGCTAACCAAGTTGACATTATCAAAGTTACCGGACCTGCAGCACGTGTGGAAACATGATGTAAAATTACAAGGACTGTCGGCATTTCGAAACTTGAAGGAACTCAACGTCAGGGATACGGGGCTGGCATTTCTCTTTACGGTTTCTATGGCTAAATGTCTTAGAGAAATTACAGACATTTGAGTGTACCAATGTCAAAATATGGAGGCGGTGATTATGGATGAGGAAGGAAGAGATGGAGGGACATATGATATTATAGAGTTCCCAAAACTGAAACGACTATGCATATCGAAGTGTCCCATGAAGAAATTCTTCTCATGTCATAGTGGAAAGAAAGAGTTGGTAACCACTACTTCAGATTCGCAAGATGCTTATTCCGACTCCTTCTTCGATCGAAAGGTGCGCATCCCTTCTCTTCAGATTTTTACCATAATAGCTATAGGCATGCTCTTTACGTAGCAAATAATAGCATCTCTCTGAGGATTTTTATTTCCTTGATTTTACTAGTTAAAATGTGTTCATAAATCACAACTATATCATCAGAATAAAGCTACTAGTGAAAATTCATTCTTCCATCGCATCAGATAGATCATCAAGATCAGGCTAAATTGTCAAATTTTTCATAGCTATGATCTAACGCATAACTCTTATGAGCAGGTTAGTTTACCAAACTTGAAGGTGTTACGCCTTGAGGAAGGATCCTTCAAAAGGATATGGCACGGTAAAATCCCCAGAAGTTCCTTTTGCAAATTAGCCACCCTCACCCTTGATAATTGCTCTGAGCTAGTGAACGTCTTCCCTTCCACAATCATAGGGAGATTGCACAACCTAAAAAAGGTTGAAGTTTCAAATTGTCCCTCCCTGGAATCGGTGTTTGATTGTAGGTCCCTTGATTCAAGTATGGAACAAGAAATTGTATTGCTCCCCAAACTGGAAGTATTGACGGTATATGGAGCAGAAAAGCTGAGACACGTGGTGAAGAGCGACTCCCAAACGGTTTTGGATTTTCCTCGTCTGACAAATGTCAATTGCGAACAGACGAAGGAAGTGGTTCCCAAAGAAGAAGGTGGTCGATCAAAGGGAGTAGTGATGAGTTTCCCTTCCTTAACACATATAAATATTCGACGGTGCCCTAATTTAGGAGCTTTTAATTTGAGTCCTACAAATGTCAACATGAAGTTAGACAAGACGGCCGAAGAAAATGATGAATCGCCACATCCATTGTTCAATGAAATGGTTTGCTCTATGCCTTACTGTGATCATCCGTATTCTTACATTATCATGTTTTAAAATGGACAATTTAATAATTTGCTACTATCCTCCTCTCTCTCACGTTAATCCTTGTGCAGGTTAAACTTCCCAATGTAAGAAGTCTACAAATTGAAGGCGCTCAGTGCAAAGAGTTATGGAACAATCAAATTCCTGATGATTCCTTTTGCAAATTGGAATTTCTTCGATTGAAGCACTGTGACAATCTCCAATGTATTGTCCCATCCCATATGTGGAAGAGGTTGCATCGCTCTCTTGACTTCCTACAGGTGGAATCATGTCATTCGATCGAGATCATATACAAAGGTGATGACATGGTTACGAAGAGTGGAAAATTGAGGAGGTTGGTTTTGCTTGATCTCGAAAACTTGAGGCATATTTGGCAGTCCAATGGTCTCCCAAACGTCCCGTTTCCAAGCTTGCGATTCATAGAGGTTCAGAGTTGCCCATGCTTGAGAATGCTTTTCCCGACCTTCACGCTAGAATTTCTCGGGCAAATCAAAGAGCTGGTGGTGGAGTCATGTGAAAATATGGAATTAATTGCTGGCCTTGAAGAATGTGAAGAAGCGACTGGTACGGCATTCACCTTCTCTGAGTTGATTGCTCTTAGACTTTTCGAGTTGCTGAAATTCAGGAGCTTCTTACCTGAGAAATACTCCGTGGAATTCCCATCCTTGCAATTCTTGAGCAGAGTAAGCTGTGGAACAGAGCCGGACGAAGACCCTGGTGAATGGAACTACTACAAACGAGGCAGAGAATTGGGAATCCTCACCGAAATGGGCAATCTATGCGCCTGAAATCTCCCAAGAATAACGCTTTCGGTAAATATGAGAATATGTCCGTACAATTCCCACACGGAGTTTGTGACTATTTCCTTCAACCTTCCTTGCTTTGGCTTGTAGAGTTGCTATCAATGCACAATTCTAAAAAGGGACGGTCCATCGACACATTGTCTCTTAACTGACAAGCACGGCGACCAACAAGAATATAAAATTTTATTAGCGTCTCCCTGTAACTTCGTCTAGATTTCTAAAGTCTTTCATGGACAATAACAAGTGCATTGCATCCAATTTCTCTCAAGAAATGAGAGCTATGTGTTTTATTTGATGGAACCAAACTAACTTTACTAAGCAGCCCTTACCAAAAAAAAAAAACTTTACTAAGCAGTGACATCAATTCTATCTCTAAACATTACGTGTGTATCTACATGACATCACATATTGTGCATAAAAATTTTCGGAATAGAAAATGAAATATTCAAATGATTTTTCATTGAAAGTAACTATTAGTGATAAAATAATCTTTTTTTTCGAATTTATAAATATTAATGTTTTCTCATTCTCGTTAACTTTTTATTACCTGAGAGTTATATTTCTTTCAATGTGATGTTTACTATTTAGTTTGTTAGAAAGTTACTCTTGAAATTTTCTTAGAAACATCAAAACAGGTTTCTTCCCTTCCGATCGACAAGGTTTACATTATCGTTTTTTTTTTGGTCAAAAAAGATTGAACCTCTTCCCACTAAGATAATAATGAGCTTATAGTAGAAATCTGAATTAGAAAAAACTTAGCCAAGAAAAAAATTACAGAACCATTTAAAAATAACATCCTAACTCAACCGAAACACTATGTACAATTCAATTTCAAATTACAAAGCTCTAGTTGAAACTAATATCATGAAATGGAAAAGAATGCTATGAGAAATTAAATGAAAATCAGGATCGAAACTCTGGACTGAAATTGAACGTGGCTTGAAATGAGAGATACACTCGAATGCAATCGGATAGGGAGGAACTCATTTTGCATTCTCCCTCCTAATCGGTCTAACCTCTTAACAAGGGAAGAAATACACTTCAACAGCTTCCTCGTTAATCGGTCTAACGTCTTAACAGAACGGATGCTTCAAAACCACCTAAGCTGTACACTTTTTATTAGCAGAGTATCTCATGCTTCGTACTTTTCACTGTCTAAAAATCAAACGAACCATGTTCGACCATTTAATGCGTTGTGGGGACAACATTTCATCCACGAAAGTCATATGTATTCGGAGAGTGCCTCGGAGTTACCTCTGGACAGCAGATCCGACATCATCTGCGCGAGCCGTGCTTGAGGGTTTTAGGCAGACCTCGACTGAATCATTCAACACAAGCAAAGTTCACTTGAGAAACTATGCAAAGCGCAACGTCTCGAACTGTGAACTCAAAAATCGAAGCTCCGAAGAGGAAAGACTGTAGAATGAGAGCTAACCGGGACGAGAATCTTGTCTTCGGAGAAACTCCAAATGAAGTCGTCCAGCAAAAACATTGGAGTCACTGTTGATGCCCCTAGATGACGGGCTGTGACTACTTCCGTGATGAGTTCGAAAGATTTTCCCCCGCACGCAAAATCATAATTTATTAAAATCATGTTCGACAAGAACGATGTTACATATGTCTCGAATTTTTTATGGTTGGGTCGGTTGATGACTCGACCCGATCCGGCATACCCGACGCCTTTTTTGTGCGACGCGGAGAGTTGGGCCAATAGGCCCAACTTGTAGCAAGCGAATAAATCTCAATGGAGTACGCCGTATGTCGCGGGGGGTTCGGGAGCGTAACCCCCGACCGAAATTTTTGGGGGACCTATTTATACTGCGTTAGGGTTTCTTCACCGTATGCAAGTTTTTCCTTTGTTTTTGAGAGAGTTAAATGAGCCGTGTGTTTTGCAATCCCTTCTCTCTCTTGATTATAGTGGAATTGAATTTTGCCTCGCCCGTGGACGTAGATCACTTTGTGATCGAATCACGTAAATTCTCGTGTTCTGTGTTCGTTCTTCCGTATTTATTCCAACAAACGATAATAATAAGCAATTTTGTCTCCATACGGGAAAAAGGGAAAATATGTGGTGGAGTGGCTCGCACTGAGCGTTTGACTTTTCAAATTTCATTTGCTCTGCAGAGCGGCGGCAGAGCAGAAACAGAGCACCTTCACGCGCAAAAAGGGAGTTGAGCAAATTCTCTCTAGCCCTCGTCGATTCCTTTGATCTTCATTCCCTCTTCGTTATCCTCTCCGTCGCGCTCCTTTCACCAACAGCCACCGCCAAACCTCCATCGCTGGCCACCACAGGACATTGCACGCTGAGAAGGGACAAGAACAGAGAGCATTGATCGAAAGAACTCGGGATGATTTCTGAGCATCCACAAGTCACTCTCTCGGCAATTTCCCTCCGAATCCTTTCCTCTCGCGTCGTTGCTGGCCATCATGGCTTCCCGATTGCCGACAGTTCGGCTGCCGCGAAGAAGGTCTTTAATCCCAAAGTACTCGAACTTCAGTCATGACTGCCTGCTTCACCGACCATTTCTTGACGTTGCTTTCATTACTTCCTTACTCATATCCGAAGTCAATTGCTATAAGCTAATCATTCTTCGTTCGAAGGTGATCCGGTACTTTAGCCAGATCAGAGAAAATCTTTTTTTTTTTTTTGTATTCTTAAATATTTTTTAAGAATACTGACTTGGTCTAAATGTGATAGGGTCGACTAATTAGATCCGAGGAATCTCTCAACAAAACTGTTCACTAAGACCCCTCAAAATATTGCAAGGACTACACCTGCCAACAAAATACGAATATTCTCTCCCTCTCCTTCGACGCTCACCATTCAAGGCTTATTTATAATAGTTGTAGCTTAAACGTAATTGATCCTTCAAGCACTTGTGCGTTTATGCCAACATACCGTGCACCATACCAGCTGCGAGCTACTCATTCATGATGTCCTTTCTTTCCTTGGAGTGTTCACTGGCTACTATTGTTGCAAATGATGTTTAACAAATATGTTTCTTCTTTTCATTTGAATGTTCGTAATAGACTAATAATTCATTCTCGTTACCGGGTATTTTTGTCCTTTTGTTTTTTTATTATGTTCTACAATTGTTTTTCGAAAATGCAGTAACTCGCCTCAGATAAATACTTCCTATAAGCAATTGAATTAGTGAAAATTGACTATCACGTTTTATCCATGAATTTTGCCACTTTCTGAAAAGATGTATTTTTCATTTTAACTTCCAAAAATGGACTTCATGCTGGCATGACAGGATATATATGGTGCATGAGATGGATGAAATTGATGGATTGACGAGTTTAAGGCACAAATCGTTCCAGTCCTCATGTCTCTTATTGCACGTTTATTCTGTCGAAGTGTTGATGACGTCGATCTCTATTCTATTGACGATCTCTCCATTTATTGTTGCTTCTTTCCATGGCATATGATATATTCTTTTTAACTATTTAGGGGGAACAATTAAGCGGTTTGATAATGAATATCTATGTTTAAAGATGATGAAGGGACGAGGGGATTGGACGTTGGTGTGAAATGCGTCACGGTCTCACACCCTTCCTCTCGTATTCTCCGTCCTCATCACTATGTTTTGTCTCTTTGGTAATGAATGTTCATTCTCAAATTGTCCTTCAGTCGTAGCATTGCTGACGAGGTCCAGCGATTTGATCGTGCTTTGCAGGTTTTCCGGCGAAGTCCTCACCACGCCAACAGTATTGACATCATCTACAGCCTTGATTCGCTGTCCTTTAGTCACTGTAGTTGATCAGACAACCATCGTCCGTCGTAGGCCTTCTTCTGGTCTGCAGGGCCTCCATTGGCCCTCTTTGCAAAGCAGAGACGCTACAATCTCGGTCACCCTTTGCATAAGGATTTCACATCTAGGTAAGTCAAAGTTTACTTGCTTTTATAGCTCAGTTTCAACATGTAGTTTATTTTAATTACATGTTAGTGGTTAATAGCACCTAAGGTTATTCGTGACTTGATTACTTCCTTGCATTAACCAAGGCATTTTTGGCTTTTGGACCTTTAAAACACTAAGGCCGGACCTCATATGTCTGGCTTGACTTTTTATGATTTATTTGATTAAGTTGAGATGCAATCGTTTTGAAATGTCATGTTATCAATGAAATGATGAATTTTAAGTATAATGTGTGTTTCAATGCATCGCAATAATATTCGTCTCATAATGCATATAGATTTAGAGCATGTTTATCTAGAATGCATATAGATTTAGGATAATGCATAACTTTCATAACAAAAACCAAATAAAGATTGGCGTTAGGGTTCCATAAAGATTGCATTTAGACATAGCGATAATTAGTCTAACATCATATGTGATATGTCTCATACTAGTATTCTTAGTTACTAATCATATTGCATTTAGGTTACTCGCTTTATATAGTTCATATTTTATCAGAAAATATAGGAATGAGCATTGCACAATGCAGTTGTTAGACATGTAGCTAGGTCATTCGATTCATAAGAATTTATGTTTATCATTTTCACAAAAAATAAAATAAAAAAGCATTTTTTTATGGGGAAAACTTCAAAAAAGGGGCCTCAAGTGCTCCCATTTTTTCGATTAAGGGCCTGAAGTGCACTTTGTTTCAAAGAAGGGCCTGACGTGGCTATAGTTGTTTCAAATAAGGGCCTGAGCTCGCCGGCCGGTCGATCGGCTAAATTTTCCGACCGATTAGGAGCATTTTTGTCAAAAATGTAATTTTAACCCAATTTCATTAGTTAAATTAAATTAAAGATTAAAAAAAACTAAAACTAAGAAAAAAACAAGAAAACCTAGGTGGGAGGGGGCTACCCTCCCGCCTGTGGCCGCCGCCCCCACGCTGGAGGGGCGGCGGTCACTGCCGTCGGGGTCGCCAGCGCCTCGGCGAGGGCCGGCGACCCTGCCGACGAGGCCCTCGCCAGAGCCGGGAGAGGGCCGCGACCCTCTCCCAGATCTGGACGAGGGTCGCCGGCCCTCGCCCAATTTCAGGGTGGAGCCGCCAAGGGTCGACGGCGGTCGCTGTGGCCCTCACCACCTCGTCGGCGGGGTCGTCGGCCCTCGCTGAGGCGCCGGCGACCCCGACGGCAGTGGCCGCCGCCCCTCCGGCGTGGGGGCAGCGGCCACAGGCGGGAGGGCAGCCCCCTCTCGCCTGAGTTTTCCTTTTTCTTTTTTGTCTTTTTTTATTTCAATTTTTTTTTTAATTTTTAATTTAATTTAATTAATGAAATTAGGTTATTTGAAAAAAAAAAACACCTCAAGGAAATCTTAAGCATATCGTCATCTCATCCCCAGTAGATCCTATTATCACGGGCGGAATCCGCTTATAACGGCACTTGAACTTTTCCTTCACAGGTTTTCTGGAGCCCTGCACCACCCCAAGCAGTCTCCAGCAGTTCATTATAGTCCAACCATCGTTGCCGATCATCTCGAAGGTACTCTTGGACAGAACTTTCCATATTATGTCTATTTGAGTTGCTGGGAGATTCTTTAGGAGTGTTCGTGGTTCAGTTTAGTTCAATTTGAACTCCATGTCAACCCAGACATAATTTAAACAAGACCAGCAACTAAACTAAAACTGAATTGATAACTTTTACTTGTTATCGGTTTGAAAGCTTCAGCATCAGGTGAGCTCAAACATTCATACTAAATAAGTAGGGATTTTGAGGTGTATCTAGACATTTACGAATTGCGGGATACTCTCTCATATATAGGAGTACCTCTGTAATTCCTAAAACACGGATGAGATGCGAAACTAAGATTTTTATTCCATTATTGTAAAACAATAAAGCTGGAGAAATGCTCAACTGCTAGCCAGCATATGGATGTCAGGGGTGCCTGGTTCATTACTTTCGGGACTTGTCATTTACCAATCAAAATATAAGATGGGAATTACTTGGCATTTTAGAAAGTGCAAGGTAAAGTGAGATGATAGGTGATTATCATTTAAAAGGTTTCATTCTTCGTATTCATACTTTATGATAAAGGAGGTGGCACCTCAATTGGCTTTGTTTCGTAGAGTTCATGTGAAAAAACGTAGATTCAATCGTCATACCTAAATGACAAATGAAGGCCACATGAATAATGGAAGGGACGGGACTAGCCACCAAAACCATTATAGCAGGTAAAGCAATGCCCAGTATTCCTTGACCAAGTCTGTCCATATTAAAGACAGCCCTACAATCCATTTAGAAACCAATGATGCTCAACAATATAATGGCTTCTAAATGGATTGCAGGGAGGTCTTTAAAATGGACAAACTTGATTGAGGAATACTCCGGATTGCTTTAACTGCTATAATGGTTTTGGCCACTAGTCCCGTCCCTTCCATTATTCATACGGTCTTCATTTATCCTTTAGGTATGATGATCGAATCTACGCTTTTTCACATGAATTCTATTGGCCAATTGAGGTGTCACCTCCTTTATCAGAAAGAATGAATATGAAGAATGAGTCCTATTTACCCACTATCTGGTGGCTGAGTTGGTTTGCGCTCAGTTCCTTTTACGAGAGGTCCTAGGTTCAAAACTTCTCGGCGCTAGGTGACTTAATCGGGGGCCTGTGGTTGTGGGGTCTGCGGGTCCTCCCGAGGACTAGTCGTGCTTCACCGCTGGTTTGAGCACAAGCTCGCTGGCCGCACGGACTCCTCGGTTATAAAAAAAAAAAAGAATGAGTCCTATTTGAAATTGGCAAAGAAGAGGGAGAGAAGAGAGAGCAGCGTTTGAGAGAAGGAGAAGAGAAAGCAGTGTATCCCTAGGTTAGGGACATATCTTGTATTAATAATAGATAATAGCTTATTAAATTAGATGGGTCAAGCCCAAAATACCATTAAACAACCATAAAGTAATAAATTAAAAAAAAAAAAAAGAAAGAGAGGGGGGGAAGCCCAAGTTACTTAACACTCCCCCTCAAGCTGGAGTATAGATATTCATTATTCCCAGATTGTTACAAATGAACCGTATCCTCGTTCTAGTAGTAGATTTTGTAAGGATGTCTGTAAGTTGATCATTGGTCCGAATATATCCAAAATCAATGATGTTCCTGAGCAAAGCATCTCTCACAAAGTGACAATCAACTTCGATGTGTTTAATCCTCTCATGAAAAATAGGATTATCTCCAATATGTAGGGCTGACTGATTATCACATCATAATTTAGAAGGACAATCAATGGAATAACCTATCTCTGTCAAAAGCTGTTGCAGCTACATAATCTCAGCAGTTGTACTTGCCATTAAGCGATACTCTGCTTCTCAACTAGACTGAGCAACCACATCTTGCTTCTTACTCTTCCATGAGACAAGATTACCACTCATGAATATAGTAAAACCAGATGTAGATCGCCTATCAGCGGGAGATCTTGCCCAATCCGCATCACGGAATGCTTCGATGCAAGAATGTTTGTGATTTTGATAGATAACATCCTTTCTGAGGTCCTTCTTTAGATACTTTACAATCCACAGAGCAGCTTCCCAATGAGGAACGTGAGGATAAACCATAAACTAACTAACAATACTGACTAGAAAGGCAACATCGAGTATGGTCATAGTGAGACAATTTAGTTTTCCCACTAATCTACGATACCTCTCGGCACCAAAATTGGGGACCCTTTTTGCGACGTGAGCTTATCACCAAGAATCATGGGGGACTCATAATATTTTGCCCCATAAAGCCTTGTATCTTGCAATAAATCTAACATATATTTTCTCTGAGACAGAAAAACATCATTCTTACATTTAAAAATCTCAATACCAAGAAAGTATCACAGAGGACCAAGATCCTTAGTCTGAAACTGACTGTGCAGGAACTCCTTGAGCCTGGAGATGTCTTCTAAGTCACTGCTAGTAATCACAATATCATCCATGTATACAACCATATAGATACAGCCTTCAGGAGAAGTATGATAGAAAACAGAACTATCTTTAATACTTTGCTTCATGCCAAAATCCCGTACAATAGTTGTAGCAAACCTACCAAACCATGCATGAGATGACTACTTGAGACCATATATTGAGCGACGAAGCTAATAAACCTTACGAGAAGATGACGTTCCAAAATCTTTGTTGGATGGAGTTGGAACGCCTGCCCAGATTGACTAGTTGCCTCTCTGGCACGAACCATACATTGGAATGCCCCATATTACAAGAGCTTACCATTATCCACTGCCCCAAGATTATAATGTTCACTTGGCAATCATTGATGAAGATTGACCAAGGCATTTCTTCGCCTTTCCCTCCACAGGTCGGCCTTCTTTCTTTTCTTCTTTTTCTTTTTTGCTGAAGGTAATGCTTTCCTTTGTTCTTATTCTGATGCATAACCTTTTAATATCCAGTAAAAAGATACAAAAAAGAAATCTAATCCTCAAAAAATATAATTGTTATTTGCACATCTCCATATTTTTTTAGAAGTGTTATTTTCCGCTTCTTTTTTGCTTTTTCTGTTATAGATCCTATACAGGTTTCAATTACTGATTTCTTTTTTGATGGAGGAAAATTCTTGTGTTACTTTCTTATTCTAATGCTTTTCCCAGCTTTTTAATTACCATTTGTGAGTAGGATGTTTTACCATAATGAGTATCCAAACATTTGGTTGCTCTTTAATCGTAAGAGTCAGCAATAGCTATCCACTTGCTTTTAGTATGATTTATTTGTTTTATATGAATTGTTAATAATAATTGTCACTAACAATGAAAGCATCGACCAACCTCTTCCTCCTTGTGTCACCAACAAACTCTAGAATTGTCATGACTTATAATAGCTAGGAAGTTTGGAAGTCCATTGATGCTAGAACTCAATGTAATCATACCCGATGTGCCATTTTTCTTAATATGCTAGGTATTATTTCCTCGGTTTAAGACAATGGTTCGCTCCAACATGGACCAGTCAAGCAAAATATGGGTGGGCGGTAGGCAACGTTCACGGGAAGTGGAGGTTCTTGAGAAACTTCAAGTAGAGTTTTGTGTGATTGGAAAAACCGGCCTCCCTAGTGCTGCATGATATGCAACAACTCTAAGACCTTCTGCCCAACTTGCCATTCTTGAAGGAATTGCGAGTGACTCACACTGATAAATCAAACATGTTCTTTTCGACATTTATTAACTAGTGGGCTCAGAGATGATAATCAACACCTTTCAAACTAAGAAGCATACTCTTCATTTGAGATTGCATGATCACAATGTCGAAGAATATCTTCCTCTGTATTTTGAATATTTCTGTTCAAATATTACAATCGTTCTCCTTTTGCTTATCTACAATTGAGGGGCTAACCCTAATATCCTAACAAAAGAGACTAAAAAAGGAAGACTCCTATACAATATATAATTTAGAAAATAACTCCCTAATTTAAAGGAAGCACAGCTCACGCCAACACACAATTGCTCTAATATAGTTTCTACTTTGTTATATAACACATTTACTAATCTCATGTTCACTGCAAAGTCACGTCATACTGCGGTGCCACAAAGAGCATTATATCCTTGCCTATAGGCTTGTCGCCAACATGTGATATTTCTAATATCTTGAGTACAATTTTCTTTGTGGACACATATAATTCTGATTTTTGTTGACAACATAATCTCATCAAATTAAAGATAGTATATTGTGGTGCTCCTCGGGGAAGTCAACGGGGACTTGACATGTGGTTTTCTTCATTTTTGAAACGTGTCTCACTATTGAACTTTTCTTATCTTATTTTTTTTTCTGCAACCTCTGAAAAAATAAATTCAGGCAATATTATTTTTAATAACTAATACTTATATCTTAAGCACGCTTTATTAACACTCTGAGTGCATCATGTTACAAAAATTCCAAAGAATGACATAATTTTGTTGACAACATAAGATATTTCTAATAATATATTAAATTGGTGAGCTGGGTGGTTCTTGAATTTAGATTCAAACTGCCAACTTAACCGTACCAACCCCTATTTCAGAAATTCTCTTCAAGTTTTCTGCATTTTGTAGCTTGAGATTTGTATGCAAGACTTTGAGATTTAATGAACTATAAGAACATGGCCCACCTTCCATGCGAATCACCTGACTTAAGTTTAATTCTTACAGCACATGGTTTATTGCTGAACATTTGTTGAATTTACTTGT
The DNA here is from genome assembly GCA_016432845.1 of Psidium guajava. Classification (NCBI taxonomy): domain Eukaryota; kingdom Viridiplantae; phylum Streptophyta; class Magnoliopsida; order Myrtales; family Myrtaceae; genus Psidium; species Psidium guajava. Next base: position 34,480,627 of record CM028225.1, on the reverse strand, counting down.
CTTGCTATATTGGCAAATTGACAGGACTTTCCAACCAGGAAATTTTTATTAGCTGATAAAATTATGCAAATGATGCCAGACGAAAAATGATCTTTTACAAAGGTCTTCTTTTTTCCCAATTTCCTCCCGGGGAGAGTTTAGAATCTAAATAGCCTTGAGGTCTTCTCAGTTCGTTTGAAGATATATTCCGTGATGGAGGGCTTGTTGACGAGGGAAACATCTGGCGCTTAAAAGTCCAAGAGAACTTAAGGGATAAAAGGTACCTAACCTAGAGAGTGTGTGAAAGAAGACTTAATTAAAAATTCTTCATAACATAAAAGAGAGGTTTTGAATTTCCCTTTTACAACATTACGTACATCTGTGAAATCCTTCAAGAATTTGACGAAGTTAGTGGCCAAGAATTATTTTGGAAATCTAGTAACATTTTCAGCATTCACAAAATTGGTGCATCTCACTGTCACAGCATTTTGAGAAGCGAACCACCAAGGAAAATCTAATGAATTATGAAGCCAAACACTTAGTACATACAGTCCAAACCCATACCAACAACGCCTTTGGGGTTCTGATTTAATTGATTAAACATTCAAATCAATTAAATTTGGAGTCATCACTAATCAATTATGGATTGATTAAAACCAAATTAAAATGCGGAAGATCATCTTACTTCTGCAAATCAGAAATTTCACAGTGGTTTGTTGCTCAGACCACTGGGTTGACTTTCACTCTCCAATATTCGATTGCTACTGGAGAATCGAGTTTTCATGCTCGGTTGGAGAATTATAATTAGGATGGAATATACAATGATAAACAAGTTATCTGAGCTAATGCTATTTGATTGGTGGCTATGCTTGAAGAATCGCATGATGCGCATTTCAAAACCATAGCTGCTATCTAGATTGTCGAGATTGACACTTTTATGAAGTTGCAATACTGCCTCCATTACCTTTGTTCAGACCTTGATTTTTGCTGGAAAATCGAAAATTTTTCTTTTAGATAAGTGAAGTTAATTAAAATAAATAACATATAAAAAAAAAGGATTGGCCCATCTCATTACAGCCTCTCTTCCAAACCCACCTCCACATTCATCCACGAATAAAGAAGACTCATCGCCCATACTCTAAAAAGCCCAAGCAAGAAGCTCTGTCACGATCAATAGGATTGAGTCAATACCCATCAACACTTGCCACTTCGGGTAAGAATATCAAAAGGATTTCCAGTGAGGTGGTTATTAGGCCATAGGCAACCCCTCCAACACGAAATCGAAGTTTATCACCAAAAGTACTTTTCAAAATATAAATGCAATTTCAACCAATAAAAAATATAAATGCAATTGAAGATGGATTTATCATAAAGAGCCAATAACTTTTGCAAAAAAACTACTTCCTTGAAATTGGTGGTGTAAACCACATGATCCGTTAAAACGCTTAGCTTATTATGAGCAAATTTTGACTGAAACAAAAGCAGTATCATTTAAACATCTTTCCAATCCAGACGATCCAACTCATATCACACATTCTACAGCAACCATTTTACAAATCATTCACCCAAGCAAATGGAATTCATCACCCACTACTACTTTAAAATATTCCAAGCTAGGTTAACTTCCAGACTACCATATCTTACCACATGGATTATCAGCAAACCTACTGGAATGCCTTTTATCGCCAAAATAACAACCATCACCGCTCATGACTTTTTTACTTTGAAACAGATTTTAAAATTGACCAGCTTTCCAACTGGTTCAACCAGTGGTGGGATCATTTTGGCCCAACCTTGAAATCCTACCTCCAAAAATCAAAAAAGTTTTTAAGACTCTTTGAATTCAAATTCCTCTCCAACTTATACGAGTCACGGTTTCCAACCCTAGCCCATTTCTTCATCAACTTTAGAGTTTCATGGGTATCAGCATGGGAACTTGGATGTGATGCTCCCTCAAATAGACCTCATATCCCAGATCTGGTTAGAATAACATAAGTTGTCCAGATTTCATTTTCTCCGTCAAACGTTAAAAGAGGCAGTCTTAAATTAGCACCGATCGCATAAGTTGCCCAAATTTATAAGTGTCTAATTGTTATCTAAGACTGTGATTTATAAACGTGTGTGTATCATGCATAACAGAGTCAATTTCACAGAATCCATACTTAAATAGTTTCTCATTCTAAATTAACTTCACTAGTTATTATTTTAGATATGGATAACTTTAGATGTGATGTTTATAATTATTCTAATATTTTAAGATGTTACTGCTGAAATTTTCGCATTCCCAAAGTAAAATGTACTTGTTAACAAATTATGCTCTAGACTCAATAAAATTGATTACACTTAATGAGCAAAAAAGCACTTTTATTACCATATATTACCAAGAGATGTATGTGCTATACTTTTACTTTTCTCTTGACCAACCTCTTCAAATTTTATTTGCAAAAGAAAAGAACCGTTTTACATTTAATGCACAAAAATCAATTGGAGAATAATTTATTAAATTTTTAGGCTCTTTCAAGAATTTCAGAAAATAGAATTGAACGAGCTTACTAACTGAAGTTACACTTTAAATAATTCCAAGTATTTTCTGTAAAAAGACCAAAACAGGTTGCTTACTTCGATGGAAAGACCCTATCATCGCCAGGCTAGCAAGAGATTATTCCATAAATATCGTTTGGAAAGCACTTAGCCAAGATCTTAATGACCCATAGGAATTATACCTCAATGTTCACACGGTAACATCAACTCATCCGAAGCATTTTATACAACAAAACTTGCTTTAATTGGTAGAGAGTATCTATCAAACTCATAACTTGCTTCGTCATGCTCATGCTTGCTCGTTCTACTCCTCATATTTCTCCAGTCGAGTAGCTCAAATTAGCACAATCTAGCACAAAATCACTTGAAATTGGCATATTGCACGCTCTCATAATCGAATGCGACTAATTTACATATTGTGTCATGTCGTGAGAGCATCGGGAAGAGTGGTGGGCGATCCGAGGATTTTCCCGCCCACATCGGGAAACGTTTCGAAACCGGCCAAAGGACCGACTTTACCGTCTCTGCTCACATGAATCGGATACTGCATCAGGTGCCCTCTCATTTCCTTGGGATTATGTTGGTCCTCATCCACATAAGCTTTCCAATTCCGCTTGGCTATTTTGTTCACCCTCTTCACACATTCAGTGCTTTGAGGTTCCCTAAAGCCGTCCTCTAAATCTCCCAAATGCTCCGCCCAAAGCGACATCCTATAACCATAAACCTGCATAGCATAAGTTAAAACATAATTATTTACAAGATCGCGTTTCTAAATCAATTTCGCTGCACTCGCTCGGGTGTTCGCCTAGAATATGCTATCTAGATGAGAGATTGACACGATGTAACTAACCTGGCCACGCGGATGCCTCTTTTTCACAGTCCAAGTATGATGCGGCTGATAACCTCCCATCGCGATTTCGGTGTCTCTTGAGCCATCCAGAGATCTTTGGTTGATATTTGCCGATCCTATGATCACGTACTCATCATCTACTATCATCCCCTTGGCATGCACATATATCATGAATCTGCGAAACTTTTGAACCGACGCCTGCATGGATAGAAACAACATGTTTCAACCAAAAGTCTTTTTACCACACTTGCAGAAACCCTAGTTCGACTTTGTGTGTTTTACTTCTTTAACAGATGAGTCAAAGGAAGAATCAATATAAAGAGTACAGGCATATACCACGGCATGATTTTCGGATTGTTGATTCATTGCTTGGGATGAAGGTTGCGAAGACGACAAGGGCTCCCGCTTGCCTAGGCAATAGAAGTTCAAGTAATCTAATGGATGGTATTTGTGCGACAACCCTTCTTTTTCGAGAGCCTGGGCGATAATTTTGTACATCATCGTCATGGTTTGTCCCTGTCCATATTATCAACACACATATGAGAACAGTGAATGTCAATCTTTGCATATCATCATATCTCGGAGAGAAATACTAGAGTGACTGAAACGAGGTCGAATCTAAAATTTCCCCCTTTAAGTAGCTAGGCTTGGTCTGCTTGGATCACTTCGTTTTCTTCTTGATTCCTTTTTCTGCTTAATTCCGTTGGTCGTGTTATTTAGTTTCAATTTTCTTGGACGTCATATATATTGAAATACCATTATCGGTTTGCTTGTGTCATCACTATTTCTTTGCAAGATAAAAGCGTTTATACTTGATCTAACCTGCCAGAAGAGAATTTCTTGCACGGCAGCACTGGTAGGGACACCCTCCGGCCACATCGGTATCACTATATACACGCAGAAGCGCTCGTTTGCACTGATCTTACTTGCTATCTTCAATGCCAGCTCCATCGGCACTAGATTGTTTGCACCTGCTTGTCAAAACGAAATCAAGCATTGGTTGCCATCAAAACTTGAACTCAAGAAATCAGATAGGCCAAAAACGAAACTAGAAAATGGCGGACAAAATCGAAATTGAAAAGGTTCGGGATTTCAATCTCTTGTACAGTGAGTTTTAGCTATTATTTGCTAATACAAAATTCCCAGAGGGAGCAAAGTCTGAATTCTTTACTAGAAGTGCGCATCTTATACCTGCATTTTTGTATGATGGCCAATGATAGGAAGAGCCAAGAAAATACTGGTTTTCAATGTAAATGAAGTGTTGCGCCGATCTAATCGCTTTCACGTACGCCATGTGAATGCTCTTGTCTATTTTCAAGTTCTTTCCACAGATAAGATTCTGCAACCATGAAGAGATTGAAAGAAGCAACATGATCATAGTGGACTTTAATCTCTATTCGAAAAGTATAAAGATCCTGCATTAAAAAGAAGAGTGACTTACTAATGTAAAGAAGACCTTTCAAGTTATAACATATATAAAGGCCAATTGCAATTCTGGCGGCATGATATCGGTTAGCTAATACTTACTTGCTTCGCAGCTTCTTCAATGCTCTTCGGGAATCCCTTTACAGATCCCGAATCAATCGATCTAAAGACCTATGCCAACATAAAATATAAATGAAAGATGATTGTTACACTTCATTTTGGTTATGATTGAAGTCCCCGGAAATGCCGATTAATTTTATGTAAATTCTCCTGACCTGCACGTGCCAATTTTCCGGGTCGTTTTCGTCCCTCACTTGTACTTTTTTGTCACCGTCGGGGCTAGTCGAGGGACAAAGTATCCACGAAATCCTCTCGAGCCTTAAGAGAGCATTCTCATGCCAACGCCTGACATTTTTCAGCTTAAACTCACGCCACTTTGCTGCCTTTTTCCATCTCTGTTCGAAATTCTTCAATATGTCATACGCAGCTTGTCCCTCTACTTTGCAATGTAGATCATGCCAAGGTTGCCTTGGGACATTGACAGCGGACTAACAATCATCACAAAAAGCAATTAATTCAGCAGAAGATAACATGTACATGTAGTTACAATGCTAGAGGTAAACATCAGCTTAATTACCGTGAATGTGGGGTTGTGAATGTCATTCTTAAAGACACTGTCAAGATCGCTATAGAGTCTGTGCTCAGGAGTGTCGTATCGCCCATCACATAGGTCCAGCCCGCCAACGAAAGCCGTTATTTTGCGGTTGTTTCCTGAGGCTTGAGTGTCGAGAACCACGCACTTTTGGTGATGCGTGTACAGGGTCCCGACCACCTGGACTACAAAAGATCCATACAAAAACAAATTAAACCGAACATTTTGTAGATTTATGCAGGATTTCAATCGAATGAACAGCCTCTACAATGCTGTAAAATTCCCTATTTGAACTGTCCTAAATGCACGACATTAGGTCAGAAAACACAAGATATGCATCTAGGATAGCATGAGACAGATCAATAAACTTCCACGGATTGTCTGGCGAGAGGAAAACTCTATCTATGAAACTATACAATTGGAATAATCAGGTAATATACAGCAAAAGCAGTGCTTTGATTCAATCCAACAATGAGATTTTGATTAAGGATTGACCTAAACGTCTAAGGATCCATACCTGTTGCTTGAAAATGCTAAGCTTGGTGCTTGCATAACGAGGAGCAAGCACACAGTGGACGCCAGAATGTCGGAAGAACTTCTTCGTCTCTTCGTCATGAGTTTGCATCACGCCATCCTGCACGACAATGCGGCACATGCCAAGTCTCAATGACGAGAGATCTCAACAAAGACCTATCTTTTCCTAAGTGAACAAACGTATGGATTTTCTATAACAAAAAGCATGAATTTGAAGCTTGGCCAAACATGTGAGCATGGCTAAGTATACCGTTTTCAAGAGGAACTTGTCGTGTGAAGTCTTGTCATCCCAAATGAGCAGGACCACTCGGACACCTTCCTCAGACTTGTACTTCAGGAGCTCCCCTAAAGAAAGCTCTCCTCCATTGGGCAATTCCCTTGTGGGCTCTCTCACGAGCCTCACAGGATGATAGATGGACCAACCAATGATGTAGATCAAGTGGTGGGCCTCCAAAATGGCATGGCATATGTCCTCCCAACACTTGCCTTGCTCATAAATCTTTCCATCATCAAGCAAAATCTGGGGTAGCTTCCCTTCAGGGACATGAGCATCTTGGTACAGTGTCACGTCCCCACCTTTCCTTAGTGGAAAATATGTGTTTGGGACCCCCACGTAGTTTGGCCCGACCCCAACACCATTCTTGTATAAAGGGTTATCGCCGACGGGCTTGAATTGGATTGAAACGTGAAGTTCCGGGTAGGGCTTGAGGGGGCTCCCGAAGTTGCCAAGTATCGGGAACCAGTCATTGATCGTGTTTCCGGACACAATCTTGGCCACCGGTATCTCCACGACCCCAATGAGCTCGGCCCCAAACACATCGTTGTCCTTCACATGGAACTCCACCTTCACAACCGGGTGCGCCACGGCGACGCAGAACCGCTCGTCCCACATGGGATTCTCGCAGTTTGGGATCACCCGGGTCCGTGCAACCGTGGCCCCCGCAAGGCAGACGGACACATAGGGGTCACTCGTGATCATTGAGTGCTTCCCGGAGGAGCGAGTGGCGACAGGCTGCCGCCCGCGTAACGCAGGCGCGCAGCTTGGCCCAAGCATGGAGCAGCACTGCCTCATTCTCTCCGAGGCAAGGTCCATGTTTGGGAGGGATTTGGCCTCCACTATGTACATGTCCAATTCGCCGTGCAAGAAAATTGGTCCTGTTGTGACGTTAAGCCCATTGAGCTTTGCCGGTTCAGCGTTTGCGACCCCTGGCATGTCATCCTCGTTGCCCACACTCCTTGTTGCCGGGTGCCAATCTCCCATATCCTCAAGCACTTCTTGATCACATCAATTTCACCCAAACTTGTGCAGACTTTTTGCACCTAATAAGAGTAGATTCAGTCTGATAAATTGAAACTCGGTCTCAAGGTAAATTGAAATTCAGTTGGTCTAGAGGAAAGTGCCGATTTGTTCGCGTAATTTGTGAAACCAACCCTCGACGAACTCGATCCCTGCAGAATTAGACTATGCTGTTGCTCCTTGACGAAAGTAATGCGAAATTAGGGTACAACATTTTCCTCTCACATGAAAAATATCATCCCATTCGTAAGTTTGTTTAACGAAAAGAAATAGTAGCTTTTCCCAAAGAAATGATAACCGGATCGATGAAGATATTTTCCGAATTGTGACTTACATATATCATTGCTCGAGGATCCAATCATGTAATTCAAGGAAACCAAGTGAAAATCAAAGAACTAATCACGTCCAAACTAAGAGCTTGACGGGGGAAAGAAGAGAGAAGGAAAAGGAAAAAAAGGAAAAAGGAGACTTACCGATGTTGAAAAAGCAAAGGAGGAGGACCCAGAATCGGGGAGACAATAAGGTGGAAGAGGATGGAAAAAGTGCGTGCACGATCTTTCGCTAGTTTGGAGGAAAAACACAGAGAAGCGGTCAATGGACAACACCACAAAGAGGAAATAGAGGGAAAATCCAAAGCGGAAATGGTGGGAAGCCTCAGATGATGATGTGTAACAATCTCCATCTCAAGGACTCATTTTAGCTAACTCACTAGCACAGAGTACACAGAATTTCATAATTGATGGCGCATCGACCATTTATGTATGATTTGATTTCTCGTACACAAGCCTCTTGTATGATTTGATTTCTTGTACACAAGCCTCTTTATTCTAATAGGCTTCGATGATTGAAGCAAAACCTTTATCCTTGTGGTTCTGGAGGATGTACCTACAGTACTCGATTTAGGAACTCCACGGTACTCATTTTAGTTTAGATGGTTGATGGGCAAAATTAAGCTACTTGAGCAAAAATCAATTTCCAAGGTGAATTACGGGTCGATCGAATAGGAGTTCAATCATCCTCCCTAGTTTCTGGCACAACCTAATTAACGAACTTTCACATAGTCCACAGAGATGAGAAAGATGCCTATTTACATATAACACATTAAGAAACACCACATGTATGTACCGGATCCAGAGGAAGTTGGCAACGAGTCTCCTTGAACCATATCCAAGCATTTATCGAAGCAAGCTAATTCACTGGTTATGCAAGAGAGTGACCATCCGACAAGGTATAATACAACCAAGGAACAAAACTCGGCAACAAAAGTCAAATCAGATGCAAGAAATCCAAATTTTCTGGAGGAAAGCGAGTGTTTAATCCAGCTTGCAATCACATAAATTTGGTGTGGGAAATAGGACATTCTATTTTTAGTGAATATTATTGATCCTCAGAGGCTTTGCTGATCTTGCACTCACACCCGCATTTATAAAAGACATGATCTAAAAGAGGACTTAGTTCTCAAACCTACTACTACTATCATGACCATGCCGAATACGTCACTCCTGCAGAAACCACAGAAGATCCTCTTGAAAGAAGTCCTGTAAATTACCATCTTTGCAAGCCTTGCCACCATCCCAACGACCCCATTTGAGCTCACCTCTAATATCTCCTCTGCAGAAGCCAGAAGACAGCGTTTTAATGGTATGTTAGAGGCAGCATGATGAGAAAAATTTACACTTAACAGCTAGAATACGTCAAGCAAAGATATCCCCAAATAAAGCAATGAGATGGCCATGGTCATGGCAAAATTTACAAGTAGAAGAGCCAATGCAATACTGGACATCATCATTCTTTTTTCTTCTTTTCTATCATATTTCTGAAGAATCCCTGTGAGCATCGCTCCACCGGAAAATTAACAAACATTTAGCCCGTGGAAGACTAATGATAAATAACACATCAGATAATAAAACTCTCATGTTAGAGACTGCAATGCAGAAGTATGCTTTTGCCCAAGAGAAAGAGAAATGCACAAATATAATGAGCTCTGGAGGAGTGTGCACACAAAATCATGTGACAGGAGAAATTCCTCTGTATTATAGTCGCAGAAAAAATGGCTCAATTCACAGTCCAGCACCACAACGAACGTTAAAGCCAAAGTAATGACAGATGCAGAGCAAGCATGTATATCCACCTAAGCATGAGAAAAATGTACATGATTTTGCATAAGAGCAGGTTTAGCTTCCCAGCCGTTGTTCGCAAAAGCAACTGCCCGGTGTAAACTTCTTAAGTTTGAACTTTACACTAAACAAAGATAATGCATACACATCCCCCCCCAAAAAAAAAAAACTTTTCCTCCTCCTCCTCCTCCGCCTCCTCTTTTCCTCTCTTTCCATCTAGTTCAGTGGAGAAATCTACCTAAGCATCACAACTAACACCTCTCAAGGGAGAGGGAGGGAGGGAGAGAGGGAGAGAGAGAGAGAGAGAGAGAGAGAGAGAGAGGGGGGGGGGGGGGGGGGTGGTTTTGTTGATTTGGGGTGTGGGGGTGGGGAATGGCGATAATCAAACCAATTTTTCATAATCTTACGGGAACACATCACCCAAACTTGGCATACTTGAAATCTCATACACTGACAAACATTTCACACAAACTAACGAGTAACGACTACACGACTCTAACTATTTTTATTCACTCAAAGATCTAAATCAATAGACTAAAATTGAATATCTTACTTGCTCCGTTCCCCCTTGTCCCTCCGGTCTGTAGCTCCTTTGGTCTTCCTGCATGCTCCATTGTTCTCCCTGCACGCTCCCTTGGCCCGGTGGTGTGAACCTCTGTCCTTCCCCATGTCCCATATAATTCTGTCCTTGATTGGGATTCATTCCTTGCCCATATGCACTACCAGCACCTTGCCCTTGAAATCCATCAGAACCCTGCCCATATGTTCCACCAGGAGTAGGTTTATAGTTCCGATTGTCTCTCCTATAATCATTCTGCACTGGTGGTGCGGAGCTCCATCCTTGCGGCATGTCTCTTTGTTGCTGATAGTAATTGTTGTTATGACCCTGCTGATTGTAGTTTCCCTGATATGAAGGCACTGGATCTCTCCTCTGTCCTTGATATGGATCCCTTCCACCAGCGGCATAATCCATATTGCTCATTGGCATGGGATTTCTTCTTTCACCTTGCCCTGGGGGACCATAACTTTGCTGGGGAGAATAATTTTGCGGAGCATCCCGCTGCATAGGACCCTGATAACCATATTGGGGGCTCCCTTGTCTATTTGGCACTTGACCTCCTTGTTGGTCATATCTAGGTGGGCCATAGTTTCTATTGCGCGGTCTACCACCCGGCCTCCCATACTGAACTGGAGGTGGTCTATGAGTAATTACTCCATTTTCATACTTGTCACCTAATGATTTAGTAAGTTCAATAAAACAAGCATGCGGGGTCACAAATCATAGACCTATTGGAGAGTTGAGATTATGGATTTAGAGGATGAATGGATTAAATGACAGAAAAATTATGGCAGAGATGTACAATAGAAGCATTTCTGTGGAGACAAGTCATACCTCCATACTCCTTGTTTTGGGGATCAATGTAGGAATCAGGTAATATGAAAACGACTCCAGGTAGATCTGTTTATAGCTCAATATGTCAGTGCACAACGATGATGCGATACTAATCAGTCATTGGTCGCAATAAGAAACTTATCAGAGACACTTGCCTCTGAATTGCTCTGACTCTGCTTCAGTCATCACAGCCTGAAACCCCTGATAGGTGGTTGTGCTACATGCATACATTCTCTTTTTTGCTTCCTCCAAACTGAAATGCGAGTATCAAATATGATCTCATTCAAGACACGCAAAACTAGCAAAGATCGGCAATGATTCAGCAGGCACTGACATCTAGCATAAATACAGAGAACAAATTTACTTACCAAGCAGTCAACCGTGAGAACCATCCAGTTGATATTTGAGGCAAATTACAATATAAGTAGAAGCCTTACCATGGCATTCAAAGTAGAGAGGGGAAAAGGCCCACAAACCAAATAAGCTGTCAGAAGCATAAGAAGGGATAATAACACTAATAGTCTCTAAACTTTAGCTCAATGTGTAATGTCATCATTATAGTGTTCAATATGGTCCTTTAATCATACATAAATGTCCAATGCAACCCTTTTGTTTGATCAAACAGGGGAGAAAGTCACTAAAGTCCCTAAACTATTCTGAAATGTGCAATTTAGTCTCCAAACAATTGCGGAATGTAAAATCTAGTCTCTCAACTTTCTATGACTGGTATTATTCACAAGTCTTCTTTATGACACTATTGCCTATATTTAGAACATCTTTTCATTTCAATTCGTTTTCTAAATCCAATATTAAAATATTTTTACAGCTATTGATCCAAAGATAAAGTTATTTACAAAAAATTTATACAAGTTTAACAAAATTTAGTTTTAAATAAACAAAAACTTCAATTTTTTTCCTATCTAATAAATTAGGAACAAGATTTAGATAATATCTATAGATAAATTATTATAGTTTCTAGATATCCTCATTAAAACAATTAGTCCCTCAACTTTTTATGACAAAGTCAAATCAGTAATTTATTATTATTCACAAATTTTCATAAATAAACTATTGCCAATACTTTTTAATATCTTCTCGTTTCAATATATTTCTTCAATCAAAGATAAAATATTTTTCCAGGTCATAATCCAACAATAATATATTTTTACAGAAAAAAAACACAGATTTAAGTAAATCTACTTTCGTATACACAAACACAAAAGCTTGGAAGTTTTATTATTATAGTTTCTAGATTTCCTTATGAAAACACTTACACTTAAAATAGCAGAAATATCAACGTGATTCAACACTAAATGATGTTCTACTTTTACTATTAGAGAGAGCATAAGCTAATATACCCTAAATGGAACTATCATAATTATCCTTGTGAAAACACTTACACTTAAAATAGCAGAAATATCAACGTGATTCAACACTAAATAATGCTCTACTTTTACTATTATAGAGACCATAAGCTAATATACCCTAAATGGAATTATCGTAATCGTGTAAAGTCAAAAAAGGTAAAAAAGTAATAAAAGAAGGCATACTTTTTGTTGTGTCATTTTGAAAACTCGTGAATATTATAAATTGACATTGTTATGGAAATCCAAGGAACTAGATTGAACAAATTGAAAGTTTAGGGACTAGATTGCACATTTTACAATAGTTTAGTGACTTGTTGTAACTTTCTCCCTTGTTTGATCAAAGAAATGAGAACGTTGACCATTTACGAATAGTTGAAGGACCGTATTGAATAAAGTAGAAGTCCAATAATGACATTACGCATTGGACAGAACTCAGGGACCACTAGTGTCATTTTCCAGCATAAGAAATACTCAATTCAGACCCTAAACATTTTTTAACTCATCCCGGTGGCAATTTCCAGTTTGTTTAATCAATTTATCCTAATTTGGTTTAATTGTGAGGCCCCTATCTAGTGGAAAGCCGTAAACCTTTCGGACAGGGGCTGACCTCTCCAAGTTGCTAACAATGAGGGAAGAGAGAGAACTTGAGCCTCTTTTAAAATCACTAGCCAATTCTACCACAGTTGTCACCTTACCCTACTGACATTCTGCCTCAACTCCCATAATTACCTCTTCCCTGCATCCAAAGAGCCTCCCAATTCCCCACTAATTTATTTTCTTTTCACTTTTGAGAAGGGCTTCAATGCCTCCCATACGTTAGAGTTCATTAGACTTCTAGTCTGTAATGGCAATGCTTTTCATCAATACCTACATCATTCCCCAACATTTACCAGAACTGAGGCATTGATTAATCTCTAAGCAACATTGAGAAATTCTACATCTTATAAATTGAACATGCAGCTTCAAAGCCTCTTGAGCCTCCACCTCTGTCCACATCTTATAAATTGAACGTACAGCTCCAAAGCCTCTTGATTCCTCCACCGCTGTCTTTAATCGACCAAAGGATCCCACTCATTACTTAAGTTTCCAGATGGATCAGGACAAACGCACTCTATCACTTAAGCTTATCTGTGCTGTAGATGAACCCTCCCTCCCTCGCGCACTTAAAGCACTTGGCAAAGGATCCTCGAGCTCCCACTAATGAGCAACAATGTAATGGTGTCTTTGTCTCAGAATGAAAAGACACTGAGCTAAACACTTTGGACTAGATCTGGTACTGTATTCCAACACAATTTGGACAGAGAAATAATTAAATAAACATGTGGCCCAACCAAGAAGGCTTCAATCTAGGGGAGATATCTTTCTCCCTGGTTTAAACACAAGGACAAACAGAAAAAGACACACATACACGTGCACCCAGATACGCACTTGCACCATAGAAAGAGAGATGGAAGGTGAACGAGAATTCCCGTTGCTTATTTATTCCTAACCTAAGCAAGTTCAACATTTACAACACTTCGCATCGTGTAACCAAGGCACAGACTTAGCGTCATATATCTTTAAATATCATACTTAATAAGCTTAATTTGCTCAACCACATCAGTTAACACTAAGCATTAGCTAGCATTTGTTCTCTCTCTCTCTCTATCTATCTATCTATCTATATATATATATATATTATGGGTCGCCCCATAACCAAGCACATGAAATATGGTCTCAAACATAGGACGCAATACCTACAACAAGTCATGAACAGAGTAATTTATCCAAGGCATGAACGGATAACCAACCAGGAACAGAACTAATATGTTTATCAGGCTAAAAATTTTAAGATTTTTTTTCCACGCGTTAGCGATAAGTGCTAAACTCATGCTTTCTAGCCAACCATTACTTAACTCCGGCCTCTAACTAATGAAGAATAAGCAAATTGAAAAAATTCCTTAACGAATTACCCTGTCCACAATGAGCTCAACTTAATGACAGAACCATTCCCCACGCCCTGTGCGGAAAGAAACAACATGGTGAAAAGAGGAACCAAAACCTGATGTTGAGCCCTTTAGCACAAGTCTCCTCGTAGGTGCGGACCATCTCCTCGGGAGTGGGCTTGGGGTCCTTCGGGAAATCCATGGTGATAAGCCAGTGGTTGAAGTCGCACCCCTCGAAGAGGACCGTGTCCGGATCGATCTTGTCGCCGCCGTCATTGTAGTTCCGGGCGTTGTAGGCCAGTGATCGCGAGAAGAGGAGCGACGACGCCGCCGGCGCCAAGGACCGAGGTCCTAGCGCCGTTGCAGTCGCAGACGTCCACGACGACGGTGGCGTTGACGGCTGCGATGGAAATGGCGGGAGCCCGGAGTTCCCTGAGGCCGGAGGAAGCGCGGCGAGAGAGCGTCGGAGCGTGGACGGTGTGGTTAGGGCTCGCCGGAAGAGGACTAAGCGCATCGCCATGGCTGCTGTTGGAGAGAGAGAGAGAGAGAGAGGGTTCAGGGGTTTGGAGGAGCGCCTCTGGCTAATGTCACTTGCGATGCAGCAGCATATTTCCTCAAATGAGCGAAATCAAATTTGTGATTTTCGACCGGGAAAATTACAACTTGGCCCCAGATTTTTAGGATGGTCATTAATTTGACCCCACGATATCTCGATTTTATCATATCCCTCTATATTTTCAAATCGATTTCAATGTTCCCCGCACCGCCTCGGACCAAAGGGTCACCTTAATTTCGTGATTTCGGATTTGCCTTCCGATGTGCTCCAACCTTTTGAAATTAGTCGCACTCTTCCCCTTAAAAATAAGTGTAAAAAATGAAGAAATTAATTTTAATTAAGGGCGTTTGCTTCACGGAAGATGAAAGAATTAGAAAACTTTTCCAAAAAATTATCGGTTATACCTCTTAGAAAAATGAGTAAAAACGAAAAAAAATTTCACCATCAATAATAATATAGGTTTAACCATTTTCATAGTTAATGAAAATATTTTGCATTCGTTTATTTTATATAAACATTTTTAAAGATTATTTTTCAGAACATATTATTCAAATCATAAATTTTTCACAAAACGAATCAATTTGATACCTAAAAAAAGGCATCAAGGTCTCCCCCCGTTTAGTTCTTTTTTTCTTTCTTTTTTTTTAAATTCTAGTTATAATGCACAAGTCAATCTTTAGCTGAAATTCGTTTTACTTTTTAGTTTTATTTCCTTTTTTTTTTCCAATTCCATGTAAATTTTCGTAAATTTACCGTTGCTATAAGGAGAACATTGTAAAGAATTTTCAAAGATTCGACCGGATCGACCTTTATTCTTCAACTTCTAAAAACGCCATCTTGGACACGTTTTCCTCATTGGTCCCATTAAAATCATGTCATTGTCCGAATTTTCATTTGCCTGCACAAATATCAAATGGACTTAATTGATCGAGGAGGTTCGAGGTGGGCTTACGAGTTGATTGTGTTCAAGGAACTTGTTGCTCCCCCAATCAGTTTAGCGAGTCAATTTTACAGAATTTTTTTAAGTAAATTATTTTCACTGAAAATAGTTCTTGTTGGATGGTCATGAGTGGAACCGTGCATCTAGAAAACGAAAACAAAAAAAAATGAGTAGAACCGTTTTTGCAAGGAAAAGGACTCTTTTAGTTTCAAAAGTTATGTAAGAAGATCACTTTGGTGTCAAATGTTTCGATCGAATTACTTTAATGTCAAATCGGAGACAAAATGATCACCTTAGTGCTAAGTCCAGCCAAAACTACCACATGTCATTAATAAAATATTTTTTAATATAAAATGACATTTTTTTAAAAAAAATAAGTCCACATGAGCTATCACGTGGACTTTTGTGCTTTAAAATAGATTAAAATAAATCAAATTCATATTTAAAGATTAGCTAAAAATAAATTCATTAAAGATAAAATTTGTATTTAAAATAAAATTAAAAATAACTTTAAAATTTAACAAAAAAACCTTTAATTAAAAAAAAGGCAATAGCAACCACTTACGAGGAGGCGAGGCTCGCGTAGCCCTCGTCGTCGACAACAATGGCCAACCGAGAGTCGCTTGCACAACCCTCGCTTGCGACTTTTCTTCTTTCTAGTTTTTACTTTATTTTGTTAACTTTTTAACTAAATTCCTCAATTTATAGTTTTTTTCAAAATTTTTGTAAACTAATTAAGTTTGTATTTTTATTTTTAATATATTTTTAAAATTTTACATTTTTTAATTGTTGATTGGACCTTACCAGAACCACATCATCCTAAAACATTAGTAAAATAATGACACATTAGATTACCGATGGATCAAATTACACTTGGTATTAAAATGATCGTTTTTTTCAAAAACGTGACAATAAAGTGATCCAATTGAAATTTTTGGCACTAAAATGATTTCTACACAACTTTTAACTAAAAATGTCCTCTCTTTTTTTTTGCATTCTCAAGCCAAAAATTGTTCTTATTTTTAAAGTGAGTGTTTCAAAAGTACTAGGTTCAACTAATAAAAATTGTAAAATCTGTCCAACAACTAAAGCATGTAGGACCATATATTACACATGCTTTTTTGTACAACTACTAAATATAATCAACCATGCAAAACATCAAATTATATATTTATGATAAATTTACCCTAAACTAATTTTTGGCTAACCAAAAATCTCAAACTGGTACACTCGTGATACATTGGTCCTAGGTAGCTTCCATCAATTTTGCCGTGAAGTTGCTAAATTGGATGATACATGGCAATAACTAATTGACCTAGCAAGTCGACAAAAAAATTTGGGAGATGAACAAATAGATTTCTGGGAATATCTAAGCAAATCTTCTACTAATGGTGAAGTTTGGTTCATAGAGCCTGATGATTTGAAAATTGTTACCCTTTTTTCATTAAAAGTCAACTGAGTTATTAATGCCATATGTCATATAGCTCAACGATTTCATAATAAAATTTAACAGAAGCTAACGAAAGGTAAATGGGTTATGCGTGTACTAGTTTGGAATTGTTAGCATCTAAAATAGGATTAATACCACGAAAAACTCCAAACTGGTACACCCGTGACAAATTTACCCATAACTATTTTTTTGACCACGAAAAACTCCAAACTGGTACACCCGTGACAAATTTACCCCAAACTATTTTTTTGACCACGAAAAACCCCAAACTGGTACACTTGTGACAAATTTACCCCAAACTATTTTTTTGACCATAAAAAACCCCAAACTGGTACATCTATGACAAATTTACCCCAAATTAATTTTTTTATCACAAAAAACCCCAAACTATTACATCTATGACAAATTTACCATTTATTAAATTGGATCAGTACCATGAAAAACCCTAAATTGATAAACTTGTGGCAAACAGAGGGTAAAAATCATAAATTGGTATACTCGCGAAGTGCTATATGCCATCCAACTAAGAAAATTTAATGTTAAATTTAATGAAAATTTACGGAGGGTAAATTTGTCGCAAATATATCAGTTTGGGGTAAATTTGTCACAAATGTACCAGTTTGGGGTTTTTTGAGGTCAAAAAAATAGTTTGGGGTAAATTTGTCACATGTGTACCAGTTTAGGATTTTTCGTGGTCAAAAAAATAGTTTGGGGTAAATTTGTCACAGGCGTACCAGTTTGGGGTTTTTCGTGGTATTAACCCTCTAAAATAATAGTTTGGAATAAATTTATTACATGGATGTCATTAATAGTCAATTTGGGATGAATTTATCTAAGTGTACAAGTATGGAGCTTTTCGTAATCCTTGAATTCCTTTTCATATTAGGAAAAGAATTCTCAATTGAACTTGATTAACTTTAAGCATTTGGCTCTAAACATCATTCGAGTGCAAGAACTCTTCTTAAGTCTTGTAGTGGTAAAGTTGATAGGCTCTAAAGGTTGGTGAAAAAATTTCGGTGGCAACCAATTCAAAACAACATTTGGGAAGAATGTTACAACAACAACAACAACAACGTAATAAGGTTGTATTTGTTTTGGAGAAAATGAATGAATCAAAAAGTGTTTTCTTAAAAATAATCTCTTGTGTCCCTTCTTCAACAAAAGAACAGAATTTCTTTTTATCATCCGCAAGAATATTTAGACATAAATTGTCGTCAATAATAAAATATTTTTTATTAACTTATTATTTCAAGTAATACAAGCGATATTTTTTACGAAAATATTTTCAAACGAATTTGTTTTTGCGAAACAAATAGAGCCTAAGGCTCCATTCATTTTGCAAAAAATGAGGTGTTTCTGAAAAATATTTTCCAGCAAGTTGTTTTTTAGGAAATAACAATATTTTTCATTTAAAAATGAATTAAAAAATATTTTTTGCAGTTCGATATGCAAAATCATATTTAATTTTCACTTGTGCACTCCTTTTAATATTTTTTATTTTTATTTTTATTTGTTTTTTAAAATTAGAATTTCTATTTTTAATGTTTTCTTTTTCATTTTTATTTCTTTCATTTCATTTTTTTCCCTTTTCCCATCTTCCTTTTTCGGCGTTGGCCACTTCGATGGTCGGTGATTGGCTGCAAGCGAGCTCGAGCTCGTTGGCCTTGAGCAAGGCTCGCTAGCATGTGGTGAGCTCTCTGACATAAGAAGAAGGAAGAGAGAACAAAAGGAAATAGCTAAAAAGAAAATTAATTTTTTTTAAAAATTGATTGTTTTAAAATAATTAGAAAGGAAATGAAAGTGAATAAGTGAAAATCATTTTCTTCACTTTTGAAGTTTTTTTTTCTATCAATGAAAATTATTTCTTAATTCATTAATTTTTCATGAGCCAACCATCGGAAAAATTGAAAATTATTTTATTGAAAATTATTTTTTGGGAAATCAATGTTTTAAATGCCATATATCATCAACTCGACTTACATACGCTAATTAATTGCCTCTATTTAACATGAGATCTGGTGTTATTTACTCATATTCAATGGGTTGATTTACCTTCCTCAATATGCACTAATTGATCACTCTTGACTGCTAAAGTATCTTAGATGCCATCCAGCCAATAAGGCATTGGCTTAAATAATAATGAAATTTGTTTCCCTTCTTGTGGTATAGATTTAATTCTTTTTTCAAAAGTAAAAATTTTAAATGCATTGAACTAATTTGGGGAACATGCCTTTAAGATTATCTCAAAAAGTGGATCAAGCCACGCAAAAGTGATCACGACACATGCCAATCACCAAACAAAAAAAAAATGCCACATATCATCCTAATGGATTTTTTAAAAGATCGACAAGACGTTACAAAACTTAAAATATGAGAGAGTGAAATAGTAATATTAGAAAAAAAAAACGGGGGTGGGCAATGTAGCCTTTGATTCAGTAAATTTTCTTTTACTTATCAATTCATCTTCTAGTTTCATATCCATAAATCCACCATTTATTTGTTTAAATCATTTGCAAATTTCCATAATTTTCCTTTCCTACATTATTAACCGTTTTTTTTCATCTGCAAAATAATTCACTTTTTACAATTTTCCAATAAAGCAACAAATCGGCATGGACGAAAATGACTAAATTGGAAGAATAAATCCGAGGACGAGGACGAAATTGAACAAAAATGGTATGATCCTCCGGTTTTCCTTTTATGCGAATCATTTATAATCTTATGCAGCAGCCCCTCCATTTCTTCATCTTTCAACTTTTAAACCCTAAATTCTCTCTGTCCCTCTCCCCCCAAAAGCGTGGCCAGCGACTTTGCTACAGTGCACGGTGTCTCCGGCGGTGGGCGTTGGCGGAGCAAACCCGCGACCCTTGAGCGGCTTCTAGACAGCGTCCACTAGCTCCATCCTCTTCAGCCACCGATTTTTCCGGAGGTACGTTTCTTCGTTTTCTTTTCCGGGTAAAGTCCTGCTTGAGATTTACTTCGGTACTTATGGGTGGAAAACGATCAGGATTATCAATCTCAATGGCGGAATCATGTGTAGTTCTGAGTGGTAGACTGTTAATTCCAGGCTTTTAGTTGGATTTTTAGGTAGTTGCTTAGTGGCGATCGATTCTGTTTCCGATGGTAGACACTCGTGTTCACTGTATCCGATTCATTGAGGCTGATAGGAGTTCAGAATTCATCTTCCTGTGTTCTTCAGTTCTGTGATGGCTCTCCCATTGTCTTCCATTTTATACTCTGGGTTCTCCGTTCTTTCTTAGGGAATAAGTAATTCCAAAGTTTGGCTAGAGATCTTGCATTCGAAGGTCACGCAGGGTACCCTGTTAATCTTGCTAAGATTTATGATCCTTCCTCATAGATATCCACTGCGCATTCAATGAGTTTGAAAAGCACAATTGGAAGACTGCCTCTGGAATGACTCCTACACATTTGAGGTATTCGAAGGACTATTAATAGATGCGGATTCGTGAAGGAAGAGAATCCAATGGCCTCAATTTGATTCATGTACATTCCTCTGTTGAGCTTATTGTTTGGAATTAAGATGACTTTTCAAGCAGCTTGTGGTTGGAGAGGGACTAGCTATGGCTTTATAATCTGTGAACTCTTCCCGAGGGTTTAGTGGACGAAAGGATCCACAAACAACAATGCTTTTTTTTTTTGGGCCAAACACAAGCAGCAATACAGCAGTCATGCATCTATAATTGAACGAAATGAATTTATAAAATTCGTTGTGGACTCCAGTCCACAATTGTAAAAAAAAAAAAAAGAATTAGATGGAGGCAAATTTATTGGTTGAATGTGTTATTGGCAAAGATAAGAAAATATTTTTGCTAAAGCTCAAGAATACTAAGAGCAAAGGCATAGTAGAAGATCTTTTCGGAAAATGATACGGAAAAAGTAGTGTTGGAATGTGTAATGTCAACATGGGAGGTTTGATGCTGATGGTTACTTAAGGAGGTACCTAAGTGGAAGTAAAGAGTTCAGCATCTTTCCCCATCTATTGACTGAAGAGCCATAATGGGTGTGTCGTGTTGGAGAAGCATGTACGCTGTGGAAGTATTCTTGGGTATATTTGCACAAGCTTTAGATTTCTTGCAGTTATGTGTGGTTGTCATATTTCTCATCCTTTCATCTTGTATATTAACACTCATATGAGGAAACAAAGAGATGGAACTGATGGAATGTTTAATGCCAATGGTAGAGATGGAACAAGAATAAGTGGAAGCTAAATGCAATGATGAAGTTTCAAATACAATGTTATCCTTGGGTACAAGGATACTTGAAGGGGAAGGAAGTTCTTGAATGACAAATAATCAGGATTATCAATCTTAGTCGCTGCATCTTGTGCACTTCTTGTGGTAGAGAGTTAGTTCTAGCTGTCACCTTGTCTAGTTGGCTTTTAAATAGTTATTTAGTTGCAATCAATTCTTGTTGTTGTTGTTGTTCTTCTTCTTCTTCTACATCTCGTTCTCGGTCTCCACTCTGGTTGTCTTTTCCTTCTTGAAAATTTTCCCTGAGTTTTTCTGCTTACATCAGCTTCTAGGTGTTTGGGAAAATTTCAGTGGCTGTTGATTTTATTGTGATTAGATCTCAGATGAAAGTTAAAAGTTTACATACTATATTGTAGATCCAATAACCGTAATAACCAGGTTTTGAATATTGGCCGAGTCTGAACAAGACAAGAAAAATTAGTTTGTTTCACTGGTGAACATTCTTTTGTTCAGTTAGGTTGTTAAAGTTGGGTATTTAAGGTGATGTATTATTTGACCAAAAGAAAAAGTGGTGTATTATTGATTAGGAGGGAAGGGGAGCCTTGGCGCACCTGGTTAAGGTGTTGCCGTGTGACTTGGAGGTCACGGATTCGAGCCTTGGACGCAGCCTCTTGCAAATGCAGGGTAAGGCTTGCCTTCTTTCACTTTTGTGGTGGGGCCCTTCCCCGGACCCCCGCCTCGCGGGGATGCTATCGTGCACCAGGCTGCCCTTTTATTATTGATTAGGAGGTTCAAAAAATTTCGAAAGTACAGGCCTTCTAGGAGTAATGGCATAAGGCTTGTGGCTTGTAATTAGATAATGTTTAGGAAGATAATTGTGGTGAATTTTTAAAGATTCTTTCTCACAAACATCCTTGCCAATGTTAATTGCTGACATTAGTAATTTTTTGGATGTGATAATTTTGATAACAAGGAGCATTCAAAATAACTGAACTCCTTGATCTTGTGAATTCGTTCATAGCTTTGTGGTTTACCAATAGATTATATGCTTATGATTGCATACATTCATGTTGACAGAGAAGGAGATTTTCCAACCTTTCCTTTAAACATCACAAAAGTTGATCTTCAGGATCCTTTTGTATTCCTTTTGATCTTTTATGTAAAGGTTTTGGTGTATCCATTAAGATCTATAATAGTAATTGGGCTGGTTTTGTGGATATGATAACCTTTTTTTATCACTTGGTTTATTGTGATATTGCATCAATGTCTATGCAGGAAGTCTTGTTTCATTTAATATGTTAGTAGTAAATTGTGGGTCTGGTTTCTTGTATCTTTTCTTTTTATGTGCCAAAGTTTATAGAGCAGTAAATCATCAATTTTTTTTTTTGCCTCTTAAATGCTACAATGATTCTATTCTCCAGTAGTGTGTACATCAAATTTAAGATTTATGTATTGCTTTCGATTTGCTTTTTTTTGTTTTACTTTATTTGATGAGTTCATTAAACGATCAATTATCTTCTCCCTGCAGAATATGAGCAGCTTGGTGGAACGGCTACGTGCCAGATCAGATCGAAGGCCAATTTATAGTATAGATGAATCGGATGACGATGATTTTGTACCCCGAAAACCTGGGTTGACTCAGGACAAGCTAGAAAAGATTGTCAGGGATGACGCGGTCTGTATTAGTGTGTATATATATTTTCCAGTTTGCCGTTTTTCATGATTGTAGCATCTTTTCATCGATGCTTCTCCTTTATACTTGGGAGTATGCATTTAAGATGGAAACAGAGGAGTGGGCTGGAAAAGATGTTCAGTAAGGATTGCATAATATCAATTAATTGGCTTTGTGACAGAAAGCAGCTTCCAATTGTGCTCTAATTTGGATTTGTGTGCTCACTGTACTTTTGTGTGGTGCTTGAGATTTGTTTTATTGTCTCATATCTTTTGCAGAACTGCGATTCGAAACACATGCTCTTGCTTTTTCCATTTTTATTGTTATTAGTCATTTAATGTCACTAATATGTTAACCTAGTTGTTTGGTTTTTGGTTTCCTGAATGAAAGTTAGATCATGGTTCCTTCCTTAATGATGTAGTTTTCACTTCTGAACTATTCATCTGCTTTCTTTGATTAACAGAAGGGAGATTCTTGTCAAGCCTGTGGTGAAAGTGAAAACCTTTTGAGCTGCGAGACATGTAATTATTCTTACCATGCGAAGTGTTTGATTCCGCCACTCAGAGCTCCTTATCCCAGCAATTGGAAATGTCCTGAATGTGTATGGCTCCATTATATGTATTCTCTTTTCTTTCTTTCTTCTGGCAAGTTGTCAATCGTTCAGCGTATGTGAGAAGTGCTATGTTGTGATTTCAGGTGAGCCCCTTGAATGACATTGAGAAGATTTTAGACTGTGAAATGCGCCCCACTGTAGCCGACGATAGTGATGCTTCTACACTGGGTACAAAGCAAATTTTTGTGAAACAATATCTTGTTAAGTGGAAGGGATTGTCCTATCTGCATTGCACCTGGTAATTTTAGGCTTTATCATTTCCTCAGTAACGACAGTTACCATATGAGACTGATTACTTCTGTAATTACACTTTTTATGTCTCTTTTGCTATGGCTGGGAAATCCAACTTTTCATTGGGTGTTCAGCTTTGCTTGTTATGCAACTTCCATTGTATTCTCCATGCAGGATCCCTGAGAAGGAGTTTCTAAAAGCTTTCAAATCAGCTCCACGGCTAAAGACGAAGGTGAACAACTTCCACAAGCAAATGGCATCAAACAATAATGCTGAGGATGAATTTGTTGCCATAAGACCAGAATGGACTACAGTTGATCGGATTATCGCGTGCAGGTTTGATTATCCGGACCTCGAGTTCTTTGGGAGATGTTTTACTTTGCCTTCAGGCAATTTGTTTTTGCTATCTAAATTGCTCTTGATGTGTGGTTTGAGTACTTGTGCTCCTAAGTACAATGTTGTACATCCATTGTGCTGCTACTACTTTTCAATTTTTCCAACTTAGACTGTCATCGAGAAAATTATTTACTTGTTGATCTGGTTTTATTTATTCCTCTGTTTTCGATGTTGATCTTTTGTACATTCTCACCTGGTTATTTATTGATCTTTCAATTTTTGAATTGTATAAATAAGTGTGGTGCCATGTACTGAATGCTGTAGGTTAAATGATGATGAAAAGGAATATCTAGTGAAGTGGAAAGAGCTTTCCTATGATGAATGTTACTGGGAATTTGAGACGGATGTTTCTGCGTTCCAGCCAGAAATTGAAAAATTTAATCAAATACAGTCCAGGTCTCGCAGATCATCTTATGCTAAAAAAAAGAGTAGCCTTCGAGACTCTTCTGATCAAAGGAAGAAGCAGAAAGAATTTCGTCAGTATGAACATAGCCCAGAATTTCTTACAGGAGGTATAGTTCACAGTTTTGTGGTGTTGCATTCTGCTGCTTCGATTTATCTTTCATCTATTTCCTTATCTTTGTCTATCGGCTGCTTGTGATAATGAAGGTTCGCTGCATCCATATCAGCTTGAAGGTCTTAACTTTCTACGGTTCTCTTGGTCTAAACAGACACATGTGATTCTTGCTGATGAGATGGGTCTTGGTATGTCTTTGTCACGAGGAAAATTTATGCAATGAATTTACTTTTTTGTTTTCTGTGTAAGCTATTCTTTATATTTTGCAGGCAAAACTATACAGAGTATTGCTTTTTTAGCATCTCTGTTTGAAGAAAATTTATATCCATTCTTAGTTGTGGCTCCACTTTCTACTCTGCGGAATTGGGAACGGGAGTTTGCTACATGGGCACCTCAATTGAATGTTGTATGTATATTAAACTCTTATTACATCATATTTATTGACAGTACTGGTGACCATTGTTATGTGAGGTTCTACTTTCATAGGTCATGTATGTTGGCTCTTCCCAAGCTCGTGGCATGATACGAGACTACGAATTTTACTTACCCAAAAGCAAGAAGCTCAAGAGAAAAAAATCTGGCCAGCTTGTTAGTGAGACCAAGCAAGAAAGGATAAAATTCGACGTCCTCTTGACATCGTATGAGATGATTAATCTGGACACAGCATCACTGAAGCCGATACAGTGGGAATGCATGGTAAGATTGAACTCATAAATATTACCAAACATGATGAAGGCTTGACACAATGTTTTCCTTCAGATTGTTGATGAAGGTCATCGTTTGAAAAATAAGGATTCCAAATTGTTCCATTCATTGAAGCAGTATTCAAGCAGACATCGAGTCCTATTGACTGGAACCCCTCTCCAGGTGAGTTGTTTATGATATTATCCAGTCCTAAGTGTTAAATGACACTACTGCCAGGTATTAGAATTCACTCAAACAACTTCCCAATTATAGCTAGATCTGCATTCACTCAAACCTTGTTGTGTTTTTTCTTATGACAACCTCCTACTTGAACGCTTAGCTTATATTTGATTCATGGACCACTGAAGCCTTTGATAGACAAAATCACATGTCCATTATTTTCTTTTTAAGATGAGGGAGGGTTATAGTTTCCTTGACGTGCAAGCCAGATGTCATGAGTTTATAGCCCATCTCTTTACAGCATATGGCCTACTACTCAATTTCTTAACCTCATTCCTGGAAAGAAAACATGTTATCAGAGTACTGACTGACCAGATAAGCAAACGCAATTTTGTTTGCAGCTAGATTTAGTTTTTTTTTCTAAATATCTGTTTATAATCTTTTTCCCACCTCCTTGTGACTTGTGCTGAAAACATTGTGAGGATGTGGTTTACTAACTCAGTAGGCGCTAGGTACATCACTGCACTTCCACTTGAGACCTATCGTAATGATAAACAGCTCGTCTTTCCGTGACCTTCTTGACTGAGTTTGGAATGTTGACTGAATTTCTTGGTTAAATTGTCAATCTTTCCTTTTGAACATAGGTCTTTGTGACTGAACCACATGAGCGTGCATTCTATTTATTGTTTCTGTCATTAGTTGGTGACAACCTTATAGTATCTTTCCATTCAGAGAATGTTGGTGGATGTTTTCGTTGGTACGAGTCTGAGTTCCAAGTGTAATTAATTTAGAAGAATTACCCTGGGTGGGTGTTTCGTAGTGAGTAAGATGTTGGGTTGGACATGGAATAGTTAAGCCAAGCACCAGTGTCTTAGTTATGGTAACAGAACTTAGGATTAGATATCTTGCGTGTGGAATTTTTCCCTTTTCTAGCTTTTCTTTTATTCTTGTCTGTGTTTTGTATTACCATTAGTTATTAGCAACAATTACTCACAACTGCTTATTTGGTACATTTTCAGAATAATCTGGATGAGCTTTTTATGCTTATGCATTTTCTTGATGCCGGAAAGGTTTGTCTGCGTGGACATTTCGAAAATATGAGAATACTTTGTTTAGATCTATGATGGATTTAAATCTGGCTGATACCTCCCTGATCGATTTTGGCGCCTGCAGTTTGGAAGCTTGGAAGAATTCCAGGAAGAATTTAGAGACATCAATCAGGAGGAGCAGATTATAAGACTTCATAAGATGCTGGCTCCACACCTTCTTCGAAGTATGACTCCCAAACTAGTGATGCAAACGTTTCACGTTTTACGAAGGAGAAGAAACGATTTTGGCTCAAAGACATATTTCGTCTTCTTGGCCTTATGTAGACTTCATAAAATGCTGGCTCCACACCTTCTTTGAATTGTGACTCCCAAACTAGTGATGCAAATGTTTCGCGTTTGACAAAGTAGAAGAAACTATTTTTTGTCACCGCTTTTGGCTGAAATAGTTATTTCATCTTCTTGGCATTTTGTATCCCTTGTGAATTTTTCTACGCTGTAAGTGACAATAATATTCCCAACGATGCAATTAAAGTAAAGAATCAATTAAATTCTCTCATTGAAGTTAAATTCCAGTGACCTTCTGAATAGGGTAAATCTCACAATACTGATTGGACACAATAGCTCTCCAGTAGAATATTTGTATGACCATCTGATACATGATGGTAGACATATAGTTACCGTATGTAATGGGAGTTTCGTTTTTAATAGGTTTAGTCTTCTAATCGAATGTGAATCAAATTTGCGTGATACTGCAGGAGTAAAGAAAGATGTCATGAAGGAGCTGCCCCCAAAAAAGGAACTTATTTTACGTGTTGAGTTGAGTGCCAAACAGAAAGAATACTACAAGGCCATTCTAACTCGTAATTATCAGATATTAACACGGCGAGGTGGTGCCCAGGTAGAATAAATAAAGAGATTTACTAGAAGGAGCTATTCTTTATATTTGATGACACCATTCTAATTGGATTTTGTTCCACGTGGCAGATATCTCTTATCAATGTGGTTATGGAACTGCGGAAACTGTGTTGCCATCCTTACATGCTAGAAGGAGTTGAGCCAGATATAGAAGATAGTGGTGAAGCCTACAAGTATATTATTATCCCTTTGATTTCGTATCGTTTTACTGAAGATGGCTCTAATGTTATTTGCATTTCATTGAATTTTTTGCGATTTGCTGCGTAGAACATTCGACTTAGTTATGAGAGCAGCCATACACTTGATCTGATGCTGCAATGATCAGCTTGTTTGTTCTTCAAATTTATGAGTCCCCTTTTTATCTTCTTGAACTTTTCTTTCTACAGACAACTCCTGGAATCTTGTGGGAAATTGCAGCTGCTGGACAAAATGATGGTGAAGCTTAAAGAGCAAGGACATAGAGTGCTCATTTATACACAATTCCAGCATATGTTAGACTTACTTGAAGATTACTGCACTTACAAGGTATCCATCTGATGTCAATATTTTGGACGTTTGTTCTTTTCGGCATGTAATTCGTGGTTTTTGGCTTTCTAATGTCATCATTTGCCGCTATGGTGGGTGCGTTCGCATCTTATTTCCTGCACAGAAATGGCAATATGAAAGGATAGATGGGAAGGTAGGTGGAGCAGAGAGACAAATACGTATTGATCGCTTTAATGCCAAAAACTCCACCAGATTTTGTTTCCTTCTCTCTACAAGAGCTGGAGGCTTGGGAATAAACCTTGCTACTGCAGACACCGTAATTATATACGACAGGTAAAATGGTTGATTAATTAATTTCTAATTGTATTAGAGAGTTTGTAATGAATAAATATTATTAAGAGGCTCAACACCTAAATTGGTAAGTTGAGAAATAGTACATTGGTTATGTATGTAGCAATCGGTGATTTGTTGAACTAAAATTTCTAAAAGAGTATTTGCTTTATTATCATATCTACTATTGGACTGATAACGGTGTTGATATAGTTATCTTCTCCGGGAGATGTCTTTTCTCTCCCACGGTAATTAAAGTTATCTGAAATAGGAGGAAATGAAAATCTATTTTATTTTGCAACAAAACATATACCTAGGGCTAACTTTGGAGAAGGTCGCTTGGGAGAACGAGGAATCCAATTGCGCCCGGGGGGGGGGGGGGCGCTTTGTGGTTGGGGATACTTGGTGTGTTGTTTGTGTAAGCATATTATGGGAGAATATTGTTTACATGGTGTGCTTTGGAGGACTATGAAGTATTCGATACTTGAAAATGAATTGGAGCTTGGAAATGTGGACTTTATTTATTTCCTTCTTTAAGCAGTACTCTTTTTCCCCCTTTCAACCAAATTTTTTTTTTATGGATCATAGATCTTGTTGGTTGTTGTTAGAGTAATTAAATATTAAACTATACCTTCATCTAATAGCTTAAGCTTTTACAACAGTTGGCAGTGGTCCCATAAAATCTCACATGGTATTAGAGCAGGAGGTCCTAAGTTCAAACCCTTTTAAGCCCTATTTGCCTCTGCAGTTAAGTATCTCTACACTTAATACTAGGCAAAAAGACCAGACTAAGCGTGAGAAGGAGTGTTAGAGTAATTAAATATTAAACCACGCCTTCATCTAATAGCTTAAGCTTTTAAAACAATTGACAATGGTCTCATAAAATCTCACAATTTGTTACTCTCTCAGTACAGCAATTTCTCATTCAATTCTGGAATTTGTATTCTCTGATTGTTATTAACTTTGATTATCACTAGATCTGGAACCCCCTGCTTTGGGCAAACATAAAAAGTATTTTCCATCAATCAATAAGAACAATGTAGGTGCTTATTCTTATGATGGTGGATGTCTGGTTTTATTGGACACCCGATCAACGTAATTGGGTCGTGACATCTCTCGCCATATTGCAATTAGATATTTTTCTATTACGAATAAGGTCTTGTTTTGTATTTGGAAACAACTTGTGGATGGTTAAAGATACCATTTGAAAATGATATTTTCATTTTCAATGACCATATAATTAATTCTATGTGTCTAGTTATATCAAATAGTGAGAAGGAAATCGGTGCCAAATTAATCTGTTGTGGATCCTTCTGCAAACATTACTTGTATTTAAAAGCGTGTTTTTTTGGGTAACTTCTACTTAAGCAATTCGTTGCTTTAAACTTTGTAACAAATACTGGATTAATCAAGGATTCCTTGATTCTACCTAATCAGTATGTGTTTTGTTTATATAATCGAGAAATTTGTCTTGAATGCTTTACGCAAAATGTGAACTGTGCAAAGTTTATTTAAAAAAAATATCATGTTCTTTCATACATGACGTTTGTATGTTGTTGTTCGTCTAGTGCACTTTAATTTATACATCCCTAGTTTGTCCATTTTTAGCAATACGAAACATGATTAGTATCTAATTTTTGTTTTTTCATAATTGTTGGTCACCTACATTTCATTTTGGTGAAGTTCTTTTAGTTTTTCTTTCTCCTCCCTCCCCCTAGGTTCCACCACTTGACATCTCTCTCTATTCAAGTACAAGAACATTAGATTTGTTGATTTGTTGATAGCTCTTCGCTAGAAATTCTATGGGTGGAGAATCTCTTAGTTTTGAACAGATACTGAGGATATATCTCATGATTAGGAGTTGAAGTATCTTTCAAAAGCAGAAGTCTTTGCGTCTCCTATTATATGTTATGAATGTCCGAAGGCGACAATGGAAAGTTAGAAAAGATGTGAATAAAGCGATTTTCAGATTGTCTATTCCAGCCATTTTGTTGGAGACTCTCTATGGAATGTATCTCTGTTTAGAGTGGGGGATTACCTCAATTTTTCGTTCTGTTCGTTTGGTTCCACAGTTAGTTGACCGTGTTTATGAAAAAGTGTTCATTTGTGATTGGTCAAGGCATTTTAGTTGGTCTAGTTTAAGTCAAAATTTTAGATATTGCTAGTTATAGGCAGCTTTCCTTATGTGGTCTGAATTATTTTTCTCTTTCCACTTGTGGAAATTTCTTCCACTTTTTTTGTAGTGATTGGAATCCACATGCTGATCTACAAGCAATGGCCAGGGCTCATCGACTTGGACAAACCAACACAGTTAAGTGACATTAGTTAAGCTATTCTGCAGGATTTTTTTTTTCTTTCTTTCTTTTATTTTGGTTGTTGTCATCTTGATACAAGAGGTTCTTTTTCCTGTGCCAGGTAATGATATACAGATTGGTTACGCGAGGTACAATTGAAGAAAGGATGATGCAAATGACTAAAAAAAAGATGGTTTTGGAGCATCTGGTGGTTGGAAGGCTAAAGGCTCAAAACATTAACCAGGTAGACATCACATATCCTCTCAGATAATCCCCACTCTCAGAAGTGAAAATATGAATTACTTCCTTTGAGCAGTTTATATGTAGGAACATGAACCGTATATTGTTGATTGTATTAATAGTGTTGGTTCTCTATATTATGGACTGTATGGACCTGTTCAATCACTTAAATATGTTTGCTGAGTTTCTTTTATGTAATACATAGACCGTATGTGTGAAATCATCATCAAGGAACTCCAGTTTTAGACCTACTTCTAACCCAGCATCACCACACCCCAGTACAAAACCACATCCCCCCACCCCCCTTTTTTCCTTCCCCTGGTGATGAGAGTACTGATCCGTTATTGTCTGGTCACAGGAAGAGTTAGATGACATTATAAGATATGGCTCGAAGGAGCTATTTGCTGATGAAAATGATGAAGCTGGGAAGTCCCGTCAAATTCACTACGACGATGCTGCCATAGATAGGTGAGCTTCCATCTTTTGTTATCTTCATTACTTACGAAATTATAAATAATCAACGTGAGATTGTTATGCTTTATGACAGACTACTTGATAGAGAACAAGTTGGAGTTGAAGAGACTACGGTGGAAGATGATGAAGATGATGGATTTTTGAAGGCCTTCAAGGTTTTTTTACTTAATGTTGAACCTTGAGGATTATAGAACTTTTGTCTTTTGTGTGATGTGATGGGAGTTTTGTCTTTGTCTAGTGAGCTTAAACTACGCCATGCATTTAGTTTTAGCTGTCTAATATCCAAGAAATAAGTGGCTTAGGAGTTACGGGACACTCACATGGCACTTCTCTAATCATGGATGAGAGATCATTGGTAAGTAGGATAAGTGATGATAAAACTTTGAGGTCCTGTTTGATAAACAGGACTGAGAAAGTGGGAATCAAATGAAAGGAATCGTTCAAAAAAAAAATTTAGTATGAGAATAATAATTACTTGCTAAGTTACCTTGTTTGATAGCGCTTTACAAAGAATGTGTGGTTTAAATTTTATAGGTATGAATTACTGTAAATAATACATGGATTTCTAAGATGTGCTTGCCATTTTGAGTTTCCTTCTATGAAAAGATGCCAAGATAAAAGCCTTAATTATCGGTCCATTTATGAAGTTACGATATTCGTCAACCTCAATCCATTACCACCTCTCCCTATTCCCATTTAACCGGCTCTGTCCCTGGTAGGGCCTTAGTATATAAGACGGCCAAGCAGGCACCTTTGTTCACATCCTTCGTCAAGAAAATCCATCCTGCTTCACAGTGCAATGTCTCGAGGCAAAGAGGTAGTGAACCCTAACCATGGAATCAATAATTTCTTTTCATTCTCTTTTCTTTTCCTTTTCAAGGGAGGAAAGAGAGAAAAAGGGGGGGGGGGGTTGTTGTTGTTGTACTCCAATGGGCTGCTGAATCAACATCAATCAAACTTCCTTGCTAGGACTAGCCTTTCGATAGGCATAAGGTTCAGGGCTATGATCTGACATGCTACTCTGTATCTGAAGTTATTTGACCTTTCACTGTACATTTTTCTCCAGGAGAAACCATATACCCCGTTCAAGTAATAATTTCACGCTTGCTCAATTCTAAAACATTGCATGTGGCCTTGTTGCATGTCTTTTTAATCAAGAAGGCGAGACAGTGGCTGGGATGTGACCTAGATCAAAGTCCTAGGATGTTCCTTCTCTGCCCCATATCGCCACGGGCCTTCCTTTTTCTTTTTATTGTCATCGTTGGCTTCCGCGTTTTCTGGTGTGGTAAATGTCTTTGGTGAGATCTACTTTGAATGTGGTAGTTTTTCTAATCACTGTAAAGAAAATGCAAGCTTCGTGCGCTCAGTTGCACACTTGATTTTTTGTAACCTGGCAATGAAGGCCTGGTTGAGCAGCAAAGCTGATACTCTGGGAATGATGATAAACTTCACAAAGAGAAGAAGGTTACACCACAAGGGAGTCCCTGCATGTCTTGAGTTGGCTTATCCTAGAGATCATCAGACTACCAACACATTATTCAGATGTCTGCTATTAGAGCTTTGGTTTCTCTATTTGAATACATATAATTTATGTGTCTTCTTCCATTGCATGATCCTCTTTGTACTTATTGGTGATTTCTATGATTTAAACAATTTGACTTTCCTGCTGAGCACTACATGTATTTGAGCTCCAACTTTAGATTCTTCATTTTTAGGGCATCATGCTAGAATCACTATAAATCTTTTTTGTTTAGGTGGCGAATTTCGAATATATTGATGAAGTAGAGGCTGTAGCTGAAGAAGCAGCGCAGAAGGCTGCTGAAGAGAGCAAATCTACCGTAGGCACTTCGGAAAGAACAAATTTCTGGGAAGAGCTGTTAAGAGATAGATATGAAGTGCACAAAGTTGAGGAGTTCAATGCCTTGGGGAAAGGGAAGAGAAGTCGAAAACAGGTTTGTACTTTATGTTTTTGCCAATTGTTAAATGAAAGTGGCTCAGATGTGCTATTGATGATGATTATTGAATGAATCAAGCTCTAGAGAAATTTTTCTGCGAGGCTGTCCAAGAATTTCTCATTCTTATAGGAGTTGCGTCATTTCCTGTTTTATGTTTGGAGGTCTAGAGTGATTATTAGCACACAATTAATCTGAACATTCGAACTTTGTTTCTATTCAAAGTGTGTTATTGTGAATTTTCTAGATGGTATCTGTGGAGGAAGATGATCTTGCCGGTCTGGAAGATGTGAGTTCAGATGATGAGGATGATAACTATGAAGCTGAATCCACAGATGGTGAAGCTGCTCTTCCTGGAATTCAAACTGGAAGAAGGCCTTATAGGAAGAGATCTAGGGGTATGTCAATTTTTTTCTTTTCTTTCTGTGTTAGCTGGTGCAGTTTGCGCTTGATTACCATATTCTACTTTTTCACTTGAGTGCTCATCTTTGATCCTGTTTCTGCAGTTGACAGTGCGGAGCCACTTCCTCTTATGGAAGGTGAAGGTCGATCATTTAGGGTACTGGGATTCAATCAAAATCAGCGGGCAGCCTTTGTGCAGATTTTGATGAGGTTTGCTTCTGTACTTTGCAAAATTCAATTATTCATATGCAGGGTTCAGATTAAATCCTGCAGGCTCTGTGCAGTGATGAACAGACAATTTCATTTTTTGGATTCTACATATATGATATATTACATTTTAACTTGCTGATTTTTTTCCTAGGTTACGTCAATTCTGCATTTTAGAACGCGAAGCTTATTATCGAAAATATATTATTATGGGTTAAGAATAACGTTTGTAATTTAGACTTACTTGGAGCTCTGCTGCAGATTTGGAGTTGGTGACTATGACTGGAGGGAATTTGCTCCCCGTTTAAAGCAGAAGACTTATGAAGAAATTAAAGAGTAATGGTGTTACCATCTTACTTTATAGTTTTGAGAAACTTGGGATTAGAACATGATTATAATATTTTTCTCTTTTGTTTGATATTATCTGTATTAGATATATTCTGTTAGATGAACTTTTGCAGGTGCTGTTATATGTTACTGAGGCAACTTACACACTTGAACAGAATGGTTTTGAGTTACATTTTTCGATTTTCCTCGAGAATGTGTGTTGGTTTTATCAATTCCCTTTTTCTCAGGATCACTAGATAACACAGGTTCTTTACATAAATAAGACTACTGGGAGTACTTGGTTCACTTATGGTGGGGTATGCAATTTGATGTTGAGTTTGGGCCTTCCCAGTGTCCTTTTTTGTCTTTTTGTATTTGAGAAGAGGGGTAGGGAAAAGGGGGCTTCAATGAAAAACACTGACGTTCTCTGTACAAGGAAGTTCGAAATATGTTACAATCGCTGAAACTGGAGCAATGTTGTAGGTTCAGTACAAAACATTCAGCTCATATAACGGCTTTATCCTTGTATGGTGCATGTTTATATCTAGTTCATTGAATGTAGATTGTCACAATGTTGCATTTGTAGTGTGCCATTTATTTTGTCAGTTTAGTTCTGCTCACAATCTGCATAGTCTGCTGCGTATCTTTCTAAAATTCCATTTGTGTACACCTTTTGATCATACTACACATTGGTATGATATCTATTTCGGCAAGACATTAGTTTTTGGTATATCATTGATGCAATTCATCACCTTTAGATTGATATTTGGCATAATAAATGTGTATACATACATGTTTTGAGTGGCATCTAGCCGTAAATTGTATTCCTTCAAAGGCTGTACTTGTTCTAGTTATCATTGGTGTTACTAAGGAGTGGATTCTGCTTACAGTTATGGAAATCTATTCTTGAGTCATATCATTGAAGAAATTACAGACTCAGCAAACTTTTCAGGTAATTAATGCTTGTGACCTCCGTTTCCTTAAATCAAGGGATTTTGTATGTCAAATTTTGTTAATTTTCTTGCTGCTTCTTGTGCCTTGTTTCTCATGATGGTTGATTACAGATGGTGTTCCAAAGGAAGGACTTAGAATACAAGATGTACTCGTCCGAGTTGCTGAATTGTTGCTGGTGAAGGAGAAGGTAATTTTGTCAGCAGTCCTTGAATCTTTCTATATCATTGTATCGGACAAACTTTATTAAAGTCATTCATTGACAGGTGGACTTGTAGGCTCATATGCCAGGGAAGATCCCATGATAGCTATGTAATATTAGCGTTAGATAATCTCTGCATTAAATGATTGTTTGCAAAAGGGATTTTGGAGGTCAGCAGCTTATGATAATGGCCATATACCATGGTACTTTATGAATGGCTACTGGGTAGGAATCACTGAGCCATTTGATACACCAAACACATATTTCGTAAGCCTATCTATTAGAAAATTTTCTTTGGTCTGATCCTTGACAGGGATAAAGAAGTACTCATGATCATGATTTATGTATATACTGTAGTTTAAGCTTATCATTTAGTAAATTTTTATAGTAACTTCAGTTTTAGGTTTTTCTAATGTTATGGAAAGGTTAGGCCTGTTGGACCTTTCATATGTGTTACTGATTCTTCCTTTATAGCTCTCTTCCTTCCAATGGTGCACGCTTGCACTTTTAGTCCCCGTATTGACTTTTGCACTTATTAATGGCGCTCGCAGTTTAAAATTCCGAGTAAACTATTGTGATTGTGATAGTTCATATTGAAGGATCACTGGCTCTCTTTGGCCCAATGTTAAAGAGTTAGGTCGTATGATGTATGTGTCTTTAATCATAATTTGAAGGAGTTGTAAGGTTGTGTCTAAGTGCAGTCTGAATAATCTGTACCGAACAATGTCCTAGGTACTCATAAGTTCAGTTAGGCATATAAAGATTTGGAAACTAAACTTGCTTAATTGTTGGATGTTTACATACTCACCAAAAAATGATAACATGAAACTACATGGGTTTTTAACTTTTAGAGTAACGTAAGTTCCCTTTCACTGGAATTTAAGGAGATTTATGTTATTGTTGACTTCAGAAGACGAAGATGCCTGTCTGCTAAACAAACTTGTGGAGGTTAGATAAATTGGGAATTTAAGTCGCATGTGTGCTGTTCACTAAAGATCCATCACATGGTTTGGCACCTTCCTGGTGCCATTTTGCAATTAGAGATCTATATCTATCCAAAAAAAGAAAAAAGAAAGAAAGAATTGCATGTGTGCTAGAGCTGGGGCTTACGTGATCAAGAAGTATATGGAATTACAATCTGCTTGCTTGTGCTCTGCATGATATTCTGACTCAATCAGTCGGAAGGTACAATCTTGATGTAGCTTTATGATTGGATCATTACACACAGTAGCTAGGGTTTATTTCAGAATATATCATTTTGGATGGAATGACCATCTTGTTTGTTTTGTCTCTTGTGCATTTCTTGGCCCTTGGACTTTTGTTTATGTGCAAGCTGAATACTATCAGCTCAGCTGTGAGTAATGGCGAAAGCATTTTCTGATAATGCAGGTGCAGTCCTTACCAGAAAAAGTTGTGGCACCACTTTTTTCAGAGGAAATATTAGAGTGCTTCCCTGGATTGAAGCCTGGAAAATTTTGGAAGGATGAACATGATTTATTGTTACTGCGCGCTGTACTCAAGTATGCCTTCTGACCTGGTCATTTGCTAAATTAATGCTTCTGCATTTGGTTTCGTATGGTTAGTATCTATGGAAGCAGCATGCTCTCAACAAGTGCTCCAAATTACTATGTTTTTAGGAGCGCTTTTCCTGATGTCACTTCAATGTATGTCCCATCATTGCCTCCGGAATTTCCCCTGGAGACTTCATGCTACTTTTAGTGATGAACGAAGCCTTATTAGACTGGCAACCAAAAAATTTGCCAATTTTATGATTTTTTTTGCGTGCTGATGTGACTAAGATTCTAGTGCCACTCATCGCACCAGTCTGCATGATAGCAAATGATCCCAGTTGCCAAAAGCTAGGTCAACTTAACTACTCTTTTATTCAACGACACCACCACCATCAACAAACTAATTCTTATCTTGTTAGATGGTTGTGGACTATATGAAAGCATTCTATCTTATTGCGGTTGGTTCTCAAGTCTTCTTTAAGATCTAGAAAATCCTTATCTTTTTAAATCTTCTCCTTCAAAATTGGTTTTCTAATTCTATGCCCTATTTACCCTGGCTCTTCATCTCATCAGATCCTCATTGGAGGATCCAGAGGCCTTTGAAATAGTATCTCTCGTCTTCAATTGGCACTTCACCCACATTTCCTCAATTAATTTCATTCATGGTGTATTTTTGCTAGTGTGTCAGCACATCCACAGAGCATTCTCATCTGTACTACACTCAATTTGTGTGCTTGTTTGTGTTTAACCGCCCAGCATTATGGTGCAATAAAGCACTGCTGGTCATATTGTCGCCCTTCAAGCTTTTCATTTACTCCTGCTTGGGTTTCATGTATGAGCAATATATCGCTTTGTACCAAACAAAGTGCCTTTTTCCATATTTGTTTAGGCTGGTTTTTTCTGAGAAGTGTTATTTCATTTAGTTTCTTTCCTTAGTAGGGATGTCATACTAGATTGCTGGTCTAGGGACTCGCATGTACCTGGTGAATGAGAAGTAAACCTATCTGTATGTATTAATTTCATTCTCAGTGTATCTTTTTTGTGCTTGAATTTGAAGGCATGGCTATGGACGATGGCAAGCTATTGTGGATGACAAGGACTTGAGGGTTCAGGAGGCCATCTGTCAGGAATTGAATCTTCCCTTTGTAAATGTACCTATCCCAGGACAGGTTCCTGTTCAACCTCAAAATGTTGCTAATAGTGCTGACGCAACTGCAAGCAGCAGTCAGCCTGGGGGAAATGGCAATGGAAATGATTCAGCTGTTAATGTATCACAGAGAGTGACTGAAACTGCTGCCCAGGGACAGGTGTATCAAGATTCTAATCTTCTATATCATTATAGAGATATGCAGAGAAAACAAGTTGAGTTTATCAAGAAAAGGGTGCTCCTCTTGGAAAAAGGACTTAACACAGAGTATCATCAACAATACTTTGTGAGTTTGAATGTCTCCAGTTTCTGCATACTTTCCATGAACAAATTACTTAACTGAAAGTTCTGCTTGAAGCAATTTCAAGGAATGTGGCTTTATAGTTTAATGTGTTGTGCTTTGCTCTTTGCGTAATGGAGATTGCGTCGAATTTTGAAGATTAGTGATATGATTGTGTTCAGAATGAACATATATAGTGAAATCAAATGTTGTAGACCAGTTGAGGAAGTATTTTGATTAAATCAACAACGAGGAGTTAAATTTAGTAACTTGTAGACATGATTGGTTGGCTGACTTTTACACAGCACGAATGCCATTGTAGAATGGTTGATGGAATAGTCAGTGATGCTCTTTCATGTTGAAGCAATTGATAGCGATGTATCTTCATACCATCTGGGAAGGATTCCTCTTCTAGATAGATATGTGAGGGGCAATTGTCATCTATTTCTCTAGAACTTGGAATTTGTTTTGCGTGTCAAAGTTGGTAATGATTTGTTGGTCACTCTGTTATCTTGAGTTGCCTCTTGACAGACTGGTGTGTTATCATTTTCTAATTGTTGTACTTGATTTAGATAGCTTCTCTGTAAATCTTGTTTCATTGAATGAAGGCCAAGCAGATGTTCACATAGGATGATCCATCAAATAACCAATTGTTCAAATTATTAGTACTTCAGATTTCAAATTTGCAACTACAGTCATGTATCAACAAATTTTCCCTTTACGACCATAGTAGTATTATCTCTATGGCTGCCCTCGTAACATCAAGAACTGCCTTCTTAGAAGAGGAATCCTTCCCTGAAGGTATGAAGATATTTATTGCTCCTCATATATCAGCGAATTTTCCATTTACGACCACAGCAGTAATCTCTATGGTTGCCCTTGTAACGTCAAGAACTGTCTTCTTAGAAGATATGTTTCTCTAGCATATGTATTTATGTGAAGTACAATCAACTAATATGGTTGCCTATTACAAAAATAATGCAAACAGTTACAACAGTCTCCCTTGTGGAATATGTTGAATCTCTCTCTTTGTTACAACAGTGTCACTTTTGAAATGTGTGTAACCTATCTGTCTTTTGTAATCATGCGAAGTAGTTATTGGTTCTGCTATTCTCTTTGATTTGATTGCCTTTTCCCTTCATTAACTTAATTAGGGCTTGATGCTTAGACTCAATGTAGCTTCGCATAGGGGAGGAGATTAGAGCTAATTACAGCATGAGTTTCATCCATCACATTGAGGTTTTGTTTGATTCATGCCTGGCTGATACTCTTTTCCACTGATTAATTGATTTCAGGGAGAGTTAGATTCGAATGGGAATGCTTCTGAGGCGCCTGAATCTGAACCTAGAGTGGCAGATGCACCCCCTCCAAGCTCTGATAATGTTGATGTGAGGATAATTGAGCAGCTGCCTCGGATTAATGTCATTGGTAAGGAAGCTTCCCCTAGTTTTTTTAATTTTTTTAATTTTTTATTTTGGGTTATTGTTTTGAGTTTATGCATGATATGCACCTCATAATGACATCTTTCATGATTTTTTGTTGAAAGAAAATTCCTTTTTTTTTTGGCTTATATGTGCTTATGCATTTATTTCTTTATTGCATGCACACTTCTTTGATAAGTATTGTCTTTTATAAGTTATGAAAGGGCACCAAGGGGGTGTGCATTTGATTCTAGTGGCATTGAGTGTTTTTTTTTTTTTTTGGGGGGGGGGGTGTTAACAAGTTGAATTGCGCAACCATTTTGGGTAGGAGAATGCAGGATATATTCCAAACGGTGGTAGTTGATTTTGTGGGTCTTCTTGAACCACGAGTAGGTCACTCAGAGAAGTTGGGGATTGGCACTTGTAGTGGTCTCTCTCTCTCTCTCTCTCTCTCTCTCTCAAATGTCTTTCCCTCCTCTGCTTACCGATTATAGTTCGGTTATGCAAGTCCTTAGATTTTTAGGAAACTGGTATTTGGACTTAAAAACAACCTTGCCTAACATAGTTAAGCATGTTATCTAATATTAGGTGATTGAAGGATACGAATTAAGCTTTTGAAGAAGAATCTGAGCTCGGGACTAACTCCAGCTCTTAATGTTGTGTTGGTAAAAAAAAACTTGTAATAAGTATAGATTATGGGGGTTGAATAACGTCATGAGAGGTATGATGTCCTAAGTAAACTGGATGCTGATAAGTAAAGAGCAAAGTTTGAAAGTATCAAGCGACTCTTGGTATTTTTTCTTGATGTTGTGCGTCAAAGCGATCATACAAAGGAGAGGAATACTGCAATTTGGGCCATAGTTGCTGGAATTATTTACATTTCAATTGTTGAACTATCTATTTATGTCCACCAAAGAAGCACATTGATTAAATAACTCTCTTTTGTCGATTCTCCGCCTGTGGTTCATTGTATGTTTGTCAACAGCTGCAGAGGAAATCTCCGCAGCTGCTTGTGATGATGATTCAGACCGAATGGAGCTTGCGCGGATATATAACAAGGTTTGTCTATCTTACTGGCCTATGATGACTTTATTTTGAAACATTAGCACGTTGGTTTTAGTGCAGCCAGATGAATTCTGCCCATGAAACTTTTTGTTCTTCTGAAAAACTTCCCGGTTGTTCTTTAATTTTTCTATCTTGATTGCAGATGTGCAAGGTTGTTGAGGATAATGTTCACGAATCTGTGCAGTCATTCTATTCTGACGGCCCGGCCAGTCATCGGTTGCGGAAGAACCTCATACCGCTTGAGAATGCCTTTGAAAGCATAACTCGAATTTTAACACCTGAGTCAGGGTACCCTCCAAAATCAGAAGGTCCAGTGGTCCGTCCAGGTCAACAATCAAAGGGTGAATCGTCCAAAACCAGTGACCCGTTCACTCGAGGAAATGGCTGTGCGATGCAGGAGTCAAATTCAGAGCTGACGAGAGAAAGCAGGTTAGCCTACCTACTTAAGGACTTTCTGCGGGACGACTTGATGCCTTCAGATGACGCCGCTGCTACTGAAAATGCTGACTTACCTGGGAGTGAACGTTCGAGCTTGGCTGGCAATATGGAGGACGTAGAAATGAAAGAGCAGAGCGTCCCCGACGAGGCAGAAAACCCCGAACCCAATGGAGCTGGCGGTAGTTCTGAGGGCGTGAACGCATCGGACAACTAAAGATACCGCAGGGTCACCCTTTAATAAAATTCTTACAAACTATCTTTTTCGGACCATCTGAATTTACATCATTGATGCATGAGACATTTATTGCTAGACGCTTTGCTCGACAGGCCCGACGGAGTTTTGCGCGCCGTCTCATTGGGTTTTCGAGGTCGTTTGTTTCTCTGCTGTCTCCGAATCATTCGGAGTTGGTTTGCATTGGCTTCTAATCTTGTTAAGACAGCATGTGCAGCTGTTGTCTGTGAGACTTGATCTTTGTTTTGCTGTTCGAGACTTCGAACAGAGTAAATAACGGTCTGAAACAATGTTTGACCGACAGGGTGTGGACTGTGGAGCCCTTTATATGCATATTGATTATATTCAAGGCGAAAAAGTGAGGCCTCATTTTTAGCCTTTCAAATTCATGCCTGCATCGTCTGCTCTCTTTTGATGGAATTTTCTGTTTGTTGCTCTCCATTTCCGTTTATATTTTATCTTTGTTGTGGAGAAACCTTTTAAATAGTCTAGAATTGTGAAAAACAGTCAAAAAGACACAAAATCAACCACTTACTTTCTAAATTCAAAAACTATCTGAAAAAAGAAGAAGAGGAATTACTCGAATTTATTCGTGAAATGGATGTGATGTGTTGCGTGACGTGCAAGGATTGAATGTTTAGCTTTGTTTATGGATGGGATGAAATTTAAGTTTGATGCTCAAATTAGTCAATGTGCTATGATATTGCAATGTGAAATTGCCAACTTTTTATTTCCATGAGGGTGATTATGATACCTTCGGAGTTAATTTTTCGAAAAATGTGATTTTATAATTTGTGTTTTAGATGAAAATTCAAAAGTGCTTCTCTCTTTGAATTTTTCCAATGAGAATGGCAAGAAAAGGACATATGCATGTTCGCCACGCGTCCAGGCGCCCCCCGTACAGTGCTCGCGCTTTGCGGTCTTCCTCGTAATCATGAGCCGGCCTCATCCAAACGATAAAGATCCAACCACTGGTCACGCGCCTTCTCTTGGTTTGAGGTGCACGCTCTTGGAGAAGAATCAAAACGTCGCTTGGTAACACGTGGACCTGTCAAATGGGTAGTTCGATACTTTGACGTGCAATGCAAATCTGGCGTTTCTAACCTATATTAATAAAAAAATATATATTTAATCCAATTTCAAAAAACTTGTTTGTTGTCTTATTTTTATTTTTATTCATTTTCTTAGGAAATTGCCGCTTCCTTTGTCAGCAATTACAGGGGGGGGGGGGGGCGCCTGGTGACAGCGGTGACGTCTAATGATCGGCTGTGGATTTCGTAAAGGGCAAAAAATAAGAAAAAAAATATAAAATTCTAAAATAAAAGAAAAGTAAAAAATCATAAAACTTATTTATGACTCACTTGAGATAATTAAAAAATTTATTTATGGCACATTTAAATTATGTTGTTAAGTAACGCATTCATGACTCATTTAAAATTCATTAAATTGTTAATTAGCTCATTTATGACCCCATTGAAACTTATTTTTAACACTAATGCAATATGTTTATGATTCATATTATTAAATGTGAGTTAAAATTTAAATTTTTAGACCTATTTTGCCACATCTAATAACATGACTCTCTTATTCCTATGTAGAGATGTGTGTCAAACTTTTAGCATAAGGGCTTTTATGAAAAAAAAAACAAATTATGAAGTTTATCACACAAAGATTCAAAACTAAAATATTTAAGTATGAATGTGTGCTTACTATATCTTAATGATCAAACTTCATTTGATACAATTAAGTAAATACCACGCATCTCGTGCATCGACCATCAATCAGAAGTTGCGGCTCAAGACGGAGGCGACCTTCGACGATGTTTGATTTAGTTCCAGAGAGGTAAGAGAGAGAGTTTTGTCTCCGTAACATTATGATATTTAGTTTAATTCAACATAACGCTCAACGTCATGCATATATGTCTTTTAACAACATGCATCTTTGATTGATCATATTTGACATTATATTTATCTTATTTCCTTAGATATTCCTCTAATAAATAGGCTTTCCACTCCTTTCCGTACATAAAAAATTGTATAAGAAATTTCCCTCTTTTGCATTATTATTGATCGTAACTTTTTGATTAAGGATTTTTAGTTCGTTAAAGTGTCATAATCAATCACGTAAGCTTGTTTTTGTCTTCTCATATAACGAAATTAGGATTAAAAAAAAAAAGATGACCTTCGATGCACAAGTGTTATTGTACGTGGCTCATTCTCCTGCGGCCACGTCCTCAAAATTTTTTGGTGGAACTCCAGATACGGCATGTGCATAGGCTATCCTTTCCTCTACTCACGCGCGCACGCGCCCCCCGCTCGGTTTTAGGCGTAGAACATTCTTCATTCTCCCCCTCTCTCTCTCTCTCTCTCTCTCTCTGCGAAACGCCCCGTTTTGCTTCCTAGATTTCGCTCACTTTATTTTTTCCCACAAGATCTCGCTGTCCGAAGAGCGTGCCACTCACTGTCACCTTCTTCTTCTTTCTTCTCCTCTTCCTCCTCCTCCTCCTCCTCCTCTTCCTTTAAATCCAAGCTGAAGATCCAAACCCCATCTCATCATC
The DNA here is from genome assembly GCA_016432845.1 of Psidium guajava. NCBI lineage: Eukaryota > Viridiplantae > Streptophyta > Magnoliopsida > Myrtales > Myrtaceae > Psidium > Psidium guajava. The sequence goes on along the minus strand of CM028225.1, from coordinate 34,436,617 downwards.
CCCGTTCGATTCACGACTCTCTGAGCGCTTCGGTCACTGGGCTTAGGTGAGCAAGGCGATCCTTTGAATCTCTTCTGGGATCTGGGTCTTGGAGTGCGCTCGAAGCAACTGCTGTTGTTTTGATCGACGGATTCGGATCCGCTTCGTTTTAAGCGGTGGTGGGTTAAGCATGGAGAAGTACGAGCTGGTGAAGGACATAGGATCTGGCAACTTCGGGGTGGCCAGGCTCATGAGGAACAAGGAGACCAGAGAGCTCGTCGCCATGAAGTACATCGAGCGAGGTCAAAAGGTGTGCGCCTGTCTGTTCGGGTTCTCTCTTCTAAATTAAAAAAAAAAAATTTCGGGGTTTCTTTCGTACCCCGTCGGGGGAAAAAAAAATCAAATCTTGGATATTGTTCGAGCTTGCTGATTGGGTTTGATTGTTGTTTTGTTGGTTTTGGGTTGTAGATTGATGAGAATGTGGCCAGAGAGATTATGAATCATAAGTCGCTTCTCCACCCTAACATCATTCGCTTCAGGGAGGTCAGTCTGTGATTTGATTCTCCTGACAAACCCATTTGTCTGAGCTTATTTCCTGGGCATTCTGTGGAGCTCTTTGTTATGAACGTGTAGCGGGCGACTTCAATGCATGAGGTTGAGGCGATGATCGATTGATGCAGGTTGTTCTGACTCCTACTCATCTCGCTATCGTGATGGAATATGCATCTGGTGGAGAGTTGTTTGAGAGGATCTGCAATGCAGGGAGATTTAGTGAAGATGAGGTCTGCTAAATATTTTCTTGATTTAGGTGTTTTAACTTAACTAGCCTAGAATTTTTTTGGCTGTTTATCAATGGCTATGATGCGAAGTTGGGTTGTCGGGCCAAACAAAATCACCTTAGAGACTTTTTGTCGCTAATTGCTCCAGCAACTGAGAGAATAAACAAAAGGCAAAAACTTTTCAGTTCAGATAAGGCCGAATGGGATGAAATCCAGTTTGTCCTTCTGTTCAGAGACTACACAAAGCTCGATACATGTGATTTTAAACTCGATTTTTTTTTTTAAATTCACGCAGGCTAGGTATTTCTTCCAGCAACTCATCTCAGGAGTCAGCTATTGCCATTCCATGGTGAGCGTAATGTGAAATTGCCATTGTCGACACTGTCTTTCAGCTGTAGCTTCAAATTAATTTCTAATCCTGTATATCCTTTATAGCAAATATGTCATAGAGATTTGAAGCTGGAAAATACTCTACTGGATGGTAGCCCTGCACCTCGTCTGAAAATATGCGATTTTGGTTATTCAAAGGTAACTTATCAATGAAGATGGATGAAAAGTGTCTATACGCTTATTCCAATCCTATAGCTAACTTTTCCTCGTCTTTGTCCGTGCATCTCTAGTCATCCCTTCTGCATTCAAGACCCAAATCGACAGTTGGAACTCCTGCATACATTGCACCAGAGGTTCTTGCTAGAAGGGAATATGATGGCAAGGTATGCCAATTTGATGCTTTTAGATGGGAAGTAGTTCCACAGTGATGTATAGCTCACCTCCTCGATGCAAGATTTCATTTGGTGTTGTGCTGAAGGTGTGTATGGATGTGTGGCACTTTACAATTGTCAGTTGTGTTGCAATTTATAGTGAACTAGGATATTATTCTGCAGCTTCAAGAGTCCTGCAATCCTTTTTTTCATGTTTTAGATGAGCAAGTAATCTTCTTTAGATTATTCTATCTTGTGCTTCTTGCTCTCAAATTATATTAGCATATGACCAGGAATCTTGCGGATGGAGGTAATCCATGACACAATGTTCAGTTTCAAATGACCTTTTGCAGTCTCTGTTTGTATTTGATTTACTGGAATGCTAATTCTTACCAAAGTGCAACCATCCAGCTATGATGTCTTTGATCTCTTCTGTGGGACTCTAAACTTTCGATCTAATATTCATGAAATCCGTTATTAGATTTGCAGACTGAACATTAAGTATTTTGATGTATCTTGCCTATTGCAATACTGATGACCTTGCATCTTGTATCTTCAATTGCCCCTGAATCCATGATATGCCAAAGATACTGTGTATAAATAGCCTATATTATTTTGCATCTCCTAGTGCTCCTGAAACCATAATATGCAAAAGGTACTGTCGTGGCTCACTTGGTGAGAGTTTTGCTTGCCATAGATGAGAACCGGTCTACTTTGTAGCATTTCTTTTGTTCTATTTTTTCTCCTCAAAACCACTGGAGTTGATTTCATCATAGTGCGCTCTTAGGATTAAGATTGGATGCCTTGCATTTTGTGGTATTATGACTGCCTCGAAAGAGAATGAAGGACTGGAAACTGAAGGAAAAGGAAGTTGCTCGCCTGTTTGGATTAACTTAAAACTGTTTTGAATCATGTAAAAAATAAGAATTCTGATATCTTGAATTAACCTTTATGTCCTACAAGATGTCCTATTAAAGAAAAAAGTGAGTTTGGTGATTAAATGCGAACTCTTAGAATTAAAATTCTATCCATACTCTTCTAAATCAAGAATAGCAAATTCTGTCCACTTTCTGCTCCAAGATAGAGTGATGAGCCTTCGCGCTTTGGAAAGTAAATTTTTCTGTCCACATTTTCCGGTTGTGCAATAATGTTTCTGCAATGAGGCAAAAAGAAGAGTTGTATTTTCTGATAAGTCTTGTTGGTTCCTTGAATATGCAGATGGCAGATGTATGGTCTTGTGGAGTGACTCTTTATGTGATGTTGGTTGGAGCATATCCATTTGAAGACCCTCAAGACCCAAAGAATTTTAGGAAAACTATCAACGTGAGTGTACTTTCGTTTTGGCAGATAGTTGATGTATACCAATTCCCTTTTACGCACTTGTTAAACTGACATACATGTTTTCTTTTTGCAGCGCATAGTGGCTGTTCAGTATAGTATTCCCGACTATGTTCACATATCTCAAGACTGTAAACACCTTCTTTCTCGCATTTTTGTCGCCAACCCATCCAGGGTATGTAAATCAGGGAGATGTTGTTTTAGTAGCATTCAAGTTATACTGTTGAATGTGAGTGATTGTTGTTGACATCTCCCTTTCCTTTTGAACCATGCATCAGGCCATGCATACATTCTTCATGCTGTTTTGACTGTCATATGCTTCTATAATGGCCATTGTTGCTTCATCTGTTAACTTGTGAGGCTGGATTAATCTGTAACAAAAGATAAAGAAAGGAAACAAAGAACCCAAGCTTCGTGGTGGGAGAAGAGATCGGGTTATTACTTTTCTGTGAAGATACGAATTGTATCAACAGCCCTTGCATCCACAATATTAACTGTTACTGTGATATTATTTCCAGAGAATCACTATCAAAGATATCAAAAGCCACCCATGGTTCCTCAAGAATTTACCGAGAGAATTAACAGAAGCAGCTCAAGCCATGTATTACAGGAAAGGAAGCCGGGGTGTCTGCCTTCAAAGTGATGAAGAAGTCATGAAAATTGTGGAAGAGGCCAGAGTCCCCCCTCCTGCTTCCAGAACAGTTTCAGGCTTTGGTTGGGCAGGAGAAGAAGAGGAAGATGATGGAGATGTGAAAGAAGAAGACGTGGAGGAAGATGGAGAAGACGAGTATGAGAAGAGAGTGAAGGAGGCTCAAGCAAGTGGAGAATTTCAGGTCACCTAAATCTATTCTTTATTGGGGCCTCATCGTTCTCTGTTATACAATCTTTATATGTTGGGGGGTCCGATAAGTTTACTCTGTAAATTTGGGTGTCAGAAGTGTTTGTAAGTTTTCATCCTTGCTTATGTCTTGGCGGAAAGAAGTCAAAAACAACTCGATAGGGACAAAGCATACATTCAACAGTCACTTTCATTTCTTTTTTTGTCTCAGGTGTTGGTGTCTAAATTAGAGTACAATGTGGAGGTATAGGTATAAGAATATGAAATCCTTGTGTGGATACATATACTGCCTGTGTACTGTTATTGATCATTCTCGCAGGAGCGGTGCATATGTTAGGAGAGTAAAGCCGTGTTTCTCTACATTCTGTTGCTTTTTAATGCAGTGACATGCATGAGCAGACATGCTTTATTGGGGTTCTATCCTACGTCAATTTTGGCTTCTAGAACTTGATTAGTTTTTAATGGATAAATCTCCAAATGCCTCCTATCTTTTGGTAAAAGTGAGTTAAAACTTGGCTTAGTCAATTAATGTCCAAAGGCAGGATGAGTTCTGCTTGGACAGCAACAGAGGTACTTTGAACCATGTCTTAATAGATTTTGTCGATCTAGTCAGATTTTCTCTAGGCAAGAATGGTGGTTACAAGTTCGTGTTTCGAAGGCAGTGAGTTTATAACAATTTGCCTTTCTTGAAATTATGCTTGCACCTCATGTACTCTTTCTTTCTCTCGATCTCTCGGCGAGCGGTCCCGACATTGATCACCTGCTCCCGATGTAAAATTCCACGAATCTATGTCAAGCCAGCGTGGGGTTCGATAATAGACTAGGTCGCAAATAATGCTGTGTCAACAATCAGCATTGGGATGTACCTGGCTTAACAAGTAACTGAGATTGCAGCCAGACTGATCGACCAAAAATACAAGCTTAAGATAATTGACTTCAAGTATATGAATTAATGAAGATACGAAACCATGCTGTTCTTTTCCCATCTTCGTACGAGGATAGTAAAACCTACTCCGCCATAATTCTTGGAATATGTACCGAAGGCAAAAAGCCTTGGCCAAATACATAGGGAAAACTTCATTATCAAGGGATATATACCGCACCTGCATCTCTATTTTGCATGTTTATTTCACCTCTGATGCTGCCATCGAGAGCACCTCATGAAGCTTTCTAGCCTCAGTGGAAATGCATTCCCGGTCAAACAAGGCCGACACAACCGCTACTCCCTTGAGATTTGGCAGCCCAAGATCCATCACTGCATGTGCGTTTGATATGCCTATTCCACCGATTGCAACGACTGGCAACTTAGAAGACAAGCAAACAGCTTTCAACCCCTCCAAGCCAATAGTCAGATTGTTTTCTTTTGTATTCGTCAGATATACGCCTCCAGAACCAATATAATCGGCGCTGTCAATATATGCTTGTTGGGCTTGCTCCGGTGTCTTGCATGATACACCAATGATCTTCTCTGGCCCAAGAAGGGCACGTGCAGTGCGAACAGGCATATCGGATTGACCGACATGGACACCATCGGCGTCACAAGCCAGAGCAATGTCAATGCGATCATTTATTAGTAGGGGAACGACCCGGGAATGGCATACTTCCATGCACGATTTAGCTGCTTCAAGAAAGTTCCTTGTCTCAGCATCCTTTTCCCTGAAAAAGTTAAGGAAAATCACAAATTAGATAGCATAGTCATATCTTCCTATCATAAGCGGGTTCCATCGAGTGGGCTTTATGGCCAATCTCATCGATACAGAAAGATGTCTGCCTGAAGCATACGATATCCTTAAATGAAAATGAGCCAGCTCCAAGCACTCAACCAAACACCCATCACAGAAGATTGACATCTCACTATATTTCGACCTGTGTGTGTTTGACAGGAAAAGGAAAAGGAAGTAAAACTTATTAATTAACCCTCACTCTTCATTGGATAATTACGAGGAATGTGAAGGACAACTGAACATTCCCTCAAATTTCTTCTCTACTGCCCACTTTGGGGCCCATATTTAGCATCCTGAAAGAAACCTTTAGTTGTCTTCCTTCTCTCCTTCTGAGACTTAGATGATTTTCACATCACGCTTCTTAAGTGCCATTTTCTCTCTGATCACCTCAGCCTCAAGTAAGCATACATCAAGTGCCAAAAAAGCTTGGCATTTGATCACCAAGAACTATCAAAACTTTTGACCTTTTCAGAATATGGGAGCTTCTTAAATCGAAAGTTTTCAATTAGGATTAAAGACAGAGGCCAAACGTGTGATTTACTGCCCTCGAGTCAGAACAAAATACTTAAAATAAATGTGAAATGGTAAATTTAAATGGAAAGGAAACCTTGGAAGGACAACACTAACAGAAACTTGTGCTTTTTAGTTGCAAAGCGTTCTCATAAGAGGCATCAGTCTTGAAGCTTTATTTTATGTACTTAGCAACAATACCACTGAAATTTGTCTTTCCTATTAGTTAGAACCAATATCTCTTCACATGAGATGTTGAAATAAGTTGTCTAATAGTTTATTCTCTTGAATCAACGTAGACGGATGAGAGCCACATGTCCGGAAGATGAACAATGCTGATTCAGATACCCGACCTGTACATTGGACTGGATAGTTTCTCACAACGCTGGGTACAGACACGATACAGAAAAATAATACAAAATCCAAAGCCTGGGATAGTCTGCAGAGTTATTCTTGTAATGCTTCTTGGACCTTGACTTGACAGTCAATGTTGTTTAGACTAGATACGAAAAAAATGCTACAAGAATCATGAAGGTCAATGAGGCATGAAGTTTAAATGCACAAACCTCAGCTGTATAATGGTTGCACCTCCTTCAATTGCAGCTTTAACAGCATCTTCAATAGATCTGCCCCACTTTCTATTCATCCCTGAATCTGTAACAGCATATAAAAACAGATCACTTGGATCTAGGATCATCTTCTTCCTGAAATTATGAACCTTTCGGTTCAACATCAGAAAATGATCAAAAGGGCCTTGAGGTCCTTTTCCAATACTCATTTCTTTGCTGTAGTCCAAGGCATTCTCAACAAAGCGTTTGGCAACCTGTCAATTTTCGAAGAAATGAAAGCTCATAAATAGATGCCAAAATTTTGCATTTAATCTCCACAAATGGTCCGCTTATATTTACTCTTTGAACTTTCCAATCTCAAAGCAAACTGAATCCCGCATTGCATTTCCCTCACAATCAACCAACCCCACCGTCTCCCATTCATGGGTAATAAGTGCCCACCTGAGTTCTCATATTCCTCTACATCATTCCCAAAAGGAATACAGTTTGACGTATTACATAGGTTGTATGCTTTATGAGTACATTTTTCCCTGGGAACCATTCTTATGGATTTCATGTACCCAATTAAAATAAATTAATGATATCTATAAACATTCCTTTGGGCACGCCCCTCTACCAACTACCTATCAAGAATAAAAGGCAACTAGCATTCTTTTTGCCCATACAGAATACACTCTTACAGTATTCTTCTCCTAGATACGTCACAGGTATATTTATCATATGTTGCTGTGCCCTATATGCTATAGTAGCAAGCCTAGACCAATGTACTCAACTTCCACTTGTTGACTTTAGCACACAAAAGCCCATTTGGCAGTGCTTCTAGGGCAATCTTTTCTGCTTCGAAAAAGAGGCTGCACTATTGACAGAATGACTTAGCAAAAATCTTATCCTATAAACTTAAGCAGCTAAAACTAAAAGCCGAATCAATTCAAAAAATTCCAAAAAGGCAGTTCAAATGTACTGTTTGCAACTTCTACTACACCAGCTTATCTTGTAATCTAGATTTTCAAGTTGATTGTTTAAAAGATATGGCTGCTGCTACCCTTCAAAAATGTAAAATGGGCTTATAGCCTTCTACTGGTTGATGAGCCTTCCAGCACCCCCAGAGATATACACCGGTAAAAATTACTTGACAAAAACAACATGCAAGTATGAACAGTGGTCCCCAAGAAATACTGGATTCCTGGAATGTAGCAGTCTTGCAACAAAATGGAAGCAAAGTTGGAGACTCAGTTAGAATTTCTCAAGCGTATGTGATACCTGAACAGCAGGAAGCATAGGCAAACCTTTTGCCAACTCAGCTGCTATACACGATGCCAAAGTACATCCAGTGCCATGAGTATTACGAGTTTTTACACGAGGTGAACGCAGGTCATGTAACCTTTCACCTGCATGACATACCAGAGAACAGTATCGGTTCGCATTGCAAAGGACTCGCACGCCTGAAAGTATAGAGACTACCAATGCAAGAGCTTCTAGAGTCAGACCATCGAAGAAAACATCAACAGCATCACAAGATCCAGGAAGGTCGCCACCTTTGACAAGCACGTGTCTGTAAAGGATGTAGGTAAATAGTTAAAAGTAGAAACAAGTTCTCTTCCAGCTTGGGCAATCTTTAGTCTGAATTGCCTTTTCTGTATCCTAGAAAACACTTTACAGTGGTTGCAGTGAACAACCGCTTCAGAAGTCCATCATACTGAAATACTGAATTTGCACATAGCCAACTAAAAAAGGAAAAAACCAAATCTATCAACCTAATTGCAGGAGCATCCTTTTTTCATACACAAATGCCAAAAACTTGCTTAGGCAAAGTTGCTAAAGTTGAACCTAAAATAACAAAACTGTGAGAGTTATCGGGCAGTTTCTGAAAGTTCCAACTGTAAAGAGGCATATCACCTATTCACAAGCACAAAAAAAAAAAGAAAAAGTAATAACCATATTCTGATGATATAGCAGTATTCAGGAGTTTCCTTAGGATTAATATTTGGCGCAGTGAGTGTTTATATGGTACGTATGAGATACAACAGATTATATTCGATAGTTATGAGTATGATTTGTCCTCAGACGACAACAAGACTAAGGAATATGTCAATTGACAACTTGTACTCACCAAAGCAGCTGATTGTTTTGCCAAACCATTTCAGTCTTCGTCAATTTTAAGTGTTTTTCCAGACGTTATAACAGAAATTGGAAACTGAATACAGACGTTTCATAACATCATAAATATCTTGAGAAAAATAACCTTGGCCCCATTTGATGCAATAACTTCGCAGCAGAATGCATGTCAGCAATTGTCTCCAGTTGCACACCCCCAAGTAAAGCAGATGCCTCCTTTAAATTTGGAGTAACTATATCGGCAATAGGAAGAAGCTCTTCTCTGTATCAGAATCAAAATTAGTGACTCCCCAAGTTTCCTAAAAGCCAAACTAGTGGCTTATGATTCTATTTACTATTTACTGCATACTTCTGGATAGCTCCAACAGTAAAAAGAAAGAGAAAACGAAGAGGCCCTACCCAAAACAACTATCTTTACTTTTGCACAAGAACCAAACTCTGACTACTTAGACTACGTCTTGTCCAATTTGATTTTTCTCTCATTCAGCCAAAATCTAAAGATTCTTCGCTTCTTCCATAATCTCCATATACTAAGACGACTCCTCCATCTCCACCTTGACGGCCTCTCTCATCTTGCTCATACCCAGTATCACAGTCATTCATCTATAAATGATATTCATTCCTTCAATTCATTTCCTTTAGCAACCTTCTCTCTTCTTCCATGACCATGAATTGGTGATTGTTTGCAATTCTCAGTCTTTACACCAATTCCCCACCAGGGATTGCAAAAAAAAAGGTAAGCATAGTGAAGATTTCTGGTACGTTGATAGGTGAGTTAGGAAAGACGCAATGTCTATCATCTCTCCTCCATAGGACCGCTGAGATCATGTCCATCTCTTTCATGAATGGACAGGCACAGATTCTACCAAATTATGTGTTATACAATACTCGTATGTAAAGTTTGGTTTTGAACATACCTAAACACAGCAAGAACAGAAGGACCAGCAAGAACATCTCCACTGGTGGACACCATTACCGGATCAACTACTAAAGCTTCCTTCAATCACACAAATTCAGTCAGCTACAATGCCAATATATCTGTGATTGCATATGCATGTTTAAGCAATTTTTACAACGGACGCATACCTTGAACTGGAAACTTGTTGAGACTGCTCCTAAGGATCCTAACTATGCCTGCTGAAGGAAGCATGCCAGTTTTGACCTATTAACATAAGTTACACCTAGCATTAATATCCTCAGAAAAAAATAATCTCACTTTTACGTTAATATGATATGAACAAAAAAATTACTCTTAATATGCATAATGATCACTATTAGCATTACAGAATCCATAATGAAAGTAATTTGGACCACGATTAGATAGATAGTTACCTTTTCAATTCCTCCAGATGTTAGTGAAAGATTAAATCAATAACTTAAGAAATTATATTTTGTGGATTGAGTGTAAGTCTAATTGTAAAGCTCTATAAGTTGTATTATGATATCTCCAGAGACAAGATCGGGATTCCGACTAAACATAACCATTAACTCAAATCAGCTACTTACATCTATATGATCACAGTGTCTCATTAGATTTGAAAACCAACTTATAATTTCATAATTTATCGTCTTCCCCATTAATAGCTCAAGATTCTCTTTCAGGTAGCTTCGACTCCTCTTATGAGATTTGGCTCTTCGTCCAGTGGCTTTTTCGCTTTTACTATTTTTTCTATTGATCAAGTGCATCCAAAGAAATTCAAGCTTCTAGGATTATGGATTTCTCAAAACATACAAATATTGCAAATAAAACAGAATAACAGTTTTTTACCTAGACTTTAGTCAACATCAACATCAACATCACCTTTATCCCAAACCAGTTGGGGTCGGCGGTCGATGAACCCGAAGCGAAAAGCTTAAAATATACTAAAATAAAAAGTAAAAATATGGATACCCAAAAATAAATAAATAAATAAATAAATAATAATAATAAAATAGAGAGGACTAAACAGGGCATTTTGGAACATAAGAAATTCCCCCCTCTACAGTGCGGATAGCTTTCCTCCACTCCGTCCTAAGGCAGACCATACGCCAATTTATTTCCCACTCTATTAAATCTTGTTTTACTACCTTCCCCCAAGTAAGTTTCGGCCAACCTCGTCCTTTCTTCATATCGTTTTCTCGGTAACACACTTCTATTCTTATCGGAGCATCTAAGGGTTTACGAAGAATATGTCCAAACCATCTCAATCTATGTTCTCTTATCTTTTTTGCCACCGGTGCTATTCCAACTTTTCGTCGAATATCGTCATTTCTTATCTTATCCATCCTTGTATGACCACACATCCACCTTAACATTCTCATTTCCGCTACTCCAATTTTATGCTCATGTTGCTTTTGTACCGGCCAATATTCAGCTCCGTATAGCATTGCAGGTCTTATTGCTGTTCTATAAAATTTTCCCTTTAACCTAAGAGGGATTTTGCGATCACACAAAAATCCTGATGCATTGCGCCATTTCATCCAACCTACTTTGATTCTATGGCTAACATCCTCGTCAATCTCTCCCCTCTTTTGCAAAATTGATCCCAAATATCTGAAAGCATCTTTCTTAGGTACTTCTCGTCCAAGCATATCCACAGATTCTTGATCATCTCCTTTTGTCGTGGCGAACTCACACTTCATGTATTCCGTCTTACTCTGACTTAACGTAAATCCTTTGGACTCTAACGTGTTTCTCCATAATTCTAATTTAGTACCGACCCCAGCCTTGGTCTCATTAATAAGTACAATATCATCTGCGAACAGCATACACCACGGCACCTCATATTGAATATCTTTTGTTAGCTCATCCATAATTAGTGCAAAAAGATAAGGACTCAGAGCCGAACCTTGATGTAAACCTACTGTGATCGGAAAATAACTTGATGTGCCATCACAGGCCTTCACATATGTAGTAACACCATCATACATATCCTTGATTGCCTCTACATACTTTAATGATACTTTTTTCTTCTCAAGAATCCACCACAAAACTTTTCTTGGGACCCTATCATATGCCTTCTCGAGGTCAATAAATACCATATGTAGATCCTTCTTCTTTTCTCGATATCTCTCCATCAACTGTCGTATTAAGAAGATAGCCTCCATGGTAGATATTTCTGGCATAAATCCAAATTGATTTACAGAGACCTTGGTTTTTACTCTCAAACGATATTCAATAACTCTTTCCCACAATTTCATTGTATGGCTCATAAGCTTAATGCCTCTATAGTTGCCACAATTCTGAATATCCCTCTTGTTCTTGTAGATAGGCACAATCATACTCTTCCTCCATTCATCAGGCATCTTATTAGCTTGGAAAATCTTGTTAAACAGTTTAGTCAACCAACTTATTGCCACATTCCCTAAGCAACGCCATACTTCAATAGGGACGCCATACTTCAATACCTAGACTTTAGTATATATACAATATGACATCTGTCTTTTCTCTTCAATTCTAACTGAAAGTGAAAGTGAAAAGCTTCGTCCTATGAGCTTCCAACAGAAAAAAAAAACATTAAAAAATATGATGCCACATCAAAAGCAGAGCTTACGATCCAAATATACTTGAAACTTTCTCAAGCAGCAGAAGCAAGTAAACTGGACCAACCAGTGTTCAATAATTAAGTCATCATATCGATTAAACATTCCACAAGAAGGCTCTGAATAGTCAAGCCCCTATTCATACAATGCAATGTTACAAAGCACTTGCAGCTATTAAAAAACTTCACAAGTTTACAAGCCTACAAGGACTTCTCATCCTAGCCAAAGCTGACAAGAGACCACCTCAAAGACAACTCTTGCACCCTCAAAAGCCAGAGGTGAATAGCTTTATCTTCTTCCCATATCCAACAGCATCATGACTTGCCCTTACTCTAGTTGTTAATGTCTGTCTATATCTTTCACTAGACCTAGAAACTAGAAAATTGTCATTTAACAATCAGCTTCATAGAATAATAAACTCACTCACTCGTCAGCTAGCCAGTTCCCTGGCCACTTCGTTTCACCCACTATACATGTAACGTGCTAGACCTAAATTCTCCAGAGCCTCCTCACCAAAGGAGATTAAAGGACTCTTCTGATACATCAAGGGTTTGTTCCTCTCTCCGATTAGGTCGAAGTGAAACTCAGCGATGAGTGAGAATGACAAGACACTCGAAAAATTAAAAGAACTCCCCAAAAAGTATTAGTGAAATACAATTTTCTTCAACATAGCTCAATTAAAGTTTGTTATTTTTCATTTCCACACTTACGTATTTTTCTGGAATTAAAAGACTGCCATTCCACTATATTCAAAAGCTGCGAAGGAGAGGGAAAGGGGAAAAAGAAGAACACTGATCCAGAAACTTTAAACAAACGGTGTAAGCACATTACCACAAGGAACAATCAAAAGTTTGTTGCTTTTTGCAGCGATCAACTTGCATGTCGGACCCAAATTTTTTTTTTCCCTACTTACCACGTCAACTTGCATGTCGGAGAGCACGGACTCCAGCTGCTCCGCCACAAATTCTTCCGACAAATTGTCAACACCCTGCAATTTCGACCTTATTATTCTACTCAAACACCTACCAGATAACATCAAAAACACTGCCGCCGCATTCGACAGACAAACATCAAAAGCACAAACCTGAACTCCAACAGTATTCTGTGCGGTGACTGCAGTAATCACAGTGGAGCAATAAACTCCGCGAGCCGCACAGGCCTTGAGATCGGCCTGAATCCCCGCGCCAGCTCCAGAATCGGAGCCGGCGACCGTCAAGACGTGAGGCACCTTCGCCTTCACGGGGCGCTGGCTCGCCGCCGACGCACCGTCCGCCTTCATTGCCCCGGAGCTCCGAATCCGACCACTCCTCGAGCAGGGCGAACTCACGCTCGAAGCCGAAGCACCGCGCGACCACTGGAGCTCCTCCCGGGAGAGGGACGGATGAGGAATCAAGCGTAAGTGATTCTGAGAAGCGAGCCTCGACTCAACATTGCAGAATGGCACATGAAGACGACAAATTCATAGTCACTAGAGAGAGAGAGAGAGAGAGAGAGAGAGAGAGAGAGAGAGAGAGAGAGAGAGAGAGAGAGAGAGAGTTACCTTGTCGAGGTTGAAGAAGACGCTGCTGGAGAGAGTTGCAGAGAAAGCCATGTAAGAGAGAATGGATGGAAATAGCGGGCGAGCTTCATATGACGTCCGGTCACCGGAGGCCCGTGAACGGTACACCTAATTGGTCAACGCTTAATAAAAGCGAGTCAACATGCCAAACGAAAAGCCAAAAAATTTAAAATAAAAATAAAAGTAAGCAAAAATTAGGTCAATCTATTCATGACTTATAAATGTGAGAAATGATTTACGTTATCAATAATCAGAATTTATTTTCAAAAAAATTTCAAATAGAGGCATAAAGTGGGCATTTTTTTTAAATAAAGATCTGAAATGGCCATATCAATATAAAAAAAAGCATGACCTCATCATCTGATTAAAGGTATTTTTTTTCATTTTCATTTTTGGTTTTTTCTAGTACATTTATCCTTTTTTTTTCTTTTAAGTGTAAAACTTCAAAAGGAAAAAGCAAGAGAGAAAACCCTGACAAGAGAGCTAGGCCCTCATCTAGTAGGACATCGGTGATGGCTGGCGAGGTCATCGAGGACTTGAGAAGGGCTAGCAAGCCCTTATTAGAATCGAGAGAGGGTCGTTAGTCCTTGCCTAGGGCCAAGGGAGGGACGTTGACCCTCGCCTCTGGTCGTCAAGGTCACTTGCCCTTGTTGACGCGCCACTGGTGATGAAGTGGCGGTTCCAAGCGAAAGGTTAGCCTTCTTGCTTAGGTTTTTTTTTTTCCTTTCTTTTTTGTGTTTTTTTTTAGTTTTAGAATTTTTTTTTCTTTTTTTTTTGAGAAAAATAGAAAAATAAAGAAAGAAAGAGAGAAAGAAAAAATCAAAAAAAGAAAATGATGAAAATGCCCTCGATTAGTTGGTGAGGTCAAGCTCTTTTAAAAAAAAATATTGCATTTGAGAAAATGAAAACATTTCGAACTTTTATTTGAAATTTTTTTTGTTATTTTCTAAAGTTTAGTTCTATCTTCTCGCTGCCATTGGTCATCTTAGTCGCCTAGACCGAACTCAAATCCCCATCCTAGTAGCCAAGACCCAATGCCCAGAATCGAGTCCTTGGCAGCGAGACTTGGGCCACGGGACCCTTTCACGTTCTTTGAACCCAAACCATACCCAAAATGTTCACCAAAAATACTTGAAAAGAACAATGAAAACAGTTTTATGTGCTTACTTTTTTTTTCTTCATTTATATATTTATTTCCTTTTGTGTTTTCAAAAAATGCAATGCTCTTTAAGGAAAATGACTTGATTTGTTTGTTTTTTTCTTGAGTGAAATTTCCAATTTGAGCCAAAAATTGATTTCTTCGTACTCTTTCATACAAAATGAAGTATTTACTAAGGGGAGAACTTGTGTCGCCTTGTTGAGAATACATGCTAGACAGTGGCGGTGCACGATTACGGTTGGCATAGCTTTCTAAAGCAACTTTGAGCTTCCAAAATTCCTTAAGTGGCACAGTACTTGTTAGTTAGGAGCACATTGCCAGTAAGCTGATTAACAAGTATTATTTGGAGCACAAATTGACAACACGAGAGTCGTAGCCCTGATGACTTATTTCAGGCCTTGGTTGCTATTATAGGGGCATATCCAATGTAACCAACCATAAAGATTGATGTGGAACTTACTTTCTCTACCGCCACCCTTAATAGCCACTATACCTTTTTCTTTCCTAGTGATGGGAAATACATCCTTCTTGCTTTACATCTACGAGATCTTGAGCTCTTTATGGACATTAAATATAGCATTTTAGGATGCGTATGGTAACGTTTCTGTTTCTGGAACAACTTTTGGAGTAGAAACACTTTTTTGTGTTTCTGTTCCCGGCAACGATTTCTGGGAACAGGAATGCGTTTAACTACAAAAAAAATCTGTTCCCGGAACAAAAAAAAAGAACAGAAACGTGTTTGATAACTGCATAAAGTTTCTATTCCCGAAACAAAAAAGGAACAGAAACGCGTTTGGTAACTGCAAAAAAAAATCTGTTCCTAATTTTTTTCATTTAAATATTTTCCTAATTTTTTATTTAATTCTTTTCATAAATTTTTTATTTAATTCTTTTCCTAATTTTTTTCATTTAGTTCTGTTCATAACTTTTTCATTTAATTCTTTTTGTAATTTTTTCATTTAATTATGTTCCTAAATTTTTGAATATGGACAAGATGAACTATAAAAAAAAATGAAAGAGAAGACGAATTGGAATTGAACAATAAGAACATGAAATATGTTTTTCATAGATAGAAAAAAATTACAATTATGAGTCATACATAAATGTTCACAAATAGATAAAATATGATTACATAATTAAAAAAATACAAAGTCATGGAATTTCAGGCATATTGTAGTTCCTTGCCATTTTATTTGCAATACTTTTCCTAAGTATGTTCATCTCACTTGCTTATTTATTCGATACATCATCAGCAACATCTTCTTCTACAGACCCATATGCGTAATCAGGATCACCATAATCAGAAAAGTTTCTGTCCATTCTATCTTGATCACGAATATAATTGTGAAGATCACAACATGCAATTACAATGAAGGCTTGCTTCCGAATTGGAAAGGAAGGCATGTTTTGCAATATAAAAAATTGTTGCTTTAGTGCTCCAAATGCTCTCTCAATTACGTTCCGAAGTGAAGAATGCCTATGATTGAACATTTCTCTTGCTATTGTAGCTCGCCTCCCTCTACCTCTGTAATCATTCAAATGATACCGTTCACCTTTAAACGGCGTTAAAAATCCCGGAAGTGATGCATAACCAGAATCTACCACGTAGTATTTGCCTACAACAAGGTACAATATAAATTTGTTATGATATGCAACCGCAATATGATCATAAGCAAACTACTGCTGATAGATAGAGAAAATACCTGGTGGTGGTTGAGGAAAATTCTGTTCGGGATCCTCGAGTGCGGCTGAGAGCACCCGACAATCGTTGGCTGATCCTTCCCATCCAGCATACACGAAGGTAAATTTCATGTCAAAGGAACAAGCACAAAGCACATTCTGGGTGGTGGTCCCTTTCCTATTTCTATATGGGACCTGCTTCAACACCGGCACAACAGCATTAATGTGCGTACCATCAATAGCACCTACGTAGCCCTGTGATTACACAAAAGTATAGTATTATACAAGATTATCAATTACAAGTGCTTGATGATATAAACTTAATATGGAAAATATACCTTAAAGTAGCGCGAGTGATTAGGATCTAGCATAATCTCCTCCGGGACAACATCAAAGGAAGGTGCTTTGATGACTTCATTTGAAAGTTTGATCAGTGCTTTCAACACTATAGTAAAATACTTGCTAACTGTTTGTGGCGAATGTTGAAATAGAGCTCTTCTGATCAACCATGAATAAAAAGATACTGACTTGTTCATCTACTTTAATATACCGACTATCTTTCAAGCAACCATTTTCTCTCATTAAATCACATAGATTCAGAAAAACATGTCTTTCCAACCTAAATGTCTCGTATATTCTATTCGAGTGTCCGTGAATAATCTCGCTTACCCATTTAGCTCCTGATTGTTTGCCATCTCTACATGGTTCTTTCATGTGCAAGCACTTGTCCAGCATTTGAGCATATATCCATGCACGTATTATCTTAATATGAAACTCATTCAAGCATGTTCCAATTGGAGCTAACTGTCCAGTAGACACAGTACTTGATTCTTCTTCCATTGTACCTATACCATCACACAAATACAATAACATTAACATAAGTACTTGAAAGAAGAACACAAATTTCACGCAATCCATCATACTCATAACAAATGCAAATAGAAAAGTCTCAACATGAATATCCTTAAAATCAAACAACAATTGACAAGATGAGTTACAAAATAAAATGAATTCGAACATCACATAATCCACGGTCCCTTTCCCAATATCTCCTAAAGATTTCGAAGAAGTGCATTCCTCCTTTCGAAAGTGCTTATGATGAAAGCCTCCCTCCATTCAGCACTAGCATATGCTTTGTCCACTCCTTTCGCGTAGAGACCATTGTCCAACTCAGGTATGGCAAGTAGAATATTAACCACAGCTGCTACAGAATAAGGGTTCACAGGTGGCTGTGAAGTGCCTGAGGAGGAGTTGATCATGTCTTCAATAGCTTTGCAGGTTGTGGTTAAATTGTACTTGCTACTCTTTCTTCTTCTCTTGGCATTCGGAGTCCTATCTAAGTTGTGCTTATCATGAACTGGAGTACTAGGATTGCCAGGTGTGAAGCCCTCCTCATCAAGGTGGTGATCACCAAAACCCTTCAGAGAATCATTACCATCATCTTCACAATTGTCATTATCATCCGAGAATGTCAAATGTTGGCCACTTCCTATTGCCTGGTCCCCAGTAGCATATGTGTCGCCAAATACAATGCACAACTCGGGATAAAGAGGAAATCCATCCTTCTTGAACTTTGCCCACTCACTATTATCCTGCAATTTTTACAATAAAAAGCATGCATTAGTAACATAATAAAAACCATTAAAACTTACGTATACAATAGTCTAAAAATGACAAAATAATACCTTGACGTGAAGTTCCCATATGCTTGGATCATCGACGGTCACTCTTTTATTAACATTATCCCAACCAAATCCAAATTGTAAAAGAAGCTTTTTGAAACTACCATATTGTGTTATCAGCTTGTTCGCCTTATTTCTTAATTGTGCTTGGGTATATTGGACTCCCATCTTATTGTTGAATGCAGTCTCTATGTTTTTCCACCCTATTTTGTTGAAAGTACAAGAGGTGCGATTTTCTTTTTTGACCTCTTCTACCATCAAACTCACAAACAAATTGATGGAAGTCTCGTTCCATTTTGCCATGCATGTTTCTTTTTGGGATGCCATCAAATATTGACTAATTCATCGTCATATTAACAATGCAATCATAAGATCAATCAATTACAAGCAATGAAATAATTCCAACAAAAAATAATATGTTAAAGCATCATATTCTCTCAATTCAAACAATCAAAAAGAAAAGAGCAATATCCAGCCACTTTCTGAATGTAGGCCAACACCTCAATAGAAACCTCACGATACTACTTACAGTCCTATTATGTCAACCGTGCCCAGCAGAAACCAGTCAACATGCACAATAATTAACTATTTGACAATTAACAGACCATTCGATGCTCCTTTTTGACATATGTATAAAAACCATTTCAGACATGCGAAGTACATGAGCATTTTGTACACTAGTTTCTCTTACTATTCCTAAACAGTTTTGCGAAATGAAGAAGGGCACAAAGCCAATGACAAGAAAGGACGTACTTATAAACAAATGCCACTCTAGCTGCAAAATGATGTCAATTTTTTGGTCAATTTTTATAATCTCAAAAAATTGCAATTTCTATAGACAAATAAAGCCTAATTGATGTTAAATTTTTTCAAATTTTGGAAGTGTAAGAACATCACATTAATTACTAAAATAATTAGATTGAATTTAGCCTCCACTGAAAAATATTTCTAGATCCATCCTTGCTAACAATTAACAAAATAGAACACTAATTTGCAACTCAACTAATGACACCATTACAATTCTGTAATGAATGTGCGATAACTTATGATGCTTATTAAATGCCACATTACCGACTATACAAGGCAGTTTCTTTAATAGTGGTTGTACATTCCAACATAAATACATCTCTTTACTCTATCTTTCAACTCCTATTACTATCCTAAAGCATAAAACATTCCAAGGATGAGGTACCAAAGGCCAACCTTCTGACAAGCTAATGACATTTGATCATATAGAACGATCTCTTCACCTAATTGTCTATATTATGCACTTTCAACCTGAGACTAGGTCAGGACAAAAATCATAGGAAATAGGCACCATCCAATAAACGGGTACATGTAAGGCATGTCCTCTAAAGAATTTTAGGTCAAATAGATACATCATTCAAGCATAACAGAGCTATGAGAAGCAACCTTGGTGTCAAAGGAGAATAAACCAAGACAAGAAACACACATAATAGTGAAGGAAAATACCTAGTTGAAGTATTTTGAGAGCTATCAAGCTCAGTCTCAAGCTGCACAAAGAATGACTTTAATTATTGTTTGATAACATGGCCAAACAAATCCAAAAGCAGAAGCAATACAAAAAATCAATGGCCAACAAGTTCATTGGCCTTCTTAAAACGAATCTACAGAAAAATAAGGAGTAGATCACAAGCAGCAGAAACTTCCAATTTCATACCGTTCAAATTCAAATACGTGGAAAGACTCCATGCATAGCCTTACATAATCGTAGAGGTAATAAATGTAGCAGTGCATTAGCATGTTTAACCCAACAACACAGAAGAAATAGATAACAATTCAAAAAGTTCAGGATAACGAAATCTCAGAGTGCCGGCTAGATCTGGGCGGCACTTGCGAGTCCAACCGCTGAGATCTGGGCGGCGCTCGCGCGGGTCCAGCCGCCGAGATCTGGGCGGCGCTCGTGACAGGTCCAGCCGCCCAGATCTCGGCAACACTCGCGCGAGTTCAACCCTCCATTGCCGGACCTTCATTGCGGCTCAACTTGCGTGAGCCCTCCCGTGTATCGAGTGCCCAGAAAAGGAAAAAGAAGAGCATGAACCGACGAAAACTCACCAAAGGTGCGGCGGCGTCGGCTGGTGGAGGACTAGTGTCCGCTGGTCTTCAGAAGAGGAGTGCGAAGCAGAAGAGAAGTCTGAAGGAGAAGTTGTCTGTGCAAGAGAAATGTTCCGAGAGAACAAAAAAAATGTTCCAATTGTTATCCTAAAAAGAGTTCCGGAAACACAAAAGCAAGTTTTTTTTTGTTTCTCATTTCTATTTCAAAAGTGTTTTTGTTTCTCAAAAGTGTTCCTGGAAAATAGTTTTGATGTCCGTCTAGTGAAGCCTTCGGGATGTGCCATATAGACCTCCTCACCAAGGTCTCCTTTAAAAAAAAAATAGTTTTGATATCCGTCTAGTGAAGCTCCATATCAAAAGGAGCAACTAATGATATTATCACTTTGAAAGAATCTTTAGAAGAGATTGACGAAAAGATTGATTTATAGTCTATTCATTCTCTCTGAGTGAATCTCTTAGTTACCAATTTGACTTTAAATTTCTCAATACTTCATTTGATATCCTTTTTAGTCTTATAAACTCATTTGCAGTCGATGGACTTGTAACTTTCAAGTAATTCAACAAGCTCCCAAATATCATTATGTTTTATAGACTACCTCTCATCTTTCATCGTATCTAACTATAAATCTGATTGAAAACAAGAAATAACATATGTTTAAGTTACTAGATCAACTACATAGCCGATATCGTAGTCATGCTCTCCCAAATAGACTATATGATCTAGTGGTATAGATGATCGTCTCTACCTGATGGATATTCTAGGTGGGGTTTCTTCGACCTCATTTTGCACCTAAGAGGCTTGAGGAACTTTAAGAACTGTCTCAACAATAGGATCCTGAGCCTCAACAGGCTCAATCTATGGCGTGGGAGGCTCTATGATTGCTTGTATATGTAAAGAAAATGACACGAAAGTCCATACCATACCATACCATTTTCTTCAATAATCTGTGAGCAGTTACCCTCTTTAGCCACATCAAGCTCCATAAACTTTGCTGTCTGTGAATCTACAATTCTTGTACATCCAATGGGCTTATAAAATCGATATCCCTTCGAATGATTTGGATAAGATATGAAATAACACCGATGATTCTAGAGTCCAACTCACTAAATATTAGAGTATATAATTTCACTTTTGCAGGGTATTCACAAACCTTTAGATGATTTAGGCTATGTTTATGTTCGGTCAATAAATCAAAAGGAGTAAATGGTGCAGCTTTATTTAGAATATAAAGCATTGTTTTCAAAGCTTCAACCCATAGAAAAACAGATAAATTAGTTTCACTAATCATATTACTTATCATATCCATAAGAGTGCGATTTTACCTTTCGGCCATATCATTTATTGATGACTCCCAAGCATAGTTTGCTAAGCTGTTATCCAGAATCCTGCAAGTACTTAGTGAATGACCCTTTAAGTTATCGAGTATCGCTATATTGTCCATAATAATCACCACCATGGCAAGATCCAACAACTTTTATGATGTTTCCCGATCATTTCTCGACTTAAATCTAAAAAATCTTGAAATTATTAAGAGACTCAGACTTTTTCTTAATAAAATACAAATAACCATATAAAAAATAATCATCAATAAATATGATGAAATAATTTCCACACAATTTTGCCATATGGAGTCCATTTATATCAGTGTGAATGACCTCAAACATGTTAGAAATACATATCAGTTTTCTTCTTTATCTCAGTAATCTTACCTCTACAATAGTCTACACATGTCGCTAGGTTATTTTTAAGAATAGGCATAATGTTTATCTTTATTAGTCTTTCCGCTCTTTGCCTAGAGATATGGCCAAGATGTTTATGCCACATCGTATAAGACTGTTCCTTAGGTAGAGGTATTTTAAAAATAACTTTTCAACTATTTAAGTGATGTTTCTATCATTAGGAGCTAATCTATACAATTTATTGGACATATTGTAATACTCAACTTTATTTTGAAATAAAAAACATAGAAATGACATTGTTTCTAATTTCATAAGAGTAAGCACATGTCTAGACTTAATACGAAAACTAAGTTTCATCTACAAGAAGGTACATAAAATGTGTTCCTTTAACATCAAATCAAAACCAAAATCTAGAATTAAAATGACATCTCTCATGAACTTGACGTCAGCTTCATTATTATTTCCTACAATGAGCTTTGATTCTTTCTTATTTGGCTTTCTCTAATTTATGAATCCATGTATGATAAATGTAGCATGATTAGTTGCATCGCTATCTAGCCATAACGAACAAAATAGGGCTTTTGGTATATTAGATTCACAAACCATAACCAAAGAATTATTACCTTTAGGCTCATGCTTAGATAACTAAGGTTTGTATTTATTGCAGTCTTTCTTAATATGTCCTTTCTTTCTATAGGAAAAGCAGACACCATTCTTACCTTTGTTACCATTCTTCTTGAAGGATTCTTTCTTTGGACCCAAAACATCAAAAGGACTAGTGATTGACTAAGTACCTTTGTGAGTACGATATTTGGGCATCTTACCCTTCTTAATATCGGAACTAGAGGCATACATGGTAAAGTGCCCTTTGTCTTTCTTCATCTTTTCCTCCTTTGACACCACCCTTGCTATCAAGTCATAAATTGATAATGTCTAATATATTATATTGAGTTTTGATAATCCTAAATCAGGTCGAAGGGTATTCAGTACTTGATGTACAATACAAGCATTAGGAATGATGACATTAAGTCCTTGAGCTTTGTCTGCAGATCCACAATCTTTGGGATGTAATTCCTAACTCCAGAAGAACCATCATACTTCATGCTATATAGTCCTTGCAAGTATGTCCCAATCTTAACATTAGATGAGACGCAATTCCTAACCACTAGGGCCTCTATCATTCGCCCAGCAATGCAATCAACTGGTAAATCACTCCTTAGATGTTTTTGAATGGATCTTTATAGATAATAAGGATATCTTATTTTTTTTTCCTAAGCAGCAAAGTGCGCTTTCTGGGGTTTCGTACTAGCATCGGTGAGCCTGTCGTTAATAAAAGCAAGATCAGCATTTGCTAGCTCCAAATAGAAAATCCTCTCTTTACTTCTTAAAATTTGAACTAGTAAGTACATCTATTGATAAGGAGTTGCTATTCACAGAAAATGTGATTGAAAAATAATCAATATATACAATTAGTAGAATGTGAACATTTATCCTGAAAGTTAGATACATCATCATATATTCACTTTTGGGCAAAATACATAACATGTAATTGTATACTCCACATGACAATGGCCATGAAAATATTTTAACATTCATTAATTCATCATCTTTGGGTGCATGAATCACTTGGATTAATCAATCCTCCTTGTATCCCTCCATGAAACAAAACACAATTATCTCCTTTGGGAGTATGACTATACATTAGAATAAAAGACATCCCACCATAATATGAGACTAATATTTCTCAATCCGAACCAAGCATACCACTTTGGCGGTCGCAACCCAATTGAATTTTTGAAACTGAGATATAATCTTTATATTTCACATTCGTCATATGCATATAACTTTAGACTTGAAGACAAGGGCAATTTGTCACTAAAAATACATGACATGCTTATTTACATCAATTGAATTAGCAATACATTTTAAACTTTATAGGTGTAGTTAATAAATTACAATCTACACAATCTGTTTGTGGTCATAGACATGTGAGCTTGCATCTGTATTTCTAAAACCACAAAGAAATACATAAAGAAATACAAAAATACTCCAAAAATACATGTATTTAGGGTTCTATATAGATTTTCAATCCATTAAAATTTTAGACACGTAAAATAAATATACCACTTGGTAGAGCACAAACATACGAGCACGTCGGTACCTAAAACTCGCTGATTGGACCTTGTATGCGCTCTCACGCACCACTTTAGTCCTCAACGTGTGAGCCCTACGCGCAGGCACGTGACTTGCACATGTTGGTTCTTTAGCCAGTACTGAAAATTGGTCCAACCGATCTGCCGATTTGATCGTTACCCCCTCGCCAATCGGTTGGATTGGGTTTAGCGATTTGGTTGGATTGATCAATAGGTCGGGTCGAGTCAACTGAATTGAGTTAGGTTGGGCTTCAAACTAGTGTGGTGTCAGCCCTACACATGTAGGTGGCGCCTTGCGCATGGACTTACCCTTTGGCGTGTGGCTACATGTGGCAGCGCATCTGACAATGATCTTGCCATGATTTTGCTCGTCTCGACAAGCACAATCGGAATATGAGATTAAAATTACTTTTTACAGAATAAAAATTCTAAAAATTAGCCAAAACACGATTTCGAGATCTCAATTATGGAGGTTTTGATATCACATGTAAGCTGCGATTAAATCCTTAAGCAGCATCTCAAGATCATCATAATCAATATCACAAATCACTATAACGAATTGGAGGCATTTGCGTACCTTATTTAGGATCCATCGTTCTTGATGCGAAATACTGATGAATCGATGCTCAAGAGCTTCTCCTCTATTACCTTCTAAATCACTTGTTTCAATGAGACCGTCCTCACGTATCGCGTTCTGTGACAACTCTTTATGTGAGGTTATTTATATATTAAGGTTAGAGAAAAGACTTGAGCTCTATTTATAAAGCTTTTAGCTAGACCGTCTCATTATGAACTGGGTTTAACTTTGTCCACACTAACTAGCTCCATATTAGACTAATTAAGAAACTTTATATCTTTTCTTTATTAGACCAAATATATAATTACAGTATTAACTAATGTAGCCCACGCAAAATAACTCTTACAGAAATTCCTTGGGTCAACTCAGGCTAGATCTTTCTCTCTTGGGTCATCCGATGTCGGTAGTCATGCCGCCACACCGTGGCCTTACGGAGGTCATAAGGCCTTGACTTCCGCGTCACCTCGGGCCGCTCCCTTGCCCTTTGAAGTCTTCTCGAGCTTGATCTTGTTGCTTATGCTTTGTATTTTAGCCTTGTTTTTTTTTTCTTAATTCTATCGTTTAATGTTTGGTGGGTTTCAGTAAGACCAATTGTCGTTTTTCAAAGAATCAAGTGATCCTTCCAGCTGTGATAAAGAGCGTGTTCTGATGTTGACAAGCATTGCAACATTGACAAATCAAGTTCTTTCGCCCTTTAATCAATCAAAAGGTTCGAATTGCAGTTTTGTCAGGAATCAATCATGTAAAAGTTGCTCTACAAAGAGATTTTGGAATACTGATTACCAAACGCTCTTTGTTTATTATGACAACGTTTTGAATTACCGTCCTTTGTCTAAATCCAAATTCATAAAGTCTGTATTCTTCTTCCAAACGCACCCCACCCGGGTCTCCTAAATGGCCCCAAGTCTAGGACCAGAGACCCCAGTCTTCGGCCAGCCATGATCTGCCTTCACGTATACGACATGGTTGATGTCGGCAGCCGAAGTTGAGGTGAATCCAAATTAGGATTTCCGCTTCATAAAAGCCGGATTTGGAATACTTACCTTTCCAAAAAAAAAAAAAAGCCGGATTTGGATATAAAATTCAAAGAATCAAGAAAACGATTTCCATCTACTAGGATTTTCTGGATGTCGACGGACAGCGAAAAGCAAAAAAAAAGTATTTTTCTAGAGATCTTTCCCTTGGAAAGAAGGGTTTTCCAAGCATAAAAAATCTCGCCCAAAATAAAGAAATCTGGTGTAATCAGGCCGACATATAACCTTGTTGAAACGTGTTTGAAAAGGCCCCAAAAACGAATTACGAAGCGTTTTCAAATACGACGATTAGAACGTGTTCCTGAAATCATGTTGCTATTTAGGGAAGACCGAACACGTCCAAACTTGTCCGAAGCCAGAAGGCATGGCCCATATGACATGGACCGCTCGCGCTCGCGAGAAGCTGTTGGAACTTGACACTTTCTTCATTCTTTAGTGAGATTCAGTTTAGAAAAAAATACTTCGTAATTCGAAATCTCGTGTCAAGATCGTTATTTCATCTCTCCCCACCGTTGCCGGCCGCCCGTCATGCCATCAATCGATCATGTAGCATAATAGAATATTTAAGCATTAAATCACGCTTTTACGTAACAACTAAAGTTTTTAGAACAGTTGGTAATGATTTCACTAAATTTTACATGATATCAGAGTAATAGCTCTTGAGTTTGAACACGGACTGGACTTGAAGACCCATCATACTTCTGTTATATCCCATTATAAAATTTCACAGGACATTGCCAACTATTTTAAAAGTTAATGTTTTTACAAGAAAGAATGTTTCAATATTTAAATACTCTAGCATCCATGAACTGATTAAGTCCAGATGTTTGGTTTATACAGATGACCCCAACCTGAAAATGGTTTGGACGCACTTTTTTTATTTATTTATAAGATTGTGACCTTCAATACATAAGTTTTGTAAGTTCTCCAATACCGCCAACCAACCGCGCCAACCTAGAGCTACGAAGAAAACTATCTTGTCACGAGCACGCCAAATGTAGGAAACAAGAAGTCATTTTGCTTCTTCTTAAGTAAATTTATCGTATCAATCCATGCTTGACAATTAGCAATTACATGAATTTACACTTCAAATGGGTGATCATTTTTGCCTGTGAGGAAGAGTACAAGAACACGCATGTAACGATAATGCCATTTGCCCAAATGTTTCCCTGAAAGGTCATAGTTGTTCGGTCCAAACTATCGCGAAATGCACGACTCATCAAATAAGACCTGCTTCCTTTTTCATCGTGGATCCATCTTAATATCGCATACTAATTTTCTCATGAAGGACCCGATTTGATTTCGAAATTACAAGTTCAACGAGATTAGATACGTGTGGCGAAGTGCAAAAAGTAACTTGTGAAAAATTGCGGGGCATAAAGATAATTCCCAGAAAGTTTAGGGGAGCGTCCTGACACTCAGGATCTATCCTTGGGTATACGCTATGTCTGGTCGGAACAAGACCATCAAGATTAGTTTGCCCATACGAAAAAGAAGAAGAAGAAGCTTGGTTTGGATCTAAGCGAAACCCAAAAACTTGTCTCATCCTTTGAAGGGTTCCTCAGTGCATCATTCAAGTAGCTCAAATTTTTTATTTTTCTCGCTAATTCAGATTTTGCATATATACAATTTTAGATCGTTTACTTTAGGATTTGCAAATTTTATATATTTTCTACACTCATTATATTATTTCTTCTTATCCTGATTTGATCTATATGTTGAGTTACATACTTGAATTTTGATTGGAAAAGTATAAAAAAAGTCTTAAACATATTACATTGATGACCAATTCAGCCATAAACTTGTCAACTAGACCAATTTAGTCCTGCACTTTTTCATACTTTTCCATTTGAATCCATCTTACCAATTTAGACTTAGAATTATTGATGTGGACGTCAGCTCTATGGCATGGCTGGCATTAACGCGATCATTTTTCTATAATTTTTTTATTTGTTCTTTTCTTTCTTACATTTTTTTTTGTTTTCCACTATGATCGACGAGGGTCGCCAGAGTTCACCCGCCATTGGGCAAGGGTCATCGAACCTTGCCGACCATTGGGTGAGGTGTAAGCAGCCAAGGGTGATGCCAGCCTCACCATGACCTAACTAGTAGCAGGCGAAGGCAACCTAGTTGGGGAGAGGTGCTTGTAGCCGCAGGCAAGGCCAATCTCGTTGGCCATGGACGAAAGTAGCCATGGCGAGGTTGGGCTTGGTCGCTACCGCCTATATCTCACCTAGTGGCTAATGAGCTCCAACGACCCTCTCTTCCCACCGTGGGAAAAAAGAAGAAGAAGAAGAAGAAAATAAGGAAAAGAGAAGGAAAAAATTAATAAAAGAATTCAAAAGTAATTGAACTTTTGGAAAAAAAATTTCATGTTAGCATACGTCTATGTTAGCAATTTCTAACATAAATTGGTCAGATGTAATCAACAGACAAAACATAAGAAGGCTTACGACGAAATGGATCAAATTAAAAGGTAAATGACTGAATTAGTACGAGTAAAATATCTTGAGAACATTTTTTTTTGGGTACTTTTCCCAAATTTTAATTATAACTTCGTGTCTTTCTTACATGAGTAACTTAGCAGACACCATGAACACCAAATAGGGATAATTACAAGACAAGTTCTAAAACTTGTTAACTCCGAGCAACTAAGTCCAAATATTTTACTTGGTTTATTTAAATTGTAATACTTGCAATTTCAATGCAATTTGAGTCATTCTTTCCGTCGACAAAAAGACTCGATTGGACCAAAAGCTACAGACTTTAGGACTAATAGTGTATGAAATAGATGCTTTTAAGACTTAATTGCACGAAGTGGAAAGGTTTTAGGAGTTACCCTGCAATTATACATGGCCAAGTATGTGACAAAATGAAGAATACGTGAACTTATAAATATTACGTATAAATATCATTTTGAAGCTAGTTCTCACAAAGTTTCTTTCTCTCAATATATGCCATTTTGTTCAAGTCACTTTCATATAAACACCCAAAAAAGTTCAACACATGATCGCAAACCTCATCTTTTTTGAAGTCTCCAGAAATTTGGCCATGGAGTTCAATTTTTTATTTATTTATTAAACTCAAATCCCAAACAAGATAATCCCCTCCATTGCTCCTATCAACAAATGCCAGCTGGTTCTGCAAACACTTAGGTGCTAAATTCCATTTTGATAAATGTTCCAAATTCCATTTTGAAAAATGTTCTTTCTCCTCCATACAAAAGAGCAGTACAACCATCGTGCCCTCTTTGATGTAACATTGTTGTAATGTTGTGTAGGATTCCTTCATGTGTCTCGGAGAGAGAGAGAGAGAGAGAGAGATGCTATGGTCCTGAGTTGCACATCGTGCCAAAACCTTGCTGATTGCAAGGTTTCCAATTGCAGATCTTATCAACAGACCACATCAGGTCATACAGACTTTGCAGGTGCTCCCACATTGCATGCACCTTCCTGCAAACTCCCCACTTTTTTTTTTTTTTCTCTTTTGCAGGGTCTCCACAAAATGTTCGGAAACAGAGGACCACCACCAGTAGAATCATCAATCATGTTTGCAAAATCTTGCTCCTCTTTCATCCTTTATTCTCGTCCAACACCTCCTCTCATATTCCCTCTTGCAAATCATTGCAAAACCACACCCACCTTCTCCCTTTTTCTCGCATCTAAAATGTTAAACTAAAAAATCTCGTCCTCCTCCTCCTCCTCCTCCTCTTCTTCTTCTTGCAAACTTGTGTATGGAGCTAAAGTTTTCTTCATGCAACGTTCAAGGGAAGAAGGATTGCCACCAGAGCAAGAAACAGCACAGAAGCAGACATCAGCACCATGAAGATGGGGATGACTCAAGTTCAACTAAATCTCTCAACTTGAAGAACCTCTCCAAGCTCATCCTTCCACCGCTTGGCGCTTCGACTTTTAACCCGAACCAGATCGAGTCCCGAGGATGGATCGTCTCTCCAATGGACTCGAGATACAGGTACTCCAGGTTGCATCCCCAGGACTGGACATGGGGTCTACTGAAAAACGTACATTTAAATCGGATATGTGTAGTCCTTGAAGTATATGCGATGCAGGTGTTGGGAGACGTTCATGGTGGTGTTGGTGGCGTACTCGGTGTGGATGTTTCCGTTCGAGGTCGCATTCCTTAGCTCGTCGCCGAAGAGAGATCTGTACATCGCCGACAACGTGGTGGACGCCTTCTTCGCGGTCGATATCGTCTTGACATTCTTTGTCGCCTACATCGACCCTCGGACTCAGCTCCTCGTCCGTGACTCCAGAAGGATCGCCACCAGGTACCCTAGCACAAGGATCTTCATCGATACATTAAGTTTAATTATCATTAGCTTTCTTAAATCCCGCCAGGATTAGCTTAGTGATCGAGGAACCGACGTTTGATTCTCCATAGGATGGAGTTCAAACAGTTGTCGTGTTTTAGGGTGTGAATTGGGTGGGTTCAACTCGGAAATCAACCTGATCAGTTCAGTTCCAAGCCTGTCTCCTAGAAATTGATCTCCTAACTAGTATTAGAAAATTAGAAACTGGCCTAAGAGATTAGGACTATTTCGATTCCTGGTTCCAAGGCGAAACGAGTTCTGTTGAGTTAATCATACATTCAATTAAGTTCTAAATCTTGTAATGAAAGGATATTTGAGTCCTAAAACTTTCAAGAAATGCAATTAAGTCTTAAAATTTATTAAGTTTGTTCAATAAGTCCTCAAACTTGTAAGCATTTTTCATTTATCAAGTTAAATGGAGTCAACGGAAGGACTTGATCGCACAAACTTGATACATTTTAGTTCTTAATTACACTTTTTGAAAATTTTAGGGCTTAATTGCACTTCCATGACAAGTTCTTAACAGTTAATTCTAATTTTTGAAAGTTTTAGAACTCAATTGTACTTTTATGATAAGTTTAAGGACTTCCAGTATACTTATTTCAATTACTTAATAAGAAATGAGCTTACCTATTTAGATGGGCTTTTTCATAATTAAAGTATCTACTGGCTCTCATTGTTGCATTACGAAATAAATTTATAGCACTTACTTGAAGGGAAAAAGATCGCTCGAATGATTTACCAGTCACCCTTAGATATTATACGCATTTTGGACACACGGATGAATCTAGAAACTCCAATGATTAATATAATTTTGAGTGCCATAGTTAGTTATTAATCTATACAAAATTTCTATATGGTGAAGGATTTAAAGCTCAAAGATTATCCTAGTTGGTCCCACCACATTTTTCTTCAAATAATTGAACTTTATAGCTCAAATCGTTTGATTACACCATACAAAGCGCTATGCTTTGGAAGAGATTGATTGAAACATGCCGGCCGCCCTAATCATGGAAATCGAAAGGAAACCGAAAAGATGTGGGTTATTGATTCGATGATAGTTCCAAATGAGAAGTCACTGATTCTATGCTGTGTATATGGATCGAGAACCAGAACTTATCTTGTTAGAGTGGGTTCCGGGTTCCAATCGAAAATCAAATCGATTGATTCTATAATCAGCTTGAGAACCGATCTAACGTTAAGTAATATAACTATCACTCTAGAAAAACGCGCTATATGAACAATTTATGGCATGATAGTCAAGACATTGATAGACTCTACTGGAGAACATGCCTCATTAGGCTATAAAACCAGGAATCGAATCGGTCAGACCAGTTTGAAATCAATCGGATAAGGTCAATTTGATTAGATTCCCCGGTCGAACCGGCCTAGTTACTCACCCTAGTGCCTAAATTATGAAGCAACCTTAAACGCCGGTTATCACTTTAAGGTTAGGATAATGCAAAACCTGATCTGACGTTGCACCTGATGGCCGACCGGACGGGCGCGGGGCAGGACATGGTCGGGCCCACTTAGTTTGCGGGGCTTCAGCTCCACTACACCCACAAAAGGACACTCTCAATCTTGATCCAAAATCTTAGACATCAAATTGTCGATCACTACGTACTAAGCTGAAAGTCCACCTATTGATTCAACATGACTTTACCATCTACTGAATAGACAACAATCAATTATAACTACAGTGTAAGAAATTAAGATAGCATTGATCTTATGACAATGTAATCCATTCAACAAAATCAAGTTAAAATGAGAAAAATTTGATTCGAAAAGAAAGTTCGATGAAGGAATATCGACACCAAATTGCTCAAATCGACGGAAGATATGGTGTGGTGATTTGATTTTGGTTGTTTTTTGAGTTATGACATATCCATTTTTGTGGAACGATCGAGTCTCTACAAAATTGATTTATCTTTCAGATTTACTTATTTCATTTGATTTTCATCTTTATCTTGAAGTTGTGTAGCTTTGTTTCAAGTGAAATAAAAATTTTCTTTTCGGCCAACCAAAAAGGAAAAAAAAAAAGACAACAATCAATTACAACGATGGTACAAGAAATTAAGATACTATCGATCATATTTCTTCGTAGGATGATGTAATCCATTCGACATAATCAAGCTAGATATTCCGTATTCTATTAGAAAATAGATATCCGTGTCGAGAAAATTGTTATTAGAAAATAAAGTTGGATGAATGAATATCAACACCAAATTGCTCAAAACGACGGAAGATATGGTGTGGTGATTCTGATTTTGGTTGAGCCATGACTTGTGCATAGGTATCTGTCGACATGGTTCCTGATGGATGTGGCTTCAACGCTGCCGTTCGAGGCACTGGGCTACTTGTTCACCGGCAAGCCGAAGGTGGCTCTCTCTTACTCCCTCCTCAGCATCCTCCGGTTCTGGCGTCTCCGCCGCGTCAAGCAGCTCTTCACAAGGTTCTGGCTTATTCAACCTCATTAACCGCAGAAATCTCTCATTGAAAGAAATTCATTGCAATTTTTTTGTTGGGGTGTGTTTTCTGCAGGCTCGAAAAGGACATCAGGTTCAACTATTTCTGGGTCCGTTGCGCTCGGCTACTTTCGGTATGTCTGATGTACAATAAGGTCATGTTAAACTCATTTATAGGCGATGTGGTGCGAGAGTTATATACTGGTAAAACGGC
Source organism: Psidium guajava (assembly GCA_016432845.1). Taxonomy (NCBI): domain Eukaryota; kingdom Viridiplantae; phylum Streptophyta; class Magnoliopsida; order Myrtales; family Myrtaceae; genus Psidium; species Psidium guajava. The sequence continues at coordinate 34,403,931 of CM028225.1, read as the reverse complement.
ATCTGCTGTCCGCCGGTCCCTAAAGTTTGGCAAATACTTGCAATTTGATCAATGTTCTTTAAAAGCCGTGAATTTCGATCCTATAACTTCGTGTTTGATTCATTTTTGGGTTAGTAGCTCTCAGTTGCCTTGAATATGATCAACAGTTTAAAGATATCTGAAGGGAACTGATTTGATCTAGTCGCATGGGTTAGATTGATACTGAATGTTTTGGATGTGCGCGAGCGCGGTCTTAGGTGATGCTGTTTCTAGTGCACTGTGCTGGCTGCCTCTACTACTTGCTGGCCGATAGATACCCACACCGAGGGAAGACATGGATTGGCGCCATGAATCCGAACTTCCGGGAGACCAGCCTCTGGATTCGCTACATCTCGGCCCTGTACTGGTCCGCCACCACCATGACCACAGTTGGCTATGGCGACCTCCATGCTGTCAACACCGTCGAGATGATCTTCATCATCTTCTACATGCTCTTCAACCTTGGCCTGACTGCTTACTTGATCGGCAACATGACCAACCTCGTCGTTGAAGGAACCCGTCGCACCATGGAATTTGTAAGCACGACCACTTTGATCGGTATATGTGTGTCGCCAAATGTATATAGTTGTCTACATTAGTCCTGTCTGGTTAAAATGATTGCAGATTTAAGCAAGATTAAGAATCGGTGTTGGTGTCCCAAGGAAATTGATGTTTGCATGATTTGGTTTTGGCATGTGATGCAGCGAAACAGCATCGAGGCAGCGAACAATTTCGTGTGCCGGAATCGGTTGCCGCCAAGGCTGAGGGAGCAAATATTGGCTTACATGTGCCTGAGGTTCAAGGCAGAGAGCTTGAACCAGCATCAATTGTTAGAGCAGCTGCCGAAATCGATCTGCAAGAGCATTTGCCAGCATCTGTTTTTGCCGACCGTGCAAACAGTCTATCTGTTCAAGGGCGTTTCTCGCGAAACGCTCTTGCTCCTGGTACGTTGCGCGCTGCTCAGGATGCGAAATTGGTGAGATCTTTCTGTACGTTTCCTTTGCTGCATGCCAGTTGCCCTGAAAATCTAACGTCGTCGGGGTAGGTGGCCAAGATGACGGCCGAATATCTGCCGCCAAGAGAGGATGTCATTATGCAGAACGAAGCGCCTGAAGATGTTTACATCATCGTGTCCGGTGAGGTCGAAATAATCGACTGCGAAACCGACAAAGAACAGATCGTCGGGGCTTTGCAGTCTGGGGACATATTTGGAGAAGTCGGTGCGCTCTGCTGCCGGCCTCAGGACTATACTTACCGGACCAAGTCCCTTTCCCAGCTGCTGAGGCTGAAAAGGAATGATCTCGTAGAAGCGATGCACAGCCAACACGAAGACAACATAACCACGATCAAGAATTTTCTGCAGGTTAGCCGCTAGCATAATACACCGTCCGCGATTCACTTGTTTAATCATCCGAGGCTTATGTAATGAAATTGTGCAATGCAGCATCACAAGAAGCTTAAGGATCTATGCACAGAAGACTTCCTCACTGAAGGAGGACACGAGCACGACGACCTCAGCTTGTTCACCGTTGCGAGCACCGGTAACGCTGCTATCCTTGAGAAGCTTCTCAAGGCGAAGTTGGACCCTGACGTCGGGAATTTGGAAGGGAAGACCTCGTTGGTACATCTTCTTTCTTGCTTTTTGTTTGTAGAACATACGCTTCGGTTCGGAATGAATAATGATAGCGTCACAGTTGATTTCCGAACCGGAATGCTGCTTATGCATAGACAACATCGGTTTCGGTTGTCTGTAAATGGAAGTAATCTTTATCCTCTATGTAAGACATTGCATATGGTGACTTGGAATTTTATTTGGAATGCTCAAACATGTCAGTTTACAAGTTCACTGCTCATTTGATTCTTTAGAAATGTGAATGCACTGAAAGTTGCTTCTTGCTCTTATGACTCTGGATCAGCACATTGCAGCATCCCAGGGCCATGAGGACTGTGTTTGGCTCCTGCTGAAAAATGGATGCAACATACATTTAAGAGGTAAAGCATCATCGCCTCACAACCTCCCCGGCTGTCGCAGATACATGTGCTCCTTATATCCTTAAATGTCCCGGAAATTTAATCGCATGTTCAATTCCTGAAAAAGATCGTGTGATGTCCTGCACGACAGACCGGAATGGCAACAACGCGATGTGGGACGCGGTATCGTCGAAGCAACACTCGATCTTCCGAGTCCTGTACAACTGTGCCGCCTCTTCTGACCCTTGCACAGCCGGCGACCTCCTCTGCACGGCGGCAAAAAGGAATGACCTGGAGGTGATGAAGGATCTCTTGAGCCACGGGTTGAACATCGACTCAAAGAATCACCAAGGCTTCACGGCTCTCCAGGTCGCCATGGCCGAGAACCATAGGGACATGGTGAATCTACTTGTGATGAACGGCGCGAATGTTGCCAACTCAAACTTCCCATATTTTCCTCCAGAAGCATTGGACCAAATGCTAAGAAGGAGAGAGACAGGGCACCGTATTGCTGTGCCCGACAGTGCCATATTGCCGGAAATGCCAACGAGATCGCACAGAATAGAGCGAGAACCGACTCGGGAGATCTCGGACGTGGCGATTTGTGCAAGGGTGAGCATCTACAGAGGCCATCCAGCAGCAAGAAGAGAGAACCGTTTTGCCGAGGCAGGGAGGCTCATAAGATTGCCAGGTTCCATTGAGGATCTCAAGAGCATTGCAGGTGCATCATCATTCTTTCCTTTCAAGAAAATATCTGTCTGCTGGTGAATTGTGAATCAGGAATAATAAGAAAAAAGTCTCAGTCTCCATTAATCTGCCAAGAGTCTCGTTCAGATTTCTTTCGTTTTCGCAGGTAAGAAGTTCGGTTTCGATGCGACGAACGCCGTAGTAGTGGATGAAGAGGGCACAGAAATCGACTGCATCGAAGTGATTCGGGACAATGACAAGCTTTTCGTAGTCGAAGATCCGAATTATTAGCGTCATTACAAGCTTCGGTTTGCTCTTCGTGATTACTAAGATGTTCAAGTATATCATCAAGCAAATTCCCATCAATCCTCTCCCCCAGAAGAGATTTTTCTTGTGCTCCAACAGACGCTGGCGAAGGAGGATCTGATTCTTGAACTTCCAAGGATGGGTGTATCTTTATACGTATATGCTCCTTTTCTTCTCACTAGAAGAGACATGTCGTGGAATATGTATATCCAAAAAAAACAGAATGATGTACAAAGGAATTTCACGACGGTTCATCTATAAAGGAATAGAAAAATTGCTTATATCAAATTCACAGTATGCTCTATAATTAAGGGTGTGTTTGTTGTCCAAAAAAGGTTCTTGTCACGAGATAAGATTTTCGGCAAAATTCAATTCAGAGAAAGTAAACCATTTTCCGTGTTTGCTGAAGCTGAAAATCAATTGAAAATTTTGTTTTATGGTACTTGGTTATAACTTATAAGTGAATCCATAAAGGTGGCAAGAACTACAAAGAAATTAAGAAGGAAATTATAATGTCATAATCGTAGAATGTTATTCATGATGGCGGTTTTATGGAATGCAGAATAACACAAGCATTAATGAAGTATATTTGGGAGATAATATTAAAGATTTATAAGAGGAAAAAATGTTAATACCATGAAAAATCTCAAACTTATACACCTATGATAAATTTATCAAAACTATTTTTTTTATCACAAAAAATTTCAAACTGGTACATATGTGACAAATTTACTTAAAACTATTTTTTTACTACCAAAAATATCAAATTGATACATATATGACAAATTTACCTCAAACAGATATATTTATTATAAATTTGTGCTCTATTAACTTTCGTTTAATTTTAGTAACAAATTGTTGAATTGGATGACACGTGCCAATTGTCGAGTATACCCGTTTGAGATTTTTACCCTCTATTTATTATAGATGCATCAGTTTGTATTTTTTCATGGTACTAACCCAATTTAACGGAACTAACTCAATATAAATGTATCACATATATACCAGTTTAGGATTTTTGTGGTAAAAAAAATTTAGTTTGGGATAAATTTATCAGAGGTGTACTATGTTGGGATTTTTGGTGGGAAAAAATAGTGAATAAATTTATCATATGTGCACCAGTTTTAAATTTTTTGTGGTCAAAAAAATAATTTGGGCTAAGTTTGTCATAAGTATACCAATTTGAGATTTTTTTTTAATAAAAAATGATTCGGGGTAAATTTATTATAAGTATACCAGTTTGAAATTTTTAATGATATTGACCCTAAAAACAAATAGATGAGAATTATAGGAAAAATTAAAAAAGAAAACATGAAAGATAGGAAATATACATAAAAGGACCTATTTTCCTCACTCGGTTAGAGATGAGGGAAATAATTTTAATTAGTTGTCCATCGTCCAGATCTTGAAATGTCCCAGAACGATTCTTCGAAAATGATTTTTATCAAACAAACCCATTCTAAAAATGATTATACCCATATGAACAGTCTAACAACGTAAATGGGGAAACCATTTTCCCCAATTCTTCATAGTTAAAGCATAGGATGAAAAGACCTATAAAAGTCAAAAATCTTAGAAACCTACCTCTCCTATATATACTTCATGGTTGACACTTTTCAATGGAGATGGATCTCCCAAACGCTAGTGCAACCACCTTTCTTAGGGGAAAAGTACAAAAAAAAAAAAGTCATAAATCTATTACATTAATGTCAATTTAGTCATAAATATTTTAATTAGATGAATTTAGTCATAAATCTTTTGTATTTGTACTAATGAATTCATCCGGCCAATATTAACCAAAAAATACTGACGTGGATCCCAACCAATCTATATTATGCGGTAGGTGTTAGCGTGGATATTTTTGCTATTTTTTTTTTTGAAACGAACGTTTGTTAACATGAGTCATCCATTTTACGCACTACCCTTCCATGTCCATTGAAATTAGGACTGACCCAAAAGGGATGTTTGGTCATGCTCGCATTGACCAAGTGCAGAAGCTTCCAAGCCGGTTCTCTCCACTCTAGCACCTCACTAATCTCATCCATCCAACCCTTGTCGAAGAGAAAATTGTCCAAAAAATTTTCCACCACTTATACGATGGCCAATTTAGTCTCAAACTGTTTTTTTTTTCTTTAGATTTATTGACACTTAAATTTTAATTCTTTATTTTATCATAAATTACATAAAAAATTAGAAGCTAACCTTAGTCTCTAGCAAAAAATAATTAAATTATTACTTCTATTTTAGTTTAATTTTAACGTATATTGCATTTCATTTGCATTAAATTGGACTAGCAACGAATGGATTCGAGCATATGAGTTTAATTGAACTAAGCCCGTGTACAAAGTACAAACCCATAATGACCGGACTTTTAAATGTCTTCAAAATATTATGGGACAAATTCATGGGCAGGATTACGGCAAAGGAAAGTTTCGGATAAAAGATTTTGAATGAAAGAGTGAATGTTGCACGAGGGACATGTAATCGGTGTTATTCTTTGAGCAATATATTAAGGAAATCTGTACGCGTCCATAGGCATGGACATGCAGAAAACAAAACAAAGGGAATCAAAAGATTTGATGATCTCTTTCCGTAATCGTGCAAAGCAAGAAAGGAAACAAAATATGGTATTTTGTTCTTTCCTTGGAGTAACCCAGACCCTCTCACCTATAAAAGAGGACCCATGAGTGACAAACAGGGAAGAGTTCATGGACCAATGAGGAAGGGAAGAAAGAAAAACAGGAGAGGGAGAGGGAAAAGGAAAAAGAGAGTGCTTGTCTTTCCTTGGAGAGTCGTCCCTCCTCAAGTGCTGCATTGATCGTGCGCTTGCTATTGAATTCAGACCTTGGAGCTACTGCCACATGGATTGACTCCCTGCTTTGGTGACACGGTAACGAAGTCAGGCTACTGTCCATGGAGTTAATTCCCAAAGTCCAGTGAAGATTGGTTTGTATCACCTCCCTTTGATAGCCCCTTCGTGAATCACTGTACTGTTCCCCGGATCCATCCTTCCAGCGAGATTTGTTGACTCTAGAACATCTCCAGCGATCTCTTGTCGACGGTCCAACCCGAAATAGCCACGCCTCTGATGATCCCGGCAAATTCCAACTCTTCCTCGACGCGTACAAATTTTCTGTACCGCTCGACTTGTGCTGACAAGTCTTCACCAAGCCAAATCGGCAAGATTTTCTTTGTTCTTGCAGGTTGATTTGCACCCCGACGCGAGCTGTTGTTTCATCCCCGATCCAGGTGCACCAATCTTTTCCCTGCCCGTCAACGACGAGTAGTCGCACCTCTTGGCTGAGACGACGAAAGGGCATGACCAAGAAAATTCTGCTGCGACGACGTCTCCTTCTAATGCATGGTTTTAGACTGAACTGGAGCATGGAAGAGCCCCTCACGCCCACATGGAGGATTCTGGGCTGTTATCACTAAAAGAAAAGAACAAAGCAAGAGGGGAAGTGGAGGAATTTGTCTTTTCTTGAAGAATCTCTCTGATGCAAATTTGATGTCCACTGCCCTATTCTCCACTGAACCGGACGAACCCTCTTCCCTTGTTCGAATGTTTTGTTTTTGCAGGCGTCCGAAGCACGCACTTTCGATTCTCTCCAGGCTGTGAGGTGTCCATGGTTAACCATCGTGAAAGCAATCGAGGAGTCACCCTCTGCATGCGCTAGCCATCGACCACCATTGTCCGATTTTTGATTCGAAGCAAGAAACGAATCGATGGATATTTGAATTAAGTAATGTAATATTATCTAATTTGTTGACATTATTTCTAATTTTGAATCGATCATATCTTTTATGCATATCTTTTAGAATTAGAAAACCGATTCAAATTAAGGATTGTTTCCCTACACAATGTGCAAATTCGGACTAATCTCGACCTTGAGATTTATCTCGATGGCACGAGAATCGAGATATCTAATCTATAACCACTAGATTTGATTCATCAATTCAATTTGTTGCCAAATTGAATTGAAATTTTTTTTCAAAATTATGCATATCTTTAATTGCATATTCGATTTTTTTTTCCTAATTTGAAAACTCCAAAAAAAAAAGATTTAGAAACGTAAGGTTTAGTAGAAATTTTATCTTTAAAAATAAATTTCCCTAGTTGGATAAGATTTTCTAGAAATCTTATGTCATAGGATAGGCATTAATTTAGAAAGATGTGATTTATTAGAAGTCATAGATTATATGCATTTTAAATATCCTATTGTAGATTAGGATTGCATCTTCATTCAGATAGATAATTGCATTGCAAAGCATTTAGACTTAAGGTTAAAAGATTTCCTAGATAGTTTTAGGATTTGATTCAAATTTATTTCATAGAGATTCAGAATAATCTTCATTTAGGATAGTTTTAATTTCATTAATAATTAATTTCAAAATTCATCCAAAAGTACCAAAAAGATCTTGTGCATATGCATTTCATATAGTATAAGATATTTCATGTCGGGCATGTACCTTAGTCATTTTATTTTACATGCATGTCATATTAGTTAGAATGCATATTTTGCCACGTCATTATTTGCATGTCATAAACTTTGCCATGTCATCTGCATGTATGCCATGTTGTTCACCACATCATTAAGAATCCCTTGTCATTGTTTGTCTGCCATCTAGAATCATGCTTAGGTGCATTCACATGGTTCGCATGTCTAGGTCCATTAATCTAGCTTACATGTTTAAATTATTTAATTTAATGATGCATGTAACTTAGGTTAAAATCATGTCATTTTTGTGTATAAGGACCTGGGCCCACCACTCGCAAGATATTGTCCACTTTGGACACACAGTCCTCATGGTTTTGTTCCTACGAGGGTTGCTCATACAACCCTCAGAAAACGTAAAGGCAAGCCCAGTCTTATAAACCAGCCCAAGACTTCTTCCCTAAGCAATGTGGGACGGAGAGTTATGCACACTCATTCCATGGGATGTCACAAACTTCCCCCCTCATCGGCACAGCGTCCCTGTTATGCACCGCGTACACCAGTGAGCGCCCGTTGCGGTCCGCACATGCTATCGGGAGTCAGCTTTGATACCAAAACTGGGATGTCACATTTCAAATACGAGTCTAAATATTCAATCCACATTTCCGGCCAAATGGCTAAGCTAATCAACTCATTTTGCGAACCCAAATTGTCGCACTCGCCTTTCAGGCAATAAAATCCTTTAAATTCATTTAGACAGAAATCATCGGCCAAGTACGTTAGGTCACATTTCAAATACAAGTCCAAATATTCCAATCAAGCATACGAAACAATGCCAGTTTTAATTGGGCAAAAACCTTAGCTAAGTACGTTAGGCCAAAACTTAAAATATGTGCCCAAATATATCAATTAAGATGGCCGACATAATGGCCAAACCAATCAATTTATTTCACGTGCCTAATTTTATCAAAAATGTCCAATTTCTCACATGGGACCCAAAAATGACCCAGATAGTTATTTTCAAGTGTTCATGGAATATCTCCAAATATTATTTTGAATACGAACACGAGCCCCAAATATTTCAAATAATAAGATAAAATATTGCTCGGGCTCGGTTTTGCATAAAATGCTCAATAAACCTATTTTTCGGTATTCGAACCACATGGAACTCACAAAACTTGTCACTTTCAAATCAAATTTTAATTGGGCAGCTCGTGAACCATCCCGTTAAGCCTTTGAATAGTCCCAGTTCAACCTAAATCCGCCGGAATCCGTCATCATCGTCGTTACCGCCGGTCATTGTCGCATCCTCAGCCATGTTTTGACTTCCTTTAGGTAAGTTAAACCTCTAGACTTCGCTCATGATGTTAGACTTGCCATGGATTAGCTCTAGGGACCGATTCGTGGTAAATTGGTTTAGGAAAATTGACCGTAATCGGCGTATTTAATGGAAATCAATTTCTGTGGACTTTGAATGCGCTGTGGATTGATGAAATATTCCTGTTCATGCTTGAATAATCCTGTTGGTGGTGGTTAGTGTGGTTCCTGCGATGTTCGGGTACCGAAAAATGGATTTTCGGAATATATAGAGAGAAAACGGACCAAATAGTGTTCTGCTCTAATACCAATGAGGATTTGAGACTTGGAGTGATAAGGACGATGGATATTGGGGTAGATGGACAGAGAGATTATGAGCTTTGATTTGGTTAAGAGATGCTTTTGCATGATACCGTTTAGCACAGGTGGTTGTTAAGTAAAATGACGGTGCTAGTGAGCCTATGTTACTATTGATATATAGCTATTTGACCTGCTACTAGGATTAGTAAGCTTGCGTATTGGATTGAGTTTAGTTCAATGATGGAATTATAGCAGGTGTTGTGAGAAAGTTTTAGAAGCATGAACAGTAGAGGTAGAAGAGGAAGAGGTGCTGAAGTGTCTGATGTACAAACTAGAGCTGCTGAGGGCCCGAGAGTTGCCCGAAACGCTAAAGGTTAAAGGGCTACGAGGAATCCTCGAATGGAAGGAGTTATGAGAGCCCTAGAGGAAATTGGATATCTGATGGGCAGGCAGACTCAAGAAAGAGCTGCCGAGCTTACCTAGACTGCTAAGGTAGCAGTAGTAATAATGAATGTGAATGAAGGAGGTGAAAATGGAGCTCGACAGATGCATCAAGTAGTCGAGCAGTTCTGAAACTAAAACCACCAAAGTTCAATAGAGGTGGAGGACCTGAGGAGGCGTACCAATGGATTGAGGAATTAGGAAAAATGTTTTTGCCTTATTGGGATGCATAAAGGAAGATAAAGTTACGTTGGCGGTGTACTAGCTGTGGGGCACAGCCAATGATTGGTGAAAGGCTACTCAAGGGAGAGTGTTCCCTGAAGGAGCAGTGCAGAATTGGACGGCCTTTTGTGAGGCGTTCAATGGAAAGTATTTTTCAGAAGCTGCTCAGGGAAGGAAAATGGAAGAATTCTTACGTCTTCGACAAGGTCAGATGACTGTGGATCAATATGAAGCTGAGTTTGCAAGGTTGTCCAAGTTTGCCCAAGTTTGCCCAAAGAATGATAGAGAATCCTTGGGATAAGGTTAGGAGGTTTCGTGATGGGTTGAAGCCGGAACTCCGTAGTCAGTTGATCCTAACTGGTTTAAGGTATTATGGTACGATCTATGAGAGGGCATAAGAGATAGAAAGGGACATAATGGAAAGGACTGCCGTATTTGGATTGTTTGTGCCTGGCCAGGATAGTAGAATTATGATCAGTGAGGTGAGTAATGACCCTAAGAATGGTTAAGATTGTGAAATGTGGCAACTAAGGAGGATAAGTGATCAGAGTGCGTAGCGGAAGCCTAATATGCCACACAGTTGAGTAAGATAATGATTGTAAAGGTTTTGCTTTTGCTAATGAGGAAGTAAAGGACGAAACTTCTTAAGGAGGGGAGATTTGTGACATCCTAAAATTCGACCCACTCTTGGAATTTGTAATAGAATGGATATATATTTCATTGATGCACTGTAGTTAAATCTCACTTGAAACTGATTATTTCGAGATGATTAACAATGGGGAATGGCTAGATAGGAATTTAGGTACGTGGACCTAATTTCAGGTCGATACGCGTAGCTCCTAAAAGCCGTCCGTTAGTCTGAGTATTTACTAGAGTCGCTATCATATGAATGTGGCCACAAATCAGATTCCGAGTTTGGATAATTGAATTTTCAGGAATATCGCAATTGAAATTGGACATCGCCCTGAAAGGCTTAAAAAATTAGCCAATTGATTCGGAGTGCCGTGAAGAAAGGCAAAATATTGAAAGTAACCATTTTACCCCTGGCTTGACCTAGACTATATGGCTAGAGAGTATTAGTAATTTTAGCGAGGCAAGAAACATTATTCAGCGATATTCAGAGTTATTTTTTTATCGCGGTTAAGCCTCGATCAGTCCCGATTGTTCGTGACCAGTCCCAAAATGGCACGAATTTCAAGAAATATCTCATCAATCATTTTCAATGATATCAATCGCATCAATCGACCATCAGTCGCTGTCGGTCAAACCTTTTGACCAGTTAACCGATGAATAATGCCGATCAACCGATGAATAGTGTCCATTAATAATTGAAGATATATATATATATTTCTCTCTCTTCAATTATTAGTAGATCACTCTCTCTATGCCCAAAAAATTTCGTGGCCTTCCCTCTCTCTTGGTTTTTGGCCGCCGGAAAATCGCCACTCGTTGTGCCGCTCGTTGTGCCGCTCGTTCGCTGCCCTAACGTCGTCAGTTTGAGACGCCCTTTTAACCTCATCTTTACCTATATCTCTAGAAGTTCTCCACCAAAAATCAGTTGAAGATGAGCCTTGGAACCCCCTCAAAAAGAGCCAAAACCGGACCCCGCACAGGCTGAATTCCAATTTTCTGCCACCAACTTCGATCGGCTGCCGATGGAAATCCGACTGTTGGATTTTCGTGATTTTTGGATATGTTGTACTCCTATCTAATTTGAGTTCATAGAACTTTGAATCACTTCGATCCGAGGTTGTTTAACCTTCTACATCTGCTTCGCCGTTTCAGTCGACGAACCAATCTTTTGTTACCCGAATTTCATATAGGGCTCATATTGAAATATGTTGACCCCAGCGACCCCTAGAGCTCATTTTCATGTGAAAATATTGATTTTCAACTTGAGAACCATTCCATTCAGCCCTTGAACAGCCTTGGTTTCCTTGGGTTTTGCCGAATTCCGCGCCGTCGTCGAGCCGTTCGTCGTTCTGTTGCCCATCTGGCTTCGAATCAACCTCGTTGAGGTAAGTCGACCCCCTAAACCTTGAGTAGGATGTTAGATGATTCTTGGATAGACTCTAGGGTGCGATTCGAAGTAGATCGGTATAGAAAAATTGCTGAAATTGGCGTATTTGAGCAAATCAATTCTATGTCGAGGCTATGATATATTATTTGGGTTGGGTAAGTTGCTGTCTTGGCTGGATATAAGCTGTTGGTGATGGTTGATGTGGGTCCCATGAAGTTCGGGTACCGAAAAAATAGATTTTTTGGAGATTTAGTGCAAAAGCGGAGCCAAATAGTGTTTTGAAATTACTATTCACGACACCTTGAGTATTATTCACGAGCCTAGAATACTGTTCACATGCTGTCCCTTCGTATTTATAGTCAATTATTGAGATATCATGGGCCTAAGATGCATATTTTAGTGCAAAAAGGGCATGGGCCTGATGCATTTGACGTGAGTCGAGTCGGCTAGAGAGCTGAGAATGGAATTTGAGTATGGAATGTACACACATTTGCATTGTTAATATCTATGTAGATATGAACTATTGGGGTGCCTGATTATTTCGATGATGAGCTATTTCTCGCTTGCCCTTGTTTCTATTACTGTGACCCGAGCATCTAGAAGAGCATGTTAGAGTTGAATCCGAGGGTATATAATATCCTGAGCGAGATTAGGGATGAGCTTACTGAGATGTGTTCTCACGATGATTTCCCCCACATTTCAGTCCCTAGGATATAAGCATGGCAAGGATACCACATGATTTGATATCCAGGTGGTGGAGTACTCAGTTGGCAAGGACAATTGATGGTGAATCGGTGGTTACTAAGAAACGTGGTCACCATGGATTGGTTGTTGTTGTTAATATTTGTAAAACAGAGATTCGTGTATAATATGGAGCTGAGAATGTGTAATATATGAAATGTTATGGTTGGCTAGTTCTTGCTTATTCGTTGTCAGGGGTAAGGTATCGCTTCCGCTAGCGTTTATTCGAATATTAAGGTTTCAAGGTCAGCGACACTCCTGGGACGTCGCATGTATCGACCGTCGTTATGCAGATGTCGTGTGCTCGTGGAGGTTTGGGGCGTGACATTGTGTGTCATCTATATTAGGCACATTCGCATGTTATTTAATTAGAGTTGCATGTCAATCTATCCAAATTAATTTCGCATGTCATTTGGTCTAGATTAATTTTGAATGTTATTAAACTAGTCCTAGTTAAGGTCATTTACATAATTGCTGTGGGTGCCATCTCATTTCATTTGGTCTAAAATTGCACGTGCATTGTATTTCATGTGCATCCTTCACTTAAATAAGCAAAAATAATAAAAGTATTGCATTAAACTAAGTTCTACGCTTGAGAAATAAGTGGTAGGGTTTAGTTTGCAGGGTCCAAGTACGTTCCCTTTTTCTCTATTTTGCAATTTATTTAATGCTTTGATTATTGGGTGTTAAATAATGCTTGCGTACTTGCATGATCACCCAATAAGTTAGGACTTTAGAATTAAAATTAATCCAAACAGCTTGCTTTAATATTTTCATTGAAATGAAAGGTACTGAAATGATGTTAATAAAAATATTAGTGTAACCAAGTCCTCCAAGTCTTTGATCTTTGGTTCATAGGAATAAAATATTTCTCTCGATACTTTATTTAGGTGTCTAACCAGCTTACCATGAATTATTAGTGGCGACTTTAAATATAAAATATTTTCTTGATAATTAAACCTTAAGCTGTGATTTTGTATAGCTTGGGAGAGTTTGAACTAGGTTAGTTAATCTAAATAAGTTAGTAATCCATTAGCCTACAAACCCGAATTTTAGGTCGCGATAGGGTTAAAGTCTCAAGCCTTTCAATCATGTCAATTTAATTATAAACCTTTTGACAAATTATCAATTTAATCTCAAACCTTTCAATTTCGCCAATATAGTTCTAATTTTTTTTTATGATTTGTCAATTTAGTCAAAAAAAATTTCATGATTTGTTAATATAGTCCTTACAGCCTAATATCTCAATAATAAGTTTATGAATTAAACGAAAAATTTCACAAAATTTAGGACTAAATTGGTAAATTATCATAAATTGACACAATTAAAAGATTTAGTACCAAATCGGTCACCGTATAATAGGTTCATGATTTTTTGGATAATTATCCCCTAAAAGAAGAGTTGAACCGGATCAGGAGATTGAGCTTCGTAGAGGCATTAAGCTCAAGCCATTCCTATGAGTCACCCTAGCCACCTGTTTCTTATGTGATATTAACTTGATAATAATAAACTTACCCTACAACAATTTTTTTTTCCAAAAATATTCAAGTCCGACATGACAACGTGAATGAAAAACATGACAAAATGGCGTACTAAACTAACCCAAAACGCCAATCCATAAGAAGAAGAATTAATGGAGGGTAAGTGGTGGTTATATCCAGTCTCTCTCTCTCTCTCTCTCTCTCTCACTATGTCTCATTCTCTCTCAATCTACGACCACTTGGCCAGAGATCAAAGGCAAAAGAGGATCAATAATGTAATAGTTTTTGGGTGCCTGTAATATTAACCATATATTTTGACTCATAAAAAAATCAATTGAAAATTATTATGTGGATGATTCTTTTAAGAATTTGTGACTCACAACATACTGTTATTCTCACAATCACAAAAACAAAAACCATTATGCTAGCAAAACTTGTATAATGCCATGGTCTTCATTTCCTCTTGAAGCGATCGATCATTGGCTCAAAAATGTCGATAGTACTTGCAAAGTTGAAATGGAAGTGATGAAATTTGGTATTCGAGGATGGTGATTTGGCTTGAACTGCTGATTCAGGATCTGAGGAAATAGGGGTGTTGATCTGGCTTGGGAGGTCACAAGGGATGGGAATTTTGTCCATGTTGGAGTTGGTTAGTCGGCATTGAGTTGATGGGGGATAATGATGGTAGCTAGGGGTTTCAATTGTAACCTACTTTAGGGTTTTTTTTTAAACAAAAGCTGTTTTCAAGAAATTATTTGTCGGCTTTTTGATATTGAAAAAATGACACAAATGGATCCTAAATTTTGGCTATATGTTTAATGTCGTCCTTCAACTTTTAATTAGTTCAACATGATTTCTGAATTTTAATCAAATGTGCAATGTTACCCATATACTTTTAATTTGTTCAATGTAGTTCATAAACTTTTGATGAATGTTCAATTCTAGTCTCTAAAATATAAGAAAATGCCCAATGGTGTGTTTCCATTAATTCATATTTAGGGACAACATTGAATATTTTCATATAATTTGAGGACTAGATTGAACGTTTACTAAATATTTAGAAACCACATTCAACAAATTAAAAGTTTAGGATGGGCATTGCACGTTTGGGTTAAAATTTATGGATCACTTTGAACAAATTAAAAATTCACGAACCTTTTGTATAATTATCCCTTTTGATATTCAGATGATGGAAAACTAATTGACACACGGAATACATTTTTTAGGAACTGGAAACGAGTATTGGTTGAGGGAAAATAGCTCCGCCTTATGGCAAGAAGAAAATCACTTTGTTTAGTCCACCAAACAAATGAAACTAGTTTGCTTAAGAATGATTTTTCCTTGAGGTTTTCAACTAAACAAATTCTCAAATTTTCTAATGCTCCATTTTGTGGAGGAAATTAAATAGTTTGAAAAATATTTCTTAAAAATAATTTATTGTGTTTCTTGAAATAATTAATCAATTGAAAATTATTTCTTTATCAACAATAATATATGTCTTAATAATTTCACCGTCCAACGGAAATTATTTTTGTTTGTTCATTTTTGTATCTTAAAAATGATCATTTTTATGAAATATATCTCAAATTATTAATTTTTACACAAAATATATGGAGTCTAATTGAGGCGAGGAATGTGCTCATATGATGTCCTTTGAAATGTTGCTAATGTCATCATTCTTCCAGCAAGCCATGTCAAATGGTTTTATACTAAGTTAATGCTAGGTTGAATTTTCAAGTAAGTGAACATATCTATAAATTAATGAAATTTGAGATGGATCGAAAATTTACAACCTTAAGCATGAAATTAACGAAAATTGTTATTTCTTGTATGAAGTGCAATTTGAATAATGAAGAAGAATGATATAAGTCCACATTATGAGTTAAATCAGGAGTGAGAGATGTGGAAGGCAAAGGACATGTGAGTGAGTTGATTGATGGTCCCAATGGATAATGCTGTCAAATTATGTCTCGAGTTTGAGCTCGTATACAAAACCCAACTTGTTGTTTATCACGTACGAAATGTGCCGCATAAGATGACCAAAGAAATTGCACTATTTCTTTGGTTGCTGAAGAGTCGCCTGCACGTGGGTTTATGGCATGTCTCCATGCCTATATTTATACTTCCTCATAAATGCATTCACCCTTGTGCATAGATGGTCGTGGAGGTTTTATGGGCATTAACCACTCTCTTCTTCATCTTTTGGGGGGGATTAATCTGTCCTTTGTAATAAAAGGAAGAAAGAGGGAAGATTTTGTAATAAAAGGAAGAAAGAGGGAAGATAAAGTCGAGCTCATTTTCTTGACTTCGAGGTGCCTTCACTAATGCATAGCATAAATGTTCATTTTGTTTGAAGACGATGACCCACCTCTTTTGTAACGGCACATGTTTTTGCCTTGCAGTTGCTCCCACTCCTATAAAAGGGGAAGGAAGTCTGAAGACAAAAATAAGCGAGAGCTCTAGAGACGAAGAGTCTAGAGCTCGGAGAGATTTTTTCATCGTTTTGAGTCCTACAAGTTGAGTTATTAAACACTTTGCGTACTGAGTATATAATCTAGGATTGGAAAACACTTGAGTGCGAGTGATTGTAATCTTGTAATTCTCTGATTTATTATTAGATTATTGGTTGGCTCTCCCTGTAGACATAAATTTCGACATTTGGACCAAACCACGTAAGTTTTTAGTGTCATTTATTGTTTCTCATTTTATTTCTCTATCGATTTCTATAGCTCGACTTAATTGCGAATGTCTTGATCTGCTTCCGTTGTAGTGCCGATTTCACAAAAATTGGTATTAGAGCTAAGACTTTGCAATTATGTCTGGCGCAAGAGTAGAAGTTGAGAAATTTAATGGAAAGAACAACTTTGGGTTATGGAGCATCAAGATAGGGCACTATTAACAACTGAAGATTAAGCCAAGGCATTGGAGGGCAAAGCCAAATCGCTCGAAACCATGAAAGATGCCGACAAGGACGAGCTAATGAGAAAGGCGAGAACCATAATCCTATTGAACCTATCAAATGAAGTGTTAATAGAGGTGACCGATAAGAAAGATGACACAGCTATGTGGGTAAAACTTCTAATCCTCTATATAACGAAGGGTTTGAACACTCGATTATACATGTTGAAGAGGATGTTTTAGTTTTGATATACTAAAGGTACGTCCATCATATCCCACCTAAACAAGTCTAATAAACTCATGATGGACTTGAAGAATGTTGAAAAGATCCTTGATGATGAAGAACGAGGCATGATGTTGTTGGCATCTCTACCAGAGTCATGGGAGTACTTTGCCAACTCCTTATTAAAAAGGCATACCACGATTACCTCTGAAGAGGTAAAATCCTTTACGTTTTCGAAGGAGTGGTAGCAAAAGTTGCAAGATGATAGTCTATTGAAAGATGTAGCGTGAGAACTAGTGATCTGAGATAGAGACAAACATCAGTGGCCTAGCAGCAGAGACAAAAGTAGGTCAAGGTCACGACATAAAAAATTCAAAAATTGTGTGAAGTGCTTGGAGTGTCATGAGCAGGAACACATGTGGAGAGATTGTCTAAAGTTAAGAAATAAATGCGGTGGGAAAAATGCCATAAGCAACGTGGTGAATGTTACCGAGAAGAGTACCAATGATAGTGAGGCCATCCCATGTTTATCTTCAAGTTCGTCAGGAAATGAATGGGTACTAGATTCTGGATGTTCCTATCACATGACTCCTCATGATAATTAGTTCACTACCTACCAGATTGCAGATGATGGTAGAGTTCTTATGGGGAATAATGCAGCTTGTAAGGTTGTGAGGATAGGGACAATTTGGATTCGAATGCACAATAGCATAAAGCGGACACTAACAGGCGTGAGACATGTACCGAAGCTCAAGAAGAACCTTATTTCTCTAGGAACACTCGATAATATTAGGTGCAAGTACATCACTGAAGGTGAAGTACTGAAGATCTCTCGAGGGACCATAACGGTGATGAAAGGAAAAAAGGAGAATTCTCTTTGTCATCTTCTTAGAGAGATCATGACTGGAATTGCTGCAGTTTTATCTGGTGAGTCGAACTCAAATTTGACTCGGCTATGGCATATGCTGTTAGGGCACATTAGTGAGAGAGGTATGATGATGTTGGGTGAAAGTGGGTTGCTGAAAGGTCAAAAGACAAAAAAGCTAGACTTGTGTGAGCACTGCATTTTCGAGAAGCAATGTTGAGTTAAATTTGATACAACTATGCATTCAACCAAGCAACCGATCAAATACATTCTTTTAGATGTCTAGGGACCATCTCTAGCTCTTTCTTAAGGAGATGCTTGATATATGCCGACATTCATCGACAATTATTTGAGGAAGGTATGGGTATACTTCTTGAAGCACAAGTATGAGGTGTTTGATCTGTTTCAGAATTTTAAGACATTGATTGAGAAGCAATCAAGAAAACAAATCAAGTGCTTGATAACTGATAATGGCATGGAGTTTTGTGATAAAGATTTTACCGAGTTTTGCCAAAATGAGGGGTTCGTGAGATACCGCACAGTTCTCGGGATGCCACAGTAAAATGGCATTGCAGAGTGGAATAACTTAACTCTACTTGAGCGAGCTCGATGCATGTTTTCATATGCAAGACTGGGTAAGGAATTTGGGCCGAAGCAATGCATATGGCTTGTTACCTAGTTAATCAATCTCCATCTTTTGCTATCGAGTAGAAGACTCCTGAGGAAGTATGGTCAGAGAAACATATTAATTACTTTCGATTACAGATATACGGAGGTCCTGCATATGCTCATGCGATGAACAGTAAGCTTGAGCCGAGGGCGAAGAAGTACATATTTCTGAGTTATGCACAAGGGGTGAAAGGTTATTGGCTGTGGTGAACTGATCCCATATTACCCCATTTTATAATCATCGAAGACAAAATCTTCGATGAAATTGTAGTGCTTCGAAAGAAGAGTCTTGAGACTCAACTAGCAAAGCAATTAGATCGTGGCATCAAAAGTGAGGTGGAGCTTCAGGTGGCGCCTCTAGAGACCTCAGAGGTAACAAAGGAAGAGACTGCTGATGAGTCCACAATTTTGGAAGATGGTGACATGGAACAACCAGTAGAACCGTAGCACAATATAGCCATGAGTAGACAAAAAAGGAAAATCAAACCATCGATATGTTATGATTATTTTGATATTGCCTATGCATTGAGTATAGGTGATAACATGGAGATAGATGAGCCTTCGTTATATTCTAAGGTGATGGCTAGTGCTAAATTATCTTAATAGCTAGAGGCTATGAGTGAAGAAATAGAATTGTTCTACCAGAATCAGACATGGGAGTTGGTCAAAGTACCCAAGAGTCAGAAGATTGTTGGGCACAAATAGGTCTACAAATAGAAGGAGGGCATTCCCGGTGTCGAGATAGCATGGTACAAAGCAAGACTTATTATGAAATGGTATACTCAACAAGAGGGCATCGACTATAATGAGGTGTTCTCTCATGTGATAAAATATGATTGTATTCATGCATTACTTGCCTTAGTTGCTACAAAGGATCTCGAGTTGGAACAGCTATATGTGAAAACGACATTTCTTCATGATGAGTTGAAGGAACAGATTTACATGAGTGAGTGTTGACACCTGATTTTTAATCATCTTTTCTCTTTTAAAAATTTTCAGTATTTTTCGGCATTTTTATTTTTTGAAAAATCCATAAAAATTCATAAAATTGAAAAATTAACTTTGCGGACCTTGGCCAAGCCTAGAGAACTAATTTTGACCAAAAAATAATTTTTCATATTTTCAGTATTTTTTAGTATTTTTATTTTCGAAAATTCATGAAAAATAAAGAAAAAAATGAGAAAATTACAAATCAACTTTGGAAGCCTTGGCCAAGCCTAGGCAACCATTTTTGAACAAAAAATAAATGTTCATATTATATATATATTTTTAAATTTTTTTTAAAAAATACAAAAATACTTGAAAATTTTGGAAAAATATCATTTGAGGCAAAAAAAAATACACAAAGATAGTTAATATTTTTATTTTAAATCTATTTTCATATTGGCCATCGCAAATTCAGAAAAATCCAATTCGAGTCACGTGTTCCTTCACGAGTATAATCTCGAATCGGGCCTAAAATTTTTTTAATTTGAGTCAACTTATTTTTAATTTTCACTTTTTATGAGTTGTGACATTGTCTTCTAATATTTTAAATTTTCATCTTGGCTCAATTATACCCAGAATGACTCAATTTTGCAAAAGGGCTTTAATTAAATTCTGCATTATTTTCAGCGGCAAGAAATGAGCTTAAATTTGACATGTGGTAAATTTTGGTGTGTCAAAAATTGTGAGGAGATTTGGACTTAAAGAAATATATTTTTTCATGGATTGAATTGTAAATACTTAAAATTTAAGGACTAGAGTGCAAATATCTAACTCTTGAAGGATTATTTTACAAATAACAAAAAGAAGAGTTAGTGGATAAATTAGAATAGAGAAGGGAAGATGGAGAAGATGAGATGAAGAAGAGAAGTTGGAGAAGAATAGATGGAGAAAATAAGATAAGAATAGAGAAGGGAAGATGGAGATAAAGAAGAGTTAGTAGAGAAATTAGAATGGAAGATAAGAATAGAGAAGGAAAGATGGAGATGAAGAAGAGTTAGTGGAGAAATTAGAATGGGAGATAAATATGGAGAAGGGAAGATGAAGATGAAAAAGAGTTAGTGGAGAGATTAGAATGTGAGATAGAGATGGAGAATGGAAGATGAAAATGAAGAAGAGTTAGTGGAGAAATTAGAATGGGAGATAGAGTTAGTGGAAAAATTAGAATGGGAGATAAATGAGTACATTATAAAAGGAGGAAGAAGTGAGCTTGAGAAAAAAAACTTTTTTGGAGAGAAAATTTTGGATGTTTGAGAGAGTTTTGGGAGATTGAAGAAAAATTTGAGAGAAAGAAAATACCAAAAGAAAGAGAATTTTGAAGATGATGGGAGTTCAAAGCTAGGGGTTATCATCACAAATTCCTTCATCGATCAATATAAATCAAGAGTTCATCCTCGTCAACGAGCAAGCAAATTCGAGCTAAGTGTTTTTATTTATTCATTTATTTATGATTTTACTCGCAAATTAGCACAAATTGTATACACTTTCTCCATCTCCTTTTTTTCCTCATATTTTATGTCAGGAGAAGGATATCTCTATGTCAACAGCAAAAATCTCGTAGAGATGCAAAAATCGGCCCAAACAAGCTCCTAAGCTGTCCACCGATTTCTCAACTGATCTGTGACTAAAAGCCCCTCTTAATTCAAAAGAAACTCTCTATATTGGGAACATAGAGAGCAAAAATCAATTATAGAAATCCCTCCCAAAAAAACGGGAGATA
This sequence comes from Psidium guajava, assembly GCA_016432845.1. Taxonomy (NCBI): domain Eukaryota; kingdom Viridiplantae; phylum Streptophyta; class Magnoliopsida; order Myrtales; family Myrtaceae; genus Psidium; species Psidium guajava. Next base: position 34,382,632 of record CM028225.1, on the reverse strand, counting down.
AATACTCTTTCCACTCTTCTAGTTTTAGGTGCAGATTAGCACATATTTTGTATACTGACACTTCACTCTATTTTATGTTAGGAAGCCACAGCTCTATATCAATGGTCAACCCTATAGAAGCACAAAATCGGCTTGGAGGAGTCCTTAAGTGCGTACAAATTTCAAATTGTTGAATCAATTCGTTGTATTTCATTTTAAAGAATTCATAACCCAGAATGGAGAGGACAAAGTCCATCCGCAATTTAAATACCTGCACCATAAATCCCAAAGGGAAGAGCCAAGCCAATGCTTAGCCTCCCATTGGAGGTTTTTACTTACAGTAGTTAAATACCTAGAACTTAAATACATGTACCTTAAATCCCAAAGGGAAGAGCCAAGCCAATGCTTAGCCTCCCATTGGAGGTTTTTACTTACAGTAGTTAAATAACTGCAACTTAAATACCTGTACCTTAAATCCCAAAGGGAAGAGCTAAGCCAATGCTTAGCCTCTCATTGGAGGTTTTTACTTACAGTAGTTTAAATACTTGCAACTTAAATACATGTACCTTAAATCCCAAAGGGAAGAGCCAAGCCAATGCTAGGCCTCCCATTGGAGGTGTTTATTCACTGTCATGTACTTCCTATAATTTAATTTTTGAATCATCAGACCCAAAAGATGAGTAGGTCGTAATACTGCACAGAAGTCGTTAACACACTCCCTCTTTCGGCTTCAGGGAATCTTTAACACTTAAAAAAATATAATAAATAAAAATATATACCATCTATGCATCCTATTTAAAAAGTGAAAACACAAAAGAGAATACCCTACTAGAGCCTTAGGAATAAACCAAGCCTGAGTTGCCGAATTAGGATATCCATGAAATTAAGGTACCGAAAAGGCATTGGTTTTAAGTAACTAGTGTAACCAAGTCCCCGAGCTCATAATCTCTGGTTCGCAGGAATAAATTAGTTCTCCCCCTAATTTATTTAGGTTTCTAATCGACCTACCAAGAGCGATTAGTGGCGACTCCAAATTTCAAAATCATTTAAACAAAAACTAAAGTTGCGATTCGGTAGGGCTTGGGAGGGTCCGCGTTAGGTTAGTCAAATTTAATTAACCTAATAATCCGTTAACCCCTTTAAAATTTAAAATTTTTTTAGAGGGTCGCGATAGTGAGCCAAAGCGATTTGCTATTCCAAGTATGGAAGACGATGTTTGCTTATTAAAGAAATCTTTGTATTGCTTAAAATAGTCTTCTAGACAGTGGTAAAAGCGCTTTGATGCTTTCGGCTAGTCAAAGACTATTCAAAAAGTCAAATAGATGGCCATATTTATTTTAGGAGACTGGAGAATAGATCTTTGATTTATCTATTATTATATGTTGATGACATGTTAATAGCAGCTAAACAAATGTTTGATATTGATGCACTGAAGCTGCAATTAAGTGTTGAGTTTGAAATAAAAGATTTAGGTGCTGATAAGAAAATATTTGGTATATAGATTTTGCATGACAAGCTTGCAGGGTTGTTATGTTATTGCAAAAGAAATATATTGAGAATATCGTGGCACAGTTTAACATGTAGTCAGCAAAATCTGTAAGGGCGCGCATGATAATGTTTCTATTTCTCTGTTTCTATTCCAAACATATTCCAGAAATAGGTTTGGAACAGAAACTCGTTTGGCAACGTAAATCTGTTTTTCTATTTCTGGAATAAAAATCTGTTCCAAAAAAAGATTTTGGCCCAAAACCAGAAACAAAATTTTTTTGTTTCTGGCAGAAATAAAAAAAAAATCTATTTATGTTCCAGAAATTATTTCTGGAATAAAATGGTTGTCATGCGTGCCCTAAGAACGCCATTAGCAACACATTTTAAACTTTCTGATTAGTTATCACTACAGACAAAGAAGGAGAGGAGCACATTTCCCGTGTTCCTTTCTAGTGAAGTGAGTAGTATTATGTATGCCATCATATGCATTAGGCTTGATTTCACAAGGTATAAGCATTGTCAGCCGTTACATGAAACGCTTAGGTAAGACACATTAGGAAACTGTGAAATGGATTATCATATATTTGAATGGGACAATAGACATTGGCATAATATACTGAAGGGATGGGAATAGCAGTGAGACCATAGGATATATGGACTCAGATCACGCTGGTGACTTGGGTGGTCGCAGATCATTAGTAGGGTACGTTTTTACGCTAGCATGGGGTGCAGTAAGTTGGAAGGCATCCTTACATGACAATGTAACATTGTTCTCAACTGAGGTAGAGTACTTGGCACTAACCTTTGTAGTGAAGGAGGCGATATGGCTGAGAGGTTTGCTCTTGGACCTTGGATTGGAGCTGAAAAGTGTCACTATACATTGTGATAACTAAGATGCAATACATCTGATTTATAATTCGATTTATCACAAGTGAATGAAGCATATCAATATCATGTACATTTCATTCGAGATGTCATAGCGAAGACTATTATTATTGTTATGAAAATAACAACAGCGGAGAACCCAGTGGACATGATGACGAAGTCCATTTCTTTGATAAACCTTGAGCTCTAAGCATGAGTGCTTTTCGACCAAAAAAAAAAGCATGAGTGCCTGTCGAGGCATTGAGAGAGCCGATATGAATAGTAAGCACTATAACTTGGCTACAAATGTCAAGCCAAGGTGCAAAATTGTTAAATTATGTCTCTAGTTTGAGCTCATATATGAAACTCGACCTGTTGTTTATCCCGTATGAATGCACCACATAAGATGACCAAAGAAATTGCATTATTTCTTTGGTTGCTCACGAGTCTTTTGCATGTGGGTTTATGACATATCTCCATGTCTATATTTCTACTTCTTCATAAATGCATTCACCCTTATGCATAGATGGCCAGGAGGTTTTATGGGTGCCAACTACTCTCTCATTCATCTTTTGCGGGCTTAGTTTCTCCTTTGTAATAAATGGAAGAAAGAGGGAAGATAAAGTCAAGCTCATTTTCTTGACTTTAAGGTGCCTTCATTAATGCATGGTAGAAGCTGAACGTTCATTTTATTTTCTCTCCTTTCACATTGGAGAAGATCTTTGAAGACGGCAGCCCACCTCTTTTATAAGGGCACATGTTTTTGTCTTGAAGTTTCTCCCACTCCTATAAAAGGGGAAGGAAGTTTGAAGACGAAAATAAGTGACCAAGAGCTCCAGAGACAAAGAGTCTAGAGCTTGGAGAGATTTGCTAATCACGTCGAGTCCAACAAGTTGAGTTATTCAACACTGCGGGTATCGGATATATAATTTAGGATTGGGAAACACTTAAGCGCAAGTGATTGTAATCTTGCAATTCTCCAATTTATTAGTTGATTCTTGGCTGGCTCTTCTCGTGGATGTAGGTTCCGACATTCGAACCAAACCACATAAATTTCTAGTGTATGTTATTGTTCCTCATTTTATTTATCTGTTGATTTCTATAGTTCAACTTAATTGCAAAGGTCTCGATCCACTTTTGCTGTGGTGTCCATTTCACAATAGAGGCACTATGCAAGCCTATTACCAAGGCTTCATGACTATCTCCAAATCGCCATGACCAAGAATCATAAGAATATGGTGAATCTACTTGTGATGAACAATGTGAATGTTTTCGAGTTAAACTTGCCCGATTTTCCTCCGGAAGCATTGGACCAAATGTTGAGAACAAGATAGATGGGGCGTCGTATTGCTATGCCCGACAGAGTCACATTACCAAAAATGGCAATGAGAATGCATGGGGTAGCATGAGAACTGACTAGGGAGATCTCAGAGGTGGCAATTTGCGCTAGGGTGAAGATTTACAGAGGTCATTCGGTGGCAAGAAGGGAGAATTGTGCAGAGGCAGGGAGGCTGGTAAGAATGATGAGTTCCATTGAGGATCTCAAGAGCCTTCCAGGTGCATTTTCATTCTTTCCTTTCACTCCCCTCTATGTGTGTGTCATCGACTCAGTTTTGTTCAAGAAAATATCCAAGGGTTTGTTTGGTAATAATTCTATTTTCAGGAATAATTTTTAAGCATAAATGAACAATGAAGTAGATTATTTTTTGGTTTATTGTTTCTGTTCCAAATCTATTCGTTGGCCTCGATATATTCCTATGAACAAAAAAAAATTAACTAATGTTGTCAAATAGATTTATGTTCTTTTTCTATTCTTGAAAACAAAAGAATAGGATATCGGGATTTGTGTGGAAATCCATGAACGCGTGTACGTGTAAAACTAAACAATAACAAAAATGAAATCAATTGCTACAGAAAGAGAACTGGCACAAATATCTCTAGAGGCATCATTCCGCATATCAATAAAAAAATCACATTCAACAAAGAGGGTTTACAGCTTAAATCTTGGCTAGGCCTTCTGAATAAAGTTACAGCATAGTAGGAAAGGCTTCTTTTGAATGCGATTTTCTTCTCTCAAATCCCACAAGTATCGGATCTCTAATTCAGACACACCACCAATTAACGAACAAAAGGCGAAGCTTTCAAAATCACCACCCTGATTGTGCTAGCAATCTCCCGATGATGGTAGTTAGAACGACGGTGTAACGGCAATAAGATGAGGTTAAGGATCCTAGAGGAGTTTTTTATATGACAATTGCTGTCGTACAAATGAACTAATGTTAGCTATTTATAGTGAAAACGGAAGCTAATTGGTTAGCATAGGCAGGGAAACTTGTCTGACACGTGTCCCCTGCACATGACAATGTTCCTTGGGGAGGTATCATTCTGGCCATTTTTCCCATACGTTTCTTCTTTCGGACCCAATTGCTTAAGCATATAGCTTAATGGGGATCTTGTTCAAATGGATTGTAAACACATTTGCAATACAGACTCTCTCATTCAACATCGTCATGTATTGCTTGATTTATAGTGGAATTCATTGTTGCTCTTTCTGTGAACATAGATCTCTACGATCGAGCCACGTATGTCTAGTATTTGATTTATTTTCTTGTTCTATTTATTTTATTGTTTAATCACTTTTTCCGTGCAATAGCACGATTGCCTTACACGAGGGACAATAAGCATTTGCCCTGGGCCCATGATGGCCTCCACCTTAGCCTTTGCAACCTCGCTTGCTCTGGGCGAGGTGGGCCTTGCCTCGCCCGACAAGGGCTTGCTAACCTTTGGCGACAACAATGAATGAAAAAGAAGAAATAAATTAAATTAAAAATTATTAAAAATCTCCATTTTAACGTCGACCGTTTCATGTAGGACGACCGATGTCCATGTTAATGTTTTTTTGGGCTAAAATTGGCCTAAATGAATCAATTGGCACAAACGTAAAAGACTTAGAATTAAATTGATCTAATCAAAAGTTTAACGATTAAATTGACATCAATTCAATATGTTTAGGGTTTCCTTGTACTTTTACGCTTTTTTGTAATCAATTAGTAGAGCAAGAAGTATTAAATTCATCACACATGCAACGTTTCCATCAACATGTTTGTTAACATGAGTCATCCATTTTTTGACCAGAGCGGGTCCTTAAAAGCCTCGAGGAGAGATAGGGGAAGGAACTCCCCGGAGTAGTGGAGGGATATCCTTATAGGTTCCTCTCTCAGCGGAAGAAACAGATTTAGAGGAAACTTAGGGGAATTTGACAGAAAGTAGACCCCTAATCGGTTTTGGCCGGCGATTGTTGGGTAGGCAGGTTTAGTGTTCCTTTATAGTTTCTCGCCCCCCCCCCCCTTTTTTTGTAATCCATTACAAAATCAGGAAATACTAAATATGTCGCAATGCATCGGTTCCGTCAACGTGTATGTTGACATGAGTAATCCAATTTACAGACAAACCCTTCCATATCCATTGAAATTTGGAATAGTGCATGGAGTGACCCAAAAAACAAAAAATGTTTGGCCATGCCCGCATTGAGAAAGTGCACGAGCTTCCAAGATGGTCTTTTCGCTCCAGCGCCCGCCTAATCTCGCCAATCCAACGCTTGGAGAATGGGAAAATTGTCCAAAAAATGCTAATCCCTTTATATGACGGCTAATTTAGTCTCAAGTTTTTTAATTATGCTAATTTAGTCATAAATATTTCAACGATTTGTCAATTTAGTCATAAAAATTTTAATTGCGTCAAAATAGTCCTAAGATTTGTGACAATTTGTCAATTCAGTTTTAAATATTTTGACAGTTTGCCACTATGGTCCTTCTAGCCAATTATCCCAATAATAGAAAGTCTTCAAAAGATTTAGGACTAAGCCGATATATTTGAAAGATTTAGAATTAAATAGGCAAAACGTCAAAAGATTTATAATTAAATTGACACAAAATTTTGACCAAAAAAATGACACAGTTGAAAGATTCAGAACATACTTGACCATAGTGCAATAACTTCGTGACTTTTTGAATAATTATTTTTTGGATGAAAAGTTGACCCGGATCGGGAGCTCGAGCTCTACAGAGGCATTGAGCTCGGGACGCTCTCATGAGTGGCCCGGGCAACATGTTTCTTACGTGCCATTAACCTGAGAATAATAAACTTACCCTAGATGATTTTTTTTTCGAAAATTATTTAAGTCTGACATGACAACTTGAATGCAAGACATGACAAAACGGCGTGCTAAACTAACCCAAAACGACAACCCATCACAAGAACTGGTGGAGGGTAAGTGGGGGTCGTATTCTCTCTCTCTCTCTCTCTCTCTCTCTCTCTCTCTCTCACTATGTCTCATTCTCTCTCAATCTACGGCCAGAGATTGAAGGCGAAACGGCTCCCACCGGAGATGTCGGCGAGTGGGGCGGGGTGGGATCCATCTGCGCCAATCTTCAGCACTATATAACGCCACCATCTTCATTTCCTCTTAAACCCATCCACCAATGGTTCCAAAATGTTGATAGGTCAGCGAAGATGAAATGGAAGCATTATTATAAAAAAAAGAAGAAGATCCAGATGGACCATGAATTAGGCCACATATGCAATGTCGTCCCTGAATTTCTAATTGGTACAACATGATCTCTGAATTTAAGCCCAACATATAATGTCGTCCCTAAACATTTTATTTGTTTAATGTGGTTCCTAAACTTTTATGAATGTTCAATTCCAGTCCCTAAGCTATACGAAAATTTGCAATGGTACTTCCTATTAATTCACGTCCGAGGAGAACAGTGAATCTTTTCACATAATCTAGAGGCTAGATTGCACATTTACTAGAAGTTTAGCGATTGCGTTGAACAAAATAAAAGTTTAGAGATGGCATTGCATATTGGGCTAGAGTTCATGAATCACTTTGAATAGATTAAAAATTCAGAAACTATTTGAATAATTATCAATGCTGATACTTGATGATAAAAAAAAATAATTGCTATATGGAATACATTCTTCATGAATTGAAAACCAGTTTTGGTTGGGAGAAAACAACTTACCCTTACGGCAAGAAGGAGATAATTTTCTCTAAACATCAAACAAACGAAAACTAATTACTTTTTTCCCTTAGGAATGATTTTTCCTAGAAGTTTTCAGTTAAACAGATGCTCAAATTTTCTAATGCTTTGTTTTACAAAAATGAACTAACTTTCTCAATATTTTCGCCATCCAACAAAAAATATTTTTGTATATTCATTTTTGTAATCAATACAAACAATCATTTTTATTTAAAACACAAACAATCAATACAAACAAACTGAGTCTAATTGAGGCGAGGAATGTACTAAAAACAAGTCCTTTTAAACGTTGTTAATGATATCGTTCTTCTAGCAAGCCTTGTCGAATGGTTTTACGTTAAATTAATGCTAGGTTGAATTTTCAAGTGAGGGGACATACTTATAAATTAGCGACATCAAGTGATCGTTTGAAAGTTTACGACTTTGAACATCATATGAAATTAACAAAAACTGTTACTTCATGTGTAAAGTGCAATTTGCATAATGAAGAAGAATGAAGTATATGAGTCCACGTCATGAGTTACATCACGTGTGGCATTTGATGCGGGAGGCAAGGGAGGGACATGTGAGTGAGTTGATTGATGGTCCCAAAAGACGGGGCACCGCGCAAGTCCATTACCGCTGTAGAATTCACCACCGAAGAGGAATGAATAGCGTGTGGGATTGGATACTACGAAATCATTGCACCGTGTCCCATGAGAATATGCATATGGAATTTCCTTCACTCAAATTTCACACTCAACACTTGACAGATTGATCTGATTGAGCGTGACTTAGTGGGGTTCTCCCACGGTCGGCACACTTTTTTCTTCTTTTGCTTGCAAAATAGAGTGCGTTGAAAAAGGAGAAAAAAAAAAACAAATAAAAGACCCAATTTTGCATTGTAGAATGAGAGTGGTCTTCAGGGCGAATAGCTCACGAGTAGAAACAATTTTAGGGTTTTTGGAACATGGAATGAAATCTACCTTGTTAGCCGTGGAGAAAGAGCGAGGGTTGCGAGGCTCAAATGACCTGGGGGAGCCGCGAGCGAGTGAGGAGGAGGGTGGGTTGCGAATGAGAGAGAGAGAGAGTCATGAAGTATTTGAGTGATGGTGGAGAGAACGAATGAAAAGAGAGAAAGATATGCCAAGAGAAAAAAAAATAATTTTAAGCTTTATGAAATCGATTCAATATTCGGTCTGATTCTAGGGTAGTTCTTCACTTAGAATCGGGAATCGGACCGGTCCCAAAGGGAATATAGAACCATACCGATTGTCAGGGAGGTCCGATCTGATTCCAAGATAAAATCGATCCGGTTGCACAACCCTCGTAGAATGAGAGCTTGTTTATTTGGACTTAAAACCAAACCAAGAAAAGAATTACTGTCTCATAAAAATTTAAATTATTGCTCATATCTAAAATGTGACTAAGAAAATTCTTTATGAACCTGCATACTAATATTTACATGTGTAGCAAATATTTCGGGGGTTTCAAATTGAAAACAAAAGCCAATGCACATGTTTCACAAGATTTAAATTAAATAGAAGAATTAGAAATCAATCTAGACATCCGATAATCTATTTAAATTAAATAAAATTTACTTCCACGGTAGACGTTATTCATGTTTCCCCCAAAACAAGCCCACTTCAAACTTCTTAAAAAAGGAACATACTTTCCATCTTTTCCTAGGAATTCAGAAAATTGGCCTTAATTCCATATAAACAAACAAACAAACAAACTTTAAATTTAGTCTCAATTATATGGAGAACCTTTTTTTTTTTTTATCTCAAGAGAAACCTTTAATTTTTACTCAAATCCCAAATCTGTCCTGCCCTTTAACATGCCGTCCAAGTAGCTATTGTTATCAGACGTGACATCTACGTGTACATGATGACATGTAAATTAAGTGCCACGTCTCACATCATAAAAGAGGGAAAAAAAAAACCGAGGGAGAAAAAGAAAATAAAGAGAACTCTTCATCGTGTTCACTGCGTTCAGCCCCGTCCCTCCTTGGCGTCTCACTCTTACTCGAGCCGTTGCCCTTACAAAGCTGCAGCCTCGGTCAAGAAAAACTGAAAGAGACGCAGCCAAAATTGACATGAAGCTTGCAGGGGTCATGGCCGTTGAGCCCAAAGCTCTAGTGGCCATGGCTGCCGCGAGCTTCGTGGCTCAATACTTCAGCGGCCATTGCCGACATGTGAGCCTGAAGCTCTAGCGGCCACGGCCACCGTGAGGTTAGAGCTCGAGCGGCCATGGCTGCATCTCTTTAATTTGTTTCTTGACCGAGACTGCAGCGTTGTGCTCGAGCGGCCATGGTTGCATCTCTTTAATTTGTTTCTTGACCGAGACTGCAGCGTTGTGACTTGTGAGGGCAACGGCTGGCACAGGAGTGAGATGCCGAGGAGAGACGAGGCTGAACACAGTGAACAGCAACGGGATGAGGAGTTTTTTATTTTTCTTTGGTCCCCCAGGTTTTCTTTTCTTTTTTTTTATAAAGTGTGACGTGGCACTTAAATTACATGTCAGCATGTACATACGGATGCCAAGTCATATAACAACAGCTACTTAGACAGCATGTTAAAGGGCAGGCCAGATTTGGGACTTAAGCAAAAGTTGGAGATTTTTCTTAACAATATATATATATATATATATATATATATGAAACTAAAGTCTGAGGATTTTTTTTTATGGAATTAGGCGCGGAAAATTGAAATGGTTAAATCAAATTTAAGCATAATGGGTCTGATCCCTTTTAAATTAGCGTGCCTTGAGCCTCTATGTTTCCCTTTGACAACTCCTCCTTTGTTGATTGGTATTTCCTTCAATAAGCCCTTGTTACCCTCTGTTTATCATTTTGGTTGATTTGTTTATCTCGGTTAAGGTGCACGTGCGAGCGTGTTAAGCAAATAGAATCTCACACTAGGCTGTGGTGTGAAATGGAGCAATTAGCATATTATAGTTAGCCCATGACTCATTGACTTAAAATTTTAAAACAATATAGGTTCAACTGAATATATTAATGGGTTTTCATTTGAAGACTCTCTTAGTGACCTTTCAGGAGGGTCATTGTGTCTCCCAACATCTGCTATCATAGCGGATTTTTTTGGATGGGCTAGCGCAACATATGTGGATTGGTGTATGGTGAATATCTCAAGGAAATGAATGTTGGATGTGACTTTTGATTTAGGTTAGAGATGGTATGCTCCTCCCAAGCTTGGCCCGGCCAAGGTGATTGAAGAGGAATCAAGCACATGTATTCCTACCAAACATGGCTAAGCCAAGGTGTAGATTCAAGCTAAGATAACGCTGATGGAGAAGTATATTTGGATTAAAGAGAAGCAGGCCTAATATAGAATTTCACACATGGTAGGAGATTTGTTAATACATAGTACCGTGCTGGTGAAATGAAGACCCACATCGAGGATGTGGTATGATATGGATCAATGAGTATATTCTAGTCAGTCAATAATTTATTGACTTAAACTTTCGAAAGAAGGTATATATAACTGGATATATTCAAGATCTCGGATTTGGGCTCCCTAGTGGTGATCTCCCCAATTACTATATCAAAAAGTCGTTGCGGCTCCCAACAACATATTACTTGTCTTAAAAAAAACAAAAACTGAATAGACGCGGTGGGATATCTTTGCGTATACGGTTCATATCTGCTACGAGGACCCTTCTTCGTGGATTCAATTGCCTTGCCTATAAAGCAACGATTTCCATTGGGAAATCTCTAAGCACTATTCCAACAAAGTCTCTTTTTGCTTCTTGAACAATGGGTCCCTTTTTAGAGAACTCTTTCCCTTGTGGAAAAGTTGTCTATCTGGGGTCTTCATTTCAACAAACTGAGCAATTTTCCAACCATCCAAACCCTAAAATTCTCTCATTTATAGACTCATTCAATCAAGAATAGGTTTTGCAATAGCCATAGATATTTAACGAATTTGTATTCCGACCAAGGTGTTTTTATTCATGAATCGGGATCCTAATGTTTTCAGATACAGAAGCTCTAACGAAATCTGTCTCTTTCCTTCGTGGAAAAGTTGGAATACAAAGTCTCGTTCCTTTGTGGAAAAATTGTCTATCTAGGAACTTCGTTTCAAGAAGCTAACTTTTCAGCCATCCAAACCCTAAAAATTCTCTCATTTAAAGACTCGTTCAATAAAGAATAGGTTTTGCAATAGCCATCGATATTTAACAAATTTGTATGCCGACCAAAGTGTTTTTATTTGTGAATAAGGATCCTAATGTATTCAGATATAAATGCTCTAATGGGAGCAAGGCTTTTTCACTAACATTCAAAGAATTTCGTTTCGATGGCACAATATTATAGATCTGGTTTTGGTTTGGGATATTTTTGTTGTTGTTTTATTGGTTCGGCGCTGGTTTGCAACTTCGAAAATCAAAATCAAACCATGCCGATAAGTTAAGTGAATAACTTAAATTTCCTTTAAAAAAAATAAAATTTATAGTTTAATTTAAACTAGTAAGTTCTTCTTAATTTGACCGAGGGCTGGTTCTGATTTGACCGAGAGCTGGTCAAGTTGTAATTATGTTGGTTTTTTCTTTTTTTGGATTTGACTCGAGATTTTTCAAAATCTATGGGTGAAAAGTACTTTAAACCGAACCAAACCAAACCATGAACACCCCCTGCTATTTGTAGAATATAATATCATACATATGTTAGTTTGTCCTTTTTTGGCCGCACGGATACATGTTAATAAACAGACGTTAGCCAAATAATGGTTGATTTAGCTTTATAAGTACAAAACCTAGATGAACTCTTAATCTCTTTTCTTAAGAATAATAAGGGCACCTAATGGATAAAACATACTTTTTTAAGGGGGGAAATCCCCCAATCGGTCCTAACATATTGTACGAATGTCAATTTCAGTCATAAACTTTTCGATTTTACCAACTTTGTTCGAAATTTTTGTCTGTAATTCCACTGTAGCCATTCCCACCAATTTTTAGAGAAAATTACTAACATGGCAGTCCAATTATAGCCGAATGTCCTACGTGGCATATAGTCGCGTTAGCAACTTTCGACAAAAATTGGCCAAAGGGACTCTATTGAAACTTGGCACAAAGATTTACGATAAAATTGAATTTACATCCCTACGTTTGGTTGATTTAGAATTGATTAGACAATGACCCCCTTCTATAGGGTTTAAGGAAAAATTCTTGCCCATTTCTTTTTTTGTTTTTGTTGGGTTATGTTAGAATAATACTACTCGGAATAATCTTATTGAAATTCCTTTTTTTTCCCTTTTGGCTAACTACGAGAAAGAAAAGATACGAATCGAATCCAAGATCTCTCTTTGAATTTTGATTAGCCTTTATCATCATGGAGTCAGAAATCCCTTTTCCCTAATCACATAATTAATGAAGATAATCGATAGTACCGATTCCAATGTTCGTATGCTCTGCGTTCGCTTTTTTTTTTGTGTTCAATTTAACTTTAGCTAATTGAAAAGTGCCTCGATTGAAATGTGGGGTACAAAAAGAAGATGATTCTACATTGAAGAAATCAACCAATCTTATGCACAGAGTCCCATCATTTGTACATAGGAATTTGACTCTCTCTCTCTTCCTCCCTCTCTTTCTCATGATGAGAGAATGCTAGAGTGTTCATTTTGCCTGTCTCCAACTTCAAGGCATATGCGCTTTACAATTACTAGGTCGGGGTGTCATATACCCGACGTGGAAATTACCAAGTCGACTCTTAACCTATGATATGGATAAAAATTTAATCCTATATATTTGCATAAAGTTTCAATGTATTCTGATTAATTTTCGCCGAAAATCGCAAGTGTGGTGAGTCACTTATCCTTGCACACCATTACGCCATCGATTCCCGAATGATCGAAAGGACTATATTGTAATTTCTCCCAAAGATTTAGGACTATATTGATAATATCAAAAAATTTAGAGACTAAATTGAGATCATTATAGTTGATTCAGAATTGATTGTGTAATTTTTCCTATTTAACACAAATAATCAATAATTTCTTTTGATACAATGTGTAGTTTTTAATGCAAAATCAAAAGAATTGTAGCTCGAATTACTACAAAAGCTAGAATTATTAACACAAATAATTAATAAAATTAAGGAATTTGACAGGTCAAGATTCATTATCTTTTTTTCAAAAGACAGATGAAGGGTAATTTTTTTTCTTTTTTGAAAGATCTTTTATTAAGTGATGGTGTGCATATCACAGACGAAACGTTTAGATTAATTACTCAAAGACCATGATGCCATGGAACTAATTTTACTCACTAGTCACATAATTTACTAGATGAAATTTAGTATTGTTTATTTACACATCAAAACACATTTCTTTAAATGTCCTCAGCCCAAGAAGCATAAAGTGGAATGATTTTACTCCCGTACCAATTCAGTCACTCACCAGAGGAATGGTCTCAAGAGATTCCCAAATTATCATTCCCTCCACTCCTTGGGAAACACCCATTATTGCACCCAACGATTCAACCCCCTTTCAACATAGAAACATGTGAATAAATCTCTTTTCTTTCAAAACTAACAAACTTTATAATCTCTCTCTCTCTCTCTCTCTCTCTCTCTCTCTCTCTCTCTCTCTCTCTCTCTCTCTCTCTCTCTCTCTCTCAAAATTACAAATAACCTAGATATATGCAAAAATTAATATAATAAATTACATTGCATGATTTGAAAATATATCTATCATCGCAATGACTGAAATAGCTCAGTTCTTTGAACATTTATTCAGATCATGCTTGATAACTTAATGTTGTTATCTTAATTTATTATTTATATCCCATAATATTATTAGTTCAACGATACAAATCGTTTCAAATGCATGAATAATATAATATTTTAATTTTGATATGTCTTTATTTATGCGTAATCCTATCAGTTCATGGTACATATGAGATTCACAATGTATCCGTAGACGTGATTTTTGGGAAGATATGCTCGAGATGGGGGGGATTTGTCCTGATTATAATTGATATATTTAATTAGGAATTGTGATCAATCAAGGATAAGAATTTGAGACACCTAGATTAGAGAATTTATACTTGCTTTTATTAGTCATTCCTTGTACTATATGTAAGTCCTATTGTACAAGCAGAAGAGGTATAAATAAGAAGTGCACGATACACAATTTATCTTCCCATTTTCTTCTCTTTGTTTTTCCTTTCCATCTGAAATTGTGACATGGTATCAGAGCTTGCCTTCTCTACATAGCTCTCGCAACCTTCTTGATTGCCCGCCAGATAATATTGTACCTTTGCTGTTGTGGGAACACTAACCTACAAAACAAGGTTAGCATTCCGATGTAGGAATCAGTATCTAAACACTTTCATAATCTTTTTTTCCTTACCGACACATGAATAAAGACCAGTCATCGACTTCATAAGAGTTTAACTTGCGGGGAAAATGTCGGGTTTCATACGGCAAGTTTCAAAAACTTTTTCATCAAAACATCATATGCGCAATGGAAGTTAAAATAGCCCCTATGCATATCTTCCTTAGGGGTTTATTCGTGCATTTCTATCGAAAACTAAAATTTACATCAATAGGATTCGAGGCTTACCTCAAGAAGCAAAGCTTGAGCCCACTTGATTCGTTATATTCTCGAACTCCGTAAATGTCGAGCCTCTAGTTTAAATGCACCACAAATCGTGCAGCGATGGAAAATGAAGCTTGCGGACGATCGCTCCTCCATTGTGCTAGCAACCCTTTGAGTCACAACAAACCAAGCTCAATCTTTGAACACAAACGACTCACGAACATCAAGTATTTCATGTGAGAAAAATTCTCACATGTGTGCAAAGAAAACAACATGAAACTCACATACACGGACAAGGAAAGCAAGAGAGAAATCTAAGCCAAGAACCACTCTAAACCTTTACCCCCAACCCCTTTTTATGGGAGTTGGGTTTAGGGAGGGGCGACTGGTTTTGCCACCCCTCTTCCACCTCCTTTGATCGGCAGTGGAACCAGCTAGCCTGGTTAGCTGGTTCCTGGCCATTGCGGCGACAGTTGGCTAGAATGAGCTGGGTAGCCACACCGTGCGATTCCCTATCACGTTTCCATCTCGATCTTTATGCGCCGATCGTTTGGTGGTTCATGCCTTGTCCTTCGATAACCATCCTTATCCTTTGACTTTTAAGCTAATGAGATATTTCTTACATTTCATCTTCCAATACCCTATCTGACCGCAATGATGACATCTACCCTTTTCAATTGTTGGCCTTGGCTTCACAACTCCCCTTTTAGGCTTCCTTTTTCTTTTCTTCGAAAAATTCTTACTTCTCAAAGATGAAGTTTCAGCCACAACTATTATATTATGCTTAGAGTTGTGCATTTTCTTCTCATAAACCACAAGTATACTATGCAACTCAACTAGGGCTTTCTCCATATTATGCATGAGGAAATTTTGGACAAATCCAAAGAAGAAATCAAGCAGAGATTGGAAGATCAAATCCACAGCCAACTCATTATCCATAATGAGATCCAATCTCGCCAGCTCTTCAATGTGCCATATCATCTTGAGAACATGGTTATTCACAAATGATCCTTCTGCCATATTCATACGGAATAATGCTTTAGATATCTCATATCTTGAGATGCGACTCTTATCGAAGAATTCCTTCAAAAGCAAAATAATCGACCTTGCACTATCCATATTCTCATACTTCTTCTAGAACTCATTGTTCATGGAAGCAAGTATGTATAACTTAACTTTTAAGTCATCCTCTTTTCACTTTTCATATTTGTCTCATTCCTCTTGGGCCGCACTCTTAGGGAACGAAGATGGCATTTTCTCTTCCAACACATATCCAAGCTTTTCTAGATTGAGAATGATTTCCAAATTCCTCATCCAATCATTGAAACTAGGGCAAATCAAGCAACTCTTGTCTACTCACCATTTTTGCAGACTATTTAAAATCCACGTAGAAAACTAAGTGTTAGGTATCATACTTTCAAAGTAGCTATTTCATTATGACCTTTAAATGGAATAGATGCTCCCACTAAATTTACCGAATATCATACTCCTTAAATGAGAAATGGAAATCTCTATTGGGTAAGATTGCTAGTGGCGATTGAAGTCCCATCAATATATAGTTCACCTCACTTGACAATTATTGGCGTTCTATGAACTAGATGTGCAAATCAGCTTATTAACGCATCTTATACAAGTCCCAATCATACCTTTCGCCTCTAGAAAATGAAAATCTCACCTGATAGTTATTAACTCCATGATCATAATTAAGTCTGACCCATCGTCTCTTACAGATATTGAGAATGCAAACAACCCCTCACTTAACAGTTATTGAAAATTGTCAGGTATCAACTCCACAACATCAAATGCTTAATGGAGTCGTTCAATATTATAATCGACAATTGACTCATATGTATCCATAGCTAGTCAATCAATCTTTATAATAGAGGATCAAACCACGACAATGGAAGGACATGAGTCTGAAACACGTTACGACTTAATATTAGATTAGGGAGATTCAGGCCATAAATGGTCTCATCTCGCATACTAGCCTTTAGCATGCTTTTCTAGACAAAACAAATGGATAGACATCAAACATGAACATCTATCCATTTCAAAGCAAGTTCAACGGATCTCGAGCTAATAAGATCACGTTAAACAACACAAACTAAAATAGATTTTCAAATCATGATTGATTTAGTTCAGTTCTTACCAAGTTGATCTCAATCAATTTCGATAGACTTTTGAGATAGAAAAACCGTTTTCAAAATATAAAATGGTCTATGGCAAGGACCACAACGAACCAAACCAAACCAATGCACGAATAAGCCTAAGGATAGCTCTAATACCACTTGTTGGATTGCATACGGGAAGTTTCAAAAACTTTTTCATCAAAACATCATATGCACAGTAGAAGTTAAACGTAGCCCACACGTGGATCTTCCTCAAGGGTTTATTCATGCATTTCAATCGAAAACTAAAACTTACATCAAGAGGGTTTGAGGCTTTCCTTAAGAAGCAAAGCTTGAGCCGACTTGATTCCTTATATTCTCGAGCTCCACAAGCGTCAAACTTCCAGTTTAGACACACTATCAATCGTGCGTTGATGAAAGATGAAGCTTATAAATGATCGCTTCTCAATTGTGCTAGCAACACTTTTGAGTTGCGACAACCCAAGCTCGATCTTTGGACAGGAATGACTCACGAACCTCAAGTGTTTCGCACAAGAATAATTCTCACACGTGCACGAAGAAAAACAACACAAAACTCATGTGACAGACAAGGAGCCAAGAAAGAAATCTAAGCCAAGAATTACCCTAAATCTTTGCCCTCTACCCCTGTGTTGTGTCTAGCAATATCACCTAGAAATGGGTGAATAGGTGAATTTGAATAATTTTGTAACTTAAAGCAAAATTAAAATAATTTTAGTTACAAACAAAGTAAAATTAGATCACAACTTGAACATGAATGTGCAATAAACTAAACACAGAATAAGAGTTTAGAGTTGAGAGAAATTTGCACACAAAGCTTATAGTGGTTCAGTGTTAGCAAGCCTATGTTCACTCTCCCACTCTAATAGCCGATTAGCTGGATTTCACTATATGAATCACTTAAAGATTACAAGAGATGTCACATTTTTTCACACTATTATAGGACCTCTCAAAGGCAGAAAATTTTGCTCTCAAGAACAAGTGTTTCACTCTGAATAACTCGAGCACTCAGGAATTGTAAGTTTTGATCTACTATGGTCCTCCAAAGGATCGATCTTCAATCACTAATTGAACGTCATCAATATTGATTGAAAGATACTATATCTAGAGAGATTTGATAGCTGTTGATGTAGAGTTTGAATCCTTTAGATTCAGTCGCCCAAACAACTAAATCATTAGTTTCCAAAAATAAAGTTAATCAAATGAGAAAGTCGTCTTGTCCAATGGGACATGGGACAGGGCTTGCAAAGGATATTCTATCAATCAATTCGTAGAATAATCTTGTCAATCAAAGATCACAAACTTTCATAAATAACACAGCCAAATCGGAAACCTACCAAACGTGGGTTTTTAGAATTTGGGAAGAACATATTGCAAAAGCTAAATATGATTCAGAAGTAGTCTTCAGGAGTAAAAGCATCTCTTGAATCTGAACAGTCTTGAACAGTAAATATGAGCTTCAATAATGTCCCTGTTGATGTGTCACATAAGTCTTCTCTAAGGATTGAATTTTCAAAATTAATAACCCACTTCATCTGAATAACTAGATTCAACATATTCAGAAGCAAATATAGGATAACTTCATCTTGAGTCTGAACACTAATTTTGGAACATTATATGCTTTTTCATTTATGTGTACCTACAATAAAATATTTAGAGTTTTAACCAGATTCTTTCTAAATAAGGATAGTTTTGTCATAATCGAAACATTCAGAAGGAGGTTTTCTCAACATATTGTATTATACGTAAGTCCTCTTGTACAACCAGAAGAGGTATGGATGAGAAGTGCACTGTACACAATTTCTCTACCCATTTTCTTCTCTTTGTTTTTCCTTTCCGTCCGAAATTGTGACAATTTTCCTTATAAATACGCCTGTCCATCTCCATCAACTTTTTTAATATCTTTTCACCATCATTCTCTCTCTATACACCCTCAAGGATGAATCCACACTCACTATCATCATCATGGAAGAGGACCACCCCTTCATCGGTGAGCGGCTTCTACAACTTCCTCACACAGGCACTCGACGACTTGGATTCTTCCTTCCTATCCTCCTCGTCGTCCTCGTCTTCATCCACCTACAGCAACAACTTCATGTCGATTCAGCATCTGCATCAAGTCCTGCCCTCGCTCCGGTCAGTCCACTCCCGGTTGACCTCTCTCGTTCACGAGCTCCACCTGCCCATCGGCGAGAAGTGGCTTGACGAGTACATGGACGAGAGTGCCAGGATCTGGGAAGCTTGTAACGTCATCAAGTTCGGCCTTTCTCAAATGGAGAGGTACTGCACGACCGCTTCGAATGCCCTCAGCTTACATGATCTTCACTTGGATCGTCTCCAGGTAACTTCTCTCTATATGTGTTATAAACATGTTGAAGGAAAATCGACCCTCTTTCTCTTTTTTCATTATTCGCAAGGTGTTCTTCAAAATTTTGGATTTTCATGAGTTTAAGATGATTGTACCACGCCACTACAACCCTATTAATCTTCTTTTTTTTCTTTTTCTAATGTTCGTTCTTTTTATGTTGAGGATATTTAGATTTATTCTAGAGATATTTAGGCTACTTCTTCTGATTCTATGTATTTCTCTGAATTATGCATATATTAAAAATATGTCTAAATATCCTTAACATTTTGTTTGTTCTGAATATTGAAAAGGTGCTTCGGGCTATCGATGAATGCAGAAGAGAGGTGTTGGTGTTGGAGGTGGAGAACAGGCACTCAATGGAAGCGAGAATTCAACCACTCTCACTGTGCTTCAATGAGAACATCCCGTTGGAGTCCAACTTCAATGGCTTCAGTGGTTTCAGGGGTGCTCTCTATGCCATGAGGAATGTGAGCTCATTGCTCTTGATGATCCTCCTCTCCGGCCTCGTCTACACTTGGCCGGACTCGGTCTTCCACCGAGGCAGGTACGAGGACCATGCCGTGTTCGGGTCGAATTTCATGATCTCGTCCTCGAGGATCCAACAAAGGATGGCCAGCGTGATCGACCGGATGAGCTGGCAATCGCCGCCAGCGCCGCCAATCCTCCTCTACGAGTTCAGGAGGGCGAGGCAGGGCATGGAGGAGCTCAGGGGGCAGTTGGAGAGGGAAGGAGAAGAGGCTGAGCATCATCATCATCATCATCATCAAGTGGGGCAGGAACATGTGCAAGACAAGGTTGAGAATTTGAAGGGCTTGATTGGGTGTTTGAGAAGTGGGGTGGAGAGTGTGATGGTACAACTTGATGATTTGTTTGATGAAATAGTTGAGGCAAGGAAGAATCTTTTGGACTTGTGTAGCCGTAGATAGATAGAGAGAGAGAGAGAGAGAGAGAGAGAGATTGCTTTCAAAATTTCAAACATGTGAGGCAATCAATTGATTGATATAGAGGAAAAGGTGCAAGAAGATCATTAGATTCCCCACCCAAAAAAAAAAAAGATAAAAGATAAAAGAGGGTAGGATGAAAGTTTGTCAAATTAGTTTGGTTCCATTTTTTTCCTTTTCTGGAGGATTTTTTTTTTGTTATTATTCTTATTTCTGAAAATGTAAAGACAGCTCTAGTAGTCTCTCATTTGCCTTGTAAATGATGCAGGTGAATCAAATTTGGTTTATTTGAATTCCTTTTGTTGCATGCTAAGTGTTTAGTTAAGTTGATCACATGCAAACTATGATTGCCTAGTGTGACCTGCGTGGAGAAGATATTTGATGATTATAACTATCTTATTTATGTGTGATCAACAACATTTGAGTAAACTCAATTTTCTTGAGTGCATGACTAGGATTTCTAATCTCAAGAACATAATTCAAGTAAACATAAGTGAAAATCACGAATGAAAAATTATTATCTGATACTATCTCTCTCCTTTTTTCTCATTTAATTTGCTTCTCTTTTTGGTTGATATTATGTAGGTTTCCCTTTGCCTTTCTGATTTCATTGCGCTTCCAGTCAAAAAAGTATAGGATGCTTTTGAAGTGTTGACAGACTCTAGGCTGTGGTTGAAGAGGGTCGGGGAAAAATACCAAAAAAATCTTTGCTAGTACCGATTCAATTTTAAACTTTTGATTGGACCAATTAACAATTTGATTCTAAAACTTTTTTGTATTTATACCAATTGAGTCCATTCAACTAATTTTGGCCGAAAATTACTAACATAAATGTCGGTCATCCAACGTGACACATACATGGACATTATTAATAATTCTTCAGCAATTCTTTTGCTTTTTTTTTTTTTTTACTTTTCTGTTCTTTGGTTGCAGGCTGGCCATGGGTGAGGATCGGGACACCTTGCCGGATATAGGTGAGGACCACAAAGCCCTCGCTCAATTTGCGGCCTCACGTAGACCAAGTGAGAGCTATAACACCCTCACCTGAGGTTGGTGAGGCCACGATGCCCTCGTCAGGTCTAGGCGAATAGCAATGTGAGCCCTCACCTTAGTGGCCGACAAGGGTCGACTAGCGGCCCTAGCCGGCTTAAAAAAAAAACAAAGAGTAAAGCACATAAAGGGAAAAAAAAATTAGTTACAAAAATATGAGTTAGCACCGGCTATGTCACGTAAGTTGGTTGGTGTCCAAGTCAATAATTTTTTGCAAAAATTGGTTCGACAAACCCTATTAGTACCATAATCCAAGAAGGTTTAAGAATAAATTGGTCTCGGTAAAATGTTTATGAGTGAATTGGGTACTAACTCAATAGGTTTAGGATTTGTTTTGTACTTTTCCAAGAGTCTTCCTAAAGCATTTGCTAAGTAGCTAGTAAAGGACACTATGCAATTTGGAATGTATTTCTTGACCTATACGTTATAAGTGCTTTTTTTTTTTTTTGCACTAGTTAATAAGATCCTGTAAGTTTAATTGATCAAGCCAATCACATTTTAAAGGTACATGGGACCTACACTTGATTCACTAGAGAAGACAAGTTCTCATGTAGTTCCATGTATGCTTCTCGAGTAAATGTCTAGATTCTTCGGAAACAATCACAATCGACCATTCCGAGATAACGAGTTTCTTGAGCCCAGAAGAGTTTAAATGGATTCCCTAAAAAATTTTACAAATGCAACTAGAATCCACCGTACTTGAAGCTACTAGAGAAACTTTTGCTCTCTCCATTCACAAAGGGCAAGATATTCAATGTAGAACAATCTCTGCAAGTTCTTGGCTTTGAAGAGAAGCAAGGTGAGTATTCCAAGTAAAGAAACAAAGGAGAATATCTGATCTGCGTTGCATTCGCTTTATTGCAAAGCAGAATTATCCCATCAGGAGAACAGATTCCTCTCACCTTTTACAAGACGGAGACGATAATGATTCTCCTTGTTTGCTCAGAAAACACATCTTTTTATATTCTTCTTTTGATTAAGATGATGTTTTTCTCCATTGATTTTACTAATTTAGATGTTCCTTTTTTTTTTCCCCCAAAGGACAGTTTTGTGGTTTGACCATAGTTTTGCTTTTAATGGCCAACATCTTCGCTGGCTTGTCATTGACCAACCTTGTACGTCAAAGGGATCCCTATCATTCCCTGGTGTGTAGCTATGTCATCAGATTGCTAAATCTGTTGAGACCAGCGCTGTTCCGTCTGCCGCCAATGTCTTCTGCAGTTCTATAGGCTTAGGTTTCGTCTAATTTTGAACGCTCAGTCAACCTGGTCTTTATCGACAGCCAACTGGTAGCTTGTAATAGAGAGAGAGAGAGAGAGAGAGAGAGAGAGAGAGAGAGAGAGAGAGAGAGAGTTGTCATAATAACTCTTGTTGCTTCAGGCTCAATAGTCACGTTTGCTTGTTTCGGTATATGCAATCCTAGCCGAGATGCGATCCCCAATCCTATCGTTTTTTGCATTAGCAGGTTCCATTTTCCCCTGCTAACATCTAAAAAGAGCTAAATAAGCTGGTTCAACATTATAAAGCAGCGGAGATTATACAAAGTAACTCTTAAAAGTAAAATCAATTCTTGCCTGTAGGGAGCTCACCAATGAAAACAACTTCTTGAATAGACCTTAGACCAGCCAAGTCGACAGCAGTTAGTTTATGACATGGCTGGTCCACAGGACTACGTAAATTAATAGGCAGAATGATGATTCCCATGACAAAGATAAGCCGAGTTTTAACTATTTTATGACCCAGGCATTTACAACCATACTCAAATGACCAAGCATTCTATCGGTCACCTGGCATGTTCAAATTTGACACTACATATGAGTTCACCATCCATTGTGTTACAAAAACCAATCAAATATATACATACTATTAACTGAGAAAAGTTCAATACGCTGCGTGAGTCGGTCAATACAAACAGAAAAATTGTTTAAACCTGTCTGAACTCCCATGCTGCACAATCCCCATCATCAAGCGGCGGCGTTTTTCATTGGAGGGAATCTGTAGAGTTAGAACACAGAAAGACCCAGTCTTCACCACCACTGACCTCAACCTGACCTGTCGACACACTGTCACAAAAGTGAACAAATGCACACATTGAAAAATTACACTTCTTTTTGGGTATCGTTCGGTATTTGACCAATGTAAAGAGCAACTTCATGTCCTCCAAATGAGGAGTATCACCGACATGGGGTTTCTCTGAGATTGCCGCAAACTACGATTGAAGTAGAATAGCCAAGATAAGGCACTAAAACTTGCTTCCACTATTGAATCATATTACTATTGCTCTTATATTACAACAGAAACTATTGATCCGAACAGCCCATATCTCAAAGCCGCACTAGATACCTGAATTTTCCTCTTTCAACCCATAATCTTAAGAGCTTTTATCAGTGTCAGGACTTTGACCATGAAGGCAGCATTCTTCCAGCACTGTTAACGTTTGACACATCAACATCGACATCAAAGTCAGCATCCTCAAAATCCAAATCATCGATATATGCAATATCATCGCCTGGCTTCTTGACATCTTGATTATTATAATTTTGGGCCTCCATTATCGTGGTTCTTTTCTTTGAGCGACCAGTGCTTCTTGTGAAGTCATCCTCTTCGTCAAAATTGGGTTTTGTGTCTCCATTTGCCTCTCTTCTCCGTTTCAGGGAATCCATACTATCGTTGCTACTGCTGCTGTTTATAATATCTGTTCCCTGGTATTCCCTAATGGTGGTTTCTATGGTTTCTAGCAACCGATCTCCATACTTGCTCACCTTTGCCCTACACAGAAACATAAAAGTAATTATCTGCTATTAGTGGAGCATGTGAGATAAAGTCTCCTCGTAACTTACTTGCCAATGCCATTGATTTCAAGCAGTTCTTCCTTTGTCCTGGGAACTCTTTTGCTGATATGCTGAAGCGTAGCATTGCTGTCCAGGACCCAAAAAGAAACAAGTGAGGGCTCAATGAATATTCACTCAATACCGAGCACAGTGAGGGAAAGAAGAGAAATAAAGAAAGCGTATTCCTAGATGCCCTCCAAGAGTTATTTCTGTGGCACTCGGGATCTACCACTTATTTAGTTACGCTAGACCACAAAACAAACAATTTCAGACTAAACTCATGAAGGAGATGAGCTCACCCAAATATGTGATATGCCATGACCCCATCCCCAGCCTCCTTAACAAGAATAGTCCGTAGCATACGCAATGAAGTGTATAATTTGGCTGACAGGATCTGAAATACAAGGAGTTCCACAGGCAGTCAAGAGAGATACACAACTTCATCTTGTTCTTAGGAGAATAAACAACCTATATACGTGTGCTTATGTATTTATTCCCATACCAGATCTCCTTGAGCTTGTGGTTGAGCAGGACTGTCTATTTGAGGACTCAATTTCCCAGACGTCAACAATGCTTTGGCAGGAGTTACATCAGATTTGCTAGACTTAGACATCTTTGCCAAGGAGGGAAATCTGCAAAATAAAGTGGCACTACAGTCAAGCAAAAATTGCTTTGCTATATCTTCCTAGTATGTAACACATTAAATATTAAAAGACACAAATATAAAGCTCTCAAATAAATATTATTGAAAAGGTTGGCCATACTATAGCTAAATCTCCTAAGATATATAGGTGCTCAAAAGACTTGAGTGCAAACCCCCAAGCAGTCATGCAGATTTCATAGGTTGGTTATGGGACAAGTATAAGCAATACGCTTGACAACACAGTGATCCAGCCTTGCCTGAGTGATACTAAAGCTTCAAGTTCTTTTAGAAAAGGTACCAAGGGGGTACTGCCTGATACAAAACGGCTTCCAGTTGAAGCGAACCATATACAAAATTATGCACAAAAGACTGCTTTCAACATTTTCCATATCATCCAAAAGTGAAGAGCGTACAACCAATTATTCTTTAAAGAATCCCAAGAGGATTCAACTCATTGAAATGCCCTTTTGTT